>CM060917.1:51657313-56457313 GCA_030737875.1 Allium sativum
ACCCATATGGAGTAATGAAAAAAATATGATTTTTATGTACATAGCTACAATATAAAAATATGATTTTTATATAGGTAGTGGCTACGAACAACGAAGTGACAAAAGGCGAGAACGACGAAGATTCTCTATAAATGAAGTGTCGTGGAGTTGGAATAGCTATGGTGAGAACTTCTCACTCTAAATTTCTTTTTCTAGTTATATATATATATATACTAGGATGCAGACGGTGTTAGTAGCACCCGACACCCGTCATCCACAGACCATGGATGGCTTGTTTGTTTAATTGTTGTGTTGTGATTTGTTTGTGTTGTTGATGTGAAATCGAGTAATAAAAAGTAGATGTGTTGAAATAAATATTTTATCGTTAAGAATATAATTTTTAACGTGAATGTGAATAAATAAATATTTATAAACAAATCGACCGATTTGTTTATATACACTGATTTGACTAATATTGATTGGATGATAAATTTTACACAAATCACCCAACTACACAAATAAAATATGTGTTTGTTGATTTGAACCCCACACGGGTATTGGGATGAAATACGGCATACACCAATCCAATAATTAGTCGTATCTCGATCGATTGATTGACAGGCTGTTATAAGCGTTAGATATCTATATTTGATGCTTATACAGTGTAATGCACTTTGGATGATGGTTGATTATTTGTCGTTGCTATTATATACATGTGTTGTATGGAATCCATATAATTAACTTTGTCTGGTAATTGATTGGGCCTCATTCCAATTTAGAAAATAAAGAATATTATAAAGTAAAGGTTCATGTGTTGACTGTACTCATCCGTTGAGATTAGTCATGTGTTGAACGAATATTTTAATAATAAAATATATATCTATATCTTTATAAAATAAAGGTTCTGTGTTGACTGTACTCATCCGTTGAGATTAGTCATGTGTTGAACGAAATATATTAAATAACAAAACTAGTCACACGTGGACAGTACCCATTCGTTGAGATTATAGTGTGTGAAAAAAATAAATATTCATTGTTGAATAAGAATAACGGAATTATTGAAATATCTAAAGCCGTGTTGATTAGAGTTGCGCTATTTTGACGCGAACGATATTTATATCGATTATATTTGTTTCTATATATGAATTGTATCGAATAGAAAACCAATTTGAATTGAATTTGATTTGAATAGAAACCAATTTGAATTGAATTTGATTTGAATAGAAAACCAATTAGAATTGAATCTGATTTGAATAGAAAACCACTTTGAATTGAATTTGATTTGAATAGAAAACCAATTTGAATTGAATCTGATTCGAATAGAAGACCAATTTGAATTGGATTTGATTTGAAATAGATAACGAATTGAATTTGATTTGAATAGAAAACGAATTGAGTTTGATTTGAATAGAAGAACGAACTGAATTTATTTGAATAGAAAATGGAATTTGATTTGAATAGAAAACGAATTTGATTTAATTAGAAACGAATTGATTTGATTTGAATAGAAAACGAATTTGATTTGAATTGAATAGAAAACGAATTTGAATTGAATTGGAATGAATTTTAAAACGAATATATAATAGAAATTCAATTTGATTTGAATTTGAAATAAAGGTTGAAATTACTTTTGGAAACGAATTCAAACTATTTATAAAATTCGTTTTAAATAGAAATCGATGAATATATATTATATATATTATATATATAATATAATGGCCTGAATAAAACGCGTCGCGCCGCGGCAGTTCGCGGATTTCGACCATTAACTTCGAACGGACATTACGGGAGATTACGAGTCGGATTCTCCTAAAACCGGAACCGTTGGGTTCGTATCGAAAAGAGCTTTCTAACGAATATAGAAATTTGAAATCTAACGGTTGGATTTGGAGATACGTCTAAATCAAATTTGGAAAAGGTCGTTGTAAGTGCAGTTGATAGACGGAAATCGACTGTACGGACCTTGATAAGATTATTGAAAATAGTAATAATTTGTGTAAAATCGTAAGAAATGATTTGGGAAAAATTGGGATGAAAAACTCCATATTCGAAAAGATAAAATAGATTTTTATCAAAATGAACTAGTTTTGAACTGAAATTAAAACCCATCTATTTTTAAATAAATAAATTGGATTTGAAATGGGTTTTAAATAGAATTGGTCTGTGGGTTTGTCGTGAGCAGTGTTTTAAAATACCACTTGTTCTTTAACCCGATAATAAATAGAATGTGATTTGGGTTTATCGTGAACTTTGTTTTAAATGACATTAGTTCTTTAACCCAGTAAAAGGGAGTTTTAATGAATCTGTAATTAGATTGAAATGTGGATTGATAATTTAAATTATCAAATTTAGAAAGTGAGCGAGAATGGAGTATCACCAGTTCTTGTTGCTGGCCCTGAGTAGGCCGGGTACGCATGATAGGGGGTTCTCGCTTCGCGCTTTGGTGGCGAACGGGAGACTCTTACCCCTACATGTCGCAGTTTAGAGCGTTGGTTCGCCAGTAGGCGCGAGACTCGAGAGGGTCGCCGTAAAACAAGGAATTGGGGGACCATGTAGCAGCCACGGTGGGTATTACCTGCTGCTTGGGGGATGAAGGGATGGTTGCAAAGCCTACCGGATTTCATCGGCTATACTACAGTTGGTATCAGAGCTTTGGTTTACAGAGCTCAAGAACAAGACACATTAGAACCATACGAAAGAATTCATCAGATATTGGATTAGTAATATCCAATTAGAATTACTCGTTAGATATAGGATCAGTAGTATCCTAGAATGAGTGTGAAGAGTATATTTTTCAAATGAAAACAATTTTGTTTTGAAAATTTAAATCAATTCTATGTATCTGAATAATTTATGTATATTGATTTGGACAATCCGATATATAAAGATGTTGCATATACGCGTCATGAACGTATATTCGAAGTTTTAATATACCGGATAGATATAGAATCACATTCTAGTCGCTCGGACATGATTCTGATGATGGCGCGCCATCACCAGTATTTATGTTCGTGTTTCGAAGGTGTGATATCTATATATTTCCATTAGACTGGTGTGAGAACCAAAACTTATATAGCTAAATTTATTTGTTGTGAATTGGCATCAAAAACCAGATTTTCTGTATATATATCAAAATTATGAATTTGAAACGTTAATTCACTAATTGATTGATGTTTGTTTGGTTTGTTTATTTGTTTGACAATTTTGAACCATTATGCCTAACTGAATCAAATATTGAACTGTATTGAAAATTGGTCGCATTTGCTTGCATATACATATACCTACATTGAACAGGTCATAGCAAGGAGGCTAGAGCCGAAGAATAAAATTTGTTTGCCCGACAAATAGGTACATATTTACTATAATTTACTGTTTTGCTTGGGAGATGATGATTTTATGAGCCTATTGGCTTTTTTTTTTCTTTTTGAGATCAGAAGGCCTGTATGGCAATTTCGGGATTTTCCCGTGGCTCCCGGTGCAGGGGAGGTTATGGCGAAAATTTTCGAAAATTTAGGGTGTTAGCCAAATTTTTTGAAGAATTTGAAAATTCTCAGAAACTGAAAAGTTGGAGAATGGAAGCCAAATCGAACGTAGAGTTGATTAACCAAACCCCTTTCGACTTTGTTCCTTTTCGGGGACAAAAAGTTTTAAGTGGGGGAGATTGTAATAACCCGGAAATTCTGAGCCAGTTTAAAATTTTTATTTTGGCAATTTTAGTGAATATTGAACATTTAAAATAGGTTATTTTAAATAATATCGACGAGAAATTTATTTTGAATAGAATCGAATGTATATATTATATACGTCGTCGTTAGAATATAAATAATTATATATAATTATAATAGAATTGAAAATGGCGCGGTAGTTCGATAATTCGACTTCAAACTTCAATTGAATGTACCGGGTGCAAAACAATCCAGATTTTAGTGAAACCAAAAACAATAGGATCTATTTGTGAATATCTTTCCAACGAATCCGAAAAATCGAGATTTCATAGCGGGAATCAAAAGATATGTCCAGTTGAAAATTCTGAATAGTCGCTATGGAATTCAGGCCCTTAAAAATGGGAATTTTGCAAACGACCTCAGATTTCGACGAAACCACTTTTGTTGGATCCGCGATGCCAAATTATTGCTAGATTCCAAATTACATAATTTTTCGAATCAATATGTGAGCGTGGCAAAGGAAAACGTGTTTGAACAGTTTTAGTTGATTTTAATCGACTGGAAAATGACCATTTTTCCAACGGTCTCAGAATTCGACGAAATTAGTTTTGTTAGGACCGTATCGTCAATACGAAGCTAGAAATTATTTTTCTGGGATTTATAGAGTTAGTATGTGACCCCAGTGAATTGAAATGCGTGTTCAAATTCAATATATAGAAGTATATGTTGATTTTGATGGAAACTGATCGAATCAGCCTACGATACATATCCCATTTTGTTCGGAATGGGGGTTATTAGCTATGGACGACAGGCGGTGGGCCTTGTTTCGAAGCCGAATGAAAAAGTTACTTTTAGAATTAAAATAATATAAATTAAAAATAAAATAAAACCCTCTTCTCCCCTTATATACTATCTGCCCCCCCTTTTCAAAATCGATTTCAGGAAAAAAGAAAAAGAAAAAAAAAGCCGCAGCGCGGCAGGGCCGAGCCCTCCCCCCCCCCCCCCCCCCGTCGATGAGCCACCGCCTCCCCCAATCTCGCGTTCAACCTCCATCGCACCCTCGTCGAACACCCCGCCGCCCCTCTAAACCCTAAGCCGCCGCATCATCCCCCCCTCGCCTGACCTCCGCCCGCTTCCAGCTCCTCCCCTACCCCCGAAGCCGACTGTTGCACCCCCTCCTCCGATCAAAGTAAGTTTTAATTACTAATCTAATTTTATTTTCAGTTTTAATTAAAATTAGCATAGGTAAAAACTGATTTTCTTATATGAATTTGCCTTGAGTTTAATTTCGGTTTTTTTTTTTGAATATTTTTAAACAAAGAAAGAATAGATTTTTAAACCAAGAAAGCTTTGATTTTTAAACAAGTAAGATTTGAATTTTATTTGGTTCGAGTAGCGATAAAAAGATTTGATTTCAAAAGTAGATTTTCTTTGATTTGAAAAATAGATTTTTATCCGTGTAAAGATAGGATTTTTCGTTGTATAAATAATTGTAGAATATAAAAATATAAAATCTTTATATTTGAAAAGGCGAAATCTTTGTATAGAGAATATAAAAATATAATCTTTATATTTGAAAAGGCGAAATCTTTGTATAGAGAATATAAAAATATAAAATCTTTATATTTGAAAAGGCGAAATCTTTATATTTGAAAAGGCGAAATCTTTGTATAGAGAATATAAAAATATAATCTTTATATTTGAGAAGGCGAAATATTTGTATAGAGAATATAAAAATATAAAATCTTTATATTTGAAAAGGCGAAATCTTTATATTTGAAAAGGCGAAATCTTTGTATAGATAATATAAAAATATAATCTTTATATTTGAAAAGGCGCGATTTTTATATATTGAATAGCAAAGTAAAAATTTAATTTTTATATATTGAATAGCAAAGTAAAAATTCGATTTTTATATATTGAATAGCAAAGTAAAAATTCGATTTTTATATATTGAATAGCAAAGTAAAAATGCGATTTTTAGGTAGAAAGTAGCGATGTAAAAATAGAATTTTTATCTATATAGTAGTGATGTAAAAATAGAATTTTTATCTATATAATAAGGATGTAAAAATAGAATTTTTACCCATATGGAGTAATGATAAAAATATGATTTTTATATACATATTAACAATATAAAAATATGATTTTTATATGGGTAGTCGGGCAACAAAAGTGACAAAAGGCGAGAACGACGAAGATTTCTATAAATGAAGTGTCATGGAGTTGGAATAGCTATTGGTGAGAACTTCTCACTCTAAATTTCTTTTTCTAGTTATATATATATATACTAGGATGCAGACGGTGTTTAGTAGCACCCGACACCCGTCATCCACAGACCATGGATGGCTTGTTTGTTTAATTATTGTGTTGTGAATTTGTTTTTGTTGTTGATGTGAAATCGATAATAAAAAGTAGATGTGTTGAAATAAATATTTTATCGTTAAGAATATAAATTTTAACGTGAACGTGAATAAATAAATATTTATAAACAAATCGACTGATTTATTTATATACACTGATTTGACTGATATTGATTGGGATGACAAATTTTACACATCGCCCAACTGCACAAATAAAATATGTGCTTGTTGATTTGAAACCCCACACGGGTATTGGGATGAAATACTGCATACACCAATCCCAATAATTAGTCGTATGTCGATCGATTGATTGACAGGCTGTTATAAGCGTTAGATATCTATATTTGATGCTTATACAGTGTAATGCACTTTGGATGATGGTTGATTATTTGTCGTTGCTATTATATACATGTGTTGTATGGAATCCATATAATTAACTTTGTATGGTAATTGATTGGGCCTCATTCCAATTTAGAAAATAAAGAATATTATAAAGTAAAGGTTCATGTGTTGACTGTACTCATCCGTTGAGATTAGTCATGTGTTGAACGAAATATTTTAATAATAAAATATATATCTTTATCTTCATAAAATAAAGTTTCATGTGTTGACTGTACTCATCCGTTGAGATTAGTCATGTGCTGAACGAAATATATTAAATAACAAAAATAGTCACACGTGGACAGTACCCATTCGTTGAGATTAGTCGTGTGTTGACAAAAATAAATATTCATTTGTTGAATAAGAATAACGGAATTATTGAAATATATAAAGCCGTGTTGATTAGAGTCGCGCTATTTTGACGCGAACGATATTTATATCGATTATATTCATTTTTATATATGAATTGAATCGAATAGAAAACCAATTTGAACTGAATTTGATTTGAATAGAAAACCTATTTGAATTGAATTTGATTTGAATAGAAAACCAATTTGAATTGAATCTGATTTGAATAGAAAACCAATTTGAATTGAATTTGATTTGAATAGAAAACCAATTTGAATTGAATCTGATTTGAATAGAAGACCAATTTGAATTGAATTTGATTTGAATAGAAAACGAATTGAATTTGATTTGAATAGAAAACGAATTGAATTTGATTGGAATAGAAAACGAATTGAATTTTATTTGAATAGAAAATGGATTTGATTTGAATAGAAAACGAATTTGATTTAATTAGAAAACGAATTGAATTTGATTTGAATAGAAAACGAATTTGATTTGAATTGAATAGAAAACGAATTTGAATTGAATTGAAATGAATTTTAATACGAATATATAATAGAAAATTCAATTTTGATTTGAATTTGAAATAAAGGTTGAAATTGCTTTTGAAACGAATTCAAACTATTTTCAAAATTCGTTTTAAATAGAAATCGATGAAATATATATTATATATATTATATATATAATATAATGGCCTGAATAGAACACGCCGCGCCGCGGCAGTTCGCGGATTTCGACCATTAACTTCGAACGGATATTACGGGAGATCCGACCGTCAGATTCTCCTAAAACCGGAACCGTTGGGTTCGTATCGAAAAGAGCTTTCTAACAAATTTTAGAAATTTGAAATCTAACGGTTGTATTTGGAGATACGTCCAAATCAAATTTGGAAAAGGTCGCTGTAAGTGCAGTTCGATGGCCGTAGATGGAAATCGACTGTACGGGCCTTGATAAAATTATTAAAAATGGTAATAATTTGTGTAAAATCATAAGAAATGATTTGGGAAAAATTGGGATGAAAAACTCCATATTTGAAAAGATAAAAATAGATTTTTATCGAAATGAACTAGTTTTGAACTGAAATTAAAACCCATCTATTTTTAAATAAATAAATTGGATTTGAAATGGGTTTTAAATAGAATTGGTCTGTGGGTTTGTCGTGAGCAGTATTTTAAAATACCACTTGTTCTTTAACCCGATAATAAATAGAATGTGATTTGGGTTTATCGTGAACTTTGTTTTAAATGACATTAGTTCTTTAACCCAGTAAAAGGGAGTTTTAATGAATCTGTAATTAGATTGAAATGTGGATTGATAATTTAAATTATCAAATTTAGAAAGTGAGCGAGAATGGAGTATCACCAGTTTTGCTCCAAAACGATAGTCAAATCTTTAATTAGATTTGAACGTGAAATGGTAATTAATTTTACCGATAACACTGCGGTATTAGATATGGAGTATTACCAGTTTTCTTCATGGGATGAATAGGTTGGGATTGGGAAATAAAATAAATAATTACTCCGATGTGATTCACTAATCTCGACTAGTTTGGAAAACCATAATTTGGTTTGAAATGACATCCAAAGGAAGATTAAAGGATAAATTTTAAAGAATTTATCTTGGATAAAATTAATGGGAACCTTTCCCTAAGATATGAAATTTAGAAACTAGCTGAAGGTTAGTTAAGAAGAATGGTTTCCTGGATATTGATCTGATGTTGGTTTCGGCCTTCGGGGTTAATTTGGGAAATTGCTCTCTTACTGATTTACGGTTAGTGGCTAATGAATTGGAATGAGGCGTATGTTGTGTTTATGTAACATTTGTTTTTAATATACACGGGTTGTTCGGAAAGGCCGGGTTTATACCCATTCTGAATAACCGATTCGACGATATGTCGAAGATGAAGACGGTGGTTGAAGACCGGAAGTCTTCACATCGTTTGGGTGATTACTGATGATCTTGATTGGGCTGTACACCCAAGATGAGGGAATCAGTTGGTTGTCATCCAGACGTACTTGGAGATGGATGGATATGCGAGGAAAGTGCCTCTGGTTCCATTCAGACCCAGAATGAACTTGTAAATGGATTGTGTGTCTGACATTGGATTTTATTCTGTGTTGATTGATTTCTGTTAAATATATATCTGCCTGGCGGCGGAGAATTTATTCTCTTGCTTAACGCCCTTCTCTGAGACGTACGAGCTTAGAGGTTATATATCGATAGATATCAATCGCATGGCATGAATTGCCTGTGTGGCACGCTGAGTTGCATGAATCAAGGCTTCCGTTGAAAAGCAAAGTCATGTGGTTGATGATCAAAGCATGGCCTACCTGGCAACTTTGTGTATAGCGTGGATTCGCGAGCCTCACACCTCGGTATGAGTCAAAAACGGGATGAGGACCCAAGGAGTGCACGACGTTTCTTTCTAGCTATGGGTGGTGTCAGTGACCTACCAGCCCTGACATTTATATACTTTTCACCTTTGTGGTTTTGATGGAGGCGCCTCGATTATAGGTCCTATAGGGCCGGGAAACGTGTGTTCAGGAATAATTAATCCTCAAACGTAAGAGAGGACTGGTCTTGGAGGATCCCGGGGTTACCCAGAGTGCGTAGTCCTGAGGCATTTGCTAGAGTGTCTCGAAGCGGAGAGGAGCTTGCCCCTTGCCTCGACTCATGACGGAAATCCAATTTCCAATACGTGTATTGCGATTTTAATTGTAGAACTAGTATGGCGACATAGTGGTATGGGACATTCATGCTGCCTATGATTTATATTTATGATTGAAATTGTTTTGACACTATACACTTATTATAGTATCAAATGATTTGTTTTAAACGTACCAAGCATGTTTGGCTGTTATAAGGTAAAACCCTATCCTCCGGCTTGCGTTGCATTGTGTGATGGGACCTGGGTCTTCTAATAGCTTCATTTTTCGAAAAAGCATTGCGTTGTTTATTCTATGCACTGGTATTCTTGGGAGGAAACCCGTTCCGTGTTATACGGCGTGGTCCCTTGAATTACTCTCTTTTAAAATAAAGTTTTAATAGCTGTTTTAGTTCTCACACCAGTCACATGATTGACCTGGAGTTTATTGTTTTAACCTAAACTCTGGGTGCCCCTATTTTCCGCACGGGCAGCTAGTAGTTTTGGTTTTGCAGATTTATATTCACAGGATCTTGGTTTACAGCTGGAATGATATCCGAAAAGCTCTGTATCCGTATATCACCTTCAGTTGTGCTTTGTATTATTTTCCGCTGCTATGTAATTTATTGTAATCTCTGATATTTATCGAATGTAATTTATTCAATTATACTCTGTATATTCTTGTATCTGATGGAATTGTTGTAATAACAATGAAATGTTCTTCCGTCTGCGTTCTTTTTTGTCTTGTTCTCACAGTAATTCATTCTTTCTCATCTCTTCGGAGACCGGGGAAGTAACGGGTCACTACAGTTTCAAACGTCATTCGTTCCTTAACCTAATTAAAGATGGGATTGATTTCCTTAAGTTGAATAATCCTTAAATAATGATTTTTGGAAGATTAAAACTAAATGAAGTTTCAATAAATCTTTACTTAGTTTGAGATGGGAATGAAATAATTTAATTTATCAAGTTCAAGAAATGCTCGAGAATGGTGTACCGCCAGTTTTACTCCATGCGATAGTTAAATCTTTAATTAGATTTAAACCTTAAGTGGTAATTAAATTTACCGATTATACTATGGGTGTTAAATATGGGGTACTACCATTAAATATTTAATTAGATTTGAACCTTAAGTGGTAATTAAATTTACCGATTATACTATGGGTGTTAAATATGGGGTACCGCCAGTTTTGCTCCATGGGATGAATAGGTTAGGATTGAAAATAATAAAATAAAGGATTACTTTGGTAAGGCTCGATAATCCCAACTTGTGTTATAAACCTTAAATTGGTTTAAGTGGTGAAAAGATAATATAAAATCTTTTGAAAATGATATCTAATAGATGATTAAACTGTAATTTTAAAAAAAAAATTATCTTTAGTAAAATTAATAGGAACCTTTTTCCAAAGAAATGAATATTTAAATAAAAGAATATTCTGAATTGGAATAAGGCATATGATGTGTTTTTATAACACTTGATTATAAGATAAGCGAGTTGTTCAGAAAGACCAGGTTTAACCCTTTTTGAATAACTGATACGACGATTAAAAGTCAAAGATATCGAAGACCGTGCAAGACCGACAATCTTCACTTCGAGTGGATTACTACCGATGCCCTGGATTAGGGTTGCTCCCATAAAGGGGATATAGTGGTAGTTGTCCGGACGTACTTGGAGATCGACCGGATATGCGAGGGCCTCTCTCCTATATTGGACATTTGGGATGAGGAATAAGGTTCCTCCGGTTTCATTCAGACCCAGATTGGGCTTGCAAATGGATTGTATGTCTGAAATTGTATTCCTTTATGTTGTGTTCATTGATCTCTGCTAAATATATATTTGTCTGTTGGCGGAGAATTTATTCTCTTGCTTAACACCCTTCTCTGAGACGTAAGAGCTTAGAGGTTATATATTGATGGAAATCAATGGTATGTAATGGATTGACAACGTGGCATGCTGATATGCGTGGATCAAGGCTTCTTTGAAAGGCAAAGCCTTGTGGTTGATGATCAAAGCGCAACTTTAAGTAGCACAGCTTTGTGTAGTGTTAATCCGTGAGCTTCACACCTCGGTATGAACCAAAAACGGGATGGGGAGTGCAGGAAAATGGACATATGTTAGTTTCTAGCTATGAGTAACGTCATGGTATGGAGCCCGAACATTTTTCTCATGTGGATTTTGGAAATTTTATTAACGGAAAGCGAGGCACCTCGGATTTGATTTGGATCCCTAGTGGCTCTTGATATGGTCGACGTGCTGGCCAATTTTCGAGGTTCGATAGAACCGGCTAACGTATAGTTTATGGTATAACCAATCAGCGATAGCTGACCAGCCTTGTCGCTAACCTAGGGTTGCCCAGAGTGTGTAATCCTGAGGCATTGCTAGTGTGTCTCGAATCGGTAAGGACGATCGCTTGCCTTGGTTCGTAGACGGAAACCCAATTTCCAATATGAGATTTTACGGTTTTAGTTGTAAACATATATGGCGACATAATATATGGGTACCTACGCCGCCTATTGTTGATACATTTATATTGGAAGTTGATTTCTTCACTTATAGTAATATTAAAAGATGAAATTTCGCATATTAAGCATGTTTGGCTGTTATAAGGTAAAACTATGTCCTCCAGTTGCGTTGCATTGTGTGACGGGACCTGAGTCTTATAATAGCTTCATTTTTCTGTTTAGCATTGAATTGTTTGTTTTATGCACTTGTATTCTTGGGGGTAAACCGGTCCCGTGTTATACGGTGTGGTTCCTTGATTTACCTAACTTTAAAATCAAGTTGATAACTGATTTATTTCTCACACCATTACCAGGATCGACTCGGAGTTTATTGTTTCCACTGAACACTGGTTGGCCATATTTTCCGCACGGGCAGCTTGTAGTTTTGGTTCTCGCAAATATTTCTTTTCGCAGGATCTTGTATTACTGCTGGACCTATATTCGAAATGCTTTGTGTAATAACCCGGAAATATGAGCCAATTTAAAATTTTTATTTTGGCAATTTTAGCGAATTTTGATTATTTAAAATGAATTATTTTAAATAAAAATGACGAGAAATTTATTTTGAATAAAATTAGAACGTATATATTTATATAGATCGTCGTTTGGAAATAAATATTTTATTTTAATTCTAAAAGGAATTGAAAATGGCGCGGTAGTTTGAAAATTCGATTTCAAAGTTCAAATGAATGTACAGGATGCAAAATTAACCGGATTTTAGCAAAACGAAAAATATTAGAATCTAATTGATAATATATTTCCAACGAATCCGACAAATTGAAATTTCATAGCGGGAATCAAAAGTTACGTCCAGTTGAAAATTCAGAATAGTCGCTATGGAATTCAGGCCCTTAAAAATGGGAATTTTGCAAACGACCTCGGTTTTCGATGAAACCAATTTTGTTGGATCTGTGATGTCAAGATATTGCTAGATTCCAAAATTCGTAATTTTTCGAATCAATATGCGAGCGTGGCAAAGGAAAATGCGTTTGACTAGTTTTAGTTGATTTTAATCGACTGGAAATTGGCCATTTTTCAAACGGTCTCAAAATTCGATGAAACTGGCTTTGTTAGGACCGTATCGTCAATAAGAAGCTAAAAAAGATTTTTTGGAGTCCGTATGTGGCCCCGGTAAATTGAAATGTGCATTCAAATTCAATATATAGAGTTATATTTTGATTTTGACGAAAGCTGATTGAAACAGTCGAATCGGCCTACGATACATATCCCATTGTGTTCGGGATGGGGGTAATTAGCTATGGACGACAGGCGGTGGGTCTCGTTACGAGGTCAAAATAAAAAGGTACCTTTTTGAAATAATTAAAATAATAAATATATAAACTACATCAGCCCCCCCCCCCCATTTCCCATTTCACCCGACCCCCCTTTCTTTCTCAAATCATATATATATATATGTATCACGTCGTCGCCCCTAAACCGACCGCTGCCGCAACCAGGCAAGCCACCGCCGTTCGAGCCAGCCCCCCCCCCCCCCCCCCCCCGACGATCTCCTCTCCCCCCTCTCTCTCCTCTCCATCCTCTCGAAAATGAACGCAAAAACTCCGAGCCTCGGTGAAACCGCTACCACCACTGCAGTGGTCCACTGCCGGCCTGTAGCACCTTCCCTCCGACCACCAACACCCAGCACCGACCCTGACCCCCCTCCTCCGATTAGCTGTGGGTTATTTTTATTATTTGTTTTGTTTTAATTTACTTTAATAATCAGTTTTAAACGGTTATAAAGGAAAAAATCTGATCGTTTATATAATAGCTTAGATCCAAAGTTAATATTTTTATTAATGAAAAAGATTAGATTTTGCTAATGAAAAAGAATAGATTTTGCTAACGAAAAAGATTAGGTTTTGTTAGTGAAGAATGTAACACCCCGTAATTCTGTTAATATTAATATTCACAAATTAAAGAATAACTAATCTCAGACGTGAGAATTGTGGGAAACGGGTTGCGCCATTGTGCTCGTCTCGGAATTCTGGTTGAAATAGAGTCCGAGTTTGCGTGATTTGGACTTCGTATGAAGGAGATATGGCCATCGGAAGTTTCAGAAAATTAAAATTCGAAGTCAAACAGGCTAGGCGGGAAATTTCCCGCCCAGCACCCAGGTCGACTAGGCAGTCGACACCCCCAGGACCAGGTCGACTGCGCAGTCGACTTGGGTGTCGACCTGGTCCAGTCGGCCAGGTTTTGGCTGAGCCCAATCTTGAGCTGCTGATGTGTCTTTAGGGCTGAGTTAACTAATTTAACGGTTCAGGTTAGTTCTGAGTTGATCTGATGGTCTAAATAAATCCTAAACTCTATATATACCTAGGTAGTCTCTCACTCTAAATTCACATGAAAAATAGAATAGCTGCTGTCATGACATCGCCATGGAACTCAGTGTAGCCGCCGCCAACTAAGAAGGAAGAAAGCTAATCAAAATTCTAATTCTACTCAACTCTAAAGCAAATCAAGACTCTCTTTCTTTTCTAATTGTGAGTATGATGATCTTAATAAGATTATTATCAAACTAATTAGATTAAGATGTGATATGGATCATAAGAAAATGATGTGAATTGTCATATATGTTGTTGTAAACCTTATGCTATCATGTATGTTGTAAATCCTATGTTATGTGATGATGATATCCTATATGTTGTAAATCATGCTATGATGATATTATATATGTTGCAAGTTTCTATGCTAAGTTGCGATGTTACAAAGCCATGATGTTATTATGTTTTAGTTAGCTTATGAATCATGATGTTGATTATATATATTTGGGCTATGATGATTCACATGATAAATCACATGTACCTATGCAAGTTTAGATTTATTAGTATGTATAATCTCACATATTGTATGACATCTATTTAGATCTAGAATTATGACATCTATTTAGATCTAGAATTGTGCTATGACATGTGTGAGTTCTATGTGTTAGATGCTAGTTCACACCATCATTATGTTGCATAAACCACATATGCAAGTTTATACATGAATTTGGGTTATGATCATATTATGTAAATTGCGACATTTAACCAAACAAGTTGACACCTTTAGATCCATGACATGTGTAGTTTTATGCAAGTTTCACCCCTATTATGATTAGATCTATTTTATTTGTCTATATGTTGTGATAATTTATCTTTGTGCTATGAGTTAGACTATTCGAGTCTAACGTATATTTTGCGTTGAATAAGCGAACGTATAACGTGGGGTAGGGGTAATATTAAGGATTTAATATTAAGAAATTGGGGTGCAATTGATATGATTTTGCATACCATAAGTGGATGGCCATAATTGAGTCAATTATGGACATCATTAAAATTGGAATTAATTAATGATTTGAATAGGGATGTACTTAAAACTGGGGTAAAAGATTATAAGTGTTAATCAATGCTTAGGACACGAGGTTGGACTCGTTTGTGACATAAAACTGCCCGGACCCGCCCGGCAAATCCAGTAGTCACAAATGTCAGCCCAATGTGAGAGGTCCTAGGCCCAAATTAAAGCATAACAGTTGTAAAGACCCGAGGTTAGACTCTTTTATGGTGTAAGACTGCCCGGACCCGCCCGGCAAATCCAGCTGCCATAAATGCCAGTCTAATGTGAGAGGTCTTTATAAGGTTATGGCCTTAATGATTTAAGAAATACTTAACCAGATAAACATGTGAGGTGGGACATGGGGGTTAAGTAGGTGCCTTGGGTGGCATGAGGAATCTAGTGGGTGCCTTTAGTGGCATTTGAAATACGATTAGTAAGACTTAACCAAACATACATGTAAATGAACATGACTAAGAAGAGGGTTAAGTGGGATATACTAGTGGGGACAAGCTTAGGTGGATAGCTTGTGGTAAGTAAAGGTGGCCCATTTCAACCAGTAACCCAAACATATCTTTGTGGGCTCGACCCAAGTCGAGGACGGGACACGCATACTGGGCTTGATTATAAGAGGCCAAACGGGTTAGCGGTGGCAACGCAATTCCAACGGGTTTCATATGCGTGTGTGGACCTGGGCTGGTAGGTAAGACGTTGTTGCATCGTGTAGGTATAAGCCGTGCATCCTTAAGTTGTATCAGGTTGCCACTTTTGGGGAGTGATACACCCCACTGTGGGGCCAGCACAAGTATCTACGAGTAGGGAGCCGATCGCAAGTGGGTAGTGGGGTACACCTAGCGGAGATAGGGGCAGGCGGCATCTATGTAGTTAGCTAGGGGTACGCAAGGTTATTTATATAATTTCTAAGTGAAGCAAGTGGGATCAACTATGAGTGTGACTGGTGTGGTGCAGTGTAGTAATTATTCGTTAGTAATTAGGTGTGCCTTTAACGTTATCTTTATCTGCTCTTCCATACCCAATAGTTCATAGACATTTCCTTGTTTTCCAGCTTATGCCTTAGTCTAGTTATTTTGATAATAGTATTGTTAGAATTATCATACTCGCCAGACTTTATGTCTGACCCCCTCTATTTCTATCTTTTTCCCCCCTCCAGGTCCTCAGGGTGGGCCCAGCTCTAGTGGAGCTTGATTGGATTGCTTTATCTCTCTTTTGGAAAGCTTGGACCATTGAAGTAAAGTCCAGCTTGTTATCTTCTTTAATGGATATTTATGTAATGGGATTATGTATTTTGTTTTATCAAGATGGATATTGTACTTGACTCTGATTTATAGTTTTATGATGTAACAAACATGTTTAATTTCCGTTGCAATGAAATAAAGTTTTAGATTTCCAAGTACAACCTATTATCTGTCTTGTTGTAATTTTTCTGTTCTATATTCACTTAAAACCTCCATGGAAGTTAATGCATTCCCTTTGTGAGTGACATTAATGGACGTGGGGTGTTACAAAGAAGATTAGATTTTGTTAATTAAAAAGATTATATTTTTATACATAGTAAAGATTTGATTTTTTATAAACGTAAAGACTTGAATTTTATAAACGAAAAGGTAGAGTTTTTATAGAAAGAAAAGAGATGAAAGATTATATTTTTATATGCGTATAAAAGAAGGAATAATTTTATATATAATAGAAATATAAAGATTAGTTTTATTAATAGAGAATATAAATTAAAGATTTAACTTTTATTAGTTAAAAGCTTTGATTTTTATAGTATAGTGAGAATAAAAATACGATTATTATACTCTAAAGTTAGCAAAAATTTAATCTTTATATATGTAGCGAAATAAAAATCTGATTTTTATTATATATATGTTGAAATAAAAATGTGATTTTTTAATATAGAGATAATATAAAAATTCGATCTTTATATAAGGAGTAGAAGGATAAAAATAGAATTTTTATCTATTTAGAAGCGGTATAAAAATAGAATTTTTATCTATATAGTAGCGTGATAAAAATAGAATTTTTATCTATATAATAGCAGTATAAAAGTAGAATTTTTATCTATATAGTAGCGTGAAAAAAAATAGAATTTTTATCTATATAATAGCGGTATAAAAATAGAATTTTTATCTATGTAGTAGCAGTGTAAAATGTGATTTTTATATATATAACAACAATATAAAAATGTGATTTTTATATATCTAGTGGCAACGGACAATGAACTTGACAAAGGGCGAGCATGACGAAGATTTCTACATATGAAGATTCGTGGCGTTTGGTTTAGCTAGGGTGAGAACTCCTCACCTTTAATTTATTTCTAGTTTGAAATATATAGTAGGATGCAGACTGTGCTTAGCAGCACCCGACACCCGTCGTCCACAGACCATGGATGACTTGTTTGTTTGGTTGCTGTATTGTGAAATTTGATTATGTGATGTGGAATGAGATAAAATATTTTATAGTGGAAAATATTTTATAGTCAAAAATATAATTTTTAACGTGTATATAAAATAAATATTTATAAACAAATCGGACGATTTATTTATATACATTGATTTGACTAATACTGATTGGGACGATAAATTTTACACATCGCCCAACTGCACAAATAAAATCTGTGTTTGTTGATTTGAAACCGCACATGGATATTGGGATGAGATTTGACGTACACTAATCCTGATTGTTTAGTTGTATGTCAATCGATGGATTGACAGACTGTGTAAGCGTTAATTAGTTATATTTAATGCTTGTGCAGTTGTGTGGTGCACTCTGGATGATGGTTGATTGTTACCGTTGCTATTATCTACATGTGTTGTGGAAAATCCATATAATAACCTTTATATGGTAATTGATTGGGCCTCATTACAATTTAGAAAATAAATTCATGTGTTGAATTGAAAATAAATTCATGTGTTGAATAGAAAATATTCATTTGTTGAATAGAATAATGAAGTTATTGAAATATACAAAGCCGTGTTGATTAGATTGACGCCATTTTGACGTGAACGATATTTATATCGATTTTATTCATTTTTATAATAAATATAGAAAAGAAAGTGATTTCAAAATATAACGTTTTGAAAATATTATCATTTGTATATTGATGATGTGGAATATTCAATTTTGATTAGAAATTGAATATGAAGTTGAAATCGTTTTGAAAAACAAATTTAAAATGATTTATATAATACGTTTTAAAAGGATATCGACGAAATATATATATATATATATATATATATATATATATATATATATATTATATAATGGCCTGAATAGAACGCGCCGCGCCGCGGCAGTTCGCGAATTTCGACCATTGACTTCGAATGGATATTACGGGAGATCCGACCGTCGGATTCTCCTAAAATTGGAACCGTTAGGTTCGTATCGAAAAGAGCTTTCTAACAAATATTAGAACTTAGAAATCTAACTGTTGGATTTGGAATTGTATCCAAATCAAATTTGGAAAAGCTCATTGTAAGTGCAGTTCGATGGCCATTGATGAAAATTGACTGTACGGGCCTTGATAAAATTATTAAAAATAGTAATAATTTGTGTAAAATCATAAGAAATGATTTGGGAAAAATTGGGTTGAAAAACACCATATTTAAAAGATAAAAGTAGATTTTTATCGAAATGAACTAGTTTTGAACTAGAATAATAATTTATTTATTTTTAAATAAATAAATTGAATTTGAAATGGTTTTAAAAGTAACCAGAATTTCCAATAATGGAATTGGAATGGATCTGAATCGAAATTGTTTTGGAATATTTCGATGTTGGATTTCGTGATGATACAGATATTGTTCTGGAAATTTGAAAGATATATTTATATCGTTATTTCCCATACAATATTTGTTGGTCATAGAATTTGATATTGAATATAAGCCGATATATTTCCTATTCAGAGCCTTGTATTTAATATCAAATGTGATTTGGGTTTGTTGTAAATGGTGTCTTCATTAACACTGTTCTTAAACCCAGTTGAGAAAAAGATTAAATCTTTTTATTTAGATTTAATGAAGTGTACCAATTAAATGGTATTTAATTGGAATTTAATTTGAATGTGATTTTAGGTTGTCGTGAAAGGTATCTTCAATAATATTGTTCTTAGACCCAACGGAGTTAAGAAAATCAGAAACTAACTGGAGATTAGTTAAGTTGAATGGCTTCATGGGTATTGATCTAATGTTGGTTTCGGCCTTCGGGGTTAATACTTAGGGAATTGCTTACTTGCTATTTTACGGTTAAAGTCTGATAGAATGGAATGTGATTTTTGGTTTATCATGAACCGTGTTTTAAATGACATTGGTTCTTTAACCCAGTTAAAGATTAAAACTAAGTGGAGTTTTAATGAATCTTTAATTAGATTGAAAAGATCGAGAATGGAGTATTACCAGTTTTGCTCCAGGCGATAGTTAAATCTTTAATTAGATTTGAACGTGAAATGGTAATTGAATTTACCGATAACACCATGGTGTTAGATATGAAGTATGACCAGTTTTACTTCATTGGATGAATAGGTTGGGATTGGGAAATAAAATAAATGATTACTTCGGTATTGATCTGATGTTGGTTTCGGCCTTCGGGGTTAATATTTGGGGAATTGTTCCATTACTAATTTATGGTTAGTGACTGATGAATTGGAATGAAGCGTATGTTGTGTTTGTGTAACACTTGTTTATAATATACGCGAGTTATTTAGAAAGACCGGGTTTATCCCATTCTGAATAACTGATTCGACGTGGTGTCGTAGAGGAAGACGGTGGTTGAAGACCGAAGGTCTTCACGTCGTTTGGGTGATTACTGATGATGTTGATTCGGTCGTACACCCAAGAGGAGGGAATCAGTTAGTGGTCGTCTAGACGTACTTGGAGATCGATGGATATGCGAGGTACAAGGTGCCTCCAGTTTCGTTCAGACCCAAAACGGACTTGCAAATGGACTGTGTGTCTGACATTGGATTTTATTCTATGTGGTTGATTTCTACTAAATATATATATATATATATCTGTTTAGTGGCGGGGAATTTATTCTCTTGCTTAACGCTCTTCTCTGAGACGTACGAGCTCAGAGGTTATATATTGATGGGTATAAAACGCATGGAGTGAATTGCCTGTGTGGTATGCCTAAGTGGCAATATGATCAAGGCTTCTGTTGAAAAGCAGAGTCTTGTGGTTGATGATCAAAGCACGACCTGTGTGGCATAGCTTTGTGTAACGTTGATTCGCGAGCCTCACACCCTGGTTGTGAACCAGAAATGGGAAAAGGACCTCAGGGAGGACATGCGTTTCTTTCTAGTTAGAAGTGGCATCAGTGGTTTTACACGCCCTGACGAGTTTGACTTATGTGGTTGTTGCTGTTGCGAGGCACCTCTGATATATCGGTGACTATGTGGACCCGAGGGAGTCATTCGTTGGCTCATTTATACCCCCAAAGGGTGGGGAAACGCAGTGTTCAGGCATTTTAATCCACATCGGTGGTCCGACCCTGTCGCTCCAAGGGCTTGACTGAGTACTTGTCCTGAGGCTCGGGCTAGAGAGTCTCGAATTCGGTGAGGACTATCTTTTGCCTCGGTTCACAGATGGAAATCCAACTTTCGATACGTGACTTTGCGGTTTTGATTGTATACGTATATATAGCGAAATAGTGGTATGGGGCGCTTTTGTCGTCTATGATTAATACTTATGATTGAAATTGTTTTGACACTATACACCTATAGTACTATCAAAATAATCTGTTTTAAATGTATCAAGCATTCTTTGGCTATTATAAGGTAAAAACCCTATCCTCTGGCTTGCGTTGCATTGTGTGACGGGACCTGGGTCTTATAATAGCTTCATTATTCCTTTATTTAGCATTGCGCTGTTGTTTTATGCACTGGTATTCTTGGGAGGAAACTCATTCCGTGTTATACGGCTTGGTCCCTTGATTTACCTAACTTCAAAATAAAGATTAATAACTGTTTTAGTTCTCACACCAGTAACATGACTGGCCTGGAATTTAGTGTTTTACCCTAAACTCTGGGTGCCCCTATTTTTGACACGGGCAGCTAGTAGTTTTGGTTTTGCAGATTTATATTCACAGGATCCTGGTTTATGGCTGGAACGATATTCGAAAAGCTCTGTATCCGTGTATTACTTTCAGTTGTGTTTTGTATTATTTTTCCGCTGCTATGTAATGTATTGTAATCTCTGATATTTTCTGTGTAATATTTATTCATACTCTGTATATTCTTGTATTCTGATGGAATTGTTGTAATTAGCAATAAGCAATGAAATGTTCTTCTGTCTGCGTTCTGATTCGTCTTGTCCTCAAAGTAATTCGTTCTTTCTCCTCTCTTCGGAGACCGGGGAAGTTCGGGTCGTTTCAGTTGGTATCAGAGCTTTGGTATACAAAGCTCGAGAACAAGACACATTAGAACCATACGAAAGAATTCATCAGAAATTGGGTTAGTAATATCCAATGGGAATGACTCGTTAGAGATGGGGTCAGTAGTATCCTAGAACGAGTGTGAAGAGTGATGTTTTTAAAATAAAATTGAAAACAATTTTTTTTTTGAAAATTTAAATCAATTATCCGTATTTGATTATTTATTTTGTATTGAATTTGGATAGTCCAGTATATAAAGATTTTGTGTATACGTCTGATCCACGTGTATTCGAAGTTTTAATATACTGGATAGATATAGAATCACACTCTAGTCACTCGGACATGATTCTGATGATTGACGCGTCATCATTAGAATTTATTCGTGTTTCGAAAGTGGGATTTCTATATATTTCCTATTGATTGGTGTGAGAATCAAAATTAGATAGGGCTTATTATTGTGATTTGGCATCAAAAATCTGATTTTTGGACTATATATCAAAATTATGAATTTGAAATGATAATCAACTAATTGATTGATGGTTTCTTTGTTTGATTATTGTTAGATTAGTTAAAATGGTGAACATTTAGCCAAATTGTATCAAAAAGTGAATTGTATTGAAAATTTATCGCATATGCATGCATGTACATGGACTTACATTGAACAGGTCACAACAAGGAGGTTAGAGAAGAGGAATAAAATTGTTTGCCCGACAAATGAGTACATGTCTATAGTATTTCTTTGGGTTTGGATGATTTTATGAGCCGCTTGGCTTTTTCTTTTTCTTTTGGATTAAAGAAGGCCATGGGAGGCTATATGAAATATCCCGAAGTCCCCGGTGCAGGGGAGGTTATGGCGAAATTTTTCGAAAATTTAGGGTGTTAGCCAAATTTTTGAAAAATTTGAAAAGTTCTTAGAAAATGTAAAGTTGAAGAACTTAAGCCGTAATGAAAATAGTAAAAGTTGAGTTGATTAGTTAAACAACTTTCGGCTTCTGTAACGACCCAGTAGATTACGGCCCCGAAAATCGACATAAATACCCTTATCGTACTCATGTCGACCTTCCAACACCGGAAACACTGGAACATTTTTAAAAAAAAAATTTAGAGGGTGAGATAAGAAAGAAAGAAAGTTAGAATAGAAGAAGAAGAAGAAGAACCAACACAGAGTCTCACATCGCAATGGAACAAAATATAATACAGAAATAAATCCTTACTGAAAGCATTAAAATACTTACAATATCAAAGTACAACACACTGCTGGACAGTTTTGATAATCTATCCTCATATACACAGCGGAATAAATACTGTATTTCATATGTCTGAATCATCTCCAGCTCGTCTCTGGACTTCTCAGTACCTGATATCCTGAACCTGTACACCTCGTGCTAACCCGAGCATTTACAAAACACCGGGTCACTCTGGTGAACCAGTGTGAGAAAAATTCGCACAGCATTAAGGGTATCACACAACTTGATTTTTAAGTCCAAAATCCTTTCGAAGAAAAAGATAATCGTAAGAACAAATCCACACATAAACACAGACGAATTTTACCTCACAATAACCCAAAACAGTTTTCGAAATCAATATCTTCTCTGATATTATAATAATGTCTAAATACAAGTAAATATCAATCTAGTGGAACGCTTGCATCTCACGCTCCACGTATATATACAAACAAAACCACGGGCGCTTATTGGAGATTGGATTCCAACTATGACAAGGTATGGGACCACCTGCCGACCGTGTATCTCTAGAGGCGAATACACTGGGTTCAACAAGAACATCTTGCAACTCGGCCCACACATGACCGACCACTCATTTCGCTTGAGTGTATCGAATGTATATCACCAACGGTTGGGCTCAAACAACCGTTTCCCGATAAGGGACAACATCAAAAATATTGAAGGAGGAAATAGATTTCTCTAGATAGGTGATTATACATTCTAATGGGAGCGACCCACATAGCCATGTTGCCTGCCCGGTTTTTGTCATTTCCCAATTGATGAGGTTTGAGGCTACGCTTTATCAGCACATCATATTTACTTCGAATGCCACATCGTCAGATCCATCAGAATCACTAATTGACGTCCACAACAATATATTACATGTTGGCTAAAAGAAGTTTCCTTCTCCGCTTCCACTCTTGGTACGGTTGAAGAAATCAATGTACGTGATATTTCTGGAAATACTCTATCCGACATTCATCCATACAAGTCACTCAGGAACAGGATGAACCGAAGGTACCCTCCTACCGCAATCTAGGAATCACCCTGAGAATCAGTAGCGAGAAGTCCTTGTGAACCCGTAGATTCCAACCACGACAGAATCACAGTTTATCTCTGCTTGCAAGTCAGAGATTTTAAGTAATCCTTCCGCTTATGAAAATCAACGGTCTTCAATAGCTCCATCTTGAATCAGCATCTTCAACGTATTCGTATTTGCTGGACAGAATGGTTTTCGAATATATATTCGATCCCGGTCTTACCGTACCAATAATCGTATGGGACAAATTTGATAGTCGGTTATTTAACTATCAAATGAACAACCATTCATCCATAAAAGAAAATGGATTCACTGATCCAATACTCAGAAACATTTAGCCTCTTTGACGAACCATCTATTAATTACATTCTTTAAATTTTCCAATATTTTAAACATCGCTTTTACTTCTTATTATAAAAATAAGAACATTCACCAAACTTATTTATTCAACTTATAAACTTTTCGAAAACGGATTATAATATCATCTACGGGAATCATAACTTATGTTTTCCTCAACTATTATCGTTAATAAACTAATATCACTCTTGGATAATCGTGAAGTCGTTCAAGTTGGGGTATTTTATTTACCTCTCCGACCTTGACCGACAACATTCATATCTTTAGAACAAATAGAAGTTTATTAACCACACGTTTCTTTGAAAATTTGACTTAAATCTCAACAAAGCTTCGATTCTAATAGAAATAGAATCCTTATGAAAATTCCTTAATGTCTCTTTATTATAATGTTACAAATTATTTCAACAATTCAAATCCATTTGTTTAAAACCACATAAACAAAACTTTTATAAATCTCATATTAATACCTTATACATTTGTTATATTGATATACCTTTCAAATTCTTATATTGATCGAAACAATTTAACTTATCATTTGTAACAACATTGCAGATTTCATTTCAAAGCCATTTTACTTCCACTTATCACATTTTCTTTAAATAATACTCGACTACTTATTTGTTATCTAAAAACATATGATAATCCTTTAAAACTTATATCTAAAATAGTTCATCCCATTTGTAACCAATGTTACAAAATACATTTACAAACCACTCGCTTTATTTACTAACTCGAATTCATTTCCAAAACATTAAATTTCCAATTACAAAATCTTTTGTAAATTAATTATGATAACTTACCATTCACTTTCACTTTCACATTGTTAACTGCATTCAAAAATCCCATTTCCAATTCAATATCGACAACTAACATTCGTTGTTGTTATTCAAATTTTTAACTTCATTTACTACTCATACCTTTAGTTAATATTCCGAACTTCAGAACATTGCATTCCGAACCTCGGAATAAACTCACTTCCAATTATTTGACTAAACCTCATTTGTAAATTTCATTTATACATTTATATTGGAATTTTCAACTTTGATTCCATTTAAAATATGAAATCCCATTCCCAAATTACCACCCATTTCAACTCTGTTGATTTTCAAATCTTATTCACGAAATGATATTAAATCACATTTCGTATTTATTTGAAACACCGTTTGCTAAAACGATCATTTATTACAAACCATTTCTCTTTGAACCCTTTTACCCATTCTCGTATACTCATGATTTAATTTTTCCATTTCGATATTCTGGAATCCATTTAAACTTCTTTCATGACCGTTAAGGCCCTTATAAAATCATTCCAACATTTAAATAATCAACACGATAAATTCATATCGTTTAAATATTTATTAAATGTTACCTTGCATCTCTATCAGGTATATTTTATTATAAATTTAACTTCGACTATTATTTTACAATTAAAAATCGTACTTCAAAACCATTTAAAAATATATCCTTAACTTTGAAAACCATTCGAAATTGATTAATATCGATTTCGAAAATTCATTCCTTTTTAACCGACGGTACTAAAGAGGCAAATGGCTACTATAGTACCAAATCGTGAAATATAAACCAATTTCATGTTCAATATAAACAAATGTTATCATATTGATAAACGTTATCAATATTAGTGAGGAATCTAGTTGGATTCCTCCAACCTGTCATTCCCCTGCAGAACAACGGGTTACCACAGTTCAAATATTTCAGTCCAATATGGCAAATCAATATTCATTTTCATCTAGACAGGTGAAGTAAAACAGTTTAACAGTCAATAATAACTGTAACAGTCAATACTGGGATAATAACAGGAATTCAACATTTAATTATGACGTTTATAGTGTTATAAACGCAACCACTGAGGTAAGTTACCTCAATGGGATTTTATCGTTAGAAATAATGATTTGTTTCAATTAAATCAAACAAACGTTTAATTTAACTGTTCAGTCAACAAATGAATATAAAATTAACAACGAACAAACAAGCAACAATCATTAACAAGTATAGCACACAATTATAAAACCTGACTTATATAAAATATAAGTAGAGGAAAAACTGAGTGAGTTTAACTCACCTTAATTTTCATTCGTCGATTAAACGAGACATTTTTAATAAAACTAAACAGATGTTTAATTTTATCAAAAATCCCGGTAGCTTCCAGCGAGGATCAAACCAGCTCCACCACGTTGCCTTTTCCGATACGATCACAATGTTCCTTTGTTTAATCAATTCTGCTAACGAAACAAGGAGTTGTTAACATTAATGTTAACACGATTTCTAAACTAATATGATTAATCCCAAATAATATTTTAATTTATCTAATTATGTTTATTAACCTAAACTAGACCTAAATGAAATACTTATATCTCGATCCACTATTGTTTAAAAATGTCAACAATATGTATTGGCGGTAGATATATTAATTCTTCTTTTTACAGTATACGATAGTTTCTATACCTTTTCGTTGTATAGGCTTACAACCTGGTTCTATATTCTTCCAGAGTCATATCATGTACTCACTTAACGGTTTAGAAAGTATTAGATTCACCTTCTGATCGGTCCATGTTAACTCAATACAAATATATATTGTATACATGTTTTACCCTTGCTGAACGTGTGTCATATATATATATATATATATATATATATATATATATATATATATATATATATATATATTTGGCTAAACTTAAATTTTGAATAACAAGTCCTTACCCAGTAGTTCAGCCATCTTTTCATTTGCAAACCACGCAACTATGTGGACAATGTGTCATCCTCTTCTATCCTTATCTTCTCTTCTTTCTGTATCAGTGATATGTTTTTCTTTTCATTTTTATTAACCATGCAAACTCCACGTGTCTCATGCATTTCGAAGGCCAGCTGATGCTCCCCCTTCCCTGCGCTTTCTTCTCGTTCTTCATATAAAAAGAGTGGCTACAGGTAATATCTCCATGCCTCAAATCTTCCATGCGTCACTCCTCCCTCAGACAAACCGTACTCCACCTTTATTTCTCTTCTGTCTTGCTTCCAACCTCACCTCCCCACTATGAACAGACCTGGTCACTCATGCTTGCTTCTCCTCACCCTTTCTCTCTACCGTCACCACCCCTTACAACCACTCTCTTCTTCGTTCTTTTTTTTTTCCTTTTTTTTTCTTTCATACTTTCTAAATTTCCTTACCTGACACCATTCATTTCAATTTCGTTTCTCAATCATGCTCACCCACACAGTTTTTCTCCCACACCAGATTGCCGAGCCACCCACTAGAACTGCGCCTCCCATCTGAGATCGCCAACGTCCCCCTGACACTGATGCTGCGCCACCACCTAACTGCTATCTCCCTGTTCGACATACCCCTTCAACGTCCGGACCGTCTTCACGCTCTCACTCGTATAGGCGTCCTAGCCTTCAAATCCTCAACATCATACGCGAGCGCAGGAAGTCTCCAAGAGCTGCTCTGCCAATCGCGCCCTCCGACTTCGTTCAATACGGTTTGAAAAGCTAAGGATGGAGCTCATGGCTTGTATTTATACGTGAGTAATTAGAGTTTTTTAATTTAATAAGGAGAGAAGGTTTTCTTTTATTTAAATATGCCGGTGTGGTTCACTGCTAGTCGAAGAAGAAATGGAGTAGCAACACCGTTTTATAAGAGGAATTACGTGGCCATCACGTTTTAGGTGTATAGTGTTGCAGTATAACATTGGGTAGTTGTTACTGTTCAGAACGTGGTTGGCACAGAAGAGGTAAATTGGATCGCAAGGAATTTAGTTGTTTGGGGCGCAAGTAATTAAAATATCTAGAGCACGCCCGTAGTGTACAATAGAGGGAAATTTTGAGATTCAAGAGATGCATAGTAATACAAAAGTTTGGGGAGCAATTGTGTTTCGGTGCAAGGAATCAAAGGGAAGGGATGCATGAAATGCACAGTGTAACCAAAATTTTCATTGAAAAAAAAAAGATTTTTCCTGGGATGAAATAAACCAAAAGGATGTAAGCAAAAGCAAAAAGATAAGTTAAATGGTGGTATAGTTTAATAAAATTAAAATGTGCAAACTTCGTCGTGAGAAGTTACATCAAAAAACACCATATAAAATTTCTGTTTTATGATAAAAAGGCTAATTTTAGTGTAAAAAGGTATTCCAGACCCAATGGGACAAGTTTCGTGAAAATCCGACATCGTTTAAAAAAATCCTTTATAAAACCGGAAATCAACATGCGTTTAAATTTTTCACGATCACTAGATAAATCAAATCAATTTGAAACTTCGAAATCCTAAAATAATTTTTCAATACGAACCCAACGGCATCAGTTTCGTCGCATTCTGTGACTGTTTCCCCGGTAGGCTATTTTTACGTGCACCGCAATGCCATTTTGGACACCAAATTACACGATCTCCAAAAATAATAAACTATATGCCTATCCTGACTCTAATTGATGATACGAACTCAACGGAACTGGTTTCGCAGCCAAATTCGATCGTCTACTCAAGTTATCCCCAAGTATCTCTTTATTAAATTAACTACGCGCTATAGAAATTGAACAGGCGTTTGTGGCTGCCGTGGTCACATACGACATCGGTTTGCCACACGATTCAACACCGTATAAAAATTTAACGATACAGTTCCAATGAAATTGATTTCGTTGAAAACAGAGACTATTTGCAAAACGGCTATTTTAAAGGCCTATAATTAAATAACGATTTCCATAGCGGCTATTTCAAAATTTGATTTGACCATAACTAACAATCTATAACACGAAATCTGAATTTTTCTCCTTCATATGAAAATTATCATCAACACGGTTCCAATGTTTCTCGTTTCACAGAAATCCGACTTATATCGAATCCTGTATATCCAGTTAAAGTTCAAATCAAAAATTTGAACTATAGCGCCTATTTCGAGCTCGTTTTATAATTATATAAATATATAACGTTCAAACTTTGTTTTAATAATGAATTAAATACCAAAATTCATTAATATTCCAAATAAAATATTTAAAGTAATAAATTAAATAAAATATTTGACGGCCAAAAATACAGGACGTTACATTCTTCCCCCCTTAAAATAATTTCTTCCTCGAAATTGCTAAGGTAAGAAAGAACGTTACTACTCATTAATTTCCAAATCTAATTTATCAAAAACCATTTCAGTATCGTAAAATAAAATTTTCAAAAATATCGAAAATTTTCTAACACTTTAAATTCCTGAAAAATTTGGCAGAGTTTCCCCTGCATGGAGTGACTTCTGCGATATCATAGAAACAAATAACATATACATCGACCCATACTATCGGAAAACAAAACCAAAATTCCCAAAAAATTATATTTCGCGTAGGCGTTCCTTTTGTGAGTGCTGTTGAGCATACCTACTCAATTCATCGTGATTTGTTCAACCAAATCGAATCTCAAAGCCATATGACACCTGTACGCAACTCAGGTTGACACATGAGTAACAATTTCATGATATATGATATCTCATTAACCAACATGTATAAATTCCCAAAATTAACATAAAAATCAATTCATTTGCAAATGGAGGTTTAAATCATTTATTTTATCCATATGCAGTTTCATTCTTCTTTAATTATACTGAAATTAAATTTCCAATTCATTCAACTCTGTTGTTAAACTGTTGATGAATTTATATTCAACCAATCTAACACCCAATCAACAACCAATGTAACACCATTTCAACCAAATCAATAGAATTTCACATTCGATTTAATATTTTCTTTAGTTTAACATATTTCAATAACAATTCATCAAAATTTCAATTTCAAATTAATTTTATTTGATCTCAACATCATTTCTCAATTTAATTCACTTAACCAAGTTAAATTCAATTCAAATTTCTAATCCAAATTTGAATATCAATCAACCATCCCAATACCTCAATAATGTAATAAAATCGTTTCTTTTCTATACAAAAATATAGTTTGGTAAAATTATTGCATTTACCCTCTTTACAAAACATAAAACATTTGTATATAAAATTTACAAATACGCTCTCATATATATACACTCAATCTCGATCTAGGATATTACTAACCCCATCTCTATCGAGTCACACCACAGAGCCAAGGTTATTACTAAACCAATAGCTCTGATACCACTGTAACGACCAGACAGATTTCGGCCCCGAAAATCGACATAAATACCCTTATCGTACTCATGTCGACCTTCCAACACCGAAAACACTGGAACGTTTTTAGAAAGAAATTAGAGGGTGAGATAAGAAAGAAAGAAAGTTAGAATAGAAGAAGAACAAGAACCAACACGGAGTCTCACATCGCAGTGGAACAAAATATAATACAGAAATAAATCTTTACTGAAAGCTTTAAAATACTTACAGTATCAGAGTACAACACACAACTGGATAGTTTTGATAATATGTCCTCATATACACAGCTGAATAAATACTGTATTTCGTATGTCTGAATCATCTCAAACTCGTCTCTGGACTTCTTAGTACATGATATCCTGAACCTGTACACCTCGGGCTAACCCGAGCATTTACAAAACACCGGGTCAGTCTGGTGAACCGGAGTGAGAAAAATTCGCACAGCATTAAGGGTATCACACAACTTGATTTTTAAGTTCAAAATCCTTTCGAAAGAAAAAGATAATTGTAAGACCAAATCCACACATAAACACGGACGGTTTTTACCTTACGATAACCTAAAACAGTTTTCGAAATCAATTTCTTCTCTGATATTATAATAATGTCTAAATACAAGTAAATATCAATCTAGTGGAATGCTTGCATCTCATGCTCCATATATATATATATATATATATATATATATATATATATATATATATATACACAAACAAGACCGCGGGTGCTTATTGGAGATTGGATTCCAACTATGACAAGGTATGGGACCACCTAACGATCGTGTATCTCTAGAGGCGAATACACTGGTTCAACAAGAACGTCTTGCAACCCGGCCTACACAGGACCGACCACTCATTTCGCTTGAGTGTATCGAATGTATATCACCAACGGTTGGGCTCAAACCACCGTTTCCCGATAAGGGACAGCATCAAAAAGATTGAAGAAGGAAATAGATTTCTCTAGATAGGTGATTATACATCCTAATGGGAGCGACCCACATAGCCATGCTGCCTGCCCGATTTTTGTCATTTCCCGGTTGATGAGGTTTGAGGCTACGCTTTATCGGCACATCATATTTACTTTGAATGCCACATCGTCAGATCCATCAGAATCACTAATTGACGTCCACAACAATATATTACGTGTTGGCTAAAAGAAGTTTCGTTCTACGCTTCCACTCTTGGTACGGTTGAAGAAACCAATGTACGTGATCATTCTGGAAATACTCTTTCCGACATTCATCCATACAAATCACTCAGGAACAGAATGAACCGAAGGTACCCTCCTACTGCAATCTAGGAATCACCCTGAGAATCAGTAGCGAGAAGTCCTTGTGAACCCGTAGATTCCAACCACGACAGAATCACAGTTTATCTTTGCTTGCAAGTCAGAGATTTTAAGTTATCCTTCCACTTATGAAAATCAACGGTCTTCAATAGCTCCATCTTGAATCAGCATCTTCAACGTATTCGTATTTGCTGGACGGAATGTTTTTTGAATATATATTCGATCCCGGTCTTTCCGTACCAACAATCGTATGGGACAAATTTGATAGTCGGTTATTTAACTATCAAATGAACAGCCATTCATCCATAAAAGAAAATGGATTCACTGATCCAATACTCTGAATCATTTAGCCTCTTTGACGAACCATCTGTTAATTACATTCTTTAAATTTTCCAATATTTTAAACATCGCTTTTACTTCTTATTATAAAAATAAGAACATTCACTAAACTTATTTATTCAACTTATAAACTTTTCGAAAACGGATTATAATATCATCTACGGGAACCATAACTTATGTTTTCCTCAACTATTCTCGTTAATAAACTAATATCACTCTTGGATAATCGTGAAGTCGTTCAAGTTGGGGTATTTTATTTACCTCTCAGACCTTGACCAACAACATTCATATCTTCAAAACAAATAGAAGTTTATTAACCACATGTTCCTTTGAAAATTTGACTTAAATCTCAATAAAGCCTCGATTCTATTAGAAATAGAATCCTTATGAAAATTCCTTAATGTCTCTTTATTATAATGTTACAAATTATTTCAACAATTCAAATTCATTTGTTTAAAACGACATAAACAAAACTTTTATAAATCTCATATTAATACCTTATACATTTGTTATATTGATATACCTTTCAAATTCTTATATTGATCGAAACAATTTAACTTATCATCTGTAACAACATTGCAGATTTCATTTCAAAGCCATTTTACTTCCACTTATCACATTTTCTTAAAATAATACTCGACTACTTATTTGTTATCTAAAATCATATGATAATCCTTTAAAACATATGTCTAAAATAGTTCATCCCATTTGTAACTAATGTTACAAAACACATTTACAAACCACTCCCTTTATTTACTAACTCGAATTCATTTCCAAAACATTAAATTTCCATTTACAAAATCTTTTGTAAATTAATTACAATAACTTACCATTCACTTTTACTTTCACATTGTTAACTGCATTCAAAAATCCCATTTCCAATTCATTATCGACAACTAACATTCGTTGTTGTTATTCAAATCTTTAACTTCATTTACTACCCATACCTTTAGTTAATATTCCGAACTTCAGAACATTGCATTCCGAACCTCGGAATAAACTCACTTCCAATTATTTGACTAAACCTCATTTATAAATTTCATTTATACATTCATAATGGTATTTTCAACTTTGATTCCATTTAAAATATGAAATCCCATTCCCAAATTACCACCCATTTCAACTCTATCGATTTTCAAATCTTATTCACGAAATGATATTAAATCACATTTCGTATTTATTTGAAACACCATTTGCTAAAACGATCATTTATTACAAACCATTTCTCTTTGAACCCTTTTACCCATTCTCGTATATTCATGATTTAATTTTTCCATTTCGATATTATGGAATCCATTTAAACTTCTTTCACGACCGTTAAGGCCCTTATAAAATCATTCCAACATTTAAATAATCAACACGATAAATTCATATCGTTTAAATATTTATTAAATGTTACCTTGCATCTCTATTAGGTATATTTTATTATAAATTTAACTTCGACTATTATTTTACAATTAAAAATCGTACTTCAAAACCATTTAAAAATATATCCTTAACTTTGAAAACCATTCGAAATTGATTAATATCGATTTCGAAAATTCATTCCTTTTTAACCGACGGTACTAAAGAGGCAAATTGCTACTATAGTACCAAATCGTGAAATGTAGACCAATTTCACGTTCAATACAAACAAATGTGATCATATTGACAAACGTTATCAATATCAGTGAGGAATCTAGTTGGATTCCTCCAACCTGTCATTCCCCTGCAGAACAACGGGTTACCACAGTTCAAATATTTCAGTCCAATATGGCAAATCAATATTCGTTTTCATTTAGACAGATGAAGTAAAACAGTTTAACAGTCAATAATAACTATAAAAGTCAATACTGGGATAATAACAGAAATTCAACATTTAATTATGACGTTTATAGTGTTATAAACGCAACCACTGAGGTAAGTTACCTCAATGGGATTTTATCGTTAGAAATAACGATTTGTTTCAATTAAATCAAACAAATCTTTAATTTAACAGTTCAGTCAATGTAACGACCCAGATTTTTCTGGTCAGTTTATTTTAAATATTTAATATTATTTTAAATATAGAGCTGATAATATAAATCGATTTTTCATCTAATTACCGTAATGCGAGATATATTGAATTCGAAGTTAGAATTGAATCAAAACGGTTCAGATAATAAATATAAATTCTATGTAAATGTAATCGATAATGGTAATGATATATTATCGAGAAATTTATTTGTTTATAAATTTAAATATTTTAATATCTTTATAAAATAATTATTCTATATACGTTTAAATTAAATATAAAATATATTCGGTTAGTTCAGAACAGTGTTAAACTGTTCAAATAACAATGGTTGCGTTAGAGTAACGGTTCAGGGTTTTAATTTGAAGAACCACAGGATATTTAGCTTTTTAATCAAAACAAAAAAATAAAATAAAAATATAAATACGTCAGCCGACCTAAATGTTTTCAAGCCACAGCTATTCTTTCCTCGAGCCAAATAATTTGTCTCCCATCTTCTATATCAAAGGAGCGGAAATTCAATGCCCTCTGTACGTTGGTCTGCTGCTCGCAACTATAAAGCAAGCATTAGCGTTCATAACTTTTGAATCCTCTTTCTAAAATCAACTGAAAACCCTTTTCTTCGTTCCCCCATTCTTCCAAATGAACCCAAAGCGAGCCACCGATGCTGAAAAAAAAAAAAAAGAAATTTAATTCATGATCGCAATCGCGAAGAGCACCAGAGTTCAACGCCAACCGATTTCTGAAGCTCGGTCAAACGATGGAAGCGCTGGTGAATTTGGGGAACTCGAGGATCGAAATTTGCAGTTGCTAGGCCCTAAATCTCGACGTCAAAACTGGGATGTGCGATAGGTGATTCGAGTTGGTTTTGAGGTGTTCAGCAATGATGATTGGCGGTTCAGGGTTGTTTGGGTTGATCGATGGGAAGGCGAAGCTTGGATATTGGTTTTCATCTGGGTAACTCGCGATTGTCTTTTGGCGGAGCACCTCGTGATGGTCCGTAGACGTTCGTGATAGGAGTAGTGACTTTAGGTGAATCTGGGAGAGTTCGGTTTTTCTGGTGACGATTTGGGGAGATAGGCAGAGGTGTTCGAATGGGGGATTGCGGCTGTGAGGAGCAGTTCCGAGAGTGAAGGAGAAGTGCTTGGTGAAATGCCGAGGAGAAGAAGTAATTAAGGTAATATAAATTATTTAATTTAATTCTAATTTGCAAGTTAATAACGGTTGTTAAATTTGTTAATAACATTTTTTTTAGTTAATTTATAAAGTGATTAGGATTTTTAAGTTAGTTTATATAAAGGGATTAGTTGGTTAGAAATAAAATCTGTAAAGTAATCAGTTAAGATTTTAGTTGGAATTTAGTTAACCCATAAGTAATTAATTTAAAGTAAGTTAAAAATCAAATTTAGTTTACCTTTAATCCTATTAGTCGATATAATCCGTATATCTGATAAATGCAAAAAAAATTAAATTATACAAGGTAATTAAATCGAGAAGCCAGTTCCTTAGAATATAGTTGCGGAAAATACTATTGGATGTTGGATGGGAAATTTCTAAAATCAATTGGATCAGAATGGATCGAACAATGATAACCAAGTGAGTAAATCTCACTCACTTTTAGAATTATTTTTATTTCATTAAAAATAATTGTCTGTTGCTTGTGTGAATGATTTCTGGTTGCTTTATATATATTAGTTATTTAGGCTATATATATATATTGGGTTGATTGATTGGTTGGATTCCCGCAGTCTCATTAGCGGATGCCCGCAGTTTCATAGCGGATGATTACCCTATACGCCCCACGCTATGATTAGTGGATGACCTTCTATACCGCGATATTCTGCCACGAAGCAGAATGGGTATTATTTATGTGCTAACATCTGTGGATGCAGGAAAAACAGGTTGGAGGAATCCAACTGGATTCCTCAAAAATATATTATCTGTTTGTTTATTTGATTTCATATATATTATCGTATATGATGTGTTTGAAACCTGTCACTTATAATTGGTTGTTTTGAGTATTGAAATATCACTGGGCCCAAATATTAATATTTAAAAATATCGTGAAAGGATATTTTGAGAATTTAAAAGGAAAATCTATTTTTCTAAAAATGGAATTCGAATTTCGAATGGACTAGAAATATTAACTTGTTTTGAATAAATAAAACAGGTAATAAATTTATAAACGTTGTTTATAAATTAATTAATACAGGAAATTTAAGTGATGAATTTATAAACGTGTTTATAAATAAATAATGCAGAGAAGTGAAATCAGCTTATAAACGGTGTTTATAAATAAAGGGGAAAAATTATCATTTTATAATTTGAATATTTAAATTCAAATATGAATTTAAAAATAGAAATGTGGAATCATTTTAAAGGAGTAAGCGATGAAATTTTATTTTGATAATCAGAATGAAAATTGAACTGAAAATAAATCCGTATTGATTTATGGATTGAATTCGATTAGTTCGAATTCTTTAAAATAAATATTTCTAGAATAGATGTTAGGATTATATCAAATAGAAGTTAAATTAAAATATGAAAACACATTCTATATTTATATAGATAGATTAAAATAAATAGGAATTTCCAAAATGAGATTTGGTTTTGAATAAATTTTGAAATGGACTTGTTTGAATTTTAAACAAGTAGATTTATAAACAAATGTTTATCAAGTTAGTGAATCAATTATCAGGAGATATTCTGTGATTTTTAATTCAGGTATGAATGAAAATATAATTTGAAATCATTTCGGGAAAAAGGAATGATGGGTTTTATTCTGGAATTCAGAATATAAAGGGATTGAATTTCAAATGGGTTTTTGAAATGGAAAGCTTGTTTTGATATATAAAACAAGGAAGTGGATTTATAAATGGAGTTTATAAATCGAGTAAAATAAATTATCATTTGATAGTTTAGAAGTTGATATTTCAAGTATGAATTGAAAAGTGAATTGGAAACAAGTTGGGATAGAACAATTGATGTGATTCAGAATAGAAACAGAATTGAGAAAATCCAAAGGAGTTAAAATTTGGAATTCGACGATATCGATTTTTATAATAAGTTATAAAGAAATTGGAATTTAGAATAGAAATCTAGTTATAAATAAATTTATAACTGAGTAGTGGAAATCGACGATTTGAGATAAATCGGAAATGTCAAGTTGAATTTGAAAAACTAGACTTGAATATATTTATATATATTCGAACGAGGTTGAAATATAAATTATAAACGACGTTTAAACGTTTATATTTATATATATAATTAAAACGAACTCGCCGCAGCGCTGCAGTTCGTAAATTGGCGATTCGAACTTCAATCGAGTATACAGAATTCAATTGAAGTCGGAATTCTTCGAAACAAGAAACGTCAGGACCGGGTTGATAATAGTTTTCAAATGGAAGAGAAAAATCTGAATTTCGTCGTATAGATTTTGAGTTATGTCAAAATCAAAATTTCAAAAATGCAGCGCCAGAAACCATTATAAACCATAATGGATTTTATATATAAATATTGGGATTTTTAAGCAAATAAAAATCCGGATTTCCATTTAAAAATCTAGACTTGGGTTAGAAAATAAATGTGGACTCAAGTGAAGTAAAGAAGAAGATGATTTTTTTGAAACAAGAATCAGATTTTTGATTATTGAATAGAATTAACTAAAGAAGAATTAGTTAATCGAGTTTGAACTAAAATCGAACTTTGAAAAGTGAAATTTGGGATTGTAAATATATATTCGAAATCGAATATAGAACTTAAATTGAAATTTGAATTCAATTGATTGATAAGTAAGTGGAAATATATTCGAAACGAGTTATATTCAAATATACAAGCGAGATAGGCAGAGAGTTAGTTAAAGGATTACTTTAACGAATTGAGTCAAACGCGTGTACGAAGTTGAAATAAATGGGACAGGTATAGACATACAGGAGACAGGTATGGGGCAAGGATAATGCAAGTATATAAATAATGTGCTCGACAAAAGGTACATGTTTAATTCATATATGAGGTTTTATGCGCCGTATCGGCAAGCCGCTTGGCTTTTTCTTTTTCTTTTTGAAATTAGAAGATACCGGGAAGCTATTTGAAATTTCCCGATGCTCCCGATACAGGGGAGGTTATGGCGAAATTTTCCGGGAATTTAAGGAGTTAGAATATTTTTAAGAAATTTGACAATTAGAAATCTACATATCGATATATATACGAAATCAAAAATAGCGAAAAGGGTCAAAATGGTTATTGAAATATTTGGTTAACAAATATTGATAGAGAAAATGGAGAAGAGATTTAATTAATGAATATTAATTAAAGGGCCCAGTGATTTGTTGATATGTTTGGATGAACACTTGTTTTTATTCGATAGTTAAATCACAGACTATCGAAGTTTTGACCATCGTTGTCAATATGGAGAGACCGGTTGGATTATTATCCGAAGAACCACTCCGTATCGGCATAAGCGTTGCGAACCAAGTATGCTGAATATATTGAAGACGGAGTGAAGAGCAAGGGCTTTTTCTATTAATAGAAATAGTGCCTTCGGTGTCGTTCAATCCCAGAACGAACGTAAATGGACGAATGTCTGACAAAGTATTTCCAATGATCAAATGGGTTGGTCTGTATGAATGTATATGGTGGCAACGGATTTATCCCTTAGCATAATATCCAGAATATTTGTGCAAACTCAACTAGTGATTAACGGATCTGATGATGTGGCATTCAAAGTGATTGTGTTATCAATGAATGGTAAGTATGCGTAGCCTCAGGCCTCAACAACCGGGAAAGGACAAAAATCGGGCAGGCAGCATGGCTATGTGGGTCGCACCCATTAGGGTGTATAATCACCTATCTAGAGAAATTCCTTTTGTTTCTAAATCTATCGATTCTGCCCATTCGGGAAACGGTGGTTTGAGTCCAACCGTTGGTGATATACATTCGATACACTCAAGCGAAATGAGTGGTCGGTCATGTGTGGGCCGGGTTGCAAGATGTTCTTGTTGAACCCAGTTGTATTCGCCTCTAGAGATACATCATCGGAAGGTGGTCCCATACCTTATCATGTTGGAAATCCAATCTCCAATAAGCGCCATGCGGTTTTTGATTTTATATTATATATGTGGAGCGTGAGATGCAAGCGTTCTGCTATTTGGTTATTTACTTGATGTAGACATTATTATAATATCACTGGATTTTCGTATCAAAGTGTTTTGGGTTATAGTAAGGTAAAAACCGTCCGTGTTTATGTGTGGGCTGGTCTTACTATTATCTTTTCTTTTGAAAGGATTTTTAAAAGTTAAACAAGTGGTTGAAGTTTACTCACACCAGTCCCATGACTGACCCAGAGTTTATTTTGTTTTGTTTTTCCTAAACTCTTGGGTGCCCAAATTTGTACGGGCAGTCAAGTGTTTCAGGCTTTTACAGATACACTTGGAGGAGCTTGAAGCAGGAGGCTTCAACATTAGTTATTTAGAGTTACTTCCGCTGAATCAAATGTTATGTGTACTCTGATGATGGTATGTATATATACACCAAACAGATTTGTATTTCAAAGCTTATGTTATATAATATATTTTATTCGTTCCGCTGTGAGTTGTGATCTTCGTTTTTCTTCTATTCTAATATTTCTTTCTTTCTATTTCTCATCCTCTAACTTCTTTCTAATAATGAGTCGTATTTCTGGGTTATTTGGGTTGGACGTGTGGTGTATTTAGTCAACTCAGATAGCACGGATTTGCGGGTCGTTTCAGGTGGTATCAGAGCTTAGGTTGAGCGAACACCTAGGCTTTGTGGAGTTGTGCTCATTAGAGATAGGGTCAGTAGTGCCCTAGAATGAGTTGAGTGTATATACGAGAGAGCGTATTTGTAAATTGATATAAAAACTGTTTTATATTGTGTTGGCTTGTCTGTTGAGTAGTTTATGAATTCTGGTCGAATCGTGGGACGCCACGAAGTCGATAGGAATTTCTAAACGCTTGAACAGAGGATTGAACACGATATTGTTTTAAAGTGGGTGAAATTATTTTACCCAAATTTATATTTTGATATAGAAAGAATAATTTTCTAGAATTATTATTATAGGGATGTGTTGGATGGTGATTTCATAATCAAATGAGATTATAAATTTAGAATGGTTATTTATAACCAGAGTAGAATTTGTATAGAAATTTAATATACAAATGAGATGAATCGAAATTGAAATTCAAACCAGAATTAAGAATTCAAAATCCTGGGAAGTTGAAAATATTTTTCAAAGTATATTAAATAATATAGGTTTGTTTGTAAAGGATTTAAATAAATACCATCTTTGAATGGATTTTAGAAGTGATAAAGCATTGAACTCACTTCAGTGGCTGGGAAATAATTCTGATGATGATTGCAACATCATCAGTGTTCATTTCCGAGTTTCTAAGTGATGAATTGCTGCCTTAGAAAGTTTTTGATGGAAATTTGTTTTGAAAAAAACATGTGGTTTGAAAATTCAAATGTTTTGAATTTGAAATGGAAATAAATATATGTATATATCTAAGTGATTTCAAAAGGATTTGGAATAGAAACCCGGGAATTTGAATTCTGGAATTGAAATTTAACTTAAACTAGTGAATGAATTGATTAGAATCAATTTAAATAGATTTATTGAAATAAATTGAAATAAATATGAATTGAATGTGAAGGCATATGAAAGGAAGAAGACCAAAGGTTTTGGTTGAAAATAAAATCATAGAAATATGAGGAGTTGAGTTTCAACATAAGTGAGATGTTGAAAAGAAATGGATTTGTACCCTTTTTCTTACCTTAGCAATTTCGAGGACGAAATTATTTTAAGGGGGGAAGAATGTAACGACCCAGATTTTTCTGGTCAGTTTATTTTAAATATTTAATATTATTTTAAATATAGAGCTGATAATATAAATCGTTTTTTCATCTAATTACCGTAATGCGAGATATATTGAATTCGAAGTTAGAATTGAATCAAAACGGTTCAGATAATAAATATAAATTCTATGTAAATGTAATCGATAATGGTAATGATATATTATCGAGAAATTTATTTGTTTATAAATTTAAATATTTTAATATCTTTATAAAATAATTATTCTATATACGTTTAAATTAAATATAAAATATATTCGGTTAGTTCAGAACAGTGTTAAACTGTTCAAATAACAATGGTTGCGTTAGAGTAACGGTTCAGGGTTTTAATTTGAAGAACCACAGGATATTTAGCTTTTTAATCAAAACAAAAAAATAAAATAAAAATATAAATACATCAGCCGACCTAAATGTTTTCAAGCCACAGCTATTCTTTCCTCGAGCCAAATAATTTGTCTCCCATCTTCTATATCAAAGGAGCGGAAATTCAATGCCCTCTGTACGTTGGTCTGCTGCTCGCAACTATAAAGCAAGCATTAGCGTTCATAACTTTTGAATCCTATTTCTAAAATCAACTGAAAACCCTTTTCTTCGTTCCCCCATTCTTCCAAATGAACCCAAAGCGAGCCACCGATGCTGAAAAAAAAAAAAAAAAATTTAATTCATGATCGCAATCGCGAAGAGCACCAGAGTTCAACGCCAACCGATTTCTGAAGCTCGGTCAAACGATGGAAGCGCTGGTGAATTTGGGGAACTCGAGGATCGAAATTTGCAGTTGCTAGGCCCTAAATCTCGACGTCAAAACTGGGATGTGCGATAGGTGATTCGAGTTGGTTTTGAGGTGTTCAGCAATGATGATTGGCGGTTCAGGGTTGTTTGGGTTGATCGATGGGAAGGCGAAGCTTGGATATTGGTTTTCATCTGGGTAACTCGCGATTGTCTTTTGGCGGAGCACCTCGTGATGGTCCGTAGACGTTCGTGATAGGAGTAGTGACTTTAGGTGAATCTGGGAGAGTTCGGTTTTTCTGGTGACGATTTGGGGAGATAGGCAGAGGTGTTCGAATGGGGGATTGCGGCTGTGAGGAGCAGTTCCGAGAGTGAAGGAGAAGTGCTTGGTGAAATGCCGAGGAGAAGAAGTAATTAAGGTAATATAAATTATTTAATTTAATTCTAATTTGCAAGTTAATAACGGTTGTTAAATTTGTTAATAACATTTTTTTTAGTTAATTTATAAAGTGATTAGGATTTTTAAGTTAGTTTATATAAAGGGATTAGTTGGTTAGAAATAAAATCTGTAAAGTAATCAGTTAAGATTTTAGTTGGAATTTAGTTAACCCATAAGTAATTAATTTAAAGTAAGTTAAAAATCAAATTTAGTTTACCTTTAATCCTATTAGTCGATATAATCCGTATATCTGATAAATGCAAAAAAATTTAAATTATACAAGGTAATTAAATCGAGAAGCCAGTTCCTTAGAATATAGTTGCGGAAAATACTATTGGATGTTGGATGGGAAATTTCTAAAATCAATTGGATCAGAATGGATCGAACAATGATAACCAAGTGAGTAAATCTCACTCACTTTTAGAATTATTTTTATTTCATTAAAAATAATTGTCTGTTGCTTGTGTGAATGATTTCTGGTTGCTTTATATATATTAGTTATTTAGGCTATATATATATATTGGGTTGATTGATTGGTTGGATTCCCGCAGTCTCATTAGCGGATGCCCGCAGTTTCATAGCGGATGATTACCCTATACGCCCCACGCTATGATTAGTGGATGACCTTCTATACCGCGATATTCTGCCACGAAGCAGAATGGGTATTATTTATGTGCTAACATCTGTGGATGCAGGAAAAACAGGTTGGAGGAATCCAACTGGATTCCTCAAAAATATATTATCTGTTTGTTTATTTGATTTCATATATATTATCGTATATGATGTGTTTGAAACCTGTCACTTATAATTGGTTGTTTTGAGTATTGAAATATCACTGGGCCCAAATATTAATATTTAAAAATATCGTGAAAGGATATTTTGAGAATTTAAAAGGAAAATCTATTTTTCTAAAAATGGAATTCGAATTTCGAATGGACTAGAAATATTAACTTGTTTTGAATAAATAAAACAGGTAATAAATTTATAAACGTTGTTTATAAATTAATTAATACAGGAAATTTAAGTGATGAATTTATAAACGTGTTTATAAATAAATAATGCAGAGAAGTGAAATCAGCTTATAAACGGTGTTTATAAATAAAGGGGAAAAATTATCATTTTATAATTTGAATATTTAAATTCAAATATGAATTTAAAAATAGAAATGTGGAATCATTTTAAAGGAGTAAGCGATGAAATTTTATTTTGATAATCAGAATGAAAATTGAACTGAAAATAAATCCGTATTGATTTATGGATTGAATTCGATTAGTTCGAATTCTTTAAAATAAATATTTCTAGAATAGATGTTAGGATTATATCAAATAGAAGTTAAATTAAAATATGAAAACACATTCTATATTTATATAGATAGATTAAAATAAATAGGAATTTCCAAAATGAGATTTGGTTTTGAATAAATTTTGAAATGGACTTGTTTGAATTTTAAACAAGTAGATTTATAAACAAATGTTTATCAAGTTAGTGAATCAATTATCAGGAGATATTCTGTGATTTTTAATTCAGGTATGAATGAAAATATAATTTGAAATCATTTCGGGAAAAAGGAATGATGGGTTTTATTCTGGAATTCAGAATATAAAGGGATTGAATTTCAAATGGGTTTTTGAAATGGAAAGCTTGTTTTGATATATAAAACAAGGAAGTGGATTTATAAATGGAGTTTATAAATCGAGTAAAATAAATTATCATTTGATAGTTTAGAAGTTGATATTTCAAGTATGAATTGAAAAGTGAATTGGAAACAAGTTGGGATAGAACAATTGATGTGATTCAGAATAGAAACAGAATTGAGAAAATCCAAAGGAGTTAAAATTTGGAATTCGACGATATCGATTTTTATAATAAGTTATAAAGAAATTGGAATTTAGAATAGAAATCTAGTTATAAATAAATTTATAACTGAGTAGTGGAAATCGACGATTTGAGATAAATCGGAAATGTCAAGTTGAATTTGAAAAACTAGACTTGAATATATTTATATATATTCGAACGAGGTTGAAATATAAATTATAAACGACGTTTAAACGTTTATATTTATATATATAATTAAAACGAACTCGCCGCAGCGCTGCAGTTCGTAAATTGGCGATTCGAACTTCAATCGAGTATACAGAATTCAATTGAAGTCGGAATTCTTCGAAACAAGAAACGTCAGGACCGGGTTGATAATAGTTTTCAAATGGAAGAGAAAAATCTGAATTTCGTCGTATAGATTTTGAGTTATGTCAAAATCAAAATTTCAAAAATGCAGCGCCAGAAACCATTATAAACCATAATGGATTTTATATATAAATATTGGGATTTTTAAGCAAATAAAAATCCGGATTTCCATTTAAAAATCTAGACTTGGGTTAGAAAATAAATGTGGACTCAAGTGAAGTAAAGAAGAAGATGATTTTTTTGAAACAAGAATCAGATTTTTGATTATTGAATAGAATTAACTAAAGAAGAATTAGTTAATCGAGTTTGAACTAAAATCGAACTTTGAAAAGTGAAATTTGGGATTGTAAATATATATTCGAAATCGAATATAGAACTTAAATTGAAATTTGAATTCAATTGATTGATAAGTAAGTGGAAATATATTCGAAACGAGTTATATTCAAATATACAAGCGAGATAGGCAGAGAGTTAGTTAAAGGATTACTTTAACGAATTGAGTCAAACGCGTGTACGAAGTTGAAATAAATGGGACAGGTATAGACATACAGGAGACAGGTATGGGGCAAGGATAATGCAAGTATATAAATAATGTGCTCGACAAAAGGTACATGTTTAATTCATATATGAGGTTTTATGCGCCGTATCGGCAAGCCGCTTGGCTTTTTCTTTTTCTTTTTGAAATTAGAAGATACCGGGAAGCTATTTGAAATTTCCCGATGCTCCCGATACAGGGGAGGTTATGGCGAAATTTTCCGGGAATTTAAGGAGTTAGAATATTTTTAAGAAATTTGACAATTAGAAATCTACATATCGATATATATACGAAATCAAAAATAGCGAAAAGGGTCAAAATGGTTATTGAAATATTTGGTTAACAAATATTGATAGAGAAAATGGAGAAGAGATTTAATTAATGAATATTAATTAAAGGGCCCAGTGATTTGTTGATATGTTTGGATGAACACTTGTTTTTATTCGATAGTTAAATCACAGACTATCGAAGTTTTGACCATCGTTGTCAATATGGAGAGACCGGTTGGATTATTATCCGAAGAACCACTCCGTATCGGCATAAGCGTTGCGAACCAAGTATGCTGAATATATTGAAGACGGAGTGAAGAGCAAGGGCTTTTTCTATTAATAGAAATAGTGCCTTCGGTGTCGTTCAATCCCAGAACGAACGTAAATGGACGAATGTCTGACAAAGTATTTCCAATGATCAAATGGGTTGGTCTGTATGAATGTATATGGTGGCAACGGATTTATCCCTTAGCATAATATCCAGAATATTTGTGCAAACTCAACTAGTGATTAACGGATCTGATGATGTGGCATTCAAAGTGATTGTGTTATCAATGAATGGTAAGTATGCGTAGCCTCAGGCCTCAACAACCGGGAAAGGACAAAAATCGGGCAGGCAGCATGGCTATGTGGGTCGCACCCATTAGGGTGTATAATCACCTATCTAGAGAAATTCCTTTTGTTTCTAAATCTATCGATTCTGCCCATTCGGGAAACGGTGGTTTGAGTCCAACCGTTGGTGATATACATTCGATACACTCAAGCGAAATGAGTGGTCGGTCATGTGTGGGCCGGGTTGCAAGATGTTCTTGTTGAACCCAGTTGTATTCGCCTCTAGAGATACATCATCGGAAGGTGGTCCCATACCTTATCATGTTGGAAATCCAATCTCCAATAAGCGCCATGCGGTTTTTGATTTTATATTATATATGTGGAGCGTGAGATGCAAGCGTTCTGCTATTTGGTTATTTACTTGATGTAGACATTATTATAATATCACTGGATTTTCGTATCAAAGTGTTTTGGGTTATAGTAAGGTAAAAACCGTCCGTGTTTATGTGTGGGCTGGTCTTACTATTATCTTTTCTTTTGAAAGGATTTTTAAAAGTTAAACAAGTGGTTGAAGTTTACTCACACCAGTCCCATGACTGACCCAGAGTTTATTTTGTTTTGTTTTTCCTAAACTCTTGGGTGCCCAAATTTGTACGGGCAGTCAAGTGTTTCAGGCTTTTACAGATACACTTGGAGGAGCTTGAAGCAGGAGGCTTCAACATTAGTTATTTAGAGTTACTTCCGCTGAATCAAATGTTATGTGTACTCTGATGATGGTATGTATATATACACCAAACAGATTTGTATTTCAAAGCTTATGTTATATAATATATTTTATTCGTTCCGCTGTGAGTTGTGATCTTCGTTTTTCTTCTATTCTAATATTTCTTTCTTTCTATTTCTCATCCTCTAACTTCTTTCTAATAATGAGTCGTATTTCTGGGTTATTTGGGTTGGACGTGTGGTGTATTTAGTCAACTCAGATAGCACGGATTTGCGGGTCGTTTCAGTCAACATGTGAATATAAAATTAACAATGAACAAACAAACAACAATCATTAACAAGTATAGCACACAATTATAAAACCCGACTTATATAAAATATAAGTAGGGGAAAAACTGAGTGAGTTTAACTCACCTTGATTTTCATTTGTCGATTTAACGAGGCATTTTTAATAAAACTAAACAGACGTTTAATTTTATCAAAAATCCCGGTAGCTTCCAGCGTGGATCAAACCAGCTCCACCACGTTGCCTTTTCCGATACGATCACAATGTTCCTTTGTTTAATCAATTCTGCTAACGAAACAAGGAGTTGTTAACATTAATGTTAACATGATTTCTAAACTAATATGATTAATCCCAAATAATATTTTAGTTTATCTAATTATGTTTATTAACCTAAACTAGACCCAAATGAAATACTTATATCTCAATCCACTATTGCTTACAAATGTCAACAATATGTATTGGCAGTAGATATATTAATTCTTCTTTTTACAGTATACGATAGTTTCTATATCTTTTCGTTGTATAGGCTTACAACCTGGTTCTATATTCTTCCAGAGTCGTATCATGTACTCACTTAAGGGTTTAGAAAGTATTGTATTCACCTTCTAATCGGTCCATGTTAACTCAATACAAATATATACCGTATACATGTTTTACCCTTACTGAACGTGTGTCACATATATGTATAAATTTGGCTAAACTTAAATTTTGAATAACAAGTCCTTACCCAGTAGTTCGGCTATCTTTTCATTTGCAAACCACGCAACTGTGTGGACAATGTGTCATCCTCTTCTATCCTTATCTTCTCTTCTTTCTGTATTAGTGATATGTTTTTCCTTTAATTTTTTTAACCATGCAAACTCCACGTGTCTCATGCATTTCGAAGGACAGCTGATGCTCCCCCTTCCCTGCGCTTTCTTCTCGTTCTTCATATAAAAAGAGTGGCTACAGGTAATATCTCCATTCTTCAAATCTTCCATGCATCACTCCTCCCTCAGACAAACCGTACTCCACCTTTATTTCTCTTCTGTCTTGCTTCCAACCTCACCTCCCCACTATGAACAGACCTGGTCACTCATGCTTGCTTCTCCTCACCCTTTCTCTCTACCGTGACCACCCCTCACAACCACTCTCTTCTTTATTCTTTTTTTTCCTTTTTTTTTCTTTCATACTTTCTAAATTTCTTCACCTGACACCATTCATTTCAATTTCGGTTCTCAATCATGCTCACCCGCACAGTTTTTCTCCCACACTGGATTGCCGAGCCACCCACTAGACCTGCGCCTCTCACCTAAGATCGCCAACGTCCCCCTGACACTGATGTTGCGTCACCACCTGACTGCTATCTCCCTGTTCGACATACCCCTTCAACGTCCTGATTGTCTTCATGCTCCCACCCGTATAGGCGTCCTATCCTTCAAATCCTCAACATCATACACGAGCGCAGGAAGTCTCCAAGAGCTACTCTGCCAATCGTGCCCTCCGGCATCGTTCAATACAGTTCGAAAAGCTAAGGATGGAGCTCACGGCTTGTATTTATACGTGAGTAATTAGAGTTGTTTAATTTAATAAGGAGAGAAGGTTTTCTTTTATTTAAATATGCCAGAGTGGTTCACTGCTAGTCGAAGAAGAAATGGAGTAGCAACACCCTTTTATAAGAGGAATTACGTGGCCATCACGTTTTAGGTGTATAGTGTTGCAGTATAACATAGGGTAGTCGTTAATGTTCAGAACGTGGTTCGCACAGAAGAGGTAAATTGGATCGCAAGGAATTTAGTTGTTTGGGGCGCAAGTAATTAAAATATTGTAACACCCCGTATTTCAGTTAATGCTAAAATTCACTAATTGCAGAATAAATAATCTCAGATGTGAGAATTGGGGGAAACGGGCTGCGTCATTGCGTTCGTCTCGGAAAAATACGCGAAATAGAGTCCGAAATTTTGTAAATTGGAGTCCGTATGGCCCAGTTATGGCCCAATGAAGTTTGCAGAAAATTCAAAGTACAAAACAGATTTAAAATTCAGGTTCAAATTTCGAAATTGGGGCCACTGGGCGCAGGCGGGGAAAATTCCCGCCTAGCTACCCAAGTCGACAGCCCTGTTGACTGGGCAGTCGACTTGGCTAGGACTAAGTCGACAGCCCTGTCGACTTGGGTGTCGACAGGGGGTGCTCGGCCAGTTTAACCTGGTGCACCATTTTAGGGTTTGGCTGTGGTTTGGGCTGTTCTCTAGAAGCTTCCGAGATCTGATGGTCCTAATCTAATTTAGGGTTAATCTAATGGCCTAAAACACTTGCCTAATCTATAAATACACCCTAACACTACCCTAATTCATACTAAAAATAGATTCAAGGGCCTCATGCCGTCAAATTAAAACTAGAAGGAGCCTCCACCAAAGTTGAGAGGAAGTTAGCATCTCAAATCAACTCTAAGCAAGTTCTAATCCACTCTAGCAACTTAATCTTCCTCATTGGAGTGCTAATTAGTGATTTGTGAGTTCCTATGCCTTTAGCAAGCAATTGCTAAACTAATTAGGATAGGATATTAGGAGGATATGGATGTAAATGAGGATCTATGCATGTTGTGGTTGTCATATGTTATAAGTTCATATGCAAGTTTGTCTCTTTTTATGATATAACATGTTATGCAAGTTCATATGCAAGTCTATATGCAAGTTCATATGCAAGTTTGTCTCTTTTTATGATATGCATAACATATGCAAGGTTGCCTCTATGTATGACATGATATGCAAGTTCATATGCAAGTTTATATGCAAGTTTATATGCAAGTTCATATGCAAGTTTGTCTCTTTTTATGATATGCATAACATATGCAAGGTTGCCTCTATATATGACATGTTATGCGAGTTCATATGCAAGCTTATATGCAAGTTCATATGCAAGTTTATATGCAAGTTCATATGCAAGCTCATATGCAAGTTTGGGTTAATGATTTGTGCTAGTTGGGTTTAATGTTATGATGCAAGTTGACACCTTTTAAACCCATGTAAATGCCAACGTTGTGCTAAGATTGAACCCATTACATTTATAATGAAACTCCCCATTTATATGACATGTCATGAGAACGAATTACGTGGGAAACGATGGGGTTAATATGCATATGTGTAAAGTTGGTATGCTTAAGCATAACATAAAATGAATGGACATAAATGGGAATTTACCTATTAAGTTAGGTCTACCCATATTATGGAGTTGGGAATTTACCTATTAAGTTAGGTCTACCCATACTATGGAATTGGGAATTTACCTATTGAGTTAGGTCTACCCATATTCTTAAAAATGTGTAATTAATTAGGGATAATTAATACAAATTATGGGGGTGATTAATTAGGTGTAATTAATCAACTAAGACACGAGGTTGGACCCTTTTGTAGCGGAAGTCTGCCCGGAACCGACCGGCAATCCAGCAGCTACAAATGATTGGCCCAATGTGAGAGGTCTTAGTCATAAATTAAATACGTGATTAAAGTAAAGACACGAGGTTAGACCCATTTTATGACGGAAGTCTGCCCGGACCCAACCGGCATATCCAGCAGTCATAACAGATGGTCTAATGTGAGAGGTCTTTATGAGATCATGATCTTAATTAATTAATTAAGAAACACTTAACCACATTAGCATGTAAAGGGACATGAGGGGTTAAGTGGGTGCCTTGGGTAGCATGTGGAGATCTAGTGGTTGCCTTGGGTGGCAATAGAAAATACGATTAGAATACTTAGCCAAAGTGGAACATGTAATTAAAACATGATTAAAGGGTTAAGTGGTATACACTAGAAATGACAAGCTTAGGTGGGTAGCTCATGGGGGCCCATTTCAGCCAATATCCCAAACGTATCTTTGTGGGCTCGACCCAAGTCGAGGACGGGACACGCATATTGGGCTTGACTATAAGAGGCCAAAACGGGGTAGCGGTGGCAACGCGAGTCCAACGGGTTTCATATGCGTGTGTGGACCCAGGCTGGTAGGTAAGACATTGTTGCATCGTGTAGATATAAGCCGTGCACCATTTGTTGTATCGGGTTGCCACTATGGGGAGCGATACACCCCATTGTGGGGCCAGCACGGGTATCTACGGTAGGGAGCCAATCGCTTGGGAGTAGTGGGTACACCTAGTGGAGATAGGGGCAGACGGCACCTATGTAGTCAGCTAGGGGTACACGAAACTACTGGGTAAATTTTCTAAATCCTTGGGAGGGATCAACCTTTAAGTAGGAATGACTGGTGTGGTGCAGTGTAGTAATTATCCTTGGGTGGGTAAATTCGTCTTTATCGTTATCTTAGTTCATTCTAAGTCTGATTGGCTACTGAGTGTAGTCATTTATCCCCAGTCACACCGTACCAAGTTATATCATACCCTAATTACTTTAATGATTGTATTGTTAAAGTTATAGGACTCGCTCAGACTTATGTCTGACCCCATTGTTTTTATCTTTTTCCCAACCCTCAGGTTCTCAGAGTGGGCCCAGCACGAGTGGGCTTTGATCAGGCTGCTTTTATTACTCTCTTGGAGCTTGGACCCTAGATGTAGAGCTCAGCTTACCCCTTTTCTTTTATGGCTATCAGTTCATGTATTGGGATTATGTATTTTTATTTATCAGGATGGATATTTTGTACTTGACTCTTATTATGGTTTTGTAATGTAACCAGACATGTTTTACTTTCCGCTGCAATGAAATGATGTTTTAAATTTTCAAGCATTACTTATATCTGTCTTGATGTAATTTTTCTGTTCTATATTCACTTAAAATACTCCACCGATGTTATGGCATTCCCTTAGCGAGTGATCATAGCGGGAGTGGGGTGTTACAAATATCTAGAGCACGCCCGTAGTGTACAGTAGAGGGAAATTTTGGGATTCAAGAGATGCACAGTAATACAAAAGTTTGGGGAGCAATTGTGTTTGGTTGCAAGGAATCAAAGGGACGGGATGCATGAAATGCACAGTGTAACCAAAGTTTTCATTGAAAAAAAAAAGATTTTTCCTAGGACGAAATAAACCAAAAGGATGTAAGCAAAAGCAAAAAGATAAGTTAAATGGTGGTATAGTTTAATAATATTAAAATGTGCAAACTTCGTCGTGAGAAGTTACGTTAGAAAACACCATATAAAATTTCTGGTTTCTGATAAAAAGACTAATCTTAGTGTAAAAAGGTATTCCAGACCCAATGGGACAAGTTTCGTCGAAATCCGACATCGTTTGAAAAAAATTCCTTGATAAAACCGGAAATCAACACGCGTTTAAATTTTTCACGATCACTAGATAAATCAAATCAATTTGAAACTTCGAAATCCTAAAATAATTTTCAATATGAACCCAACGGCATCAGTTTCGTCGCATTCTGAGACTGTTTCCCCGGTAGGCTATTTTTACGCGCACCGCAATGCCATTTTGGACACCAAATTACACGATCTCCAAAAATAATAAACTATATGCCTATCCTGACTCTAATCAACGATACGAACTCAACGGAACTGGTTTCGCGGCCAAATTCGATCATCTACTCAAGTTATCCTCAAATATCTCTTTATTAAATTAACTACGTGCTATAGAAATTGAACGGGCGTTTGTGGCTGCCATGGTCACATACGACATCGGTTTGCTACATAATTCAACACAGTATAATAATTTAACGATACGGTTCCAATGAAACTGATTTCGTTGAAAACAGAGGCTATTTGCAAAATGGCTATTTTAAAGGCCTATAATTAACTAACGATTTCCATAGCGACTATTTCAAAATTTGATTTGACCACAACTAACAATCTATAACACGAAATCTGAATTTTTCTCCTTCATATGAAAATTATCATCAACACGGTTCCAACGTTTCTCGTTTCACAGAAATCCGACTTATATCGAATCCTGTATATCCAGTTAAAGTTCAAATCGAAAATTTCGAACTGCAGCGCCTATTTCGAGCTCATTTTATAATTATATAAATATATAATGTTCAGGCTTCGCTTTAATAACGAATTAAATACCAAAATTCATTAATATTCTGATTAAAATATTTAAAGTAATAAATTAAATAATATATTTGACGACCAAAAATACAGGACGTTACAGCTTCGTTCCTTTTCGAGGACAAAAAGTTTTAAGTGGGGGAGATTGTAATAACCCGGAAATCTGAGCCAATTTAAAAAATTTATTTTGGCAATTTTAGCGAACTTTGATTATTTAAAATGAATTATTTTAAATAAAAACGACTAGAAATTTATTTTGAATAAAATTAGAACGTATATATTTATATAGATCGTTGTTTGGAAATAAATATTTTATTTTAATTCTAAAAGGAATTGAAAATGGCGCGGTAGTTTGAAAATTCGATTTCAAAGTTCAAATGAACGTACAGGATGCAAAATAAACCGGATTTTAGCGAAACCAAAAATATTAGAATCTAATTGATAATATCTTTCCAACAAATCTGAAAAATTGAAATTTCATAGCGGGAATCAAAAGTTACGTCCAGCTGAAAATTCAGAATAGTCGCTATGGAATTCAAGCCCTTAAAAACGGGAATTTTGCAAACGACCTCGGTTTTCGACGAAACCACTTTTGTTGGATCCGTGATATCAAGTTATTACTAGATTCCAAAATTCGTAATTTTTCGAATCAATATGCGAGCGTGGCAAAGGAAAACGCATTTGACCAGTTTTAGTTGATTTTAATCGACTGGAAATTGGCCATTTTTCAAACGGTCTTAGAATTCGATGAAACTGGCTTTGTTAGGACCGTATCGTCAATACGAAGCTAGAAAGTATTTTTCGGGAATTTTTAGAGTTCGTATGTGGCCTCGGTAAATTGAAAAGTGCGTTCAAATTCAATATATAGAGTTATATTTTGATTTTGACGAAAACTGATCGAAACAGTCGAATTAGCCTACGATACATATCCCATTGTGTTCGGGATGGGGGTAATTAGCTATGAATGACAGGCGGTGGGTCTCGTTTCGAGGTCAAAATAAAAAGGTACCTTTTTGAAATTATTAAATAATTAAAATAATAAATATATAAACTACATCACCCCCCTATTTCCCATTTCACCCGACCCCCCTTTCTTTCTCAAATATATATATATATATATATATATATATATATATATATATATATATATAAATCGCGCCGCCCCCTAAACTGACCGCGGCCGCAACCAGGCAAGCCACCGCCGTTCGAGCCAGCCCCCCCCCCCCCCCCGGACGAGCTCCTCTCCCCTTCTCTCTCTCCTCTCCCTCCTCTCCAAAATGAACGCAAAAACTCCGAGCCTTGGAGAAACCACCGCCGCCACTGCAGGGGTCCACCACCGGCCTGTAGCACCTTCCCTCCGACCACCAACACCCAGCACCGACCCTGACCCCCTCCTCCGATTCGTTGTGAGTTATTTTTATTATTTTTTTTGTTTTAATTTACTTTAATAATCAGTTTTAAATGGTTATAAAGGAAAAAATCTAATCGTTTATATAATAGCTTAGATCCAAAGTTAAGATTTTTACTAATGAAAAAGATTAGATTTTGCTAATGAAAAAGATTAGGTTTTGTTAATGAAGAAGATTAGATTTTGTTAATTAAAAAGATTATATTTTTATACATAGTAAAGATTTGATTTTTATAAACTTAAAGACTTGAATTTTATAAACGAAAAGGTAGAGTTTTTATAGAAAGAAAAGAGATGAAAGATTATATTTTTATATGCATATAAAAGAAGGAATAATTTTATATATAATCGAAATGTAATTAGTTTTATTAATAGAGAATATAAATTAAAGATTTAATTTTTATTAGTTAAAAGCTTTGATTTTTATAGTATAGAGAGAATAAAAATACGATTTTTATACTCTATAGTAAGTAAAAAATTAATCTTTATATATGTAGCGAAATAAAAATCTGATTTTTATTATATATATGTTGAAATAAAAATGTGATTTTTTTATATAGAGATAATATAAAATTCGATCTTTATATAAGGAGTAGAAGTATAAAAATAGAATTTTTATCTATATAGTAGCGGTATAAAAATAGAATTTTTATCTATATAGTAGCATGATAAAAATAGAATTTTTATCTATATAATAGCGGTATAAAAATAGAATTTTTATCTATGTAGTAGTGGTATAAAATGTGATTTTTATATACGTAGCAACAATATAAAAATGTGATTTTTATATATGTAGTGGCTACGGACAATGAACTTGACAAAGGGCGAGCACGACGAAGATTTCTACATATGAAGAGTCGTTGCGTTTGGTTTAGCTTGGGTGAGAACTCCTCACCTTTAATTTATTTCTAGTTTGAAATATGTACTAGGATGCAGACGGTGCTTAGCAGCACCCGACACCCGTCGTCCACAAACCATGGATGACTTGTTTGTTTGGTTGTTGTATTGTGAAATTTGATTGTGTGATGTGGAATGAGATAAAATATTTTATAGTGGAAAATATTTTATAGTTAAAAATTTAATTTTTAACATGTATATAAAATAAATATTTATAAACAAATCGGATGATTTGTTTATATACCCTGATTTGACTGATATTGATTGGGACGATAAATTTTACACATCGCCCAACTGCACAAATAAAATCTGTGTTTATTGATTTGAAACCCCACGCGGGTATTGGGATGAGATTTGATGTACACTAATCCCGATTGTTTAGTTGTATGTCAATCGATGGATTGACAGATTGTGTAAGCATGAATTAGTTATATTTAATGCTTGTGCAGTTGTGTGGTGCACTCTGGATGATGATTGTTACCATTGCTATTATCTACATGTGTTGTGGAAAATCCATGTAATTAACTTTATATGGTAATTGATTGGGCCTCATTCCAATTTAGAAAATAAATTCATGTGTTAAATTGAAAATAAATTCATGTGTTGAATAGAAAATATTCATTTGGTTAATAGAATAACGAAGTTATTGAGATATACAAAGCCGTGTTGATTAGATTTATGCCATTTTGATGTGAACGATATTTATATCGATTTTATTCATTTTTATGATGAATATAGAAAAGAAAGTGATTTCAAAATATAACGTTTTGAAAATATTATCATTTGTATATCGATGATGTGGAATATTCAATTTTGATTAGAAATTGAATATGAAGTTGAAATCGTTTTGAAAAACGAATTTAAAATGATTTATATAATACATTTTAAAAGGAAATCAGCGAAATATATAATATATATATATTATATATATAATGGCCTAAGTAGAATGCGCCGCGTCGCTGCAGTTCGCGAATTTCGACCATTGATTTCGAATGGATATTACGGGAGATCCGTCCGTCGGATTCTCTTAAAACCGGAACCGTTGGGTTCGTATCGAAAATAGCTTTCTGACAAATATTAGAAATTAGAAATCTAACGGTTGGATTTGGAATTATGTCCAAATCAAATTTGGAAAAGGTTTTTGTAAGTGCAGTTCGATGGCCGTTGATGGAAATCGACTGTATGGGCCTTGATAAAGTTATTAAAAATGGTAATAATTTGTGTAAAATCATAAGAAATGATTTGGGAAAAATTGGGATGAAAAACTCTATATTTAAAAAGATAAAAGTAGATTTTTATCGAAATGAACTAGTTTTGAACTAGAATAATATTTTGTTTATTTTTAAATAAATAAATTGAATTTGAAATGGTTTTAAAAGTAACCAGAATTTCCAATAATTGAATTGGAATGGATCTGAATCGAAATTGCCTTTGGAATATTTCGATGTGGGATTTCGTGATGACACAGATATTATTTTGGAAATTTGAAAGATATATTTATATCGTTATTTTCCATACGATATTTGTTGGTTGTAGAATTTGATATTGAATATAAGCCGATATATTTTCTATTCAGAGCCTTATATTTAATATCAAATGTGATTTGGGTTTGTCGTGAATGGTGTCTTCATTAACACTGTTCTTAAACCTAGTTGAGAAAAAGATTAAATCTTTTTATTTAGATTTAATGAAGTGTACCAATTAAATGGAATTTAATTGGAATTGATTTTGAATGTGATTTTGGGTTGTCGTGAAGGATATCTTCAATAATACTGTTCTTAGACCCAACGGAGTTAAGAAAATCAGAAACTAACTGGAGATTAGTTAAGTTGAATGGTTTCTTGGGTATTGATCTGATGTTGGTTTCGGCCTTCGGGGTTAATACTTAGGGAATTGCTCACTTGCTATTTTACGGTTAAAGGCTGATAGAATGGAATGTGATTTTGGGTTTATCGTGAACCGTATTTTAAATGACATAGATTCTTTAACCCAGTTAAAGATTAAAACTAAGTGGAATTTTAATGAATCTTTAATTAGATCGAAAAGATCAAGAATGGAGTATCACCAGTTTTGCTCCAGGCGATAGTTAAATCTTTAATTAGATTTGAGCGTGAAATAGTAATTGAATTTACCGATAACACCATGGTGTTAGATATGAAGTATGACCAGTTTTACATCATGGGATGAATAGGTTGGGATTGGGAAATAAAATAAATGATTACTTCGGTGTGGTTCGCTAATCCCAACTAGTTGAATTGATATTCAAAAGAAGATTAAATAATAAATTTAAGGAATTTGTCTTTGATAAAATTAATGGAAACCTATCCCTAAGAATGTAAAATTTAGCAACTAACTGAAGATTAGATAAGATGAATGGTTTCCTGGGTATTGATCTGATGTTGCTTTCGGCCTTCGGGGTTAATATTTGGGGAATTGTTCCCTTACTAATTTATGGTTAGTGACTGATGAATTGGAATGAGGCGTATGTTGTGTTTGTGTAACACTTGATTATAATATACGCGAGTTATTCAGAAAGACCAGGTTTATCCCATTTTGAATAACTGATTCGACGTGGTGTCGTAGAGGAAGACGGTGGTTGAAGACCCGAGGTCTTCACGTCATTTGGGTGATTACTGATGATCTTGATTGGGTCGTACACCCAAGAGGAGGGAATCAGTTATTGGTCGTCCAGACGTACTTGGAGATCGATGGATATGCGAGGTACAAGGTGCCTCTGGTTTCGTTCATACCCAGAACGGACTTGCAAATGGACTGTGTGTCTGACATTGGATTTTATTCTGTGTGGTTGATTTCTATTAAATATATATCTGTTTGGTGGTAGAGAATTTATTCTCTTTCTTAACGCCCTTCTCTGAGACGTACGAGCTTAGAGGTTATATATTGATGGGTATCAAACGCATGGAGTGAATTGCCTGTGTGGCATGCCTAATGTGAAAACCCGTAACTTCCCCGGTGAGGAAAGCGCGGATAGTTCGAGAACAAGCCACAGCAGAACGCAGACGGAAGAACATTTCATTGTTATTACAACAATTCCATCAGAATACAAGAATATACAGAGTATAAATGAATTTTACACAGAAATATCAGAGATTTAAATTACATTAAAATACATCGCAGCGGAAAATAATACAATACACAACTAGAAGTAATACACGGATACAAAGCTTTCTGAGTATTGTTCCAGCTGTAAACCAGGATCCTGTGAATATAAATCTGCAAAACCAAAACTACTAGCTGCCCATGTCAAAATAGGGGCACCCAGAGTTTAGGTTAAAACAATAAACTCCAGGTCAGCCATGGGACTGGTGTGAGAACTAAAACAGTTATTTATCCTTATTTTCAAAGTAAGGTAAATCAAGGGACCACGCCGTATAACACGGAACGGGTTTCCTCCCAAGAACACCAGTGCATAAAACAACAGCGCAATGCTAAATAAAGAAAAATGAAGCTATTATAAGACCCATGTCCCATCACACAATGCAACGCAAGCCGGAGGATAGGGTTTTTACCTTATAATAGCCAAGAATGCTTGATACGTTTAAAACAAATCATTTGATACTATTATAAGTGCATATTGTATAAAATATCTTCAAATCATAAGTATCAATCATAGACGGCATAACCGCCCCATCCCACTATGTCGCCATACTAGGCTCTACAAATAAAACCAGAATACACGTATTGGAAATTGGATTTCCATCATGGTGGATCCTGATTCGAAAGATCGATCGCGTAATGCAATTCCCCACGGCTTACGTCCCAACAAGAGAACACCGTCTTCACATCCGCACTTTTGGGACCAGAGTATCCCCGCGGCTTACGTCCCAGCGAGAGAAAACACCGCTTACTCTATATATCCCTGAGCACTAAGCTCATCTCGGTCGACCGAATCCACGACACCACTAAGGTGCCCATCCACTAAAAAGCATACTGATCAAACCATCAGTTTACCACCATACCGAGGTGTGAGGCTCGCGAATCAACACTATACACAAAGCCATGCTATATTAAAGCTGCGCTTTGATCATCACCCACCAAACTATGCTTTTCAACAAAAGTCTGGATCACTGCATCTCAGCATGCAACACTATCAATCCATATCATACCACTGATTTCTGCCAATATATAACCTCTGAGCTCGTATGTCTCAGAGAAGGGCGTTAAGCAAGAGAATAAATTCCCCGCCGCCAAACAGATATATATTTAGCAGAGATCAACGAATACAATATAAAGGAATACAATGTCAGACACACCATCCATTTACAAGTCCGTTCTAGGTCTGAACGAAACCGGAGGCACTTTCCTCGCATATCCGTCGATCTCCAAGTACGTATGGATGACCACCAACTAATTCCCTCATCTTGGGTGTACAACCCAATCAAGATCATCAGTAATCACCCAAACGATGTGAAGACTTTCGATCTTCGACCACCGTCATCATCTTCGACCTATCGTCGAATCGGTTATTCAGAATGGGTATAAACCCGGCCTTTCCGAATAACCCGCGTATATTATAAACAAATGTTACTTAAACACAACATACGCCTCATTCCCATTCATCAGTCACTAACCATAAATAAGCATGAGAACAATTCCCCAAATATTAACCTCGAAGGCCGTAACCAACATCAGATCAATACCCAGGAAACCATCCTTCTTAGCTAACCTACAGTTAATTTCTAAATTTCACGTTCTTAGGGGAAGGTTCCCATTAATTTTATCAAAGATAAATTCTTTAAAATTTATTCTTTAATCTTCCTTTGGACATCATTTTAAACCAAATTATGGTTTTTCAAACTAGTCGGGATTAGCGAACCACACCGAAGTAATTATTTATTTTATTTCCCAATCCCAACCTATTCATCCCATGAAGCAAAACTGGTAATACTCCATATCTAATACAACGGTGTTATCGGTAAAATAAATTACCCTTCCACGTCCAAATCTAATAAAAGATTTAACTATCGCTTTGGAGCAAAACTGGTAATACTCTATTGTCGATCCTTTTCCCAAATTTGATAATTTAAATTATCAATTCACATTCTAATTCCATTCCACTCAAATATATTAGAAATTCCGATTATTTAAAACCCCTTTTTAAATCCAATTTATTTATTTAAAAATAATTGGGTTTTAAATTTAATTCAAATCTAGTTCATTTCGATAAAAATCTATTTTTATCTTTTCAAATATGGAGTTTTTCATCCCAATTTTTCCCAAATCATTTCTTATGATTTTACACAAATTATTGATATTTTTAATAATTTTATCAAGGCCCATACAGTCGATTTCTATCAACGGCCATCGAACTGCACTTACAGCGACCTTTTCCAAATTTGATTTGGACGTATCTCCAAATCCAACCGTTAGATTTCAAATTTCTAATATTCTTTAGAAAGCTCTTTTCGATACAAACCCAATGGTTCCGGTTTTAGGAGAATCCGACGGTCGGATCTCCCGCAATGTCCGTTTGAAGTCAATGGTCGAAATTCACGAACTGCCGCGGCGCAGCGCGTTCTATTCAGGCCATTATATTTAATATATATATATACTATATATATTTCGTTAATTTCCTTTTTTAAAACGAATTTTATAAATCATTTCAAATTTGTTTCAAAAACAATTTCAACCTTTATTTCAAATTCAAATCAAAATTGAATTTTCCTTTATAAATTCTTTTTACATTCACTTCTATTTGATTTCAATTCAAATCGATTTCAATTTTATTCCAATTCGTTTTCAATTCAATTCAGATTTGTTTTCTATTCGATTCAATTCAAATTCGTTTTCAATTCAATTCGAATTCGTTTTCTATTCAATTCAATTCGAATTTGTTTCTTATTCAATTCAATTCGAATTCGTTTTCTATTCAATTAAATTCGAATTCGTTTTCTATTCAATTAAATTCGAATTCGTTTTCTATTCAATTCAAATTCGTTTTCTATTCAATTCAATTCGAATTCGTTTCCTATTCAATTCAATTCGAATTCGTTTCCTATTCAATTCAATTCGAATTCGTTTCCTATTCAATTCAATTCGAATTCGTTTTCTATTCAATTCCAATTCGTTTTCTATTAAATTCAATTCAAATTCGTTTTCTATTCAATACAATTTGAATTCGTTTTCTATTCAATTCAATTCGAATTCGGTTTGAATTTCAATTCTTTTCAAAATATCAGATTTTGAAATCACTTTCGATATTCATTATAAAATGAATAAAATCGATATTCATTATAAAATGAATAAAATCGATATTCATTATAAAATGAATAAAATCGATATAAATATCGTTCACGTCAAAATGGCGTCAATCTAATCAACACGGCTTCATATATATCTATTTTCAAATATTCTATTTTAAATATTTCCTTTTCAAATATTTCTATTCAAATATTTCTATTTCAGATATTGAATGAAGCCCAATCAATTATCATATAATGTTAATGATATGGATTTTCTACAACACATGTATACAATAACAACGATGAATAATCAATCATCATCCAAAGTGCACTCTACACTGTATAAGCATCGGATATAAATATTTAACGCTTATAACAGTTTGTCAATCAATCGATCGACATACAACTAAACAATCGGGATTAGTGTACGTCAAATATCATCTCAATACCCGTGTGGGGTTTCAAACAATCAAACACAGATTTTATTTGTGTAGTTGTGCGATGTGTAAAATTTATCGTCCCAATCAATATCAGTCAAATGTGTGTATATAAACAAATCGTTCGATTTGTTTATATTAACTTATTTCATTTCATATACACGTTAAAAATTCTATTTTTAACTATAAAATATTTTCCACTATAAAATATTTTATTTCAACTATATAAATGTTTATTTCATTTCACATCACATCACACAATCAACTACACATCAAAATCAAACAATCAAGCATACAAGCCGTCCATGGTCTGTGGACGATGGGTGTCGGGTGCTACTAAACACCGTCTGCATCCTAGTATATATTTATAACTAGAAAAATTAAATTTAAAAGGTGAGAAGTTCTCACAGAATTGCTAATCCGATTCCATGACTCTTCTTTGTAGAAATCTTCGTCGTTCTCGCCTCTTGTCACTTTCTTTGCCCGTATTCTCTACATATGTAAAAATCACATTTTTACTTCGTTATTCAATATATGAAAATCGAATTTTTACTTTGCTATTCAATATATAAAAATCGAATTTTTACTTCGTTATTCAATATATAAAAATCGAATTTTTACTTCGTTATTCAATATATAAAAATCGAATTTTTACTTCGCTATTCAATATATAAAAATCGAATTTTTATTACTTCTATTCTATAAAAATCTCGTCTTTAATATTATAAAAATTCCGCCTTTAACATTATAAAAATTCAATCTTTAACATTATAAAAATTCAATCTTTAACATTATAAAAATTCAACCTTTAACATTATAAAAATTCAACCTTTGACAAAAATTTATCCTTTCTTCTATAAAAATTATGGTTTTTTCTTAACTAAAAATATACACTTTAAAAAGCTAAAAAGAAAATCATATTTTTATGAACGAAAACAAAAACAAAAAATCAAAGGCTTACATTTTAAAGAGGGAGGAAGAGGTGGGTTTCAGCATCGAGGTGGCGGCCTAGGCAGGTGGCGGCGCTGGTGGAGCTCCGGCGTCGGGTTCAAGCAGCGGAGGCGGTGACCTTTGGGTGATGGGGTTTCTAGGGTTTCAGGGGTTCGAACAGTGGAAGGGGGGAGGAGCTGAGGTCATCGAAGGACGTGCTGGAGTGGCCAGCGGCGGCGCCAGGCCAAGGGGGGGCGGTGGCGTGGGCGGCGCTGCAACGACGGGCGCGATTTCGTTTTTTTCTCTGAATCGAACTGAAGGAAGAGAGATAAGGAGAATAGTATATATAATTTATATATTATATATTATTATGTTATTATTTTCAAAAAGCAACTTTTATTTCCGACCTCGAAACGAGGCCCGCCACCTGTCGTCTATAGCTAATTACCCCCATTTCGAACACAATGGGATATGTATCGTAGGCTGATTCAATCGTTTCGATCAGTTTCCGTCAAAACCAACATATAACTCTATATATTGAATTTGAACGCGTATTTCAATTTACTGAGGTCACATACTAACCCGAAAAATTCCCGAAAAATACTTTCTAGCTTCGTACTAACGATACGGTCCTAATAAAACTAGTTTCGTCGAATTCTGAGACCATTGGAAAAATGGCCATTTTCCAGTCGATTAAAATCAACTGAAACTAGTCAAACGCGTTTTCCTCTGCCACGCTCACATATTGATTTGAAAAATTATGAAATTTGGAATCTAGCAATAATTTGACATCACGGACCCAACAAAAGTGGTTTCGTCGAAATTCGAGGTCGTTTGCAAAATTCCCATTTTTAAGGGCCTGAATTCCATAGCGACTATTCAGAATTTTCAACTGGACATATCTTTTGATTCCTGCTATAAAATTTCGATTTGTCGGATTCGTTGGAAAGATATTCTCAAATAGATCCCAATGTTTTTGGTTTCACTAAAATCTGGATTGTTTTGCACCCAGTACATTCAATTGAAGTTTGAAATCGAATTATCGAACTACCGCGTCATTTTCAATTCCTTTTATAATTATAAATAATTATTTATATTCTAGCGACGAACTATATAATATATACGTTCGATTTATATTCAAAATAAATTTCTCGTCGATATTATTTAAAATAATCTATTTTAAATAATCAAAATTCGCTAAAATTGTCAAAATAAAAATTTTAAACTGGCCCAGAATTTCGGGTTGTTACAATCTCCCCCACTTAAAACTTTTCGTCCCCGAAAAGGAATAAAGTCGAAAATGGTTTGATCAATCAACTCTACGTTCGATCTGGCTTCCATTCTCCAAATTTTCAGTTTCTGAGAATTTTCAAATTGTTCAAAAATTTGGCTAACATCCTAAATTTTCGAAAAATTTCGCCATAACCTCCCCTGCACCGGGAGCCACGGGAAAATCCCGAAATTGCCATACAGGCCTTCTGATCTCAGAAAGAAAAAGAAAAAGCCAATCGGCTCATAAAATCATCATCACCCAAACAAAACAGTAAATTATAGTAAACATGTACCTATTTGTCGGGCAAACAAATTTTATTCTCTGCTCTAGCCTCCTTGCTATGACCTGTTCAATGTAAGTACATGTATATGCAAGCAAATGCGACAAATTTTCAATACAATTCAATACCTGATACAATTAGGCGTAATGGTTCAAAATTATCAAACAAAAAAACAAACAACACAAACATCAATCCATTAGTTGATTAGCTTTTGAAATTCATAACTTTGATACATAGTCAAAAATCAGATTTTTGATGCCAAATCACAACAATAGGCCCTATTTAATTTTGGTTCTCACACCAGTCAATAGGAAATATATAGAAAGTCCACTTTCGTCACTCGAGCATGAATTCTAATGACGGAGCTCCATCATCAAAATCATCTCCGGGTGATTCGATTGTAATTCTATATCTATCCAGTATATTAAAACTTCAAATACACATTTGCAAGGCGTATATGCAAAATCTTTATATACTGGACTGTCCAAATCAATACAAATAAAAAATCAAATACTAATAATTGATTTAGATTTTCAAAACAAAATTTGTTTTCACTTTAAAAATATACTCTTCACACTCGTTCTAGGATACTACTGATCCCATCTCTAACGAGTCATTCCCGTTGGATATTACTAATCCAATATCTGATGAATTCTTTTGTATGGTTCTAATGTGTCTTGTTCTCTGAGCTTTGTAAACCAAAGCTCTGATACCAACTGTGAAAACCCGTAACTTCCCCGGTGAGGAAAGCGCGGATAGTTCGAGAACAAGCCACAGAAGAACGCAAACGGAAGAACATTTCATTGTTATTACAACAATTCGATCAGAATACAAGAATATACAGAGTATAAATGAATATTACACAGAAATATCAGAGATTTAAATTACATTAAAATACATCGCAGCGGAAAATAATACAATACACAACTAGAAGTAATACACGGATACAAAGCTTTCTGAGTATTGTTCCAGCTGTAAACCAGGATCCTGTGAATATAAATCTGCAAAACCAAAACTACTAGCTGCCCGTGTCAAAATAGGGGCACCCAGAGTTTAGGTTAAAACAATAAACTCCAGGTCAGTCATGGGACTGGTGTGAGAACTAAAACAGTTATTTATCCTTATTTTCAAAGTAAGGTAAATCAAGGGACCATGCCGTATAACACGGAAAGGGTTTCCTCCCAAGAACACCAGTGCATAAAACAACAGCGCAATGCTAAATAAAGAAAAATGAAGCTATTATAAGACCTATGTCCCATCACACAATGCAACACAAGCCGGAGGATAGGGTTTTTACCTTATAATAGCCAAGAATGCTTGATACATTTAAAACAAATCATTTGATACTATTATAAGTGCATATTGTATAAAATATCTTCAAATCATAAGTATCAATCATAGACGGCATAAGCGCCCCATCCCACTATGTCGCCATACTAGGCTCTACAAATAAAACCGGAATACACGTATTGGAAATTGGATTTCCATCATGGTGGCTTCTGATTCGAAAGATCGATCGCGTAATGCAATTCCCCACGGCTTACGTCCCAACAAGAGAACACCGTCTGCACATCCGCACTTTTGGGACCAGAGTATCACCGCGGCTTACGTCCCAGCGAGAGAAAACACCGCTTACTCTATATATCCCTGAGCACTAAGCTTATCTCGGTCGACCGAATCCACGACACCACTAAGGTGCTCATCCACTAAAAAGCATACTGATCAAACCATCAGTTTACCACCATACCGAGGTGTGAGGCTCGCGAATCAACGCTATACACAAAGCCATGCTATATTAAAGCTGCGCTTTGATCATCACCCACCAAACTATGCTTTTCAACAAAAGTCTGGATCACTGCATCTCAGCATGCCACACTATCAATCCATATCGTACCACTGATTTCTGCCAATATATAACCTCTGAGCTCGTATATCTCAGAAAAGGGCGTTAAGCAAGAGAATGAATTCCCCGCCGCCAAACAGATATATATTTAGCAGAGATCAACGAATACAATATAAAGGAATACAATGTCAGACACACCATCCATTTACAAGTCCGTTCTAGGTCTGAACGAAACCGGAGGCACTTTCCTCGCATATCCGTCGATCTCCAAGTACGTCTGAACGACCACCAACTGATTCCCTCATCTTGGGTGTACAGCCCAATCAAGATCATCAGTAATCACCCAAACGATGTGAAGACTTTCGGTCTTCGACCACCGTCATCATCTTCGACCTATCGTCGAATCGGTTATTCAGAACGGGTATAAACCCGGCCTTTCCGAATAACCCACGTATATTATAAACAAATGTTACATAAACACAACATACGCCTCATTCCCATTCATCAGTCACTAACCGTAAATTAGCAAGAGAACAATTGCCCAAATATTAACCCCGAAGGCCGAAACCAACATCAGATCAATACCCAGGAAACCATCCTTCTTAGCTAACCTACAGTTAATTTCTAAATTTCACGTTCTTAGGGGAAGGTTCCGATTAATTTTATCAAGGATAAATTCTTTAAAATTTATTCTTTAATCTTCCTTTGGATATCATTTTAAACCAAATTATGGTTTTTCAAACTAGTTGGGATTAGCGAACCACACCGAAGTAATTATTTATTTTATTTCCCAATCCCAACCTATTCATCCCATGAAGCAAAACTGGTAATACTCCATATCTAATACCACGGTGTTATCGGTAAAATTAATTACCCTTCCATGTCCAAATCTAATAAAAGATTTAACTATCGCTTTGGAGCAAAACTGGTAATACTCCATTCTCGATCCTTTTCCCAAATTTGATAATTTAAATTATCAATTCACATTCTAATTCCATTCCACTCAAATATATTAGAAATTCCGATTATTTAAAACCCCTTTTTAAATCCAATTTATTTATTTAAAAATAATTGGGTTTTAAATTTAATTCAAATCTAGTTCATTTCGATAAAAATCTATTTTTATCTTTTCAAATATGGAGTTTTTCATCCCAATTTTTCCCAAATCATTTCTTATGATTTTACACAAATTATTGATATTTTTAATAATTTTATCAAGGCACGTACAGTCGATTTCCATCAACGGCCGTCGAACTGCACTTACAGCGACCTTTTCCAAATTTGATTTCGACGTCTCTCCAAATCCAACCGTTAGATTTCAAATTTCTAATATTCGTTAGAAATCCCTTTTCGATACGAACCCAACGGTTCCGGTTTTAGGAGAATCCGACGGTCGGATCTCCCGCAATGTCCGTTCGAAGTCAATGATCGAAATTCACGAACTGTCGCGGTGCGGCGCGTTCTATTCAGGCCATTATATATATAATATATATATATATAGTATATATATTTCGTCAATTTCCTTTTTTAAAACGAATTTTATAAATCATTTCAAATTTGTTTCAAAAACAATTTCAACCTTTATTTCAGATTCAAATCAAAATTGAATTTTCCTTTATAAATTCTTTTTACATTCACTTCTATTTGATTTCAATTCAAATCGATTTCAATTCTATTCCAATTCGTTTTCAATTCAATTCAAATTTGTTTTCTATTCGATTCAATTCAAATTCGTTTTCAATTCAATTCAATTCGAATTCGTTTTCTATTCAATTCAATTCGAATTTATTTCCTATTCAATTCAATTCGAATTCGTTTTCTATTCAATTAAATTCGAATTCGTTTTCTATTCAATTAAATTCGAATTCGTTTTCTATTCAACTCGTTTTCTATTCAATTCAATTTGAATTCGTTTCCTATTCAATTCAATTCGAATTCGTTTCCTATTCAATTCAATTCGAATTCGTTTTCTATTCAATTCCAATTCGTTTTCTATTAAATTCAATTCAAATTCGTTTTCTATTCAATTCAATTTGAATTCATTTTCTATTCAATTCAATTCGAATTCGGTTTGAATTTCAATTCTTTTCAAAATATCAGATTTTGAAATCACTTTCGATATTCATTATAAAATGAATAAAATCGATATTCATTATAAAATGAATAAAATCGATATAAATATCGTTCATGTCAAAATGGCGTCAATCTAATCAACACGGCTTCATATATTTCTGTTTTCAAATATTCTATTTCAAATATTTCCTTTTCAAATATTTCTATTCAAATATTTCTATTTCAGATATTGAATGAAGCCCAATCAATTACCATATAATGTTAATGATATGGATTTTCTACAACACATGTATACAATAACAACGACGAATAATCAACCATCATTCAAAGTGCACTCTACACTGTATAAGCATCGGATATAAATATTTAACGCTTATAATAGTCTGTCAATCAATCGATCGACACACAACTAAACAATCGGGATTAGTGTACGTCAAATATCATCCCAATACCCATGTGGGGTTTCAAACAATCAAACACAGATTTTATTTGTGTAGTTGGGCGATGTGTAAAATTTATCGTCCCAATCAATATCAGTCAAATGTGTGTATATAAACAAATCGTTCGATTTGTTTATATTAATTTATTTCATTTCATATACACGTTAAAAATTCTATTTTTAACTATAAAATATTTTCTGCTATAAAATATTTTATTTCAACTATATAAATGTTTTATTTCATTTCACATCACATCACACAATCAACTACACATCAAAATCAAACAAACAAGCATACAAGCCGTCCATGGTCTGTGGACGACGGGTGTCGGGTGCTACTAAACACCGTCTGCATCCTAGTATATATTTATAACTAGAAAAATTAAATTTAAAAGGTGAGAAGTTCTCACAGAATTGCTAATCCGATTCCACGACTCTTCTTTGTAGAAATCTTCGTCGTTCTCGCCTCTTGTCACTTTCTTTGCCCGTACTCTCTACATATGTAAAAATCACATTTTTACTTCGTTATTCAATATATAAAAATCGAATTTTTACTTTGCTATTCAATATAGAAAAATAGAATTTTTACTTCGTTATTCAATATATAAAAATCGAATTTTTACTTCGTTATTCAATATATAAAAATCGAATTTTTACTTCGCTATTCAATATATAAAAATCGAATTTTTATTACTTCTATTCTATAAAAATCTCGTCTTTAATATTATAAAAATTCTGCCTTTAACATTATAAAAATTCAATCTTTAACATTTTAAAATTCAATCTTTAACATTATAAAAATTCAACCTTTAACATTATAAAAATTCAACCTTTGACAAAAATTTATCCTTTCTTCTCTAAAAATTATGGTTTTTTCTTAACTAAAAATATACACTTTAAAAAGCTAAAAAGAAAATCATATTTTTATGAACGAAAACAAAAACAAAAAAATCAAAGGCTTACATTTTAAAGAGGGAGGAAGAGGTGGGTTTCAGCATCGAGGTGGCGGCCTAGGCAGGTGGCGGCGCTGGTGGAGCTCCGGCGTCGGGTTCAAGCAGTGGAGGCGGCGACCTTTGGGTGATGGGGTTTCTAGGGTTTCGGGGGTTCGAACAGTGGAAGGGGGGAGGAGCTGAGGTCATCGGAGGACGTGCTGGAGTGGCCAGCGGCGGCGCCAGGCGAAGGGGGGCGGTGGCGTGGGCGGCGCTGCAACGACGGGCGCGATTTCATTTTTTCTTTTTTTCTTTTTTTTCTCTGAATCGAACTGAAGGAAGAGAGAGAAGGAGAATAGGGGGTTATATATAATTTATATATTATATATTATTATGTTATTATTTTCAAAAAGTAACTTTTATTTCCGACCTCGAAACGAGGCCCACCGCCTGTCGTCTATAGCTAATTACCCCCATTCCGAACACAATGGGATATGTATCGTAGGCTGATTCGATCGTTTCAATCAGTTTCCGTCAAAACCAACATATAACTCTATATATTGAATTTGAACGCGTATTTCAATTTACTGAGGTCACATACTAATCCGAAAAATTCCCGAAAAATACTTTCTAGCTTCGTACTAACGATACGGTCCTAATAAAACTAGTTTCGTCGAATTCTGAGACCGTTGGAAAAATGGCCATTTTCCAGTCGATTAAAATCAACTAAAACTGGTCAAACGCGTTTTCCTCTGCCACGCTCACATATTGGTTCGAAAAATTATGAAATTTGGAATCTAGAAATAATTTGACATCACGGACCCAACAAAAGTGGTTTCGTCGAAATCTGAGGTCGTTTGCAAAATTCCCATTTTTAAGGGCCTGAATTCCGTAGCGACTATTCAGAATTTTCAACTGGACATATCTTTTGATTCCCGCTATGAAATTTCGATTTGTCGGATTCGTTGGAAAGATATTCTCAAATAGATCCCAATGTTTTTGGTTTCACTAAAATATGGATTGTTTTGCACCCGGTACATTCAATTGAAGTTTGAAATCGAATTATCGAACTACCGTGCCATTTTCAATTCCTTTTATAATTATAAATAATTATTTATATTCTAGCGACGAACTATATAATATATACGTTCGATTTATATTCAAAATAAATTTCTCTTCGATATTATTTAAAATAATCTATTTTAAATAATCAAAATTCGCTAAAATTGTCAAAATAAAAATTTTAAACTGCCCCAGATTTTCGGGTTGTTACACCTTAGTGGCAATATGATCAAGGCTTTTGTTGAAAAGCAGAATCTTGTGGTTGATGATCAAAGCACAGCCTATGTGGCATAGCTTTGTGTAATGTTGATTTGCGAGCCTCGCACCCCGGTTGTGAACCTGAAACGGGAGAAGGACCTCAGGGAGGACATGCGTTTCTTTCTAGTTAGAAGTGACGTCAGTGGTTTTACCCGCCCTGACGAGTTTGACTTATGTGGTTGTTGCTATTGCGAGGCGCCTCAGATATATCAGTGACTATGTGGAGCCGAGGGAGTCATTCGTTGGCTCGTTTACACCCCAAAGGGTGGGGAAACGCAGTGTTTAGGCATTTTAATCCACATCGGTGGACCGGCCCTGTCGCTCCAAGGGCTTGACTGAGTACTTTTCCTGAGGCTCAGGCTAGAGAGTCTCGAATTCGGTGAGGACTATCTTTTGCCTCGGTTCAAAGATGGAAATCTAACTTCCGATATGTGACTTTGCGGTTTTGATTGTATACGTATATATGGCGACATAGTGGTATGGGGTGCTTATGCCATCTATGATTGATACTTATGATTGAAATTGTTTTGACACTAAACACTTATAGTACTATCAAAATAATCCGTTTTAAACGTATCAAGCATTCTTTGGCTATTATAAGGTAAAACCCTATCCTCCGGCTTGCGTTGCATTGTGTGATGGGACCTGGGTCTTATAATGGCTTCATTATTCCTTTATTTAGCATTGCGCTGTTGTTTTATGCACTGGTATTCTTGGGAGGAAACCCGTTCCGTGTTATACGGCGTGGTCCCTTGATTTACCTAATTTCAAAATAAAGATTAATAATTGTTTTAGTTCTCACACCAGTCACATGACTGACTTGGAGTTTATTGTTTTAACCTAAACCATGGGTGCCCCTTTTTTCGACACGGGCAGCTAGTAGTTTTGGTTTTGCAGATTTATATTCACAGGATCCTGGTTTACGGCTGGAACGATACTCGGAAAGCTCTGTATCCGTGTATTACTTTCAGTTGTGTTTTGTATTATTTTTCTGCTGCTATGTAATGTATTGTAATCTCTGATATTTTCTGTGTAATATTTATTCATACTCTGTATATTCTTGTATTCTGATGTAATTGTTGTAATAAGCAATAAGCAGTGAAATTTTCTTCTGTTTGCGTTCTGATTCATCTTGTCCTCAAAGTAATTCGTTCTTTCTCTTCTCTTCGAAGACCGGGGAAGTTCGGGTTGTTTCACTTTGTATCCGTGTAGCTCTTTCAGTTGTGGTAGTTGATGATTTCCGCTGCACACTATATTCATGTGTTATATTTTTCACTGTTATGTAATTTAAATCTTTGATATTTTCCCCTATATATAATTTATTTGTACTCTAATATCTTGTAATCTGATGTAAATTGTTGTTATACCAATGAAATGTTCTCATATTTGTGTTCTGATGCGTGGTGTTCTCAAAGCAGTCTGCGCTCTCGTTCGGTCTAGGCAAGATGGGAAGTTCGGGTCGCTACAGTTGGTATCAGAGCTTTGGTGTACAAAGCTCAAGAACAAGGCACATTAGAACCAAGCGAAAGAATTCATCAGAGGTAGGATTAGTAATATCCTACAAGAATAACTCGTTAGAGATAGGGTTAGTAACACCCTAGAATGAGTTCGAAGAGTATTATTTGTTAAAAACGAATTTGGTTTAGAAAAATTATACCTTATTATACATATTTGAGATTTTATTTGATATTGAATTTGGACTATCGAGTATTAGAAAAATTTGCATATATGCCTAGCTAGCGTATATATGAAGTCTCAAATATACTGGATAGATATAGAATCACACTCTAGTCGCCTGGAGATGATTCTGAAGATTGAGGCCTCATCATTAGTGTTTATGTTTGAGTTTCAAAAGTGGGATATCTATATATTTCCAATTGACTGGTGTGAGAACCAAAAACCTAGTTAGAGTTTATTGTTTGTGATTTGGACTTGAAACTAGATTTTTGAGTATACAAAAGTTATATATTTGAAAAAGCTAATTGGCTAATTGATTGATGGTGGTGCTAATTTAAATATTGGAATGATCAAACCAGTATGAGAATGAAAGGTAAATTTATCCAAATCGAATCGAATATTGAATTAAATTGAAGATTGATTAGAGTTGCATATGTACATATGTATATAATGAACAGGTCTAGTATGGATGCTAAGAAGAGGAGTAAAATTGGATGCCCGACAAAAAGGTGTATGTTTACTATATTGATTGGGTTTGATGATTTTATGAGCCGCTTGGCTTTTTCTTTTTCTTTTTGATTGATGTAGGCCCTATGAGGCAAGTTGTGGTTTTACCGATTAGCCCGTACAAAGGAGGTTATGGCGAAATTTTTCGAAAATTTAAGGCGTTAGACAAATTTTTGAGAAGCTAAAAGTTATTAGAAACTGAAAAATTGAAGAACTTGAGTCAAAAGAAGGTGGAGTTGATTACATAAACAACTTTCGATTTTATCTTCCTTTTTGTGAACGAAAAGATTTTAAGTGGGGGAGATTGTAATAATCCAGATTTTGGAACCAATTTAAAATTTTATTTTTAATTGATATAATGGATTTTAATAATTTAAAATGATTCATTTTTAGAATTAATGATTTAAAATTTATTTAAATCGAAGTAAGAACGTATAAATTTAAATTTAAATTAGAACGAACTCGAAATGGCGCGGTTTTTGAAAATTCGATTTTTAATTTCAATTGAATATACAGAATTCAATATAAATCGGATTTCAGTGAAACAAGAAATGTTGGAATATTTTGAACTGTTGTTTTCTAATGAATGCAAGAAACTGAGATTTCACTTTCAAAATTGCAAGTTATGTCTAGTTTAAAATTTAAAATAGTTGCAATAGAATTTATTTTATTTTAATATATATATATATATATAAAGCCCTTGAAAATAGCGATTTTGCAAACGACCTCCGTTTTCGACAAAACCACTTTTGTTTGGTCCGGAACATCAAATTATTGTCAGGTTTAAAATTTCAAGTCATTTGGAATTAGTATGTTAGTGCAGTAAATTTAAACGTGTTTTCAATTTTAGTTTAAATTTAATAAACTAGTTAAAAGACCATTTTTCAAACGGTCTCCAAATTTGACAAAATTATTTTTGTTAAGACCGTATCGTCAAAACATAGCTAGATTTCAATTTCCATAATTTTTGGGGTCAGTATGTGGCCTCGCTAAATTAAAATGTATGTTGAAATTCAATATTGACCGTTATACTAATTTATATAATTTGATAAAAACAGATCGAAACAGTCGAATTGGCTTACGGAATATATCCCATTATGTCCAGAATGGGGGTATTTTCTTAGGGGTGACAGTCATTTGGATTCATTTGGAGTTCGTAGCGTTATGCAAGAAATTCCCGAATTAAATATTATTATTTAAATAAATATATATATACACACACATTATCTTTGGTCAAAAAACCCTAGACATTTCTAAGCTGTGATCAACCTAAAAGGAGCCGCAGTTCTTCAATTATTAATAGCCAATTTTATTCCATTTGAATCCTTAAATCCTCCTAATCCATCATGAGTTAGAACAAAAATTAAAGATCTTTTCCGGATCTTCAAGATGATACAGACGAGATCGGGAATGGCCTGACCAGCAACACGAATTTCAAGCTTGAACTTAATCAGTTCGCATGGGTTTTCAAAGGCCAATGGTTGTTCGGGTTTAACGTTGGTCTTGGGGGTAGATGGCGGCACAGTGCTCTTCAAGGTGGAGAAGTCTAATAAATGGCCCATGGCCTTGGGTGATGGTAGCGGCGGGTTTTCATGGACGAGGATGGGTTTTTGTTGGCAACAGGTTAATAGATGAAAAAGGGGGTTTAATTAACCCTAACAATGTAATTAACTTAATTTATTTAAATATAATATATTATTAAGCTATGTAATGTTTAAATTATCATATACTGTTCAAACTACAACAGAATTTGACGAAATGACATGCATTGGAATCATGGTTAAAAACACTACAACATGCAACTGACCAGAATGAAAACAGAGCAAGTTTAATTTTTAGCTAAATTAAACGCTCGTTTAATTTAGTTTAAAAATAAAATCCTCAATTAGAGACTGGAGAAGTGGAAACCAAAGTGAGAACTCTCTCACTCAAAATTTTGTACAGTTATTTATTTCTATAACTGCATTTATATTGATTGCATGTGATTGCAATATTTGTTTGATGATTGATGGATGTGTACAGTTTTAATGTAATTATTATTAAACTGTAAATATATTCACATGGATTGTGATGTAAACCCCACACGGGTATTGGGACAATAATTTTACACATCGCTCAATTATTTATTGTTGATTGAAAACCCCACACGGGTCTGGGGAAGAAAATTAATTCACATCACCCTTGGATTTAATTGTATGTCAACCGATTGATTGGCAGACTATTTTAACCATTATTTAATTATTTAATGCTTATACAGTTGTAAATTACACTCTGGATGTGAATTGAATGTTTAATAGTTGTTTATCACTATTTTTGAATACATGCGATGTATGGAATCCAAATAAATAAAATTATATGGTAATTAATTGAGTCTGATTCCAATTTAGAAATAACGAATATTTTAAAATAATATTCAATGAAGAAACAAAATATAATTTTGACGTCCGATTTTGGATGGACACAAAAATATTGAAATATTCATAGTTGAAATGAATATGAAGCCGAGTTAAGTAGATATACACCATACGCCATTTTAGCTCGAGAGGAATTTTCTGTCGATTTTATTCATTTTATAATGAATATCGAAAAGAATTGATTTCAAAATCTGATATTTTGAAAATATTATCATTTTAATATTATAATGACATGGGATATTCAGTTTTGATTTAAAATTGAAAAGGAAGTTGAAATCGTTTTAAAATGAATTTATAAACATTTTATATAAATTACGTTTTAAATTTGAAATCGATGAAATGTATTATATATATTCAAATGGTTTGAATAGAACGTATCGCGCAGCGACCATTCGTGAATTTCAACCATTAACATCGAATTGGCATAATGGGATATTCAACCATCGGATTCTCCTAAAACCAGAACCGTTGGGTTTGTATCGAAAAGTGCTTTCGAATGATAATAAGAGATTCAAAATCTAATGGTTAGATTTTAATATATGTCCAAATCATTTTGGGAAATGGTCGTTATGGATGTAGTTCATTGGCCGATATTGGAAACCGACTGTAAGGGCCTTATTAAAATTATTTAAAACATAAATAAATTAGGTAAAATCATAATAAATGCTTTGAAATGATTTTGGATGGAAAATTCCACGTTTGTAAAGAAAAAGGATATTTTTATCAGAATAAGTTGTTTATCAATTAGGTAAAGAACTGAAAGGAATTGAAATGGTTTAAATATAACCAGAATTTTCCAGTGAATAAGTTGGATCGGAAGTAAATTACCATCAGAATGTTTAGATATTGGATTTCATGATTATATGGATATTGTTGAGGCATTTGGAAGATACAGATATCGTTAGTCCCAATACGATATATGTTGGTTTCAGAATTTGATATTGAAAATAAACCGATATGATTTTTTATTCAGAGCCTTGTATTTAATATCAAATTGGATTTTGGGTTTGTCGTGAATGGTGTCTTCAATAACACTGTTATTAAACCCAATTAAGAAAGGAATAAATCTTTTGATTAAGATTAATGAAGTTTTCCAATTAATAAATATTATTGGAATGAAATGAAAGTTGATTTTGGGTTAGAACAGTTTTTTAAATGACATTTGTCCTTTAACCCAATTTACAGTGAAGTTATGATTTGGAAATTGTAAATCTTTTAATTAAGATTCAATGAAATTTTCCAAGATAAGATTTTCAAATTTAATATGTTAAACTGGAGTTGAATTGAATTTAATTTAGTGATAATCGAGATAAGCTTCTATGAATGAAGACCGTTATTATTTATGGAATTCAAAAGGCCTAGCTGTTATTCCATTTATAGTATTAGTTTGATACGGAAATTTATATCGATTATATGCTGTTGGATTTCCGTGAAGATTCCATTTTTATGGAAGATGATTTTGGGTTTATTATGAACTGTGTCCTAAATGACATTCGTTCTTTAACCCAATTAAAGACAGAATTGATTTCCTTAAGTTGAATAATCCTTAAACAATGATTTTTGGAAGATTAAAACTAAATAAAGTTTTAATAAATCTTTACTTGGATTGAGATGGGAATGAAATAATTTAATTTATCAAATTCAAGAAATGCTCGAGAATGGAGTACCTCTAGTTTTACTCCATGCGATAGTTAAATCTTTAATTAGATTTGAACCTTAAGTGGTAATTAAATTTACATATAACACTATGGGTGTTAAATATGGGGTACAGCCAGTTTTGCTCCATGGGATGAATAGGTTGGGATTGGAAATAATAAAATAAAGGATTACTTCAGTAAGGCTCAATATCCCGTGTAACAACCTGAATTTTTATAACATGTTAAAGTCATAAATCAAGGCAGAATTAAATTTTAAACTTAGAATCAAGGGATACGGGTTACGCCATTGCGTTCGTCTCGAAATTTTACACGAAATAGAGTCCGAATTTTCAAAAATCGGAGTTCGTATGACCAAGTTATGACCTCTAGAAGTTTCAGAAATTTTCAGAATCAAAGACAGCTCGAATTTCGAATTCGAAATTCGAATTCAAACCCCGCAGCAGCCTGGGCGGGAAATTTCCCGCCTATAGACCAGGTCGACCTGGGGGTCGACCATAGTGTCGACCTGGGGGTCGACCTGCCTCCCGAACCCACTTCTTGAACCAGATGCATCCTGATGCATTTAGACTTGTTTCGTGACCAGATTCGTCTGCCTAACCCTATATAAGCGGCCCCTGGCCTCATTCTCTCCACACCAATTTCTTTCTGTCCTTATGTTGTTTCTAAGATAATCTAAATAATAAGATAAAAAGGAAGAAAAAGGACTGCTCCTTCTCCATCAAGACTACGCTTAGAGATTTGCAAATTGGGGGGATTTCAATTAGAACACGATCAATCAAATAGAGATTCAACAATCAAATTCTGCTTTCTAATCCTCGATCCACGCACTGTAAGTTCAAGTTACTTTTAGATAAATGCTGTAAACTTAATATCCATGTTGTAAATTGGAATTGGATCTGTGTATGGAAATTGATTCATATCTATTCTTATTCGTCTTGGATTTCGACTTTCGTGAATAATGCTTTGGATCTATTCATGTTGTAAATCAAATTCCTTCAGGACTATAACCTTAATATGCCTATGACTATGACGATAAACATAAGACTATACCTATGCCTATGACTATGACGATGAACATAAGACTCTACCTATGCCTATGACAGAACATAAGACCATGCCTATGACTGTAAACACAAGACTATGCCTATGACAGAGCATAAGACCAGGCGTATGACAGTAAACATAAGACTATGCCTATGACAAGGACAATTATGGCTAATCACCTATGACTATTGACTGTGTGGATTATTACCTATGATTACGAACATAAGGCCATTATCTATGACCATGACTTTGAACTATTACTGTAAATTGCCTATGTCTATTCGCCTAGAATAATTTTGATAATTGACCATGATCACGAGTCGCTTATGATTCATAACTATGAGATTTCTACCTATGATTATTGGGGTAATTGCTTAAGACTATTATAGTTGATTGTTCATGCCCATAACACTATAGTTGAAACCCATGATGTGCACCGAATTGGCATTTTGTTGGATCATATACCTAGGGTGTGGATTGCTTAGTTTTTTCGCTATTTTGAAATCCTTTATGCCAGTGATGTTGTAACCAATTATCTCAAGTCATATCATGCCAGTCTTGTAATCTCTTTTATCGTTTTATGCTTGTCTCTTCTGCCTATCATAGCTTCGATATTATTCCCTTTATCTCTAGAATTAGATTTGCTTGTAATTTAGTTCGATTAACATTTACATGCGATGGGAATATGATTTGGGTAGATTAGGCAAAACATGAATTGGTTATGAACATGAATTATGAAATTGATAATAGGCAAAACTTGAAACATGAGCATTGCTATAACTTGAATCGGGATGTGGGCATGAAACTTGACATGAAACTTGCCCTGAAAACTTGACACGAACTTGACATGAAACTTGATCATGGTCATGACACTTAGAATGAACTTGAAAATGGCCAACTCGAGGTTGGGTTGAGTTTGCAGTGTAAATCTGCCCGGAACCACCCGGCAAATCCAGTTACAGCAAACAATAGGATCCAATGTGAGTAGTTGGTCATATCGCACTTGAAACCAGAGGTTAGACTGAGTTGTGGTGTAAATCTGCCCGAAACCGCCCGGCATACCCAGTGACCACAACAACAGGTCTAATGTGAGAGGTTAGGGTGCATTAATGAATTAATGCCACATGATAGGGTTAAGTCATGAACATGAAAGACAACACTTAACCAACTTGAAATATGATTTGTAGGGTTAGGTCATGAACTTGAACGACAACACCTAACCAACTTAACACGTGAATGGTAGGGCTAAGTCACGAACTTAAATGACAACACTTAGCCAACCTGATATACTAGACTGATGGGTTAAGTCTCGAATTTAAATGACAACACTTAACCTACTAGACGGAAACCCTAGTTACGCGGTCAATTTCAGCAGTAACCCACTAGATGTATCATGGTACCCTGGGACTAGGCAGGGTGGGGCATGATTACTGGGCTGATTGTAAGCGACCAGAACGACGGCTGTGTGGGTGCGCCAGTGTAGGTTCTAATGGAGTGCGGGCGTGCACACACTCCGAAGCAGAAAAAGCAGGCATTGGGCATCTGTAGGTTTATCTGTGCATTCTTGATTCGTATCGGTGGTTGGCACCATAGGGCTTGATACACCCTATGGTGGACCTAGCACAGGTGACTACATTCGTGATTGGGCCGTATGACACAGAAACACAACAAGCTAGAACTTGTAGGGAGCCGATTGATTAGTGGAACGTTCCATTGGACCTAGCAATAGGTCATTCACGATTTTGGGCCAAGGGATCATTTCATGATTTATAATTAACATGGGTTGGGCTATTAGTACAGTTAGTGCAGCGAACCTTGAACATGCGATGCTATACTTTTCCTATGCTTGATTCATCATGTTATCTTAGTCTATCTTGTCCATCTTGACATCGTACTCATGTTTACTTTCAGTTTATACATGTCATGTTACCTTTACCTGTTTTTATGTTGAAAGTCACTTGGACTTACCAGTCTTTATGACTGACCCGTTTTCTTTCGTCTCGTTTTCTTTCGTTCCCGCCCCCCCAGGTTCTCAGGGAGGAAACTCTAGCACCTAGCTTGGATTCTGCTTGCTTTTCCGTCAGCTCATGTACGGTTTGGTCTTGAGCTATGCTATGGCTGCACGTCTGCTATTTTTGGGGAATAATTTACTTTTGTTATTTTAAGTTTATGCTTCTTTATCTAGAACTTGATGTAATGAAATAATGGCAACTTGTACTTTGGATACATGAGGTTTTGACTCTTTTCTTGAAAGTAATAAGATTTGGTTTTTAATTTCTACTGCTGCTTTGTTTATGTTCTGTCTTGTGATATCTCTGTGTATGTTTACCTAGATAATGCTCCACCAAAACTAGTGCATTCCCTTTGTGAGTGACCCTAGCGGAGGTGGGGTGTTACATTTGGTACCAGAGCAGAAGGTTACCAGACTGGGCAAAAGATTTTTTTTAAAAAAAACCTTCTGAAACTATTTTCAAAACCGTTTATAAAGAAGCATTTTTCAAGAAAAGTTTATTTTGAAAAGGCTATTCCCCAAAAGCCATTAGCACTTTCCTTTGTTTCCTTGTTTGAATCTCTATCTTTTCGTTTTTCAGCATGTCTGGGAATCTTAACTTTCCAGAGGGCGTGCCAATACCTGGCTGGTTCAGGAGGTACTTAGAGGCTAGGTCCAACGATGCAGGCCCAGCAGATATTCCTCCTCCAGCTGCAGCGATTCCTCCTCCTCCTCCTCGTGGAAATGCTTGTAGAGGCTTCAAGGCCATGGGTGGAAAGGACTTCTATGGGACTGAATCCTTTGTGGAAGCGAGGAACTGGCTGAAGGAGACCGAAGATTTGTTCGTCATCTTTAAAGTTGACGATAGGCAAAAGATACAGCTGGCAGGATGGTTGCTTAAAGATGAAGCTTCGTATTGGTGGGAGATTACCCATGCAAAGAGGCCAATGGAAACTGGGGAAGACTTCCGGATGAGATTTGAGATGAAATTTCTTTCCCAAGCTGAAAGAAGCCTAAAGATGGAGAAGTTCCTAACTCTTAAGCAAGGAAGCATGACGGTCAGGGAGTACGTCAACCAGTTTAATCAGCTGGCCAGATTTGGACTGGATTTAGTGAACACCCAACACAAGAAGGCTCTTCGCTTCGTCAGAGGTTTGAATGAGCCACTACACAGCCTTGCTATGACTCATGTACCCATGTGGGCGACCTTTGAGAGCTTGGTGGATATGGCCCTCCTTCATGAAGAAGACGAGAATGGCAAGAAAGAGGCCAAGGCGAATGATTCTCAAAACAAGAAGAAAGACTCCGAGAAAGGAAGCAAGAACAACAACAATGGTAATGACAACAAGACACGTGAGAAAAGAAAGTGCCACTTCTACGGTATTGAAGGGCACATAGTCCAGGATTGTAGAAAGAAGAAGATGAAGATGGGAGCATGCTTTCAGTGTGGTGATATTGGACATATCAGCAAGAACTGTCCTAAGAAGCAAGGACAAGCCCCGCAAGCAGGACCTTCTGGGGGTACATCTTTAACTTCTCCTCCTTGATGCTTTGTTTTATCTTGTATATCTTTTCGACCCTATCTTGAGAACCTTAGGTAGAACCCTATGGATGTAAACATGTATTTGAAACATGTTATGGTTGATGTTTGCAAATGGTTGCAGGTGGTTGCAAGTGGTTGCTCGTGGTTGCATAACACACATTAGGCACTAGATCGGCTCAGACACGTTTTCATATTGTATATGCATTAGTGTTTATAGTTGTTTATGGATGGAATTGAATGTGTTATCATGTGGATGTTGCATATGGATGAATGTTTGTGCACAAATATAGTGTTTATATGACTAGAATTCTTTGCATACATGTTGGATTCATGACACTAAACATATTTTGCATTAAGAAGATCAAACCGGCCTGATCATTTGCATTAGATAAGGAACATATACACACACTTTCTGCATATGTTCATACAACATTAGAAATCTTTTAAGGACAATGATTGCTCGTGAATGATGGCTGAGTAGATGGATGATTGGATGGTAGGATATATTCTTCCTAACTTAGAGATTTCGGGGACGAAATCCTTTAAGGAGGGGAGAATGTAACAACCCGAATTTTTATAACATGTTAAAGTCATAAGTCAAGGCAGAATTAAATTTTAAACTAAGAATCAAGGGAAACGGGTTACACCATTGCGTTCGTATCGAAATTTTACATGAAATAGAGTCCGAGTTTTCGAAAATCGGAGTTCGTATGACCAAGTTATGACCTCTAGAAGTTTCAAAAATATTCAGAATCAAAGACAGCTCGAATTTCGAATTCGAAATTCGAATTCAAACCCCGCAGCAGCCTGGGCGGGAAATTTCCCGCCCATAGACCAGGTCGACCTAGGGGTCGACCATAGTGTCGACCTCCCATGGGCCAGGTCGACCATAGTGTCGACCTGGGGGTCGACCTGCCTCCCGAACCCACTTCTTGAACCAGATGCATCCTGATGTATTTCGACTTGTTTCGTGACAAGATTCGTCTGCCTAACCCGATATAAGCAGTCCCTAGCCTCATTCTCTCCACACCAATTTCTTTCTATCATTATGCTGCTTCTAAGATAATCTAAATAATAAGATAAAAAGGAAGAAAAAGGACTGCTCCTTCTCCATCAAGACTACGCTTAGAGATTTGCAAATTGGGGGGATTTCAAATAGAACACGATCAATCAAATAGAGATTCAACAATCAAATTCTGCTTTCTAATCCTCGATCCACGCACTGTAAGTTCAAGTTACTTTTAGATAAATGTTGTAAACTTAATATCCATGTTGTAAATTGGAATTGGATCTGTGTATGGAAATTGATTCGTATCTATTCTTATTCATCTTGGATCTCGACTTTCATGAATATTGCTTTGGATCTATTCATGTTGTAAATCAAATTCCTTCAGGACTATAACCTTAATATGCCTATGACTATGACGATGAACATAAGACTAAACCTATGCCTATGACTATGACGATGAACATAAGACTATACCTATGCCTATGACAGAACATAAGACCATGCCTATGACTGTAAACATAAGACTATGCCTATGACAGAACATAAGACCAAGCCTATGACTGTAAACATAAGACTATGCCTATAACAAGGACAATTATGGTTAATCACATATGACTCTTGATTGTGTGGATTATAACCTATGATTATGTACATAAGGCCATTATCTATGACCATGACTTTGAACTATTACTGTTAATTGCCTATGACTATTCGCCTAGAACTATTTTTGATAATTGACCATGATCATGAGTCGCTTATGATTCATAACTATGAGATTTCTACCTATGATTATTGGGGTTAATTGCTTAAGACTATTATAGTTGATTGTTCATGCCCATAACACTATAGTTGAAACCCATGATGTGCACCGAATTGGCATTTTGTTGGATCGTATACCTAGGTTGTGGCTTGCTTAGTTTATTTGCTATTTTGAAATCCTTTATGCCAGTGATGTTGTAACCAATTATCTCAAGTCATATCATGCCAGTCTTGTAATCTCTTTTATCGTTTTATGCTTGTCTCTTCTGCCTATCATAGCTTCGATATTATTCCCTTTATCTCTAGACTTAGATTTGCTTGTAATTTAGGTCGATTAACATTTACATGCGATGGGAATACGATTTGGGTAGATTAGGCAAAACATGATGTGGTTATGAACATGAATTATGAAATTGATAATAGGCAAAACTTGAAACATGAGCATTGCTATAACTTGAGTCGGGATGTGGGCATGAAACTTGACACGAAACTTGCCTCGAAAACTTGACACGAACTTGACATGAAACTTGAACATGGTCATGACACTTAGAATGAACTTGAAAATGGCCAACTCGAGGTTGGGTTTAGTTTGCATTGTAAATCTGCCTTGAACCGCCCGACAAATCCAGTTACTGCAAACAATAGGATCCAATGTGAGTAGTTGGTCATATCGCACTTAAAACCCGAGGTTAGACTGAGTTGTGGTGTAAATCTGCCCGGAACCGCCCGGCATATCCAGTGACCACAACAACAGGTCTAATGTGAGAGGTTAGGGTGCATTAATGAATTAATGCCACATGATAGGGTTAAGTCATGAACACGAAAGACAACACTTAACCAACTTGAAATATGATTGGTAGGGTTAGGTCATGAACTTGAACGACAACACCTAACCAACTTAACACGTGAATGGTAGGGCTAAGTCACGAACTTAAATGACAACACTTAGCCAACCTGATATACTAGACTGATGGGTTAAGTCTCGAATTTAAATGACAACACTTAACCTACTAGACGGAAACCCTAGTTACGCGGTCCGTTTCAGCAGTAACCCACTAGATGTATCATGGTACCCTGGGACTAGGCAGGGTGGGGCACGATTACTGGGCTGATTGTAAGCGACCAGAACGACGGCTGTGTGGGTGCGCCAGTGTAGGTTCTAACGGAGTGCGGGCGTGCACACACTCCGAAGCAGAAAAAGCAGGCATTGGGCATTAGTAGGTTTATCTGTGCTTTCTTGATTCGTGTCGGTGGTTGGCACCATAGGGCTTGATACACCCTATGCTGGACCTAGTTAGGTGACTACATTCGTGATTGGGTCGTATGAAACAGAAACACAACGAGCTAGAACTTGTAGGGAGCCGATCGATTAGTGGATCGTTCCATTGGACCTAGCAATAGGTCATTCACGATTTTGGGCCAAGGGATCATTACATGATTTATACTTAACATGGGTTGGGCTATTAGTACAGTTAGTGCAGCGAACCTTGAACATGCGATGCTATACTTGACCTATGCTTGATTCATCATGTTATCTTAGTCTATCTTGTCCATCTTGACATCGTTCTCATGTTTACTTTCAGTTTATACATGTCATGTTACCTTTACCTGTTTTATGCTAAAAGTCACTTGGACTTACCAGTCTTTATGACTGACCCGTTTTCTTTCATCTCTTTTTCTTTCGTTCCCCCCCAGGTTCTTAGGGAGGAAACTCTAGCACTTAGCTTGGATTCTGCTTGCTTTTCCGTCAGCTCATGTACGGTTTGGTCTTGAGCTAAGCTATGGCTGCACGTCTGCTATTTTTGGGGAATAATTTACTTTTGTTATTTTAAGTTTATGCTTCTTTATCTAGAACTTGATGTAATGAAATAACGGCAACTTGTACTTTGGATACATGAGGTTTTGACTCTTTTCTTGAAAGTAATAAGATTTGGTTTTTAATTTCTACTGCTGCTTTATTTATGTTCTGTCTTGTGATATCTCTGTGTATGTTTACCTAGATAATGCTCCACCAAAACTAGTGCATTCCCTTTGTGAGTGACCCTAGCGGAGATGGGGTGTTACATCCCGACTTGTATTATAAACCTTAATTTGGTTTAAGTGGTGAAAAGATAAAAATGATATACAATAGATGATTAAACTATAAGTTTAAAAGAATTTATCTTTGATAAAATTAATGGGAACCTTTTTCCAAAGATATCAATGTATAATAAAAGAATATTTTGGATTGGAATGAGGCGTATGATGTGTTTTTATAGCACTTAATTATAAGATATGTGAGTTGTACGGAAAGACCGAGTTTAACCCATTCTGAATAACTAATACGACGATTAAAAGGTGAAGATATTGAAGATGGTGCAAGACCGACGATCTTCATATCGAATGGATTACTACTAATGCCCTGGATTAGGGTAAATCCCATGAAAGGGTTATAGTGCTAGTTGTCCGGACGTACTTGGAGATCGACCGGATATGCGAGGGCCCCCCTCCTGTATTGGACATATGGGATGAGGAATAAGGTTCCTCCGGTTTCGTTCAGACCCAGAACGGACTTGCAAATAAATTGTATGTCTGACATTGTATTCCTTTATGCTGCATTCGTTGTTCTCTGCTAAATATATATCTATTTGGTGGCGGAGAATTTATTCTCTTGCTTAACACCCTTCTCTGATATGTACGAGCTTAGAGGTTGTATATTGGTGGAAATCAATGGTATGGTATGGATAAACAATTTGGCATGCTGAGATGCATGGATTAAGATGTTTATTGAAAAGAAGAGCCTTGTGGTTGATGATTAAAGCACAACTTTAAGTAGCGCAGCATTACGTAGTGGTAATACGCGATCTTTACACCTCGGTATGAACCCAAAATGGGATGAGGACCGCAGGGAAATGGACATATGTTAGTTTCTAGCTGCGAGTAACGTCGTGGTTTTGGAGCCCAGACATTTTACTCGTGTGGATGTTGGAAATTTTATTGCTGGAAAGCGAGATACCTTGGATTTGATTTGGGTCCCTAGTGGTTATTGATATGTTAGTTTCTGGCGACGGCTGACCGGCTTTGCCGCTAACCTAGGGTTGCCCAGAGTGTGTAATCCTGAGGCATTGCTAGTGTGTCTTGAATCAGTAAGGATGATCGCTTGTCTTGGTTCATAGATGGAAACCAAATTTCCAATAAGGGATTTTACGATTTTAGTTATAAACATATATGGCGGCGTAATATATGGGTACCTACGCCGCCTATGATTAATACATTTATACTGGAAGTTGATTTCTTCACTTATAGTAATAATAAAAGATGAAATTTCGTGTATCAAGCATGTTTGGCTATTATAATGTAAAACTCTATCCTCCGGCTGCGTTGCATTGTGTGATGGGACTAAGTCCTATAATAGCTTCATTTTTTGGTTTATCATTGCGCTGTTTGTTTTATGTACTGGTATTCTTGGGGGTAAACCCGTTTCATGTTATACGGCATGGTCCCTTGATTTGCCTAACTTTAAAATCAACTTGATAACTGTTTTAGTTCTCACACTAGTACCAGGACTGACTCGGGGTTTATTGTTTCCACTTGAACTCTGCGTGCCCATATTTTCCACATGGGTATCTTGTAGTTTTAGTTCTCGTAGATATTTATTTTCACAGGATCCTAGATTACGAATGGAGCTATATTCAGAATGCTTTTTATCCGTGTATCTCTTTCAATTGTGGTAGTTGATGATTTCCGCTGCACATTATATTCATGTATTCTATTTTCCGTTGTTTTGTAATTTAAATCTCTGATATTTTCCGCTGTCTATTATTTATTTGTACTCCGATATTTTGTAATCTAATGTAAATTGTTGTAATAGCAATGAAATGTTCTCATGTTTGTGTTTTGATGCGCCGTGTTCTCAAAGCAGTCCGCGTTCTCGTTTGGTCTAGGCCGGATGGGAAGTTCGAGTCGCTACAATCTGATAGGAATAAACCTTGCACTTTTGATCAAGCGATCAACTATGACCAACATTCCTTCGTTTTCAGCCCTAGTTTTAGGTAGTCCATCGATAAAATCCATTAATATTTGCTCCCACTTCCACGTAGGAACTTCTAATGGCAGAAGCAATCCACTCGGCTTCTTCTGTTCATCTTTCACCAACTGACAATTCATACATTTGGAAATAAACTTTCCAACATCCCTCTTCATCCCTTCCCAATAGTAAGTTCGCTTCATGTCCCAATACGGCTTGTTACCAATAGGATGAATCATCATCTTCGAGCAATGACATTCCCTTAGAACCTCATCCCTCAATCCATCATTATCAGGAAAAACTAGCTGTCCTTGCTTCCGAAGTCATCCATCTCGATTTACCACGAATTCCTTATCCTCTGGTTCTGACTTCTGGATGATCTCGACAAGCTTTGCATCATGCTTTTGGCTTTCGCCAATCCTTTCGATGAGAGTGGGTCTTATCGACAAGCTTGCCAACATTTCAGGCTCTAACTTGCACCGAGGCCTGAAATGAAATCCTGCTACGTACCCGAGGTGCTTCCATTTCGAAAACATTGCTCCTAAACTTGCATGTCTTCGACTCAATGCATTTGCCACTGCGTTACCTTTACCAAGAGTATAGGAAATACCAAAATCATATGATGTCAAAACTTTATGCTGCCGAAGATTCAAATCCTTTTGGGAGAAGAGAAACTTTGGCATCTTGTGATCCATACGTAAACAGCTCGAATGAAACTCCCAACAGGTAATGTCTCCACAACTTCAGAGAAAACACGATTGCTGCCAACTCCAAATCATGAGTCAGATAGTTCCTCTCAGTGACTTCAACTGTCGCATATGCCACAACTCTATCCTTCTGCATCAGCATTGCTCCAAGTTCAGTACTATATGCATTGGTGTATACCACTATTTCTTCATTCCCATTTGAAATCGTCAAAACAAAATCACTCGCCATTCTCTCTTTCAGGATTTTGAAAGCTTTCTCACACTTCGCATCACATTTGAACACTTAATTCTTCTTCGTCAATCCTATTAATAATGCAACTATCTAGGAGAAATCCTTGATAAACCGACGATAATATTCCTCCAATCCAAGAAAACTCCTCACGTCCTTCGCATTCTTAGGTCTATCCCAGTACTGGATTGTTGTCACCTTAGTGGGATCTACCGCTATTCCGTTTCCAGAAACTACATGGTCTAAGAACCTCACTTCGCTCTTCCAGAAGTGACACTTCAAAAACTTAGCTCTCAGCTAATGCTTTCGCAAGATTTCCAAAACAACTTTCAAGTGTGTCTTATGCTTTTCTTCGTTCCAGGAATAAACCAGAATATCGTCCACGAACACAAGCATGAACTTTTTCAACTGTTCTCCGAAAACTCTATTCATAAGATCCACGAAATATGCTGGTGCATTAGTCAATCCAAATGGCACCACCTGCCACTCAAAGAAACTGGATGGTGCCCTAAAAGCTGTCTTTGGCACACTATCCTTCGCCACTCTCAATTGGTGAAATCCCATTGCTAAATCCATCTGGAAAACACCTTGGCCTCGTGAAGCTGATCAAACAAGTCGTCGATCCTCGGCAATGGATAATTGTTCTTCTTAGTCACCTTTTTCAACTCATGATAATCAATACATAATCTCAAGGATGCATCAGACTTGGTTGCAAACACAACTGGTGCACCCCATTCGGACACGCTTCTCTGAATGAATCATTTTCCCAAAGGTCACATACTTGCACCTCTAACTCTCTTTGTTCCTTAGGCGCCATCCGCATAAGAGGCATGACGAAAAGTCTAGCACCTTCAACAAAATCGATCCTGAACTCAATCTCACGATGCAGAGACAACCCTTTGACCTCTTTAAAGACATCATCAAACTCACTAGCGATCGACACCGATGATAAGTCTTCCCATGGAATCACAAGCAAATATAAAAATCTTACAGAGACCCCGTCTTCTGGCTTACATCGAGTCACAACCATTCGACCTTCCATATTCCCGACTATCACCTCGAGTTGCTCGCAATCCACTTTTGCCACATACTTCTTGAGCCAGTTCATACCCAAAATGATCCCAAACTCAGCGAAGTTCAAAACAAATCAATCAAACACGAAAGAGCAATCATGACTCGACAACACTAGACCATGACAAAGCATACACAACCTGAACGAACCCCCGACTGGATTAGTCATGATCAATGATCTATCACAAATTTCGGGTTTCAAACTGTAACACCCCACCTCCGCTAGGGTCACTCACAAAGGGAATGCACTAGCTTTGGTGGAGCATTATCTAGGTAAACATACACAGAAATATTACAAGACAGAACATATAAAACAACAGAAGAAGAACCAAATTTCATTGCTTTAAAATCTTGAAAGGTCTAAAGCCTTTTACATCAAAATTCCATTAAATCCATTACATCGAAATCTGTCTTGCAATAGTAAAGAAGCATAAAACCATGGTCATAAATCATTCCCCAAGTAAAACAGTAAAGCAAGCCATAGCCAAGAAAGGTCCAAGCCATATATGATGATCTTGAAGCAGAAAGAAGTCCAAAATAAGCAGTAGTGTTTCCTCCCTGAGAACCTGGGGGGGGGGGGGGGGGGACGGAAGAAAAAGAGGCGAAAGAAAACGGGTCAGTCATAAAGACTAGTAAGTCCTAGTGACATTCAGCATAGAAACAAGTAAAGATAACATGACATGTATAAACTGAAAGTAAGCACAAGGATGATGACAAGATAGGCCAGTTAAACTAAGATAACAAGATAAACTGTGCTAACCAGATAAACTACGGTAACAAGATAAACTATGCTAACCAGATAAACTACGTATAGCATCGCATGTTTAACATTCTCTGCACTAGTACTAGTATAACAGAATTAGGTGTTATCCTAAGGTCCAAACAAAAACGGAAACAGAAACATGGTGATCTTTACAGAAATAGTAATGGGCTTTTACCTCCTTAACAGAAACAGAAACAGAAATGGGCCTTTACCACCTGTACTAGTAACCCAACCCGTGTCATGTATTAACTATGAAATGATCCCTTGCCCAATATCATGAAATGCCCCATTACTTGGTCACACGAAACGATCTATTAATCGATCGGCTCCCTACAAGTTCTAGCTCGTCATGTGTCTGTGTCATACGGCCCTATCACGAATGTAGTTACCTGTGCTAGGTCCACCATAGGGTGTATCAAGCCCTAGGGTGCCAACCACCGACCTGAATCAAGCACGCACAGTGTAAACCTACTGGTGCCTAATGCCTGCTTTTTCAACTCCGGACTACGTGCACGACCATAGTCCGCCTGAACCTACAATGGCGCAACAACTCAGCCGTCGTTCTGGTCGCTTACAATCAGCCCAGTAATCGTGCCCCACCCTGCCTAGTTCCAGGGTACTGTGATACATCTAGTGGGTTACTGCTGAAAAGGACCGCGTAACTAGGGTTTCCGTTCAGTAGGTTAAGTGTTGTCATTTAAATTCGAGACTTAACCCCATCAGTCTAGCATGTCAAGTTGGTTAAGTGTTGTCATTCAAGTTCGTGACTTTACCCGCCTACGTGTCATGTCAAATTGGCTAAGTGTTGTCGTTCAAGTTCATGACTTAGCCCTACGAATCATGTGTCAAATTGGTAAAGTATATTCAAGCGGTTCATGAATTAACCCTATCAAACCATCGTGTCAAATTGGTTAAGTATATTCAAGCGGTTCATGACTTAACCCTATCAAATCATCATGTCAAATTGGTTAAGTATATTCAAGCGGTTCATGACTTAACCCTATCAAATCATCGTGTAAAATTGTATAAGTATATTCAAGCGGTTCATGACTAAACCCTATCAAATCATCGTGTCAAATTGGTTAAGTATATTCAAGCGGTTCATGACTTATCCCTATCAAATCATCGTGTCAAATATGTTAAGTATATTCAAGCGGTTCATGACTTAACCCTATCAAATCATGTCTCAAGTTGGTTAAGTGTTGTCTTTCATGTTCATGACTTAACCCTATCATGTGGCATTAATTCATTAATGCACCCCAACCTCTCACAATAGACCTGTTGTTGTGCTCATTAGATATGCTGGGCGGTTCTGTGCAGATTTACACCACAACTCAGTCTAAGCTCGGGTTTCAAGCGCGATATGACCAACTGCTCACATTGGGTCCTATTGTTTGCAGTCACTGGATTTGCTGGGTGGTTCCGGGCAGATTTACACTGCAAACTCAACCCAACCTCGAGTTGGCCATTTTCATGTTCATTCTAGTGTCATGTCCATGTTCAAGATTCATGTCAAGTTCGTGTCAAGTTTCAAGGATAAGTTTCATGTCCACATCCAGATTCAAGTTATAGCAATGTTCAATTTTCAAGTTTTGCCTATTATCAAGTTCATAATTCATGTTCGTAACCAATTCATGTTTTGCCTAATCTACCGAAATCGTATTCCCATCACACGTAAACATGAATCGATCCATACTGCAAATAAATCCAAATCTCAAAATGAAGGTGTTAGACCCAAAAGTGGTTCTAACACCCAAATTGATTAGAAACAAGATTATATGAGACAATAATAAAAATGAACACACAGGATTTATAGTGGTTCGGCGAAGAAATGCCTACATCCACTTATTTTTCACTATATTCAGTAATTCAGTTACAAATGCGATGTAAGATTCACTCACAACTCACTTTTGTTCACTCAAATGATTAAAACAAGAAATGAAAGATGATTTGGATTCTCCGGGAGTAAAGGAGTTCGGATGATGGAGGTACTTGGATTCTCAAAAGTGCTGAAAAAAGATCCTTCTCTTTGTCTCTAGATGGGGTATTTATAGGTGTGAATTTGCCTGAGATTCAATCCGGGTCGGAACACGTGTCATCCATCGCACTCTCTTCGGGTTCGGATGAACTATCAAGCTGACAACACATCAAAGAGATGGACGTTAGGGGTAGGAATCAGTCATAGCCGGTCCGGTTCTCCAGGCTATTTTATAGGAGATTAACCTGGATCATGGGTGCGGGTCGGAGGCGTGCAGGTTGGGGGTCGGATCGGAATACCCGATCCGAACCGGAGTGGCTTGGACGTCTCTCCTTCTCTAATCATACTCCGCTCCGCTGCAGCGTCGTGGAAAGCAAAAGGCTTTCCGATCCATTTGAGATTTATTGGCCTTCCGATTCGATCAGATATGCTTTGCCAATTTACCCAGTAAGAGCCATCCGATCCGAACAGGGAACTCTATCCGATCCGAACCAATATGCTGCTATCAATCTGAATTGTGGTGTTTTCTTCCGATCCGAACCGGAGTCTTATAACCTAAAATACTCTTCAATGGTTAGTTTCTTGGCTTTGTGTTGCCTAGTTCACAAAGTAGGCTAACATTTTGCCCCCTCAAAGGATGCTTCTGTTGTACAAAGCGTGCTTTGACGTTGTTTAAATGCTAGTTCTTGAATCAGAACAGTTTGGAGTAATGCACAGATTTCCATTCGGTTCGGCGTCCGATCCGAAGCGTTCTCGTTGATTTAGCTCTTAGACATTGGGCCTTCAGAGAGAGTTGTGCTTCTGGGCCTTCATTCCGGTCCGAGCGGGTGAGACAAAATAGGAAGACGAGGAGTCAACACCATTCCTTTTATAAACTCACCACCGTCTTCATTCCTTCCTTCTTCTTTTTTGCTGCCGCTCCCAACCATAGCATTGAAAACTTTAAAAACTCCAAAACTCCGAAATCATTCCTTGTAGATTTCTCAAATCGAGCACATAGGTAGCTTTTTAATCTCGAATAACATCGTAGTAAACGTACTTGATTTCAATTTGCGGTCGATTGGAATGGTTTAGCCACAGAGCTTCGCTTGAACTCCACGTCGTTACTGGTGGATGCGCCGTCACTTCGAGGCGTCGCGAGGCTGGAGAGGGCAAATATCTGCCCTTAACGATAGCTTTGGTGATAAAACGGACTCGTTTGTGAGTAGGGGGGAAAGAAGAAGAAGATGAGGAGCGTGGTGACCAACTGGAGTCGGTTCGGGTAGAAGACGGAGGACCAAAAAAAGGAAGGAGAAGGAAAGGGGATCGGCTCGGATTGCACATTTTAGAAAGATGGGAGGAAGGAAAATGTCGGCTCGGGTCGGAGATGAGAACGAGATAAGAGGCTGACATGAACGGACTGGTTGAGTGGTGCTGGTTCGGTTCGGATCAGGTTACCCGATCCGATCAGATCAGTCCTGCTTCCGAACCCGTTGCTTCCCTTGTCTTGAACTGACCATGCTTTAATGAGGCATCCGAACCGATCGTTATCCGCATTTGTATTGAGCCAGTCGTCATATGCATATCCGAACCGAACCGAACGTACCAAACTTGGCACATAAAGACTACCCAACTAATTCAACTAACACTTACTCTAGATGAATATGCTTCGCGGACAGTTAGGATAGTGCCTTGTGAACATAAACGAGAATTAAGAACATCGCTGACTATCACCTTCTCTCTAAAGCTTCGTCTTACATTGCTGTATTTTTATTTTGTATTTCCCACATTTGCTGCACACACTTTAGTTCACACACATACACAAAAAGGGGGACACGGGATAATTTACTCTAATCCGTGCTATTGCTTCTTCAATAGTTCCATGACAATGAGGCCCAGACGCTCTTCTCATCTAGCTGAGAGGAAAGAAGCTCCGGAAACTTCCAACAAAACCATTCTCGAGGATATATCTTCTTCATCTGACCCAGAATGGGACAGTGAGGGTCCGGATTACGGAGTTGGTCATCGGGAAAGCGACGAAATGTCTTCAGAAAGCGAAGTTTCCCTAGGCTTTGAGGAGGAAGGAGGGATTGGTGACCATCGAGCACCCGATGAATTTGACTCAGCCATTATATTGGAGTCACCTCCAGATTCCGTAGAATCGACAATTGACAATGACCGACTTGTGAGAATTTGCTTGAAGTATGGAATAATGAAGAGAGACACTTTAGTGCCCTCACATTCTGACCGTCCCCATAACCCTCCAGAAGGATATATGACGGTTACTCGACTGATGTGCATGGTTGGCGCCATTCCTCCATTCTCGCCTTTCATCGTTGACTTCTTAAGACAAATGTGGATTGCCCCCATGCAGTTGCATCCCAATTCATATGCCTATCTGCATACCTTATTCATAGCATATCGTGAAATTCTAGGCGTGGAGCTTACGTTTGACGATGTTCATTTCTTCTATAATTTCAAACATCGGACTAGAGAAACCCCTTCTTTCTGTTACTTTGAATCAGTCCCAAAGAGGAAGATAATCTCTACGCCGTTTAGCAGTAAAGCTGGAGATTCCAGACTAGAGTGGTTCTATATAAAGCAACAGTCTGGATGCGCCAGGAGATGGACAAAATCAAGTAAAGCACTGATCTTCTGAACCCGGACTCTATACACTTGAATCATCACTCTGACCTGTTTTCCTTTTTTGTTTGCAGTCGACAATCCCAAACAGATATCAGACCAAGTATTCTTTGATCGGATGCACCGTCTTCTCAATGGCGACCAAAAATTCCTGACTATTGACGAGGTCCTTAAAGATGAGTACCTTCATTTTCACGGGCTGCTATCCGTTTTCCGTAGCATCGGTCATGGGACGGTTCCCTATGCATATATTCCTCCAGTGGAAACAGTTCCAGAAATAGGGGAAGGCTCGGGAATTCCTGCAGCTCCTCTTCAAACTTCACCTTCTCCCTCTTCCACTCAAGATGATGAACTGGCTAATCTGGCCAAGAAACATCGTGAAGGGTATATTGCCCCCGAGGAGACTACTTCTCCACACAAGTCAAAGTCTTTCCAAGAGTCGCCGCTTCGCGCTTCCGAAGGGGATGTCCCTAGCACCGACGAGCACATATTTCAGGGTTTGGGGGATCTCCCCTTACCTGAGACTATATATACTTCAGAAGATTTCAGGAAGGACCCTTTAGTCTTCACTTCTTCTGAAGAAACCACTCCTGCTAAGGCCAAAGAGCCTGCCCGCACCAGTCTAGCTTCAGACTCGGGTTGGTTGGGGGGACACACACACCATTTAGGATGCACTTTACACCACATCATTAGCATTCATTGCATTTCTTTCTCCATGAATCCATTGATTCTAAACTTCGCTTATTTTATCGTGCAGGTACAATGTCTCGATCCTCTTATGATATAAGAAAGCTTCGTCGCAGCATGTCCAATCCTCCTCAGGATGTTGAGTATGATCTCCGGGATGACCGTGGTAGGGAGGAAAGAAGACCCTATGATTCCTATCGATCTCGACTCTCATGCTCCCGCTCACCAGTTCGACCGGAACAAGAAAAATACAAGAGCTATCAAGGTCGTAGGGAGGAGGATAGACCACAATCCAGGGATTCCACTTCCTCCCATGAAAAGCGGAGTAGAGAGAAAACTCCTCCAAAGGAAACTGGGTCTAGAAGTAAGCAAAAAGTCCCTGCTACTAAACGACCAAGGACAGACAAGGGTTCTACAGAATCTTCTTCAGGAAGGGACACTGAACTAACAATCCTCGCCCCTCCTCCACCAGATGCGGGAACCGCAGTAAGGCTGGCATATTTAAAGGAGCAATTTCCCGAGCACTACTTCGAGACTCTGACCTTTCTACCTACCCTTGAACCTATTTCTTCTAATTGGGCAGAGGAGGCCAGAGCAAAGATTGATTTGGTGGAAAAACAATATACCGAGATGTTCAAGTATTCCCGCACTCTTTCTAGAATCATCCGCACTCTAATGACAAATGCTGACTCAATGCAAAAGACCGCAGAGGAGGATGCTAAGGCCTTAAAAACCTTAGGAAAAAAACTTAGAAGACACTCAAGCTCAACTAGCTGTCGCTCAAAAGAACGCTTCTAACTTCAAACAACAATTCGAGGACATGCAAAAGCGCTATCATGATTTGCTTGAATCTCACACTCAGGAGCGTTCTGAGTTGAAGAAGCAAGCTGACGAAGCCAAATCAGAGGCTGCTAAGACACGTCTTGCTTATGCTGAGCTTGAGCAGAAAAACGCCGAGTTAGCGAAAAGGAGTGCTGAGTTAGAAAAGAAAAACGCTGACTTGGCTTCAAAATTGTTAGAGGCGGAAAACAGGGCTGCTCTGGCTGAGGGCAATGTGGAATGCGCTATTAAATCTGCGGAGGAAACCCGCAAACAACTATCAGAGGCGGAGGCCGATATTCAGGGCTTCGGCGAGCTAATGATCGAATTCTTCGCGCACATTATTCGTCGTCGAAACATTTCCTGGATCGAGGACTATCCATCCACTTTGGTTCATGTGTGGAATCAAATCGTCGAGTGGGAAAAAGAAGAACTTAAGGTCGATTCCCTCGATGAAGATAAGCTGATGGAGAAATATTTGAGAGACGACGAACCGGAGCGCCTAGCTGAAGGGCGCCGTCTAATTGCTGAGGCCATGGAAGAAGAGAGGCGGAAGTCTAAACAGAAAACCGTCCCTGAAGCTGGTTCTTCTTCTTCTGCTCCTGTAACTCCCGAAGTAGAGGGGTATGATCCCGAAAACCCGGGAATTCCCCGAACCACTTTGCTATCTCCTATTCCTGAAATAACTCCAGAGGTAGTAGTCACCCCCGCTGAAAAGTCTTCAGAAGGTATCCCTATCTTTTCTCCTCAATTTGTCAAGGCTACTACTACCTTTGGCTACATAACCGAACGTTCGATGAGAAATCCTTTGCTCTCGCCTGAGTTGATAACCAATGTTTCTCATTTTGTAGGCGTTGAATCATCCACGAAGACAGATGTAGCTCAAGGAGCTACCGCTGGGACACAACCCGCTGATAGGGTCAAAGAAGGGGAAGACAAGGCTGCTTCAACAGACCTGGGGGAAAGAAGTGAGCCAACTAAGGTCACTACTCCCCATGATGAAGAAATGACTGCAGCTTTAAAAGACGACGGAGGAGACGAGGGGCATGATGAGGAACCGGAGGTTACAATAACCGGGGAGTCAAAAAGCGCCGATGACATTACCTTGGCGGCCATGAAGGCCGATCAAGACAAGCGCTTGCAATTAAAGGCTGAAGAATTAGATCCTGAGGTCCTCAAGCCCCTAGCAGTTGTGGATGCAGGTTCAAGGTTAGTTGTTAAGCTCTCAACTAGATCTATTACCGAAGAACTTGCTAAAAAATCTTCTCTTGATTCCAGTGCCCAGCCCTCCGGGAAGAAGTCTGCTGGCTCCAGTACTACACCTTCAGGGAAAAAGAAATCAAAGCGAATCTTGATTGAAGCCGAGAGGGAAGCAAAGGATGCGGAAAAAGCTGCCAAGAAATCGAAGGCTCATCCCAAACCTAAATAGTGGGTTCCCCTGTATCTTTTTAGCATCTTTGTAAACCAATAAGTGCTGCTACACCAGCAGCTTCCGTACTTTCTTTTTCAGTTATTTCCCTGTACAAATTCATTCATTTGTAAATAAAAGTAATTCACTTTTTGCAATGTTTATTTGTTAGCATTCCTGCACTTATGTAAAAATGCATATCTATAGTTATGAAACAAAGTTGTGGAGAGGGGAGATATGTGTATGTATAGGTGTCCCCAGTCAATCTCCATAAGTTATTCAGTGCTTAACCATGCAATCTGAATGCTCCCGATTCTCTAACGGGATAGCATTTCCTGTGTCATCAATACCTGTTGTTTTTCCTGGCATTTCTTTTATACTCTCTCTCATTCTCTTGAGAGTTAGAGTTCGAGTTCAGTTATTTGTTTATTCCCCGGTCGTTCAACGGGAAAAGATTTCTTTCTCGGCGCTCGGTCGGAGACGCCTTTATACTCTCTTTCTCTCTGGAAAGTTAGAGTTCGGAGTTGAACCTCTTTCTCAGCGCTCAGTCGGAGACGCTTTTATACTCTCTCTCTCTGGAAAGTTAGAGTTCGGAGTTGAACCTCTTTCTCAGCGCTCAGTCGGAGACGCTTTTATACTCTCTCTCTTTCTCTGGAGAGTTAGAGTTCAGAATAGAATTTCTTTCTCAGCGCTCAGTCTGAGACGCTTTTATACTCTCTCTCTTTCTCTGGAGAGTTAGAGTTAGAATGTCGTTTTCTCATTCTTTTATGTCTTATTGCACAAATAATCATTGTGCTTCTTTTTATGTCCAAACTGTTTCAACCCTTTTTTAGGCTCTGAGTTATCCTGTGTTTTATAATCACAACAGAACAACTAATGAATGTAAATGCATAAAAGTAAATAACACACAATATTTTTATAGTGGTTCGGCTAAATCGTAGCCTACGTCCACTTTATAGTCCTTTATTCATATCATCAGATTTTCCCAAGGCAAAGCATGTCTTGTTACAGAATCCACAGTAAAAATAACAAAAAATATAGCATTTCTAATCCAAATATCGCATTAAGTGTTGGGCATTCCATGCTCGGGGAACTTCTTCGCCATCTACGGTCGTTAACTTGAAGGTTCCTTTTTCAAGTTTCCGTCGGATGACAAAGGGTCCTTCCCATTTTGGGCCGAGGTGAGGAAGAGATGGAAAAACTCTCTTTAGTACTAAATCTCCTGGTTCAAAAGTTCTGAGGCGAACTTTTTTGTCATAATAGCGTGCCATCTGACGCCGATGTCTTGCTGCACGTAAGTCTGCTTCGTCTCTTTTCTCTTCGACTTCATCAAGAGACTCAAGTAAAAGCGCCCGATTCATCATCGGGTCATAATACGTCACCCTGTGGGAAGGAACTTCCAGTTCAACTGGAATTACTGCTTCTGAGCCAAAGGAGAGAGAGAAAGGGGTATGACCGGTAGCCGTTTTAAACGTTGTTCGATATGCCCACAAGGCTAGGGGCAATTCATCAACCCATTTCTCCTTTGCACGCTCTAATCGCTTCTTGAGGATGGACTTTATTACCTTGTTTATTGCCTCTACTTGCCCATTCGATTGTGGATAGGCAATTGCAGTATATCGTTTGTCTATCTTATATTTCTGGCAAAAATTTCTGAATTCAGTGCTATCAAATTGGGTCCCGTTGTCAGTAATAATCGTCCTTGGGATCCCGAATCGGCATATAATATTTCTGACCACAAAACTTATCACCTTTCTTGTGGTGATCTTAGTCAAGGGCTCAGCTTCCACCCACTTTGTGAAATAATCCACGGCTACTATGGCATACTTAGCTCCCCCTTTAGCAATCGGTAAAACTCCAATGATATCGATTCCCTATGTGGCAAATGGCCAAGGACTCACCATCGATTTAAGCTGGGTTGACGGTGCCCTGGGGATTTTGGCGAATCTCTGGCACTTATCGCAGCGTCGTGAATAATCAGCTGCATCCTTGTTGATCGTAGGCCAGAAGTATCCGTACCGCAATATTTTCTTTGCTAAAGTTTGACCTCCTGTATGATCTCCACACTCGCCTTCGTGCACTTCTCTCAGTACACGCTTGATGTCGTCGTGTGCGATACATCGTAACAGGGGCATAGAAAATCCTTGTCTATAGAGAGTATCGTCTTGCATAACATATCTGGCAGCTTTGCGAACTACAGCTCTTTTCTCACTTTTCTTCGGTGGGAGTGTCCCATTCTTAAGAAAACTCTTGATTGGAGTCATCCATGACTCCTTCTCTGGTTCCGCTTCAAGAACGAATTCAATTTCCATTGACTCAAAGCTTGGCGACTCCAACGTTTCAATTGGAATTACCTCAGTCTCTTCTGGATTGTCAGAACTAGCCAATTTTGCTAGTCTATCCGCTTTCTGGTTTTCTACTCTGGGAATATGTGTTATGTTGTACCGCTCTAAGCTATTTAATAGCTCTTTCACTTTCTTGAGGTAAGCGACAAGTTGAGGTCCTCGAGCCGCGAATTCCTCTCGCACTTGACAAACAACAATCTTAGAGTCACAAAATATGTCCATCATTTTTACTCCGAGGTCTTTAGCGAGTTTCAGCCCGGCAATCAGGGCTTCATACTCAGAGTCATTGTTTGTTGCCGAAAATTCTAATCGCAGGGCGTAATATAACGACCGTCCCTCGGGAGTGACTAAGACAATTCCAGCTCCGGATCTTCGGTCGTTTTTAGCTCCATCTGTATATAATTTCCACGGACTCATCTCTAGCTTATCCTCGGATTTGACCACTCGGTCATTGATTATTTCTTCCTCTGGAATGGTGAACTCCGCAATAAAGTCTGCTAGAGCTTGCCCCCTGATTGACTTTCGTGGTTGAAAATTCAAATCAAACTGGCTTAGTTCTATGTTCCATTTAATCAACCTTCCTGAAGCTTCGGGTCTCTGCAATACCTGTCTTAACGGCTGATCGGTGTATATGGTTATTGGATGGGCTTGGAAGTAATGACGAAGTTTTCGGGATGCAATCAGGAGGCTGTAAGCAAGCTTCTCAATCTTTGGGTAATTGCGCTCTGCCGCGGCTAATTTCTTACTCACATAGTATACTGGCCTTTGTACTTTGTCTTCTTCTCGAACCAGAGCTGTGCTGACAGCGTGAGCCGAGACTGCTAGATAAACAAATAGTTCTTCGTGATCTACGGGCTTTGATAAGATTGGCGGTTTTTCTAACAGCTCTAATAGATTCTGAAAGGCCTCGACACAATCGGGAGTCCACTGGAAGTTCTTCTTTCCCCTTTTTATCAAATCAAAAAATGGAACACATTTATCGGTGGCTTTGGAGATGAATCTACTCAGCGCCGCTACCTTCCCTGCCAGACTTTGGACGTCTTTAATTCTCCTTGGTTCTTCGATATTTCTAATCGCCGCTATCTGGCTAGGGTTGATCTCAATTCCTCGGGAACTCACGATGAAGCCAAGGAACTTTCCCGACGCCACTCCAAATGAACATTTTAAAGGATTCAATTTCATACGGTATTTTCGCAAGATACCAAACATTTCTGCTAGGTCTTGCGTATGACTGGAAGACTGCTTTGATTTAACAAGCATATCATCCGCATAAACTTCCATAGTTTTTCCTATTTGATCATAAAACATTCTATTTACCAACCGCTGATAAGTAGCTCCAGCGTTTTTTAATCCGAACGGCATTACAACATAACAATATAACCCCAAATTCGTAATGAAACTTGTATGCTCTTGGTCTGGTACATGCATAGGAATTTGATTGTATCCAGAGTATGCATCCATGAAAGAGAGAAGTTCATGACCTGCTGTCGAGTCTACAAGCTGGTCAATCCTGGGAAGTGGGAAACTATCTTTTGGGCAGGCCTTATTTAAATCTGAAAAGTCAATACAAGTTCGCCACTTTCCGTTTGGCTTCTTTACCAAAACGGGATTCGATATCCAGTCGGGATAAGTCGAATCTCGAATAAATCCATTTTGCTTCAATTTCTCTACTTCCTCTTTGAGAGCAGCCGACCTCTCTGGGCCCAGCATGCGTCTCTTTTGCTTCACAGGCGGATGCTTCGGATTTACATTCAATTTGTGACTGATAATGGAAGGCGATATCCCACACATGTCAGCATGGGTCCAGGCGAACACATCTAAGTTTGCCTTCAAGAAGTCCGTCAGCTCTTCAGCACGACGTGGATCCAATTGGGAACCAATCTTCAAAACTTTCGTCGGATCAGCTTTATCAACAGGAATTTCCACTGTCGCTTCATTAGGAGTTGCATTCCTAGCCTCTGGTTCCTCGTCTTTTCTAGGATCCAGGTCTTCAGGTGTTCCTTTGGGCAACTCCTTTGGGGTCAATCTCTCTAATTGCTATGCCGAGTCCCCCTTTGAGGGAGATGAGGCATCCTTACTCTCAGCATTAACTCCTTTCATCAACATCTTCAGTTCGGCCACATAGCAGGCCCGTCCAGAAACCTGGTCCCCTCTTATTACTCCAGTCCCGGCTTCGGTTAGGAACTTTAGTAACAAGCACCAAGGGGCGATACAAACTCTAAATTCAGCGAGGGCAGGTCTCCCTAAAAATGCGTTATATGGCGAATCTACGTCCAATACTACGAACTGAAGCATTCGCACTCTTCTACGTTCTCCTTGCCCTAAGGTCACGGGCAACTCTATATATCCCATAGGAGCTGTCGTCGCTCCGTTGAAGCCTCTAATCCATCCTTCACAAGGTTTCAGATCTTCGGGCTCAAGCTTCATCTGATCAAATGACTTCTTGAATAAAATATTAATGGAACTTCCGTTGTCTACTAATACCTTATGGACCAAGGCCGGCCCAATAGTGGTAGTGATAACCAACGGATCATTGGTGGGAGATTGTATCCCCGTGTTGTCTCGGCTGCGAAATACCACGTCATCGAACATGGTTTTTTGTTGTTTTATAGGGGTGACATCTTCCAAGTCGTCACCTTCATTCACATCTAGATGCTTGGCAGCATTCACATATTGGTCCATTGACCTAAAACTTCGGATTGCCGGGTGAGGTCCGCCTACTATGGAGTTGATGACGATCCCTTTACCTTTCTGCTGCGTGGTAGGCTTAGGAGCAGGTAGGATCTGTTTTGGAGCCTGCTCTCCTTGCCCCCTGTCCCTCGGGGCAACCTTGTACTCATCCAACTTTCCTTCACGCAGCAGCTTTTCAATTACATCCCTCAAATGCCGACACTCATTGGTCGAATGTCCATGTGTTCCGTGAAACAAGCAAAATTTCCCTGTCGCCATTTCTTTCTCGGTCGAATCACGAGGTGGCGGTCTTTTGTACTGCAACACATTGTACGTATCCAGGTAAATATTTTCCAGGGTGTCATTCAATGGTGTATAGTTCTCGTAGTTCTGGAATCGGGGCCTTTTGTTAGGGTCGCTTCCCCTATTTCTGTTTCTCCTGTTACCGTTCGAATTACGGTTGTTGTTGTTTCCCCCGTTTCCAGTATTGTTGTTTCCACCCTTGTTTCCTACATTTACTTCAACCTTGCCAGAACTTTCCCCAGACTGCTTCACGGCAATATTACTTTGCACATTCTCCTTTGAAGCTATCTCAGACTTTCTCTTCCGGTTTGCCCTGGCCTCCTCTCGTCTTAAATAAATATCGGCTTTTTCGTAGAATATCGCCCTTGTGGGGGGGTGTCTTCCCAGAAATGTAGTCTCCAAACTCAGATTCAGGATCGACTCCTTCCTTCAATGCCATCAGAATAGTGGGCTCGTGCGGGTCACTGACCTCAGTTACAGCTTGGTTAAAACGATCTAAATATGCCCTTAAAGACTCTCCCGGTGCCTGTTTGATCCTCGACAATTCAATAACACTCTTGGACTTTCGGGCATGTATTCAGAACTGGTTCATGAAACGCTCGCTTAGTTCTTTGTAATTAGAAATTGAACAAGGAGGAAGTCGGGTAAACCAGAATAATGCCACATCTTCTAGATAGATTGGGAATGCTTTGCACTTCACTTCGTCAGGGGCAGCAGCGGCGTTCATGAGCCACGAATACCGCATCAAATGCTGTCCCGGATCAGTCCTTCCGTTATATTTGTCCATCTGTGGCAAGTTAAAGCGTCGGGGAAACTGGAAGTCTAGGATATCATCAGTGAACGGAGTATAGCTTCGCTCAATGCCATAGTCTTCATTTGTATAATTCCGGCTCTCGGACATAATTCGGCGAACCATTGCCTGCACATCGGCACTAGTTAGGGGCTGCTCAGGTTCCCTGGCCCTAGTGTCCGAGTTCCTTCGGGGCTCTTGCTCAGGAGATGCCCTTCTTCTTCGAGCTGCCTCTACTCGATTCCTTTCCCTGTGTTCCCGGTCGATCTCGGGAAGAGGGGACTGGAGTCTTTGCCCCCGAGTGGGGCTATCGTTTCCTAATGCTCGTGCGATATCCTCGCGAGATCCCAAAGATCCAAACGTTAGCTGCTCCACGTTCTGAGGTCGTTCGAGTGGCCTTCGTTCACGGGGCCTCTCTTCCTCGGAAGATGAAGATTGATCTACGGGTGTGTGACGAACCGGTGATGGAGTTCTTTGCCGGCGGAGCTCATTGATCTCCCGACTCATGAGCCTCATATTTTCCTGCATCATGAGATTAGTGCGCTCATGAACTCTCATAGCTTCCCTCGTGCTCTCAAGCATATCAAGCAAGCGCGAGAAATCTCTTTGAGTGATGGGAGCAGATGGATTGACTTGATCTCCAACCCTGGCAGCTGGAATTGGAGCATTCGTGGGGACTCGAGTAGATGTTCCAGCTTCACCAAGCATCGGGTCGGATCGGAGGTAGGAAGCCGGGTCGGATCGGAGCTGGGGTGCCTGGTCGGATCGGTGTGCAGCGAGCAACTCGGGTCGGTTCAGATTGGGGGAGTGCACTGCTTCAGAGTCTCCTACCCGGATCGGATCGGAGCTCTCCCCTTGCAGTCGGTTCGGATTTCCTGCATTGATTCTTCCTGCTGCTGAACTCTGCCCCCGAGACCTTGTGACAACAGCATGTTGCTGATCTTCGCCAGCTCCATTTCCTTGAACAGACTGAACTTCTTTGCCTTTTCCTTTGGCCATGAGTCTTTGGCAATTACTTCAACGAATGTAAGAAAGCGGAGAGACTTAAGGATTCGCTTCTTTGAACTCAACGGTCCAAAAAGTAGAAAGAGATCCCGGAAAATAAAGAATTTAGATGAGGTTTCTCAGTGAAAGCACCAAAATGTTAGACCCAAAAGTGGTTCTAACACCCAAATTGATTAGAAACAAGATTATATGAGACAATAATAAAAATGAACACACAGGATTTATAGTGGTTCGGCGAAGAAATGCCTACATCCACTTATTTTTCACTATATTCAGTAATTCAGTTACAAATGCAATGTAAGATTCACTCACAACTCACTTTTGTTCACTCAAATGATTAAAACAAGAAATGAAAGATGATTTGGATTCTCCGGGAGTAAAGGAGTTCGGATGATGGAGGTACTTGGATTCTCAAAAGTGCTGAAAAAAGATCCTTCTCTTTGTCTCTAGATGGGGTATTTATAGGTGTGAATTTGCCTGAGATTCAATCCGGGTCGGAACACGTGTCATCCATCGCACTCTCTTCGGGTTCGGATGAACTATCAAGCTGACAACACATCAAAGAGATGGACGTTAGGGGTAGGAATCAGTCATAGCCGGTCCGGTTCTCCAGGCTATTTTATAGGAGATTAACCTGGATCATGGGTGCGGGTCGGAGGCGTGCAGGTTGGGGGTCGGATCGGAATACCCGATCCGAACCGGAGTGGCTTGGACGTCTCTCCTTCTCTAATCATACTCCGCTCCGCTGCAGCGTCGTGGCAAGCAAAAGGCTTTCCGATCCATTTGAGATTTATTGGCCTTCCGATCCGATCAGATATGCTTTGCCAATTTACCCAGTAAGAGCCATCCGATCCGAACAGGGAACTCTATCCGATCCGAACCAATATGCTGCTATCAATCTGAATTGTGGTGTTTTCTTCCGATCCGAACCGGAGTCTTATAACCTAAAATACTCTTCAATGGTTGGTTTCTTGGCTTTGTGTTGCCTAGTTCACAAAGTAGGCTAACAGAAGGGAATAACATCAAAACTATGATAGGTCAAAGGGACGAGCATAAAGCGATAAAAAGGGTTACAAGACTAGCATGATATAACTTGAGATAATTGGTTACAACATCACTATCATATAGGATTTCAAATCTTGCAGGATAAGGCAATAGTCACAATAAAAGTTGACATAAAAGAATAGGCATGCGAAAGCAAGCCAAATACAAGGATAATGGATCCAATGGTTTCAGTGTACATAATAGCGAATAAACTAAGCAAGTCACAACCTAGGTATGAGATCCAACAAACTGCAAATTCGGTATACAACATGGGTTTCAACTATGGGCATGAACAATCAACTATAATAGTCTCAGGTAATTAACCCCAATAGTCATAGTCATGGTTATAGGTAGAAATCTCATAATTAAGAACCCTAAGCGATTAATCACAATAGTCATGGTTAATTATCCAAAATAGTTCTAGGCAATTAACAGTAATAGTTTCAAAGTCATAATCAAGATAATGGACTTATGTTCATAATTATAGGTAATAACTCTCATAGTCAAGAGTCATAGGTGATTTGCCACAATTGTACTTGTCATAGTCATAGGCAACAGTCTTACGTTCACCGTCATAGGCATAGTCTTATGTTTACAATCATAGGCACATGCATAGTCTTGTGTTCACAGTCATAGGCACAGGCATAGTCTTGTGTTCACAGTCATAGGCACAGGCATAGTCTTAGGCCATTAACAATAGTTTCAACGTTATAGGCATGTCAAGGTTATAGTCATGAAAGAGTTTGATTTACAACATGAATAGGCCCAAAGCAATATTCACGAAAGTCAAGATCCAGGATGAACAAGAATAGATATGAATTAGTTATCATACATAGATCCAATTCCAATTTACAACATGGATATTAAGTCTACAGTTTTTATCTGAAAGTAACTTGAACTTACAGTGTGTGGATCGAGAATTAGAAAGCAGAATTTGATTGTTGAGTCTCTATTTGATTGATCGTGTTCTAATTGAAATCCCCCAAATTGCAAATCTCTAAGCGTAGTCTTGATGGAGAAGAAGCAGTCCTTTTTCTTCCTTTTTATCTAATTTTTTTGATTATCTCAGAAGCAGCATAAGGACAGAATGAAATGGTGTAGAGAGAATGAGGCTACGGGTGATTTTATATAGGATTAGAGTCACGAATATGGTCAGAAAATAGGTCAAGATTCAGAAAAATACAAAAAGACTCGGATCAGGAAAAAGGGGCTAGGTCGACCCCCAGGTCGACTCCCCAGTCGACCTGGTTATGGGGAGGTCGACACCCTAGTCGACTCCCCAGTCGACCTGGTTGGGGGGGCGACTCTCCAGTCGACCTGGGTATATGGGCAGGAATTTTCCCGCCAGCCTTCTCTGGGTTTGAATTTCGAATTTCTGGCTTTATTTTCGAGCTGTTTTATTTTATTTAAATTCCTGAAACATCTGAGGGTCATATCTCCCACATACGGACTCCGATTTTTGAAAATTCGGACTTGTTTCCAAGCAGAATTTCGAGGCGAACACAATAGCGCAACCCGTTTCCCTTAATTCTTATTTAAAAAAAATTAATTCTACCTTGATTTATGGTTTTAACCAGTTACAGAAATTTGGGTTGTTACATTCTCCCTCCCCCCCCCCCCCTAAAGGATTTCGTTCCCGAAATCTTCAGGTTAAGAAAAATGTGTCCTGCCATCCAATCAACCATCTACTCAACCATCATCCACAAGCAACCATTGTCCTTAAAGGATTTCTAATGCTATATAAACATATGCAGAAAGTGTTTGTATATGTTCCTTATCTAATGCAAATGATCTGGCCTGATTGATCTTCCTAATGCAAAATAGGTTTAGTGCCATGAGTCCAACATGTATGCAAATAGTTCTAGTCACATAAACACTATATGCGTGCACAAACATCCATCCATATGCAACATCCACATGATAACACATTCAATTTCATCCATCAACAAGTGTAAACACTCATGCATATGCAGTATGAAAGGTGACGGAGCCGATCTAGTGTATAATGTGCGTGTATATGCAACCACTAGCAACCACTTGCAACCACTTGCAACCATCAATCATAACATGTCTCAAACACATGTTTACACCCAATTGTTCCTACCTAAAGATATAGTAGAACAAAAGAAGCAAGTAAAAACTTTGTGCCTATTAGGCAATGTCAAAACTGGAAATCTATGTCATATATATACTGATTAGGAGAAGAACTCCCTAAGCACCAACCCGAAGACCGAAATCAACATCAGGCTGACACCCAAAGAATTACTCAACCCAACGGACACCCTCAAGCCCCAACATGTATTACTAACAGATAAGTCATACTCCCTTATGGGGTTTGCAACAGAAATAGGATTGAGAATAGGACCGAGAGGATATACTTAAAAGATAGCATGCAAGTAAGCTCTATAGGAAAAGAGGGATCAAGGATATACTCTTATAAAGAGATATAATGTGCGTATCCAGCCTTCAATCTTCTAAGCCGCATTTCCTTGAGCTTAACTCCATTGTGCTTTGGTCGTTTTTAACTTCACAATTTCATAGCTTTTTAATTCTTATTTCCAAAATATGAGTTGGAGCTCACTTCACTGTCGCCTCTCGTTCCACTTTCATTTATTCTTTTTCTAGTACATTCGGTTCAAACATAACTGCGTACTCATGGTTTCATGCAAGCTGTCCAAAATTCACTAGTGAATCCTGGATCTCGTTTACTTATTATAAGGTATTCCATGCAGAAGAACTATCTCTTGAAAACAAACAAATGCCAACCATGTTGCCAAATGTACTTACTAAGGTGATTTTCTATGACTCATGCATAAGCGAAATGAACCATTCGCCTTAGTGGCGAACACTACTCGAGCGGATCAATAAATGTATCAAGATATTCTAGGTAACTAAGCATGGAAGAACCCTAAGGGTTACATTAGCCTTCGAGGGCATTACCAAGGCAAGTCAAGAATCTAACTACCCTCTTTTCATATTCAAGAATGGCACCATTACTGGATAACCACTCCATCCCTAGAATCAACCCATAGCCCAAAAAAACATAAGCATTACTTCTAAACTCAACACTTAGCGTAGACATTCTCAAATCCAAACAAGTCATGAATAAATGAGCCGATTCCCTAACAAGATTTGAGAATAAAATGGGATCCTCTACTACGCTAGTACTAAGGTGTAGAGACTCAACTATCGAAGCAGAATTAAAAGGATGCGATGTACAAAAACAAAGTTCTAACGGGATAATAGAAAAAGAAAAGCTAAGCCTTTAACAGAAACGTTACCACCTCTCTTAGGTACGCTAGTAGTAAGAGCATACAATTTCCCTCTCGACGATCTTGTTCTTTGCCCTTGTCCTTGTCCTATAATACTTAATTACATGTCCCTTTTTACCATACTAAAGATATTCTCTCTTGTCATGGGTTTTTATTATTCTTTCACTTGGCCTCTTTCCTTTCACTTTTTTCCTCCTCGTGGATTAAGCCATATCAACAAGTTTCTCATCCTTAGACTTGTGTTCTTTATTCTCATTCCTATTATCCTTGTATAGCTTGTTGAAAAGTTTCTCGAAAGTTACTTCCATCTCACGGCAACCCTACAAAGCTTGAAATAAGATTAGTCACAAGTAAAACTACTGCGGCCACAGATGGAGGTTGGACACTACTTTGCCCTCCGACATGACACGCATGCCTACAAACTATGGTGAAAAAGAAAGAGAGAAGAGACTCAAGGAGAGAATCAAAAGATAATGCATATGGCTTTGGGGAATATGCCTTTCGTAAAACAAAACTTTTCTTTAGAAAAATGCTTCTTTTTAAACGTTTTGAAAATAATTTCATAAGGTTTTTAAAAGCTTTTGCCCATTCTGGTAACCTTCTACTCTGATACCAAATGTAACACCCCACCTTCGCTAGGGTCACTCACAAAGGGAATGCACTAGCTTTGATGGAGCATTATCTAGGTAAACATACACAGAAATATTACAAGACAGAACATATAAAACAGCGGAAGAATAACCAAATTTCATTGCTTTAAAATCTAGAAAGGTCTAAAGCCTTTTACATCAAAATTCCATTAAATCCATTACATCGAAATCTGTCTTGCAATAGTAAAAAGCATAAAACCATAGTCATAAATCATTCCCCAAGTAAAATAGTAAAGCAAGCCATAGCCAAGAAAGGTCCAAGCCATATATGATGATCTTGAAGCAGAAAGAAGTCCAAACTAAGTAGTAGTGTTTCCTCCCTGAGAACCTTGGGGGGGACAGAAGAAAAAGAGGCGAAAGAAAATGGGTCTCATAAAGACTAGTAAGTCCTAGTGACTTTTAGCATAGAAACAAGTAAAGATAACATGACATGTATAAACTGAAAGTAAACACAAGGATGATGACAAGATAGGCCAGTTAAACTAAGATAACAAGATAAAGTATGCTAACCATATAAACTACGGTAACAAGATAAACTATGCTAACCAGATAAACTACGTATAGCATCGCATGTTTAACATTCTCTGCACTAGTACTAGTATAGCAGAATTAGGTGTTATCGTAATGTCCAAACAGAAATGGAAACAGAAACAGGGTGATCTTTACAGAAATAGTAATGGGCTTTTACATCCCTAATAGAAACAGAAACAGAAATGGGCCTTTACCACCTGTACTAGTAACCCAACCCGTGTCATGTATTAACTATGAAATGATCCCTTGCCCAATATCATGAAACGCCCCCATTACTTGGTCCCACGAAACGATCTATTAATCGATCGGCTCCATACAAGTTCTAGCTCGTCATGTGTCTGTGTCATATGACCCTATCACGAATGTAGTTACCTGTGTTAGGTCCACCATAGGGTGTATCAAGCCCTAGGGTGCCAACCACCGACACGAATCAAGCACGCACAGTGTAAACCTACTGGTGCCCAATGCCTGCTTTTTCAACTCCGGACTACGTGCACGACCATAGTCCGCCTGAACGTATAATGGCGCACCAACTCAGCCGTCGTTCTGGTCGCTTACAATCAGCCTAGTAATCGTGCCCCACCCTTTCTAGTTCTCGGGTAACGTGATACATCTAGTGGGTTACTGCTGAAAAGGACCGCGTAACTCGGGTTTCCGTCCAGTAGGTTAAGTGTTGTCATTTAAATTCGAGACTTAACCCCATCAGTCTAGCATGTGAAGTTGGTTAAGTGTTGTCATTCAAGTTCGTGACTTAACCCGCCTACGTGTCATGTCAAATTGGCTAAGTGTTGTCGTTCAAGTTCATGACTTAGCCCTACGAATCATGTGTCAAATTGGTTAAGTATATTCGAGCGGTTCATGACTTAACCCTATCAAATCATCGTGTCAAATTGGTTAAGTATATTCAAGCGGTTCATGACTTGACCCTAACAAATCATCATGTCAAATTGGTTAAGTATATTCAAGCGGTTCATGACTTAACCCTATCAAATCATCGTGTAAAATTGTATAAGTATATTCAAGCGGTTCATGACTAAACCCTATCAAATCATCGTGTCAAATTGGTTAAGTATATTCAAGCGGTTCATGACTTATCCCTATCAAATCATCGTGTCAAATATGTTAAGTATATTCAAGCGGTTCATGACTTAACCCTATCAAATCATGTCTCAAGTTGGTTAAGTGTTGTCTTTCATGTTCATGACTTAACCCTATCATGTGGCATTAATTCATTAATGCACCCCAACCTCTCACAATAGACCTGTTCTTGTGGTCACTGGATATGCCGGGCGGTTCCGGGCAGATTTACACCACAACTCAGTCTAACCTCGGGTTTCAAGCGCGTTATGACCAACTACTCACATTGGGTCCTATTGTTCACAGTCACTGGATTTGCCGGGCGGTTCCAGGCAGATTTACACTGCAAACTCAACCCAACCTCGAGTTGGCCATTTTCATGTTCATTCTAGTGTCATGTCCATATTCAAGATTCATGTCAAGTTCGTGTCAAGTTTCAAGGATAAGTTTCATGTCCACATCCAGATTCAAGTTATAACAATGTTCATTTTTCAAGTTTTGCCTATTGTCAAGTTCATAATTCATGTTCGTAACCAATTCATGTTTTGCCTAATCTACCGAAATCGTATTCCCATCGCACGTAAACGTGAATCGATCCATACTACAAATAAATCCAAATCCAAAATGAAGGGAATAACATCAAAACTATGATAGGCCAAAGGGACGAGCATAAAGAGATAAAAAGGGTTACAAGACTAGCATGATATAACTTGAGATAATTGGTTACAACATCACTGTCATATAGGATTTCAAATCTAGCAGGATAAGGCGATAATCACGATAAAAGTTGACATAAAAGAATAGGCATGTGAAAGCAAGCCAAATAAAAGGATAATGGATCCAATGGTTTCGGTGTACATAATAGCGAATAAACTAAGCAAGTCACACCCTAGGTATGAGATCCAATAAACTGCAAATTCGGTATACAACATCGGTTTCAACTATGGGCATGAACAATCAACTATTATAGTCTCAGGTAATTAACCCAAATAGTCATAGTCATGGTCATAGGTAGAAATCTCATAATTAAGAACCCTAAGCGATTAATCACAATAGTCATGGTTAATTATCCAAAATAGTTCTAGGCAATAGTCATAGGCAATTAACAGTAATAGTTTCAAAGTCATGGTCATAGATAATGGCCTTATATTCATAATCATAGGTAATAATTCTTATAGTCAAGAGTCATAGGTGATTAGCCACAATTTTCCTTGTCATAGTCATAGGCAACAATCTTACGTTCACCATCATAGGCATAGGCATAGTCTTATGTTTACAGTCATAGGCACAGGCATAGTCTTATGTTCACAGTCATAGGCATAGGCATAGTCTTATGTTCACAGTCATAGGCACAGGCATAGTCTTCGGCCATTAACAATAGTTTCAACGTTATAGGCATGTCAAGGTTATAGTCATGAAAGAGTTTGATTTACAACATGAATAGGCCCAAAGCAATATTCACGAAAGTCAAGATCCAGGATGAACAAGAATAGATATGAATCAGTTATCATACATAGATCCAATTCCAATTTACAACATGGATATTAAGTCTACAGTTTTTATCTGAAAGTAACTTGAACTTACAGTGTGTGGATCGAGAATTAGAAAGCAGAATTTGATTGTTGAGTCTCTATTTGATTGATCGTGTTCTAATTGAAATCCCCCAAATTGCAAATCTCTAAGCGTAGTCTTGATGGAGAAGAAGCAGTCCTTTTTCTTCCTTTTTATCTAATTTTTTTGATTATCTCAGAAGCAGCATAAGGACAGAATGAAATGGTGTAGAGAGAATGAGGCTACGGGTGATTTTATATAGGATTAGAGTCACGAATATGGTCAGAAAATAGGTCAAGATTCAGAAAAATACAAAAAGACTCGGATCAGGAAAAAGGGCCAGGTCGACTCCCCAGTCGGCCTGGTCATGGGGAGGTCGATACCCCAGTCGACTCCCCAGTCGACCTGGTTGGGGGGGGAGGGGTCGACTCCCCAGTCGACCTGGGTATATGGGCGGGAATTTTCCCGCCAGCCTTCTCTGGGTTTGAATTTCGAATTTCTGGCTTTATTTTCGAGCTGTTTTATTTTATTTAAATTCCTGAAACTTCGGAGCGTCATATCTCCTTCATACGGACTCCGATTTTTGAAAACTCGGACTCGTTTCCAAGCAGAATTTCGAGGCGAACGCAATGGCGCAACCCGTTTCCCTTGACTCTTATTTTAAAGAAAAATTAATTATGCCTTGATTTATGGTTTTAACTTGTTACAGAAATTCGGGTTGTTACACATACCCAAGCGACACACAAATTCATTGCAAACGAAAGATTGCGATGCTCCCGTATTAAATAACACTCGAACTAAAACACCTCTGATAGAAAGAGTACCTTGAAAAACCACACTCTTCCCTTTCTCCTCCACCGTAGGAGCCCTCAAAGAAGATGGAACAACTTCCAAAGCATACGCATTCACAATCTGCTTACCCTTCGGCAGTTCTGAACAATCCTTCTTGTTATGCCCAGCCTTACCACTAAGGGTGAGAAAATGGTTGACTTGGCTTGAAACCGACCAAAAACGTTAAAACAAAAATAACAATACATGAAACATAAACAGAACCAAACCAAACCAATATTTTATGAAACCAAACCAATATTTTATGGAATCAAACTGTAACACCCTGTAAATTTAACAAACATAAAGAGGATAAATTAAAGAATAATTAATTTAATATTCATAAATAAGGGAAATTGTACTGCGCCATTGCATCCGTCTTGAAATTTTGGTCAAGATAGACATTTGGTTTGCATAAAACGGACACCATATGAAGAAGTTATGAAGGTTTAAAGTTTGTATACGCATAGGAATATATATATATATAAGATCAAGAAATCAAATTTCAGTTCGAAATCGTTCAAATTGCAAACATTCGGGCGATCGGGAATTCTCTCGTCCATAGGAGTCGACCCCTTAAGGGAGTGTCGACCCCTGGGTCGACCCCTCAAGGCAGGTGTCGACCCCTCAAGAGGGGTGTCGACCCCCTTAGGGGTGGGTCGACCCCCCTAGGACTGATGTGGAAGGTCGGTTATGGGGGTTGGTAGCTATATATACAACTTCAATTCTCTAATTTTCTCACACTGAAATCAATGGAGGCCTAAATGCTGTCGGTGTGTGGACTGAACCAAATCTTTTTCTTTTCTACAATCTACTTTAGAGATTCAAGTGTAGACCTATGATCCAACCTTTGCTATTCTTCTTCTATCTTTCTAGATCCAAACACTGTGAGTTTCAAGTTGCTTTTAGATTTAAATAATTAAAAAGTATAACATAATATGACTGTACTTTGGATTTATGCTTGTAACTGCTTGAATCATGTTAGAACTGTAATAACTTGTGAATCTATGATATTCTGACATAACTATGACTTGGATCTTAACCTTTGTCATGTCAGATCTGTAATAATTTGTGATCCTAGGATATTCTGAAATATCTATGACCTGGATCCTAACCTTTATCATGCCAGACCTTCCTTTGATTTTAGATCTAATTTGCCATTTAGATCGCCTTGTACCTATCATGTTTGTGGTTAAATTGGATCAGCTAATAGTGGACATCTAAATTATTATTTAGATCTTATCATGCCTATTATGACATCCCTGATATGTTATAAACAGTTCTATTATCTAATGTTCATCAGATCTATTCTCTCTTATCACTATGCCACTATATGTTTACGTCAATTATGTTAGTATAATCATCTCTTTCATCCTCCCTTTATCTTTCCTTTTTATTTTATATAGACAGGCTACTTTAGAGCCTAGGCATGCCGCTGAAATATGCAAACGCGTTAAACGGGGAACGGGGAAAACATTGAAATTGGGCAAAACTTGTAAATAGGGAATTTGGCATAACTTGAATAATGTTGATGTAAATGAATTTAGTGCATATAATTCATTATGAACATAATTAGGGAAAAAAGGGCATGAAACCTATAACGACATTGGTAATAATTGTTAATAAATAAATGTCTAGGATTATAGTAATTAGAAACTGTAACTGCGCCTAGACACAAGGTTAGATTACACTTGTGGTGGAAGCCTGCCCGGAACCGCCCGGCATATCCAGCAACCACAAGTGGCGAATCTAATGTGAGGGGTCTGGGTTCACAAATACGGGACATGTTGTGACACGTGGTTAAACCCAACTTGTGGAAGAAGTCTACTTAGAGCCGCCCAGCATAATGATCGACGCTAGTCTATGAATTAGAAAAGAGCGATATTTTAAATAATTACTGCAAGCGTACAGGTGTGTAGCATACAGGTCGAACACAGGGAGGTGTAATTAAAAATTATTATCTATTTATTCTTGGGCGAGTTAGACGAATTCTGAGGATGTTTTTAACGCTAATGATTTTACTGTTGATCTGAATCTAATCAGATCAACACCAAAATTTAACAACTGAAACTGAAAGACAATTAACTAGAAAGAAAACAACAATTAACAACTACAACAACAGAAATTAAACTTAGAATTGTCGTTGAATCTAATCGAACGACTAATTCTAATATGCAAACAGAAATAACAATAACAATTCGTGTTCTATCAAAACTAATTGAATAGAAACACAAATTGTTAGAAAAGAGCAATAAAACTGAACTGAAAAAAAACTTTGTTTAGAATAAAAGAGAGTACAGAAGAATGAATGATTTTTACAATGGTTACAACACATATTTATAGATGAGAATGGGAAAACCATAATTAGGTCTATGAATAAATGGGCCTCCTCATTCATGAATATCTCTTGCCTTCCTTGACTCAGCTTGATTGGAGAAAATCTGGGCATATCATGGTAAATATTTCCATATCTCTCAATTCTCCCATGTGGCTAATTGATTGATAAAAGATTGCATATAATTAATTCTTCCAAACAAGGATGCTTATTAGACTCCAAAGGCAACAAAGGATAAAATCTTCACAATTGATCTTTTCTTGGCAGCAATTCAATCAGAAATTCTTCTAATTGAAATTGAATGATTTGAATTTAATTCCATGATAAGAATATGGCTATTGCTGAAATGTTAATTGGTGCACATCATAAATACATACACATGAATATGTGTATGTATATATATAACATAACACTAATCCAAATATTCCTCAAAGCAAAGGGGCCAGTGTGAACGCGCTCCGTTTCTTTGGCAAAAAGTGAGCTCGATGGGGATCGAACTCGGGTCTCTCAGTACAAATCTCTATGCATTTACCAGTGAGCTACGACGTCTTTTGTGATTGAGATGACTTTAGTACGGGGAACTAGCTTTTTATCTGTAGTTGGCCTTTAATTTGAAACGGAGGAGGCATTTCTTGACATCCTGTAAAAACATACAAAAGTAACCAAAGTATCATTTATTTATTTACAAAAGATAAAATATACGAGCATAAAATAAACACATTTCTATGTTAATCAAATACCCCCACACTTATCTTTTACTCGTCCTCGAGTAAAAAAAGAAAATGAAAAACTAACTAGATAGGTCGCACTTTCGTAGGAAACACGATTGCATTGAGCACTTGCAACAAGCCGTTAAACCTCTAAGTGTCCCTAGTAGGACGAGTGGTGTCTCGTGAGGGTTTTCAGCGGATACTACCCACAAAATCCAAATGCAGTATGCTATGATTCTAATGAAACTACATGAATGCAATGGACATATGCAAATAAAAACGAAAGATGAAAACACGACTTATTTCGGGAAAGTGGTACAAAAAATTAAGTTAATAATTTCTAATCAGTTGATTTTATTTTAGATACCTCGACTTGTCACAAATTTTCAATATAAATCAAGTTTTCAAATGTTAAATTCCAGTTTGGCCAGTTAGTTCGGTCGATAACATAGTGCAGCCATGAAATAAATTCTTAGTTTGCTTGGCACAGTTTGCAAAGTGGTATTCTAATTTTCTCATGTATGGCTAGTCAAATCAATAAGGTCAAGAAGTGTTTGGGTATCATCGCTTATTCTTTATTCTATAAAATTTTAAGATTTATGATTAAGTACATACACCTAACTAAAAAGACCAAGGTTTACCACCCATGCACTGCCTCGCGGACTAACGGAGAGTAGGTAAAGAGCTTGGCGGATTGTGCAGGCCAACTTTGACTTTTTCAACAACGTGTCGGTAATCCTTAGGTGTCCAATCTCATAGAATGAGACCAAGATATTCCGACTTTGACTTTGTCAACAACGTGTCGGATAGAGCTTGGCGGGTTTGCACACCAACGCTCGATATACAAGCAATGTTGGATACCCTTGGAATACTATTATTATTATTATCGAAAATATAAGCACAAAAGAGAGTTACGCGAATTCAACTTAACACAACTTAGTTTTAAAGATTTGAAAAGCCAATATAAGTATTTTAAGTCCTCCACTTATTTAAACAAAGTCTACAATATAGAATAGATTTCATGGCCATCACCTAAGAATCTCCCTATGTACCGGTTACACTATTATCCCTCAAAATTAAACTTTTCATTATATTTCAAATTCGAACTTGGCTGAGAGAAAAAAATACTATCAACTGGCTAAAAATTCTAAACTTATTTCGTTGTATCAATTGAAAATGAGTCGTATTTTCCAAAAAAAAAAAATTGGTATGTTACTACGATATAAAATGTATGATGGTCCTACATTAAAAGAAAGAAAGTAAAATTAAAGAAAAATCAAAAGAATGCAATGCAGACACCCCCCACACTTGATTGAGACAGTGTCCTAACTGTCTAAGGCAGAAAAACAAAAATAAAATAAAAAATGAAAAAGAAAAATAACAGAAAAAGAACGTGTACCACCTGATTTCATGGTGGATGATCAGGCTCAAGCAGATCAATAGCGTCATCTTCGTCATATTGCTCGAATTCCAAAAATGGTTTCAGTCGTTGACCGTTTACTTTGAAGACTTTTCCATCCCTAGGACTTTTAATTTCAACCGCTCCATGAGGATATACTGTTTTCACAACAAAAGGTCCAGTCCATCGAGATCTGAGTTTTCCTGGAAACAACTGAAGTCTAGAGTCGTATAAAAGAACTTTTTGTCCTACGTTGAATTCCTTACGAAGTATGTTTTTGTCATGTTGGTATTTGGTTCTTTCTTTGTAGATTTTCGCATTTTCATATGCTTCATTTCTTAATTCCTCTAATTCCGAAATTTGTAACTTCCTATGTGAGCCGGCTTTTTCTAAGTCAAAATTCAAAAATTTTATGGCCCAAAGAGCACGATGCTCTAATTCAAGAGGTAAGTGGCATGCTTTTCCAAAGACTAATCGATATGGTGACATCCCTAGATTGGTCTTATAAGCAGTGCGGAAAGCCCAAAGTGCATCAATCAGTTTTACAGACCAATCTTTCCTATTGGAATTCACGGTTTTCTCAAGAATTTGCTTGATTTGTCTATTGGAAACTTCTACTTGTCCACTAGTTTGTGGATGGTAAGGTGTTGACAGCTTGTGTGTGATTGAGTATTTCTTGAGCAAGGACTCAAAAGCACGATTACAGAAATGAGTGCCATTATCGCTAATGATAGCTCGAGGTGTGCCAAAGCGTGAAAAGATGTTTTCTTTTAGGAATTTGACAACAACCTTGTTGTCGTTGGTTTTGGTCGGAATGGCTTCAACCCATTTTGAGACATAATCTACCGCAAGCAAGATGTAAAGATTCCCAAATGAATTAGGGAATGGTCCCAAGAAATCGATGCCCCAAACATCGAATAATTCAATCACTAAAATGGGATTGAGAGGCATCATGTTTCGCTTAGTGATTCGACCCGTTCTTTGACATCGCTCACATTTAGAGCAAAATTCGAAAGCGTCACGGAAGAGTGTGGGCCAATAAAACCCGCTTTGCAAAACTTTTGCAGCAGTTTTTCTTGCTCCAAAGTGACCGCCACAAGCATGGTCATGTGAGAAAGAGAGAATACTTTGGTGTTCATGATCGGGCACACACCTTCGAATGATTTGGTCTGGACAGTATTTGAAAAGATATGGGTCGTCCCAATAGAAGTTTCGAACTTTCGAGAGAAATTTTTGTTTATCTTGTTTCGACCATTCAGCGGGTGTTTGTTGTGTGACAAGATAATTCACAATGTCAGCGTACCAAGGGGTGTTAGAGATCGAAAGGAGTTGTTCGTCAGGAAAATAATCATCGATTTGGGTGCCGTTATCATTTCCGTGCACAATTCGAGAGAGATGGTCAGCTACGACATTTTCAGAACCCTTTTTATCTCGTATTTCTATATCGAATTCTTGAAGAAGAAGGATCCAATGAATCAAGCGGGCCTTGGCATCCTTTTTAGAAAGCAAATATCGTAGGGCAGCATGGTCAGTGTAAACTATGACTTTGGATCCTATGAGATATGGTCTGAATTTCTCAAGAGCGAAGACAACTGCCAAAAATTCCTTTTCAGTAGTTGAGTAATTCAATTGGGCCTCGTTTAAGGTTTTGCTAGCGTAGTAAATGACTCGAGGGAGTTTATCGATACGCTGACCTAAGATGGCTCCAATTGCAAAGTCAGAAGTGTCGCACATAAGTTCGAAGGGCTGAGTCCAATCATGAGGTTGAATGATGGGAGCTGTGGTCAAGATTGACTTAAGAGTTTCAAAAGATGTTTTGCAATCATTGGAAAATTCAAACTTTACGTCTTTGGCAAGTAAATTCGAGAGAGGTTTTGAAATTTTCGAGAAATCCTTAATGAATCTTCTATAGAATCCTGCATGGCCAAGAAATGAACGAACATCTTTGACAGACTTAGGAGGAGGTAAATTAGCAATCAAATCGATTTTGGATTTATCGACTTCTAGGCCATCTTTGGAGACGACATGACCTAGAACTATCCCCCTTTTTACCACAAAGTGACATTTTCCCAATTAAGCACGAGTGATTTCTCCTTACAACGCTTAAGGACGAGTTCTAAATGAGTGAGACATTGGGAAAAAGATGATCCATATATTAAAAAATCGTTAATGAATATTTCCAAGAATTCTTCCACCATATCAGAGAAGATACTCATCATACACCTTTGGAAGGTCGCGGGGGCATTACAAAGACCAAAAGGCATGCGACGATAAGCAAAGGTTCCAAAGGGACAAGTAAAGGTGGTCTTATGTTGATCTTCTAAAGCAACAGGAATTTGGTTATAGCCAGGGTATCCATCGAGAAAACAGTAGTATTCATGTCCTGCTAAGCGTTCGAGCATTTGGTCAATAAAAGGCAAGGGAAAATGATCTTTTCGTGTGGCTGAGTTAAGCTTTCGATAGTCGATACACACACGCCATTTGGTTTTGATTTTTGTTGGGACGAGTTCATTACTGTCGTTTTTGATCACTGTGACTCCCGACTTCTTTGGTACAACTTGTACCGGACTCACCCAAGTACTATCAGAGATGGGATAGATGATGTTATTGTCTAGACATTTGATTATCTCCTCCTTGACCACTTCTCTCATGTTTGGGTTTAATCGCCTTTGAGCCTCACGGGTGGGTTTAGCCTCATCAACTAAATGTATGCGATGTTCCACAATTGATGGGCTAATTCCTTTTATATCGCTAATTTCCCACCCCAAGGCGTCCTTATTTTCCCGCAAGATATCCAAAAGTTTTTCTTCTTGGTCCTCGGTAAGATCGGAGGCCAAGATTACGGGAAAAGTTTTTGAAGAGTCTAGGTAGGCATACTTAAGGTCTAGTGGCAAGGGTTTGAGGTATAACTTAGGAAGTTCTTGTGTATCAACATTGGTCAACATTCCTTGGTTAGATTCAGGTGACGAAGTGTCGGAGTCAAGAATTTTGTTTAGTTCAGAAATGTATTCGAGTTCGTCGAAATCAGAGTCGAAATGGTCAAGACACATTTTCAAGGCTTCAGAAGTGTCACTAGAGGTTTCATCAACTGTGGTTTGAATCATGTCAATTTCATCGATCTCAAAATCCCTAGGTTGTTTGTTGAGATTAAAGATGTTTAGCTCAATGGTTAGGTGCCCGAAGGAAAGTCGAAGCTGACCATTCCTACAATTAATGACAGCATTAGAGGTTGCTAAGAAAGGGCATCCTAAGAGCAATGGTATTTGAACTTTGGGATTTGAGACAGGCTCTGTTTCTAGAACTATAAAATCGACAGGGAAGTAAAACTGTTCGATCTATATCAAGAAGTCTTCGATAATTCCCAATGGCTTTTTGACAGATCGATCGGCTAATTGAAGTGTGATGTTTGTTGGTTTAATCTCCCCTAGTCCAAGTTGGCGATAGACAGTATAAGGGAGAAGGTTGACACTGGCGCCAAGGTCGAGTAGGGCACGAGAGATGTGAGTGTTTCCTATTTTACAATCAATCGTAGGGCAGCCAGGGTCTTTATACTTGACTGGGGCAAGATTCGAAAGAACAGAGCTTGTATTTGCAGTTAGAAAGGCGGTTTTTGGAACATTCGTTGCACGTTTTTGTGTGCACAATTCCTTAAGACATTTGGCATATTGAGGAATTTGTTCGATTGTGTCTAAAAGAGGAATGTTCACACGGACTTGTTTGAAAATTTCCAAAATTTTATCGAAATTTGCCGCTTTCTTCTTATTGTTGAGTCTATGAGGAAAAGGAGCTACTGGTTCTTTGACTTTGTGATGAGTTTCATCATTCGAAGAAGAAGGTTTATCCAAGGGAAGAGAAGGTGGTAAGGTTGTAGAAGATGGAATGTTTGTATTGCCAACATTAATTTTCGAAGGTGGGTCGGGTTTGCCGACACTGGGAGAAGAACTGTTGGGATTGCCAACATTTAAGGGAACTTGAGGTTTAGAAGAATTGGCATTCGAAGCCAATGAGTGATCATCAAGATTAGGGATTGGGGTCGAGTTAGAAAGTTCGCCAGGGTTGCCCACGTTATTATCCATCCTCTTACCAGATCGAAGGGTTGTAATAGCGTTGACTGGATTATGGTTTTCGTCCTCACAAGAATTTACAGCACGAGAGTTATATTTTGGATTCACCTCAGGTTGACTCGGCAACTTTCCCCTCTCATTATTTTTCGCCATTTCCTTTATCATATTCATCATTTGGACCATTTTAGTGTCTTGCGAGTTTATTTTAGCTTCGTAAGAGTTCATCTGTTTCTCTAAACGCACTATATCTTGTGGTGGTTGAGAAGATTGAGAGGATTGATTGGATGATTGAAAGTTGGGGTGCCTATAAGGTTGTTTCATTTGAGGTGCAGCTTGAGAGGTTTGAGAATTGGAAGAAGGAGCTTAGTAATTCGGATTGGGAATAAAGGGTTGCATGTGAGATGGGTTAGCCGAATTATTGGGGTTCGACCAAGAAAAATTTGGGTGGTTCCTCCAACCAGGATTGTACGTGGCTGAGTAAGGGTTATTTTGAGCTATAGCATTGGCTTGGTCCTGAGAGTAATAGTGGGGTAACCCTTCTCCGGCTTGAGGAGTTTAATTTTCTAAAGGAATTTGACTTGGGTCCACGACATGCACTCCTCTAGTAGAAGTACAAATGGGAACACGAATCGATTCCCACTGCATGTCCTTTTCAGAATAATCTTCTAAGAACCGCCAAGCTTCATCGGCTGTTTTAGACATAAAGTCTCCTCCACACATTGATTCTAGTTGAGTTCTAGACTGATAGTTAAGCCCTTCATATGCAATTTGACACAAGTGATCTTTTAGAATTCCATGATGAGGACAACTATACAGTAGTTGGTTGAATCTCTCAAAATATTTTGAAAAAGTTTCCCCCTCATTTTGACAAAATTGGTTTATCTCAGTTCGAATTTTGAGAGTTTTATGGAAAGGAAAAAACTTTTTCAAGAATATAGTGACAAATTCATCCCAACTTCTTATAGAATGTTTTGGAAGAGAATTTAGCCATCTTTTAGCACTTTCAAGTAATGCAAATGGGATTAGCCTTAGCTTGATCGATTCGTTAGATAATTGTTGCATTTTTGTTGTGGACGCATACAGTTCAAATTCACTTAGAAATTCATAAGCATTTTCAGACCCAGTAAATTTTGGTACCCCTTGGATAAAAGAATGTTTTAGCTCAAAATTGTTTCCTTCAGCTGGTGGGAACACAATGACAGATGGTTTAACGGTCCTAGTAGGATAACATCGATCACGAAGAGACAAGGGTCTATCCACTTGGATATTGAGATTTTGAAAATATTGATTTATTTGATTTTGATCCCCAAAGTTTGGAAAATTTTGATTCATTCGATTTTGATCCAATTCGGTTGGAAAATTTTGGTTGATTCGAGAACCCCTAGGAGAATTTTGTTCGCTAACACTTTTTTCACTCATTGTTGTTAAATGCAAGCACAGAAATTAGCTACAATGAAATTTTCTGTCCTTAATGGCTCCTAACCCAAAATTATATAGTGACACGTTTGATTACTTAGATCAAAAGATTTCTTAGCCAGTTAACGGACAGGAGTTATCGGTGCACCAGGAATCACCCTAGCAATGCAGCCGAAGGTTTAAGTACCTTCAGAGTAACAACCGATATAATATTTACGAATCACCGTAATATTTATAAACGGTTATTTCTCTGCCGTAGTCTAGACACCAAGAAATAATTCATTCCAAATGAATCAATTATCACAATATAATTAAGCCTTAGATAAGCCCGTGACTCCCTTAAGTCCAACGTCTAACCGTTATTATTAGTCAGATTCTACGATGAAATGCAATTTGTGGGCTAAGGAAAGGGTGATGAAATCCCTCACCTTATGTGAATTGGGGTATTGCCCTTAATAGAATGAATAAAAGCTGCAGAAATAACAGCAATCACACAAAATAATTGCAGAAATTAAAAATTGTACATTCAAAGCCGCTGCTCCTGCAGAATTTTTTTACAACAATTGTCTATGTATTTTTTTCTTTGCAGCAGAGCACCTATAGAGTTAAAAGAAATTTCTCACCATGATCGGCAGTCCTCCAGTGAATTTGGAAAGCGCTAGCGCGTTCACACCCCACTTGGTGTGCAACCGCTCCAACAATTCGAATTTTGTTTGCAAGTTGACTGATTTTTGAATCTCTTTGTTTGTTGGTGGGCCTTTTTTCGCTTCTTTTTTTTTTTTTTTTTTTGAAGAAAAGACAAGGTAGAGAAACAACAAATTAAGAACTAAATTGGAAGGGAAAAAATAATAAAAATTAAACTAAACTAAAACAATTTACTCTAAAACAAAATCCGACACTTGCTCAATTAATTAAAACACTTTTTTTTTCTTTTCTTTTTTGGGTTTGTTTGAGAAGAAAATAAAATAATAAAAAAAATAAACTAGACTAACCAAACACAAAACAAAAGAAACAAGCTAAAGTAGACTCCAACAAAACAAAGCGATTAAACCTGACAAAGAGACAAGAACAAAGCGACAACACTCATGCACCCAATTGGCAGATCACACGCACTCAGCCGGTCACAAAATGAGCGTACACAACCCTAAGAACGAACCAGGATTGACTATCCAATTATTGTAATATAAAAAAAAATCACGCTAATCCAATTATGAGACAATCACGCCCCCTATTTCTTTGATTTCCAAGCGCACTTCCTTTACTTTTCAGGAAGCAAATCACAAGTATGAAATTTATTTCTTCAAATCAACCACAAAGGAAATGACTATAAAACAGTGCCACACACACAAGCTTCAGCAAGTCACACACAGTACAGCGAACAGTGAGACCGAAAAGAAACAGTCAACAATGAAAATCCCTTCCTTCTTTGATACCCCTTCTCTTTTATGTTTCAACCCAGAAAAATCACGCACAAACCAAAAAATTAACTCAGACCTTCTTTTTTTTTCGCTCTTCTGGTCTCGAATCAACTCAGCTTGATTCTAATCGAATTGGGTTTTTAATCGGATTTAGGAGTTGCGATTTGGAGGACCGGGAGGTTTTTGCTGGCGCAGGAAGATGTATGGGCGGTGGATGAATGTTGGGGTGAAGTGGTGTTTGCAAGGTAACTTTGCAGTTGCAGAGGCAATGAAGGGGGAGGTGCTGTTGGTGTTGGACGTGAGGAGGGTTGGATGCAAGTGGATGGTTTGATTGTTGGTGTAGGGTTAGAAAATGGAAGAAGACAGTGGCTTTGTAGTAGAGGATGGGTGTGAATTTTGAATGGCGTGGATCTACAGAGAAGAAAATAAGGGAAATAAATGTGAGAAAAGGGAGAGAATTAAAAGCAGAGAGGGAAATAAGGGAAAAATTAATGAAAATATCTCCTTTTTTTTCGAGAAAGAAATCAGGTTGTAAGGTAAGAAGGGAAAGAAATGAAGACAGAAAAAAAAACTAAATAAAAAATGGGCAAGTCTTTTTTTTTCTCTGTTTAGTTGATGGCAGTACCAATCAAATTGATAAACCAAATTACTAAACCAGATATTTTTTCGAATTGGAATGGAATTCAAAAACGGGAAAGAAATCAGAGGATAAGAAAAAAAACAAATTTTTTTTAGAAGATTATGGCTACAACTATCAATACCAAATCAACAAAATGAGATTTTTTTTTTTGAAAGTTTGGAAAAGAAGATAGGGAATCAAATGTATTGAAAAACAGGAAAGAAAGCCGTGAAAGAAAAGAAACAAAATGAGAAAGAATTGGCAAGTTTTTTTTTCTTAAATGAAGAGTGAGAGGAACTTGTAAAAAGGAATAGACCGGGGAAGAAAAAAAGAAAGAAATAAAAGAAAAACTAGCAAGATTTTTTTTTCTTGTTTTTGGAGATTGAAATATCAATAAATAATATCCAATCTACCAATCAAGAATTTTTTTCTACTAAACAAAACAAAACAAAAACAAGAAGAAAAAAAAACTAACACGAATCAGAATTAAATAAATAATAAAATTTAACGTTACCTCCCCGGCAACGGCGCCAAAAACTTGATCGACGCTAGTCTATGAATTAGAAAAGCGCGATATTTTAAATAATTACTGCAAGCGTACAGGTGTGTAGCATACAGGTCGAACACAGGGAGGTGTAATTAAAAATTATTATCTATTTATTCTTGGGCGAGTTAGACGAATTCTGAGGATGTTTTTAACGCTAATGATTTTACTGTTGATCTGAATCTAATCAGATCAACACCAAAATTTAACAACTGAAACTGAAAGACAATTAACTAGAAAGAAAACAACAATTAACAACTACAACAACAGAAATTAAACTTAGAATTGTCGTTGAATCTAATCGAACGACTAATTCTAATATGCAAACAGAAATAACAATAACAATTCGTGTTCTATCAAAACTAATTGAATAGAAACACAAATTGTTAGAAAAGAGCAATAAAACTAAATTGAAAAAAAAACTTTGTTTAGAATAAAAGAGAGTACAGAAGAATGAATGATTTTTACAATGGTTACAACACATATTTATAGATGAGAATGGGAAAACCATAATTAGGTCTATGAATAAATGGGCCTCCTCATTCATGAATATCTCTTTCCTTCCTTGACTCAGCTTGATTGGAGAAAATCTGGGCATATCATGGTAAATATTTTCCATATCTCTCAATTCTCCCATGTGGCTAATTGATTGATAAAAGATTGCATATAATTAATTCTTCCAAACAAGGATGCTTATTAGACTCCAAAGGCAACAAAGGATAAAATCTTCACAATTGATCTTTTCTTGGCAGCAATTCAATCAGAAATTCTTCTAATTGAAATTGAATGATTTGAATTTAATTCCATGATAAGAATATGGCTATTGCTGAAATGTTAATTGGTGCACATCATAAATACATACACATGAATATGTGTATGTATATATATAACATAACACTAATCCAAATATTCCTCAAAGCAAAGGGGCCAGTGTGAACGCGCTCCGTTTCTTTGGCAAAAAGTGAGCTCGATGGGGATCGAACTCGGGTCTCTCAGTACAAATCTCTATGCATTTACCAGTGAGCTACGACGTCTTTTGTGATTGAGATGACTTTAGTGTGGGGAAGTAGCTTTTTATCTGTAGTTGGCCTTTAATTTGAAACGGAGGAGGCATTTCTTGACATCCTGTAAAAACATACAAAAGTAACCAAAGTATCATTTATTTATTTACAAAAGATAAAATATACGAGCATAAAATAAACACATTTCTATGTTAATCACATAACCAGCGTCCGCAAGTTGTAGGTTTAATGTGGGAGGTCTAGCATATTATAACCATGAATGGACATGGTAATGAATTGGAATACTTAACCTTGTTGAATCCATAAGGATTGTATGAACATGAATTTGAATAGGGGTTAAGTAAACTTGTTTGAATTGTAGGTGGGCTAATTAAATCTGAGGGGGTGGGTGATATTTATATATAGTCCCACAAACTTAACCTAGGAGGGTTATGTAATTAAAGACACCAATAGGTATACATAACCTGAGGAAATCCTCGTGGGGATACAAGACATGGGAGAGAGCTTGTATCATCTTGTGTGTGGGACTCGTTTCAATCGGTAACCCATATAACGATATCGAACGAAAACTCCACCCTAGGCCGGAGTTGGGACACGCTTACTGGGCTGATTATAAGAGGTCCAAATGTGGAGGATTGTGTTGGCGGTGCAAACCGACCGGAGCATGTGCGTGAATGTCCGAGCAGAAGGGGATAAGACAACCGTGACACCAGTAGATATTTTTGTGCACAGGGGTTGCCACTTTAGGAAGTGATACCTCCTATTGTGTGGCCAACACAAGGTATCTACGGAGTAGGGAGCCGATCAATTAGGTAAGTAGTTAGGGTACATCTAGACTCTGGTAAAAAGTTTAGGAGCCTGTTTGGACTGGACTACCTGTGGATTGTATGGGGTTAAAACTCTAACCAGAAGTACGCCTAGGTCTACCATCTTATAGTTGTTGGGATCATCTCATTCTGGTTATACTAGTATTAGTGCAGAGAATAAGAGTAATTGAAAGAGAAGCATATACAGTCTATCATGTTTACCTTGTCATACCTGCCTTTTGTGGTGTTATCTTTCTTATCCACTTTATATGCCTGTCATGCTACTTTTGCTTATTTACTTTCTAAAAGTAATTAGACTCGCCAGACTTTATGTCTGACCCTTTTTGTTTCCTCTTCTTTCTTCCGTTTCCTCCCCAGGTTCTCAGGGTGGGAATACTCAAGCTTGACCAGGATTCTGCTATCATTTTGCTGGAGCTGTGAGATGTATTGCTCAAGCTCCTATCTTTGCTACTATGGTTATGCTTTTGTTTGGGGGGTTTTTCTTCTTTTGTTTTGTACTTAATGTTTAAAAGCAAGACAGAAGTTTTTATGATGTACTGGTTTTTTATGTAATGCAGACGTATGATGTTTTAAACTACGGTGCTTTATGATTGATAAAATTAGTTTTTATTCCACTGTTATTTTTATATCCGTCTTGTAATGTTTTTGTTTTTGTTTTCCTTTAACGCTTCACGAAAATTAATGCATTCTCTTAATGAGTGACATTAACGGACGTAGGGTGTCACACTTGGTATCAAGCTGAAGGTTACCAGATTAGATAAAAGTTTTTGAAAATTATTTTCAGAAAGGTTTTAAAAGAAAGCATTTTCAAAAGAAAAGTCTATTTTGAAAATATATTCCCCAAAGCCATATGTCACACTTGGTGTCACACCCGTCGTTCCTCCTCCTCCTTCAAGAGCAGATAATTTCTCCAAGATCTGCAAAGATTTCTGTGCCATGGGAGGGAAGCCATTCTGTGGAATCGAAACATTCGTTGAGGCAAGGAATTGGATCAAGGAGACAGAGGACTTGTTTGGAATTTTCGAAGTAGAAGATCGCTGTCTGGCTTCTGAAAGATGAAGCATTAATTTGGTGGGAAGTTACCCAAGCAAGACATCTGGTGGAGACATGGGATGATTTTAGAATGAGGTTTGAAATGAAGTTTCTTTCTCAAGTTGAGAAAAGCATGCAAATGGAGTGGTTCTTGGTGCTCAAACAAGGAAACATGAGAGTCAAAGAATATGTGAACAAATTCAATCAGCTAGCAAGATTTGGATTGGAAATGGTAGATACTCTGCATAAGAAGGCTTTTTGGTTTGCCAAAGGGATGAATGAACCCCTTCATTGGTTAGCTATGTCCCATATTCCAATGGGAGCTACTTTTGAAAGGCTTGATGACATGGCCTTGATGTATAAAGAAGACAAAGGAGAAAAGAAGGAAATTAAGGCTAAGGAAACAACGCAAAACAAGAAGGTATGGACGAAGAAAGGACAACAACAACAATAAAAGAAAGGCAGAAAGAATGACAAGGCTAAGGATAAGAGGAAGTGTCATAGTTGTGAAAAAGAGGGTCATTTGGTCAAGGATTGCAAAAGAAGGAAGAATTTTTGCTACAGCTGTGGAGAGGTCGGGCTTTTTTCTAGGGTGTGCCCGAAGAAACAGGGACAAGGTCAAAGGGAAGGAGCTTCTGGAGGGCAGGTGCATGCTCTCGCAACCAGTGCCCTAGATAGAGGCAGGAAAATTTCCATGGAAGGTTTGAGTTCTCCTTCCAATCATCCTATTAGAACTCTTTTTGATTCTACTGCTTCACATTCATTTATATCTAGTTCTTTGGTTGAATCTCTACACTTAAATACTAGTATGGTAGTGGATCCTGTTATTGTCTCAAACTCCATTGGTGGTTCAGCTCATTTATCCATGATTGGTCGGGGTTTGAGAATATCTGTCTTAGGCGTCGAGTTTGAGTGCGATGCGTTTGTGCTTGGTTTTATGGGCTACGGTTTGATTCTAGGGATGAATTGGATAACCATGTATGGTGCCATTCTGGATTGTGAGAAGAGGACAATTAGGTTTCTGACTTAACAAGGAGGGGCTTAGCAAACAAGTAGGAGAGCTACTTGAGAAAGGATTTATCAAGCGAAGCATATCTAAATGGGGTGCTCTAGTAGTATTCGCGACTAATACGGATGGTTCGCTTCGCTTGTGTTTAGACTATAGGGAGTTGAATAAGCTCACCAAGAAGAACAGGCACCAACTCCCAAGGATAGATGATATGTTTAACCAGCTTGTTGGTGCCTCGGTATTCTCTCAGTTAGACTTGGCCACAGGGTTTCATCAGTTGAGGGTGGCTGAGGATAGTATAGATAAGACCGCGTTTAGGACTTCTGATGGTTTCTTTGAATGGCTGGTTGTGCCTTTTCGGTTGACGTATGCACCTGCCTATTTTTCTGATCTGATGAGTTATGTGTTTTGGGAGTTTCTAAATAAATTTATCATCGTCTTTGTTGATGATATCTTAATCTTCTGAAAGATTAAAGAAGAGCATGCCCAACATTTGAGGGAGATTTTGAAAACTCTCCGTGCACATCAGCTTAAGGCAAAGTTCTCTAAGTGCCATTTTTGGAGAAAAGAGGTGAGATTCCTTGGGCATGTGGTTTCTAAAGAATAGATAGCAACAGATCCTGCAAAGGTGGTTGCAGTTCAGGATTGGCGGATTCCAAAGAATGCAATGGAGGTGAGAAGCTTTCTGGGGTTAGCAGGTTATTATCGGAAGTTCATTAAGGACTTCGCAAAGATATCAGCCCCACTCACCAGGCTAACGAAGAAGAATTTGGCATTCTCATGGGATATAGAGTGTGATGTTGCTTTCCAGTGGTTGAAGAGGGCTCTAACAATAGCCCCAGTCTTGACCTTGCCAGATGGAAACAAAGTATTTACAGTATACACCGATGCATGTGGTACTGGGTTTAGTGCGTTTCTGATGCAAGAGGGGAAGGTAGTATGTTATGGAGGAAGACAGCTAATGGTTCATGAGAAGAACTACCCTACCCATGACTTAGAGCTAGCTACCATAGTGTTCGCGCTTAAGACATAACATCATTATTTGCTTGGAGAGAAGTTCGAGTTGTACACTGATCATAAATCTCTTAAGTACTTGTTCTCGCAGAAGGATCTTAATTTAAGGCAATAAAGGTGGTTGGAGTTCCTAGCTTCTTATGATTTCTAAATTTCTTATACCCCTGGCAAGGTTAATGTGGTGGCAGACGCACTGAGTAGGCAGAGGATGGCCTTAAGTTCTTTGTTTATGGAAAGGAAAAACTTGGAGTTCATATCTACTTTTGACTTTAGATCCTCCACCGAGTTTTTGCCTGGTTTGTTTGCATCGCTAGAGATACGACCTACTCTTATGGATCATATAGGAGCTTCGCAGCGAGATGATCTGCGGATTTCTGACATCTTAGATAGGCTTAGTAAAGGGGACACTTCTAGTCACCTCAATAGATATTCTATAGACGATAAAGGGTGGTTGCGACGTGATGGAAGGCTTTGCGTTCCTCAAACTGGAAGTTTGATAAAGACAGTCCTAGAAGAAGCCCATCATTCTAAGATGACTATTCATCCAAGCGGTGACAAGATGTATAGGGATATGAAGAGGGCTTTCTTTTGGGTTGGGATAAAGAAAGATGTGGCAGAGTTTGTTTCTAATGTTTGGTTTGTCAGCAAGTCAAAGTTGAGCAAAAGAAGCCCGGTGGTTTACTTCAACCTTTAGAGGTTCCATAGTGGAAGTGGGAGAGCATTGTTAAGGATTTCATAGATGGTTTGCCTAAATCAAAGAAAGGCAACACCAGTATTTGGGTTGTGGTTGATAGACTTACTAAGAGCGCCCATTTCATTCCAGTTAAAACTAAGAGGACAACAGCATGGTTGGCAACGGTTTATGTTCGAGAGATAGTCTGTCTTCATGGAGTACCTTCCAGTATCATAAGCGATCATGACTTCATTTTCACTAGTGAATTTTGGAGGAGCTTTCAAGAAGCATTTGGTACACAGTTATGTTTGAGCATCGCTTATCATCCTCAGACCGATAGACAGACGAAGAGGGTGAACAGAGTTCTAGAGGACCTTTTGAGGCTGTGTATCCTACAATTTTGGAGGGACATGGGAAGAACATATTCCTTTAGTAGAGTTCACCTACAACAACAGTTATCAAGATAGCATTAGCATGACACCCTTCGAAGCATTGTATGGACGACCCTGTAGGTCACTAACTTGTTGGTGGGAATCTACGGAAAGGCTATTATTTGGACCAGATATGGTTAGGGAAACATTAGAGAAGATTGATCTTATCCGACGATAAATGAAGAATGCTCAAGATAGGAAGAAATCCTATGCTGATAAGAGAAGGACCGACATTGAACTTGAAGTAGGAGATATGGTTTTAATTAAAGTGTCACCTTTGAGGTATGTGGTTCGCTTCGGATCTGTAGGGAAATTGGCACCAAGATTTGTAAGGCCATTTTCCATAACAGAACGGATTGGCCAAATGGCCTATAGAGTGAAGCTACCAGAGAGACTATCCGGAGTTCATGATGTTTTCCATGTTTCTCATTTGTGGAAGTGCTTGCATGATACAACAGAAATAGTCGAGCCGAGTGTATTGGAGGAAGTAGAGGTGGAACGAAAGGAGACAGTTAGACGAGTTCCTTCCCGTATTCTTGGATCAGAAGTTAAGAAGCTACGCAATAGAGAAGTCAAGTTGATGAAAGTTCTGTATGGAGATAACCCAGAAGACGCGACTTGGGAGACCAAAGAAAGATTCGTGCTTCGTACCCTTTTCGTTTCGAGGGTATGTTCTTAACTCCTTTTTCCCAATGTTATTATCTATGCTTGTTTCTATCATTTAAGTATATCCTATCGATCGAATCTTCGACCTTTAGGTAGGAATCCCATGGATGTAAACATGTGTTTGAAACATGTTATGTTTGATGGATGCAAGTGTTTGCTAGTGATTGCTCGTGGATGCATATACACACACATTTGGTACTAGATCGGCTCAATCACCCTCATTCTGCATATGGATGTGTGTACATTTTTTCTTCTTCTTTCTTTTAATGGATGGAAATGGATGTATCATCATATGGATGTTGCATTTGGATGGATGATTGTGCACTCATATAGAACTTACATGTTATATTAGGATTGTTGCATATATGTTGGATTCATGGCACTAATATACAATGCATCAAGGAGGTCGACTGAATCAGTAGACCGCCTGATCTTCACATTAGCGTTGGGACATATACACACACACATTTGCATATGTTCATATAAGCATTAGAAGTCTGTAACGATAATGGATCCCTATGGTTGGAGGATGAGCAGATGAGTGATGGATGGTAGGATATACATTCTTCTTAATTTGGAGATTTCGAGGACGAAATCCTTTGAGCAAGGGAGAATGTAACACCCCGTAATTTTAACAAACACTAAAGAGGATAAGTTAAAGAATAATTAATTTAATATTTAGAATTAAGAGAAACGGATTATGCCACTGCGTCCGTCTCGAAATTTTGGTCAAGATAGACATCTGGTTTGCGTAAAACGAACAACGTATGAAGAAGTTATGAAGGTTTGAAGTTTATATACGCATAAGAATATATGTATATAAGGTCCAGAAATCAATTTTCAATTCAAAATCGTTCAAATTGCAGAAATTCGGGTGAGCGGGAATTCTACCGCCCAAGGGGGTCAACACCTCAAGGGGGTGTCGACCCATGGGTCGACCCCCTAAGGGGTGGGTCGACCCCCCTAAGGCTGACGTGGCAGGTCGGTTCGGGGGGCTGGCAGCTATATATACGATTTCATGTCTCCAGTTTTCTCACACTAAAATCAATGGAGGCCTAAATATTGTTGGTGCTTGGACTGAACCAAATCTTTTTCTTCTTCTACAATCAAGTTCAGAAATCAAGTGTAGATCTGTGATCCAACCTTTGATATTCTTCTTCTCTCTTTCTAGATCCAAATGTTGTGAGTTTCAAGTTGCTTTTAGATTTAAATAATTAAAAAGTATAACATGATTTGACTTTAATTTGGATCTATGCTTGTAACTTCTTGAATCATATCAGATCTGTAATAACTTGCGAATCTACGATATTCTGACTAACTATGACTTGGATATTAACCTTTATCATGTCAAATCTATAATAATTTTTGAACCCACGATATTCTGACATATCTATGACTTAGATCCTAACCTTTATCATGTTAGACCTACCTTTGATTTTATATCTAATTTTCTATTTAGATCGCCTTGTACCTGTCATGTTTATGGTTCAATTGGATCAGTTATTAGTGGACATCTAAATTATTATTTAGATCTTATCATGCCTATTATGACATCCCTGCTATGTTATAAACAGTTCTATTATCTTATATTCACCAGATCTGTTCTCTCTTATCACTATGGAACTATATGTTTATATCAATTATGTTAGTATAATCATCTCTTTCATCTTATCTTTATCTTTCCCTTTTATTTTATATAGCCAGGCTACTTTTGAGCCTAGGCATGCCACTGAAATATGCGAATGCGTTAAATGGGGAATGGGGAAAACATTGAAATTGGGCAAAACTTGTAAATAGGGAATTTGGCATAACTTGAATAATGTTGTGATGTAGATGAATTTAGGGAATATAATTCATTATGAACATAATTGGGGAAAAAGGGGCATGGAACCTATAACGAGGTAAGAATTGGTTAATAAAGAAATGCCTAGGATTACAGTAATTAGAAACTGTAACTGCGCCTAGACACACTTGTGGTAGAAGCCTGCCCAGAACCGCCTGACATATCCAGCGACCACAAGTGGCAAATCTAATGTGATGGGTCTAGGTGCACAAATATAAGACATGCTATGACACGAGGTTAAACCCAACTTGTGGAAGAAGTCTGCCCGGAGCCGCCCGGCATAACCAGCATCCGCAAGTTGTAGGTTTAATGTGGGAGGTCGGCACATTTTAACCATAAATGGACACGGTAATGAATTGGAATACTTAACCTAGTTGAATTCATAGGGATTGTATGAACATGAATTCAAATAAGGGTTAAGTAAACTTGTTTGAATAGTGGGTGGGTTAAGTAAATCTTAGGGGGTGGGTAATATTTATATATAGGCCCACAAACTTAATCTAAGGGGGTTATGTAATTAAAGATACCAATAGGTCATAACCTGGGGAAATCCTAGTGGGGATACAAGACAAGGGGGAGAGCTTGTATTATCTTGTGTGTGGGACCCGTTTTAGCCAGTAACTCATAAAACGGTATCGAACGAGTACTCAGCCTAGTTCGGAGTCGGGACACGCTTACTGGGCTAATTGTAAAAGAACCAAACGTGGAGGACGGTGTGGGCGGCACAAACCGACCGGAGCTTGTGCGTGCATGTACGGCAATAAGGGGATAAGACGACCGTGCCACCAAGAGATATGGTTGTGCACAAGGGTTTCCACTTTAGGAAGTGATACCTCCTACTGTGGGGCCAGCACATGGTATCTACGGAGTTGGGAGCCGATCGATTAGGGTAGTAGTTAAGGTACATCTAAACTTTGGTAAAAAGTTTAGGAGCCTGTTAGGATTGGGCTGACTGTGGATCGTATGGGGTTAAAACCTCTCACCAGAAGTGCTCCTAAGTCTACCATCTTATAGTTGTTGGGATCATCTCATTCTGGTTATACTAGTATTAGAGCAGAGAATAAGAGTAATCATTAGAGAAGCGCATATACACTTTGCCGTGTTTACCTTGTCATACCTGCTCTTTATGGTGTTATCTTTCTTATCCACTTTATGTTCCTGTCATGCTACTTTTACTTATTTACTTGCTAAAAGTAACCGGACTCGCCAGACTTTATGTCTGATCCTTTTTGTTTTCTCTTCTTTCTTTCGTTTCCCCTAGGTTCTCAGGGTGGGAATACTCAAGCTTGACCAGGATTCTTCTATCATTTTGTTGGAGCTGTTAGATGTATTGCTCAAGCTCCTATCTTTGCTACTATGGCTATGTTTTATTTGGGGGCTTTTTGCTTCTTTTATTTTTACTCTAATGTTTAAAAGAAAGACAAAAGTTTTTTTTGATGTACTGGTTTTATGTAATGCAAACATATGATTTTTTGAACCACGATGCTTTACGATTGATAAAGTTTGTTTGTATTCTGCTACTATTTTTATATCTATCTTGTAATGTTTCTATTTTGTTTACCTTTAATGCTCCACGAAACTTAATGCATTCTCTTAATGAGTGACATTAACGAACGTGGGGTGTCACACAAACCTACCGAGCCAATAATATTTGATTTGGTTTGATTGGTTTATTTGTTTTATGTTAAAATGAAATAAATTTTCTAGTTGTTGACATAACGTAGGATTAAAATAACTAATTGAGTTTATATGTTACAAATATTTTAGAAAAAAAAATTCTTTTGAAAATTTTAATATGAAACTAAAGAAAAAGTAATATTATTACGAAAGTATTATAAATAATAGCTTTGTTAGTGGTAATTTTTCATCTTTAAAACAAATAAATTTTTAAGTTTTTGATTAATTGGTGGTTGGCTCGGTTTTCAAATATTAAAAACCAAACCCGCCCAATAAACTGAAGTAATACAAAAGTGAAGACCATAACCAACCAATTAGCTTACAAAACAAAACTAGCCAAACTTATTTGGTTTGGTTGGTTTAATTAGTTTTGATCAATAAATGCTCACCCCTACTTACCATAGTTATAACATTTCTTTTCAGCTTTTGAATTCTTGCAATTCTTGGAAAAATGCCCCTTCTGCTGGCAAATGTAGCATATCACCTTGTTTTTTTGCTTCTTCTGACCATCTTTTCCTTTCTACTGTTGCTTGTTCCTCTTTTTTTATTACCACCTTACTGTGGTTTCAGTTCCTCTTTAGCTGCAACAAGGTCACTCCCTTCCTTGGGAAACAAACTCTTGTGCCTCAAAGCTTTCTCCATAATCTTCTCATAAGTGTCATCCAAATGATCAACCATCTGGTTCCCAAGATATTTGTCGAAGCCCATGACAAACTCCTCGTTCTTATGGTAAGGAGTCTCAACATACGAACAAACATACTCCAACACTATCGTCTGTTCTGCTTTAGCTCAACAAATCTCTTGAACAGAATAGACTTGTGAACGGTAGAAATGAACTTCGTCCTGAACTTGACTTGGAACTGATCCCACGTGTTCTCATATTCCAGAGTCTCTAAAGTGACATAGTTCCACCAGTCCATAGCTCTTCCATGTAACTATCTCGAAGCAAGCTTCCTCTTAGTCGCATCATCAATGCCCAAATCTCCAAATATCCAAATGCAAGTATCAAGCCACCCTTGAATCTCTACAATCAGCTGTCCCTTTGAACGACTTCCCTCTTGAGAGTAGTGAAATCCTTACACAGCTTCGCGAAGTTCACAACCTAGGCACTTGCACCTGAATGCCAACATCTACCGCGGCTGTTTCTTGATGGATACCCTCCTCATGATCGTTGCCACCATGTCCTCGAACATAATTGAGGTTTCTTGTATACCACCAACTCTCCCTCTAGGAACAGTTTCCTCCCTTGAAGTATGTCTCGAAGATTGACGACTCATTCTAAATCTGAAAATAGAATGATTAGTCCACACATAAGAATAACTGCAATTGAGTCCAACCGCTACAATACTATACACTATAATGTAGTAATCATCCATTAGAAAAGTACAAATACTTCTCTCATACGTTTTTATGCCCACAAACTTTAGATAAAATCGCTTAGCCAAAGCTCTGATACCAATACATCCTACACAAACCAATGATGAAGTGCGCTGTATGACGTGGCAAGCCGATACGGGTTGATCATCCAGAGTAATAAAACATGAGCGAAAACCTATCGTATAAGTCACAGTGCATGGATAAAATATAATAAAACATATACAACCGACAATAATAGTGATGCAAACTTAAGCAGAATCTTAAACTTTCATATCATCATGAAAGATCCATATGTTACTGGAATACACCATCATAATCTGTATAATCAGCCTTACTACAAGTCCACTCAGAGAAGCATACATAAAACATAATAGCGGAAACAACTAACAGTAGATAATAGGAAATAATATGTTAGCCTTTTGCCTGTTGTCGCTCTATAGCATCGTCCTCATCAAGATCTACAACCTGCTACCTAGTTTGTCCATCCACAACCGGATGAGCAGCCCAAGGTAATAAGAGGGAGACATAAAATCATGAGTCAGACAGTAGTCTTAATGAGCGATAAAAAACTATCCAACATCATCAATAAGTATATGAGAAATAGGCAGGTTAATCATCTAATCTACCAACACATCAACAGAGAAGAATCCTTACCCGTCTCCTCCACATCCGATACTGATAGCCTCCCAACCAAATAGAAAGAAACAAACAGTACATCCATAGCAACTAGTTATCAAGCGTAGACCATCCTAATCGAGTTCAACATCCCCCAAGCACAAGGCCCAAAAGCCTAAACCAACATCAGACAAACGTCCAAGAGATATCTCCTTCGACTTCGGACAATCCACATAAGATGATCAAACAATAGCATCCATGACTCTGGCTATCACTGCCAAACTTGCCTTGAAACCATTGTTCATTATATGACTGGCCACGACATGTCATCCACCAAGGGCTAATGATAACCCCGGTTTTAGCAAAAATCCATACATCTTTCATCGATACGTATTTAGGCCTTTCATCGATACCCAGGGTACTCGACTAATCATCTAGTCTTTTAGGCGACCTTATTATACCCATGCTGCGAGTCCGTTAGAACCTCCAACTAACGATAATCCCTCGGTTTTAAATATCTCTAGTCATCATCATCAGTGACCATACATAAGCTCAAGCGATTTCTCAAGCAACCATTTTTCATGAACTCAACATTTTTGAGTCGTATCATACATTCGTTACATTTCATTGATCAACGAACACTTCCCAACGCTTCAAACATTCCACCTTGTACTCACATTGAAGCCTCGTTTAACATCGAAATAAAATAACATCACTTTAGTTCCTTCTTAGATGGACCGCTCAACCCTCTATGGATAGTCACTGATCCACATGGGTCGCAACCAATTTATCATGGGTCTCTTACCATCTCTTGGCTGCTCCTCATTTCGAACAACCGATCCATCCCCATAAGCCAACCCATCAGCACCCTGATCCATCCAAATGACCTGATCCATGAGCCTAAATGACTCGACCCATGAGCCAAACCAATCCACTCAATAGATCGCGACCCGATCCATTGCTTCATACTCCACATCCCGCCTTGCACCAGAGCAGTCCGACTCGATCCATCGCTCGCGTGATCGATCTTTGGCCGACCCAAGACCGATGATCTGTCAAGCCCATGTATCAACCCAATCCACCACATCTTAGCTGATCCATCTCAATGCCTTATGCGATCCATCCAACAACAGTGTTGGCTGATCCATACCACCCGATCCATCAAAGAAATCATTCCAGGACTTCATGAGCAAGGCATGATCCGATCCATGTTTTGCCAAGTGATCCATCCTTTTCTTGAGCCATACTCCAACCGATCCATCCTTTACACGTCATATCCGACCGATCCATCCCCTTCCGATCGATCCATGCCCAGAATTCACCTTTTCAAACCCGATCCATATGATCTAACACTTCGACAAGAACATCTATGCAATTCACTCATCCAAAATGACCAATTTCATCCAAACAATCCATATCATAACAATCATCACCATACGATCATACAGAATTCACCAAATCATGATAAAATAATGAATGAATCAACAACTTGATCTAAACTTGCATAAACACATGAATTAACATATGAATTTGCCATTATTATCTTGCTAGATTAGATTCTATAGTGTTTTGAATGGAAGTACACTTGCCTCAATTAGATCTAGATAGAAAGTGACTTAAAATGATAAAAATAAGATCAAACAACTCATATACTCGATTGAATCTATGTGAGAGATGCTTATCACTCACCAAATCCATGAAATACCTTGAAATCAATGAATCTCTAATCCGGACAGCGAAGAACGGTCTTCAAATCAACTAATTTAATGCTATCTACTCTTCCTTGATGTTAATCTTCAATTTTCTAATGTAGATATAAGAATTTAATGGAGTGGAGGTGTATTTGATTGAGCAAGCCTTAATGGGCCTCACTAATCAGCTCATTAATGACTAATTAGCCTGTCCCAAAATTGTGTAACACTAATATAGTGATTCCTCCCAAACCGCTCAGCCAAATATTTAATGTGATCACTCTACGGAATAGGAAACATCATTTCCTTTCCAATGAAATCAATCCTAGCACATGATTTGATTCCAATCAAAAGTTATACCCTGTACAAAACTAACATGAGCAATATGGTCAGAAATAAAATTGATAAAAATTATGGACATGTCTCACATTCCCATAAACAACATACCAAAATATGAGAATGATCCGACCCTTGGGAATTAAATAAAAATATTTTACGATCCTCCGATATGTAAAATGCGGGTTGTTACATTTTGTGTGATTATTGACAACGATTCAAAGATACAAATTATCCTTTTATTAACGATTTTTTTCTTCAACAACCGAATTAGTGTTCTTTAACCAGTTTCACCGTGTCCTAGGTGTCAAGACCTTTAGTCATAAGATTAGTTACCCTTCCCTCAAGGGGCGAGTACCACACTTGTGAGACTATGAAGCCAAGGACAATTTTGAAGAAAGATTTTTACTAGTTAAATGAAACTGAGACCTTATGCGATAAACACCTTTAGATATTGGATGAAATAATATACATTATGTCGAGAAGAAACAGGCTAATGCCTCGCAACACTCAGATTTGTTTTCATGCTACTGCGCTTATTAACTTATATGATACTTCTGTAGCAAACCAGCCCGAGAAGGTCTTGGTTGCCTCATTTATTAAGTTGCAAGCTTACAACAAGATCCCTTCCGAGTTTGGGTTGCATTAGGCTTACTATGGAAGAGATAAGTCATGTATGAATGTTCAAAGAGGGAGAAGCCTTGGTTTAACCCAAGACCTTCCTTCCCACGAAAGAACTGTGATCAACTCTTTCGTAAGAAAGATTAGTGTTAACCCCATGTAGTATCATTACAGACACAATATGACTATCAAATCGTGAAATGCTTAAGTCCTAAAGTTCTTCTCTTTATTAATTATAGATGTATAATAAGAGTTGAAGAAATCCCCAATTCGATTTGGATATTAGGGTTTTCTCTGGAGAGAAAGAGAGCGAGATTGAGAAATGAGAATTCGGCCCCCACAATGAGACTCCTGGGGTCTTATTTATAGACAAATCGGGGCCCCTTTTGCTGTTGGGCGAGCAGTAGCCTCTTCCATCCACTTTTCCCTTTGGTTCTGGAAGTCCTGGATCTCAACTGCCTTTTATTTTGGTTCTAAGGCTTTGCTTACGACATTTTGAGGTGCCGGTTCCTATCCTTATGAGGAGGGTTCTGGTCTATGGAACTTCTTTTTGATTACTTGTCCATCCCCTTTGTATTGATCCCGAGTTTGCTGGTGCGAATGGTTTTCGGCAGGCTTTAGCTTCCAGATGTGTATTCTCGACCATGTTATTAGCACTTTGTGGAGCTTGCCTTTGTGATTCATGTGAAAGATGGCCGAGTCCGCCACCGTTGTCGGTGTCGACACTAAGCATATTTGTGTGAATAGCATGTCTCTCTTCGAGGTTCTGGCTTGTCTTTTGGTAGACTTCTGAAGCGCATCCTTTCTTTTCCGGGAGGTTGCTTCCGGTGCTTTATTAGTTACTTATTAGTGTAACTTCTCGGAAACCAACTAATAGAGATCTCGGTAATCGGTTTCACTGATAATCTCCATATGCCTTAAACATTGTATATTTGATTCTTTTCGTCTCCTTGTGTATCGATATTAGGCAAGTTAATACCGATAGTCCTTTCATCCTTATGGGTCCTTGCTTGTATGATTATTGTTCTATTTCTTCATTAGCTTCCATTTTGGGTGACCTTCCGTTGCTTACCCATCATGTCAGATCCACCCTACCAGTATCCCATTTTTTTGTATAAATTTTGAGCTCTTTACTTCAATGATTGTGTCGGTTGTATAGCTCTTGGATTGCTCCCTTATGCCGTTGACTTTTTCTTATGTTGAACCTTTACTGACGGAAGATTTCTTTATGCTTGTGTCGGTCTGCTACCCCACTAGTACAAAATAGGTCTGTTGCGTCATTTAATTTGCGTCGATCGTAGTCAAAACCGACACTAATGCTGTCGTTTATGATGGTTTTGTATTAACAACTGAAGAATTTTACTTACGGGAATAGCAGGAAATTTAAAAGATTAAATTTTCATCGGTTCTCATTAACAATGGATGCAAGTAAGCTGAAGCAATATAATACTTGAGCATGCTCAAGAGGATCAGATGGGAGAATGGAGGGCCCTTCTAAAACTTTATCGATGTATAGAACTATGATCATCGATTCACAAACTGGTTTTTCTTTATGAATTAATACTTGAACCCTTTTGCTTATCAGTTTTGACTTTAGAAGCAACTTGCTCTTGTTGTCGAGTGCTTCTTCTTGATATTCTTATGTGACCTCTTTGATGCTTAGAGCCATTTTCTCCCTTAGGACGATAGGGCTTGAGCACGTTCCTAGCAGCCTTACATCACTAGTTTCCATTTTTCTCTAGTCTTTGATTTTATTTGTTTGTTTAAGAAAGCAAAAATATTTATTCTGAGGATACTGATGAGATTAAAAGGTACATATATCAGAGGGGATGATATGGACCAGCTAGTGTGTTAGTCAAAAATGTCTTGATCATGATTAGGAAGTGAGAAATATTTACATATCATAATGGTTGTGAAGGTTTTAGCTGTATACATTTATGATTTGTATTATCTTATATACTTGTCGCATGTACAAAGATTATATAAGTAGACCAGATGTTATTAACTTCGTTGTTTCGTTCTACTTCAATTTTTCCATTCACTATGTTCATACTAAGATATTTCAAATTTTGCTAGAGTTCTACTATAGTGACTCAATCAAAATTAACATATGTGATTACTATTAACATACATATAAACAATATAATTCAGAGGAATCTTGGATGAATATGGGATGCTTCTTAATTACTGATTTTAGCTGGACCTAACAAAACGCATGTGCCCACAATATAAAATATTGCCCGTATTGCCTGGGTCAGATTATTGTGTTGTTATAGTAATTTAAATGAGATTAAGCATATATGAGATAAGTTATAGATTATAACTATAGTTTTGAATGTGCGCCTCTTTAGATAATCCTAACATGCGAGCAAAAGATGCATTCCAAAGAACTAAGAAAACAAAATACACCATACAGAATCAGTTACAAAATTACCATTCAAAATCTTTCATAACTTCCCAAATTAGCAATTCATATAGCAAAGAAAGATTGAACTTCTAGATAGCTCACTTTGCAGGCTCAATTAGATTTTCGGCGTTTTTCCAGTTGAGTCTTTTTATACTCTACTAGCTTATTGTGTTCGACCTGTACTCCTTGCAAAATATCATCTGAGCTAAATCTCTCTGCCCACTTCACTAAATTTGGCAACTTTTCTTCATCTAACAATTTCACGCTTTCAACTTCTTCCATGATCTTGAACCAACATAGTGAAGCTCCAAATATAATGTCAACATAACCAATGTTGTCTCCTCCAAAAAAGGGCTTCTCTGCTAAATAAACTTCCAATGGTTTTAACACTGAAATGGTCTTCTTTGCTGCTTGCACTTTATTTTCTTCTGTCACATTCCTTGCCACTATGCTAACTAAGCAGGCCAACAACTACAGTAAATGAACATCGATTAGAAATGAATACAGTGAATAATGATGCAAGTAGGTAAAGGTTGGAATTTTTGCATACCTCGCCATTATTGTTTTAAGCCCAAAATCTGGCTTGAGCACACTCAAGAGGATAAGAACGGAGAATGGAGGGCCCTTCGAAAGCTTCATCGATGTATTGAACAATGATCATGGACTCACAGACTGGTTTTTCTTTATGAATCAACACTGGAACCCTTTTGTTCATTGGGTTTGACTTTAAAAGCAACTCGCTCTTCTTGTCGAGTGCTTCTTCTTGATATTCGTATGCCACTCCTTTGATTTTCAAAGCGAGTTTGGCTCTAACTACGCACGGGCTTGCCCACATTCCCAGTAGCTTCACATCTGTAGATGCCATTATGTTTTATTTTTTATTTTTGGAATTGATACTTATGTTTAATTTTTCCGAAGAGAATGGATTTTTTATGAAGATAGCGGTTTTGAAAGGGATTTATAATGGAAATAGCATGGATGTGTATAGCTAGTGTACTATTTAGATTGGTGAATACTGGATGATAACATAAAAGACAAGCAAAGCAGATGTAATTGCTTTCATCATTACTTTACTTTAGTCTTTTTCATTTTATGCCCACTTAAAACAAGTTCCATCTAAGTTTCAAATACAATGCCACCTCTTAAGCATTAATTAGACCAAAATTATCGTATGTAATTTTTGTTAAAATAGAATTAAATGTTGATTAATTGAAGATCCGTCGTCACCTCTATCATAGAACGGGAAAACAAAAGTAACGACCCGTATTGAAAACCTAAGGTAGTGTTTGGTTTATTTTATGTTTTGATTTCTCAACATTAATTTCAAAAGACGCGAAGATTTGAAAGATAACAGAGTTGACGGACTCAAGACAGAGGGGATGGAGCGATGGTGGATGGATGAACTTGTAGTCGTTCTTTCATTGTTTTCTCAAAATACGGAAAATTATAAAAATTTGTTTTTTGTTTTGTATGTTAACTTCATTTTGTAAAATGGTCATTTTTGATGATATGTGCGCATCGTTCGTAATTTTATATGTACGAAAATCAAAAACTAAAAATTAGAAACCGAACTCACCCTAAAATTTTGATAATAGTGAGATTCGACTACTGATATATGTGACTGTAATTTGTCTTTTATTATTTCTCAAAATTCGGTTACAAAACTAACTGATTAAAAGTAGCCCAATTTGAGTATTTGATGTGGTAATAGGTAAGGAAGGAAGAAAATATGAGAAAATGGGGGAAGAAACAGGGGAAGGAAGAAGCAGGCTAGAGAAAATTTGCAATAACCTTTTCTATATCGTTCATCTTCATTTCTGGTACATATATATAGAGCTGTGCATAACAACCTTGCATACGTCACATACTATGCATATTCTACCTATACCTTTTTGTAACAAACTAAAGCAAAATAATAAAAAGTGCAAAAAAGAAATAATACCCAATACTGTACGCATTTATGTGCTTGTAACTAACAATTTTTCATTTACTAACAAATCTACTTTAATTCAATAACCTCCTGGGTACTTGTATTAGTCTTTTAGGCTGCACATTAGTGTTCATGTTGTCTTCACGTGCTGTTGGCGTATCAATGTGCGTATAAACACGCACCCCTTCAAGATCAACTTTGCCATCTAGGTTGTTTGGTTGTTGATTAAGTGGAAATGGTTGTGGCGTGGTTGAAGAGGAGTTTGGGCATAATTTGAGGAGGGAGACGTGGAAGACCGAGTAAATGCAAGATTCTTGTGGTGGGAGCAGTTTATATGCGATCGGTCTTATACGTTTAATGACTTGATAGGGCCAAAGTATCTCTTTGATAGTTTATGTTGGGTGGATTTTAGCAAAGTCTGGCGGTATGGTTGTATCTTCACTAAAACCAAAGAGCCTGGCTCGAATTGCTTGTCACTGCGGTATTGGTCAGCATGACTTTTTATCCGAGCTTGAGCTTTTGTTATGTTTATCTTGATTAGTTGAAGTAATTGATCACGAGAAGCAGCAAATGCGTTCAAGCCTTATATTGGTCAAGTGTGTAAAACCCCGTGAATTCTATAACATTAAGCTACACAAATTAAAGTGTAATTAATTCTAAATGAAAGAATTAAGGGAAACGGGTTACACCATTGCATTCGTCTTGGAATTCTGCTTGAGATAGAGTCCGATTTTGCGTGAATCGGACTCCGTATGAAAGAGTTATGGCCTTCGGAAGTTTCAGAATAAGATTTAAATTCAAATAGCTCAGTTTAAAATTCAATATTCGAAAATCAGGTTCAAACTGGGCTGGGCGGGAAAATTCCCGCCCAGAGACCAGGTCGACCATAGGGTCGACCATGGTGTCGACCTGGCCACCCCAGGTCGACGATAGTGTCAACCTGGGTGTCAACCTGCCTGGTTGACTTGGCTGGCTAGGTCTGGCTCTGGCTCGAATTTCTGTGGCTCTGTGTGTCACTAGGGATGACGTGTCACCTCTTGATTGCTCTTTGAACTTTGTATGGTCTAGATTCCTCATGTCTTCATCTGACGGCTCAAAACAATTTAAAAATATATAAATACACCCTAAGTCTTAACTGAAAATTCACACAAAAAAAATAAGAAAGGAGTCGTCATGCTGCATGGGAGGAAATGAACATAGCCGTCAAGAGAGAAAAGCCTAGAGACGAATCAAATTAAGAAGAAGATTAAAGTTTAATCAAATTAATCAACGCAATGTTAGTCTACTCAAAGGAGCACATCTCAATTTCAGAATTCAGAATCCAGAATTCAAGATTCTGCATTTGTTGTAAGTATAGTAACCTTTCAGAATATGAATAAAAACTGTGATGTGATTCGATGTAAATGAAAATAGAATTGTGTTACTGTATGATATATATTCTGTGTATTGTAATGATTCTGTTATGACTTGTGTATTGATATTTGTGGCCTAAATTGATTGATGCAAGCCTATGGAACAATTGTATGTGGAAACAATGACACTTGCAAGTTTGTGGCAAAAACTAGAATTTGATCCCTTTATGTTTATGCCTGTGGCATGGACTATATACATTCACTAAGTCTAAAATAAGGCTTATGTAAACATGTTCTAGATTTGAAACCTTTTAATGCCTACATGACCCAAAACCTATGATATCATTCTTATGTTTATCTGCAAGTATAATTGGATCTATGTTAAGTAACGTTTGGGTTTCATAAACTATGCAAGTTCATGTTTATTTGCAAGTATAATTGGATCTATGTTAAATATTGTTTGGGTTTCGTAAACTATGCAAGTTCATGTTGAAATAGGCTATGTGATTAGATGTTATAATTGGACATTTTGGTGAATATACAACATGCTAGTTTCGTGGTTGACATTATGCCAAGTTAAACATGTTTAAACACAAGTTTGTATTAGCCTAAACTATGCCATTTCATATGTCACCTACTTAGTTATACTTTGATTTGAACGCAAGTTAACATGACCCATATTATATGTTAGTTGAATCGCTAAATTGCAAGTTCATGCGCTACACACCTTTATGTACTACATGTTCTTGATTTCCCCTTTTTCTCATGTTTATAAAGTTGGGCTGAATTGTGACAAGCCCAACACATGTTATAATGTTGCGAACAAACGGGGGTAATAACGTTGGGTGTAAAACATGAAAAATATATGTTGGCATGGTTGGCACATGCCAACGACAATGACATTTAAGTGGCATGAATCGATATACCCAAGAAAAAAGAACATGAAATTTACATATATAATTGAGAAGTAATAAAATATGTAAATTTAGAAAACATGATATGCTTAACCCGAGGTTGGATTGAGTTGTGATATAAACCTGCCCGGACCCGCCCGGCTGTCCAGTAGTCACAACAATACCTATCCAATGTGGGTGGTTAAGCATTGAGCCCAATAAGGACCCAAGGTTAGACTGAGCTACGGTGTAAACCTGCCCGGAACCGACCGGCACATCCATTAATCATAGCAATACTTGTCTAATGTGAGTGGTCTGGTGCTCCTAAGAGGCTAAGGACAGATGGTAGGGTTAAGTCAACTATAACACTTAACCAAATTCAACATATTAACAAGAATTGATGGGTGGGGTTAGGTAAATACAGACACTTAACCACTTAACATGTTTGACTAGAAAATCCTGGTAACGAGGGACCCGTTTCAGCAGTAACCCAAGTTAGGTATCAACGGTACCCTGAAACTAGGCAGGGTAGGGCACAATTACTGGGCTAATTGTAAGTGGTCAAAACGACGGCGGTGGGTGCACAGTGTAGGTCTAACGGGGTGTGGGCGTGCACACACTCCGGAGCAGACAACCAGGGCACTGGGGACACCAGTAGTATAACCTATGCCTTCTAGAATTTGTGTCGGGGTTGCCGCCATGGGTCTTGATACACCCCATGGTGGGACCAGCATAGGTATCTACAATTCTTGGGGGCCGTATGACACATGTTAACGCGAGTAGGAGCCGATCTTTAGAAAATGGGGATCACTTCACCCTCAGTATGGGGTGCCAGTTAGAATAAACTCAAGTAGGTGCAGAGATATATAGTGTGTGTAACACCCCGAATTTTTGAATAATCAGATTAACTAAATTAAATCATACTTAATTTCAAATATGGGAATTAAGGGAAATGGGTCATTCCATTGTGTTCGTCTCGGAATTCTACTTGAGATAGAGTCCGAGTTTGCGTAAAACAGATATCGTATGAAGAAGATATGGACGAACGAAGTTTGGTGGCTAAACAGGAAAAAAAAGATTGCACTGGCGCACTTGGGAAGTGCGCCAGTACAAATTTACATTGGCGCACTTCCCAAGTGCGCCCAGGCCGAGAGAAAACTTGCACAGCTTTCTGTTTTGACCTTGGCTGGCCTGGTCGGGTTCTGGTCGAATTTCTAAGCTCTGTTGTGTCACTAGGGCTAACTTGTCACTTTTTGATTGGCATCTCTTGAGATGGATGGCCTTGATTAACCCTAGTTTCATCAATGACTCTAATTAGTTTGAAACTCTATATAAACAACCCCCTAACCCCATTCTCTTTACACCATTCTTCTCTAACCTTATGCTACACAATTTCATTCCTATACTCTGCCTCCATTCTTATTAAATAAAATAATGGCGTCGTTACTCTGCTGGAATCAAAACTTGGACTGATGCATCTTCTTCCAACCTGAATAGAATTAAAAGCTAAATCAAATCTCAAATCAAAGATTAGAGCTACAACAACAATTAAAGAGGAGTAAATCAGCATTTCTGCATCAACAACAGTTTATTATCCTTTCTTAAAACGACGAAAGGCAAGTACAGTTATTTTCTGCTATAAACGTTAATTATGATTGTGACATGAATTGCAAATCTGAACTTGAGGTTATGTCTGTTCTATTCTGTTTAGATCTATCTTATTCTGTATCTCTTTCTTCTTTCTGTTCTATATCCAGGCTACAAAGAGCCTGAGCCAAATCTCATAAGAGATTAACGCGTGAACGCTAAAATGTTTGGGAAAAATAATGAACGATGCATAATTGGACAGGACTGATTCGAGGACATGACATAAAATCTGAGGCATATAATTGGACATGTGGCATATTTAACATATGACTTGAGATGGAGGCATAAAATATATTGGACTTATGACTTGGGAATCGGGACGTAGATTTAACCGTAAACATGAAACTAATTTAGATACATAGTACATGTTGTAATCTAGATCTGTAGTTAATTTGAGAAATAAACATATGGTTGATCTAGATCTGTTCATACTAGGTATGATAATCTGTGATTTGGGAGAAGGGAAATTATAGGACAACTTGAAACTTGGGGGCATAATGCATGTCTTAAATCAAGGTCTGATGTTAGAGTTTAAAGATAATTTACAACATGTTATGCATGAGTGATAATGCATGTTGAGGACATACTACATGTTATAGTTTAAAAATTTAGATTTTTGGGACATATTCTTTTATGTAAAAATTCATGACTTGAAAAAGGAATATGTGGCTTAGGCGTAGAGACCTATACAAAAACAGGATAACTATTAATGTGAATGCGCCTAAATAATGGTTTTTGGATATCTGGCATCATAGACTATAATTTGGCATAATCAATATTGTTTATCGTGATTTATGGAGAATATTTTGTACTATAATGATTAACTAAAAATTAGGAGGAAGATGTGGTATTATGAATTATGACCATGATTTGGCAAGTGAGTTTAGGCTATATTTATGATTAGGCAAAAGATGATATATATAATCTGCTAAATCTATTATCTGCTAAATTTGTTATATTGCCTAATCCGCTAGTTCTGTTATATTGCCTAAACTGCTAATTATATTGAATTGCCTAATCTACTGATTATGTTAAATTGCCTTATCTGCTAAATCTGCTAAATAGCCAAATCTGCAAGATCTGTTATCTGTTTAATCTGTTGAATGACGTAATCCGTTGGAACTGAAATGTTGAAATCTGAAGTATGTGAATCTGTAGGCTCGATTTAAAATTGAGCAAAACTTGTTAATAGAACCTTGAATAATCTGCTGTAACTTGTACAGAAGTTTAATCTGTTAAAAAAACAGAATTAGTCTGATATCTGAAAAATCTGTATTGGAATGAATTGGCTATGACACGAGGTTAGACTCTGTTTGCGGTAGAAGCCTGCCCGGAACCAACCGGCTTAACCAGCGACCGCAAACTGTCAGTCTAATGTGAGATGTCGTAGGCATAACTAAAATATGCTTAGACACGAGGTTAGGTCTATCTTGTGGCAGAAGTCTGCCCGGAACCGCCTGGCATATCCAACAGCCACAAGCTACCGACCTAATGTGAGAGGTCTGTGCATTAATATTTAATTAATGCAAATCTGGGATAAATATGATGTCTAAAACGTGTTGGGTGGGTAGGGTTAAACCAATTGGACTAATGAATTTAACAAACCCGTTCCGTGAATCTGTAGGCCCAATTACAAAGTTAGACAAATCTGTAAATTTGTTAAATCCGTATATCTGATCCGTTAGTCTGAAAACTTGTCTGATCTGTGAACTAGTTGATCGGAACTCTGTATGTCTGAACTTGTAAACAAGTTAATCTAAAATCTGTTAGTCTGGGGGACACAAGATTAGGAGGGAAATTACTTGTGTCATCTGTTGTTTGGGACCCATATTAGTCAGTAACCCTTTCTGGTATCAAAACTTTGACCCAACAGTAGGTATGGTCTGGGCACGCTAACTGAACTAATTATAAGTGGTTCATTCTGATAATGGCGAGGGGTGTTGATGGTGCGTTCCAACCGGGTCATGTGCGTGCATGGATCCCGGTCTGCCTCTGAGGATGTAAGACGCCGTGACATCTGTAAATAAGTCTGTGCCAATTGGTTGTCACTTTAGGGAGTGATACGCCCTATTGTGGAGCCGACACAGGGTATTTATGTATTAGGGAGCCGATCGCTTGGGGTAGGGTTTTAGGGTACACTTAGTTCTGTCTGTTTCTGTTGGTACCGTCTGTTTCTGTAGGGTGGTAACACCTGTCTGTTTCTGCGTGGTACCGTCTGTTTGGGTGGTAAAGGCCCATTTACTAGTGTACACCTAATTCTACATTCTGTTTCCGTAGGGATTAATATGTTTTTGTTTCTGTACCTTCTGTTCAGATGGTAAAGGCCCATATTAGCATTCTGTTTCTGTCTGTTTCTGTTCAGGTGGTAAAAGACCCATTATTAGCATTCTGTTTCTGTTCGGGTGGTAAAGGCCCATTATTAGCATTCTGTTTCTGTCTGTCTCTGTTGGGGTGGTAAAATCCCATTACTAGCATTCTCTTCTGTGGAAATTATTTTGTTCCCGTTTCTGTTCCAGTTTAGACATTGAGGTGACACCTAATCCTGTTATACTAGTATTAGTGCAGTGAAATGAAAAGTAATATTATTCTGTTTCATCTGTTTAACCTAAGTACATCTGCTGCTCCTATTACTATTATCTCTTATCCAGCTTATTTTCATGTCATAATTATTATTATCTGTTCATATGCTGAAAGTCACTGGACTTGCCAGACTTTATGTCTGACCTTGCTTGTTTTTGCCCCTTTTCTTCCGTCCCCCCCCCCCCAAGGTTTTCCAAGGAGGGAACACTTTAGCTTGATCCAGATTTCTTCTGCTTGAAGTACTTAGAGTGCTTAAAGTATGGCTTGACTCCTTATGGAAGCTTCTGTGGGGATTATGATTTTAAAGCTTTGTACTCTGATGACTTTCTGAACAAGACTGATATTTATGTACTTGAGTTTTTGGTAAAGATGTAACCAAACTGATTTCTATTTTCCGCTGTAATAAAGTTTATAATTTCTCAAGTATTGTTTATCTGTCTTGTAAATTTCTGTTCTGTCTACTAAAACGCTCCACCAAAGTTAAGGCATTCCCTTTGTGAGTGACCTTAACGGAGGTGGGGTGTTACACTTGGTATCAGAGCTGAAGGTTACCATATTGGATAAAGTTTTTGAAATTTAATTTCAAAAAGGTTTTAAAAAGGAAGTATCTTCAAAAGTAAAGCTTATTTTTGAAAAACATAATCCCCAAAAGCCATATATCTATCTTTTGAAATTTAACTTTGTTTCCTTCTTTCTCCAGGGCTCCCGGCTTTCTGGGAGGTAACCTCATCGCGGCCTGGTTATGTAGGCTTGATAAGACTACGACACCGGTCAAAGGGCAAATAAGCGCCCGACTTCCATCTGTAGCCGCAGTAGTCTCACCTACGGCTAATTTTCTTTCGAGCTTTGTAGGATTTTCCTTTCGATGGAGGCCGCTTTCGAGGGACTTGTCAACGTGTTACACATGGATAGTAAAGATGAGAATGAGGGAGTTTGGCTAAGGAGCACAACCCAAGGATGAGAAACTCATGGATATAGACTTGGTTCACAAAGGAGGCAAAATGGAAACATAAAAGAAGGAAGAAAAGTCTGAAGATAAAGGAAGAGAAAAGTGCTTTACTTATGGAAGCATGACTCATTTGAACAAGGATTGCCAAAAGAGGAAGGACACTCACTTCAACTGTGGTGAGATGGAACACTTCACTAGGGACTGCCCAAAGAAACGGGGGCAAGGATAGGGGACATGACCTACTTCGGGAAGGCGGGCGAATGCTCTCATAGTTAGTGGATAGGGTAGAAGTAGGAAAATTTCCGTAGAGAATTTAGTTTCCATATCTGATTAATTGTGTTAGAACTCTTTCCGATTATGGCATTTTGATTCTGTAGTCGAGTCTCTGCGCTTTAATACTAGTCTTGTTTCTGATCTGATTATAGTCTCAAACCCCATAGGGGTTACGACTCATCTGTTAGTGATAGGTTGGGGCTTTAGGGTATCTGTGTTAGGCGTCAAGTCTATTGTAATGCATACATTATGGGTTTTTGAGAGATATGGTGAGATTTTCACATGCCTAGTTTTCTAAGAATCATTCGATAATCTGATATGTACTAGTAGTCTGTAAGCATCTGGATATTCCTGAAAAGGTTAAGATTTACAGTTTTGACATTGTCTAAAGGGAGTAATCCTCTGGGTGTCAATCTGATATTGGTTTCGGTCTTCGGGGCTGATACTTAGGGGAATTATTCTCTCAACCCATGTCTAATGGGAACCAAGTTTTTGTTTTATCTGTACTCGCTTCCATCATTCGACTGTATCCTATCGATTGAATCTTCGAACTTTAGGTAGAAACTAATGGGTGTAAACATGTGTTTGAGACATGTTATGTTTGATGGTTGCAAGTGGATGTAAGTGGTTGCTCGTGGAAGCATATACACACACTAGGCACTAGATCGGCTCGAATACACTTTCATACTACATATGGATGTGTGAGCATTTTCAATTTCTGTGGATGCAAAATGATTGACTCATCACATAGATGTTGCATATGAATGAATGGTTGTCACTCATATAAGAATGATATGTATCAAATACGAAAATTTCATACATGTTGGGCTCATGGCACTGACATAATTCGCATTAAGGAGGTCAACTAAATCAGTGGACCGCCTGATCTTTTCATTAGATAAGGAACATATACACACACTTTTGCATATGTTCATACAACATTAGAAGTTTTCTAAGAACAATGGATGCTTGTGGATGATGGTTGAGTAGATGGATGATTGGATGGTAGGACACATTCTTCTTAACTTGAAGATTTCGGGGATGAAATCCTTTAAGTAGGGGAGAATGTAACACCCCAAATTTTTGAATAATCAGATTAAACTAAATTTAAGAATACTTAATTTCAAATGTTGGAATTAAGGGAAGGGTCGTTCCATTGCGTTCGTCTCAGAATTCTACATGAGATAGAGTCCGAGTTTGCGTAAAACGGATACCGTATGAAGAAGATATGGACGAACGAAGTTTGGTGGCTAAAATGGAAAAAAAAGATTGCACTGGCGCACTTGGGAAGTGCGCCAGTACAAATTTACATTGGCGCACTTCCCAAGTGCGCCCAGGCTGAGAGAAAACCTGCACAACTTTCTGGTTTGACCCTGGCTGGCCTGGTCGGGTTCTGGTCGAATTTCTGAGCTCTGCTGTGTCACTAAGGCTAACTTGTCACTTTTTGATTGGCTTCTCTTGAGATGGATAGCCTTGATTAACCCTAGCTTCATCGACGGCTCTAATAAGTTTGAAACCCTATATAAACAGCCCCCTAGCCCCATTCTCTTTACACCATTCTTCTCTAACCTTATGCTACACAATTTCAATCCTATACTTTGCCTCCGTTATTATTAAATAAAATAATGGCGTCGTTACTCTGCTGGAATCAAAACTTGGACTGATGCATCTTCTTCCAACCTGAATAGAATTAAAAGCTAAATCAAATCTCAAATCAAAGATTAGAGCTACAACAACAATTAAAGAGGAGTAATTCAGCATTTCTGCATCAACAACAGTTTATTATCCTTTCTTAAAACCAAGGAAGGCAAGTACAGTTATTTTCCGCTATAAACGTTAATTATGATTGTGACATGAATTGTAAATCTGAATTTGAGGTTATGTCTATTCTATTCTGTTTAGATCTATCTTATTCTGTATCTCTTTCTTCTTTCTATTCTATAGCCAGGCTACCACGAGCCTGAGCCAAATCTCATAAGAGATTAACGCGTGAACGCTAAAATGTTTGGGATAAATAATGAACGATGCATAACTGGACAGGACTGATTCGAGGACATGACATAAAATCTGAGGCATATAATTGGACATGTGGCATATTTAACATATGACTTGAGATTGAGGCATAAAATATATTGGACTTATGACTTGGGATTCGGGGCGTAGATTTAACCGTAAACATGAAACTAATTTAGATACATAGTACATGTTGTAATCTAGATCTATAGTTAATTTGAGAAATAAACATATGTTAGATCTAGATCTGTTCATACTAGGTATGATAATCTGTTATTTGGGAGAAGGGGAATTATAGGACAACTTGAAACTTGGGGGCATAATGCATGTCTTAAATCAAGGTCTGATGTTAGAGTTTAAAGATAATTTACAACATGTTATGCATGAGTGATAATGCAGGTTGAGGACATACTACATGTTATAGTTTAAAATTTTAGATTTTTGGGACATATTCTTTTATGTAAAAATTCATGACTTGAAAAAGGAATATGTGACTTAGGCGTAGAGACCTATACAAAAATAGGACAACTATTAATGTGAATGCGCCTAAATAATGGTTTTTGGATATCTGGCATCATAGGCTATAATTTGGCATAATCAATATTGTTTATCGTGATTTATGGAGAATATTTTGTATTTGTAATGTTTAACTAAAAATTAGGAGCAAGATGTGGTATTATGAATTATGACCATGATTTGGCAAGTGAGTTTAGGCTAAATTTATGATTAGGCAAAAGATGATATATATAATCTGCTAAATCTATTATCTGCTAAATCTGTTATATTGCCTAATCCGCTAGTTCTGTTATATTGCCTAAACTGCTAATTAGATTGAATTGCCTAATCTACTGATTATGTTAAATTGCCTTATCTGCTAAATCTGCTAAATAGCCAAATCTGCAAGATCTGTTATCTGCTTAATGTGTTGAATGACGTATTCTGTTGGAACTGAAATGCTGAAATTTGAAGTATGTGAATCTGTAGGCTCGATTTAAAATTGAGCAAAACTTGTTAATAGAAACTCGAATAATCTGCTGTAACTTGTACAGAATTTTAATCTATTAAATAAACAGAATTAGTCTGATATCTGAAAAATCTGTATTGAAATGAATTGGCTATGACACGAGGTTAGACTCTGGTTGCGGTAGAAGCCTGCCCGGAACCAACCGGCTTAACCAGCGACCGCAAACTGTTAGTCTAATGTGAGAGGTCGTAGACATAACTAAAATATGCTTAGACACGAGGTTAGGTCTGGCTTGTGGCAGAAGTCTGCCCAGAACCGCCCGGCATATCCAGCAGCCACAAGCTACCGACCTAATGTGAGAGGTCTGTGCATTAATATTTAATTAATGCAAATCTGGGATAAATATGATGTCTAAAACGTGTTGGGTGGGTAGGGTTAAACCAATTGGACTAAAGAATTTAACAAACCCGTTCCGTGAATCTGTAGGCCCAATTACAAAGTTAGACAAATCTGTAAATCTGCTAAATCCGTATATCTGATCCATTAGTCTGAAAACTTTTCTGATCTGTGAACTAGTTGATCGGAGCTCTGTATGTCTGAACTTGTAAACAAGTTAATCTGAAATCTGTTAGTCTGGGGGACACAAGGTTAGGAGGGAAATTACTTGTGTCATCTGTTGTTTGGGACCCATATTAGTCAGTAACCCTTTCTGGTATCAAAACTTTGACCCAACAGTAGGTAGGGTCCGGGTACGCTTACTGAACTAATTATAAGTGGTTCATTCTGATAATGGCGAAGGGTGTTGATGGTGCGTTCCAACTGAGTCATGTGCGTGCATGGATCCCGGATTGCCTCTGAGGATGTAAGACGTTGTGACATCTGTAAATAGGTCTGTGCCAATTGGTTGTCACTTTAGGGAGTGATACGCACTATTGTGGAGCCGACACAGGGTATTTATGTATTAGGGAGCCGATCGCTTGGGGTAGGGTTTTAGGGTACACTTAGTTCTGTCTGTTTCTGTTGGTACCATCTGTTTCTATTGGGTGGTAACACCTGTCTGTTTCTGCGTGGTACCGTCTGTTCGGGTGGTAAAAGCCCATTTACTAGTGTACACCTAATTCTACATTCTGTTTCCGTAGGGATTAATCTGTTTCTGTTTATGTACCTTCTGTTCAGATGGTAAAGGCCCATATTAGCATTCTGTTTCTATCTGTTTCTGTTCGGGTGGTAAAGGCCCATTATTAGCATTCTGTTTCTGTTCGGGTGGTAAAGGCCCATTATTAGCATTTTGTTTCTGTGTGTCTCTGTTGGGGTGGTAAAAGCCCATTACTAGCATTCTCTTCTGTGGAAATTATTCTGTTCCGGTTTCTGTTCCAGTTTAGACATTGAGGTGACACCTAATCCTATTATACTAGTATTATTGCAGAGAAATGAAAAGTAATATTATTCTGTTTCTTCTGTTTAACCTAAGTACATCTGCTGCTCCTGTTACTGTTATCTCTTATCCAACTAATTTTCATGTCATAATTATTATTATCTGTTCATATGCTGAAAGACACTGGACTTGCCAGACTTTATGTCTGACCTTGCTTGTTTTCGCCCCTTTTCTTCCGTCCCCCCCCCCTCCCCCCCCCCCCCCCGGTTTTCCAAGGAGGGAACACTTTAGCTTGATCCAGATTTCTTCTGCTTGAAGTACTTAGAGTGCTTAAAGTATGGCTTGACTCCTTATGGCAGCTTCTGTGGGGATTATGATTTTAAAGTTTTGTGCTCTGATGACTTTCTGAACAAGACTGATATTTATGTACTTGAGTTTTTGGTAAAGATGTAACCAAACTGATTTCTATTTTCCGCTGTAATAAAGTTTATAATTTCTCAAGTATTGTTTATCTGTCTTGTAAATTTCTGTTCTGTCTACTAAAATGCTCCTCCAAAGTTAGGGCATTCCCTTTGTGAGTGACCTTAACGGAGGTGGGGTGTTACAGTGTGGGTGCGATAGTACATTCGATTATAAATGTCACCTTCTTAGCTTGTGACACTTTCCTATTTTCAGTATATAAATCTATCATGCCCTTTTCTTATTCACATACTGAAGAGTTACTAGATTTACTCAGGCTTTATGTCTGACTCTATTTTCTTTTCGTCTTCTTTTCTTTCGTTTCCCCCCCCCCCCCCCAAAGGTCCACAGGGAGGAAACAGCTCAGCTCAGTCAGGCTCTTTACAAGCTCCAAGACCGTAGATGTATGATTTGGATCTCTTTTGCTCGGATTATGGCTTTGGATATCACTATGGGGATTTTTGTCACTTTATTTATGTTTTATGCTTCTTTAATAATCAAGACAGTAATGAAGTTGTAATGTTGGAAGTATTTTGAGACAATTACGGAATGTTTTTTTTGAACATGTATTGATGAAATAAAAGTCTGTTTGGTTTCCGCTGTTTAAAATATGTGTATTCATATCTGTCTTGAGTTTATTTGTGGCTTTTACTTATAAACCTCCACCAAAATTAAGGCATTCCCTTTGTGAGTGACCTTAACGGAGGTGGGGTGTTTCTCTTGGTATCAGAGCATAGGTTTACCAGACAAGATAAAAGTTTTTGAAATTTGTTTTCAAAAAGAAAGTTTAAAGAAGCATTTTTCAAGAAAAAGTGTTATATTTATAAAAAGACAAAATCCCCCAAAGCCATATGCCCTATCTATCTCTCTCTATCCTTCGTTTTGAATCTTTCCTTTCTGCTTCAGCATGTCTGGAGACCTTAATCTCCTGGAGGGAGTGCCGATTCCCGGCTGGTTTAGGAGGTACTTAGAAGCAAGGGCCAATGGCGTGGGCCCAACAGACATCCCTCCTCCAGTGGCCGCGGTTCTTCCTCCTCCTCCACATCCTCGTGGAAATGCCTTCGCAAAAACATGTAGAGACTTCAAGGCTATGGGTGGAAAAGACTTTTATGGAACAGAATCCTTTATAGGAGCAAGAAACTGGTTAAAGGAGACTGAGGATCTGTTTGTCATCTTCGGAGTTGATGACAGGCAAAAGATACAAATAGCGGTATGGTTGCTTAAGGATGAAGCTTCCTATTGGTGGGAAATTACCAATGCTCAAAGGGCGGTGGAAACATGGGAAGACTTCAGGACAAGGTTTGAGATGAAATTCCTCTCCCAAGCTGAAAGAAGCCTGCAAATGGAGAAGTTCCTAACTCTGAAACACGGAAGTATGACAATCAGGGAGTATGTTAAACAGTTTAATCAGCTGGCCAGATTTGGGCTAGACTTAGTAAACACCCAACACAAGAAGGTGCTTCGCTTCGTCAAAGGTTTGAATGAGCCTCTACACAGCCTTGCTATGAACCATGTATCCACTGGAGCGACTTATGAAAGCTTGGTGGACATGGCGTTACTACACGAGGAAGACCACGACTAGAAAGAAACTAAGGTGGAAGAGAAGAAAGAGGGTCTACAAGCAAAGAAAACAGACTTCAAGAAAGGAGGGAAGAACAATAAGCCCCGTGAGAAGAGAAGGTGCAATTTCTGTGGCATTGTGGGACATATATCAAAAGACTACCGAAAAAGGAAGGCAAAGATAGGTGGTTGCTTCCATTGTGGAGAGACTGGGCACTAGGCTAAGGACTGTCCAAAGAAGAAAGGGTAGGGACAGAAAGTCGGATCCACTTCAGGGGGTCAGGTTCATGCGCTAGTGGCACCTCAGCAGGAACACGGTAGTAATATTTCTGTAGAAAGTGTAGTTTATCTTTATGATCATCCAATTCGCACACTTTTTGACTCTGGTGCATTACACTCTTTTATTTCATCTACCTTAGTAGAATCTCTGCATCTAGACACTAGTATGGTAGAAGATCCCTTAGTAGTTTCAAATCCAATTGGGGGCTCCGCCTACTTGTCAATGGTTTGTTTGGGTTTGAAAATCTCTATTCTCAGCGTTGAGTTTAGCTGTAATGCCTTTGTTTTGGGCTTCTCGGGATAAGGTTTGATCTTAGGCATGGATTGGTTATCCAGTAATAGTGCCATTCTTGATTGTGCGAAAAGAGTAGTTAGGCTCTTGACTCGGCTTGGTAACAATCTAGAAATTTCTTGTAATCCCTTGAATGCTGTTATGCTTAGTTATCTAGAGTTGCTTGATGCTTCTGAGGAGAATTTGCAATCAGTTAGAGTAGTCCGGGAATATCCGGATGTCTTTGAGGAGGTGAAAGGCTTACCTCCGAGGCGGGAAATAGACTTCCGCATATATCTTGTGGATAATGCAAAGCCTGTAGCTTTACCTGTCAGACACATGGCTCCAAAGGAGAGAAGGGAGCTCAGTAAGCAGTTTAAAGAACTTCTCCAAAAGGGGTTCATTAGACGGAGCATTTCGGAATGGGGTGCTCCAGTGGTGTTCGCAACCAAAGCGGACAGTTCGCTTCGCCTTTGCGTTGACTATAGGGAGTTAAACAAATTGACCAAGAAAAATAGGCAACCTCTTCCCCGAATCGACGATTTGTTTGATCAGCTTGTAGGTGCGACGGTCTTCTCCCAACTTGATATGGCAACTGGGTTCCATCAGCTAAGAGTAGCTGAAGATAGCATTGATAAAACGGCGTTCAGAACCCTAAACGGTTTCTTCGAGTGGCTTGTCATGCCTTTCGGCTTGACAAACTCACCCGCTTATTTCGTAGACCTAATGAGCAGGGTGTTCAGAGAATTCCTCAACAAATTTGTGGTTGTCTTCGTAGATGATATCTTAATCTTCTCAAAGAATGAGGAAGAGCATGCTCAACATCTGAAAGAAATCATGGAAACTCTCCGTACACATCAGCTAAAAGCCAAATTCTCCAAATGCCACTTCTGGAGAAAGGAGGTAAGATTTCTGGGGCACATAGTGTCCAAAGAGGGGTTGGCTGTGGACCCCGCGAAAGTGGTGGTAGTGCAAGATTGGAAGACACCAAGAAATGCAACCGAAGTTTGAAGCTTTTTTTGGGCTAGCCGGTTTTTACCGAAAATTTATTAGGGATTTTGCAAAAATCTCAGCTCCACTCACAAGGCTAACAAAGAAGAATCTGGCGTTCACTTGGGATTTGGACTATGACATTGCTTTCCAACAATTAAAAAGGGCTCTTACAACAGCTCCAGTTCTAACTTTGCCTGATGGAAGCAAAATGTTCATAGTGTACACAGATGCATATGGAATGGGACTAGGCGTTGTTCTAATGCAAGAAGGAAGGGTAGTAGCTTATGGAGGAAGACAATTGAAAGTTCATGAAAAGAACTATCCAACCCACGATCTTGAGTTAGCCGCCATCGTCTTTGTGCTTAAGTCTTGGCGCCATTATCTCCTAGGTGAGAAGTTCGAATTATACACTGACCATAAATCGTTGAAATATCTCTTCTCGCAGAAGGATCTTAACTTGAGGCAGCAAAGATGGATGGAGTTTCTTGCCTCGTATGACTTTGAAATTTCCTATACTCCTGGCAAAGGTGACGTAGTAGCAGACGTGTTGAGCCGAAAGAAACTGACCTTAAGCCCGCTCTTTGTGGAAAGGCAAAGCTTGGAGTATATAGCCAGTTTTAACTTTAGGCCCTCCTCAGATTTTGTACCGGGTTTGTGAGCATCTCTCGAAGTATGACCTACTCTCTTGGACTCAATAGGGGCTGCACAATGCGAAGACCCTCAGCTTGTTGATGTGATTGATAAACTTATTAGGGGTGAGACTTCTAGCCACCTCAGTAGATACGCCATCGATGATAAGGGTTGGCTGAGGCGAGATGGAAGGTTATGTCCTACAAGCAAGGGAGTTGACAAAGAAGGTTCTCGAGGAAGCACATCATTCCAAGATGATTATACACCCTGGCGGTGATTAGATGTAGAAGGATATAAAAAGGACTTTCTTTTGGAGCGGCATGAAGCAAGACGTGGCAGATTTCGTTTCTAAGTGCATGACCTGCCAACAGGTCAAGGCAGAACAGAAGAAACCTGGAGGGCTACTTCATCCTTTAGAGGTCCCACAATGGAAGTGGGATAGCATTTCAATGGACTTCACTGATGGACTGCCTAGGTCGAGAAGAGGCAACACTAGCATTTGGGTAATAGTGGATAGGCTTACTAAGAGCGCCCACTTTATACCTATCAAGAGTAGAAGGACTGCCGCATCTCTAGCATCTCCTTATCTCAAGGAAATAGTTCGACTTCATGGGATACCCTCCAGCATTGTTAGTGACCGAGACCTTATCTTCACAAGTGAGTTTTGGCGGAGTCTACAAGAAGCTGTAGGCATACAGTTATGTTTGAGCACGGCCTATCACCCCCAAACCGATGGCCAGACGGAAAGGGTGAATAGAGTTTTAGAGAATCTTTTGAGACTTTGCGTTCTTGACTTTGGAGGGACTTGGGAGGATCACCTTCCTTTAGTGGAATTTGCCTACAACAACAGCTACCAAGCTACCATCGGTATAGCGCCCTTCGAAGCCTTGTATGGAAGACCGTGCAAATCACCAACTTGTTGGTGGGAGTCAATAGATAAACTTATACTTGGCCCGGATATGATTCGAGAGACTTCAGAGAAAGTAGACTTGATACGTAGGAGAATGAAGACTGCCCAAGACAGACAGAAATCCTACGCCGACAAAAGAAGGACCGACCTTGAATTTGAGGTTGGGGACAGGGTTTTCCTTAAAGTATCTCCCTTAAGGAACATCGTTCGTTTTGGATCCGCCGGAAAGCTAGCACCAAGATTTGTAGGACTGTTTCCTATCATCGAGAAGGTTGGGAAGATGGCCTATAGATTAGAGCTACCCGAGAGACTGGCCAGAGTTCACAACGTCTTTCATGTTTCTCACCTCCGGAAGTGTTTGCATGAGTCTGCGGAAGTGGTGGAACCTAGCATTCTAGAAGAAGCCGAAGTGGAACGTGAAGCAACTGTGAGGAAAGTTCCTACCCGCATCTTAGGAACTGAAGTGAAAAAGCTACGCAACCGTGAAGTCAAACTTGTTAAAGCTCAGTGGAGCGACGCCGAGGAAGACGCGACTTGGGAAACTGAGGACATAATACGCGCTGCCTACCCTCTTCTTTTTGAGGGTACGTCTTTGATCTCTCTTTTTCCTTAAGTTATGCTTTATCTATCTTTTTAGGTATATCTCCTCGGTCCTTTTCCTAACTCCTTAGGTAGAAAACAAATGGATGCAAACATGTATTTGAAAACATGTTATGGATGATGGCTGCAAATGGTTGCTAGTGATTGCTAGTGGTTGCTCGTGGATGCATATACAAACACACCTTAGGTTATAGATCGGCTCAGTCACTTCATATTGCATATGCATAAATATGTATTCTCATTTGTCTATGGTTGAAACTTGATATTCTGTCATATTTTCGTTGCATTTGTGTGAATAGTTGTGCACTCATATAGAATTATGAGTAGGAAAAATTTGCATACATAATGGATTCATGACACTTACATGATTCACATTAAGGAGGTCAACTGAATCAGTAGACCGCCTGATTTCTGCATTATATAAGGACATGTACACACACTATTCAAATGATCATGAAGCATTAGAAGTCTTTTAAGGACAGTGGATGCATGTGTTTGTTGGTTGAGTAGATGGACTGTTGGATGGTAGCATATACATTCTTCCTAGCTTGAAGATTTCGGGGACGAAATCCTTTTAAGGGGGGGAGAATGTAACACCCCGTGAATTCTATAACATTAAGCTTCACAAATTAAAGTGTAATTAATTCTAAATGAAAGAATCAAGGGAAATGGGTTATGCTATTGCGTTCGTCTCGGAATTCTGCTTGAGATAGAGTTCGAGTTTGCGCGAATCGGACTCCGTATGAAGGAGTTATGGCCTTCGGAAGTTTCAGAATAAGATTTAATTTCAAACAGCTCAGTTTAAAATTCGAAATTTGAAAAACAGGTTCAAACTGGGATGGGCGGGAAAATTCCCGCCCAGAGACAGGTCGACCATAGAGTCGACCATGGTGTCGACCTGGCTACCCCAGGTCGACCATGGTGTCGACCTGGCCACCCTAGGTCGACCATAGTGTCAACCTGGGTGTCGACCTGCCAGTCGACCTACCTAGTCGACCGGGCTGGCTAGGTCTGGCTCTGGCTCGAATTTCTATGGCTCTGTGTGTCACTAGGTCTGACGTGTCACCTCTTGATTGCTCTTTGAACTTTGTATGGTCTAGATTCCTCCTGTCTTCATCTGACGGCTCAAAACAATTTAAAAATCTATAAATACACCCTAAGTCTCAACTGAAAATTCACACAAAAAAATAAGAAAGGAGTCGTCTTGCTGCCAGGGAGGAATTGAACATAGTCGTCAAGAGAGAAAAGCCTAGAGACGAATCAAATTAAGAAGAAGATTAAAGTTTAATCAAATTAATCAACGCAACGTTAGTCTACCCAAAGGAGCGCATCTCAATTTCAGAATTCAGAATCCAGAATTCAAGATTCTGCATTCGTTGTAAGTATAGTAACCTTTCAGAATGTGAATAAAAACTGTGATGTGATTCGATGTAAATGAAAATAGAATTGTGTTATTGTATGATATATATTCTGTGTATTGTAATGATTCTGTTATGACTTGTGTATTGATATTTGTGGCCTAAATTGATTGATGCAAGCCTATGGAACAATTGTATGTGAAAACAATGGCACTTGCAAGTTTGTGGCAAAAACTAGAATTTGATCCCTTTATGCTTATGCCTATGGCATGGACTATATACATTCACTAAGTCTAAATTAAGGCTTATGTAAACATGTTCTAGATTTGAAACCTTTTAATGCCTACATGACCCAAAACCTATGATATCATTCTTATGTTTATCTGCATGTATAATTGGATATATGTTAAGTATCGTTTGGGTTTCATAAACTATGCAAGTTCATGTTTATTTGCAAGTATAATTGGATCTATATTAAGTATCGTTTGGGTTTCATAAACTATGCAAGTTCATGTTGAAATAGGCTATGTGATTAGATGTTATAATTGGACATTTTGGTGAATATACAACATGCTAGTTTTGTGGTTGACATTATGCCAAGTTAAACATGTTTAAATACAAGTTTGTATTAGCCTAAACTATGTCATTTCATATGCCACCTACTTAGTTATACTTAGATTTGAATGCAAGTTCACATGATCCATATTATATGTTAGTTGAATCGCTATATTGCTAGTTCATGCGCTACACACCTTTATGTATTACATGTTCTTGATTTCCCCTTTTGCTCACGTTTATAAAGTTGGGATGAATTGTGACAAGCCCAACACATGTTATAATGTTGCGAACAAACGGGGGTAATAACGTTGGGTGTAAAACATGAAAAATATATGTTGGCATGGTTGGCACATGCCAACGACAATGACATTTAATTGGCATGAAATGATATACCCAAGAATAAAGAACATGAAATTTACATATATAATTGAGAAGTAATAAAATATGTAAATTTAGAAAACACGATATGCTTAACCCGAGGTTGGATTGAGTTGTGATGTAAACCTGCCCGGACCCGCCCGGCTGTCCAGTAGTCACAACAATACCTATCCAATGTGGGTGGTTAAGCATTGAGCCCAATAAGGACCCGAGGTTAGACTGAGCTATGGTGTAAACCTGCCCGGAACCGAACGACACATCCAGTAACCGTAGCAATACCTGTCTAATGTGAGTGGTCTGGTGCTCCTAAGAGGCTAAGGACAGATAGTAGGGTTAAGTCAACTATAACACTTAACCAAATTCAACATGTTAACAAGAATTGATGGGTGGGGTTAGGTAAATACAGACACTTAACCACTTAACATGTTTGACTAGAAAATCCTGATAACGAGGGACCCATTTCAGTAGTAACCCAAGTTAGGTATCAACGGTACCCTGAAACTAGGCAGGGTGGGGCACGGTTACTGGGCTGATTGTAAGCGGTCAAAACGACGGCGGTGGGTGTACAGTGTAGGTCTAACGGGGTGCGGGCGTGCACACACTTCGGAGCAGACAACCAGGGCACTGGGGACACCAGTAGTATAACCTATGCCTTCTAGAATTTGTGTCGGGGTCGCCGCCATGGGTCTTGATACACCCCATGGTGGGACCAGCATTGGCATCTACAATTCTTGGGGGTCGTATGACACATGTTAACACGAGTAGGAGCCGATCTTTAGAAAATGGGGATCACTTCACCCTCAGCATGGGGTGCCAGTTAGAATAAACTCAAGTAGGTGCAGAGATATATAGTGTGGGTGCGATAGTACATTCGATTCTAAACATCGCCTCCTTAGCTTGTGACACTTTCCTATTTTCAGTATATATCTATCATGCCCTTTTCTTATTCACATACTGAAGAGTTACTAGATTTACTCAGGCTTTATGTCTGACTCTATTTTCTTTCGTCTTCTTTTCTTTCGTACCCCCCTCCCCCCTCCAGGTCCACAGGGAGGAAACAGCTCAGCTCGGTCAGGCTCTTTACAAGCTCCAAGTACGTAGATGTATGATTTGGATCTCTTTTGCTCGGATTATGGCTTTGGATATCACTATGGGGATTTTTGTCACTTTATTTATGTTTTATGCTTCTTTAATAATCAAGACAGTAATGAAGTTGTAATGTTGGAAGTATTTTGTGACAATTATGGAATGTTTTGTTTGAACACATATTGATGAAATAAAAGTCTGTTTGGTTTCCACTGTTTAAAATATGTGTATTTATATCTGTCTTGAGTTTATCTGTGGCTTTTACTTATAAACCTTCATCAAAATTAAGGCATTTCCTTTGTGAGTGGCCTTAATGGAGGTGGGGTGTTTCAAAGTGAGGTAACTGGATATTATTGGAGGTGGTTGTTCATAAACAACCAGGAAAAATGACATTTTCAGTGATATGTATTTATTGGTATTGTACCACAATTTTGCCCAAAGATGGCATTTAACCCATTTCATTGGTATATCAACGATAATGGCTCACAAATATATTCCAAGACAATGATTGACGACCTCGGATTGATCACCGGTTTGTGGGTGGTATGCACTGCTCACTTGAAGTTTTGTTCCATATAGACGAAATAAATCCTTCCAAAACTTACTGGTGAACAAGCGGTCACGGTTGATAATGACAGAACGAGGGAATCCATGTAAATGAACGTACTCATGAAGAAAATGTGCAGCTAGTTGGGACGCCTAAACTGATGTGGGCAGTGCACAGGAATAGGCGTATTTGGACAAGCGGGCAACTATCACCCAAATTGTAGTTTTGCTTGGCAGATTATGTGTAACACCCCGAATTTTCTATTAACACTAAAGTGTGTAAGAGGGGGGATGTATCTAATATGAATATAAAAGTGTGTAAGAGAGGGGATGTATCTAATATGAATATAATAATATTAATAAGTGTGTAAGAGAGGGGATGTATCTACTATGAATATAAAAATATTAATAAGTGTGTAAGAGAGGGGATGTATCTAATATGAATATAAAAATATTAATAAGTGTGTAAGAGAGGGGATGTATCTAATATGAATATAAAAATATTAATAAGTGTGTAAGAGAGGGGATGTATCTAATATGTATATAAAAACAATAATAAGTGTGTAAAAGGGGGGGGATGTATCTAATGTGTACATTGTAGAATATATATATATATATATATATATATATATATATATATATATATATATATATATTGCTGAGTGTTTGCTGAGTCACTTCTGACTCATTGCTGAGTCAACAAGATAAACCCCATCTTGTCTGAACGGCTGCGGTTATTTCTAGGTTAAATCTAATGGCCTAAATGCATTCTAAAATCTATAAATAAGTGGGTAGACCCTAAACCTAAATCACTTGTAAAATTAGAGAAGCTACCGTCATGCTGCTGCCATGGAGTTCAGCGTAGCCGTCACAAACTAAGAAGGGGAAGCCTAATCATCTACAACTAAATCTACACAAATCAAATCAAAAGATCTCTCTTTCTCTAATTCTTTTCTTTTGTTGGTGAGTATGATGATTCTCACAAGACTATTACAAACTAATTTGACTCAGTTATGAATGGATCACAAGAAAGTGATGTGATTTGTAATTGTAAATTCTATATATTGTGGATCTCTTATTATGTTATTATGTTGTCGTATGATGTAAATTATATATGCTATGTCATGCTATGTTGTAAATTCTCTTATGCTATGTCGTGCTATGTTGAGAATCATGTCAAGCTATGTTATACTATCATACTATGCCATGTTATAAATCATGCTATATTATGTTGTAAAATCATGATGTTGTTGGAACATGCTTAAAGTTATGTTTTTTTAAATTTAAATGGATCTTGTTTATGGGAATTTGCCTATTAGGTTAGGTGTACCCATAAACTTGAAACTATAATTAAATAAAACTTGAATATGGGAATTTGCCTATTGAGTTAGGTGTACCCATATAAAACCATGTTGTAAAAAAATTAGATGATGTTGATTCACACATGTTCATATGTAAGTTTATGAAAATTGATTGAGATTATATTAGGTGAATTTTGAACAAGTTGACACCTTTAGGTCCATGACATGTATAATCTATGCAAGTTGGACATATGCAAGTTTCACCCCTTATTATGATTCATTTGGTCACATATACATGTTGTTATTATGATAATCTCTTTTATGCTATGAGTTAGGCTATTCGAGTCTAACATATATTTTGCGAATAAACGTTCAAACGTGGGGTAGGGGTAATATTAGGAATTAATAAATTGGGTGCAATTTTGTAAGATTTTGCATACCATGAATGGATGTCCATAATTGAGTCAATTATGGACATTGTTAAAAATTGGAAGTAATTAATAATTCAAGTAGGGAATTATTAAAATTGGGGGAAAGTGGATTATTATTAATAATCAATGCTTAGGACACGAGGTTGGACCCGTTTGTGATGTAAACCTGCCCGGACCCGCCCGGCAAATCCAGTAGTCACAAATGTCGGCCCAATGTGAGATGTCCTAGGCCCAAACTAAAGCATAACAGTTGTAAAGACACGAGGTTAGACTCTTTTATGGTGTAAGACTACCCGGACCCGCCCGGCAAATCCAGCTGCCATAAATGCCAGTCTAATGTGAGAGGTCTTTATGAGGTTATGGCCTTAATGAACTAAGAAATACTTAACCAGATAATCATGTAAGGTGGGACATGGGGGTTAAGTAGGTGCCTTGGGTGGCATGAGGAATCTGGTGGTTGCCTTTAGAGGCATTTGAAATACGATTAGACTTAACCAAACACACATGTAAATGAACATGACTAAGTGGGTTAAGTGGGATGGACTAATGGGGACAAGCTTAGGTGGAATGCTTGTGGTAAATAGTGGGGGCCCATTTCAACCAGTATCCCAAAACGTATCTTTGTGGGCTCGACCCAAGTCGAGGACGGGACACGCATACTGGGTTTGACTATAAGAGGCCAAAACAGGGAGCGGTCGCAACGCAAGTCCAACGGGTTTCATATGCGTGTGTGGACCCGGGCTGGTAGGTAAGACGTTGTTGCATCGTGTAGGTATAAGCCGTGCATTTCCGTTGTATCAGGTTGCCACTTTAGGGGAGTGATACACCCCACTGTGGGGCCAGCACGGGTATCTACGAGTTAGGGAGCCAATCGAATAATGGGAAGTAGGGTACACCTAGTGGAGATAGGGGCAGGCGGCACCTATGTAGTCAGCTAGGGGTACGTAAAGCCATTGGGAAAGTTTCTAAGTGAAGCTAAGTGGGATGAATCTTTAGGGTGACTGGTGTGGTGCAGAATAGTGTTTATCCTTTAGTATTTAGGAGCGCCTATAACGTTGCCTTTAGCGATTGTCTATGTCCTTAATCTGCTCTTCATAGACATTTTCTTGTTTTCAAGCTTATGCCTTAGTCCATTTATTTTGGTAATAGTATTGTAGAATTATCATATTCACCAGACTTATGTCTGACCCCCTCTTTTCCATCCTTTTTCTCCCTTCAGGTCCGCAGGTTGGGCCAAGTTCTAGTGGAGTCTAGTTGGATCGCTTATCTTCTGGAAAGCTTGGACTGCTGAAGTAAAGTCCAGCTTGTTATCTTTCTTTTTAATGGCTATTCATGTAATGGGATTATGTACTTGTTTTATCAAGATAGATATTGTACTTGACATTGAATATGGTGTTATGATGTAATCAAACATGTTTTGACTTCTGCTACAATGAAATAAAGTTTTTGAATTTCCAAGTACTATTTTATATCTGTCTTGTTGTAATTTTACTGTTCTATATTCACTTAAAACCTCCATGGAAGTTAATGCATTCCCTTTGTGAGTGACATTAATGGACGTGGGGTGTTACACGTGGTATCAGAGCATAAGGTTACCAGAACAGATAAAAAAAAAATTTAGAAAAATATTTTTTTTTCTAAAGTATTTTTGGAAGAAGTGCTTTCAAAAAAAAAGTTATTTAAAGAGAGTTTTTATGAAAAACATAATCCCAAATAGCCACATACTTATCTTTATCTTTCGAATTCTCCATTTTGAATCTTTCCTTTTTCGTTTCAGCATGGCTGAAGATCTTAATCTCCCAGAAGGTGTGACGATTCCAGGGTGGTTTAGGAGATACTTGGAGGCTAGGGCCACCACTGCAGGCCCAGCGGATACTCCTCCACCCCTAGTTGCACCCATTCCTCCTCCTCCTCCTCCTCCTCGTGTTGACACTTTTGCAAAGACGTGCAAGGAATTCAAGGCTATGGGAGGAAAAACTTTTCAAGGGACTGAGACGTTTGTGGAGGCCAGAGATTGGCTTAAGGAGACTGAGGAATTGTTGGATATCTTTGAAGTGGAAGATGGGAGGAAAGTCCGTTTAGCTGCTTGGTTAATGAAGGGAGAGGCCTCGTTTTGGTGGGAGGTCACTAACGGGGAACGTCCAGTTGATTCATGGGCGGATTTCAGACGAAGGTTTGAGGCAAAGTTTCTTTCAAGGGCAGAGGAGAACTTAAATATGGAAAAATTCCTGGCACTAAAGCAAGGGAGCTCATCAGTAAAGGAATATGTCAATAAATTTAATCAGTTAGCAAGGTTTGGCTTGGAGTTGGTGAACACGCCAGAGAAGAAAGCTTTGAGGTTCGTTAGAGGCTTGAATGAACCGTTGCAAGGGTTGGCTATGACCCACATCCCTATGGGAGCCACCTTTGAAAAGCTAGTAGAAATGGCACTTATGCATGAGGATAAGGCAGTTGAAAAGAAAGGGGATCAGAAGAAACCCCAACAGCAAAATAAGAAGGGTGGTAAAAACAATAATGGCAAAGGGAAGAAGAAATGCTTCAATTGTGGGACGCCTGGCCATCTCAGCAAAGATTGTAGAAAGAAAAAGAAGACTGGTTGTTTTCATTGTGGAGATGCGGGACATTTAGTGAAGGACTGTCCAAAGAAGGGGCAGAGGGCAGGGTCTACCTCGGGAGGACAGGTGCAGGCTCTTATGGCACCAGGGCAGGCAAGGGGGCAAGTTCAGGCTATTGCGGCCCCACCGCTGCAAGAAAGAGGTAGAACAATTTCTGTTGAAAGCTTAGTTTTTCTGTTTGATCATCCTGTCCGTACCTTATTCGATTCTGGCGCATCTCATTCGTTTATCTCTACATCATTAGTTGAATCACTGCACTTGAACACCAGTTTAGTAGAGGATCCCTTGGTCGTTTCAAATCCAATTGGGGGTTCGGCTCATTTGACCATGATATGTTTGGATTTGAAAATCTCTATACTTAGCGTTGAATTTAGATGTGATGCTTATGTATTGGGCTTCACGGGCTATGGGCTAATTTTAGGAATGGATTGGTTGTCTAGAAATAGGGCCATTCTTGATTGTGAAAGGAGAGTAGTTAGGCTTGTGACTCGCCTTGGTAATGCTCTCGACATCTTTTGTAATCCCATAAATTCCATTATGCTAAGTTATCTTGAATCGCTTGACGCGTCTGTAGAGAACCTGCGATCGGTAGAAGTGGTCCGGGAATATCCGGATGTGTTTGAGGAGGTGAAGGGCTTACCTCCAAAGCGGGAGATAGACTTTCGAATTTATCTTGTGGATAATGCTAAACCCGTATCTTTGCCAGTGCGCCACATGGCTCCTCGTGAAAGGAGGGAACTCAATAAGCAAGTAAAGGAGTTGCTTGAGAAGGGGTTCATAAGACGTAGTATATCGGAGTGGGGTGCTCCAGTAGTTTTTGCCACAAAGGCGGATGGGTCTCTTAGACTTTGTATGGACTATAGAGAACTAAACAAGCTTACTAAAAAGAACCGACACCCACTGTCGAGGATTGACGATCTCTTTGATCAGTTAGTTGGCGCCTCAGTGTTTTCGCAGTTGGACTTAGCCACTGGCTTTCATCAACTGAGAGTGGCTGAGGATAGTATAGATAAGACTGCTTTTAGGACTCCTGACGGATTCTATGAATGGCTAGTGATGCCCTTTGGTTTGACAAACGCCCCTGCATATTTTGTTGAATTGATGAGTAGGGTGTTTAGGGAATACCTTAACAAATTCGTGGTAGTCTTTGTGGATGACATCTTAGTCTTTTCTAAGAATAAAGAAGAGCACTCCCTACATCTTAGGGAAGTGTTGGAAACCCTTCGAGCACATAACCTTAAGGCAAAATTTTCTAAGTGTCACTTCTGGAGGAAGGAAGTATGGTTCTTAGGGCACGTGGTTTCCAAAGAAGGGATAGCAGTGGATCCCGCAAAGGTGGTGGCCATCCAAGATTGGAAGGTCCATAAAAATGCAACCGAAGTAAGAAGTTTCTTGGGGTTGGCTGGCTATTATAGGAAGTTTATCAAAGACTTCGCAAAAATATCAGCTCCATTAACACGGTTAACGAAGAAGAACCTGGTTTTTACGTGGGACAAAGATTGCGATGATGCGTTCCAACGTTTAAAGAGAGCCTTAACTTCAGCCCCAGTCTTAGTGCTGCCAGACGGGAATAAACCGTTTACCATCTATACTGATGCTTGTGGGACGGGACTTGGCGCGGTCCTCATGCAAGAGGGAAGAGTAATAGCCTATGGTGGAAGGCAGTTGAGGGTTCATGAAAAGAATTACCCCACGCATGACTTAGAGCTAGCCGCAATTGTTTTCGCGCTTAAGTCTTGGCGTCACTATCTTCTTGGTGAGAAATTCGAACTGTTCACTGACCACAAATCATTAAAATACTTATTCTCTCAGAAGGATTTGAATTTAAGGCAGCAACGGTGGATGGAATTCTTAGCCTCCTACGATTTTGAAATAGCATATACCCCGGGCAAGGGTAACGTGGTGGCAGACGCCTTAAGTAGGAAAAGGTTGTCCTTGAGTCCGTTGTTTGTTGAACGACAAAGCTTAGAATTCATCTCTATGTTTGACTTTAGACCCTCCGTTGACTTAGTACCCGGTCTGTTAGCATCCTTGGAGGTTAGACCTACACTTCTAGGACGGGTTGGTGAGGCACAGCGAGACGACCCACAGTTGGTTGAGATAGTAGAAAAGCTCAAAGGGGGGAGTCGTCAAGCCATCTTCGTAGGTATACCCTAGACGATAAGGGTTGGTTACGAAGGGATAATAGACTTTGTGTACCACAAGACGAAGACTTAAGGAAGGCCATTCTTGATGATGCTCATCGCTCAAAATGACCATTCATCCCGGCGGGGATAAGATGTACAAAGATATGAAGCGGGTTTTCTTTTGGGCCGGTATGAAAAAGGATGTGGCCGAGTACGTCGCTAGATGCTTGGTGTGCCAACGAGTTAAAGCAGAACAAAAGAAACCCGGTGGGTTGCTTCACCCATTAGAAGTTCCACTATGGAAATGGGAAAGCATCTCAATGGATTTTGTGGATGGATTACCAAGATCAAGGAAGGGTAACACGGGGATTTGGGTTATAGTAGATAGACTTACTAAAAGCGCCCATTTTATTCCCGTGAAAAGTAAGAGGACTGCTCCGTGGTTGGCTTCTGCATACATTAAGGAGATAGTTCATTTGCACGGTATTCCTTCTAGTATAGTAAGCGACCGTGACCCCATCTTTACTAGCGAATTTTAGAAGAGTTTACAAGAGGCGGTAGGGACTCAGCTATGTTTGAGCACCGCATATCATCCTCAGACAGACGGCCAGACCGAGAGGGTGAATCGCATTCTAGAGGATCTTTTAAGGCTTTGTATCCTAGACTTTGGGGGTACATGGGAAGAGCACCTTCCGTTAGTAGAATTCGCATATAATAATAGCTTTCAGTCTAGTATTGGCATGGCACCTTTCGAAGCTCTTTATGGAAGGCCTTGCCGTTCGCCTACATGTTGGTGGGAATCTACCGATAAAATCCTACTTGGGCCCGATATGGTTAGGGAAACCTCGGAGAAGATTGAGTTGATTCGAAGGAGGATGAAAGCAGCACAAGATAGGCAAAAATCGTATGCTGATAAGAGGAGGACAGATCTTGAGTTTGACATTGGGGACATGGTTTTTATCAAAGTATCTCCGTTACAGAATGTTGTTCGCTTTGGGTCCGTGGGGAAATTAGCACCAAGGTTTGTAGGGCCGTTTCCTGTAAAAGACAAGATTGGGAAGATGGCATATAGGGTGGAGTTGCCTGAGAAACTTAGTGGAGTACACGACGTATTCCATGTATCACATTTGAGGAAATGTTTGCACAAGACCGCGGAGGTGGTAGAGCCGAGCTTGCTTAAAGAGGTGGAAATAGAGCATGATGCAACAATTAGACGAGCTCCTACATGCATTCTTGGGTCGGAGGTCAAAAAGTTGAGGAATCGAGAGGTCAGACTGGTCAAAGTGCAATGGGGAGATGATGAGAGCAACGCAACTTGGGAGACAGAAGAGAAGATGCGTTCGTTGTACCCTTTTCTTTTTGAGGGTATGTCTTTTAATTTCTCCTTTATCACTTAGCTTATCTTATCTTATCTTTAGTATGTCCTCTCATTAGTATCTTTGACCTTTAGTTAGGATAATCCTATGGTTGAAACATGTGTTTGAGACATGTTATGTATGATGGATGCAAAATGGATGCAAGTGTTTGCTAGTGGTTGCTCGTGGATGCATATATACACACACTTTAGGCACTAGATCGGCTCAGTCACTACATATTGCATATTGCATATATATGGATGTATTTAGTAAAATGGATGAACGATGGTTGTATTATCATGTGGATGCTGCATTCAGATGATGGTTGTGCACGCATATAGAAGTATTATGTAGCATTAAGAATCTTTTGCATACATAATGGATGCATGGCACGATCATAGTTGCATTAAGGAGGTCAACTGAATCAGTGGACCACCTGATTTTGCATTAGATACGGACATATACACACACTGTGCATTTAAACATGAAAGCATTAGAAGTCTGTAAGGACAATGGATGCCTGTGTATGATGGATGAGTAGATGGACGTTTGGATGGTAGGATATACATTCTTCCAGACTTGAAGATTTCGGGGACGAAATCCTAAAAGGAGGGGAGAATGTAACACCCCGAATTTTCTATTAACACTAAAGTGTGTAAGAGGAGGGATGTATCTAATATGAATATAAAAGTGTGTAAGAGAGGGGATGTATCTAATATGAATATAAAAATATTAATAAGTGTGTAAGAGAGGGGATGTATCTAATATGAATATAAAAGTGTGTAAGAGAGGGGATGTATCTAATATGAATATAATAATATTAATAAGTGTGTAAGAGAGGGGATGTATCTAATATGAATATAAAAATATTAATAAGTGTGTAAGAGAGGGGATGTATCTAATATGTATATAAAAACAATAATAAGTGTGTAAAAGGGGAGGATGTATCTAATGTGTACATTGTAGAATATATATATATATATATATATATATATATATATATATATATATATATTGCTGAGTGTTTGCTGAGTCACTTCTGACTCATTGCTGAGTCAACAAGATAAACCCCATCTTGTCTGAACGGCTGCGGTTATTTCTAGGTTAAATCTAATGGCCTAAATGCATTCTAAAATCTATAAATAAGTGGGTAGACCCTAAACCTAAATCACTTGTAAAATTAGAGAAGCTACCGTCATGCTGCTGCCATGGAGTTCAGCGTAGCCGTCACAAACTAAGAAGAGGAAGCCTAATCATCTACAACTAAATCTACACAAATCAAATCAAAAGATCTCTCTTTCTCTAATTCTTTTCTTTTGTTGGTGAGTATGATGATTCTCACAAGACTATTACAAACTAATTTGACTCAGTTATGAATGGATCACAAGAAAGTGATGTGATTTGTAATTGTAAATTCTATATATTGTGGATCTCTTATTATGTTATTATGTTGTCGTATGATGTAAATTATATATGCTATGTCATGCTATGTTGTAAATTCTCTTATGCTATGTCGTGCTATGTTGAGAATCATGTCAAGCTATGTTATACTATCATACTATGCCATGTTATAAATCATGCTATATTATGTTGTAAAATCATGATGTTGTTGGAACATGCTTAAAGTTATGTTTTTTTTAATTTAAATGGATCTTGTTTATGGGAATTTGCCTATTAGGTTAGGTGTACCCATAAACTTGAAACTATAATTAAATAAAACTTGAATATGGGAATTTGCCTATTGAGTTAGGTGTACCCATATAAAACCATGTTGTAAAAAAATTAGATGATGTTGATTCACACATGTTCATATGTAAGTTTATGAAAATTGATTGAGATTATATTAGGTGAATTTTGAACAAGTTGACACCTTTAGGTCCATGACATGTATAATCTATGCAAGTTGGACATATGCAAGTTTCACCCCTTATTATGATTCATTTGGTCACATATACATGTTGTTATTATGATAATCTCTTTTATGCTATGAGTTAGGCTATTCGAGTCTAACATATATTTTGCGAATAAACGTTCAAACGTGGGGTAGGGGTAATATTAGGAATTAATAAATTGGGTGCAATTTTGTAAGATTTTGCATACCATGAATGGATGTCCATAATTGAGTCAATTATGGACATTGTTAAAAATTGGAAGTAATTAATAATTCAAGTAGGGAATTATTAAAATTGGGGGAAAGTGGATTATTATTAATAATCAATGCTTAGGACACGAGGTTGGACCCGTTTGTGATGTAAACCTGCCCGGACCCGCCCGGCAAATCCAGTAGTCACAAATGTCGGCCCAATGTGAGAGGTCCTAGGCCCAAACTAAAGCATAACAGTTGTAAAGACACGAGGTTAGACTCTTTTATGGTGTAAGACTGCCCGGACCCGCCCGGCAAATCCAGCTGCCATAAATGCCAGTCTAATGTGAGAGGTCTTTATGAGGTTATGGCCTTAATGAACTAAGAAATACTTAACCAGATAATCATGTAAGGTGGGACATGGGGGTTAAGTAGGTGCCTTGGGTGGCATGAGGAATCTGGTGGTTGCCTTTAGAGGCATTTGCAATACGATTAGACTTAACCAAACACACATGTAAATGAACATGACTAAGTGGGTTAATTGGGATGGACTAATGGGGACAAGCTTAGGTGGAATGCTTGTGGTAAATAGTGGGGGCCCATTTCAACCAGTATCCCAAAATGTATCTTTGTGGGCTCAACCCAAGTCGAGGACGGGACACGCATACTGGGTTTGACTATAAGAGGCCAAAACAGGGAGCGGTGGCAACGCAAGTCCAACGGGTTTCATATGCGTGTGTGGACCCGGGCTGGTAGGTAAGACGTTGTTGCATCGTGTAGGTATAAGCCTTGCATGTCCGTTGTATCAGGTTGCCACTTTAGGGGAGTGATACACCCCACTGTGGGGCCAGCACGGGTATCTACGAGTTAGGGAGCCGATCGAATAATGGGAAGTAGGGTACACCTAGTGGAGATAGGGGCAGGCGGCACCTATGTAGTCAGCTAGGGGTACGTAAAGCCATTGGGAAAGTTTCTAAGTGAAGCTAAGTGGGATGAATCTTTAGGGTGACTGGTGTGGTGCGGAATAGTGTTTATCCTTTAGTATTTAGGAGCACCTATAACGTTGCCTTTAGCGATTGTCTATGTCCTTAATCTGCTCTTCATAGACATTTTCTTGTTTTCCAGCTTATGCCTTAGTCCAGTTATTTTGGTAATAGTATTGTAGAATTATCATATTCACCAGACTTATGTCTGACCCCCTCTTTTCCATCCTTTTTCTCCCTTCAGGTCCGCAGGTTGGGCCAAGTTCTAGTGGAGTCTAGTTGGATCGCTTATCTTCTGGAAAGCTTGGACTGCTGAAGTAAAGTCCAGCTTGTTATCTTTCTTTTTAATGGCTATTCATGTAATGGGATTATGTACTTGTTTTATCAAGATAGATATTGTACTTGACATTGAATATGGTGTTATGATGTAATCAAACATGTTTTGACTTCTGCTACAATGAAATAAAGTTTTTGAATTTCCAAGTACTATTTTATATCTATCTTGTTGTAATTTTACTGTTCTATATTCACTTAAAACCTCCATGGAAGTTAATGCATTCCCTTTGTGAGTGACATTAATGGACGTGGGGTGTTACATTATGGGAGATGAATAATAAAATCCATGGTTGTATCTTCCCAAATCTGTGTTGGAATTGTATTGGATGCAGTAATCCTTTATACAGGGTGTTGTCTGGTTTGGTTTGCAGGCAGATAGGGCATTATTTGATGAAAGTTTGGATTGTAGATGCTAAATTAGGCCAAAAAAATTAATGGCTACTCTGGAAGTTGTGCTTTTAATTCCCGTATAACCACCGATATATGAATCGTGCAACTCTTGGATAAATTTATTTTGTAAGGCAGCGTTATCAGGTACATAAATTCAATTACCACAAAGTAAAAGATTATTTCAAAATTGAAATTTAGGGTTCGAACATGTACCTGATTGAAGCTGATGAATTAGTTGTTGAGTTGTTATGTCCTCTTGCAGTGCCACTTAGATATTTAACATGAGAGGAAATGTTGACCTTGAAATAGCGTGCATGGAGGCATCACTGGAAGAGGGATAATCCATCTTCTACCACGTTTTTCTTTCATAGACAATAGTGGATCTTAAAAACGAATCCCAATAGCTTCTTCAACCATTATTGTTGTTTATGCGTTTGTATGGCCCAGGATATCAGCTCCCGCAAGCTTTGATGGTCGATGAAGATCTAAAATGGGCGGCCAAGTAAATAATGTCATTGTTTTTCTATAGAAAAAGTTATTGCAAATATTTCTCGTAAGTAGGTGGAGGCATTGTGTAGGTGGTGTGGCAATTTCAGGCTAAAATTGGCAATATGATGGTTGGATTGGGAGAGGACAACACCGATGGCTGAAGCGAAGGCAACGGTGGTAATTGTAAAAGGTTTGTGGAAACTGGGGAGGGACAAGTAGGAGTGAAGGTGATGAGTGTTTTAATTTTTTAAAGGCCAATTGGGCTTGTGGGCTTTAAACATACTTTTTTTAATAAATCAATTAATGGGTAAGCAAGTAAGGCATAATTTTTATAAATATGCGGTAGTAACTTGTGATCCTTAAAAATCCACGTATTTCAGTAAGGGATTTGGGTTATAGCCATTTGGTCATTGCTTCAACTTTGGATAGGTCAACATGTACACCATCTCTAGAAATAATATGGCCCAAATAATCAAGTTCTTTAAGACCGAAATTACATTTTGCTAAATTAGCAAAAAAAATGGTGTTGGTGAAGAATATTTAAAGTTGTTTTGAGGTGGTGCAAGTGTACATCACATGATGAACTATAAATGAGAATGTCATCAAAGAAAACTAGGATAAATTAGCGCAAGTGTGGGCGAAAGATGTCATTTATTATAGCTTGAAAAGTGAATGGGGCATTTGTTAGGAGAATGGCAGGACTAAAAATTCATAATGACCCTCATGAGTACGAAAAGCGGTTTTTGGGACATTTGGTGGATGTACACGAATTTGAAAGTAAACACTCTTAGACCAAATTTAGAAAAAAATATGGCACTATAAAGTTCATCTAATAGCTCATCGACCGTTGGAATAAGGAAATGATCTTTAATAGTTGTAGCATTAAGTGCTCGATAATCAACGTAAAATCTCCACGGCCCATCCGTTTTTTTAACCAAAAGAACAGGGTATGAGAATGGGCTAGTTGATGGTTGAATGATTTTGGTGTGACTCATTTCTTGAATTTGTCATTCGATTTCATTCTTTTGAAAATATAGGTATCGATATGGTTTGATATTTATTGGTTCGGAATTTGGGTGGGGTTAATGTGGTGATTGAGGGTACGGTTTGGTGGTAAATTTGTAGATGTGTTGAAAACGTGGGTATGAGGAAAGTAGTTTGGGGTTAACGTTGAATAATGGTAGTAGGCCGAGCGTTTGATGAGTAGGTTGGAGTTGTAATTACAGGAAATTGGTGATAGAGGAGGTTATGTCAAGCCATTTTGATTGTTGCAGTGTAATTGGAGCTGGGTTGCAAGGTGGGCCTAGCCCAGTTAGGCAAATGGACTAGTTATAAGTGAAGGCCATCATCAGGTTTTCTGTACTCCATTGTAATTGGCCTTAATTTCTCAAGCCATTGGATGCTAATAACTTCATTCGAGCCCACAATATTCTACAAGTGGAAATCAATGTAGGAGGTTGCAAACATTGGAGCAGCTTCCTGAGCTTTTAAGTTTCTCACCGTTGCCTACTATGACGATGAAGGAACTAGTGACATTGATTTCCAGGCCTAAAAATTTTGTTATTTTGGGATGTAAATAATTGTGGTTGGAGCCTATGTCGACAAGGCTGGAAATCGAATCTCCATTAGTTGAAGCTGGGAGGCGAATCCCTCGTGGATGAGGGGATCCAGTTAGGGCATGGAATGAAATTACTTGTGGTACTTTTGAGTTAGGCTATGCGGAATCGGTCAGTTCAGTTATGGTTGGTGTAGCAGGGCCGATAGTGATTATTGGTTGTGTATCGTCAGAATGTAAGTCTGGGACAATTATGAGAATGTGTGTGGGTTTGCAATGGTGACCCAATTCATATTTCTCATCATAAATCAAGCATAATCCCTGTTGCTTTCGAGCGTGCATTTCTGCAAGGGATAATTGTTTGATAGGAATTGATGGTTTGGGGGTGTTGTTTTTGTGGTGTTTGTTGAAAAGGTTGAATGGATTGTGCATCGGGATTCGGTTTGTGGAACTTGTACTGATTTTTTTGAGATGAAATTTGTATACTTCAGCATGTTTTTGTTCAATAAGCTTAGCTCCTTCAATGGCTTTGGATATGGATGTTGGCTTGAGGATGTGAAGCTTGTTTTGTATGTTGGTATTGAGATCAGAAATGAAACATTGAAAGAAGGATTCTAGTGATAAGGTTGCAAAGTGTTTTGAAATTATCTTGATAGTAATCCACCGTTGTGATTTTCTTGAGTTTGAATAGTGTGGTTTATGGGTTTAGGAAAGTGGGTGTCCAAATTATTGTTCTATAACCTTTGTTAGTACCCTCCAATATGTGAGTTACTTGTTGCAATGCATCCACTGAACCATGAAAGTGCTTGGCCTTGCATGTGAAAAATTGCAAGATCTACTCGCTGGTCTTCTGGTGTTGAATAGCAAGCGAAGAATCGATCAGCCTGAAATATCCAATCATGTGAGTTTGAGCCATCGAACAGGGTCAAGGAACACTTGGGTGTTTTAGGTGGTGTTGGTGTTGACAGTAGTGGTGGGTTTCAGTTATTCGAAGTTGGGTGGTAAGCGGTTGAAGTTTGGTCTATAAGTGAGAGTGTTGGTTTATAATTCGAGAAGATCAGTCATGGATTTAGTTAAGTTTTGGAGGGTTGATATCGGCATGCTGATTTTTAAGCATAGAGCTATGGGTTGTCTGGGCGGTTTGGATGATGATGAAGATGGCTTCGTCGTGGGTGGATAGTTGCTATATGGCTTCATCTAAGCGGGTCATGGTTGGGAAGATAGTTGAGTAGTTAGGAGGGAAAGAGGAGATCATACAGTGAAAACACCAAAATGATGTGGTATTAGGTAAGGAAGGAAGAAAATATGAGAAGATAGGGAAGAATCAGAGAGGAAGAAGCAGGGTGAGAGAAATTTGCAATAACTTTTCTGTATCATTCATCTTCGTTTCTCACACATATATAAATCTGTGCATAACAGCTTTTCATACGTGGCATACTACGCATATTCTACCTATACCTTTTTGTAACAAACTAAAACAAAATAACAGAAATTGCAAAAAAGAAACAATACCAAATATTGCAAGCATACATATGCTTGTAACTAACAGTTTTCCATTTACTAATAAATCTGCTTTAATCCAATAACCTCTTGGGTACTTGCATCATCATTTTAGGCTGCACATTAGTGTCCATGTTGTTTTCATGTGTTACTGGTGTATCAGTGTGCGAATCATCATCCTTTAAGCTTTTAGCTACTATAATAGATTTTCAATTGAAGGTGAAAAAGTAAAGACAATATATGGACACGTTTGTCAGTTTAACCAAAGTCATGCTTGCTAAGATTGTCAGTACAAGAAGGATGCCACACCAATATTAAAGGGAAGACCTAGTACGACTTTCTGAGACTGAACCCAGTGAAGTAAAATTTAAAAGCAAAAATCAAGTAGAGGAATAGAAAGTACCAGAATATTTGCAATTCCACAAATGCACAAACTTTGTTGGTATGAATTGTGGAACATATAGATATATAGAGCAATTTTTGGCTAGGTCTGTTAAATCATTTGTAAAGGCAATAGTAGAAAATAGTGCTTCTTAAAGAGAAGATTTCGGTTCTAATTTTCTCTTTAAAAAGGTGGTAAATGAATTAGAACATCAGCTGATAGTAAGTTGATGGTAGGTAGCATATTGAGCTAATCCCATTAATTATATCGTCTGAATTTAAATTAAAATGTCGATTCGGTTTATTCAAATTCAAATACAATCATCATAGAATGTATCATTTTGGATAGAACATTGCCCCGCACCTCGCTGAAAGCATTGCTCCTTAGACTCCTGTGACCTGATCAAGCAGGCCGAACATTGTTAGCGCCCCTACATCTCCACTTGAAGGTTGCCACCCATACCCCTCATGCGTAGAGGATAATATTTGATTAATTTTAAAAAAGATTCAACATATTACACAACAAAGCAATTAATTAACTATAAGTCAACTAAATTAAAAAAATAAACCAAAATAGTCCGGTTAAATGCACCGTTTGAAGTCGCAAACGCATTTCACGTTTAACTTTTAACTCCCTCTAAATTCCATGTTTAGACGCTCTGTTGCCACTAGCGCAAATGCACATTAAACCTCTTTAGAGTGACCATGCAAATTGTGTAGCCAAAGGTCCTAAATAATTTAGATCATTGGAAAACTATTATGGGTCACATGAATTACCCAGGGTTCTTTGTTCTCCTCTTTTGAATAATAATAAACTAATGGAAGAACAACATATAATTAGGGTAGAGTATCATTCGGATAAACCAAATAAACTAATCAAATTAATTTATTTTGAAACTAGATTGACCTATTATCGCCTCCCCCTCCCCCCCCCCCCCCCAAAAAAAACCCCAATCCCATACCCCCAAAAAAGGGGGAAAAAATTGGTTATCCCATTAACCAATTTAACCAAACTATTATTAGATTACATAATTATCGATGTTATAATAAACCTTTTATATTAATTTAATGATCCAAATAAATTTTGTTTGTCATATCCAAGTCAAAACTAATTTTAGAAAGCATAAGAAAGAGAAATTAATAATAGTTTAATAATATATTTATGTTTTGTTTCAATTATAATTATATTTATAATAACCTGGATTTTTGACAATTTAAGCTGACAATAATTGACACTTGTCGACTCAAACAAATCCAAAATGCAGCTAGTTATGGGATTGATATAAGAAAAGGAAGAAAGAAGAAGAACAATCACATAATCTCACAGCGGAAGGACAAAACATAATAAATAATCATAGTTCATGAAGCTGTTAAAACATATATTTAATTATAGTTTACAACAATTATCAGAGTTAAACTACCAAAAGAGCATAACAATAAATGCAACGTAATAATACTAATAAATACGTCTGTCAAGCTCCATCTTCATCTTCATAACAAGGTCTTCGATAACTGAAAACTCAAGCTGACCTGAAACACAAATGAAAAGAAAAAAAATACTCAGATTAGAACTAAGGTATTCTCATATCAGTCAAATTGAAACCATAATAATACGATTGTCGCTGCATCAGAGATGCTTAGGTAATTCACATCTCATATCCAATGTGTTTGTGAGTGCGGTAACTTAAGAGATGTTACGAGAATTTCCATCTTCTAACGATTCGTTAAACTGGATACTATATAATACGATACGCTATTATAATAATATATATGGTTAAATATAAAATATTAAAATAGTGTAAGTGGGATTACCATTATTAACCTTACACCGTTTATAAACATTGTAGTCTATACTATATTTCAAACCCACCGTAAACTGGTGGCATCAGGGAGCCTTCATAGGTACAATGTCAAATCAAATTGTAGGATCTCGATCATGATAATATAATATGACAAGGCATCGAGGCAATACCAACAAATATGATTTTAATGGATTGCCATCCCAGACAGACTGGTGATGCATAGCTGCAACTACTGCCCATCTCAAACAATACTCCATAAATCAAAGGAGCGCCTAATCAGTCATAAAGTAAGAGATATGGTGTCAAAGAAACATGTCTGCTAAAAGGAGCTAACTCACATTGGCTTGGGTATGGCTCATGTTTTAGTCATTTTAATTATGACCTGAAGGTCAAGGCTATCCATCATCGTTCTCTTACTTCATTCCAGTAGCGTCCGACAAACCAACCTACTTCATTATGAATTCTCGACAACGTACATAGTTGTTAAAGTGGTTTTCAGTATTGGAAGAGAGTATGGCAATATCCGGTCCCAGTCTCTTTAACAACCAAACATTTACATTTTTCACTGCAGTTGGTTCTTTACATTTCAAAGGGTTCATGTTCATATCAAAATATCTGGTCTTGCTTCAAAATTATTTCATATTCAAGATAGAATATGCATTCATATTAAATCTCTTTTTTAGAACCAAATATAGAATCTTGAAACAATTTCTATTTGAACAGGTTGAATATTTAAGATAGTTGAAAATAGTTTAGATATATATTTGAAATAGTTTGAAAATAAATAGTTAGGACAATAAAAGTTTATATATAGTTTGAAATTAAAAATATGATTTATCAAAATTTTGTTAAATATATATTGTTAAATAATAAAGAAGTTTATAAAATAGATAGTTGATTGTTAAAATAGTTAATTTATATAAAAGTTAAAATTAAAATAGTTCATATATAAGTAGTTTAAGTAAAAATATGATTTATCATATTTAGTTATATATATAGTTAAAAATTAAAGTAGTTTATACAGTAAATTATTGATTTCTGAAGTAGTTTATATAAAAATAGTTAATATATAAGGTAAAGTAAAATAGTTTATAAATTAAACCTGTTTAGAACAATAGTTTATATAATAATTTAAATTAAAATAGTTTATAAAGTGTGATTTAGAATTGCCTTTTCCTAATTTCAACAACTTGAAATCACTTTCCAATTTCAAATCAAATCAACTTGATTTCAATATTTTAATTCTAATCGACTTCCATTTTAGATTCAATTCATTTCGATTAGTTCAATTCAAATATTTAGAGTTTCCAATTAGAATTCTTTTTTTCAATTTATAACAAATCTCGAGTTCACAATTCAAATTTCACTTTTGAATCAAGTTGATTCAAAGAAGATTTCAAAGGTGGATAAAACAATTCAATTTCATTAAATTCTATTCATTTTAAATTTCATTTTTAACTTCAATTTTGCAACATTAAATAATTTCCTTTAGCTTTTATATTTCAAAATCCAAGGTTCAAATTCAAAGGAAATCAATTTATAAAACATCATTTATATTATTTTAAAAACAATGTTTCAAAATTAAGGTTAAAATAAATTTTATTTAAACAACCGGTGTCTATATATAATTTTCTATCTTATGGCCACGTAATATTAAAATTTATTTTATTACTTCTGGAATGGATATATATATATATCATTTTAACACAAATCAGGGTCACATATATTTGTCATTTCAACCGACGTTATTCATTCATTTAATGATTAATCCCGGTTTATTTGATGCTCGTAACATTTAGGGTAAATGGTTGGGATTAATCAGCACTAACAAACAGCCATATATAATAAGTGTGAATAACAAGTAAATTCGCACAATTAAACATCAATATACCAAACATATCAATACAAATCATCCATCCAGACAATTCAATATCACATCAAATTTCTAGTTATCAGATGTCAAGTTTAAACTAGCAAATAGATTTTAATTTAACCTAAATGTACAATTTAAACAAACAATCAACTTAAATTATACTACCGATGCAGATAAACATGATTATGCAATTTTTAACTATTAAAAAGCAAGCAGTGCAATCATATCATAACATAATTTTAATTAACTAACAATCAAATATTTTAATTAAGTGTGAGTGGGTTAAATCACTCATTTTAATTTCGAATGCGTTTGAAGTCTGAAATAAGCCTCAAAATTTAACTAATTCAGAATCTGTCCACAACAATTCCATTTGGTCTGGAATTTCAGTATAATCCCAATAGAACAAACCGCGCATCTATCTAAGTTCATATGAAAAAGTTATATGCGTTAACGCAATCGAAAATATATAAAATGGAATATGTCCATAAAATCAACATTATAAGCCAGATACCTTACATTATTCTTCCTCTGTTCTTTTCCAGCAACATCTCATACCCTAAACCTATCACGCACGCACAACTCCAGCCACCACCTGGTGTCTCCATGGCCAATAGACGCTGATCCAAAACTACCACAAGCTACGTCGTCCCCAGCTCTACCTTCGACCAAAATCCGGTCCAATCTGGTGGTCCTCATTGTCTTATATGCCACAAAACCACAATGCTCTTTTAGAGAGATTCTGGCTATTTTAACATCTCGCAACACAATCCAACTGTATGGATTAAAATATTTCGCAAAGGTCTATAGTTGAAATTTTTTTGAATCGTTGAATGGATTGGAAGATAATAAGAGAAGAAGGTCGGTATCTATTGGCCATTAAAATATTAATGAATTTTCATCTTATATAAAAAAATCTAACCAAAAATCATTGAATTTGGAAAAACGAATCTCATTAAAAAAAATGTGGAATCTCGGCATATTAATCGGTATATCATAAGGCTAGTTTCTAAAAAGTTTGATTTTCGAGTTAAGTTTTTGTAATGACCCACAAATTCCCCTCGTGGGAAATAACCGGATACACTAACTTTGGGCATACAACCCATCGGAACAAATAACAGAAGACTTTTATAATAATGTTACATCAGAATACAGAATATCAGAGTACATCGAATAAATAATAATACAGCGGAAGATAGTTTACAATAAATTTAATACAATGTAGGGGAAAGGATTAAACTAACACAGCGGAAGATTATCATGCTCTGGACACAGCTTTAATTTTCAGTCCAGAATCCTGCTTAATATATCTGCAAAATAAGCTACTCGACTGCCCATGTGGAAAATATGGGCACCCGTGTTTGCAAGTGAAACAAACTACGAGTCAGTCATGGGACTGGTATGAGAAATATTACTTAACTTATCTAATAATAATAAGGCTAATCATAGGACTATGCCACTAATGCGGAATGGGTTTACTCCGTTGGGTTGCCAGTGCAAGAAATAAAGTAAATCGTTAAACAACGCAATGCTTTTTAGAAAAATGAAAACGTTATAAGACCCAAGTCCTATCACACAATGCAACGCAAACCGGAGGAGAAAGTTTTACCTTATAATGGTCAAAAATGCTTGATACGATAAAACGGATTTGATATTATTATTAGTGTATATATGTTTCAAAAACATTTCAATCATAATGTATCAATCATAGACAGCAAAGCTACCACATACTATGTCGCCATACTAGTTATACAATCAAAACTGTATGGTGTCGTATTGGAAGTTGGATTTCCATCATAAAACAAGGCAAGGGATCGTCCTTACCGAATTCGAGACTCTCTTGCCCGAGTCTCAGGATACAGTCACAACTGCACCTAGGAGCAGCAAGGCCGGTCCACAAATACTTTAGTGGATTAGTTATGCCTGAACAATACGTTTCCCCGCCCTATGGGGCGTAAATAAAGAGCCACTAGGGACTCAAATCCAAGGCGCCTCATTCCATCATCCACATAAGTAAAATGTTTGGGTTCCATACCATGACACCACTTCTAGCTAGAAAGAAACACATGTCCTCCCTGCCATCCTTCTCCCGTTTTTGGTTCATACCGGGGTGTGAGGCTCGCGAAGTATCGCTACACAAAGCTGTGCTTTGATCATCAACCACAAGGCTCTGCTTTTCAACAAAAGCCTTGATCATTTGCATCTTAGCATGCCACATTGTCAATTCATACCATACCATTGATTTTTACCAATATATAACCTCTAAGCTCGTACGTCTCAGAGAAGGGTGTTAAGCTAGAGAATAAATTCTCCGCCACCAAACAGATATATATTTGGCAGAGATCAATGAATATAGCACAAAGGAATACAACGTCAGACATACCATCCATTTACAAGTCCGTTTTAGGTCTGAACGAAACCGGAGACACCTTATTCCACGTCCCATATGTCCAGTACAGGAGAGAGGTTCTTACATATCCGTCGATCTCCAAGTACGTCTGGACGATCACCACTTATTACCTTGTCTTGGGATGCCTCCCAATCAAGACATCAGTAACCATCCAAAGATGTGAAGATCTCCAGTCTACAACCACCGTTTTCATCTTCGACTTTTAATCCTCGTAGTAATTATTCAGAATGGGTTGAACCCTGTCTTTCCGAATAACTCGCGTATTTTATAATCAATAGTTAAGTGCTATAGAAACACATCATATGTCTCATTCCAATTCAGAATATTCTTTTAATAAAATATTCACATTATTAGGGAAAGGTTCCCATTAATTTTATCAAAGATAAATTCTTTTAAATTTATTCTTTAATCTTCTTTTTAAAGATTCATTAAAACTCTAATTTGGTCTTAATATCAAAAATCATTACTTTATGATTATTCAACTTTAAGAAATTAATCTTGTCTTTAACTGCGTTAAAGAACCAATGCCATTCAAAACACAGTTCACGATAAACCCAAAATCATCTTCCATTAAATATGGAATTTTCACAGAAATCAAATCAATATAAATTTTCGTATCAAACTAATAATATAAATGGAATAATGGCAAAGCCTTTTAAATTCCATACATAGTAACGGTCTTCTTTTACAGAAGCTCATCTCGATTATTATTAAATCGAATTCTCTTCAATTCTAATTTAATTTATTAAATTTGGAAAACTTTACTTTGGAAAATTTCCATTAAATCTAAATAAAAAGATTTATAAATTCCAAATTATATTTTCACTGTTAATTGGGTTAAAGAACAAATGTCGTTTAAAACACAGTTCACGATAAACCCAATTCACCTTTCACTTTATTTCAATCACTAAATATAATTGGAAACTCTAATAATCTTGATTAAAGGTTTATTCTTTTCATACGAGGTTTTAAGATCAGTGTTATTCAAGACACCATTCATGACAAACCCAAAATCCAATTTATTTTATTTAATTCCAATTAAATATAAATTAATTGGAAAACTTCATTAAATCTTAATCTAAAGATTTATTCTTGTTAATAACTAGTTCATTTCAAAAAAAAAAAATTATCTTTTCAAATATGGAATTTTCCATCCAAATTCTTTTCAAATCATTTATTATGAATTTACATAATTTTTCCATATTTTTAATAATTTTATTAAGGCCCGTACAGTCGGTTTCCAATAACGGCCACCAAACTGCATCCATAGCGACCATTTTCAAATTTGTTTTGGACATAACTGCAAATCCAACCATTAGATTTCAAAACTCTCAATTCATTGGAAAGCTCTTTTCGATACGAACCCAATGGTTCTGGTTTCAGGAGAATCCGACGGTCGGATCTCCCGTTACATCAATTTGAAGTTAATGGTCGAAATTCACGAACGGTCGCTGCGTGGCGCGTTCTATTCAGGCCATTAAATATATATAATATATGTTATATATATTTCATCGAGTTCCATTTAAATCATATTTATAAAATATTTATAAATTCGTTTTAAAATGATTTCAACTTCATTTTTAATTTTAAATCAAAATTGAATATTCTATATCTTTATCGTATTATAATATTAATATTTTCAAAATTTTGTATTCTGAAATCACTTCTTTTCGATATTCATTATAAAATGAATAAAATCGATCGATAAACCCGTTCGCATTAAAATGGTGTTTGCTACTTAACTCGGCTTCATATTTTTATATTTTTGTGTCCATCCGAAGATGGACATAAAAATCATAATTTATTCTTCACTAAATTTATTTTAAAATACTCTTTATTTTAAATTATTCTTTATCTAAAAGATCCTTTATTTTTTTGAATATCCTTTATTTAAAAACATTCTGAATCGGGATGTGACTCAATCCATTACCATATAATTTCAGTTATATGGACTCCATACATCGCATGTATATAACAATAATGATAAATAATCAATAAACAATCCATTCACATCTAAAGTGAAGTTTTACAACTGTGTGAGCATTAAAATAAATAAATAACGCTCATCACAGACTTTCAATCCATCGATTGACATACAACTAACTATTGGGGCTAGTGTATATCAAATATCACCCCAATACCCGTGTGGGGTTTTCATACAACAACAATTTATATAAATAAATCATTGGTTAATAAATTTAACTAATTATAATTCAGTTTGAATTATTTTCTATATAATAGATTTTCAGTATTTAAATTATATATGAAAATATTTAAAATTTCAACTACCATATTAATATTATTATGATAATGTTTTAATCAAGCACAAATCATATTTTTAACATACGACCAATTTTCTAATATTGCTAACATAATAATGATAATGTTTTAATCTTTAATATAATTTTGTATTTCTAACTAATGATCATTTTAATCATTTCTACATGCACTATAAAAATGTAAATTTTATCGTTGACATATTTTTGTTTCAACATAACATTCCCTGACAAAACAACATTTTTATTTTAACTTGACATTATCTAATAAATTGACATTTCTATTTAACATGAATATATTCCATAAGGCCGTCAAAAGAGTTACACCGATAAGCGTCAAAAGAATTTGGAATTCGACGTAGGCGATATTGTTTTCATGAAGATTTCGTCATTGAAAAAAATGATGTTCTGTTCGAAAGTAAAGGAAAATTAGCTCCAAGATTCGTTGGACCATTTGTGATAGTCGAGAGGATAGAAAGCTCGCATATAGATTGGAGCTACCCAAGAAGATGCCGAGTGTGCATAATGTTTTCCATGTGTCGTCTCTACGAAAGTGTGTGCATGAATCAAATGTGGTGGTATCTCCAAAGCAGGAAGACCTAGAAGTTGAGACCATAGTTACAAGACCTCGTTAGCCGTTTTGCATTATGGGGAATGATATGAAACAGCTTAGGAGGAAGACGGTTAAGCCAAAACAAGGTGCAATGGAGTGAGGATGATGATGATTGTACATGGAAGACGGAAGAAAGTATGAAGAAGACCCATTTAGAACTCTTCGTCGGTATGACCCATTAACGTTGTGTTACCTTACACCATTGTAACTTGTACTATTGTTGTTAGGATTCCACGTGCTTGGTTAAGGCTATGGATACATGGCTTGATGGATGCTAGTTTGGATGGTAAATTAGCTACTCATGGATGGTAAGCATGCGGAATTGTTTTATTTGCTTGTGTTAGCTTGGCATTTCGGAGGTGAAATTCCTAAGGAGGGAGAATGTAACTGCTCGCATTTTACGTATCGGAAGATCATAAAATATTTTTATTTAACTCCCTGAGGGTTGGATCGTTCTCATATTCCGGTATATTGTATATGGGGATGGGAGACATGTCCATAATTTTTACCAATTTTATATATGACCATTTTCCCCTATCAGTTTTGTACACGGCATAACTTTTGACTGGGATCGAATCAGGTGCTGAGATAGATTTTATTGGAAAGAAAATGGTGTTGCCGATTCCGTAGAGTGGTCACAGTAAAGATTTGGTTCAGCAGTTTAGGAGAAATCGTTGTTTTAGTGTTGCACAATTTCTGTTCAGTTTCGGCTTGTTATTAATGGGCTGATTTGTTCGACCCATTAGTGGGCTGGTTTGAGGCTACAAATAGGGGGTTAGAGGCATGGAGAGCGAGTTACTTTTCTTCATTTTCTCATTTGGTTGTGCTCGTGATCCTCCTTGCTCAATTAAATACATCTTTCCACCATTAAAATTCTAGATCTACATGTGAAGATTGAAGATCTACATCAAGCAAAGCTATGTCTACATCAAGTGAGGAGATATCGCATCAAATTAAGAGGTTTGAAGGTTATTCTTCACTGTCCGCATTGGGAATTTAGTGATTTCAAGTTAATTCGAAGAATTGGTGAGTGATATACATCTCTCACACGGATTCAATCACTACAACAATTTTACCATATTACAATGGGAGAAAACCATTGTAATATACTTTTTACAACGATGGCGTAACCGCCGTGTATTAAGTTGTAATAGACTAAAACTTTTACAACTGTTTTGCACCATTGCGACACCGTTGTGATATGTATATTTTACAACCGCTTTTCACCGTTGTAATAAAATTTATTACAACTATTATGCACCGTTGTTATAATTTTTACAACTTTTTATAAGCATTGTGATATATTTTAATATAACTATTGTTTTACAATTGTATTATTGTAATATATCCACAAATTGTATATACTGACAAAAGAATTCATTCCAGAACATATTATCTACAAAACTGAAGATATCAAACAAACATGAACCAAAACAAATTACTAATATTTTCAAGCTCTCATCATTTTTTTTACATAATACGCTTACAAAACACAACCATCCAACAAAGTAATCTAAAGTTTTGTATATAAGGTTAGCAGCTTTTGCAAATTAAGACGGATCAAAGTTGTCCAGTGCCATGGAAATTCTCCATCATGCTTCCTACTTTTTTGGTGAATGGATTATGATTTTGGCTGCGATAAATTCGTTTAGGACTAGAGTTTTTGGTATGGTCCCTAACTTAGTAATCAAACATGCATCGATATATTGGTTTAGAATTGCTGAACAACATAAGATGGACGGTGGGTATTTGACGGCAACAGCCCAACACTTCAATAGGGTACACAAGATCAGTGGCATCAATCAAAGATGAATCTGACCAAACTTGAGTAGCAGCAATATGAGAATTGTCCAGAGAGGTTATTCTCATCTGTAGTATCATTAACAAACAGCTGAGAAGCTTGGCTATATGCAGGCAGATTATCAAGGAACTCATCATAAATCTCACTCAAGGCCTAAAAAAGTAAACAAAATCTAAATCAGTCAAAAAATAAACCGTGGATGAGCCATTAGCATGCATCATTTGAGCATAAAAATAAAAAAAATGTGTGTTTGAGTCTGTGCAGACAAGAATTTGTCTTACTTAGTTAGCAACTATATACTTAATTTTGGAAACACATACCTGTTTTACATAGTATACCAACTTTGGTCCTTCACCGGTTATTATATACAAGCTCCTACATAATATTGTAGATAAATCCATCCTTTCTCTTACCACTTGATAAAAACGACAAAGAAAAAGAGCGCGAAATTAGTGAAATGTAGGTGTGACTGTGAATTCATTCATTAAGAACGTATGTGTAAACACAAGCACAAGGCACAAATCAGCCTAACCTGTATGTGATAGCCACAACATAAAATATTACTATAGTAAGTGAATCTGAATAAACATAATATCTCCATTACAAATCATCATGTGTAATATGGAGTTTTCGTGGTTCAAGGATAAAAAGGTGAGAAATTACTAGCGGTTTCATCAGCACATATAGTGTTATAAATAGCGTACGTTACCTCATTAACAGTCATTTTAACTCAATTTTTTTAAACTATAATTCTCAAAGGACTTGAACTTAAGGATGAAGTAGGATACCCAGCCAAGCTGGAAATCCAAAAGTTAACAGTCTTGTATTATTTGGCATACATGGAAAATGATGTTCTCATTCGTTTATAATTGTTATTTTTGAATGACGGTATGGTTCATTGCTTTACGAAGCCATAATTACATTACTTCTAGTGATACGTTATATATATATATATATATATTTATATATATCATGGTAAGTGATAAACATCTCTCCTACAGATTCATACAAGTATATGGGTTTTTTTATCTTATTTTCATTATTTTAAGTTGTTTTCACCAAGATATACATCATGGTAAGTATATTTTTCATTTGAATCGACATAGGATCTAATCTAGCAACTTAAATCGGAAATTCTTATGTTAATTCTTATGTTAATTCATATGTTTATGCAAGTTTAGATCCATTTTTTTTGTTTATTCATTGATTTATCATGAATTGGTGAATTCTATATTGTTGTTGATGAATCATTATAATTTTAGTATTGTAGATGATTTCCTAAAGTGTAATGACCCGCATTCTATGCATCGGAGGATCGTAGAATATTTATTTCTTTCTCGTAGAGAGTCGTATGGTCGTGTGACATTGGGGGACGACTATTGGGGTCATTTCCCATGTTCACGATTTTTGCTGATTTTTGAATGACCGTTTTGCAACTAGCTGATCTTGTTTTGGCCATAACTTTTGATTGGTAAGAAATTTTGACCTGAAACCACCTCCATTAGATCCGGATGATGCTTTACCTTTCCATAGAGTGGTCATATGTGAAAAATGGACTTATCGTTTGGGAGATATGGACGAAATAAGGTTTAGAAGGTGAAAAACTGCTTAACCGGGCCAAATGAGGTGATTAGTGAATGGGCCCATAACCCATTTCGGGATTAGGGTTATATGGAGGCTGAAATGAGTTAGGTTTTCATTCTATTTCAGTTTTCTAGCTGCCATTTACCTCTTAGAAATCCTAAAAATGGCCATCACCTTCTAATTTCATTCCAAATCACTCTCTAATCAAGGATTAAGCTTAGCAACATCAAATCAAAGAGAAATAGCACCATTTCAGAGTTAGAGCTGCTGTTAGACGTTGGAGATCACCCCAAATCAGTGAAGTTTCAGTTTTGATAATTTTGTGGCCAAGGTGACTGATTAGCCTTATTTTTACATTAATTATGGTTAATTAAGGGTAATTAGTGTTAATTAGCGAACGTAAACATAATTAAATTCTGGAAAAATGTTTAGAAATTCTTAAACACCGTTTTAGACCTCTGTTAGAAGTTTGGGTTAATTTGGTTAAGTTTTTCTAATCCTAGCATTAGTTATTGTTAAACATGCTTAAGGGGAAAACATGGGTTTTGGGTATGTTTGATCCATTTAACCTTGTCATATTGTTGTTTTGATGTTTGTGGGTGATTACATATGTTGCTATGACTGTATGGTATGCTTTGTGATTGATTAAAAAAGTTAGAATGGTCGTAAACGCCGTCGTATGACGTATAATAGTCGCTGGAAGAGTTGCAGGAAATTGTGCAGAGCCGGATCGGATCGCCCCCTATCCGATTCGACCCGATCGTGAATGTGAAGACCACGAGCTAGAGGACTGCTCGCACCTGAAGTTCAAGACACGATCCGATCGTGGAGAGCTATCCCGACCCGACCCGACCGTGGAGGACCATCACGAGTCGTACCACCCCATTCACGAGCCAATGACGACGAATGAAGACCACGAACCGACCGGATGGTCACGATCCATCATGAGCTGGAAGCCATCACGAGTCGAGGACAGGAGGGCGAGCCACGAACCGAAGCTAGGAGGGGTGATCCACGAGCCGAGGAAGCTGGTCACGAACCGTAGCGCCATGAATGGAGGAGTCACGAATCGAGCATATCCGTGACACCCCACGTCCATTAATGTCACTCTCATAGGGAATGCATTAACTTTCATGGAGTAATATTGGTGAATAGAACAAAATATAACAAGACAGATACATATATTGGTACTTGAAAATTTTCAAAACAACATCTATTGCAGCGAAGAAATAGTTTGATTACAACAACATCATAAACCAACAGAAAAATTAAGTACACTTATTAACCATCTTGACAAATTGTTTTCTGAGTACATAAAATAAGAAGCATAACCCCAACACATGTAGCCATCAAAGAGATGAGCCGGACTTTACTTTCAGCAATCCAAGCACTTCCAAAAGAAAGAGAAAGAGATCCAAGATCGAGCTCCACTAGAACTAGTCCTACCCAGAGAACCTGGGGAGGGGGAGGGAAAGGAAGAAAAGAGACAAAAACAAGGGGGTCAGACATAAAGTCTGGCGAGTATAATAACTTTAACAATATAATTATTAAAGTAATTAGGATAAGGCATAAACTGGTAAAACAAGGTATGGCCGTGAAATAAGTGGGCATGACAAAGAAAACAAGAGGATTATTCTGGCGTAAATCTCGTTCCTACTCACTATAGGATAATTACTATACTGCACCAATGCTAATTACAACGCACCATTACTAGTCACCCTAAAAGTTGATCCCGCCTACTGAACATAATAATGATAATGGTAGTTTTGTGTACCCATAGCTGCCTTCATAGGTGCCGCCTGCCCCTATCTCCACTAGTTGTACCCACTACCCCCGTGCGATCGGCTCCCTAACTCGTATTTTCACATGCCACCCAGGCCACCCACTTAACCCCTATGTCCTACCACATGTTTATCTGGTTAAGTGTTACTTAATTCATTATAACCGTAACCTTGTAAGACCTCCCACATTAGACCCTCGTTTGCGGTTGCTGGATTTGCCGAGCGGGTCCGGGCACTCTTATACTGCAAACGTGTCTAACCTCGTGTTATTACAACTGTTACGCATTTAATTTATGCTTTCGACCTCTCACACTAGACTACCGCTTGTGTTTGCTGGATTTGTCGGGCGGGTCCGGGCAGTCTTATACCACAAACGAGTCTAACCTCGTGTCTTAGGCAGTTAATTATTACACATAATTATTTACCCCCAAATTGGATTAATATCCCTATTCAAATTTGTCGATAAATTCCAAATTAATCTATGTCCATAATTGTCACCTAAATTATGTCCATAATTTCAGGTATATAAATTTATACCAATTAATGTCTCAAATTTATTATATGCCATTAAGACCATTTTATGCCAATTCACAATTATGTATATTTAATATTTTCCATTGTCCCAATGCTACTTGTACGTTTTAATATGGCATATGTTAGACTCGCAAATAGTCTAACTTATAAAAAGAAAATCAATCATTACAACTTGCATAGCACATAAAATAGATCTAAGAATCATGACATAAGTTTGCATAGCCAATAACTTGCATAGGCAATGGATATACATAAATTTGCATAAACTATCATGGATCTAAATATAGATCTATACATGTAATCATGAACTTGCATATATGGATATGGTTTTTCCTATAACTTGCATATGAATTTCATTCAAACTAGCATATAATTCACATACAAAACTAGCATAGGCAATGGGCATATAGAACATAAATTTGCATAACTATGTACTGCCATGGATCTAAATGTAGATCTAAACACAAAGATGTGAACTTGCATATGGATCTAAACATGTAAATCAATGTCACATGTTTGCATATAAACAAGCATATGTATCTACATGATTCACATATGAACTTGTGTATAATCCACCTACAGACTTGCATAAGATTCATAAACGTATGATTTAACATTCCAAACTTACATATGGTTCATATACATATGATTTAACATCCCAAACTTGCATATGATGAATCAAGTTAAACGTATACAATTCAACATATGAAATAGATCCACAATAACAAAATTGTCAATGATAACATCACATGATTCAAAGTCATATTCTCATGATCCCAATTATAACGTATCTCAATTAAATTAATTAATTATCTTGTGAAAGAAATTATACTCACAAACAAAAGAACGGTCTTGTTATTCTGGGATCTGTATTCTGAAACTGAATTGCTCGCCTTTGATGTAGACTAACTGTTATCCTAGTTTAGATTAGATTTGATTGTTGCTTCTATCTTGTTTTTGAATTGAAAGAGAACGGCGGCTACTCTAGGTTCTCCATTGACGGCATGGCGGCTCTTGGTATGAATTAATGTGATTTTAGGTTGAGAGTTAAGTTGCTTATATAGAATTTTAATTAATTTAGAGCCGTCAGATTAACCCTAGAAGCAATCAAGAACATCCAGTCAAGATAGAATAACACCTCAGCCCTAATGACTCAACAAGGAGTCAAAACAGCGTCATCTTTCAGATTTGCCAAGGGGGGAGGGGGGTCGACCCCTTGGTCGACCTGTATGGGTAGGTCGACCCCCCTAGTCGACCTAGCCCTTGGGCGGAAAAATTCCCGCCCAGCTTGCTTCATTGTCTGAATTTGAATTTCGAACTGTTTTTAATTTATTTGAACTCTGAAACTTCGAAAGGCCATAACTTCTTCATATAGAGTCCAATTCACGCAAACTCGGACTCTATCTCAAGAAGAATTCCAAGACGAACGCAATGACGTAACCTATTTCAATTAATTCTCAAATTTGAAATTAAGTATTCTTTAATTCGTTAATTTTAAATATTTAAAATCACGGGGTGTTACATTCTCCCCTCCTTAAAGGATTTCGCCCCCAAAATCTCCAAGTTAAGGAGAATGTATATCCTAACATCCAATCATCCATCTACTCAACTATCAAACATAGGCATTCATTGTCCTTAGAAGATTTCTAATGCCGTATAAAAATATGCAAAAAATGTGTGTATATGTTCCTTATCTAAAGCAAAATCAGGCAGTCTACTGATTCATTTGACCTCCTTAATGCAAATCATGAGAGTTCCATGCATCCATTATGTATGCGAAAGAATCCTAACGATACATATTGTTTCTACATGTGTGCACAACCATTCATCTGAATGCAGCATCCATATGATAACACAACCATTATACATCCATTAATTTAAATATGTACACACATTTATGTGCAATATGAAAGTGATTGAGCCGTTCTAGTGCCTAATGTGTGTGTACATGCATCCACGGGCAACCACTTGCAACCACTCGCAACCATCAATCATAACATGTTTCAAACACATGTTTACATCCATCGGTTTCTACCTAAGGATAAGGAATAGGACTGAGGAGATATACTTAAAAAGGCAGATATAAGCATGAATAAACCTATGGAAAAAGAGATCAAGGAGGTACCCTCAAAGAGAAAAGGGTAGGCTGGGCGTATTTTCCTTTCAGTTTCCCAATTCGCATCTTCCTCAGCATCACTCCATTGAACTTTAACAAGCTTGACTTCACGGTTGCGTAGCTTTTTGACTTCTGTACCCAAGATACGCGTTGGAACTCTTGTCATAGTCGCTTCTCATTCCACTTCTATTTCCTCTAGTATATTCGGCTCCACCACTTCCATAGATTCATGTAAGCACTTTCGTAGTTGAGAAACATGAAAAACATTATGAACTCCAGCCATTCCCTCGGGTAGCTCTACTCTATAAGCCATCATCCCAATCCTTTCAATGATAGGAAATGGACCTACAAATCTTGGTGCTAGCTTTCCTACAGACCCAAAGCGAATGACATTCCTCAAAGGAGATACTTTAAGGAACACTCTATCTCCAACCTTAAACTCGAGGTCGGTTCTTCTTTTATCTACGTAGGACTTTTATCTATCTTGTGCAGCCTTCATCCGTCTTCTTATCAAGTCCACCTTTTTTGAGGTCTCTCTAATCATGTCTGGCCAAGGTACGAGCTTGTCTGTAGATTCCCACCAACAAGTTGGTGATCGGCACGGTCTTCCATATAAAGCTTTGAAGGGCGCCATTCCTATGGTGGCTTGGTAGCTATTGTTGTAGGCGAATTCCACTAAAGGAAGATGATCCTCCCATGTCCCTCCAAAGTCAAGAATACACAATATCAAGAGGTCTTCTAATACCCTGTTCACCCTTTCCGTCTGACCATCAGTTTGGGGGTGATAGGTCGTGCTTAAGCATAATTGGGTGCCTACTGCCTCTTGTAAACTCTTCCAAAACTCGCTCATAAAGATAGGATCTTGATCGCTCACTATGGTGGAGGGTATCCCATGGAGTCGAACTATTTCTTTAAGATAAATGGATGCTAGAGACGAGCCAGTCCTTCTACTTTTAACAGGTATAAAGTGAGCGCTTTTAGTAAGCCTATCCACTATTACCCAAATACTGGTATTGCCCCCTTCTTGACCTAGGCAACCGATCAACAAAGTCCATCGAAATGCTATCCCACTTCCACTGTGGGACCTCGAGAGGATGAAGCAAACCACCAGGCTTCTTCTGCTCCGCTTTGACTTGCTAGCATATCAAACACTTAGCGATGAACTCAGCTACATCACTCTTCATGTCGTTCCAAAAGAAAACCCTTTTTATATCTTTATACATCTTGTCTCCACCTGGGTATATGGTCAGTTTGGAATGGTGCGCCTCTTCGAGAACCGACTTCACTAAATCCCTTACTTGTGGGACTCATAACCTTCCATCCCGTCTCAACCAACCCCTATCATTGATGGAGTATCTATTGAGGTGACTAGAAGTCTCACCCATAACTAGCTTTTCCATCACATCAACTAGCTGAGGGTCTTCTCGTTGCGCGGTTCCTATTGAGTCCAAAAGAGTAGGTCGCACCTCTAGTGATGCCAATAGACCAGGCACAATTTTAGAGGAGGGTCTAAAATTAAAGTTTGCTATATACTCCAAGTTTTGTCTTTCTACAAAGAGAGGACTCAAGGTCAGCTTCTTTCTACTTAAGGCATCCGCTACCACATTGCCCTTGCCTGGGATATAAGAAATCTCAAAATCATAAGAGGCCAGAAATTCCATCCACCTTTGTTGTCTTAAGTTAAGATCTTTCTGCGAGAAAAGGTACTTCAATGAATTATGGTCAGTATACAATTCAAAATTTTCACCTTGGAGATAATGGCGCCAAGACTTAAGCGCAAAGACGATGGCAGCCAACTCTAGATCGTGGGTTGGGTAGTTTTTCTCATGTACTTTCAATTATCTGCATCCATAAACTACTACCTACCCTTCTTGCATCAAGACAACACCTAGTCCCGTACCACATGCATCCGAGTATACGGTAAACATCTTGCTCCCATCTAGCAATGTCAGAACTGGGGCTGTTGTTAGAGCCCTTTTCAAACGTTGGAAAGCAATATCGCAATCCAAATCCCAAGTGAAAGTTAGGTTCTTCTTCGTTAATCTTGTGAGTGGGGCTGAGATTTTAGCAAAGTCTTTAATGAATTTTCGGTAAAAGCCCGCTAGCCCGAGAAAGCTTCGGACTTCGGTTGCATTCCGTGGAACCTTCCAATCTTGCACCACAACTACTTTTGCAGGGTCCACAACTAACCCCTCTTTGGACACCACATGTCCAAGAAACCTCACCTCTTCTCTACAGAAATGGCATTTAGAGAATTTGGCCTTCAGCTGATGTGTACGAAGGGCATTCATGACTTCCCTTAAATGCAAAGCATGCTCTTTTTCATTCTTCGAGAAGATCAAAATGTCGTCTACGAAGACCACCACAAACTTATTAAGGAATTCTCTAAACACCCTACTCATCAAGTCAACGAAGTAAGCGGGTGCATTTGTCAAGCCGAAAGGCATGACAAGACATTCGAAGAAACCATCTGGGGTTCAGAATGCAGTCTTATCAATGTTGTCTTCAGCCACTCTTAGCTGATGGAACCCAGTAGCCAAATCTAGTTGGGAGAAAACAGACGCACCTACAAGCTGATCAAACAAGTCATCTATTCTAGGAAGTGGGTGCCTATTCTTCTTGGTCAGCTTGTTTAGCTCCCTATAATCAACGCATAGGCGAAGTGAACCATCTGCTTTGGTTGCGAAAACTACTGGAGCACCCCATTCAGAAATATTCTGCCTTATAAACCCCTTTTTGAGCAGCTCTTTGACTTGCTTACTGAGCTCTTTTCTTTCCCTAGGAGCCATGTGTCTAACGGGTAGAGCTACGGGTTTTGCATTATCAACAAGATATATGTGAAAGTCTATCTCCCGCTTTTGAGGTAAGCCCTTTACCACTTCACATACATCTGAGTATTCACGGACTACTCTAACAGACTGCAAGTTTTCAACAGACGCATCAAGGGATTCTAGAAAACTAAGCATAACAGAATGTATGGGGTTACAAGAGATTTCGAGAGTGTTTCCAAGGCGAGTCATAAGTCTAACCACTCTTTTTTCACAATCGAGGACGACACCATTACTGGATAACCAATCCATGCCTAGAATCAATCCATAGCCCGTGAAGCCAAGAATGAAGGCGCTGCGTTCAAACTCAAAGCTCAAAATAGAAACTCTCAAATCTTGACAAATCATTGAAAGATGAGCCGAACCACCAATAGGATTTGAGACTACTATGGGATCCGTAACTAGACTAGTAATTAGGTGCAGTGTTTCAACTAACGAAGCGGACACAAACGACTGTGTAGCGCCAGAATCAAATAAAGTACTAACAAGATGATCAAACAGAAAAACCAAACTTTCAACAGAAATGTTTCTACCTCTTTCTTGTCTTGGTGCCATGAGAGCGTGAATCTGCCCTTCAAAAGTGGACCCTGTTCTTTGCCCTTTCCCCGGTTTCCTCGGGCAGTCTTTAATTAGATGTCCTGCCTCTCCACAATGGAAGCAACCAGTTTTCTTCTTCTTCCTACAGTCCCTGCTCAGTTGGCCTGGTGTCCCACAATTAAAGCACTTTTTCTTTCCCTTGCTATTGTTATCCTTACCACCTTTCTTGTTTTGCTGTTGTATTTTCTTTTGATCCCCTTTCTTCTCCAATGGCTTATTAGCATTAGCACCTTTCTCCTCTTCATGCATAAGCGCCATGTCAACCAATCTCTCAAAGGTAGCCCCCATCGGAATGTGGGTCATAGCCAACCCATGTAGCAGCTCATTCAAACCCTTAACGAACCTTAGAGCCTTCTTCTCAGGTGTGTTTACCAAGTCTAAACCAAATCTCGTCAATTGATTGAACTTTTTGACGTACTCCTTTACTGATAAATTTCCTTGCTTCAATGCTAAGAACCTCTCCATTTATAAATTCTCTTCTGCTCGTGAGAGAAACTTCATCTCGAACCTACGCCTGAAATCCATCCACGTCTCTACTGAACGCTCTCTGTTCATGACCTCCCACCAAAAACGAGGCTTCGTCCTTCATTAACCAAGCAGCCAATTGGACCGTCCTTCCATCTTCTACCTCGAAAATACCAAATAGATCTTCCACCTCCTTAAGCCAATTTCGAGCTTCAACAAACGTCTCTTATCCGTGAAAAGGTTTTCTGCCCATTGCTCGAAAGTCTTTGCATATCTTCGAAAAAGTATCAACGCGAGGCGGGGGAGGAGGAGGAGCGACAGCAGCTGGGGGAGGAGGAACATTTGCTGGGCCTGCGATAGTGGCCCTAGCCTCCAGATACCTTCTAAACCAGCCTGGTATCGGTATGCCCTCGGGTATCTTAGGTTCCCCGGACATGCTGAAAAAGAAAAAGGAAGAGATTCAAAACGGGGAATCGAAGGAAAGATATATGGCTCTTGGGGGTTATGTTTTTAAAACAAACTTTTCTCTTGAAAATACTCTCCTTAAAACATACTTTTGAAAGTATTTCTTTATAAAACGCTTTTGAAAAACATTTTTTTAAAATCTCTTATCTGTTATGTTAACCTTCAACTCTAATTCCACGGGTAACACCCCACGTCCATTAATGTCACTCTCAAAGGGAATGCATTAACTTTCATGGAGAATTATTGGTTAATAGAACAAAATATAACAAGACAGATACATATATTGGTACTTGAAAATTTTCAAAACAACATTTATTGTAGCAGAGAAATAGTTTGATTACAACAACATAATAAACCAACAGAAAAACCAAGTACACTTAGTAACCATCTTAACAAATTGTTTTCTGAGTACATAAAATAAGAAGCATAACCCCAACACATGTAGCCATCAAAGAGATGAGCTGGACTTTACTTTCAGCAATCCAAGCACTTCCAAAAGAGAGAGAAAGAGAACCAAGATCAAGCTCTACTAGAACTAGTCCCACCCTGAGAACCTGGAGGGGAAAAGGAAGAAAAGAGGCGAAAACAAGGGGGTCAGACATAAAGTCTGGCGAGCATAATAACTTTAACAATATAATTATTAAACTAATTAGGAAAAAGCATAAACCGGAAAAACAAGGTATGACTGTGAAACAAGTGGGCATGAAAAAGCAAACAAGAGGATTATTCTAGCGTAAATCTCGTTCCTACTCACTATAGGACAATTTCTATACTGCACCAATGCTAATTACACCGCACCATTACTAGTCACCCTAAAAGTTGACCCATCTACTGAACATAATAATGATAATGGTAGTTTCGTGTACCCCTAATTGCCTTCATAGGTGCCGCCTGCCCCTATCTCTACTAGTTGTACCCACTACCCCCATGCGATCGGCTCCCTAACTCGTATTTTCACATGCCACCCAGGCCACCCACTTAACCCCCATGTCCCACCACATGTTTATCTGGTTAAGTGTTACTTAATTCATTAGAATCGTAACCTTGTAAGACCTCCCACATTAGATGTCCGTTTGCGGTTGCTGGATTTGTCGGGCGGGTCCAGGCAGTCTTATACTGCAAACGTGTCTAACCCCGTGTCATTACAACTGTTACGCATTTAATTTACGCCTTTGACCTCTCACATTAGACTACCGTTTGTGGTTGCTGGATTTGCCGGGCGGGTCCGGGCAGTCTTATACCACAAATGAGTCTAACCTCGTGTCTTAGGCAGTTAATTATTACACATAATTATTTAATCCCAAATTGGATTAATATCCCTATTCAAATTTGTCGATAAATTCCAAATTAATTTATGTTCATAATTGTCACCTAATTTATGTCCATAATTTCAGGTATATAAATTTATACCAATTAATGTCTCAAATTTATTATATGCCATTAAGGCCATTTTATGCTAATTCACAATTATGTATATTTAATATTTTCCCATTGTCCCTACGCTATTCGTACGTTTTATTATGGAATATGTTAGACTCGCAAATAGTCTAACTTATAAAAAGAAAAGCAATCATCACAACTTGCATAGCACATAAAATAGATCTAAGAATCATGACATAAGTTTGCATAGCCAATAACTTGCATAGGCAATAGATATACATAAATTTGCATAAACTATCATGGATCTAAATATAGATCTAAACATGTAATCATGAACTTGCATATATGGGTATGGTTTTACCTATAACTTGCATATGAATTTCATTCAAACTAGCATATGATTCACATGCAAAACTCGAATATGCAATGGGCATATAGAACATAAATTTGCAAAGCTATGTACTGCCATGGATCTAAATATAGATCTAAATACAAAGATGTGAACTTGCATATGAATCTAAACATGTAAATCAATGTCACATGTTTGCATATAAACCAGCATATGTATCTACATGATTCAATATGAACTTGTGTATAATCCACCTACAGACTTGCATAAGATTCATAAACATATGATTTATCATTCCAAACTTACATATGATTCATATACATATGATTTAACATCCCAAACATGCATATGATGAATCAAGTTAAAAGTTTACAATTCAACATATGAAATAGAACCACAATAACAAAACTGTCAATGGTAACATCACATGAGTCAAAGTCATATTCTCATGATCCCAATTATAACTTATCACAATTAAATTAATTAATTATTTTGTGAAAGAAATTATACTCACAAACAAAAGAACGGTCTTGTTTTTCTGGGATCTGTATTCTGAAACTGAATTGCTTAACTTTGATGTAGACTAATTGTTATCCTAATTTAGATTAGATTTGATTCTTGCTTCTATCTTGTTTTTGATTTGAAAGAGAACGGCGGCTACTCTAGGTTCTCCATTGACGGCATGGCGGCTCTTGGTATGAATTAGTGTGATTTTAGGTTGAGAGTTAGGTTGCTTATATAAAATTTTAATTAATTTAAAGCCGTCAGATTAACCCTAGAAGCAATCAAGACCATCCAGTCAAGATAGAATAACACCTCAGCCCTAATGACTCAGCAAGGAGTCAAAACAGCGTCAACTTTCAGATCTTCCCGAGGGGGGAGGGTCGACCTGTATGGGTAGGTCGACCCCCTGGTCGACCTGGCCCTTGGGCGGGAGAATTACCGCCCAGCCTGCTTCGTTGTCTAAATTTGAATTTCGAACTGTTTTTAATTTATTTGAATTCTGAAACTTCAGAAGGCCATAACTTCTTCATACGGAGTCCAATTCAAGAAAACTCGGACTCTATCTCAAGCAGAATTTTGAGACAAACGCAATAGCGTAACCCGTTTCCCTTAATTCTCGTATATGAAATTAAGCATTATTTAATTCGTTAATTTTAAATATTTAAAATTGTGCGGTGTTACAATATCTGAGATGAAGTAAGGACACGAATGGAAACTGAAGTGAGAACGGGATAATGACCAAACCCAAGATGCAAAGGTAGTACAAATGGGAAGTAGAACTCAGGATCCAATTGGGAACCAACAAGTTAACTTCATGAGTTGGGCTTTGCTGCGGGACGTGTGCTAAGGGGTTATCGATGTTCATAACTTTGATTCACAACCGAGAGACGATTGCTAGGCTATGGATCAGTGCAGTTGTGACGGCCCGCCCCGCACCAGCCTACATTTCCTCCGAAAATGCGCTGTATACATGCCCGACTAGCACGGGACGGTCGTCAGGAGAAAGGAAAGAAGGGAACGAACTAATCAAGAACCTGTAGAATGTCTCACAGCGCATGGAGTAAAATATAATATTAATAACATACTTGACATAAAACAGGTGAGACAGTGCATAAGCTGATAACTAAAATCAACATCAACATCAAAGCAGCGGAAATCCCAATACAGCTTATTACAACTTTCCAAATTTACCGTCTCTAAACAAAAGAAAGCTAAAGTGGAAGATGCACCACCAATGCCCAAGCAGTGATCTTCAACAACACAGGGAGAATACTATATATATATTACGTGGAAGCCTCCTGCTCGTCTCCGGATCATCTACCCGTGCATCACCAGCTAACCTGTCTCTTATCTGCTCGTGTGAGCACCCAGAGTAATAAGAGAAGACATAAAACTCTGGGTCAGGCATAAAGCCTGGTATGAGCGATAAGCATTTAAACAGAATAATAACAGGTATACTAAACCATACCTGAACCTGGATCTGCAACCAAAGAGTTAGTACCACATACCGTACAGTACTCTGAGGTGCCATAATAAATAGTGTAAAGAGTACGGGGGTGGGGTGTGTATGTCATAATGATAGCAAACAAACCATCCATAGCAACCATCCTCACATCTCTCACTCAGTGCGAAAAGCATACGATATCTACCACTTTGGAACACTAGACAAATTGAGGTAACGACGAATCTCGACTTGTAGAAACCCTGCTGTGACCAAGCTAAACACATGGAGTCATGACCAAACATTTCAATGACCCACCACATTGGTCATAGCCCTTGGTTCTACCAATGCCATAATGGCCCTGAATCCGCCTCCGTACCTCCTACCATAGTGGTCCAAAGCTATAGACATCGTAGACCCCTTAGCATGCGTTCCGCAGCAAAGCCCAACCATGAAGCGAACTCATTGATTCCCATCTGGATCTTGAGCTCTAACTTCTCATTTGGACTTCCTTTGCATCTCGGGTTTGGTCGAATTGGAGTGGGTCTTCAGAAGAGTTGTCGCGCAGTAACAGTCCTAGAATTCGGTTCGGTTCGTTAGTCATCACCCTCGTCGGTTCGGTTCGGTAGTCACCACCCTCGTCAGTTCGGTTCGGTGGTCATCTTTCCATTCGGTTCGGTTTGGTACACCGAACCGATCCCATCTTTTGTCCTAACCTCTACTTTCCCCCGTTCCGACCCTGTGCTCCTCATCTTCATCTCCTCCAGTGCTCCAGTCCGATCCGATCTGGCCCACATTGTTCTTCCGATCCGATCTGACCCCCATTGTTCTTCCGATCTGATCCCCTTGTCCACTCCAACTCTAAGTGAACGGCCTTCCTTCTTGCCAAGCCTCCTCTACAGACAAGTCCCAATCCAGTTCGGATTACCTCGGTCAGTTCACTAATCCGATCCGACCCCTATTCCGATCCGAACCGGTTCGGAACCTGCACACTTCTGCAACTTTCCAGCGAGCTTTCTACGCCATTCGACGGCGTTTTCGACAAATCTAACACTTCTAATCAATCATACAACACACCATAGAGTCATAGCAACACGTGATAGCAACCACAAACAGCAGACAACAATTCAAATGAATCAAAATGGATCAAAAGTGGCTAAAACCTCACATTTTCCCATAGTCCCTCTTAATCATGTTTAAGCACATACTTAGTAAAACTTAATCAAATCGTCTAAATTTTCTAACAGAGGCATGAAATATTATTTAAGAATTTCTAAACATTTTTCCAGAATTTACTAGTGTATAAATTCGCTAATCTTCACTAATTACCCTTAATTAACTGTAATTAGTGTCAAAACGATGCTATCACTCACCTTGGCCACAAAATAGAACAAAAAATCTGAAATACTCTCTGTTTGGGTCGAATTCCTATGTATAGCAGCAGCTCCAACCTTGCTTTGTTGCTATTCGGCCTTGCTTTGATGTAGTTTAGGTTTAATCTTCACTAAAAATGTGTTTTGGATTGGTTTTAGAGGATGGAAGCCATTACTAGGGTCTCAAGAAGGTTTGTGGCGGCTCAAAACTGAAATGGAAGTGATTTCCTAACCCTAATCAGTCCTCCTATACCTCTAAACCCGAAATTCCCCTCTGGGCCTAGCTGCTAATCACCCGGTTAAGCCCAATTAAGCTGTTTTTCACCATCTGAAACTTGTTTCAGCCATATCTCCCAAATGGTGAGTCCGTTTGGCTAATGTGACCACTCTACGGAAAGAGAAACCATCATCCGGAGCCAATGGAAGTGGTTTCAAGTCAAAATTCATTTCCAGTCAAAAGTTATGGCCAAAACAGTGCCAACTAGGGATAAAATGGTCATTTAAAAATCGGGAAAAATCATGAACATGGGAAATGACCCCAATCGTCGCCTCCCAAAGTTACATGACCATACGACTTTGTATGTGATAGAAATAAATATTCTACGATCCTATGATACGTAGAATGCGGGTCGTTACACTCTCCCCCCCCCCCCCCCTTAAGAAATTTCGTCCCCGAAATTCCTTAACCCAAAACATACAAAGGATCCCGCATGCCTAACAACCACATACAACAATCAAACATGCAAAACAAGCAAACAAGCCTATCCCAGCATGCGGAAAACAAAATCGAAGTCAAAATCTTACCAGGCAAAGAGTTCTGGGTGTGTCTTCCTAATGTTCTCCTCTGTCTCCCAAGTACAATCATTCTCGTCCTCACCCCACTGAACCTTGACTAGCTTCACCACCTTCCTTCGAAGTTGCTTCATGTCGTACTCGACAATACGGGCCGGCTTGCGGTTCCCAACCGCCTCGGGTTCTACTTCGAAGTCCTCCAACTGATCAGGTGAAATAGTCATATCCGGGTCGTGAACGAACTTCCTTAGTTGGGAAACATGAAATACATTGTGAACTCCCGCCATTTTCTCTGGTAAGTGAACTCTATATGCCAAATTGCCGACTAGTTCGAGAACAGGGAATGGGCCAACGAATCTTGGTGCCAACTTGCCTCTCCTGCCAAATCGTATTACGCTCTTCAACGGAGAAATCTTGACAAACACCAAGTCGCCAACGGAGAATTTTAAGTCTCTTCTCCTCTTATCAGCATAACTCTTCTGCCTATCTTGGGCAGCCTTCATTCGTTGTTGAATGGTCTTGATTTTATCTTAAGTTTCCCTCACCACATCTGGTCCAAGCATAAACTTCTCGCCAGTCTCTATCCAACATGATGGTGAGTTGCATGGTCTTCCGTACAATGCTTCAAACGGAGCCATACCGATACTGGATTGGTAGCTATTATTATATGCAAACTCTACTAGATGCAAATGGTCATCCCATGATCCACCAAAATCCAATATACATGCTCTCAAGAGATCTTCCAAAATACGATTCACCCTCTCCGTCTGACCGTCGGTCTGAGGATGATATGCGGTACTGAGATGTAACTCTGACCCTAGAGCCTCTTGTAAGCTCTTCCAAAACCCACTAGTGAACAACGGGTCTCGGTCTCTCACAATGCTTTTAGGTACTCCATGAAATCTCACTACCCATTTCATATACAATTCTGCTAATTTAGCTGCCGTTCTAGTCGATTTAACTGGTATAAATCTTGCACTTTTAGTCAATCGGTCCACAATCACCCAAATGCTATCGTGTCCCGATCTAGTCCTCGGTAAACCATCGATGAAATCCATCGAGACTTGCTCCCATTTCCATTCGGGAATTTCTAAGGGCTGTAACAACCCACTAGGCTTCTTTTGCTCGGCTTTAACTAGCTGGCAATTCATGCACCTGGATATAAACTTCCCAATGTCTCTTTTCATCCCTTCCCAGTAGTAGGTCTGCTTCATATCTCGATACATCTTATTACCACCAGGGTGTATGGTCAGTTTTGAGTGATGACATCCTCTAAGCACTTCATCCCTCAATCCATTGACATTGGGTACGACTAATCTTCCATCCTTTCTAAGCCATCCATCTCGATCAAGCCCATAATTGCTCATCTCCTCATCGATACCCATCTCTAACCTGGAGATGATTTCCAATAGGTTAGGATCGTCCCTCTGACTAGAGCCGATCCGCTCAATCAAAGTGGGTCTGATCATCAAACTTGCTAACATTTTTGGATCCAATTCGCACTTTGGTCTGAAATCATACCCAGCGATGTACTCCAGTTGCTTCCATTCTAGAAACATAGCCCCTAGGCTGGCATGTCTCCTACTCAATGCATCAGCCACCGCATTGCCCTTTCACGGTGTATATGCGATGTCAAAATCCTAGGAAGCTAAGAACTCTAACCACCTTTGTTGCCGTAGATTTAAATCCTTCTGGGAGAAGAGATACTTCAACGACTTATGGTCTGTAAACAGCTCAAATCTTTCTCCCAAGAGATAGTGTCTCCACATCTTTAACGCGAACACAATCGCTGCCAATTCCAAATCATGGATAGGGTATCTTCTCTCGTGTGGTTTCAATTGCCGACTTGCATAAGCTACAACCCTACCGCCTTGCATCAATACAGCACCCAGTCCGGTACCACAGGCATCCGTGTATACCGTCATCTCTTCATTCCCCTTAGGAATGACTAACATTGGTGCGCTTGTCAACTTGTCCTTTAGACTCTTGAATGTATTCTCGCACCTTCCATCCCAGACAAAAGCTTGATTCTTCTTAGTCAACTGGGTCAATGGTGCTGCTATCTTGGAGAAACCTTGGATAAACTTACGATAATATCCAGCTAATCCCAAGAAACTTCTTATATCTGTTGCTTTCTTGGGCGTAGGCCAATCCTGTACCATAGCCACCTTCGCCGGGTCCACGGCAATACCATTCTCTGATACAACATGGCCCAAGAACCTCACTTCCCTCTTCCAGAAGTGACACTTAGAAAACTTTGCTTTCAATTGGTGTTTTCTCAACACCTCCATCACTACTCTTAAATGTTCCTTGTGTTCTTCCTCTGTCCTCGAATAGACCAAAATATCATCAACGAACACAAGGACAAACTTATTCAATTGATCTCTGAATACCCTATTCATAAGATCCACAAAATATGCTGGGGCATTAGCCAGCCCGAATGGCATGACCAACCACTCATAAAATCTAGACAGCGTTCGAAATGTCGTTTTGGCTATACTCTCAGCTTCCACTCTAAGCTGATGAAAACCTGTCGCGAGATCCAACTGAGAAAATACTCTCGCGCCACTCAACTGATCGAACAAATCATCTATCCGCGGTAGAGGATACTTGTTCTTCCTCGTCACTTTATTCAACTCGCGGTAGTCTACACACAAACGAAGGGAACCATCCGCCTTGGTAGCAAACACAACTGGTGCTCCCCATTCAGAAGCACTCCTTCTGATAAATCCCTTCTTCAAAAGATCGCTGACTTGCACCTCGAGCTCTCGCTGCTCTCTTGGTGCCATACGACGAAGTGGCATCACTATAGGTCTGGCATCTTTTACCAAATCAATACGAAACTCAATCTCTCGGTGTGGTGGAAGTCCGGTCACTTCTTCGAAAACATCCGGATACTGGCCAACCACGGGCAAACCTGACAACTCACTATACGGAATGTCAAGGGAGTTTAGAAAACTAGCCAATACCCCCTCACTGGGTAGACCACCAAACACTATCCTCCGCCCATCATCCGCTCTAGCTGTCACCAAAAAGCCCTCACAGTCTACCACCACCCCGTATCTTCGGAGCCAATCTACTCCCAAAATAATGCCAAACCCAGTAAAGCCCAAAACAAAGCAATCACAAACAAACATGCATCCATGACTCGATAAGACCACATTACGACAAATCATGCTAAGGCTAGTCGAACCACCAATCGGGTTCTTCACTACTAAAGGTCTATCGACAATCTCGGGCTCCAATCCCAACCTATCTACCAGGTCACTAGATATGAAAGAACTGGAAGCTCCGGTATCAAACAAAACTCTAACAGGAACATCGTAAACAGAAAGCATACCTTGAATGACGACATTCTTTCCTTTCTCCGCAGCAGTTGGGGCATTCGACGAAGAAGGAATAGCATTAAGGGCATATGCTTTCACCATTTTCTTTTCTTTGGGGGGTTGCGGACACTTGTCCTTGTGATGTCCCATTTGGCCACAATTGAAGCACTTCCTATCCGCTGGCTTGGCCCGACAATTACTAGCATAATGGCCCTTCTTACCACAGCTGAAGCACTCAACATCTTGCTTATTCTTTTTCCTCTGGACATCCTTAGTTTGATTGTGCTTTCTCTTATTATGGGAACCACCTTTTTCTCCACCACTTGCTTGTGGTTTTGGCTCTTCTGCAGATGCAACCTCAGTCTTCGGCTTAGGGTAGAGACTCTCCGACCTCAATGCTTTTCCCACAATCGACTCAAACGTCTCATCGATGTGGTTAATAAGCTTTTCCCCCAAGTACTGATCCAAACCAGTTATGAATTTCTCATTCTTCTTCTCGGCAGTATCAATAAGAGATAACCCATACTTCGACAAAGTGTCGAATTCAGCAATATACTCCGAGACAGCTCTACCATTCTGCTTGAGCTCCAAGAATTTCTTAAACAGCACTGACGTCTGAGCAGTTGGAATGAACTTCTCGCTAAAGCGAGCCTTAAACTGCTCCCAAGTAATCTGATCCTCGGGAGTGGCTGCCTTTATAGCATTCCACCAATTCATTGCCCGCCCTTGCAGCTGACGGGACGCTAGCTTTCTCTTCATCGCATCCTCGATACCCAAATCCTCGAAGATACGTTCGCAACTATCCAACCAATCCTGAACATCCGTGGCCGACTCCGTTCCGTGGAACGGCTTCCCACCAAGGCTAGTATAATCCTTATTCAGCTTGGCGAAGTCGACCCTCGGCGCCTGCACTATTGGACCACCACCATTTCCACCATTGGGAGCTGCCCTCTGTACATCTCTAAGCATCTCTCTCATGAGGTCAGTAAACATCGTCCTCATGTCAGCAGCATTCCCATTATTGGCCCCTCTACCGGTACCTCTAACATATCGGCTCATCGTCAATCTGAAAAAGGAAACGATTAACGATTCCATAGAGGTGCTAGTGCAGTACGACTTCATTCTTATACTACTAATAGTATATATATATATAGCTTTTGAAAACCAAAGTAATCACGAATACGCTCTCTCGTATACGTATATTATCTCTCCCTGATAACTTCCCTAGGTTAACTACGTAACCTAGAGCTCTGATACCAAGTGTGACGGCCCGCCCCGCACCAGCCTGCATTTCCTCCGAAAGTGCGCTGTATACATGCCCGACTAGCACGGGACGGTCGTCAGGAGAAAGGAAAGAAGGGAACGAACTAATCAAGAACCTGTAGAATGTCTCACAGCGCATGGAGTAAAATATAATATTAATAACATACTTGACATAAAACAGGTGAGACAGTGCATAAGCTGATAACTAAAATCAACATCAACATCAAAGCAGCGGAAATCCCAATACAGCTTATTACAACTTTCCAAATTTACCGTCTCTAAACAAAAGAAAGCTAAAGTGGAAGATGCACCACCAATGCCCAAGCAGTGATCTTCAACAACATAGGGAGAATACTATATATATATTACGTGGAAGCCTCTTGCTCATCTCCGGATCATCTACCCGTGCATCACCAGCTAACCTGTCTCTAGTCTGCTCGTGTGAGCACCCAGAGTAATAAGAGAAGACATAAAACTCTGGATCAGACATAAAGCCTGGTATGAGCGATAAGCATCTAAACAGAATAATAACAGGTATACTAAACCATACCTGAACCTGGATCTGCAACCAAAGAGTTAGTACCACATACCGTACAGTACTCTGAGGTGCCATAATAAATAGTGTAAAGAGTACGGGGGTGGGGTGTGTATGTCATAATGATAGCAAACAAACCATCCATAGCAACCATCCTCACATCTCTCACTCAGTGCGTAAAGCATATGATATTTACCACTTTAAAACACTAGACAAATTTAGGTAACGACGAATCCCGACTTGTAGAAACCCTGCTATGACCAAGCTAAACACATGGAGTCATGACCAAACATTTCAATGACCCACCACATTGGTCGTAGCCCTTGGTTCTACCAATGCCATAATGGCCCTGAATCCGCCTCCGTACCTCCTACCATAGTGGTCCAAAGCTATAGACATCATAGACCCCTTAGCACGCGTTCCGCAGCAAAGCCCAACCATGAAGCGAACTCGTTGATTCCCATATGGATCTTGAGCTCTAACTTCTCATTTGGACTTCCTTTGCATCTCGGGTTTGGTCGAATTGGAGTGGGTCTTCAGAAGAGTTGTCGCGCAGTAACAGTCCTAGAATTCGGTTCGGTTCTGTAGTCACCACCCTCGTCGGTTCGGTTCGGTAGTCACCACCCTCGTCGGTTCGGTTCGGTAGTCACCACCCTCGTCGGTTCGGTTCGGTGGTCATCTTTCCATTCGGTTCGGTTCGGTACACCGAACCGATCCCATCTTTTGTCCTAACCTCTACTTTCCCCCGTTCCGACCCTGTGCTCCTCATCTTCATCTCCTCCAGTGCTCCAGTCCGATCCGATTTGGCCCCCATTGTTCTTCCGATCCGATCTGACCCCCATTGTTCTTCCGATCCGATCCCCTTGTCCACTCCAACTCTAAGTGAACGGCCTTCCTTCTCGCCAAGCCTCCTCCAGTGACAAGTCCCAATCTAGTTCGGATTCCCTTGGTCAGTTCACTAATCCGATCCGACCCTTATTCCGATCCGAACCGGTTCGGAACCTGCACACTTCTGCAACTTTCCAGCGAGCTTTCTACGCCATTCGACGGCGTTTTCGACAAATCTAACACTTCTAATCAATCATAAAACACACCATAGAGTCATAGCAACACGTGATAGCAACCACAAACAGCAGACAACAATTCAAATGAATCAAAATGGATCAAAAGTGGCTAAAACCTCACATTTTCCCATAGTCCCTCTTAATCATGTTTAAGCACATACTTGGTAAAACTTAATCAAATCGTCTAAATTTTGTAACAGAGGCATGAAATATTATTTAAGAATTTCTAAACATTTTTCTAGAATTTACTAGTGTATAAATTCGCTAATCTTCACTAATTACCCTTAATTAACTGTAATTAGTGTCAAAACGATGCTATCACTCACCTTGGCCACAAAATAGAACACAAAATCTGAAATACTCTCTGTTTGGGTCGAATTCCTATGTATAGCAGCAGCTCCAACCTTGCTTTGTTGCTATTTGGCCTTGCTTTGATGTAGTTTAGGTTTAATCTTCACTAAAAATGTGTTTTGGAGTGGTTTTAGAGGATGGAAGCCATTACTAGGGTCTCAAGAAGGTTTGTGGCGGCTCAAAACTGAAATGGAAGTGATTTCCTAACCCTAATCAGTCCTCCTATACCTCTAAACCCGAAATTCCCCTCTGGGCCTAGCTGCTAATCACCCGGTTAAGCCCAATTAAGCTGTTTTTCACCATCTGAAACTTGTTTCAGCCATATATCCCAAATGGTGAGTCCGTTTGGCTAATGTGACCATTCTACGGAAAGAGAAACCATCATCCGGAGCCAATGGAAGTGGTTTCAAGTCAAAATTCATTCCCAGTCAAAAGTTATGGCCAAAACAGTGCTAACTAGGGGTAAAATGGTCATTTAAAAATCGGGAAAAATCAAGAACATGGAAAATGACCCCAATCATCGCCTCTCAAAGTTACATGACCATACGACTTTGTATGTGACAGAAATAAATATTCTACGATCCTATGATACGTAGAATGCGGGTCGTTACAGCAGTGGAGTCGCCATGACTCCATGGGGCAGAGTGATCATAGCAAGGATTTGGGTGATCAAAGTGGTAGATATCATATGCTTTACGCACTGAGTGAGAGATGTGAGGATGGTTGTTATGCTTGATTGTTTGACATGACTATGACATTCACACCCCCACCCCCGTATCTTTACACCATATGATAGTATTACCTTAGCGTACTGTACATCTTGTTGTGCTAACTTTTTGGTTGCAGGAACAGCTTCAGGTATGATTGGATTATACCTGTTATTGTTTTGTTTTGTTTTGTTGCTTATCGCTCATACCAGACTTTTGTCTGACCCAGAGTTTTATGTCTCTTCTTATTACTCTAGGTGCTCTTAAATGGGCAGACTAGAGACAGGTCAGGTGATTATGCATGAGAAGCTGTACCGGAGACGAGCAGGAGGCTTCCACGTATGATATATACATATATCTCCCTGTGTTGTTGTTGGTCACTACTTTGGGCATTAGTAGTTCACCTTCCTAATTTGCCTTAGAGACAATATTTTGAAGTTGTAATAATGATGTGGATCATAAGCTATATTTTGAATTTCCGCTGCTGTGATGATTATGGTTTAGTTTTCAGCTTATGCACTGTCTCGCCTGTTTTATGCCAAGTATGTTATTATTATATTTTATTCCATGCGCTGTGATACATTCTACAGGTTCCTTGTTAGTTCAAATTCCTTTCTTTTCCTTCCTTTGGCGACCGTCCTATGCTAATCGGGCATTGGTACACCGCACTTTCATTGGAAATGTTGGCTGGTGCGGGGAAGGCCGTCACATTTGGTATTAGAGCTCTAGGTTTCGTAGTTAACCTAGGGAAAGACACCAGGGAGAGATAGTACATATATGAGATCGCGTATTTGTTATATTTTGGTTTTCAAAAGCTATATATATACTATTATTATATCTAAGGATGAAGTCGCACTGCAGTGGCACCACTGAAGAGATGGTTAATCGTTTTCTCCTTACAGATTGAACAATGAGCTGATATACAAGGAGTACGGGTTTCGGGGGCTAATAATAGGAATGCTCCTAATATGAGGACGATGTTTACTATCTTCATGCGAGAGATGCTTAGGGATGCTCGAGGAGCAGTTCCTAATGCTGCTAACGGTGGTGTGCAGTAGTGCAGGCGCCTAGGGCCGATTTTGCCAAGCTTAACAAGGATTATACTGGTCTTAGCGGGAAGTCATTCCATGGAACGGAGTCGGCTACGGATGTTGAAGATTGGTTGGATAGTTGTGAGCACATCTTCGAGGACTTGGGAATCGATGATGCCATGAAGAGAAAGTTAGCATCGCGTCAGTTTCTAGGACGAGCTATGAATTGGTGGAATGTTATTAAAGCCGCTACTCCTGAAGATCAAGTTACTTGGAATCAGTTTATGACTCGTTTCAGTGAAAAGTTCATCCCAGCTGCTCACAAATTTGAATTGTTTAGGAAATTTTTGGATCTTAAGCAGAATGGTAGGGCAGTCTCGGAGTATGTTGTTGAGTTCGGTACTTTATCCAAGTATGGATTATCCCTTATCGACACTCCCAAGAAGAATAATTAGAAGTTTATAACCGGCTTAGATGAGTACTTAGGGGAAAGGCCGATAAACCACATCGATGAGACGTTCGAGTCTATTGTGGGAAAGGCATTGAGATCAGAGAGTCTTTACCCTAAGACAAAGATTGAAGTTGTTGTTGCATCTACAGAGGATCCAAAGCCACAAGCAAGTGGTGGAGGCAAGGAAAAGTCCCAGAATAAGAGGAAACAGAACCAAACCAAGGATGGTCAGAATAAGAAAGATGGTGAGTGTTTTAGCTGTGGCAAGAAGGGCCAGTATGCTAGAGATTGTTATTAAAAGTCTGGGGAAAGGAAGTGCTTCAATTGCGGCCAATTGGGACATCATAAGGATAATTGCCCGCAACCCCTAAAGAGAAGCAGATTGTGAAAGCATATGCTATCAACGCTGTTCCTTCTTCATCGAATTCCCCAATTGCAAAGGAGAAGGGAAAGGGCGTCATTATTCAAGGTATGCTATCTATTTATGATGTTCCTGTTTCAGTTTTGTTGATAGCGAGGCATCCCATTCCTTCATATCTAGTGACCTGGTAGATAAGTTGGGATTGGAACCTGAGATAGTCGATAGACCTTTAGTTGTGATGAACCCGATAGGTGGTTGGACTAGCCTTCACATGATTTTTTTTAATGTGGTCTTATCGAGTCATGGATGCATGTTTGCTTGTGATTGCTTAGTTGCTTTGCTAGTATCATCTCACGTAGATTGTTTGAATTCGGAGGAGACGTTCCTTGAGTGCTTGTCTGATATTGGTTTAGGCCTTTGGGGATTGTGCTTGGGGAATGTCAAGTTAGACTAGGATGGTTTGCGCGAAAGATAAGTAGTTGTTGTGATTTCCATTGAATGATATCTCGGCTTACTCGAGGAGTTATGTGCAGCCGTGACATGATAAGGCTGTTCAATGGTATGGGCTAATGCGAGCTAGACTTGATAGGGTTATGAGATGACTCAAGTGGGACTCGAGAAAGATGCAAAGTAATGGATTGTTTAGGACCCTATGTTGATGTTTTTTTTAAAGGAATAGCATGTGTTCGTTGATCATGGAAGATGCAACGAGGATTAGGACGACTGATGTTGGATTTGAACTCGTAAAAGAAAATAGGTGTTCGTTGATCTTGGAGATGCAACGAATAGAGAGACGACTCATGTTGGATTAGAGTTTGTCAGAAATGGATACTCAAGATTGGGTCTGAGTTTATGGGTAATAGATTGACTTGAGTTGGACTCGAGAAGGCTGCAAGGAAATGGATTGGCTCGAGTTGGACTCGAGAGGGCAGCAAGATAATGGATAGACTTGGGTGGGACTCGAGTGTTTTAGGCAGACTAGAAGCAGCGGTATCTGGGGACACCCATTACCTTGGATCCATTGGACATGATCTAGTTATCCTTGGAGGATAAACGTACGTTGGACGTACGGTAGTCCGTATGGAGGCAGGGCTTCCATTAGCCTTGGGATTGTTGGACCAGTCAAGTGGGCATCGACATATGTATGGAGGCGGGGCTTCCATTAGCCTTGGGATTGGTTGGACCAGTCAAGTAGGTATCGACGTGTGTATGTCTTTAGCAGGTGATAGATATGACATGTTTGATGGATGCTATGGTTGCTATGTTTGTTCCTGTTTTATTCCCTTGAGTAGTCTATCACCGGTAGGATTTTGATAATAGAGAACGAAGGGATGACGGTATACACAGATGCATGTGGTACCAGACTAGGTGCTGTACTGATGCATTGAGTAGGAGACATGCCAGTTTAGGTGCTATATTTCTTGAATGAAAGTAACTGGAGTATATCGTGGGATATGATTTCATACCTAAGTATGGATTGGATCTAGAAATGTTAACAAGTTTGACGATCAAACCGACTTTGATTAAGAGGATTGGTTCCAGTCATAGGGACGATCCTAATCTATTGGAAATCATCTCCAAGGTAGAGATGGGCATCAACAGTGAGAAAATGAACAAGTATGGACTTGATCGAGGAAGATGGCTTTGAAAGAATGATAGACTAGTTGTACCCAATGTCAATGGAATGAGAGATGACGTTCAGAACGTCATCACTCAAAACTGACTATGCACCCCCGTGGTAACAAAATGTATCGAGACATAAAGCAGATCTACTACTGGTAAAGGGTGAAGAGAGAAATTGGGAAGTTTATCTCCAAGAGTATGAATTGCTAGTTAGTTAAAACTGAGCAAAGGAAGCCTAGTGGTTTGTTACAACTATTGAAAATTCCCGAATGGAATTGGGAATAAGTCTCGATGGATTTCATAGATGGTTTACCGAGGATTAGATCAGGCCATGACAGTATTTGGGTGATTGTGGATCGATTAACTAAGAGTGTAAGGTTTATGCCAGTCAAGTCGAATAGAACAACAACTAAGTAGTAAAACTGTATATGAAGTGGGTAGTGAGATTTCGTGGAGTACCCAACAGCATTATGAGTGACCGAGATCCACTATTTACTAGTGGGTTTTGGAAGAGCTTACAAGAGGCTTTAGGATAAGAATTATATCTTAGTACCACGTATCATCCCCAAACTGACGGTCAGACAGAGAGGGTGAATCGTATATTAGAAGACCTCTTAAGAGCTTGTATATTGGATTTTGGTGGATCATGGGATGACCATTTACATCTAGTGGAGTTTGCATATAATAATAGTTATCAATTCAGCATTGGTATGGCTCCATTTGAAGCTTTGTACGGAAGACCGTGCAACTCACCGTCATGTTGGTTAGAAACCGGTGAGAAGTTTGTGCTTGGACCAGACGTGATAAGAGAAACCTCAGACAAGATTAAGATCATCCGACAACGAATGAAGGCTGCCCAAGATAGGCAAAAGAGTTATGCTGATAAGAGGAGAAGAGATTTAAAATTCTCCATTGGTGACTTGGTTTTTGTCAAGATTTCTCCATTAAAGGGCGTGATACGATTTGCTAGGAGAGACAAGTTAACACCAAGATTTGTTGGTCCATTCCCAGTTCTCGAGCAACTTGGGAATTTGGCATATAAAGTTAAATTACCGGAGAAGATGGCAGGAGTTCATAACGTATTTCATATTTCCCAGTTAAGGAAATTCGTGCACAACCCTAGTTTGACTATTTCACCGGATCAGTTGAACGATGTCGAGGTTGAACCCGAGGCGGTTGGGAACCGCAGGCCTATGCGTATTGTTGCACTACAACAAAAACACCATATTACAACTTTAATTTTACAACGGTGGTAAAAGCACCGTTGTAGTAAATGGTTTTTTACAACGGTGGTAAAAGCACCGTTGTAATAAATGGTTTTTTACAACGGTGGTAAAAGCACCGTTGTAATAAATGGTTTTTTACAACTGTCAATTCCCTAAAGTTGTAATAAACGTATTTTTAACAACTTTTTGTTTTGTTAGATAGATGCCCATTACAAACTTCATGTTTATAATATCTATATTTAATAGCTAATTATATTAATATTTAATAATAATTAATAATTAATAATAAACTTAGGAATCAATAATATTTATTAATTATTATTAAATAATTAATATTTAATAAGTGGTAATTAATGTTTAATAGTTAATGTTAATTGCTTATTAATTAATATTTAGGTGACATATACATTATAAGCTTTTAATAGTTATTACTCGATTATAACTAAGTAGAAATGTGAGAACCCAACTTTGATGATCCTAGATTATATTGATTTCAATTAAATCCATAATAGTTGGGGTGAATAAATAAATCATTTGTGATATGTACATGATGAATATGTGAAATTGTGCATGATTAAAATGGTGAATAAACATACACATTTGTTTGTATATTGTGTATGTGACATGAAAAAATTGTTTAAGTGTTATGATGAGTTGGGGCTTAAGTTTTATAAGGGTTAACATTAAATCTAAGGGCAAAATGGACATTGGCAATGGTGAAACCCTACCCGTATGAAGCAAATAAAAGAAAATAGGCCGTCGGTTTCCATTTCATTCTCTCATTCTAAAAAAAACTTAAAAATGGCCGAAGCCCTAAAAATCGAATTGGGGAAATCAACAAATCGACCAACGTCTCACATCAAATAGAACTAATTTTGAGAGAAATGGTTTCTAAGGGGAAGCAACAGTAGATCTGGGGGAGATCGAAACCCAAATAGAGGAACTACGGAGAGAAATCAAGATCTGGAAGCTAATCGGGTTTAAGGTGAGTGTATTTCCCTCTGTTAGGCACTATGACCTTTAATAGGAAGCTGATTTGCAAGTAATTCGCTTATGTGAAAAGGCAGGTCGAGAGACTCCAATTCGTGAGTGAGTTTTCATTTGAGCTGGACAACATCGTAGGTCAATTCAGGTGAATTTTCATTTTCTAGATTGGAGGTCGGTCCTTTGAAAGGAAAAAACAAACCCTAATTTTTGGGTTTCTCGGTTGTTGTTATCCTATTTTCGATAAATTGCTGAGTGTATGATCAATAATGGGTTATTTACTGATACTGCACTCCTATGCCTTTTGACTATGTAATGCTGCTGTGCGCCATTTTCTTTTTTTCTCATAATGAAATTGCAATTTCCTCCAGTCTATTGCTGGTGGCCCTGTACACTCAATTGCCATATACATCACTCATATGAACCCAAAATCCTTGCATTAGTTTGGAATTTGAAATTTTTATTTATGTTAACATGCAAAATACTTTTGTTGGGAGAATGTTCATCATTCATTGTTTCATGCAGGCTCGTTTGGATGACTTTAATCATCACAATATTGACGTTTCTTGCAACCTTCTAGAAACATGTGGGCGGTTTCTTTACCGATCACATCTCTTTCTGTTTTGGAATTCAATGGTTGTAGGGTAGTAAAAATTTTTTTAAAGGAGAACTGGTTGTTGGATAAACATAGTGTTTATATGAGATGATTGCTGAATAGTAATATAATCTTTACCAGTAGTTAAATTTTGGTATAAACAATGTACAGGTTAAAATAGGAGATCTTGGAGAAGCAGCAGTAGTAGAAAGGAACCACGCAGCACACACAATGACCGGAACGCCCGAATACATGGCACTTGAACTATACGAAGAGAACAGTGCAAAAGTGAGTTGTGACTGTATTATGTAAAAGTGAGGAATGTATGTATTGTTATGACTGTATTATGTAAAAGTGAGTTGTACGATAGTGGATCACAAAGTTGTACTAATTCAAATATTGAAATAAAATATTTAATTGATTATTTCAGTTCAGTGTAGTATCATTTTATTCAATATAAATATTTATTTTTATATGAAATGTAATGTATAAAGAAACAAAAATCATATTGTTATAATTAATTGTAGTACGAATTACTACAACAGTGAAAAAAATGTTGTAATATGTATTACTACAATGGTAGAAAACAGTTGCAAATTATACATTTTACTACGGTGTTGCAACGGTGTATAAAAGTTGTAAAAGATTTCAGTCTATTACAACTTCTTAATAGACAACGGTGGCTCCACCGTTGTAAAAAGTATTTTACAACTGTTTTCCACCGTTGTAATAGGGTCATTTTGTTGTTGTGTTGGGAACGATACGAAGCAGCTTCGAAAGAAGGCGGTGAAGTTCAGTGGGGTGATGATGAGGAAGACTGTACTTGGGAAACAGAGGAGAACATAATGGGGCAGTATCCAGAACTCTTTGCCTGATAAGGTTTTTATATCGGTATAGTACTCCCCCGTTAGTAAACCGCATGCTAGGATAGGCTTGTTGTGTTGTTTTGTATGCTTTATTGTTTTGTTAATGATCGGTAGGCATGCGGGATCCTTGGTATGTTTTGGGTTAAGGAATTTCGGGGACGAAATTTCTTAAGGGGGGAGAATGTAACGACCCGCGTTCTACGCATCGAAGGATCGTAGAATATTTATTTCTTTCTCATAAGGAGTCGTATAGTCATGTGACATTGGGGGGCGACTATTGGGGTCATTTCCCATGTTCACGATTTTTGCCAATTTTTGAATGATCATTTTGCCCCTAGCTGATCTTGTTTTGGCCATAACTTTTGATTACTAAGGAATTTTGACCTGAAACCACTTCCATTAGATCTAGATGATGCTTTACCTTTCCGTAGAGTGGTCATATGTGAAAAAGGACTTACCTTTTGGGAGATATGGACGAAATAAGGTTTAAAAAGTGAAAAACTGCTTAACCGGGCCAAATGAGGTGATTAGTGAATGGGCACATAACCCTTTTCGGGATTAGGGTTATGAGGAGGCTGGAATGAGTTAGGTTTTCATTCTATTTCAGTTTTCTAGCCGATATTTACCTCTTAGAAACACTTAAAATGGCCTTCACCTTCTAATTTCATTCCAAATCGCTCTCTAATCATGGATTAAGCTTAGCAACGTCAAATCAAGGAGAAATAGCACCATTTCAGAGCTAGAGCTGCTGTTAGACGCTGGAGATCACCCCAAATCAGCGGAGTTTCAGTTTTGATAATTTTGTGGCCAAGGTGAGTGATTAGCCCTGTTTTTACACTAATTATGGTTAATTAAGGGTAATTAGTGTTAATTAGCGAATTTAAACACAACTAAATTATGGAAAAATGTTTAGAAATTCTTAAACACCGTTTTAGACCTCTGTTAGAAGTTTGGTTTAATTTGGTTAAGTTTTGCTAATCCTAGGATTAGTTATTGTTAAACATGCTTAAGGGGAAAACATGGGTTTTGGGTACGTTTGATCAATTTAACCTTGTCATATTGTTATTTTGATATTTGTGGGTGGTTACATATGTTGCTATGACTATATGGTATGCTTTGTGATTGATTAAAAAGTTAGAATGGTCGAAAACGCCGTCGTATGAGGTAAAACAGTCGCTGGAAGAGTTGCAAGAAATTGTGCAGAGCCGGATCGGATCGCCTCCCTATCCAAACCGACCCGATCATGAATGTGAAGACCACAAGCTGGAGGACTGCTCGCACCTGAAGCTCACGACCCAACGCGACCGTGGAGAGCTATCCTGACCCGACCTGATCGAGGAGGACCATCACGAGTCGTACCACCCCATTCACGAGCCAATGACGATGAATGGAGACCATGAACCGACCCGATGGTCATGATCCATCATGAGCTAGAAGCCATCATGAGTCGAGGACAGGATGGTGAGCCATGAACCGAAGCTAGGATGGGTGATCCACGAGCCGAGGAAGCTAGTCACGAACCGTAGCGCCATGAATGGAGGAGTCACGAATCGAGCATATCTGAGCAGAAGTATGGACACGAATGGAAACTGGAGTCTGAACGCGATAATGACCAAACTCGAGATGCAAAGGTAGTCCAAATGGGAAGTAGAATTCAGGATCCAGCTGGGAATCAATGAGTTAACTTCATGAGTTGGGCTTTGCTGCGGGACGTGTGCTAAGGGGTTATTGACGTCCATAACTTTGATTCACCACCGAGAGACGATTATTAGGCTATGGATCACTGCAGTGGAGTCGCCATGACTCCATGGGGCAGAGTGATCATAGCAAGGATTTGGGTGATCAAAGTGGTGGATATCTCATGTTTTACGCATTGAGTGAGAGATGTGAGGATGGTTGCTATGCTTGATTGTTTGACATCACTATGACATGCACACCCCCACCCCCGTATCTTTACACCATATGATAGTATTACCTTAGAGTACTGTACATCTTGTTGTGCTAACTCTTTGGTTGCAGGAATAGGTTCAGGTATGATTGGATTATACCTGTTATTGTTTTGTTTTGTTGTTTATCGCTCATACCAGAATTTTGTCTGACCCAGAGTTTTATGCCTCTTCTTATTACCCTGGTTGCTCTTAAACGGGCAGACTGGAGACAGGTCAGGTGATTACGCACGAGTAGCTGTACCAGAGACGAGCAGGTGGCTTCCACGTATGATATATACATATATCTCCCTGTGTTGTTTTTGGTCACTACTTTGGGCATTAGTAGTGCACCTTTCTAATTTCCTTAGAGACAATATTTTGAAGTTGTAATAATGATGTGGATCATAAGCTATATTTTGAATTTCCGCTGCTATGATGATTATGATTTAGTTTCCAGCTTATGCACTGTCTCGCCTGTTTTATGCCAAGTATGTTATTATTATATTTTATTCCATGCACTGTGGGACATTCTACAGGTTCCTTGTTAGTTCAAATTCCTTTCTTTTCCTTCCTTTGGCGACCGTCCTGTGCTAGTCGGGCATTGGCACTGCGCATTTTCATTGGAAATGTTGGCTGGTGTGGGGCGGGCCATCACATAAAGTGTTTATGGTTGAACATAATGATTTGGATGAGTTGTTTGCATCGAAGTTGTCGTTTGGTGATGATTTGGTCAAGAAAGAGGTAGATTGGTCAGATCTGGAGTCGGATCATTTTTGCATAGGTCGTTGATGACGTGGCTAGCTCAGATTGTCTGGCTTGCTCTCTAAGAAATAAATCTTGGTTCACTCGAAGGGGCATCAGGTCACAATGGTGATGGGACGTTGCTTTAAGGTCGAGTCGATGTGCTCAGATGCAAGGCGGGTCATCCGATGTGGTGAAGAGGTTGGGTCGTGGAGATCAAGTCATTGGGAAAGGCCTAGGTCGGTTCGGCTTGGATAGTGAGGTGTTAGGTTGTTCGAAATCATAGGTCGTTGGGGCTTTGGTTGGCATCAAGTTAACATGCGCATTGAGGATCGGGTCATGGGCACTCAGATCACATGTAAGTAGATAGTCGGCGGTTGTGAGCATTGATGGGTCGCTCGTGCTCGAGTATGCTTGAGTCGTTATTAGGCTTCAGGTCGGTTGGAGTCAGCTCGGCCAAGGCTTGAATTTGATGCGTCGTTGAACTGGTGGGGTGACCTAGCAGGTCGGGTTGTAACACCCCGAAATATTAACGACACTAAAGATGATGAATTAAAGGATAATTAGTGTGAAATACACTGTTAACAATGAATTAAGGAAGACTTAATTAAATATTCAAAATTATGTAAAAGGGACCGCGCCATTGCGTCCGTCTCGGAATTATGGTCAATAAAGACATTTGGTTTGCATGTATCGGACACCGTATGAAGAACTTATTAAGGTTTGAAGTTTGTATGCATGTAGAAGAGATATATATATAATTCAAAAATATTCAAAAATCAGCACAACCAGAAATCCGGCACGCAAATCGAGGAAGGGCCGACATTTTGAAGTCGACCCAAGACCCTGCTGGGTCGACCTAGTGGTCGACTCAGGCTCATGGGGGTCGACCCCGGGGTCGACACCCATGAAGGGAGGTCGACCCACCCGTGGCTTTGGAAACTTCTTTTCTGAACCTGGACGATTTTGGAGCTAGACACATGAACCCTAGGCTATATAAAGGACCCTAGACCTAGGTTTTATTCGGCTAAAAACAATGGTGATGGCGAAGCTCCGCTGCAACGAAGATTGAATGGCCTAATCTATTCCAAATCTAATTTAGCAAACATTATATAAATTCAACGATTGCTACAACAAATTCAGCGATGGCTACAACAACTTATTCAACATGTTCTTCGCATTAATTTGGATCCATTTCCTTAGATCTATTCACTATGAGTTCATGTTATTTTTAGATCTGAATATTTAAGTAGTAATCGTGATATGTACATAAAAAAAATTGGATCTTGAATCAGCGCCTAATCAGTTCTAAAATGACATATTCCTCTGATCAGTTCTTATTTGCTTATATCATCACCAAATCTAATCTTGTCATTATATGTTCATTCAGTTTTTATGCCTATTTCTACCGTTATGTTATTGATTCGTTATTATGCCTGTTCTAATTCTATTCTCTCCCTCTTTTCCCTTTTATTTTTATATAGCCAGGCTACCTTCGAGCCTAGGTCTAACGCTAAAAAATGCGAACGCACGCAATTGGGAATGATTGGGAAAGACAAAATTTGGAGCATAATTGATATTGGAAAAATATGAATATAAGTTTGGGCATAAAATGTGGAAATATATAAATATGGATTTGGGGACATATATCATGTGGTATAACATGAATATGAATTTAGGCGAACATTGGAAAATATGATTTGGCATTAATTATGTAAAGTATGATTTGGGCGTAAATTAAAGTATATGTTAATACGAATTTGGGCACAACTAGTATTGAAATATGTGAATATGAACTAGGGACATAAATTGGAAAATATGTAGATTTGGCTTTGTGCATAATATATATATATATATATATGTGTGTGTGTGTGTGTGTGCCTTGACTTATAACTTGGGAAAAAGGAGCATATGGTGCATAATTAAAAGGTGAATTGAAAAGAGGCATAAAAGTCTATGATTTGAATTATAAATAGGGCATATAATTAAATATGGGGAAAAAGAGAAATAATCACTTATAATGACATAGGTAGATTTGGATAAAAATGGAATGTCTAGTAATTACAATTAGAAATTGTAATTGCACATATGACACGAGATTAGGTTGCATTAGTGGTGGAAGTCTGCCCGGACCCGACCAGCATATCCAACAACCACTAATGTTGAACCTAATGTGAGAGGTCTAAGTGTGCAAATATGAATGGGGCTAAGACACGAGGTTAGACCTAACTGTGGAATAAGACTGCCCGGACCCGACTGGCATATCCAGCATCCACACGTTGTAGGCCTAATGCGGGAGGTCTAGCCCATTATAACCATAATTGGACATGGTAATGAATTGGACTACTTAACCTAATTTAATCCATAAGGATTGTATGATTATGAACTTAAGTTAGGGTTGAGTAAAATTGGATGGGTAGTGGGTAGGTTAAGTAAAATAGAGGGGGTAGGTAATATTTACATATAGGCCCACGAACTTAACCCAATAAGGTTATGTAATTAAAGACACCTAGTGGCATACATAACCAGTGGAAAATATAATAAAGTTATGTAATTAAAGACACCTTGTAGGGTAAACATAACTTGTAGAAATGATAGAATTAGATATGCGTAATAATCTGCTAAGTAAACAACGATAAGTTGTATGATGGTGTGAATTGAATTTATGATTAAATGAGAAAGAATGAGGAAAACTTGTAAAATAAATATGTTATATTTAATCATAAATGGTAAGTGACATGTTAATTAGGAAACATGTGAATTGAGATATACTAAGGAGAACATGTTATTGTAATGATGCAACCAAGCAAGAATACATAATAGATTGAGGATTACAGACCTTGGGCCACAACTTAGAAAATAACATGTTGTGGGCTTATTAATAAACTTAAATGGATTAAGTTATATGACTGAAATTAATAAGCGAGAGAAACTTGGTAATTTGAATAAGAATTCAATATGAACGGGAATAACCAAGTAAATGCGAACCTGGTGTGGTAAGGCAAGCGCGTAAAAGAACGTTTAGACATAGGGTCTAACAACATATTAAAGAAAGGCGCTTGGACCAGTCCGTACGTTTGAGCATGAATAATCCAACGGGGTAGATCATCGAGGTGTTATAAGACACAAGGGGAGCGCATATTCATCTGATTGTTATGACGGCTCCAAAGGACTGGAAGGGGAAGCACGCGACTTTCTGAAGTAAGTAAGTTGCTCCTAGTAGTCCTTTGTGCGGTGACAGATGTCTTAGGCTGTACTCGCAGAGGTTGGGTATGCGCGTAATTACTAGGTGGGTGGGCCTTGATTGCAGATGTAGCTATGCAGTCAGAATGCTGTGACGAGTTGACACCAGGGTGATTCGACGGTTGCCTCACGAGGAGGTAGAGAGGGTCACGAACAACAAAGATAGTAGACCTTCGGATATTCGTCATCGACAACTGTGGGGATGCGAAAAGACTAGAGCTAAACCCAAGATATCATTTCACCTTTCACTATCGAGGTAAGGGGTTGAGGGTAGACGCCACATGGATGTTTAGATTAGTTGTATTAGGGGCGGTCGCTTAGCTCTTGTAGTCTTTACTAGTTGAGGGAGGGGCCGAGGTAGGGCCATAGCCACCATGGAAAACAGACCCGAGGAAAAACTGTTTTTGAAGGCACTTAAAGGCGGCCTGTACAGGTATAGAAAAGCTCTCGGCCGAGTTCCGTGTTTCTTGTTTAGTCCTGCCACGGGACTCGGTGCACATTAGAGGATGTGCGATTAACGCATCGAGCTATAATTACAGTACATACGTGGGACAGTCTAGATACATGCATATCTGCTCTGGATGGTGTATCGTAGAATAGATGGCATTATTCCGATATGGAATCTGATTCGATCGATGGTGGCAGTCCGTACGCTTGCATAGCATAGTAATGACAGATATATACGGAAGGTAACATTGGTATATAGAGATCCATACGTCACTCTGACGTAGGATGAGGGACTGCGTTCTTTACGGTGGAGACCGTGCAAGTGGGATAATATGGGGTGTATCTTAATATTGAGAGGTAGCTACATATATTGTATTAGTTGAATCCATGGGAAAGTAAATGGGTATGATGCATGAATAATTCTTGAGTGCTATTAACCCAGGTAACCTAATAATCAAGAAAACATAATGGAACGGTATTAGTAGGGATCATTCTACTTCTGATATACTAGTATTTGCGCGGTGCAAAAAAATGTATTTAAGAAGCGCAATATTTCTTGTTCATCTTATCTTGCTCAGTTCACATTTGTTATTGTTACTATTATCTTGTTCTTCCAGTTTTATATATACCTTCCATGATACTTTTATTTATTTATATTTATAAGTAACTGGACTCGCCAAAATTTATGTCTGGCCTTTTTTATTTCCTCTTCTCTCTCTTTCGCGCCCCCCCTCCCCCCAGGTTCTCAGGGTGGAAGTGCTTAGAGTTGATTTAGATTCTTTCATCTTAGCTTGGATTTTGGATATTGATATACTGCTTTGACTTCTTGTCAACTCTCTTATGGCTTTGCAAGGGAAATATGGTTTTATGCTTTCATACTCTGATATTTTTGGCAAGACGGATTATTAATGTAATTAGTTACTTATGATGTAAACTCAGTATTTGGGACCATGATGTTTTGATTTAAACAAAGTTATTAATTCCGCTGCTATTTTACGTGTATGTCTTGTGCAATTATGTTCTTGTTTACCTATAACGCTTCACGTAACTTAATGCATTCCCTTAGTGAGTGACATTAATGGACGTGGAGTGTTACACGGGTCGTTGGTCATGGGTCGGTCGCAACCTAAAGGAAGATGACCCATTGAATAGTGGACCAAGGGTTGCTATTTTGGTTTGAGTATGAATGTGACTTCGAAGTGAATTCAAGTAGGAATGTTCGAAGTGTTGTGGCGTGTTCGTTGATCGTCGAAATGCAACGAATGTGAAGACGACTCAAGGTGGTGAGTTCGTGGATAATGGTTGCTCGAGAAGTGGCTTGAGCTTGTGAACATTCATCTGGTAGGATTGATAAAGATATCAAAGGCCGAGATATTATCGTTGCTGTAGGGTCTAGCGGACTCAAAAAAGGGGTATAATGGGGATGCCCAAAAGACTAGAATTGGTTGGTCAAGTACCCTGGGAAACTCGACGGACCGATATACGTTTTGCATATAGAGTATGGAGTTTTGCCAGAATTGGGGTTTACCATTAGCCCTTGACGGATGGCAAGGTATTTGGCTGGTCATACGATTAATAATGGTTTCGAAGCAGGATTGGAGGTGATAGCCATGGATGAATGATTGTTTGCTTGTATCGTCTCGTGTAGATTATTCGATGTTGAAGTAGATATCTCTTGGGTGCTTACCTGATGTTGGTTTAGGCCTTCGGGGGTTGTGCTTGGGAGATGTCGATATCGATAAGAATGGTCTATGCTTGATAACCGATTTCCATGAATGTATTGTTATTGCTATTTGGGTGTTTGTAAAGGCTATAACTGTCGGATGTGGGGAAGACGGGTTTGGGTTCTTCTCTGTTGATGTTGGTAGATTAATTGATTAATCTGTCTATTCTCATATACTTTATTGATGATGTTAGATAGCTGTTTTATCGCTCACGAAGACTATTGTCTTGCGCAAGGTTTCATGTCTCTCTCTCTCTTATTACCATGGGTTGTTCATCCAGTTGTGGATGTGTAACACCCCGCATTTTTAATATAATTAAAAATGTACAAATAAGTATATATGCATAGATAGGTAAATAATGTTGATGTATAATGAAAATTAAATAATATATGGAAGAGAAGGAAAAATTAATTCGATAACAGTGTGCATAATGAAAAAGATAATAAAATAAGGATAATTAATTTAAATATCAGGAATTAAGTAAAACGGACATCACAATTGCATTCATCTCGGAATCCTACTTGGAATAGAGTCCTAGTTTTCGAAAATCGGACTCCGTATGAAAGAGTTATTGACTTCGGAAGATTCAAGAGAAATTCAGAAATTAATTAGTAAAATAACCCAGATAGGTCGACCTAGAGGTCGACCTATACCAAGGCATGTCGACCTACCCCAGGCAGGTCGACCTGGGAGTCGACCTCCCCTAAAACAGGTCGACCTGGGGGTCAACCTCCCCCCCCCCCCCCCAAACAAAATCTGGGCAGAATTCATTTTCTGCGCCTGGACGCGATTTCTGACCTGATGCGTTGACTAAACAGCTATATAATGACCCTTAACCCATTCTTTTTCTTTACCCAAGCCTATGGCGACGCCATGGCTCTGTTCTAACTCAAATTCTTCTTCTCCAAGAGATTTCTAGATCCACTTTCTTCCCCTTTTCTCTTCAAAACATCTATTCTTAAAATTAAAAGTTTAGAATCAAGACAACCTTAAAATTAAAGAGAAAAAGGGATTCAGATTTGCAATTTACACTACGCAAGGAGGAGGAATTCATATTCACAACTTACGCTGCGTAAAGAAATCAAAGATAGATCAGATCTATGGATTTGGGGCATAAAATCAATCAAAGTTAAATCAAATCCATGAATTGAAGATGAAAAGCAAGGTGAGTGGAATTACAATAAACTTGTTGCATAATAGTATTATTATCATTCATCATTCCCCAGTTATGAATTCAATTCAAGACTCATGTTATAATAATCGTTCTTTTATTTTCCGTCCCCTTTTTATTTTTCGATCTAGGTTATCTCGAACCTAGACGAAATCTTATTATACATACGTACGATTGAAATATGGGAATATTGGGGCATAATTTATTTTATGCAATCGAGGAATATAATCTGTAATTTGAGGATTGTGGCATAACAATTATTATTGCAAATATTGGGAAAATTGGTGAATTGTATATTGGGATTACTCAATGAAATAAGTTTGAATTGGGAATTTCGGAGCGTATTTCAATAAAATCTTTGGGTATGTTTTGGAAACATGAATCTATGCTGAATGGTGAGCAACTATGAATTCTGATTTATGATGTTAACCTGAAATTGTGTAAATTTAATTGGAATTATTGAATATGGAACGGGATTAGGAAGAAGTGATTTATTTCAAATCTAATATTGCGGGATTGAGGTTTTAAACTATAACTTTAAATTTTGGGTTTTGGGAAAAACAAATCTAAAGGTAAGAATCCTAAGTTGATAAAGGAACGGATAAAAACTCAGCTTATGTGATTATGAGACCTCTTATGTGATTATGAAACCTAACTCATAACCTAAAATTGATGCTTAACGTTCTCATAAAAATTGTTAACTGGCTAAAGAGGAAACATGACTAACTCGAGGTTAGAATGAGGTTTGTAACACCCCGTATGTTGAATAACTTGCTATAATATAAAACAGGGCAGAATTAAATTTAAAATTCTGAATCAGGGGAAACGGGCTATGCCATTGCGTTCGTCTCAGAAAAATACGCGAAATAGAGTCTGAGTTTTCGAAAATCGGAGTCCGTATGACCCAGATAAGGCCAGAAGAAGTTTCAGAAAAATTCAAAATAGATTTAAATATAAAAATTTAAACATTTCAGAAGTGGCGGGAAAATTCCCGCCAGACCCAGGGAGTCGACCTGGGGGTCGACTGGGGAGTCGACCTGCCCACCAGGTCGACTAGGATGTCGACCCTAGTGTCGACCTGGGGGTCGACCTCCCTGGTCGAGCCCAGGTGACCTGGGTGCATCAGTTTGGCTTTTGGGCTGTGTTTTGGTGGCTAGGACGAGATCTGACGGCTCTAATCTGATTTAGGGTTAATCTAATAGCCTAAAACACCTAACTAATCTATAAATACACCCTAAGACTACCCTAATTCATACTAAAAATAGATACAATGCCGTCATGCCGTCAAAATGCAACTTGAAGGAGCCTCCATCAAATTGTAGAAGAAGATAGCCTCCCAAATCAACTTCTAATCAACTCTAGCAACTTAATCTTCTTCTTAGGAGTGCTAATCAACAAGTTGTGAGTTTTCTATAGCCTTAATGACCAATTATTGAAATGATTATGATAGGATATAATGAGGTTATGGCTATGAATGTGGATCAATGCAAGTTATGCAAGTTATATGCTATGTGTTAATAATGTTATGCATGTTATGCAAGTTATATGCTATGTGTTAATGATGTTATGCATGTTGTGCAAGTTATATGCTATGTGTTTGTGATGTTATGCAAGTTATGCAAGTCATATGCTACATGTTCATGATGTTATGCAAGTTATGCAAGTCATATGCTACATGTTCATGATGTTATGCAAGTTATATGCTACATGGTCATGAAGTTATGCAAGTTATGCAAGTGTTAGGCTATGTGTTCATGATGCTAGTTATGCAAATTGCTATGATAAACATTGATCCATTATGACACCATGATTATGCAAGTTTGGTGTATGATTATATGCAAGTTCATATATGATTTGTATGCAAGTTTGGTGTATGATTATATGCAAGTTCATATATGATTTGTATGCAAGTTTGGTGTATGATTATATGCAAGTTCACATATGACATGTTATGCAAGTATGGTGTTTGAATATATGCAAGTAACATGTGCAAGTTTACACCTTTGAATGATATGCATACATATGCAAGTTAACCCCTTTGTATGTCATACATACATATGCTAGTTTACCCCTTTGTATGACATAAATAACTTATGCAAGTTAACCTCTTTATGACATATGTGATTCATGCAAGTTTGGGTTGATTATTTATGCTAGTTGAGTTTGATGCTATAAGCATGTTGACACCTTTTAAACCCATGTTGATGCTAATGTATGCAAGTTGAACCCATTGTATTTGTGATGAATCTTCCCTTTTATGTCATGTTAGCGAATTACGTGAGGAACGATGGGGTTAATATACATGTTAATGAAATGGTGTGAAGTTGGTATGATTATGCATACCATAAAGTGGATGGACATAATTGAGTCAATTGTGTACATCGTTAAAATTGGAATTAAATAGGGAAAATTAATTCGAAATATGGGGGTGATTAATTAGGTGTAATTAGTCGACTAAGACACGAGGTTGGACCCTTTTGTAGCATAAGACTGCCCGGAACCGACCGGCAAATCCAGCGGCTACAAATGATTGGCCCAATGTGAGAGGTCTTAGGCACAAACTACATACGTGACAAGTGTATAGACACGAGGTTAGACTCGGTTATGGCGTAAGGCTGCCTGGACCCAACCGGCAAATCCAACTGCCATATAAGATAGTCTAATGTGAGAGGTCTTTACAACGGTTACGTTCTTAATCAATTAAGAAACACTTAACCAGATAAGCATGTAGTGGGCATGAGGGGTTAAGTGGGTGCCTTGGGTGGCATGAGGAAATCAAGTAAGTGTCTTGGGTGGCATGTGGAAATCTAGTGGGTTGCCTTGGGTGGCAATAGAAAATACGATTAGAATACTTAACCAAGTGGAAACATGTAATTAAACATGATTAAAGGGTTAAGTGGGATGTACTAGATAAAATGACAAGCTTAGGTGGTAGCTTGTGGGGGGCCCATTTCAACCAGTAACCCATATGTATCTTATTGGGCTCGACCCATGTCGAGGACGGGACACGCGTACTGGGCTTGATTATAAGAGGCCAAAACGGGTTAGCGGTGGCAACGCAAGTCCAACGGGTTTCATATGCGTGTGTGGACCCGGGCTGGTAAGTAAGACGTTGTTGCATCGTGTAGGTATAAGCCGTGCACCATTTGTTGTATCGGGTTGCCACTTTGGGGAGTGATACACCCCACTGTGGGGCCCGCACGGGTATCTACGGTAGGGAGCCGATCGCTTGGGAGTAGTGGGTACACCTAGTGGAGATAGGGGCAGACGGCACCTATGTAGTCAGCTAGGGGTACATGAAACTACTGGGGAAATTTTCTAAGTCCTTGGGAGGGATCAACCTTTAAGTAGGAATGACTGGTGTGGTGCAGTTAGTAATTACCCTTGGGTGGGTAGATGCGTCTTTACCGTTATCTTAGTTCATCCTATGTCTAGTTGGCTACTTAGTGTAGTCATTTATCCCCAGTCATCCCGTACCAAGTTTATATCATACCCTAATTACTTTAATGATTGTGTTATTAAAGTTATAGGGCTCACTTAGACTTATGTCTGACCCCGTTGTTTTTATCTTTTCCCCCTCAGGTCCTCAGGTTGGGCCTAGCACTAGTGGGCTTTGTTCAGATTCCCTTATCTATCTTCTGGAGCTTGGACCGTGATGTAAAGCCCAGCTTATCTTTTCTTTTATGGCTATTGTTTATGTAGTGGATTATGTACTTATGTTTTTATCAGGATGGATATTTAGTACTTGACTCTTTATGGTGTTGTAACTAAACATGTTTTTCTTCTGCTGCAATGAAATGATGTTTTAGATTTTCAAGTATTTATATCTATCTTGTGTAATTTTTCTGTTCCATATTCACTTAAAATGCTCCACCGAAGTTAAGGCATTCCCTTAGTGAGTGACCTTAGCGGGTGTGGGGTGTTACACGTGGTATCAGAGCAAAGGTTACCAGAACAGATAAAATTTTTAGAAAACTATTTTTCTAAAAACATTTTTGGAAGAAGTATTTTCAAAAACATGTCTTTAAAGAGAAAAGTTTTTGAAAGAAAAGCATAATCCCCAATAGCCATATCTTTATCTTTCGAATTCTCCATTTTGAATCTCTCCTTTTTCGTTTCAGCATGGCTGAAGATCTTAACTTTCCGGAGGGTGTGACGATACCAGTATGGTATAGGAGATTGATGGAGGCTAGGGCCGCCACTGCGGGTCCAGCAAATGTTCCTCCACCAACCGTAGCACCCGATATTCCTCCTCCCCCTCCTCCTCCTCGCACGGATACTTTTGCTAAGACTTGCAAGGAATTTAAAGCTATGGGAGGGAAACCTTTTCAAGGATCAGAAACTTTTGTGGAGGCTAGAGATTGGCTTAAGGAGGTGGAAGAGTTGATAGATATCTTTGAGATGGAAGAAGGAAAGAAAGTCAAGTTAGCTGCTTGGTTAATGAAGGGAGAGGCCTCATTCTGGTGGGAGGTCACTAATGGAGAACGCCCTGTTGACTCTTGGGCGGATTTTAGGCAAAGATTTGTGGCAAAGTTTCTCTCAAGGGCGGAGGAAAACTTGTATACGGAAAGGTTCTTGACTCTAAAGCAAGGAAACCTCTCGGTGAAGGAATATGTCAACAAGTTTAATCAATTGGCAAGGTTTGGCATAGATATGGTGAATACACCGGAGAAGAAGGCTTTGAGGTTCGTTAAGGGCTTGAATGAACCGATGCATGGATTGGCTATGACTCACATCCCTATGGGGGCCACCTTTGTGAAGCTAGTAGACATGTCACTCTTGCATGAGGAAGAGAAGGGTCCCAATGCTAATAAGGCACCCGAGAAGAAAGGAGATCAGAAGAGACCTCAACAGCAACAGCAAAACAAGGGTGGAAAAGGCAACGGTGGCAAGGGGAAGAAGAAGTGCTTCAATTGCAGGATACCAGGCCACTTAAGCAAAGATTGTCGGAAGAAGAAAAAGACTGGCTGCTACCACTGTGGTGAAGCAGGGCATCTAGTGAAGGATTGCCCTAAGAAGGGGCAAAGGACGGGATCTACCTCAGGAGGACAGGTGCAAGCTCTTATGGCACCGGGTCAGGCAAGGGGGCAAGTTCAGGCTCTCGCGGTTCCACCGATTCAGGAAAGAGGTAGAACTATTTCCGTTGAAAGTCTGGTTTTTCTATTTGATCATCCTGTCCGTACATTGTTTGATTCTGGCGCATCGCATTCGTTTATCTCATCATCATTAGTTGAGTCACTGCACTTAGACACCAGTCTAGTAGATGATCCCTTGGTTGTTTCAAACCCAATTGGGGGCTCCACTTATTTGTCCATGATATGTTTGGGTATGAAGATTTCTATACTTAGCGTTGAGTTTAGATGTGATGCTTTTGTTTTGGGCTTCACGGGCTATAGGTTGATTTTGGGCATGGACTGGTTATCCAGTAATGGTGCCGTTCTTGATTGCGAAAGGAGAGTTGTTAGGCTCATGACCCGTTTGGGTAACACTCTCGAGATCTCTTGTAATCCCATGGATTCTGTTATGCTAAGTTATCTTGAATCGCTTGACGCTTCGGTCGAGAGTTTGCGATCTGTTAGAGTGGTCCGGAAATACTCGGATGTGTTTGAGGAGGTGAAGGGCTTACCTCCGAAGCGGGAGATAGACTTCCGAATATATCTGGTGGATAATGCTAAACCTGTATCTTTACCAGTGCGCCACATGGCTCCTCGTGAGAGGAGGGAACTCCATAAGCAAGTAGGGGAGTTTCTTGAGAAGGGGTTCATAAGACGAAGTATATCGGAGTGGGGTGCTCCATTAGTTTTTGCCACGAAGGCGGATGGGTCCCTCAGACTTTGTGTAGACTATAGAGAACTCAACAAGCTCACAAAGAAGAATAGACACCCATTGCCGAGGATTGATGATCTTTTTGATCAGTTGGTTGGCGCTTCAGTATTTTCTCAGTTGGACTTAGCCACGGGGTTTCATCAGTTGAGGATGGCTGAGGATAGCATAGACAAAACTGCCTTTAGGACTCCAGATGGTTTCTATGAGTGGCTTGTGATGCCATTTGGTTTGACGAACGCCCCTGCATACTTTGTTGATTTGATGAGTAGGGTGTTCAGGGAGTACCTTAATAAGTTCGTGGTGGTCTTTGTTGATGACATCTTAGTATTTTCTAAGAGTGAAGAAGAGCATGCCCTACATCTTAGGGAAGTGTTGGAGACTCTTCGAGCACATAGCCTTAAGGCTAAATTCTCTAAATGTCACTTCTGGAGGAAGGAAGTGCGGTTCTTGGGGCACGTGGTCTCCAAGGAGGGGATAGCTGTGGATCCCGCGAAGGTAGTGTCCATCCAAGATTGGAAGGTTCCGAAGAATGCTACCGAGGTGAGGAGTTGCTTGGGGTTGGCTGGCTACTACATGAAGTTTATCAAGGACTTCACGAAGATATCAGCCCCATTAACTCGCTTGACGAAGAAGAATCTAGCCTTCGTATGGGACGTAGATTGTGATGATGCGTTCCGACGGTTAAAGAGAGCTTTAACCACAGCTCCAGTCTTAGTGTTGCCAGGGAGTAAGTCATTTGTTGTCTATACCGATGCTTGTGGGACAGGACTGGGCGCAATCTTAATGCAAGAAGGAAGGGTAATAGCCTACGGTGGAAGGCAGTTGAGAAAGCATGAGAAAATTTACCCTACCATGATTTAGAGTTGGCCGCTATTGTTTTTGCGCTTAAGATTTGGCGCCATTATCTTCTGGGAGAGAGATTTGAATTGTTCACTGACCACAAATCATTGAAGTACTTGTTTTCTCAGAAGGATTTGAACTTGAGACAACAAAGGTGGATGGAGTTCTTAGCATCCTATGATTTCGAGATAGCGTATACCCCTGGCAAGGGTAACGTGGTGGCGGACGCCTTGAGTAGAAAAAGGTTGTCCTTGAGTCCATTGTTCGTGGAACGACGAAGCTTGGAATTTATCTCGATGTTTGATTTCAAACCTTCCGTTGACTATATACCCGGTTTGCTAGCATCCTTGGAGGTTAGACCTACTCTTTTGGGGCGGATTGGCGAGGCACAGCGGGACGACCTACAGTTGGTTGAGTTAGTAGAAAGGCTCATAAGGGGGGAGTCGTCCAGCCATTTGAGTAGGTACACCCTAGACGATAGGGGGTGCTTGCGTAGAGACGGTAGACTTTGTGTACCGCAAGACGAGGGTTTGAGGAAGGCTATTCTTGACGATGCACACCGTTCTAGGATGACCATTCATCCCGGTGGGGACAAGATGTACCAAAACATGAAGCGAATTTTCTTTTGGACCAGTATGAAGAAAGATGTGGCCGAGTATGTCGCTAGATGCTTGGTGTGCCAACAAGTGAAGGCAGAGCAAAAGAAACCAGGTGGGTTGCTTCACCCATTGGAAGTTCCGCAATGGAAGTGGGATAGCGTCTCGATGGATTTTATTGATGGGTTACCAAGATCGAGGAAGGGTAATACGGGAATTTGGGTTGTGGTAGACAGACTTACTAAGAGCGCCCATTTCATACCCGTAAAGAGCAAGAGGACTGCTCCATGGCTAGCTTCAGTTTATCTTCGAGAGATAGTTCGATTGCATGGGGTACCCTCTAGCATAGTGAGTGATCGAGATCCTATCTTCACTAGCGAGTTTTGGAAGAGTTCGCAAGAAGCAATGGGGACTCAGTTGTGTCTGAGCACCGCATATCATCCTCAGACGGACGGCCAGACCGAGAGGGTGAATCGTGTTCTGGAAGACCTTTTTAGGCTTTGTATCTTGGATTTTGGAGGTACATGGGAAGAGCATCTTCCATTGGTGGAGTTCGCGTATAATAACAGCTTTCATTCCAGTATTGGTATGGCTCCTTTCGAAGCTCTTTATGGAAGGCCTTGTCGATCACCTACATGTTGGTGGGAATCTACGGATAAGATCTTGCTTGGGCCCGATATGGTTAGAGAGACTTCGGAGAAGATTGATCTGATTCGAAGAAGGATGAAAGCAGCGCAAGATAGGCAGAAATCTTACGCGGATAAGAGGAGGACAGATCTGGAGTTTGATGTTGGGGACATGGTCTTTGTCAAAGTATCTCCATTACGGAATGTAGTTCGCTTTGGGTCCGTTGGGAAGTTAGCTCCAAGATTTGTAGGACCGTTTCCTATTAAGGAAAGGATTGGACGGATGGCATATAGAGTGGATTTACCCGAGAGACTTAGTGGGGTACATGACGTATTCCATGTGTCACATCTGAGGAAGTGCCTACATGAGACCGCAGAGGTGGTGGAGCCGAGCTTGCTTAGAGAAGTGGAGGTAGAGCGTGATGCGACTATTCGACGAGCTCCTACCCGCATCCTTGGGTCAGAAATTAGGAAGTTGAGGAACAGAGAGGTGTGACTAGTCAAAGTGCAATGGGGAGAAGATGAGAGCAATGCTACTTGGGAGACAGAAGCGAAGATGCGTTCACTATACCCATTCCTTTTTAAGGGTATGTCTTTTAACTTCTCCTTTATCGTTTGTCTAGTACTTATCTTATCTTTAGTATGTCCTCTCATTAGTACCTTTGACCTTTAGATAGGGTAAACCTATGGTTGAAACATGTGTTTGAGACATGTTATGTTTGATGGATGCGTGTGGATGCAAGTGGTTACTAGTGGTTGCTCGTGGATGCATAGACACACACTCTAGGCACTAGATCGGCTCAGTCACTTCATATTGCATAATGCATATAATGTGTGTAGGTAGCTATATTAATGGATGTATAATGGTTGTGTTATCACATGGATGATGCATTTTGGTGAATGATTGTGCACTCATGTAGAGATGGTATGTGTCGATAGGGTTCTTTCGCATGCATATTGGATGCATGGCCCTATCATGGTTTGCATTAAGGAGGTCAACTGAATCAGTAGACCGCCTGATTTGCATTAGACAGGGAACATATACACACACTCTTTGCATATGTTCATATAGCATTAGAAACTCTAAGGACAATGGATGCCAGTGTTTGATGGTTTGAGTAGATGGTTGTTTGGTTGGTAGGATACGTTCTTCTTGACTTAGAGATTTCGGGGACGAAATCCTTTAAGTAGGGGAGAATGTAACACCCCGTATGTTGAATAACTTGCTAAAATATAAAACAGGGCAGAATTAAATTTAAAAATCTGAATCAGGGGAAACGGGCTATGCCATTGCGTTCGTCTCGGAAAAATACGCGAAATAGAGTCCGAGTTTTCGAAAATCGGAGTCCGTATGACCCAGATAAGGCCCGAAGAAATTTCAGAAAAATTCAAAACAGATTTAAATATAAAAATTTAAACATTTCAGAAGTGGCGAGAAAATTCCCGCCAGACCTAGGGAGTCGACCTCGGGGTCGACTGGGGAGTCGACCTGCCCACCAGGTCGACTAGGGTGTCGACCCTAGTGTCGACCTGGGGGTCGACCTCCCTGGTCGAGCCCAGGTGACCTGGGTGCATCAGTTTGGCTTTTGGGCTGTGTTTTGGTGGCTAGGACGAGATCTGACGGCTCTAATCTGATTTAGGGTTAATCTAATGGCCTAAAACACCTAACTAATCTATAAATACACCCTAAGACTACACTAATTCATACTAAAAATAGATACAATGCCATCATGCCGTCAAAATGCAACTTGAAGGAGCCTCCATCAAATTGTAGAAGAAGATAGCCTCTCAAATCAACTTCTAATCAACTCTAGCAACTTAATCTTCTTCTTAGGAGTGCTAATCAACAAGTTGTGAGTTTTCTATAGCCTTAATGACCAATTATTGAAATGATTATGATAGGATATAATGAGGTTATGGCTATGAATGTGGATCAATGCTAGTTATGCAAGTTATATGCTATGTGTTAATGATGTTATGCAAGTTATATGCTATGTGCTAATGATGTTATGCATGTTATGCAAGTTATATGCTATGTGTTTGTGATGTTATGCAAGTTATGCAAGTCATATGCTACATGTTCATGATGTTATGCAAGTTATGCAAGTCATATGCTACATGTTCATGATGTTATGCAAGTTATATGCTACATGGTCATGAAGTTATGCAAGTTATGCAAGTGTTAGGCTATGTGTTCATGATGCTAGTTATGCAAATTGCTATGATAAACATTGATCCATTATGACACCATGATTATGCAAGTTTGGTGTATGATTATATGCAAGTTCATATATGATTTGTATGCAAGTTTGGTGTATGATTATATGCAAGTTCATATATGATTTGTATGCAAGTTTGGTGTATGATTATATGCAAGTTCACATATGACATGTTATGCAAGTATGGTGTTTGAATATATGCAAGTAACATGTGCAAGTTTACACCTTTGAATGATATGCATACATATGCAAGTTAACCCCTTTGTATGTCATACATACATATGCTAGTTTACCCCTTTGTATGACATAAATAACTTATGCAAGTTAACCTCTTAATGACATATGTGATTCATGCAAGTTTGGGTTGATTATTTATGCTAGTTGGGTTTGATGCTATATGCATGTTGACACCTTTTAAACCCATGTTGATGCTAATGTATGCAAGTTGAACCCATTATATTTGTGATGAATCTTCCCTTTTATGTCATGTTAGCGAATTACGTGGGGAACGATGGGGTTAATATACATGTTAATGAAATGGTGTGAAGTTGGTATGATTATGCATACCATAAAGTGGATGGACATAATTGAGTCAATTATGTACATCGTTAAAATTGGAATTAATTAGGGAAAATTAATTCGAAATATAGGTGTGATTAATTAGGTGTAATTAATCGACTAAGACACGAGGTTGGACCCTTTTGTAGCATAAGACTGCCCGGAACCGACCGGCAAATCCAGCGGCTACAAATGATTGGCCCAATGTGAGAGGTCTTAGGCACAAACTACATACGTGACAAGTGTATAGACACGAGGTTAGACTCGGTTATGGCGTAAGGCTGCCCGGACCCAACCGGCAAATCCAACTGCCATAAAAGATAGTCTAATTTGAGAGGTCTTTACAACGGTTATGTTCTTAATCAACTAAGAAACACTTAACCAGATAAGCATGTAGTGGGCATGAGGGGTTAAGTGGGTGCCTTGGGTGGCATGTGGAAATCAAGTAAGTGCCTTGGGTGGCATGTGGAAATCTAGTGGGTTGCCTTGGGTGGCAATAGAAAATACGATTAGAACACTTAACCAAGTGGAAACATGTAATTAAACATGATTAAAGGGTTAAGTGGGATGTACTAGATAAAATGACAAGCTTAGGTGGTAGCTTATGGGGGGGGCAATTTCAACCAGTAACCCATATGTATCTTATTGGGCTCGACCCATGTCGAGGACGGGACACGCGTACTGGGCTTGATTATAAGAGGCCAAAACGGGTTAGCGGTGGCAACGCAAGTCCAACGGGTTTCATATGTGTGTGTGGACCTGGGCTGGTAAGTAAGACGTTGTTGCATCGTGTAGGTATAAGCCGTGCACCATTTGTTGTATCGGGTTGCCACTTTGAGGAGTGATACACCCCACTGTGGGGCCAGCACGGGTATCTACGGTATGGAGCCGATCGCTTGGGAGTAGTGGGTACACCTAGTGGAGATAGGGGCAGACGGCACCTATGTAGTCAGCTAGGGGTACACGAAACTACTGGGGAAATTTTCTAAGTCCTTGGGAGGGATCAACCTTTAAGTAGGAATGAATGGTGTGGTGCAGTTAGTAATTACCCTTGGGTGGGTAGATGCGTCTTTACCGTTATCTTAGTTCATCCTATGTCTAGTTGGATACTTAGTGTAGTCATTTATCCCCAGTCATCCCGTACCAAGTTTATATCATACCCTAATTACTTTAATGATTGTTTTATTAAAGTTATAGGGCTCACTCAGACTTATGTCTGACCCCGTTGTTTTTATCTTTTTCCCCCTCAGGTCCTCAGGTTGGGCCTAGCACTAGTGGGCTTTGATCAGATTCCCTTATCTATCTTCTGTAGCTTGGACCGTGATGTAAAGCCCAGCTTATCTTTTCTTTTATGGCTATTGTTTATGTAGTGGGATTATGTACTTATGTTTTTATCAGGATGAATATTTAGTACTTGACTCTTTATGGTGTTGTAACTAAACATGTTTACCTTCTGCTGCAATGAAATGATGTTTTAGATTTTCAAGTATTTATATCTGTCTTGTGTAATTTTTCTGTTCTATATTCACTTAAAATGCTCCACCGAAGTTAAGGCATTCCCTTAGTGAGTGACCTTAGCGGGTGTGGGGTGTTACAAGGTTGCAGTGTAATTCTGCCCGGAACCGCCCGACATATCCAGTGGCCACAAACAATAGGGTCTAATGTGAGAAGTTAGTCATAACGCACTTAAACCCGAGGTTAGATTGAGTTATGGTGTAAGACCGCCGGGAACCGCCTGACAAATCCAGCAACCGCAACAATATGTCTAATGTGAGAGTTTGGTGCATTAATAATCAATTAATGCTAATGACACATGCTAGTATGGTAAGGTTAGGTTAACAACACTTAACCAATTTGACATGATGGTGGGTAGGTTAAGTCAATATGAACTGAAAGACAACACTTAACCAAATTTGTGGAATATACGAGTAATGCATGAGCGGGAAGGTAGGGTTAAGTAAAACTTGACATATGGACAAACTTAACCAACACAGTAATGGGGAATGATAACTACCTATTATAAACCAGAGTTGCAGTAATGTAAAATTAAATAATAGGTAAACTTGTCCTAGGGACAAGGGAAGATTATGACTTAAGATGTAATACAAGACTTGAAGGGTGGGATGACTTATACTATGAAATAAGTTAATCTAAGCCGAAAATGTGGTAAAGCACCCGGATGCTATCGTTTGATAAAGAAAACTTAAGTCATGTTTGAGTTCATTGGTCAACCTTAGTTAGTGAACTAAGTAAATAACGATAAAGGCAACCAAGTGTTGAACATTAGTTAGAGAACTAAGTGAATAATGATGATGGCAACCGGGTAATGAACCTTAGTTAGAAAACTAAGTAAAATGTCAACCGAAGTAACGAACTTTAGTTAGAGAACTAAGTAAGCAACGGTAAAGATAACTAAGTAATTAAACCTTAGTTGAAGAGGACTAAGTAATAAACCTTAGTTAAAGAGAAACTTGGTAATTAGAATTGAAGGACAACATAAACGAGGATAACCAAGTTAATAAGACAATGCGAGCGCGTAGTCAGAAGTTTAGACATAAGGTCTAATAGTATGAAAGGATAAGGCGCTTAGACCAGTTCAAACGATAGGGAATGAATAACCAAACTCGGTAGATCATCACGGTGCCGTAGGGCGCGAGGGGGAGCGTACGTCCATCTGATTATATAGAAGGCTCCAACGGACTGGGTTACGAAGCATGCGGCTTCGAGGGGACGTGAGGATACTCTTGTTATCCCTCTGTGAGAATGCAGATGATCCACCTGGGTTCATAGAGGTTAAGGTCTGCGTAAGAAGAACCAGGAGTATGCCTTGGTTGCAATAATAAGGCAACCTAAAGAATAGGATAGACCAGCGTGAGTCGGTGATAACCAGTTGGCCCTGTGATAGCACGTCGTCGGCTACCTACCATCTTGAGTTAGTCGAGCACGAAAAGCGGAAAGGCGGAGAACTCCAAAAGGCCATATACTTGATATATAGTTATGGGTGAGGTTGGCCAATAGGTTTGTGGGGGCATAGAGGGCCTGCGTATAGTTCTCATTCTTGATATTCTTGGATGCCTTTCATTAGTTGAGGGAGGGGTCAAGTGGGACCATAGCCGCAGTAAAAATAGACCTTAACATCTGCATCGGCAGATAACTTAAAGCTCCCGACCGAGTTCCGTGTTTCTTGATTTGCCCTGCCACGGGACTCGGGTCGCATATATAGAGGACATGTGCAACTAGATATCTAACACATTTAACAATACGGTTGGGACGTAAAGTCTAGAAACGCATATCGCTCGGAGTAGTGTGTCCTAGACTAGAGGGCATTGTTCGATAAGTAGCATAAACCCTAGTTGGTCCTAGGTAGCGTAAACCCTGGTAGAACCTAGGAAGTGTTCGATAAAGTAAACCCTAGTTGTACCTAGGTAACACTCGATGGTAAACCCTAGTTGGATCTAGGTAGTATTCAATAACAGAACCTAGTAAGACCTAGGTTGGCGGTCCAAACGCTTACGTTGTAACACCCCGTGTTTTCAATAAACCTTATAGTAACGAATTAAAGAATAATTAATTTTAAATGAGAGAATTATGGGAAACGGGTTATGCCGTTGCGTTCGTCTCGGAATTCTGGTTGAGATAGAGTCCAAGTTTGCGTGAATTGGATTTCGTATGAAGAAGTTATGGCCTTTGGAAGTTTCAAAAATTCGAAATTCAAATTTAAACATAGGAGAGGGCAGGGCAGGAAAGATTCCCGCCCAGGCCAGGTTGACCAGAAGGTCGACCCTAGTGTCGACCTACCCTACAGGTCGACCTGGGGGTCGACCTACCCCACCCCCGGGCAGATCTGAAAGGATGACGATTTCTGACTCCCTACCGAGTCATTAGGGCTGAGGTGTTATCCTATCTTGACTGGATGGTCTAGATTATTTCTAGGGTTAATTTGACAGCTCTAAATTAATTAAACCTCTATAAAAGCAACCTAACTCTCAACTCTAAATCACAAAATATTCATACCAAGAGCCGCCATGCCGTCAATGGTGAACCTAGGGTAGCCGTCATCTCTTTCAACTCAAAGGCAAGATTGAAGCTACGTCAAAATTAAATCTTATCTAATTCAACTAAGAAAATTCAACGATCTACATCAAAGGCGAGCAATTCAATTTCAGAATACAAATCCCAGAACTCAAGAATTCCTTTTTGTTTGTAAGTGTAGTTAACATTCAGATGCGAATGAATTAAAGACATGGTTTGTAATGAATTGTAAAATAGAATTGTATCAAGTTGTATGAGATGCTGATTTATGTTTATTCATGTCTGTTCTATCGTATATGCCTATGAATTATTATGGTCTATCATGTTTTGTGGAAATTGGTGAATAAACCTATGATGTTATGAAATTATCATATGTAAGTTTGGTGATATTATACAAGTTTTAAGCTAAGTCGTATAGTTTATGCCTAATTGTTTATATCCATTATGCATACATGTTTAGATCTACAACCTTGTGATGACATCTATATGTTGTATGTTAATTTAGAAATTATGCCATGTTTATGCAAGTTAAGTGATGCTATCATGTTATGAATACATGCAAGTTTATAGGTTAAAAACATGACTATGTAAACCTATATGTTTAGATCTACAACTTTACATGTTATAATCATATGCCTTTATGTTAGATCAATATTAACATGATTCAACCTATGCAAGTTCACCACTACACGTCTAAATAGATTTTGGTAGTTCTATGTAATACTATTGTTTTATAATTCGTGTCGCATAGATCTAGTTTGCAAGTTCATAATTAAAAGTACATTATGCCAAGTTCATGTGACATATATAGTTAGATCTATATTTTTGTATGATGTTGGAATGTTGCAAGTTCCTCTTTTTTCCCTTTTTAGTTTATTAGTTAGGCTAAAATGTCGAGCCTAACATCTTATGTAATTTTGCGAACGTAAAATGGGGGTAACATTGGGGAAAACATGAAATTATACATAATTAACATATTTGGCTCATAACCATGTAAAAGGTAAGGCATTGAAATGTTATAATTTACTTACCAAAAATTATGAATTTGATTTAAAAGGAAAGTGGGCCATAAAAATAAATTGTTGACAAATTTACATATAAGCATAAAAGGATAAATTTAGAAAAGACGAATATGCCTAACCCAAGGTTAGACTGAGTTGTGGTGTAAAACTGCCCGGAACCGACCGGCACACCCAGTGACCACAACAATACCTGTCTAATGTGGGTGGTTAGCGCATTGAGCCCAAAAAGGACCCGAGGTAAGACTGAGTTATGGTGTAAAATTGCCCAGAACCGACCGACACATCTAGTGACCACAACAATACCTATCTAATGTGAGTGGTTGGTGCTCTAATAAAGCTAAGTCAAGAGTAGTAGGGTTAAGTCAATTAAGGAAACACTTAACCAATCCAACATGTTAGCTAAATTGATGGGTGGGGTTAAGGTAAATTTGGACACTTAACAAATTTAACACGTTGACTAGAAAACCTTAGCAACGGGGACCCATTTCAGTAGTAACCCACATAGATGTATCATGAGACCCTGAACTAGGCAAGGTGGGGCACGATCACCGGGCTGATTATAAGCAGTCAAAAACATCGACGGTGGTGGATCAGTGTAGGTTCGGGCGTGCACGTACTTCGGAGTGGAAAAAGCAGGCACTGGGCATCAGTAGTCATACACCGTGCATCTTGAATCATGTCGGGTTGCCACCATAGGATTTGATACACCTCTTGGTGGGACTAGCACAGGTATCTATAGTCAAGCGAGGGTCGAAGGACACACGTGATAAATGTATGCTAGTAGGAGCCGATCGATATAAGGGAATCATTTCACCATGAACATGTGGTGCAAGTTGGACAAGTATAAATAAGTGCAGAAGAATTGAACATAGGTGCGGTGTACATTCGGTTCATCCTGCCTTATATAGTTTTATGTTAGTTTGTTGTTCTGGTACCGTCCTATTTTCAGTTTATTCCTATCATGGCCTTTTCCTTATTCACATACTGAAAAGTCACTAGAATTACTCAGACTTATGTCTGACCCACTTTTCTTTCGTCTTCTTTTCTTCCATTTCCCCACCCCCTCAGGTAGCGAGGGAGGGAATAGCTCAGCTTAATTTGGACCGTTCTTCTTTCTGGCATTCCCTTTGAGAGTGAACTTAATGGAGGTGGGGTGTTTCACTTGGTATCAGAGCAAAGGTTTACCAGATCAGATAAAAATTTTTGAAAACTATTTTCAAAAAAAAAAGCATTTTTCAAGAAAGAGTGTTATTTTATTTTAAAAGGCATAATCCCCCAAAGCCATATGCACTATCTTTCTATCCTTTGTCTTGAATCTTTCCTTTTTCGTTTCAGCATGTCTGGGATCTTAACCTTCTGGAGGGTGTATCGATACCCGGCTAGTTCAAGAGGTACCTAGAGGCTAGGGCCAACGACGCGGGCCCAGCAGACATTCCTCCTTCCCTAGCTGCAGCGGTTCCTCCTCCTCGCGCAAATGCTTTCTCAAAAATATGTAGGGACTTTCGAGCCATGGGTGGAAAGAACTTCAATGGAAATGAATCCTTTGTGGAAGCAAGAAACTAGCTCAAAGAAACTTAGGATTTGTTCAAGATCTTCGAAGTGGATGATAGGCAGAAGATACAGTTGGCGGTATGGTTGCTCAAAGACGAAGCTTCCTATTGGTGGGAAGTCATTAACGTGGAAAGACTAACAGAAACTTGGATGGATTTTAGAATGAGGTTTGAAATGAAATTCCTCTCACAAGCTAAACGAAGCTTACAGATGGAGTAGTTCTTAGCTCTCAGACAGGGAAATATGTCGGTCAAGGAATACGTTAACCAATTTAATCAGCTGGCTAGGTTTGGATTGGAGTTAGTGAACACTCCCCATAAAAAGGCTCTCCGCTTTGTTAAAGGGTTGAATGAGCCACTGCACAGCGTAGCTATGTCCCATATACCTATGGGTGTGACTTATGAAAGACTGGTGGACATGACACTGTTACAAGAAGAAGATAAGGCTGGGAAGAAGGAGAAAAAGGTGGAAGCATCTCAAGATAAGAAAGGGGAAGGATCACAGAGCAATAAGACAGACTCCAAGAAGGGCGGGAAAACAACAAAACCCGTGACAAGAGGAAGTTTAATTTTTGTGGCATTCCTGTACATCTGGTTAAGGACTACAGGAAGAAGAAAAGGAAGATGGGTGGCTATTTCCATTGCGGCGAGGCAGGACACATGGCTAGGGACTGCCCAAGAAAGCAAGGGCAATGGCAGAGAGTTGAATCTACTTCTGGAGGGTAGGTTCACGCTCTTATGGCACCTCCACAAGAACAAGGTAGAAATGTTTCTGTTGAGATTTTAGTTTATCTTTTTGATCATCCTGTTCGTACACTCTTTGATTCTGGCGCATCACACTCTTTTATATCTACTGCTTTAGTTGAATCTCTGCACCTAGACACCAGTTTAGTAGAGTATCCCTTGGTTGTTTCAAATCCAATTGGGGGCATAACATATTTGTCAATGATTTGTTTGGATTTGGAAATTTCTATACTAAGTGTGGGGTTTAGATGCAATGCCTATGTTTTGGGCTTCACGGGCTATGGGTTAATTCTAGGCATGGATTGGCTATCCAGTAATGGTGCCATCCTCGACTGTGAAAAGAGAGTGGTTAGACTCATGACTCGCCTTGGCAACACTCTCGAAATTTCTTGTAATCCCATGAACCCTGTTATGCTTAGCTATCTAGAATCTCTTGATGCATCCATTGAGGATTTGCAGTCTGTTAGAGTAGTCCATGAAAACTCGGATGTCTTTGAAGAGGCTAAAGGGTTACCTCCGAAGCGGGAGATAGACTTCCGCATATACCTTGCTGATAACGCAAAACCCGTCGCTCTACCCGTTAGACACATGGCTCCAAGGGAGAGGAAAGAACTCAGCAAGCAAGTTAAAGAGCTGCTTGAGAAGGGGTTTATAAGGGGGAGTATTTCTGAATGGGGTGCTCCAGTAGTGTTCGCAATTAAAGCGGACGGTTCGCTTCGCCTATGCGTTGATTATAGGGAGCTAAACAAGATGACCAAGAAGAATAGGTACCCACATCCAAGAATATATGACTTGTTCAATCAGCTTGTAGGTGCATCGGTTTTCTCCCAACTAGATTTAGCTACCGGGTTTCATCAGCTGAGAGTGGCTAAAGACAACATTAACAAGACCGTGTTCAAAACTCCGGATGGTTTCTTCGAGTGGCTTGTCATGCCTTTCGGCTTGATAAACGCACCCTCTTACTTCGTCGATTTGATGAGCAGGGTGTTTAGGGAGTTCCTCAATAAGTTTGCAGTGGTCTTCGTAGATGACATTTTGATTTTCTCGAAGAGTGAGGAAGAGCATGCTCAACATCTGAAGGAAGTCATGGACACTCTTTGTGCACACCAGTTAAAATCCAAATTCTCCAAATGCCACTTCTGGAGGGAAGAAGTAAGGTTTCTTGGACATGTGGTGTCCAAAGAGGGATTAGCTGTGGACCCCGCAAAAGAAGTTGCGGTGCAAGATTGGAAGGTCCCACGGAATGCAACCGAAGTTCGAAGCTTCCTCGGGCTACCGTGCTTTTACCAAAAGTTCATCAAAGATTTTGCGAAAATCTCAGCTCCACTTACAAAGTTGACAAAGAAGTACTTAACTTTCACTTGGGATTTGGATTGCGATATTGATTTCCAATGCTTAAAAAGAGCTCTAACGACAGCCCCAGTTCTGACATTGCCGGATGGGAGCAAGATGTTTACCGCATACACGGATGCTTGTGGTACAGGATTAGGAGTTGTCTTGATGCAAGAAGGGAAGGTAGTAGCTTATGGAGGCCGACAGCTGAAATTACAAGAGAAAAACTACCCAACTCACGATCTAGGGTTGGCTGCCATTGTCTTTGCGCTTAAGTCTTGGCGCCATTATCTCCTAGGTGAGAAGTTTGAATTATATACTGACCATAAATCATTGAAGTACTTTTTCTCGCAGAAAGATCTTAACTTGAGGCAACAAAGGTGGATGGAATTCTTGGCATCCTACGATTTCGAGATTTCCTATACCCCTGGCAAGGGCAATGTAGTAGCAGACGCCTTTAGTAGAAAGAAGCTAACCTTAAGCCCTCTCTTTGTTCAAAGGCAGAGCTTGGAGTATATAGTCAACTATGATTTTAGACCCTCTATCGATCATGTGACTAGTTTGCTAGCATCGCTAGAGGTACGTCCTACTCTTTTGGACTCAATAGGGACCGCACAACGTGAAGACCCTCAGCTAGTTGATATGATAGGTAAGTTGAGTAGGGGTGAGACTTCTAGTCACCTCAATAGATACTCCATCGATAATAAGGGTTGGTTGAGATGGGATGGGAGACTATGCATCCCACGAGCAAGGGATTTGGTGAAGAAGGTTCTCGAAGAGGCACACCATTCCAAGTTGACCATACACCCCGGTGGAGACAAAATGTACAAAGACACCGAAAGGGTTTTCTTTTGGGATGGCATGAAGAGGGATGTAGCTGAATTCGTCTCAAAGTGATTAGCATGCCAGCAAGTCAAGGCGGAACAAAGGAAGCCTGGTGGTTTGCTTCATCCTCTAGAGGTCCCACAGTGGAAATGGGATAGCATCTCGATGGACTTTATTGATGGGCTGCCTAGTTCAAGTAGAGGCAATACCAGTATTTGGGTAATAGTGGACAAGCTCACAAAAAGCGCTCACTTCATATCTGTTAATAGTAGAAGGACTGCCTTATCTTTAGCATCCATATATCTTAAAGAGATAGTCTGACTCCATGGGATACCCTCCAGCATTGTTAGCGATCGAGATCCTATCTTTACGAGCGAGTTTTGGAAGATCTTACAAGAGGCTGTAGGCACACAGTTATGCTTAAGCACGGCCTATCACCCTCAAACCGATGGCCAGACGGAAAGAGTGAACAGAGTGTTGGAAGACCTCTTGAGATTATGCATTCTCGACTTCGGAGGAACATGGGAGGATCACCTTCCTTTGGTGGAGTTTGCCTACAACAATAGCTACCAAGCCACCATAGGCATGGCACCCTTCGAAGCTTTATATGGAAGACCGTGCCGATCACCAACTTGTTGGTGGGAGTCGACAGATAAGTTCATACTTGGACCAAATATGATTAGAGAAACTTCATAGAAAGTGGACTTGATACGAAAAAGAATGAAGACTGCCCAAGATAGACAAAAGTACTACGCAAATAAGAGAAGGACCGACCTTGAGTATGAGGTTGGGAACAGGGTTTTCCTTAAAGTACCTCCATTGAGGAACGTCGTTCGCTTCGGATCTGCAGGAAAGTTGGCACCAAGATTTGTAGGGTCGTTTCCTATCATTGAAAGAATTGGGGAAATGGCTTATAGAGTAGAGCTGCCCAAAAGAATTGGGGAAATGGCTTATGAAAGTGCTTACATAAGTCTGCGGAAGTGTTGGAACCAAGCATATTAGAGGACGTAGAAGTAGAATGAGAGGCGACTGTGAGGAGAGTTCCAACTCGTATCTTGGGTGCAGAAGTAAAAAAGCTACGCAACCGCGAAGTCAAACTTGTAAAAGTTCAATGGAGTGACGCTGAGGAAGACGCGACTTGGGAGACTGAGGCTAGAATACGCACAACCTACCCTTTTCTTTTTGAGGGTACATCTTTGATCTCTTTCTCCTTAAGTATGTTCATACTCGTATCTATCTTTTTTTGTATTTTCCTCAGTGCCGTTCTCGATCCTTAGGTAGAAACCAATGGATGTAAACATGTATTTGAAACATGTTATGATTGATGGTTGCAAGTGGCTGCAAGTGATTGCTAGTGGTTGCTCGTGGATGCATGTACATACACTTTAGGTATTAGATCGGCTCAGTCACTTTCATATTGTATATGCATATATGTACTTGTATATGATTGGAACTTGATGTGTAATCATGTGGATGTTGCATTTGTATGAATGATGGTGCACTCATGTAGAAAGTATGATTAGGGAAGATTGCATACATTATGGACGCATGACACTGACATGACTTGCATTAAGGAGGTCAACTGAATCAGTAGACCGCCTGATTTTGCATTAGATAAGGACATGTACACACACTATGCATATGATCATGAAGCATTAGAAGTCTTTTAAGGACAATGGACGCCTGTGTTTGATGGTTAAGTAGATGGACGATTGGATGGTAGGATACACGTTCTTCTTGACTAGAAGATTTCGGGGACGAAATCCTTTAAGGAGGGGAGAATGTAACACCCCGTGTTTTCAATAAACCTTATAGTAACGAATTAAAGAATAATTAATTTTAAATGTGAGAATTAAGGGAAACGGGTTATGCCATTGCGTTCGTCTCAGAATTCTGGTTGAGATAAAGTCCTAGTTTCATGAATTGGACTTCGTATGAAGAAGTTATGTCCTTCGGAAGTTTCAAAAATTCAAAATTCACATTTAAACATAGAAGAGGGTAGGGTAGGAAAGGTTCCCACCCAGGCCAGGCCAGGTTGACCCTAGTGTCGACCTACCCTCGACCTGGGGGTCGACCTACCCCCCTGGGCAGATCTGAAAGGATGACGATTTCTGACTCCCTACCGAGTCATTAGGGCTGAGGTGTTATCCTATCTTGACTGGATGGTCTAGATTATTTCTAGAGTTAATCTGACGACTCTAAATTAATTAAACCTCTATAAAAGCAACCTAACTCTCAACCATAAATCACAAAATATTCATACCAAGAGCCGCCATGCCGTCAATGGTGAACCTACGATAGTCGTCATCTCTTTCAACTCAAAGGAAAAATTGAAGGTACATCAAAATTAAATCTAATCTAATTCAACTAAGAAAATTCAATGATCTACATCAAAGGCAAGCAATTCAATTTCAGAATACAGATCCCAGAACTCAAGAATTCCTTTTTTTTTGTAAGTGTAGTTATCTTTCAGATGTGAATGAATTAAAGACATGGTTTGTAATGAATTGTAAAATAGAATTGTATCAAGTTGTATGTGATGTTGATTTATGTTTATTCATGTTTGTTCTATCGTATATGCCTATGAATTATTGTGGTCTATCATGTTTTGTGGAAATTGGTGAATAAACCTATGATGTTATGAAATTATCATATGTAAGTTTGGTGATATTATACAAGTTTTAGTCTAAGTCATATAGTTTATGCCTAATTGTTTAGATCCATTATGCATACATGTTTAGATCTACGTCCTTGTGATGACATATATATATATGTTGTATGTTAATTTAGAAATTATGCCATGTTTATGCAAGTTAAGTGATGCTATCATGTTATGAATACATGCAAGTTTATAGGTTAAAAACATGACTATGTAAACCTATATGTTTAGATCTACAACTTTACATGTTAGAACCATATGACTTTATGTTAGATCAATATTAACATGATTCAATCTATGCAAGTTCACCACTACACGTCTAATTAGATTTTGGTAGTTCTATGTAATACTATTATTTTAGGATTCGTGTTGCATAGATCTAGTTTGCAAGTTCATAATTAAAAGTATATTATGCCAAGTTCATGTGACACATCTATAGTTAGATCTATATTTTTGTATGATGTTGGAATGTTGCAAGTTCCTCTTTTTCCCTTTTTAGTTTACTAGTTAGGCTAAAATGTCGAGCCTAACATCTTATGTAATTTTGTGAACGTACAACGGGGGTAACGTTGGGGAAAACATGAAATTATACATAATTAACATATTTGGCTCATAACTACGTAAAAGGTAAGGCATTGAAATGGTATAATTTACTTACCAAAAATTATGAATTTGATTTAAAAGGAAAGTGGGCCATAAAAATAAATTGTTAAAAAATTTACATATAAGCATAAAAGGATAAATTTAAAAAAGACGAATATGCCTAACCCGAGGTTAGACTGAGTTGTGGTGTAAAACTGCCTGGAACCGACCGGCACATCCAGTGACCACAACAATACCTGTCTAATGTGGGTGGTTAGTGCATTAAGCCCATAAAGGACTCGAGGTTAGACTGAGTTGTGGTGTAAAACTGCCCGGAACCGACCGGCACATCCAGTGACCACAACAATACATGTCTAATGTGAGTCGTTGGTGCTCTAATAAAGTTAAGTCAAGAGTAGTAGGGTTAAGTCAATTAAGGAAACACTTAACCAGTCCAACTGTTAGCTAAGCTGATGGGTGGGGTTAAGGTAAATTTGGACACTTAACCAATTTAACATGTTGACTGGAAAACCCTAGCAACGGGGATCCATTTCAGCAGTAACCCACGTAGATGTATCATGGGACCCTGAACTAGGCAGGGTGGGGCACGATTACTGGGTTGATTATAAGCGGTCAAAAACATCGGCGGTGGTGGATCAGTGTAGGTTCCGGTGGAGTATCGGGCATGCACGTACTCCAGAGTGGAAAAAGTAGGCACTAGGCATCAGTAGTCATACACTGTGCATCTTGAATCGTGTCGGGTTGCCACCGTAGGATTTGATACACCCCTTGGTGGGACCAACAAAGGTATCTACAGTCAAGCGGGGGCCGAAGGACACACGTGATAAATGTATGCTAGTAGGAGCCGATCGATATAAGGGAATCATTTCACCATAAACTCGTGGTGCTAGTTGGAAAAGTATAAATAAGTGCAGAAGAATTGAACATGGGTGCGATGTACATCTATTTGTCCTGCCTTATATAGTTTTATGTTAATTTGTTGTTCTGGTACCGTCCCATTTTCAGTTTATTCCTATCATGACCTTTTCCTTATTCACACACTGAAAAGTCACTAGACTTACTCAGACTTATGTCTGATCCATTTTTCTTTCGTCTTCTTTTCTTCTGTCCCCCCCCCCCCCGGTAGCCAGGGAGGGAATAGCTCAGCTTAATTTGGACCGTTCATCTTTCCAAGCTTGAAGACTCTGTGATGCACGACTTGGAATCTTTGTTTATGGATTTGGACACACTAGACTTGGGGATTTATGCAGTTTTATTTACGTTATATGCTTCTTTATGTTTTAATCAGGATAGAGATTATGATGAAGTGTTTTGGAAGTTGTGTTGAGACAATTTACTGTAATGATTTTTGTATTGAACCACGTATGAAATAAATGTTAGTTTTATTTTCCGCTGCTTATATTTTTGTCTTGTAAATTTTTCTGTGTCTTTTACCTATAATGGTCCATCGAAGTTAAGGCATTCCCTTTGAGAGTGACCTTAATGGAGGTGGGGTGTTTCATACGCAACAAAGGAATGGTGGTTTTACGCAGACGTAGTGAGAATATATATATATATATATATATATATATATATATATATATATATATATATATATATATATGCATGAAAGCCCGTACGATCTACGACATTGGATAAGGAACTGCGTACATATGACAAGATGACACGAGTTTGATAAGGGACTACGTACACATGAAAAGAGGACATGAGTAGGGGGTAACTACATATACATTGTATTAGGTTAATCTACTAGTGGATGGATAAGTATAGCTTAAAGATCTAACATTGTTAACAACCTAATAACCAAGAAAATGTAACTGAATGGTATATGTAGGATTATACAGAAGTTTATTCTAAGTCCAGTCACACAGAACTTATGTTCTGACCCCCTCCTCATTACATACTTCCAGGTTAGGTTCATGACAGAGATGGTATAGCTTTGGATACTGGTTTAGCAGTATTGTTAATAAGGTAAGGCTATATTTGAATATATTATACTTAATTTCCTTCCGCTGTGAGATGCTTTGTGAGTTCTGACATGTTTCTTTATCTCTGTCTTTTTCTGCAGGATACCAGAGCACCCAACTCGGGTTTCGATAGATTGGATTTTTGAAAAAAAATCGATCTATCGGAATCCGGGTTGTTACATCTAGTATCAGAGCTTCGGTTTATTGTTCCTAGGGAGATAATGAGTGAACATATTTGTATTTTCTAAAATATAAATATATTATATATATATAAACCTAAATCCATATAGTAGCCCACTAGGTATGGAAAGAGTTGGGATAGCTATTTTGTACACTAAAGGAATGAACCTAGAAATTTTAAGACCCTTAGGTGGTTTGGTTAGAAAGTGTATAATATGATTTGGTATTGGAGAAAGGAAGTATCCCATTAGAATTAAAACTGAAATGTTATTATTTCAGAGTAGTGGATTTAGAAGTGAAACCTTATAAATTAGAAAAAGGTTAAAATGTGGAAAATGGATTATGAATATATATAGTTGAGAGAATTGGTTTGGAAAGTGCCTAGGAAAGTCTAGTTGAGTTGAAAGACCCACTTTGAGTCTAGCCCAATGATTAACTTTTAAGAACTTGAATTTGTAAAAGTTTTGGTAGAAAGATATTGTAGTATTTTCAAGTTTTGATCTTGAAAGGTAATTTTGGATGTTTGAGAAATTATTTAGTGCATGTTGGGTTTTAAAAGTAAAGTGGGGTATATTTTGTAAAACAATGATTATTTGATTAAAAAAAGAAAAAATAATTCTCTCATTAAAAGGTGCATAATATAGAGCATATATAGCTCGCTAGTTTTCATATTATAATATATGAAAGGATTGAAAAGAAAGTGTTACGTTTTGTAAAAGAAGTTTTAAAATCTCTATTCTGTTAACAATAAATTTTGATTATTGATTTACAAATTTTTTTAGGTGGACAAAATAAGTTGTAGGAATAGAATAGATGTCTACACCTTATATTAGTTAAATTAACATTGTAATTAGAAACAATGTAAGCCTGATAGTCGTTCTTGTCTACTCCAGTTTTGTGATTTGAAAAAAAATGTTTTGCATTTTATTTTGTAACATGTTTTTATGGTTTGGCGAAAACAAGTTTTGGAGAAGAAAATAAAGTTTTAACACTTTTAATTTTTGAAAGAAAAATGTAATGAAAAGAAAGGAGGCCAAACCATGTTTTAAAAAGAATGGAGTAGGTAAGGATTAGTGCCTAGAAAGAACGAGAGAAAGTTAAAGCTATGAATTAAACAATTGGAACCAACTAGAGATTAGTTGAGTTGAGTGATTCTCTAAGTGTCAATCTGATGTTGATTTCGGTCTTCGGGGTTGATATTTATGGAGTTACTCTCTTGCCAATTTACAGTCAGGGATTAGCTAATATTAAACTAATGGAAAATTTCCCGTAGAATGCATAAGCATTGAGAAACATAGGTTTGTTGCTGGAGAAAAAGAAAAAGGATAGGCTTGTAATACATAGCAAGGACTAGTAGTGACTACTAAGTAGTAAAGGGCAAGTAAGTGGGTAGATCCTGTTGTGTGGACTCGCAATTGTCTGAGTTGACAAAGTCCTAAGATTCTTGGCCCATAGTAGTAGCTGTGTAGGATGTTGTTTGGGTTGAAAACGAAAAGGCTTATTTGAAAACAATAAACTTAAGTAATTTGATTAAGTCAAATAAGCTAAGAAAGAAACTAGCCAAACTAAAAAGAAAACAACAAATTCAGTAAGACAACAAACGTGACGGGAAAAGAAAATGAAAATCTTAAGAAAAAGATGAATAAATATGAAATTTTTCCAAGATAAGTTGAAAAAGAAAAGAAATTTTCTTGTGTGGTTGTGCTTGGATAGGAAAATAGAAAAATCTTCATAGAATAGTCATATAAAAATCCAAGTACGATTAGAAAAGAAAAACGGAGGATGTGAATTTTTCCGTTATATACCTTTTCGTAACATAAGGAAATCGAATTCGGAAAATTAGATTTTTCTAAATTTCGAATTTAATGATGGGTGGTAGGGTTTTGGATGCGACAATTGGGTGAACTATGCTTTTATTCTATAAGAGTATAGGAAAACTTGGATGAAAAATATTTTGATTTTTCAAGAATATTGCATTCATATAGAACTGCAAGTATATTTAGGATGTGAGCATCATGTTTTGAAAGAGTTTTTAAAATTTTCATACATATAGGTGAATCCAAATTAGGCATACATACTTTACTATGATGTATCTCACTTTGCGCATGTGCACAATGTTTGCAACAATCGGATGCACACTTGATGGATGGATATTGCGAGGGATTAACTATTTTACTCTTATCGAATTTCGGGGACGAAATTCTTTAAAGGTGGGAGAATGTAACACCCCGCATTTTTAATATAATTAAAAATGTACAAATATGTATATATATGCATAGATAGGTATATAATGGTGATGTATAATGAAAATTAATTAATATATGGAAGAGAAGGAAAAATTAATTCGATAACAGTGTGCGTAACGAAAAAGATAATAAAATAAGGATACTTAATTTAAATATCAGGAATTTAGTAAAACGGACATCACCATTGCGTTCGTCTCGGAATTCTGCTTGGAATAGAGTCCAAGTTTTCAAAAATCGGATTCCGTATGAAAGAGTTATGGCGTTCTTAAGATTTAAGAGAAATTCAGAAATTAAATAGTAAAATAACCCAGACAGGTCGACCTAGAGGTCGACCTATACCAAGGCAGGTCGACCTACCCCAGGCAGGTCGACCTGGGGGTCGACCTCCCCTAAAACAGGTCGACGTGGGGGTCGACCTCCCCTAAAACTAGTCGACCTGGGGGTCGACCTACCCGCCCCTCCCCCCCCCCCCCAAAAAAAAAATAAATCTGGGCAGAATTCATTTTCTACACCTGGATACGATTTCTGACCTGATACGTTGACTAAACATCTATATAATGACCCTTAACCCATTCTTTTTCTTCACCCAAGCCTATGGCGATGCCATGGCTCTGTTCTAACTCAAATTCTTCTTCTCCAAGAGATTTCTAGATCCACTTTCTTCCCCTTTTCTCTTCAAAACATCTATTCTTAAAATTAAAAGTTTAGAATCAAGACAACCTCAAAATTAAAGAGAAAAAGGGATTCAGATTCGCAATTTACACTACGCAAGGAGGAGGAATTCAGATTCACAACTTACGCTGCGCAAAGAAATCAAATATAGATCAGATCTATGGATTTGGGGCATAAAATCAATCAAAGTTAAATCAAATCCATGAATTGAAGATGAAAAGCAAGGTGAGTGGAATTACAATAAACTTGTTGCATAATAGTATTATTATCGTTTGTCATTCCCCAGTTATAAATTCAATTCAAGGTTCATGTTATAATAATTGTTCTTTTATTCTCCTTCCCCTTTTTATTTTTGGATCTAGGTTATCTCGAACCTAGACGAAATCTTATTATACATACGTATAATTGAAATATGGGAATATTGGGGCGTAATTTATTTTATGCAATCGAGGAATATAATTTGTAATTTTGGGATTATGGCATAACAGTTATTATTGCAAATATTGGGACAACTGGCAAATTGTATATTGGGATTATTCAATGAAATAAGTTTGAATTGGGAATTTCGTAGCGTATTTCAATAATGAATCTTTGGGTATGTTTTGGAAACATGAATCTATGCTGAATAGTGCGTAATTATGAATTCTGATTTATGATATTAACCTGAAATTGTGTGAATTTATTTGGAATTATTGAATATGGAACGGGATTAGGAAGATGTGATTTATTTCAAATCTAATATTGCGGGATTGAGGTTTTAAACTATAAGTTTAAATTTTGGGTTTTGGGAAAAACGAATCTAAAGGTAAGAATCCTAAGTTGATAAAGGAACGGATAAAACCTCAGCTTATGCGATTATGAGACCTCTTATGTGATTATGAAACCTACCTCATAACCTGAAATTGATGTTTAACATTCTCATAAAAATTGTTAACTGGCTAAAGAGGAAACATGACTAACTCGAGATTAGAACGAGGTTGCGGTGTAATTCTACCCGGAACCGTCCGGCATATCCAATGGCCGCAAACAATAGGGTCTAATGTGAGAAGTTAGTCATAACACGCTTAAACCCGAGGTTAGATTGAGTTGTGGTGTAAGACCGCCCGGAACCGCCCGACACATCCAGCAACCGCAATAATAGGTCTAATGTGAGAGGTTGGTGCATTAATAATCAATTAATGCTAATGACACTTGCTAGTATGGTAAAGTTAGGTTAACAACACTTAACCAATTTGACATGATGCGTGGGTGGGATAAGTCAATATGAACTGAAAGACAACATTTAACCGAATTTGTGGAATACACGAGTGAAGGTAGGGTTAAGTAAAACTTGACATATGGACAAACTTAACCAACACAGTAATGGGGAATGATAACTACCTATTATAAACCAGAGTTGCGGTAAGGTAAAATTAAATAATAGATAAACTTGTCCTAGGGACAAGGGAAGATTATGACTTAAGATGTAATACAAGACTTGAAGGGTGGGACGACTTATACTATGAAATAAGTTAATCTAAGCCGAAAATGTGGGAAAGCACCCGGATGCTATCGTATGATAAAGAAAACTTAAGTCATGTTTGAGTTCATTGGTAAACCTTAGTTAGTGAACTAAGTAAATAATGATAAAGGCAACCAAGTGTTGAACCTTAGTTAGAGAACTAAGTAAATAATGATGATGGCAACCGGGTAATGAACCTTAGTTAGAAAACTAAGTAAAATGGCAACTGAAGTAACGAACCTTAGTTCGAGAACTAAGTAAGCAACGGTAAAGATAACTAAGTAAGTAAACCTTAGTTGAAGAGGACTAAGTAATAAACCTTAATTAAAGAGAAACTTGGTAATTAGAATTGAAGGATAACATAAACGAGGATAACCAAGTTAATAAGACAAAGCAAGTGTGTAGTCAGAAGTTTAGACATAAGGTCTAATAGTACGAAAGGATAAGGCGCTTGGGCCAGTCCATACGATAGAGGATGAATAACCAAACGCGGTAGATCATCACGGTGCCGTAGGGCGCGAGGGGGAGCGTACGTCCATTTGATCAGATAGAAGGCTCCAACGGACTGAGTTACGTAGCACACGACTTCGAGGGGACATGAGGATACTCTTGGTATTCCTCTATGAGAATGCAGATGATCTACCTGGGCTCACAGAGGTTAAGGTCTGCGTAAGAAGAACCAAGAGTATGCCTTGGTTGCAATAATAAGGCAACCTAAAGACTAGGATGGACCAGCGTGAGTCGGCGATAACCAGTTGGCCCTGTGATAGCACGTCGTCGGCTTCCTACCATCTGGAGTCATTCGAGCATGAAAAGCGGAAAGGCGGAGAACTCCAAAAGACCATATACTTGCTATCTAGTTATGGGTGAGGTTGGCCAATAGGTTTGTGGGGGCATAGAGGGCCTGCATACAGTTCTCATTCTTGATATTCTTGGGTGCCTTTCATTAGTTGAGGGAGGGGTCAAGTGGGACCATAGCCGCAGTAAAAACATACCTTAGCATCTGCATTGGCAGATAACTTAAAGCTCCCGACCGAGTTTCGTGTTTCTTGATTTGCCCTGCCACGGGCTCGGGTCCCACATACAGAGGACATGTGCAACCAGATATCCAGCACGTTTAACGATACGGTTGGGATGTAAAGTCTACGAACGCATATCACTCGGGGTAGTGTGTCCTAGACTAGAGGGCGTTGTTCGATAGGTAGCATAAACCCTAGTTGGACCTCGGTAGCGTAAACCCTGGTTGAACCTAGGAAGCGTTCGATAAAGTAAACCCTGGTTGGACCTAGGTAACACTCGATGGTAAATCCTAGTTGGATCTAGGTAGTATTCGATAACAGAACCTAGTAAGACCTAGGTTGGCGGTCCAAATGCTTACGCAACAAAGGAATGGTGGTTTTACGCAGACGTAGTGAGAATATATATATATATATATATATATATATATATATATATATATATATACATATACATGAAAGCCCATACGACGTACGACATTGGATAAGGAACTGCGTACGTACGGCATTGGATAAGTTTTTATATTTGATTAAAAAATTAATCTTGTTATGTAAAATGTGGCGAAATGTTGTCCCGCTTGTTGTGATTTTTATGCTTATGGGTTGTAATTTGTATTTGTATTGTGAATACGTGCAGTATCACATTAATTTTTTGCATTTTGTTGTGAATATGTACAGAATTTAGAATAGATGTAGTAGACTTAGTTAGTCATATTCTCTTAGATTAAATGTGTAATTAAAGAAACATGTTAAGTGAAGTAGAGTAATGAAAAAATATATTACCAACTGAATTTATGAAATAGACATGTATGGGTTAAAGTAAAACATTCTATAGGAATTTTATACAGTAAAATTTTATATAGTAAAATAATGATTTGTATAATGCTAGAAATGTCCATAGTTAACAATATTTATTATGACCGAAATATGTGGAATTACGGGTTCATTGAAGATGAATCGTATTATTGTCCATCAACAGAAAAGTTAAAACTTCAGCATAAAATCATGTCATGTCTTCCAAACAAAATATATAAATGGAAAATGGTTATAATTGTCTCTTCCTTCAACAAATTAACACCGCTTAATACTAAAATTTCCATTTAAATTTAATTTCCATATAAATTTGACTTTCGTTTAATAAGTCATCATATAATCTTTTTTACAAATAATTAGCCCACGGTTTTTTTTATTCCTTATTTGATATAGCAGCGAAAGCATTTACCGTGATTTTTTTCGATGACCAATTCAAACATTGGACATGAATTTTATTAAGAGCATTAACTCAACATCGATACGAAATCTTGCAATATTTTTTATTTGTAGGACCAAATGTTAGTTGATCCAATTTTCATCTTATAAGTGGAACGATTACAAACATGTTCTATTACTTATATTTTATTTTTAGCATAAGAAATACAAAAAATATAATTGTTGCCTTTGAAAATATAAATAAATAATTTATTTGGGAACATTTTTCTCATACGTTTTTTCTTTTGCTAAAAGTTTGAATGAAGATAAATATATTTATAAAAAATAGATGCTTTCAACTTTATTATTTTTGAAAGTAAGAAGAGATTTGGTAAAGCTTTAAAATAATTTAGATTGCATGTTCTTTATAGAGTTGTAATTTTCAATGATTTTGAATTGTTGTCATTCAAAGGTATTACAAATCAATTCCCTTCATGACTGGCAAAAGGAGAGTTAATATATAATCGTTAGGAGATTACAAATCAATTCCTAACGTGATTGAATAAAAATGGAATTAATATGTAATCGGTATTTCTTCCTGATATATGACATTTATAATCTTTTTATTTGAATATAAGATATTTATCATTTTTTTGAATAGGAAAATTAACAGAGTCTAAATTTTTTGGGTATCCATTGATATCACTTTGTAATATCGACCTACTTGCATATAACGATAACATAGATCATTGAATCGATATGAAACAACCAAGAGGTTTAAAAAAAATTACTTTTGCATTATGAATAAATTTAAAAACCATGTTTTCATACAAAAAATTTATAAAGATCAACCGAGGCAACTTGTATGAAAACAATCCCTTGAGCAAAGATACCAATACATTAGATACACACGTTGGATTTTGTGCAAGTAAAATTATGAGCAAATTCTATCATTATAAAACGATAATGGTATGTATAAATACTTTATTAATGCTAGGAAATGCAAATTAGATACCGTCTAAGTTTTTACTCATGGAATTTAATCTCAATTGAATGAAAGAATGTATTCAAGACCTTAAGTTCATTACCAATAATGAAATACACATTTAACTACTTAAAACTTTATATCTTAAACTCAATAACATTTTTAAACCGGCTAATATCGGAGTCAGCCCAATGTCAACGTATCCATATTTATATTAGTTACAATGTTCATATACAATTAAAATAAAAAAAAGCAAAGCAATACATTAAACAATTGATCCTACATCTCAGAGTTTCAGCAATAAAAACTCCATCATCAAACTTAAGAGCAGTGAATAACGTGTCAATAACTAAATTCGGATCTGTCAAAACATGTATTAAATATGAGCTCAAGTTTGGAGAGAGCAAAACGGAAACACTTATGATGGTGATCTATTGAGCATATAACTTGATGCTTTTGGAATTCATAAGTAAATATTTTAAGACAGTCTAGCATGAAAACATCAATAATATTTTCTTTGTTTTAGTAAAACATCTACAAACATGTAATGATGAGGAATAAAATTACAAACTGGAAGAAATGAACAACTTGTCCATTAAAAAAATTGCTACTCATGCAAGCATTTCTTATTTTACAATGGAAACGAAATATTTAAACGACCGTAGACATAACATATTTAAATGTGCAAATTTCCTTGTTTAGTCCATTGTAACTTCGACTAACATTATTAAGCAAAATATTTACTTATGTTATGAAATGATACTTTTAGATAGCATAAGCTACAACCAAAGTTTTCTTGTATACATATAAGACTTCAAGCATAATACTATGGAATGGAATATTCAAACTAATATCATATGATTCTCACTTTGTTTCGTTGTATTATATGGTAAAAGTTCATTAAGTTATAAATTACTTTCCAATTTTACTTCAGCACAGCTGTGTGAAAATGGTTAACGCTCCCTACCATGGCAAATTAATCTAAAGAATAGTTTTGAACAGAAACTTATAAGTTGTGTTAGGAAATAGTAAAAGGCTAAAAGTACCAAAAATATAAAATTATGATGGAAATTGGTTCAAAAATTCAAACAAAGCATTTTGATATATCTGGGGTTCTTATTTACTGTATGTCCGGTCATAAAGTTAAGATGACTATGGTTTCAAATTGCAAACATGTCTTTGTAGTATTTTAAAATGTATAAATTTAATGTTGGTCATGCTGAATCTAAGGAAACCATACACATGTTAGTGTGCAATTAATGTGAAAAGCGGTACTGGAATTACAACCTGCACAATGAACTGTTGCCATTTTGCAAAATAACAATATATAAATCAACTATTTGATGACAAACCATAGAAAATATCAGTATCCAAAATAAAATATCCAAGAAATCAGTATCCAAATTAAAAAATCTACGTATCTTTTTATATTAAAATCAACATAATAATAGGTATCATCTAAATATAAATAATATTGACTTATATATATATATATATATATATATATATATATATATATAGAGAGAGAGAGAGAGAGAGAGACATGTTATAATTAACATATTGAGATAAAATGGTTAAAATACACTACCTTTTGTTTGTTAAATGGGAACACTATATCAAACGTTTTGATAACAGCGGAAATAATAAAAATGAATGCATCAAACATTCTTTTATGCTGAATTCATTTCAAAAAAAATCATTTTTAGTTAATTTTTTCCTTCAACACACACTAAAATACATAAACATAAATATGTTTTAAAAAAACTCAATGACTATTACAAAAGAAATACAAAGCTCATTTCATTTTGGTGTGTAGTGCATTGAAAGTCGTCGTAAGATAATATTCCATATACCAGAGAAGTAGTCTACAACTCAGTCAACAATGTAAGAAGTTAACTTATATTCATAAAGAGTAACAAAAGGATATCAAATATTAAACAATTTGAGAAGATGTACAAAAATTTCATATATCACACATGCATATCTGTACGTACAAACTTAATGAAGTCATAATTAAGAGACCAAGTGATTGAAGATATAAATAACGCAAATGAAGTTAAAAAATGGAAGTATTTAGTATTATTTATTTGCACGTAAAAGCATGACAGGTAACTACATGAATGTGTTAAACTGCAGTACAATGCATCCTTCAAAATCTCCTTGGTTGGACAGTGTTACTTTCTTTGCCTGGTATGTTGAAATGGTCTGCTATTCCAAAAAAAGGACAGATGTTAGAAGTGACAAAAATTCAGTGAATAATAAGTTAAAGAATAATATAGATTGAAAGCAGCTTGCACAATGTTTGTTTTTGGAGGATTAGAAACCGAAACAAATATGTGTGCTATACATATGTGTTAAGGGGAAAACCAATTTTATCTCAGCTATAAGCTACAGAAATAAAAAAACTAATGCTGTGCAAAAAAAAAAACAGGCATGATGATAGCATTAGTTAGATATTAAGTGAGCATACAGTTTGACTAACATATTTTGTTATACTGAAAACGATACTAAATAGCTTATAGCTACTTAGGAAGCGTATTAACTGTCACTTAAATTTTATGCAAAACCAAATAGCTAATTAGGTCTGTTCCCTATATAAGTTGTCGTTTGTAATGAACAAAAGGTATTTGTAATATATAGGTTAAAAATTTTTAGGGAATAGTTTTCTGCTATATTGAGAATCATCAGGGTTTAAAAGAAAATTACTGAGATTAGATCGTGTTATCCCACGTTATATCAATGTTTCTAATATTTTTTAGACAAACCAATGGAGTTGATATGTATTATTCTTAGTCGTATATTCAAAACAATCCGGCTATCAAATTGCACAGTTCACTCATGTTGTCTGAAAAGCTTGATGTAAAACATATAAACATACCTGGATAAAGCTAAAGAGGTTTGTAGCTGGTGTATAAAGAACATGAGAAACATTTTTCTTAATCTGAGCAAGGTGGAAGAAAAAAGAAAGTGCTTCATTACTAAAATGCAAAAGTACCAGCTTGATTTCAAAATAGCAGCTATTGGTGAAAACTGTAGACGTGAAACACAAAACTTAAATAGCAATTCAAAAAATAAATAATGTGAGAGAAATGTTGTTGTGTCCGTAATGAAACAGGAATTTATTAAACTCTTATCTTTAATGCAATACACGATTACATGAAAGCAGGTTGTTATAGCATAAATATAATGCAAAATTTCACATGAATTAAGGATACATTTAATAAATTGGTAAAAATTTAGGGAAAAAGGAAATAATTTATTTAATATATATAGCAATTACTCATACATAAAGGAAGAAATTATTCAAATTCTTAAAATGCTTTCCTTGTTAACCAAAAAAGACTATGGCAGTCAACGCAAATTATATAGTAAACAAATCTTATCCTATAAACACCGATATTTTTAATATAATTGTAGGGAACTCATGTTCTAAGTATACCGGTTTAAAAATCATCTTCAATATAGTACATTATTGACAACAAATGAATATATAGCTCAAAATACAAAATTTAGCTACAAAATAAACTGAATTATTTTATTTATTTTGCACATAAAACATACAAAATAAGTTTGACTATAGTTATTCAAGAAGTATTCAATGTTTAGAGTCATTAGACACATAATAACTACATAAACAAATCTAAAAACAGTAAATCCTGATACAAAAAAAGCAAATTGCATTTGAAGGATGTTTCTTCATAAGCGTAAAAGCTTTGTAAATGTCACAAACCACAAATACAAATCACAAAAGCTAACGTATCAAAATTAGGAAGGTTGATATTTGATGTAAAAGCAGAAAACAACCTAGAGAATTTGAATTAGGTCATTTTCCCCATGCTTCAGCATATAGTTGTTTATTTTCATATTTTGGCGTTTGTTGCTATGTATTATCCTAAATGGTACATTTAACATATATTAAGTAATCAACAATAAATTAATGCAATGCACTACCTATCACTTGAAACTACCGTTTAAATTTAAGATTGTTATCGGCTAGCGTATGAACATTTTGATTGAAACTTTGGTTCTTAAAGTTTAATATAAGATTATAGGAATTGTAATTTATTATTAGTCTACAAAAGGATGAGAAATTATTCTCTAGCTATATAAGCGTGTTGCTGGTAAGCTGGTAAGCTCATCAACAATGGAAATATAATTTTTTATTCCCCTGTCACAGTAAGATGCTGAGGCTATGTTATAACCATAATGATATAATTCTGTTTGCTTGAATACAAAAATCAAACTGTAAAGAAATCTTGCCTACCCATGATAAACATAACTGTAGCTTATTATTGCATACATTTTTTCAAAATGAACAAATTATGATTTGAAATAAGAATGAAGTACATATAAATTAAATTAAAATTTTCTACTACTCAACCTTATTCCAACTTTATTATGTTATACGTTCATAAACCTTCTTTCTATTTTGAGTCATATATGTTAAAATGATTTTCAGAATAACTAATCACAAAAAATTCATCTGCACTATATATTTTCCATTGCAGTCTGGCCTAAATATTTGCCGATGCACATAACTTTTCAGCAGCTATGTATAGTCCATACCAAATAAACTCGAAGCATAGTAAGCATACCTGGAACTCAATATAATTGTCATTGAATTGTTCGATCTGGTTTTGACATTGAAATCTTACATCTTTTTGACAGCCCGCTATATCCATATGGCATAAAGAGCTTGAGCTTCCCATTCTGAGCATTATAGACACAACAAAGGAAGCGAAAAACTAACAATTGAATATAAAAAGTAGTTATTCCAGCACATAAATAGTAAGTTATGTTTTATAGGAAAAATAATCCATATAAAATAAAAAAGGCTACAGCGTTGTCCATAGGGAAAGTAGAGAGAGCTGTACTTTGATTCATTATTCATCAAATTAATCCTCCAGAAGAATACATACTAAAAGGCTTTGATTTAACCTGTAGAAAATATGGAAGATAACCAAACCATTCATGGCTAGAAGTTTAAAATAAATCAAGATCGAGTAGTTTATGAAGAAACAAAATTTACTATATCTTTCAATTTTAATTATTTCTAAGAGCTTCTATTCTTTAAATTTGTAGCTAATTGTCTTATATGTTTTTTCTTTTTGTGATTTTTTTTTTCGTAGTGAATTATCAGATTCCCCTTAATGTAAAGAAGACATGCACCTATCAAGTGAGTGAGAAAGAATTAATCAACCAAAATTTTATTGGATCGACGTCCATTTTGCTAAACCCAAATGCATATGGTAGATATTTTTAAATGAAACCACAATTTGATTGTACTTAGATCAGGGTATCTTATGCAGTATTCTACAATGGCAGTGACATTTAGCTTTAAGTGAGACAACCTGCCTTCACAAAGAAATTAAATGACACCCATATGTCTTGACAATAAAGTTCAAAAGTTCTAACCACATATTGCAATGGATGCAAATCAGAGATATAAGGTGCAAAATTATTTTTCAAAAACGAACCCTCATGTCAGGGTTAGATTGCCCACTAATAAGCCAATGCTTTTATGCAGAGAGGAAATAAAGTAGAATTAAACATTCTGATTAAAGAAGAAGAAGAATCTGTCTAGCAAGAATTCAAGGAAATTAAGGCAGGGGAAGGAAGAACTCTTGGTTTCTTTGTATAGATGGTATTCGTATTAATAATTTCCTAACAGGAAAAGAAGTCTCCTGCCAATCTAAGAAGAAAAAAACCCGTAGAGATTTAGTACATTCAAGTGGAACAAAACTAAGTCAACAAAGCTCAAAAGTGAATCATGGTATACCTCAGGTTAGACCAAATCATCGTGATAAACAACGTATAATTTACCTGCAAGCATAATCTGAGATGAAAATCAGGTCAATATAGAAGGAAAAAAAATCATAAATTCTCAAATTTGATTACCTTTGTAATTCAACCAATCAAAAACTTTGATGGTTCTGCTTGAATACAAAAGTACAACCCTAAAAACAAAATCAGGATGTATAACATACGTATAGACATTCTTAGGTATATGATGGAATTCAAGGTAGGGTTTGGAAAATTAGGATTCATACGAAGAAGAGGTTCTTACATCATGGAAAGAGGGGGCATATTGGAATACAACCCGTTATTTGCATGCAGTCGAACATTGGGACATTGGGATGTGGTGGTTGAAGACGGCGACAGTCCAGCATATGAAAACAGCAATAGGAGGAAAGGCACAGTCGATTTTCAATCACTCCGGAACTGATGTCATCTAGAAGTGGATAGAGGTGGTGGTTAGAGGAGAATGCAATGACACTGGAAAAGGGGAATGTTCAACTAAAATGGCGCTATATCTTCTTTGGTTGGAGGAGAAGGTATGAAGAATAGATCTGAAGGAAGAGGCATAAAAAAATAATCTAAATATACTTGTGTATTATTTTGATTTAATAAAAGTATCTTTGGAATTTAAAGGAGAATTGAGAGAATTAAGGGGAACTAAGAAAATAGAGAGAATTAAGGTCAACTGAGAAAATTGAGAGAATCAAGGAGAGAGCTGTAGATTCTTCTGCTTTGCTATTATTTAATAGATATGGTAAAAATTGTTAAATATATTCATCAAATAATACTTTGACAGTGCATTTAATAAGTTAGGGATATTCCTGAAAGTGCTGATATATATGCAATTACTTAGACTAATTGCTTTTATTTTAGCAATTATTAACATACATGTAAATTTTCACGTCTATAGAATAAACGAATATATTTCAGCATTTTTAAAAACTAGTTGCTTATTTTCCAGCAATGAATCTATGCATAAACTCCGTTCACTATGTTAACTGCAATTATTGTTGAAAAGTAAGCAATACAACTAAATAGTTACGGACATATGTGATATTATTGGTAATGGTTGAAGATAACTACTTACTTATTTCCACATAAATATTCGTAGTAGGAGGTTTATCTGTAGTAATTGTGAATAATTTACATTAGTATGCTAGTTAGTGATATACTGATATATATATATATATATATATATATATATATATATATATATATATATATATATATATATATATATGTGTGTGTGTGTGTGTGTGTGTGTGTGTGTGTGTGTGTGTGTGTGTGTGTGTAGTTATAAGGGAAAATTGCAGACAAATAGTTAAATAAATTTACTATATTGCTTAAAAGTCAGCAAATAATATAATACAGTATTAACAACTGCTCTGAAATTTGAGGATAGCAAACAATTTTCTACATAATTTTTAACAGCTATTGCAGTTATTAAAGCAATTTATTCCTATACTTGCTGAAAGTATGTATTTATTCCTATTATTTGAAATTTTAAGGTGATTTTTTTGCATTTAATCGTTTGCATGCCGTAAAATCTGTCATAGACAGTATGATGAACCCAAAAATTGTCGAAAATACTTACCAAGAATGCTTATATGCATCGATTAACAATGGAGGAAGATAAATCAAAAGGTTCGATGGTATACCTTCGACCTTCCCATACCGTGCTGTTTGGTGTTGAAAATGGCGATTTTCCACTTGATTTCGTAAGTTTAATGTTGAAAATGTCAAAAATCTATCTTCGATTTGTTTATCACTTGAAATCGTCTAAGGAGACTCAAGGATTGGATCGACAGACAGAAATGAAAGGAAATATAATGGTTTTGCATTCAAGGTTGTGAAATGACTGGAGACGAACATAATCGGAATATGTGTCACAATGTTTAAAAATATGGACGTACTTTTAATCTACTTTAACAGAAAGATTTATTTTGAATCTTTGATACATATGAACGTTAGCCAAAAATTCCCTTAAAATTATCTAATAATTAATTCCCTTAAAATACATAATAAGAATGTTACTATTCAGGCGAAACGCACCCTTATCATAATGGTTTGTTGCTACTTCTGGACTCAAAGTTTGAGTTATTTTGTGTTGCAACTCCATTCAAAGCTTAATCTTACCTGCATATTCATAAGCATTGTTGTCAAAAATCTTAAAATCCTACGATTTGAATTCCGTTTTGAATCGAATCTTTCCCTTTACGATTCGATTTATATTACGATTCAAAACAGGCTAATACAACACTTTAGAAATACCACACAATTCAAATTCATATGTTCAACATACTTATTTGGATCTACAATTCATATTTTAATCATTTAAAAATAAATTAAAATCGAAACAAGATAGAAAATGATGTTTTAGGTTTAGATGTAGAAGTTTAAACATTAAAACTAATTTCAAAGTGTGTGCAAGCTTTAAAATGCATGTTCTTTGAATTCATGATTTACGATTTAAATCCCGTTTCGATTCATAGTTTGAACTTTACTATTTACGATTTTAATCTCATTTTGAAAGCATTGTTCATAAGCATATTTTGGCACAAAGGAACATAAAATATTAAAATTATACTGCATATAAACAGTATGTAACTTCTCTAAGATATTAAAATTCCAAAATGATGCCCGGATACAATTTAGATACATGTTTTTCTAACCTGGGGACATAAACAAAGGTCCATTGCACAAACTATTGTTTGACCCAAATTCATGGCAGGCCGGCCTTATAAGCCCAAAAACACAAAATTATTAAACACTACCTAGGCTCAACGATAGTTATGGTCATGGTATCACACGACCAGGAATCTTGATTGCTCGATGCCGAGAGTGCTTCAGCAAGACCTTTTTTTACTGCAAATCCAGGCTGCTTAGGCGGAGGCAGAGAAACAAGCTCGCTATTGAACATATGTACCACTGATGACATCAATGGCCTGTCTTCTGGTTGTTCTTGTACGCATAATAAACCAAGTTTTATACACCTTATTACTTCATCGGTCACGTATGAGTCGGTAATTGAATCGTCAAGCAATTGAGTGCAGTTTCCCTCTTTCCATAAGCACCATGTCTATATAATTTATGATATAGTTAGGAATATAATTTATAATATATGGTATATCACAGTGACTGATAAATGGTAAATGGTAAATGGTAAATTTATCACACTGCTGCCTTAATTAAAGAGTTGATTAGAAGTAAAAGAAAAGGAAAAATCTTTAAACTCAAACATATTTACACCATTTTATACGAAGTTTATAAAGAAAGGGAGAAAAAAGGAGTACAAAATAGAATGTGAACTCACCCGTGCTACAAGATTTATATGTGGAGGTTTTGCATAAACTCCTTTGTTTTTCTTTCCACTTATAATTTCTAGTACCAATACACCAAAACTATATACATCAGATTTCACTGAAAATGTACCATCCATTGCATACTCAGGAGACATGTATCCACTGCATATATCAATGTAGAAGTGGTTAGTTTGAATACTTCAAATTTATTATTTTTTTTTTTCCGTAAATTGCATGCTAGCAATATACTAATATCGGTAAGAACCAGTGTATGTAGTTACTTACTATGTCCCAACAACTTTTCTTGTATTGTAATTTGTTTCATCGCTACTAAAGATTCGTGCCATGCCAAAATCAGATATTTTGGGCTTCATTTCTGTATCAAGTAGAATATTTCCAGCTTTCAGATCTCTATGAATGATTCTTAATCTAGAATCTTGGTGAAGATAGAGAAGTCCTCGAGCGATTCCAATTATGATTTGGTATCGAGTATTCCAATCTAGTAATGGCTTTTTCCCTTCATCTGAGTGCAAAATAAAAGTGTTAAATTTATATGAAGAGCTTGCTTGAAGCTAACTTTTTTATAATTAATCAAAAGTAGTTATACATTGTAACTTTTTAGTAGTTTTAAGCGAATGGTACAAACTGAAGTAAAAGAGTTTGATTAGCTGATTGAAATTTGGACAAAATTTAGTTAAAAGTTGCAGAACAAGTTAAGACCAAGCATATGGTTGTGATCTGTCAACCTTTTTAAGTAATTATTCCCTCTAGTATTCAAAAATGCAAATACAGATAAGTAGCTTAAAAGGCCTTTTTTTTTTCCTGGAGCACTTAAAGTAGTTGTCAAACATGCTCGGAGTGGAGAAACAATGTCAATATTACTGAAATTTGATAATATGCACTCAAAAGATGTATAAACTTACCGAACAAAAATGCATCCAAACTATTATTAGGCATGTATTCATATATCAGCATCCTTTCTTCTCCTTGAATGCAACAACCAAGAAGCCGAACGAGGTTTCTATGTTGCAGCTTAGCAATAAGAATAACCTCATTTTTGAACTCTTCTAAACCTTGATCTGATGTTTTGGAGAGTCTCTTTACTGCTATTTCTTGATCATCTCCAAGTTTACCCTGTTTTTTAGGTTCAATTTTATTTATAAATGGAGCAAAACTCTCTACTTTTGTATTCTAGGACATTCTTTTTCAGAACAATTACAAGTTTAGCCATCGTATAATATATATTATAAATATGGATATAAGGCAGAAAATCATTTATTATCATAAAAGCAATTTAATAAGGTGAAAATTGGTCTCATGCTCCCACATGTATGGCATATCATGAGCCAAACACGAACTACATATGATCACGAAACCCAGTGTCAATGTTAAAAAATATTTCTTATTTATATATTACAAACCGTGCGATTCGCAGTACATTTCCTTTTCAGTTCAAAGAATTTCACTAGCTGTTTGAAATAGCTTGGAGAATGTTTGGACTAGCATTGTGCTATTTCAAATAGCTTGAATACAAATAGTAATTTCTGCCAATAATTAGTTTCCAAAAGCGACAATATCCATTGTAGGTTCTCAAAAGTGGTCTACATTAATTAAAACAATCCAACAAGTTATCAATGAATGAATAGTTTACATAAACTAACAATACATAATGCTTAAGATAAGATGACAACCTTGTAAACTGGACCAAAACCACCTTCTCCAAGTTTATTAACTGATGAAAAATACTCTGTTGCTCCAGCAATTATCTCAAAATCAAATATTGGAAGGTCAATTAATTCACCTCTTTGTTCAAGATGTGATTTTTTATTGAAAGAAGTGATTGCACCCAAGAATTCTAGATAAATGAGAAACAAAGTTAGGAAAATGTAACTGCAGATTTAAACTTCAACTAAAAGGTTAGTTTGTGTAGTCTTACGTTCACTTCTCTTCTTCTTCTTCCACCATAAGAAACAACCTGCACAACCTAGCACCAAAATTGCACCTAATAGGCTGACCACTATAGCGACTACTTTTCCACCATGCGACTTTTCATCTAGCAAATAGGAACATGTTACTCTTGGTATGCCTCACGAATCATGACTTTCATATCATGGTTTGAAGTTCATAACACAAAGACGTAGTTATAAGAGCTGATGTTTAATCAAGTTTCGAATAAATTTATACAGTCCCTTTAATTGTAATCAAGTATGCATTTGCTCACAACTGATAACTTGATAGATACCAAACATATTCATGTTATTGTGCATCACGCGTCACTTGTTTATTGTATTAACAGCAAAATCAAGTATCTCGATATGTATTTTTAACTCCATTTTACTGTACTGCATTAGCTGCACCATTGATATGGTTATAATTCAACTGATAACCCCCACCCTCTTGTTTCGGTTAATTGGCAACAAAATAATCATGTAGAAAAGTATGGAACCAAGACAAAGTTCATTCATTGACTGGGCCATATGAGCAGATTTGCATTTGAGACGAATATTATATACATGTGTGAAGAATTTCTAGTCGGAGTTAAATTAACTAGGGCTGTTATGGTAATGGTAAATTTACCAGTACCATACCAATACCAAGTAATTGGTAAAAAACAACCGAACCACTTTGGTTTACCAATGTTATCGGTATAGTAACGGTAAATTTACCATTGTTAACGGTAAATATAACGGTAAAGAAAAATCAAAACCAGTGGTAACGGTAAATTTACCAATCATATTAAACTTATTTTTCACTATTAAATCAAACCTTAACCATAGACACTTTTAACGATACGTCATGATTTTTAAGAATATTTTGTAGTATTATTTATGATGATGATTCTTTTTAAGTTTTGTTCGGCTCAAAGTTTGAGATTATAAATGTTATTATCTCATATTATTGTAAATAAATTGTGATGGATTAAGAAATACTTAGATGTCAACTAAAACATGTCATAATACTAATATAAATATAATAGAGTAATAATAAAAAACAAGATAATTGCTTCTTCTTTTTTTAAATTTTAGTGCAACAAAATTTGAATGTTTGTTGTACTGGTAAATTTCCCATTACCAGCCAACGGTATACCAGTTTATCGGTATATCAATGAATATTTTACCATTAGTAACGGTAAATTATCGGTAGTTATTTTTGACTTACCAGTAGTACTGGTACGGTAATGATTATCATGTATCGGTAGCGGTTACCATTACCATAACAGCCCTAAAATTAACTACCAACAACGATGTAAATAGACATGACATAAAATATTATAAAGATTCATAATTACAAATGAAATGTTGTATTTGTCAAATTACTAAGGAGAAGTTTCATTGTAAATATCTACAATAGTCAAACTTCAATATCCACCGCAGAATTGATCAATAAGATTTTATCTGTGAATGTAAGCACAATCTTATAAAATAGAATTTGGTACATTTTTGGTCTACTTTTTGAAAGTCATTACAAACACAGTGCACTTTCTATAATGTTGGTATATTGGGTTACTGCAAATCGCACTGTTGCCATTAAAATATTTGATTGATGGTATGTAAAATAGAGGAGCGTTCAACAGCATCCAAAAATGGATACTTCCAACATTCATTTACAGTAAAATAAATTAGTGACGAAGAGAGAGTCAATAGAAGGAAAGAGAAACTATGATGTATGGTGGAAATCAAAAGGACTAAAGGGTTGCTGCACTGTTTGAGATGCTCTTGATCCTATCCCTTTCAAATAACACCAAAGCAAATTACTCTTTATAAATAAAGAATTGTATTACTGTTGATTCAGTGGTAGAAATGGTCTATTTTACCAGTGTAAATGGAAGTCTAAATCGTTTTAAAATACTCAAAACCAATATGAGGTTGAAACAAATCTAAACCAATGCTTACCTTTAGGCACATCAACAGCAGCAAGACGTACGTATAAATCCTGACCATAATTCTGAAAATCCCGAACATCAAACAAACTCCCGAACCACATCAAACACCCACTATCATTTCCACTGTTGCCGCTAGCATAAGCTGTACAGTTACAACTCTTCAAACACAACTGTTTGCACTGATCAAGGCTCAGACTTGTATTAATGATACAATTTTCAGTTTGTGGTAACTTAACATTTTTCACAGTTGCAAATCCATCAGTTCCACCTGCACAATCCAACGGGTGTCTTCTCACACATCCATCTTTTCCATCTCTTAATTTATTCCAGTTCACCATGTTCTTTGGTACAAATCCAGTCAAACAATTACACACCAGAGAACCACTCATGTCACATAAACCATAATCACCACAATTCCCTATTTGATCGCACGTCTCGGATGGAGCAACCCAGAAAGGATTCCATGAGTTGCTCTCGTTTACCCAAAGAACCCTTCGAAGACCAGACGGACTAATGACTAGCTTCGATATTATGGAAGGATCAACGTGAAAAGAATAAGTCACCTCTGACTTATCACTAACAAAACTGAAACTGAAACCTTCATATGACCCCATGGAAGGTATGCCACTTAAGTGTGTCCCATCCCATGGTCCTGTCCTAAATATTCTCTTTCTACCATCGTTCATAATCATTTCAGGGACCCCTACAGTTTCCATATATGTTACATACTCCCCTGGGGAAGGGTCTGTAGGACTTTTCCATGCAGTCATGGTGCGATTCATACCTGTACTAAAATCTACTCCAAATTTCATATCAGCGATCAGAGTGTCGGTTGGGTAGTCGAAACCTTGCCATGCATAATTCGAGGTGTCGTCTTCAAGTTCTTTGACAACAAGATTTCCATTGTCTAGAAGTTGAGCTATTGGATTGCTTAGTTTGGTTGTCGTGTTTGAAGACCAAACCACCCTTGAGTCTTTGTTGGTGATGGTGAGTGTTCCGTTTGGTGTGATGGATAAGGTTCCGGGTGAATTTGATAACGGGCTTTCCCGATTTGCAACCCATAGTACTGTTTTATCCGATATTCTGTTATACCATAGACCAATGTATCGATTTTCTGGGTTTGGACTGAAAAAACCAAGAGAGAAAGAACCAGATTTAGAGACAAGAGTTTCTTTGTCATTTAATGGGGTGGTAGGAGTTATGGTGTTTCTACCAACGGAGGAGGAAAAACCAGTCGATATTAGAATTGTGAAAAGTAGAGATATTTCAGGGTGGTGAGTCATTTCTTTTGTTATCAAAGATTCAAAAAGTATTGATACCAGGTTTTATAATCAGTATAATTACAGTGACCGGTCATCATCCCTACGTGTTTGGTCTTTGGCTCTAAAAGCTTGCCAAACAATCACGTTTACTGAAATTCAACCTTTTCACACTCAATTATAAAAGAGAGCAATCAACTTCATTAAGCATTCTAAAGAGAATCATTCTTCATAAGCAGCACTTCTTCAAAGAGCATATTTATGTATACGCATAATGTCATGATTTTTTCCCCCTTATTCAATAGAATAAGAGAAATTATAATGCACTATTTCAGCGTACAACTTATAATTATGTCTAAGAGATTCTGTCTTATTTGTCACATACAGCAAATGAAAGAGACTATGATTCGCTGTACCAAATTACAACTTATTATTCAACATTAGACCTTTTCTATAAATAGTTCATCAAAGTATGCCCGAGCAACAGACAAGATATCCTAACATCCACGTAGTAGCCAAACATAAACAACTTTAACAAGGTTGGCAGGACTATTGATAAGTGTTTATACCATTGTTTTATGTGATTCTAAAAGACTTGCTGGTAATTGATGCAAAAAAGAGTGATCAGACAACTTGGCATCCAAATCCAAACTTCAGTCCAAAAAGTTGTATTGCTAGTTTGTGAAGCAAAAAGGATAATCCTCCCCCTTTTCCATTCTAGCAGTGGAGCGCAAAACTTCTAGTTACTTGATTTATGGACAGAGGCTAATGTACATACCATCTTTGATTTTAACTTGGATAAAACTTTGAAATTCTGCTTTAAATCCTCCACAAAGTTAGAGCACACTTGTGAAACTTCCTTCCAAAGTAAACAGTAAAGTAAAAACGTTTGGTTGAATGACTTGAGATTTTGATACAATATACCTTGTAAAATATAGCTTATCAACTTCTATGTTACTTTAATCTCATTTCGTATTGCCACCCACTCATATAATAACTTCAAAGGTGTTAGCGACTTCCATGCTCACACTTTTCAACAGATTTAGTGTGCTTTTGTTAATACACCAGTTATATACCAAGAAACATGTTAAAATGTGCCCTAAATTACATACATACCCCCTGAGTTACCCTATTTTAGTTGTGTAAGCAATCTATCTTTAAATTTTCTTGTTTTCATAATTAATCATTAATCATAACATGTGCGTAAGCGTGCGCACGTAGGACCGTGAATTTGACAAAGCGTAAGCATATAAATGCAAATTTAGAACAAGTATCATACTAGCTGTAGTTACTATGTTCCAGAAGTTATCTCATAAATGCAAGAATGGATTTCGAAGAAAGAGCAATTTGGAATTTTGACCCGGCATTAGCTTGCACTTTGAAAGCTACGGCATCAAAATTGAAAATTGATTAATATTCAACGATTCAACATTGGATTTCGTTCATATCCCAAAAGTGGGTATTAGGAAGAATAGGACTTGGTCTATCCTAAAACAACTAAAAATAATAATTTATACATATTAAAAAAAAAAAGGTAAAATCAACTGACCTGAATGTTCAAACAGTGGATGGGGGATGCATATCAACCCTAGCTCGATTATTTCCGTATGATTTCAAGATTAAGGCGCATTGCATTCGGAAGCACTCTGTCAGGTCTAGGGTGAGCATAAACCACGCTACAAGGAAACAGCCCCCAGACTAAATGGTAAAAACAGTACCGAAAACCGAACCGAGTTCTCTCTCTGAAGCAAATACCCCAAACCGAATCGACTCGTAACGATACGTTTCGACTGTGGTTTGAACTGTTGACACAATCATATTAAACCGAACTGAACCACATACTTACAATTGTAATGTTATGATAAAAATATAACTAATTCCTGTCCAATTTTTATGTTAACAATATATATTCTATTTTCAGCGTATGTTGTTGTTATATTGATAATAATCGTTATCACATGAAGAAAAATTATACTTTATGTATATTAGTTTGCATATGATTGTTTTGGATGTGCTAATTATAATCTTATTTGAGTTATCTTACTTAATGTTTGTGCATTGATTAACATTGGTGTTTGGTTAATGTATTAAAACAATTTCACTTTTTATTAATTGTAAAATTGAAGTATCTATATTGTTAGAAGCTAATTTTTCAATTCTGGATAACTCCGTGTGTTTTAACTTTTAAGCGACAAAACATCACTGAATTGTGAATTGATTGTTGATTGAAGTAATTCTCTTATTTTATATTTAATACGAGCTCAAACCAGACCGAACCAAAAACAGACTGTATTACATTAATACCGAATCGAAACTGAACTATTTGAATGGTTAGTATAATAATTTGTATTTTTTATTAACCGTTTGATGTGGTGCGAAAGAGGTTTGGATTCCAAACTGCATCAGATCGAAACACGCTCACCCCTAGTCAAGTCCCTTTTTCGATGGTTTCACTGTATTGTCCATAAATCTAGCCATGCTATAAGATAAATTATGAATCGAAGATTCTAGAGTGAAATACCTTTTATTTTCTATCGATTTTTGATACAACATACACTGTACGTAAGTTTTCTGTTTGTAGGCACTATACATCTTGAGAATTATAATAACATCCTTTCACATTTAGCATATTTACCCTTGTTGCAATATTGGCTCTTGAATATGCATATGAAAAGATGATAGATTAATTATCTCATTAAAAACATGAATAACACAGTAAGAAAATCATAAATAAGGAAAAAAGTATAATTTTATTTTATTTTCTTATAACATACAATGTTACATTGTGGGTTAATATTTCTGGATCAATATAATGCCTCATTAAAAACATTCCTAACAAAAACCATTTGAAAAATATTGGTGAAGGAAATGAGTATATTATAGCATAATTTTTATATGTACCCCCTGATTTATAACGCATTATTCAGTAAGTCTGTTGATGCATGCATGCATGCCAATTTTATACACCATCTTCTAAAACATTGATTTAGAAGTACCTTTGTGGAATTTCTTGAGATTTGATCTGTTTTACATCTATCATATTGTTCTTTTGTAGTTAATGAGTGAAGGAAAACTTAGAAGAAATGTATTTTGTTACGTGACCATTAATATAACCTACTTGAATCTTAGTCACGCAAACTGTATTGTCTTTATAAATAACGAACGTCACGGCATGCGCTTCGCACGTGGTCGTGGCACGCGCTTCGCGTGTAGGTTGTTGTTCCTCAGAAATATAGAATGAGAATCTAGCAAACATTTCATAACCGGTTAAATGTTATAGCCTATGGTCAAACAAATGCGCATGCACCCATACCCAAACTATTGGGTCACAAAACTTAAGCTACAGGACTATTTGTATCCTTATTAGTACAGATGTTAAGCTACAAATTTATATTCACAAATTCACAAATTTATATTCATAAATTAATTAAATGATTTATTTACGCATTTTTTATGTTATCCCCCCTCCCAATTCTCTCTCTCTCTTTCTCTCTCTCTCTCTCTCTCTCTCTCTCTCTATCTATCTATATATATATATATATATATATATATATATATATATATGTGTGTGTGTGTGTGTGTGTGTGTGTGTGTGTGTGTGTGTGTGTGTTATTCATTTCTATTTATATTTACATATGCTTATTCATTTTTCCTCGCATTCATATTCTTTAGCCAGTTGCCTAAAATTTTGCATTTGTTGCCTCATTTGATTTAATGTTGAACCCATTAAATTCTTTTATGATAAAAAAAAGATGCATTATTTAAGTCTATTTTAAAATTGACATTAATTTTGTTAACCTGATTAAAATCTTTCAGCTTAAAAAGAATTGTACGTTAATTATAATCAATGAGTTATTATTATAGTACATATATGTTTATGTTAGCGTAAAAGGAAAGTTTTAATAAATCAATTGTTTGATTTTGGGATTATGTACTCAAAAAGGCGATATTTAAATGTGTGAATTTATAGTCCAGATTTACCATTTTTGTCTGCATTGATTTATTTTCGCTTTTTCATGCTATTTCCCCATGTCTCTCTCTCCCCCATTTTCTCTCTCTATATAAATTATTTATTTCTATTTATATTTACATATGCTTATTAATTTTTCCTTACATGCATATTCCTTGAATAGGTAAATTAATTATTTGAAGGGCAATTTGTGTACTTCACGGTCGGACCAAAAAGTAACAGCTAAATATAATGTACATGTAAGTATGAAAATATAGAGAAGCAGGAGAAATTGGTATAAACTTACATGAAATTTTGAACTGATACGAACACTACAATTGCAAGAAAAATTCGCCTAAAAAACACGAATTAAAATAAAAAATATATTATTATATAATAATAGAATGCGTTATTTGTAATATGAAGGCATGCAGTCCAAGGGTCTAAACATGCAAGTGGCACTGGGGTTAAACGTGATGCAACCTTATGCATTTGCTTAGAGGAAAAAGAAAATCATGTTTTGAATGACTCAAATCTATAGATTGGATTCAGTATTATTGGAATTTGGTGATACAATATTTCCAAACATCGATTAGATTTTTTGGAGATATTCGTGGTAATTTCGTTACCTGTTTTGTGCAAGAAATGAATGGAAAGAAATGGAAGGAACATTAATGAATAGGGGATAGGAAATATTCGTCATTTAATTAGCTGCCATGTTTCATGAAGGAAAGAAACGGAAAGAGATTAAAATTGGAAAAGGGATTGATTGATGGGGAAAAGGGAAAATTATCAATCAATCATATGACAATTAATTAATGGGATATTAATTTTTTTCCATAAATTGATTTATTTTACATAAATCAATTGTCTCATCCCCAAGTAATCTTTTCTCTATTTAAAGAGAGGCATAGATAATGTTATCCCTATGAAATGTATGAGAACATTTGTATTCTATATTTCTTTTGCTCTACTTTAAAAAAAACTCTGTAATCTCTTGAATATTAATAAAATTTCTTCCTCGTTGAAGTGGACATACACTATCTCGCGATAGTGGAACCACTATAAATTTGTGTGTTCTCTGTTGCCTTAATTTTTTTCTGTGATCTGAGATTTATATTCATTTCAAGCTGTTTGTTCTATCACATCATTGCAAGATCCTATTGAGGTTTTTCTGCTGAAAGGGATTGATCACCCCTTACAACTGGTATCAAAGATAGATTCACAAAGAAGGTGTTTGGTAGAATGGCAGGAGGAGATGAAAACCATACAAATAATACGACAGTGCCAGTAGTTGCTCCATACGTCAGAGGCTCCTATGTGGCGTCAGGATCACATTTGATGATAGAGAAGTGGAATGGTGAAGGAGATTTTGAAAAGTGGCAGTGGATGATGAAAGCGGTTTTGAGAAGAAATCGCGTTCATCGAGTAGTATTTGATACATATACATTGCCTGCTGATATTTCATCAGTGGAATTAGAAGAGATGGAAGAATGGGCCTTTACTACTCTTCAGCTTGCTATGGGAAAAAATGTAATTTCGGAAATCAGTTAGGAGACAACAGCTAGAGGCATTTGGAAGAAGTTGGAGGACCTCTACATGAAAAAATCCCTAACCAACCGTCTGATCCTATTAAAGACTTTCTTCACTTATAAGATGAAGGAAGGTTCTTCAATTAAGACACACCTAAGTGTGTTTGATGACCTGTTGATGAAGATGAAGTCTGTTGAGTTGAAAATTGATGAAGAACAAAAAGCAATGGTTCTGTTGTGTTCGCTTCCAGAACGATACACTGGTTTCGCTAACAGCCTTATCTATGGTAGAGACACATTGAAATTAGATGATATGAAGACATGTTTGCTTACTGAAGAGTTGAGAGATCATATGAAAGAGTTTGGTGTTGGTGATTGCAGTGGAGGAAGTAGTAGTTCAGGCTTATTTGTAGAGAGAGGAAGAGCAAAGAAGAAAGTGAAGAATAATAGGAGGCATTCCAATTCTAGGAAGCCTAATTCGCGGAGTAAGTTTAAAGATGGAAAGTGCTATAATTGTAAGAAACCAGGCCATTGGAGAAGAGACTGTCCAGATTTAGAGAAGAAGACTGATGGTTCTTCATCTATTGCGATGGAGAAAGGCGGTAGCGATTTGTTGACAACGGTTGTATCAGATGTTGCAGACCATTGGATTCTAGATTCTGGAGCATCATTTCATATGACTCCTAATAAGGATTATTTTTCTTCCTTCGACGCCAAAGAAGGAAGTTCTATCCTTATGGGGAACGATGCTACATGCAAGTCTATGGGAGTTGGTTCAGTTCGCATTCGCATGTATGATGGGATTGTTCGTACACTTTCAAATGTTCGCTATGTCCCAGGTCTTCGGAAGTCATTGATATCATTAAGCCAATTTGCATCATTGGGATGCAAGATAACCATTGTTAAAAATGGTTTGAGAGTTTCTAGAGAGGCACTTGTATTGATGAAGGGTGTTATGGTGCGAAATATGTATTTGCTAATGGGTACCACTGTCCATGGAGAATCATGTGTCGGAGTCGATAGTTCTAAAAGTTTGGATGCTACCAAGCTTTGGCATATGAGATTAGGTCATACTTTGGAGAAGAACTTAGAGTTGCTTCGTAAGAAGAAAAAGATCAAGGGAGAAATCTTCAACAAGTTGGACTTTTGCAAGGAGTGTGTATTGGCAAAGCAAACCAGAGTTTCTTTTGGTGATGGTGTGCAGACTTCTAAGAGGTTACTTGATTATGTGCATTCAGATGTTTGGGGGCCATACTCTACAGCTTCTATTGGTGGAGCATATTATTTTGTTTCCTTCATTGATGACTACTCGCGCAAGGTTTGGGTGTATATAATGAAAGCTAAGTCGTAAGTATTTGAGAAGTTTAAGGTTTGGTTAGCTCTTGTTGAAAACCAAACAGGAAAGAAATTGAAAATTCTTAGATCTGACAATGGTGGCGAATATGTCTCCAAAGAGTTCCTCGACTACTGCAGACAGTGTGGTATTAGAAGACATTTTACTACACCTGGTGATCCGCAATCCAATGGGGTTGCTCAGAGAATGAATATGACTCTACTTAAAAAGGCCCGTTTCTTGATATTGACTGCGGGTATGTCTAAGGGTTTGTGGGCTGAAGCTATTTCGACTGCAGCACATATTATTAATCGGATTCCGTGCTCAGCCTTTGATGGGAAGATTCCAGAGGAGGTATGGAGAGGTAAAAACACTTTATTAAGTTATTTTCGTATATTTGGATGTCCTGTTTATGTTCACAATACAGGACATGACAAGTTGGAGCCTAGGGCCTCCAAATGTGTTTTTCTTAGTTATACAGATGGCATAAAAGGATATAGAATTTGGAATCCAATTACGAATAAAGTTATACATTCCAGACATGTGACTTTTGATGAGTCAGCAATGTTCAAACCTTTGGAAAATTTACCAGAGGGTTCAGACTCAGTTGATGAGAAACATGAAAAGACCGAGATTCCCAGTTTTCAAACCCAAAGTAGAGCTATCACTATTGATAATAGTGTTGGAGCAGTTGAAGATACATCACATGATAGTCCACAGATTTCCTCTAGTAGTGATGGTGATGGCCATGAAGCTAGAGATGATTCAGCTCAAGGTGGAGCTTAAGGTGGAGTTCAAGGTGAAGCTGAAGGAGAGTCAGGCGATATAGTCATTCGGGCTAGTCAGAGACCAAAGAGAGCTCCAATTAAATATGGAGATTGGAAATATGAAAATTTAAGCCTTGATGATCAGTTTGAGTATGCTTTACATGTAATTCATGATGAACCGTTGAGCCTTCAAGAAGCCATGAAGTCGAGTGACAACTCAAAGTGGAATTGCGCTATGGAAGATGAGATACAGTCTTTGCAAAAGAACAAGACTTGGGATTTGGTACCACTACCTCAAGGAAGCCGAGCCATAGGTTGCAATTGGATGTTCAAGCTAAAAGATGATGGTAGATACAAGGCAAGATTAGTAGCCAAAGGGTTTTCACAAAGAAAGGGGCTAGAGTATGATGAAATATTTGCTCCAGTTGTTAGACAAACTTCAATTCGAATCCTACTTGCAATAGTTGCCGCTTAAGATTTGGAGTTAGAACAACTTGATGTGAAGACCACTTTCTTGCATGGTGACTTGGAGGAAACCATTTACATGAAGCAACCAGAAGGATTTATTGTAGATGGAAGGTCAGATTGGATATGCAAGGTGTAGAAATCTCTTTATGGTCTAAAACAGTTGCCTAGACAATGGTACAAAAGGTTTCATTATTTTATGCTTTCACATGGTTTTAATCGTAGTACTAAAGATGCATGTGTTTATTTTAAGCATTTAAAGAATAATAATTGGGTGTATTTACTTTTATATGTGGATGATATGTTGATTGCTTCCAAGGATAAAGCTGAAATTAATGCGTTGAAATTGATATTAAAAGCGGAATTCGATATGAAAGACCTTGGAGAAGCAAAGAAAATTTTGGGGATGGAAATCCAAAGAGATAGAAAGCTTGGACTTTTGAGACTTACTCAAAAGGAATATATTCAAAAGGTGCTTGCTCGGTTTAGCATGGATGGTGTAAAGGCTATCAGTACACCCATGCCTTTACATATACAGCTTTCTAATCAGGGCTCTCCGATCTCAGAAAAGGACAAGGCCTATATGTAGAAGGTGCCTTATGCCAGTGCAGTAGGTAGATTGATGTATGCTATGGTGTGCACTAGACCTGACATTGCTTAAGCTGTTGGATTAGTTAGTAGATACACGGTAAATCCGGAAAATCGCATTGGGAGGCAGTGAAGTACATTTATAGATATCTTAGAGGAACATCGGATTATGGGCTTGTTTTTTGCGGTAGAAATAAGGATTTCAACTTGGTTGGATTCCTTCATTCAGACTATGCCGTAGATAGAGATAGAAGGAAGTCAACCTCAGGCTATGTGTTCACACTTGGAGGAACAACTATTAGTTGGACAGCGAGGTTGCAGACTATAATTGCTTTGTCTACTACAGAGGCAGAGTTGATAGCTGCAGTTGAGGCAGCTAAGGAGGCACTTTATTTGAAGAAGTTATTGTGTGATTTGGGCTTCATGCAAGATGTTTGTCTGGTGAATTGTGACAGTCAAAGTGCAATTCATTTAGCTAAAAAACAAGCTTTCAGTTCTAGAACAAAGCATATAGAGGTAAGAGAGTCTTTCCTTATCTCTATGAATGAGGAGAAGTTAGTTCGTCTTCAAAAGATTCACGTAAATGAAAATGCAGCAGACATGTTTACGAGGGCATTACCTGCTACTAAGTTCGAGCATTGCTCGAACTTGATTAACTTGATGAAGTGCTAGGTGCCACATGGTGGCACAATGGGGAAGAGAGTGACTTGGTTGAAATCAAGAGAAGATGTGGTATTCTTCTTGTATGAAGAGATAGGAGTTGGTTGCACAATGTCTACCTTGTTTTTTTTTTGAATGCTTCCAACACTTTGTTGGTGGGCGGTGGCTTTGCGGGAGTTCACTGACAAAGTGCAATGAGGGATGGTTTTTGCAGGAACTCACTGGGAAGCATTCACATTGGAGACTCTTGGTTGCAAGAGATATTGTATCAAGGTGGAGATTATTGGAATTTGGTGATACAATATTTCCAAATATTAATTAGTTTTTTTGGAGATATTTGTGGTAATTTCGTTACCTGTTTTATGCAAGAAATGAATGGAAAGAAATGGAAGGAATATTAATGAATAAGGGATATTGGAAATATTCTTCATTTAATTAGTTGCCATGTTTCATGAGGAAAAGAAACGGAAAGATATTAAAATTGGAAAAGGGATTGATTAATGGAGAAAAGGGAAAATTATCAATCAATCATATGACAATTAATTAATGGGATATTAGTTTTTTCCATAAATTGATTTATTTTACATAAATCAATTGTCTCATCCCCAAGTAATCTTTTCTCTATTTAAAGAGAGGCATAGAGGATGTTTGTTAGCCTACTTTGTGAACTAGGCTACACAAAGTTAAAGACTCAAACAATGAAGAACACCCTGCCAGATAACCGGATCGGAACGGAATTCTCTGGGTAGAAGCAAACCAACACAAAGCAAGGAAAGACAGGATGCAAGCCGGACCGGATCGGAAGAGACAAGGCCGATCCGACCCCCCTTTTTTACCAGCCTATCCGATCTAAATCCAGAACTTCAACAACACTCGCTCCTACGTTCCCTTGATATTCGGGGCGGTTATACACACATTCTATCAATGTTCGCCACTAACCAGATGTGCTGTCATCACCAGAATCCATCCGAACCCGAAAGTGATGGGATGGACGCCACGTGGATCCGAACCGATCCGATTCCAAGAGGATTTTTTACCTATAAATATAGCACCAAGAGGCATTTGGAAGGATCTTTTGGCATTTTCAGAATTCAAGTATTCTTGCAAACCGAATTTCAGTACCTTAATCCCATTCAAATCATTACTTAGAGCATTTCTCAAAGATTATTGAGTGAATGTATGTATTGATTGAGTGAGAATCTTGTTGTAATTGCATTCACATCATTAATCCAAGTGATATAAAGTGGACGTAGGCTCTTTAACGCCGAACCACAAATCCTGTGTCTCTATCTTATTTTTGATTTCATTTTATTAGAATCATTGTTAATTTGGGTGTTAGAGCCAATTTTGGATCTAACATTTTGGTGCTTTCACTGAGAACTCTTTGAATTCTTTGCTTTTTGGGATTATCATTCTACTATTTGGACTTTCAAAGTTCAAAGAAGTTAATCCTCCGTTTTTTGACATCCTTAAGTACTTTTTGGTGAATCATTGAAGAATTGAACACTATGGCCAAAACGAAAGGAAAAGAAGTGCAAGGCGTTGCGGAGAACGTTGTTAGAGAGAATCAACAAGCCATGCTATTGACGAGGTCGCGCGGACAAGATTCTGGAGCAGGCCGCTCCAGTCAGGGAGGACTGATCCGAGCAGGTGATACCGATCTGAGCCGATCGGAAGACGATGAAGTCACTCGCTCCCCCCATCCAAACCGGTCCGGTCCTAGTACCTTGCTCCGATCCGATCCGAACCAGAATGAAGCTGGAACTTCTACTCGAGCTACCTCCAATGCTCCGATTCCAGCCGCTATGACCAATGATCAGCTTGATCCGTCTGCACCCGTCACCTAAGGAGATTTTTCTCGCTTCCTTGACATGCTCTAGAGTACTAAGGAGGCATTGGAAGCCTATAGGCGTGGCAGTCTTCGCATGCAGGAAAACATGGTCACTATGAGTAGAGAACTCCAAGAGCTCCAAAGGCAAAAGACACCTTCCCTAACATGCCGCCTTGCTATAGACGATTCATCTTCTTTAGATGAGGGACGTCCTCGTGAAAGAAGACCGCTAGAGCGACCTCAGAACCTTGATCAGCTGACTTTTGGATCTTTAGGATCCCGCGAAGACTGTGCTCATGTGTTTGGGCCTGATGATCCAAGCTTGAAAGAGCCTATGCTATTGCCCATGCGTGGATCCCACGTTCTACCTAGGGATCCTAACATTACTAATCCTACGCAACAACAACTTCATTAGCCCCTTCCTCCTGAGATCGACTGGGAGCATAGGGAGCAATGTAGAACAGCTGCCGCTAGAAACAGGAGGTTATCCCCTAATCAGGGGCCTAGGGGTAATCCGAATATTAGACCTAGAGAACCGGTGCAGACATTAACAAATGTCGATGTATGGGAGATGGTGCCTCAGATTATGCCCGAAAGTCGATGGTACACTAATGAGGACTGGGGTATTGAGCGAAGCCATACCCCCTTCACAGATGATATATTGGATTTCCAGTTCCCTCAGCGGTTCAACTTGCCTCAGATGGATCAGTATTCAGGAAGAATGGACCCAGGGCAGCATCTGATGAGGTATGCATGGTTCATGAATGCTGCTGCAGCTCCAGATGCTGTAAAATGCAAAGCCTTTCCAATTTATCTTGAAGACGTGGTGTTAATGTGGTTCACCCGACTCCCTCCCCGGTCGATATCAATTTTCACAGAATTGAGTGAGCGCTTCATGAACCAGTTTCGACTTCACGCCCGAAAGTCCAAGAGCGTCATAGAGTTGTCACGGATTAAACAGGCCCCAGGAGAATCTTTGAAGTCATATTTAGATCGCTTCAACCTGGCCGTCACCGAAGTTAGTGGCCCACACGAGCCCACTATTCTGATGGCCCTGATAGAAGGGGTTGATCCTGACACAGAATTCGGGGATTACTTGTCTGGGAAACCGCCTCCTACCAGAGAATTGTTCTATGAAAAAGCTAACATTCGCTTGAGACGAGATGAAGCTCATGCAAATAGGAAGAGAAAGTCCGAAGGGGCCTCGAGGGAAGGTGTCCAGAGTAATGTTGCTGTGAAACAATCTGGTGACAGTTCAGGGAAGGTTGAAGTAAACGTTGGCAACCAGAACGGGAGTAATAGCAACAGGAATGGGAACGACAATAGAAGGAACAGAAACCGAGGGAATAGCTCTAGTAAAAAACCCAGATTCCAGACTTTTGAAAACTATACGTCATTAAATGATACGTTGGAGAAAATTTACTTGGAAACATATAGCATATTTCAATACAAAAAACCATCACCCAAAGACTCCACTGAGAAAGAGATCGCAACGGGAAAGTTTTGTTTGTTCCATGGAACCCACGGTCATTCCACCAACGAATGTCGTCATTTGAGAGATATAATTGAAAGATTGTTGTGGGAAGGGAAGTTAGACGAGTACAAGATTTCCCCAAGGGACAGGGGGCAAGGGGGACAAGCCCCGGACCAAAACCAACCCACTTCAAAACCCACAGCCCAGCAGAAAGGTAAGGGGATCGTTATTAATACCATTGTAGGCGGACCCCACCTAGTTGGTCGTAGTTTCAAAGCGATGGATTAGTACGTCAATGCCGCCAAGCATTTTGAGGTAGGAGAATGCAGTAGCCTCGAAGACAATACTCCAGTAAAACAAAAAAAAGATGATGTCAGACGACGTCATATTCCGTAGTAGAGATGATTCCGGAGTTCAATCCCCGACTGAAGATCCACTAGTAATTACCACGACAATTGGCCCTGCTTTAGTCCATAAAGTGTTAGTGGACAACGGAAGCTCGGTCAATATCCTCTTCAAGAAAGCTTTTGAACAAATGAGACTTGAAGCAAAAGATCTAAAGCCATGCGAAGGATGGATACGTGGCTTCAACGGAGCGTCGACGGCTCTGATGGGCTACGTAGAATTACCAGTGACGTTATGGAAGGGAGATCGCCAGAGAGTGAGGATCCTGCCATTTGTAGTTTTGGATGTGGAGTCGCCCTACAATGCCTTCCTAGGCCGACTGGCCCTTGCTGAGTTTAGGGCATGTATTGCACCTTGGTGACGCAGGAATTGGGGTGATGAGAGGCAACCAAGCTACGGGACGAGCTTGTTACATGACAGAGTTGAAGATGCTTATGAAGGGGTTGAATATAGAAACTAAGGACGATTCTGCCCCTCCAAAGGAGAACTCAGCATAGCAATTAAGGGGTCCAGCCCCAAGAGAGTCGCCCTCAGATGTGCTCGAGGATATAGACCCCAGAGAGGATGAAGAACCCGAGGATAGGAAGGTGACTCCCAACGAGATAACAGTAAATATACCGATTGATGAGACAGATTCGACAAAAGTACTAAAGATCGGCTCACAACTAGATCCAGTTCGAGCGAAAGAGTTGGCTGATTTTTTAAGGGCAAATATGGATGTGTTTGCCTAGACTCACACTGACATGTGTGGGATTTCGCCTGCCATTATGAGCCACTCTTTTTGTATCAATCCAAAGCACCCACCAGTCAAACAGAAAAGACGGATGTTAGGCCCAGAGCGGTCAGCAACTTTGAAAGAATAGGTAGAGAAATTAAAAGATAATGGATTCATTAAGGATTCGAAATATCCCGACTGGATATCGAATCCTGTCTTGGTCAAAAAGTCTAACGGGAAGTGGCGTACATGTATTGACTTTTTTGATTTGAACAAGGCCTGCCCGAAGGATAACTTTCCTCTCCCCAGAATTGATCAGCTAGTAGATTCGACGGCTGGGCACGAGCTTTTATCCTTTATGGATACCTATTCTGGGTACAATCAAATTCCCGTGCACATACCAGATCAGGAGCATACAAGTTTCATCATAGACTTCGGGTTATATTGTTATGTGGTAATGCCATTTGGGTTAAAGAATGCAGGAGCCACGTACCAGCGCTTGGTCAACCGCATGTTCTATAATCAAATCGGGAAAACCATGGAGGTTTACGTGGATGACATGCTTGTGAAGTCTAAACAATCTTCCAACCATACGAGGGACTTAGCTGAAATGTTTGATATTCTTCGAAGGTATGGAATAAAGTTAAACCCCCTAAAATGCTCATTTAGGGTCGCATCTGGAAAATTCCTTGGGTTTATCGTGAATTCTCGAGGAATTGAGATAAATCCTAGCCAAATAGCAGCAATAAGGGATATTGAAGAACCACGAAAGATCAAAGACGTTCAAAGCTTGGCCAGAAAGTTTGCTGCATTGAGCAGGTTTATCTCCAAAGCTATAGATAGGTGTGTACCTTTCTTCGATCTAATAAAACGATGAAAGCGAAATTTTGAGTGGACCCCCAATTGTGTGGAGGCGTTCCAGAATTTATTAGACTTATTAGAAAAGCCTCCAATATTATCAAAACCTGTGGAACATGAGGATTTGTTTGTCTACCTAGCGGTATCATCTCACGCCGTCAGTACAGCATTGGTTCGTGAAGAGGATAAAGTCCATAGGCCTGTATATTACGTGAGCAAAAAGCTAGCTGCTGCAGAACGTAATTATCCGAAGATAGAAAAGCTTGCTTATAGCCTCCTGATTGCTTCCCGCAAGCTTCGTCATTACTTTCAGGCTCACCCAATAGTTGTATATACCGATCAACCTTCAAGACAAGTGTTGCAAGAACCCGAAGCATCGGGGCGGTTACTTAAATGGAACATCGAGCTGAGTCAATTTGATTTGAATTTTCAGCCACGGAGATCAATAAGGGGGAAGGCATTGGCTGACTTTATAGCTGAATTCACAATTCCCGAAGAGGAAACGGTGGGTGAAAAGGTAGTTATTTTGGACCAAGAGTTAGAGTTTAGTCCGTGGAAGCTATATACGGACAAAGCCAAAAATGATCGAAGGTCCGGTGCCGGAGTTGTTTCAATAACTCCTGAGGACGATCTATTTACTATGCATTACGATTAGAGTTTGCTTCTAATAATAACGATTACGAGTATGAAGCCCTGATTGCCAGGCTAAAACTCGCCAAAGAATTGGGAGTAAAGACACTGGATATATATTGCGATTCCAAGATAGTTGTATGCCAGGTTCGTGAAGAATTTACTGCTTAAGGACCTCGACTCGTTGCTTTTCTCAAAAAGGTAAAGGAGTTGTTGGGAAGTTTGGAGCATTACAGCATAACGCACATTCCAAGAACGGAAAATCAGAAAGCAGATCGGCTGGCAAAGCTAGCAAGTTCTGATAACCCCGAAGAAACGGAAATGGTTCCGATAGAGGTTTTGGAATCACCGAGTTTCGACCAGATGGAAGTGGAACTAGCCTTGGAAGTCGACCCAGAGAGAGAATCATGGATGATACCAATCAAGAATTTTCTCAAGAATGGAACCCTCCCGTTAAAAAAGAGCGAAAGACGAGTTGTAAGATGTAAGGCTGCAAGATACGTTTTACAGCACGACGTCCTTTATCGCCAAGGGTTTTCAATGCCCCTACTACGATGTATCGCACATGACGACATCAAACGTGTACTGCAAGAAGTACATGAAGGTGAGTGTGGGGACTACACCGGGGGCCAAACCCTAGCAAAGAAAGTATTACGGTACAGATATTTCTGGCCTACCATGAATAAAGACGCGGCTGATTATTCACGATGCTGCGACAAATGTCAAAGATTTGCCAAAATTCCTAGAGCGCCTCTGATTCAACTCAAGTCGATGGTAAGCCCATGGCCGTTTGCCATGTGGGGGATTGACATTATTGGAGTGTTACCTGTTGCCAGAGGAGGAGCTAAGTACGCGATCGTCGCCATGGACTATTTCACAAAATGGGCGGAAGTTGAACCTTTAACAACAATCACGGCGAGAAAGGTGATCAGTTTTGTGGTCAGAAACATTATTTGTCGATTTGGGATGCCGAAGACCATCATAACTGATAATGGGACACAGTTTGACAATGTCGAATTTAGAAACTTCTGCCAAAAGTACAAGATTGATAAACGATACACTACAGTAGCTCACCCGCAGTCAAATGGCCAGGTCGAAGCAATAAACAAGGTCATTAAATCCATTTTGAAGAAGCGGTCAGAGTGGGCCAAAGCCAAATGGGTAGATAAGTTACCACTAGCTTTATGGTTCTACAGGACAACCTTTAAGATGGATACCAGCCATACTCCCTATTCACTTTTCTTTGGGTCAGAAGCAGTGATCCCGGTAGAATTGGAAGTCCCTTCTCATCGAGTCGCATATTATGACCCGATGACAAATAGAACACTTCTCCTAGAGTCTCTTGATATGATTGAATAAAAAAGAGACGAAGCAGACTTACGTGCCTCGAGACATAAACATCAAGTAGCACGTTATTATGACTGGAAAGTTCGCTTCAAAACCTTTGAACCAGGAGACCTAGTACTGAAACGAGTCTTCCCACCTTCGACCCAATTGGGTCCAAAATGGGAAGGGCCATACACCATCCAACGGAAGCTTGATACAGTAGCCTTCAAGCTAACGACCGTGGACGGTGAAGAGATTCCCAAAGCTTGGAACGCTCAGCACTTACGACGATATCTGAGCTAAATATGAAATGTCTTCCATTTTATTTTTATTAGCAGTGTAAAAAGGAACGACTTGCCTTGAAAAGTCTGTTTATATAAACAAAGGATTATGAAGTGGATGTAGGCTACGACTTAGCTGAACCACTATAAAAATATCGTGTGTCATTTACTTTCCTGCATTATTTATATATTTGACAATTATTCTATCATGACCATGAAACACGAAACATTAAATTAAATCTGGAAAATTGGAGACAACCTATATGCAGGAACAAACAAAATGACCGCTTGCATGATAAAATGCAAAAGAATGGGAAGATGACATTCTTAACTATAACTCTCATGAATCGAGAGAGAGTATAAAGGACGGGAAGACGACGTCCCTTGGGGCGTGAAGGTGCTCCTAGATAAGAGACCGCCTCAATAATATGGTTATGAGACAGGAGAGTATAAAGATGCTAGAAAGAATAGGCATCAATGACGAAAGGAATATGGCCCCGTCGGGGAATCGGGGGCAATTGGATTTTGAATTTAATCAATCTTGAATAATTCTTGCTTAGTTATCCTAGATTGATTGGGAGAATATATGTGTACACATGTTCCCCTCAATAATGACTTTATTATATAACTGTAATATGACATGCTGTCTATTTGCATTTTTACTTAAGTGCTAAACTTATAACTATCAGACATTGCAGGAAATAAACTATTTTATTTACAAACACGTGTGTTTGTACAGGGAAATCAAGCAAAAGATGCGAGGGCCGCACTCGCTGCAACAATTGCGGACCAATTGAATATCAAAATAAAACAAAGCATATCATCACTTGGGCTTTGGAGCAGACTTGGATTTTTTGGCAGCCTTATGAGCATTTCTAGCCTCTTTTTCAGCATCAGTCATAAGACGCTTTCGCCTTTTCTTCTCTGTAGTTGAAGTACCAGAATCGGTGGATTTCTTCCCAGGAGTCGGAACACTGAAATTAAGAGAATATTTTTTAGCAAGCTCTTCTATAATAGACCTAGTTGAACGCTTAACAACTAACCTTGATCCAGGATCCACCACTGCAAGGGGCTTAAGGCTTTCGGGGTTCAAGTCTTCAACTTTTAGCTGCATGCGTTTGTCTTGTTGGGCTTTCATTTCAGCCAAAGTAATGTCATCGGCACTTTTTGAATCCCCAATTATAGCCACATCAGGATCTTCTTCATGCCCCTCATTACCACCATCGTCTTTTAAGGCATCTATCATCTCGTCATCATGAGAAGTGTCGGCCTTAGACAGTTCAGCTCCTCCTCCGGATTCGACGGTGGTAGCCTTATCTTGTCCTCCCTGAGCCTTTTTCACGGATTCTTCTTTAATAGAGGCTCCATGAGGCTCATCAATCTTCTCGGCTGGTCCAGCACCTACAGAATGAGAAGTAACAGTTATCAACTCAGGAGAAAATAAAGGATCCTCGATCGATTTCCCAATGATGTGATGAAAGGTGGAGACGGCCTTGATAAATTGAGGTGAAAAGGTAGAAATACCTTCTGATGATTTCTCAATTGGGGTGGCTACCGTCTCTGACGCTGATTCGGGTATAGGAGATAAAAGAGACACCTTAGGAATTCTTGGGTTCTCGGGATCATATCCCTCAACTTCAGTAGTTTCAGCGGTAGCGGAAGAAGAACCAACCTTTGGGATATTCTTTTGTTTGGCTAGGCGTTTCTCCTCCTCCATAGCAGCAGCAATGAGGTAACAACCCTCGGCCAGGCGTGCCGGTTCGTCATCTCTCAGATACTTCTCCATAAGTTTATCTTCATCAACGAAGTCTACCTTAAGTTCCTCTTTCTCCCATTCGATGATTTGACTCCACACGTGAACTAAGGTAGTCGGATAGTCTTCAATCCAAGAGATGTTTCGGAATCATGTATGCAAAGAATTCCATCAATATTTCGCCAAAACCGTGCACTTCTTCCTGAGCCTCTGATAGCTGTTTACGAGTTTCTTCAGCAGACTTAATGGCGTTATCCACATTCCCCTCAGCTAGGGCAACCCTATTTTCGGCTTCCATTAACTTGGACTCCAAGTCAGCGTTTCGTTTCTCCAGTTCAGCATTTTTTCTCGCTAACTCGGCTTTTTATTGCTCAAGAGTATTGTAAGCCAGTTGCATTTTGACATTGTCTGACTTAGCGTCTTCCGCTTGTTTCTTCAACTCCAAACGCTCTTGACTATGAGATTCCAGCAAGTCATGATAACGCTTCTGTAATTCCTCAAATTGCTGTTTGAAGTTGTTGGCATCTCGTTGAGCGATGACGAGTTGAGCCTGTGTGTCTTCCAGGTCTTTCTCTAAAATTTTCAAGGCATTCTCATCCGAATTCACAGCCTTTTTCATTGAATCAACGTCTGTAATTAAAGCCCGAATGATTCTGGAGAGATTGCGTGAGTATTTGTACATCTCTGAGTATTGCTTCTCAACTACGTCAATCTTTGCGTTAGCCTCATCTGCCCACTTTGAAGAAATAGGCTCAAGTGCGGGTAAGAAAGTTAGATTCTCAAAGTAGTGATCTAGGAACTGCTTCTCCAGATATTCCAGCTTAATTTTGGAATCAGCATCCAGTGGTGGATGCTTGCAGTATGTTAGTTCAACGTGTTTTCCCTTAGCCGGGACGATGGTTGCATCACCTTTTCCAGATCGCTTCTCGGAAACTTTGTGTTTGTCTCGCGAATCGGTATGTTTCGGTGGACTTTTTTCCCGACTATGTTTGTCTTGAGGAGAAGATCAATCTTTGGATTGCGGCGTGTCTTCTCCTCGATGGTTCTGGTAGCCCTTATACCTATCTGGATCCGACCGGACAGGGGAACGAGAGCGTGAGGTGTGTGGTCGATGAGAATCGTGAGGCCTTCTGTCATCTCTTCCCCGGCTCTCACGGCGATCATGCTCGATATCGGAAGGAGGTCTAGACATGCTACGGCGCATTTTTCTGACATCATAGTAAGGGCGAGACATTGTACCTGCAAAACAATATAAGTGGAATTCAGAGTCAATATACACATAAGACATGAGTGCTGTGACGTGCGGTGCTAATGTGTTATGTGCATCCTAGGTGGTGTTCCCCCCAACAAACCCGAGTCTGAAGCCAGACTAGCATGAGCGGGCTCTTTTGCCTTCATGACAGTAGTCTCCTCTGAAGAAGTGAAAGTTAAAGGATTCATGCCAAAGTCCTCTGAAGTATAGATGGTTTCAGGCGGGGGGAGATTTCCTAAACCCTTAAATGTGGAATCGTCGGTAGTAAGAGCATCTCCTTGGGAAGCATCTGTCGGCAGCTCTTTTGAGGATGTTGACTTCTCAGGAGAAATAGCATCGTCAGGGACGGTGTATCCTTCTCTATGTTTTTCAGCTATGTTGGCTAACTCATCGTCCTGAGTTGAAGATGGAGAAGGCAAAGTCCGAAGAGGTATTGTCAGACCTTTCGAGCCCTCGCCCATCTCAGGAATAATGTCTACCGGGGATATGTATACATATGGACCCGTCCCATGACCTATACTACGGGTAATAGATAGTAACCCGTGATGATGGAGATACTCATAATTAAGAACTTCGTCGATGGTTAGGAACTTTTGATCGCCATTGAGAAGCTGATGCAAACGATCAAAGTACAATTGATCCAATATTTGCTTTGGGTTATCAACTGCGAATAAAAAGAAAGCAAGTTAATGTGTTGGCATGAGCATTTAAAATTGAGATCTATAAAATCGGTGCTTTACTTGATTTGGTCCATCTCCTGGTGCACCCCGGCTGCTACCTGATATAAAACCATTCGAGCTTAGAATCGCCAGCCTTACTGCTAAATGAAGCTGTAATAATTTTCCTTTTTGGGACTGATTCAAAATATGAGAAAGAAGGAGTCTCTTGAGTCCGATGCTTGAAATTATAAAAAAAGTGGGCATCATCGAAGGTAGGCTCTATACCTAAAACCTCTTTGTATGCTATATACAAGGTGTATAAATAAGCACAAGAGTTGGGAAGTAATTTCATGGGGGCAATCCGCATCTGTCTCAGAAAATCGACAACAAAAGGCGGAAATGGTGGAATAGCCCCAACCATACACATCAATCGGGTAACTGCCATAAATCATTCCGGAAGATTGTGGGGGCGATCTGTTTTCGATGGCACCAGGGTATCTCTTTTTAGTATTCCATGCTTTAGACATATTCGAACAAGTCTGTCGTCATCAATCGTCGATTCAACAAAATCTTTGGGTAACTCCAATATAATGGCAGACTCAAACTCATCAGGAGCACTATTATCTCCTATCCCTCCTTCCTCTTCATCGCCAAGAGAAACTTCACTATCACAAGGTATTTCACTATTGTGTGCTTCTACTTCATAATCTGGGCCCTCATCGTCCCATTCAGGGTCCGAGGGAGAGGATATGTCATCAAGAGTAAATTTCTCGGAAGTTTCCGCAACTTCTCTCTTCTCTGCTAACCTAGATGAACGTCTCTCTGCCATGATCGCTAAACTGCTGAAGAAGCAATAACATAAGTTAGAGTAAGATATCCCGTATCCCTCCGTGTACGTGTGTGAACTAAAGTGTGTGCTATGTGTGCAAAGGATGCAAAGTAAACACATGAGAGCGTAATGCAAAGGTTCAATAAAGCAGTAATGTTCGGAATAGTTCTTGATGTTCGTTTATGTTCGTAAGGCGCTATCCTAAATGTTTTTTAAGTTGAAGGTTGTGTCAGGTATTGATTTGGCCAGTTGAACAAATTCTTGTGCATTAAGTAGAACTGCTTCGGTTCGGTTCAGATGTAAGTGTTGGGATTGGATCGGAGGGAAGCCATGTTTTGGTCAGAAGCAAACGTTCATAACCAGCCAGCAAAACCGAATCGGTTCGGAGGTAGGCATTCAGTGCAATCCGGATTGACTTGAGTATCCATGCCTCTCTTCCTCTTTGTTTCTTACTCCGACCCGATCCGGTCATAGGGACCTCTTCCCCTTCCCTTCACTCTAACCTTTCTCCACCCGAACCGATCCCAGCTCCTCCTCTCCTCTTCTTCTTCTCCATCTTCTATCCCACTCAACCAACACCGAACCCAACTTCGTGTCAAAACCCCCTATTGAAGCCAAGCACTTATGTGTTGAAACATTCAACAATAAATGCTAATTCCCTCCAATACTGCCTCGAGATGGTGATGACGCCATTAACGACGATGGCGGAAGGGGGAGGAGGTCACGGCGTCGGAGTTAAACAAACACCATGCCCAAATCGTTCAAATTGACCACAAATCCTATCTAAAAGCAACTATTACAAAGTAAATCGAGATTATAAACCAACCTATGTGTTTGATTCGAAGATTAAAATGAGAATTCTGGAGTTTTTTAGAGTTAGGGTTTTTTCGTGCAAAACTAAAAGGACGACAAGAATAAAAAGAAGAAAGAAGGAGAAGAGGTAGCGAGTTTATATAGATCTAACATGGCCCTTTGTATTCTCCGTCTTTCACCCCGTTCGGACCGGCGTGTAAGTCCACAAATACATTCTGGCTCGTTAATCCAATGTTAAGCAAGGTGAAAAGGAAAGTCGTTCGGGTCGGGATTCCGAACCCGAAGGGAATTATACACATTAACTTGGCATACAAATTGAATTCGAAGAAAAATAAAGAAAAATCTTACCTGGAAGAGTCACTGGACATCAGTCAAAGTTCCTAAAGCTTGTCAAAAAGGAAGGAGGAAATTTGTGAACCTTTTGGTGTATTTATAGGCTGCAAAAGACACGACTTTACGAAACAATACATCCCTACAAACGAACGGAGATGACTATCTAATAATTCAAATTCAGAGATCAATGGACAGAAAATGTCAAAGCACGCTCCATCTTCAATAGAAGTGTCCTTTGAGGGGGCAAAATGTTAGCCTACTTTGTGAACTAGGCTACACAAATTTAAAGACTCAAACAATGAAGAACACCCTGCCAGATAACCGGATCGGAACGGAATTCTCTGGGTAGAAGCAAACCAACACAAAGCAAGGAAAGACAGGATGCAGGCCGGACCGGATCGGAAGAGACAAGGCCGATCTGACCCCCTTTTTTTACCAGCCTATCCGATCCGAATCTCGAACTGCAACAACAATGCTCCCACATTCTTTGATATTCGGGGCGGTTATACACACGTTCTACCCATGTTCGCCACTAACCATATGTGTTGTCATCATCAGAATCCATCCGAACCCAAAAGTGATGGGATGGATGCCACATGAATCCGAACCGATCCGATTCCAAGAGGATTTTTCACCTATAAATACACCACCAAGAGGCATTTGGAAGGATCTTTTGGCATTTTCAGAACTCAAGTATTCTTGCAAACCGAATTTCAGTACCTTAATCCCATTCAAATCATTACTTAGAGCATTTCTCAAAGATTATTGAGTGAATGTATGTATTGATTGAGTGAGAATCATGTTGTAATTGCATTCATATCATTAATCCAAGTGATATAAAGTGGGCGTAGGCTCTTTAATGCCGAACGACTATAAATCTTGTGTCTCTATCTTATTTTTGATTTCATTTTATTAGAATTATCGTTAATTTGGGTGTTTGAGCCAATTTTGGATCTAACAATGTTATTCTTATGAAATGTATGAGAACATTTGTATTATTCATTTCTTTTGCTCTACTTTAAAAAGAACTCTGTAATCTCTTGAATATTAATAAAATCTCTTCCCCATTGAAGTGGACGTACACTATCTCGCGATAGTGGAACCACTATAAATTTTTGTGTTCTCTGTTGCCTTTATTTTTTCTGTGATCTGAGATTTATATTCATTTCAAGTTGTTTGTTATATCACATCATTGCAAGATCCTATTGAGGTTTTTCCACTGAAAGGGATTGATCACCCCTTACAAGTATATACGAAAAAGGAAATATACTGAAGCATTGTGCTTTAAAAATATAAACTCAGTACATACTGGAATACCCGAAGCAGTGAATAGTGAAGAGCAAAGCACAGAGAAAATGAGAAGAGAAGTGGAAATATTAATGAGATGGTGAACCATATTTGAAAGGTGAAGAGTTGATTCTAGAATAGCGCATTCGTAGGTTGTGAGTAATTGAAGCAGTCAAACACGTTAAATTTTGCAGATGCTTTTTTTCTCGGGCTTTTCAAATGGAAATACGCGGATGCTATATTTTGACAGATTATGTTGAGTGTATGAGGGCATTTTCATCAGTTCAGGTGTACACCAAAAAAGTGTGACACCAAACCTATTCCGATTATTAGTAAAGATATTTTATTTCATCTAAAGATTTTTGATACTTCTGAATCAATATAATGTCTCGTTAAAACATTATTAAAAAAAGCCCGTTGTGAAAATTCTTAATTAAGAAAAAGTACATTATGGTGTACTTTTATGGAAAATACCTCGTTGCTTTCATTTTTATTACTTCATACCAATTTTTCTTATTGTAATTATATCTTCGATGGATATTAAGAGTTTTATTAAGACAAGACTAAATTGCAGGAAGTAATCTACTCATCATGAGTTATGCTAAAATTTTCATTACAACCATACTTAAAAGAAGGTTTTAATTTGTACTTTTTTTTTGGCAAAGCCCATCAGATTTTATAGTGTTCCGTACACTTTTATTATAGCAAGTAATAAATATAAGAGAGAACAGGAGGTAGAATTTTACACATAATTCTTTGTATTCTAGCAGAGTTATTTATATTTTGTAGGAACGAATATATTTTCTTCATTTAATACGATTTACCAATATTTAAATCTTCGGGGCATTTTAAGTGTTGAAACCCTTCCATTATCTGAAAACAACTCAATTATTTTTAAAATTATAACATCTTTGACATTTAACAAATTATTGATATTATATGTGCTTCAATAACCTCACCATGTTTTTGCCGCTTTATGTATTTCTAATTGTATGTTATGGACTACATGTCCATATTTCTTATTTAGGAGAATTTCATGATGGTCAATCATGTTTTCTCTAATATAGGATATTTTATACATTTATAAATATAAGCACTTTATTATTTATAAATTATTCATCGATTGGTTATTCCTTCTAATACATGATTTATTGAGATCTCAAATCTATCATGTTTTAAGTACCTAAACCACCTTTAAGGTTGTTTGACAGTTATATCAGGGGTCTCTTGTAGAGTATGCTTAAGGGTATATTCAAGAACACTTACCTCCTTTATTTGTCATCTTTATTATTTACACCATAAATATTTCAAACTTATTTCTCTACCATACTTCATATATGGTCTATATCTTTTGATTCTTCAAGGATTTTAACTTATGTTGAACCAAGTTTATTAAGGATATGATAAATGATTCAAATTACTAATTATGTTGCATCATCATGTTTGTTAATAAATATTTATTTTTGAAAATCGAAATAAACTTGTATCCCTTTTATCTCCCATCTCAATGTTGACAAACATTGCCACATTAAATAATAATCCTTTTTGGATTTTCATTTTGATATTATTGCATTGCTGCTAGCAACTACATTGTATGTATGTCAATTATAGGAGGATAGTTTCATTTTACTAGTTTATAAGATGCATTATCATTCATTGATCTAGCAAATCGGAGGAATTTTGTAATTATATAGATCATTTGAATGCACATATGACTTCTGGTCTTTCAACATTTATGTCGACTGATTTTTATGTCACTTAATGGTATTTATGTATAATCTATAAGATGATCTCATATCAATTCAGTCAAAAAATCTTCAAGATGTTAGATAAATATTCACACACATACACATACACGCACGCACACACACACACACACACACGTGCGTCGACGTATTATATATGTAATAAATATGCATATTCTTTCTCATTCGAGATAGTGATTTTAGAATAAATTGTTTATAAGGATCCAAATCACTGATTTTTCTTGCTTATCAAGCAATGTCATTGTGAACCCTTAAAACCCGCATGATAATGTTCTAAACATATGGTTTAGAACCGAATTGAACTTCTGGTTCAAATACATATATATACAACTTCAAGTTGTTTAGTCTTATTCTTTAGTTATATCTCAAGTTCAGTTTTCTTTTTAGTAAAGCTAGCTGGATTTATAGTGGTCATTCCACTTTTATTATTAAGAAAACAGGTGTTATGTATAATCATAGAGCAATTAAACTGAAGTATAGTGTCCATCGCACTATTAAATATAAAATAGGAGTGAGGTAGAGTCGCCACAGCAACTAATACAAGGAAAATAAGAACAATAGCTAGAAAGGAATGTCTGAGCTACTAATATAGGATGAAACTAACCCTCTTTGTTTCTATTGATGTTCGTGCATCAACACCTGGACTAATGACATGTCGAACGAAGGAGAAGTAGGTGGTAAGTCTTGGATCAAAGGACCATGAAAGTGAATGGAAAAGATATCCTGTAACAACCCAGATTTTTGGAACCAATTTAAATTTTTAATTTTAATCGATTTATTGGATTTTAAGAATTTAAAATGATTTATTTTGAGAATTAACGATCACTACTACAAAACAGGTCAGTTCCTTCGGTTGTTTACCCCCTGTTGCTTCTGTTCAGCAACCGAAGCAAATGAAGACGACACAATAGGCTAAAATCTGTTACTTCGGTTGCACAGCCGAAGCAAGAGCTACTTTTTTTTTGCTTCGGTTGGTAGCACAACGGGAGAAAAAAAGTGCATCATCATCCTAAAAAAGGATATACTTCATGCTCCGGTTATGGTTACAACCGAAGCAAAAGGCTCCTTAAATAAATAAAAACACCTCTTTACTTTCCACTGTAATTCTCAAATATGCAGCAATATGAATATACACATTCCAAAACAAATAATTGTTGCTTGAAATTATACAATAAGATTAAATAACAATACAAATTGGACAGTACCATACACAAATAAATATAAACTTTCATTGACAGTGCTAATAATTCATACATTTGGCAACATAATAGAAATTAATATAATTCATTGATAGAGTTAAACTCCCGATCTTATTACAATGAAATGGAACATCTAGTAGAATAGATGTACAAAACGAGATGTACCAAGTATTTACACCCAAAAAAAAAACAAATGCAAACTAAAAATTCTAACTTACTAACAACATCACAGCTTCAAGAAGATGTATTGCAGTATTTACACAATTCAGCTCCCACTTTAAACATAGTACAAACTTCCTCAATATAACCTCGTCACCTGTCGCAATTTACAAGTCATAATTACAACATAATGCAAACATATAACAAACTGAAAGATCAATTAAACATAATTTACATGCGATGAAAAGAAATATCAACATATACCATATATCATAAAAAATCTGCTACAGTGAAGTTTTATAATTAGTTATGTGCATATTTATGCTCAGTAATAGTCAAATTTTCAAAATAATCCAGGAAAATAGGCTATGCAAACCATTTGTATTTTGTCATATAAATTTTTATGTTTAGAAAGGGGTAACCTGACCAAATGGGAATGCAAGTTTATACATTCAAATTAAGAATAGGAAGAATGAATGGTTTGTATTTATTCGTTTTGCTACTTTTTCTTATTCTTCAGCAAAATAACATTAAAAGAATGTAACGACCCGTATTCTACGCATCATAGGATCGTAGGATATTTATTTCTTTCACATACGAAGTCGTATGGTCATGTAACTTTGGGAGACGACTATTGTGGTCATTTCCCATGTTCATGATTTTTTTTCGATTTTTTAATGACCATTTTACCCCTAGTTGGCACTGTTTTGACCATAACTTTTGACTGAAAATGAATTTTAACCTGAAACCACTTCCATTGGCTTCGGATGATGGTTTCTCTTTCCGTAGAGTGGTCACATTAGCCAAACGGACTCACCGTTTGGGAGATATGGCTGAAACAAGTTTCAGATGGTGAAAAACAGCTTAATTGAGCTTAACTGGGTGATTAACAACTAGGCCCAAAGGGAGATTTCGGGATTAGGAGTTTAAAAGGGCTGTTAGGGTTTGGAGAATACCTTTTTCTCATTTTTCAGCCGTCACTATTCATTCCTCTTAACCTAGCCGTGGCCTCCACCCTCTAAATCTCTTCAAAACACCTCTTAATCACTTTCTAATTGAAGATTAGACTTAGCAAACATCAAATCAAGGAGTATTAGCACGAGAACCGAGGTAGAGCTGCTGTGTAAGATTGGGAACAGCGCCAAATCAGAGAATATTTCAGTTTTGGGGTTTTAGTTGTGGCAAAGGTGAGTGATAGCATCATTTTGACACTAATTACAGTTAATTAAGGGTGATTAGTGAAGATTAGCGAATTTATACACTGATAAATTTTGGAAAAATATTTAGAAATTCTTAAATAATGTTTTATACCTCTGGTTGAAATTTGGTTCGATTTGATTAAGTTTTGTTAAACCTATGATGAGATTTGCTTAAACATGATTAAGGGAAAATAATGGGTTTTGGGCACATTTGATCCATTTTGACATATAAATTCATTGTTTTGGTGTTTGTGGTTAGTTTGCTATGTTGTTATGACTATTTGACATGAATTGTGATTGATTAGAATAGTTAGATTTGTCAAAAACGTCGTCGAACGGCGTAAACAAGTTGCTGGAAAAGTTGCAGAAAGTTGTGCAGGGTTTCGGATCGGATCGGGTATGGGCTCGGATCGGGTAGGGAGCTGGGCAAGGAATCCGACCCGAACTGGAATCTGGCACAAAGAAGGTTGGCAAGAAGGAAGGCCACTGCTTTGAGTTGGGGTTGGACAGTGGGATCGGATCGGGCTATGGAGCTGGATCGGATCGGAGTGGGCTAGGGAGCGAGGTCGGACCGGAGGAGGTAAGCAAGGGGGATCGGATCGGGCTATGGAGCAGGATCGGGTCGGAGTAGGCCAGGGAACGAGATCGGATTGGAGCAAGCAAGCTGGAGGAGGGACGAACCGAACCGACTGGAGCGTGACATCCGAACCGAACCGACTGGAGCGTGACATCCGAACCGAACCGACTCGAGCGTGACATCCGAACCGAACCGACGTCTAAGGGGATGGAACATTGCACCGAACCGAACCGTGTTATACGTATATATCCGAACCGAATCGAATTCAGGACCACTTCTATGCGACGACTCTTTTGAAGACCAACTCCAATTCGATCAACACCCGAGATGCAAAGGAAGTCCAAATGAGAAGTTAAGAGCTCAAGATTTAGATGGGAATCAACGAGTTCGCTTCGTGGTTGGGCTTTGCTGCGGGACGCGTGTTAAGGGGTTATCGATGTCTATAACTTTGGACCTCTATGGTAGGAGGTACGAAGGCGGATTCAGGGCCATTATGGCATTGGTAGAACAAAGGGCTACGACCAATGAAGTGGGTCATTGAAATGTTTGGTCATGACTCCAAGTGTTTGGCTTGGTCACAGCAGGGTTTCTACAAGTCGGGATTCGTCGTTACCTCAGTTTGTCTAGTGTTCCAAAGTGGTAGATATCGTATGCTTTACGCACTGAGTGAGAGATGTGAGGATGGTTGCTGTGGATGATTGTTTGCTATCATTATGACATGCACACCCCACCCCCGTATTCTTTACACTATTCATTATGGCACCTTAGAGAACTGTACGGTATGTGGTACTAACTCTTTGGTTGCAGGTCCAGGTTCAGGTATGGCTTAGTATACCTGTTATTATTCTGTTTAGATGCTTATCGCTCATACCAGGCTTTATGTCTGACCCAGAGTTTTATGTCTCCTCTTATTACTCTGGGTGCTCACACGAGCAGACTAGAGACAGGTTAGCTGGTGATGCGCGGGTAGATGATCCGGAGACGAGCAGGAGGCTTCCACGTAATACATATATATATATAGTATTCTCCCTGTGTTGTTGAAGATCATTGCTTGGGCATTGGCGGTGTATCTCCTATTTTGGCTTTCTTTTGTTAGAGACAGTAGATTTTGAAAAGTTGTAATAAGTTGTTTTTGGATTTCCGCTGCTTTGATATTGATGTTGGTTTTAGTTATCAGCTTATGCACTGTCTCGCCTGTTTTATGTCAAGTACATTATTATTATTATATTTTATCCCATGCGTTGTGAGACATTCTACAGGTTCCATGATTAGTTCATTTCCTTCTTCCTTTTTCTTCTAACGACCCGTTCCGTGCTAACTGGACATGTGTACAGCGCACTTTTGGAGTAAATGTCGGTTGGTGCGGGGCGGGCCGTCACACTTGGTATCAGAGCTCTAGGTTGCGTAGTTAACCTAGGGAAGTTATCAGGGAGAGATAATATACGTATACGATAGAGCGTATTTGTGATTATTTTGGTTTTTCAAAAAGCTATATATATATATACTATTAGTAGTATAAGAATGAAGTCGTACTGCACTAGCACCACTATGGAATCGTTAATCGTTTCCTTTTTTCAGATTGACGATGAGCCGATATGTTAGAGGTACCGGTAGAGGGGCCAATAATGGGAATGCTGCTGACATGAGGACGATGTTTATTGACCTCATGAGAGAGATGCTTAGAGATGTACAGAGGGCAACTCCCAATGATGGAAATGGTGGTGGTCCAATAGTGCAGGCGCCGAGGGTCGATTTCGCCAAGCTAAACAAGGATTATACTAGCCTTGGTGGGAAGCCGTTTCACGGAACGGAGTCGGCCACGGATGTTCAAGATTGGTTGGATAGTTGCGAACGTATCTTCGAGGATTTGGCTATCGAGGATGCGATGAAGAGAAAGCTAGCGTCCCGTCAACTGCAAGGGCGGGAAATGAATTGGTGGAATGTTATAAAGGCAGCTACTCCCGAAGATCAGAATACTTGGGAGCAGTTTAAGGCTCGCTTTAGCGAGAAGTTCATTCCAGCTGCTCAGAAGTCAGTACTGTTTAAGAAATTCTTGGAGCTCAAGCAGAATGGCAGAGCTGTCTCGGAGTATATTGCTGAGTTTGACACTCTGTCGAAGTACGGGTTATCTCTTATTGATACCGCCGAGAAGAAGAATGAGAAATTCATAACTGGGTTAGATCAGTACTTAGGGGAAAGGCTTATTAACCACATCGATGAGACGTTTGAGTCGATTGTGGGGAAAGCATTAAGATCAGAGAGTCTCTACCCTAAGCCGAAGATTGAGGTTGCATCCGCAGATGAGCCAAAGCCACAAGCAAGTGGTGGAGGCAAAGGTGGTTCCCAGAATAAAAGGAAGCAAAACCAGACTAAGGATGGCCAGAAGAAAAAGAATAAGCAAGATGTTGAGTTCTTCAGCTGTGGTAAGAAGGGCCATTATGCTAGTAATTGTCGGGCCAAGCCAGCGGATAGGAAGTGCTTCAATTGTGGCCAATTGGGACATCACAAGGACAAGTGTCCGCAACCCCCTAAAGAAAAGCAAATGGTGAAAACATATGCCCTTAATGCTATTCCTTCTTCGTCGAATGCCCCAACTGCGGCGGAGAAAGGAAAGAATGTCGTCATTCAAGGTATGCTTTCTGTTTACGATGTTCCTGTTAGAGTTTTGTTTGATACCGGAGCTTCCAGTTCTTTCATATCTAGTGACCTGGTAGATAGGTTGGGATTGGAGCCCGAGATTGTCGATAGACCTTTAGTAGTGACGAACCCGATTGGTGGTTCAACTAGCCTTAGCATGATTTGTCGTAATGTGGTCTTATCGAGTCATGGATGCATGTTTGTTTGTGATTGCTTTGTTTTGGGCTTTACTGGGTTTGGCATTATTTTGGGAGTAGATTGGCTCCAAAGATACGGGGTGGTGGTAGACTGTGAGGGCTTTTTGGTGACAGCTAGAGCGGATGATGGGCGGAGGATAGTGTTTGGTGGTCTACCCAGTGAGGGGGTATTGGCTAGTTTTCTAAACTCCCTTGACATTCCGCATAGTGAGTTGTCAGGTTTGCCCGTGGTTGGCCAGTATCCGGATGTTTTCGAAGAAGTGACCGGACTTCCACCACACCAAGAGATTGAGTTCCGTATTGATTTGGTAAAAGATGCCAGACCTATAGTGATGCCACTTCGTCGTATGGCACCAAGGGAGCAGCGAGAGCTCGAGGTGCAAGTCAGCGATCTTTTGAAGAAGGGATTTATCAGAAGGAGTGTTTCTGAATGGGGAGCACCAGTTGTGTTTGCTACTAAGGCAGATGGTTCCCTTCGTTTGTGTGTAGACTACCGCGAGTTGAATAAAGTGACGAGGAAGAACAAGTATCCTCTACCGCGGATAGATGATTTGTTCGATCAGTTGAGTGGCGCGAGAGTATTTTCTCAGTTGGATCTCGCGACAGGTTTTCATCAGCTTAGAGTGGAAGCTGAGAGTATAACTAAAACGGCATTTCGGACGCCGTCTGGGTTCTATAAGTGGTTGGTCATGCCATTCGGGCTGACCAATGCCCCAGCATATTTTGTGGATCTTATGAATAGGGTATTCAGAGATCAGTTGAATAAGTTTGTCCTTGTGTTCGTTGATGATATCTTGGTCTACTCAAGGACAGAGGAAGAACACAAGGAACATTTGAGAATAGTGATGGAGGTGTTGAGAAAACACCAATTGAAAGCAAAGTTTTCTAAGTGTCACTTCTGGAAGTGGGAAGTGAGGTTCTTGGGCCATGTTGTATCAGAGAATGGGATTGCCGTGGACCCGGCAAAGGTGGCTACGGTACAGGATTGGCCTACGCCCAAGAATGCAACAGATGTAAGGAGTTTCTTGGGATTAGCTGGATATTATCGTAAGTTTATCCAAGGTTTCTCCAAGATAGCAGCACCATTGACCCAGTTGACCAAGAAGAATCAAGCTTTTGTCTGGGATGAAAGGTGCGAGAATGCATTCAAAAGTCTAAAGGACAAGTTGACAAGCGCACCAGTGTTAGTCATTCCTAAGGGGGATGAAGAGATGACGGTATACACGGACGCCTGTGGTACCGGACTGGGTGCCGTATTGATGCAAGGTGGTCGGGTTGTAGCTTACGCAAGTCGGCAATTGAAACCGCACGAGAAAAGATACCCTACCCATGACTTGGAATTGGCAGCGACCGTGTTCGCGTTAAAGATGTGGAGACACTATCTCTTGGGAGAAAGATTTGAGCTGTTTACAGATCATAAGTCGTTAAAGTATCTCTTCTCTCAGAAAGATCTGAATCTCCGTCAGCAGAGATGGTTAGAGTTCTTAGCTTCCTATGATTTTGACATCGCATACACACCGGGAAAGGGCAATGCGGTGGCTGATGCATTGAGTAGGAGACATGCCAGCTTAGGGACTATGTTCCTTGAATTGAAGCAACTGGAGTATATCGCGGGGTTTGATTTCAGACCAAAGTGCGAATTGGATCCAGAAATGTTAGCAAGTTTGACGATCAGACCCACTTTAATTGAGCGGATCGGCTCTAGTCAGAGGGACGATCCTAACCTATTGGAAATCATCTCCAAGCTGAAGATGGATATTGAGGAGGAGATGAACAAGTATGGGCTTGATCGAGATGGATGGCTTAGAAAGAATGGAAAGCTTGTTGTACCCAATGTCAATGGATTGAGAGATGAAGTGCTTAGAGAATGTCATCACTCAAAGCTGACTATACACCCCGGTGGTAATAAGATGTATCGAGATATGAAGCAGACCTACTACTGGGAAGGGATGAAAAGAGACGTTGGGAAGTTTATATCCAAATGCATGAATTGCCAGCTAGTTAAAGCAGAGCAAAAGAAGCCTAGTGGGTTGTTACAGCCCTTAGAAATTCCCGAATGGAAATGGGAGCAAGTCTCGATGGATTTTATTGATGGTTTACCAAGGACTAGATCGGGACATGATAGCATTTGGGTAGTTGTGGATCGACTGACTAAGAGTGCAAGATTTATACCAGTCAAATCGACCAGAACGGCAGCTAAGTTAGCAGAATTGTATATGAAGTGGGTAGTGAGATTTCATGGAGTACCTAAAAGCATTGTGAGCGACCGAGACCCGTTGTTCACTAATGGGTTTTGGAAGAGCTTACAAGAGGCTCTAGGGTCAGAGTTACATCTCAGTACCGCATATCATCCTCAGACCGACGGTCAGACGGAGAGGGTGAATCATATTTTGGAAGATCTCTTGAGAGCATGTATATTGGATTTTGGTGGATCATGGGATGACCATTTGCATCTAGTAGAGTTTGCATATAATAATAGCTACCAATCCAGTATCGGTATGGCTCCGTTTGAAGCTTTGTACGGAAGACCGTGCAACTCACCATCATGTTGGATAGAGACTGGCGAGAAGTTTATGCTTGGACCAGATGTGGTGAGGGAAACTTCAGATAAGATCAAGATCATTCAACAACGAATGAAGGCTGCCCAAGATAGGCAGAAGAGTTATGCTGATAAGAGGAGAAGAGACCTAAAATTCTTCGTTGGCGACTTGGTGTTTGTCAAGATTTCTCCGTTGAAGAGTGTAATACGATTTGGCAGGAGAGGCAAGTTGGCACCAAGATTCGTTGGCCCATTCCCTGTTCTCGAACTAGTCGGGAATTTGGCATACAGAATTGACTTACCGGAGAAGATGGCGGGAGTTCACGACGTATTTCATGTTTCCCAACTAAGGAAGTTCGTTCACGACTCAGATATGACTATTTCACCTGATCAGTTAGAGGACTTCGAAGTAGAACCCGAGGCGGTTGGGAACCGCAAGCCGGCCCGTATTGTCGAGCACGACATGAAGCAACTTCGAAAAAGGCGGTGAAGCTAGTCAAGGTTCAGTGGGGCGAGGACGAGAATGATTGTACTTGGGAGACAGAGGAGAACATTAGGAAGACGCACCCAGAACTCTTTGCCTGGTAAGATTTTGACTTCGATTTAGTTTTCCGCATGCTAGGATAGGTTTGTTTTGCTTGTTTTGCATGTTTGATGGATGTATGTGGTTGTTAAGCATGCGGGATCCTTTGTATGTTTTGGGTTAAGGAATTTCGGGGACGAAATTTCTTAAGGGGGGAGAATGTAACGACCCGTATTCTACGCATCATAGGATCATAGGATATTTATTTCTTTCACATACGAAGTCGTATGGTGATGTAACTTTGGGAGACGACTATTGTGGTCATTTCCCATGTTCATGATTTTTTTCCGATTTTTAAATGACCATTTTACCCCTAGTTGGCACTGTTTTGGCCATAACTTTTGACTGAAAATGAATTTTAACCTGAAACCACTTCCATTGGCTTCGGATGATGGTTTCTCTTTCCGTAGAGTGGTCACATTAGCCAAACGGACTCACCGTTTGGGAGATATGGCTGAAACAAGTTTCAGATGGTGAAAAACATCTTAATTGGGCTAAACTGGGTGATTAACAGCTAGGCCCAAAGGGAGATTTCGGGATTAGGAGTTTAAAAGGGCTGTTAGGGTTTGGAGAATACCTTTTTCTCATTTTTCAGCCGTCACTATTCATTCCTCTTAACCTAGCCATGGCCTCCACCCTCTAAATCTCTTCAAAACACCTCTTAATCACTTTCTAATTGAAGATTAGACTTAGCAAACATCAAATCAAGGAGTATTAGCACGAGAACCGAGGTAGAGCTGCTGTGTAAGATTGGGAACAGCGCCAAATCAGAGAATATTTCAGTTTTGGGGTTTTAGTTGTGGCAAAGTGAGTGATAGCATCATTTTGACACTAATTACAGTTAATTAAGGGTGATTAGTGAAGATTAGCGAATTTATACACTGATAAATTCTGGAAAAATGTTTAGAAATTCTTAAATAATGTTTTATACCTCTGGTTGAAATTTGGTTCGATTTGATTAAGTTTTGTTAAACCTATGATGAGATTTGCTTAAACATGATTAAGGGAAAATAATGGGTTTTGGGCACATTTGATCCATTTTGACATATAAATTCATTGTTTTGGTGTTTGTGGTTAGTTTGCTATGTTGTTATGACTATTTGACATGAATTGTGATTGATTAGAATAGTTAGATTTGTCAAAAACGTCGTCGAACGGCGTAAACAAGTTGTTGGAAAAGTTGCAGAAAGTTGTGCAAGGTTTCGGATCGGATCGGGTATGGGCTCGGATCGGGTAGGGAGTTGGGCAAGGAATCCGACCCGAACTGGAATCTGGCACAAAGAAGGTTGGCAAGAAGGAAGGCCACTGCTTTGAGTTGGGGTTGGACAATGGGATCGGATCGGGCTATGGAGCTGGATCGGATCGGAGTGGGCTAGGGAGCGAGGTCGGACCGGAGGAGGTAAGCAAGGGGGATCGGATCGGGCTATGGAGCAGGATCGGGTCGGAGTAGGCCAGGGAACGATATCGGATCGGAGCAGGCAAGCTGGAGGAGGGACGAACCGAACCGACTGGAGCGTGACATCCGAACCGAACCGACTGGAGCGTGACATCCGAACCGAACCGACTAGAGCGTGACATCCGAACCGAACCGACGTCTAAGGGGATGGAGCATTGCACCGAACCGAACCGTGTTATACGTATATATCCGAACCGAATCGAATTCAGGACCACTTCTATGCGACGACTCTTTTGAAGACCAACTCCAATTCGATCAACACCCGAGATGCAAAGGAAGTCCAAATGAGAAGTTAAGAGCTCAAGATTTAGATGGGAATCAACGAGTTCGCTTCGTGGATGGGCTTTGCTGCGGGACGCGTGTTAAGGGGTTATTGATGTCTATAACTTTGGACCTCTATGGTAGGAGGTACGAAGGCGGATTCAGAGCCATTATGGCATTGGTAGAATCAAGGGCTACGACCAATGAAGTGGGTCATTGAAATGTTTGGTCATGACTCCAAGTGTTTGGCTTGGTCACAGCAGGGTTTCTACAAGTCGGGATTCGTCGTTACCTCAATTTGTCTAGTGTTCCAAAGTGGTAGATATCGTATGCTTTACGCACTGAGTGAGAGATGTGAGGATGGTTGCTGTGGATGAATGTTTGCTATCATTGTGACATGCACACCCCACCCCCGTATTCTTTACACTATTCATTATGGCACCTTAGAGAACTGTACGGTATGTGGTACTAACTCTTTGGTTGCAGGTCCAGGTTCAGGTATGGCTTAGTATACCTGTTATTATTCTGTTTAGATGCTTATCGCTCATACCAGACTTTATGTCTGACCCAGAGTTTTATGTCTCCTCTTATTACTCTGGGTGCTCACACGAGCAGACTAGAGACAGGTTCGCTGGTGATGCGCGGGTAGATGATCCGGAGACGAGCAGGAGGCTTCCACGTAATACATATATATATATATATATATATATATATATAGTATTCTCCCTGTGTTGTTGAAGATCATTGCTTGGGCATTGGCGGTGTATCTCCTATTTTGGCTTTCTTTTGTTAGAGACAGTAGATTTTGAAAAGTTGTAATAAGCTGTATTTGGATTTCCGCTGCTTTGATATTGATGTTGGTTTTAGTTATCAGCTTATGCACTGTCTCGCCTGTTTTATGTCAAGTACATTATTATTATTATATTTTATCCCATGCGTTGTGAGACATTCTACAGGTTCCTTGATTAGTTCATTTCCTTCTTCCTTTTCCTTCTAACGACCCGTTCCGTGCTAACTGGACATGTGTACAGCGCACTTTTGGAGTAAATGTCGGTTGGTGCGGGGCGGGCCGTCACAAAGAATTAAAATTATTATGGTAGAATAGGAGTGCTTTTGTAATCAAATATTCTTAGCAGTGGCTTATTTTGGTCCACAACAGTGACGTACCTCCAGTCTTATAATGTCGGCCCTGAGGAAGCCCAGGCCCTAGGCAGAAAAAATTTCGGAGCCTAAAGTTATAAGGCAAAACATATGGCATATCAAAGCTTGAAGGTGGAAAAAGTGCAAAACTAAATGCGGAGCCTACAAGGAATCGAACCAAGGTTTCATGGGACCAACGCAAGTGGTGTTGCCTCTCATCCTACAGAAGATTACGTAACATTCACTAACTGGAAATGTTTTCTAACATAAAAACCCGAGTTTGAGGCCCCCCAACTTCTATCCTTCACCTCCTCCTCCCGGACCCGAGGCGCTAGGCGACCGCCTAGGGCCAGGGCCAGGCCTGCAGCCCTATCAAGTCCGGATGCAAGATATCATAACCATTAACTTTTCGAAATGGTCAAAAATGAGGGTCAAGGTAATGTAAATTGTATGTGGTATTACTAGATAAGAATGTATATGGTTTGATCTTTCCCTGAATCTAGGCATTATCCTCTCATTCTATATGTGGGTCGAAGTTTACTTGAGTATGCTAGTAGCAACACAAACGAATCAAGCACACTAACATTTTAAAATAACAAAAAAGATAACCAGTATGCAATATTATTCTTATTTGTTTGCCAAATTATTGCTTATCATAACTAGCAAACATGTATTTAGTTATTAATAAACAAAAAAAGAGCAATATGCAATACGTAACCGACACCATAAGATTGCCAAACATAATCTGGGAACATGTATTTAACTTATTAATTTATATAATATTCTCTAAACTTTTTGTTTGTCATTTCATACTTCTAAGTTTTAACCTGGCTATGCAATAAGCAGACTAAACCTCAAACAAAAACCGGCCACTTCTTGTATCCCAGTAAACACATTCAAAAACTTATATCATGCTTTAGTGACAGGATTTTGTATAGGCAGATTCTTAAAAATAAAAAATGCATTCAAAATATTGTCAAACAATATTAAAAAAAACAAGTATACGAGCCAAATGCTAGATTAATGAATTATTAACATGTAAACTCACACATGAACAAGATCAGTTCATAAATCACAAAGATCACCATCACCTCACTTGCTTCGTTTTGTTGAAGAACCATACTACTTAATGTTAATCTGCACTATAATTTTCTATCTTCGTAAATATATTATTTCCTAAAAAAATTACTAGCATGAACCGATCAGAATAAAAAACCACATTCCATTCTAGTTATACCTATAGTTGTAAAGCGTATTCTTATTTCGCTTTGGCTGTTCTAAACAATAAATTTCACCAAAAGGAACAATTCCTATATCCCATAAAATAGCATACGCAACAAATAAAATAGCAAATGGACTACATTCAAAATAGCAATGAACAAAATAGTGAAACATACCTCTCCAGATTAAACTTGACACCATACAAAAGCCTCAACAATCAAACTTCAACAAATTACATCTCATAACTACAACCTGGCCATATCAACTCTACCATAGCAATCGGAAAACTCGAGATTATCAAAGACCTCGAAGTCGAATATCAGGATTCCCCGAAACATCAAAATTTCTAAAAATAGGATAACTTGTTTTTGTGTGGATGGAAAACTTGAGATTGATATCGAAGTCAAAACTGTCGACTAGCTTAGAGAAGAGAGGAAATTGACTATTAGCTTTCCAAAAGGAGAAGTCCAGATTATCATAAGAAATCGAAAGAGAGGATGATTATCAGTGGATTGACATGGAGATTTGTTTTTCAAGCGATTAGCTCTAAATGAAAATAAAAGAGGCGGCCGTTGGATGGTGAGAGAATAGGGGCTATATTTAGGGTTTAGTAAAGAAGAGTGGCAGGATGTTGGTTGGAACTACAGATCTAATCGTTAAAAATATTCAGTGGTTTTATGGCTATTTAATTTGGTTTATAATTGTCAAAGGCTCTAGATGTAACTAATAATTATCACATAATAAGTAATAAATATTAATTCCTAATTATTAAATAATACCTTACTTAGGTATTAATTAATTAAAAGTAATTTATACTTAATAATTATTAAATAATAATTATTAAATTTTACTTTTATAAATTATTAATTATCAGTTATTACTTATTATTCTTAATTATCTTTGAATATTAATTATTAAACACAAATCGTTATTTGTATGTTAGTTATTATCAGCAATAATTTTTATTTCTTAGTTATTTAAAGTAGTATTAGTCTATTAATAATATTTTTAATTATTTGTTGCTAAACTATAATAAATAAGTAAAATGTGAAATATTAAATTATAACAATTGAATACTAATTATTTATAGTTAATTATTAAATATTAAATATTAATGGTATTATTTACCATTAATAAGTTATTGTACGTTAATAAATATATTTTATAGTTAGTAAGTAATTATTAAATAATTTTTTATACTACTAACCATAAATCATTAATTATTAAACATAATTAATTATTAATTATTGAATATTGATTAGAAAATATTATTTATTAAAATTTAAATTTTTAATGTTAAATATCAAATATAATTATTGATTGTTAAATGCTACTTCTCAATTATTAATATTTCCTATTAATTATGAATTAATAAATATATTTTTATTAATAATTAATTTACACTAATAATTGTTAATCAATAATTATTTTAAATAAAATATGGATACTAAATATCACTTCATAAGTATTTAATTATATATTAATTATTAAATATCAGTCTTTGTAATTATATAAATGCTAGTAATAAATTATTTATTGGTATTTATTGATTAATAATTATTAATAGCTAAATAACAAACATTATTTCTTTAGTATTAATCATTGGAGTACCCTCTAATTTTCACTCCTCACATAAAGACAAATTGTTTCAACGGTTGAGATTTTGTGTCCTCTAATTTATGTCAAATATTTGCGTTCAAATAGTTGTTTCCTATTTCTTTAGTATTAATCATTACTTATTAATTAATCATTGATATTGATTATCTATGATTATTTATTTAATATTAATTAATAATTTTTTATTAATTAATAAATGTAATTTATAAATATTAACTTTATTTTACTAATTATTATTAATTAACTATAATTTATTATTCAATATAAAAAGTAATTTTTGATTATTTCAAATAATTAGTAATTAAAAATTATTTATTGATAATTACTAATTATTATGAATTATAGATAATGATATATATAATTGTTGTTTATGATTATTGATATGTGCATTTATTTTGATTAAATTATTTTGTAGTTGCTTTGACTTCTAAAATATGATATTTGCTTCGATGAATTTGCTTCAATTCCTAAGGAGTTGATGCAAATAACACTATTTGCTTCTGTTGGACGGACAACTGAAGCAAGTAACATAATTTGCTTCGGTACATTTGCTTCAGTTGTCAATACAACCAAAGCAAATTATACAATTTACTTCGATTATGAGCATAACCGAAGCAAATAACACTTCCTGCTTCGGTGCATTTGGTTCTGTTGTTGAAAAAATCGAAGCAAATGATATTATTTGCTTTAGTTCTAATTACAACAGAAGCAAGTGAGGCGAGGCAACAAACATATTTTGTACTAGTGGATTTAAAATTTATTTAGATCGAAGTTTGAACGTATAAATTTATATTTTAATTTTGATAAAAGCTGATCAAAACAGTAGAAATGGCTTACGAAACATATCACATTATGTCCGGAATGAGGGTGTTTGGTTAGGGGCGCAGTCGTTGGGTTTGATTTGGAGTTCGAATGAAAATTATCACTTAAACGAATTAAAATATTATTAAATTATTGTATATATATAACCCTTGATCAAACCCCTATCTCTAACTCCACCGTGCTCAACCCTTTTCTCAGCCGCATCATACGATTTAATGGCCTGATTCTTCATAAATTAAATCACTAATTCTTTCTAATCCACAAACCGATTCGCGAATCTCATAAATATGAAAATCGAAGAGTTGAGTTTGATCTTCAATTCCTTACGGTTGTGATCGAAATTCATTGCGAGATTTTGGAGAAACTGTGCCTCAAAGGGCTTCGGTTCGCCCTCGTTTTTCGTGTGCCAGGGAGCGTCGAGCTCTGCGTCGTTCACGGCGCAGGTAGAGGGCACATCGGCGGTTGGCAAGGGGGTCGGCGATCGGATTCCGGCCATGTCTGGAGCGCGCGACGTGGTGATTTTTCTATGGAGTGATGGGTTCAGAAAATCGAAGAAGACGACGGGTTTAAATCCCCCCTAATGACGTGATTAGTTAAATGGTAATTAATTAAAAATTTAATAATCTTAGGTTTAATTAATAAAGCAATTAACCTATAGAATATCATATTTTCCCTATATGACTTCAAAATGGAATGAAACAAGTTGCAGTGCGATCGTGACAACAAACTCTACATTTCAGAACTGACTGGGAGGAATTTGGAAGAAGTTAGAATTTTTGACTAAATTAAACATCCAGTTTAATTTAGTTAAAACCACCACCAATTAAAGATTGACGGAGTGGAAATCGAAGTGAGAAATCTCTCACTCAAAATTTTGTATAGTTATTTATTTTTATAGCTGAATATGTATTGACTACCTGTGATTGCAATATTTGTTTGGTGGATGATGGATGTGTATAGTTTTAATGTCATTACACTAGTACAAAATATGCTTGTTGCCTCGCCTCACTTGCTTCTGTTGTGATTAGAACTGAAGCAAATAATATCATTTTCTTTGATTTTGTTAACAAAAAAACCAAATGCACCGAAGCAGGAAGTGTTATTTGCTTCGGTTATGCTCACAATCGAAGTAAATTGTATAATTTGCTTCGGTTGTATTGACAACTGAAGCAAATGCACCAAAACAAATTATGTTACTTGCTTCAGTTATCCGTACAACAGAAGCAAATAGTGTTATTTGCATCAATTCCTTAGGAACTGAAGCAAATTCATCGAAGCAAATATCGTATTTTAGAAGTCAAAGCAACTACAAAATAATTTAATCAAAATAAATGCACATATCAATAATCATAAACAACAATTATATATATCATTATCTACAATTCATAATAATTAGTAATTATCAATAAATAATTTTTAATTACTAATTATTTGAAATAATCAAAAATTACTTTTTATATTGAATAATAAATTATAGTTAATTAATAATAATTAGTAAACTAAAGTTAATATTTATAAATTACATTTATTAATTAATAAAAAATTATTAATTAATATTAACAAAATAATCATAGATAATCAATATCAATGATTAATTAATAAGTAATGATTAATACTAAAGAAATAGGGAACAACTATTTGAACGCAAATATTTGACATAAATTAGAGGACACAAAATCTCAACCGTTGAAACAATTTGTCTTTATGTGAGGAGTGAAAATTAGAGGGTAGTCCAATGATTAATACTAAAGAAATAATGTTTGTTATTTAGCTTTTAATAATTATTAATCAATAAATACCAATAAATAATTTATTACTAACAATTATATAATTACAAAGACTGATATTTAATAATTAATTATATAATTAAATACTTATGAAGTGATATTTAGTATCCACATTTAATTTAAAATAATTATTGATTAATAGTTATTAGTATAAATTAATTATTAATAAAAATATATTTATTAATTCATAATTAATAGGAAATATTAATGATTGAGAAGTAGCATTTAACAATCAATAATTATATTTGATATTTAACATTAAAAATATAAATGTTAATAAATAATATTTTCTAATCAATATTCAATAATTAATAATTAATTATGTTTAATAATTAATGATTTATGGTTAGTAGTATAAAAAATTATTTAATAATTACTTACTAACTATAAAATATATTTATTATTGTACAATTACTTATTAATAGTAAATAATACCATTAATATTTAATAATTAACTATAAATAATTAGTATTCAATTGTTATAATTCAATATTTCACATTTTACTTATTTATTATAGTTTAGCATCAAATAATTAAAAGTATTATTAATAGACTAATACTACGTTAAATAACTAAGAAATAATAATTATTGCTGATAATAACTAACATACAAATAACGATTTGTGTTTAATAATTAATATTCAAAGATAATTAAGAATAATAAGTAATAACTGATAATTAATAATTTATAAAAGTAAAATTTAATAATTATTATTTAATAATTATTAAGTATAAATTACTTTTAATTAATTAATACCTAAGTAAGGCTATTATTTAATAATTAGAAATTAATATTTATTACTTATTATGTGATTATTATTAGTTACATCTAGAGCCTTTGACAATTATAAACCAAACTAAATAGCCATAAAACCACTGAATATTTTTAACCATTAGATCTGTAGTTCTAACCAACATCTTACCGCTCTTCTTTACTAAACCCTAAATATAGCCCCTGTTCTCTCACCATCCAATGGCCGCCTCTTTTATTTTCATTTAGAGCTAATCGCTTAAAAAACAAATCTCCATGTCAATCCACTGATAATCATCCTATCTTTCGATTTCTTATGATAATCTGGACTTTTCCTTTTGGAAAGCTAATAGTCAATTTCCTCTCTTCTCTAAGCCAGTCGACAGTTTCGACTTCGATATCAATCTCAAGTTTTCCCTCCACACGAAAACAAGTTATCCTATTTTTAGAAATTTTGATGTTTCGGGGAATCCTGATGTTCGACTTCGAGGTCTTTGGTAAGCTCGAGTTTTCCGATTGCTATGGTAGAGTTGATATGGCCAGGTTGTAGTGATGAGATTTAATTTGTTGAAGTTTGATTGTTGAGGCTTTTGTATGGTGTCAAGTTTAATCTGAAGAGGTATATTTCACTATTTTGTTCATTGCTATTTTGAATGTAGTCCATTTGCTATTTTATTTGTTGCGTATGCTATTTTATGGGATATAGGAATTATTCCTTTTGGTGAAATTTATTGTTTAGGACAACCAAAGCGAAATAAGAATACGCTGTACAACCATAGGTATAACTAGAATGGAATGTGGTTTTTTTATTCTGATTGGTTCATGCCAGTAAATTTTTTAGGAAATAATATATTTACGAAGATAGAAAATTATAGTGTAGAATAACATTAAGTAGTATGGTTCTTCAACAAAACAAAGCAAGTGAGGTGATGGCGATCTTTGTGATTAATGAACTGATCTTGTGCATGTGTGAGTTTACATGTTAATAATTCATTAATCTAGCGTTTGGCTCGTATACTTGTTTTTTTAATATTGTTTGACAATATTTTGAATGCATTTTTTATTTTTAGGAATCTGCCTGTACGAAATCCTGTCACTAAAGCATGATATAAGTTTTTGAATGTGTTTACTGGGATACAAGAAGTGGCCGGTTTTTTGTCTAAGGTTTAGTCTGCTTATTGCATAGCCAGGTTAAAACTTAGAAGTATGAAACGACAAACAAAAAAGTTTAGAGAATATTGTATAAATTAATAAGTTAAATACATGTTCCCAGATTATGTTTGGCAATCTTATGGTGTTGGTTACGTGTTGCATATTGCTATTTTTTTTGTTTATTAATAACTAAATACATGTTTGCTAGTTACGATAAGCAATAATTTGGAAAACAAATAAGAATAATATTGCATAATGGTTATCTTTTTTTGTTATTTTAAAATGTTAGTGTGCTTGATTCGTTTGTGTTGCTACTAGCATACTCAAGTAAACTTCGACCCACATATAGAATGAGAGGATAATGCCTAGATTCTGGGTAAGATCAAACCCATATACATTCTTATGTCTAGGAATACCACATACAATTTACATTACCTTGACCCTCATTTTTGACCATTTCGAAAAGTTAATGGTTATGCTATCTTGCATCCGGACTTGATAAGGCTGTAGGCCCGACCCTGGCCCTAGGCGGTCGCCTAGCGCCTCGGGTCCGGGAGGAGGAGGTGAAGGATAGAAGTTGGGGGGCCTCAAACTCGGGTTTTTATGTTAGAAAACATTTCCAGTTAGTGAATGTTACGTAATCTTCTGTAGGCTGAGAGGCAACACCACTTGCATTGGTCCCATGAAACCTTGGTTCGATTCCTTGTAGGCTCCGCATTTAATTTTGCACTTTTTCCACCTTCAAGCTTTGATATGCCATATGTTTTGCCTTATAACTTTAGGCTCCGAAATTTTTTCCGCCTAGGGCCTAGGCTTCCTCAGGGCCGACATTATAAGACTGGAGGTACGTCACTGTTGTGGACCAAAATAAGCCACTGCTAAGAATATTTGATTACAAAAGCACTCCTATTCTACCATAATAATTTTAATTCTTTTAATGTTATTTTGCTGAAGAATAAGAAAAAGTAGCAAAATGAACAAATACAAACCATTCGTTCTTCCTATTCTTAATTTGATTGTATAAACCTGCATTCCTATTTGGTCAGGTTGCCCCTTTCTAAACATAAAAATTTATATGAAAAAATACAAATGGTTTGCATAGCCTATTTTCCTGGATTATTTTGAAAATTTGACTATTACTGAGCATAAATATGCACATGACTAATTATAAAACTGCACTGCAACAGACTTTTTATGATATATGGTATATGTTGATATTTCTTTTCATCGCATGTAAATTATGTTTAATTGATCTTTCAGTTTGTTGTATGTTTGCATTATGTTGTAATTTTGACTTGTAAATTGCGACAGGTGACGAGGTTATATTGAGGAAGTTTGTACTATGTTTAGAGTGGGAGCTGAATTGTGTAAATACTGCAATACATCTTCTTGAAGCTGTGATGTTGTTAGTAAGTTAGAATTTTTAGTTTGTATTTTTTTTTGGTGTAAATACTTGGTACTCCTTGTTTTGTACATCTATCCTACTAGATGTTCCATTTTATTGTAATAAGATCGGGAGTTTAACTCTATCAATGAATTATATTATTTTCTATTATGTTGCCAAATGTATGAATTATTAGCACTGTCAATGAAAGTTTATATTTATTTGTGTATGGTACTGTCCAATTTATATTGTTATTTAATCTTATTGTATAATTGCAAGGAACAATTATTTGTTTTGGAATGTGTATATTCATACTGCTGCATATTTGAGAATTACAGTGGAAAGTAAAGAGGTGTTTTTATTTATTGAAGGAGCCTTTTGCTTCGGTTGTAACCATAACCGGAGCATGAAGTATATCCTTTTTTTAGGATGATGATGCACTTTTTTTGCTCCCGTTGTGCTATCAACCGAAGCAAAAAAAGTTGCTCTTGCTTCGGCTGAGCAACCGAAGTAACAGATTTTAGCCTATTGCGTCGTCTTCATTTGCTTCGGTTGCTGAACAGAAGCAACGGGGGGTAAACAACCGAAGCAACTGACCTGTTTTGTAGTAGTGTTATTATTAAACTGTAAATAAATTCACATGGATTGTGATGTAAACCCCACACGGGTATTGGGACAATAATTTTACACATCGCTCAATTATTTGTTGATGATTGAAAACCTCACACGGGTCTGGGAATGATAATTAATTCACGTCTCCCTTGGATTTGACCGTATGTCAGCCGATTGATTGACAGACTATTATAAGCATTATTTAAATGTTTAATGCTTATACAATTGTAAATTGCACTCTGGATGTGAATTAAATGTTTAATAGTTGTTCATCACTATTTTTGAATACATGTGATGTATGGAATCCAGATAAATATAATCATATGATAATTGACTGAGTCTGATTTCAGTTTAGAAATAACAAATATTTTAAAATAATATTCAGTGAAAAATCGAAATATAATTTTGATGTCCGATTTTGGATGGACACGAAAATATTGAAATATATAAAGCCGAGTTAAGTAGATGTACACCATTTTAACTTAAACGGAATTTTCTGTCAATTTTATTCATTTTATAATGAATATCGAAAAGATGCAATTTCAAAATCTGATATTTTCAAAATATTATCATTTTAATATTATAATGATATGAAATATTCAATTTTGATTTAAAAATCGAAATGTAAGTTGGAATCGTTTTTAAAACAAATTTGTAAACGTTTTATATAAAATGCATTCTAAATGGAAATCGACGAAATATTATATATATATATATATAAATGGTTTGAATAGAATGTATCGCACAGCGACCGTTCGCGAATTTCAATCATTAACTTCAAATTGGTATAACGGGATGTCCGACCGTCGGGTTCTCCTAAAATCGGAACACTTGGGTTTGTATCGAAAAGAGCTTTTGATTGATAATAAGAGATTTGAAATCTAAAAGTTAGATTTCAAAATATGCCCAAATCAGTTTTGGAAATTTTCGTTGTGAATGCAGTTCGGTTGCCAATATTGGAAACTAGCTGTAAGTGCCTTATTAAAATTATTAAAAATATGAATAAATTATGGGAAATCATAATAAATGATTTGAAATGATTTTGAATGGAAAATTCCACGTTTGTAAAGATAAAAGATATTTTTATCAGAATAAGTTGTTTATCAACTTAAGTAAAGAACTAAAAGGAATTGAAATGGTTCTAATATAACTAGAATTTTCCAACGTATGAATTGGAATGGATTTGAATGAAAATAATCTTCAAAATATTTCGATATTGGATTCCCTGATTTTACGGATATTGTTGAGGAATTTGGAAGATACAGATATCGTTATTCCCAATACGATATCCGTTGGTTTCAGAATTTGATATTGAATATAAGCCGATATTATTATTATTCAGAGCCTTGTATTTAATATCAGATAGGACTTTGGGTTTGTCATGAATGGCGTCTTAAATAAAACTATTCTTAAACCAAGTTGAGAAAGGAATAAATCTTTTAATTAAGATTAATGAAGTTTTCCAATTTATAAATATAAATTGGAATCAAATGGTAGTTGAATTTAGGTTGATTGTGAACAATGTTTTAAATAACATTTGTTCTTAAAACCCAATTAACAGTGAAAATATGATTTGGAATTTATAAATCTTTTTATTAAGATTTAATGGAAATTTTCCAAAGTAAAGTTTTCCAATTTAATACATTAAATTGGAATTGAATGGAACTCGATTTAATAATAATCGAAATGAGCTTCTTTGAATGAAGACCATTACTATATATGGAATTTAAAAGGCTTTGTCATTGTTCCATTTATATTATTAGTCTGATACGGAAATTTATATCGATTATATATTGATCTGTTTTCTGTGAAGATTCCATAGTTAATGGAAGCTGACACTACGCCATAGATGACATACGGCAACCCCAGAGAAGTGACACAGTAGGTGCCAAAAAGTGTTGCTATAGGCAAAAAATGATCTGTGGCAACACTTTTTTGGGGTTGCCTTTTGCCGCATTGCCTTAGAGTCAAAGGCAACACCTTTGCGACCCTATGGTAACATCAGTACTAGTATTGCCACAGGTACCACTACAACAAAAAATACCCTTTCACAACTGCCAAAAACAGTTGCAATATGTCTAGTACAGCTGTCAATCATAATAAAGTCAACCTTTTTTACAACTGTTCCTAGCAGTTGTTAAAATTTGTTTTACAGCTGCTAAAACTAATTACACCTCAACTGCTATTAATCAAAGATTTCATAATATTATAATAAATATTATTATAACACAATATTTTATTCAAATAAATATTTTATTTCAACATTTCAAATGATAAAAAAAATTTGACTCCACTATTGTACATTCACTCGTATATTACACAATCATTCATATTTACATACATTCCTCACTACATTGTCACTCAATTCACTCATATACAGACTCACACATACAACCATAAGCAAGAAAAAAAATACACGAAAATGATTATATAAACTAAATTGTGAATACTACTACGTGGGTTGGATGATATCTCACATTTAACAGTGATCTTCATGATGCAAAATATTTAATAGTTATGCTCAGTGACCACTTCATATATAAAGAAAAGTCGACTAATTTGTACCTAGTAACCTGAGCGAAGAACCAATCTTTTGTGTAATCGCTTTCGCCTATAGTATAAACTAGATCCCCATCAGGTACAATTCTCTGTACCTCTCCCATAAACCATACTTTCTGTATCTGTAATGAAACTAGGATAATTAGTTTTAAATTTTACATTTTACATAATGCAGAACAGAAAAATGAAAACAGAAAACAAGTCATGCACAAAAGAAGAGAAAATGTAACTAGTTTACATATTGGATACAATATATGACATAAATCAAGGTTCTTGACTATTTACGCTTTTATGTAGCTCCAACACTGATAGGTGATAACATATATAAGCACTCTAAGTTGAATACAACACAGTTTTCTCTGCAGACGACTGACAGTATCTACATACAAGTAGGAAAAGAAAAAAACATAATCAGGTTTCAGTTTAGCATATAATACATTAAGAAGTTTCAGCGAAGGGCATAAGCAGCAATTTGTCGGTAGCAGATAAAGATTTCAGCGATGTTTCCACAATGTATAACAACTTCAAAATTTTTAAAAGGAGTTTAAAAGGATTTAATATTAAAGACGTACCCTCCATGCAAAATCTCATCAATGCATAACAGGATCAAATTTAAGTGCGCCAGTGCTTCTCGTTTGTGTACACCTTTCCTGAGATTGGAAAAACAATCAAGCCATGAGGACGATGATGTATAAATTACCCAAACCAAAGTTACAAAGGATGAATTGCATGAAACATCATTTACTCTAACTTGATGATCCTAACCAAGGAAGAGAAAGAGAAGCAGGTAGCTGGAGAAATATGAACTCACTTGGGTTCATAATGTGTTATATGTATAAGGTTATTAGATATTCTGAGGCTTACGATAGTATAACGAAACTGACTTTCTAATATGCAGAGTCGAGTCATCTCAACCAAGACTTTATCTCTTCCTTCTACAGCTTGATCATTTACTGAGTGCGGTCATGTCAAATGCGATTCAGTTAATAATTAACATATATGGCTCCACCCTACATGGTATCGCTCCGAACTATGCAAAGATGCAACTCTTTTGATCGCATGGTATGCTTCATTGCATACACCAATGAAAAGCCTTGCCCCTTTAAACGTTTATGGGATATGATGTACCGTCTCCTCAATCACTCCACCTATGTCTCCTGTAGCCCTAGCTTACAATGGCCTTGGACTAAATTGTCCTCAACCCAATGTGCCTACTTTGAATCTGCCTTACTTTAGCAGGCTAAAATCGTCTTTGAATGCACATGACATAGACGATTATTATATGATGTAAGAGCAGTTGATCAAGAATTTGTGTTTGTCGAGGCTCAATTCTAATTCTAATCGTGGGACGCCGATCGATGAACCAGAATCCAACAAACCTAGATAAGTTGTTTTCTGCTGAGCTTTCGTTGTCTCCTAGTTAAATACTGAACAGAAAGCAATGTTTTCTCCTTCTTATAGAATTGCATTATTGAACTAGTGACATATCAATACCAATGAAGAAGATTTGGACAAGAATGAAATGATCAGATGCTACTCTGGTGCTTATTTGGCAAACGTGAACCCTATGAATAAATATTTTGCATACAAATTGTTTCCACTCATCAAAATGACACAGCCAGGCATCACTTTGGCATAACCACAGTCAGAATGAGTGCATGATTGAATAACACACGGGTTGGTACTATTGTGGGAAAAATTAATGTGGCAACAACAATCTATTCCACATAAACTACACCAAACATTTAATTCATTCGTACCTGTACCTATCACAGCTGAATCCATCGCAGCAAGAAAACCCTTGAAGCCCGTGGTACAAACGTCTTTATCACAAGTAGAGCGGAGAGGCAGACTGGCAGCGTCTACAGCAGGTCGGGAAACAAAGGAGAGGGATGGAAAATCATCGTCAGAAGGAGCAATTTGTAGCGGAATCGAAGGAGCAGAAAGCCGTTGAACGGAACGAGAGGCCTCGCCAGAGGAGACAACAGTGCCATTATGAAACTGGTACCTGTTCAGATCTAGATTGAAAGTCAGATCCGCAAAAAAAGATCCGCCATTTTTGAAATTATTTTTTGATAAGAATTTGGATTTTAGTTTAGGGTTTGAACGATTTAGGGTTGTGAAAGTGGAAGCCGGCCATAATTTCTCAAGTGAAAACAAAGAGAATCATTTTTCAACGGGAAAATGAAAATTTAGGGAAAAGAAGCTGAGTTGTTGAAGGAAAATCAGATTGACGCGGATCAGTAACGTGGACCATTGGATCATGTTGACGCGGATTGATAATTTTACTCACGTGGCTACTGCAACACTTGTTGATATCTATGCTAACACATTGAAGTGTGCGTTGCAATAGACAAAAAACAGCATAGCAATGGTAACATTGTAGCAAGCAACACCATGGGTTTTCGTTGCGATATGTCATCTATGGCGTAGTGTGATATGGGTTTATTGTGAACTGTGTTTTAAATGACATTTGTTCTTTAACCTAAATAAAGACAGGATTTATTTCCTAAAATTTGAATAATCATTAGGTAATGATTTTTGAGATTAAAATTAAACTAGAGTTTTAATGAGTCTTTAAGTAGATTAAAAATGAGAATGAAATAATTAAATTTATCGAATTCATGAAATGATCGAGAATGGAGTACCACCAATTTTACTCCATGCGATAGCCAAATCTTTAGTTAGATTTGAAAATGTGAAATGGTAATTAAATTTACCAATAACACAGGTGGTGTTAGATATGGAGTACTACCATTTTTGCTCCATGGGATGAATAGGTTGGGATTGGGATTAATAAATAAATGGTTACTTCCGTAAGGCTCGATAATCCCGACTAGTTAATAAACCTTGTTCTGGTTTAGATTGTGAAAGGATCAAAATAAAATATTTTGAAATTAATATCCAAAGGAAGATTAAAGAATAAATTTAAAAGAACTTATCTTTGATCAAATTAATGGGAACCTTTCCCCTAAGATGTGAATATTTTAATAAAAGAATATTTTGAATTGGAATGAGGCGTATGATGTGTTTTTAAATCACTTGATTATTGATTATAAAATACGCGAGTTATTCGAAAAGACCAGGTTTATCCCATTCTGAATAACTGATACGGTGACTAAAAGTCGACGATGAAGACCGTGGTTGAAGACCAGAGATCTTCACATCATTTGGATGATTACTGATGTCTTGATTGGGCTGTACACCTAAGTGGTGATCGTCCAGACGTACTTAGAGATCGACCGGATATGCGAGGACCTCTCTCTTGCAGGTGCCTTCGGTTTTGTTCAAACCCAGAACGGACTTGAAAATGGATGTGTGTATGACATTGGATTTCATTGTGTGATGATTGATTTCTATTAATATATATATATATATATATATCTGTTTGGTGGCGGATAATTTATTCTTTTGCTTAACACCCTTCTCTGAGACGTACGAGCTTAGAGGTTGTATATTGATAGACATCAGTTGTATGGCATGAATTGTCAATGTGGCATGTTAAGATGCAAATGATCACGACTTTTGTTGAAAAGCAAAGTGTTGTGGATGATGATCAAAGCACAAATTTAATTAGCTTAGCTTTGTGTATAGCGTTAATTCGCGAGCCTCACACCCTGGTATGAGTTAGAAACGGGATCGTGACTGCAGGGAGTGCATGTGTTTCTTTCTAGCTAGAAGTGGTGTCATGGTATGGAGCCCAGACATTTTTACTTATGGGTTAATGGATTGAGAGGCGCCTCGGATATAGAGCCGACTAAGCTCGAATAATAGGTCCGATAGGACCGGGAAACGTATTGTTCAGAAATAACTAGTCCACTAAAGTAAGTGTGGACCGTCCCCGAAGATCCAAGGGCTCACCAGCGTCCAAGTCCTGAGCATCCCCCTAGTGATGGCCCAAAACCAGTAAGAAGACATCCCTTAACATGACTCATGATGGAAATCCAATTTCCAATACGCGACCTTTCGGTTTTAGTTATAAACCTATATGGCGAGTGTAAAAACCAGGATTTTCATAACCAATTAAATTTTTTATTTTAGCTATTTTAATGAATTTTGAATATTTAAAATGATTTATTTTAAATAATAACAACTAAAAAATTTATTAGAATCGAAGTTAGAATGTATATATTTATTTTAATGATAAAACAAGCCTGAAATGGCATGGTAGTTTGAAAATTTGATTTATAATTTCAAATGAATGTATAGATTTCAAAATAAATCGGATTTCAGTAAAACCAGAAATATTTGAATCTTTTTAATTATATCTTTCTAATGAATGTTAAAAATCCAGATTTCATAACGAGAACTGAAAGTTATGTCCTGTTTAAAATTCAAAATAGTCACTATGGAATATATATATATATATATATATATATATTTAATATAATATATAGCCCTTAAAAGTAGCCATTTTGCAAACGACCTCCGTTTTCGACGAAACCACTTTGGTTGGATCCGGATTGTCAAATTGTTGCTTGATTCCAATTTTCATAATTTTTGGAATTGATATGTGAGCGTGGTGAATTTAAACGTGTTTGGTAATTTTAGTTTGAAATTAATCATCTGGAAAATGACCTTTTTTCAAACGGTCTCCTAATTCGACGAAATTAATTTTGTTAGGACTGTATCATCAAAACATAGCTAGATATATTTTTTCTGGAATTTTTGGAGTCAGTATGTGGCCTTAGTAAATTAAAATGTACGTTCAAATTCAGTATATATTGATTTCTATTTTAATTTTGAGAAAAACTGATTGTAACAGCCAAATTGGGCTACAAAACATATTCCATTGTGTCCAGAAAGGGGGTATTTGGTTAGGGGCGACAGTCGTTGGGTTTGATTTGGAGTTCGTATCAATAGGAGGGTATTTTTGAAATTAAAATAAAATAAATAATTTAATATAAATACCTTGGCCAATCACAAAATTCCAAAACCCTAATCCATCTCAGGCCCGCCGCCATTCACAATTTCAAAGGCTAATATCGTTCCAAAATTATCCCTTAATCTCTCGTTGTTATTTGCGAATTACATTAGAATTGTTAAACAAACATTGAAGAGAAAAGTTTGATCTTCATTTTCTTACGGCTATGATGGAAAATGGCTGAGTGGTTTTGGAGATTCAGTGGCTCAAACACGTCGAGTTTCAACCGAAATTGGGATTTCTACGGGTGAGCGAGTTTCACGATGAGGGTGGCGGGGGTCAGCGATGGTGGCGGCTCCTCGGTGGCGGTGTCTGATGGGTTTTCAATCGCCTCGTGTGGCGTGCATTGTGGAAGGAGGGAGCCGAAGTTTTGTTCGGCTGAAGCAAGTCTCGAACGTGAAAAGGAAGAAAGGCCAGTGGCCTTCAGATCTAAGAATGGACGGTGGGAACTCAGTTGCGTTTAAATGTTGAATGTTGAATGTTTAAATCAGCATAACTTCTCCAAACAGAAACAGAATCGCGCAAACTCAGTTGCGTTGAGATCATGTTAAAGAGCACTACAAAAATATTTAGAATTGTTGGTGTATATTTATATCAGTTTTAATCATTATAAACTGTATACGGCGCCTGATAGCTCACCTCCCTCGTCCACAGACCATGGACAATTAAATTGATTGTATTATGTTTTGTTTGTGATGTTGTGATGATTAACATATTAAAATAATGTTAATATTAATGTGGTAATTGAAATTAAATTATAAATATTTATTTATAATTTAAACAATGAAAGTTGGTCAAATAAAAAATAATTCAAAGCAAAATAGAATTGGTTAACCAATGATTTATTTCAATAAACGGTTGTTGTTTGAAAACCCCACACGAGTATTGGGATGATATTTGACATACACTAGTCCCAATATTTAGTTGTATGTCAATCAATGAGTTGACAGGCTGTGATGAGCGTTATTTATTTATTTTAATGCTCACACAGTTATAAATTTCACTCTGGATGTGAATGGACTGTTTGATGATTATTTATCATTATTGTTGCATACATGCGATGTATGAAATCCATATAACTGAAATTGTATGGTAATTGATTGAGTCGCATTCCAATTCAGAAATAAAGAACATTTTTAAATGAAGAATAATTTTAAAATAAATAATATTTTAAAATAACGAATATTTTAAAATAATATTCAGTGAAGAATAAAATTATGATTTTGATGTCCGATTTTGGATGGACACAAAAATATTGAAATGTGAAGCCGAGTTAAGTAACAAACGCCATTTTAACCCGAACGGGTTTATCGATCGATTTTACTCATTTTGCGATGAATATAAAAAAAAGTGATTTCAAAATTTAATATTTTGCAAATATTATCATTTTAAAATTATAATGATATGGAATATTCAATTTGGATTTAAAAGTGAAAATAAAGTTGAAATCGTTTTAAAATGAATTTATAAATAATTTATAAAATACGTTTTCAATGGAAGTCGACGAAATATATATATATATATATTATATTTAATGGCCTGAATAGAACACGTCGTGCAGCGACCGTTCGCAAATTTCGACCATTAACTTCAAATTGATGTAACGGGAGATCCGACCGTCAGATTCTCCTAAAATCGGACCGTTGGGTTCGTATTGAAAAGAGATTTCCAATGAATATAAGAGATTTGAAATATAACGGTTGGATTTGGAATTATGTGCAAATCAAATTTGAAAAAGGTCGCTATGGATGCAGTTCGTTGGCCATTATTAGAAACCGACTGTAAGGGCCTAAATAAAATATGGAAAAATTATGTAAAATCATAATAAATGATTTGGAAAGATTTCGGATGAAAAATTCCAAGTTTGAAAAGATTAAAATATATTTTTATCGAAATGAATTAGTTATTAACTAGAAAAAATAATCCAATGTTATAAATAAATTGGATTTGTAAATGGTTTTAACATAACCAGAATTTTCCAATGCATGAATTGGCATGGATTTGAATAGAAATAATCTTCGGAATATTTCAATATTGGATTCCGTGATTATACAGATATTGTTGAGGAATTTGGAAGATATAAATATCGTTAATCCCAATATGATATTTGTTGATTTCAGAATTTGATATTGAATATAAGCCGATATAATTTCTATTCAGGGCCTTTTATTTAATGTCAAATTGGGTTTTTGGTTTGTCATGAACGGTGTCTTAAATAACAATATTCTAAAACCCAGTTGAGAAGAGAATAAATCTTTAAATTAATATTTAATGAACTTTTCCAATTAATTAATATTTAGTTGGAATTAAATAAAATAAATTGGATTTTTGGGTTTGTCGTGGATGGTGTGTTAAATAACACTGTTCTTTAACCCAGTTTAGAAAAGAATAAATCTTTTAATTAAGATTCAGAGAAATTTACCAATTAATTAATATTTAATTGGAACTAAAATGAAAGTTGATTGTGGGTTTATCGTAGACTGTGTTTTTAAACGACATTTGTTCTTTGACCCAATTAATAGTGAATTTATAATTTGGAATTTATAAATCTTTTTATTTAGATTTAATGGAAATTTTCCAAAATAAAGTTTTCCAATTTGTATATTAAATTGGAATTGAATGGAATTCGATTTGATAATAATCGAGATGAGTTTATGTGGATGAAGGCCGCTAATATATGTGGAATTTAAAGGGCCTTGTCGCTATTCCATTTATATTACTAGTCTGATACGGGAATTTATATCGATTATACACTGTTACGATTTCCGTGAAGATTCTATAGTTATGGAAGATGATTTGGGTTTATCATGAGCTGTGTTTTAATTGACATTGGTTCTTTAACCCAGTAAAAGATAAGATTAATTTCTTAAATTTGAATAATCATTAAGTAATGATTTTTGAGATTAAAAATGAACTAGAGTTTTAATGAATCTTTAATTAGATTAAAATGTGAATGAGGGGATTAAATTTATCGAATCCTTGAAATGATCGAGAATGGAGTACCACCAGTTTTACTCCAGGCAATAGTTAAATCTTTAATTAGAATTGAACGTGAAAGGTTAATTAATTTAACCCAGAGCACAGTGGGTGTTAGATATAAAGTGCTACCAGTTTTGCTCCATGGGATGAATGGATTAGGATTGGAAAATAATAAATGATTATTGCGGTAAAGTTCGATAATCCTGACTAGTTAATAAAATCTTTTGAAATAGATATCCAAAGGAAGATTAAAGAATAATTTAAAAGAATTTATCTTTGATAAAATTAATGGGAACCTTTCCCTAATAGTGTGAATATTTTATTAAAAGAATATTTTGAATTGGAATGAGGCGTATGATGTGTTTTATATCACTTGGTTATTGATTATAAAATACGCAAGTTATTCAGAAAGACCGGGTTTAACCCATTCTGAATAATTACTATGACGATTAAAAGTCGACGATGAAGGCGGTGGTTGAATACCAGAGATCTTCACATCGTTTGGATGATTACTGATCTCCTGATTGGGTCGTACACCCAAGACAAGGTAATAAGTGGTGATCGTCCAAACGTACTTGGAGATCGATCGGATATGTAGGGACCTCTCTCTTGTATTGGACATAAGGGACGAGGAATAAGGTGCATCCAGTTTCGTTAAGACCCAGAACAGACTTGTAAATGATGGTATGTCTGACGTTGTATTCCTTTATACTGTATTCGTTGATCTCTGCTAAATATATATCTGTTTGGTGGCGGAAAATTTATTCTCTTTCTTAAAACCTTTCTCTGAGATATATGAGCTCAGAGGTTATATATTGGTAGAAGTCAATGGTATGGTATGGATTGACAATGTGACATGCTGAGATGCATGGATCAAGGCTTTTATTGAAAAGTAGAGCCTTGTGGATGATGATCAAAGCATAGCTTTAATTAGTATAGCTTTATATAGCATTACTTCGCGAGCCTCACACACCAGTATGATGGTGAACTGATGGTCAGGTCAGTATGCTTTCGATATGAGGATGGATTCGGTCGACCGAGATGATCTGAGTGTGGTTGCCCCACGCTCAGAGGGCTTGGGCAGACCCCCCGATTCTTAGAGGGATAGAGTAAGCGGTGTTTTCTCTCGTTGGGATGTAAGCCGCAATGATACTTTGTAACGTACTAGAAAATTCGATGCTCGAATTTTTGACACAACCACATCCTGTGTCCAAAACGCGAGTACCAAAAATCCAGAACGTTAAAGAAAGAAGTTAGAGGGTGAGATAAGAAAGAAAGATTAGAATAGAAGAAAAAGGAGAACTAAACACAATACACAGTCTCACATCGCAGCGTAATAAAATATAATACAGAAATAACTCTTTATGGAAAACGTGAAATAATACTTACAATTCATCAGGGTACAGCGGCCATTTTATTCATCTGGACAGTTATAACAATCTGTAATCATTTTCAACACACAGCGGAATAATATCTAAATATATGATACGTATGATCTCCTCCAGCTCGTCTCCTGAAGTCTGTATCATCTTGCCTTGAACTTGTACAACTCGGTCTGACCCAACTCGATCTGACCTGAGCATTACAAACGCCAAGGTGAGTCTGGTGAACCTGCATGAGAAAAACCCACTAAATTATTGGTATCATCCAACTTGATTTTAAAGTTAAAAATCATTTCGAAAGAAAATGATAATCGTAAGACCAATCCACACATAAACACGGACGGTTTTTACCTTACGATAACCCAAACCATTTTTGAAATCAATATCTTTTCGGATATTATAATAGTGTCTAAATACAAATAAATATCAATCTAGCAGAATGCTTGCATCTCACGCTCTACATATATAGTATACAATCAAAACCGCAGACGCTTATCGGAGATTGGATTTCCAACCATGACAAGGTATGGGAACATCTACCGATAGTGTATCTCTAGAGGGGATTACACTGGGTTCAACAAGAATGTCTTGCAACCCGGCCCACACATGACCGACCACTCATTTCTCTTGAGTGTATCGAATATATTGTCACCTACAGTTGCTAGCAACATAACTGTTCCCAGGAGATACATAAGTGAAAAGAAGTAACAAACTCAATATTCTTTAGATGGTGGAAATACACCCTAATGGGTGCGACCGACATAGCCATGCTGCCTGCCCGATTTTTGTCATTTCCCAGTTGTGAGGCTTGAGGTTATAATCATATTTCTAGATCATCTAGCCACCATTCACTTTCAATTCCACATCGTCAGATCCATCGGAAAATCGCTAATTCATTTCTCCAAAAATACTCAGATTGTTGGGCTAAAGAAGTTTCCCTTCTTTGCCACCAACTTCGTACGTTTGGAGAAGTCAACGTACGTAATCCCTTTGGAATACTCTGTCAGACATTCGTCCATACAAGTTGTCCTGGGACTGGACAAACCGAAGGCACTCTCCTACTGCATCCTAGGAATCACCCTTTGGATCAGTAGCGAGTAGTCCTTGCCATCCGTCGATTTCAACCACGATAGGATCACCATCAAAATATCTCCAGGCGCGACTCCAGAGAATTCGACCAGTAGTCCTTTCGCTTATGAAGATCTATGGTCTTCACCGCTCCATCTTCAATCCGTATATTCTAGATTTACGTATTAGTTAGTTCGGAATGGTTTTCAAATAAATTTGATCTCAGTCTTTCCGTACAAACCATTGTATAGGCCAGATTTGATAGTCAGTTATTTAACAATCAAATAAACAACCATTCATCCATAAAAGAAAACTGAATTCACTGATTTGATATTTATTATCATTTTAGCCCCTTTGTGATTAACCAATAATTTGTTTAAGACTTCTCTATTTTTCAATAAATGAAATATTCACTTTCTCTTCTTATATAAATATATAAGAATATTCAAAACTCTTTCATTTTAAAATACATTTAAGAACACGCTTCTCATCTCGGTCATCAGTCTCTAACCTTAAACTAGTAAGAAAATAATTCTCTAAGTATCAACCCCGAAGGCCGAAACCAACATCAAATCGACACTCAGAAAATCATTCAACTCACTAATTCCCAGTTAGTTTCTAATTCCCTTAACTTCATTCCTTAACTTCTAAACGAATAAAATTTCCAGTTATTCACTATTACTTTAAACGAGATATTTATGTCCAATTTATCATTATTCCAAATATTTTACTTTTAAAGTATGATTTCCAAACCATCATAGACCAATCCATAAATATTCTTTATTACTCCTTTGTAGTTTTTATTTCAACTTATCTCAGTTAATTTCAATAACTTCATTCCATAAAAATATTCGTATAATTTCCCTATTCATAATTATCAACTATAAATCTTATATAAAATTCTTTAATATAATATATATTATATTATTCAAATTAGTTGACTTAAATTCAATTAGATTTTATAATATAAGAACAACTTTTCCTAAACTTCCTTCATTTTGCAAAATATTTGCTTTGCCCCTTATTCATTTCAATTGTGAGATGAAATTCATATTTGACTTATAAGTCAATTATATTTCATACTTACAAAATTCAAGTTTCAGTTATAACTTCTAATTATGGAGTTATCTTATATTCCCTTTGTACTTGGAAAATTTCCATCTAATTCAAATACGGGTTTCAAATCCAATTTCTATTTTATTTCCAAATTCTCGCTCAAAATATATATCTTCAAAATTTTCCAATAACAATAACTTTATCTCTTTTATCACACCCTTATAAAATCGACCCTTTCAACATATCTACTTTTAAATTCTATTTAATTTGGATTCTGAATAACCATTTATGTTTGGAAATAAATATTTCCTTTATGCTCTTTTTATAATCCAAATTTCTATTTTCAACTCATTTACTTTAACACCTATTCACCTCTCCTGTGAATAATATTTCTCAATGCAAATACATACTAGAATCATTAAGTCGAATTCGATTTTACTTGAAACTTCAAGTTTCAATTTATTTATAACTTCTAATTATATAATCTCTTTTATATTTTCTTTTTAACAAATCTACATTTGTAAACTATTTGCATTATCCTCTATTCCCTCCACCTGTGAATAAAATCCATTCTTGTCTTGTTCAGTCAACCTGAATTCATATTTGAAATTTCCCGTTTCAAACTTCAATTTATAACTTCGAATGATAACGTTATTCTCCTATAACCTTGCCAATAAATTCCATTTGTAATTGAAAAATTCAAATCTATTAAAATATCGATTTTAAACCCAATTCCCACATATCTTCCAAATTTATACCTAGATTATATTTTTTTGAATTCTTTAATAATAATTATTATTTCACTTCTTTATAAACTTTGCTTATAAAATCAACTTCTCGTTTTATTTGTTAAATAGATCTTTACCGTTTAATTCCATTTATAATTCGGTTCCAAATAACATTTCTATTTGAAAAACAAATCTTTCTTTAAATACTTTTATTTATTTAAACTCTGTTTTAAAACCCATATATTATTTTTGACACTTAAGAACATCAAAAATCGAGGTCAAATGTTATCACACACCCACACATGTCTTACACTATCACAGGTGATCAATCAACATATATATGGAAACAAACAAATAAACAAATGTTGAGGGACCCAGTTGGATCCCTCCAACTTGTTTTCCTGCATCCACAGATGTTAGTCAACAATAATAATACCCATCCTACTTTGAGGAAGGATATTGCGGTATAGAAGGTCATCCACTATATATATTGTGGGGCGCATAGGGAAATCATCCGCTAATGGTACTGCGGGCATCCGCTAATGATACTACGGGAATTATCCAATGACCAATATTGTTATTATATACTATTATAATATAATATTATCACTTTATATCAATCAATTTAGCAGCCAACAAGCAATCAATAAAATTTGAAATATTAGAAATAGTCCCCAATAATTTAACTGAGTGAGTTTAACTCACCTCGATTTTTTGTGCTGAATAGCCGTTTAAAATTCCATATCGTCTAAGCATCGCATCTACTTCCTGGTCTCGAATAAATTGATCACCTACGATTATTTAAATTTTATTAATGACTAAACGATTGCTAATTCAAATTAACTCAACAAGTAAATAACTTAATCTAAACTAATTATTAAAATAAATTTTCCTACGTGTATTTATAAAGTAAATATTCATTTATTATAAATTTGGTACTTAAATAAATTTTCTATGTAAAAATCAAATTTAAAAACGTATACCTTATTTGCCTTCTCATATGTCATAATTCAATTCAATCCAACGAACATACCACTTGATCTCAACCTGAGCTTCCCCATCAGTAAAACAAACCCTTCACCTTACTGTTTAACAATAATACCCCATTCATCATCAACACCACACAATTGCCAACACCAATTTGCGTATACTCCTGTTCATCACCCTTACACCATTCATACTCCACTGTAATGCTTTAAAACCTCCTCAGCCAAAAATAACCTGACACTCACCTCCCTCCTACAGTCTCATGCGTGTTAGACTTACTTCTAGTTCACCTAAAACAAAGCCAACCTTCCTCATGCTATGTAACCAAACACCCAGTTCCCAGTTTTATACTAAATACTCAGAGTTCAACTCTGCTTCATCGACCGATTAACTCCATTAAAACAAACAGAACCGAACCCTCCAATACATCCATCGCACTTGACGAATCCCGAAATTTGGCAAATCATCTTCCCCAAAATTCAACATAGTATTAACTGACAGACATCCTCCTTCCATCAACAGTCCATGGTTCAACACTGTTTGTGCCTACACAAACCGATCTCCCCAAAATACCACTGCCAAACAACACTACTTCCCCTATCGAGCTCCAGATTCACCTCAGTACCGCCGCCCCTTTTACACCATGATCCGCCCAGATAACAGTCGAACTCCACAACGCACCCAGTCATCACAATCACCACCAGTAAAATTCAAACTTCACGAACCCCAGCTCACTCAACCCTCCATAAATAGAATTCCACACAGCATTACCAATGAATCACGTACCTCGATTTAAGGACGGAACCCCCCTTTGATACACATCGCACCCCTTAACGAATAGAAATCCCTTCTGCAAATAATCGCATCACCCTGATTTGCGAGAGTTCCAAATTTGTCTTGAGGTTCAGATTCGCCACTATTTCAATTCGCGATGAACAGAAATTGGCAATGCCCCTTCCGATTTAGATTTCCGATTATTTTTTTTGTATCAGAGGAATTATTTCGTGATGGATCAGAAGGCATGAAGGGTTTTGCTCAGATTGTTTTGGTTCTCGTTTGACTGGGAGGAGTATATATGAATGAAAGAAATGAATTTAAACTGATTTTGTTTTGTCTGAAAAGAATGCCTTGAATTATTTCATTTGCTTTGGTGATGGAAGAAACAATTGAAGCAGCGCTGAATTTGTAGAAGCGAACAGGAGAAGATAGAAACAACGTCGAGTTCAGTAGGATATAGGTAGAGTTCGCTGTAGTGTACCATTTCTGAAATCTTCATGGAGAAGGGAAGAGTTTGACGTGATAAATTAAAAGACAGGACGATGGTAAGTTTGCAGAATAGTCTGTAATAGAAGAATTAGGTCGTCTCCTATTTAAATTTTATTTTGATTTATTAATTTTATTTATTTTAATGCGGTGTCTTTAATTAAAATATTCTGCAGCTCTGAACCCCTATTTGAGTGCAGCGAACGATATTTCTAGCATTCAACCACCATTCTGAACACGCTGGAACAATTTCCACAGTCTAATTTGACCATATACCGAAGATATTAAATTAAATTGATAATTTAACATTAAATTTGATTTAAATATGTATTGACTCAAATATGAACAATTCTATTGAAAATAAATTCTCATTATCATATATATTTTCAAATTGAATTCATATAACTTTCAGAATGAACATAAATCTCGATATTATATTTTTCCCATTAAACCAATATTAAATTGATTTAAAATCTATTTATTTTATTAAATAAATCATTACGGTTTATAAATGATTTCACAGCGACTATTTCAAAATTTGATTTGGCGATAAATAATAATATAAAATACGAAATTCTGATTTTTCTCTTTTATTACAAAATTATAGTTTGATAGATTCAAATATTTCTTGTTTCAGCAAATTCCGATTCATAACGGATCCTGTATACCCAAATGAAGTTCAAAAGTGAATATTACGAACTACCGTGCCATTTCGAGCTCGTTTTAATTAATATATAATTAGACGTTTCAAAACTTCGATTTAATTAATATAAAATTCCATTTATATTATGATTTCAATATATAAACCAATTTAAATATTCAAATATAAATCGAGAAAAATGCAGGACGTTGCATTCCTTCCCCCTTAAAAATATTTCGTCCCCGGAATTTTAAGTAGAAAAAATAGCTATATCTCATTAACTTCTCCCAATCCATCCATGCAACCCGACACTTACTCCAATATCCTATTTATTGACCAACTTGCTTGCTTGTTATTCTACTCAAAAATCCTCAACTTTGATTAATTTTTTGTTAACAAAAATTTTCAAAACTGTTGAAATTTTTTCTAACTCCCTAAATTTTCGAAAAATTTCGCCAGCACCTCCCTTGTACGGGTCAATAGTTCAAACCTCAACTCACCTCTCTAGGCCCTTCTCATTCAAAAAGAAAATCAAAAAGCCAAGTGGCTTGCCTATTCGGCGCATAAAATCTCATATGGAATTTAAACATGTACCTTTTTGTCGGGCAACTCATATTTATTCTTCACACTTGCTTCTATCCAATAAACCTGTACAATCACATACACATCCATTCTTATTTGATCACAATCAATTCAACTTTTTTCTTCAAATTCGCTAGTTTATCCATTAATTGGCTTTCTTGTTCACTTGTGACAATCTAATCGACCATGTTTGCATATGTACTTTTGCTTGCCACCAAATCGAGTTTTATTTATAACTCAAGTTCCAGGTTAATTTTCAATTCACAAGTTATTTTAATTTTTCACTTGAGTTCCAAGTTTTATTTACGAGTCCGTATAAATATTGAGTTCAAATTTCAATCTAAGTCAAACTTAATTCGATTTACTCTCCATTTAATTTCTATTCAACTCAAGTTTATACAATCCATGTTAATACTCAGTATTCAATATATATACACACATTCATTTTTATTTCAAGACTCGATTTCATAGTCCAACTCAATTGGATAACCTTTCTAGTCATATTCAATTTTTTTACTCGAACTGGATTTATTGCAATTCACTTATTATTTCACTCGATACATTTAAACTGCATGTGTCGAGTTACATTTAGATTATCAACATTCAATTTATTTGTATTTCAACTTGTATTCAAGAATTCTCATTACATATTTATCCAATAATTCATTTCAGTTCAATATGGTTTTAGTTTCAATCTAAACTATTTAACTTACTTTTTAGCCAAGTTTCAATCCATACAATTCATTATATTGGAATTTGTTTCTTAGCTTCCAATTTATTTCCCGAATACTGATTTTTATTTCAAACTTCATTTCTTTTATCTTTTGGTTATACTTAACCATTTTCATCCCATAATACCATTTGAATTATAAAAAAAAATCAAATACCAATAATATTTAAGAAAACTATATTTTTTATAAATAAAAATAGATTTGGGTAAAATTATTTCATTTACCCGCATTATAAAATAATATTGTATCATTTTCCATAATGCTTTTCAACAGTTGAACCGATCAACCAACATAATACAAAAAATTTATATAAGAAATCTACAAATACACTTTCATATATATATATATATATATATATATATATATATATATATATATATATACACTCAACTCAATCTAGGGTGTTACTAACCCTATCTCTACTGAGTTATGCCACAGAGCCAAGGTTATTCCTAAACCATTGCTCTGATACCACTGTAGCGGAGCAAAAAATTCGATGCTCGAATTTTCAACACAACTACATCCTGTGTCCAAAACTCAAGTACCAAAAATCCAGAACGTTAAAGAAAGAAGTTAGAGGGTGAAATAAGAAAGAAAGATTAAAATAGAAGAAAAAGGAGAACTAAACACAATACACAGTCTCACATCGCAGCGGAATAAAATATAATACAGAAATAACTCTTTATTGAAAACCTGAAATAATACTTGCATCTCATCAGGGTACAGCGGCCATTTTATTCATCTGGACAGTTATAACAATCTGCCCTCATTTTCAACACACAGCAGAATAATATATAAATATATAATACATATGATCTCCTCCAGCTCGTCTCCTGAAGTCTGTATCATCTTGCCTTGAACCTGTATAACTCGGTCTGACCCAACTGGGTCTGACCCGAGCATTACAAACGCCAAGGTCAATCTGGTGAACCAGCGCGAGGAAAACCCACTAAATTATTGGTATCATCCAACTTAGTTTTAAAGTTAATAATCATTTCGAAATAAAATTATAATCGTAAGACCAATCCGCACATAAACACGGACGGTTTTTACCTTATGATAACCCAGACTATTTTTGAAATCAATATCTTTTCTGATATTATTATAGTGTCTAAATACAAATAAATATCAATCTAGCAGAACGCTTGCATCTCACGCTCTACATATATGGTATACAATCAAAACCGTGGACGCTTATTGGAGATTGGATTTCCAACTATGACAAGGTATGGGACCACATGTCGATAATGTATCTCTAGAGGGGAATACACTGGGTTCAACAAGAACGTCTTGCAACCCGGCCCACACATGACCGACTACTCATTTCTCTTGAGTGTAGCGAATATATTGTCACCTACGGTTGCTAGCAACATAACCGTTCTCGGGAGATACAGAAGTGAAGAGAAATAACAAATTGAATATTCTCTAGATGGTAACAATACACCCTAATGGGTGCGACCCACATAGCCATGCTGCCTGCCCGATTTTTGTCATTTCCCAGTTGTGAGGCTTGAGGTTATAATCGTATTTCTAGATCATCTAGCCACCACTCACTTTGAATGCCACATCGTCAGATCCATCGGAAAATCACTAATTGATTTCCCCAAAAATACTTAGATTGTTAGGCTAAAGAAGTTTCCCTTGTTTGCCACCAACTTCGTACGTTTAGAGAAGTCAACGAACGTAATCCCTTTGGAAGTACTCTGCCAGACATTCGTCTATACGAGTTGTCCTGGGACTAGACAAACTGAAGGCACTCTCCTACTGCATCCAAGGAATCTCCCTATGGATCAGTAGCGAGTAGTCTTTGCCATCCGTCGACTTCAACAATGACAGGATCACCATCAAAATATCTCCAGGCGCGACTCTAGAGAATTCGACCAGTAGTCCTTTCGCTTATGAAGATCTACGGTCTTCACTGCTCCATCTTCAATCCGTATATTCTACGTTTACGTATTAGTTAGTTCGGAATGGTTTTCAAATAAATTCAATCCCGGTCATTCCGTACTAACCATTGTATATGCCAGATTTGATAGTCGGTTATTTAACTATCAAATAAACAACCATTCATCCATAAAAGAAAACCGACTTCACTGATTTGATATCTATTATCATTTTAACCCCTTTGTGATTAACCAATCATTTATTTAAGACTTCTCTATTTTCCAATAAATGAAATATTCATTTTCTCTTCTTATATAAATATATAAGAATATTCAAAACTCTTTCATTTTAAAATACATTTAAAACACACTTCTCACCTCGGTCATCAGTCTCTAACCTTAAACTAGTAAGAAAATAATTCCCTAAGTATCAACCCCGAAGGCCGAAACCAACATCAGATCGACACTCAGAAAATAATTCAACTCACAAATTAACAGTTAGTTTCTAATTCCCTTAACTTCATTCCTTGACTTCTAAACGAATAAAATTTCCAGTTATTCACTATTACTTTAAATGAGATATTTATATCCTATTTATCGTTATTCCAAATATTTTACTTTTAAAGTATGATTTCCAAACCATCATAGACCATTCCATAAAAATTCTTTATAACTCCTTTATTGTTTTTATTTCAACTTATCTCAGTTAATTTCAAAAACTTCATTCCATAAAAATATTCGTATAATTTCCCGATTCATAATTATCAGCTATAAATCTTATATTATTCAAATTAGTTGACTTAAATTCAATTAGATTTTATAATATAAGAACAATTTTTCCTAACCTTCCTTCATTTTGCAAAATATTTGCTTTGCCCCTTATTCATTTCAATTGTAGGATGAAATTCATATTTGACTTATTAGTCAGTTATATTTCATACATGCAAAATTCAAGTTTCAGTTATAATTTCTAATTATGGAGTTATCTTCTATTCCCTTTATACTTGGAAAATTTCCATCTAATTCAAATACGGGTTTCAAATCCGAATTCTATTTTATTTCCAAATTCTCACTCAAAATATATTTCTTCAAAATTTTCCAATAACAATAACTTTACCTCTTTTATCTCGCCCTTATAAAATCGACCCTTTCAAAATAATTACTTTTAAATTCTATTTAATTTGGATTTTAAATAACCATTTCTGTTTGGAAATAAATATTTCCTTTAAGCTCTTTTTATAATCCAAATTTCTATTTTCAACTCATTTACTTTAACACCTATTCACCTCTCCTGTGAATAATATTTCTCAGTGCAAATCCATACTTGACTCATTTAGTCGAATTCGATTTTACTTGAAACTTCAAGTTTCAATTTATTTATAAATTCTAATTATATAATCTCTTTTATATTTCTTTTTAACAAATCTACATTTGTAAAATATTTGCATAATCCTCTATTCCCTCCACCTGTGAATAAAATCCATTCTTGTCTTGTTCAGTCAACCTGAATTCATATTTGAAATATCCTGTTTCAAACTTTAATTTATAACTTCGAATGATAATGTTATTCTATTATAACCTTGCCAATAAATTCCATTTTTAATTGAAAAATTCAAATCTATTTAAATATCGATTTTAAACCAAATCCCCACATATCTTCCAAATTTATACCTAGATTAAATTTTTTTGAATTCTTTAATAATATTTATTATTTCACTTCTTTATAAACATTGCTTATAAAATCAACTTCACGTTTTATTTGTTAAATAGATCTTTACTGTTTAATTCTATTTATAATTCGGTTCCAAATAACATTTCTATTTGAAAAATAAATCTTTCTTTTAATACTTTTATTTATTTAAACTCTGTTTTAAAACCCATATATTATTTTTGACACTTAAGAACATCAAAAATCAAGGTCAAATGTTATCACACACCCACACATGTCATACACTATCACAGGTGGTCAATCAACATATATGTGGAAACAAATAAATGTTGAGGGATCCAGATGGATCCCTGTAACACCCCACGTCCATTAATGTCACTCTCAAAGGGAATGTATTAACTTTCGTGGAGTATTATTGGTGTATAGAACAAAATATTACAAGACAGATGCATATTTTAGTACTTGAAAAAATAAAACAACTTTTATTGCAGCGGAGAAATAGTTTGGTTACAACATCAAAAACCAACAATAATACCAAGTACACTTAATATCCATCTTGACAAATTATTTTCTGAGTACATAAAGTAAAAAAGCATAACCCAACAAAGTAGCCATAAAAGAGATAAGCTGAACTTTACTTTCAGCAATCCAGGCACTTCTAAAAGAGAGAGAAAGAGGTCCAAATCAAGTTCCACTAGCACTAGTCCCACCCTGAGAACCTGTAGGGGGGAGGAAGAAAAGAGGCGAAAACAAAGGGGGTCAGACATAAAGTCTAGCGAGTCCAATAACTTTAACAATATAATTATTAAAGTAACTAGGATAAGGCATAAACTGGTAAAACAAGGAATGAATGTGAAGCAAATGGGCAAGACAAAACAAACAAGAGAAATATGCTGGCGTTAATCGCACTCCTAATCACTATAGGGTATTTACTATACTGCACCAATACTAGTCACCCTAAAAGTTGATCCCGCCTACTGAACAAAATAATAATAATAATGGTAGTTTCTTGTACCTCTAGCTGTCTTCATAGGTGCCGCCTGCTCATATCTCCACTAGTTGTACCCACTACCCTCCTCGTTCTATTTACAACATTTATTCATAATATGGTAGTTGTACCCCTAGCTGCCTTCATAGGTGTCACCTGCTCCTATCTCTGCTAGTCGTACCCACTACCTTCCCCATTCGATCGGCTCCCTAACTCGTAGGTACCCAATCTGGTCCCATAGTGGGGTGTATAACTGTTCGACGACGAGTATTCTATGAATTAGAAAACCGTCGCGAAGTGTAATAAACCGCAAGCGCACGACGTACAATTATTAGTACGTAGCGAATACGAGTCGATCCACAGGAAAAGAAGCAATTCTAATTTTATTCAATCAAATTAAACCGAATTCGAGTGAATATTTAATTAATAAAAGCTAATGAAAAAAACTATAACTAAGTTGAGAGCTGAATATGAAATGAAAACAATTTAGAGGCAACTTCACCATTATGACCACATAAATCAACATACAATGATTTCATGATCTCTCATTTGATCTTTTGTGTAATTAGTTGGTGCATTTATCATAAGCACGGCCTAATGTGTCATTAGAGAACACACTTAAACCATCAAACTCTAACACACTCTCTAATACACAATTATACATTCATGAAATGACAACAAAAATGAAACTAAAATTTACTTTAAGCATATTCTATTTACTATTAATTTAGTAACATAGAATATCAAATTTTGAATTTCTGTCACACTTTAATTACCATATTCATATATAGATGAAGAGGCAATCTTGTGTTTATATTGACTAAGCATAGCCTATTTTGTTGTCAACAAACATAGACTATCAAAACCAAAACTCAACAACAATGTAATTACTACTTTAATCATTCCATTAAGCTTAACAAGAGATCATAAAAACCAAAATATGTTGCATCAACATAATAAGCTTCATTACCCCTAAATCAAAGGATTTAGCCTCTCATGTTTGTTATTCTAACAACAAAAGTAGATTCCTACATAGAACAAAAACAAAAGAAAAAGAAAAGCAAAATAAAGTACAAATCTATTCTATTTGCATAAAAGAAGAGAACATCTAAATAAAAGATAACTAATTGAAATTGCAAAAGAGAAATTACACAAAAAATGACTAAGAAGCCATTGAGGAAAAAGAAAGAACTTTTTTTTCTAATCCTAAAAACTAACTAAAGATAAGGATAGAGAAGGAGAGAGAAATTAGAGAGGATTTACATCACATAAAAGGTGTATATATACACATGTTCTAAACCCTAAAATCCTAGTTACATTTGTTGGGGACTACCAAAAGTACCCCCTTCATGAAGCTACAATTTTGTTTCCATCCACTAATGAGTCATGTAAATTGCATGAGGCCTTTAATTGCACCATTAAGGAAGGAGAGATAATAGGTAGGTGGGGTCCTCCATTAAGTAGTGAATGAATTAATTCCATCTCCTCTTGTATATATGCATGCTTTTCTTTATAACTTCATATGCAACCATCATTTTTGCTCCAAATTTCCTATAAGAGACAACAACATGGACCAAGTAAATGATATCACAAATTAAAACAAGCATAATTTACCGTTTTACACTTTAAATGAGGATGAATGCATGGTAATTTGAGAATTTTAGAATTTTGGTTTAAAACATGTAAAAAATATCCCTTTATGTTATTTAATTAATTAAAATAAGAATAAATGTGTGAATATAAATTTGCATATTTACGTGCACATCAAATACCCCCACACTTATCTTTTTATTCGTCCTCGAATAAATAAATAAAAACTAAGATATGTCACACTTTCGTAGGAAACACGATTGCATTTAGCGTATGCAACAAGCCGTTAAACCTCTGGGTATCCCCAGTAGGACGAGTGTTGTCTCGTGAGGGTTTTCAGCGGATACTACCCACAAAATCCAAATGTTAAATGCAAAAATATTTACAAAATGCAAGATTAGAAAATATTTACAAGACGAATGCAAGCTTTTAAAGGAATATTTTCAAATGGATAATTTACTTTTAAATATTACACGAATGAGTTAACATAAATTTGGGTCGTCACTATGAAATTTAAGTCCATTACTAATCAAAACTTCAAACAACAGTCATGTTATCATCACAAACTCCTCCAGCTTGGCCAGTTGTTTTGGTAGAAACATAGTGCAAATATGAAATGAATTCTATAATCGATATCAACAATCGTAAAACGGCATCTCAACTTCCTTTTTGTTAAAACGTTAGGTCGAATAAGTGAAGAGTGTGCTTGGATTTCAAGTGCTTACTCTCTCTTTATTACAAAATATTTACATTATTAGTATTTACAAACACCTAACTGAAAAGACCAAGGTATACCACCCGTGAGAGTTTGGGACAGAGCTTGGCGGATTGTGCAGACCGACGCTGACTTTGTCAACAAGATGTCGGTAATCCTTAGGTATCCAACTCATAAAATGAGACCAAGATATACCGACGCTGACTTTGTCAACAAGGTGTCGGAAAGAGCTTGGCGGGTTTGCACACCAACGCCAGATGTACCAGCAATGTTGGATACCCTTGGATAATTATAAATATATATACACTTTTTTTTTCTTCTTCTTCTTTTTTTCTTTACATAAGAGAGAGAGTTAAGCGAGAATTCCTTAGCACAACTTCACTTAAACGATCTAAAATGTTATCGCAAATAGTTTAAATCAACCATTCATTTAATCGGATTACAATTCAGAACACATTTCATACTCACACCTACGAATTTCCCAATATACCAGTTACACCAAATTTGCTCATAATTCAAACTTTCCTTTCATTATCCGCTAAGAGAAGTAAATTTCCAAATATTTAAATCGAACGACCAAAATTATATACTAACTCCATCATGTCTTATTTAAAAGTAAATAGAAGTGCAAAACTTTTACTTTTTTCTGTTTTTTTTTAAAAAAAGGAAGAAAGAAAGGAAAAAAATGCAAAAAGAGAAAGAAAAAAAATGCTAACTTAAACTATGCGAAACAGAATGAAATTGAAACTCCCCCCACACTTGATTTCGACTGTGTCCTCACAGTCAATGCATGACACAATGAGTTGAACAAAAGAGAAATATTTACATATTTACAAAGAAAAAAAAAGGTTTGTGCGACTTACCAAATATGCGTGTAGAAAATATGTAGTCATCGAATAGATGAACCGGTCCACAATGGACCAATGGATCAGCCTCGTAAGAATTATGAGACACAGATTAAGCACAGAAAACCAAATCATAAAGAATTTTATATCACATTTCAGATTTGGAAAAACAAATTTTGTTTTTTCAAAAGTTTGAGTTGCTAATTTTAAAATTTTGAGCTTACAATTGATCCGAAAATCAAATTGAATTTCTATAGCAACTACAGAGAGGTCAGTGAACCGAGGTTCAGAAAAAGTTTCAAAAACAAAGTTTGACTTGATTAAATGATGTATAAATTGAGAGATATGTGCATCATTCCCCCCCCCCCCACACTTGTTTTGAGAAGTATTGTTTAGTTTTGCTTTGATATTTGAAATTTTGTTAACTAAAGGTTCATTCGTAAACCTAAAGTTAAAACCAAACAAATGAATTTCCAGTAAATTTCGAGATTGTGTTTTCTCAAAAACAGTGTTATTCCAGAAAGAGTCCATATACTGCAGAAATTTATCATTGAAAAATAAATGATCACAGTGAGGTTCAGTTGAAATGATTAAGTCGCAAGGAGTTTCAACAGTTTTTGAAAAATCGTCATTGTGTTCAAGATCACATTCAGCAGTTTCATTATTTTCAACCTCAAGAATTTCAAAATTTTCATTTTCATTTTCAGAACCAACAACATTATCGTCAGTTATTTCAAAAAAAAGTCGCTCATCAAAGTCGTCCTCACCTAAACAGTTGTTAACAACTTCACCATGTTTGACATGTTGACAATCTAAAGTTGCTAAATTTACAAAATTTTCAGAATCTGGGAGAGGAAGATCAAATTGAAGTTTGACGTCTTTGTTTTCAAGAGAATTCAAATTCAGATCAATTACGGAGCTTTCAACAACTTCATTAAGATTTTCGTCAGTTTCAAAAGTTGTTATTTGAAAATCATCAATTTTAGTAAAAGATGTATTATCATTCGAATCGTCACATGTTCGGTTTTGATTTTTTTTTTCATGAAACTTCAAGTAATCGTCAAGTATGTTCGTTTGCTCAACAAAATCAAATTTATAATTATTTACATGAGAATTTTCAATTTGAAATTGTTGGGAACAAAAGTTTTCAATAGCACCACAATTGAAATTATTCCCATTACCAAAATCATTTGAGAAGTGATTTACATTTCCATTTTGAATTTGAAATTCATTTTTGAGTTTGAAATTGATTTGGCTGGGGCTGTAATCAAAATCATTTGAATTTGGAACAGAATTCGAATTTTGATTATTTTGAAAACTTTGACTCAAGTTGTTGCCCAAGTATGAATTACACAATTCATTTATTTCTTGATTTTGTCGTGTGCACATTTCAAGTAAAGATTCAACACGCGTTTCAAGAGTTGAGGGTTGATCATTATTTTGAAAATTTTGTGGTGTACAATGAGGATTATTTTGAAAATTTTGAAAAGTTAGTGGCGTAAAATCCAAATTGTTAGTACAATAGTTGTTATTAAAATATCCATATGAATTTGGTGTAAAATTATATGGATTATATTGATTTTCACAACTATCGTAAAATCCGTAAGAATACGGAAATTGAGACATTTTCAAGAAAGTTTTTTTTTTTGAATTTTTATTTTAAGAGAAAAAAATATTCGCAAAAGAATTTTATTTTTTTTGGATTTTTATTTTATATATGCATGAACCTAATGCAACTGTATGAATGCAAATTACTTATTTACATATTTTCTAAAATTATATAATGTCGGTTTGATTAATTTCAACAAAAGATTTCTCAGCCAGTTAACGGACAGGAATTATCGGTGCACCAGGATTCACCCTAGCAATGCAGCCGAAGGTTTAAGTACCTTCAGAGGAACAACCGATATAATATTTACGAAACACCGTAATATTTATAAACAGTTATTACTCTGCCGTAGTCTAGGCACCGAGAAATAAATCGCTAAAAATTAACTAATTTGTCAAAATATAATGATGTCCTTAAAAAGATAAAAACAAAGCTAAATGAATGCAAAACAGAAATTAAACGTGAATTACCAATGCAACTATGAATGAATTTTTATTTGTTTTTGAATTTTTGATGCAAATGCAAGCAAACAATAATGCAAGGAACAAAAAATAAGGGAGAAGAAGAGAACAATACCAGAGGGTCTGAATTTATTAGCAATTTTTTTTTAAAAGCGGCAATTTTTTTATTAGCAAGCGCAAAGCAAAGCACCACAAATCAAGAAATTTTCGGCAAGCAATCTCTATCCTTTCTGCAACCCTTCTTCTTCTTCCATTTTTTTCTCTTTTTTTTTCAGCGGCGAATGTTTCAACAAGCAAGCAAAATAAAGCAAATTTTGAGCAAGCAGTTCTCAACAAGCAATTTGTTCCTTCGGCGATTGCAACCTGAAAAGATTTTATACAAGACAAGATTCACAATTCAAAGCCACAAACAATTTTATTTTTCATTTTTTCTTTTTCTATATGCAGTGATGTATGAGAGACAATTATAACTTGAAAATAAAGATGAGATGAGAATGAAATTGACAATGGAAAATGTAACAAATCAAACACACAAAATGCACACAATACTTTTTTTTAATAATGAACAAACAAGATAAATCAAACACACAAGATAAACACAAAAACAAATTGAGACAAAACACAACAAGTGAACAAACACTAAATACAAGAACAAGATTTTTTTTTTCTTTTTTTTTTCTTTTTAATAAGAAGAACAAGAAAACTAGCACCTACAAAAACAAACAAACAAAAGTGAAGACAAACAACAAAAGTGGAGGAAGGGTTTGTTTGCGTGGTGAATGATTTGGAGAAGAGGAAGGTGAGAGGGCCGTGAAAAGGTAAGCTAAAGGGACAGGGATGGTGATGTTTGAAACTGGGGAAGTGGATGATGGTAGATGGGAGAAGAGTTATGAATTGAGGAAAGAAGTTTTGTAGATGGAGTGACGTGATTTTTGGTGAGGATGTTGGGGTAATTAAGACAGGAAGGGGAAAGAAATTACAGAGGAAGGAAGGAAAAAAATGGCAAGCAATAAATTGGTTTTTTTTATTTGTAAAAGAAAGGAAAGAATTTTGGATAAAAGTTGGAAAGAAATCAAAGAAAGGATAGAAATAAAAGAGAAAAATGGGAAGATTTTTATTATTTGTAAGAATTGAAAATGAATAGAAAGGGGAAAGAAATAAATGAGAGAAAGGAAAAGGAAGAAATAAATGAGAGAAAGGGAAAGGAAGAAATAAATGAGGGAAAGAGAAAGGGAAAGAAATAAAGGAAATTGAAAACAAAAAAAATGGGAAAGAGACTGAACAAAAGGCAGGTGTTTAATTATTATTATTTTTTGTTTTTTTTTAAGAGAAAGGAAACAGAAGAACTAACACAATATGAAATTTATCAACACACATACACACAAAATAAAAACACACAAATGAAAAAAAATACAAACACACAAACAAAAGTAAAACAAAACACAAACACAAAACGAAACAAAACACACAACTCCCTTTTTTTAAGTGAACACAATAACAAGCATACACAAAATGAAACAACAAAAAATCAAAACAAAACAGAAAAACTATGAATAACACAAAAAAAAATTTAAAAAAAAGTAACAAATAAGAAAATTAACTCGAAGAATAAAACTAAAATTAAATTCTTTCCCCGGCAACGGCGCCAAAAACTTGTTCGACGACGAGTATTCTATGAATTAGAAAACCGTCGCGAAGTGTAATAAACCGCAAGCGCACGACGTACAATTATTAGTACGTAGCGAATACGAGTCAATCCACAGGAAAAGAAGCAATCTAATTTTATTCAATCAAATTAAACCGAATTCGAGTGAAGATTTAATTAATAAAAGCTAATGAAAAAAAACTATAACTAAGTTGAGAGCTGAATATGAAATGAAAACAATTTAGAGGCAACTTCACCATTATGACCACATAAATCAACATACAATGATTTCATGATCTCTCATTTGATCTTTTGTGTAATTAGTTGGTGCATTTATTATAAGCACGACCTAATGTGTCATTAGAGAACACACTTAAACCGTCAAACTCTAACACACTCTCTAATCCACAATTATACATTCATGAAATGACAACAAAAATGAAACTAAAATTTACTTTAAGCATATTCTATTTACTATTAATTTAGTAACATAGAATATCAAATTTTGAATTTCAGTCACACATTAATTACCATATTCATATATAGATGAAGAGGCAATCTTGTGTTTATGTTGACTAAGCATAGCCTATTTTGTTGTCAACAAACATAGACTATCAAAACCAAAACTCAACAACAATGTAATTACTACTTCAATCATTCCATTAAGCTTAACAAGAGATCATAAAAACCAAAATATGTTGCATCAACATAATCAAGAAAGCTTCATTACCCCTAAATCAAATGATTTAGCCTCTCATGTTTGTTATTCTAACAACAGAAGTAGATTCCAACATAGAACAAAAACAAAAGAAAAGCAAAATAAAGTACAAATCTATTCTATTTGCATAAAAGAAGAGAACATCTAAATAAAAGATAACTAATTAAAATTGCAAAAGAGAAATTACACAAAAAATGACTAAGAAGCCATTGAGGAAAAAGAAAGAACTTTTTTTTCTAATCCTAAAAACTAACTAAAGATAAGGATAGAGAAGGAGAGAGAAATTAGAGAGGATTTACATCACATAAAAGGTGTATATATACACATGTTCTAAACCCTAAAATCCTAGTTACATTTGTTGGGGACTACCAAAAGTACCCCCTTCATGAAGCTACAATTTTGTTTCCATCCACTAATGAGTCATGTAAATTGCATGAGGCCTTTAATTGCACCATTAAGGAAGGAGAGATAATAGGTAGGTGGGGTCCTCCATTAAGTAGTGAATGAATTAATTCCATCTCCTCTTGTATATATGCATGCTTTTCTTTAAAACTTCATATGCAACCATCATTTTTGCTCCAAATTTCCTATAAGTGACAACAACATGGAACAAGTAAATGATATCACAAATTAAAACAAGCACAATTTACCGTTTTACACTTTAAATGAGGATGAATGCATGGTAATTTGAGAATTTTAGAATTTTGGTTTAAAACATGTAAAAAATATCCATTTATGTTATTTAATTAATTAAAATAAGAATAAATGTGTGAATATAAATTTGCATATTTACGTGCACATCAATAACTCCCCAAAGTGGCAACCCAATACCACTAAAGATGCATGACTTATACCTACACGATGCAACAACGTCTTACCTACCAGCCCGGGCCCACACACGCACATGACCCTGTTGGACTTGCGTTGCCACCGCTAACCCGTTTTGACCTCTTACAATCGAACCCAGTAAGCGTGTCCCATCCTCGATCTAGATCGAGCTCACTTAGATACTAAATGGGTTATTGGTTGAAAAGGGTCCCCACACTTGACACAAGCCTTCCACCTATGCTTGGTCCCCACTAGGATTTCCCACTTAACCCCCTCTTATTCATGTCTTCTTACATGTTTCAACTTGGTTAAGTGTTTATAATTATATCCCACATGTCACCCATGTTACCCACTTATCAAATCAACATGTGTTATTGGTTAAGCTCATCTTAACCCTATCCACTTATCAGATCAATATGTATTATTGGTTAATTTTGTCTTAACCCTATCCACTTATCAGATTAATATATATATTATTGGTTAAGCTGGTCTTAACCCTACCCAATTATCAAATTAATATATTATTGGTTAAGCTGGTCTTAACCCTATCCACTTATATAATATATATATATACATATATCGTATAACATGTTTAACTTAATTTATGATTAAGTACATCTTAGTTCACAGATACATTGGTTAAAAGAATAACTCCCTAAGTATCAACCATGAAGACCGAAATCAACATCAGGTTGGTACTCAGAGAATTACTCAACTCAACCAAACTTCTGTTTGTCATTCATATTCATCTTTGATCAGCGTTAATTAATTATTAATGCACAGACCTCTCACATTAAGTCGATTGCTTGTGGCTGCTGGATATGTCGGGCGGTTCCGGGCAGACTTCCACCACAATCCAGACTTAACCTCGTGTCTAAGCATCTTTTAATTATGCCTATGACCTCTCACATTAGACTTTCGTTTGCGGTTGCTGGGTGTGCCAAGCGGGTCAGGGCAGTCTTATACCACAAACGAGTCTAATCTCGTGTCTTAGGCATTTATTACGCATTTAATTTATGCCTTTAACCTCTCATATTAGACTACCGTTTGTGGTTGCTGGATTTTCCGGGCGGGTACGGGCAGTCTTATACCACAAACGAGTCTAACCTCGTGTCTTAGGCATTTATTACTACACATTATTATTCAAACCCAATTTGAATTAATGTCCCTATTTCAGATTGTCAATAACTTCCAATTTTAATCCAATTCCGTAATTGTCACTTAAATTGTGTCCATAATTTTCAGGTATATAAATTATACCAATTAATGTCTCAAATTAATTATATGCTTTTAAAGCCATTATATGCCAATTCACAATATTAATATTTAATATTTTCCCATTGCCCCCACGCCGTTCGTACGTTTAATATGTAGTATGTTAGACTCACAAATAGTCTAACTCATAAAAAGAAAAGAAACATCACAAATTGCATAACACATAAAGTAGATCTAACTTGCAAACAAGAATAGGCTAGCATGGATCAGAACTTGCATGATTATAATTTATATAATCATAAATTTGCAAAATCAATAACTTGCATAGGCAATAGACATATAAATCATAAATTTGCATAAACTATATACAGCCGTGGATCTAAATATAGATCTAAACATGAAAATGTGAACTTGCATATGTGAATATGGTTTTCACCTAAACTTTCATATAATTTACATACAAACTTGTATTAAACTTGCATATGTAATTTAGACATGTAAACTAATATCACATGTTTTACATATAAACTCGCATGTGTATATATACTTGATTCACATATAAACTTGTGTATAATTCGCATACAAACTTGCATATGATTCACATAAAAACTAGCATACGATTTACATCCAAACTTGCATATAAACTGATATCATAAAATGAATCAAGTTAAACATATGTGATTGGGCATATGAAATAGATCCACTAACATAATTTAACGAAACTGTCATATGTTCACAAACAGACGATAACAAAGTTAAGTAATGTCACATGATTCAACAGACATGTTCTCGCAATCCCAATTATAACTCATCATAATTAATTTATTAATCATTTTGTGAAAGAAATTGTACTCACAAAGACGGATCAGAGAAGAGAATAATTCGTTCGTCGTTTGTATTAGAATCCTGACTTGCAATTCCTAAGCTTTAAGAAGAAGAACTATTCTAGCAGCAACATGGAGGCTAAGAGATTAATTTAGTTTAGGTTTAGAGCTTGAGTCTATGCGTGCTTATATAGAAGTTTAAATCAATATAAGCCGTTAGATTATCATGGGAGCAATCACAACCGTCTAGACTAGATAGAGTTATCCAGAATTGCCACCTATGCCCTAGTGACTCAGCAACAGGTTAGAAAAGACTTAGCAACAAGTCAGAATCATCACTGTTCAGATCTACCCAAGGGGGTAGGTCGACCCCCAAGTCGACCTGTGTAGGGGAGGTCGACCCCCTGGTCGACCAGGCCTGGGGCGGGACAAATCCCGCCCAGCCCGCTTGTTTGAATTCGAATTTTGAATTTTATCTGAGCTGTTTTAATTTATTTAAATTTCTGAAACTTCTGAGGGCCATAACTTCCTCATACGAAATCCGATTTACGAAAACTTGGACTCTATTCCAAGCAGAATTTCGAGACGAACGCAATGGTGTAACCTATTTCCCTTAATTCTCACTTTAACAAATAAGTATTCTTAAAATTGTTAATTTTAATATTTAAAATTACGGGGTGTTACATTCTCCCCTCCTTAAAGGATTTCACCCCTGAAATCTCCAAGTTAAGGAGAATGTATATCCTAACATCCAATCATCCATCTACTCAACCATCAAACATAGGCATCCATTTTCCTTACAAGATTTCTAATGCTGTATGAACATATGCAAAAAGTGTGTGTATATGTTCCTTATCTAATGCAAAATCAGGCGGTCTACTGATTCAGTTGACCTCCTTAATGCAAAGCATGATAGTGCCATGCGTCCATTATGTATGCGAAAGAATCCTAACGATACATATTATTTCTACATTCATCAAAATGTCGCATCCATATGACAACACAACCATTATACATCCATTAATTTAAATATGCACACATATTTATATGCAGTGTGAAAGTGATTGAGCCGATATAGTGCCTAATGTGTGTGTAAATGCATCCACGAGCAACCCCTAGCAAACACATGCATCCATTTGCATCCACCAAACATAGCATGTCTCAAACACATGTTTACAACATAGGGTTTTTCCTAACTAATGATCGAAGATATCATTTCAAAGACATATTAGACGATAAGACAAGTATCAACAAAGCGGTAGAAAAAGGAGAAGTTAAAAACATACCCTCAAAAAGGAAAGGGTACAACGTACGCATCTTGTCTTCCATCTCCCAAGTCGCGTCTCCGTGATCATCTCCTCATTGCACTTTAATCAACTTGACCTCTCTGTTGCATAGCTTTAATACCTCCAACCCAAGGATGCATGTAGGAGCTCGTCTAATCGAGGCATCTCACTCTACTTCCACTTCTCTAAGCATGCTCGGCTCCACTACTTCCATGGTATCTTGTAACACTTCCGCAAATGCGATACGTGAAACATGTCATGAACATCACAAAGCTAGTTGCCTCTTCTCATGTCCCTCTAAAATCTAGGATACATAACCTCAAAAGATCTTCAAGGATTCTACTCACCCCTTCATGTCCGTCCATCCGTCTGTGGATGATAAGTGATACTTGTACTTGCCGCCTTTTGCAGATCACTTATTCCTCTTGCATCGAAAACTGCTCCAAGCCCTGTCCCGCAACCACCGGTATACACTATGACTGGCTTACTTCCATCTGGCAAAACTAAAACTGGAGTTGTCGTCAAAGCCCTCTTCAAATGATGGAAAGCATCGTCACGGTCAACATCCCAAGAAAAAGTCAATCTCTTCTTCGTTAACCGAGTAAGTGGGGCTGATATCTTCGCGAAGTCCTTAATGAACTTCCTATAATAACCAGTCAGCCCTAAAAGCTTCTTACTTCTGTTGTGTTCTTAGGAATCTTCCAATCTTGGATTGCCACCACCGTTGCGGGATCCACGGCTATCCCTTTCTTAGAGACCACGTGTCCTAAGAACCTCACTTCCTTTCTCCAAAAATGGAATTTGAAGAACTTAGCTTTGAGTTAATGTGCTCGTAGGGTCTCTAAGACTTCCCTAAGATGTAGGGCATGCTCTTCCTCGCTTCTAGAGAAAATCAAGATATCGTCCACAAAGACTACCACAAACTTGTTTAGAAACTCCCTAAACACCCTACTCATTAAGTCAACAAAGTATGCGGGTGCATTCGTCAAACTAAAAGGCATGACGAGCCACTCGAAGAAACCGTCAGGAGTTCTAAATGCAGTCTTATTTATGCTATCTTCATCCACTCTTAGCTGATGAAATCCTGTAGCTAAATCCAGCTGCGAGAAAACCGAAGCACCAACCAACTGATCGAATAAATCATCTATCCTCGGCAATGGGTGTTTGTTCTTCTTTGTGAACTTATTCAGCTCTCTATAGTCCATGCACAATCTAAGTGAACCATCAGCCTTTGTAGCAAAAACAACCGGAGCACCCCATTTCGAAATGCTTCTTCCTATGAACTCCTTCTCAAGCAACTCCTTTACTTGCTTACTAAGTTCTCTTCTCTCTCTCGGAGCCGTGTGGCGCATTGGTAATGCAACTGGCTTTGCGTTATCTACAAGGTATATACGTAAGTCTATCTCGCGCCTCGGGGGTAAACCCCAAACTTCATCGAAGACGTCACCATATTCACGGACCACACGAACAGATTCCAAATCAATGTTGGACGAGTCAAGAGATTCTAGGTAGCTAAGAATCACCGAACCTCAAGGGTCACAAGAAATATCAAGGGTCTATCCACAATGAGTCAACAATCTAACTACCCTTCTTTCACAGTCTAGGATGGCACTGTATCTGGCTAGCTACTCCATGCCTAGAATCAAGTCATGGCCCATGAAGCCAAGAACGAAGGCATTGAATTCAAACCCAACGCCCAAGATAGACAATCTCAAATCCCGACAAATCATCGAAAGATGAGCCGAACCACCAATAGGATTTGAGACTACTATGGGATCCGTAGCTAGACTAGTATTTAGGTGCAGTGTTTTAACTAACGAAGCAGATACAAACGAGTGTGAAGCGCCACAATTCAAACAAGGTTCGAACAGGATGATCAAAAAGAAAAACCAAACTTCCAACCAAGATATTTCTACCTCTATTAGGTATGCCAGCCATGAGGGAACGCGTCTGCCCTCCAGAAGATCCTGTACTTTGTCCTTACCTTTGCCTTTTGCTTCTTTGCACGATCCTAATAAGACGTCCTGTTTCTCTGTAACGATAACAACTAGTCTTTTTCTTCTTTCTAACGTCTTTATTTAAGTAGTCAGGTATTTCACAAGTGTGGCCCTTTCTTTTCTATTGGCCCCTTGTTATCCTTACCGCCTTTCTTTGGATCTATTTTCTTATTGTGTGTCCTATCCATGTCTCTCCTGCACATTCTCCATTCGTGACCACCTACCAAAATGAGTCTTCGTCCTTATTAACCAAGTAGCTAATTGAACATTCCTCCCATCGTCTAACTTAAAGGTACCAACAAGTCCTCCACTTCCTTCTAGCTTTGGCAAACGTCCCAGCCCCATGAAGGGGTTTTCCGCCCATCGTACAGACGTTCTTACATATCTTAGAAAAAGCGTCTATACGTGGAGGAAGAAATTCAAAAAGGAAATAGGAAGAGATTTATAACGGAGGATCAAAGGAAAGATATACGGCTCTTGGGGGTTATGTCTTTCAAAATAAACTTTTCTCTTAAAAATACTCTCCTTAAAACATATTTTTGAAAGTATTTCTTTATAAAAATGCTTTTGAAAAACAGTTTTTCAAAATCTATTATCTGTTCTGGTAACCTTCAGCTCTGATACCACGTGTAACACCCCACGTCCATTAATGTCACTCTCAAAGGGAACGCATTAACATTCATGGAGTATTATTGGTGTATAGAACAGAATATAGCAAGACAGATACACATATTGGTACTTGAAAAATTAAAACAACTTTTATTGCAGCGGAGAAATAGTTTGGTTACAACAACATCAAAAACCAACAATAAAACCAAGTACACTAAATATCCATCTTGACAAATTATTTTCTGAGTACATAAAGAAAAAAGCATAACCCCAACATAAGAAGCCATAAAAGAGATAAACTGAACTTTACTTTCAGCAATCCGAGCACTTCCAAAAGAGAGAGAAAGAGGTCCAAATAAAGCTCCACTAGCACTAATCCCACCCTGAGAACCTATAGGGGGGAGGGAGGAAGAAAAGAGGCGAAAACAAAGGGGGTCAGACATAAAGTCTAGCGAGTCCAATAACTTTAACAATATAATTATTAAAGTAATTAGGATAAGGCATAAACTGGTAAAACAAGGAATGACTGTGAAGCAAATGGGCAAGACAAAACAAACAAGAGAAATATGCTGGCGTTAATCGCACTCCTAATCACTATAGGATAATTACTATACTGCACCAATACTAGTTTTAGTTTTGCCAGATGGAAGTAAGCCTGCATATTTCTCCCAAAGTATCAACCCCGAAGACCGAAATCAACATCAGGTTGGTACTCAGAGAATTACTCAACTCAGCCAAACTTCTGTTAATCATTCATATTCGTCTTTTATCAGCATTCATTAATTATTAATGCACAGACCTCTCACATTAAGTTGATTGCTTGTGGCCGCTGGATATGCCGGGCGGTTCCGGGCAGACTTCCACCACAAGCCAGACTTAACCTCGTGTCTAAGCATCTTTTAATTATGCCTACGACCTCTCACATTAGACTGCCGTTTGTGGTTTCTGGATGTACCGGTGGGTCCGGGCAGTCTTATACCACAAAAGATTCTAACCTCGTGTCTTTAGCATTTATTAAGCATTTAATTTATGCCTTTGACCTCTCACATTAGACTACCGTTTGTGTTTGTTGGATTTGTCGGGCGGGTCCGGGCAGTCTTATACCATAAACGAGTCTAATCTCGTGTCTTAGGCATTTATTATTACACATTATTATTCAAACTCAATTTGAACTAATGTCCCTATTTCAGATTGTCAATAACTTCCAATTTTAATCCATGTCCATAATTGTCACTTAAATTGTGTCCATAATTTTCAGGTATATAAATTATACCAATTAATGTCTCAAATTAATTATATGCTTTTAAAGCCATTATGTTCCAATTCAAAATATTAATATTTAAAATTTTCCCATTTCCCCCATGTCATTCGTACATTTAATATGAAGTATGTTAGACCCGCAAATAGTCAAACTCATAAAAAGAAAAGAAACATCACAACTTGCATAACACATAAAGTAGATCTAACTTGCCAACAAGAATAGGCTAGCATGGATCAAAACTTGCATGATTATAATTTATATAATCATAAATTTGCAAAATCAATAACTTGCACAAGCAATAGACATATAACTCATAAATTTGCATGAACTATATACTGCCATGGATCTAAATATAGATCTAAACATGAAAATGTGAACTTGCATATGTGAATATGGTTTTCACCTAAACTTTCATATAATTTACATAAAAACTTGTATTAAACTTGCATATGTAATTTAGACATGTAAACTAATATCACATGTTTTACATATAAATTCGCATGTGTATATATACTTGATTCACATACAAACTTGTGTATATTTCGCATACAGACTTGCATATGATTCACATACAAACTAGCATATGATTTACATCCAAACTTGCATATAAACTGATATCATAAAATGAATCAAGTTAAACATATGTGATTGGGCATATGAAATAGATCCACTAACATAAGTTAACAAAACTGTCATATGTTCACAAACAGACGATAACAAAGTTAAGTAACGTCACATGATTCAACAGACATGTTCTCACAATCCCAATTATAACTCATCATAATTAATTTATTAATTATCTTGTGAAAGAAATTGTACTCACAAAGATGGATCAGAGAAGAGAATAATTCGTTCTTCGTTTGTATTAGAATCCTGACTTGCAATTCCTAAGCTTTAAGAAGAAGAACTATTCTAGTAGCAGCATGGAGGCTAAGAGATTAATTTAGTTTAGGTTTAGAGCTTGAGTCTATGCGTGCTTATATAGAAGTTTAAATCAATATAAGCCGTTAGATTATCATAGGAGCAATCACAACCGTCCAGACTAGATAGAGTTATCCAGAATCGCCACCTATGCCCTAGTGACTCAACAACAGGTTAGAAAAGACTCAACAACAAGTCAGAATCGTCACTGTTCAGATCTGCCCAAGGGGGTAGGTCGACCCCCAGTTCGACCTGTATAGGGGAGGTCGACCCCCTGTTCGACCTGGCTTGGGGCGGGAAAAATCCCGCCCAGCCTGCTTCTTTGTTTGAATTCGAATTTTGAATTTTATCTGAGCTATTTTAATTTATTTAAATTTCTAAAACTTCTGAGGGCCATAACTTCCTCATACGAAGTCCGATTTATGAAAACTTGGACTCTATTCCAAGCAGAATTTCAAGACGAACGCAATGGCGTAACCCATTTCCCTTAATTCTCACTTTAACAATTAAGTATTCTTAAAATTGTTAATTTTAATATTTAAAATTACGGGGTGTTACAATCCCTCCAACCTGTTTTCCTGCATCCACAGATGTTAGTCAACAATAATAATACCCATCCTGCTTCTAGGCAGGATATCGCTGTATAGAAGGTCATCCACTATATATATTGTGGGGCGCATAGGTAAATCATCCGCTAATGGTACTGCGGGCATCAGCTAGTGATACTGCGGGAATTATCCAATCACCAATCACCAATATTATTATTATATACTATTATAATATAATATTATCACTTTATATCAATCAATTTAGCAGCTAACAAGCAATCAATAAAATTTGAACTATTAAAAATAGTCCCTAATAATTTAACTGAGTGAGTTTAACACACCTCGATTTTCTGTGCTGAATAGCCGTTTAAAATTCCATATCGTCTAAACATCGATCTACTTCCTCGTCTCAAATAAATTGATCACCTACGATTATTTAAATTTTATTAGTGATTAAACGATTGCTAATTCAAATTAACTCAACAAGTAAATAACTTAATCTAAACTAATTATTAAAATAAATTATCCTACGTGTATTTATCAATTAAATATTTATTTATTATTAATGAGGTACTAAAATAAATTTTCTATGTAAAAATAAAATTTTAAAAACGTATACCTTATTTGCCTTCTCATCTGTCATAATTCAATTCAATCCAACGAACATACCACCTGATCTCAACCTAATCTTCCCCATCAGTAAAACAAACCCTTCACCTTACTGTTTACCAATAATACCCCATTCATTATCAATACCACACAATTGCCAACACGAATTTGCGTATACTCCTGTTCATCACCCTTACACCATTCATACTCCATTGTAATGCTTGAAAACCTCCTCAGCCGAAAATGACCTGACACTCACCTCCATCCTTCAGTCTCATGCATGTTAGACTTACATCTAGTTCACCTAAAACAAAGCCAACCTTCCTCATGCTATACAACCAAACACCCAGTTCCCAGTTCTATACTCAAAACTCAAAGTTCAACTCTGCTTCATCGACAGATTAACTCCATTAAAACAAACAGAATTGAACCCTCCAATACATCCATCGCACTTGACGAATCCCGAATTTTGGCAAATCATCTTCCCCAAAAATTCAACATAGTATTAACTGACAGACATCCTCCTTCCATCAACGGTCCATGGTTCAACATTGTTTGTGCCTACACAAACTGATCTCCACAAAATACCACTGCCAAACAATACTACTTCCCCTATCGAGCTCAAGATTCACCTCAGTTCCGTCGCCCCTTTTACACCATCATCCGCCCAGATAACAGTCGAACTCCACAACGCACCCAGTCATCACAATCACCACCAGTAAAATTCAAACTTCACGAACCCCAGCTCACTCAACCCTCCGTAAATTGAATTCCACACAGCATTACCAATGAATCGCGTACCTCGATTTAAGGACGGAAGCCCCCTTTGATACACATCACACCCCTTAACCAATAGAAATCCCTTCTGCAAATAATCAGATACCCTGATTTGCGAGTGTTTCAACTTTGTCTCAAGCTTCAAATTCGCCGCTGTTTCAATTCGCGATGAACAGAAATTTGTGATGCCCCTTCCGATTTTTTTTTGTATCAAAAGAATTATTTCGTGTTGGATCAGAAGGCACAAAGGTTTTGCTCGAATTGTTTTGGTTCTCGTTTGACTGGGAGGAGTATATATGAATGAAAGAAATGGATTTAAACTGATTTTGTTTTGTCTGAAAAGAATGCCTTGAATTATTTCGTTTTCTTTGGTGATGGAAGAAATAATTGAAGTAGCGCTGAATTTATAGAAGTGAACAGGAGAAGATAGAAACAACGTCGAATTCAGTAGGATATAGGTAGAGTTTGCTGTAGTGTACCATTTCTGAAATCTTCATGGAGAAGGAAAGAGTTTGACGCGATAAATGAAAAGAGAGGACGATGGTAGGTTTGCTAGAATAGTCTGTGATAGAAGAATTCATTCGTCTCCTATTTAAATTTTATATTGATTTATTAATTTTATTTATTTTAACGCGGTGTCTTTAATTAAAATACTCTGTAGCTCTGAACCCCTATTTGAGCGCAGCGAACGATATTTCGAGCGTTCAACCACCATTCTGAACACACTGGAACAATTTCCACAGTCTAATTTGACCATATACCGAAAATATTAAATTAAATTGGTAATTTAACATTAAATTTGATTTAAATATATATTGACTCAAATATGAACAATTCTATTGAAAATGAATTCTCATTATCATATATATTTTCAAACTGAACTGATACAACTTTTAGAATGAACATAAATCTTGATATTATATTTTCTCGTTAAACCAATATTAAATTGATTTAAAATCGATTTATTTTATTAAATAAATCATTTCGGTTTATAAATGATTTCACAGTGACTATTTCAAAATTTGATTTGGCGATAAATAACAATATAAAATACAAAATTCTGAATTTTCTCTTTCATTACAAAATTATAGTTTAACAGATTCAAATATTTCTTTTTTCAGCCAATTCCGGTTCATAACGATCCTGTATACCCAACTGAAGTTCAAAAATGAATATTACGAACTACCGTGCCATTTCGAGCTCGTTTTAATTAATATATAATTAGACGTTTCAAAATTTCGATTTAATTAATATAAAGTTCCATTTATATTATGATTTTAATATATAAACCAATTTAAATATTCAAATATAAACCGAGAAAAATGCAGGACGTTACATACTTGATTTCCCAAAACGGCGGATGTGCATTACGGTGTTTTATCTAGCTGGGACGTAAGCCGTTGTGTATTGCACTACGCGATAGATCTTTCAAATCAGTAGCCATCATGATGGAAATCCAACTTTCTAATACGAGCTTTGCAGTTTTAATTGTAAACCTACATTGGCGACATAATATATGGTACTTATGCCGCCTATAATTGATACATTTACTTTTGAAGTTGATTTCTTCACTTATAGTAATAATAAAAGATAAATTTCGTGTACCAAGCATATTTGGCTATTATAAGGTAAAACTCTATCCTTCGGCTTGCGTTGCATTGTGTGATGGGACCTGAGTTTTTTAATAGCTTCGTTTTTCTTTAATTACGATTGCCCTGTTTGTTTTAGGCACTGGTATTCTTGGGGGTAAACTCGTTCCGTGTTGTACGGCGTGGTACCTTGATTTACCTAAATTTGAAATATAACTAATAACTGTTTTAGCTCCCACACCAGTCCCATGACTGACCAGGAGTTTATTGTTTTAACCTAAACTCTAGGTGCCCATATTTTCCACACGGGCAGCTAGTAGTTTTGGTTTTTGCAGATATTTCTTTTCACAGGATCCTGGATTACAGCTGGAGTTATATTCAGAGAGCTTTTTATCCATATATCTCTTTCAGTTGTGTCAGTTGTTATTTTCCGTTACGCATTATACTTATGTATTATTTTCCGTTGCTACGTAATTTTAAATCTCTGATATTGTATTTCCAATGTGTAATATTTATTCATACTCTGGAATATTCTTCTACTCTGATGTAAATTGTTGTAATAACAATGAAATGTTATATTGTTTGTGTTCTGATTTGTTGTGTTCTTAACTCAATCCGGGCTTTCCCGAAAAGGAGAGTTTGGGTCGTTTCAGCGTGGTATCGGAGCTTTGGTTTACAGAGCTCGAGAACAAGACACATTAGTACCAAACAAAAGAATTCATCAGAGATTGGATTAGTAATATCCAATAAGAATGACTTGTTAGAGAAGGGATCAGTAGCATCCTAGAATGAGTTTCAAATAGTGTTATTTTAAAATAAAAATGTAAACAAATTTAGTTTTGAAAATTTTATCTTAAAATATGTATTTGAGTATATTATTTTATATTTATTTTGGACAATCGAGTATATAAAGATTTTGAATATACGCGAATTTAACGAATATTCGAAGTCTCCAATATACTGGACAGATATAGAATCACACTCTAGTCGCCCGGAGATGATTCTGATGATGGAGCTCCATCATCGGTATTTGTGTTCCAGTTTCGAAAGTGGGATATCTATATATTTCCAGTTGACTGGTGTGAGAACCAAAACCTAGTTAGAATTTATTGTTTGTGATTTGACCCTAAAAACATGATTTTTGACTATATATAAATATTTGAAAATCTAATTAACTAATTGATTGTTGGTTGTGTTGTATGATTATTAGTTTAACTAATTAAAATGTTGGAACAATCAAACCAATATGAATGAATAAAAGGTTAAAATTTAGCCCAATAGAATCGAATATTGAACTAAATTGAAAATTGATTGAAATTGCATATATGTACATGTATATATATATATATATGAACAGGTCATAACGTGGAAGCTAAGAAGAGGAATAAAATTGTATATCTGACAAATAGGTACATTTTACTGTATTTCTTGGGTTTGATGATTTTTTGAGCCGCTTGGCTTTTTCTTTTTCGTTTTTGGATGATGAGGGCCCTGTGAGGCAAGTTGTCATTTTAAATATCAACCCGTACAAAGGAGGTTATGGCGAAATTTTTCGAAAATTTAGGGTGTTAGCCAAATTTTTGAAAAATTAGGAAATTCTTAGAAACTGAAAAGTTGAAGAATAAAAGCTAGAATGAAAGTTGAGCTAGTTAGTTAAACAACTTTCAGCTCCTTTCCTTTTCGAGGACGAAAAGATTTTAAGTGGGGGAGATTGTAACAACCCGGATTTTCAGAACCAATTAAATTTTTTATTTTAGCCATTTTAATGGATTTTGAATATTTTAAATGATTTATTTTAAATAATAACGACTAAGAAATTTATTAGAATCGAAGTTAGGACGTATAAATTTATTTTAATGATAAAACGAGCCTGAAATGGTGTGGTAGTTTGAAAATTCGATTTCTAATTTCAAATGAATGTATAGAATTCAAAATAAATCGGATTTCAGTAAAACCAGAAATATTTGAATCTGTTTAATTATATCTTTCTAAGAATGTGAAAAATCTAGATTTCATAACGAGAATTGAAAGTTATGTCCAGTTTAAAATTCAAAATAGTTGCTATGGAATTTATATATATTTTTTAATATAATATATAGCCCTTAAAAATAGCCATTTTGCAAACGACCTCCATTTTTGAGGAAACCACTTTGGTTGGATCCGGAATGTCAAATTATTGCTTGATTCCAATTTTCATAATTTTTGGAATTGATATGTGAGCATGGTGAATTTAAACGTATTTGGTAATTTCAATCTGAAATTAATCGACTGGAAAATGTCATTTTTTCAAATGGTCTCTAAATTCAATGAAATTAGTTTTGTTGGGACCGTATTGTCAAAACATAGCTAGATATAATTTTTTTGGAATTTTTGGAGTCAGTATGTGGCCCCAGTAAATTAAAATGTACGTTCAAATTCAGTATATATTGATTTCTATTTTAATTTCTAGAAAAACTGATCGTAATAGCCAAATTGGGTTATGAAACATATTCCATTATGTCCGGATCAGGGGTATTTGGTTAGGGGCGACAGTCGTTGGGTTTGATTTGGAGTTCGTACCAGTAGGAGGGTATTTTTGAAATTAAAATAAAATAAATAATTTATTATAAATACCCTGGCGAATCACAAATTTACAAAACCCTAATCCATCTCAAGCCCGCCGCCATTCACAATTTCAAAGGCTAATATCATTCCAAAATTATCCCTTAATCTCTCACTGTTCTTCGTGAATTACATTAGAATTGTTAAACAAACATTGAAGAGAAAAGTTTATCTTCATTTTCGTACGGCTATGATGGAAAATGGCTGAGTGGTTTTGGAGATTCAGTGGCTCAAATACGTCGAGTTTTGATCGAAATTGGGGGTTCTACAGGTGGGTAAGTTTCATGATGAGGGTGGCGGAGGTCAGCGACGATGGCGGCTCCTCGGTGGCGGTGTCTGATCGGATTCCAATCGCCTCGTGTGGCGTGCTGTAACATCCCATAATTTTCAATATATTTAAATTTCTATTTAAAATAAATAAATTGGAATTTGTGGAATTTTGGATTTGATATTGAATAACTTGAGATAAAAGCGAATTCATTTATTTGAATTTGCAGTTCAGATTTAATTTGAGAAATAATCAAGATCCGGGAACTTAAAATTTGTGAAAACAAATTTATTTATGTGGTGTTTGTATTAAAGGAGAATTCAAATTTGATTTGTTAAACGATTGAATTTAAGCTGTTTAAGTTAAATTTGAAATTCAAATTTGAATTTGTAAATAATCAAATGTGGAACTTAAATTTATGAAATAAATCTATAGAATTGATTTATGTTATAATTTGATTTAATTTGAATTTAATGAATATTTAAATTGAATTTAAGCAGTTAATTGAATAATTGAATATTTTATTTATTTAATTAATAGTGGAATTTAACTATTTTGGCGACTATCTCGGAATTCGACGAAACTGGCGTCATCGGAACCGGAACGGTGGATTATGCTAGGATTTCAGTTTGTGTTACAATCGGGTTTGTAATTTGATCGTACGAGAGAAATTGTGAACGAGATCAATGTAAATGGATAATTGGGTATTTTTCATATTTGGGCCTTATAATTATATATAAATAAAATCCACCTTTACTCTATCATCCCATTAACCATTGTACGTTCATTTCAACCTCCATAGTATTCTCTAATGGCTGAAAACAGATATTTCAAACCCTAGAAAACAAAATTACAAGCTGAAAATAAAACTTCTCCAAACCATAGCTTATTATATATCAAATCGAAGCTCGTGATGATAGGATGCTACGGGTATGGTCTGTTTTGACATGCAATGAGAGAATTGGCCGGAATTTTTGGCCAAAGTTTCAGAATTCGAAACCCATGAAATCGAAATTAGGGGTTTTTGATTTAAGTCCAAATCAGAGAAACGGTGATATGGGTATTGATGAGGTCGTTGTTGTGAGTCTAACGGTGGCGGTCGGAGCTTCTACTGTTTGGAGGATGGCCGGAATTTCACGTTTTAGTTCTAAAAAGGGGTTCCAGTCTTTGATTCGCCACCGGTGGGATAGTTCACCGGTGCAGGCGAGGTGACCGCCGTAGGATGCGCCGGAGCGAGGGTTTCACAGGGACGATGGTCGGAAGTCTTATCGAGGCTGGAAATGACGTTGAGGAGCGGTCAAAGTTAGCAGGCGAGTTGGGTTCAATTTTGGGTCTACTGTAGCAAAGAGGAAGGAGGTGAGCGGGAAGAACCTGCTGATGTGGCACTAAGGGATAGGGTGAGGTTTTTATTTTATAATTATATATATATATTTAAAATCCAAATCATAAAATACCGATAACTTCTTCATATCAACTCGGATTTGGACGCGATTGGTTGCGTTGGGATCGTGGAGGAATTGCGGACGCTTTGGCACTAACCTGGCTGCATTTAGAGACTGTGAAATTTCGGCCTTTAAATTGGACGTTCGATCAACCAAAATGCAAAGGTGAGTGATTTTCTCACTTACGAAATACTGAATTATTCCCATATTTATCGAATTAAATTGTGAAATAAGTTTGGTTGCATGGTTGTGTTGATTTGGTGAATGGTTGCTTAAACTTGACATGCAATGAGAATCGATAGTTAGTTATTTAAATTTGATTTAAATTTCTAGTTAGAAAATCTCAACACTTAAAATTAGTGGAATGATTTAACATTTACCATGGAATAAAATGTTGTGTGATGGATGCCTTAGTTGATGTGATTACTGAATGATGATTGTTGAAATGTTACTTACTTCAGTATATGGATGTTCGTGTGTTGATGTTTGACGATGAATCTCAATTCTTTCACCGTGATGTTACGGGCATCCAATAAACCCAGGATTCATCGATGAAAATAAATTAAGAACGCAAAGTGAAATGATAAATCTCTGTAACCCTGATTTGGATTGAAATGATAGATCCATCCCTGAAATATCAAGAAATTTAAATATAATATCACTTGGCCATTGGATAGATAATTATATACAGACATCGGTTGGTTAAATGATTTCAAATATTTAAATGTTATTTGGTCGGAAATTTCATTTAAGGGAGATATGCCGATACTCGATAATTCCATTTTTCTTTATAGACTGAAAGCTGGGAAAGTTTATTAAAAGGGTTAATGAATTTATCCCAAACCAAAGTGGAAATTCTTAAATTGGGATTTGAATATGTTTTTGAATTATTCAAATGTATAGTGTAGATTTGAGGGTAATAAATTCTCATGAAATTTAATTTTTGAATAATGGAAATTGAGGGTATTCTGAGTTGTTTTAACTCAGTTTTTGAATATAGATTTGAATTCTTGAAATCGAACGATTGTTTTTGAACGATGTTGAAAATGAGATAAGAAATGAATGAACTCCATTGAGGCTGGAGTTAGATTCAAGTGTTGAAGTTTGGAAGAAAGGAACGATTTTAGTTAAAGAATTTTATTATATATATTTACACTGGTTGATTTAAAATAACTATTTCTTTTCTTAAAAATTTACTTATTTAAGACTTTCCTATGAAACTATTTTATTACAATTAAATTCTTCTTTATATTTTATTACTTAAACTAAGTAGTAAAACTTTTAAATTACGTATATACATAGTGTTTTAAATTATCTTATTTTATTATAGCTATTATATTATATATATATTTTATATAAATATTTTTAATTTTTTAGCATCTATTTTCAAATTATAGTAGATGATCGTAATTTTCTTCCGAATGGAAAGTGTTTGGATCTAAGTCGTTGTACAAATGGACTCAAGATAAAGATTATATCCTTTTGAACATGAATCGATTTCTAAACCGACCTTTAATATGGAAATATAAATTTTCCTGTTAGAATATAAATTTATCTCCTGAAGGATTTAAATGAGCTATGGATATATATATCCAATGGATAGGAATGGGTTTCGAACATAAATCTATTTGAGATAAGAAAATCTTGGATATGAAATATATTCTATTAGAAGATAAGTCGATTTCGAATTTTATATGATCATATTATGATATGGAAATATATTCTAGTTTAGGATATAATCGGTTTTGAAAAGATGGGATTTTGATATGAGATTTTATTCTATTGAATATTAATTGGGTTCGAACAAAATATGATATTTTGGTATATGAAAACGTACCTTTGAGGAATTTAAAAGAACCAACCGATGTAGAAAATGTAAGCGTTGGTTGTCAAAGAGACCGGAGTCGACATAAGGCATATTCTCTGTCAGTGCCGATACCACTTTGATAACTGTGAACGTTATGACGTATCCAGAATGAGTACGATGACTTGGAGGCGATTATTGAATCGAAGAAGATGAACGATGACGAAATAGCCCTGACCTTCGGGTCAGAATTGAAATGACTAAAACAGGAGCTATACCATGACTAATTGAGGTAGCACCTTTGATCGTACACACTTCTTCGATACTATTTCTATGACTATGATGATGATGATTATTAGGGCCCATTTATGATTTTTGGGAGTGTGTTCCGAGGTGGGCGGTAGTGGCTGCTATGCGTTACCACCAGTCCGGGAGTGCAATTGGTAGAATCCTACCCTGGGCATTGCCTCGAGTTCCTTGTCATATTATCCTTATCGAGCCCCATACGATTTTGATTTGTATCGTACCTATGGAGTGCCCTCTGATGCCATCGTTACGGCGGGTTTACGGTACTGTATAGACTATGGTATTATAAACGGTGTAAGGGTAAAAATGTAATCCCGCTTATGCTATTTTTAGTATTTATACTTTACTGAATAGACACTATCATAATAGCGTATTATCTATGTATGTATTAGTTTAATGGATCCTCAAGAGATGGAAAAAAAATCCCGTAACATCTCTTGAGTTACTGCATCCATGATACTGATGTTATTTTGTAGTTTGATTTGACTAATATGAGATGATTTAGTGCTGATCCGAGTGTTTGTTGTGTTTTCTTTTTATGCAATACGCTCGGGTCAGCAGACGTTTGCAGTTACCGAAGATGACTGTGCCTTGGAGATCGAAGACGAAGATTGGTATATATTTATCATATATATATGTATTGCCGCTGCATTTTATTTCCGCTGCCATGTGATGAAACCTGTATATGTTTAACTCTGATAGTCAATGTATATATTTCAACTATTTTAAAACTGCTATTGTGTATTATATGTTGTCCTTCCGCTGTGAGATTCTGTTATTGTTTTCCCTTCTTTCTTCTTTTTTCTTCTTTTCCCAATAACTGCCTGTATTTGTGATTTGTTGGGTCGACATGTGTGGTTTATTGTCGATTTTGAACGGTCAAAAATATGGGTCATTACATTTGGTATCAGAGCGATGGTTTGCGATAACCTTGGCTCTATTGGGAATTAACTCGTTAGAGATAGGGTTAGTAGTGCCCTAGAACGAGTTTGAGTGATATGAGAGAGCGTACTTGTAACTTTTGATATAAATTGGTTTATGTTGTGTTGACTTGTTCTATTGAATATTTATGGATTCTGGTCGATATATGGGATGCCATAGAATCGATAGGGATTTCTAAATTATCGAACAGAGTGATCGACATAATATGGTTTTCGATTTTATTTTAAAATATATTAAAGATATATTATTATTGGTTTTAAGTGTATAATCATTGGTCGTTGGTAGGTAATAATATTAAATTAATATCTATTACAGTTGATTTAATAGTAAATCTAATAAGAAAATTTAAATGGTCTAAGAAAATATTTGAAAATGAAATGATACCTTTAAGTTTAATTGGGTGAAAATTTTGAGATTGAAATAGGAACGAACTTAAAACTTGATCCGGGGTGTTGAAAATAGATTTGCCAATTTTTTTTAAATAATATCATAGTATGAGTAATGGTTCTAGAAATGGTTTTAAAGATTCTTCAGAGTGGGTATAATCCCTTCTTGGACCTTAGAAACGATGTCGGTAATGAGTGCACGCATTATCGATGTTTATTCTGAAGAGTTTAAGTGGGGGAGACCACTCTGTACTTTCATAACTGGTTGGTAAAATTTTTGGATTTAAGATTCCATATGTTTTAAAGTATATTAAAATATTGATGTACGTTATTTAAAGTGAATTTAAATAAAACCAGAATTGAAATTTCTAGGTTCTTTGTTAATTCAAGGATTTGGAGTTAAAATTTCCTTGTATGGTATGATTTTCTATAAATGGTATAAAACCCGGAATCAAGCATTTAAGTCCATCTTAATTAATGATATTGATTAAGTACTAAACTAACTCTATTATTAGAATTTTGATTTGAAACTAAGAAATGGACTTGAGTGTTAAGAGAAGGAACCCATCTTCTAAACTCATAACTGTGGACGATGATTAAGTTTAAACAAATCCTAAGTTTGGTCGAGATAAGTGTTAGAGAATTGGATTAACTACGAAATAAAACTCAACTAAGTCAACCAAAATGAAATGGAAGATTTAGTTGTGTAAATAAGAAAGGAAACAACTTATGACTTAGCTAATTAATAAGTATGTGAAGTTAGTCAAGAAGGAATTGAAAAGAAATTTATGGTAATAAAGTGTGAATGGTCAATAAATTAAAATAGGGAATTAGATGGTGAATTAGTGTACAGGTGAAATTAAGGCGTATAAGTCTAAATGGGGTAAAACCTCATTAGCACATTTCGTTGAATGGAAATCTAAGTAAATAGTGAAATAAATGTAGTGGAAATCCTATTATCAAACGGAATAGGAGTTAAGATGAGTAAAGAAATTGAATTAAATAAAGTATACTTAGGAAATCAAATAGGAATTGATTGAGAACTGAGTATAAATTTGAGTTATGAACCATCCTTATTTTGAATCATTATTTGAGAGTCGAATAAATAAGTTGAGTGAATGGAATATCGTTTACTTTAAAATGAAAATGGGAAAGAGTGAATAAGAAATGGTTAAGTAAAAGAAATCAACTTAAGGGAATTAAATGGGTTGATTTAGAATTCATATGGATAATTGGATTGACTAAGTATAATATGATTCATACAAACAACTAACGGGTAAACCATGGAATTAATAAGTGATAACCAAATCTTGTGGTCGAGGTTTGCTAAGGTTTGGAAATTCGAAGGTTTGAAACTCCAACTCAAATGAATCAACATTTAAGGGAAATTTGGTTGAACTAAATAGACATGAAGGTAAATTTTAAAATCTCTTTCGGAAATGATACCATTGGTAATGGAACTTTGATGTAAATGAATTTGGCAAAATTGATCCATGGTAATGAATTAAAGGATCAGCGTAATCAAGTTCGTTGAAAATTTTAAAATAAATTAATGGTTCAATACAATCAAGTTAGTTCGGAAAGTAAAACGATATCAAGTTTTTACTAAATTTAATGCTTGAAAAGAAACGAGTAATGTATCGAAAATATATTGGAGTGAAATAAGCAATTGGATATGAATTCATTTCTTGGATAATGGAGTAAATGTAAAGGATTCAATGGATGAAAATGGAAAGAGGTAATTGAAATAAAATACATTTAATATAATTGAAATGAATATGAACATATTTTAAGTATTGAAAGGGGAAATCATATTATGAGTATAAGGGCAATAATTCATTTTGATGGTTAAATTCTAAAGGTCTTCAAACCATTCCTCGAGTAAAGAGTGATAACTAATGTGAAGTGATAAAGATTTATAAAAGTTTTAGGATCCATAAGTTTGAAAATCCAATTATATAAGTTGACGTTCATGCGAAAATCTGAAGTGTTCGATAGGCTGTAGTAGAATAGCCATAACTTTTGAATGGATGATCAGAATTTAACGATTCCGGACTTTTTAGAAACCTCAGAAACGGACTTCCTAACGGAGCGTCGGATTTCGATGTGTGAGTACAATTCGGAAAGCCTAGGATCTAAACTAAAACTTTTCCTTGTAAAATTCTGAGATTTAAAGGGGTAAAAACTGGGTTGAACAACTCAGATCTGCATTTTTTTCAGTGTATGGGCTATGGCGTTCACCTTCACAAGAATAGTCATAACTTTTGAATGAATTATCCGAATTTGATGAATCCGGACAAATTGGAAAGCCTGAAACAATTAGAACAACTTTTACCTATGCTATGGTCAAATTCCATCATCTAAAGGGTGATAACCCTCATTTGTTCGCTGGTTTGTCATTAACATTTTGGTTTTATTGTTGAAATGTTCGATATATGTTGTCTAAGTTGTATACAATTGCTTTATATTGTATATATGTTTGATTCTCGTGTATGTAAGTATGTAGCAGGTGTTAAGAAGTCGCGCTACGCGTTGGAGCTCGCTTGCGCTAAATTCTAAAATGTTAAGGCAAATAAATTGCTTATAAACGCTAAAAGAGGTACGTATTTGGGAATTATATTGGATTTGGAGTTTTGTTTTGTATTTTTCCCCATTTCTGGGATGCCTCATCTTGTGATGAGATGATATTTGAGTTATATGTATGTAGGGATTTTTCCCTGACCTCTCCGTACAAAGGAGATGCTGCCGAAATTTTCTTTGATTTCGAAAGTTAGAAAATTTATGAGTTTTTCAAATATAACTAATTTTATAAAGGCTATTTTAAGTATGAATTTAAAGTAGATATGTGCTTAATATCGTTTCTTTCTCTTTTCGAGGACGAAAAGATTTTAAGTAGGGGAGAATGTAACATCCCATAATTTTCAATATATTTAAATTTCAATTTAAAATAAATAAATTGGAATTTGTGGAATTTTGGTTTTGATATTGAATAACTTGAGATAAAAGCGAATTCATTTATTTGAATTTGCAGTTCAGATTTAATTTGAGAAATAATCAAGATCCGGGAACTTAAAATTTGTGAAAACAAATTTATTTATGTGGTGTTTGTATTAAAGGAGAATTCAAATTTGATTTGTTAAACGATTGAATTTAAGCTGTTTAAGTTAAATTTGAAATTCAAATTTGAATTTGTAAATAATCAAATGTGCAACTTAAATTTATGAAATAAATCTATAGAATTGATTTATGTTATAATTTGATTTAATTTGAATTTAATGAATATTTAAATTGAATTTAAACAGTTAATTGAATATTTTATTTATTTAATTAATAGTGGAATTTAACTAGTTTGGCGACTGTCTCGGAATTCGACGAAACTGGCGTCATCGGAACCGGAACGGTGGATTATGCTAGGATTTCAGTTTGCATAACAATCGGGTTTGTAATTTGATCGTATGAGAGAAATTGTGAACGAGATCAATGTAAATGGATAATTGGGTATTTTTCATATTTGGGCCTTATAATTATATATAAATAAAATCCACCTTTACTCTATCAGCCCATTAACCATTGTGCGTTCATTTCCACCTCCATAGTATTCTCTAATGGCTGAAAACAGATTTTTCAAACCCTAGAAAACAAAATTACAAGCTGAAAATAAAACTTCTCCAAACCATAGCTTATTATATATCAAATCGAAGCTTGTGATGGTAGGATGCCACGGGTATGGTCTGTTTTGACATGCAGTGAGAGAATTAGCCGGAATTTTTGGTCAAAGTTTCAGAATTCGAAACCCATGAAATCAAAATTAGGGGTTTTTGATTTATGTCCAAATCAGAGAAATGGTGATATGGGTATTGATGAGGTCGTCGTTGTGAGTCTAACGGTGGCGGTCGGAGCTTCTACTGTTTGGAGGATGGCCGGAATTTCACGTTTTAGTTCTAAAAAGGGGTTCCAGTCTTTGATTCGCCACCGGTGGGATAGTTCACCGGAGCAGGCGAGGTCACCGCCGTAGGATGCGCCGGAGCGAGGGTTTCACAGGGACGATGGTCGGAAGTCTTATCGAGGCTGGAAATGACGTTGAGGAGCGGTCAAAGTTAGCAGGCGAGTTGGGTTCAATTTCGGGTCTACTGTAGCAAAGAGGAAGGAGGTGAGCGGGAAGAACCTACTGACGTGGCATTAAGGGATAGGGTGAGGTTTTTATTTTATAATTATATATATATTTAAAATCCAAATCGTAAAATACCGATAACTTCTTTATATCAACTCGGATTTGGACGCGGTTGGTTGCGTTGGGATCGTGGCGGAATTGCAGACGCTTTGGCACTAACCTGGTTGCATTTAGAGACTGTGAAATTTCGGCCTTTAAATTGGACGTTCGATCAACCAAAATGCAAAGGTGAGTGATTTTCTCACTTACAAAATACTGAATTATTCCCATATTTATCGAATTAAATTGTGAAATAAGTTTGGTTGCATGGTTGTGTTGATTTGGTGAATGGTTGCTTAAACTTGACATGCAATGAGAATCGATAGTTAGTTATTTAAATTTGATTTAAATTTCTAGTTAGAAAATCTCAACACTTAAAATTAGTGGAATGATTTAACATTTACCATGGAATAAAATGTTGTGTGATGGATGCCTTAGTTGATGTGATTACTGAATGATGATTGTTGAAATGTTACTTACTTCAGTATATGGATGTTCGTGTGTTGATTTTTAACGATGAATCCTAATTCTTTCACCGTGATGTTACGGGCATCCAATAAACCAGGGATTCATCGATAAAAATAAATTAAGAACGCAGAGTGAAATGATAAATCTTTGTGACCCTGATTTGGATTGAAATGATAGATCCATCCCTGAAATATCGAGAAATTTAAATATAATATCACTTGCCCATTTGATAGATAATTATATACAGACATCGGTTGGTTAAATGATTTCAAATATTTCTGTTTTTGTGAGCCTTTGGAGAACGGCTAGTTTCTCCTGTTTTGTTTATATATATTATTCCTTCCTAAAAAAAATGATTTCAATTATTTAAGTGTTATTTGGTCGGAAATTTCATTTAAGGGAGATATGCCGATAGTCGATAATTCCATTTTTCTTTATAGATTTGAAAGCTGGGAAAGTTTATTAAAAGGGTTAAGGAAATTATCCCAAACCAAAGTGGAAATTCTTAAATTGGGATTTGAATATGTGTTTGAATTATTCAAATGTATAGTGTAGATTTGAGGGTAATAAATTCTCATGAAATTTAATTTTTGAATAATGGAAATTGAGGGTATTCTGAGTTGTTTTAACTCAGTTTTTGAATATAGATTTGAATTCTTGAAATCGAACGATTGTTTTTGAACGATGTTGAAAATGAGATAAGAAATGAATGAACTCCATTGAGGCTGGAGTTAGATTCAAGTATTGAAGTTTGGAAGAAAGGAACGATTTTAGTTAAAGAATTTTATTATATATATTTACACTGGTTGATTTAAAATAACTATTTCTTTTCTTAAAAATTTACTTATTTAAGATTTTCCTACGAAACTATTTTATTACAATTAAATTCTTCTTTACATTTTATTACTTAAACTAAGTAGTAAAACTTTTAAATTAAGTATATACATAGTGTTTTAAATTATCTTATTTTATTTTAGCTATTATATTTTATATATATATATATATTTTAATTTTTAATTTTTTTAGCATCTATTTTCATATTATAGTAGATGATCGTAATTTTCTTCCGAATGGAAAGTGTTTGGATCTAAGACGTTGTTCAAATGGACTCAAGATAAAGATTATATCCTTTTGAACATGAATCGATTTCTAAACCGACCTTTAATATGGAAATATAAATTTTCCTATTAGAATATAAATTTATCTCCTGAAGGATTTAAATGAGCTATGGATATATATATCCTATTTGGGTAGGCATGGGTTTCGAACATAAATCTATTTGAGATAAGAAAATCTTGGATATGAAATATATTCTATTTGAAGATAAGTCGATTTCGAATTTTATATGATCATGTTATGATATGGAAATATATTCTGGTTTAGGATATAATCGGTTTTGAAAGGATGGGATTTTGATATGAGATTTTATTCTATCGAATATAAATTGGGTTCGAACAAAATATGATATTTTGGTATATGAAAACGAACCTTTGAGGAATTTAAAAGAACCAACCGATGTAGAAAATGTAAGCGTTGGTTGTCAAAGAGACCGGAGTCGACATAAGGCACACTCTCTGTCAGTGTCGATAACACTTTGACAACTGTGAACGTTATGACGTATCCAGAATGAGTATGATGATTTGGAGGCGATTATTGAATCGAAGAAGATGAACGATGACGAAATAGCCCTGACCTTCGGGTCAGAATTGAAATGACTAAAACAGGAGCTATACCGTGACTAATTGAGGTAGCACCTTTGATCGGACCCACTTCTTCGATACTATTTCTATGACTATGATGATGATGATTATTAGGGCCCATTTGTGATTTTTGGGAGTGTATTCCGAGGTGGGTGGTAGTGGCTGCTATGCGTTACCACCAGTCCGGGAGTGCAATCGGTAGAATCCTACCCTGGGCATTGCCTCGAGTGCCTTGTCATATTATCCTTATCGGGCCCCATACGATTTTGATTTGTATCATACCTATGGAGTGCCCTCTGATGCCATCGTTACGGTGGGTTTACGGTACTGTATAGATTACAGTATTATAAACGGTGTAGGGGTAAAAATGTAATCCCGCTTACGCTATTTTCAGTATTTACACTTTACTGAGTAGACACTATCATAATAGCGTATTATCTATGTATGTATTAGTTTAACGGATCCTCAAGAGATGAAAAAAAAAATCCTGTAACATCTCTTGAGTTACTGCACCCATGATACTGATGTTATTTCGTAGTTTGATTTGACTAATATGAGATGATTTAGTGCTGATCCGAGTGTTTGTTGTGTTTTCTTTTTATGCAATACGCTCGGGTCAGCAGACGTTTGCAGTTATCGAAGATAACTGTGCCTTGGAGATCGAAGACGAAGATTGCTATATATTTATCATATATATATATATGTATTGCCGCTGCATTTTATTTCCGCTGCCATGTGATGAAACCTGTATATGTATAACTCTGATAGTCAATGTATATACTTCAACTGTTTTAAAACTGCTATTGTGTATTTTATGTTGTCCTTCCGCTGTGAGATTCTGTTATTTTTTTACCTTCTTTCTTCTTTTTTCTTCTTTTCCCAATAACTGCCTGTATTTGTGATTTGTTGGGTCGACATGTGTGGTTTATTGTCGATTTTGAACGGTCAAAAATATGGGTCGACATGTGTAGTTTATTGTCGATTTTGAACGGTCAAAAATATGGGTCGTTACATGTGCATTGTGAAAGGAGGGAGCCGAAGTTTTGTTCGGCTGAAGCAGGTCTTGAATGTGAAAGTGAAGAAAGGCTAGTGGCCTTCAGATCTAAGAATGGACGGTGGAAAAAAAATTGATTAATGATTTGTTAATTATGTTAATTAATACTCAATTAAAATGTTGAATGTTTAAATCAGCATAACTTCTTCAAACGGAAACGGAGTCGCGCAAACTCAGTTGCGTTGAGATCGTGTCAAAGAGCACTACAACATGGAGCAGACCAGAACTGAAATAGAGGCTGTAGGATTTTTGATAAAATTAAATGCAAGTTTAATTTTATTAAAACCAATATTTATATAAACAATTCCTGAAACCAATCATGGTGAGAACTCCTTCTTACTCAAGATTATATTTTATCATGTTATGGTATTCACGTATATAAAAAAAATTGTCGTTGTATATATATATCAGTTTTAATCATTATAAATTGTATACGGCGCTTGTAAGCTCACCTCCCTCGTCCACAGACCATAGATAATTAAATTGATTGTATTGTGTTTTGTTTGTGATGTTGTGATGATTAACATATTAAAATAATGTTAATATTAATATGGTAGTTGAAATTAAATTATAAATATTTATTTATAATTTAAACAGTGAAAATTGGTTAAATAGAAAATAATTCAAACTAAATTAGAATTGGTTAACCCACGATTTATTTCAGTAAACGGTTGTTGTTTGAAAACTCCACACGGGTATTGGGACGATATTTGACATACACTAGTCCCAATATTTAGTTGTATGTTAATCGATGGGTTGACAGGCTGTGATGAGTGTTATTTATTTATTTTAATGCTCACACCGTTATAAATTTCACTCTGGATGTGAATGGACTGTTGATGATTATTTATCATTATTGTTGCATACATGCGATGTATGAAATCCATATAACTGAAATTATATGGTAATTGATTGAGTTGCATTCCGATTCAAAAATAAAGAACATTTTTAAATGAAGAATATGTTTAAAATAAAGAATATTTTAAAATAATAAATATTTTAAAATAATATTCAGTGAAGAATAAAATTATGATTTTGATGTCCGATTTTAAATGGACCCAAAAATATTGAAATGTGAAGCCGAGTTAAGCAGCCAACGCCATTTTAATCCGAACGGTTTACCGATTGATTTTATTCATTTTAAAATGAATATCGAAAAGAAGTGATTTCAAAATTTAATATTTTAAAAATATTATCATTTTAAAATTATAATGATATGGAATATTCAATTTGGATTTAAAAGTGAAAATAAAGTTGAAACCATTTTAAAATGAATTTATAAATAATTTATATAATACGTTTTAAATGGAGATCGACGATATATATATAAATATATATTATATATATTTAATGGCTTGAATAGGACGCGTCGTGCAGCGACCGTTCGCAAATTTTGACCATTAACTTCAAATTGATGTAACGGGAGATCCAACCATCGGATTCTCCTAAAACCGGAACCGTTGGGTTCGTATCGAAAAGAGATTTACGATGAATATAAGAGATTTGAAATTTGATGGTTGGATTTGAAATTATGTCCAAATCAAATTTAAAAACGGTCGCTATGGATGCAGTTTGGTGGCCATTATTGGAAACCGACTGTAAGGGCCTAAATAAAATTATTAAAAATAAGGAAAAATTATGTAAAATCGTAATAAATGATTTGGAAAGATATTGGATGAAAAATTCCAAGTTTGAAAGGATTAAAATATTTATCGAAATGAACTAGTTATTAACTAGAAAAAGTAATCCAATGTTATAAATAAATTGAATTTGTAAAAGGTTTTAACATAACCAGAATTTTCCAATGCATGAATTGGAATGGATTTGAATAGAAATAATCTTCGGAATACTTCAATATTGGATTCCGTGATTATACGAATATTGTTGAGAAATTTGGAAGATATAAATATCGTTATTCCCAATACGATATTTGTTGATTTTAGAATTTGATATTGAATATAAGCCGATATAATTTCTATTCAGGGCCTTTTATTTAATGTCAATTTGGATTTTGGGTTTGTCGTGAATGGTGTCTTAAATAACACTATTCTTGAATCCAGTTGAGAAAATAATAAATCTTTAAATTAAGATTTAACGAAGTTTTCCAATTAATTAATATTTAGTTGGAATTAAATAAAATAAATTGGATTTTTGGGTTTGTTGTGGATGGTGTCTTAAATAACACTGTTCTTAAACCCAGTTGAGAAAAGAATAAATCTTTTAGTTAAGACTTAGAGAAATTTACTAATTAATTAATATATAATTGGAACTGAAATGAAAGTTGATTGTAGGTTTATCGATGATTGTGTTTTTAAACGACATTTGTTCTTTGACCCAATTAACAGTGAAATTATAATTTGAAGTTTATAAATCTTTTTATTTAGATTTAATGGAAATTTTCCAAAATAAAGTTTTCCAATTTAATATATTAAACTGGAATTGAATGGAATTCGATTTGATAATAATCGAGATGAGTTTCTGCGGATGAAGACCGCTACTATATGTGGAATTTAAAAGGCCTTGCCGCTATTTCATTTATATTACTAGTCTGATATGGGAATTTATATCGATTATACATTGTTATGATTTCCATGAAGATTCCATGGTTTATGGAAGACGATTTGGGTTTATCGTGAACTGTGTTTTAATTGACATTGGTTCTTTAACCTAGTAAAAGATAAGATTAATTTCTTAAATTTGAATAATCATTAAGTAATGATTTTTGAAATTAAAACCGAACTAGAGTTTTAATGAGTCTTTAATTAGATTAAAATGTGAATGAGGGGATTAAATTTATCGAATCCTTGAAATGATCGAGAATGGAGTACCACCAGTTTTACTCCAGGCGATAGTTAAATCTTTAATTAGATTTGAACGTGAAAGGTTAATTAATTTTAGCCAGAGCACAGTGGGTGTTAGATATGGAGTGCTACCAATTTTGCTCCATGGGATGAATAGATTAGGATTGGAAAATAATAAATGATTATTGTGGTAAAGTTCGATAATCCTGACTAGTTAATAAAATCTTTTGAAATGGATATCCAAAGGAAGATTAAAGAATAATTTAAAAGAATTTAGCTTTGATAAAATTAATGGGAACCTTTCCCTAATAATGTGAATATTTTATTAAAAGGACATTCTGAATTGGAATGAGGCGTATGATTGATTTTATAGCACTTGATTATTAATTATAAAATACTCAAGTTATTCGGAAAGACCGGTTTAACCCATTTTGAATAATTACTACAATGATTAAAAGTTGACGATGAAGACGGTGGTTGAAGACCGGAGATCTTCACATCGTTTGGATGATTACTGATGTATTGTTGGGTCGTACACCCAAGACAAGGTAATAAGTTGTGATCGTCCAAATGCACTTGGAGATCGATCGGATATGCGATGACCTCTCTCTTGTATTGGACATATGGGACGAGGAATAAGGTGCCTCCGGTTTCGTTCAAACCCAGAACGGACTTGTAAATGGATGGTATGTCTGACCTTGTATTCCTTTATGTTGTATTCATTGATCTCTACTAAATATATATATGTTTGGTGGCAGAGAATTTATTCTCTTGCTTAACACCCTTCTCTGAGACGTATGAGCTCAGAGGTTATATATTGGCAAAAATCAATGGTATGGTATGGATTGAAAATGTAACATGCTGAGATGCATGGATCAAGGCTTTTGTTGAAAAGCAGAGCTTTGTGGATGATGATCAAAGCATAGCTTTAATTTGCATAGCTTTGTATAGTGTTACTTCGCGAGCCTCACACCCCGGTATGATGGTGAACTGATGGTCATGTCAGTCTGCTTTCGATATGAGGATGGATTCGATCGACCGAGATGAGCTGATTGTGGTCGCCCCACGCTCAGAGGGATAGGAAACACCCCCGATTCCTAGAGGGATAGAGTAAGTGGTGTTTTCTCTCGTTGGTACGTAAGCCGTAGTGATACTTGATTTCCCAAAACGGCGGATGTGCATTACGATGTTTTCTCTAGCTGAGACGTAAGCCGTTGTGTATTGCACTACGTGATAGATCTTTCGAATCAGCAGCCATCATGATGGAAATCCAACTTTCCAATACGAGCTTTGCGGTTTTAATTGTAAACCTATATTGGCGACATAATATATGGCACCTATGCCGCCTATGAATGATACATTTACTTTCGAAGTTGATTTCTTCACTTATAGTATTAATAAAAGATAAATTTCGCGTACCAAGCATATTTGGCTATTATAAGGTAAAACTCTATCCTTTGGCTTGCGTTGCATTGTGTGATGAGACCTGAGTTTTATAATAGCTTCGTTTTTCTTTAATTAGCATTGCGTTGTTTGTTTTAGGCACTGGTATTCTTGGGGGTAAACCCGTTCCTTGTTATACGGCGTGGTCCCTTGATTTACCTAACTTTAAAATAAAATTAATAACTGTTTTAGTTCTCACACCAGTCCCATGACTGACCTGGAGTTTATTGTTTTAACCTCAATTCCGGGTGCCCATATTTTCCACACGGGCAGCTAGTAGTTTTGGTTTTTGCAGATATTTCTTTTCACAGGATCCTGGATTACAGCTGGATTCATATTCGGAGAGCTTTTTATCCGTATATCTCTTTCAGTTGTGTCAGTTGTTATTTTCTGCTATGCATTATACTTATGTATTATTTTCTTCTGCTATGTAATTTAAAATCTCTGATATCTTATTTTCAATGTGTAATTTTTATTCATACTCTGGAATATTCTTGTACTCTGATGCAAATTGTTGTAATAACAATGAAATGTTCTACTGTTTGTGTTCTGATTTGTCGTGTTCTCAACTCAATCCGGGTTTTTCCGAAATGGAGAGTTTAGGTCGTTTCAGCGACATAGTATATGGTATCTATGTCGTCTATGATTGATACATTTATATTGAAATTGTTTTTGAATCATCTAGGCACTTATAGTAATATCAAAATATTTTTTTTAAAGCGTATCAAGCATGTTTGGCTATTATAAGGGAAAAATCTATCCTTCGGCTTGCATTGCATTGTGTGATGGGACCCGAGCCTTATAATAGCTTCATTTTTCCAAAAGCATTGCATTGTTTGTGTTATGATGTTCTTGGTAGGAAACCCGTTCCGTGTTGATGTGCACGTAAATGTGCACATTTATATTCAAACATTTATTTTAATTAAATAAATAACATAATTGGCTATTTTTACATGTTTTAAACCAAAATCTTAAAAATTATCAAATTGTCATGCATTCATCCTCATTTAAGGTGTAAAATGGTCACTTATGCATGTTTTAATTTGTGATTGCAATCACTTTTCTTTGTATTTGTCTCTTATAGTAATTTTGGAGCACAAATAATGCATACACATGAAGATTTGGAGCACAAATGCATGCATACAAAGGAATGAGGAGGAGATAATTCTCATACATGATCATGGAGGACCCCACCTCTCAAATTATCCTCTTTCTCTTAAGCTTCTTATTAAAGACTAATTGAATAAGACAAAAGGTCTCATGCATCCTACATGACTCAATAGTGGCTAAGAGAGGATTAGAAGCTTCATGAAGGGGCATTTTGGGGAGTTCCCAACAAATGTGATTAGGGTTTTGGGTTAGAAACATGTATACATACCCCTTTATGTGTTGTAAATAGTCTCTTCTCTTTTGATCCCCTTATTTAGTTTACTTGAGTGGAGCACAAGCTCTTTTGTATATCCATGGCTACTTAGCCATTTTCTTTATGTAACTTCTTTCTTTTAATGCAATTTAATTTCTATGCTCTCTACTTTTATGTTCATAGCTTAGATTTACGTTCATGTTTATTTACTTTATGTTCATAGCTTAGATTTACTTCATGTTCTTAGATTAGTTCTCTTCTTGTTCTACTTAGTTTTTCTTTCATTTTGCTTTATTTTCTAATGTTGAAACTTACATGTGTTGATATGATAACACATATGAGTGGCAAATCCCTTGATTTAGGGGTAATGATGCTTTCTAACTTTATGTAAGTTCAACATTTGTATGATTTGTGATCTCTAATACGTGCTTCATGTTAGTGAATGTTGATGTAAGTTTATATAAATGGTTTTGATAGTCTATGTTTGTTGACAACAAAATAGGCTATGCTTAGTCAATGTAAACACAAATTACATCAATATTTGCTAAGTGATTATTGATTTTGAAATGAAAGTAAGAACGAAATTTGATGGTCTATAGTTTTAGTTAATAATTCATATGCCATACTTAGAATAGTTTTGCTTTAGTTCCATTTTCATGAGAATCATAAGTGGTTTAAATATTGCATTTATATCACTTAATGGAGATCATAAATTGTATTTATGATAATTTACATAAATATGAGAGTTGATTTGCCTCCAAATTGCTTTCATTTCATATTTAGCTCTCAACTTAGTTCTTGTTTTTATTAATTTATGTTAGTTTAAGCAATCCAAAGTTTGGTTTAATTCGATTGAATAAGATTGAAATCACTTCTTTTCATGCGGATCGACTCGTATTCGCCATGTACTAATAATTGTACGCCGTGCGCTTGCGGTATTATCATGATATTTCGTGTTAACGGTTTTCAAATTTAATAGAATATCCGTTTAGCGAACAAGTTTTTGGCACTGTTGCCGGGGATAGAATTTAATTTTAGTTTTATTCTTTGGATTTTTTTTGTTAGTTGTTCATATTTTTAGAAAAAAAAAGTTCATTTTTTTGTTTGTTAGCTTGTTGTGTTTATTTGTAATCGTTTGTATTTGTTTGTTTGTATATATTTGTGTGTGTGTTTTTATTTTGTGTTTTGCTTTTCCTTAAAAAAAAGTGTTGTGCCATTTTTTCTTTGTTTTTCATTTGAATTTCGTTTTCTTTTTATGTGGTCTTTGCTGTTTTTGTGATTGTCTTATGTTCTTAATTCACTTGTTTCTCTTTAAAAAAAACGGCTCAGTTCTTCTAGTTTGTTTAGTTTGCATTTTGTTACTTGTTTAACTTGCATTGTTCATCTAGTTTGTGTTATCTGTTGCATTTGTTTAGTTTATTTCTTTTTCTGTTTTCAGGTCCACCACAGTTCTTCTATTTTTTCAGTTTGCATTTTGCAATTTCAAAAAAAAAAAAACATTCTGTTTTCTACTTTCAACCTGCATTGCATACTATTTGTTTTTATACAGTTTTTACACTTGCATCAAATTTCTACCATCAGTTTAAACCTTCAAAACTTCACCTTCATCACACACTTCAGTCCTCTGCCTCATTTCAAAACAACGATCACCATCCACCCAACACTCAAATTCAACTTCACAATATAGACCACCCATATCCAAACTGCCAAGCTTCGGTCCTCAGCATCAACTCCTACTCAAAGTCACCCAGCCTGTACTACCATTTCATCTCATCCTTTGCATTCACTTAATTTCCCGTGATTTGTTCATATTGCATTCACTATTTTATTTGTTGTGTCTTGCATTTTCTTGTTCTGTGTCCGGTTTTTCAATGTTCTATTTCTTTGATTTGCAACTCTTTTAGTTTTACACATCAGTTGTCTTAAAAAAAGAATCATTTGTACAATTCAACTGTTTACATATTGCATTTGTAATTCTGTGTTTTATAATTCTGCTTTTCACATTACACTTCAGTGTTTCGCAATTCTGTGCATTCTGTTTTCAATACAATTCTGTGCATTCGGTTTTTAATACAACTAGAAAACACACATTGCATACACTGACTTCTCAAAACCCCCCCGATTTGCTACTTCAACCATACTACCTCCATCTCCACCCCTGAACAACACAAGCAACTCATCACCTGACCATCCTTTTCATCATACGTCCAACGCCGTACTCCTCGGCCATACTTAAACCAATCAAAAACACTTCGACATCAGCCAATAACCACAGCACTGTCCACAAACACCACTTCAACAGTTCATACATATCCATCCACAATCTACGACCGAATTCCAAACCACATTCAACATCTTACCATTCATCTCCAGACAACAAAATAGAATACAAAACTGCTGCTACTCCTCTCTACTTCCTCACCTCAACTCATACATCTACTCAAACACCACCTCAAGCACCGCTCCACAATTTCAACTCCATTCTCAACACATTCTACCTGAACAGTTTAGCAGTTTGCAGCTCAACCTACACATAAACCAAACGCCATACTCCACTCACTACATCCAATATCTTTGCCACACAAAATAGCCTCTCAAACACAGTTTCACTCACACAACCAAACAATTCAGAACCAAACATCTATAACTACCTTGCTCTCATTCATCTTCGCTCTCGTTTCCAAACTTAATTGTAACCCAGACCTTCTTCTATCAAGCAAAGACAAACAAAAATTCTGCACATCATTTCACTGAGCGTATCTTTCACAAACTCCAATCACCCGCTTCCAACACCCTCAAACCAAAACACCAGTAGACACAAACTGTAACACCCCGTAATTTGAACATAAAAATTCACAAATTAAAGTATACTTAATTAAGTGAAATGGGTTGCGCAGAGAAATATATATATGTTGATATATATATATAATTAAAAAAATTAAATAAATATGCAAAAATGTTCAAAACAGCGAATTGGGAGAGGGGAATAACCGAACCGACCGATTTTTGAGGTCGACCCAAGCCCGCTGGGTCGACTAGGGGTTAATCCAGGGTGTTTGGCTGTCAACCCATGAGCCGATTCGCTCAAATGCAGATTTTGCATTTGAATGGCTCTCATGGTTCAGCTTTAATCTAAAGGCCCTAGATGGTTCCTACACTTGACTTCTTCCCCAAGACATGCTTTGATGGCTTGGATCGAATCTAGGGTTAATCCTATGGCTAATACTATCCTAATCCTCTATAAAAAGACCCCTAAACCTAGCCTAAATCACTATTATTCAATCCTACAACTAAACTATGTCAAATTTGTTCCTCTCATGGCCTCCACTCTCATGCTAAAATTCCTAAGCCTATTTCTATGAGAGATTATGAGTTCATACAAGTGCTTTCAAGCTTGTATGAGTGTTCTTAGTTTGCATTCAAGTCAAGTTGCAACATTTCTATTTCAAAGCAAGGGTTTTTATTGATTTGGCTCAAGGGTTTTCATTGGAGCATTCATATTTGGGTCTTTTTGGTGATTGCATAAGGGCTTCGTCTCAATCTTTATAATAAATATTCATTTGTGTCTTCATAGCATTATAAGCCCTTTTCTACTTTCTTTCTTTGAACTCTAAAGTTAAATGAATGATGCAAGTTTGGGGTTGATCATTATATGCAAGTTTGGTTGATCATTATATGCAAGTTTGGTTGATCATTATATGCAAGTTTGGATGATCATTATGAAGTTGGTTTAAATCATTATGTATGACACATGTTGCTATGTTATGCAAGTTTGGGTTGATCATGTTATCATGTTATGCAAGTTAAACTTGATGTTGTGAGCATAAAGCTCCAACTTTATATTAAAGGTTGCATTTGGCAACATGAAAGTTATCATATCCCTTATGATAACTTGCATGTGAGGCTAAATGCGAACTTCTAGCAACTTCTACATGTCATTTATCACCATGTATCACTCATATGCTAAGTTTGGTTTTATGCATGCTTTTGAAGCCTAATGATGCAATATGCAAGTATATGAACATATATACATTTCATATGCCACCATGTTAAACTTGTGGCTTCAACACCTTTTTGTCATGATTATGCCAATTTCCCTATTTTATCCTTTATGCATTGATGCGATTATGTAAACGATGGGGTTACGTTGGGGTTGGGTAACATTATGACATAAACATGGTTTTTATAACATAGCGTGATATGTTAACTTGTAATTATGTTTTGGAAACATAATGGACATGACACTTAGAAAATATGAGTGTGGCCAACTCGAGGTTGGGTTGAGTTTGTAGCATAAATCTACCCGGACCCGCCCGGCTTAACTAGTGGCTACAAACAATAGGACCCAATGTGAGAAGTTGGTCATGTTGTGCTCGAACCTGATGTTAGACCAAGTTGTGGTGTAAAGCTACCCGGACCCGCCCGGCTTAACTAGTAACCACAACAAGGTCTAATGTGAGAGGTTAAAGCACATTAAGTTAATTAATGCCTCCTGATTAGGGTTAAGTCATGGTCTAGTTAATACTTAATCAATTTGGGCTGGATGGGTTAATCGGGGTTAAGTCATGAACCTTGGATACACTTATCCAATTTAATCCACGTTTGGATCGGGTTAACCACATTTAACCCGTTAAGGAAACCCTAGTTGCGTGGTCCTTTGCAGCAGTAACCCTCTTGATAGTATCATAAAACCCTAGGACTAGGCTAGGGTAGGGCACAATTACTGGGCTGACATGTAAGCAACCAAAACGACGGCTGTGTAGGTACGCCGGTGTAGGTCCAGGCGGACTATGATCGTGCACATAGTCCGGCGTTGGAGAATCAGGCACGGGTACCAGTAGATCTAGGCTGTGCATACTTGATTGGTGTCCGAGGTCTACACCCTAGGACTTGATACACCCTGGGGTGGACCTAGCAAAGTTAGCTACATTTCATGTTTGGGCCGTATGACACCGACACTTGACGAGTTAGGCTTATACGGAGCCGATCAACTAGACCATGTAGTTGGACCTTGATTTAGGTCACCTCATGATATTGGGCCAAGCTTGGGCCAAGGGATCAATTCTTGTTTTTACTTGACATGTTAGAATGCTAGTACACCCGTGGTGCAAAACTTAACCATAATTATGCGATGACACCTTTATCTATCTTGTTAGTTAATCATCATGGCAGTATGTTGTTATCCTTATGTTCATCTCAGCTTCTCATGCCAGTTAACTTTACTAGTTCATAGACAGATAGTAGTAGGGCTTTCCAGTCTTTTTGACTGACCTGTTTTCTTTCGCCTCTTTTCTTCCGTTCCCCCCCCCCTCAGGTTCTCAGGGTGGGAACATTGGAGCTTAGCTTGGATCTTTACAGCTTGCTTACTGGATTTTCTTATGTACGGTTTTGGACATTGAGCTAGCTATGGTTTATCACTTCATTTTGGGGATAGTACTTTATGTATTTCAGTTTTTCAGTTTATGCTTTTATCTAGACTTTGTTGTTGGAAAATAATGACCAAGTACTTTGTTGTAACATGACTATGGTTTTGAAATGCTAAGTTTTATCCGCTGCTTTACTACTCTGTTTTACTTATATGTTCTGTCTTGTGATATCTGCATGCATGTTTACCTTGTTTAACGCCCCTCCAAAGTTAATGTCCTTGCAAGAGTGGCATATGCGGAGGTGGGGTGTTACATTTGGTATCAGAGCATAAGGTTTACAAGATTTGAGTAAAAGTGTTTTTAAAACTTACCTTTTGAAAAACTATTTTCAAAACCAATTAAGTATTTTCCAAGAAGAATCTAGTTATTTTAAAAAGGCTATTCCCCAAAAGCCATAGCACTATCCTTCGTTTCTTCGTTCTGAATCCATCTTTTTCTTCGTTTTAGTATGGCCGATCGCTTTAACATCCCGGAAGGCGTGCAAGTACCAGTATGGTTCCGGAGATTTATGGAGGCAAGGGCGAATGAAGCCGGCCCCGCGAACATTCCTCCTCCTTCCCCGGTCGCTAACATCTCTCCTCCTCCCGTAGCTGAGGTTCTTCCTCACCCTCAGCATCTGCAAGAGGATTTTGCAAAGCTTTGCAAAGACTTTAAGGCGATGGGTTGCAAGAATTTTGTCGGAATGGAGACTTCTGTGGAGGCAGGAAACTGGTTAAAGGAAACTGAAGACCTCTTTGCTATCTTTGATGTGGAAGATCGTAAGAAAGTTCTGTTGGCGGTATGGCTATTGAAAGGCGAAGTTGCTTATTGGTGGGTTTTCACCACCACTACTAGACCAATTGAGACTTGGGATGACTTTAGGAGAAGGTTTGGACTAAAGTTTCTATCATCGACAGAAGAGAACCTTCAGATGGAAAGGTTCCTATCTCTAAAGCAAGGGGACATGACAGTTAGAGAATACGTGGATATGTTTAATCAACTTGCTCAGTTCGGTCTAAAATTGGTTAACACAGCTCGGAAGAAGGCCCTACACTTTGCTCTAGGATTGAATGAGCCATTGCGCGGTTTGGCCATGTCTCATATACCCCTGGGGGCGACCTTCGAGAGTTTGGTGAATATGGCCCTACTTCAAGAGGAAGATACCGAGAAAAGAGACAAGAACAATAAGAAGGGGAACAAGGGCAACCGCAATCGCAATGACAACAAGACCAGGGAAACAAGGAAGTGCAAGTTCTGTCGGATCGTTGGGCACATTGCCAAAGATTGCAGGAAGAGGAAGAGGAAGTTAGGCGAGTGTTTCCATTGTGGAGAATCTGGACATTTTAGTAAGGATTGCCCCAAGAAGCAAGGACAAGGGCAAGAACGAACTCAGCGAGTAGGACCCTCTGGAGGGCAGTTGCAGGCTCTCCTCACTCTTCCAGCTTTTGGTCGAGGTAGTGTTTCTGTAAAAAGTCATGTTTACATTTCTGATTTCCCTGTTCATACCTTATTTGATTCTGGCACATCGCATAGTTTTATTTCTGATCTTATTGAAAGTTTTGCACCTAAGTACTAGTCTAGTTGAGGTCCCGTTAGTGTTTCAAATCCAGTTGGGGGTTTCGCCCATCTACCTGTGATTTATGTGGATTTGAAAATCTCTATCTTGAGCATAGAATTCATGTGTAATGTTTAGGCTCTCGGGTTTATGGGATACGGGTTAATTTTGGGTGTGGATTGGTTGTCCAGTTATGGAGCCGTTCTTGACTGTGAGCATAGGGTGGTGAGGCTCATGACTCGCCTCGGTAATACCTTAGAAATTTCTTGTAACCCTAGAGGTCCCGTCATGTTATGTTATCTTGAATCTCTCGACTCGTCCATCGATGATCTGCAATCTGTAAGGGTGGCCCGAGACTATCCTGATGTCTTTGAAGAAGTTAAGGGGTTACCCCCTAAACGAGAGATAGATTTCCGCATTTATCTAATCGATAATGCCAAGCCAGTATCATTGCCCGTTAGGCACATGGCCCCACGAGAAAGAAGAGAGCTCGGTAAGCAAATCAAGGAGCTGCTTAAGAAGGGTTTTATTAGACGAAGCATTTCTGAATGGGGTGCTCCGGTGGTATTCGCTACTAAGGCGGATGGTTCGCTTCGTCTATGTGTTGATTATCGAGTGTTGAACAAGCTGACAAAGAAGAATAGGCACCCGTTACCGAGGATTGATGATCTCTTTGACCAGCTTGTAGGTGCTTCTGTTTTCTCTCAGCTCGATCTAGCCACCGGATTCCATCAGCTTAGAGTAGCTGAGGATAGCATTGATAAAACTACGTTTAGGACTCCGGATGGATTCTATGAATGGCTTGTCATGCCATTCGGATTGACTAATGCACCCGCCTACTTCGTAGACTTGATGAGTAGGGTGTTCAGGGAGTTCCTCAACAAGTTTGTTGTTGTCTTCGTGGATGATATTCTGATCTTCTCAAAGGACGAGGAAGAACATGCCAGACATCTCAAGGAAGTGATGGATACGCTTAGAGTGCATCAGTTGAAAGCCAAGTTCTCCAAATGTCATTTCTGGAGAAGGGAAGTTCGGTTTCTTGGATATATAGTTTCTAAGCAAGGCATAGCGGTGGATCCCGCGAAAGTGGTTGTGGTTCAAGATTGGAAGACTCCTAGGAATGCGACCGAAGTAAGAAGCTTTCTCGGTTTGGCGGGCTACTATAGGAAGTTCATCAAAGACTTCGCTAAGATTTCGGCCCCTCTCACTAAGTTGACGAAGAAGAACTTAGTCTTTGCATGGGACTTGGAGTGTGAGCTTGCTTTTCAAAAGCTCAAAAGAGCCCTTACCTCAGCTCCAGTTTTGGCATTACCCGATAGTGGTAAGATGTTTACCGTGTACACAGATGCATGTGGCACGGGGTTAGGAGCTATTCTGATGCAAGAGGGAAGAGTGATATGTTATGGGGGTAAGCAACTTAAAGTTCATGAGAAGAACTATCCCACTCATGATTTGGAGTTAGCGGCGATCGTCTTTGCACTCAAATCCTGGCGCCACTATCTTCTAGGCGAAAGGTTTGAGTTGTATACTGATCACAAGTCACTCAAATACCTCTTCTCGCAAAAAGATCTGAATCTAAGGAAGCAAAGGTGGATGCAATTTTTGGCATCTTATGACTTCGAGATAGCTTATACCCCTGGCAAGGGTAATGTTGTGGCGGATGCACTAAGCAGAAGGAGATTGACTTTAAGCCCCTTGTTCATTGAGATGAAGAACTCGGAATTCTTGGCAACCTTTGATTTCACGACGGCTGTTGAGTTGATGACGGGTTCATTAGCATCCCTTGAGCTTAGACCCACACTTCTTGATCAAGTTGGGGCTTCGCAGAGGGAAGATCCACAGATAGTCGAAGTTATGGACAAGTTGATTCGGGGTGAGACGTCTAGTCACCTTGCCAGATATACTATTGATGATAAAGGATGGCTAAGGCGTGATGGGAGATTATGTGTTCCTCGGGTGGGAGATTTGGTCCATAGAGTTCTTGAAGAAGCGCATCACTCGAAGATGACTATACATCCGGGAGGAGATAAGATGTATAGAGATATGAAGCGCAGTTTCTTTTGGGATGGAATGAAGAAAGATGTGGCAGAGTATGTTTCAAGGTGCTTGGTGTGCCAACAAGTGAAGGCCGAGTCAAAGAAACCAGGTGGGCTATTACATCCATTGGAGGTCCCACAATGGAAGTCGGAGAGTATTTCTATGGATTTTGTGGATGGATTGCCTAGGTCAAGGAGAGGGAACACAAGCATATGGGTCATAGTTGACAGACTTACGAAGAGTGCTCACTTCATCCCAGTAAAGAGCAAGAGGACCGCATCAGGGCTGGCGTCTATTTATCTCCGAGAAATAGTGTGGTTGCATGGAGTTCCTTCTAGCATAGTTAGCGAACGTGACCCGATTTTCACTAGCCAGTTCTGGAACAGTTTGCAAGAAGCGATGGGTATGCGATTGAATTTGAGTACAGCCTATCACCCCTAGACGGATGGCCAAACCGAAAGGGTGAATAGAGTGCTAGAAGATCTCTTGAGGCTTTGTGTTCTCGACTTCAGTGGTACTTGGGAAGACCACCTTCCTCTTGTAGAATTTGCTTATAATAATAGCTATCAAGCCAGCATAGGGATGGCACCATTTGAAGCTTTATATGGGAGGCCGTGTAGGTCACCATCTTGTTGGTGGGAGACAACAGATAGACTTATACTTGGGCCCGATATGATACGAGACACATCCGAGAAAGTTGAATTAGTAAGAAGAAGGATGAATGCGGCCTAAGATAGACAGAAATCTTATGCTGACAAGCGAAGGGCAGATTTGGAATTCGAAGTGGGAGACATGGTTTTCGTGAAGGTTTCTCCTTTGCGAAATGTGGTACGTTTTGGAGCAGCGGGGAAGCTGGCACCAAGGTTCGTAGGACCCTTCCCTATCATAGAGAGAATTGGAAAGATGGCCTATAAGGTGGGATTGCCCGAGAAGCTAGCCGGAGTGCATAATGTCTTTCATGTCTCGCATCTCCGAAAGTGCCTACATGAGTCCGCTGAGGTGGTTGAACCAAGCATTCTTGAAGACATTGAGGTAGAGAAAGAAGCAACCTTGAGAAGAGCTCTGATTCGTATCTTGGGAACAGAGATCAAGAAGCTAAGGAATCGAGAGGTCAAGTTGGTGAAAGTTCAGTGGGGTGAAGCCGACGAAGATGCAACTTGGGAAACCGAGGAGAAGATGCGTGGGCTTTATCCATTTCTTTTTGAGGGTACATTCTCGATCTCTTTTCCTAATTAGCATATCTTTCTTTTTATCCGCGTTTATCTTGTTTCGAAGAGCTTGTCATGAAAACCTTAGGTAGAAACCCTTGGTTGAAACATGTTATGCTTGATGGTTGCAAGTGGTTGCAAGTGTTTGCACGTGGATACTCGTGGATGCATGATACACATTAGGCACTAAGATCGTCTCACACACTTTCATGTTGCATATGCGTGAGTGCTTATACTTATTCATGGATGAAACTTGTAGAGCTATCACGTGGATGTTGCATATGGATGAATATTATGTGCACTCATGTAGAGATTATAAATTATGTTAGGAATTTGCATACATATGGACTCATTTCACTAACATATTTTGCATTAAGGAGGTTTACTGTATCAGTAACCGCCTGATTTTTGCATTAGATAAGTACATATACACACACCTTTGCATATGATCATACAACATTTAGAATCCTTTAAGGACAATGACTGCACGTGGATGATGTTTTGAGTAGATGGACGATGGATAGTAGGATACGTTCTTCCTAACTTGGAGATTTCGGGGATGAAATCCTTTAAGGAGGGAAAATGTAACACCCCGTAATTTGAACATAAAATTCACAAATTAAAGTATACTTAATTAAGTGAAATGGGTTGCACAGAGAAATATATATATATTGATATATATATATATATATATATATATATATATATATATATAATTGAAAAATTAAATAAATAAATATGCAAAAATGTTCAAAACAGCGAATTGGGAGAGGGGAATAACCGAACTGGCCGATTTTTGAGGTCGACCCAAGCCCACTGGGTCGACTAGGGGTTAATCCAGGGTGTTTGGCTGTCAACCCGTGGGCCAATTCGCTCAAATGCAGATTTTGCATTTGAATGGTTCTCATGATTCAGCTTTAATCTAAAGGCCCTAGATGGTTCCTACACTTGACTTCTTCCCCAAGACATGCTTTGATGGCTTGGATTGAATCTAGGGTTAATCCTATGGCTAATACTATCCTAATCCTCTATAAAAAGACCCCTAAACCTAGCCTAAATCACCATTATTCAATCCTACAACTAAACTATGTCAAATTTGTTCCTCTCATGGCCTCCACTCTCATGCTAAAATTCCTAAGCGTATTTCTATGAGAGATTGTGAGTTCATACAAGTACTTTCAAGCTTGTATGAGTGTTCTTAGTTTGCATTCAAGTCAAATTGCAACATTTCTATTTCAAAGCAAGAGTTTTTATTGATTTGGCTCAAGGGTTTTCATTGGAGCATTCATATTTGGGTCTTTTTGGTGATTGCATAAGGGCTTCGTCTCAATCTTTATAATAAATATTCATTTGTGTCTTCATAGCATTGTAAGCCCTTTTCTACTTTCTTTCTTTGAACTCTAAAGTTAAATGAATGATGCAAGTTTGGGGTTGATCATTATATGCAAGTTTGGTTGATCATTATATGCAAGTTTAGTTGATCATTATATGCAAGTTTGGATGATCATTATGCAAGTTGGTTTAAATCGTTATGTATGACACATGTTGCTATGTTATGCAAGTTTGGGTTGATCATATTATCATGTTATGCAAGTTAAACTTGATGTTGTGAGCATAAAGCTCCAAGCTTTATATTAAAGGTTGCATTTGGCAACATGAAAGTTATCATATCCCTTATGATAACTTGCATGTGAGGCTAAATGCGAACTTCTAGCAACTTCTACATGTCATTTATCACCATGTATCACTCATATGCTAAGTTTGGTTTTATGCATGCTTTTGAAGCCTAATGATGCAATATGCAAGTATATGAACATATGTACATTTCATATGCCACCATGTTAAACTTGTGGCTTCAACACCTTTTTGTCATGATTATGCCAATTTCCCTATTTTATCCTTTATGCGTTGATGCGATTATGTAAACGATGGGGTTACGTTGGGGTTGGGTAACATTATGACATAAACATGGTTTTTATAACATAGCGTGATATGTTAACTTGTAATTATGTTTTGGAAACATAATGGACATGACACTTAGAAAATATGAGTGTGGCCAACTCGAGGTTGGGTTGAGTTTGTAGCATAAATCTACCCGGACCCGCCCGGCTTAACTAGTGGCTACAAACAATAGGACCCAATGTGAGAAGTTGGTCATGTTGTGCTCGAACCCGAGGTTAGACCAAGTTGTGGTGTAAAGCTACCCGGACCCGCCCGGCTTAACTAGTAACCACAACAAGGTCTAATGTGAGAGGTTAAAGCACATTAAGTTAATTAATGCCTCCTGATTAGGGTTAAGTCATGGTCTAGTTAATACTTAATCAATTTGGGCTGGATGGGTTAATCGGGGTTAAGTCATGAACCTTGGATACACTTAACCAATTTAATCCACGTTTGGATCGGGTTAACCACATTTAACCCGTTAAGGAAACCCTAGTTGCATGGTCCTTTGCAGCAGTAACCCTCTTGATAGTATCATAAGACCCTAGGACTAGGCTAGGGTGGGGCACGATTACTGGGCTGACATGTAAGCGACCAAAACGACGGCTGTGTAGGTACGCCGGTGTAGGTCCAGGCGGACTATGATCGTGCACATAGTCCGGCGTTGGAGAATCAGGCACGGGTACCAGTAGATCTAGGCTATGCATACTTGATTGGTGTCTGAGGTCTACACCCTAGGACTTGATACACCCTGGGGTGGACCTAGCACAGTTAGCTACATTTCATGTTTGGGCCGTATGACACCGACACTTGACGAGTTAGGCTTATAGGGAGCCGATCAACTAGACCGTGTAGTTGGACCTTGATTTAGGTCACCTCATGATATTGGGCCAAGCTTGGGCCAAGGGATCAATTCTTGTTTTTACTTGACATGTTAGAATGCTAGTACACCCGTGGTGCAAAACTTAACCTTAATTATGCGATGACACCTTTATCTATCTTGTTAGTTAATCATCATGCCAGTATGTTGTTATTCTTATGTTCATCTCAGCTTCTCATGCCAGTTAACTTTACTAGATCATAAACAGATAGTAATAGGGCTTTCCAGTCTTTTTGACTGACCTGTTTTCTTTCGCCTCTTTTCTTCCATTCCCCCCCCCCCCCCCCGAGGTTCTCAGGGTGGGAACATTGGAGCTTAGCTTCGATCTTTACAGCTTGCTTACTGGATTTGCTCATGTACGGTTTTGGACATTGAGCTAGCTATGGTTTATCACTTCATTTTGGGGATAGTACTTTATGTATTTCAGTTTTTCAGTTTATGCTTTTATCTAGACTTTGTTGTTGGAAAATAATGACCAAGTACTTTGTTGTAACATGACTATGGTTTTGAAATGCTAAGTTTTATCCACTGCTTTACTATTCTGTTTTACTTATATGTTCTGTCTTGTGATATCTGCATGCATGTTTACCTTGTTTAACGCCCCTCCAAAGCTAATGTCCTTGCAAGAGTGGCATTGGCGGAGGTGGGGTGTTACACAAACCTTTAGCAACTTCACTGTCTTCCGCAAAACATCAACAATCTCCTCTTTCATTCAAAATAAAATCACAACAAATTCATCATACTGTTTCTGTGAAACCGAAGCTACCACATCACCCTACCAGAACCACATGCCTTGCTACACCCCTCAAAATCAAAAGGAACTCCTCACCGGTGATCTGCAATTACCAATCGCCTTTCACCATCTCAGACTTCCGCTTAACACCAATTTATCCAACGAACCCAAACCTCCTTCAAAACAAACCCCGGAACCAAATCACCCCAACTCCAATCATATACCTCCAATCGAAACCTCAGTAGACAGGATACCATACATGCAACGCCCAAGCTCGAAATAGAGATTAATTTGGTTTTCAATTTGTGGATTTGATTTTCGAAATCAAATTGATCGCTGGAACTTCAATTTTCGATTTTGCGGGGTTTAGTTTTTTTTAATTCGATGGATTTTTGATTTGTGAATTGCGATTTTTGATATTTGTGCATTAAATCTCTGCGTTGAGAAGTATTCAGTCTGTAGTGGGCTGTGTTTGGGCCAGTGTGGTTATCATGTTAATTAGGCTATGTTTGTTTAGTTTTTGATTGTTTGTTTTTTTATCCTTCTTAAAAAAAACAAAGAGTTCATTATTTTTATTTTCTTTTGAAAAAAAAAGACCACTTGTCTTCAATTATATATACATCGTTCTCGTTTTTCAGGTTGCAACAAAAGAAATAGATTTTCTCGCTTGCTAGTGCTTTGCTTCGCTCTTGCTTAAAAAAATTTACCGCTAAATAAAAAATTGCTAATAATTCAGATGCTCTGGTATTGTTCTCTTCTCCCTTATTTTTATTCTGTTGCATTGTTGTTTGCTTGCATTTGCATTCATAAAAAAATTCAAAAATACAATAAAAATTCATTCGTAGTTGCATCATTAATTCACGTTTAAATTATGTTTTGCATTCATCTTATTTTGTTTTGTTGTTGTTAAGACATCATTATATTTTGACAAATCGGTTTATTTACAACGAATTATTTTCTTGGTGTCTAGACTAAGGCAGGGTAATAAACGTTTATAAATATTACGGTGATTCATAAATTTAGAATGGTGATTGCTAGGGTGATTCCTGGTGCACCGATAACTCCTGTCCGTTAACTGGCTGAGAATTTTTTGTTGAAATTAATCTAACTGTCATTATATAATTTTAGAATAATTGTAAATAAGTAATTTGCATTCATATAGTTGCATTAGCTTCATGCATACACGTGTTATACGGCGTGGTCCCTTGATTTACCTAGCATTAAAAAAAAGTTAATATCTGTTTTGAGTTCTCACACCAGTCCCATGACTGACTCGGAGTTTATTGTTTCCACCTAACTTCGGGTGCCCATATTTTCCACACGGGAAGCTAGTAGTTTTGGTTTTGCATATTTCTATTTAACAAGATCCTGGTTTACGGTTGGAGCTATATTCGGAATGCTTTGCATCCGTGTATTTCTTTCAGTTGTGGTAGTTGATGTTTTCCACTGTGCACTATATTTATGTATATATATTTCTGTTGTTTTGTAATTTGTAATCTTTGATATTTATTTTTCCGCTGTATATTATTTATCTGAACTCTGATATATTCTTGTACTTTGATGTAAACTGTTGTAATAGCAATGAAATGTTCTCATGTTTGTGTTCTGATGCGTCATGTTCTCACGCAATCCGCGTTCTCGTTCGGTCTAGGCCGGATGGGGATTTCAGGGCATGATATATTCCCTCTCCCAAGTGTTCTATAAAAAACAAATGTTAGTCACGATGTCCATTATCCTCAGAAATCGTCAAGGTAAGACCATCTACATCTACATGACACGTAAGCATACGGGTTTCTCCATCCTCACTAACATACATAAGAAATTTATCAATAATAGGGTCATATCTCATCTCTGAAGCCTCATGAACCCGAGTAGGCTCCTCAGCAACCTACCATACAGTATTGTCCGTAGGAGGAATAATGGGAGAAGTAACCTCCGCAGGAACATCTGGGGTAGTTACAGGAGCAATTAGCACCACGGGCAACGAGGCCTTACGAATCCATCTCAAGATCAGCCCAGGAAGAGGGAATCTGTTAGGAGAAGGCATGGAACCGATTAGGAAACGCGGAATGCGGATCTTAAGGCAAAACAAGCACCAAAGGAGGGGGTGAATAGTGTTTATAAGCAATTTATGGAAATATTGAACTTATTTGATTGACTATATGAATCAAACAATGATTATCACACCAAAGATGATCACAAACACAGAAACAATCACAGACAAAGAAATAGATAAATATAAAATGCATAAAAGGAAAGAACACATCGGACGTTATACTGGTTCGGATTACTCCTACGTCCAGTCCCACGCAATGTTGGATTGCGCAGAGTTTTATTATTCAATATCCAAGTACAACATTTTGATTTCACGGCTATAAGGTTAACACCGCTCCATTTCCTTGATTTCAGGACTACAAGAAACACATCCTTTCCCAAACAATTACAATAGCCCTAGAACTCTTCAATAGCACTTCAATTTAGAGAGTATTTGAAAGATATTGAGAAGAGAAGAAGTTTTTGATATAATTTGAGTAGAAATCGACAAAGCATATGTGTAGAAATCAATAAAATAATGTATATTAATGGTGATAAGTAAAGGGGTGAAGATGGAGAAGAAAGAATGATTAAAAATTTGAAATCAACCCCTATTTATAGTGTTGCAAAGGTTGCATCGTTTCTGAAATGTTTCAAATAGTGAAAAAACACTTCCTTTGAAAATTAAAAATATGACAGTTATATGTCGACATGTCTAATTATGTATGTCGACATATGTATAAAATTTTTATTTTTTTAAAAATATTTTTCAAGTGTTTAAACATATATATTATTCTGGAAATTCTTGAATCAAAACTTTGTAATATAAATGAATACTCTAAATTGTTAAATCATATGGAAACATAATAATATACTATAAAAACATATTTATAAAGTTATAGGATTTAAAAACTATAAAACTATATTATAAACTTGTATATATATATATATTAAAACTTTATAAATATATGTTTGAAATCATAAGTAAGATAATAGTTTGAAATCATTTAGAAAAATAATTTGAAATTAGGATTTGAATTTTGAAAACAAAATTTGAAATTTGCAACTAAGAATTTGAACCTGAAGTGCTATTCACAGTCTTACATATAAACTAGACTCAATTGCTATATTTTTCTTGATCTCTTCAAATCTTGATAACTCACGAGTCTTGAATCTCTTTTGAATCCTGAATCTCTTGACACTCGAAAACTGTACATTCTTCAGTATTTAAGTCTTGTATACAAACCCTGCACATATATATATGTATATATATATATATATTCTAGATAAATATGTTAGTGTATATTTATAATCAATTAATAATGATAATTGAAATAAGGTTTCTATCATCAAAACTCCATTCCCCCTTTTTGATGATGACAACCTTGATTTATAAAATATTCCTACTTGTTGATACTTTTTGTTCCAGTTCTTCGAATACTTCCCCTTTCACCATGAATCCTACATACTACCCCTTAAACTAAGCCTACCTAATCCTTATTTTATAATTTCTCCCCCTTTGTCATTAACAGAAAAAACCTCTAAATATACTCCCCCTAAATCTATACCATAAATAAATTATATTTATCTATTTATTCTAAGGTTATAACACTTAATTCTATACTAAAGTACATAATATACATGACTCCTCCTAAATTCATGCCTATATTATCCTAATTCTAAAAGTATAAAAAAATCTAACAATCCAAGTATATTAGTGAATATTTACAAATATTTCAATCCATACAAATAAAAGTTTCAAATCCAATCCAAACCAAGCAATATTAACAAGCAAGTTCAAACAAATTCAAATCAAACAAAGCAATCGAACAATTCTTACCAAATAATCAAATATCTCTTGGAACTTCCACTCATCCGCCTCCTCCAAAGATTGGATCCTTCTTGATGACTTCCAATCTTCATCTCCTTTTGAGGATGGTGCTTTACTGAGGTTGTTTTCTTCGTCTTCAAAAAAGAAGATATTAGCAAAACGAATGCATAAAAGTGTTAACCATATTTATTTGACTCAGTTCCTGATAACATTGATTACGAAGTATTATAGATAGGATATTCTTGAATGAATTTGTAAAAACCCGCATTCTACGCATCGGAGGATCGTAGAATACTTATTTCTTTCTTATATGAAGTCTTATGGTCATGTAACTTTGGGAAACGACCATTGGGGTCATTTTCCATGTTCATGATTTTTTACCGATTTTTAAATGACTGTTTTGCCCCTAGTTGATCTTGTTTCGGCCATAACTTTTGATTGGAAAGGAGGTTTTACATGAAACCACTTCCATTGGCTTCGGATGATGGTTTACCTTTTCGTAGAGTGGTCATATGCGAAAAACGGACTTACCGTTTGGGAGATATGGCTGAAATAAGGTTTGGAAGGTGAAAAACTGCTTAACCGGACCAAATAGGGTGATTAGTGAATGGGCCCATAACCCATTTCGGGATTAGGGTTATGGGGAGGCTGAAAAGAGTTAGGGTTTCATTCCATTTCAGTTTTCTAGCCTCCACTTACCTCTTAGAAACCCTAAAAATGGCCTCCAACCTCTAAATCACCTCCAAATCACTTTCTAATCAAAGATTAAGCTTAGCAACATCAAATCAAGGGAGATCTTCACCAAATCAAAATTAGAGCTGCTGTTTAGCATTGTTATTCGTGCCCAAAAAAAGATTTATTTCAGATCTAAGGTTTATTTGTGGCTAAGGTGAGTGATTTGCATAGTTCCTCACTAATTATGGTTAATTAGTGTTGATTAGTGTTAATTAGCGTTTTTAAACGTAAATAAAATCTGGAAAAATACTTATAAATTCTTAAATGATGTTTTAGACCTCTGATATGAACTTGGGTTAATTTGGTTATGTTTTGCTAATCCTATCGTTAATTATGCTTGAACATGTTTAAGGGAAAATATGGGGTTTTGGCTATGTTTGATCCATTTTAACCTATCATATTTATGTTATGGTGTTTGAGGTCACTCATACTTGTTGCTATGACTTTTTGGTATGCTTTGTGATTGACTTGAATAGATAGAATGGTCGAAAACATCGTCGAATGGCGTAAAATGCTGGCTGGAAAAGTTGCAGAAAAACAGGGTAGGTTTTCGGATCGGATCGGAGGAATGGGTTCGAACCGGATAGAGGACTGGGCAAGGGGTCACCGAACCGAACCAAGACTTGGCACGAGGGCAAGAAGGGAGGCCACAATGGTTGAGCTGGGATCGGACCGGCTTAAGGAAGGGGGAAACAGATCGAACTGTAGGGAAGGAAGGGGGATCGGAACGGATGGGAATAGGGAAGGGGATCGGATCGGACCAGAAGGTCAAGCTAGGAGCTAAGAGAGAGGGGACGGACCGGACCGTGACAGGGGACCCAAACCGAACCGATGAAGCGAAGCGATGGAGCAAAAGGAACCCGAACCGAACCAATGCGACGTGAAGGACCTGAACCGAACCGAGATGCATATCTATGACCGAACCGAACCGATGGCAAGGAGAAATCCGAACCAATCCGTTGATGACCAATAACCCGAGATGCAAAGGTAGTCCAAATGGAAGTTAGAGCTCAGGATCCAGTTGGGAACCAATGAGTTCACTTCATGATTGGGCTTTGCTGCGGGACGTGTGCTAAGGAGTTATCGACGTTCATAACTTCGATTCACCACTGAAAAGGAATGATGGGCTACGTATCAGTGTAGTAGAGTCATCATGACTCGAGGGGCAAAGTGATCGTAGCAGGACTATGTATCAGTGCAGTAGAGTCACCATGACTCGAGAGGCAAAGTGATCGTAGTAAGACTATGCGCCAATGCAGTGGAGCCATTGTGACTCCATGGGGCAGTGTGGACATAGTAAAGGATTAGTAAGGCTATGAGCCAGTGTAGTGGGGTGTGTAAGACTCCATGGGGCAAAGTGGACATAGCGAAGGATTTGTGGCTATGGATCAGTGTAGTGAAGCCGTTGTGACTTCATGGGGCAAAGTGATCATGGTAAAGTGTTGGGTGATCGAAGTAGTGGATATCGTATACTTTACGCACTGAGTGAGAGATGTGAGGATGGTTGTTATGCTTGATTGTTTGTCATCACTATGACACGCACACCCCCACCCCCGTATTCTTGACACCGTAAGTAGTGGCACCTTAGAGTGCTGTACAGTATGTAGTGCTAACTCTTTGGTTGCAGGTCCAGGTTCAGGTATGGTTTAGTATACCTGTTATTGTTCTGTTTAGCTGCTTATCGCTCATACCAGACTTTTTGTCTGACCCAGAGTTTTATGTCTCTTTTTATTACAGACTAGAGACAGGTTAGCTGGTGATGCACGAGTAGCTGATTCGGAGGCGAGCAGGAGGCTTCCACGTATGATATATAGATATTCTCCCTGTGTCATTGGTGGTCACTACTTGGGCATTAGTAGTGTACCTCCCATACCTTGCTTTTGCTTTTAGAGACAGTTTGAAAAGTTGTAATAATGATGATGTGGAACATAAGCTACATTTGGATTTTCCGCTGCTATGATAGTTGTTTCAGCTTATGCACTGTCTCACCTATTTTATGTCAAGTATGTTATTATTATATTTTGTTCTATGCGCTGTGAGACATTCTACATGTTCCTTGATGATTCTTCGTCTTCTTTCTTTTCTTCTGACGACTGTCCCGTGCTAACAGGACATGTGTACAGCGCACTTTTGGAGTAAATGTCGGTCGGTGCGGGGCGGGCTGTCACATTTGGTATCAGAGCTCTAGGTTGCGTAGTTAACCTAGGGAAAGACACTAGGGAGAGATAGTACGTATATGATAGCGCGTATTTGTGATTACTTTGGTTTTCAAAAGTTATATATATGTGTATACTATTAGTAGTATAAGGATGAAGTCGTACTGCACTAGCACCACCTTGAAGATAGTTAATCGTTTTCTCTTTACAGATTGAACGATGAGTCGAGATACGAGGGGTGCTGGTAGAGGGACCAATAATGGGAATGCTCCTGACACGAGGACGATGTTCACTGACTTCATGAGAGGGACACTTCGGGATGTTCAGGGGGCAGTTCCCAATCCCAGTAATGGTGGTGGTCCAGTAGTGCAGGCGCCCAAGGCCGATTTCTCCAAGTTGTCCAAGGATTACACTAACCTTGGTGGGAAGCCGTTCCACGGAATGGAGTCGGCCACGGATGTTCAGGATTGGTTGGATAGTTGTGATTGTATCTTCGACGACTTGGGTATCGAGGATGCGATGAAGAGAAGGCTAGCCTCTCGTCAGCTGCAAGGGCGAGCGATGACTTGGTGGAATGCTATTAAGACAGCCACTCCAGAGGATCAGGTTACTTGGGATCAGTTTAAGGCTCTCTTTAGCGACAAGTTTATCCCAGCTGCTCAGAAGTCAGAATTGTTTTGGAAGTTCTTGGACATTAAGCAGAATGGTAGGGCAGTCTCGGACTATATTGCTGAGTTCGACACTTTGTCGAACTATGGATTATCCCTTATCGATACCCCTGAGAAGAAGAATGAGAAGTTCATTACTTGTTCGGATGGATTCTTGGGGGAAAGGCTTATTAACCACATCGATGAGACGTTTGAGTCGATTGTGGGGAAAGCTTTGAGATCAGAGAGTCTTTACCCTAAGTCAAAGACTGAGGTTGCATCTGTAGAAGGGCCAAAACCGCAAGCGAGCGGTGAAGGCAAGAACAACTCTCAGAATAAGAGGAAGCAGAGCCAAGCTAAGGATGGCCAGAAAAAGAGCAAGAAAGATGTTGAGTGCTTCAGCTGTGGTAAGAAGGGCCATTATGCTAAAGAATGTCGGACCAAGCCAGCGGATAGGAAGTTCTACAACTGTGGCCAAGTGGGACATCATAAGGATAAGTGTCCACAACCTCTTAAGGAGAAGCAGATTGTGAAAGCATATGCTATCAATGTTGTTCCTTCTTCGTCGAATGCCCCAACTGCGGCGGAGAAAGGAAAGAATGTCGTCATCCAAGGTATGCTTTCTGTTTATGATGTACCAATTCGAGTATTGTTTGATACTAGGGCTTCCCGTTCCTTCATATCTAGTGACCTGGTAGATAGGTTGGAACTGGAACCCGAGATAGTCGATAGACCGTTGGTTGTGACGAACCCGATTGATGGTTCGATTAACCTTAGTATGATTTGCCGAAATTTGGTCTTATCGAGTCATGGATGTATGTTTGTTTGTGATTGCTTTGTTTTGGGCTTTACTGGGTATGGCATTATATTGGGGGTCGATTGGCTCCAAACATACGGGGGTGATGGTAGATTGTAAGGGCTTTTTGGTGACAGTTAGAGCGGATGATGGGCGGAGGGTAGTGTTTGGTAGTCTACCTAGTGATGGGGTAATGGCTAGTTTTATAAATTCCCTTGACATCCCGCATGATGAGTTGTCAGATGTGCCCGTGGTTGGCCAATATCCAGACGTCTTCGAGGGAGTGACCGGACTTCCACCACACCGAGAGATTAAGTTCCGTACTGATTTAGTGAAAGATGCCAGACCTATAGTGATGCCACTTCGTCATATGGCACCAAGGGAGCAGCGAGAGCTCGGGGTGCAAGTAAGCGATCTTTTGAAGAAGGGGTTTATTAGAAGAAGTGTCTCCGAGTGGAGGGTACCAGTTGTGTTTGCCACTAAGGCAGATGGTTCCCTTCGTTTGTGTGTGGACTATCGCGAGTTGAATAAGGTGACGAGGAAGAATAAGTATCCTCTACCGCAGATAGATGATTTGTTTGATCAACTGGAAGGAGCAAGAGTGTTCTCCCAGTTGGACCTCGCGACAGGATTTCATCAGCTCCGAGTAGCAGCTGATAGTATAGCCAAAACGGCATTTCGGACGCCGTCTGGATTTTATGAGTGGTTGGTCATGCCATTTGGGTTGACCAATGCACCAGCATACTTCGTGAATCTTATGAATATGGTATTCATAGATCAACTAAATAAGTTTGTTCTTGTGTTCGTAGTCGACATCCTTGTTTACTCGAGGACAGAGGAGGAACACAAGGAACATTTGAGGATAGTGTTGGAGGTGTTGAGAAAACACCAATTGAAAGCGAAATTTTCTAAGTGTCACTTCTGGAGGAGGGAAGTGAGATTCTTGGGCCATGTTGTTTCAGAGAATGGTATTGCCGTGGACCCTACGAAGGTGGCTACGGTACAAGATTGGTCTACGCCCAAGAATGCAACAGACGTAAGAAGCTTCTTGGGATTAGCTGGATATTATCATAAGTTTATCCAGGGCTTCTCCAAGATAGCGGCACCATTGACTAAGTTGACTAAGAAGAATCAAGCCTTCGTCTGGGACGGAATGTGTGAAAATGCATTCAAGAGTCTAAAAGAAAAGTTGACACGTGCGCCAGTGTTAGTCATTACTAAAGGGAATGAATAGATGACGGTATACACGGATGCTTGTGGTAACGGACTAGGTGCTGTATTGATGCAAGGAGGTAGGGTTGTAGCTTATGCTAGTCGGCAACTAAAGCCGCATGAGAAAAGGTATCCTACCCATGATTTGGAACTGGCAGCGATCGTGTTCGCGTTGAAGATGTGGAGACATTATCTCTTGGGAGAGAGATTTGAGTTATTTACCGATCATAAATTGTTAAAGTATCTCTTCTCTCAGAAGGATCTGAATCTCCGTCAGCAGAGATGGTTAGAGTTCTTGGCTTCTTATGATTTTGATATCGCATATACACCTGGGAAAGGTAATGCGGTAGCCGATGCCTTGAGTAGGAGACATGTCAGTTTAGGGGCTATGTTTCTTGAATGGAAGCAACTGGAGTATATCGCAGGGTTTGATTTCAGACCAAAGTGCGAATTGGATCCAGAGATGTTAGCTAGTTTGACGATCAGACCCACTTTGATTGAGCGGATTGGTTCCGGTCAGAGGGACGATCCTAATCTATTGGAGATCATCTCTAAGTTAGAGATGAATATCGACGATGAGGAGATGAATTTGTATGGGCTTGATCGAGAAGGATGGCTTCGAAAGAATGGAAGACTAGTTGTACCCAACATGAATGGTTTGAAAGATGAAGTGCTTAGGGAATGTCATCACTCAAAACTGACTATACACCCCGGTGGTGATAAGATGTATCGAGACATGAAACAGACTTACTACTGGGAAGGGATGAAAAGAGACGTTGGGAAGTTTATATCCAAGTGCATGAATTGCCAGCTAGTCAAAGCCGAGCAAAAGAAACCTAGTGGTTTGTTGCAACCATTAGAAATTCCCGAATGGAAATGGGAGCAAGTCTCGATGGATTTCATTGATGGTTTACCAAGGACTAGATCGGGACATGATAGCATTTGGGTAATTATGGATCGATTAACTAAAAGTGCAAGATTTATAGCAGTCAAATCGACCAGAACGGCAGCTAAGTTAGCAGAGCTGTATATGAAGTGGGTAGTGAGATTTCATAGAGTACCTAAAAGCATTGTGAGTGACCGAGACCCATTGTTTACTAGTGGGTTTTGGAAGAGCTTACAAGAGGCTCTAGGGTCGGAATTATATCTCAGTACCGCGTATCATCCTCAAACCAACGGTCAGACAGAGAGGGTGAATCGTACATTGGAAGATCTCTTGAGGGCTTGTATATTGGATTTTGGTGGATCATGGGATGACCATTTGCATCTAGTAGAGTTTTCATATAATAATAGCTAACAATCCAGTATCGGTATGGCTCCATATGAAGCTTTGTACGGAAGACTGTGCAACTCACCATCATGTTGGATAGAGACCGGTGAGAAGTTTGTGCTTGGACCAGATGTGGTAAGAGAAACCTCGGACAAGACTAAGATCATTCAACAACGAATGAAGGCTGCCCAGGATAGGCAGAAGAGTTATGCTGATAAGAGGAGAAGAAACTTAAAATTCTCCGTTGGTGACTTGGTGTTTGTCAAGATTTCTCCGTTGAAGAGCGTGATACGATTTGGCAGGAGAGGCAAGTTGGCACCAAGGTTTGTTGGCCCATTCCCAGTTCTCGAACAAGTTGGGAATTTGGCGTATAGAGTTGACTTACCAGAGAAGATGGCGGGAGTTCACAACGTATTTCATGTTTCCCAACTAGGGAAGTTCGTGCACGACCTAAATATGGCTATTTCACCTGATCAGTTAGAAGACTTCGAAGTGGAACCCGAGGCGGTTGGGAACCACAAGCCGATTCGTATTGTCGAGCATGATACGAAGCAACTTCGAAGGAAGGCGGTGAAGCTAGTCAAGGTTCAGTGGGGCGAGAACGAGAATGACTGTACTTGGGAGACAGAGGAGAGCATTAGGAAGACGTATCCAGAACTCTTTGCCTGGTAAGATTTACTTTGCAATTTATTTATTCTGCATGCTAGGATAGGTTTGTTTTGCTTGTTTTGCATGTTTGATTGTTGTTTTATGGCTAATAGGCATGCGGGACCCTTTGTGTGTTTTGGTTAGGGAATTTCGGGGGTGAAATTTCTTAAGGTGGGAGAATGTAACAACCCGCATTTTACGCATCGGAGGATCATAGAATACTTATTTCTTTCTTATATGAAGTCGTATGGTCATTTAACTTTGGGAAACGACCATTGGGGTCATTTTCCATGTTCATGATTTTTGCCGATTTTTAAATGACCGTTTTACCCCTAGCTGATCTTGTTTCGGCCATAACTTTTGATTGGAAAGGAGTTTTGACTTGAAACCACTTCCATTGGCTTCGGATGATGGTTTACCTTTCCGTAGAGTGGTCACATGCGAAAAACGGACTTACCGTTTGGGAGATATGGCTGAAATAAGGTTTGGAAGGTGAAAAACTGCTTAACCGGGCCAAATAGGGTGATTAGTGAATGAGCCCATAACCCATTTCAGGATTAGGGTTATGGGTAGGCTGAAAAGAGTTAGGGTTTCATTCCATTTCAGTTTTCTAGCCTCCACTTACCTCTTAGAAACCCTAAAAATGGCCTCCAACATCTAAATCACCTCCAAATCACTTTCTAATCAAAGATTAAGCTTAGCAACATCAAATCAAGGGAGATCTTCACCAAATCAAGATTAGAGCTGTTGTTTAGCATTGTTATTCGCGCCCAAACAGAGATTTATTTCAGATCTAAGGTTTATTTGTGGCTAAGGTGAGTGATTTGCATAGTTCCTCACTAATTATGGTTAATTAGTGTTGATTAGTGTTAATTAGCGTTTTTAAACGTAAATAAAATCTGGAAAAATACTTATAAATTCTTAAATGATGTTTTAGACCTCTGATATGAACTTGGGTTAATTTGGTTATGTTTTGCTATTCCTATCGTTAATTACGCTTGAACATGTTTAAGGGAAAATATGGGGTTTTGGTTATGTTTGATCCATTTTAACCTATCATATTTTTGTTTTGGTGCTTGAGGTCACTCCTACTTGTTGCTATGACTTTTTGGTATGCTTTGTGATTGACTAGAATAGACAGAATGGTCGAAAACGTCGTCGAATGGCGTAAAAATGCTTGCTGGAAAAGTTGCAGAAAAATAGTGCAGGTTTTCGGATCGGGTCGGAGGAATGGGCTCGGACCAGATAGAGGACTGGGCAAGGGGTCACCGAACTGAATCGAGACTTGGCACAAGGGCAAGAAGGAAGGCCACAATGATTGATCTGGGATCGGATCGGCTTAAGGAAGGGGGAACCGGATCGAACTGTAGGGAAGGAAAGGGGATCGGAATGGATGGGAATAGGGAAGGAGATCGGATCGGACCAGAAGGTCAAGCTAGGAGCTAAGAGAGAGGGGACGGACCGGACCGTGACAGGGGACCCGAACCGAACCGATGAAGCGAACTGATGGAGCTAAAGGAACCCGAACCGAACCAATGCGACGTGAAGGACCCGAACCGAACCGAGATGCATATCTATGACCGAACCGAACCGATGGCAAGGAGAAATCTGAACCGATCCGGTGATGACCAATAACCCGAGATGCAAAGGTAGTCTAAATGGAAGTTAGAGCTCAGGATCCAGTTGGAAACCAATGAGTTCACTTCATGATTGGGCTTTGCTGCGGGACGTGTGCTAAGGAGTTGTCGACGTTCATAACTTCGATTCACCACTGAAAAGGAATGATGGGCTACGTATCAGTGCAGTAGAGTCATCATGACTCGAGGGGCAAAGTGATCGTAGTAGGACTACGTATCAGTGCAGTAGAGTCACCATGACTCGAGGGGCAAAGTGATCGTAGTATGACTATGAGCCAGTGCAGTGGAGCCATTGTGACTCCATGGGGGCAGAGTGGACATAGTAAAGGATTAGTAAGGCTATGAGCCAGTGCAGTGGGGTGTGTACGACTCCATGAGGCAAAGTGTACATAGCGAAGGATTAGTGGCTATGGATCAGTACAGTGAAGCCGTTGTGACTTCATGGGGCAAAGTGATCATGGCAAAGTATTGGGTGATCGAAGTAGTGGATATCGTATACTTTACGCACTGAGTGAGAGATGTGAGGATGGTTGTTATGCTTGATTGTTTGCCATCACTATGACATGCACACCTCCACCCCCGTATTCTTGACACCGTAAGTAGTGGCACCTTAGAGTGTTGTACAGTATGTAATGCTAACTCTTTGGTTGCAGGTCCAGATTCAGGTATGGTTTAGTACACCTGTTGTTGTTCTGTTTAGCTGCTTATCGCTCATACCGGACTTTTTGTCTGACCCAGAGTTTTATGTCTCTTCTTATTACTTTGGGTGTTCTCACGAGCAGACTAGAGACAGGTTAGCTGGTGATGCGCGAGTAGCTGATTCGGAGGCGAGCAGGAGGCTTCCACGTATGATATATATATATTCTCCCTGTGTCATTGGTGGTCACTACTTGGGCATTAGTAGTGTACCTCCCTTACCTTGCTTTTGCTTTTAGAGACAGTTTGAAAAGTTGTAATAATGATGATGTGGAACATAAGCTACATTTGGATTTTCCGCTGCTCTGATAGTTGTTTCAGCTTATGCACTGTCTCACCTGTTTTATGTCAAGTATGTTGTTATTATATTTTGTTTTATGCGCTGTGAGACATTCTACAGGTTCCTTGATGATTCTTCGTCTTCTTTCTTTTCTTCTGACGACCGTCCCGTGCTAACTGGACATGTGTACAGCGCACTTTTGGAGTAAATGTCGGTTGGTGCGAGGCGGGCTGTCACAGAATTCAATGTTTCTTAAGGATATTCACTCAAATTGTCAATAAGATTTTCCATAATTTAATATTATAGAAAAGGAATGGTTAGAGAAGAAGGAGAAAGTTTAGAATAAGTTTTTCTGGAAGAAAGGTATTTACAGGGTCTAAAATTCGTTTAAAATGAAGAGACACTAGTTGGTTAATTAAATTCTGAAAAATCTTAAAAAACTGGCAGTTATATGTCAATGTGCTGAAAAATGTATGTCGACATACCAATGTTAATTTTGATTATTTGAGTTCTTGTTTAATTTTTGAATCATTTCTTACTATATTATATTATTTTATATAATTTTAATGTTTTTACAAATACTAGGGATTAATTTTGATAGCAAACAAGATTATATAGTAGTACTTAAACGAAGGTACAAATGAAAGATTACACGATATTAAATACGAGATTGGAAAGCAAATACAAGAAAATACGAAAGATAACATAAAATAGATAAGCTTAGACTTCAGCGGATGACGAGGACGAAGATGATAATCCAAGTTTTCATCCTACTTTGCCAAAGAACTTGTTCATTTTAGAAGATATTTTATTAAATGTCTTCTTTATCTTCTTTTGGTTATTGGCTAACTTTGCTCGATTTTGGAAAAGCATTTCTTTGGATATGGTTCTACTATTAGAAGGACATTTTACACTTTCTAAAGAGGAATCTTCTTCTTCATCAACTTCCATTGGATTTTCCTCTTGTTGCATTCTAGTTTGTTTATTCTCAATGTTTCATAAGGTTTGACAATGATTGGAATTCACGTAAGGTTTATGTTTGTCGAATTAAACACCTTTCTTGGCACAAATTCTTCTCCTTTGAGATCCAATCCAAAATACTTAAAAATCCAAGTAAGATAAACTCCATGATAAAGAGTGTTTTCCTTGGTGGACATGGGCTTAAATTCTTTCAAAATCACATCGCCCCAGTTAATATCATAAACACAAAAAATAGCAAAAAGGGTTTTTTGGACTTTGAGGGTAGGGTTGTTGAAATTTCCGGGACGAGGTGTGAGAGTATGTTGAAGGAGGAGGTTGATGATTCTTGCTTTTGGGCGGAAAAAGCGATTTTTAAATTCCAAATGATCGTCGCTTTCAAATATGTGATGAAAGGTTTCCAAATCTGTTTCATCAATTTCAAATTCTAAAAAATTCAAGCCCGTACTCTTACAATTTAAAATAGCACCCTAAATTTCACAATCCAAAATGATTTGAGTGTCTTTTACGCTACTCCATACTTGATTCTCATTTCCTTCGTAAAAGCTACGACCTAAATTTGCATAAAACATTTTGACGAGATTCGGGTAACATACTTCATCGTTATCCCGAGCGTCAATCAAGCTTAAAACTTCATTTTGATGAAAAAGAGAACGAAGATCATAAGAAGGGAAATCTTCGAAGATAGCAAATGTTTCCGTGTTGACTTTTCCATTTTCCATATAGTCAACATAAGCTTGAATAGCTTCCTTATCATTGTAGAAATGTCCTTTGAGGGTTTTGGACAATCTCATGGTTTTTGGTGTACTAGAGGAAGCCATTAAAGAGTATAGATATGAAGAAAGTTGATTGAAATTTGAATGATAGGTAGAGAGAATAAGATTGAATAGATAATTGAATAGAGATTGAATGGAAACAACTTTTGTGAAATTAAAGACACCTTTTCAGACCTTGGGATTTGGGAAAACTTGGAGGGAAGTTTGAAAGTTTAAACTTTTGAAATTCAAATTCTGAATTTCATTTACTGACTTATATGTCAAATGTTGATTTCTGTGTGTCAACATACTATTGGTTTTAAAAAGACATATTGATTTGACTTTGTTTTATTATATTAATGTTTTCTATTTTAGGTTTATTATTTCCTGAAATATTATTAATCCTATCAAAACATCTAAAATTGTATTATTATATTTACTATTTATTATTTTATTATTATTTTGAATTTCAAAATTTAATTTTCAAATTTGAATTTTAAAGTTCAAGTTTGAATTTTAAAATTTAAATTTCAAATTCCAATAAGGCAAACAAGCATAACATCCATTCATCCAAATCAACCAAAAAATTAATTAAGGTGTACCTAGTTTTTATATCCATTTCTTCGTTATTTTCTGAATTTTGAATCATTGTGAAACACATGTTTGTATTTGTGGTTTCTGGCTCTTCATCAATTGATGATGAATATGAATCATCTAAAGTTGCTGCATATGTTCTCTTTCTCTTCTTTGACGAGTTATTATTGTCTGTTTGTTGATTTGTTTTATCTTGATATGGACACATTTTCTTTATATAACCCGGTTTGTTGCAGTTATAACATCTATCATCATTTCTTCCTGAACTCCCTTGATTGTTTCTCTGAAAATTATTTCTCCTTATATATCTTAGAAATTTTCGGAAATTCTATGTCATTAGAGCAATTTCTTCATCATCCTCACTTTCTTGAATCAAAACCATTTGTTGTTGGTTTGGATGCTATAAATTTCTTTTCTGTGGGCTTATTTTTCTTTCTTCTCTGTAGTTAAACTTCGAATGACATCAGATTCCAAATTAGTTCCTCAATTTTCATTTCACTAACATTATTGGCTTCTTTAATCGCCAATGTTATCTGATCCCATTCTAGAGTCAATGAATTAAGTATTTTTCTGACTTGATCTTCTTCTGAATAAAATTTTCCAAATGCTATTAATGAATGCAGGATCTCCTGGAATCTGCAACATATCGGCGATAGATTCATTCTCATTCATTTTAAATAACTCAAACTGATTAATTAGCATTGATATCTTTGTCGGTTTAACTTTATTGGTTCCTTCATTAGTAACTTGTAATGTTCTCCATATTTCATAAGCAGATTTACAAACTTACACTCTACTAAATTCATTTCTATCTAACGAGCAGAATAACATATTCATGGCTTTAGAATTACTTTGTGCAGCAGCCTTTTGTTCATTAGTCCATTATGAAAAATTAGTAGTGGTTCAACATATTCAGTCTGTGTGTGATTCCATGTGTCTAATCCTACTAATTGTTAATATATTTTCATCTACATGCCAAATATAAATAATTACTACCATTAAATAGTGGTGATCTAACAGTGGACTGACCCTCTATAAAAGAACTATTATTACCAGTGCTGGTTGCCATTTAATATTTTCAAAATCAGACTATGAACTTTTTGAAAACCTGTTCTCTGATACAAATTGTTAGGAAATGCAGAATGCGAATCTATGGTAAAACAAACACTAGAGCGGGGGGAGGGGGTGAATAGTGTTTATAAGCAATTTATGGAAATCTTAAACTTATGATCTACTATACGAATCACACGACGATTATCACACCAGAGATGATCACAAACACAGAAATAGATAAATATTAAATGCAGAAAAGGAAAGAACACACTGGATTTTATACTGGTTTGGATTACTCCTACGTCCAGTCCCACGCGACGCTGGATTGCGCAGCGTTTTATTGTTAGAAATATCCATGTACAACCCCTTGATTTCACGGCTAGAAGGTTAATACCACTCCAAACACCCTTAATTTCGCGGCTACAAGGTTAACATCGCTCCCTTTCCTTAATTTCAAGGCTATAAGGAACACACCCTTTCCCAAACAATTCCCAAACATTACAATAGCCCTAGAACTATTCAATAGCACTTCAATTTAGAGAGTATTTGATAGAGATTGAGAAGAGAAGAAGTTTGATATAATTTGAGTAACAAAGTATATGTGTAGAAATCAAGAAAATAATGTATAATAATGGTGGTAAGTAAAGGGGTGAAGATGGAGAAGAAAGAATGAATAAAAGTTCGAAATCAACCCTTATTTTTAGTGTCCCAAAGGTTGCAACAATTCTGAAACGTTTCAAATAGTGAAAAGACACTTCTTTGATAATTAAAAATATGATAGTTATATGTCGACATGTCTAATTATGTATGTCGACATATGTATAATATTTTGATTTTTTTTTAAAAATATTTTTCAAGTGCTTAAGCATATATATTATTCTAGGAATTCTTGAATCAAAACTTTGTAATATAAATGAATATTCTAAAGTGTAAAATCATATGGAAACATAATTGTTGGCTAGCTTCCTGATTAAGCCACCAGGCATCAAGAGTTGAATTACCATGCATAAGCAAACATATACGAAGGTCCATGAACCAAGTAACTCAGGCTCGTGAAACACCAGAGCTCACTCGTGGCCAGCTTCACCCCCTGGTTCATGATTCAGTGTCACGATCCGCTTGTGACAGGGTCTACGACCCGCTTGTGGATAAGAGGCACGACCTGACCCTAAGATCACAGAAGGGTGAATGTGACCAGGTCTTCCACGATCCGAAAGATCAGGATCTGATGACACCTGTCCATAACCATCATATTGACCATTTCTCCATCAAGCTACGAACCAGCCCGAGATCCTCGGGATCTGTGCCACGTGTCTTCACGAACCGCCTGCGGATATTACCTATAAATAGCTCCATACTTGTCATTTTTGGGGATCTTTTTGGCAATTCTGAGTGCTTTCGCACCATTGTTGCCCCTCTATTATTTCCCATTAGAATTATTACGAAATTACTGAGTGAATCATCATTGTAATTATGAGATTGAGAGAAATCATTGATTGTACTAGCATTCTACAATCAAAGATATATAAAGTGGACATATGCTCACTAATGCCGAACCACTATAAATTTGGTGTCATTTTCTGCTTTTTCTTCATTTCTAGATATAATTCTCTGCAAAATCTGAACTATTCGGGTGTTAGAGCCAAATTTGGATCTAACATTTTGGTGCTTTCACTGAGAAACTGAACTCTCAGCGTATCGGATTGTTGCTCTATTGTTTGGAAATCCGACCCCAAGAAATCCAAAAATGCATGACTACGCAAGTAAATGAAGCTACAAACGAAAACATTGAAGAAAGTGTTCACAAGCAGGTCGAACTGGGCTCTCTAGTTCGTGATAGGGGGGTGATCTGACCCGCTGAAGGTGTCACGACCTGATCCCAAGACAATGTCACAAACCGCCTTACTCACACCACCATGAGTCGCCAGGCAGAAGACACCACGAGCCGTCAGCAACAGGGGGTCACGAACCAAGCCAACCCTAGGACCACAACTCGACCCGGAAAGGAAATTATGGCTCGTTCTGCTCGTGCTGGTACTTCTGCTCGACCTGGCTCGAGTTCTTTACGTATAAGTGAAAATTTTGATGATCAATTCAATCCTTCCGCTCCAGCTACTGAAGGAGATCTTTCCTGCATCCTTGATATGTTGGGAAGAAGAATAACGAGTTGGCAGCCCAAAGATAAGAGAGTTCGCTGCTACGACAGAACCTTACTGCATTGGACATGCGTATTGATGATCTCCAAAAGCAGAGGACACCTCCGCCAGCCCGCCCTTTGACTCCAGAATACTCATCTTCATTTGGGGAATCTCTAAGACCTCCACGACGACCATTGGAAAGACCTGAAAATATAGAACAACTTCAATTTGGATCGCTTCCTTCTCGAGAGGAGGCAGCACTTAACCCAGGACCTGCCGACCGTAATCTGAATAATCCTGCAACGCTTCCTAGAGCGCAGGTTGTTAATGATCTTGTTGAAAATCGACCACCGCAACCCCTACGCCGCGTGATTGACCATGGTAACAGGGGGCAGGGAAGCTCTGCACAAGCTCCTGACTTCGTAGCGGCTCGTTGAAGGAATGATGGAGGACCCCGTAGGGCAAGGAGTGTTGATCCTGAATCTGCAGTGACCCATGCTGACGTTGAAGCAATGATTAGGCATATCATGGTAGATAGCCGTGGGCAGAGAAACGAAGATTGGGGCATAGAGCGCAATCATACGCCCTTTACTGACGATATATTGGAGGTTACATTCCCGAGGCATTCCAACATGCCAACTATGAATCGTTATGCGGGCAGGACAGACCCAGTTCAACACCTAATGAGATGCTCATGGTCTATGAATGGTGTTGCAGCATCTGATGCTGTAAAGTGAAAAGCATTCCCAATATTCTTGGAAGATGTGGCATTACTGTGGTTTACCGCTTGCCGGAACGATCGATATCCAGTTTCAGGGAACTGAGTGAAAATTTGTAAATCAATTCCGGCTTCACGCTCAGAGGGATAAAAATGTCATTGAGTTATCCCTCATTAAACAATGTCCTGACGAAACTCTGAGGTCGTACCTAGATCATTTCAACTTAGCTGTCACAGAGGTCAGAGACCCTTACGAACAGACTATCTTGATGGCCTTAATTGATGGGGTGGACAAAGATACTGAATTTGGAAGGTACCTAGCTGGCAAGCCGCCGTTGACTAGAGAGATATTCTATGAAAAAACTAATATTCACCTGCATCAGGAAGAAATATATGCCAACCGGAAGAGGAAGGCTGTTGATAAAGAAGATATACAGAGCAACGTGTCCATTAAGCAGACATGAGACAGCTCAGGGAAAGTTGAGGTGAATGTCGGAAAATAAAGTCAAGGAAGTGGCCTCTAGTCAGGAAATAACAGTCAGAAGAAAAACCGGGGGAATGATTCCCAGAGAAGGCCTTGGTCCAGGCCATTTGAGAACTTTATACCGTTAAATGATACGTTAGAGAACATCTTTATGGATACTTATAATGTTCTTCAGTACAAGAGGCCTCCCCCAAGGGATTCGACGAAAAAGGAAAGCGAAACTGGAAAGTTCTACCTTTTCCACCAGGTTCATGGTCACTCCACCAACGAATGTCGTCATTTGAGAGATGTGGTTGAAAAGCTACTCCGAGAAGGAAAACTAGACGAGTATAAGGTAGCTCCAAGAGACAGGGGGCAAGTTGGACATGCCCCGAACCAAAATCAACTCGTTGCTAGATCGACCCCTCAGCAGAAAGGGAAGAATATTGTAATCAACACCATAGTCGGAGGACTTCACCTAGCGGGACACAACTTTAGGGCAATGGAACAATATGTCAACATGGCCAAACAACACCTTGAAGTTGGAGAATGCAGTAACCCTGATGATTCTGCGCCAATCAAACAACAAAAGACAATGTCTGATGATGTTATATTCCGCGGTAGAGAGAGTATTGGAGTCCATTCCCCAACTGAAGACCCATTAGTGATCACAGTCACTATTGGTACGGCCATAGTCCATAAAGTTCTGGTGGATAATGGAAGCTCTGTCAACATGCTATTCAAGAAAACATTCGATCAAATGAAGTTGGAAGCGAAAGATTTGAAGCCTTGCGAGGGATGGGTCCGTGGCTTTAATGGAGCATCAACTGCCACGACTGGATATGTAGAGTTGTCAGTAACCCTGGGGGAAGGAGATAGTCGGAGAGCGAGGATTCTCCCTTTTGTGGTCCTGGACATAGAATCACCGTATAATGTCTTTTTGGGCTGACCGACCCTGGCAGAATTTAGAGCCTTCATTGCACCCTAGTGTCTCCTGTTGAAGTTCCCAACAGATGCAGGAGTAGGAATAATCAGAGGAGATCAGGTCGTAGCACGAGCCTGCTACATAGAGGAATTGAAGCTGCTGCGTAAAGGAAGAGATTTGGAAACAAAAGGCGCTTCCTCCCCCCCCCCCCCCAAGGGAGGAATCGTTGTAGAAACTAAAGAAAACTACTTCAGAGGAGTCGCCCAGAGAACTGCTCGAGGATATAGATACCAGAGAGGACGAAGAGCCTGGGGGAAGAATGGCGACTCCAAATGAAACAACTGTGGATGTACCAATCGATGATGGTGATCCGGCGAAGGTCCTGAAGATTGAATCTCAGTTAGACCCCTTTCGAACAAGAGAATTGACTGATTTCCTAAAAGCTAACTTGGATGTTTTTGCCTGGTCACACACTGACATGTGTGGGATATCTCCCTCGATTATGAGTCATTCATTAAGCATCAATCCGAAGCACGCACCCATTAAACAGAAAAGGCGAATGCTTGGCCCAAAAAGTCAGCTGCCTTAAAGGAAGAAGTTGAGAAGCTGAGAAGAAATGGATTTATTAGAGACTCAACCTACCCGGAATGGATTTCGAATCTAGTTTTGATAAAGAAGGCTAACGGAAAGTGGCGCACTTGTATTGATTTCTCAAACTTGAATAAAGCCTGCCCGAAGGATAGTTTTCCGCAACCAAGAATCAATCAGTTGGTGGATTCAACGGCAGGTCACGAACTCCTCTCCTTCATGGATGCCTACTCGGGATATAACAAAATCCCTATGCACGTTTCGGACCAAGAGCATACCAGCTTCATCACTGATCTAGGGTTATATTGCTATGTAGTAATGCCACTCGGTTTGAAGAATGCCGATGCTACCTACCAACGATTGGTGAATAGAATGTTCTACAACCAAATCGGGAAAACAATGGAGGTGTATGTCGACGACACGTTAGTGAAATCTAGACAATCGTCCAACCACGCTGCTGACCTAGCAGAGATGTTTGAAATCCTCCGAAGAAATGGGATGAAACTTAACCCTATAAAGTTTTCATTTGGGGTTGCTTCTGGGAAGTTCTTAGGATTCATCGTTAGTTCGCGTGGAATTGAAATCAATCCAGATCAAATCGCGGCGATCAGAAACATTCAAAAAAGCAGACAAATCAAAGATGTGCAAAGCCTCGCAGGAAAAGTAGCTGCATTGAGTAGATTCATCTCCAAAGCTACGGACAAGTGTATTCCGTTCTTTGAGCTGATAAAGCGAGGAAAGCGCAATTTCGAATGGACTCCTGATTGCGTAGAAGCATTCTAGAACCTTCTGAATCATCTTGAGAGAACCCCGGTACTATCCAAACCTATCGACCATGAGGACTTATTTTTGTACTTGGTAGTGTCGTCCCATGCGATAAGTTCAGCCTTGGTGAGGGAAGAAGATAAGGTTCAGAGGCCAGTGTACTATGTTAGTAAGAAGTTGGCAGCAGCCAAGCGAAACTACCCAAGAATAGAAAAGCTCGCATGCAGTCTACTGATTGCTTCCAAGAAGCTTTGCCACTATTTTCAAGCTCATCCCATCACTGTGTACACTGACCACCCACTTAGACAAGTTCTGTAGAGCCCAGAGGCATCAGAAAGACTACTCAAATGGAACATTGAGTTGAGTCAGTTTAATTTGAATTTCCAGCCCCAACGATCAATAAGGGGGAAGGTACTGGCAGGCTTTATAGCAAAGTTTACTATCTCAGAGGATGATATAGTGAGTGAAGAAGCTGATTCTCCGAAACAACTTCTTGACCCCAACGCCTGGAAACTATATACTAACGGCACCAAGAATGACAGATGATCCGGCGCCGGAGTTGTGCTTGTATCTCCGAAGACTGATCAATATACTACGCTCTTAGATTGGAGTTTCATGCCACGAATAACAATTTTGAGTACAAAGCTCTGATTATCGGGCTGAAGCTCGCAAAGGAGTTGGAGATAACGAAGTTAGATATCTTTTGTGATTCCAAGTTAATTGTGAACCAGGTCAATAAAGAGTTTCAGGCCAAAAGCCCAAGACTGATATCATATTTGAAAAAAGTGAGAGGGTTGTTGGATAACCTTGATCACTACAGCATATCCCATATTCCTCGAGCAGAGAATCGAAAGGCAGATAAGTTTGCAAAGATGGCTAGTTCCGATAGTCCCAAAGACACTGAGCTAGTCCCAATTGAAGTATTGCACTCTCCAAGCATTGATCAGATGGAAATTGATCTCGTATTGGAAATTGAACCAGAAAGGGAGTCGTGGATGACACCCTTGAAAAACTTTCTAATGAATGGAACGCTTCCGACCAATAAGAGCGAAAGGCGTGCTGTTATCCGAAAAGCCTCCAGATATATCATGCAAGGCGAAGTCTTATATAGGATGGGATTTTCGATGCCTCTCCTTTGGTGCATTGCCCACGACGATATCAAGCAAGTACTGAAAGAAGTGCACGAACATGAATGTGGTGACCATACTGGAGGACAAACATTGGCAAAGAAGATATTGCGGTATGGCTATTTCTAGCCTACCATAAACAAGGACGCAGCTAAATATGCATGGCGATGTGATGCATGCCAAAGGTTTTCCAAAATCTCCAGGGCACCCCCTAGCTAGTTGAAGACGATGACGAGCCCATGGCCCTTCGCTGTTTGGGGAATTAATATTATTGGAAGCCACCCCATAGCTAAGGGCGGAGCGAAGTTCGCCATTGTGGCCATGGATTACTTCACAAAGTGGGTTGAAGCAGAACCAATGACCACGATCACAACCAAGCGGGTAATTAACTTCGTCGTCAGAAACATCATATGCCGATTCGGGATTCCGAAAATCGTCATAACGGATAACGGGACCCAATTTGATAGCACTGAATTCAGGGATTTTTGCTAGAAGTACCACATCGAGAAAAGGTACACCTCTGTGGCACATCCGCAATCGAACGGGCAGGTCGAAGCGACAAATAAAGTAAATAAATCCATTCTGAAGAAAAGACTGAAGCGGGCCAAAGCCATGTGGGTAGATGAGCTACCCTTAGCTCTATGGGCCTACAGGACAACTTACAAGTCAGCAACAGGCCACATGCCTTTCTCCCTCGCTTTCGGAGCAGAAGCAGTCATCCCGGTTGAATTACAAGTACCCTCTCACAGAATCACTTATTATGACCCGATGACCAACAACAAGCTGCTCCTTGAGTCCCTGGATATGGTTGAAGAAAAAAGGGATGAAGCTGACCTCCGCGCCTTGAGGCACAAGTAGCAAATTGCTCGATACTATAACAAAAAGGTCTGAGCCTGAACCTTTGAACCCGGAGACTTGGTTCTGAAACATGTCTTTCCACCCCCCCCCCCTCCCCGTGCATTTGGGCCCAAAGTGGGAAGGACCGTACGCCATCCTACGGAGGCTTGATAATGGAACCTTCAAGTTAGCGACCGTGGATGGAATTGAAATCCCCAGAGTGTGGAATGTCCAACATCTGCGGCATTACCTGACATAAAATTGTCATTTTTTTTCTTTTGTTTTTATGACCATGTAAAAAGGCACGACTTGCCTAGAACAGTCTGGTTACTTAAACAAAAGATTATAAAGTGGGCCTAGGTCATGATTCGGCCGAACCACTATAAAAATATCGTGTGTCGTTTACTTTTACCGTGCTCTTTCTTATTTTTTTTTTCATTCTTTATTTACATGAACTATCACCATTATGAAATCAATTATGAATCCTACAACAATCTCGGAACATGTACTTCTAAAGTGTTCCCTATTAGATCAAGAGGTCAAAAAAATGTGGACCTCCAAGTGTGCAGTAAAATAAATGACACTATCGTCAATGCTCCAATTCTCATGATCCAAGAAGGAGTACAAAGGACAAAGAATTGTCCGTGAGATGTGAAGGTGCACCATGATTAAGAGACCGTCTCGACGACACTCAACCCTTGACATCCGACGGGAGAGTATAAATGCGCTAGAGACTTAGCGCCATCAAAGAACTCCTACCCCGCTAAAGGATCGGGGAGCAGACTGAAAATTGAGCCCAAACCCCTCATTTTCGGGCATGGGGGCAGTACACATATGACACTAATCAATCCTCAATAAGCCCTGGCCAGGCATCATATTAATGATTGATTGGGGGCATATTAATACACATTTATGCGTAATGGCATAGTGCAGGAAATTTTTGTGGAAATTTTAATGATTATTTTTGGTTGTTTGTTACACATGATACTAAGTTAGTTATGATTTGAATGTTCGTAACTGAGAATGATAAACATACAGCTACACAATGATGCGAGAGAAATAAATTTTCATTTAACAACTACAGGTTTACAAAACGAGACTAGACAAAAGTGAGGGTCATTCTTGTAACACCCCGTATTTTCTATGGATATTAAAGTAAAGAATTAAAGAATAATTAATGTTAAATGTGAATTAAGGGAAACGGGTTGCACCATTGCGTTCGTCTCGGAATTCTGCCTAAGATAAAGTCCGAGTTTGCGTAAATCGGACTTCGTATGAAGAAGTTATAAGCCTAAGAAATTTGTATACGCACTAGGAAGATTATATATGAATATTATAAGTCCAGAAGGTTCAAAACAGGTCTAAAATTCGAAACCAGCCAAAAGGAAGTGGGAGGGAAAATTCCCGCTCAACAGGTGTTAACCCCCCCCCCCCCCCCAGGGCGAGTCGACATAGGTGTCGACCCCCCTATAGGGTGTCGACCCCTTTTCCAGATCTAGACGAAATCTTTTGACGATGTGTTTTGGCTGATGTGCCGCTCCCTGATTCGCTGTGTGACGTATTTTTCTGCCTTGGACGATTTTGATGACTTTTAGACTGATCTGAAGGCTCTAAATCTCCCTATACACCTATAAAAAGAACACTAAACCTATTGTTTTCTACACACGAATTCATAAGCGCTTATATGCTGCTAAAACCTGAAGTGACCTAGCCTCTACCTTAATCAATCAAATTAGAGTTTTCAATTTAACAATCAAAGTCTACACCAAAGGAATAACTAATCAAATTCAGAAATCAGATCCCAGAACTCAAGACCATTCTATAATTTGTAAGTTCATGTTACTTTCAGAAATAAAAGTAAATTGTGATTCTGACATTGTAATAAATCTGAATATGACATTATGCCTATTTCTATCTGTCTTTCTATATCCATTGGATCTATCTCATTGATATTATTATGTCCATTCTTTGTCTCTTCTTTCCTTCTTCCCTTTTTGTTTTTATAGCCAGGCCACTACGAGCCAGAGCAAAATCTCATAAGAGATGAACATATGTTGGGAAAAATTGGCGTAATATATGATTTGGACTTGACCAGCGCTAAAATTGGGCATAATATATGATTTGGACATGACCAACGCTAAAATTTGGAAAAGTATTAAATTATGTATAGTTAGGCATAACAGATTTGTAACTGATTTAAGGACATAACACATGTTGTATTTAAAACCTAAAGTGTATCGAGCATATGACTTGAGATTTGAGGCATAAAGTATATTGGACATATGACTTGGGATTTAAGATGTAAATTGAGTTGTAAACATGTAAGGCATAGTACATGTCGTGGTTTAAGACCTAAAAATTGGGGCATATTAAATATAATAGTTTATGACTTGGAAGAAGGAGATTGTGCATGAAAACCTATAGTAAAAAAGGGATAACTCTTAAATGTGAACACGCCTAAATTGGGATTTTCAGGTAAATTGGCATGCACTATAATTAAAGGCTATAATTTGGCATAGTTTATACTATGAATCATGATTGGGGGTTTTTGGAGAATATTTGACTAAACCTTAGGGCATGTGTTGTATCGTGAATTATGACCATGATTTCGGGCATGTAAGTTTATAGGCTTAATTTATGGATAGGCGGGATATATTAATGGAACTTTGCTGAAATCTATTGAAAGTGAATTTGTGGGCATAACTTGAAATTAACTTTGTTACCTAGTTTTGTGAATTTGGGATAATTAGCATATAAAATCTAGACTTGGATATGTATGGTAAATATGCTAAAAGATAAACATGCCTAACCCGAGGTTAGATTGAGTTGCGGTGTAAAACTGCCCGGAACCCCCCGGCACATCCAGTAACTGCAACAACACCTATCTAATGTGAGAGGTTAGTGCATCATGCCCAAGAAAAATCCGAGGTTAGATTGAGTTGCGGTGTAAAACTGTCCGGACCCACCTGACACATCCAGTAACCGCAACAACATAGATCTAATGTGAGAGGTTGGTGCATTAATAAATCAATTAATGCTAATGAACAAGACATGTTAAGAATGGTAGGGTTATGTTAACTAAGGCAACACTTAACCGTTACAACATGTTAATTAGACAACAAGATGGAGTTAAGTAAATTTAGAACACTTAACCATTATAACATGTTAAGTAGACAAGAAGGTGAGGTTAAGTAAATTTAGAACACTTAACCGTTATAACATGTTAAGTAGACAAGAAGGTGAGGTTAAGTAAATTTAGAACACTTAACCATTATAACATGTTAAGTGGACAAGAAGGTGAGGTTAAGTAAATTTAGAACACTTAACCATTATAACATGTTAAGTAGACAAGAAGGTGAGGTTAAGTAAATTTAGAACACTTAACCGTTATAACATGTTAATTATACAAGAAGATGGGGTTAAGTAAATTTAGAACACTTAACCATTATAACATGTTAATTAGACAAGTGAGCAGGGTTAAGTTAACCAGTACAACTTGATGAATGAGAAGGGTTAAGTTAATAAGAAACACTTAACCAATATGACACGATGAATGGGTAGGGTTAAGTTAAAACGAAACAGCAACACTTAACCAATATAACAGGATGCGTGGAAGGGTTAAGTTAACATAAGAAGGCAACACTTAACCAATGTAACATGACAAGTGGGTAGATTAACTTAACTTGAATTGAATGAGAAACACTTAACCAACATGACATGATACGTGGGTGGGTTAAGTTAACATGAATGGACAACACTTAACCAATATGACATAATGTGTGGGAGGGTTAAGTACATATCGGGTTAGTGGGTAATATTAGTAAATATAGGCCCACAGACTTAACCATTAAGTAAACATGTTTGAATCAGTGGGAGGGTTATGTACATATCGGGTTGGTGGGTAATATTAGTAAACATAAGCCCACAAACTTAACCAATAAGAAACCCTAGTAATGGGGACCCATTTCAGCAGTAACCCACATAGATGTATCAAGGTACCCTAAAACTAGGCAGGGTGGGGCACAATTACAGGGCTACGGTCAAAATAGCGGCAGGGGTACATCAATGTAGGTTCCGATGGATTACAGGCGTGCACGTACTCCGGAGTGGGAAAAAGCAGGCACTGGGTATCAGTAGTTATACACTGTGCATCATGAATCGTGTCGGGTCGCTATCATAGGGATTGATACACCTTATGGTGGGGCCAGCATAGGGTATCTACATGCAAGAGAGGGCCGATTGACACAGACACATGGAACATTAACAAAAAGTTGGGAGCCGATCGATAGGGTAGTAAGGGTACATCTAACATCTTCATAGCAATTAGGCTGATTGAGGTAAGATACTCATACTAGATGTACACCTGAAGATTACCATAATTGCAGGGATTGGGATCACGTTGTAATATTATCATTTTACACAGATTACTAGTTGGGACACTAGTTAGGGGGTGCAGAGATATAAAAATCAGAATAACAAGGTAGTAGCGAAGCAGAGAAAGAGTAGAAGCGCATTCAGTTTATCTTGCCTTATCATATCTATGCTAATCGTATGTTATCTTCTTATCCTTGTTATCATGGTATTGTCTTATATTCAGTTTATTCATGTCATAATGCTTTTGCCTATTTATATGATGAAAGTCACTGGACTTACCAGACTTATGTGTGACCTAGTTTGTTTCGCCTCTTTTCTTCCGTTTCCCCCCCAGGTTCACAAGGAGGAAATGTTACCACTTCGCTTAGTTTTCTTTCCAAGCTCGAAGATAATCGATGTATTGCTTTGGACCCTCTCTTCCACTGCTATGGATGGTTCATGCTTTCTTGGGGAATATCATTGTTATATTTTTATGCTTCTTTTATACTTGGAAGTTTTTGAATCAAGACAGAAGTTATATGTATTATTTTTAAGTGTGATTGAGACCATTGTTGTAAAAACTTGACTGAACCACATTGTTTATAAAATGACTTTATTTTTCGCTGCTCTATTTGTCTATCTTGTAATTTATCTGCATCTTTTACCTAAAACGCTCCACCAAAGTTAAGGCATTCCCTTTGTGAGTGACCTTAACGGAGGTGGGGTGTTTCAATTCTCATGATAACATCACAAGGCCAGTGGAAAGTCTACAAAAACAAAATATGAATTAACAAACACATTCTACTTGTGCTTGGGGGACGACCTTGGTTTCTTCTCCTTCTATTTCTTCTCCAGGTCCTCCTTGTCGACATTAGATCTGTCATCCTTCTTCCTCTTCCTCTTATCGAAGGGAGGATTTTGTGAAATGTTGGAAGACTGGGAGGCAAGCTATGTGGTTATCGATTTAGAGGCGAATTTTATGAATAATCCAGTTTTCGGATCAGCAGCAGTGATAGGTGGCACATTCAGAGGTTCTTACTCCTTTATTTTCAAAGCTAATTGTTTATCTCTCTTGGCCTTTATGCCAGCTAAGGTCTCATTATCATCATCCTTGGTCTCCTTTGTAATGACGACCTCCTCTTCTTCATCTTCATGACCACCATCAGTGTCTTGCAAGGCTCCAATAACCTCAGCATCCGCGGGAGCATCGGTACTGGGTGTCACTGTAGCCTGCTCAGTTAAAATGCCTTCAGACTGCTTTGGGACCTTAGAAACTTCGGCAATGATGCCATACTGACCTCCTTCGCCTCTGTTTGCTCTTACGTATCTTGCTCGACTGGCTTGGTACCTATATCATGAGAAGCAACTGCTTTTAATTAAGGAAAAAGCATGGTCTTCTCGACTGTATGATCCGTTATACGACGACAAGTTATGATAGCTTTGGCGAATTGGGGAGAGAATATGGAAATAACTTCTGCTGACCCCTCTCCTGAACCTACTGTAGAAGCTCTAGTAGCTAAAGGAGTTGAAGCCAAGGGGATCAATGGATCGTCTGTATTATATTCCTCAACCTCAGAGGCCTTGGACTCTGTTGCTGAGCTTAACCCTCCGTCTATCTTGTCCTTGCCTTTGAGTTTGTCTCTCTCCTTCTCCATCTCCTCTTGGATCTGACGTCTACCTTCCGCCAAAGCCTCGAGCTCTCCTTCTTTGAGGAAGGTCTGCATGAGTTGGTTCTCATCGATATTCTCAACCTTTAAGCGTTGCTTTTCACCTTCGACAATCATGTCCCATACATTAGCCAAGGTGGTTTGATAGTTTTGAATCCAAGATATATCGCGAGTTTTAATGACTTGATCAAAGAAGTCCATTAGCAATTCGTCAAACCATTCTATCTCCCGCTCTGCAGTAGCAAGCTTGGTAGTCAAAAATGTAGCACCCCGTATTTTCCGAGAATATAAAAAAAATGGTTAATTATGAAGAAGTTATTAAGCCTTGAAGTTTGTATGCATATGAGAGAAATATATATAGATATATATAAAAATTAAATAAATAAACATGCAAAATAGGTTCAAAACAGCGAATTGGGAGGGGGAATAACCGACCCGGCCCATTTTTGAGGTCGACCCGAGCTCCGCTGGGTCGACTAGGGGTTAATCTAGGGTGTTTGGCTGTCATCCCGTGGGCTAATTCGCTCAAATGCAGATTTTGCATTTGAATGGTTCTCATGATTCAAGGTTAATCTAATGGTCCAAGATAACTTCCTACGCCTATATATACATCCCTAACCTAAACCTAAATCTCATATACAATTCTCTAGCCTCCATTGCTCTCTTCCTCTCTAAAAATAAATAAATCAATGGCGTCTCTACTCTGCTGAAACCTAAGCTAGGACTTGTGCTTCTTCTTCCTCCAATTCTGATTAGGATTAAAAGAGAACAGCTACAACACCTTTTTCTTTTAGAATCCAACCAAGGCAAATGCAGTTATTTTCCGATATAAACGTTAATTCTGATTGTGACATGAATTATAAATCTGAATCTGAGGTTATATCTGTCCTATTCTATTTGGATCTATCTTATTTTGTATCTCTTTCCTCTTTCTGTTCTATAGCCAGGCTACCACGAGCCTGCGCCAAATCTCATAAGAGATTAATGAACGAACGTTAAACTTTGGGATAAATAATGAATGATGGCATAATTGGACATGGCTAATCTGTGACTAAAAGGACATAGGTTGTAAACTAGATTTAGATCTGTGCATATTCTGTGAGTTGGAAGAAGAGGAACCATTGTATATTAACATGTGACTTGAGACATTGGACATAACGCATATTTTTGAATTAAAGATCTGTTATAATTTAAAGTTCTAGATTGTTGGGCATATTGTTTATATAGAAATTCATGATTTGGGATAAAAAGGGAATATGACTTAGGTGTGAAGATTTATGTTAAGATTTGATAACTATTAAATGTGAATAACATCTAAGTGGGAGATTTTTTAATATATGACATGCATTGAAATCGATGGCTATATTTGGTATAATTTATATGTGAATCTTTTGTACTAGGCAAGTTTAACTAAATTTGAGACGTGTGTTATATGGTAAATTATGACCATAATATGTGCCATGTAAATTCAATGCAAACGTGGGGTATATGATCATAATGTGAATCATGACAACTATTTAGGCATGCAAACTTAGGCCAAATTTATAATTAGGCGAGATATGTTTATGAAACTTTAAGGAATGATTAAATCTGTTATATGGCCTAATCTGCTAGTTCTGTTATATTGCCTAATTTGCTAGTTCTGTTATATTGCCTAATCTGCTAGTTCTGCTATGATCTGCTATATTTGTTCATATACCAAATCTGTCATCTGCTAAGTCTGCTAAAGATGCCTAAACTGTTATATGCTTGATCTGCTAGTTTGCTTAATCTGCTAAATCCGCTAAGTCGCCTAATCTGAAAAATCTGTTATCTGCAATATCTGTTGAGTTGATATAATTAGTCCGCTATTAACATAATCTGAATTGGCTATAGTTATGAATAATTGACATGTATATTAGGCGTGGGTATAAATGGTGAATCATTAATTAATTGGCCGCAAAGATAAACATGGCTAACTCGAGGTTAGAATGAGTTTGCGGCGTAATTCTGCCCGGAACCGCCCGGCATATTCCAGTGGTCACAAACAATAGGTTCTAATATGAGAAGTTAGTCATAACGTGCTTGAAACCCGAGGTTAGACTCAGTTTGCGATAGAAACCTGCCCGGAACCAACCGGCCTAACCAGTAGCCGCAAACTGTCAGTCTAATGTGAGAGGTTTGGGCATTAATATTTAATTAATGAAAATCTGAGATAATTATGATGTCTAAAACGTGTTGGGTAAGGCTAAACCAATTGGACCAATGAATCTGATAAACCCGTTTCGTGAATCCGTAGGCCCAATACAAAGTTAGATAATCTGTAACCAGTTAATCTGTAAGTCTGTTAATCTGTAACTACTTAATCTGTAAGCCTGTTAATCCGAACATCTGATCCGTTAGTCTGAAAACCTGTTAACTTGATTGTCTGATCTGTGAACTAGTTAATCTAAAATTTGTATGTCTGAAACTTGTAGACAAGTTAAGCTGAAATCTGTTAGTCTGGGGACACAAGGTTAGGAGGGGAATTACTTGTGTCATTGTTGTTTGGGACCCATATTAGTCAGTAACCCTTTCTGGTATCAAAACTTTGACCCAACAGTAAGTAGGGTCCGGGAACGCTTACTGAACTAATTATAAGCGGTTCATTCTGATAATGGCGAGGGGTGTTGATGGTGCGTTCCAACCGGGTCATGTGCGTGCATGGATCTCGGTCTGCCTCTGAGGATGTAAGACGCCGTGACATCTGTAAATAGGTCTGTGCCAATTGGTTGTCACTTTAGGGAGTGATACACCCTACTGTGGGGCCGACACAGGATATTTATGTATTAGGGAGCCGATCGCTTGGGGTAGGGTTTTAGGGTACACTTAGTTCTGTCTGTTTCTGTTGGTACCGTCTATTTCTGTTGGGTGGTAACACCTGTCTGTTTCTGCGTGGTACCGTCTGTTTGGGTGGTAAAGGCCCATTACTAGTGTACATCTAATTCTACATTCTGTTTCCGTAGGGAATAATCTGTTTCTGATCGGGTAGTAAAGGCCCATTATTAGCATTCTGTTTCGGTCAAATTATTCTGTACCCGTTTCTGTTTCAGTTTAGACATTAGGGTGACACCTAATTCTGTTATACTAGTATTAGTACAGAGAAATGTAAAGCAATAGCTTATATCATTCTGTTCTTCTGTCATATCTGCTACATCTGTTACAGTTATCTCTCATCCAGTTTTATTTTCATGTCATGTTATTATTATCTGTTCATAACTGAAAATCACTGGACTTGCCAGACTTTTGTCTGACCCTTGTTGTTTTGCCTCCTTTCTTCCGTTTCCCCCCCCCCCCCAAGGTTTTGTAGAAGGGAATACTCTAGCTTGATCCAAATTTCTTCCGCTTGCAGTGCTTAAAGTATGGCTTGTCTTCTTCTGTAGGGATTATGATTTTAAACTATGCATTCTGAAGACTTTTGTACAAGACTGATATTTTGTACTTGAGTTCTGATATTGTGATTTGAAAGGATGTAACCAAGCTTCTGTTGAAATAAAGTTATAAAATTTTCAAGTATTGTTTTATCTGTCTTGTAAGTTTCTGTTCTGTTTACTAAAATGCTCCACCAAAGTTAAGGCATTCCCTTGTGAGTGACCTTAACGGAGGTGGGGTGTTACACTTGGTATCAGAGCTGAAGGTTACCAGATTTGATAAAAAGTTTTTGAAAACTATGTTTTAAAAAGGAAGTATTTTCAAAAGTAAAGCTTATTTTGAAAAAAAAAACATAATCCCCAAAAGCCATATATCTTTCTTTCGATTCTTTGTTTCGAGTTCCTTCCTCTTTCCCTTTTGAATCTCTTCCTCCGCGTATAGATGCTTTTTCTAAGATATGTAAGAACTTCTGTGCGATGGGCGGAAAACCGCTTTATGGGACTGAGACATTGTCGAGGCTAGAAGTTGGCTCAACGGAGTAGAGGACTTGTTGGTACCTTTGAGATAGACGATGAGAGGAAGGTTTAACCAACTGCTTGGTTAATGAAAGATGAAGCTTCATTTTGGTGGAAGGTCACGAATGGAGAACGTACATGGGAGATATGGATAGGACACACGATAAGAAAGTGGATCCAAAGAAGGCCGCTTGCTTCAACTGTGGTGAGATGCGACACTTCACTAGGGACTGCCCGAAGAAACGAGGGCAAGGGCAGAAGATAGGACCTACTTCTGGAGGGCAGACGAACACTCTCGAGGCTAGTGGATAGGATAGAATTAGGAAAACTTTCTGTGAGAGGTTTAATTTCTTTATCTAATTGTTGAGTTAAAACTCTTTCTGATTCTGGCATTTTGATTCTGTAATCGATACTCTGTACTTTAATACTAGTATTGTTTCTGATTCCGCTGTAGACTCAAACCCATAAGGGTTATGACTCATCTGCTTGTGATAAATTAGGGTTTGAGAGATATCTGTGTTAGGCGTCAAGTAGGACGCATACATTCTGGGTTTTATCATGCTTAGTTTTCTAAGAATCATTTGGTAATCTGATCTGTACTAGTAGTTTGTAAAAATCTGAATATCTCTGATAAGGTTAAGATTTCCAGTTTTGACATTGTCTAAAGAGGGTAATCCTCTGAGTATCAATCTGATATTGATTTCGGTCTTTGGGGTTGATACTTAGGGGAATTATTCTCTCAACCAATGTCTAATGGGAACCAAGTTTTTGTTTTATCTGTACTCGCTTCCATCGTTCGATTGTATCCTATCGATCGAATCTTCGAACTTTAGGTAGAAACTAATGGGTGTAAACATGTGTTTGAGACATGTTATGTTTGATGGTTGCAAGTGAATGCAAGTGGTTTCTCATGGATGCATATACACACACTAGGCACTAGATCAGCTCAAAAACACTCTCATACTGCATATGGATGTGTGTGCATTTTTCAATTTTTGTGGATGCAGAATGATTGACTCCTCACATGGATGTTGCATTTGGATGAATAGTTATGCACTCATATAGAAATGATGTGTATCAAATAGGATTTCTTGCATACATATTTGGACTCATGACACTAACATGATTCGCATTAAGGAGGTCAACTGGATCAGTAGACCGCCTGATTTTGCATTAGATAAGAAACATATACACACACTTTGCATATGTTCATACGACATTAGAAACCTTTTAAGGACAATGGATGCCTGTGATTGAATGGTTGAGTAGATGGATGTTGGATGTTAGGATACATTCTTCTTAACTTGAAGATTTCAGGGACGAAATCCTTTAAGGAGGGGAGAATGTAACACCCCGTATTTTCTGAGAATATAAAAAAAATGGTTAATTATGAAGAAGTTATTAAGCCTTGAAGTCTGTATGCATATGAGAGAAATATATACAGATATATATAAAAATTAAATAAATAAACATGCAAAAAAGGTTCAAAACAACGAATTGGGAGGGGGAATAACCGAACCGGCCCATTTTTGAGGTCGACCCAAGCCCTGCTGGGTCGACTAGGGGTTAATCCAGGGTGTTTGGCTGTCATCCCGTGGGCCGATTCGCTCAAATGCAGATTTTGCATTTGAATGGTTCTCATGATTCAGGGTTAATCTAATGGTCCTAAATAACTTCCTACACCTATATATACATCCCTAACCTAAACCTAAATCTCATATACAATTCTCTAGCCTCCATTGCTCTCTTCCTCTCTAAAAATAAATAAATCAATGGCATCTCTACTCTGCTGAAACCTAAGCTAGGACTTGTGCTTCTTCTTCCTCCAATTCTGATTAGGATTAAAAGAGAACAGCTACAACACCTTTTTCTTTTAGAATCCAACCAAGGCAAGTGCAGTTATTTTCCGATATAAACGTTAATTCTGATTGTGACATAAATTATAAATCTGAATCTGAGGTTATATCTATTCTGTTCTGTTTGGATCTATCTTATTTTGTATCTCTTTCCTCTTTCTGTTCTATAGCCAGGCTACCACGAGCCTACGCCAAATCTCATAAGAGATTAACGCACGAACGTTAAACTTTGGGATAAATAATGAATGATGGCATAATTGGACATGGCTAATCTATGACTAAAAGGACATAGGTTGTAAACTAGATTTAGATTTGTGCATATTCTGTGAATTGGAAGAAGAGGAACCATTGTATATTAACATGTGACTTGAGACATTGGACATAACGCATATTTTTGAGTTAAAGATCTATTATAATTTAAAGTTCTAGATTGTTGGGCATATTGTTTATATAGAAATTCATGATTTGGGATAAAAAGGGAATATGACTTAGGTGTGAAGATTTATGTTAAGATTTGATAACTATTAAATGTGAATAACACCTAAGTGGGAGATTTTTGAATATATGACATGCATTGAAATCGATGGCTATATTTGGTATAATTTATATGTGAATCTTTTGTACTAGGCAAGTTTAACTAAATTTGAGACGTGTGTTATATGGTAAATTATGACCATAATCTGTGCCATGTAAATTCAATGCAAACGTGGGGTATATGATCATAATGTGAATCATGACAACTATTTAGGCATGCAAACTTAGGCCAAATTTATAATTAGGCAAGGTATGTTTATGAAACTTTAAGGAATGATTAAATCTGTTATATGGCCTTATCTGCTAGTTCTGTTATATTGCCTAATTTGCTAGTTCTGTTATATTGCCTAATCTGCTAGTTCTGCTATGATCTGCTATATCTGTTCATATACCAAATCTGTCATCTGCTAAGTCTGCTGAAGATGCCTAAACTGTTATATGCTTGATCTGCTAGTTTGCTTAATCTGCAAATCCGTTAAGTCGCCTAATCTGAAAAATCTGTTATCTGCAATATATGTTGAGTTGATATAATTAGTCCGCTATTGACATAATCTGAATTGGCTATAGTTATGAATAATTGACATGTATATTAGGCGTGGGTATAAATGGTGAATCATTAATTAATTGGCCGCAAAGATAAACATGGCTAACTCGAGGTTAGAATGAGTTTGCGGCGTAATTCTGCCCGGAACCGCCCGACATATTCCAGTGGTCGCAAACAATAGGTTCTAATGTGAGAAGTTAGTCATAACGTGCTTGAAACCCGAGGTTAGACTCAGTTTGCGACAGAAACCTGCCCGGAGCCAACCGGCCTAACCAGTAGCCGCAAACTGTCAGTCTAATGTGAGAGGTTTGGGCATTAATATTTAATTAATGAAAATCTGAGATAATTATGATGTCTAAAACGTGTTGGGTAAGGCTAAACCAATTGGACCAATGAATCTGATAAACCCATTTCGTGAATCCGTAGGCCCAATACAAAGTTAGATAATCTGTAACCAGTTAATCTATAAGTCTGTTAATTTGTAACCCATTAATCTGTAAGCCAGTTAATTCGAACATCTGATCCGTTAGTCTGAAAAACTGTTAACTTGATTGTCTGATCTGTGAACTAGTTAATCTAAATTTTGTATGTCTGAAACTTGTAGACAAGTTAAGCTGAAATCTGTTAGTCTGGGGACATAAGGTTAGGAGGGGAATTACTTGTGTCATCTGTTGTTTGGGACCCATATTAGTCAGTAACCCTTTCTGGTATCAAAACTTTGACCCAACAGTAAGTAGGGTCTGGGCACACTTACTGAACTAATTATAAGCGGTTCATTCTGGTAATGGCGAGGGTTGTTGATGGTGCGTTCCAACCGGGTCATGTGCGTGCATGGATCCCGGTCTGCCTCTGAGGATGTAAGATGCCGTGACATCTGTAAATAGGTCTGTGCCAATTGGTTGTCACTTAGGGAGTGATACACCCTACTGTAGGGCCGACACAGGATATTTATGTATTAGGGAGCCGATCGCTTGGGGTAGGGTTTTAGGGTACACTTAGTTCTGTTTGTTTCTGTTGGTACCGTCTGTTTCTTTTGGGTGGTAACACCTGTCTGTTTCTGCGTGGTACCGTCTGTTCGGGTGGTAAAGGCCCATTACTAGTGTACACTTAATTCTACATTCTATTTCCGTAGGGATTAATCTGTTTCTGCTTCTGTCTGTTTCTGATCGGGTAGTAAAGGCCCATTATTAGCATTCTGTTTCGGTTAAATTATTCTGTACCCATTTCTGTTTCAGTTTAGACATTAGGGTGACACCTAATTCTGTTATACTAGTATTAGTACAGAGAAGTGTAAAGCAATAGCTTATATCATTCTGTTCTTCTGTCATATCTGCTACATATGTTACAGTTATCTCTCATCCAGTTTTATTTTCATGTCATGTTATTATTATCTGTTCATAACTGAAAATCACTGGACTTGCCAGACTTTTGTCTGACCCTTGTTGTTTCGCCTCCTTTCTTCCGTTTCTCCCCCCCAGGTTTTGTAGAAGGGAATACTCTAGCTTGATCCAGATTTCTTCCGCTTGCAGTGCTTAAAGTATGGCTTGTCTTCTTCTGTAGGGATTATGATTTTAAACTATGCATTCTGAAGGCTTTTGTACAAGACTGATATTTTGTACTTGAATTCTGATATTGTGATTTGAAAGGATGTAATCAAGCTTCTATTGAAATAAAGTTATAAAATTTTCAAGTATTGTTTTATCTGTCTTGTAAGTTTCTGTTCTGTTTACTAAAATGCTCCACCAAAGTTAAGGCATTCCCTTGTGAGTGACCTTAACGGAGGTGGGGTGTTACAAAAAACTTGTTCGACAAATGGCGTTTCTATGGAATTAGAAAACCGTTGACAAAATATCGTAATAATAACCGCAAGCGCACGGCATACAATCGTAGTACGTGGCGAATATGGATCGATCTGCAGGGAAAGAATTTATTCTAATCTTACTCAATCAAATTAAACCGGAAGCGAGTGAACTTGTTAACTATAAACTAAAAGAAAACTAACAATGTTAAAATGAATACAAATATGAGACTAGGAGGCAATTTAGGAGTAGATTCACAATCAACATCAATCTAATTAACATAAAGAATGGTTCTAACTCTCTTTAATAACTAGCACATTAAGTGTTGTATTCTTACAAGCATGATTTATATGCTAGAAAATTCAAGTTACATAAATCATCAATTTTCAATACGAACTTAAAGCCCTAATTATCACATAGAAAATAATAGTTCTAATATGAATTAGATTGTGATAAAGTATGACTCTATTAATGATATGAGTATAACACATTTGGGAATAATCAACCAGCATGTGCTATCAATTTTCACCATATAAAATCTTTACTTCATCAATATCCAATTATAGATTAAGCTCAAATAAGAGACTTAGAAACAAGAAATTCTTATGTTAATTGTTCATGAATCATGAGAGCTTCACTACCCCTAAATTGAAGGGGTTTAGCTACTCATAATGGATTCAGTGATAACATAAAGATATTTCATTATAAAAGAGAACAAAATAAAGAGCAAATAAAGTTAAAAATCTATTCTACTTGTAAAAGAGAAAATAACATGTAAATGAAAAACAACAAATTAATATTGCATTAAAGCGACAGATTACGAAAAAGAAATGGCTAAGAAGCCATGGCAGAAAAAGAGAGGTTCAGCCTCACTCTAAACTAAAAATCCAAGATGCCTTTTACATTCACATACATGGGTTATTTATACATGACTAAACCCTAGTTCACTTTTTGCGTGCTACCAAGAATGCCCCCTCCTTAAGCTTCATTTTGCCTTTAGTAATAATGATTCATGAAGCCATAATTTTGTCCCCACTAAAAAAGGGGGAGAGTGAGTGGGGTCCTCCATTAATCCTTTATTTGAGTTGATTCCCTTTTCATTGATTGATTTCCATTTTCATTTTTTGGGCAAGGCATTGATTTCGTTCTTTTTCCTTTGTATGCATATATATCTTTATGAAGTCCTCTTCTACATGCATCCAATTTCTACAAAAATATAAAAAAAATGTCCAAGTAAACATTCTTATAATAATACAAGCACAAAAATGACCATTTTCCCCCTATATGATGATAAATGCGTGATGTTTTGAAATCAATTCAATTATTCTTTAAATATGATAAAATACCCATATATGACATTTATTAGCACTAAACAAGAATAAATATGTGAATATAAATGTGCATTTTTACATGCACATCACTTGGTAGTCGTAGCGGAGGCAGATTCAAGGGCATCGTTGGCATTACTTTCAGCAAGAGCTACCCTTTCTTTGGCGTGAGCAAGTTGGTCGTTCAAGTTCGCTTTCTCTTTCTCAACAAGTGCAAGATTGTCTTTTAAACTCGCCCTCTCTTTTTCCCAAGAAGCTTTCTCAGCAGCAAAACAGTCCTGTGCCGCTTTCAATTCAATATTGGTCGTCTTGAGATCCTCAATTTCCTCTTTCAGAGCCACACGCTCTTGGCTATGAGAATCAAGCTCAAGATGGAAACGTTTCTTGGCATCCTTCAGCTATGTCCTGTAATTCCCCGCATCTCGCTGAGCTAAAGCAAGTTGGGCTTGTGCATCCTCAAGCTTCTATTCTATCTTACCCCTGGCCCTACTATCATTATCAATCTTCACTCTATCCCTGGCTGCATCCGTTTCCAGATGACGAATAACCTCTGAAAGATTCGCGGCATGCTTTTTCATCACCTTATATTGCTTGGCCACATGACTCACCTGTCCCATAACTTCAGCATCCCACTCCTCAGGGACCGGTTCAAGATCTGGGACGAACATCATCCTTTCGAAGTAAAGATTAGGAAATTGCTTTCGTAAACGTTCCAACATTCCCTTGTTATCAGGAGTAAGAGCAACATCCTGTACAACGGCGGTACCCGACTTCTACTGACTAGTTGGGACGAGAGCTGTCGTGTCTGCTTCAGAACTTTTTTCGGGCCTTTGTCACTGTCTTTGGATTCGTGAGGTTTATTGCAGGATTTACTGTGAGACGGTGTACTTTTTGGGGGAGTCAAATCTTTAGGATGTTGTTTACCCCCACCGGTGGAAGTTGACGGCTATGATACTTCCCAGGATCTTGCTTTGAAGGAGAGCGAGACCGTGTTGAGTGAGGCTGATAAGAATCACAGGGTCATTGGCTATCTCTTCCCCGACTGTCACTGCGATCATGCTCAGATGTGGAGATGAGTCTGGGTGTGTTCTCACGAAGTGAACGATGAGAGCAGGTGTACTTCTGAGGCATTTTTTCTGCGAAAAAAAACAAACAGATATAAGAATCCTGAATACAAACAGTATACCAGTATTGTGATGAGTGGTGCATGTGATTCGTGTATCCCATGTGATCCCCCCTTAACAGACCAGGGCCCAGAGATTGGCTTGTCTGTGAGGTATCTTTTTCTTTAACTGGAGAGGTTTCTTCCTCAGAGGTAGGAAAGAACGACTCCGCTCCAAAATCTTCTGGTGTATAGATACTGTCTGGTAGGGGAATCTTGCTTAACTCCCCAAATATCTGCTCCTCTATTAATTCGTCATGAGCAGAAGGATCAACTGATGGAGAAGTCCTCAGAGGAGACTATTCTTTGGAAACCGAAGCTTCCTTTGGCTCCTCAACTCGGGTTTCATTTCCTTTATATACATTCAAGTCCTCGTCATCTTGATCGATCATCGACGAAGGACTCTTACGAAGCTCGGTTGTTTTCATGGTCCCCGAGGTCCCTTCTTCCTCAGCCGGGGGCACATACTTGTAAGGTTTGTCACCCGCACCAGGCCCGAATCTTATATCTAAAAGGCGGTGTTTGTGAAGACTCTTATCGGTTGTGCACTTCTTGATTCTAAAAAAGTCCGATTTGCTTTTTAAGAGACGGTATAATCGATCTTCATACACCGATTCCTCTGTTTTCTGAAAGTTATGAGCTATACAAGGAAAAGGAACACATTAGTATTTTTATCATGCGACTGGAATATGTTATGGAGGACTTGAGACCTACTTGACTGTAACCACTTACTCGCGCACCCTGCTTAATGTTTTATGAAAAACCAGTCAGAATTAGCATCTCCTGGACTACTGTGCCCATCCGACAATACTTTCTTAGAGGGAACCGATTCAAAGAAGATAAAGTTAGGAGTTCCCGAGGAGCGATGCTTGAAATAGTAGAGGAAGTTTAAATCTTTGAAGGTGAGCTCGGTCTCTAGAATCTTCGCGTATGCAATATGCAAAGTGTACACAGAAGCATAGGCATTGGGATGGAGTTGCATGGGAGCGATGCGTAGCTGTCTTAGAAGATCAACGATAATCGGAGGAAACGGAGGAATAGCACCCATCCAGCACATGAGCCTGCTGATGGCCATGTATCCTTCTAGAGCGGAGTGGGGCCTATCTCCTTCCTCTGGAACTTTCACATCATTCCAAGGAATCCCGTGCCTTAAACAGATTTCCTCCAGCTTTAACTTGTCCAGTTTGGAAGCAATGGAGTCACTCAGTTTCTCTTGTTCTATCTCTTTAGCACCCGGAATCTCATCGAGGGCCCGATCGTCCTCCTCCTCATCAAGTGATGTACTTTCAGAAGATGTTGATTTTGTGTCAAGATCCGTTTCATAGTCGGGGTCGGAATTCTCCCAGTCCGGATTAGATGGAAGTGCATCAGGATTATAGTAATTTGACGACTCTGGATCTGTGTTCTTCTCTGAAACTCTTGTCGAGCGTCTATCAGACATGGCTGCGTTGGCGAGTAATCATGAGAAATTAGAATGCAATTACCCGTGTCCCGTGTGTGCAAGTGCTAGTGTGTGCATGTTTATACAGTACATGAAGGAAAATCATCAAGACAATTAGAAAAGCGCAATGATGGCCATTGTATGTTGCTAAGATATGCTATTGTTCAGTCCAAAAAGTTTATCTCGAAGGCTCTAACCTAACTTTCCATTGGTATATTAGAGTTACATTGCATTTGTTAGTTAATATGTGTATCGGATCGTGGGACAGAGACTGACTCGTGAATGACGGATCGTCAATAAGTCACGTTCGTGGAAGAACTTCGGCTCGTGAGACAGGCTTCGGATCGTAAGACAGTCCAGCTCGTGACCTACTATGCCTTACACGAACGGCTCGTGAGAAATCTCCCACGATCCGCTCTTCCACGAACCAATGCCCCCCCATCTCCACGACCCGATCCCCTGTCCAATTTAACACCTCGCCTTCATTTCTGGTCCTTCCATCTCACTATTGCCACAAACCAAGCCATCACCCCACCTATGAGCCAATCTGCTTTTCAATATCTTCTTCCTCATTGTTCCTCTCCTCCATCCATAAATTCACACTCTCTATTCTTAAGCAAACCCATCTCGACATCGCCATGTTCAGGTCTCAGCACCACGAATTCCGCCATTATCAGCTCGTGGATGCGAGGACTTTGAAACCAGTAAAGATTTGAATGGATTGAAGAGGGATAAGAATGAAATCACATGAAATTGATCCTAGTTTAATTACCTTCTTTGATTTAGGTGGTGAGATGAGGCCAATTCCTGAAAATCGCAATTTAGGGTTTTAGGTTAAAAAGAGGAGAGGCGGTGGTAATAAAAGAGAAGAAGAAGAGGAGGAGTGGAGGGGAAGCCCTGATTTATATAGGCATAATGCTGACTCTTGGACTTCCTTTCTTTGTCCTATTCGGAACCGTGAAGAGCTCGTGGGCCACGAACGAAAGCCCACAGTGGCTCGTGGAAAAGCCCGTTCCATCAATGGCTCGCGATCAGGACCAAAGCCCATCGCAATTTGAAAAGAAGCCTACCCGACAGCAGACGGTGGTAAGTGCCATGCTCAAGGATCAAACGGTGTTCCAACAATCCGCAAAAAAAAAGGAAGAAAGAACTTACTTAACATGTTGATCACAATATCTTCTAGAATCTAAGAGATGGAAATCGGGTGATAAATAAAGATATTATTGAAGGTTTAATCTGATATTTTTATCCGTCAGAGAACAAAACTCTTTGAAGAAGTGCGACATTACAAATAGATACGGCTATTGATTTGCACCGCCTCATGAAAAGATAGTTCAGCAATTTCGAAGCATGTCCCATATCTGATAAAACATACTTCAAGGGGGCAAAGTGTTGGCTTGCTTCCTAATCAAGCCACCAGGCATCAAGAGTTGAATTACCATGCACAAGCAAACATATATGAAGGTCCATGAACCAAGTAACTCTGGCTCGTGAAACACAGGAGCTTACCCGTAGCTAGCTTCACCCCCCGTTTCATGATTTAGTGTCACGATCCGCTTGTAACAGGGTCCACGACCCGCTCGTGGATAAGAGGCACGACCCGAACCCAAGATCACAGAAGGGTGAATGTGACCAGGTCTTCCACGATCCGAAAGATCAGGATCTGATGACACCTGGCCAAAACCGTCATATTGACCATGTCCATAACCGTCATATTGACCATTTCTCCATCAAGTTACGAACCAGCCCGAGATCCTCAGGATCCGTGCCACGTGTCTTCACGAACCGCCTACGGATATCACTCATAAATAGCTCTATACTTGTCATTTTCGGGGATCTTTTTGGCAATTCTGAGTGCTGTCATCACCATTGTTGCCTCTCTATTATTTCTCATTAGAATTATTATGAAATTACTGAGTGAATCATCATTGTAATTGTGAGATTGAGAGAAATCATTGATTGTACTTGCATTCTACGTATAATCAAAGATATATAAAGTGGACGTAGGCTCATTAACGCCGAACCACTACAAATTTGGTGTCTTTTTCTGCTTTTTCTTCATTTCTAGATATAATTCTTTGCAAAATCTGAACTATTCGGGTTTTAGAGCCAAATTTGGATCTAACAATAATAATATATTATATAAACATATTTATAGAGTTATAAGATTTAAAAACTATAAAACTATATTATAAACTTATATATATTAAACTTTATAAACATATACGTTTGAAATCATAAGTAAAATAATAGTCTGAAATCATTTAGAAAAATAATTTGAAATCAGGATTTGAATTTTGAAAACAATAATTGAAATTTTAAACTCATAATTTGAAAATGGAGTGTTATTCAAAGCCTTATACATATAAACTAGACTCAGTTACTATATTTTTCTTGAAATCTTGATATCTTTATAACCCATGAGTCTTGAATCTCTTTGGAATCCTGAATCTCTTGACACTCTAAAACTATACAGTCTTCAGTATTTATATCTTGTACACAAACCCTGCACTCACACACACACACACACACACACACACATATATATATATATATATATATATATATATATATATATATATGTATATGTATATTCTAGATAGATATGTTAGTATATATCACTACAACAAAAAACACTTTTTGCAATAGGCAATATCTGTTGTGGTAGACCAATTGCAACAGGCCCGCGCTTGTTGGTATAGCCGGAGTTGTAAAAGGTCCGCAACATTTTCTGCCTGTTGCAATAAGATGTTGCGGTATACTTTTTTGCAACAGGCCTTTGCTGTTGCAACTTATTCTTTTGCAACAACAAATGAAAGCAGCAAAATAGTCTAATTCAACTTTGTGCTTGTTGCAAAAGAATTTTTCACAACTATTTTTGTTCGTTGCAATTGAACCTTTTACAAAATGTTTTGTGATTTCAACTATTTTAAAATCATGATTTCATAAATTAAAATACATACAATTCAAATATCAGCTCAAAGATAATACTACTCTAAAATATTTCATTAAATATTCACAAAAGTACAAATTTTCTTACAATATCTTTAAATTCAAGAAAAAATAATACATTGACAAAGCTGGTTACAAATATATTTATCAACATTTCTCATCAAGATTACAAATTATTGTCCATATAAATTGATCAAAAACTTAGCAACACATGCATTAACCATAGAATATTTCATCTCCCACATTCAAATTCAATGACACAGATTTTATATCTCTACCAACGTGCATTTCAATCAAATACATTGTGTATTTCATCCACTCGATGCATCCGCTTCAGCTCTTTCAAACACATCCAAGCAATGGCCCCTTGATTAAAAAAAACAATAAGAATTGGAAAAATAGAAGAAAAAAAAAGAGTGATGAGTCATACCTGCAGATTTAGCTCTCGTATAATCCTCTTATCTTCCGGCAAGTGCCCAGCTACACATATAATCCTCTTATCTTATCTTATACACATTATTGTACATAAAACATGTAATGACAAATGGCTCATTAATTGACTACATAAAACTAGGAACTATATATATAAGTCATAAGTACATACCGGTAGTTTAAATGGTCATGCCAACACTTGGTTAGTAAAGCAAGAGGAGAAGCATAAAACAAAATCAGAGAAAATGTTGTCATTTTCAAATTCCCAGAATAATTCAAACGACGACGGATCAAAATCAAAGGGAAAATTTGATGATTTCTCCAGGAAATTTGATGATCCCTCCACAGAAAATGTTATCATTGTCTAATTCACCCTTCTTGCAATAAATCAAACGAGGTCCATACATCAAGAAACGATTATTGCTAGTCTCTTTCATATTGGACGAAAGCTTTCGCTTTCAAAAAGAATAGAAAATGTTCGAAAATAGAACTATAGAAGCATAGAAATGTCAGTCCATTTAAAGAAAGCCGATATCCTACCATTACATTGACTTAATAAAGAACATTTTTTTCTTTGAAACTAGGAGTCTATGAACTCATCGCTCATAACAAAGAAATAAAAAAAAATCACATATTAACATATAAAACAGTTTCACTTTTATAGTAGGGAAACTTCTTTTGGTCTGTTTGACGATAATAATAAACTGATGTAGGAGGGCTCAAACATGAGAACAAATCACATAATATAGAATAGAATCCGAAGGTACTGACTGCACACTACTAGCTTCGGTTATCATGGAACGACTCTTTTTGCATTCCTCTTTTTGGACCAGTGTAGCTTTATCTCAACAAAAAAGGATATTTAGACAACACTAAAGGGATCACAAAATACATAAATACCAGCTGTTGAAGGTCATTTGTCTCCTTTAAGCCCAGCAAACCATCCATATATGGACCTCCAGAAAAATCAGTGGCGGTGCTGACGGCATCTGACTTGGATATGACGACGAAAATTGTAGCACGTTTCTTCTTTAGAAGGCAAGAGAGGCGGTGTCACTCACTAGAGAAGGTAATTTTTAGCCGAGAAGCCGGGGGGGGGAGAGAGAGAGACTGGAGTGTAGATGGATTGGTAATTTTTAGCCGAGAAGGCGGCGGGGGAGACTAGAGTGTAGATGGATTTGGAAGATTTGGTCGAACTTGTTTAGGAAACAAAAGCTTGTGAATGGGTAAAGGATAGAAAAGAGGTGGGGACTAGGGAGGAAAGTGTCACGGTGAATTTTAAGGTTGGAGCCAAAAAGATTTACGAGTGGAGCCAAATTTTCAAGGAAACGCCAAAATTTAATTTCAATAGAGGAGCCAAAATTTCAACGAAGGAACCAAAACGAGTGGTGGAGCCAAAGTTCAAGGGCTGGAGCTTATACACTGTTAATTATTATTGATTATAGTATTATTGACTATAAATAACTGTTAATTATTATTGATTATAGAGTTATTAACTATAAATATCACTTTATAAAAAAATTGTTAATTAATAATTATATTAAATTGTAATCTTAATTATTAAGTATTGGTAATTTAGTAAATATTTACCGAAAATTTATTTATTAAAAGTGATTTTAATTACATTTAATTATTGGTAGTCTTACTTCTCAATTATAATTAATGCTAATTGTTAAATACAATGTATTATGTATAATTTATTAATTATTTAATATTTGTTGCTAACTAGATTTATTAATTATTAAATGTAATTAATAATTGTTAAATATAATTTACACATTATTAATAACTAACCTTGTTAATTTATTAAAATATTAATTCATATTAATTAATTATCATTACTTAATACTTGTTCATTTATTTACTATGAATATATTAATTATTTAACTTTTTATTATTTATTTAATATTTAAACATATTCATATTTCAAATTAAATATTAATTATTATCCATTTGTTTTTAATTATTAAATTATTATTATTTAATACTTATTTATATATCTTATTATTTTTTAAGTGTTATTTTTTAATTATTATTATTTAATTATCATTTATAAATAGCACTTTAAAATACTTTAATTTTATTATTAGTTAATAATTATTAAATATTAATCTTAATTATTATATAATTAATAGTAGTTAATCATTTAATGGTAACTATTTATTAATTATTAAAAGTCAATCAATAAAACCGTATACTTATTTTTAGTATGTTTTTCGCAATTGACTTTACCTATTGTAAGAAAATACAGTTATTTCAACTAGCGAAAACAGTTGCTAAAGATATTTATTCGCAACTGGCTAGGAAGTGCAGTTGCAAATAATACGTTTGTTGCAACTGATATGGAAGCACCGTTGCTAAAAGTATGTTTTTGCAATAGGAAGGGAAGCGCAGTTGCTAAAAATATGCTTTTCGCAACAGAAAGAAAAGTCATGTTGCTAAATATTAACTATTGCAACTGCTATAATAGGTCTGTTGATAAATATCATTTACTGCAACTGTCATTTATCGCGTGTTACAAATAGCTAGTTGTGATACAGTATTTTTCTTGTAGCGTATTTTATAATCAATTAGTAATGATAACTAAAATAAGGTTGTTGTCATCAAAATTCCATTCTCCAACAGAACCAACCTCATAGGCGTTGGAAGTATGTCCAAGATTGGCACATAATGCAAATATCTGGTTTCCATTGGTAATGTATATCAACTTCCATATCAATCCCCTCAATGATCTTAACCTTTAATTTCGACGATATTGGTTTGGTTGGGGTGATTTCAACTAAAGCTTTAGTATGTAAAAGTCTTTTACAAGCTTCAATCGCATCATCAAAACATTTAAAATTTCCAGTTAAACTGGCAAGCCAATTAAGACAAACCAATAGCTGTAGAATAGACGGTATTTCCTAAAGGTCAACCAAACGGGAATGGAATGAACTTTCTTTCTCATCTTGTCAGTGCCAAGACCTCAAGGAGTGACAATGAATGGTTTACCACCAATAGTGAGAGGATACTAATGCCCTGAGATGATATTCTTATATGAGAAATGAAAATAGAACATTTTTTTATAGAATTGAACATGTAGTTTACAACTTGGTTTCCAAGTCCGCAAGTATTAGTGATGGACCTTATTATAATGCGGTGTAACATCTAGGAAAAAAGCCAACTAAATGGTCAGAGCGATAGCTCATGCCACCTTGTAGGTGGCACACCAGTTCCGTCAATGACCTCTATACTAAAAAGATTTTGGTAAGTAGGCACCTACACTCTCGGATGGAGTTTCAAAAAATGATGCTCATTTTTGCTAATCCATACTTGGACAGCGCTACTAATTCTCGGAACCCCCTCTATTGGCATCAGTACAATATGCTGCCTTATTTGTCACAAGCTTTACAAACTCAACCTCCTACATGACGTTAGTGGCTGAAATACTACCAGCCACAAACACAGTTTCAAATCCATGAAAACATCCAGGTGCAATGACAGTTGCATTAGTACAAACAATTGCATGCATTTGACTATATCAAAAAGACCTGCACTTTTCTAACCATCCAAAGGACCAGCACATGTCTTTACACCAAGATTACCATAATCATTAACCAAATCTCCATTAATACGAGTGTGAACATCAACCCGAACCTCAAATGAACCAAACTCGGAAGCTTTTAACAGAGGAGACACAGAAGAAATTACAGGCTCAAACATACGAGATAGAGGAGTTGAAGTGGGGTTGTGTAACGACCCGTATTTTCTGCGATATATAATTTACTTATTTAATTATTTAAATAGTGATTCAGAAAATTAAATGGTCGTTAAAGAAAATAATATTGAATATTTAATTCATATAATAATTAAATAATATATTTAATTCTGAAATAATCAGAATGGGCTGAAATGGAGATATGGCGTGAACTGGACAATTCAAAATATATATTTCATTTGGAATTTGAATTTGAATAACGAATATATTATATAAACGAAGTTTGAACGTATAATTTTATTATAATTATAATCGAGCTCGAAATGGCGCGGCAGTTCGCGATTTGGCGATTCGAACTTTAAACGAATATACAGAAGCTGTTTTAAATCGGATTTCTATGAAACAAGAAACGTTTAGAGCTGGTGAAGTGTATTTTTCTAGTGGAAGAGAAAAATCGGGATTTCGTCGTGTAGATTTTTAGTTATGTCCAAATTAATATTCAGAAAAACAGCGGTATATTCGTTCGTGGCCATAACGGTTATTTAAAAATATTTGAATATCGAGTTTGAATTTAGACAAGGTTCTTTTGAGACATAACGATAATTTAATTTTTAGAATTTTATTGTAATTTTTAATTAATTAAATAAGCAACTTTTTATTTGAATTATTTTGCACCCTATAATCAACATTTTGAGGTTTCACAATATGAGTTAACCTACCGATATTTTTGGGATCACGGCACATTACTCGATTTGATGATATTTTCATATCAGTCCATGGACAAACAGAGTTTCACAAAATGAGGTATTCTCAAATGTAGAACAAATATCTTAACCCTAGACTTCATCCTTTGGAACAAACCATGGCCACGTCTTCTATATTCTCAGCCGTCAGTCCCCCAACTCAAAATATGAAACGTGGGCGGTTAAACTCCTCAAAACAAAACCCTTATAAATCAAAATACCCCTTTCCTCTCTTACAACCTAAATCCCCTTCTGTAAATCAAAACGAAGGCCGCCATTTATCAAAACACTTCAGCAAATTAAATCCATTTCAATACTTAATGAAATCAAACGTTTATGGATCTGTTGAACTCGTCTAACCTCAAGCTTCGAATCCACGCCTTCAAATACCAACTCGATGGAAATTGCAGATGTCGACCTGGGTATTCCCGTGCTATGGATGGAGCAAACTGGAGCTACGGTAGACGATAGAGGGTGGGAACCATAGCGTTGTACTCCTGCATCGAAGTAGAGTTAGCCGACTTAGTCTAGTGAGGTTCGATTAAAAATAATGGCGCATGTTTTATACGGGAGGCTTTTGGTTGAAATCGTGATTTTGTATAGGTAGCCGGAGGTGATTTTGTTGTGATGGGTGAGCTCATGGTGCTGTAGGGGTCGATTCGGTGGTGTTCTGATGTCGAACGGTGGTGGGAGGTGAAAGGCGACTTTTGCCAGGGCGTTCGATGGTAGCAGGTCCGAAATTGGAAGGGTGTTCGAGTATCACCTGGAGGTGATGGTCGAGTAGCGTTGCGAAGACGAACCAGATGGTGGTGGTCTCGCTCAAGGGTGGTGACCAAGTCAACGGGGAAAGATGGTCAAAGGGGCGGTCAACGAAGAAGCTTTGGGTTCGAAATGTACAGGGAGTAGGCACCGTGATTTAATTTGGGAAAGGAAGTAAGTGGACGCGGGTTTAATTGGTTGGCGGGCCGAAGTTTGGAAAGGTAAAGGCCCGTGAGAGAACTAAATGTATATAGTTTAATTTTAAATTCAAGCAACGTACAAACTTGTAAATATGATAACTATTCCATACGTTATCAGAATTTGATGAAACAATATCCATTAGGATCCTATGGACGAGAGCTCCACAATGGAACTGACTGGGAGTGGATTGGGGCTCGTTTGAATTTATGGCGAAATAAACTGTTTGATTCAAATCAAACAAACAGTTTATCGTTCTTTAACGATGAACTGCCAAAGTGAGTAAAACTCACCAACTCTGAACATTTATATTTTTCTAGCGTATATTTAGAACTGATAATTATCTGTTGATTGATGTGTGTTAACTGTTCGGTTGAATTACATATGTATTGGTTGAAATTATAGATAACGATATTTATATATATTGTTAATCAGAAATTAATTTGTTTATCCGAATATTTCATATCGAAGTGAAATCGATGTTATTATATTGTTCAACATCTGTGGATGAAGGAAATAGGTTGGAGGAATCCAACTGGATTCCTCAACATTTATTTTATTGTTTTCATATATTGTAGTATATGATCTGATATAAAATCTATTGATGATGATGTGTGTTTAAATGATATCGATCATTGTGATTTGGTATTTTAATTACCGCAAGAAATACTGGCATGTAGAAAAGGGATTTTCAAAGTATATTTTGAAAATAAATTAGTTATATAAAATCAATGGATTTTATATAGAAAAGGAAAAAAGGGATTTTATAAAAGGAAACATTTATAAAATCAAAAGGGTTTTGAAAAGAAAATATTTATTGGAAATAAATATGATAAAGATAAAAAGGGAATTATTTATAAAATCAAAGGATTTTATAAAGAGGAATATTTATTGGGATAATAAATAGAAGTATAAAGGGATTATTTATTTGGGAAATAAATAAGAGTTATAAAGGAAAAATATTTGTGAAACAAATAGAAAAGGAAATATTTATTTGTTAAATAAATAGAAAGATAAAAAGGAATATTTATTTGTTAAATAAATAGGATTAAATCAAAGGAATATTTATTTGTTAAATAAATAGGATTAAATCAAAGGAATATTTATTTGTTAAATAAATAGGATTAAATCAAAGTAAATAGAATTATAAAAGGAATATCTATTTAGAAAAATAAATAGAACAATTATAAAAGGAAATTTTCAATGTTATTTTGAAAAGGAAATATTTATAAAATCAAAGGATTTTATAAAAAGAAATATTTATTTGTTAAATAAATAGAATTGAAAAGGGAATAGTTATTTCTTAAGTAAATAAATAGAAAAGGATATAATTCAAAGGAATTAATCAAAGGAGTTAATTCAAAGGAATTAATCAAAGGAGATAATTCAAAGGAATAAATCAAAGGAGTTAATTCAAAAGAGTAAATCGAAATGAGTTAATCGAATATTAGTTATTCAATTAGAGTTAATCGAATAGAGTAAATGAGTTAATCAAATATTAGTTTTTTTGATTAGAGTTGATTGAATAACCAGTTAGAGTTAATCAATTAGGGTTGACCAGTTAGAGTTGATCAGTTAGAGTTAACCAGTTAGAGTTAATCAGTTAGAATTAACTAGTTAGAGTTTATCAATTAGAATTAATCAGTTAGAATTAATCAGTTAGAGTTAACCAGTTAGAGTTAGAGTTAACCAGTTAGAGTTAGAGTTATTCAAATGGAGTAAATCGAGTAGAGTTGTCGAATATCACTTATTCGAAGTAGAGTTATCGAATATAGTGTATTCGAGAGAAGAATAATCGAATATTGGTTATTCGAAGTGAGTTAATCGAATATTGGTTATTCGAAAAGAGTTATCGAATATAATTTTTTCAAAGAGGAGTTATCAAATATTGGTTATTCGAAGTGAGTTAATCGAATATTGGTTATTCGAAAAGAGTTATCGAATATAATTTATTCAAAGAGGAGTTATCGAATATTGGTTATTCAAAGTGAGTTAATCGAATATTGGTTATTCGAAAAGAGTTATCGAATATAATTTATTCGAAGAGGAGTTATCGAATATTGGTTATTCGAAGTGAGTTAATCGAATATTGGTTATTCAAAAAGAGTTATCGAATATAATTTATTCGAAGAGGAGTTATCGAATATTGGTTATTCGAAGTGAGTTAATCAAATCTAGTTATTCGAAAGGAGTTATCGAATATTAGTAATTCGAATCGAGTTAAAAGGAGTTATCGAATCTAGTTATTCGAAAGGAGTTAATCGAATATAGTTTATTCGAATAGAATTAAAGGAGTTAATCGAATATAGTTTATTCGAATAGAGTAAAAGGAGTTATCGAATATTGTTTATTCGGAAGGAGTTAAGTGAAAAGAGTTAAGTGAAAAGAGTCAATGAAATAGAGTTAATCGATTAGAATTAAATCAAATAAAGTTAATTGAAAAGAGTTAATTGATAAGAGTTAATTGAATAGAGTAAATTGAATATAGTTTATTCGAAGAAAGGTTTTCGAATCTAGTTATTCAAAAGAGAGATAATCGAATATAGTTATTCGAAGGGAGGAGTTATCGAATAGAGATTTATTCCAAAGTGAGTTACGTAAGGAAGTTTGTTAAAGGTTTAAAAGATAAACTTTGACTATTTCGAAGTTAAAACGCTGTTCAGTTAAGGTCTGAGAGGTAATTATACCCCAACTTGATTGACTTCCTTCTTAACTAAGGAATGGTAAGGTTTGATAGTGAATGATGGTTAAGTGAATTAGTAAATGGTTGGAGTTGGCATAGCGATGTTTTATTTAAACATCAGTTTAAATCCAATGAAGGAGCTTTGGAAATGTTTTCCAAATAAGAAACTAGAAATGTTTTCTAATATAGAAAACAGAAAATGGGAATGTTTTCCATTGTTAATAACGTATATTTTCTAAAATTAGGAAATAAGAAATGTTGAATATATGGAAACAGGAGATAAGAAAATTAAGGAACTAAAGAGATAAATGTTAAATGATGACTGATCGATATGATTTCCATATGGAAATGATATCGTTGTTTGCACACATGTTTTTCTTTGATAGTTAACTCACCGACTATTGAAGTTTTTGACCATTTTAACGTTGTTAATATGGAAAGACCGGTTGGATTATTATCCGAAGAACCACTCCGTATTGGCATAAGCGTTGCGAATCATAAATGCCAAAGATAATTGAAGATGGAGTAAAGTGCAAGGGCTGTTATATAAATCCTAGATAACAATTGTCTAAGATGGTTGTACTGAATAGTGCCTTCGGTTTATCCAGTCCCAAGACAACTTTTATGGAAGAATGTCTGACAGAGTATATTTAATAGATCGCGTAAGTTGATCTCTTCAAACGTATTTACGTTTGGTGGCGGAGGAATTCGTTTCTCTTAGCTGTATACCCGCTGTATTTTTGGGGGAAATAAATTTATGCTTTGGCGGGTATGACGATGTGACATTCAATGTGAATAATTGTGTGATCTGTCAGAGATAAGCGTGACCTCTAGCCTCACAACCGGAAAATGACAAAAATCGGGCAGGCAGCATGGCTATGTAGGTCGCACCTATTATGGTATATAATCACCTGATCTAGAGTTTCATTTACTTATAAAAATCTATTGTCGATGCTATCCCATTCGGGAAACGGTTGTTGATCCCAACCGTTGGTGATATACATTCGATACACTCAACGAAATGAGTGGTCGGTCATGTGTGGCCGGGTTGCAAGATGTTCTTGTTGAACCCTGTGTATTCCTCTCTAGAGGTACACTAGCGAAAGGTGGTTCCATACCTTGTCATAGTTGGAAATCCATTACCCAATACGTGCTTGCGGTTTTGATTGTATACTATATATGTAGAACGTGAGATGAAAGCGTTTCTGCTAGATGATTATTATATTGTGGTTATTAGACATTATTATAATATTAAAAGGTTTTTGATATAAAGATGTTTTGGATTCTCATAAGGGAAAAACCCGTTCCGTTATACGGCGTGGTCTTATGAGATATCGTTTAATGGCTCAAACTGTTTTAAACTGTTTACTCATACCAGTCCCATGACTGACCCGGAGTTTATTTTGTTTTGTTTTCCCTAAACTCTTGGGTGCCCAATTTTGTACAGGCAGTCAAGTAGTCGGGATTTTACAGATATACTTGGAGAGCTTGGAGCAGGAGGCTTCAGGATTATATAGCTATAGTTATTTCCGCTGTGTTGTAAGTGTTGTACTCTGATAAATGTTACTGTATACATATACTGATTTTATTTCAAGGATATGTTATCTATTATATGTTGTTCGTTCCGCTGTGAGATTCGTGTTACTCTGATATTGTATCTTCTTCTACTTCTTCTATTCTAAGTTTCTTTCTTATCTATTCTCACCCTCTAACTTCTTTCTATTAACTTTCCGATTATTTTAGATCTCTGGATGTTCGATATGTGTTGTATATCGGATAACCAAGATCGCCTTTTTCAGGGTCATTACAGTTGGTATCAGAGCTTAAGGTTAAATAAATTACCTTGGCTCTGTGGCGTGACTCAGTAGAGATGGGGTTAGTAATCCCCTAGATTGAGTTGAGTGTATATATACGAGAGAGCGTATTTGTTATTCAATATAAAATTGTTTTATATTATGGATATTTATTGGTTGAGTTGTTTATGGGTTCTGATCGATCAGTTTGATCCACTGTATCGGTAGGAGTTTCTAAACACTCGAATATGATGGGTCGACACGATATGTTTTGAAAAGAGGGTAAATGAAATAATTTTACCCAAAGTATATTTGTTATTATAATCGAGTAAGATTATAAAAAGTGAAATGATTATGTAAATAACCAATCAAATTCGTATAAGTGTTACGAATGAATTAAAACTGAAATTGAACCAGAATTTGAATAAAAACCTTAGAAATTTGAGTAGGTATTTGTAAATGGATTTGGATTAAATATATAGGAATTTTAAGATCTTGGGAGATTTTAAATTGTTTACAAACATTGGAATGATTTTTTTGAAGTGATTTCAAAATGGAAATGGTTTAAGAAATAGTTTTGAAAAGTGATATAGTATTGAACTTACTTTGATCGCTGGGAAATAAATTCCAATGGTGCATCATCAGTGTTCATTTTCGAGTTTCTAAGTGACGGATTACTACAGAAATTTTAGTTTTGAATTGTTTTGAGAAGAACAAGTTGTTTGATTCTGAAAGGGAATATTTGATTTGTGAAAAACAAAGTTATTTAAAACTCCCAGAAAAAGATTGTTCGAATTAAAACAAATTTAAATAGAAATTTGTGAAAGTAAGCTGGAATTTAATTGAAAATCAGTTAAGTGGTAACTGAAATTGAACTAGAATGATATCGAGACAAATTAGATTTGTGAGATTTGAATTTGAAATGTCATTGGATAATGGAGTTAAAAATTTGGAATCGAGAATGAAACTCGAGTTTGAAATGATATTTGACTTGGGTATAAGCAAGTAATTTGGATAAATGGATTAGATCGATATCGGTATTTGCAGAATTGGTAACAGGTGGAAGGGATATAATAATATGCCCAACAAAAAGGTACAAGTTTATATTTGATATAAGCATGAGATTTATGAGCCGAATTGGCAAGCCGCTTGGTTGTTTAATTTTCTTTTGGGTTGGAGAAGGCCTAGAGAGGCGAGTTGTGGTTGTACCGATTGAGCCGTACAAAGGAGGTGCTAGCAAAAAAATTCGAAAAGTTAAGGTGTTAGAAAATTTTCAGGATTTTTGAAAATTTTCGTTGATAAGAATTAATTAATATTTAATTGAAATTAAATTGGTTCAGTTGAAACTGAAGTTAAGAAGTGAATAAATAATTTTTACCCAGTCAATAGGATTTGGTTCCTACCTTAGCAATTTCGAGGACGAAATTATTTTAAGTGGGGAAGAATGTAACGACCCGTATTTTCTACAATATATAATTTACTTATTTAATTATTTAAATAGTGATTCAGAAAATTAAATGGTCATTAAAGACAATAATATTGAATATTTAATTAATATAATAATTAAATAATATATTTAATTCTGAAATAATCAGAATGGGCTGAAATGGCGATATGGCGTGAATTGGACAATTCAAAATATATATTTCAGTTTGGAATTTGAATTTGAATTACGAATATATTATATAAACGAAGTTTGAACGTATAATTTTATTATAATTATAATCGAGCTCGAAATGGCGCGGCAGTTCGCGATTTGGCGATTCGAACTTTAAACGAATATACAGAAGCCATTTTAAATCGGATTTCTGTGAAACAAGAAACATTCAGAGAAGGTAAAGTATATTTTTCTAGTGGAAGAGAAAAATTGGGTTTCGTCGTGTAGATTTTTAGTTATTTCCAAATTAAATATTCAGAAAAACAGCGGTATATTCATTCGTGGCCATAACGGTTATTTAAAAATATTTGAATATCGAGTTTGAATTTAGACAAGGTTCTTTTGAGACATAACGATAATTTAATTTTTAGAATTTTATTGTAATTTTTAATTAATTAAATAAGAAACTTTTTGTTTGAAGTATTTTGCACCCTGTAATCAACATTTTGAGGTTTCACAATATGAGTTAACCTACCGATATTTTTATAATTTTGGGATCACGGCACATTACTCGATTTGATGATATTTTCATATCAGTCCGTGGACAAACAAAGTTTAGAAAAATGTGGTATTCTCAAATGTAGAATAAATATCCTAACCCTAGACTTCATCCTCTGGAACAAACCATGGCCACGTCTTCTTTATTCTCAGCCGTCAGTCCCCTAACTCAAAACATGAAACGTGGGCGGTTAAACTCCTCAAAACAAAACTCTTATAAATCAAAATACCACTTTCCTCTCTTACAACCTAAATCCCCTTCTGTAAATCAAAACGAAGGCCATCATTTATCAAAACACTTCGGCAAATTAAATCCATTTCAATACTTAATGAAATCAAACGTTTACGGATCTGTTGAACTCGTCTAACCTCAAGCTTCGAATCCATGCCTTCAAATACCAACACAATGGAAATTGCAGATGTCGACCTGGGTATTCCCGTGCTATGGATGGAGCAAACTGGAGCTACGGTAGACGATAGAGGGTGGGAACCATGGCGTTGTACTCCTGCAGCGAAGTAGAGTTAGCCGACTTAGTCTGGTGAGGTTCGATTAAAAATAATGGCGCATGTTTTATACGGGAGGCCACTGGTTGAAATCGTGATTTTGTATAGGTAGCCGGAGGTGATTTTGTTGTGATGGGTAAGATCGTGGTGCTGTAGGGGTCGATTCGGTGGTGCTCTGATGTCGAACGGTGGTGGGAGGTGAAAGGCAACTTTGGCCTGGGCGTTCGATTGTAGCAGGTCCGAAATTGGAAGGGTGTTCTAGTATCACCTGGAGGTGATGGTCGAGTAGCGTTGCGAAGATGAACCAGATGGGGGTGGCCTTGCTCAGGGGTGGTGACCAAGTCAACGGGGAAAGATGGTCAACGAAGAAGCTTTGGGTTCGAAATGTACAGGGAGTAGGCACCGTGATTTAATTTGGGAAAGGAAGTAAGTGGACGCGGGTTTACTTGGTTGGCGGGCCGAAGTTTGGAAAGGTAAAGGCCCATGAGAGAACTAAATGTATATAGTTTAATTTTAAATTCAAACAACATACAAACTTGTAAATATGATAACTATTCCATACATTATCATAATTTGATGAAACAAGATCTGTTAGGATCGTATGGACGAGAGCTCCACAATGGAACTGACTGGGAGTGGATTGGGGCTCGTTTGAATTTATGGCGAAATAAATTGTTTGATTCAAATCAAACAAACAGTTTATCGTTCTTTAACGATGAACTACCAAAGTGAGTAAAACTCACCAACTCTGAACATTTATATTTTTCTAACGTATATTTAGAACTGATAATTATCTGTTGATTGATGTGTGTTAACTGTTTGGTTGAATTGCGTATGTATTGGTTGAAATTATAGATAACGATATCTATATATATCGTTAATCAGATATCGATTCTGTTTATCAGAATATTTCATATCGAAGTGAAATCGATGTTATTATTTTGTTTAACATCTGTGGATGCAGGGAAACAAGTTAGACGAATCCAACTGAATTCCTCAACATTTATTTTATTATTTTCATATATTGTAATATATGATGTGATATAAAATCTATTGATGATGATGTGTGTTTAAATGGTATCGATCATTGTGATTTGGTATTTTAAATACCGTAAGAAATACTGGCATGTAGAAAGGGGATTTTCAAAGTATATTTTGAAAATAAATTAGTTATATAAAATCAATGGATTTTATATAGAAAAGGAAAAAAGGGATTTTATAAAAGGAAACAGTTATAAAATCAAAAGGGTTTTGAAAAGAAAATATTTATTGGAAATAAATATGATAAAGATAAAAAGGGAATTGTTTATAAAATCAAAGGATTTTATAAAGAGGAATATTTATTGGGATAATAAATAGAAGTATAAAGGGATTATTTATTTGGGAAATAAATAAGAGTTGTAAAGGAAAAATATTTGTGAAACAAATAGAAAAGGAAATATTTATTTGTTAAATAAATAGAAAGGTAAAAAGGAATATTTATTTGTTAAATAAATAGGATTAAATCAAAGGAATATTTATTTGTTAAATAAATATGATTAAATCAAAGTAAATAGAATTATAAAAGGAATATCTATTTAGAAAAATAAATAGAACAATTATAAAAGGAAGTTTTCAATGTTATATTGAAAAGGAAATATTTATAAAATCAAAGGATTTTATAAAAAGAAGTATTTATTTGTTAAATAAATAGAATTGAAAAGGGAATAGTTATTTGTTAAGTAAACAAATAGAAAAGGAGATAATTCAAAGGAATTAATCAAAGGAGTTAATTCAAAGGAATTAATCAAAGGAGATAATTCAAAGGAATAAATCAAAGGAGTTAATTCAAAAGAGTAAATCGAAATGAGTTAATCGAATATTAGTTATTCAATTAGAGTTAATCGAATAGAGTAAATGAGTTAGAGTTAACCAGTTAGAGTTAATCAATTAGGGTTGACCAGTTAGAGTTGATCAGTTAGAGTTAACCAGTTAGAGTTATTCAGTTAGAATTAACCAGTTAGAGTTAATCAATTAGAATTAATCAGTTAAAGTTAACCAGTTAGAGTTAGAGTTATTCAAATGGAGTAAATCGAGTAGAGTTATCGAATATCACTTATTCAAAGTAGAGTTATCGAATATAGTGTATTCGAGAGAAGAATAATCAAATATTGGTTATTCGAAGTGAGTTAATCGAATATTGGTTATTCGAAAAGAGTTATCGAATATAATTTATTCGAAGAGGAGTTATCGAATATTGGTTATTCGAAGTGAGTTAATCGAATATTGGTTATTCGAAAAGAGTTATCGAATATAATTTATTCGAAGAAGAATAGTCGAATATTGGTTATTCGAAGTGAGTTAATCGAATATTGGTTATTCGAAAAGAGTTATCGAATATAATTTATTCGAAGAGGAGTTATCGAATATTGGTTATTCGAAGTGAGTTAATCGAATATTGGTTATTCAAAAAAGGTTATCGAATATAATTTATTCGAAGAGGAGTTATCAAATATTGGTTATTCGAAGTGAGTTAATCGAGTATTGGTTATTCAAAAAGAGTTATCGAATATAATTTATTCGAAGAGGAGTTATCGAATATTGGTTATTCGAAGTGAGTTAATCAAATCTAGTTATTCGAAAGGAGTTATCGAATATTAATTATTCGAACCGAGTTAAAAGGAGTTATCGAATATAGTTATTCTAAAGGAGTTAATCGAATATAGTTTATTCGAACAGAATTAAAGGAGTTAATCGAATATAGTTTATTCAAATAGAGTAAAAGGAGTTGTCGAATATAGTTTATTCGAAAGTAGTTAAGTGAAAGGAGTTAAGTGAAAAGAGTTAATGAAATAGAGTTAATCGATTAGAGTTAAATCAAATAGAGTTAATTGATAAGAGTTAACTGAATAGAGTAAATAGAATATAGTTTATTCGAAGAAAGGTTTTCGAATCTAGTTATTCGAAAGAGAGATTATCGAATATAGTTATTCGAAGGGAGGAGTTATCGAATAGAGATTTATTCGAAAGAGAGTTACGTAAGGAAGTTTGTTAAAGGTTTAAAAGATAAACTTTGACTATTTCGAAGTTAAAACGTTGTTCAGTTAAGGTCTGAGAGGTAATTATACCCCAACTTGATTGACTTCCTTCTTAACTAAGGAATGGTAAGGTTAGATAGTGAATGATGGTTAAGTGAATTTAGTAAATGGTTGGAGTTGGCATAGCGATGTTTTATTTAAATATCTGTTTAAATCCAATGAAGGAGCTTTGGAAATGTTTTCCAAATAAGAAACTAGAAATGTTTTCTAATATAGAAAACAGGAAATGGGAATGTTTTCCATTGTTAATAACGTATATTTTCTAAAATTAGGAAATAAGAAATGTTGAATATATGGAAACAGGAGATAAGAAAATTAAGGAACTAAAGAGATAAATGTTAAATGATGACTGATCGATATGATTTCCATCTGGAAATGATATTGTTGTTTGCACACGTGTTTTTCTTTGATAGTTAACTCACCGACTATTGAAGTTTTTGACCATTTTAACGTTGTTAAAATGGAGAGACCGGTTGGATTATTATCCGAAGAACCACTCCGTATTGGCATAAGCGTTGTGAATCATATATGCCAAAGATAATTGAAGACGGAGTAAAGTGCAAGGGCTGTTGTATAAATCTTAGATAACAATTGTCTAAGATGGTTGTACTAAATAGTGGCTTCGGTTTGTCCAGTCTCAGGACAACTTGTATGGAAGAATGTCTGACAGAGTATACTTAATAGATTTCGTAAGTTGATCTCTTCAAACGTATTTACGTTTGATGACGGAGGAATTCGTTTCTCTTTGCTGTATACCCGTTGTATTTTTGGGGAAATAAATTTGTGGTTTGGTGGGTATGACGATGTGACATTCAAAGTGAATAATTGTGTGATCTGTTAGAGATAAGCGTGGCCTCTAGCCTCACAACGAGGAAATGACAAAAATCGGGCAGACAGCATGGCTATGTAGGTCGCACCTATTTGGGTGTATAATCACCTGATCTAGAGTTTCATTTACTTCTAAAAATCTATTGTCAATGCTGTCCCATTCGGGAAACGATTGCTGATCCCAACCATTGGTGATATACATTCGATACACTCAGTGAAATGAGTGGTCGGTCATGTGTGGCCGGGTTGCAAGATGTTCTTGTTGAACCCAGTGTATTCCTTTCTAGAGGTACACTAGCGAAAGGTGGTTCCATACCTTGTCATAGTTGAAAATCCATTACCCAATACGTGCTTGCGGTTTTGATTGTATACTATATATGTAGAATGTGAGATGAAAGCGTTTCTGCTAGATGATTTATTATGGTTGATAGACATTATTATAATATCAAAAGGTTTTTGATATAAAGATGTTTTGGATTCTCATAAGGGAAAAACCCGTACCGTTATACGGCGTGGTCTTATGAGATATCGTTTAATGGCTCAAACTGTTTTAAACTGTTTACTCATACCAGTCCCATAACTGACCCGGAGTTTATTTTGTTTTGTTTTCCCTAAACTCTTGGGTGCCCAATTTTGTACGGGCAGTCAAGTAGTCGGGATTTTACAGATATACTTGGAGAGCTTGGAGCAGGAGGCTTCAGGATTATGTAGCTATAGTTATTTCCGCTGTGTTGTAAGTGTTGTACTCTGATAAATGTTACTGTATACATATACTGATTTTATTTCAAGGATATGTTATCTATTATATGTTGTTCGTTCCGCTGTGAGATTCGTGTTACTCTGATGTTGTATCTTCTTCTTCTTCTTTTATTCTAAGTTTCTATCTTATCTATTCTCACCCTCTAACTTATTTCTATTAACTTTCCGGTTATTTTCGATCTCTGGATGTTCGATATGTGTTGTATGTCGGATAACCAAGATCGCCTTTTTCCGGGTCGTTATAGGTTGGTTGATGCTATATTAGAAGCAAGTTCAGACAGAGAATCCGTCCTCGCTATTGGAGAGCAAACCAGTAGAGAAAACTCGACCTGATCGAGTTGCGTAGAGTTAAGCACGGGGAGTAAGAAATATATTCTTATTCGTTGTCATGGTTGCGAGAAAAGCAGGAAATGCGAATCAGAAAAAAAAAATAGATTTGTCCAGGTGCCATTTTTTATCAGGATGTGAAAAGATTTCAAATATCCTTTTTCAACATTAGTCATGATTAATACATAAATATAACTGCATATAGAAATTTCTTTGCATCACTTCTGGAGAGTTCAATAACAATGATATACTTATAACAAAGTGAGAGTAACTTCCGAACACTTAGGATTCTATAAAAATATATAAGTTGCACATATAGATCTTTTCAAGAAGGTATTAACAGCTTTCAAAATGATTTGATATGACATATTCACTATCTCTTCAAGAGAACATCTAAATATTTTTTTTTTAAGAAATAGTTACGAATGTATTTTTCTTATGAAATAACTAAGAACATGACAATCATGATATAGTTGGACATATGAACATGGAATAGTGTCTTTTAGAAATAATATAATTTCTTACTATTTAGAAGGTTTAATATAATTATAATGAGATATATGGTAATTACATATAATAGTACTCAAACTTTAAGTTTGAATCAAATCCAGAAAACATAGGAATCTTTTGTTATCAAATTTCTAGACATTTATTTGGTTTAGTAAAATAACAAAATATATAAACAAATCTTTACCGAAGAATTTCATCAGCACTTCTTCTAGAAGTGTTGTATTTCTTTGTAAGAAATACTTCATATGCACTGCTTTTTGGAATGTCATATTAATATAATTGCTACTTTTACTGTACTATAAAATATCTCTATTGGAGATCTTTGTTGTAACCACTTTTGAGATGTTATACCAAAGTTTAAATATAATAAAAAAATAGACAAATAAAAGTTAGATACAAGGGGTAAAACCACTTTTTTGAAGTTTAATATTGCTATATAATATCTCTTTCGAAGATGGATCAATATCATTGCTTCTACAGTGTAGTATTGATGTATATTATCTCTTTGCATATGTATTTTTCATATGGCATTCCTTTAAGGAATATAACACTTCTCTTGTAACAACCTATATTTTTCTACTATTTAAATAATTGAATTTAATATGATTTTTTTTTTTTTGTATTGTGGTTAGATCTAAAATTTTACGATTTAATTATGAAATTTTATGATATTTAAACTTAACTAAATTGATTATGTAATGAATTCCAATTAGTTATAGCAATGATAATTTGTAATTATGGTAAATGAAATTATGATTTGTTTGTATTTATAAATATTGAAATTTGAATTCAATATTAAAATATTTGAACGAAATTGATTTAATTATTTAAAATTGAACTTGGTAAATAATCAAAATTGGATTTAATATAGATAAAAATTTGATTTATAAAGTTAATTCAAAATTTATTTTGATTTAAATGAAGTTAATAAACTTTTAATTTAAAAAGTGAATAAATGAATATTGAATATAATATATTAATTAACCTGTTAAATTAGTCATTTTGCAAGCGATCTCGGAATTCGATGAAATCAGTTTCATTGGATCTAGAATTATAAATTATTGTGAGATTTTAAGTTTCGTTCAAAACTGCATAAATTGTTTGAAAAGATATTTGCATCCTTATTTGACCAGCTAACTGTATTTGGCTCTAATTTTGCTTTAATTTATTTTTCAACGATTCAGAGCTACATATGGTAAGCATGTGACACTATCGGTATTTAGGTTAAAAGTTTTTATAATATATACTCATTTCGAAAAAAGATAGTCTGGTTGAAATCTCTTTTAAATTTCAAAACACACCAAACAATATTGTCAAAAACATATATAAATTAGGTTTACATTATTAAATTATCAAATTATTGCATAAAATCATACAATTATACAATAAATAATTGCAAATACTTATGCAATTATAACAAAAAAAGTGCAGAACTTTCTGCAATTATTTAATGAAAAACTACGAAAATTTTCGCAATTATTTACCAAAAAATTGCATATAATTCTGCAATTATTTAGTGAATAAGTACATATATTTATGCAATATTTTGATATAACTACAACAGTGAATAATTGCATAATTGTATCCAGTTATTCGAAAATTAAATGGTAGGCACCTAATTTAATAGAGTCTCTCTTTTCTTTTTCTTTTTTTTTTTTTCTTTTTTTTTTTTTTTTTTTTTTTTTTGGAGCTTTAATGTGTTAGATTTGATTTTAAAGACCTAAGCCTAATATTCACATTTTAAAATATATTTATTAATGTAATTATTTCCTACTCACTTCATCATTTATTTTTACAATACAATTAGAATTCACCATCAATTAAAACTACACTTATGAGTTGTTATTTGACGCTTTCGTACTTGTACCAAAAATATTTTAATATTTTCTAGGTAAATATTATGGTAAATATTTACCTAGTAAATATTTATCGTTATTATTAATAATTCATCATCACTCAGTTTTGATCTCACAATATTTTTTTAAAGTAAATATTATGGTGAAATATCTGAAATTATTTAACTTGGCAATTTACATATATAAAAAACTATAAATATTTGATATTTGCCATTTTTCGTTTCAATATAAATGATTCTACAATTTGTGAAGTACCAGAATAATATGTGTCTTGTACTTGACATATTTTCTCTTTCGCTTATACATGTGTGTAACTACAACATAATAGAAATTCAAATTACCTTTTGTGCTTTATTTTGTGGATTTCAGTTCGAACTTATGCATGTTTTTCACAATAAACATCTTTGGTTACTATGCTCGAACATGGAAAGCTTTTTTTTTTTTTTTTTTTCACAAATTTGTATATACCTGTCTTCTTGGGAAATCATTTTAGCTGGAAAGCCTTTTTTTTTTTTTTTTTTTTTTTCACAAATTTGTATATACCTGTCTTCTTGGGAAATCATTTTAGCTAGTTGATCAACTGAAATGTAGACATGGCGATTTTAACATATATTCCATCGATAAAAAAATGTAAAATAAAACCTAACTTGCAAATTATATATTTTGTTCGCTTTCAAGGTTTTTTTTTTTTTTTTTTTTTTTTTTTTTTTTTTTTTTTTTTTTTTTTGGATCGATTGACAAATGAATGTAGTTAAGATTATGTGGGTAACTGTTTACTTTTTTATAAAATGTTTTTTTTTTTTTTTTTTTTTTTTAGTGATGTATATTATGATTTGTAGATGGAAGGGATGTTGATTTAATCATTTTCAAATGGAAGGATGTGGGCTAAAATTTCCCAAAATTATAAAATACAATATAAGTATCTTACCCAAGTAAATATCCTGCCAAAAATTAGAAAGTACAATACAGATAATTTCTCAAAAACATAAAATTATACTGCATAAACAATATGCAACTTTACCTCTAAGATATTAAAATTCTAAAATGATACCCAAATAAAATTCTGATACATGTTATTCCAATCTGCGAATAGAAATAAAGGTCCACAGCACAAACCACCGTTTGACCCAATTTTATGACCGGTTGGCCTTTATAAGCACAAAAACGCATAAAACTATTAACCACTACCTAGGCTCAACGGTAGTTATGGTCATGGTATCACACGAGCAGGAATCTTGATTGCTAGATGATGAAAATGCTTCACTAAGACCTTTTCTTCCTGCAAATCCAGGCTGCTTAGGCGGAGGCAGAGAATCAAGCTCGCTATTGAACATATGTACAACTGATGACATCAATGGCCTGTCTTCTGGTCGTTCTTGTACGCATAACAAACCAAGTTTTATACACCTTATTACATCATCGGTAACGTATGAGCTGGTTACTGAATCATCAAGCAATTGAATGCAGTTTCCTTCTGTCCATAAGCTCCATGCCTGTATAATGTAAGACATAGTTAGGAATATAGTATATACGGTTTGTTACAGTGGTTGGTAAATGTGGTAAAGTTGTCATAATGTTTCCTTGGTATTAAAGAGTTGAATACTGGTAAAAGAGAAGGGTAAAAAAACAAGTTTTTTCCCTTTAAACTCTAAACATATTTATGTACCTGTTCTACAGCTAAATGAGCAGTCATAGGAGAAATTTTAGGAGTTGTGTGATGCTTAAATGATGGTTCAGTTCTGTTGAATAAGTCCTGTGCATGTCAGTATATATGGTTTAATCTATGTTTCCTTTTTTTTTCTTTCTTTTTTTCTTTTTCTGCTTTTTTTCTTCTTTTTACTGTTTATTTTGTACTGGGTTGCTTTATCTTCAATTAATAACAAAAGGGTTCTTGTTATATGGTATCAGAGCTATGTTGCGTATGTTGCGGAAAAAAACGAATATGAACGGATTGATGGTGAGGCAAAACAAACAACAGATAACACCAGCAAAGCAATCACAGATCTAGCAATAAAAGAAATAACACAAGAAGTTTATAGTGATTCCACTAACGTCTTGTTAGTGTACGTCCACTTGAGGAGAGGAGATTTTATTACTTTTCTCAATAAGAAAAAATTACAAGACTAATAGTAGGGAAGAACTTTTAGAGATGATAATACATTCACCTAATCCCTATCCTTATATAAGGATTAATGCTTGGGGTTGAAGTAATTGATTTATGATATAAATCAATGTCTAATTAATTCTCCAATTCTCCTGATAGGATTCCTTATTTAACCCACCAATTAGAGAATTAATTCCTTACTTCACTATCACAAAAAGAAACCTTCTTCAAATCCTTCCACCTATGTAGGTAATTTATTGTCTATCCCTTTTACAAATAAAAGAGCAATAAATTTCTGAAATCTTCCAAATCTTCTGCAGATTGAAAATATTATATTCCCAAATTAACAATATTTCTCAAATCTTCTTTAATTGGAAATATTCTATCACCATAATCAATAATATCTTCCAATCTTCAGCAAATGGAAATATTGTATCACAAATTCTAACAATCTCCACCTTGATACTATATTTCCTTGAGAGCATACCAACTCCACCTACATCCTCTTACTATAAGCATCTTCTCAGACAAGACACCATGGTTACTTTCCAATGACCTTTGGCATGGCCATCACCCATTGCACTTTGTTAACAAACTCTGGCAACGCCACCGCCTGCCAACAAAGTGTACAAAGTAATCCCTTCAAATAAGACCTATCAATCTTCACCATGAAAACAAACGTCTCCATGAACCATATCAACCCTCTCTCCACACCGTGCCACCACGTGGCACCTAGCATTTCGATAAGCGATTCCAGTTCGAGCAACGCCCGAACTTAGCCGTCTGCAAAAACTTATGCATGTCCACTGCTTTCTCCTTTGATCTCTGACCAACTTCAGAAGATCTCTTCTTCCGCTTATCAAGCACATCCTCTTGACAAAATCACACCTTGTTGAAGCTTTCCCCTTTGATCATATTCTGCCTATGCAGAAACTCAAAGTCCCTTCTCGTATGCCTAGCTTTGACATCTTTCCACGAGAACTGTAGGCTCCAACCCTTGACTCTCCAAGTACAGTGCTTCCCATCTCTTGACTTTATTTTCTTCTTCTTCTCCCCTCTCTCCATACCAGCTAATAAGGCTTCGGTACGACTTCCTCCTCTACCTTCACTCAACCCCTTCATCTGATCCTTCAAGTCCTCAGATAGAAGACCTGTCTTCACCTCAAGATGTACCTTCACTGAAGTACCCTCTCTCATCCACATAGTGAAACATCTTCAGCAAAATCAGACGGTTGGTTAGTGACTTCTTTAGATAGAGTTTTTCCAGCTTGATCCAAATGTCCTTAACAGTGGTCTCACCGCTAATCTCTGAAATGACTTTTTTTTCCCAATTGCCAATTGTAAAGTAGTAAACGCCCATCGTTTCATCTTCTTCCTTTCCACGGCTGAAATATCATCCGTCAACTTCTCAGGAGCAAACACCACAGGATGAACATTGTTTCTCATCAGAACAGCTTTCATCCCCCATTGCCACTTCTCGAAGTCTTTATCCCCATTCCATCTTTCTATTGCTAACTGAGATCCTGCTGTCATATATGTCCCTTTGACATATGGTCTTGATACAATTGCTGAATTCTCCTTTTCTCCTACCATAATGTCTAACATCCTTTCTCAATCAACCTCGTAGCTCTGATAACAATTGTTGCAAAAAAAAAACGAATATGAACGGATTGATGGTGAGGCAAAACAAACAACAGATAACACCAGCAAAGCAATCACAGATCTAGCAATAAAAAAAAATAACACAAGAAGTTTATAGTGGTTCCACTAACGTCTTGTTAGTGTACGTCCACTTGAGGAGAGGAGATTTTATTACTTTTCTCAATAAGAAAAATTACAAGACTAATAGTAGGGAAGAAGAACTTTTAGAGATGATAATACATTCACCTAATCCTTAACCTTATGTAAGGATTAATGCTTGGGGTTGAAGTAATTGATATATGCCTAATTAATTCTACAATTCTCCTGATAGGCTTCCTTATTTAACCCACCAATTAGGGAATTAATCCATTACTTCACTATCTTAAAAAGAAACCTTCTTCAAATCATTCCACTTATGTACGTAATTTATTGCCTATCCCTTTTACAAATAAAAGAGCAATAAATTTCTGATATCTTCCAAATCTTCTGCAAATTGAAAATATTATATTTCCAAATTAACAATATTTCTCAAATCTTCTTTAATTGGAAATATTCTATCACCATAATCAATAATATCTTCCAATCTTCAACAAATGGAAATATTGTATCACAAATTCTAACAGCGTACACCAAGTTTGATCTTATTGCTCTTAAAATATGAATGGCGGAAGTAATCCCTGCATGGACAAACATGTCAGCAACGACTACCAGTACTGGAGGCTGTGCATGAAATCATATTTACAGGGACAAAATTTATGGGGTTTAATCTCCGGTGCAGAAACCGTAATTCCAGATGATATTCCACCGAATGCTGAAGTGTGAAGGAAGTGGAAGATCAAACGTGGGAAAGCTATGTTTGCGTTAAGAACATCGATTGACAAGGATTACATCATCATGTTCGTGATATGGATTCACCAAATTAAATGTCGAAAATTCTTGAAAGGTTGTTTTACATGAAAAAATTCGATGAGGTTGCAATATTTGAAGAATGGGCTTGCTGGATTGACACAAGATAGCATGTCAATCTACAAATACTTTCTTAAAGGTTTAAAAAAAAAAAAATGTGCCTCGAAATTTCAGAATTGAACTTGGAAGAGCATATTAAGGAGGTGAGGTTACGTAGTTACTTAGTCCATGGATTAGACAAAGAATTCATGCCATTCACATCTTCTATCCAGGAATGGACAAACCAACCGTCTATTGTAGGTTTGGAGAATCTTCTTTCAAACCAAGAATCCTTAATCAAGCAGATGACTAAAACTTCACTTCATGAAGTCGATGTGTGCTTTTCACTAAGGATAAGTGGAAACATAAAAATAATTTCTAACCTCCATCAAGTGATGGGAGGCAACCCAGAAATGAATGACAGTCTGGAAATAGCGATCAGCCCAGAAACGAATGGAAATACAAGAAAAGCTGTCAACCCAGAAATGAATGGCAGCCTAGAAGCAACTATAATGATTGTTTAAGATGTGAGAAGCAAAGGAATGTCAAATCCAATTGTCGAGCAAAAATTATTTGTAACAAGTGTGAAAATCCTGTACACATCAAGCCAAATTGTCGAACCAAACTTGTGAATGAGAAAACAAATGTGCTTCATGAAAACAAAGAATCAGATCAGCTAAATTGGGAATAGTGCTTGTCAACTGAAGTTATTCAACAACCAGAAAATGCAGCCTCTGTTGTGCATCAAAACGTTTTAAAAAATGGCGATGCAATAGATTAAGAGAAAGAGTGGATCATTGATTCCGGGTGTTCGCATCATGCGACAGCTAACTCATCCTTACTTTCTGAAGTTCGCAAACATGATGGAAATTGATCCATTGTTACCGATGATGATACAATACATTCAGTGGTGAAAGAATGTCATCTACATGTTAAGACGGATACCTCAAATGGTAGAAACCTTCTCTCGAAGATATTTATCACGTTTCTGGTTTGACAAAGAATTTACTGCTAGTCTCACAAATAACCAACTCTGGAAGGTATGTACTCTTTACTCCTAATGATTTTAAGGTTCTTTCAAATATAAAAGATCTTGAGGGAGATGTACTTCTTACTGGAAAGAAGAAAGATTCTTTGATTGTCTTATCTGCGAGTGAAGCATATGTACAAAATGCATCTCTAAACGCCAATGCAGCAATATAGCATGCTCGGCTGGGCCATGTTGGTTATCATCTGCTACAATAAATTTCTACGAAGAAGCTACTTGAAGGTGTTCCTCCTCTTAAGGATATCAATAGAGAGGTAGTATGTTTGGGCTGTCAATATCAAAAATCTCGTCGGCTTCTTTTTCGCAGATCGTTGATTGAGCAACTAGCCCATTTTAGTTGATCCATTATTAATGGAACCTACAAAGACTCCTAGCTATAGCGGTATGCGGTATGTGATGATCATTGTAAATGATTTCTCTCCCACAGCTGGGTTTACTTTTTGCAGCAAAAAAATGATGCACTTTCTAAATTTGCTGAATTCAACATGATGGTAACGAAAGAGTTTCAGTCATCAATCAGTACATGTTCGAAGAGTTTTTCCAGTATCGCAGAGAAGAAGGAATTCGTTGGCAAATGATATGTCCAAAGACTCCACAACAAAACGGAGTTGTGGAGCCGAAGTTAGGGCATCTCACCGCAACAATTCTATCATGGCTACATGAAATCCTTAATAGGGAATCGTGGTCTGAAGCTACTCAATGCGCTTGTAATGTAAATCAATCGGCTACCACCATGGTCAGGTACAATATATATATATATATATATATATATATATATATATATATATATATATATATATATATATAACCCCCTTTTGAGATTTTGTATGATACTAAGTCAAATGTGAGCTGTTTTCGGGTGTTTGGTTCACTTTGTTATGTACACATTTCTAAAACAAGTCGTACTAAGTCAGACTCGAAAGCTAGAAAATGCATATTTGTTGGTTATGATCCTTATAAAAATGGATGGATGCATGGATTCTGAAACAAAGAAGTTTGTTATCTCTCGGGACGTTATGTTTGATGAAGTATCAACATTTTATCTAGTTGCCACTAACAAAAATCGCATAACTGAAAGTAGCACAATGGAATTGGAACCTTTCGTTGACAACACTGACTCTATAGAAAAGAGAGATAATTCTATGATTGATGAGCATGCTCAACCAGGAAAAAAATATTCAGTAGAAGGTCAGCAAGGCAAAGGCGACAGCCTGATCATTTAAGGAATTATGAAGTTCAGCTAAATCCTTCCACTGTAACAGTTTGCTTTCTCACAGAAGCTACATTGGAAGATGAACCCAAATGTTACAATGAAGCGAAAGGTTTGATTGAACGGGAAGATGCTATGTGCGATGAAATTGATGCATTAAATCAAGACAACACTTCGGAACTAGTTCCTAAACCAAAGAACGCTGAATTGGTTACTTGCAAATGGGTCTACAAGCTGAAGAGAAAAGCTGACGGTCGCATTGAAAGATACAAAGCTCGCCTCGTTGCACATGATTTGTCTCAAAATTATGGATTGGATTATGTGAGACATTCAGTCTGGTTGTAAAAAAGGCGTTAGTCTGTACAATCATTTTTTTAGCTATGCAAAAGGGATGGAATTTGTGACAATTTGATGTGAAGAATGTATTCCTTTACGGCAGGCTAGATCGTAGCATTTTGCTAATCGATATCCTGATCATGTTTGTAGGCTTAAAAGGCAATATATGTTATCAAGCAAGCCCCACGTGCCTGGTATGGAAAAATCATTCAATAGCTTATTTTTTGTGGATTTATTCTCTCAAAATTTAGATCCTAATTTGCTTGTAAATAAGAAATCATCAATAAACATCTTGGTTCTACTATATGTTGATGACCTGATCATCACAGGAGACGACAATGCCAAAATCACACATCTGTGCAATGAGCTATCTGTCTATTTTGAGATGAAGAATTTGGGTGAATTCTTGGTTTGGAAGTTGAGAAGCGAAATGGGTATTTTGTACCCAAAAAGATATGTGATTGATTTGCTTAATCAATCTGGTATGAGTTAATCAAAGTGCATGGCTACTCCTATGGAATCAGGTCTCAAGTTAAAGAAAATCGAAGGGAGATACTAATTAATGCAACAAAATTTCGCTAACTTGACAGTAGTTTAATTTACTTAACTATCACAAAACCTGATTTGATATATTATATTGGTGTTGTGTCTTGGTTTACGGGAAAGCCATGTGTTGGCCATCTAATTGTCACGAAAAGAATTCTGCGACATGTGAATGGAACATTGTATTATGGGCTAATGTACCAAGAGAAAAATCAAGTTGCTTTACACGGTTTCGTTGATGCAGATTGGGCTGGAGATGTAAATGACAGACGATCGACCATGGGATATTGCTTTACTGTCGGATCGACATCTTGGTGCTGCGAAAAGAAGTCTATTGTTGCTCTTTCAAGCACCCAGGCAGATTGTGTAGCAGCAACCATGAAAACTTAATAATGCGTTTGGCTGAAGCGATTAATTCAGGAGATTACCAATGTACCAGAATGTTCAGTTTCCATTCATTGCGACAATCAAAGTGATAGAAGATTGGCTAAAAATCTGGTGCATCATGCTTGAACAGAACAGAGATTAATTATCATTTTGTACGAGAGAACGTTCTAAGCGAAGAGATTGAGCCACTGCACATATGTACCGGACATCAAATTGCTGACATGTTCACTAAAGCATTTTAACAAGCTAAGTTTGCACGGTTTCATATCGCACTTGGTCATGTAAAACGAGGATCTGCACTAAGGGTGCGTGTTGCATGGTAGTGCTGATTTCTATTACCTGCTCTACAACTAAATGAGCAGTAATAAGAGAAATTTTAGGAGTTGCGTGATGTTTAAACTTTAAATAATGGTTCAGCTATGCTAAGTAAGTCCTATGCATGACAATATATATAGTTTAGTCTATGTTTTTGTTTGTTTGTCCACTTTTCATTTTCTGTAATCGTGGGTACTGCTTCTTTTGTACTGGGTTGCTTTATCCTCAAGTAATAACAAAAGGGTGCTTCTTTGTTACAATTTACACCATTTTATCCAAAGTTTAAAACAAAAGGAGAGGAAAAAAGTATAAAATAGAATGCAAACTCACCCGCGCTAGGAGATTTAAATGTGGAGGGTTTGCATAAACTCCTTTGTTTTTCTTTCCACTTATAATTTCTAGAACCAATACACCAAAACTATATACATCTGATTTCACTGAAAATGTACCATCCATTGCATACTCAGGAGACATGTACCCACTGCATATATCAATGTAGTCATGGTTAGTTTGAATACTTCAATTTTTTTCGTAAATTGCATACTAGCAATGTACTAATATCAATAAGAACCAATGTATGTAATTACTTACTATGTCCCAACAACTTTTCTTGTATTGTAATCCGTTTCATCACTACTAAAGATTCGTGCCATGCCAAAATCAGATATCTTGGGCTTCATTTCTGTATCAAGAAGAATATTTCCAGCTTTAAGATCTCTATGAATGATTCTTAATCTAGAATCTTGGTGAAGGTAAAGAAGTCCTCGAGCGATCCCAATTATGATTTGGTATCTAGTATTCCAATCCAGCAATGACCGTTTTTCTTCATCTGAATGCAAAATAGAAGTGTTAAATTTATACGAAGAGCTTGTTTGAAGATATGACTTTCGATGGATACTCGAAAAATCCGAAATTTGTTTACATATGCATTCGAAACGCGGATCCGATATCCCAAAGAACGGATGTAGATGTGGATATAGACAGATCCTCATCTAAAAACTATTCGTCCATTTAATAATAATAATAATAATAATAATTATTATTATTATTATTATTATTATTATTATTATTATTATAGTTTAAACTATATATATTGTAGCAAAATGAAATATGGTAATTTATTATTTTACTGAATTGAAAGTCTATATTATACACACTAAATATATTAATTGCCCAAAACTATTTATTATCATCATATTTGTTTATTTATAGCACTTTAATAATTAACTGTATTGAAAAAGATTATGTTAAACTAAAAAAAAATTCATTTATGCTTCTTGGTTTATTGATCATTGACGAATCGGATAAGATATTCATTCGTATCCGCAGATGTGGATATTCGATATTCGAAAATAATTTCAAATCCGAATGTGAATATAGCACTATCCACATCCAAAAGCATCAGTTGACGGTTCTACTTGAAACTAACATTTTTATAACTAATCGGAAGTAGTTAAACATTGTAACCTTTTAGCAGTTTTAAGCGAATAGTAAAAATAAAGTAAAAGAGTTTGATTAGTTGACCGAAATTTGGACAAAATTTAGTTAAAAATTGCAGAACAAGTTAAGAGCAAGCATATATTTGTAATCTGTCAATCATTTGAGTAATTTATTCCCCTAGTTTTCAAACATGCAAATAAAGTAAGTAGCTTAAATATTTATTATTTGTTTTTTTATTTTATTTTTTGAGTGCTTAAAGTAGTAGTCAAACATGCAATCAGAGAAACAAGTCCAGTATAACAGAAATTTGATAATATGCACTCAAAAGATATATAAACTTACCGAATAAAAATGCATCCAAACTATTGTTAGGCATGTATTCATATATCAACATCCTTTCTTCTCCTTGAATGCAACAACCAAGAAGCCGAACGAGGTTTCTATGTTGCAGCTTAGCAATAAGACTAACCTCATTTTTGAACTCTTCTAAACCTTGATCTGATGCTTTGGAGAGTCTCTTTACTGCTATTTCTTGATCATCTCCAAGTTTGCCCTGTGTTTTTAGGTTCATTTTTTTATTTATAAATGGAGCAAAACTCTCTACCTTAATATTCTAGGACATTCTTTTTTAGAATAATTACAAGTTTAGCCATAGTATAAAATATATTATAAATATGATCCTTTTCTCCCCTTGAAATAAGGTAGAAAATCATGTACTATCATAAAATCAATTTAATAAGGTGAAAAATGGTCTCATGCACCCACATGTATGGCATATCATGAGCCAAACACATGGACATTTTTACTTATCTCAACACAAATTAAATAAATATCATGACAAAACATACTTTGAGAACAAGTTACAGAACTACATATGATCACAAAACCCAGTGTCAATGTTAAAAATATTTCTTATTTATATATTACAAACCGTGCAATTCACAGTACACTTCCTTTTCAGTTCAAAGAATTTCACTAGCTGTTTGAATCAACAGTAATTTCAGCCAATAATTGGTTTCCATAAGCGACAATATCCATTGTAGGTTCTCAAAAGTGGTCTACATTGATTAAAACCATCCAACAAGTTATCAATGTATGAATAGTTTACATAAACTAACAATAGATAATGCTTAAGATACGATGACAACCTTGTAAACTGGACCAAAACCACCTTCTCCAAGTTTATTAACTGATGAAAAATTCTCTGTTGCTGCAGCAATTATCTCAAAATCAAATATTGGAAGGTCAAATACTTCACCTCTTTGTTCAAGATGTGATTTTTTATTAAAAGAAGTGAGTGCACCAAAGAATTCTAGATAAATGAGAAACAAAGTTAGGAAAATGTAACTGCAGATTTAAACTTCAATTAAAAGGTTAGTTTGTGTAATCTTACGTTCACTTCTCTTCTTCTTCTTCCGCCATATGAAACAACCTGCACAACCTAGCACCAAAATTGCAGCTAATAGGCTGACCACTATAGCGACTACTTTTCCACCATGCGACTTTTCATCTATCATATTGGAACATGTTAGTTATTCTTGGTATGCCTCACGAATCATGACTTTCATATCATGGTTTGATGTTCATAACACAAAAACATAGCAATAAAAGCTGTTGTTTAATCAAGTTTCGAATAAATTTATACACAGTCACTTTAATTGTAATCAAGTATGCATTTGCTCACAACTGATAACTTGACAGATACCAAATATATTCATGTTAAGTCAAGTATCTCGATATGTATTTCTTAATTCCATTTTACTGTACTGCATTAACTGCACCATTGATATGGTTATAATTCAACTGATCATGTAGAAAAGCATGAAACCGAGACAAAGCTCATTTCAGACTGGTCCATATGAGCGGATTTGCATTTGAGGCAAATACACATTTGTGAAGAATTTCTAGTCCGAGTTACATTAACTACCGACAATGACGTAAATAGACATGACATGAAATACTATAAAGTTTGGCAATTACAAATGAAATGTTGTATTTGTGAAATCACTATGGAGAAGTTTCATTGTAAATATCTACAATAGTTAAACTTCAATGTTTGCCGCAGAATTGATCAATAATATTTCATCTGTAACTGTAAACACAATCTTATAAAATAGAATTTTGTACAATTTTGGTCTACTTTTAGAAAGTCATTACAAATACAGTCCACATTCTATAATGTTGGCTGAAATTGATTAGTTATATTGGGTTGCTGCAAATCGCACTGTTGCCATTAAAATATTCGATTGATGGTATTTAAAATAACATCAACGCAAATTATTTAAAAAAATAAATTGTATTACTGTTGATTCAGTGGTAGAGATGGTCTATTTTATTTTTACCAGTGTGAATGGAAGTCTAAATGGTTTCAAAATACTCAAAATTGAAAATGAGGTTGAAACAAAATCAAAACCAAAACCAATACTTACCTTTAGGCACATCAACCGCTGCAAGACGTACATATAAATTCTGACCATAATTCTGAAAATTCCGAACATCAAACAAATTCCCAAACCACATCAAACACCCACTATCATTACTGTGGGCACTAGCATAAGCTGTACAGTTACAACTCCTCAAACACAATTGTTTGCACTGATCAAGGCTCAGACTTGTATTAATTCTACAATTTTCAGTTTGTGGTAACTTAACATTTTTCACAGTTGCAAATCCATCAGTTCCACCTGCACAATCCAACGGGTGTCTTCTGATACATCCATCTTTTCCATCTCTTAATTTATTCCAGTTCACTATGTTCTTTGGTACAAATCCAGTCAAACATTTACACACCAGAGAACCACTCATGTCACATAAACCATAATCACCACAATTCCCCATCTGATCGCACGTCTCGGTTGGAGCAACCCAGAAAGGATTCCATGAGTTGCTCTCATTTACCCAAAGCAACCTTTGAAGATAACCAGATGAACTAATGACTAGCTTCGATATTATGGAAGGATCAACGTGAAAATAATAACTCACCTCTGACTTATCACTAACAAAACTGAATCTGAAACCTTCATACGACAACATAGAAGGTACGCCACTTAAGTATGTCCCATCCCATGGTCCTGTCCTAAATATTCTCCTTCTACCATCGCTCACAACCATTTCAGGGACCCCTACAGTTTCCATATATGCTACATGCTCCCCTGGGGAAGGATCTGTAGGACTTTTCCATGCAGTCATGGAGCGGTTCAGACCTCTACTAAAATCTACTCCAAATTTCATATCAGCGATCAGAGTGTCGGTTGGGTAGTCGAAACCTTGCCATGCATAATTCGAGGTGTCGTCTTCAAGTTCTTTGACAACAAGATTTCCATTGTCTAAAAGCTGAGCTATTGGATTGCTTAGTTTGGTTGTCGTGTTTGAAGACCATACCACCCTTGAGTTTTTGTTGGTGATGGTGAGTGTTCCGTTTGGTGTGATGGATAACATTCCGGGTGAATTTGATAACGGGCTTGCTCGATTTGCAACCCATAGTACTGTTTTATCGGATATTCTGTTATACCATAGACCAATGTATCGATTTCCTGGGTTTGGACTGAAAAAACCAAGAGAGAAAGAACCAGATTTAGAGACTAGGGTTTCTTTGTCATTCAATGGGGAGGTAGGAGTTATGATGTTTCTACCAACGGAGGAGGAAAAACCAGTCGATATTAGAATTGTGAAAAATAAAGATATTTCAGGGTTGTAGGAGTAAACGTAACTGGTCATCATTCCTACGTGTTTACTGAAGTTCAAACCTTTTCACACTCAATTATAAAAGAGCAATCAACTTCGTTAAGCATTCTAACGGGGATCATTCTTCGTAGGCACCACTTCTTCAAAGAACATATTTATTATTGAAAAATGATAAGCACACTTTTTTTTAGAGAGATTGAGCTTGTGTTTGCCACCTGATTGATTGAAATGGGTTGGCAGTTATTAATATCATATAACTAATGATTGATGTCAATCCATTCCACCAATCTGGTGACAGGTACAAGCTCACTCTCTTTAAGCGAGAGTGTGTTTAGCATTTCTCTTTATTATTTATGTATATGCATAATAACATGAATTTTTGCCCCCTTATCTATTAATTAAAAGTAAAGCAAAAGAATTTCAATCCATTACATTAATTTTAGGAGATATCTTCATTCTCGTTAATTCTCTCTGATTTCAGATATTTTATTTACAAAATTCTAATATATGTCATTTTACAGTTATTTACTAATATCTTACATTATTTTACATTCAAGCGTCTACTTTGAAAAAATCAATAATTATTTACAAATGTTTCCAGATTTTCTCTCAATATTTTACAATAAGACTCACATATTTAAGTTAATTAATTGATCCAAACTTTCGATGTGCATACTATATATATACGTCAACAAATGGTAAAAAAACAATTAAATACAAATTGATATAAATTGCATAACGCAAATTATATACAATAACGATAATAGCAAAATTATGTTATAATAATTCATCCACAAATTTATCAAATATTAAAATGTAGAATTTCGTTAACTCCAACATCTATTTTTTTATAATTACTTAAAAACTCTTCTTAGTTTTCTCTTAGTATTTTACACGCAAAGTCCATATATTTAACTAATTGTGTAAATCTTAATTATCTAAGCTATTTAAATATTTGATTAACTATCATTCATTAATCTATCAAATAAATGCTAAAAATACAATAATTTGAATATATGCTATTTTCCTATACAACTAAAAATAATAATAATTTCTTTTAGTCAAATAAAGTAACATAAATGTATACTATAATATCACTTTTGATTCTCGGTTCATATGCTCCAAAAAAGTAGTTGTTTATTGCATAACGTAATTTTACTTTTAGAAACTTTTAAAAGACAAACTTATATTTCACAAAAATAAAATGTGAACGCACAGATTAATTGATAAAAGAAATTAACATTCCCTCTTTTAATACATTACAAGCCATACCCAAATCACAATTTCATCTTGACACTACATAATATTATTTCGCAATTATCATATGGCTAACTCCATTCATACACTGATATTTTTTTAACATATACCATAAAATGTAATACACTATTATATACCACAAGTTGCTTTATATACACCATCTCTTTTACAAAATTACCCATATTTTCATCTTCGTCGGCATCCCACCTTAAAATTTTAAACTCTTTTACGTAAAATAATAGATAAAATTAAGTGCAATGGATTTTAGCCTTTGGCACGTTTTAACTTCTTTATTTTACTAAAAAAATTCTTAGTTTTAGCAAGATCAGCCCTAATTTTGAAGAAAAATAAAATACCTTTGGATTAGAATATTTATGTTTTAATTGATATTTTAGTTCTCATGTTAAAAGGTTCATTAACTTCTTCATAAAAATGTATAGATTTGATCCAATACCATTATTTTAATGTCTTAGCTTGATAGATTAAAAGAATAAATATAAAAGTGCACGAAAGAAAAAGGGTAATTTAGTAATATATTGTAATGTCCCGTATTTTCACGGTGTAATAATTAATTAATTTAATTATGTAAATAGTGATTTATATATTTAAATGGTTATTTAATTAAATAATATTGAATATTTAATTAATATTTATAATATAAAAATATATTATAATTCCAAAATAGTCAAAATTAGCTGAATTCACAATTCAGTGTGAATTGGATCATATATAAGGTATAATTCAGTTTAGAATTGGATTAGAATAGCGAATATATTATTCAATCGATGTTAGAACATATAAATTATAATTTAATTATAATCGAGCCCGTAACATCGCGGCAGTTCGTTATTTGGCGATTCAAACTTTAATTGAATATACAGAATTCATTTTAAGCCGGATTTCTGTGAAACAAGAAACGTTCGAGGCTGGTGAAGTATATTTTTCTAATAAAAGAGAAAAATCGGGGTTTCGTCGTGTAGATTGCGAGTTATGTCCAAATCAAAATTGAAAATAGTCGCTATGGAATTCATTTATATTATAATGATTTATTTATATTATAAAGGAATTTTAATGTAATTCGAATAGTGATATAAACTGATATTTTTAAATATCGAGTTATAAATCCAAACTGGTTTATTTTAGAGCAGTATAATATTCTATGTGAATATATACGATAATATTTAATTATTTTTATTTAATTAAATTGTTTTTAAATATATTAATATATAAATAGGTCTATTTAGAGCTCTAGAAAATAGCTATTTTTCAAACGACCTCCAAATTCAACGAAACCAATTTTGTTGGATCTGTAATGTTAAATTATTGTTAGATTCCAATTTTCATGATTTTTGGAGTCAGTATGTGGTTGTGCCGAATTTTAATATGGAAAACAGTCGATATTTTGACAGTTAAAAATAAGCTATGTGAGCAAACGGAGTCGGAATTCAACAAAACAAGTTTCGTTGGGTCCGTAATGTAAAACTCTAGCAACATGTCAATTTCCATGATTTTTGGATATTTTATGCGATCACAAGGATTTTTAGAAGATGGGAAAATGAGCTTTTGACTATAAAAAATTATAAAATATTAACAAAAAAAATATAAAAAGCTACCTATAAATAATCCTAACCCTCTCTAACCCTAATCACATTTTTCTTCTGGTCAAAACCAACGCCGCCTCCAGAAACAAATTTTCACAGTAAACCCTCTTCTTTGAAAAATCATCACAAACCAAAACAAATGCTAAAAATTCCAAACTTCATATATTTGTGATTGTTATTCAATGCTCTTCGATTCTATGTACAATTTGTTGGATTCGGTGGTGTTTGCCAACGGTGCAAAGCTGTACAGTGCACAATTTTCTAGCTAGGTTTGGAGTTTTCGATCGATACAAGCATTGATGCTCGTTTTAAGCAGAGTTTTTGGATTCAGGAGGTTGAATAGCATGTTGTGTGAAATTTTTGGGGTATTTGGTGCCGAGGGGTGTCGCACCATGCACGGTACAACAATGGAGGAGGCTGAGAACGGTATTTTTCCTAGGGGTGCGAGTGTGGATCGAAGGTGATGGGCCTGTCTAGATTTCGAATAAAAGTTCGTCGGTGTTTTCGGTTTTTAATTTCGTTGAGTGGAGGATATTTGGATCGGTGAAGTTAGTGAAATAGAGGAGGACATGTTGGAGCTTGATGTGTTTCAGCGTTGGGGAAGAAAGGGAGCGGTTTGGGCTGTTGGGTGATTGGGTATTGGGCTGTCATGTTAAAAAGGTAAAGCCCATTTAAATTATAAATCCATGTTTTAGTTATATAAAATGTACACTAACTTTAAAATATAATAACTTTGTCATATGAAATCGAAATTCAGCGAAACTAGTCGTATTGGGATCGTATGGACGTAGGCTTCACAATGAAACTGGTTTGGAGTGATTTGGAGCTCGTCTCAATTTATGGCGAAATAAAACGCCTGAACCAGTCCGACGATCGAATATCGTTAATTAACGATAATCGACCAAGGTGAGTAAAACTCACTAACTCTGTCTAATTTATATATTTTTTAAATAAAATCTAAGACTGATAAATAATGATTGACTGTTGTGTGATGATTGGTTGGTTGAATTGTTGTTTGATTGGTTGAAATTACAGATAACGATAAATACACATATCATTATTGAATTGTTGTTTGATTGGTTGAAATTACAGATAATGACAAATACACATATCATTAAACAACAATGATTCTGTTTATCATAATATTACATATTGAACTGAAATTGATATGAATTATACTGTGCAACATCTGTGGATGTAGAGAAATAGGTCGGAGGGATCCAACTGGATTCATCAACATTTATTTTACTGTTTTTCATATATTGTGTTATATAATGTGATATGCAATTTGTTGCTGATTTTGTATGTTTGAATGATACCGATCATTGTTATATGGCGCGATAAATACAATAAGAAGTACTGGAATGTGAAAAGAGAATTTTTATAGTGTAGATTGAAAATAAAATATTTATATAAAATAAATAGACATTTTAAAATGAATAGATTGTATAAAAAAGGACATTTATGCAATGAACAGACTGTATGGAAAGAAATATTTTAAAATGAATAGATTGTATAAAAAGAGAACATTTATATAAAATGAAAAGATTTTAGAAAAGAGAACATTTATACAATGAAAAAGATTTTATAAAATGAACATTTATGAAACGAAGACATTTTTATAAAATGAACATTTATGAAACGAAGACATTTTTATAAAAAGAACATTTATGAAATGAATAGATTTTATAAAAGGAATCATTTGTAAAATGAATAGAATTTTATAAAAGGAATTATTTATAAAATTGAGTAGACATTATAAAAGGGGATTGACAAGATATCAAAGAACAACGAGAAGATGAATTCAAAGTAGATTTTAATCTGTTTTAAACAGATAAATGAAAACGATTAATTTATAAATAATATTTTATAAATGAAATAAAATATTTATCATTTGATAAATGGAATATATAAGTACAAACTTATATAGAGAAGCAGAAATCGGTTTTAACACCGATATTTTAAATGGAATATGAACTCAACATTTATAATGGGAATTATAAAAGAGATTTATGTGTTAAAAATAATAAGGAAATTTCGTATGAATAATTCTACAAATAGAAGTATAAATAGAAGTATGGAAATGGGATATTAGTTAAATACGAAATCAAACTTAATGAATGATATAAAAGAAATATTATTCACGTTCAATGTGAATAATAGTTTTAAGTAAAGATTTTGCAAATAAAAACATTTGTAAAGGAAATTGAGTTTTTGAAACATGAATTTAAACAGAAATGAAATTCTGAATGATTAGAAATGAATAACTTGTTTAATAATAAAAAAAGTAGTCGGATTTATAAACAAAGTTTATAAATGAATTAAAAATATACTTATCAGTGGATAATTAAGATTTGCAAATTCAACTGTGAATATAAAATGGAAAATTGGAAGTTTTAAAAAGAAGATGATGAAATCCATTTAGATGTTCGAAATGTAAAAAGGATTTAAAACAAAATCCGGAAAGATGTGTAATTAGCATTCGACTAGAAACTTATGGTTATAATCGAATATAAGTTATTCGACGAGAGTTAATCGAATATAAGTTATTCGACGAGAGTTAATCGAATATAGTTTATTCGAAAAAGAGATATTATCGAATATAGTTTATTCAAAAGAGAGATAATCGAATATAGTTTATTCGAAAGAGCTATTGAATATAGTTATTTGACAGAGAATTATCAAACAGAGATTATTTGAGAGAGAATTATACATTGGGATTCGACTATATCGAATGTAGGAAGGTTTATTTATTTTCTGGTTTTTAAATTAAGATTTATTTATTAAATAAATCATTTATTTATTTATTGAAATTAAGAAATAAAAGTTATTTTAAAGTTAATTATTTCGAAAGTAGGGATTTTAATGTTATCGTCAAAATCAAATGATTTCTGTAAAAGAAGTGGATTCATAAATAGAATCCAAGAGTTACGTAAGGAAGTTTGTTTAAGATTAAAAAGGTGAACTTTGTCTATTTCAAGGTTAGAAATGTTGTTCGGTTAAGGTTTGAGAGGTAGTTATACCCCAACTTGATTGACTCCATTTTTAACTGAGGAATGGTTAAAGTTCGAAAGTGAAGGTTAATTAATTGAATTTATTTAATAAGTGTTAATGGTTCGAGTCAGCGTAGCGCTGTTTTATTTAAACATCTGTTTAAATCCAAATGAAGGAGTTTGAAAATATTTTCCAAATAAGAATCAGAAATGGTTTCTAATATAGGAAATAAGAAATGGGAGCAAATATTTAAATGTTTTCAAATGATTAATAACGTATATTTTCTAATATAGAAAATAAGGATTTACGAATATATGGAAATGGGAAATCGGGAAATGAATAAATAAATGATAATTAATTAAAAAGGGGATCAGTGTTGGTCGCTTGGTATGATTTCCATTTGGAAATACAACCATTGTTTGCACACTTGTTTTCCTTTGGTAGTTAAATCACCGACTATCATAGATTTTTGACCATTTCCGTTGTCAATACGGAGAGACCGAGATCAGATTTATTATCTGCAAACCACTCCGTATGGGCATTAGCGTTGCGAATCAAATATGATGAAGATAATTGAAGACGGAGTTGTGCGAGGGCTGTTCTGGCGATCTTACGTAGAAATTGCCTTAGATGGATTTACAGAATAGTGCCTTCGGTTTGTTTAGACCCAGGACAACGTGTATGGACGAATGTCTGACAGAGAATATCTAAATGGATCACGTAAGTTGATCGCTTCAAACGTATCCACGTTTGGTGGCGGAGGAATTCGTTTCTCTTAGCTTTATATCCGTGATATTTTTGGGGAAATCAATTTGTGATTTAGGGGTATGACGATGTGGCATTCAAAGTAAATTGGAGGTGCGATCTGTCAAAAGATACGTTATGACCTCAAGCCTCACCAACCAGGAAATGACAAAAATCGGGCAGGCAGCATAGCTAAGTGGGTCACCCCCATTAGGGTGTATTGTCACCATCTAGAGAATATTCATACTTGTTACTTCTTTTCACTTCTGTATCTCCCGGGAACGGTTATGTTGTTAGCAACTGTAGGTGGCAAAATATTCGATACACTCAAAAGAAATGAGTGGTCGGTCATGTGTGGGCCGGGTTGCAAGACGTTCTTCTTAAACCCAGTGTATTCCTCTCTAGAGATACACTATCGGCAGGTGGTCCCATACCTTGTCATAGTAGGAATCCAATCTCCAATAAGCGCCTGTTATTTTGATTATATACTATATATATGTGAAGCGTGAGATGCAAGCGTTCTGCTAGACTGTTAACTATTTGTGATTAGACATTATTATAATATCAGAAAATTATTGATTTTGAAAATGTTTTGGGTTATCATAAGGTAAAATCCATATGTATTTTTGTGTGGATTGGTCTTACGATTATCATTTTGTGACGGCCCTCCCCGCACCAGCCGACATTTCCTCCGAAAGTGCGTTGTACTCATGCCCGACTAGCACGGAACGGTCGCCAAAGAAAGGAAAGAAGAGAATGAACTAATCGGAAACCCTGTAGAATGTCTCACAGCGCATGGAACAAAATATAATAATAATGTACTTGACATAAAATAGGTGAGACAGTGCATAAGATGATAACTAAAACCAACATCAACATCATCATCATCATCAGAGTAGTGGAAATCCAAATACAACTTTCCAAATTACCGTCTCTAAACAACAGAAAGAAAGGTACATCACTAATGCCCAAAGTAGTGACCGCATCACAACAGGGAGAATGTCTATATATATCCATCATATGTGGAAGCCTCTTGCTTGTCTCCAGTACAGCTACTCGTGCATACCACCTAACATGCCTCTAGTCTGCTCGAGAGAGCACCCAGAGTAATAAGAAGAGACATAAAACTCTGGGTCAGACAAAAAGTCTGGTATGAGTGATAAGCAGCTAAACAGAACAATAACAGGTATACTAAACCATACCTGAACCTGGACCTGCAACCAAAGAGTTAGCACTACATACCGTACAATACTCTAAGGTGCCACTGAACAGATGGTGTAAAGATAACGGGGGGTGGGGGTGTGCATGTCATAATGATGGCAAACAAATCAAACATAGCAACCATCCTCACATCTCTCTCTCAGTGCGTAAAGCATACGATATCCACCAGTTTGATTGCTAGACCCATCGAAGTAGTGACGGAGTTCGATTTGTACAACTACTGCTACTACCAAGCTCACCACATGGAGTCATGATCAAATCTTTACAAATGACCCCACTTCATTGGTCTATAGCTCTTTAGTCGTACCTAGGCCACTATGGCCCTGAATCCGTTCACGTACTCCCTACACATAGTGATCCAAAGTTATAGACATCGACAAACCCTTAGCACACGTCCCGCAACAAATCCCAATCATGAAGTTCGCTCGTTGGTTCCCATCTGGATCCTGAGTCAAAACTACTCATTTGGACTACCTTTGCATCTCGGGTTTTGGTCATCATCTCTGGATCGGTCTTCATTCGATCCTCATCTAGGCTCGAGTTCCTATCGGTTCGTAGCACCCTCTTCAGATCGGTTCGGATCGTAGTGACCTTCCTCCAACGATTCGGATCGGGGCCCAGACCTCCTGGCTTCATGGAGAACTCCTCTGGTTCGGTCCTTCTTCCTAAGCACTCCGGATCGGGTTGGGTCTCTCAAGCTTCTCCATGGTGCACCGGTTCGGGTCGGAGTGGCACACGAGAGGCGAATCGGGTCGTGGGTTCGGGTCCAGATCGTCTCGTGGATACAACAGCTTAGAGGGGCGGTTCGGTTCGCGGAGAGGTCTCCTGGTCGCTTCGGTTCGGGCTCCTTCCTCCGATCCGATCCGGATTGGCCAAATTCCTGCACTTCTTTCCAGCGACTGTTTACGCCACTTGACGGTGTTTTCGACCAATCTAACTATTCTAAATAATCACAATTCATACCAAATAGTCATAGGAACGTATAACATCAACCACAAACATCAAAATAATAACTTGATAGGTTAAAATAAATCAAACATAGCCAAAACCACATATTTTCCCTTAAGCGTGCTTAAGCAAAACTAATGATATAATTAACAAAACTTAGCCAAATTTTCTAACAGAGGTCTAAAACAATATTTCCGAATTTATGAATATTTTTCCAAAATTTTATCATGTCTAATTTCGTTAATCTTCACTAGTTACCCTTTATTAACTGTAATTAGTGCAAAACTATGCAAATCACTCACCTTAGCCACAAATAAAACTTTAGAACTGAAACTCTACTATTTGGGCGCGAATACCAATGCAACACAGCAGCTCTATCTCGATTCTTATGCTAATCCGCCTTGATTTGATGTTGCTAAGCTTAATCCTTGATTAGAAAGTGATTTGGAGGTGTTTTAGAGGTTGGAGACCATTGTTAGGGTTTCTAAGAGGTAAGTGGCGGCTAGAAAACTGAAATAGAATGAAAATCTAACTCATTTCGGCCTCCCCATAACCCTAATCCCGAAATGGGTTATGGACCCACTCACTAATCACCCTATTTGGCCCGGTTAAACAGTTTTTCACCTTCCAAACTGTAACACCCCAAGTCCATTAATGTCACTCACAAAGGGAATGCATTAACTTCTATGGAGCGTTTTAAGTGAGTATAGAACATAAACTTAACAACAAGACAAATATAAACAGTACTTGAAAAATTAAAAACTTTATTTCATTGCAACGGAAAATACATATATTTGATTACATCATCAAAACCAGAGCCAAGTACATAATATCCATCTTGACTAAATCAAAGTACATAAATTGAAAGACATAATCCCCAATACAAAATACCCATAAATAAAAGAGAGGCTGAACTTTACTTCAACGATCCAAGCAATCTTCTAAAAGCAAGAAGCATAGCTATCCAAAATCAAGCTCCACTGGTGCTAGTTCCAACCTGAGCACCTGGGGGGAGGGGGGAGGAAGAAAAGAGGAGGAAATAAAGGGGGTCAGACATAAAGTCTGGCGAGTGCGATAACTTTAACAATATAATCACCAAAGTAACTAGGCTAAGGCATATGTTGGAAAATCAGGAAATGACCATGAACCATTGAGTATGGCAGAGTAAACAAGGAAACAAGATGAACGAAGCGCACCTAACCCACTATAAGATTATTACTAAACTACACCAACATTGTAGGATAATTGCTATACTGCACCACCACTAGTCACCCTAAGGTTGATCCCGACATATCCAGTGACTGCGAATAATAAGATCCAATGTGAGAAGTTAGTCATATCGTGCTTAAACCCGAGGTTAGACTTAGTTGTGGTGTAATTCTGCCCAGAACCGCCCGGCATATCCAGTGACTGCAACAACTGGTCTAATGTGAGTGGTTGATGCATTAATAATTAATTAATGCCAATAAACAGACATGCTAAGAATGGAAAGGTTAAGTAATATGACTAGACTAACGACACTTAACCAACATAACATGACAAGTGGGTGGGTTAAGTTAACTTGAATTGATTGATGACACTTAACCGATATGACATGATTTGGTAGGGTTAAGTCATGAACTGATTGAATATACTTAACCAATTTGACACGATGATTTGGTAGGGTTAAGTCATGAACCGCTTGAATATACTTAACTAATTTGACACGATGATTTGGTAGGGTTAAGTCATGAACCGCTTGAATATACTTAACCAATTTGACATGATGATTTGGTATGGTTAAGTCTTGAACCACGTGAATATACTTAACCAACTTGACACACGATTCGTAGGGCTAAGTCATGAACTTGAATGATAACACTTATCCAATTTGACATGACACATATGCGGGTTAAGTCACGAACTTGAATGACAACACTTAGCCAACTTGACATGCTAGACTGATAAGGGTTAAGTCACAAATTTAAATGACAACACTTAACCTGTTGGACGGAAACCCTAATTACGCGGTCCATTTCAGCAGTAACCCACTTAGATGTATCATGGTACCCTGGAACTAGGCAAGGTGGGGCACGATAACCGGGCTGATTGTAAGCGACCAGAACGACGGCTGAGTTGGTGCGCCAGTGTAGGTTCAGGCGGACTATGGTCATGCACGTAGTCCGGAGTTGAAAAAGCAGGCATTGGGCATCAGTAGGTTTACACTGTGCGTGCTTGATTCGTGTCGGGGGTTGGCGCCCTAGGGCTTGATACACCCTATGGTGGACTCAGCACAGGTAACTACATTCGTGATAGGGCCATATGACACAGACACATGAATGAGATAGGACTTGTAGGGAGCCGATCGATTAATGGATCGTTTCGTGGGACCAAGTAATAGGTCATTTCATGACATTGGGCAAGGGATCATTTTATAGTCAACACATGACACGGGTTGGGATACTAGTACGTGTGGTGCATAGCAACTAGATATCATAGAAATATTTTAATGGCGAAGCAGAGAAATCTTGCGATGCTTGATAGAAATCTTGCGAAATTATACTTATTTTATCTTGAATGGGAACCTTGCGACGTTATACTTGACAAAAGTCATATGATGTTATTCTTAGTTGTCGTGCCTGTAGCTTATCTTGTCATCATGCTTATGTTTACTTTTAGTTTATTCATGCCATGTTATCTTTACCTGTTTTTATGCTGAAAGTCACTAGGACATACTCAGTCTTTATGATTGACCCGTTTTGTTTTGCCTCTTTTTCTTCCGTCCCCCCATCCCCTCCCCCGGTTCGCAGGGTGGGAATACAGCTTAGTTCAGTTGTTACCAAGCTCCCAGGCTCTTTCATGTACGCCTTGGATCTCTCTTGGCTATGGCTTGCTTTGCTTTACTGGGGAATACTATAATTTATTTTTATGCTTCTTTGTTTTTGAGCAAGACAGATATTTTAGCTATATAATTGGGTATTGGAAGTTGATGGGCTTTTGTTGTAAAAAATTATATTTAATAAATGATTTGAAGTACTTCTACTTTACCTTCCGCTGTTTTATATATGTCTGTCTTGTAATATTTCTGTTCCAGTACCCATAATGCTCCATTGAAGTTAAGACATTCCCTTTATGAGTGACCTTAACGGATGTGGGGTGTTACATTTGGTATCAGAGCAGAAGGTTACCAGACTGGACAAAAGCTTTTAAAACCTTCTGAAATTATTTTCAAAACATTTACAAAGAAGCATTTTTCTAAGAAAAGTTTTGTTTTACGAAAGACATATTCCCTAAAGCCATATGCACTATCTTTTGATTCTCTCTTTGAATCTCTTCTTTCTCTCTTTTCACCATAGTTTTGTAGGCGTATGACACATGTCGAAGGGCAAAGGAGTGCCCAACCTCCATCTGTAGCCGTAGTAGTTTTACTTGCGACTAATCTTATTTCAAGCTTTGTAGGGTTGCCGTGCGATGGAGGTAGCTTTCGAGAAAGTTGTCAACAAGCTATACAAGGATAGTAAGAACTAGGATAAAGAACACAAGCCTAAGGATGAGAAACTTGTTGATATGGCTTAATCCACGAAGGAGGACAACGTGAAAGGGAAGAGGCCAAAGTGAAAGAATAATAAAACCCGTGACAAGAGAGAGTATCTTTAGTATGGTAAAAAGGGACATGTAGTCAAGTATTATAGGACAAGGACAAAGGAAAAGGACAAGATCGTCGAGAGGGCAATTGTATGCTCTCACTACTAGCATACCTAAGAGAGGTGGTAACGGTTCTGTTAAAAGTTTATCTTTTCTATCATACCATGGGAACTTTGTTTTTGTACATCGCATCCTTTTAATTCTGCTTCGATAGTTGAGTCTCTGCACCTTAGTACTAGCGTGGTAGAGGATCCCTTTTTGTCTCAAATCCTGTTGGGGAATCGGCTCATTTATTCATGACTTGTTTGGATTTGAGAATATCTATGCTAAGTATTGAGTTTAGAAGAAATGCTTATGTTTTTGGGCTATAGGTTCATTTTAGGGATGGAGTAGTTATCCAGAAATGATACCATTCTCGAGTATGAAAAGAGGGTAGTTAGACTCTTGACTTGCCTTGGTAATGCCCTCGAAGTCTAATGTAACCCTTAGGATTCTGGCATGCTTAGTTGCCTAGAATCTCTTGATACATTCATTGATCCGCTCGAGTAGTGTTCGCCACTAAGGCGGATGGTTCATTTCGCTTATGCATGAGTTATAGAAAATGACCTTAGTAAGTACATTTGGCAACATGGTTGACATCTATTTATTTTCAAGAGAAAGTTCTTCTGCGTGGAACACCTTATAATAAGTAAGAGAGATCCAGGATTCACTAGTGAATTTTGGAGAGCTTGCATGAAACCATGAGTACACAGTTATGTTTGAGCCGAGTATACTAGAAGGAGAATAAGTGAAAGTGGAACGAGAGGCAACATGAAATGAGTTCCAACTCATATTTTGGAAATAAGAATTAAGAAGCTACGAAATTGTGAAGTTAAAGACGGTCAAAACACAATGGAGTTAAGCTCAAGGAAATGCGACTTAGAAGATTGAAGACTAGATACGCACATCATATCTCTTTTTTTTAGAGTGTATCCTTGATCCCTCTTTACCTGTAAAGCTTACTTGCATGCTATCTTTTAAGTATATCCTCTTGGTCCTATTCTCAATCCTATTTCTGTTGCAAACCCTATAGGGAGTTTGACTCATCTATTAGTAATACATGTTGGGGCTTGAAGGTGTACGTTGGGTTAACTAAACTTTTTGGGTTTTGTAGAATACGGGTTATTTTTAGGAAGGGATTTCTTGTGACCTAAAAGGAGTCCATCATGCTTAGTTTCCTAGAAACATATATATTAGTTGCATTGAGAAATTCTTTGGGTATCAGTCTGATGTTGATTTCGGTCTTTGGGGCTGGTGCTTAGGGAATTCTTCTCATAATCAGTATATATGTGACGTAGATTTCCAATTTTGACATTGCCTAATGGGCACAAAGTTTTTACTTGCTTCTGTCATTCGACTATATCTTTAGGTAGGAAAAATTGGGTGTAAACATGTGTTTGAGACATGTTATGATTGATGGTTGCAAGTGGTTGTAAGTGGTTGCTAGTGGTTGCTCGTGGATGCGTATACACGCACATTAGACACTAGATCGGATCGGTCACCTTTCATATTGCATATGCATGAGTGTTTATACTTGTTTATAGATGAAATTGAATGTGTTATTATATGGATGTTGCATATGGATGGATGTTTGTGCACACATATAGTGTTTATGTCAATAGGACTATTTGCATACATGTTGGACTCGTGGCACTAAACATAGTTTGCATTAAGAAGATCAATCAGGCCTGATCATTTACATTAGATAAGGAACATATACACACACTTTCTGCATATGTTCATACAACATTAGAAATCTTTTAAGGACAATGATTACTTGTGGATGATGTTTTAAGTAGATGGATGGTAGGACACATTCTTCTAAACCTGAAGATTTCGGGGATGAAATCCTTTAAGGAGGAGAGAATGTAACAACCCGAATTTTAATAACATGTTGAAACAAGAAATCAAGGCAGAATTAAATTTTAAAATAAGAATCAGGGAAAACGGGTTGCGCCATTGCGTTCGTCTCGGAATTCTGCATGAAATTGAGTCCGAGTTTTCGAAAAACGGAGTCCGTATAAGAGAGATATGACCCTCCGAAGTTTCAGGAATTTTCAGAATCGAAAACAGCTCGAAATTCGAATTCAAACCCCAGCGCAAACTGGGTGGGAATTTTCCCGCCCTGGACCAGGTCGACCTGGGGGTCGACACTATGGTCGACCTCCTAGGGACTAGGTCGACACTATGGTCGACCTGGTGACTAAACCAAGTTTTTGAGCTAGGTGCATTCTGATATTTTTAGACACGTTTTATGACTAGATTCGTTCTCCTAATCCTATTTAACCTACCTAATCCCCATTCCTTCTCACACCATTCTTCTCTAACCTTATGTTGCACAAATTCTTGATGGACATGACTTCTTCTTCTTCTTCAAAATTAAATTAAAAATAAAGTTAATCAAATCAAGGGAATTCTTCTACCTTCTTCTTCAAAGCAATGCAAGATTCGCAAATTGGGGATTTTCAATCAAATTGAGATTCAACGTTCAACGACTGCTTTCTAGAATCAACTTCTACATCTTAATTTCTCAGTCCATGCTCTGTAAGTTCTAGTTACTTTTAGATTTAAATATTTAATTATGATATGGCCATGGAATAAAGTGGAATTGGATTTAAGTATGTTTATCGATTCTGATCTATTTCTGTTGCTTCTTGAATATTGAGTTTTGAGACTTGTCTATCTTTATGATCATGTCAAGTTTATGATCTATTCAACAGCTTTCTTGATTCGTAATGATGTTATCATCAAGTTGTAATCTTTATGCCTATCCTAATGATTTATGTTGTTTTCTCTCTCTGATCTTGTTTTTATTGCAACTTCTACCTCCCCTTATTTATTTTCTTTTGATGAACCTAGGTCAATTTCGGACCTAGGCCTAAACTACGATATACGTGCAATGGTATACAGGGGAAATATTGGAATATTGCCTAGTGGAATATATGTGTTTGGTGGAATCGAAGGCATAATATGAAAATTGGATATTTGGGGATAATTCACCATTAACATGAAATGGGGTAATTTTAGGTATTGGCATTATAATGGTTATTGCGCGATTGGGATTGATATATGTAATTTGACATGGATCTTGATATATGTAATTTGGCTAGAACTCGTTATGGGTAAATTGGTGTAAACGTGGTATACATGTAATTCTGGGTATAAAACTTGATCTATGTAAATTGAGCATAGCTTTAAATTGGCATAAACTTGGCATACATGGAAAATGGCATGAATTGAACATATCTAAATTTGGTATGAATTGGGCATATGTAAAACTGACATGTAATCTAGAACTTGGGCATATGTTAATTATGTAAAATTTGGAGTTGAAACATATATGATAATTTATGACTTGGTAGAGGTTTAATATGAACGCGCCTAAGTTGGGCTTTGGGTAGTTGGCATGTATTGTAAATAAAAGGCCATAACTTGGTATAACCTTATAGTGAATTATGATAATAATTTGGGAATACGTTTTGGGGCAAAAACGTGAATTATGAACTTGATAATTGGCATATAACTGGAAATAGGAACGTGGTTGAAACATGAACATGAATATGAGTATGAACACGAACATGAACATGGCTATCTCGAGGTTGGGTTGAGTTTGCAGTGTAATTCTTCCCGGAACCGCCCGGCATATCCATTGACTGCGAATAATAAGATCCAATGTGAGAAGTTAGTCATATCGTGCTTAAACCCGAGGTTAGACTGAGTTGTGGTGTAATTCTGCCCGGAACCGCCCGGCATATCCAGTGACCGCAATAACAGGTCTAATATGAGTGGTTGACGCATTAATAATTAATTAATGCCAATAAACAGACATGCAAAGAAGGAAAGGTTAAGTAATATGACTAGACTAACGACACTTAACCAACATAACATGACAAGTGGGTGGGTTAAGTTAACTTGAATTGATTGATGACACTTAACCGATATGACATGAATGGGTTGGTTAAGTCATGAACCGCTTGAATATACTTAACCAATTTGACACGATGATTTGGTAGGGTTAAGTCATGAACCTCTTGAATATACTTAACCAATTTGACAAGATGATTTGGTAGGGTTAAGTCATGAACCTATTAAATATACTTAACCAATTTGACACGATGATTTGGTAGGGTTAAGTCATGAACCTCTTGAATATACTTAACCAATTTGACACGATGATTTGGTATGGTTAAGTCTTGAACCGTGTGAATATACTTAACCAACTTGACACATGATTCGTAGGGCTAAGTCATGAACTTTAACGACTACACTTAGCCAATTTGACATGACACGTAGGCGGGTTAAGTCACGAACTTGAATGACAACACTTAACCAACTTGACATGCTAGTCTGATAAGGGTTAAGTCACGAATTTAAATGACAACACTTAACCTATTGGAAGGAAACCCTAGTTACACGGTCCATTTCAGCAGTAACCCACTTAGATGTATCATGGTACCCTGGAACTAGGCAGGGTGGGGCACGATTACTGGGCTAATTGTAAGCAACTAGAACGACGGCTGAGTTGGTGCGCCAATGTACGTTCAGGCGGACTATGGTCATTCACGTAGTCCGGAGTTGAAAAAGTAGGCATTGGGCATCAGTAGGTTTACACTGTGCATGCTTGATTCATGTCGGGGGTTAGCCCCATAGGGCTTGATACACCCTATGGTGGACTCAGCACAGGTAACTACATTCGTGATAGGGCCGTATGACACAGACACATGAACGAGTAGGACTTGAAGGGAGCCGATCGATTAATAGATCGTTTCATGGGGCCAAGTAATGGGTCATTTCATGACATTGGGCAAGGGATCATTTTATAGTCAACACATGATACGGGTTGGGATACTAGTACGGGTGGTGCAGAGCAACTAGATATCATAGAAATATTTTAATGGTAAAGCAGAGAAATCTTGCGATGCTTGATAGAAATCTTGCAAATTATACTTAGTTTATCTTGAATGGGAACCTTGCGATGTTATACTTGACAAAAGTCATATGATGTTATTCTTAGTTATCGTTCCTGTAGCTTATCTTGTCATCATGCTTATGTTTACTTTCAGTTTATTCATGCCATGTTATCTTTACCTGTTTTTATGCTGAAAGTCACTAGGACTTACTCGGTCTTTATGATTAACCCTTTTTTTCGCCTCTTTTTCTTCCGTCCCCCCATCCCCTCCCCCGGTTTGCAGGGTGGGAATACAACTTAGTTCAGATGTTACCAAGCTCCCAGGCTCTTTCATGTACGCCTTGGATCTCTCTTAGCTATGGCTTGCTTTGCTTTATTGGGGAATACTATAATTTATTTTTATGCTTCTTTGTTTTTGAGCAAGACAGATATTTTAGCTATATAATTGGGTATTGGAAGTTGATGGGCTTTTATTGTAAAAAATTATATTTAATAAATGATTTGAAGTACTTCTACTTTACCTTCCGCTATTTTATATATGTCTGTCTTGTAATATTTCTGTTCCAGTACCCATAATGCTCCATTGAAGTTAAGGCATTCCCTTTATGAGTGACCTTAACGGATGTGGGGTGTTACATTTGGTATCAAAGTAGAAGGTTACCAGACTGGGCAAAAGCTTTTAAAAACCTTCTGAAATTATTTTCAAAACGTTTACAAAGAAGCATTTTTCTAAGAAAAGTTTTGTTTTACGAAAGGCATATTCCCCAAAGCCATATGCACTATCTTTTGATTCTCTCTTTGAATCTCTTCTTTCTCTCTTTTCACCATAGTTTTGTAGGCGTATGACACATGTCGAAGGGCAAATGAGTGCCCAACCTCCATCTGTAGCCGTAGTAGTTTTACTTGCGACTAAACTTATTTCAAGCTTTGTAGGGTTGCCGTGCGATGGAGGTAGCTTTCGCGAAAGTTGTCAACAAGCTATACAAGGATAGTAAGAACGAGGATAAAGAACACAAGCCTAAGGATGAGAAACTTGTTGATATGGCTTAATCCACGAAGGAGGAAAAGGTGAAAGGGAAGAAACCAAAGTGAAAGAATAATAAAACCCATGACAAGAGAGAGTATCTTTAGTATGGTAAAAAGGGACATGTAGTCAAGGATTATAGGACAAGGACAAGGGCAAAGGACAAGATCGTCGAGAGGGAAATTGTATGCTCTCACTACTAGCATACCTAAGAGAGGTGGTAACGGTTTTGTTAAAAGTTTAGCTTTTCTATCATACCGTGGGAACTTTGTTTTTGTACATCGCATCCTTTTAATTCTGCTTCGATAGTTGAGTCTCTGCACCTTAGTACTAGCGTGGTAGAGGATCCTTTTTGTCTCAAATCCTGTTGGGGAATCGGCTCATTTATTAATGACTTGTTTGGATTTGAGAATGTCTATGCTAAGTGTTGAGTTTAGAAGAAATGCTTTTGTTTTTGGGCTATAGGTTAGGGACGGAGTGGTTATACAGAAATGGTACAATTCTCGAGTATGAAAAGAGGGTAGTTAGACTCTTGACTTGCCTCGGTAATGCCCTCAAAGTCTAGTGTAACCCATAGGGTTCTGGCATGCTTAGTTACCTAGAATCTCTTGATACATTCATTGATCCGCTCGAGTAGTGTTCGCCACTAAGGCGGATGGTTCATTTCGCTTATGCATGAGTTATAGAAAATCACCTTAGTAAGTACATTTGGCAACATGGTTGACATCTGTTTATTTTCAAGAGATAGTTCTTCTACGTGGAATACCTTATAATAAGTAAACGAGATCCAGGATTCACTAGTGAATTTTGAAGAGCTTGCATGAAACCATGAGTACGCAATTATGTTTGAGCCGAGTATATTAGAAGGAGAATAAGTGAAAGTGGAACAAGAGGCAACATGAAATGAGTTCCAACTCATATTTTGGAAATAGGAATTAAGAAGCTACGAAATTGTGAAGTTAAAGATGGTCAAAACACAATGGAGTTAAGCTCAAGGAAATGCGACTTAGAAGATTGAAGACTAGATACGCGCATCATATCTCTTTTTTTAGAGTATATCCTTGATCCCTCTTTACCTGTAAAGCTTACTTGCATGCTATCTTTTAAGTATATCCTCTTGGTCTTATTCTCAATCCTATTTCTGTTGTAAACCCCATAGGGAGTTTGACTCATCTGTTAGTAACACATGTAGGGGCTTGAAGGTGTTCGTTGGGTTAACTAAACTTTTTGGGTTTTATAGAATACGGGTTAGCTTTAGGAAGGGATTTCTTGTGACCTAAAAGGAGTCCATCATGCTTAGTTTCCTAGAAACATATATATTAGTTGGGTTGACAAATTCTTTGGGTATCAATCTGATGTTGATTTCGGTTTTCGGGGCTGGTGCTTAGGGAATTCTTCTCCTAATCAGTATATATGTGACGTAGATTTCCAGTTTTGACATTGCCTAATGGGCACACAGTTTTTACTTGCTTTTGTCATTCGACTGTATCTTTAGGTAGGAGTGATTGGGTGTAAATATGTGTTTGAGACATATTATGATTGATGGTTGCAAGTGGTTGTAAGTGGTTGCTAGTGGTTGCTCGTGAATGCATATACACGCACATTAGACACTAGATCGGCTCAGTCACCTTTCATATTGCATATGCATAAGTGTTTATACTTGATTATAGATGAAATTGAATGTGTTATCATGTGGATGTTGCATACGGATGGATGTTTGTGCACATAAAGTGTTTATGTGAATAGGACTATTTGCATACATGTTGGACTCGTGGCACTAAACATAGTTTGCATTAAGAAGATCAATCAAGCATGATCATTTACATTAGATAAGGAACATATACACACACTTTCTGCATATGTTCATACAACATTAGAAATCTTTTAAGGACAATGATTGCTTGTGGATGATGTTTTTGAGTAGATGGATGATGGATGGTAGGACACATTCTTCTTAACCTGAAGATTTCGGGGACGAAATCCTTCAAGGAGGGGAGAATGCAACAACCCGAATTTTAATAACATGTTGAAACAATAAATAAAGGCAGAATTAAATTTTAAAATAAGAATCAGGGAAAATGGGTTGCGCCATTGCGTCCGTCTCGTAATTCTGCATGAAATTGAGTCCGAGTTTTCGAAAAACGGAGTCCGTATAAGGGAGATATGACCCTCCGAAGTTTCAGGAATTTTCAGAATCGAAAACAGATCGAAATTTGAATTCAAACCCCAGCGCAGACTGTGTGGCAATTTTCACACCCAAGACCAGGTCGACCTCCCAGGGAACAGGTCGACACTATGGTCGACCTGGGGGTCGACCTGGTGATAAAACCAAGTTTTTGAGCTAGGTTCATTCTGATGTTTTTAGACACGTTTTCTGACTAGATTCGTTCTCGTAATCCTATTTAACCCACCTAATCCCCATTCCTTCTCACAACATTCTTCTCTAACCTTATGCTGCACAAATTCTTGATGGACATGACTTCTTCTTCTTCAAAATTAAATTAAAAATAAAGTTAATCAAATCAAGGGAATTCTTCTACCTTCTTCTTCATAGCAACGCAAGATTCGCAAATTGGGAATTTTCAATCAAATTGAGATTCAACGTTCAACGACTGCTTTCTAGAATCAAGTTCTGCATCTTAATTTCTCAGTCCATGCTCTGTAATTTCTAGTTACTTTTAGATTTAAATATTTAATTATGACATGGCCATGGAATAAAGTAGAATTGGATTTAAGTATGTTTATCGATTCTGATCTATTTCTGTTGCTTCTTGAATCTTGAGTTTTGAGACTTGTCTATCTTTATGATCATGTCAAGTTTATGATCTACTCAGCAGTTTTCTTGTTTCGTAATGATGTTATCATCAAGTTGTAATCTTTATGCCTATCATGATGATTTATGTTGTTTTCTCTCTCTGATCCTGTTTTTATTGCAACTTCTATCTCCCCCTATTTATTTTCTTTTGATGAACCTAGGTCAATTTCGGACCTAGGCCTAAACTACGATATACATGCAATGGTATACGGGGAAAATATTGGAATGTTGCCTAGTGGAATATATGTGTTTGGTGGAATCGAAGGCATAATATGAAAATTGGATGTTTGGGGATAATTTAACATTAACATGAAATGGGGTAATTTTGGGTATTGGCTTTATAATGGTTATTGCGAGATTGGGATTGATATATGTAATTTGACATGGATCTTGATATATGTAATTTGGCTAGAACTCGTTATGGGTAAATTGGTGTAAACGTGGTACACATGTAATTTTGGGTATAAAACTTGATCTATGTAAATTGAGCATAGCTTTAAATTGGCATAAACTTGGCATACATGGAAAATGGAATGGATTGAACATATCTAAATTTGGTATGAATTGGGCATATGTAAAACTGACATGTAATCTAGAACTTGGGCATATGTTAATTATGTAAAATTGGAGTTGAAACATATATGATAATTTATGACTTGGTAGAGGTTTAATATGAACGCGCCTAAGTTGGGCTTTGGGTAGTTGGCATGTATTGTAAATAAAAGGCCATAACTTGGCATAACCTTACAGTGAATTATGAAAATAATTTGGGAATACATTTTGGGGGCAAAAACATGAATTATGAACTTGATAATTGGCATATAACTGAAAATAGGAACGTGGTTGAAACATGAATATGAACACGAACATGAACATGGCTATATAGAGGTTGGGTTGAGTTTGTAGTGTAATTCTGCCCGGAACCGCCCGGCATATCCAGTGACTGTGAATAATAAGATCCAATGTGAGAAGTTAGTCATATCGTGCTTAAACCCGAGGTTAGACTAAGTTGTGGTGTAATTCTGCCCGGAACCGCCCGACATATCCAGTGACCGCAATAACAGGTCTAATGTGAGTGGTTGATGCATTAATAATTAATTAATGCCAATAAACAGACATGCAAAGAACGGAAAGGTTAAGTAATATGACTAGACTAACGACACTTAACCAACATAACATGACAAGTGGGTAGGCTAAGTTAACTTGAATTGATTGATGACACTTAACCGATAAGACATGAATGGGTGGGTTAAGTCATGAACCGCTTGAATATACTTAACCAATTTGACACGATGATTTGGTAGGGTTAAGTCATGAACCTCTTGAATATACTTAACCAATTTGACAAGATGATTTGGTAGGGTTATGTCATGAACCGCTTGAATATACTTAACCAATTTGACACGATGATTTGGTAGGGTTAAGTCATGAACCGCTTGAATATACTTAACCAATTTGACAAGATGATTTGGTAGGGTTAAGTCATGAACCGATTGAATATACTTAACCAATTTGACACGACGATTTGGTAGGGTTAAGTCATGAACCACTCGAATATACTTAACCAATTTGACATGATGATTTGGTATGGTTAAGTCTTGAACCGCGTGAATATACTTAACCAACTTGACACATGATTCGTAGGGCTAAGTCATGAACTTGAACGACTACACTTAGCCAATTTTACATGACACGTAGGCGAGTTAAGTCACGAACTTGAATAACAACACTTATCCAACTTGACATGCTAGACTGATAAGGGTTAAGTCACGAATTTAAATTACAACACTTAACCTGTTGGACGGAAACCCTAGTTACGCGGTCCATTTCAGCAGTAACCCACTTAGATGTATCATGGTACCCTGGAACTAGGCAGGGTGGGGCACGATTACTGGGCTAATTTTAAACAACCAGAACGACGGCTGAGTTGGTGCGCCAGTGTAGGTTCAGGCGGACTATGGTCATGCACGTAGTCCGGAGTTGAAAAAGCAGGCATTGGGCATCAGTAGGTTTACACTGTGCGTGCTTGATTTGTGTCGGGGGTTAGCACCCTAGGGCTTGATACACCCTATGGTGGACTCAGCACAGGTAACTACATTCGTGATAGGGCCGTATGACATAGACACATGAACGAGCTAGGACTTGTAGGGAGCCGATCGATTAATAGATCGTTTCATGGGACCAAGTAATGGGTCATTTCATGACATTGGGCAAGGGATCATTTTATAGTCAACACATGACATGGGTTGGGATACTAGTACGGTGGTGCAGAGCAACTAGATATCATAGAAATATTTTAATGGTAAAGCAGATAAATCTTGCGATGCTTGATAGAAATCTTGCGAAATTATACTTAGTTTATCTTGAATGGGAACCTAGCGATGTTATACTTGACAAAGGTCATATGATGTTATTCTTAGTTATCGTGCCTGTAGCTTATCTTGTTATCATGCTTATGTTTACTTTCAGTTTATTCATGCCATGTTATCTTTACCTATTTTTATGCTGAAAGTCACTAGGACTTACTCAGTCTTTATGACTGGCCCGTTTTGTTTCGCCTCTTTTTCTTCCGTCCCCCCCCCCAGGTTCGTAGGGTGGGAATACAGCTTAGTTCAGATGTTACCAATCTCCCAGGCTCTTTCATGTACGGCTTGGATCTCTCTTGGCTATGGCTTGCTTTGCTTTATTGGGGAATACTACAATTTATTTTTATTCTTCTTTGTTTTTTAGCAAGACAGATATTTTAGCTATGTAATTGGTTATTGGAAGTTGATGGGCTTTTATTGTAAACAATTATATTTAATAAATGATTTGAAGTACTTCTACTTTACCTTTCGCTGTTTTATATATGTCTGTCTTGTAATATTTCTGTTCCAGTACCCATAATGCTCCATTGAAGTTAAGGCATTCCCTTTATGAATGACCTTAACGGATGTGGGGTGTTACACACTCTTTATTCGTTTCTTTAAGGGTCTGCAGTTTATCGCCAAATGCCCTTTTCAACTACAATTAGAACCAGTGGCAGCTGTTACTGGTCCTTTCTCAGGTTTAACCCTTCTCCTCTTGGCTTTAGGCTTCTTTCTGAACCCAGACGCCGTACCTGCCTCAGGCTGTGTACTTGTCGCTGGGCTATCAGTTTCAAGTTCCCTTTTGTTGCTAGAACTAACTTCCTCTTCATCGCCCAAAAGACCTTGCTTATCCAGATCTTCATACTGGTAAGTCATGTATATCATTTTAGAAAAAGGCTGTTGCACATGTGCAGTTACACTGCTTTGGTACTTTCTTTGGTGCCCGTTAATAAAACTTCAGATTCTTCCTCTTAGGATCTTGAATTAGATGCGGGGGAAAATGAGAAAGTTCATTGAATTTCCTATGATATTCCAGAATGGTCATATCTCCTTGTATCAGATAGTAAAATTAATCACTTAACCGCTCAATTGCTTTTGGAGGAATAAATCTTTGATTTAAAATTTCTTTAAATCTATCCCAGGTAATATTACCTTCTGGATTGTCTTTAATAACGGTTTCCCACCAGATTAAAGCTTCGTCTTTGAGTGCCCAAGATGCCAGTAATCTTTTCTGATCATCTCTCAGCCTTGAACCTTCAAAAAATTTCTCAGTAGAGCGCATCCATGCTTGTGTTTGAATAATGGATTCATTGCCTAAGAATGGCACTCCACCGAGATTCTGATATATGTTTAATAGAGCTTCAGTATCTAGTTCTGACCTACCTCTTCTACTTCTGCCAATCATTTTCCATGTGTGCAATGGAAGACAAAGTGTCAGGACAATAGAAAAGGTATTTTAAAGCATATAGACATATACTTGAATGTAAATGTGTTTAATGGGGTGTATTTCATTCTGCTACAATCATTCTAGGATATTACTGATCCTATCTAAAATGAGTTATTCGTCATAGAATACTACTAATTCTATTTCTGAAGAGTTCGCTAATATGTTATATTCCAGAACTAAGCTTAACTAAAGCTCTGATACCACGTGTGATGACCAAAAACCCCGTTCCACAGTGGCAAGGGTAATCTTTGGAATATAACATATAAACAAATAACAGTAGAACAAAAATATATAAATACACTAGATAATTTACAACAGAATACACTGGATAAACATAATCATCAGAGTTACAGAGTATACAGGATCATACTTAGTACAAAATACAGTTCAGCTTGATATAAAATGTCTACAGCGGAATCAAACATAATATACATAACAGGAGCTGAGCAGCATAAAAAGAAAGAACTGATAGAATCCATCTTCAGCTCCATAGCTATCCAGAAAGAGCCTGCTAAAACCTGAATACAAGGCTGCCTACGTAGACAATAGGGCACTCGAGTATGCAAGTGAATTAAACTACGAGTTAGTCATGGGACTGGTATGAGAAATCTACCTAACTTATTTTACAATAAGGCCAATCACAGGACCACGCCGCTAATGCAGAACGGGTTTACTCCATTGGATTGCCGGTGCTTAAAACAAATAAATCATTTAAACATCGCAATGCTTTTTTTACCAAAATGAAGCCATTATAAGACTCAGTTCCCATCACATAATGCAACGCAAGCCGAAGGATAGAGTTTTACCTTATAATGGCCAAAATATGCTTGATACGTATAAAACAAAAGCATTTGATATTATTACTAGTGTTCATATGTTACAAAAACAACTTCAATCATAAGTATCAATCATAGACGGCATAAATGCCCTATACCACTATGTCGCCATATATAGGTTTACAATCAAAACCGCACAATGTCATATTTGGAAATTTGATTTCCGTCATGAACCAAGGCAAGGGATCGTCCTTACCGCTTCGAGATGCTCTAACCCGTGTCTCAGGATCAGAACACCTCGACCCTTGGATATTCAGGGCCAGTCCACACGGAGTGGATTAAAATGCCTGAACACTACGTTTCCCCGCCATATAAGGCGTAAATCTGGCCTGTATAAAGACCATCCATCGGCTCCGCAGATACTGACATAATCGAGGCGCCTCACTATCCATCATCCACGTAAGTAAAACATCAGGGCTTGTAAAACGCTGACACCACTCTTAGCTAGAAGGAAACGCATGTCCTCCCTGCAGTCCTCTCTCGTTTCTGGTTCATACTAGGGTGTGAGGCTCGCGAATTAACGCTATACACAAAGCTATGCTATTTAAAGCCGTGCTTTGATCATCAACCACAAGGCTCTGCGTTTCAACAAAAGTCTTGATCACAACATCTCAGCATGCCACGTTGTCATGCTACAACGTCAGACACACATCCATTTACAATTCCGTTCTGGGTCTGAATGAAACCGGAGGCACCTTATTCCTCGTTCCATATGTCCAATACATGAGAGAGGTCCTCGCATATCCGGTCGATCTCCAAGTACGTCTGGATGACCACCACTTATTACATTGACATGGGATGCCTCCCAATCAAGACATCAGCAATCATCCAAACGATGTGAAGACCTCCGGTCTTGAACCACCGTCTTCATTGTTGATTTCTAATAGTTGAACAATTATTTGAAATAAGATTTAACTCGACATTTTCAAATAATTCACGTATATTTAGAATTCAAATCAATTCATTTCCATGGTTAAATTATTTGACATCCATAATTCAGTTCATTAATGTAATTTTCATGTCAAACACATCCAACCATCAAACATCCAATAAATCAAGTAAATTCGGTTTATTTCCATTCCATATTGTTTACAATATTTTATAATGATTTATCGCTATTTTTATTTATTTAAAAATAGTTCATTTATTCAAACGACGCTTCAGGCCATAACGCGGCCATGGCGCTATTTTTCTCCAGATTTGATTTACATATATCTAAAAATATAACCATTGGATCTTTACAAATTTTATATCATTGGAAAGATCTTTTCAAAGCGGACCAAACGGTTCCAGTTTTGGGAAAATCCGACGGACGGATTTCCCGGTATAATCGTTTCAAGTTACGATTTCAAAATACGAAGTGCAGCATCGTTATTCGTTTTATTTTAATTATATCTATATATCTATAAAAAATATAATCCGTTCTGGCGCTGTTTTTATTCAGATTTGAATTAAACATTTCACACAATCTAACCGTTGGATATTTACAAATTTATGATTGTTGGAAAGATATTTTCAAAGCGGACCCAACGGTTTCGGGAAAATCAGATGGTCGGATCTCCCGTAATAATCATTTAGAATCACTATTTCAAAACATGAACTGTAGCGTTGTTATTCGTTTTATTTTAATTATATATATATATAATCCGTTCTTTGATTTTCCAAACCATTTTCACTTCATATAGGTGGTAAAAATAATATTTTCACCCAAAAAATATTTATTTCAACACATGACTATTTTTAACACTTCATATATATATATAATAAAACTGTGATTTTTATTGTTTTCAAAACATGAATATTTTATATACTACATATGCATGATAAAAATGTGATTTTTATCTTTCTAACAATTCATTCGTCATATGAATATTTTTCCAACACTTGAATATATTTCAACACATGAATATATATCAAACACATGAATATTTCAGAAAATTTCGACACCATAACGGCAGGGGGTTTAAAACTGGCACCGTCCCGAGTACGGCTCCTCGCACTACCGTACGCCTCGCAGCGTTCCCTAAGGGGCTTATCCTTACAATCTAAATATTTCGATCATTTTCATATCACAATGGAATTTTCCACAAACAATTATAATTTTGTTTCAACCACAAACAACCATTATCAACCATTCGCATTTATCAACCAAATTTTACGTCAACCAAAATCCAAACAATCACAACCAATATATATCGTCCATGTTCTGTGGACGAGGGGAGTATATATATATACGTATATAAATATATTTCCATTTCATTTCAATTCTATTTAACGCATATACGATTTTTACAACGCATATATAACTTATACATTGCACATATAATTTATACAATGCTTATACATGAGGTGTACAATGCTTATATAACTTATACATTGATTATATAATTTATACATCTCCATTCCATATTGTTTTGAATTTAGAAATCTCACATTGGGTTCCACTCCTCCAAAAATTGTAGGAAGCTCCAAAAATTCTCTGGTCTCTTCTAGAATGTAGAAGACGTCGCCACGAGTCCATTTTCTCTTATTTCACTGGATTTCGATCACATAGCAAAAAGATATGATTTTTATAAATTTGCAACGCTTTTAATTGTCGAAATCAGTTTAAAATAAACAAAGCCATTACCTCTCAGTTTTCGTTCCAAACTAGGTTTGGATTTTTCGTGAAATCCGTGAAACAGTTGGACGATCGGGCGGTGCTGCGTCGAAGGGTAAGGAGTAGCACACGTGTGTAGGGGGTGGGGTCCACTTCGGTGGCCTGTGCTGGCCTCGGCGGCGGTCGAAGGTCCCTGAATTTAGGGGCTTCGATCAAGATGCAGGCACAACAATACCGGGTGCACCTTATATGGATGTGAAGCTAGAGGAGAGGTCTGTAAAATTCTCCAAATGGCCATGGGTTTTTATCGAGTGGATTTGAAGAAACAGAGGAGAGAAGGGAAGAAGCGTTTTCTGTCGTCGCACAGTATAGGGGATCGGGGAGAGAGAAATGAACAGTGAAATATGATTGGCCGGTTAATTCATGTTTAATTTTTCATTTCTTTATTTCGGAAAACACCCTCCAAACCATACGTACTCCAATTCAAACCCAACGACTGTTGCCTCTAGCTAAATACCCCTATTCTGAACACAATGGAATATGTTTCATAAGCCCATTCGACTGTTTTAGTCATTAAAATATAAATCATTCAAATTTGGATTTGAACGTACATTACAATTTGCCGAGGCCACATACTAATCCAAAAAATTCCAGAAAAATAAATGTAGCTATGTTTGGACGATATAGTCCCAACAAAATTGATTTCGTCGAATTTGGAGACCGTTTGAAAAATGGCCATTTTCTGGTCGATCCAAATTGACTGAAATTTACCAAATACATTTTCCTTTGCCACGCCCACATATTAACTCCGAAAATTATGGAATTTGAAAACTAGCAATAATTTGATATTCCGGATCCAAAAAAGTGGTTTCGTCGAAAACTGAGGTCGTTTGCAAAATGTCTATTTTCAAGGGCTATATTAACTCCATAGTGACCTTTCTGATAATTCATTTGGCCATAACTTTTGATTCCCGCTATGAAATCTCGATTTTTTAGATTCCTTAGAAAGATATTCCCAAATAGATTTAAATATTTTTGGTTTCACCAAAATCCATTTTATTTCGCATCCTGTACAGTCAGTCAAAGTTCGAATTCAAATTTTCAAACTACTGCGCTAGTTCAGACCTTGTTTTATAATTAAAATAAATATATTCGCTATAACTTCGATCCAAATATATTTTTGGTCATTATTATTTAAAATAAATCATTTTATATATTCAAAATCCACTAAAAATAGCAAAATTAAAAATTTTAAATTGGTTCTGATTTTCCGGGTTGTTACATTTGAGTTATCCGGTTGTTGAGTAGATTTGTCTGGATATGGACACTTTCTCTTTATATGACCTGATTTATTGTAGTTAAAACATCGTCCATCATTTAATTTTGCTTGATTATAATCCTTCCTCCCATACTCTTCTGAAATGATTTGTCATGACTGTTGTTTCTTCATCATCTTTACTACTTGAGTCAGAATCATTTGTTGTTTTCTTTCAGTGCAATAGATTTCTTTTCAGTTGATCTATTTTCTTTTCTTTTCTTTTTTGTAATTGAACTTCATATGACATTAGATTCCCAAATAACTCTTCAATCTTCATTTCATTGACATCATTTGCTTCTTCTATAGCCAAAGCCTTTTGATCCCATTCTTGAGTTAATGAATTTAATATTTTTCTGACTTGATCTGCTTCGGAATAAGTTTTTCCAAGTGCTGTCAGTGAATGCACTATTTCTTGAAATCTACAATACATATCGGAAATAGTTTCATCCTCATTCAATTTAAATAATTCAAATTGATTGACTAGCATTCCTATCTTAATCTGCTTAACTTTACTAGTTCCTTCATGAGTAAATTGTAAAGTTCTCCATATTTCTTAACCAGTTTTACATACTGATACTCTATTAAACTAATTTTTATCTAATGAACAAAATAACATATTCATGGCTTTGGAATTGCTCTGTACAACAGCCTTTTGTTCATTTGTCCATTGTGTAAATGCAGTTGTGGGTTCAACATAATTATTTTATGTACTATTCCATGTGTCTAATCCTATAGACTGTAAATAAATTTTCATCCTACATGCCCAATACGAATAATTACTACCATTAAATAGCAGTGGCCTAACAGTGGATTGACACTCTACAAAAGAACTATTATTGCTACCAGTGTTGGTTGCCATTTTACCAATTTTTCAAAAATCAGATTATGAACTTTTCAAAAGACCTGGCTCTGATACCAATTGTTAGGGACTGCAGAATGGATCATTCAGGCAAAGCAAACACTAATTGTTAGGGACTGCGGAATGGATCACTCAGGCAAAGCAAACACTAGAGGGAGGGCGAATAGTGTTTGTAGAAATTTAAACAAAACTAAAAACTAGAGAGAACTATGAGATGAATCAAATACCACAAACACAAACATGGACACAAATTCAAACACAGAGGCAAAATAAACAAAAACAAAAATGCAAAAAAGGAAAGAACACACCGGATTTTATACTGGTTCGGATTACTCCTACGTTCAGTCCTGCACAACACTAAGTTGTGCAGAGTTTTATTACTCTTTCAATAGTCAGTTACACCCTCCTTGATTTAACGGCTCACAAGGAGACACCAATTCCTACTTTCTTGATTTCACGGCTCACAAGAACACAACAACTCCTATTTTCTAGATTTCATGGCTCACAAGAACACACCGACTCCTATTTGACTCACAACAAGGTTTATTTAACCCAACAAATTACAAAACAACCCTGTAACTCTTCAATAGCACTTGATTCAGAGAGTAGAGCATAGAGACTGTAAAGAGAAGAAGTTTTATCAAAACAGAATTGAATTCGGCAGAATATGAGTGTAAAAACCATAAAAATGATTAAGAATAATGGTAGGATGAAAGGAGATGAAGACGGAGAAGAAGAGATGTTAGAAAATTCGGTTTTAACCTCTTTTTATAGGGTATGAAGGGTTGCAATGGTTCTGAAGCATTTCAAATAATGAAAAGACACCTCCGTTCAAATTTAGAAAAATAGCTGTTGTATGTCGGCATACATATTTTGCTATGTCGAAATAGCCATGTGTAAATTTTAGTTTCAAAGCATTTTTAAGTATTTTGATATAAAATTAATTTTGAAAATTCTTAAATAAAATTATAATGTTGTAAAGCAATATTATATGCTAGAAAAACATATGAAAATATATTTTTAAATTATATAAATATATTTAGAAAATTATAAGGTTTTCAACTATATAAAATATAAATAAAGTATATATATAAAATTATGTTTGAAAATCAAAGAAGAATGAAAACAGAATAAAATAGAAAAACAAAATAGATAAGATTGAGGATAAAAAGAAAACAAAATTAGAGAGGATTGAGGATATAATTGAAAATCAGAATTTGAATTTGAGTTTGAATTCGAAATTGAACCTGGAGTGCAATTTGGAGTCTTACAAAATCCAGACTCTATAAAAATATTATTCTTGAACTCTTGATTACTCATGAGTCTTGAATCTACTCTGAATTCTGAATCTCTAAAATCTCTTAAATTGTTCAGTCTTCAGTATTAATTCCTGTATGCAAATCCTGTATATATATATATTCTAGGTAAAGATCTTAGTATATGTTTTGTAATCAATAATAATTGAAATAAGGTTGTTGTCATCATAACTCCATTCTCCAACAAGTGTCCGATGTGGTTCCAGTAGCCTATCCAGAACTCCTAGCTTCTCCGGACATGGTTCCTTCCTTAGGGTTCTAGCATAACTGATGTCGAGTTAATGTTTCTACACGAACGCTATGTTTTAAAATAAATCACAGGTACATGTTTCCTTGCTCGAAGAAAGTGTTGTTTCAAGAATGAGGGTTGGAGTTTAAAATCAGCGTATACTGATTAATCAAATCCAAATGTCATTGAAAATGAATGGCTATATTCGCGTAAAGAATATTCCTAAGTGATTGAATAAAAGTAATTCCATGAGAATATGTCACTCAACTTAAGCTGTAATGCATTTCCTAATTTCTACACCAACCTGTTAATGGTTTGAGCATCAAATAGCAAAACTATAGCTCAAAAGTGTACAAGTATTTTAGTTGTGCATGTATAACAACAAGAAAACTTGGAACTCAACCAAAAATAAGAGCCATCAAACTCACTCGAACATAAGAAAGGTCAAGAACGACCGACCCTCTCTAGGGTCGAGCATGGCCGATGCCTTAAGGGACAGGTCAGCTCGAGCCCAAAGAGTCAAGCATGATCGACTGAATAAGGGATCAGCCTGCTCAATCCTATGGAGTCGAGCATGACCGACCCCTTGAGGGTCAGATCTGCTTGAGCCCGATGGACCGAGCATGATTGACCCCATAAAGATTCAGCGAGCATGAACGACCCCTTGTGGGTCAGATCTGCTCAATCCCAACGGATCGACCATGACCTCTCAATGGGATCGAGCACTCCTGAACCCAAGGATCGAATTCAATCGTTCTTGCAAGGTCGAACATATTCGAACCTAAGATGGCTCGAGCATGACCACACGAGGTCGAACATAATTATAAAGTGCATTCAAGCAGGATCAGAGATTTTGTACAAATTAATACTCATGAACGACCAACAAGGCTACTTACAGCTAGTTATTATAACAAACATAGCAAGCATGAGCTCTAAAGATGATCAGGAAGCGTACTTGACCTGATGAACGTGATCGAACCCATAGGGTCGAGCATGCTCAAGCCCAGATTGGGTCAAGCATGCTTGAGCCTAGCCTGGTTCGATCACGATAGTGCAAGTCAGGTATGCACGAGTTTAACATGACTTGAGTGTGATTAATTGAGCCATTTCAAGCAGACCGAGTATTTGTAAAATCATTTTTTTAAGTCCACAAAACAGAGCATGTTTCTGGAGTAAATACAAAAAGCGTGAATGCAAAATGGGTTACTACATACGAGAGTTCAAGTACAAAATGGCCATGACTGTAAGATTCAAACATGGAAATAAATTGTAAATGTGAGCTACAAGACAACCAAAATCAAATTACAAGCAAATCTACGGAGTATGAACAATTTCTTGATTCAGGAATTTCATTAAACGACTCAGTGCGTCGAAATCATGATTTTTTTTTAGGAATTTTAAACAATTCGAGTTCCTTAAACATTCAAGTACACCATCTAACCAATTCGAGTTGAATTCATCTAAAATTCCGATGGGTACAACCCCAAGCTTCAATACAAACTCAATCGTGACTAGAATTCCAATGAGCCACGAGTCAAATCAAATCAGTGCGGATTAAAAGGAAGAATTACCTTTGTAAAACACTTCGGGATTGGTAAGAGACAGTCTGATTCAATTCGAAGATGCTCAAATTTGACTGGAGAGATCAAGCACGGTTAATTTATTGAGAGTGGTTGAAGATTGCTGAGCTAATTTGGTTAGAGCTTGAACTGAAACCAGTTGTGAGTTGAAATGCGAAGTGTTTCAGAGGGAAAAAGTTTCCACCATTAAATTGTGCTACTTAAACAAAGAAAGAAATGGCAAGAAACAAAGTGAAAACAACATATATAAGGCGGGAGGACGAATAGACTCGCTCAGACCCGTTCGCTCGAGTCCAGGATGGTCGCTCGAGCACGAGCAGTGGAAAAATCTCAAGGGAACAACCCAGTCCAATTGCTTGAGGCATGAAAGCATACATAGGCCCATTCACTCAACCTTTCCTGATCGCTCGATCACTGAAACATGTGCAGGCTCGGTCGCTTAATCTATATTGTTCACCCAAACCAACACTAGTCGCTCGAGCCATCATGACCCATTCGATCCAATCCGATATGATAACTCGATCTATTAAATGGTGCCATAATTATTCGTTTCGAAGCTTGTATTTTTTATTAACCAAGAATTACATACTTCGAGGGGAAAATGTTTATCCATTAAAATCATGTACTCATTAATAGACCTATCATGGGCATGGTTCGTCCAAGGGTCGCACTGTAAGGCTCGAACAACCCAGGTCGCACCACAGATAGGATCGGTCAAACATAGGTTCGATCGAGCGCTGGAGGAAACAGTCATCAGCAAACCAAGCCCAAAGGGTCAGTCGCACGAATCAGGACTAGTTAAGTACCATACAATGCTATCTGGTCAACTTCTAGGTCGCGTGCTCACCTCATGGCTCGGTCGCTCACACATTATCCGATCACTCGTTGGATTGCTCGTCCTCCACACCTAGTGGAAATTGCTTTTACAGGGTCGGTCGGGCAACATCCTGGCCAGCCGCTCATCATTGGGTTAAACGCACCTCATATGGTAAAGAAGTGTAAAGGTTCGGTCGCACGTTGACTCAACTAAGTCCTAAGGTCGCTCGCACAGTCACCTGCTCATTCATAGTTTGAAGATCCAAGCCGCTAATGCTTCGGTCGCTCGCTTGTTCCCTGGTCGCTCGCTCATTTGGGGGTCGTTCATCCAGGACAACTGGAGACAGGATGGTTACTGTTGGCAACAACTGGCAGTGGCATTTCTGTAATTACCTGCGCGAGCGACCCAAAACCTGCACATACAAATCTCAGCTCACCACTTCACTCTAACTTCTCCTATAAATAGGCCATGGTTCCATACTTTTAGCGATCGATTTCTACAACCCCGAAGGGTTGGCAAATTGCTACCTCTCCTGTTTCAAGTGATTCTAACATCATCTACCATCTCAAAGCAAAGATCTAGCATTGAATTCATCATGGAATCCACCAAAAGTGCTCAAGTATATTAGAGATTGAAGATCCTCCTTCATCCTCCTTGCATTCGAAGATTTCTCACCATTCCTCCGCACCATTTCTCCGCTGGTCCTATCATTTCTCCTTCAATTTGCATAGATCGAAGCGAGATTTACTTATAATAAGAGAAGATGAATGTACAAAGAGAGATTTACTGCCTTGTAATCATTGACGTCATAATAAAATCCTTTCCAAAGTGGATGTAGATCTACCTTAGATCGCACCACTATAAAATCTTTATGTCTTTACCTTTTTGTTGCGATTGTGGTCTCATTCCTTACCGATTGGTGAAGTGCCTTCGTGGCACCTTTGGTGTTTAAGCTAATTTCAGTTTAAAACATTAACGAATTCCACAGCGACTATTTGAAAATTTGAATTGGACATAATTTGCAATTTATAATATAAAATCTCCATTTTTTCTCTTTAATTAGAAAATATAATCAAACCGATTCAAATGTTTCTTGTTCACAGAAATCCACTCTATATCGGATCCGGTATATTCAATTAAACTTCAAATCGAAAATTACGAACTACCGTGGCGTTTCGAGCTCATTTTAATTAAATTACAAATATATATATGTTCGAACTCCATTTTATATATATAAATTCGATATAAAATCAATTATACTTCCAATATAATATATAAACAGATTTTAATATTCCAATTTAAAATGACTGAAAAATCTGGGACGTTACAATTTCGCTCCAAATTTATTATCTTATGTGATAGTTTAACTCTAATAATTGTTGTATATTATAACAAAATGTATGTTTTAACATCTTCATGAACTGTTATCTGTTTATTATATTATGACCTTCCGCTGCAAGATTCTGTGACTATTTTTCTTCTTTCTTCTTTTTCTTATGTTAATCCCAATAAATATCTATACTTTGGATTCATTTGAGTTGACTACTGGCTTAAACGGTCAAAAATCTAGGTCATCACATATACTAGTTTAAGGAGGAGTGTTATAGATTAAATATAGGTATATAGTTTTTGTTCATGACAAAGGGGAAAACTTTTTAATAGGGCTTAGATTAGGTGGGTTAATAGTTTCAGAAGGAATTGTTGGAGTTAAAGGGAGTAATTGAAGTGTCAAGATATCATGTAAGCATAATATATAAAGAAATGTTGTCATCATCAAAAGGGGTAGACTGAGATTATGGTGATGATGGTTTTGATGACAACAATCTTGTTTGAAATATTATTATAAAATATATTTTAACACTATTATATAAGAGTATATATATGCAAATATTTTAAGCAGGTATTAATTTTGAAGACCGTACAGATTAGAGATTCAAGATTATGAAGTAAATGAGTTCAAAACTGAAGACTCATGAGTAACAAGAGTTCAAGAAAACAAGATAAGTTATAGAATCTAGAATTTTTGTTAAAACTCTGTAATAGCACTTAAATCCTTATTCCAATCGTCTCACCATTTGACCCTTATAATATTTTAAAATATTCTTAACTTTTATTTTTAATTTGATTTCAAAATTACTTCCTATTTACAAAAATTATCTCTTAATATTTAAATTTACTTTCTTAAATTTTAATCTAACTCCTGATCTAAATATTTCAAATTTTCTTACTTATATTTTAGTATTATTATTATTTAAGTTTAAATATTATTATATTCATATATATTGTTTTATATATTAAGTTTTAAAGATTTTATATTTGTATTTATAGTTTAAATTAAGTTTATATCACTTTTATAAATTGTAAATACATGTTTTTAGCTTATATTCTTACTTTATTATACTATTTTAATATATAGAAAATGTAACGATCGGGAATTTCGCTCGATCTGAATCGATCGCTAAACCGACCAAGACCGTTCGAAACCCCTGATTGTTTTGAGAACACGACAAATTGGAACGCAAACAGATGAACATTTCATTGTTTATTACAATAATTCCATCAGAATACAAGAATATACAGAGTATGAATAAATATTATACATCACGAAGTGTTAGAGATTACAATACATTACATAGCAGCGGAAAAATAATACAATACACAACTGAAAGAGATATATGGATACAGAGCTTTCCGGATATCATTCCAGCTGTAAACCAGGATCCTATGAATATAAATATGCAAAACCAAAACTACTAGCTGCTCGTGCGGAAAATAGGGGCACCCAGAGTTTAGGTTAAAACAATAAACTCTAAGTCAGTCATGTGACTGGTGTGAGAACTAAAACAGTTATTAATCTTTATTTTAAGGTTAGGTAAATCAAGGGACCACGCCGTATAACACGGAACGGGTTTCCTCCCAAGAATACCAGTGCATAAAACAACCGCGCAATGCTAAATAAAGAACAATGAAGCTATTATAAGACCCAGGTCCCATCACACAATGCAACGCAAGCTGGAGGATAGGGTTTTTACCTTATAATAGCCAAGAATGCTTGGTAAGTGAAATTTCATGTTTTATTATTACTATATGTGTATAGTGTCAAAACAATTTCAAATCATAAGTATCAATCATAGACGACATAAGTGCCCCATACCACTATGTTGCCATACTAGGCTCTACAATCAAAACTACAAAGTCACGTATTGGAAGTTGGATCTCCATCTGTGAACCGAGGCAAGGGATCGTCCTCAATCGATTTCGAGACAATCTAGCCCATGTCTCAGGCAAGCGCGCAGACAAGCCTTGGATCGTCAGGGCCGGTCCACCGATGTGGATTATTATGCCTGAACGCTACGTTTCCCCGCCCTTTGGGGCGTAAATGAGCCAAATGACTCCATCGGCTGCACACAGTCATCGATATATCTGAGGCACCTCGCAACAGCAACAACCACACAGATGAAAATAATATAAATGTCAGGGCTGGTAGGTCACTGACACCACCCTAGCTAGAAGGAAACACATGCCCTCCTTGAGTTCCTCTCCCGTTTTTGGTTCACAACCGGGATGTGAGGCTCGCGAATCAATGCTACACAAAGCTATGCCACACAGGCCGTGCTTTGATCATCAACCACAAGACTATGCTTTTCAACATAAGCCTTGATCATATTGCCACTTAGGCATGCCACACAGGCAATTCGCTCCATGCGTTTGATATCCATCAATGTATAACCTCTGAGCTCGTACGTCTCAGAGAAGGGCGTTAAGAAAGAGAATAAATTATCCGCCGCCAAACAGATATATATTTAATAGAAATCAATCACACAGAATAAAATCCAATGTCAGACACACAGTCCATTTACAAGTCCGTTCTGGTCTGAACGAAACCGGAGGCACCTTGTACCTCGCATACCATCGATCTCCAAGTACGTCTGGACGATCACCAATTGGGTATACAACCCAATCAAGATCATTAGTAATCACCCAAACGATGTGAAGACCTCCGGTCTTCGACCACCGTCTTCATCCTCGACACCACGTCGAATCAGTTATTCAGAATGGGATAAACCCGGTCTTTCTGAATAACTCGCGTATATAATAAACAAGTGTTACCCAAACACAACATACGCCTCATTCCAATTCAGAATATTCTTTTATTCAAATATTCTTATACTTTGGGAAAGGTTCCCATTAATTTTATCAAAGATAAATTCTTTAAATTTACTCTTTAATCTTCTTTTCAATATCATTTCAAACTAGTCGGGATTAGCAAACCACACCGGAGTAATCATTTATTTTATTTCCCAATCCCAACTTATTCATCCCATAAGTAAAATTGGTCATACTTCATATCTAACACCACGGTGTTATCGGTAAATTCAATTACCATTTCACGTTCAAAACTAATTAAAGATTTAACTATCGTCTGGAGCAAAACTGGTGACACTCCATTCTCGATCATTTCAATCTAATTAAAGATTCATTAAAACTCCACTTAGTTTTAATCTTCACAAAAATCAATATTAATGATTGTTTAACTTAGGAAAACATATCTTGTCTTTAACTGGGTTAAAGAACCAACGTCACTTAAAACACGATTCATTATAAACCCAAAATCACATTCTAATTCAGTTCCAATTAAGCATCATTCAATTGGTACACTTCATTAAATCTAAATAAAAAGATTTATTCTTTTTCTCAACTGTCTTAAGAACTGTGTTAATGAAGACACCATTCACGACAAACCCAAATCCCATTTGATATTAAATACAAGGCTCTGAATAGAAAATATATCGGCTTATATTCAAAATCAAATTCTATGACCCACAAATATCGTATTGGAAATAACGATATAAATATATCTTTCAAATTTCCCTAACATTATCTGTACAATCACGAAATCCAACATCGAAATATTCCAAAGACAATTTCGATTCAAATCCATTCCAATTCAATTATTGGAAATTCTGGTCATTTTCAAAACCATTTCAAATCCACTTTATTTATTGTAAAAATAAATGGGATTATAATTCTAGTTCAAAACTAGTTCATTTCAATAAAAATCTGTTTTTATCTTTTCAAATATGGAATTTTTCGTCCTAATTCTTCACAAATCATTTCTTATGATTTTACAGAAATTATTACTAGTTTTAGTAATTTTATCAAGGCACGTACAGTCAATTTCCATCAACAGCCATCGAACTGCACTTACAGCGACCTTTTCCAAATTTGATTTGGAAATAATTCCAAATCCAATCGTTAGATTTCTAATTTCTAATATTCTTTAGAAAGCTCTTTTCGATACGAACCCAGCGGTTCCTGTGTTAGAGAATCCGACGGTCGGATCTCCCGTAATATCCATTCGAAGTCAATGGTCGAAATTCGCGAACTGCCGCAGCGCGGCGCGTTCTATTCAGGCCATTATATATATATATATTATATATTTCGTCGATTTCCTTTCAAAACGAATTTTAGAAATCGTTTTAAATTCGTTTTCAAAATGATTTCAACTTCATATTCAATTTCTAATCAAAATTGAATATTCCATATCATTAATCTATAAATGATAATATTTTCAAAACGTTATATTTTGAAATCACTTCCTTTTCTATATTCATTATAAAAATGAATAAAATCGATATAAATATCGTTCATGTCAAATTGGCGTAAATCTAATCAACACGTCTTTTATTCAACACATGAATATTAATTATATTGAACACATGAATATTCTCAACACATGAGTATTTTCTATTCAACACATGAATTTTTATTTCCATTCAACACATGAATTTATTTCTATTTAACACATGAATTTATTTCCATTCAACACATGAATTTATTTCCATTCAACACATGAATTTATTTTTATAATATTTCTTATTTTTCAAATTGGAATAAGGCCCAATCAATTACCATATAACATTAATTATATGGATTCCCTATAACACATGTATATAATAGCCACGATAAATCATCAACCATCATCCAGAGTGCACCACACAACTGCATAAGCATTAAATATAAATATTTAACGCTTACACAGTCTGTCAACCCATCGATTGACATACAACTAAACAATCGGGATTAGTGTACGTCAAATATCGTCCCAATACCCGTGTCGGGTTTCAAATCAACAAACACAAATTTTTATTTGTGGGCGACGTGTAAAATTTATCGTCCCAATCAATATCAGTCAAATGGGTGTACATAAACAAATCGTTCGATTTGTAAATGAATATATATTTTATTTCAACCCATGAATATATATTCTATTTCAACACATGAATATATATTATATTTCAACACATGAATATATATTTTATTTCAACACATGAATATATATTTTATTTGAACACCTGAATATATATTTTATTTCAACACATGAATATATATTTCACTCGTCACAATCAACAGTCAAATTTCACAACACAGCAATCAAACAAACAAGTCATCCATGGTCTGTGGACGACGGGTGTTGGGTGCTGCTAAGCACCGTCTGCATCCTAGTATATATTTCAACTAGAAATTAAAATAAAAGTGAGGAGTTCTCACCGACTAGCTAAACCAACATACCGCGACTCTTCATATGTAGGAAATCTTCGTCGTGTTTCTAACGAGATCTGTTTCACGCATTAAAAATCACATTTTTAACCACCGATCCTTATAAATAAAAATCACATTTTTATAAAGCTACATGTATAGAAAAGATATAATTTTTAAAACAATGTTATTTAAATAAAAATCAAATTTTTATTTCTATTTCTATTTTAAAAACAATGCTAATTTATTTTCAAAAAGAATGCTCTTTTATTTTCAAAAACAATGTGTATTTTATTTTCTAAACATGTACATAATAAAAATCTCATTTTTTTCTATGCTAATATAATAGAAATTTCATTTTTTATTTGAAGTTATTCACCTTTTTATAATGCTATAAAGATTTAAAAACAATTATATTAATATAAAAATCTTGAATTTAAAACAATTTTATCCACATAAAAATCTTATCATATAATGCTACTCGTATTTTTAAAAATCAGGATTTCAAGCATTTGACAATTAAAATAGTTAATTAAATTAAATTAGTAACGTTCAAAATACGTTACCCTATGCGTTGCCTCATCTTCTTCTTCTTTGTAAACCAGGTCCGCATGAAACCCATTCCATCGAGGCTTAGGGCTCCATTTCACGTGCAAACCAAGGCGCCAGCACTCGATCTGAATATGCCACTGTGTAGCACCCTCCTCCACCTTCCTACGCCTGGAAGAGGAGCCAATTTGGTGGCCCCACGGCGGCAGTGAACGCCTCCGACCGACGAGACTTCCTGGCTAAAATTCGCGCTCAACCCTCCACGGTTTTTGATCATCTCGGTCTTGATTTGAAGCTTGTGAGATCGTCTTAGATTTTTAGTTTGGAGTTTTACTCAAAATTGTTTGGATTCGAGAGGATTGAGGGAAGAAAATCCGAACTTCTCAGCCGTTAAAACAAGAGACGGCGGCGCTGTGTAGTGAATGGGGTTTTAGGGTTTTAAAATCCTTTTATAGCCTTTATTTTAATATTTAATTATATTTTCTTCACGTTTGAAATTTTAACGCTTCGAACTCCAAACGAACTCCAACGACTGTCGCCCCTAGCCAAATATCCCCATTCCGAACACAATGGGATAAGTTTCGTAGGCCAATTTGACTGCTATGATCAGTTATTCTTCAAATTAAAATATAAAACATTCAAATATGGATTTGAACGTACATTTTAATTTGTCGGGGCCACATACTGACTCTAAAAATTCCAGAAAAATTATTTCTAGCTTCTTATTGATAATACAGTCCTAACAAAACTAATTTCATCGAATTCTGAGACCGTTTGAAAAATGGCTATTTTCCAGTTGATTAAAATCAACTAAAACTGGTCAAATGCATTTTCCTTTGCTACACTCACATATTGATTCAGAAAATTATGAATTTTTAAACCTAGCAATAATTTGACATCCCGGATCCAACAATATTGGTTTCGTCAAAAACCGAGGTTATTTGCAAAATTTCCATTTTTAAGGGCTAGAATTCCATAGCGACTATTCTGAATTTTCAACTGGATGTAGCTTTTTATTCCCGCTATGAAATTTCAATTTTTTGGATTTGTTAGAAAGATATTCTCAAATAGATTCAAATATTTTTGGTTTCACTAAAATCCGGTTTGTTTTGAACCCTGTACATTCATTTGAAATCGAATTTTCGAACCACCGCGCCATTTTTAATTCTTTTTATATTAAAATAAAATATTTATATTCTAATGACAATTCAAATAAATATATATGTTCTAATTCTATTCAAAATAAATTTCTCGTCGTTATTATTTAAAATAATTCATTTTAAATATTCAAAATTTATCAAAATTGCCAAAATAAAATTTTTAAATTGTCTCAAATTTCCGGGTTATTACAATCTCCCCCACTTAAAACTTTTCGTCCCCGAAAAGGAATGAAGCTTAAAGTTGTTTCACCAACCATCGCAACTTTCATTATTTTCTTTACGGCTTAAGTTCTTCAACTTTTTAGTTTCTAAGAACTTTTCAAATTTTTCAAAAATTTGGCTAACACCCTAAATTTTCAAAAAATTTCGCCATAACCTCCCCTGCACCGGGAGCTTCGGGATATTTCAAATAGCCTCCCATGGCCCTCACCAATCCAAAAAGAAAAAGAAACAGCCAAGCGGCAAGTCAATCGACTCATAAAATCATCAAAAACCCATGAAATACAATAAACATGTACCTATTTGTTGGGCAAACAATTTTATTCCTCTTCTCTAGCCTCCTTGCTATGACCTGTTCAATGTAAGTACATGTATATGTATGCAAATGCAACCAATTTTCAATACAATTCACTTTTTGGTTCAATTTGGCTAAAGGTTCAAATTTTAATTAATCAACCAATAATCAAACAACACAATCAACAATCAATTTGTTGATTTATCATTTCAAATTCATAATTTTGATATATAGTCCAAAAATCAGATTTTTGATGCCAAATCATAACAATAGTCCTATCTAGTTTTGGTTCTCACACCAGTCTATTGGAATCAAATAGAAATCCCACTTTCGAAACACGAAAATAAATTCTGATGATGACGCGTCAATCATCAGAATCATGTCCGAGCGACTAGAGTGTGATTCTATATCTATCGAATATATTTGAGACTTCCATACATGTGGATCAGACGTATACTAAAATCTCTATATACTTGATTTTCCAAATCAATACAAATAAATAATCAAATACGTATAATTGAATTTTATTTTCAAAACAAAATTGTTTTCAATTTTAATTTTCAAAACACTACTCTTCACACTCGTTCTAGGATACTACTGATCCTATCTCTGATGAGTCATTCTCATTGGATATTACTAATCCAATCTCTGATGAATTCTTTCATTCGGTTCTAATGTGTCTTGTTCTCCGAGCTCTGTAAACCAAAGCTCTGATACCATGTGTAACGATCGGGAATTTCGCTCGATTCGAATCGATCACAAAACCGACCAAGACCGTTCGAAACCCTTGATTGTTTTGAGAACACGACAAATTGGAACGAAAACAGAAGAACATTTCATTTTTTATTACAACAATTCCATCAGAATACAAGAATATACATAGTATAAATAAATATTATACATCACGAAGTGTTTGAGATTACAATACATTACATAGCAGCGGAAAAATAATACAATACACAACTGAAAGATATATACGGATACAGAGCTTTCCGGATATCATTCCAGCTGTAAACCAGGATCCTGTGAATATAAATCAGAAAAACCAAAACTACTAGCTCCCCGTGCAGAAAATAGGGGCACCCAGAGTTTAGGTTAAAACAATAAACTTCAGGTCAATCATGTGACTGGTGTGAGAACTAAAACAGTTATTAATCTTTATTTTAAAGTTAGGTAAATCAAGGGACCATGTCGTATAACACGGAATGAGTTTCCTCCCAAGAATACCAGTGCATAAAACAGCAGTGCAATGCTAAATAAAGAACAATGAAGCTATTATAAGACCCAGGACCCATCACACATTGCAACGCAAGCCGGAGGATAGGGTTTTTACCTTATAATAGCCAAGAATGCTTGGTACGTGAAATTTCATGTTTTATTATTAATATAAGTGTATAATATCAAATCAATTTCAAATCATAAGTATCAATCATAGACGGCATAAGTGTCCTATACCGCTATGTCGCCATACTAGGCTCTACAATCGAAACCGCAAAGTCACGTATTGGAAGTTGGATTTCCATCTGTGAACCGAGGCAAAGGATCGTCCTCAACCGATTTCGAGACAATCTAGCCCATGTCTCAGGAAAGCGCGCAGACAAGCCTTGGATCGTCAGGGCCGGTCCACCGATGTGGATTATTATGCCTGAACACTACGTTTCCCCGCCCTTTGGGGGCGTAAATGAGCCAAATGACTCCATCGGCTCCACACAGTCACCGATATATCTAAGGCGCCTTGCAACAGCAACAACCACACAAGTGAAAATAATATAAATGTCAGGGCTGGTAGGTCACTGACACCACCCTAGCTAGAAGGAAATGCATGCCCTCCCTGAGGTCCTCTCCCATTTTTGGTTCACAACCGGGGTGTGAGGCTCGCGAATCAATGCTACACAAAGCTATGCCACACAGGCCGTGCTTTGATCATCGACTACAAGACTCTACTTTTCAACAGAAGCCTTGATCATATTGCCACTTAGGCATGCCACACAGGCAATTCACTCCATGCGTTTGATATCCATCAATATATAACCTCTGAGCTCGTACGTCTCAGAGAAGGGCGTTAAGCAAGAGAATAAATTATCCGCCGCCAAACAGATATATATTTAATAGAAATCAATCACACAGAATAAAATCCAATGTCAGACACACAGTCCATTTACAAGTCCGTTCTAGGTCTGAACGAAACCGGAGGCACCTTGTACCTCGCATATCCATCGATCTCCAAGTACGTCTGGACAATCACCAACTGATTCCCTCCTCTTGGGTGTACAGCCCAATCAAGATCATCATTAGTCACCCAAATGATGTGAAGACCTCCGGTCTTCGACCACCGTCTTCATCCTCGACACCACGTCGAATCATTTAATCAAAATGGGATAAACCCGGTCTTTCTGAATAACTCGCGTATATAATAAACAAGTGTTACACAAACACAATATACGCCTCATTCCAATTCAGAATATACTTTTATTCAAATATTCTTATACTTTGGGAAAGGTTCCCATTATTTTATCAAAGATAAATTCTTTAAATTTATACTTTAATCTTCTTTTGAATATCAATTCAAACTAGTCGGGATTAGCGAACCACATTGGAGAAATCATTTATTTTATTTTCCAATCCCAACCTATTCATCCCATGAAGTAAAACTAGTCATACTTCATATCTAACACCACGGTGTTATCGGTAAATTCAATTACCATTTCACGTTCAAATCTAATTAAAGATTTAACTACCGTATGGAGCAAAACTGGTGACACTCCATTCTCGATCATTTCAATCTAGTTAAAGATTCATTAAAACTACATGTAACATCCCACATCTGTTAAGGTCACTCACAAAGGGAATGCCTTAACTTCAATGGAGTATTATGGGTACTGGAACAGAAATATTACAAGACAGACATATATAAAACAGCGGAAAATAAAGTGGAAGTACTTCAAATCATTTATTAAATATAAATGTTTACAAGAAAATCCCATCAACTTCCAATACCCAATTTCATAGTTAAAATATCTATCTTGCTCCAAAACAAAGAAGCATAAAAACAAACTGCAGTATTTCCCAATAAAGTAAAGCAAGCCATACCCAAGAGAAATCCAAGTCATACATGAAAGACCCTTGGAGCTTGGTAAGATCCAAACTAAGCTGTATTCCCACCCTGTGAACCAGGGGGGGGGACGGAAGAAAAAGAGGCAAAACAAAACGGGTCAGTCGTAAAGACTGAGTAAGTCCTAGTGACTTTCAGCATAAAAATGAGTAAAGATAACATGACATGAATAAACTGAAAGTAAACATAAGCATGATGACAAGGTAGGCAAGATAAACTAAGATAACAAGATAAACTATGATAACAAGATAAACTAAGGTAACAAGATAAACTTCGGGCACGATGAAACAAGTATAACATCCCATAATTCCTATCAAGTATCCCACCGCATGGTTTCTATCAAGAGTAACATCGCAAGGTTTCTAAGCTTTACTATTAAAACGATATCTATTTGCTCTGCACCACCTAACTAGCATCCTCATAAGTGTCTTACATAGAATGATCTGTACTCCTACTAGTATCCCAACTAGTGTCCTGTGTAACAAGGATCCGTACCCCCTACTAGTGTCCCAACTAGTAGCCCGTGTTATATAATAATTACAACGTGATCCCAATCCCCGCAATTATGGTAGCTTTCAGGTGTACATCGATTTTGAGGATTCCACCTCGATCACCCCAATGGCCATGTATATATTCGATGCACCCTTACTACCTTATCGATCGGCTCCCTACTTGACCTAGTTATCGTTTGTGTCACGCGGCCCCCTACTTGTAGATACCTGTGCTGGTCCCACCATGGGGTGTATCAAGTCCCATGGTGGCAACCCTGACACAATCAAGATGCACAGCTTTATACCTACTGATGCCCAGTGGCTAAATTTTCTGCGCCGAAGTGTGTGCACGCCCGCACTCCGTTAGAACCTGCACTGCTGCACCAACCGCCGCTAATTTGACCTCTTATGATCAGCCCAGTAATCGTGCCCCACCCTGCCTAGCTCAGGGTTCCGTTGATACCTAATGTGGGTTACTGCTGAAATGGGTCCCCGTTACTAGGGTTTTCTAATGGTTAAGTCTGTGGGCCTATATTCTCTAATATTACCCACCAACCCTGATGTGTACTTTACCCCGCTACTGATTCAAGCATGTGTATTTAATGGTTAAGTGTATGTGGGCCTATATTTATTAATATTACCCACCAACCCGATATGTACTTAACCCTTCTACTTGTTACGTTACCATGGTTAAGTGTTTACCTTAGTTAACTTAACCTTTCTCGCTTATTATGTTTGATTGGTTAAGTGTGGTTTATTAACTTAACCCCGTTCGTCTATCTAGTTACATTGGTTAAGAATTTTCTTGTTAACTTAACCCCACCCACTAGTCATATTATAATGGTTAAGTGTTATCAACTTATTCAAGTTAACTTAACCCACCCGTTTGTCCTGTTATGTTGGTTAAGTGTTACTACTTAACCGCAACCACTTGTCTAATTAACCCATTGTATTAGTTAAGTGTTCTCATTAACTTAACCTCACTCTCTAGTCCAGTTTAATCATGTTATAATAGTTAAACATTTGCTTAACCTTACCCACTCCCGTAGTCAACATATTAAATTGGTTAAGTGTCCAGATTAACCTAACCCTACCTACCAATTTAGTTAACATGTTGAAATTGGTTAAGTGTTCTAGTTAACTTAACCCTACCAATCCTAGCTCAGCTCTAATTGTCTTATTAGAGCCACAACCTCTCACATTAGACAGATATTGTTGTGGCTGCCTGTGTGCCGGTCGGGTCCGGGCAGTCTTACGCCACAACTCAGTCTAACCTCGGGTCTTTATTGGGCCCAATGCTTAGCCTCCCACATTGGATATGTATTGTTGTGATTACTGGACAACCGGGCGGGTCCGGGCAGGTTTACATCACAACTCAATCCAACCTCGTGCTAAGCATATTCGTATTTTCTAATTTACATTAATTATGTAAATTATTCAAATTCAAATTACTGCCCAATTTGTTTCCAATCAATATCATTAATTTAGGTATATAATTAATACCATTTTATGCCATAAATCACTTATGTGATTAATGACTAATTTATGGCAAGTTTCCTAAAAATTACCGATTATCTTTATGTCCATAATTTACATTAATCAACATTTACTATTATGGCCCACCTTCCCTTTAAATCATGTTTATAATTTTTGGTATGTAAATCATACCAAATTAAATGTCACTAACCATGATTATGCTAAACACGACAATTACATGTTAATTAACATACGCCCACATTTCAAATTACATGCCCATTAATATATGTACCCAATTCTAGTTGGTTTACATATGTCTAATTCTTGCCTGTTTACATGTATGCCAAGTTTATGCCAATTTACACATATCAAGTTCTAGCCAAATTGCACATATATCAAGATCCATGCCAAATTTCATATGCCAATTTATATATGCCTAATCCTAGACAATTTACATATATACCAAGTTTCATGCCTTTTTACATATGTCAAGATTCAGAGTTTACATGTTTACCAAGCTATGCCCAATTTACATAGGTCAAATTTTAGCCAAGTTATACATATCAATATTCTTGCCATATTTTTCATACGTCAAGTTTCATACCAAACTACATGTATTCCATGTTTACCCCAATTTACCCAAGCTAGCGAACTTTAATTATAACGATAATACCCAGATTCCAATTTCATGTTAATGGCAATAATACCCAAATATCCAGTTTTCATATTATGCCTTCGCTTCTATCAAACACATATATCCAACAAGACAATATCCCAATATTTCCCCCGTATTCAATCGCACGCAAATCGCAGTTTAGGCCTGGGTCCGAAATTGACCTAGGTTCATCAAAAGAAAATAAATAGGGGAAAGGTAGAATTTTGCATCAAAACAAGATCGGAGAGAAAAACATCATCACAGGCATATTAAGATTACAACTTGATAATAATATCAACATGAATCAAGAAAATTGATTTACAACAGGCTGAATAGATCATGAACTTAGCATGAGAGTAAAGATAGAAAAGTCCAAAGATCAAGATTCAAGAAGAAACAGAAATAGATCTGAATCGATTCACATACTTAAATCCAAATCCACTTTATTTCATGGCCACATTATAATTAAATATTTAAACCTGAAAATAACTAGAAATTACATAGCATGGCTAATGAATTAAGAATTGGATTTGTTGCAGAAATGTTGCGGCGTCTCTGATTTATTATTTGATCCTTTGTTGAAGCTTTAACCTTTGAATTGATTTGAGTTTGAAAGCTTAGGAAGAAGATTAGAGATGGAGGCCATGATCAAGAGGAAGTCCAGCTGCATAACGGTGTAAGAATGATTTGTTGTGAGTTAGGCTAGGTCTAGGTGTTATTTTATAGGTGTAGCACTTCATTTCAGCCATCGGATTAACCCTAAAACCCATCCGGACCATCAAAACTCATCCCGGGCCTCAAAAATGGGTTCTGGACCACCCCAGGCTGACCAGGTCGACCTGTACAGAGGGGGGTCGACACTATAGTCGACCTGGGGGGGGGGGGGGGCAGGTCGACTATAGTGTCGACGCTATGGTCGACCTGGGTCAGTCTGCCAGAAAGTCTGTTGAAATCTTGTTTTGGCCATATCTTGGTCATACGGACTCCGATTTTGGAAAACTCGGACTCTATTTCGCGTACTTTTCCGAGAGGAACGCAATGGTGATGTCCATTTTACCTAATTACCGATTCTTAAATTAATTATCCTTATTTTACTATCTTTTCCGTTACATACATCGTTATCGAACTAATTTTTCTTCTCTTCCATGTATTTATTAATTCTTCTTATGCATCACCATTATTTACCCATCATAAGCATACAGTATATTTTATTTTATTTTTAATTATATTAAAAATAGGGGGTGTTACATTCTCCCCTCCTTAAAGGATTTCGTCCCCGAAATCTTCAAGTTAAGAAGAATGTGTCCTACCATCCATCATCCATCTACTCAATCATCAATCACAGGCATTCATTGTCCTTAAGAGATTTCTAATGCTGTATGAACATATGCAAGAAGTATGTGTATATGTTCCTTGTCTAATGCAAATGATCAGGCCTGATTGATCTTCTAAATGCAAAATATGTTTAGTGCCATGAGTCCAACATGTATGCAAATAGTCCTAGTCACATAAACACTATATGTGTGCACAAACGTCCATCCATATGCAACATTCACATGATAACACATTCAATTTCATCCACAAACAAGTGTAAACACTTATGCATATGCAATATGAAAGGTGATTGAGCCGATCTAGTGCCTAATGTGTGTAAATGCATCCATGAGCAACCACTTGCAGCCACTTGCAACCATCAATCATAACATGTCTCAAACACATGTTTACACCCAATTGTTCCTATCTAAAGGTATAGTCGAATGATAGAAGCAAGTAAAAACTTTGTGCCCATTAGGCAATGTCAAAACTGGAAATCTATGCCACATATATATTGATTAGGAGAAGAACTCTCTAAGCATCAGCCCCGAAGACCGAAATCAACATCAGACTGACACCCAAAGAATTACTCAACCCAACCACTATATATAAATGTTTCTAGGAAACTAAGCATGACAGACTCCTTTTAGGTCACAAGAAATCCCTTCTTAAAACTAACCCAAAAAGTTTAGTCAACCCAACGAACACCCTCAAGCCCCAACATGTGTTACTAACAGATGAGTCATACTCCCTATGGGGTTTGCAACATAAATTGGATTGAGGATAGGACCGAGAGGATATACACAAAAGATAGCATGTGAGTAAGCTCTATAGGAAAAGCGGAATCAAGGATATACTCTTAAAAAGAGATATGATGCGCGAATCTAGTCCTCAATCTTCTAAGTCGTATTTCTTTGAGCTTAACTCCATTGTGCTTTGACCGCCTTTAACTTCACAATTCCGTATCTTCTTAATTCTTGTTTCCAAAATATGGGTTGGAATCCATTTCACTTTTGCCTCTCGTTCCACTTTCACTTATTCTCCTTCTAGTATACTCGGTTCAAACATAACTGCGTGCTCATGGCTTCATGCAAGCTCTCCAAAATTCACTAGTGAATCTTGGATCTCGTCCACTTACTATCAGTTCTTCCACGCAGAAGAACTATCTCTTGAAAATAAATGCTAACCATGCTGCCAAATGTACTTACTAAGGTGATTCTCTACAACTCATGCATAAGCGAAATGACCCATCCGCCTTAGTGGCGAACACTACTTGAGCGGATTACAAATTACCAATAAATGTGTCAATAGATTCTAGGAAACAAATCATGATAGAACCCTAAAGGTTACCTGTGACTTCGAGGGTATTACCGAGGCAAGTCAAGAGTCTAACTACCCTCTTTTCAAAACCGAGAAGGTCACCCTTACTGGATAACCACTCCATCGCTAGAATCAACCAATAGCCCAAAACATAAACATTACTTCTAGACTCAACACTTAGCATAGACATTCTCAAATCCAAACAAGTCATGAATAAATGAGCCGATTTCCCCAACAGGACTTGAGACAAAAATGGGATCCTCTATTATGCTAGTACTAAGGTGCAGAGACTCAACTTTCGAAGCAGAATTAAAAGGATGCGATGTACAAAAACAAAGTTCTAGTGGGATGATAGAAAGGAAAAGCTAAACTTTTAACAGAAACGTTACCACTCTCTTAGGTACGCTAGTAGTGAGAGCATTCAATTGCCCTCTCGACGATCTTGTCCCTTGCCCTTGTCCTATAATACTTAACTACATGTCCCTTCTCACTAAAGATACTCTCTCTCGTCATGAGTTTTTCTATTCTTTCACTTAGGCCTCTTTCCTTTCACCTTTTTCCTCCTTCGTGGATTAAGCTATAACAACTAGTTCCTTGTTCTTACTGTCCTTGTATAGTTTGTTGACAAGTCTCTCGAAGCTACCCCCAACGCACGGCAACTCTACCCAACTTGGAATAAGATTAGACGCAGATGGAACTACTGCGGCTACAGATGGAGGTTGGGCACTCCTTTTCCCTCCGACATGTGTCGGATGCCTACGAAACTATGGTGAAAAGAGAGAGAAGAGATTTCAAGAGAGAATCAAAAGATAGTGCATATGGCTTTGGGGAAAACGCCTTTTAATCAAAACAAAATTTTCTTGAAAATTTGCTTCTTTGTAAATGTTTTGAAGATAATTTCAGAAGGTTTTTGAAAACTTTTGCCCAGTCTAGTAACCTTCTGCTCTGATACCAAATGTAACACCCCACATCTGTTAAGGTCACTCACAAAGGGAATGCCTTAACTTCAATGGAGTATTATGGGTACTGGAACAGAAATATTACAAGACAGACATATATAAAACAGCGGAAAATAAAGTGGAAGTACTTCAAATCATTTATTAAATATAAACGTTTACAAGAAAAGCCCATCAACTTCCAATACCTAATTTCATAGTTAAAATATCTGTCTTGCTCAAAAACAAAGAAGCATAAAAACAAACTGCAGTATTCCCCAATAAAGCAAAGCAAGCCATAGCCAAGAGAAATCCAAGCCATACATGAACGAGCCTTGGAGCTTGGTAAGATCCGAACTAAGCTGTATTCCCACCCTGTAAACCTGGGGGGGGGGGGACGGAAGAAAAAGAGGCGAAACAAAACGGGTCAGTCATAAAGACTGAGTAAGTCCTAGTGACTTTCAACATAAAAATGAGTAAAGATAACATGGCATGAATAAACTGAAAGTAAACATAAGCATGATGATAGGGTAGGCAAGATAAACTAAGATAACAAGATAAACTATGATAACAAGATAAACTAAGGTAACAAGATAAACTTCGGGCACGATGAAACAAGTATAACATCCCATAATTCCTATCAAGTATCCCACCGCATGGTTTCTATCAAGAGTAACATCGCAAGGTTTCTAAGCTTTACCATTAAAACGATATCTATTTGCTCTGCACCACCTAACTAGAATCCTCATAAGTGTCTTACATGGAATGATATGTACTCCTACGAGTATCCCAACTAGTGTCCTGTGTAATAAGGATCCGTACCCCCTACTAGTGTCCCAACTAGTAGCCCGTGTTATATAATAATTACAATGTGATCCCAATCCCCGCAATTATGGTAGCTTTCAGGTGTACATCGATTTTGAGGATTCCACCTCGATCACCCCAATGGCCATATATATATTCGATGCACCCTTACTACCTTATCGATCGACTCCCTACTTGACCTAGTTCTCGTTTGGATCACGCGGCCCCCTACTTGTAGATACCTGTGCTGGTCCCACCATGGGGTGTATCAAGTCCCATGGTGGCAACCCTGACACAATCAAGATGCACAGCTTTATGCCTACTGATGCCCAGTGGCTAAATTTTCTGCACCGAAGTGTGTGCACGCCCGCACTCCATTAGAACCTGCACTGCTGCACCAACCGCCGCTAATTTGACCTCTTATAATCAGCCCAGTAATCGTGCCCCACCCTGCCTAGCTCAGGGTTCCGTTGATACCTAATGTGGGTTACTGCTGAAATGGGTCCCCGTTACTAGGGTTTTCTAATGGTTAAGTCTGTGGGCCTATATTCTCTAATATTACCCACCAACCCTGATGTGTACTTTACCCCGCTACTGATTCAAGCATGTGTATTTAATGGTTAAGTGTATGTGGGCCTATATTTATTAATATTACCCACCAACCCGATATGTACTTAACCCTTCTACTTGTTACGTTACCATGGTTAAGTGTTTACCTTAGTTAACTTAACCTTTCTCGCTTATTATGTTTGATTGGTTAAGTGTGGTTTATTAACTTAACCCCGTTCGTCTATCTGGTTACATTGGTTAAGAATTTTCTTGTTAACTTAACCCCACCCACTAGTCATATTATAATGGTTAAGTGTTATCAACTTATTCAAGTTAACTTAACCCACCCGTTTGTCCTGTTATGTTGGTTAAGTGTTACTACTTAACCGCAACCACTTGTCTAATTAACCCATTGTATTAGTTAAGTGTTCTCATTAACTTAACCTCACTCTCTAGTCCAGTTTAATCATGTTATAATAGTTAAACATTTGCTTAACCTTACCCACTCCCGTAGTCAACATATTAAATTGGTTAAGTGTCCAGATTAACCTAACCCTACCTACCAATTTAGTTAACATGTTGAAATTGGTTAAGTGTTCTAGTTAACTTAACCCTACCAATCCTAGCTCAGCTCTAATTGTCTTATTAGAGCCCCAACCTCTCACATTAGACAGATATTGTTGTGGCTGCCTGTGTGCCGGTCGGGTCCGGGCAGTCTTACGCCACAACTCAGTCTAACCTCGGGTCTTTATTGGGCCCAATGCTTAGCCTCCCACATTGGATATGTATTGTTGTGATTACTGGACAACCGGGCGGGTCCGGGCAGGTTTACATCACAACTCAATCCAACCTCGTGCTAAGCATATTCGTATTTTCTAATTTACATTAATTATGTAAATTATTCAAATTCAAATTACTGCCCAATTTGTTTCCAATCAATATCATTAATTTAGGTATATAATTAATACCATTTTATGCCATAAATCACTTATGTGATTAATGACTAATTTATGGCAAGTTTCCTAAAAATTACCAATTATCTTTATGTCCATAATTTACATTAATCAACATTTACTATTATGGCCCACCTTCCCTTTAAATCATGTTTATAATTTTTGGTATGTAAATCATACCAAATTAAATGTCACTAACCATGATTATGCTAAACACGACAATTACATGTTAATTAACATACGCCCACATTCCAAATTACATGCCCATTAATATATGTAGCCAATTCTAGTTGGTTTACATATGTCTAATTCTTGCCTGTTTACATGTATGCCAAGTTTATGCCAATTTACACATATCAAGTTCTAGACAAATTGCACATATATCAAGATCCATGCCAAATTTCATATGCCAATTTATATATGCCTAATCCTAGACAATTTTCATATATACCAAGTTTCATGCCTTTTTACATATGTCAAGATTCAGAGTTTACATGTTTACCAAGCTATGCCCAATTTACATAGATCAAATTTTAGCCAAGTTATACATATCAATATTCTGCCATATTTTTCATAGGTCAAGTTTCATACCAAACTACATGTATTCCATGTTTACCCCAATTTACCCAAGCTAGCGAACTTTAATTATAACGATAATACCCAGATTCCAATTTCATGTTAATAGCAATAATACCCAAATATCCAGTTTTCATATTATGCCTTCGCTTCTATCAAACACATATATCCAACAAGACAATATCCCAATATTTCCCCCGTATTCAATCGCACGCAAATCGCAGTTTAGGCCTAGGTCCGAAATTGACCTAGGTTCATCAAAAGAAAATAAATAGGGGAAAGGTAGAATTTTGCATCAAAACAAGATCGGAGAGAAAAACATCATCACATGCATATTAAGATTACAACTTGATAATAATATCAACATGAATCAAGAAAATTGATTTACAACAGGCTGAATAGATCATGAACTTAGCATGAGAGTAAAGATAGAAAAGTCCAAAGATCAAGATTCAAGAAGAAACAGAAATAGATCTGAATCGATACACATACTTAAATCCAAATCCACTTTATTTCATGGCCACATTATAATTAAATATTTAAACCTGAAAATAACTAGAACTTACATAGCATGGCTAATGAATTAAGAATTGGATTTGTTGCAGAAATGTTGCGGCGTCTCTGATTTATTATTTGATCCTTTGTTGAAGATTTAACCTTTGAATTGATTTGAGTTTGAAAGCTTAGGAAGAAGATTAGAGACGGCGGCCATGATCAAGAGGAAGTCCAGCAGCATAACGGTGTAAGAATGATTTGTTGTGAGTTAGGCTAGGTCTAGGTGTTATTTTATAGGTGTAGCACTTCATTTCAGCCATCAGATTAACCCTAAAACCCATCCGGACCATCAAAACTCGTCCTGGGCCTCAAAAATGGGTTCCGGACCACCCCAGGCCGACCAGGTCGACCTGTACAGAGGGGGGGGGGGTCGACACTATAGTCGACCTGGGGGAGGCATGTCGACTATAGTGTCGACACTATGGTCGACCTGGGTCAGTCTGCCAGAAAGTCTGCTGAAATCTTGTTTTGGCCATATCTTGGTCATACAGACTCCGATTTTCGAAAACTCGGACTCTATTTCGCGTATTTTTCCGAGAAGAACGCAATGGTGATGTCCATTTTACCTAATTCCTGATTCTTAAATTAATTATCCTTATTTTACTATCTTTTCCGTTACATACATCGTTATCGAATTAATTTTTCTTCTCTTCCATGTATTAATTAATTCTTCTAATGCATCACCATTGTTTACCCATCATAAGCATATTTTTATATATTTTATTTTATTTTTAATTGTATTAAAAATATGGGGTGTTACACTCCACTTAGTTTTAATCTACCCAAAAATCAATATTAATGATTGTTTAACTTGGGAAAACATATCCTGTCTTTAACTAGGTTAAAGAACCAACGTCACTTAAAACACGGTTCACTATAAACCCAAAATCACATTCTAATTCAATTCCAATTAAACATCATTTAATTGGTACACTTCATTAAATCTAAATAAAAAGATTTAATCTGTTTCTCAACTGGGCTTAAGAACGGTGTTAATGAAGACACCACTCATGACAAACCCAAATCCCATTTGATATTAAATTCAAGGCTCTGAATAGAAAATATATCGGCTTATATTCAATATCAAATTCTACGACCCACAAATATCGTATTGGAAATAATGATATAAATATATCTTTCAAATTTCCCTAACAATATCTGTACAATCACGAAATCAAACATCGAAATATTCCAAAGACAATTTCGATTCAAATCCATTCCCATTCAATTATTGGAAATTCTGGTTATTTTCAAAACCATTTCAAATCCACTTTATTTATTGTAAAAATAAATGGGATTATAATTCTAGTTCAAAACTAGTTCATTTCGATAAAAATCTGTTTTTATCTTTTCAAATATGGAATTTTTCATCCCATTTCTTCACAAATCATTTCTTATGGTTTTACACAAATTATTACTATTTTTAATAATTTTATTGAGGCCCGTACAGTCGATTTCCATCAACGGCCATCGAACTGCACTTACAGCGACCTTTTCCAAATTTGATTTGAACATAATTCGAAATCCACCGTTATATTTCTAATTTCTAATATTCGTTAGAAAGCTCTTTTCGATACGAACCCAACGGTTCCGGTTTCAGGAGAATCCGACGGTCGGATCTCCCGTAATATCCATTCGAAGTCAATGGTCGAAATTCGTGAACTGCCGCGGCGCAGCGCGTTCTATTCAGGCCATTATATATATAATATATATATTATATATATTTCGTCGATTTCCTTTCAAAACGTATTTTAGAAATCGTTTTAAATTCGTTTTCAAAACAATTTCAACTTCATATTCAATTTCTTATCAAAATTGAATATTCTATATCATTAATCTATAAATGATAATATTTTCAAAACGTTATATTTTGAAATCACTTCCTTTTCTATATTCATTATAAAAATGAATAAAATCGATATAAATATCATTCACGTCAAAATGGCGTAAATCTAATCAACACGGCTTTTATTCAACACATGAATATTTATTTTATTCAACACATGAGTATTCTCAACACATGAGTATTTTTTATTCAACACATGAATTTTTATTTCCATTCAACACATGAATTTATATTCTATTCAGCACATGAACTTATTTCCATTCAACACATGAATTTATTTCTATTCAACACATGAATTAATTTCTATTCAACACATGAATTTATTTTTATAATATTTCTTATTTTCCAAGTTGGAATGAGGCCCAATCAATTACCATATAACGCTAAATTATATGGATTCCCTACAACACATGTATATAGCCCAATAAATCATCAACCATCATCCAGAGTGCACCATACAACTGCATAAGCATTAAATATAAATAATTAACGCTTACACAGTCTGTCTGCCCATCGATTGACATACAACTAAACAATCGGGATTAGTTTACGTCGAATATCATCCCAATACCTGTGTGGGGTTTCAAATAAACAAACACAGATTTTTATTTGTGCAGTTGGGTGATGTGTAAAATTTATCGTCCCAATTAATATCAGTCAAATGGGTGTACATAAACAAATCATTCGATTTGTAAATGAATATATATTTTATTTCGACACATGAATATATATTTTATTTCAACACATGAATATATATTTTATTTCAACACATGAATATATATTCTATTTCAACACATGAACATATATTTTATTTCAACACATGAATATATATTATATTTCAACACCTTAATATATATATATATTATTTCAACACATGAATATATATTTCACTCATTACAGTGACCAGTCAAATATCACAACATTGCAATCAAACAAACAAGTCATCCATGGTCTGTGGACGACGGGTGTCGGGTGCTGCTAAGCACCGTCTGCATCCTAGTATATATTTCAACTAGAAATTAAAATAAAAGTGAGGAGTTCTCACCGACTAGCTAAACCAACACACCGCGACTCTTTATATGTAGGAAATCTTCGTCGTGTTTCCAACGAAATCTGTTTCACGCAGTTTACGTTAAAAATCACATTTTTAACCACCGATCCTTATAAATAAAAATCACATTTTTATAAAGCTACATGTATAGAAAAGATTATATTTTTAAAACGAGGTTATTTAAATAAAATCATATTTTTATTTCTATTTCTTTTATAAAAACAATGCTAATTTATTTTCATAAAGAATGCACTTTTTATTTTCAAAAACAATGTGTATTTTATTTTCTAAACATGTGCATAATAAAAATCTCATTTTTTTCTATGCTAATATAATAGAAATTTCATTTTTTATTTAAAGTTATTCACCTTTTTATAATGCTATAAAGATTTAAAATCAATTTTATTAATATAAAAATCTTGAATTTAAAACAATTTTATCCACATAAAAATCTTATCATATAATGCTACTCATATTTTTAAAAATCAGAATTTCAAGCATTTGACAATTAAAATAGGTAATTAAATTAAATTAGTAACGTTAAAAATACGTTACCCTATGCGTTGCCTCAACTTCTTATTCTTCTCTGTAAACCAGGTCCGCATGAAACCCATTCCATCGATGCTTAGGGCTCCATTTCACGCGCAAACCAAGGTGGCAACACCCGATTTGAATATGCCACTGTGTAGCCCCCTGCTCCACCTTCATGCGCCTGGAAGAGGAGCCAATTCGGTGGCCCCAAGGCGGCAGTGAACGCCTCCGACCGACGAGACTTCCTGGCCCAAATTCGCGCTCAAGCTCCACGGTTTTTGATCATCTCGGTCTTGATTTGAAGCTTGTGAGATCGTCTTCGATTTTTAGTTTGGAGTTTTACTTGAAATTGTTTGCATTCGAGAGGATCGAGGGAAGAAAATCCGAACTTCTTAGCCGTTAAAACAAGAGTCGGTGGCGCTGTGTAGTGAATGGGGTTTTAGGGTTTTTAAAATCCTTTTTATAGCCTTTATTTTAATATTTAATTATATTTTCTTCACGTTTGAAATTTTAACGCTTCGAACTCCAAATGAACTCCAACGACTATCGCCCTAGCCAAATACCCCCATTCCGAAGACAATGGGATATGTTTCATAGGCCAATTTGACTGCTATGATCAGTTATTCTTCAAATTAAAATATAAAATATAAAATATTCAAACATGGATTTGAACATACATTTTAATTTGTCGGGGCCACATACTGACTCTAAAAATTCCAGAAAAATTATTTCTAGCTTCATATTGACAATACGGTCCTAACAAAACTAATTTCATCGAATTGTGAGACCGTTTGAAAAATAGCCATTTTCCAGTCGCTTAAAATCAACTAAAACTGGTCAAACGTGTTTTCCTTTGCCACGCTCACATATTGATTCAGAAAATTATGAATTATGAAACCTAGTAATAATTTGACATACCGGATCCAACAAAAGTGGTTTTGTCGAAAACCGAGATCGTTTGCAAAATTTCCATTTTAAGGGCCAGAATTCCATAGTGACTATTCTGAATTTTCAACTGGACGTAACTTTTTATTCCCGCTATGAAATTTCAATTTTTCGGATTCGTTAGAAAGATATTCTCAAATAGATTCAAATATTTTTTGTTTCACTAAAATCCGGTTTATTTTGAATCCTGTACATTCATTTGAAATTTAAAATCAAATTTTTGAACTACCGCGCCATTTTCAATTCCTTTTATATTAAAATAAAATATTTATATTCTAACGACGATTCAAATAAATATATACGTTCTAATTCTATTCAAAATAAATTTCTCATCGTTATTATTTAAAATAATTCATTTTAAATATTCAAAATTCACCAAAATTGCCAAAATAAAAATTTTAAATTGGCTCAGATTTTCGGGTTATTACAGAAAAATAGTTTATTTGAACTCCAGAATTACCTTGATTTATTTCAACATCATTTACATTATTTTCAAATAAATTCAAAATTCAAAAATTGCCTAAGGCATGTAGACATTCTCTACCTCCTATGTCGACATGGTGGCCGCCATTATTTAAATTTTAAATTTCAAAAATTGTGTCTCTTTGTTTAAATCTTTTCCTGAAGAGACATGACCGTTTACCCACTATAAATACCATCTAATTTCGAATTTTTTAAACCACTTTTAATCATCCTCTTTTCTTTTATCCTCTCCATTATTACTCTTAAAATTCATGTTACTATAATCAAACTCTGCCAAATTTCAAAGAAAATTAAACCAATTCAATTCTAGTTTGATTCTTTATAATTCGTTCTCAAAGAGTCAATTGCTATTCAGAGTTATAAGAGTTTTACAATCAAAGCTCATAATATCAAAGTTCTATTGAGTCCTCATTACAAAATTAATACTGAAAATGTGTGGTTTTAGCCCATTCTAATCAAGTAGATGTGATTGTGGCCCATAAATCAATTGGGTGTGATGTAGCTTGAAAACCAATTCAGTCCCACTGTACTCGGAAACATGAGGGGTGGACCTTGTGGCCTGTGTAATTAAGGATAGTAATTTTGATATTATTTGAAAAGAAATCTGCATCGATCTAGAGTTGTTTGGGACTGGATGTAGGGTAATTCCAAACTAGCATAAAAATCCAAGTGTGTTCTTTCCTTTACTACTTTTACTTTTTATTTTGCATATGTATTTGATTTTGTGATTGTTACATATCTTTGATTTGCATCTGTTTCTAATTTAATTAAAAAGATTTCATAAAATTTATAAAATTCCATTAGACACTAGTCACCACTCTCTAGTATTAAGTTTCCTTAAGATTTGTGATCCGCACTTCCAAACATTTAAAACGTATTTCATTTTCAATTAGGTCAACATAGGTCAAAATTTAACTTAAAAGCAGAACAACAAAAAAACCTAATAACAGGGAATTTACAAAAATTGAAAACCATAATCGACATAGAGAGAGAATGTAAAGGATTCGAAAGCTATCGACCATTAATTTCCTAGGATATAGATTTAGGACCAAGATCAAGATTTAACTAAGGGGGTCATAATCTAAGAGAACTCTAATAAGGGAACAAATTTCGGAAGGAGGCACATAGAAAAGATAAATTTTAAAATAATTTTTTATATCGAAAATTCATTTAAAACCATTTAAAAACATTTTTAAAACTATTTTTTCCTTTCAAAATATTCTCTCTCAAGAAAGATTCTGCAACTGATTCTACTCATTCTAGGGTATCGCTACCCTATCTCTAATGAGTTTTAAACCCCATAAGTTAAGGATTTAGATTATACCACGTGTAACAACCCACTTTTTCTCACCATTTAAGTTGGTAATAAAACCAACTCAAATCATTCGAAATAACAGATTGCTTTAACTATGAGGTTTAATAAATCATATCATAAAACATAGTAAGATCAGATACATAAATAACATAACGATATAAATAACTTAGTAGTTCATGAGCTACTAGACACAAAATTTCAAAATAAATTAAATAAAATATCAGAATCATAATTTAATACATTAGAAAATTTTAGATACATAAATAACATAAACAAGTAATGGAAATGGACTAACCGATCAGCAAGATAACAATAGCATAGAGATAATAAGTTGAGTCTCCAATGGATCTCCAGTACTCAAAAGAAGAATCACAATGCCGAACTCCTTGGTCTGACACGAGCATCAAGTCAAAAAATAAACCAAACACACGAGTCAGGATTAACATGTTCGATAGTAAATCAACTCAAGTGAAATACTCAAATGGAATGTATAAGTAACTTAAAGAATGTTTGGGATTCCATTCTTTAATGATCCGTTAAACTGGATATTATATTATATATACGCTATTATAATAGTGTAATTGGTTAAATATACTATTGAAAGTAGTGTAAACGAGATTAACATTATTACCCTTACAACTTTTATAATGTCGTAGTTTATATCGATACCGTAAAGTCCATTGTAAAATAGTGGCTATAAGAGGGTGTTGGAGAATGGAGTTTTGATGACAACAACATTATTTCAATTATCATTGATTATAAAATATATACTAACACTTCTATCTTGAATATATATATATATACAAACAAATATGCAGGATTTATATACAAGAAATATTACTGAAGACTGTACAGTTTAAAGATGTTAGAGATTCTGAATTCAGAGATATTTCATGTGAAGACCCGTAACTTCCCCGTAAAGGAAAGTGTCGGATAGTTCGAGAACAAGCCACAACAGTACTCATACAGAAGAACATTTCATTGTTATTACAACAATGCACCAGATTACAAGAATATACAGAGTATAAATGAATATTACACAGAAATATCAGAGATTTAAATTACATTTAAATACATAGCAGCGGAAAATAATACAATACACAACTAGAAGAGATATACGGATACAAAGCTTTCCGGATATCATTCCAGCTGTAAACCAGGATCCTGTGAATATAAATCTGCAAAACCAAAACTACTAGCTGCCCGTGTCGAAAATAGGGGCACCCAGAGTTTAGGTTGAAACAATAAACTCCAGGTCAGTCATGTGACTGGTGTGAGAACTAAAACAGTTATTAATCTTTATTTCTAAAGTTCGGTAAATCAAGGGACCACGCCGTATAACACGGAACGGGTTTCCTCCCAAGAATACCCGTGCATATAAGTAAACAGCGCCATGCTTTTCTAAAAATGAAGCTATTATAAGACCCAGGTCCCATCACACAATGCAACGCAGCCGAGGATAGGGTTTTCCCTTATAATAGCCAAATATGCTTAGTACGTTTAAAACAAATCATTTGATACTACTATAAGTGTATAGTGTATAAAACAACTTCAAATCATAAGTATCAATCATAGGCGACATGAGCGTCCCATGCCACTATGTCGCCATATATAGGTTTACAAATAAAACCGCAAAGTCACGTATTTGGAAATTGGATTTCCATCTATGAACCGAGGCAAAAGATAGTCCTCAACCGATTCGAGACAATCTAGCCCATGTCTCCGGAGCAGCCGCAACTGCCCCTTGGATCGTCAGGGCCGGTCCACCGATGTGGATTATAGTGCCTGAACAATACGTTTCTCCGCCCTTTGGGGCGTAAATGAGCCAACTAAATGACTCCATCGGTTCGAGAACGACCGATCAATCCGAGGCGCCTTGCAACAGCAACAACCACATAAGTCAAACTCGTCAGGGCGTGTAAAACCACTGACGCCACTTCTAGCTAGAAAGAAACGCAAGTCCTCCCTGATGTCCCCTCCCGTTTTTGGTTCATACCGGGTGTGAAACTCGCGAAGCAAACGTTACACAAAGCTACGCCACAAAGGCCGTGCTTTGATCATCACCACAAGACTTTGCTTTTCAACAGAAGCCTCGATCAATTACCACTTAGGCATGCCACACAGGCAATTCACTCCATGCGTTTGATATCCATCAATATATAACCCCTGAGCTCGTACGTCTCAGAGAAGGGCGTTAAGCAAGAGAATAAATTCTCCGCCGCCAAACAGATATATATTTAATAGAGATCAATCACACAGACTAAAATCCAATGTCAGACACACAGTCCATTTACAAGTCCGTTCTGGGTCTGAACGAAACCGGAGGCACCTAGTACCCCGCATATCCATCGATCTCCAAGTACGTCTGGATGATCACCAACTGTTTCCATCTTCTTGGGTGTACAGCCCAATCAAGATCATCAGTTATCACCCAAACGACGTGAAGACCTCCGGTCTTCGACCATCGTCTTCATCTTCGACTTATCGTCGTATCAGTTATTCAGAATGGGATAAACCGGGTCTTTCCGAATAACTCGCGTATATTTTAAATAAGTGTTACACAAGCACAACATACGCCTCATTCCAATTCATTAGTCACTAACCGTAAATTAATCAAGAGAATAATTCCCCAAATATTAACCCCGAAGGCCGAAACCAACATCAGATCAATATCCAGAAAACCATTCTGTTTGGCTAACCGACAGTCAATTTCTAAATTTCACATTCATAGGGAAAGGTTCCCATTAATTTTATCCAAGATAAATTTCTTGAATTTATTCTATAATCTATTTTTGAATATCAATTCAAACTAGTCGGGATTAACGAACCTTACCGAAGTAATCATTTGTTTTAATTTCCCAATCCCAACCTATTCATCCCATGAAGTAAAACTGGTTATACTTCATATCTAACACCACGGTTTTATCGGTAAATTCAATTACCATTTCACGTTCAAATCTAATTAAAGATTTAACTATCGCCTGGAGCAAAACTGGTGATACTCCATTTCGATTATTTCAATCTAATTAAAGATTCATTAAAACTCCACTTAGTTTTAATCGTTAATTGGGTTAAAGAATCCGTGTCATTTAAAAACACGGTTCACGATAAACCCAAAGTCACATTCCATTGATTATCGGGTTAAAGAACGAGTGTTATTTAAAACACTGTTCACGATAAACCCAAAAATCAATATCAATTCAATTCCAATTAAATATTATTTAATTGGTACACTTCATTAAATCTAAATAAAAAGATTTAATCTTTTCTCAACTGGGTTCAAGAACAGTGTTAGTGAAGACACCATTCACGATAAACCCAAATCACATTTGATATTCAATATAAGGCTCTGAATAGAAAATATATCGGCTTATATTCAATATCAAATTCTACGATTAACAAATGTCGTATTGGAAATAACGATAAAAATATATATCTTTCAAATTTCCATAACAACATCCGTATAATCACGAATTCCAACATCGAAATATTCCGAAGACAATTTCGATTCAATTCCACTCCAATGCAATCATTGGAATTTCTGGTTATTTTTAAAACCCTTTTCAAATTCAATTTATTTATTTAAAAATAAATAGAATTATAATTCTAGTTCAAAACTAGTTCATTTCGATAAAAATCTATTTTTATCTTTTCAAATATGGAGTTTTTCATCCCAATACTTTCTAAATCATTTCTTATGATTTTACACAAATTATTACTATTTTTAATAATTTTATCAAGGCCCGTACAGTCGATTTCCAACAACGGCCATCGAACTGCACTTACAGCGACCTTTTTCAAATTTGATTTGGACATAATTCCAAATCCAACCGTTAGATTTCAAATTTCTAATATTCGTTAGAAAGCTCTTTTCGATACGAACCCAACGGTTCCGGTTTTAGGAGAATCCGACGGTCTGATCTCCCGTAATGTCCGTTTGAAATCAATGGTCGAAATTCGCGAACTGCCGCGGCGCGGCGCGTTCTATTCAGGCCATTATATTATATATATAATATATATAATATATATTTCGTCGATTTCTATTTAAAACGAATTATATGAATAGTTTTAATTTCGTTTCAAAAGCAATTTCAACTTCCTTTTCAATTCAAATCAAAATTGAATTCCTCTTTATAAATTCATTTTAAAATTCATTTCTATTCAATTCAAATTTCAATTCAATTTGGATTCATTTCAATTCGCTTTCAATTCAATTTGAATTCGTTTTCAATTCAATTCATTTCGAAATCGTTATATATTCAATTCATTTCGAAATCGTTATATATTCAATTCATTTCGAAATCGTTATATATTCAATTCATTTCGAAATCGTTATATATTCAATTCATTTCGAAATCGTTATATATTCAATTCATTTCGAAATCGTTATATATTCAATTCATTTCGAAATCGTTATATATTCAATTCATTTCGAAATCGTTATATATTCAATTCATTTCGAAATGAATAAAATCGATATAAATATCGTTTACGTCAAAATGGCGTCAATCTAATCAACACGGCTTCATAAATTTCTATTTCAAATATTTTATTTCAAATATTTCTTTTTCAAAATAGTTGTTATTATCAAAATATTTCGTTCAACACATGACCAATCTCAAAGGATGAGTACTGTCAACACATGAACCGTTATTTTATATTGATAAAGATGTAAATTTTATTATCAAAATATTTCGTTCAACACATGACCAATCTCAATGGATGAGTACTGTCAACACATGAACTTTTATTTTATAATATTCTTTATTTTCTAAATTGGAATAAGGCCCAATCAATCACCATATAATGTTAATTATATGGATTTTCATACAACGCATGTATATAATAGCATTGAAAAATAATCAACCATCAACCAAAGTGCACTACACTGTATAAGCATCAAATATAGACATTTAACGCTTATAGCAGCTTGTCAATCAATCGATCGACATATTTAATCAATCAGGATGAGTGAACTTCAAGTTTCATCCCAACACCCGTGTGGGGTTTCAAACAATCAAACAAATATTTTATTTGTGCAGTTGGGCGATGTGTAAAATTTATCGACCCAATCAATGTCCTTCAAATAGGTGTACATAAACAAACCGTCTGGTTTGTAAATGAATATTTATTTATTCACATTCACGTTAAAAATTATATTTTTAACGATAAAACATTTTATTCCAACATATGAATTTCTATTAAGTTCATTCTTTAAATAAAATGATATTTTTATTTTTCTAACACATTTTAGAAAATTTCGGCGGCATAACGGCACGATACTAGAAACGGGGCGAGGCCTAGCCTTATCCCCGGTCTAGTGAAGGCCCACGCCATTCACACATCAATCAAAATCACCAAACAACCAAATTCAAATCAAATCATATAACTAATCTATGCAACCAAACAAACAAGTCCATGGTCTGTGGACGATTGTGTCGGGTGCTACTAAGCACCGTCTGCATCCTAGTATATATATATAAATAGAAATGAAATGGAAAGGTGAGAAATTCTCACCGGAAGCTATCCAAACATCTTGACTCTTCTTTGATATAAAGCTTCTTCGTTCTCGCCTTTTTGTCACCTTCGTTATCCACTTTCACTACATATGTAAGAATCGAATTTTTACTTCGCTATTCCATATATAAAAATTGAATTTTTATTCCGAAGTTCAATATATAAAAATCATATTTTTATTTCGAAGTTCAATATATAAAAATCATATTTTTATTTCGAAGTTCAATATATAAAAATCATATTTTTATTTCGATGTTCAATATATAAAAATTCTATTTTTATTTCGAAGTTCAATATATAAAAATTCTATTTTTATTTCGAAGTTCAATATATAAAAATTCTATTTTTATTTCGAAGTTCAATATATAAAAAACTTCACTATTCAATATATAAAAATCGAATTTTTATACAATGAAAAATCTATTTTTTTCTTCTATTAAAAATCAAATCTTTTGAATAAACAAAATCAAATCCTTTGAATGAACAAAATCAAATCATTTTAATGATAAAAATATAATCTTTATATGCTAATCATATAAACAAAAACCACTTCTTTTTCATAAAAAAAACTAATCCTTTCACTCATAAAAATATGAGCTTTTCTATAATAAAAATATAGTCCTTTCATATATATAAAAAAAAAATCAATTTTTTTTTCTATTTTTAAAAATCTAAACTTCCCTATCTAAAAATTGGATCTTTACAAAATGTTATTATATAAAACCGATTTAAAATCACTAAAAAAACTATTTTTAATTATACTAAAATAAAACAGAATAGGAAACAAAGTAAAACTTACAGGCTAACGGGTGGGGGGTTTCGCTGCCATCAACTGAAGAAGGGGGGTTTGGATGCTGAGGGTAGCGCAGGGTTGGAGGAAGCCTTGTTGGCGCTGGCGCTGGCCATACAGGCGGAGGCGGCGTTCAGGGCAAGGGGCGGTGGCTCTAGGTGGAAAGGGGGGGGTGTGGTTTTGGGGTTTCGTCGATTTGGGTAGGGGCTTCAACGGGAACAGAAGGGGGGGGGGAGAAACGAAGGAGAAGGGGTGCTAATCGGAGGGGCGGCGTTGGGTGGAGGGTCCGGCGGCGTCGGGGTTGCGGTGGAGCTGGAGCACGATCCCGCCGTGATTTTTTTTTCTGATCTGTATTGTGAGGAGAGAGAGGGTATAGAGGAAGTTATAATAATATATTTAATTATTTAATTTAATTTAATTGTCCTTTTAAAGTTGACTTTTACATACGACCTCTAAACGAGGTCCACCGCCTGTCCTCCATAACGTTTCACCCCCATTCCGAACACAATGGGATATGTATCGTAAGCTGGTTTGATCGTTACAATCAGTTTCCGTTGAAATTACATTTAAATCACTTTATTGAATTTTATACGTACCTTTCAAATTAACGGGGCTACATACGAACACGAAAAATTCCAGAAAAATATTTTCTAGCTTCGTATTGACGATACGGTCCTAACAAAACTAGTTTCGTCGAATTCTGAGATCGTTTGAAAAATGGCCATTTTCCAGTCGATTAAAATCAACTAAAACTGGTCAAACGCGTTTTCCTTCGCCACGCTCACATATTGATTCGAAAAATTATGAAATTTGGAATCTAGCAATAACTTAACATCGCGGACCCAACAAAACTGGTTTCGTCGAAGTCCGAGGTCGTTTGCAAAATTGCTATTTTTAAGGGCCTTATATATATAAAAATATATATAAATTCCACAACGACTATTTCTAATTTTAAACTGGACATATCTTATCATTTCTAAGATGAAATCTCAGTTTGTTAACTTCGTTACAAAGATATAGTTATACAGATTCAAATATTTCTTGTTTCGTTCAATTCTGGCTTATATTGAATTCTATATATTCATTTGAAATTAGAAATCGAATTTTCGAACTACCGCGCCATTTTCAATTCCTTTTATAATTATATATAATTATTATATATTCTAACGACGACGTATATAATATATACGTTCTAATTATATTCAAAATAAATTTCTCGTCGATATTATTTAAAATAATTCATTTTAAATAATCAAAATTCGCTAAAATTGCCAAAATAAAAATTTTAAACTGGCCCAGATTTTCGGGTTATTACAATCTCCCCCACTTAAAACTTTTCGTCCCCGAAAAGGAACAAAGTCGAAAGTGGTTTGATTAATCAACTCTACGTTCGATCTGGCTTTCATTCTCCAACTCTTTAGTTTCTGAGAATTTTCTAAAATTTCAAAAATTTGGCTAACACCCTAAATTTTTGAAAAATTTCTCCATAACCTCCCCTGCACCGGGAGCATCGGGGAATTTCAAATAGCTTCCCCGGTCCTTCAGATCTCAAAAAGAAAAAGAAAAAGCCAAGCGGCTAGCCAATAGGCTCATAAAATCATCATCACCCAAACAAAACAGTAAATTATGTAGTAAACATGTACCTATTTGTCGGGCAAACAAATTTTATTCTTCGGCTCTAGCCTCCTTGCTATGACCTGTTCCAGGATATACATGCATATGCAAGCAAATGCGACCAATTTTCAATACAATTCAATATTTGGTTCAATTAGGCTAAATGGTTCAAAGTTATCAAACAAATAAACAAACAACACAAACATCAATCAATTAGTTGATTAGCTTTTGAAATTCATAACTTTGATACATAGTCAAAAATCAAATTTTTGATGCCAAATCACAACAATAGGCCCTATCTAATTTTGGTTCTCACACCAGTCAATAGGAAATATATAGAAATCTCACTTTCGTCACTCGAATATAAATACTGGCGACGGTGCCCCATCACCAGAATTATCCCCGGGCAACTAGAGTATGATTCTATAACCATCCAGTATATTAAAACTTCAAATACACGTTTGCAAGACGCATATGCAAAATCTTTATATATCGGATTGTCCAAATCAATATAAACAAATAATCAAATACGAATAATTGATTTAAATTTTCAAAACAAAATTTGTTTTCATTTGAAAAATATACTCTTCACACCCGTTCTAGGATACTACTGATCCTATCTCTAACGAGTTATTCTAATTGGATATTACTAATCCAATATCTGATGAATTCTTTCGTATGGTTCTAATGTGCCTTGTTCTCTGCTTTGTAAACCAAAGCTCTGATACCAACTGTGAAGACCCGTAACTTCCCCGTAAAGGAAAGTGTCGGATAGTTCGAGAACAAGCCACAACAAAACTCATACAGAAGAACATTTCATTGTTATTACAACAATGCACCAGATTACAAGAATATACAGAGTATAAATGAATATTACACAGAAATATCAGAGATTTAAATTACATTTAAATACATAGCAGCGGAAAATAATACAATACACAACTAGAAGAGATATACGGATACAAAGCTTTCCGGATATCATTCCAGCTGTAAACCAGGATCCTGTGAATATAAATCTGCAAAACCAAAACTACTAGCTGCCCGTGTCGAAAATAGGGGCACCCAGAGTTTAGGTTGAAACAATAAACTCCAGGTCAGTCATGTGACTGGTGTGAGAACTAAAACAGTTATTAATCTTTATTTCTAAAGTTCGGTAAATCAAGGGACCACGCCGTATAACACGGAACGGGTTTCCTCCCAAGAATACCCGTGCATATAAGTAAACAGCGCCATGCTTTTCTAAAAATGAAGCTATTATAAGACCCAGGTCCCATCACACAATGCAACGCAGCCGAGGATAGGGTTTTCCCTTATAATAGCCAAATATGCTTAGTACGTTTAAAACAAATCATTTGATACTACTATAAGTGTATAGTGTATAAAACAACTTCAAATCATAAGTATCAATCATAGGCGACATGAACGTCCCATGCCACTATGTCGCCATATATAGGTTTACAAATAAAACCGCAAAGTCACGTATTTGGAAATTGGATTTCCATCTATGAACCGAGGCAAAAGATAGTCCTCAACCGATTCGAGACAATCTAGCCCATGTCTCCGGAGCAGCCGCAACTGCCCCTTGGATCGTCAGGGCCGGTCCACCGATGTGGATTATAGTGCCTGAACAATACGTTTCTCCGCCCTTTGGGGCGTAAATGAGCCAACTAAATGACTCCATCGGTTCGAGAACGACCGATCAATCCGAGGCGCCTCGCAACAGCAACAACCACATAAGTCAAACTCGTCAGGGCGTGTAAAACCACTGACGCCACTTCTAGCTAGAAAGAAACGCAAGTCCTCCCTGATGTCCCCTCCCGTTTTTGGTTCATACCGGGTGTGAAACTCGCGAAGCAAACGTTACACAAAGCTACGCCACAAAGGCCGTGCTTTGATCATCACCACAAGACTTTGCTTTTCAACAGAAGCCTCGATCAATTGCCACTTAGGCATGCCACACAGGCAATTCACTCCATGCGTTTGATATCCATCAATATATAACCCTTGAGCTCGTACGTCTCAGAGAAGGGCGTTAAGCAAGAGAATAAATTCTCCGCCGCCAAACAGATATATATTTAATAGAGATCAATCACACAGACTAAAATCCAATGTCAGACACACAGTCCATTTACAAGTCCGTTCTGGGTCTGAACGAAACCGGAGGCACCTAGTACCCCGCATATCCATCGATCTCCAAGTACGTCTGGACGATCACCAACTGTTTCCATCTTCTTGGGTGTACAGCCCAATCAAGATCATCAGTTATCACCCAAACGACGTGAAGACCTCCGGTCTTCGACCATCGTCTTCATCTTCGACTTATCGTCGTATCAGTTATTCAGAATGGGATAAACCCGGTCTTTCCGAATAACTCGCGTATATTTTAAATAAGTGTTACACAAACACAACATACGCCTCATTCCAATTCATTAGTCACTAACCGTAAATTAATCAAGAGAATAATTCCCCAAATATTAACCCCGAAGGCCGAAACCAACATCAGATCAATATCCAGAAAACCATTCTGTTTGGCTAACCGACAGTCAATTTCTAAATTTCACATTCATAGGGAAAGGTTCCCATTAATTTTATCCAAGATAAATTTCTTGAATTTATTCTATAATCTATTTTTGAATATCAATTCAAACTAGTCGGGATTAACGAACCTTACCGAAGTAATCATTTGTTTTAATTTCCCAATCCCAACCTATTCATCCCATGAAGTAAAACTGGTTATACTTCATATCTAACACCACGGTGTTATCGGTAAATTCAGTTACCATTTCACGTTCAAATCTAATTAAAGATTTAACTATCGCCTGGAGCAAAACTGGTGATACTCCATTTCGATTATTTCAATCTAATTAAAGATTCATTAAAACTCCACTTAGTTTTAATCGTTAACTGGGTTAAAGAATCCGTGTCATTTAAAAACACGGTTCACGATAAACCCAAAGTCACGTTCCATTGATTATCGGGTTAAAGAACGAGTGTTATTTAAAACACTGTTCACGATAAACCCAAAAATCAATATCAATTCAATTCCAATTAAATATTATTTAATTGGTACACTTCATTAAATCTAAATAAAAAGATTTAATCTTTTCTCAACTGGGTTCAAGAACAGTGTTAGTGAAGACACCATTCACGACAAACCCAAATCACATTTGATATTCAATATAAGGCTCTGAATAGAAAATATATCGGCTTATATTCAATATCAAATTCTACGATTAACAAATGTCGTATTGGAAATAACGATAAAAATATATATCTTTCAAATTTCCATAACAACATCCGTATAATCACGAATTCCAACATCGAAATATTCCGAAGACAATTTCGATTCAATTCCACTCCAATGCAATCATTGGAATTTCTGGTTATTTTTAAAACCCTTTTCAAATTCAATTTATTTATTTAAAAATAAATAGAATTATAATTCTAGTTCAAAACTAGTTCATTTCGATAAAAATCTATTTTTATCTTTTCAAATATGGAGTTTTTCATCCCAATACTTTCTAAATCATTTCTTATGATTTTACACAAATTATTACTATTTTTAATAATTTTATCAAGGCCCGTACAGTCGATTTCCAACAACGGCCATCGAACTGCACTTACAGCGACCTTTTTCAAATTTGATTTGGACATAATTCCAAATCCAACCGTTAGATTTCAAATTTCTAATATTCGTTAGAAAGCTCTTTTCGATACGAACCCAACGGTTCCGGTTTTAGGAGAATCCGACGGTCGGATCTCCCGTAATGTCCGTTTGAAATCAATGGTCGAAATTCGCGAACTGCCGCGGCGCGGCGCGTTCTATTCAGGCCATTATATTATATATATAATATATATAATATATATTTCGTCGATTTCTATTTAAAACGAATTATATGAATAGTTTTAATTTCGTTTCAAAATCAATTTCAACTTCCTTTTCAATTCAAATCAAAATTGAATTCCTCTTTATAAATTCATTTTAAAATTCATTTCTATTCAATTCAAATTTAAATTCAATTTGGATTCATTTCAATTCGCTTTCAATTCAATTTGAATTCGTTTTCAATTCAATTCATTTCGAAATCGTTATATATTCAATTCATTTCGAAATCGTTATATATTCAATTCATTTCGAAATCGTTATATATTCAATTCATTTCGAAATCGTTATATATTCAATTCATTTCGAAATCGTTATATATTAAATTCATTTCGAAATCGTTATATATTCAATTCATTTCGAAATCGTTATATATTCAATTCATTTCGAAATCGTTATATATTCAATTCATTTCGAAATCGTTATATATTCAATTCATTTCGAAATCGTTATATATTCAATTCATTTCGAAATCGTTATATATTCAATTCATTTCGAAATCGTTATATATTCAATTCATTTCAAAATGAATAAAATCGATATAAATATCGTTTACGTCAAAATGGCGTCAATCTAATCAACACGGCTTCATAAATTTCTATTTCAAATATTTTATTTCAAATATTTCTTTTTCAAAATAGTTGTTATTATCAAAATATTTCGTTCAACACATGACCAATCTCAAAGGATGAGTACTGTCAACACATGAACCGTTATTTTATATTGATAAAGATGTAAATTTTATTATCAAAATATTTCGTTCAACACATGACCAATCTCAATGGATGAGTACTGTCAACACATGAACTTTTATTTTATAATATTCTTTATTTTCTAAATTGGAATGAGGCCCAATCAATCACCATATAATGTTAATTATATGGATTTTCATACAACGCATGTATATAATAGCATTGAAAAATAATCAACCATCAACCAAAGTGCACTACACTGTATAAGCATCAAATATAGACATTTAACGCTTATAGCAGCTTGTCAATCAATCGTTCGACATATTTAATCAATCAGGATGAGTGAACTTCAAGTTTCATCCCAACACCCATGTGGAGTTTCAAACAATCAAACAAATATTTTATTCGTGCAGTTGGGCGATGTGTAAAATTTATCGACCCAATCAATGTCCTTCAAATAGGTGTACATAAACAAACCGTCTGGTTTGTAAATGAATATTTATTTATTCACATTCACGTTAAAAATTATATTTTTAACGATAAAACATTTTATTCCAACATATGAATTTCTATTAAGTTCATTCTTTAAATAAAATGATATTTTTATTTTTCTAACACATTTTAGAAAATTTCGGCGGCATAACGGCACGATACTAGAAACGGGACGAGGCCTAGCCTTATCCCGGTCTAGTGAAGGCCCACGCCATTCACACATCAATCAAAATCACCAAACAACCAAATTCAAATCAAATCATATAACTAATCTATGCAACCAAACAAACAAGTCCATGGTCTGTGGACGATTGTGTCGGGTGCTACTAAGCACCGTCTGCATCCTAGTATATATATATAAATAGAAATGAAATGGAAAGGTGAGAAATTCTCACCGAAAGCTATCCAAACATCTTGACTCTTCTTTGATATAAAGCTTCTTCGTTCTCGCCTTTTTGTCACCTTCGTTATCCGCTTTCACTACATATGTAAGAATCGAATTTTTACTTCGCTATTCCATATATAAAAATTGAATTTTTATTCCGAAGTTCAATATATAAAAATCATATTTTTATTTCGAAGTTCAATATATAAAAATCATATTTTTATTTCGAAGTTCAATATATAAAAATCATATTTTTATTTCGATGTTCAATATATAAAAATTCTATTTTTATTTCGAAGTTCAATATATAAAAATTCTATTTTTATTTCGAAGTTCAATATATAAAAATTCTATTTTTATTTCGAAGTTCAATATATAAAAAACTTCACTATTCAATATATAAAAATCGAATTTTTATACAATGAAAAATCTATTTTTTTCTTCTATTAAAAATCAAATCTTTTGAATAAACAAAATCAAATCCTTTGAATGAACAAAATCAAATCATTTTAATGATAAAAATATAATCTTTATATGCTAATCATATAAACAAAAACCACTTCTTTTTCATAAAAAAAACTAATCCTTTCACTCATAAAAATATGAGCTTTTCTATAATAAAAATATAGTCCTTTCATATATATAAAAAAAAAATCAAATTTTTTTTCTATTTTTAAAAATCTAAACTTCCCTATCTAAAAATTGGATCTTTACAAAATGTTATTATATAAAACCGATTTAAAATCACTAAAAAAAACTATTTTTAATTATACTAAAATAAAACAGAATGGGAAACAAAGTAAAACTTACAGGATAACGGGTGGGGGGGTTTCGCTGCCATCAACTGAAGAAGGGGGGTTTGGATGCTGAGGGTAGCGCAGGGTTGGAGGAAGCCTTGTTGGCGCTGGCGCTGGCCATACAGGCGGAGGCGGCGTTCAGGGAAAGGGGCGGTGGCTCTAGGTGGAAAGGGGGGTGTGGTTTTGGGGTTTCGTCGATTTGGGTAGGGGCTTCAACGGGAACAGAAGGGGGGGGGGGGAGAAACGAAGGAGAGGGGGTGCTAATCGGAGGGGCGGCGTTGGGTGGAGGGTCCGGCGGCGTCGGGGTCGCGGTGGAGCTGGAGCACGATCCCGCCGTGAATTTTTTTTTTCTGATCTGTATTGTGAGGAGAGAGAGGGTATAGAGGAAGTTATAATAATATATTTAATTATTTAATTTAATTTAATTGTCCTTTTAAAGTTGACTTTTACATACGACCTCTAAACGAGGTCCACCGCCTGTCCTCCATAACGTTTCACCCCCATTCCGAACACAATGGGATATGTATCGTAAGCTGGTTTGATCATTACAATCAGTTTCCGTTGAAATTACATTTAAATCACTTTATTCAATTTTATACGTACCTTTCAAATTAACGGGGCCACATACGAACACGAAAAATTCCAGAAAAATATTTTCTAGCTTCGTATTGACGATACGGTCCTAACAAAACTAGTTTCGTCGAATTCTGAGATCGTTTGAAAAATGGCCATTTTCCAGTCGATTAAAATCAACTGAAACTGGTCAAACGCGTTTTCCTTCGCCACGCTCACATATTGATTCGAAAAATTATGAAATTTGGAATCTAGCAATAACTTAACATCACGGACCCAACAAAACTGGTTTCGTCGAAGTCCGAGGTCATTTGCAAAATTGCTATTTTTAAGGGCCTTATATATATAAAAATATATATAAATTCCACAGCGACTATTTCTAATTTTAAACTGGACATATCTTATCATTTCTAAGATGAAATCTCAGTTTGTTAACTTCGTTACAAAGATATAGTTATACAGATTCAAATATTTCTTGTTTCGTTCAATTCTGGCTTATATTGAATTCTGTATATTCATTTGAAATTAGAAATCGAATTTTCGAACTACCGCGCCATTTTCAATTCCTTTTATAATTATATATAATTATTATATATTCTAACGACGACGTATATAATATATACGTTCTAATTATATTCAAAATAAATTTCTCGTCGATATTATTTAAAATAATTCATTTTAAATAATCAAAATTCGCTAAAATTGCCAAAATAAAAATTTTAAACTGGCCCAGATTTTCGGGTTATTACATTTCAAGACTCATGAGTATTCAAGATTTCAAGAGTTCAAAAGTTTAAGATAAATATAGCTATACAGTCTAGATTATGTAGGACTCTGAATAGCACTCCAGGTTAAAATTCAAATTTATTTCAAATTCTAATTTTCAAATTCTATTTTCAATCTCTTTCCTCTCTATCTTATTTTCTATTTTTATTTAATTTTAAATTTAAGATTTATAAGTTTATACTTTGTGAATTTTATATATTAATATTTTACATATACTTTATATTTATTGTTTTGAACTCTATAATTTTATAAATATGTTCATATAATTTATATTTATGTTTCTATATAATTTTCTAATTTATAATATTTATTTATAACATTATATTTTAATACATGAATTTCCAGAATTATATTTCTATCAAAACACTTGAAAATGTTCAAATTTCAATTTTATACCTATATATGTCGACATACATACATACATGTGTGTGTGTGTGTATATATATATATATATACATACATACATACATACATACATACATACATATCAACATATAACTATCATTTTTTCAAAACTGGATGTCTTTTCACTATTTATGACGGTTCTGAAGCGTGACAATCTTTCACACACTATGAAAAGGGTTTGATTTCGAATTTTTAATCACTTCTTCTTCTCCCTTTTCGACTCTCTTTCATTACACCATTATTTTTCATAATTTTTATGATTTCTACACCAATACTCTGTCGAATTCAATTCTGTTTTCACTAATCTTCTTCTCTCTGCACTCTCTAAATCAAGTGTTATTAAAGAGTTATAGGGTTGTTCGTAACAGTTTGGGTTGGTAAAAGGAATCAGTGGTATCCCGTGTAGCCGTGAAATTAAGGACGAGTAATCGGTCGTATCCCTTGTAGTTGTGAAATCAAAGAAGGAACACTTTATCAAGTGTGTGGGTGGAATCAGTGGTATCCCATGTAGCCATGAAATCAAGGAGGATTGTAATTGGATATTGATATAGTAATAAAACTCTATGTAATCCAGTGTTTGCGTGAGACTGGACGTAGGAGCAATTCCGAATCTGTATAAAATTCGGTGTATTCTTTCCTTTTCTGCACTTTACTTTTGTTTATCTTTGCATTTGTGTTTGATTCTATGTCTGTAGTTGTTTCTGTGGTGGTTGATTCACATAGAAGTTCATATAAGTTTAGATTTTATTTAAATCCTCAAAAAACACTATTCACCCCCCTTTAGTGTTTATTTTGCCTTAACGATCCATTCCTCAATCCCTAACAATAGGTATCAGAGCAAGGTCTTTCAAAAAGTTCATAATCTGAATTTTGAAAATTTTTAAATGCCAAAAGTTGGAATATCTGTTAACACTAGTGTCAATTCATGCATTATATCAATGTTGAAAGAGTCTACGTATAATTATGTTAAAAAGTCATGTGATGTACTAAAATATTGTTCAATTTAGGAAAAGATGTATTTTATAACTTTTGAAAAGTCAAAATTTGAAAAGATTGGTAAAGTAGTTGTTGGCAATTCAAATTTTGAAATGGTGTGTTTCGGAAATTCAAATTCTGAAAAGGTGGTTATTGGAGATTCAAATCCTGAACCGGAGTGTTACATGGCTATTGATAATTCAAACTCTGGAAAGAAATTTGTGGAAATGAAAAAGGACAAATGGATACTGGGTAGTGGTTGTTTGAGACACATGACGGGAAATCCTGAATTACTCAATAATCTGAAATATGAAGATGGTGGAATGGTGAACTTCCGAGATAACTCTAAAGGATACATTATTGGAATCGGCACTGTCGGTAATTCTAAAACTCCTACTATTTCTAATGTTTTGTTAGTTAGGAAATTAAATCAAAACTTGTTAAGTATAAGTCAACTTTGCGATAAGGGTTATAAAATAAATTTTGAAAAGGATAATGTTTTATAGAAGATAGGAATTCAAAAGTAATATTTGAAGGAGATAGGAAAAAATATCTATATATAGAGTATGAAAATCTTCAGCAATAACCTATGTCTTATGGCCAATACAAGTGACCGCTGGATCTGGCATAAGAGATTTGGTCACATAAATTTCAAACACATTTTCAGGATTTCTAAATTAGATTCAATTAGAGGATCATCCAAAATGAAATTTAAAGTTAATAACCTATGCGACGCTTGACAATTCGAAAAATTAAAGAGAAGTTCATTTAAGTCAAAAGAGGAAATTACTACCTCAAAACCACTAGAGTTAATTCACATGGAATTATTTGGTCCATCTCAAGTTCTATCAATAAATCATAATAAATATGTTTGCGTAATTGTCGACGATTTTTCTAGATTTACTTGGACTTTGTTTCTTAAAAATAAAAGTGATGCTTTTGATCAATTAAAAACATTTTCTAAGAGAATTCAAAATTTATTATCACTAAAGATCAAAACAATATGAAGTGATCATGGTGGAGAATTCTAAAACGAAAATTTTGAAAAATATTGTAATAAAAAGGGAATAACCCATAAATTTTCAATTCTAATAACCCATCAAAAAAATGGAATAGTTGAACGTAAAAATAGGACAATACAAGAGTGTGCGAGAGCTATGTTATCTAATAGTAACTTACCAAGAAATTTTTTGGCTGAGGCAGTGGCAACAGCTTGCTATATTATAAATAAAATATCAATTAGACCTTCAACTCATAAAACCCCATATGAACTTTTGTATAATAAGAAACCAAAAATATCATATTTTAAAATATTTGGAAGTAAATTTTTTATACTTAATAAAAAAGACAATCTATATAAATTTGACTCGAAATCCGATAAAGGAGTATTTATTGGATATTCAAAGAGAAGTAAAGCATATAGAGTTTTCAATATTCGAACAAATACCATAGAAGAAACATTGAACGTATCTTTAGATGAAAATTATAAAAATATAACTCAAAATAATGAAGATGGATGTGAAAATGAAATTAATGAAATAAATCATGAAGATAATCAACCAAATAAACGAATTAGATTACTTAGAGATCATCCTGTTGAAAAAATCTTAGGAGATATTGAATTCATTGTTAGAACCCGTAATCAATTAAATAATATGAGTAATAGTGCATTCATTTCAACTATTGAACCTAAGAATCCAAAGGAAGCATCTTTTGATGATTCATTGATACTTGTTATGCAAGAAGAACCGAATCAATTTACTAGGAATGATGTATGGGAACTTGTTCCTAGACCAGATGATAAGACTATAATAGGAACCAAATGGGTTTATAAAAATAAAATGAATGAACACGGTGAGGTTGTAAGAAATAAGGCACGACTAGTAGCACAAGGTTATACTCAAGAAGAAGGAATATATTACAATGAAACTTTTCCCCCATAGCAAGACTAGATGCTATTAGGATTTACTAGACTTTGCAAACATAATAATTCAAATTGTATCAAATGGATGTAAAAAGTGCTTTTCTAAATGGATTTGTTAAAGTAGACGTATATGTAGAGAAACCACCTCTATTTGAAGACAAAAATTACCAGATCACGTATATAAATTAAAGAAAGCATTATATGGATTAAAACAGACTCCTAGGGCTTGGTATGATAGATTAAGAAATTATTTGTTATAATAAAATTTTGAAATAGGGAAATTAGATATTACTTTGTTCATTAGAAAGAATAACGAAGATATACAACTAGTACAAATATATGTTGACGATATAATTTTCGGATCAACAAACGATAAGATGAATAAAGAATTTTCAGATATTATGACCCAAGAATTTGAAGTGGGTCATATGGGAAAACTGACATTCTTTCTAAGATTATAAGTTTGTCAATTAAAGAATGAAATATTTATTAATCAAGAAATAACGCAAGAGATCTAATTAATAAATATAATTCAACAACTACTAATGGAAGACCAACACCTATGGCGACTAATATAGCATTAAGCAAAGATGATATATCTAAAGACGTTGATCTAAAACTATATAGGGGAAGGTTAGGGTCATTATTATTTATAACTGCTAGTAGACCAGATATAATGCATAGTGTATGTATCTATGCAAGATATCAATCACAACCTAAGGAAACACATTTAAAACTCGTAAAACGTATACTAAGGTATGTAAAGCATACATCAGTCTTTTGATTATTTTACCCTAAGGATGATTCATTCAATTTAGTTTCTTACCTTGACGCTGCAGGATGTAAATCCAATCATGCGTAGTCAGTAAATCCAATCATAAATTACTAGTACAACATGTCTGTAACGACCACCCACAACCACCGCACTATACAAGAGGAATAATGTGCTGAAAGGTGTGCCAGGCCGCTATGGGCGATCATCAAGGTATGATACATAAGCGGAACCTGTCGTAAACTCAAAGCACAAGGATAAAATATAATAGAACATATACAACAAGTAGTGATAGTGAAGCAGAAAAAACTAAACTTTCATGACAACCAGAAAGTATTTCACATACACGTGGATAACAACAGTAGTGTTTGTACAATTTGCCTTACTACAACACTCAGAGAAATAGAAATAGCAGAAACAAATACTAGATAGTAGTAAAACTGGTACATAAGCCTCCTACTTGCCATCGATCAGCGTTTTCGTTCTCATTAAAGCATCACCTGTCACCTGCTACTCAGTCTGCCCATCCACAACCAGATGAACAGCCCGAGGTAATTAGAGGAAACATAAAACCTTGAGTCAGACAACAGTCTTAGTGAGCGATAAAACAGCTAACAAACTTCACCAATAAAGTATATAAGAATGGGTAAATAAACAACTAATCTACCTAGCTCCAGAGAAGAACTTACACCTGCCTTCCCCACAATACGACAGTGATAGCCTTTACGATCCATACATTCAAAGGAATAACAATTCAGCCATGTCAACCAGAATGATCATTCACACATACCAATAGCAACTCAACCATTATTACGACAAGCATTCAAATGTCCATGACTGATTCTGGCTATCACCGCCAACCTTGCCTTGGAACCCTCGTTATCGTATGATTGGCTAACAACTTGACATCAATTTTCAAGGACCACACATGATGCCCCGGTTCTAGCAAGACCCCACACGCTGTACACAACAAATGTTTAGATCATACACGAAGCCCAGTGTGACAACCCAAATTTCGACAGATTGATTTTTTTTTAAAATACTCCCGTCTATCGAAACTCGAATTGAGTTGCTCTTGTATCTTGCAGAAAAAGAGACATAAAATATGTCAGAGCTCAAAAAATATCTCACAGCAGAATGGATAAAATATAATATAAAATATAGCCTTACTGTATTAATATTACTGCCTAGCCAGTATCCAGGGCAGGTCTATCATGAGGAGGGGTTAGAACATAAATTCTGGTGACTGGATTTAAACTATACACTTTGGATAATCCTACATATACCGTTCAATCATATTTTCTTATTTATTAGGTTACTTGGGTTAACAACACTCAAGGTTTACACACACGTCGTACCCATTTACTTCCCAGTGGATTAACCTAATACAGTATATGTGTAGCTACCCCCAATATCGAGGTACACCCCATGGTACCCCACTCACACGGTCTCCACCGTAATGCCACTGAAATGTTCGCAGTCCCTCATCCAACGCCATTGTAACGTACGGATATCTAAATAACAATGTTATGATCAACATATATCTGCCATCACTACGGTACGTAAGCCTACGGACTGCCACCCTCGATCGAATCAGATCTCATACCAGAGTAATGCTCTCAAGTCTACGATACACCATCCAGAGCAGATATGCATGTATCTAGACTGTCCCTCGTATGTACTATTAATTGTAGCTCGATGGCTTAATCGCACATCCTCTAATGTGCACCGAGTTCCATGGTAGGGCGATACAAGAAACACGGAACTCAGTCGGGAGCTTTTCCATATCTGTACACGCTCGTCTTTAAAGAGCCTCTATATACAGATATACCTAGGGTCTGTTTTCATGGTGGCTATGGGCCCTACCCCGACCCCTCCCTCAACTAGTAAAGGCTAAAAAAGCTAAGCGACTGCCCCTACACAAATAATCTAAACATCCATGTGCATCTCCCCTCAACCCCATACCCCGATAGTGAAGGGTGAATGGTGTCTTGGGTTTGCCTCTAGTCTTTTCGCATCCCACTGGCTGCCGATGACGGGTATCCGACGATGTACTATCCTTGTTGGTCGTGACCCTCCACCTCTTCGTTGAGGCAACCGCCAAATCACCCTGGTGTCACCGCGTTACAGCATTATGACTGCATAACTACTTCTGCAGTCAAGGCCCACCCTCCTAGTAGTTACGCGTGACCCAACCTCTGCAAGCTCAGCCTAAGACATCTGCCACAGCACAAGGACTACTAGGATCACCTTATGTATCTTAGGAAGCTGCGTGCTTCCCCTTCTAGTCCTTCGAGCCGTCGGAACAATCAGATGAATGTGCGCTCCCCTCGTGCCTTATAACACCTCGGTGATCTACCCCCATTGGGTGAATCAAACGTATGGACTGGTCTAAGCGCCTCACTTTAGTATGTTGTTAGACCCTATGTCTAAACATTCTTTTACGTGCTTGCCTTACCTCACCAGGTTTCCATTTAACTTGGTTATCCCCATTCATATTGAATTCTTATTCAAATTACCAAGTTTCTCTAGCTTATTAATTTTTGTCATATAACTTAACCCATTAAGTTTATTAATAAGCCCACCACATGTTATTCTCTGGATTGTGGTCCAAGGTCTGTAATCCACAATCCCTTTTTATTCTTGTTTTATTTCAAGGTCAGAATAACATGTTCTACTTAATATGTTATTAAGTATCTCTTAGTTCACATGTTTTCCAATTAACATGTCACTTACCATTTATGACTAAATATAACTTATTTCATTTCATAAGTTTTCCTCATTCTTCTTATTTAATCATAATTCCAATTCCACCATCTTTACAACTTATCATGTTTACTTGTTAACTTAGTTCTCTTAACTAAGGCTCACTAATAAGTTTTTCTTTCCATAACTTATGTTGTCCTCATCCGTAGATTTCATATTCTCATTCTCACTAATAACTTAATTTACAATTAAGTTCAATTTATTTCTTAACATAAGTTATCCCCCTTTTCTTATTGTTTTCTTATAACCCAAGTTATAATTCTCACTTGTCCCTAGGATAAGCCTTAACATATTATTCTATCAGCAAATTTCAGATTTCCAAGTTTATAGATTACTTAATTTATAATTAAGTACTACTTCTTACTTTCCATAAACTTTCCCCCTTTCTCTATTTATTACAATCTACTGGTTTCAATTTCCCCCCAATTACTAATTACTTGATTTAAACTTAAGTGTTAGTTATATCACGTTCTTATTAGTTTATTATAACCTGAGTTACAATCTTCACTTATTCGTAGGACAAGTCTACCTATTATACAACATTCTGATTAATGTTATTAATTTCTAATAGGTTATTATCATTCCCCATTTATTACAAATCATTTACTGTCATATCTTTCTTTCATTTAATTCCATTTATTACCATTAATTTCAATTAATACTATTTATTAGTCCAGCTATTTATATATATATATATACACACACACACACACACACACACATGTACCAGACCTATCACATTAAGCCTACAACCTGTGGATGTTGGATATGTCGGGCGAGTCCGAGCAGACTTCTTCCACAAGTCGGACTTAACCTCATGTCTTGGTACACTTCATGTTTATGCACTTAGACCCCTCACATTTGATTCGCCATTTGTGGTTGTTGGATATGTCGGGCGGGTCTGGGCAGACCTCTACAACAAGTTTAATCTAACCTTGTCTCTAAGAATGGTTATACTTTCTAATTACTGTAATTCTAGGCATGTTTATTCTTTATTAATTATTCCTATTTCGTTATAGGTTTTCATGCCCCTTTTTTTCCAAGTCATAATTACTAGCCCAAATTAAGATGTTTAAACATAATTTGGTCGATGCCCCAATCCATATTTATTTATTCAATTCTATGTTAACACGAAACCATATAATCATATACTTACTCCAATTATTTCATGTATACAAAATTAACATGTAACAAGAACAGTTATAGTTGATACCCATATTCTAACAAGTTCATAACACATAAACTTTTTAGCACTTCAACTAATTCAATATATGAGTTTTCCAACATGTTCATATTAATATTATAACATTTAAACATTCCAACATTTCAACTGATTCATATTTACAGTTTGACGTTATATCATGCTAATCATTCCAGCATATCATATATCATTATTAGCATATGTTTATGCATCTTAACATGTCATGTTCCAGTTTGTCACAAAGGGGAATGTTAAACGGCAATATACCATTACCTAAAATAATATGGCTTGAATCCACTCACCTCATAAGCTTTCCAATCCCTGGATCTAGTCCAGATCTAATATTCCATGATTTTCTCCTAATTGAATTCCGAACCTAACAATCATGGATTTACTATTTTCACTAAAAGGGAAAGGGAAAAGAAAGAGGAGGAAAAATTGAATAGATCGGATCTGGAACGTTACCTTGCTTTTCACGTAATTCTGAACGCCCTCTAAAATAAACATCAACCTCTTCCCTCCAGATCTTAATTTATGATTTTCTAATCTAAATTTCTAAATATATTTAAGGAGAGAGTAATGGAAGAGCTCCTGCGTAGCCGCCAAATTATGAGGTTTAGGGTTAGGTCTAAGGTCTTATTTAAAGGTGTATCAGAGGAACCAGGACCCTCAGATTTAATTTTAAAAACATTAGAATCGTCCACGTCAGAAAAGAATGATCCAGATCCTCGAGTGGGTCAACCCTAGGTCGACCCCCAATGGTCTAATTTGCCTCTAGATTTTCCCGCTCGTGAATTTTGATCTTTGAACTGATTTTCGAATTTTCTGGATATATTTATTTGATATATATACATATAAGCTTGTTATATGTATACAAACTTCTAATGCTCATAACTTCTTCATATGGTGTCCAATGTACGCAAACCAAGTGTCTATCTTGACCAGAATTTCGAAATGGATGCAATGGCGCAATCCTTTTTACTTAATTCTGAATATTTAATTAAGTTATTCTTATTTATTATCTTAAGTTAAAAATGCGGGGTGTTACGTTCTCTTACTCTTAGGAAATTTCGTCCCCGATATTTGATAAGGGTAAAATCAACTAACCCCTCACATAATATATATCCAACATGTGTGTATCCAATTTTTGCAAACATTGTGCACTTGTGCAAAGTGAAGTACAACATAATAATGCATGTATGCCTAATCGGTACCTCCTATGTGTATGCAAATTTTCTCAAAAATCCTTTCAAAATATGATGCTCACATCCTAAATATACTGGCAGTTCTACATGAATGCAATATTTTGAAAATCAAAAAACTTTTTTATCCAAATTTTCCCGCACTCTTACTGGGTAAGAGCATAGTTCATCCAACTGTTGCATCCATAATCCTACCAACCAACTTTATTTTTCGAATTTTAGAAAAATCTAATTTTCTAAATTCGATTTCTTATGTTACAAAAAGGTGAAAAATGGAAAACTACGCATCTCATGCTTTTATTTTTCAACCTTTTTCTAACCGTACTTGGATTTTTATGTAACTATTTATAAAGATTCCCTATTTTCCTATCCAAGCACAACCCACATAAGAAATTTTTATTTGTTACTGATTTTCTTTTTCGTCTTATCTTGGAAATTTTTATCTTTATCCATCTTTTCTCATAATTTTCCATTTTTGTTGGTTTACTGAATTTTTTGTTTCATTTTTAGTTCTACTATTTTTCTTTTCTTAGCTTATTTAACCATTTGATCTTAGTTTAAATTTAAATAAGCTTCTATTCTTCCAACTAAAACAGGAGAAGAGACACCCTACACAGCTACTATTAAGGGTCAAGAATCTCGGGACTATGTCCCCCTCAGACAGAAAAGTCCAAACCATGGGATCCACGACAGGTTTAGGTGTTACCCTAACTACCCAACAAAATAACCGAATGATCCTAATAGAAATGCGATAACGAGTTTTACCCCTAACATGAAAATTAGCAACTGGATCTAAATGCTTACTTGCCCTTTTCATTCTAGTAGTCGCTACTAGTCCTAGCTGTGTACCAATAATTATTCCAAGCAACACCTTAGGCTATTCAATGCTTTCGCATTTACGGGAACTCACTATTATTCCAAGATAATTTTCACTATTTACTTTATAGCCCCAAAACTTTTCCCGTCTTCCCTAGGCACTAATCCTTACCTACTCCATACTTTTTAAAATATGGTTTGGCCCTTTTCCTTCCAAAAATTAAAAGTGCCAAAACTTTATTTTCCTCTTGAAAGCTTTCTTTTGTCAAACTATAAAAACATGTCATCTTAAAAATGTAAATCATAATTTTTTTTTTCAAATCACAATACTGAAGTAGATACGGACAACTATTTTCTCCATCGGGTTTATGACTTGTTCTTACCTATAAGGTCGGTTTTCTTACTACAAGGTGCAGACATCCACTCTATTCTTAATTTGTACACTTATTTTGTCCTCCCAACAAAATTATCTTGTTAAAATAATTTATCCAAAAAGGATTGTCATAAGAATAGAGATTTCAAATCTTTCTTTATTAAAAACTCTTGCATGAAATATAACAAGAAAACTAGTGAGCTATACATGCTCTATAATATGCACTTTTTCTAAGAGAATTTTTCTTTAAAACTCAATATCTGTACTTCCTCACATATTTAAAACTATAACTTTTAAGATTAAAACATGAAAACACCATAAATCATTTTCCCAAAACTTCTGTAATTTCAAGTTCTTAAAAGTTAATAAATGGGTTAGACTCAAAGTGGGTTTCCAATTCTTCTAGGCTTTCTTAGATACTCCCCAAGGTCAATTCTCTCAACTATATATATTTCTAATCCATTTTTCTCTTTTCAATTTTTTCTAATTTATAAGGTTTTCAGACCCACTAACCCAAAATACTAATGATATGGGATTTATTTTCCTCCTATACAAAATACATTGTATACTCTCCACCCAAATTACCTAAGGGTCTCTGATTTCTATATTCATTCCTTTAGTTTACAAAATAAACATCCTATTTCTCACCATATTATACTCTTTCTATTTAGTGGGTCCCTCTATGGATCTACGTATATATATATATATAATATTTTTATGTTTTTAAAGATACAAATACGTTCACTCACTATTTATATAGGAATCCTAAAACTGAGCTCGAACACCAGATGTGACAACCCCAATTTCGACAGATCGTTTTTTTCAAAAACTCCAATCTATCGAAACTCGAATTGAGTTGCTCTAGTATCCTGTAGAAAAGACATAGTCATAAAATATGTCAGAGCTCATAAAATATCTCACGGCGGAATGGACATAATATAAAATATAGCCTTACTGTATTGATAATACTACATAGCCAGTATCCAAGGCTATCATGTCCCTGCCACAAATCTAACCTGCGAGTATGTTATGAGGAGGGAGTCAGAACACAAGTTCTGGTGACTGGATTTAAACTATACAATTTGGATAATCCTACATATACTGTTCAATCATATTTTCTTATTTATTAGGTTACTTGTGCTAACAGCACTCAAGGCTTACACACGTCGTACCCAATTACTTCCCAGTGGATTAACCTAATACAAAATATGTGTAGCTACCCCCAATATCGAGGTATACCCCATGGTACCCTACTCGCACGGTCTCCATCGTAATGCCACCAAAATATTCGCAGTCCCTCATCCTACGCCGGTGTGACATACGAATCTCTATATAACAATGTTACAATTAGCATATATCTGCCATCACTACGCTACGTAAGCGTACGAACTGCCACCCTCGATCGAATCAGATCTCATACCGGAGTAATGCTCTCAAGTCTACGATACACCACATAGATCATATATGCATGTAACTAGACTGCCCCTCGTATGTACTGTTAATTGTAGCTTGATGCCTCAATCGCAAGTCCTCTAATATGCACCGAGTTCCGTGGCAGGGCGTACAAGAAACATGGAACTCAGTCGGCAACTTTTTCATATCTATACAGGCTCGTCTTCAAAGAGCCTCTTTATATAGATATACTTAGGGTTTGTTTTCATGGTGGTTATGGCCCCACCCAGGCCCCTCCCTCAACTAGTAAAGACTACAAGAGCTAAGCGACTGCCCCTACGCAAACAACCTGAACATCCATTTGGCATCTCCCTTCAACCCCTTACCCCGATAGTGATGGGTGAATGGTATCTTGGGTTTAGATCTTGTCTTTTCGTATCCCACTGGCTGCCGATGAAGGGTATCCAACGATCTACTATCCTTGTTGGTCGTAACCCTCCGCCTCCCCGTTGAGGCAATCGCCGAATCACCCTGGTGTCACCGCATTACAACATTCTGACTACATAGCTACTTCTGCAGTTAAGGCCCACCCACCTAGTAGTTACGAGCGATCTAACCTTTGCGAGCTCAGCCTAAGACATCTGCCACCACACAGAGGACTACTAGGAGCACCTTATGTACCTCAGGAAGCCGCGTGCTTCCCCTTCCAGTCCTTCATAGCAATCGGAACAATTAGATGAATGTGCGCTCCCATCGTGCCTTATAACACCTCGGTGATTTACCCCATTGGGTTATTTACCCTCAAACGTATGGACTGGTCCAAGCGCCTCACTTTAATATGTTGTTAGACCCTACGTTTAAACATTCTTTTATGCGCTTGCCTTACCTTACCAGGTTTCCATTTAAATTGGTTATCCCCATTCATATTGAATTCTTATTCAAATTACCAAGTTTAACCCATTAAGTTTATTAATAAGCCCACCACATGTTATTCTCTGGATTGTGCTCTAAGGTCTGTAATCCACAATCCCATTTTATTCTTGTTTGATTTCAAGATCATAATAAATGTTATACTTAATATGTTATTAAGTATCTATTAATTCACATGTTTTCCAATTAACATGTCACTAACTATTTATGATTAAATATAACTTATTTCATTTCATAACTTTTCCTCATTCTTCTTATTTAATAATAATTCCATTTCCACCGTCTTTACAACTTATCGTTGTTTACTTATTAACATAGTTCTCTTAACCAAGGTTCACTAATAAGTTTCTCTTTCCATAACTTATGTTGTCCTCATCCGTAGATACCATTTTCTTGTTCTCACCAATAACTTAATTTACAATTAAGTCTAATTTATTTCTTAACATAAGTTATCCCACTTTTCTTATTGTTTTCTTATAACCCATGTTATAATTCTCACTTTTCCCTAGGACAAGCCTTAACATATTATTCTATCAGCAGATTTTAGATTTCCAAGTTTATAGATTACTTAATTTATAATTAAGTACTACTTCTTACTTTCCATAAACTTCCCCCCTTTCTCTATTTATTACAATCTACTGGTTTCAATTTTCCCCCAATTACTGATTACTTAATTTAAAATTAAGTGTCAGTTATATCACGTTCTTACTAGTTTATTATAACCTGAGTTATAATCTTCACTTGTCCCTAGGACAAGTCTACCTATTGTACAACATTCTCACTAATGTTATTAATTTATAATAGGTTATTATCACTCCCCATTTATTCCAAATCATTTACTGTCATATCTTTCTTTCATTCAATTCCATTTATTACCATTAATTTCAATTAATACTATTTATCAGTCCGGCTATTTATATATTTATTTATATATATATATATATACACACACACACACATGTACATACCTCTCACATTAAGTCTACAACCTGTGGATGCTGGATATGCGGGGCGGGTCTGGGCAGACAACCTCATGTCTCGACACATTTCATGTTTATGCACTTAGAGCCTTCACATAGATTCTCCACTTGTGGTTGCTGGATATGCTGGGCGGGTCCGGGAAGACTTCAACCATAAGTGTAATCTAACCTCGTGTCTAAGCACGGTTATAGTTTCTAATTACTATAATTATAGGCATGTTTATTCTTTAATAATTATTCCTCTTTCATTATAGGTTTTTATGCCCCTTTTTTTTCCACGTCATATTTACTAACCTAAATTAAGATCTTTAAACATAATTTGGTCGATGCCCCAATCCATATTTATTTATTCAATTCTATGTTAACATGAAACCATATAATCATATAATTACTCCAATTATTTCATGTATACAAAATTAATATGTAACAAAAATAGTCACAGTTGGTACCCATATTCTAACAAGTTCATAACATGTAAACTTTTTAGCACTTTAACTAATTCAATATATGAATTTTCCAACGTGTTCATATTAATATTATAACATGTAAACATTTCAACTGATTCATATTTACAATTTGACGTTATATCATGCTAATCATTCCCGCATGTCATATATCATTATTAGCATCTGTTTAGGCATCTTAACATGTCATATTCCAATTTGTCATAACGGGGAATGTTAAACGGAAACATACCATTATCTAAAATAATATGGCTTAAATCCACTCACCTCGTAAGCTTTCTAATTCCTGGATCTGGTCCAGATCTAATATTCCATGATTTTCCCCTAATTGAATTTAGAACCTAATAATCATGGATTTACTATTTTTACTAAAAGAGAAAGGGAAAAGAAAGAGGAGGAAAAATTGAATAGATCTGGAACATTACCTTGCTTTTCACGTAATTCCGAACACCCTCTAAAAAAACATCAGTCTCTTCCCTCCAGATCTTAATTTAAGATTTTCTAATCTAAATTTCTGAATATATTTGAGGGGGGAGGGGGGAGAGAGAGTAATGGTAGAGCTCCAGCGTAGCAGCCAAATTATGAGGTTTAGGGTTAGGTCTATGGTCTTATTTATAGGTGTATCAGAGGAACCAAGACCCTGAGATTTAATTTAAAAACATCAGAATCGTCCATGTCAAAAAAGAATGTTCTAGATCCTTGGGTGGGTCGACTCGTAAGTCAACCCCCAATGGTCTAATTTCCCTCCAGATTTTCCCGCTCGTGAATTTTAATTTTTATATCGATTTTTGAATTTTCTAGATATATTTATTTAATATATATACACACACACACACACATATAAGCTCCTTATATGTATACAAACTTCTAACGCTCATAACTTCTTCATATGATGTCCGATTTACACAAACCAGGTGTCTATCTTAACCAGAATTTCGAGATTGAAGCAATGGCGCAGTTCGTTTTACTTAATTCTGAATATATAATTAAGTTATTCTTATTTTTTATCTTAAGTTACAAATGCGGGGTGTTACACCCAGGGTACTCGACCTATAATTGGTCTTCAACTGTACCCCTGCTTTGAGTCAGCTGGAACCTACGACAACGGAAATTCCTCGGCCCTCTTATTTGCAATCGTTATCAATCACGACTATTCATTAGCTCAAAACACCTTAGTGTAATTACTTCACACGAACTCAATACATCCTTGAGTCATCCTTTTATATGAACTCAATAATTCCTTGAGTCATTCCCACATTGGTTGTTCTACACTGATCAACGAACACCTTCAACACTTCAAATACTCCCTCTTGAAGTCTCCACGAAGTTATGACATCATTAGAAATGTCCGACCGGAAATTTTAACCAAAAATGCCAAGCAAACTCATTTCGGACCAAGCAGACCCATTTTGGACCGACCAAGCCACTTGAGGCCGACCAGGAATATTTAGGACCGACCAGACTAATTTGAGACCGACCAGACCACTTGGGACCGACCACAGCAACTTGAGGCTGACCAGAGCAACTTGAGACCGACCAGAGCAACTTGAGGCCGAAGATAACTATTTGGGACTGACCAGAACCATTTAGGACCGACTAGAACCACTTAGAACTCAACAGAACCACTTTGGACCAACCAGAACAACTTGAAGCCAACCAGAACTGTTTGAGACCAACCAGAACAAGTTGAGGCTGACCCAAAACCTGCATTCTTCAATGCAACTCTAATTTTGACCAAAACTTCGCCAAAACGATTTGTTCGATGAAACTAACTCATCCAATTCATCCAAAACGATTACAAGCATATTATGAAATCAACAATATCATCAATATGACAATTTTATCAATGATAATGTCAAATTCACCAAAATCACCACAAATATGCATATGAATAAAACCATGGATCTAACTTGCACATTCATATGAATTATCAAAGAAATTACCTATCTAAACTTGCTAGATCAGATCATATGATGATCTATATGAAAATGAATGTACCAATGCATAGATCAAAAGAAGAATATTTGAATTTGATGAAAAACATGATCAACTACTCTTACACTTCATTGAATTCATGTGAGAGATGTAATCCATTCACCGATTCTCCCAAACAAGCAAAAATCAATGGAATACGAATCCGAAAAGCAAGCACCTCACACCGAACACCTTGATCCGATGAATCCTTGCTTCAATTGATGAAGATCTAGCCTCCAATGGTGTAGATCTATGATTTCCCTCCTTGGATTTATATTTTTAATGGTGGAAAGTTGTTAGAGGAAGGTGGAGCATAAGGCCACCAAATGAGAGAATGGGAAAGTAAAATTTTTTCCCTCCTCTCCCACCCCTATTTATAGGATTCCACCAACCCACTAATGGGCCTTCCCAAATCAGCTCACTAAGGCTCCAAAACCTGAGCAACCAACTGTTAAACCTTAAAACAGTGATTCCTCCCAAACCACTGAGGCAAATCTTTAATGTAACCACTCTACGGAAAGGTAATCATCAATTCCTTTCCAATGGCATAGATCTCACCCTCTAATTCGACCTGAGTCAAAAGTTATTCCCTGTATAAGACTGATACGGGTAAAATGGTCACAAACAAAATCAGTAAAAATTAGGGTTGTAAACGGATGCAGTCGGATACGGATAGTGCCGTATCAGAATTCGTATCCGAAAATGAAAATCTGTATCCTAATCCGTATCTGATATCCGCGGATACCAGTTAAAAATATCCGTATCCGTATCCGCGGATATTTTCGGATATCCGAAAATATCCGTATCCGCCTTAGCGAATACAGATATCCGAAAATATACGAAATATCCGTATCCGAAACTTAAAACTGTACATTGGATGTGTATATCCGAAAATATCCGAAAACATCCAAAAAAATATCCGAAAATAAAACAGTAAAAGTTTACAAATACATCACTCACATACAAATTTGGCTCATAAATTTTTTTTTTTGAAAATGTGAATACATCTAATTAAAAATTACAAGCAGGACATCAATCAAATAATTTTCTTACAACAAATATTTTAAGACATAAAGTGTTCAAAATATGAAATACACAACCCTAAGACTAAAATAAAACAAAATATAAATCATAGAAGCACATACACAATTATGTTTTAATTATAACCATACCACAAAATAAAATGAGTACATGATTTAAAATATTGCATAATACAAAATACAACTTTCCTTTATAATTAAATAGTTGAGTTTAGCTTAGCTATTTTAAGGAAATTTATATATTAATTTAATCTTAAATATAAATTAAAAATTATATAATATATATACTACATACACGTATCAGAAAATCGGATGGATATTTTTCGGATATGGATACCACTATAACCATATCCGTATCCGAAATGATTTTCGGATATCGGATATCCGTATCCGCATCTCGGATAACGGATATTTTTCTTATTTTCGGATTCGGATGCGGACGGATATCGGATTTTTCGGGTACCCGTTGACAACCCTAGTAAAATTTTTGGACATGTCTCACATCCTCATAAGCAACATATTAAAAGATGATAATGATCCAACCCTCAGGGAACGAAATAAAAATATTTTACGATCTTCCGATACATAAAATATGGGCTGTTACATCCCCCCCCCCCCATCTCCTTAATAATTTCGCCCCCGAAATTCCAAACAAACACAAGCAATCACAATAATTCCGCATGCGTATCATCCATGAGAAACCAATTCTATCATCCAGACTAGCATCCATCAAGCCATGCTTCTACAGCCTTATACTAGCACGCGGAATTCTATAAAACAACAACAAGATACAACGATATAACGATTACATGATATTAAAGGGTCCTACTAATGAAGTGTTCTGGATGAGTCTCCTTCATACTCTCTTCCATCTTTCACGTACAATCGTCACCATCCTCACTTCATTGTACCTTGACTAGCTTCACTGTTTTCCTCCTAAGTTGTTTCGTGTCATTCCCCACAACACGAAGCGGCTTACGAGGTCTCACAACTGTGGTCTCAACTTCTAGGTCTTCGTACTACTTTGGAGATACCACCACATTTGAATCATGCACGTACTTCCATAGAAACGACAAATGGAATACATTATGCACACTCGATATCTTCTCGGGTAACTCCAATCTATATGTAAGCTTTCCAATTCGCTCGACTATTAGAAATGGTCCAATGAACCTAGGAGCTAACTTTCCTTTACTTCCAAATCTCACCATATGCTTCAATGGTGAAACCTTCACGAAAACCATATCTCCCACATCGAATTCCAAGTCCTTACGACGCTTATTGATGTAACTCTTCTAACGATCTTGGGATGCCTTCATTCATTGCCGAACAATCTCAATACAATTCGAGGTCTCTCTTATCATTTCAATCCCAAGTACCAACTTATCTCCAGTTTCTAACCAACATGCTAGAGAACTGCACGGTCTTCCATACAACACCTTATATGATGCCATCCCAACACTCCACTGGTAGCTGTTGTTATAAGAAAACTCAACCAGATGTAGATAGTCTTCCCATGATCCTCCGAAGTCTAACACACAAGCCCTCAGGAGATCTTCTAAAACTCGATTGGCTCTCTCGGTCTGACCATCATTTTGGGGATGATAATCCGTACTCAAGCACAACTCGGTTCCCAAAGCATCTTGCAAACTCCTCCAAAATCCGCTAATGGACAACTGATCTCGATCACTCACTATACTCTTTGGTACACCATGGAATCGAACTATCCATTTCACATAAAGTTCATCCAGTTTCTATGCCGTCCTAGTCGACTTAACAGGAATGAATTTCGCACTTTTGGTCAAGCGATTTACAATGACCCAAATCCCTTCGTTTCCTGTTCTGGTTTTAGGTAATCTGTCAATAAAATCCATTGATATCTGCTCCCACTTCCACGTAGGAACCTCTAATGGCTGAAGCAAACCACTCGGCTTCTTTTGTTCAGCCTTTACCAATTGATAGTTCATACACTTAGAAATGAACTTTCCAATATCTCGCTTCATCCCCCCTAGTAGTAGACTTGCTTCATGTCCTAATACATCTTATTACCACCGGGATGAATCGTCAACTTCGAGTGATGACATTCTCTCATAACCTTATCTCTCAATCTGTCAATAACAAGAACAACTAATCGCCCTTGCTTTCAAAGCCAACCTTCTCAATTGATTTAGAACTCTTTATCCTCTGGTTCCAATCCCTGGATAAACTCGACAAGCATTACATCTCTCTCTTGGCTCTTGCCAATCCTTTTGGTAAGAGTAGGTCTTATCGATAAGCTTTCCAACATTTTAGGTTCCAACTCGCATCATGGCCTGAAATCGAACCTTGCCAAATACTCGAGGATCTTCCATTCTGAAAACACCACTCCCAAACTTGCGTTTCTTCGACTCAAAGCATCTGCAACTGCGTTACATTTTCCAGGAGTATAGGCTATACCAAAATCATATGATGCCAGAAACTCCAACCATCGTTGCTGCCGAAGATTCAAATCCTTTTGGGAGAAATTATACTTCAATGACTTGTGGTTCGTAAACAACTCGAACCGCACTCCCAATAGGTAATGTCTCTACATCTTCAGTGCAAACATAATCGCTGTCAACTCTAAATCATGAGTTGGGTAGTTCTTCTCATGCGGTTTTAGCTATCGACTCACATAAGCCACCACCTTATCCTTTTGCGTCAGCACTGCTCCAAGCCAGTACAACATGCATCGGTATACACCACCATCTTTTTATTCCCATTTGGAATGATCAACACAGGAGCAATCGTTAGTCTCTCTTTCAGTATCCCGAATGCTTGTTCACACTTCACGTCCCATGTGAACACTTGGTTCTTCTTCGTCAATCCTATCAAAGTGCAGCTATCTTGGAAAAATCCTTGATAAACTGTCGTTAATAACCAGCCAACCCGAGGAAACTTCTCACATCTGTCACATTCTTAGGTCTATCCCAGTCCTGCATTGATGCCACTTTAGCGGGGTCAACTGCTATCCCACTACCGGAGACTACATGACCTAAGAATCTCACTTCACTCTTCCGAAAGTGACACTTTGAAAACTTGGCTCTCAGCTTATGTTTTCTTAAGATTTCCAACACGATCCTCAAGTGCGTCTTGTGTTCTTCCTCATTCCGTGAGTAGACCAAAATGTCATCCACGAACACAAGTACGAACTTATCCAGCTGATCTTTGGATACCCTACTCATAAGATCCACAAAATATGCTGGCGCATTAGTTAACCCGAATGGCATCACCAACCATTTAAAGAACCCGGACGGTGTCCTAAAAGCAGTCTTTGGCACACTATCCTTAGCCACCCTCAACTAGTGAAATCCCGTTGCCAGATCCATCTGAGAAAACACTTTGGCTTCGTGAAGCTAATCGAACAAGTCATCTATCCTTGGAAACAGATACTTGTTCTTCTTAGTCACCTTATTCAGCTCACGATAGTCTACACACAACCTTAACGAGTCATCTTCCTTGCTTGCAAACATTACCGGTGCACCCCATTCGCATACACTCCTCCGAATGAATCCTTTTCCCAAAAGGTTACGAACTTGCACCTCTAACTCTCGCTGTTCCTTAGGCGCCATCCGCATAAGAGGCATGACAATTGGTCCAACACCCTCAACCAAATCAATCCGAAACTCGATCTCACGATGCAGCGGCAACCCTTTGACCTCGTCAAAGACATCCTCATACTCATTAGCGATCAACATAGATGACAAGTCTTCTTGTGGAATCACAAGCGAATATAGATAGCTGACGAAGGCACCCTCTTCGCGCTTACACTTTATCAACACCTTTCGCCCTTCCATATCCCCGACTCTCACCTCTAGCTTCTCGCAATTTACATTTGTCGCATACCACTTGAGCCAATCCATGCCCAAGATGATCCCAAACCCAGCGAAGTTAAGAACAAAGCAATCACACACAAAAGAGAAACCATGATTCGATAGTAGTAGACCATGGCACAACATGCACAAACTGGATGAACCCACAACTGGATTAGTCATGATCAATGGCCAATCAATCTCGGGTTCCAAACCCAAGCGACACACAAGCTCATTGCAAATGAATGAATGCTTTGCTCCAATATCGAACAAAGATCGAAATGAAAACACCATGAACAGAAAGAGTACCTTGCACCATGACACCATTTCCCTTCTCCTCTACGGTAGGAGTTTTCGAAGAAGACGACACTGCCCCTAAAGCATAAGCCTTAACCACTTGCTTCCTTTGAGCTGATTCTGGACAATCTTTCTTCTCATGTCCCAGCCTCCCATGCTTGAAGCACTTCTTTTCAGCTTTAGGATTCTTGTATTCACTAGCAAAGTGGCCCTTCTGCCAACAATTGAAGCAAGTCACTTCTCTCTTCTACTTTTTTTGGTCATCCTTTCCTTTCTGTTGTTGCTGCTTTCTCTTTTTATTATTACCACCCTGTTGTGGCTTCTGTTCTTCCTTAGCTGCAACAATAGACATCTTCTTAGGAAATAGACTTTCATGCCTTAAAGCCTTCTCGACGACCTTCTCAAAGCTATCATTAAGGTGATCCACAAGCTGATTCCCAAGATATTCATCCAACCCCAAGACAAACTTCTCGCTCTTTTGATAAAGAGTATCCATATATGAACGAGCATACTTTGACAAGGCCTCGAAGTCAGAAATATAGTCAAGAATTGGGCGACCATTCTGTTTAAGCTCTACGAATCTCTTAAACAGAACAGACTTCTGCACGGTGGAGATAAATTTTGCTTCAAACTTAGCTTGGAACAATTCCCATGAAATATCCTCTTCAAGGGTCTCAATTGTGACAGAGTTCCACCAGTCCATTACTCTGCTAACCAACTGCCTTGATGCAAGTTTCCTTTTTGTTGCATCATCAATGCTCAAGTCCTTGAAGATTCGAACACAAGTATCCATCCACCTCTGGACTTCTTCCACTGGTTCAGTGCTTTTGAATTGTCCCCCCCCCCCCCCCAATGAGGAAAAGTCTTTGCATAGCTTTGCAAATCCTACAGCTCTAGGCATCGGAACTTCAACATCAAACGTATCTACTACTGGAGCGGGGTTCCTTCGAAGGCATGCTTCAGTCATAGCTTCGAACATGGCCGGGTAATCAGGTGCCCCCTATTACCCCCTCTAGGCATAGCTTCTTCCCTAGCAAAATGTCTCGTACAACAATCGACTCATTCTAAATCTACAAATTAGAATGATTAGCCACTTTCAAGAAGAAAAACTACAAAAGGAAGTATAAACGCTACTAATATATATGCCAATAGTAAGCATCTAACTAAAATCTACAAATACGTTTCTCATACGTAATTACGTCTTAGAACTCTGAGCATAGTCGTTGACCATATCTCTGATACCAAATGTAACGACTGCCCACAACCCCCGCACTATACAAGAGGAATAATGCCTTGAAAGGTGTATCAGGCAGCTATGGGCAATCATCAAGGTATGATTCATAAGTGGAACCTGTCGTGAACTCACAGAACAAGAATAAAATATAATAGAACATATACAACAGGTAGTGACAGAAAACACTAAACTTTCATGACAACTAGAAAGTATTTCCCATACATGTGGATAACAGCAATAGTTTTTGTACAAATTTCCTCACTACAACACTCAGAGAAATAGAAAACAACGAAAACAAATACTAGATAGTAGTAAAACTGGTACATGAGCCTCTTGCTCGCCATCGATCAACATCGTCATTCTCGCTAAAGCATCACCTGTCACCTACTACTCAGTCTGCCCATACACAACCGGATGAACAACCCAAGGTAATAAGAGGAAACATAAAACCTTGAGTCAGACATCAATCTTAGTGAGCGATAAAATAACTAACAAATTTCATCAATAAAGTATATGAGAATGGGTAAATAAACAACAAATCTACCCAGCTCCGGAGAAGAACTTACACCTGCCTTCCCCACAATATGATAGTGATAGCCTTTACGAACAATACATCCAAAGGAATAACAATTCAGCCATGGAAACCAAAAAGATCATTCACATATAGCAATAGCAACTCATCCATTATTATGACAAGCATTCAAACATCCATGACTAACTCTGTCTATCACCGCCAACCTTGCCTTGGAACCATCGTTATCATATGACTGGCTAACAACTTGCCGTCAATTGTCAAGGACCACACACGACGCTCCGGTTCTAGCAAGACCCCACTCACTATACACAACACATGTTTAGGCCATACACGACGCCCATGGCACTCGACCTACAATTGGTCTTCAATTGTACCCTTGCTTTTCAGCTAAAACCTACGATAACGGAAATTCCTTGGCCATCTTATTTCTAGTCATTATCAATCACGACTACTCATTAGCTTAGAACAATTTAGAGCAATTACTTCACACGAACTAAATACATCCTTATGTCGTCCTTTTATATGAACTCAATAAATCCTTGAGCCATTCCCACATTTGTTGTTCTACACCGATCAACGAACACATTCAACACGTCAAATACTCCCCCTTGAAGTCTCCTCGAAGTAACGACATCTTTAGAAATGTCTGACCAGAAATTTCCACAAGGAAATGCCAACCGGACTCATTTCGGACCAACCGGACCCATTTTGGACCGACCAGGCCAATTTAGGCCGACCAGGAATGTTTGGGACCGACTAGACCAATTTAAGACCGACCAGACCACTTGGGACCGACCAGAGCAACTTGAGGCCGACCAGAGCACTTTGAGACCGACCAGAGAAACTTGAGGCTGACCAGGTCAATTTGAGGCCGACCAGAGCAAGTTGAGACCAATCAAAGCAACATGAAGCCGACCAGAACTATTTGAGACCGACCAGAACCATTTGGAACCGACCAAAACAACTTAGAATTCAACAGAACCACTTCGGACTGACCAGAACAAGTTGAGGCCGACAGAACTATTTGAGACCGACCAGATAGAACTGTTTGAGACCGACCAGGACTAATTGAGGCCGACTAGAACTATTTAAGACCGACCAGAACAACTAGAGGCCAACCCAAAACCTGCATTCTTCAATGCAACTCCAATTTCGACCAAAACTTCGCCAAAACTATTCGTTCGACGAAACTAACTCATCCAATTCATCCAAAAGGATTATAAGCATGTTATGAAATCAACAATATCATCAATGTGACAATTCTATCAATGATAATGTCAAATTCACCAAAATTACCACAAATATGCATATGAACAAAACCATGGATCTAACTTGCACATTCATATTAAATATCATAGAAATTACCTATCTAAACTTACTAGATTAGATCACATGATGATATATATGAAAATGAATATACCAGTGCATAGATCTAAAGAAGAATACTTGAATTTGATGAAAAAATGACCAACTACTGATACACTTCATTGAATCCATGTAAGAGATGTAATCCATTCACTAATTCTCCCAAACAAGCAAAAATCAATGGAATACGAATCTGGACAGCAAGCACCTCACATCAAACACCTTGATCTTAGGAATCCTTGCTTCAATTGATGTAGTTCTAGCCACCAATGTTGTAGATCTATGATTTCCCTCCTTGGATTTAGATTTTTAATGGTAGAAAGGTGTTAGAGGATGGTGGAGCACAGGGCCACCAAATGAGAGTATGCAAAAGTAAACGTTTTCCCTTCTCTCTTACCCCCTATTTATAGGATTCCACCAGCCCACTAATGGGCCTTCCCAAATTAGTCAACTAAGGCTCCAAAACCTTAACAGCTAACTACTAAACCTTAAAACAGCGATTCCTCACAAACCGCTGAGCCAAATCTTTAATGCGGAAAGACAATCATCAATTCCTTTCCAATGGCACAGGTCTTACCCTCTAATTCGACCTGAGTCCAAAGTTATGCCCTTTACAAGACCGACAGGGAAAAATGGTCACAAACAAAATCGGTAAAAATTATAGATATGTCTCACATCCCCATAAGAAACATAATAAAAGATGAAAATGATCCAACCTTGGGGGAACGAAATAAAAATATTTTACGGTCTTCCGATACGTAAAATACGGGCTATTACAATGTCACTTCTTTGGACATTCGCTGGTCACGTGGTTTAGTAAAAAGCAAAACACTGTATCTTTGTCAACAATTGAAGCAAAATTTATCTCTGCTACTTTGGCTTGTTCACAAGTAATACATATGCGACAAACTATAAATGATTTTGGATTAAAATTAAATAAATCACCGATATGCTACAATAATATGAGTGTTATAAATATTTCTAAAAATCAAACTCATCATTCAAGAACTTAACATATCGATATAAGACATCATTTTCTAAGAGATAACTAAGTAAAGAGAAAATTTCACTCAAATTTATAGAAACAGATAAAAAAAGCAGATATATTAACAAAACCATTAAACGAAGCAACATTCACTAAATTTAGATGAGAATTAGGCATATGTTCATTTAGTGAGTTAGAATAATCAAAAATACTATTATATATAAAAATAACATAAAAAATTAGGTAAATAAAATTTAAAACATAAGTATGTCGACATACATTTATGCATTTGTCGACATATAGCTGCCAGAATTTTAAATTTAATTCCCACCAAAAGTTAGTTATATCAATTATTTAAACCTTCTACTTCGACTTTTCTTCCTCTTTTTCAGTTGTCCTCTCTGTAAAAATTCTAAACTGAAATAAACAACGGTCTCTACTAATTTAAACAACTAAATCAATCATGATTCGTCCCCTGGACCATCTGAGGGTCCTTTTCAACGATGTACGCTATCTCGAGTCATCAAAATCGAAGAGAGGATGGAGTATGCTCTGCAAATGATTGCTGAAATACAAGTACTACAGAGTAGGATGAGTCAAGAGTCTTCTTAAATTTATAATGGATAACCAGGCTAATCCGATTATCGTCGAGGACGATAATCAAGCCATGGAAGAGCAAGAAGAACCAGAGGCCAAAGAAGAACCAGAAGAGGAAGAAGAGACGATGGAGGAAGAAGAACCTCAAGAGATTCAACTAGCGATTATGGAAGAAGACGATAAGGTTGTATGTGTAGGAGAGGTTTATTCGATCAAAATGGGATTTTGATTGAACAGAATGTGGATTTTTGTCTCCATTATCCAAGTTGTTCAATTCACAAATCTCCTATTGTAAAAAATAAATAGTATTTAAGGTTTTCTTCAATTTTTGTTCTTATGATGAATAACGCTTGTATAAATTCGTGTACTACCATTTGTACTAATTCAAGTTTAATACAAATTATTTATGTTTATCATAAGTTAAGTATTATAACTAGTCATACATTTATAAATCTTAGCATAAAGTAATATGAAATTTAGGGCGAGTATTCTACTTTAAGATGAGTACTTATTTAGCTAATTATAGGTTTTATTTAGAAAGTTATACAATTTAAAGAGAGTGGTTTTAGAATTTATTTTTGATAATGCCAAAGGGGGAGAAATTACAAAATATAGTACATAGTTTATAGGATTTATATGGACATGGGGAGTATTTGAAGGATCATTATCAATGAGTATATTCATGTATGATATTTTATAAACTAAGGTTGTCATCATCAAAAAAGGGGAGATTGTTGGAGAATGGAGTTTTGAGGACAATAACCTTATTTCAATTATCATTGATTATAAAATATGTACTAACACTTCTATCTAGAATATATTTACACAAATATGCAAGATTTATATACAGGAAATATTACTGAAGACTGTACAGTTTAAAGATGTTAATAGATTCAAAATTCAGAGATATTTCAAAGACTCATGAGTATTCAAGATTTCAAGAGTTCAAGAGTTAAAAGATAAATATAGTTATAGAGTCTAGATTATGTAAGACTCTGAATAGCACTTCAGGTTCAAATTCAAATATATTTCAATTTCTGATTTTCAAATCCTATTTTCAATCTCTTTCCTCTCTATTTTATTTTCTATTTTATTTAATATTAAACTTAATATTTATAAGTTTATACTTTATGAATTTTATATATTTATATTTTATATATACTTTATATTTATAGTTTTAAACTCTATAATTTTATAAATATGCGTATATAGTTTATATTAATGTTTGTATACGTTTTTCAACTTTATAGTATTTATTTACAACACTATATTTTAATACAAGAATTTCCAGAATTAGATTTATATCAAAACACTTGAAAATGTTCAAATTTTAATTTTATACCTATATATGTCGACATACATATTTATATATACATGCTGACATATAACTATCATTTTTTCAAAATTGAAAGGAAGTGAACCCCTAAAAGGCGACCGTTAATGGCGACCACATGTAATCCCTTTTCCCCTTTCTCCTCCGTTGCTTTCAACGCAGCATTTCCTCCCCTACCCCTAGCTCTCCTCCCCTTCCTCCCCATCAAGCTCCCTCCTCTGATAATCTTTCTGTTGAAAATCTTGGAGCTAAATCGTCAATTCCAGATTAAAGAATTCCTTCTCTTCATTCCAATTCGTATCCACATGCACTCAAGCATCTTTTCCCTCTTTTACAAAATTGGATTACGCTTTCCTTTTTGATTCACTCTCTCGTAATGCTGGTGTATTCCAACCTCTATACTTTGACATCTCGAGAGATGGTGTGCCGAATATGATTCCTGGGATGGTTAAGGCTGATGGCTTGAAGTATAGGAGTGACGTCTTGGTAGGCCTCTTTTGGAGGGAATTTCTTCATACTCATAGGTGGTAAATTTCTTAAATCGATATTTGAAATTAGACCGTGAAGTTAGTACTAGATTCGATGGAATTCACTTCTATTTTAAGTTTTCGAATGAATCAGACAGGACAAGAATTTTAAAATCAGATCCAATTTTCTTAAGAGGTCGTATATTCATTTTAACTAATTGGAATCCCTCAATAGGTAATACACATGCTCAGGTTAAAAAAAGTTCCTATTTGGGTTCATTTTTATAGAATCCCTATTATTCTTTGGACACTATTGGGAATAAACTGGCATGCTTGTCATACAGGACGGTTATTTTTTTATCATAGTGCAGAAAAGTTACAGCGTTTTAGATATGCGAAGCATTAATAGAGATTTCTGCTGAGTTTGATCTTCCTGATAAAATTATGGTTGATGGTTTAGGTAAAGATTACCCGTCCATTAGGGTAATTACAATTGGAGACCCAATATCTTTACAATTTGTAAGATTTTTGGTCATGAGGCTATTAACCATGAATTCAATGATAAGGTAGACTTGGCTTGTGAGGATCATGTACAAGATGTTGATAATAATTTTCATGTTTGATTTAATGATGAAGTTGGTTATAATAATGGGAAATCTTTTTATAATGCTAATTATAATTCTTGGACTTTTGCTAATCCAAAAATAAAAAGATTTGGGTCATGAAGGGAGTTAACAAAAATAATGTCGATAAGTTTGTTAATACTGAAGTGCCAAATGTTAATGTCAATCCTTTAGATATTATGGCCAGGGAACATGATGGTAACTACACCACTAATGAAATTAATGCTGAGGACAGTTTAAATTCTAAAGACCAAGTTAATAGTAAAGTGGTTGTCATTTAAATGGTAATATACATTTGAACAAGAGTAATGAGGCAGAAGCTCAAAACACTATGGTTAATAATGAGGCACAGAATGAGGATACAGAAATTTTGGTAGGCAATCTTTTCGATGAATTTATTGATAATGTGGAAATGACTAGTTCAACTGTTGCATCTACTGGCATGAGTTTCTCTGTTAATAATACCATGTTTTCTAGTTCCTCTGCAAATACAATGTCCTGCTCTTCGACTTTCAGTTTCACTTCACTTTCATCTGGTTCTAGTATGAGCAAGACATCTACTCTCTTAGTCTCAACACTTTCACAATCCTCTCATTATACTAATTTGAAGCCTCCATCTGTGATCTAGTTACCTCCTCCTAATGTAACTGGCAGTTGTTTGACCTTTCCCATAGTTAACATTGCTAAGGCATCCAAGTCATCTGTTGTGAAATCTAAATCTAAGAATAAAAAATTGAAAGGGAAATTTTGGTAGGATTCTGATGGTGGTATTGATCTTGATGAGGGCTATGAATACAAAGTTGAAGAAGCAATGCCTTTAAGTAGTGGTATGAAATTAGGTAAGAGGCATACGAGAAGAAATCCAATATAACTGAATTTGTTTTTGTATGTGGTACTTTTGAATTTACATTCTGCTTTCTATTTTGAGATGGTTTAGCTGCTTTGAGGAGTTTTGAGTTGAAAGGTTTAGTTGTTGTACGATAGTGATTGCTGAGGAGTTGATCGGATTCTTATTTCATGGCAAATAGTATAGCAGTATGGTAGTCAGTTTTGAAGAAGATAGCACATTGGTGTGATTGCTATTAAGGTTCTTTGCATTTTTGTTGACTGTCTGTTTTGAAGAGGGGCTTTACTATCATCAGCGTTAAGTTATTGTGTACTTATTGATGGTTATGGGTAATGTGGATAAATAATCTATTTTGGATCGTGAGACTTTGCTTATGGGTTGCTGGATTTTAGAAGTCCACTTGGGTAATATTTTTCTTGCATAATGCAGAGAAACGAAAATTATCTGAAGAACTTTTGTGAACAATAATTGTTGAAACTGGGTATTTGTAGCAGTATTGAGGTTTTTTGGATTGCTTTTGTGTTTTTATGGTTTTTTTCCGCAATACTATTTGCAGTGTCATTTGAGTCTCTTGTATGTTACGTACATAATCAGTGTAGTATATAGTCAGTGTATTCAATTGTAATTTCCATGTAATTGTTCTTGTTGATAATAAAAAAATTACTTGCCTTTAAAAATTAAAGGAAGTGTCTTTTCACTATTTGTGATGGTTATGAAGCATGTCAACCTTTCACACACTATAAAAAGGGGCTGATTTCGAATTTTTAATCACTTCTTCTTCTCCCTTTCCACTCTCTTTCATTACGCCATTATTTTTCATAATTTTTATGATTTCTAAACCTATACTCTGCCGGATTCAATTATGTTTTCACTAATCTTCTTCTCTCTATACTCTATATTCATTACTCTCCGAATCAAGTGCTATTGAAGAGTTATAGGGCTGTTTGTAATAATTTGGGTTGTGTAAAAGGAAACGGTGGTATCCCTTGTAGCCGTGAAATCAAGTGTTATTAAAGAGTTATAGGGTTGTTTGTAATAGTTTGGGCTGGGTAAAAGGAATCGATGGTATTCCTTGTAGCCATGAAATCAAGGACGAGTAATCGGTGGTATCCCTTGTAGCCGTGAAATCAAGGAAGGTATACTTGATCAAGTGTAAGGGTGGAACCGGTGGTATCCCTTGTAGCCGTGAAATCAAGGAGGATTGTAAATATTGATATAGTATTAAAACTCTGCGCAATCCAGCATTCCGTGGGACTGGACGTAGGAGCAATTCCAAACAAGTATAAAATCCAGTGTATTCTTTCCTTTTCTGTATACTTTTGTTTATCTTTGCATTTGTGTTTGATTCTGTGTCTGTGATTGTTTCTGCGGTAGTTGATTCACATAGAAGTTCATATAAGTTTAGATTTTTTTTAAATTCTCAAAAAACACGGTTCATCCTCCCTCTAATGTTTGTTTTGCCTTAACGATCCATTCTGCAATCCCTAACAGAGGGCACTCCATAGGTACGACATAAATCAAAATCATAACTGGATTGATCGGGATAATATGACAAGGCACACAAGGAAATATTCAAGGTAGGAATCTATCAATTGCACGTCCAGACTAGTGGTAACGCATAGCTGCAGCTACAGCCCACCTCGAAACACACTCTTATAATCAAAGGGGCCCCAAATCAATCACAACCCAGTAAAGATAGTGTCGAAGAAGTGTGTCCGATAGGAAGTGCGACCTCACTTAATAACAATATAGATCCCTTTTTAGTTCATGCACAATTATGTTCATTTTGGGTATATATCATTTTAACGCATAACGATTTTACAAATGTATATGAAACTTGTAGTGTGAGAATAAAAGAGAATAAAATAAATATTAAATCTCGAATAACACGATAAATCAATGCACATCATAAAATTCAAATTCATGTCATATATGTCCAAAATGTGAGTGTCACATGTGCACAAGTTGCAAAACAAGTTTTCTATAACAGTCCTAACATTTCAAATGATATTAATTTATATACTGAATTGTTAATCGTGAGTGTGGATTCTCACCTTGCACGGAAAAATAGAAATAGATGACATAAATTGAAATGGGCACAAAAGCTGATGCGACATGATTGAATCAGCGAATTGAATCACAACTTGAATCAACTCAAGCTCAAATCACAAATTTCAAATCAACAATTCCTATTATTTTATAACATATATATATATATATTCTTATGATGCAAAATATATAAACATTTGTATAAAATGCTTCAACCCAAAAATCTCCAACAAGCCACATTCAGGATGGAACATGTAACACCCCGCATTTTTAAATTAAATAACAAAATAAGAATAACTTAGTCAAATATTCAGAATCAAGTAAAACGGACTGCGCTATTGTGTTCATCTCGAAATTTTGGTCAAGATAAACACCTGGTTTGCGTAAATCGGACACATATGAAGAAGTTATGAGCACTAAAAATTTGTATACATATAAGGAGCTTATATGTGTATATATACATACATATATATATATATATATTAAATAAATATATCCAGAAAATTCGGAAATCAGATCAAAATAAATCAAAATTCACAAGGCGAGAAGTTGAGCGGGAATATATCCCGTTGGGGGTCGACCCACCCGCAGATTTGGAACATTCTTTTCTGACGTGGTCGGTTTTGGTGTTTTAGATTTAGATCTAAGGGTCCTGGTTCCTCCACTACACCTATAAATAAGACCCTAGACCCATTGTTTTATTCATATAATTCAATGGCGAGGACGAAGTGTTGTTCCAACGTAGTTTTTCTAGCCTTTTCTCCTTCTTCAACCTATTAGAGTTATTCAAGCTTGGAGATCTGGGATTCTACATCAGCAATCCCTTTTTCTATTTTTCTAGAAAGGATCTACAATAATTCTAAATCTCTTTTCGAAGTGAGGTAATTCCTAGATCTGGTCTATTTTTCAATTCCCTTCTCTTTTCTTCCCTTTTCTTTTAGTAAAAATTATAAAATCCATGGTTGTTAGGTCCTGAATCTAATTAGGGGAAAACCATGGAAGGCTAGATCTGGATCAGATCCAGGATTTGGAAAGCTTACGAGGTAAGTGGATTTAAGCCATATTATTTTAGATAATGATACATAATTGTTTAGCATTCCCCTTTTTATTAATTGTAAAATTTCCAGATTAATTATAAATTGTTGTTGTAAGAATTTGAAATGTTGATATGAATATGTCATGAAATTCCTATGTTGAATTGGCTAAAGTATTGAATGTTTACATGTTAAGGAAAAATAAACTTGTTAGGATATGAATAGCCAATTCAGTGATTATGACTATAGTTCATGACTATATACTTGATCGTTTATCAACTTTCAAGCATCTCCATTTTTTATTTTATACATTATATTTTAACTACCACCATCATAGTGCAATACTATTTATGTCTGATAAGGAAAATGCAATTATCAAAGAGTTTTCCATATAGTGCATTATAAACAGATTTGAACAATTACCCGATTAAATGCTTACATGTCAAAAAATTAGAATTAAATACATGTTAAAAAGGACATGCACCAAAATTAGGCATAACTTGACGACATGTAAATTGGATTATAGTAAACATATGAAAAGGATAATATGCCAAAAATTTACATGGAATAAGGGATAACTATTAAAAAGTGAACATGCCTAAATACACAGTAATTTTGAACTGTAATGCCTTAAACACGAGGTTAGATTGCACTTGTGATAGAAGTCTGCCCAGACCCGCCCGACATATCCAACATTCACAAGTGGTAAATCTAATGTGAGAAGTCTAAGTGCATAACTAAAAATGGTGCTAAGTCATGAGGTTAAGTCGACTTGTGGTAGAAGTCTGCCCGGACCCGCCCGACAAATCCAGCATCCACAAGTGTAGGCTTAATGTGAGAGGTCTAGGCATATATATAAAATAACAAGATATGAAAATATGTACATATATATAAAAATATGTATATAACAAGATATGAATAAATGGCAATGATGGTAATTAAATGTCTAACTCATAAAATAAGAAAGGAAGGGATGCAATGAACTGAGTTAATGTAATACGAAGGAAAAGTGATGTATTTCCCTAAATTACCTATTTCTGAGAACATGGTTGCAAGTAAGCCACAATAAATAAAGTAGGAAAAATAAAGAAACTACTTGCTACCACGAATTTAGATGGGAATACGTTATGAAAATAAATAACTAATTCCTTCTATCAAACTGATAAGGTGCATGAAGTGTTTTCCTTAATTAAAATAAGGAATATATATTACAGTGAATGAAGAATACTGGAATACAACAGTAACAGAAAATGGTTTAAAAGAGGAATGATATTCACCTATTATAAATAAATAACAATAATGAAAATGTTGTATAATAGGTAGACTTGTCCTAGGGACAAGTGAGGATTATAACTTAGGTTATAATAAACTAATAAGTAAATTGGATAACTGGTGAAATGAGATAAGGGACACTTAATTGTAAATTAAGTAATCAGAAAAGGGGAAAACCTGAAACCAATTAAGAAAAGGGGGAAAATATATTGTACTTAATTATAAATTTAGTAATCCGTAAACTTGGACGTCTGAAACCTGTTGATAAGAATAGCATGCTTAGACTTGTCCTAGGGACAAGAGGAAATTATAACATAGGTTATAATAAATGGGTAGAGAAACTTATTAATGGGCCCTAGTTAATGGAACTAAGTTAATAAGTAAACAACAATAAGTTGTATTGATAATGTAAAATGGAATTATGATTAAATGAGAAAGAATGAGGAAAATTTATGAAATAAGTTATATTTAATCATAAATATTGACTTACATGTTAAACAGAAAACATGTGAATTGAGATATACTTAATCACATATTAAGTAAAACATGTTATTGCAAGGATGAAATCAAACAAGAATATAAAAGGGATTGTGAATTATAGATCTTGGGCCACAATCTAGAGAATAACATGTTGTGGGCTTATTAATAAACTTAAACGGGTTAAGTTATATGACTGAAATTAATAAGCAAGAGAAACTTGGTAATTTGAATAAGAATTCAATATGAATGGGAATAACCAAGTTAAATGGAAATCTGGTGAGGTAAGGCAAGCATGTAAAATAATGTTCAGACATAGGGTCTAACAACATATTAAAGTGAGGCGCTTGGATCAGTTCGTACGTTTGAGGGTGAATAACCCAACGAGGTAGATCACCGAGGTGTTATAAAGCACGAGGTGAGCTCACATTCATCATATTGGCAGCTATGAAGGACTAAAAGGGAAGCATGCGGCTTTCTGAGGTACGTAAGGTGCTCCTAGTAGTCCTCTGTGCATTGGCAGATGTCTTAGGCTGTGCTAGCAGAGGTTGGGTCTGCGTGTAACTACTAGGTGGGTAGGCCTTGACTACAGAAGTAGCTATGCTACCAGAATGTTGTAACGTGGTGACACCAAGGTGATTCGACGGTTGCCTCAACAGGGAGGCGGAGGGCCACGATCAACAAGGATAGTAGATCGTCGGATACTCGTCATCGATAGTCAGTGGGATGCGAAAAGACTAGAGCTAAGCCTAAGATACCATTCACCCTACACTATCGGGGTAAGGGGCTGAGGGGAAATGCCACGTGGATGTTTAGATTGTTTGCGTAGGGGCAATTGCTTAGCTCTTGTAGTCTTTACTAGTTGAGGGAGGGGCCGAGGTGGGTCCATAGCCACCATAAAAATAGACCCTAAGTATATCTGTATATAGAGGCTCTTTAACGACGAGCCTATACAGATATGGAAAAGCTCCCGACCGAGTTCTGTGTTTCTTATATCACCCTGCTACAGAACTCAGTGCACATTCGAAGATATGCGATTAAGGCATCGAGCTACAATTAACAGTACATACGAGGGACAGTTTAGATACATGCATATCTTCTCAGGGTTGTGTATCGTAGAATTGAGGGCATTACTCCGGTATGAGATCTGATCCGATTAAGGGTGACAGTCCGTACGCTTATGCAGCGTAGTGATGGAAGATATATGCTGATCATAACATTGTTGTATAGAGATATGTACGTCACTCTGGCATAGGATGAGGTACTGCGAGTATTTCGGTGGCATTACGGTGGAGACCGTGCGAGTGAGGTACCATGGGGTGTACCTCGATATTGGGGGTAGCTACATATATACTGTATTAGGTTAATCCATTGGGAAGTAAATGGGTACGACATGTGACGATCCCAAAATCCGTGTGACAGTATTAAGGATAATCATTGGAATATAACACATCAATCATCATAGGAGAGTACAAGTAATAGCAAAGACAATAAATAGAATAATTTTTCATAGATATGACAGCGGAATCATAACATGCAACAACATCAGAATAGCACAACGTAGGATATAACTTAGTAAATAAAAGGGAAATGATCGGTCACCATCGCCATAGGCGGAATATATACATATAGTGAGACATAATAAGGGTATCAGTCTACATCGCCGAAGGCGGTACATATACATACGATAGTAAGTACTGGAAGTAAAACAGTCTGCATCGCCTGTGGCGGAATCATAATATATATACAATAATGGCGGAAAATGTCAAAGTCATCTCGGTGAAGTAAGCCTCGCCATGAGCCAAAAATGCACTCCATACTACAGTGCTGAGCCAAAAATGCACTCCATACTACAGTGCTGAGCCAAAACAACCTGTCACCTGTGAACTAGGCTGCCCGTGTGAAAATAAGGTCACCTGCGTTTGCAAAGTGAAACAAACAACGAGTCAGTCATGGGGACTGGTGTGAGAAATCTACTTAACAGTTTAAACAACAGTAATAAGCAAATCATAGGACCACGCCACTTTCGCGGAACGGGTTTACTCCAGTGATTGCTGGTGCATTTAAAAAAAAGTAAATTCTTTGAGAAGAACGCAATGCTTTTAAAAAGGATGAAGCCGTTATAAGACTCAAGTCCCATCATACAATGCAACGCAAGCCGGAGGATAGAGTTTTACCTTATAATGGCCAAATATGCTTAATACGTTTAAAGCAAAATCATTTGATATTATTACTAGTGCGTATATGTTTCAAAAACGAATAGCATCATAAATATCAATCATAGACGGCATAAGTGCCCCATACCACTATGTAACACCCCACATCCGTTAGTGTCACTCACAAAGGGAATGCACTAAGTTCTGTGGAGCATTTAGGGTAAAAGATGCAGATAAATTACAAGACAGACAGAAATTAAACAGCGGAAAATAAAATTTTGCTTTATTGATAAAATAGTTTGTACAATGGTTTCTTTACAATATCAGAGTATTGTCTGTCTTACAAAATAAAGAAGCATAAAAACAACATTTATATTCCCCGATTTTGGCAAGAGCCCGCCATAGCATCTGAAAAGAGAATCCAAGCAAACTTCGACAAATCTTCAAGCTGGGAAAGAGTGGCAGTCCAACTTAACCTGATCTAAACTATTCCCGCCTTTACTACCTTGGGGGGGGGGGGGGGGAACGGAAGAAAAGAAGACGAAAGAAAAACAGAGTCAGACATAAAGCCTGAGTAAGTTCAGTAACTTCTAGCATGTGAACATGGAAAAACAAAATGACATGAATTAACTGAATACAAGATTACACCATGACGATAGGGTCAACAAGATTAGACAAGGTAGTCACAAGATATGCTAAGATAAGATAAACTGGATACGCTCTAATACTTTCGCCGCTTCGCTATTTCCTTGTTATACTGGTTTCTATATCTTTGCACCGCCTATCTAGTGTCCCAACTAGTAACGATAACGTGATCCCAATCCCTGTATTTTCCATTGCCTTCCGGCATACATTCATTATTTATTACCTAGATCAAATCTAGGGTTTTCTATCAAGTGCTTTCTAGATTTAACTAGAGTTTACGCTATCTGCTGAACGCTTCTCTGATTCAGGATTTATGCTATCTAGTCCAACTAGGGATTATGCTACCTGTCGAACGATGCCCCCAAGTCTAGGACACACTACCTAGAGTGGTATATGTTCCTATACTTCCCCACGCATGTATCGCGAATCGTTATCGCTTGTCTAGATGCATATGTCCTGTAATGTGCGGTCCGAGTCCTATGACAGGGCAAATCAAGGAATACAGAACTCGGTCGGGAGCTTTCAGATATCTGCCGATGCAGATGCTAAGGTCTGTTTTTATTCCAGGGGCTATGGTCCCACTTGACCCCTCCCTCAACTAATGAAAGGCACACCTTGTAAAATGAGAACTATATGCCGGCCCCCGGTGCCCCACTATCCTATGGCCATCCTCACCCATAACTAGATAGCAAGTATATGGTCTTTTGGAGTTCTCCGGCTTTCCGCTTCACGTATCTCGATTGACTCAAGATGGATGGTAGACGACGAGTTGCTATCACAGGGCTACCGTTTACTCGCCGAATCACGCCGGTCCATCCTAGTCTTTAGGTTGCCATATATTGCAACCAAGGCATACCCCTGGTTCTTCTACGCAGACCTTAACCTCTGTGAGCCCAGGAGGATCATCTGCAGCCTCACAGAGGGATACCAATAGTACCCTCAGGTCCCCTCGAAGCCTCGGGCTTCGTAACCCAATTCGTTGGAGCCTCCTTTTTACTCAGACGGACATTCGCTCCTTCCTGTGTTATACTAAGAATTACTACTTAGTTTTACTAACTAAGATTTACCACTTAGTTTCCAGAATCGTTGTTTTCTTAACTAAGGTTTACTACTTAGTTCTCTTTCCCATCAATTTGGATTGGTTAAGTGTCATTAGTCAATTCAAGCCAACTTAACACTCTTCATTTACCCTGTTAAACTGGTAAAGTGTTGTCAGTAACTCATGTTGACTTAACCCTACCACAAACCAAGTTATATTGGTTAAATATTTATTACTTAACCCTACCCATTCACCCTGTATTGGTTAAGTGTTCCTTTTTTAATTAACCTTGCCCGTCTGTGTTTAACTAACATGTTATTATTAATGGTTAAGTATTATCCCTTCATGTTTTAGACTTAACCCCATTCCTTTATCATAACCTGGTGGTTAAGTGTTCAAGTTTACTTAACCCTACGGTCTAGCCCAGCTAACATATCAAATTGGCTAAGCGTATTAGATTTTACTTAACCCCAACCTCTAGTCTAGTTAACATGTTAATTTGGCTAAGTGTATTAACTTTACTTAACCCCTACAAACCTTGTCTTGCTACCTTGAGTTTGGTTAAGTGTCTCTATGGACTTAGCCCTCCCATTCTAGCTTAACTGTGTTAAGTTGGTTAAGTGTTCCTATGGACTTAACCCTCCCATTCTAGCTTAACTGTGTTAAGTTGGTTAAGTGTTCCTATGGACTTAACCCTCCCCTTCTAGCTTAACTGTGTTAAGTGTCAGTCTGAACTTAACCCCACCCATCCGTTTAGTTATCAAGTTGAACCAGTTAAGTGTCTTAGTTAACTTAACCCTACCATTCTTGTTCTAGCTTTAACTAAATAAATTAAAGCCGCGACCACTCACATTAGACAGATATTGTTGCGAATACTGGATGTGCCGGTTGGTTCCGGGCAGGTTTACATCGCAACTCAGTCTAACCTCGGGTTAGGCATATTCGTGTTTTCTAAGTTCAAAAGGGTTTTGGTTAATTTTCAAATCAGGTTTTGAAAGTAACCATCCCGTCCGTCGGATCAGTTAGGGATAGCCAGGGAGAGCAGGAAACTTGTATTTTCCAAACCCAAGCCTAGACACTATCCTCTCTGTCACCCTAAAACTTTCTGGTGTACTATTAAAAGAGATGTCATTAATAAATCTTTAATTTGTCTAAATTTACATTTCCTCATTTAGGCCAAATTCTATAAGTAAATTATTCCTAATTTACTTATTTCCTATTTACCCTTTTAATGTAAACTGTCAACATTTATTCTTATGGCCCATTTTCCCATCTATATCATATTTATGCCTTTTGGTATGTAAACTATACCAATTAAGTGTCACTAACCATGATTTTGCTAAACCTGACGGTTATTCCCAATTATGGCCAATTTCAAATTTATACCAATATACTTATTACGCCAAATTAGCTAATCCAATTCCGATTCAACATTTTAATTCACGTTAACTAGACTTATTACTCTAGTTCACTATTCATGTAAATGCTAGATTTACATGTCAATACTAGATTCAAATTACACATCTTATAATTCATGTCAAATTTATCCAATTTGCATTTCTATGAACATGCCATAATACATGTTCCCAATGTATGCCAATTTCCAAGTTAGACTACGTTTTTAGTAAATTTCATATTTTTCCCAAACCGCATTCCGACCGTTCGTATAATCGTGATTCATTCTAGATTATAAATAAAGCTAGGTTCGTAGAAAATAGGGAATGAACCAAAGATGCTATGCAAAAGATAGACATACTAACTGGCATAAAAAGGGTTGAATAACGATGTTGGTTCAAGAACATGGGTAGACCTAACTTAATAGGTAAATTCCCAAGGTCTAAAACCAAGAATAGACAGAGTAGGTTCAAGAACATGGGTATACCTAACTTAATAGGTAAATTCCCAGGGTCTAAAACCATAGAAAATCAAGAATAGACAGAATAGAAAAATCAGGTTTAGACCCAATTTCATAGTCACAAAACTTAAGCAACACTTTCCTAGTCAGGAATCATAGGTGTTTAGTCACAGTTGTCCTTGTTATGTCATATGCAATAGTTTATGCTTTTCCTAATCAAAGGCATAGGCTTGTGTTCACAGTCAAGAAAATAATTCTCACAGTCACAGTCACAGTCATAGGCAATATTCATAGTCATAGGCAATGTCCATAGTCATAGGCATATGGTTTTAAGGTCCATAGTTTCATAGTCACGGTCTTATTTGTCCTCGAATCATAACAGTTCTTAATTAGGTTCAAGAGTATAGGCACTGATTCGAATAGAGAGAGAGAGAGATTTGGCATATTCTTTTATTCCTTTAATTTCATGTCACGAAAAGAGAAACGTTCAAATCTAAGAAGTAACTGACTTACAGAGATTAGACTAGAATAGAAAGATGGCGTTGCTACGATTCGTGCGACGTTGCTAGAAACCGTTTGCGCTAGCCTTTGATTCTTATCTTGAAGCTTTAATCTTGATTCGAACCTCTTTTTGACAAACTTGAGCAGCACTTCGTCGTCTTGATTTATTTTATATATTATTCTATTTATTATTTAATTAAGAGCAGGAGAAGAAGCCATGTTTGCCAAGAATCTTTGCAGCATAAGGGTAGAAAAGAATTGTGAATAGAGAAGGAGACGAGGGCTGCTTATATATTGTTAGGTGGACGAACCTGGTCAGAAAACGTGACCAAATACATCAGAACGAACCAGGTTCAGCAAGTTGGAAAAAGCAGGGGGGTCGACCCCCAGGTCGACTACCCAGTCGACCTGGGGGCCCCAGGTCGACTACCCAGTCGACCTGGGTGCCTTGGGTGGGAAAATTCCCGCCCAGCCCAATCTGGGTCCGATTTGAATTTTGAACTTGACATGTTTTGAAATTTGAACTTCGCTGAATCTTACGGAGGCCGTATCTTCCTCATACGGACTCCGATTTACGCAAACTCGGACTCGTTTTCATGTAGAATTCCGAGACAAACGCAATGGCGCAGCCCGTTTCCCTTGATTATGATTTTAAATTCTAATTCTGCCTTGATTTGTGAATCTTAGCGTTACAGAATTATGGGGTGTTACACACTATGTCGCCATACTAGTTCTACAATCGAATCCATTATTTCGTATTGGAAATTGGATTTCCGTCATGAGTCGGGGCAAGGAAAAATCTCCTCTCCGCTTCGAGACATTCTAGTAAATGCCGCAGGACTACACACTCTGGGTAACCCCTGGATGCTTCAGGGCCGGTCCTCTCTTTCGTTTGAGGATTAATTATTCCTGAACACACGTTTCCCGGTCCTTACAGACCTAAAATCGAGGCGCCTCGCATTCCAACAACCACATAGGTGAAAAGTAGATATAAATGTCAGGGCTGGTAGGTCACTGACACCACCATAGCTAGAAAGAAACGTCGTGCTCTCCCTGCAGTCCTTATCCCGTTTTTAACTCATACCGAGGTGTGAGGCTCGCGAATCCACGCTATACACAAAGCCAGGCCACGTAGGCCGTGCTTTGATCATCAAACACAAGACTTTGCTTTGCAACAGAAGCCTTGATCACAACATCTTGGCATGCCACATAGGCAATCCACTCCATACGACTGATTTCTATCAATATATAACCTCTGAGCTCGTACGTCTCAGAGAAGGGCGTCAAGAAAAAGAATAAATTCTCCGTCACCAAACAGATACATATTTAACAGAGATCAATCAGTATAGAACAAAATCCAATGTCAGACACACAGTCCATTTACAAGTCCGTTCTGGGTCTGAATGAAACCGGAGGCGTCAAATTCCTCGTATATCCGTCCAATCAACACATACGTTCAGACGGCTACTACTTCCGTTCCTTCACGGTAGCTACTCCAATCACGAACCTCAGCAGCGCCCATCCAACCGATACGAAGATCGCCGGTCTTGAATCGTCTTTGTATTTTCCAATTCGAATCGTTCGATCAATCATTTGAAATGAGGGTTAGCTCGGCCTTTTCAAATAATTCACGTAATTAGAATTCAAATCAATTCTTTCCATGGTTATATTATTCGACATTCATATTTCAGTTCTTTAGTATAATTTTCGTGTCAAACACATACAAACATCAAATATCAAGCAGATCAAGCCAAACTGGTTTATTTCCAATCCATGTTGCTTATAATATTTTATAACGATTTTTCGCCATTTTTATTTATTTAAAAATAGCCATATTTAATTAAACAATGTTTCAGGTCGTGCCGTGGCACTGGCGCTGTTTTTCCCCAAATTTGTTTTACACATATCGGAAAATCAAACCGTCGGATTTCTACAAAGTCTATATATCTGGGAAGATATTCCCAAAGCGAACCCAACGGTTCTAGTTTCGTGAAAATCCGACGGTCGGATCTTCCACACTAGTCGTTTGAAGTTACGGTTTCAAAATTCGAACTACAGCACCGTTATTCGATTTAATTTAATTATATTTATATTTATATATAAATATAAATGATTCTGGCGCTGTTTTTCTTTAGATTTGAATTAAACATTCCAGACAATCCAACCATTGGATTTTTACAAAGTTGGCGCCGTTGGAAATATATTTCCAAGGCGAACCCAGCGGTTGCGGTTTTAGGAAAATCCGATGGTCGGATTTCTCATACTAATCGTTTCAAATTACGATTCCAAAACACGAAATGCACGGCTTCGATTCCTTTCAATTCTATTTATATATATAAATATAGTTCATTCTTTTATTTCAAATATAGTTCATTCATTAATTTCAACATCGTTTTCACTTCAAATATTTCACTAACGCCTTTATATTTCGAATTTTTTTGCCATAACCTCCTTTGTACGGGAAGGGGTTTGGAAATTTATTGGGCCATGTTAGGTACCCAATAAATCCTATAAAGCATCCACATATTTATAGTGATCTATTCTGGTGTTTACAGGGGAGCGTGTATAGATAATAACTCCAGAGAATAAATTCTCGTCACCCTGTCAAGCCTGAGGGAGCGTGTATTTTTAGTTACTCCAGAGGATAAATCCTCGTCACCTCGTCCCGTGTGGGAATAAATAGTCCATGTGCCGTATCTAACGACTAGAGAGACGTGATTATTGTCAACTCCAGACCCGTGTGGGGTTTTAATTAATCTGGCAATTTATCGTTATATTTTACATAGTCCATATCAGTCGTCAGTTGAAACTGTAGCATATAATCATCGCCATACAAGCCTCTCGCTCGTATGGTAAATCTTCCACCTCGTCACACAAGCTCCAAATGCTTATGTGGAATATGATGAAGTATGCCTATCGTCAAGGAGTATGCTATGTAGTGTAGTTCAAAATTAATTGTTACTATCCTATGACGATGTTTATTATTTCACACAGAATAACCAGCACTCTGCATCCAATGGCATTCACAGGAGTTGATATAAAAATAAAATTGCGCAGCCAACTCATCAAGGCTTACCTATTTGTCGGGCACACAAATAATTTCTTTACTCTACAGCTAATCCATTTTTCCTGTTCGACACATGTATATATATGCAGAACAAAGCTAATAATAACATTTATAGCAAACTAATATTTATTTCAACACGTGTGTATTTTTTTCAAAGCGTATACATGATAAAAGAAATTTTTTTATCATCAAAAATATTTATTCAACACGTGAATGTTTTTAACACTTCATATTCACAATAAAAATGTAGTTTTTATTGTCTATTCAATTTATTTTAATATACGAATAACATTCAACACATGAATTTCGATTCAACGAATGAATTTCAATTCAACACATGAATATTCTCCATAGTTTGTATATATATATAAATGTGATTTTTATCGCTAAAGCTATTTGTTTAAAATTTGAATAACATTCAACACATGAATTTCAACTCAACAAATGAATTTCGATTCAACACATGAATATTCTCTATAGTTTGTATATATATAAAAACGTGATTTTTATCGTTACATCTATTTATTTAAAATTCGAATAACATTCAACACATGAATTTCAACTCAACGAATGAATTTCAATTCAACACATGAATATTCTCTATGGTTTGTATATATATAAAAATGTGATTTTTATCGTTAAATCTATTTGTTTAAAATTCGAATAACATTCAACACATGAATTTCAACTCAACGAATGAATTTCAATTCAACACATGAATATTCTCTGTAGTTTGTATATATATAAAAATATATTTTTATCGTTAAATCTATTTATTTAAAATTCGAATAACATTCAACATATGAATTTCAACTCAACGAATGAATTTCAATTCAACACATGAATATTCTCTATAGTTTGTATATATTTAAAAATGTGATTTTTATCGTTAAATCTATTTGTTTAAAATTCGAATAACATTCAACACATGAATTTCAACTCAACGAATGAATTTCAATTCAACACATGAATATTGGTTTCAACATATGTAATTAATTTCAACAAATGAAAATTATTCTAACACATGAATATTTCAGAAAATTTCGGCAGCATAACGGCAGGGTAGTTAAAACCAGGACCGTCCCTAGTACGACTCCTCGCTCTACCTTAAAACCTCGCAGTTTTTTACAATGGGGATCATGCATCTAGTTCGCACGCAGGCGGCATGTTTTATTTTCATTTCCACAATCCTATTCTAATTTGTTTCAACCACAAGAGGGTATTTTTCAACCACAAAGGTATCTTTCAACCACAATATCAACCACAAACAATTATTTCCAACCATTCGTCATACCATATAATATCACGCCAATCACAAGCAATAAATATCGTCCATGGTCTGTGGATGAGGGGAGTGTATATATATATATATATATATATATATTATTTCTATAATTCACTTGCATTTCATCACAATTCAAAGCGTATATGTTTCATACAACGCTTGTATAATTTATACATCACTAATATAACTTATACAACACATGTACATGAGGTATACAATGCGTATATAATTTACACTTCGCTTATATAATTTATACAACACGATTCCATTCACACAATTTAATTTAGATTCCTCACATTGTTTTTTGAAGTGCTAAAAATCGTATGAAGATCAGAAAAATCCATGGCTTCTGCAAGATGGTAGAGAGCCTCCCTGCGGTCCCGATGTTTCCTGTTTCATCGAATTTCGTTAAAACACTAAAAAGATATGATTTTTCAAAGTTTTGCAACACTTAAAAGTGTTATTTTCAATTCAGAAATTTCAAGCAGATAAATTTCAAACCTTCAAAACTAGGTTTTTAATTTTCGATCAATCCGTGCTGTTTCGTCACGATCAGATGCTGCGACGTCGAAGAGCTTCGAACAGGCTTCCCAGCGCCTGTGGTGGCAGCGAACTCGACGGCTCCAGTGATGATCGGCGGCCCTCCAAAGGTGGAGACTTCCTGGCTAAAATTCGACGCGAATATGGGATGGTTTTAGACGAGGCTGGGGTTGATTGAAAGAGGGGAGGAAGGCGATCGGAAAAGCCAACTGGAGGCGGTGGCGAAAACGCTTGTGGCGGCGGCGATGAGTCCTGGAAGTTTCGAGCGGGTTTCGTCGTTCGTTCGTGAGAGGGTTGACCAGTTTTCAAATGATAGAGAAAATGAAGATATTTTCTATTATATTTAATTTTAAATTCCCAAAATATCCCTTTTTAACCAACGTACATCAATTTCAACCCAACGACTGTCGCCCCTAGCTAAATACCCCCATTCCGGACATAATGGGATATGTTTCGTTGGCCAATTCGACTATTACAGTCAGTTATTTTTCAAATTAAAGTATAAAACATTTAATATTCAATTTGAACGTACATTTCAATTTGCTAGGGCCACAAACTGAATCGAAAAATTCCAGAAAAATAAATCTAGCTTTGTTTTGACAATACGGTGCCAACAAAACCAGTTTTGTCGAATTCTGAGATCATATGCAAAATGTCCATTTTCAGGTCGACCCATTTTAACAGAAATTGACCAATCACATTTTCTTTTGTCCCGCTCACATACTAGCTTCAAAAATTATGAAATTTGAAACCTAGCAATAGTTTGACATCCTGGATCCAACAAAAGTGGGTTCGTCGAATTCCGAGGTCGAATGCAAAATATCTATTTTCAAGGGCTATATATTCTATATAGCGACTTTTCTGAAAATTCATTTGGCCATAACTTTTGATTCCTGTTATGAAACTTCGATTTTTTAGATTCGTTAGAAAGGTATTCACAAACAGATTTAAATATTTTTGGTTTCGCTAAAATCTGTTATATTTTCCACCCGGTACAGTCAGACAAAGTTTGTATTCAAATTTTCAAACTGCCTCACTATTCCCAATTCCTTATTTTATTGAAATATGTTATTTCAATTGTTTAAATTCTTTGACAATAACCAATTTTAAAAATTTTAAATTGGTTCACATTTTCCGGGTTATTACAATCTCCCCCACTTAAAACTTTTCATCCTCGAAAAGGGAACATCAGTAAAGTAGGAAATAAAATGTAAATGCAAAGTATTTTAAAGGTACCTTGCACCGGAGTTAGTCAGAGATGTCCACTCTGCATTTGGGGTAGGCTTGTTTAATGCTTTCCTCAGTCTCCCAAGTACAGTCTCTAGGATCACTACTCCACTGCACTTTTACTAAATGAATCTTCTTGCTCCTTAGCTCTCTAGTTTCTTTGCCAACGATCTTCAATGGCTCTCTTCTGACTACTAATTCTGGAGTTATTTCCACGTCCTATTGTGCTACTTCTTCTACAACAAGATCTGGATCATGCACATGTTTTCTGAGTTGAGACACGTGGAACACATCATGCACTCCAGGCAACCAATCAGGTAATGAAACCCTATATGCCAGAGTTCCAATCCATTCGAGTATAGGAAAGGGACCAATAAATCTCGGTGCCAACTTTCCAGTTTTGCCAAATATGATCACTCCCCTCATCAGAGAAACTCTTAAATAAACATAGTCGCCAACGGCAAATGATAAATCTCTTCTCCTCGCATCAGCATAACTTTTCTGTCGGCTTTGTGCGGTTTTCAATCGCTTCTTAATGAAATCGACTTTATCGGATGCTTCTCGAATCATATCGGGCCCTAACACATGTCTATTGCCAGGTTCTACCCAACATGCGGGAGATCTGCACGGTCTACCATATAACGCTTCAAATGGAGACATTCCCAAACTTTCTTGATAGCTATTGTTATAAGAGAATTCGGCTAAATGTAAGTGATCTTCCCATGAGCCGCCAAAATCAATAACGTAAGCCCGCAGTAAATCTTCTAGAATTCTATTCACCCGCTCAGTTTGGCCGTCTGTCTGAGGGTGATAAGCGGTGCTTAGATTCAATTTGGTTCCCAATTCTGTCTGGAATGCTTCCCAGAATTTGCTAGTAAATAGGGGATCTCTATAGCTGACTATATTGAGCGGCACTCCATGCAGTTTAACTATTTCTTTGAAGTAAATCTGTGCTAAACTTTGAGCCGTTCTATTGGATCAGACAGGTATGAAATGGGCAGTCTTCGTGAAGCGATCTACGATCACCCATATATTGTCGTTTTCTTTCTTAGTTCGAGGCAAACCATTAATGAAGTCCATCGAAATTTGCTCCTACTTCTATCCTGGAATTTCTAATGGTTGCAATAGTCCAGCCAATTTCTGCTGATCGCTCTTAACTAGCTGACAAGTGGAGCATCTTTTAACATATAATCAAATATCTCTTTTCATCACCTTCCACCAAAGGGTGCGTTTGAGGTCGTTATACATTTTGCTCACACCGGGATGGATACTGAGTTTGGACCTGTGACATTCATCAAGCACTTCCGTCTTTAGCTCGGAGATGTCAGGAACACAAATTCTTCCTTTTAATCTCAGAACTCCCTCACTATCCACTTGGAAGCTGGAGTCTATGCCTTCTTTGATTCTTTTGACCATCTCCTTAGCAAAATTATCTTCTTTCTGAAGGGTCAAGATCCTGTCAATTAATGAAGACGTAATGATAAAACTGGCAATGATTTCATTCTTTCTGCTGAGTGCATCTGCTACAACATTGGCTTTTCCTGGAGTGTATAGAATCTCAAAATCATATGCTGCTAGGAATTCTAACCAACGCTGTTGTCTCAAGTTTAGATCTTTCTGAGTGAATAGATACTTCAATGATTGATGATTGGTAAATAGTTCGAACTTCTCGCCCAATAAATAATGCCTCCAGATTCTCAAAGCAAACACGATAGCTAACAACTCAAGATCATGAGTTGCATAGTTTCTTTCATGCGGCTTCAGCTGACGGCTGGCATAAGCGACCACTTGGCCTTTTTGCATTAATACAGCGCCAAGCCCTCTAATAGAAGCGTATGTCTATACAGTCAAGTCTTGGTTGCCTTCTATAATTGTCAATACCGGAGCAGTTGTCAATTTCAGTTTCAGCTCCTGGAAAGCTTCTTCACATTCGGGAGTCCATTTGAATTTCTCATGCTTCTTTGTAAGCTTTGTCAATACACCAGATATCTTTGAAAAATCCTGAACGAATTTCTGATAGTAACTAGCCAATCCAAGGAAACTTCGAACTTCTGTGGGGGTAGTAGGTTGTTTCCAGTTCTGAATCGCTGTAATTTTGCTTGGATCTACAGCAATCCCTTCCTTTGATACGACATGGCCTAGGAACTTAACTTCATCCTGCCAGAAGACACACTTAGAAAATTTAGCTTTCAAGACATTTCTCCTCAGAATTATCAACACTTGTTCTAAATGTTTTGCATGCTCGCCTTCTGACTTGGAGTAGATTAAAATGTCATCGATGAAGACCAGAACAAATTTATTCAATACACCACGGAACACTCTGTTCATAAGATCGACGAAATATGCCGGAGCGTTACACAAGCCGAACGACATTACTAACCATTCGTAGAATAAATAGGGACCCCTGAAGGCTGTCAAAGGAACACAGTCCTCGGCTATACGTAATTGGTGGAAACTTGTAGTTAGGTCCATCCTGGAGAATACTGTTGCCCCATTTAATTGATCTAACAGATCATCTATACGTGGCAAGGGATATTTGTTCTTCAGTGTCTGCTTATTGAGATCTCGGTAATCAACACAAAGTCATAGAGTACCGTCTTATTTCGGGACAAACACTACTGCTGCTCCCCAAGCTGAAAAGCTCGGTCTAATCAGACCTTTCCAAAGCAACTCTCGAGTTTGGCTACCTAACTCCTCTTTTTCTTTCGGGGCCATTCTTCTAATTGGATGTACTACTGGTCGGGCATTAGGAATTAGATCTATTCTAAATTCAATTTCTCTTTGCGGGGGTAAGCTTTCGACTTCTTCGAACACATCCGCATAGTTTTTAACGACCGGTATCTTTTCTAATGAAGTGGGAGTAACTTCTAAAGAAGACCAAAATTCTTTTCTATTAATTTCTGAGCCATGGCATGGTATATATATATTTCCAAGATTCGTTTCGACTTTAACGATCCTTTCGGCACATCTAACTTCCACCTTGTATTTTGGTTAACCATTCCAAACCGAGAATAACATCGAATTCAGATAAATTCATGATGATTTAGTGGATGGGAAACTTGTAACATGAATAAGAGATAGGCACTCTGCAGTACGAATTGAGACTAACAGAACCTCCTATCGGGTTTTGAACTTTAATTGATTCCTTTAGACTTCTTACTTTTAACTTTAACTTGCTAATAGTGTCACTAGAAATGAAGCTACGTGATGCACCAGTATCAAAAAGTACATAAACTGGAATATTTTTAATGGTAAGGGTACCTCCCAAGACGTCGGGTTTATCTGATCCATCGGTGATAGCTGGCGGGGTCTCCCCGTCATACACATGAGCCACTTGTGCATTCTACTTCAGAGGACAATTCCTGCTGTAGTGCCCTTTCTTATGGCAGTTGTAACATTCGGCTGAGCTGCGGTCTGGATTTGCCTTTAGCTTCTTTGGGGCTTTGCGCACATTAGAAAAATGTCCCGTCTTCCCGCAGTTATAGCAGCTCCCTTTTGGTATCTTCCCAGATTGCTGAGTAGCGGCCACTGAAATGATGGACTCTAGCTGATCTGCTGAAGCTTTGCGCTTGTTTCCAGCTTGGCTTTTGGCGCGGTCTTGGTTGGAGTGTCTTTCATCCATATCTTCATAATTGCAGGCCATTTCCACTAATTCTGAGAATGAGAGCTTGATGTTGCTCATGGCCCTGTCATGGTACTTGCGCCGTAGCCCAAATATAAACCTCTTGTTCTTAGCTTTGGTGGCCATAATAAGCTCTGGAGCATAGCGCGACAGCTGAGTGAATTTATTGAGGTAATCTTAGATAGAGAGATCTCCCTGTTGGAGATTAGCAAACTACTCTCGCATCCGCTCTAAGGCCTGCTCAGGTACGAACTTCTCCTTGAACATGGTCTTGAATTGCTCCCGGGTCCTAACAGTACCTGCCACATCTTCTGAGGTGATGGCATCCCACCACAACTCTGCTTCTTCCTGTAAGAGCCAAATACCTAGACGTGCTTTGTTGTTGGTCCCCAATCCCATGCCCTCAAAAATCTTTTCACAGGTCTTCAACCAAGCAATAGCCTCTGTCACTGTACCAAGGACAGAAAAGGGTTTCCCCCCAGGTTCCTATATCTCTTTGCTACTCTGTCTAGCTCAAAGTCCTGGGGTGCTGGTGGTTGTATAATATGGCCCTCCTCAGCTACGGGGATATTCCCCCATCCTCCTGCTATGCCTGCTCGGCCTCCACGGCCACCTCCTGCTACTGCTGCTCGTGTAGCCATCAGATAGAGTACTGTATAAGCAAGAAAAGAGTTAAGCTCACAGAAATGATAACTTTCATATATGATAAAGCAGGGGAACATAAGGAAAGGTAATGATGTACTGATCAAATTGTTTTGCTAATCTGCTTAGCTCATTCTAGGACATCGCTAATCCTATCTCTAATGAGCTACTCGCCTTAGAACACTACTGATTCTATTCTGATGAGGTGTTTAATGTGTTAGATTCCGGAACTAAGGTTAACCAAAGCTCTGATACCAACTGTGATGATCCCAAAATCCATGTGACGGTATTAAGGATAATCATTGGAATATAACACATCAATCATCATAGCAGAGTACAGGTAATAGCAAAGACAATAAATAGAATAATTTTTCATAGATATGACAGCGGAATCATAACATGCAACAACATCAGAATAGCACAACGTAGGATATAACTTAGTAAATAAAAGGGAAATGATTAGTCACCATCGCCATAGGTGGAATATATACATACAGTGAGACATAATAAGGGTATCAGTCTACATCGCCGAAGGCGGTACATATACATACGATAGTAAGTACTGGAAGTAAAACAGTCTGCATCGCCTGTGGCGGAATCATAATATATATACAATAATGGCGGAAAATGTCAAAGTCATCTCGGTGAAGTCAGCCTCGCCATGAGCCAAAAATGCACTCCATACTACAGTGCTGAGGCAAAAATGCACTCCATACTACAGTGCTGAGCCAAAACAACCTGTCACCTGTGAACTAGGCTGCCCGTGTGAAAATAAGGGCACCCGCGTTTGCAAAGTGAAACAAACAACGAGTCAGTCATGGGGACTGGTGTGAGAAATCTACTTAACAGTTTAAAGAACAAGAATAAGCAAATCATAGGACCACGCCACTTTCGCGGAACGGGTTTACTCTAGTGATTGCTGGTGCATTTAAAACAAAGTAAATTCTTTGAAAACAACGCAATGCTTTTAAAAAGGATGAAGCCGTTATAAGACTCAAGTCCCATCATACAATGCAACGCAAGCCGGAGGATAGAGTTTTTACCTTATAATGGCCAAATATGCTTAATACGTGTAAAGCAAAATCATTTGATATTATTACTAGTGCATATATGTTTCAAAAACGAATTGCATCATAATAATCAATCATAAACGACATAAGTGCCCCATACCACTATGTCGCCATATTAGTTCTACAATCGAATCCGTTATTTCATATTGAAAATTGGATTTCCGTCATGAGTCGAGGCAAGGGGCAAGCTCCTCTCCGCTTCGAGACATTCTAGCAAATGCCTCAGGACTACACACTCTGGGTAACCCCTGGATGCTTCAGGGCCGGTCCTCTCTTACGTTTGAGGATTAATTATTCCTGAACACACGTTTCCCGGTCCTTACAGACCTAAAATCGAGCCACCTCGCATTCCAATAACCACATAGGTGAAAAGTAGATATAAATGTCAGGGCTGGTAGGTCACTGACACCACCATAGCTAGAAAGAAACGTCATGCTCTCCCTACAGTCCTTATCCCGTTTTTAACTCATACCGCGGTGTGAGGCTCGCGAATCCACGCTATACACAAAGCCAGGCCACGTAGGCCGTGCTTTGATCATCAAACACAAGACTTTGCTTTGCAACAGAAGCCTTGATCACAGCATCTTGGCATGCCACATAGGCAATCCACTCCATACGACTGATTTCTATCGATATATAACCTCTGAGCTCGTACGTCTCAGAGAAGGGCGTTAAGCAAAAGAATAAATTCCCCGCCGCCAAACAGATATATATTTAATAGAGATCAATCAGTATAGAACAAAATCCAATGTCAGACACACAGTCCATTTACAAGTCCGTTATGGGTCTGAACGAAACCGGAGGCGTCATATTCCTCGTATGTCCGTCCAATCAACACATACGTTCAGACGGCTACTACTTCCGTTCCTTCACGGTAGCTACTCCAATCAGGAACCTCAGCAGCGCCCATCCAACCGATACGAAGATCGTCGGTCTTGAATTATCTTTGTATTTTCCAATTCGAATCGTTCGATCAATTATTTCAAATGAGGGTTAGCCCGGCCTTTTCAAATAATTCACGTAATTAGAATTCAAATCAATTCTTTCCATGGTTATATTATTCGACATTCATATTTCAGTTCTTTAGTATAATTTTCGTGTCAAACACATACGACCATCAAATATCAAGCAGATCAAGCCAAACTGGTTTATTTCCAATCCATGTTGCTTATAATATTTTATAACGATTTTTCGCCATTTTTATTTATTTAAAAATGGCCATATTTAATTAAACGACGTTTCAGGTCATGCCATGGCACTAGCGCTGTTTTTCCCCTAATTTGTTTTACACATATCGTAAAATCTAACCGTCGGATTTCTACAAAGTCTATATCACTGGGAAGATATTCCCAAAGCGAACCCAATGGTTCCAGTTTCGTGAAAATCCGACGGTCGGATCTTCCACACTAGTCGTTTGAAGTTACAGTTTCAAAATTCGAACTACAGCGCCGTTATTCGATTTAATTTAATTATATTTATATTTATATATAAATATAAACGATCTTGGCTCTGTTTTTCTTTATATTTGAATTAAACATTCCAGACAATCCACCCATTGGATTTTTACAAAGTTGGTGCCGTTGGAAAGATATTTCCAAGGCGAACCCAGCGGTTGCGGTTTCAGGAAAATCTGATGGTCGGATTTCTCGTACTAATCGTTTCAAATTACGATTCCAAAACACGAACTGCACGGCTTCGATTCCTTTCAATTCTATTTATATTTATATATATAAATATAGTTCATTCTTTTATTTCAAATATAGTTCATTCATTAATTTCAACATCGTTTTCACTTCAAATATTTCACTAACGCCTTTATATTTCGAAAAATTTCCCCATAACCTCCTTTGTACGGGAAGGGATTTGGAAATTTATTGGGCCGTGTTAGGTACCCAATAAATCCTATAAAGCATCCACATATTTATAGTGATATATTCTGGTGTTTACAGGGGAGCGTGTATAGATAATAACTCCAGAGAATAAATTCTCGTCACCCTGTCAAGCCTGAGGGAGCGTGTATTTTTAATTACTCCAGAGGATAATTCCTCATCACCTCGTCCCGTGTGAGAATAAATAGTCCATGTGCCGTATCTAATGACTAGAGAGACGTGATTATTGTCAACTCCAGACCCGTGTGGGGTTTTAATTAATCTGGCAATTTATCGTTATATTTTATATAGTCCATATCAGTAGTCAGTTCAACCTGTAGCATATAATCATCGCCATACAAGCCTCTCGCTCGTATGGTAAATCTTCCACCTCGTCACACAAGCTCCAAATGCTTATGTGGAATATGATGAAGTATGCCTATCGTCAAGGAGTATGCTATGTAGTGTAGTTCAAAATTAATTGTTACTATCCTATGGCGATGTTTATTATTTCACACAGAATAACCAGCACTTCGCATCCAATGGCATTCACAGGAGTTGATATAAAAATAAAATTGCGCAGCCAACTCATCAAGGCTTACCTATTTGTCGGGCACGCAAATAATTTCTTTACTCTACAGCTAATTCATTTTTCCTGTTCGACACATGTATATATATGCAGAACAAATCTAATAATAACATTTCTAGCAAACTAATATTTATTTCAACACGTGTGTATTTTTATCAAAGCGTATACACGATAAAAGAAATATTTTTATCATCAAAAATATTTATTCAACACGTGAATGTTTTTAACACTTCATATTCACAATAAAAATGTAGTTTTTATTGTCTATTCAATTTATTTTAAAATACGAATAACATTCAACACAAGAATTTCGATTCAACGAATGAATTTCAATTCAACACATGAATATTCTCCATAGTTTGTATATATATAAAAATGTGATTTTTATCGCTAAAGCTATTTGTTTAAAATTCGAATAACATTCAACACATGAATTTCAACTCAACGAATGAATTTCGATTCAACACATGAATATTCTCTATAGTTTGTATATATATAAAAATGTGATTTTTATCGTTAAATCTGTTTATTTAAATATCGAATAACATTCAACACATGAATTTCAACTCAACGAATGAATTTCAATTCAACACATGAATATTCTCTATGGTTTGTATATATATAAAAATGTGATTTTTATCGTTAAATCTATTTATTTAAAATTCGAATAACATTCAACACATGAATTTCAACTCAACGAATGAATTTCAATTCAACACATGAATATTCTCTATAGTTTGTATATATATAAAAATGTGATTTTTATCGTTAAATCTGTTTATTTAAAATTCGAATAACATTCAACACATGAATTTCAACTCAACGAATGAATTTCAATTCAACACATGAATATTCTCTATAGTTTGTATATATATAAAAATGTGATTGTTATCGTTAAATCTATTTGTTTAAAATTCGAATAACATTCAACACATGAATTTCAACTCAACGAATAAACTTCAATTCAACACATGAATATTGGTTTCAACATATGTAATTAATTTCAACAAATGAAAATTATTCTAACACATGAATATTTCAGAAAATTTCGGCAGCATAACAGTAGGGTAGTTAAAACCGGGACCAACCCTAGTACGGCTCCTCGCTCTACCTTAAAACCTCGCGGTTTTTGACAATGGGGATCATTCATCTAGTTCGCACGCAGGCGGCATGTTTTATTTTCATTTCCACAATCCTATTCTAATTTGTTTCAACCACAAGAGGGTATTTTTCGACCACAAAGGTATCTTTCAACCACAATATCAACCACAAACAATTATTTCCAACCATTCGTCATACCATATAATATCACGCCAATCACAAGCAATAAATATCGTCCATGGTCTGTGGACGAGGGGAGTGTGTATATATATATATATATATATTATTTCTATAATTCACTTGAATTTCATCACAATTCAAAGCATATATGTTTCATACAACGTTTGTATAATTTATACATCGCTAATATAACTTATACAACACATGTACATGAGGTATACAATGCGTATATAATTTACACTTCGCTTATATAATTTATACAACACGATTCCATTCACATAATTTAATTTAGATTCCTCACATTGGTTTTTGAAGTGCTAAAAATCGTATGAAGATCAGAAAAATCCGCGTCTTCTGCTAGATGGTAGAGAGCCTCCCTGCGGTCCCGATGTTTCCTGTTTCATCGAATTTCGTTAACACACTAAAAAGATATGATTTTTCAAAGTTTTGCAACACTTAAAAGTGTTATTTTCAATTCAGAAATTTCAAGCAGATAACTTTTCAAACCTTCAAAACTAGGTTTTTAATTTTTGATCAATCCGTGCTGTTTCGTCACGATCGGATGCTGCGACGTCGAAGAGCTTCGAACAGGCTTCCCAGCGCCTGTGGTGGCAGTGAACTCGACGGCTCCAGTGATGATCGGCGTCGCTCCAAAGGTGGAGACTTCCTGGCTGAAATTCGACGCGAATACGGGATGGTTTCAGACGAGGCTGGGGTTGATTGAAAGAGGGGAGGAAGGCGATCGGAAAAGCCAACTAGAGGCGGTGGCGAAAATGCCTGTGGCGGTGGCGATGAGTCCTGGAAGTTTCGAGCGGGTTTCGCCGTTCGTTCGTGAGAGGGTTGACCAGTTTTCAAATGAGAGAGAAAATGAAGATATTTTCTATTATATTTAATTTTAAATTCCCAAAATACCCCTTTTTAACCAACGTACACCAATTTCAACCCAACGACTGTCGCCCCTAGCTAAATACCCCCATTCCGGACACAATGGGATATGTTTCGTTGGCCAATTCGACTGTTATAGTCAGTTATTTTTCAAATTAAAGTATAAAACATTTAATATTCAATTTGAACGTACATTTCAATTTGCTAGGGCCACAAACTGAATTGAAAAATTGCAGAAAAATAAATCTAGCTTTGCGTTGACGATACGGTCCCAACAAAACCAGTTTCGTCGAATTCTGAGATCATATGCAAAATGTCCATTTTTAGGTCGACCCATTTTAACAGAAATTGACCAATCACATTTTCTTTTTCCCCGCTCACATACTAGCTTCAAAAATTATGAAATTTGAAACCTAGCAATAGTTTGACATCCCGGATCCAACAAAAGTGGTTTCGTCGAATTCCGAGGTCGTATGCAAAATATCTATTTTCAAGGGCTATATATTCTATATAGTGACCTTTATGAAAATTCATTTGGCCATAACTTTTGATTCCTGTTATGAAACTTCGATTTTTCAGATTCGTTAGAAAGGTATTCACAAACAAATTTAAATATTTTTGGCTTCGCTAAAATCTGTTATATTTTCCACCCGGTACAGTCAGACAAAGTTTGTATTCAAATTTTCAAACTGCCTCACTATTCCCAACTCCTTATTTTATTGAAATATGATATTTCAATTGTTTAAATTCTTTGACAATAACCAATTTTAAAACTTTTAAATTGGTTCACATTTTCCGGGTTATTACACGACGTGTGAGTAAGCCTTGAGAGTTGTTAACCCAAGTTACCTAATAAATAAGAAAATATGATTGAACAGTATATATAGGATTATCCAAAGTGTATAGTTTAAATCCAGTCACCAGAACTTGTATTCTGACCCCCCTCCTCATAATATACTCGCAGGTTAGATTTGTTGCAGGGACATGATAGCCTTGGATATTGGTTAGGCCGTATTATTAATACGGTAAGGCTATATTTTGATTATATTATATTTTATCCATTCCACTGTGAGATATTTTCTGAGCTCCGACATATTTTATGTCTCTGTCTTTTCTGCAGGATACCAGAGCAACTCAATCCGAGTTTCGATAGATTGGATTTTTTGAAAAAAAATCGGTCTGTCGAAATTGGGATTGTTGCAGAACACCCAACCTAATACAAATATCTTCATGCCTTACTACTCTAACTATACATTATGTTGGTTTCAAACTCAACACACACATAAATTCTTACCCATATAGCAATTTCACTCGCAGAAACACACAACTCGGCACAACGGGCAAACAGAAGGAAAGGAGGATGAATTTAGATTTTTACCAAAATTTGCAAAAGCTAAATAAAATTTAGGTCATATTGAGTTAAATTTTAGGATCGGTTAATTTTAGAATTTCAATATGTAACAAACATAAAAATTATTTCAAATTATTTTATCTTTAATTTAACAAAAAGGAAAAACTGTATTTGGATAAAATATGAAGAAGATATGAGAGAAACAGCGATAGACAATTTTTGGGTCAAAAATATGAACCCAAAAATGCATTTGAAAGACTGGCGATTTCGACTTGAAAAATTTGTAAATCTGAAAAGTGTTCAATATAAAAGTTTTAGCTATTTAAATTTCACACAATTTGAATAAAGTAAAAAGTGAATTAGGGTCCAAACAGCAAGTTATGGCCTCCACAACATAGGTCAAAATCTAAAAAAAAAGAGGAAATTGGGATTTATGGTTAGGGTTTTCGAGTGGGATCTAATTGCTAGAGGTGGAGGAAGGTCGACCAGGTGTAGTGGTGGTGACTGGTCAGAAGAAGAAGGTGAACACGTTTGAGAAGGTGAGTATGGGATTCATACGTGAAAAATAAAGAGGAGAGAGAAGACGGATAAGAGGTATGTTGACTTTTGCTATTCTTTGCAAATTTATATGAGATTTGATTTTCTCTCTTTTTTGCAATTGATTTGAAGAAATTTTAGATCTAGATTCAGAATGAAAGAGAGAGAAGGAGATAAAGAGATCGAAGAAAATAGAATGAGAAGAAAGAAAAAACACATTATATTTTATTTATGTGAGAAAACGTCACGTAATTCTTAAATGAAAATTTAATACAGATGTCCCTACAGATTCAGTACACCTATTTAAATTCAATATAGGAATAAATGCTAACTAATACATTAGGGATACTTGCATGCTACAAATAATATGTATATAACAAAACATCATCCATTTTGCGATTTATTTTATAATTACAAACGCGAATTCCGACAGAGAAGTTGAATTCCAATGAACGAAAAATGTTGGATGCCTAGAATTCAACATCGATTCATAAAGAAATATGAATTCAAATTTTGATGAATTTTAAATTTTGGTTTGAATTCAAATTTTAACCAGTCTTGAACCAAAATTGACTTTTTAGAAAATTTATATTTTAACATATTTGGAACATCGATATATTCACTCATTCAATTTTATTATTTAAAATTAATTTTTTTATAAATCTACTTAAATTTAAATAACACAATTTTAATCATTTAAGCAATTACATTCAAATTTGACTGTTGTTTGATTTCAATATTCAACATTACTTATTATTGTTCATTTACAAAAATAAATTCATTTATTTCATCCAATTCAAATAACTGGAGTTCTAAATATTACAATTTTAAATTCCGATCAAATAACTAACTATAGACCTATTAAAAATTTGGTTTGTTACAATTCTTAATGATAGGAGCTGTCGTGTGATCGTGCGTCATATAAATGTGTATCGATAAACGATTTAAAATTATAATATGATTTTAAAAGCTAAATTTTTCATATAATCGAATTAGTTCTCGAAACTAATTACATTATGTTCGGAATATAGGTTTTTAGCTATGAACGAGAGTGAGCGCGTCTCGTTTTGAGTTTGGAACTTTTTGGGCTCAATGAATAATGATTTGAAGAAGGCTATATAACCATCTTCTTCTCCTTACTCTTGGACCCTAGCCTCCTTTTGCAAATCAGTGGCCAAAATCCGTCGATTTAATACATTTACAACTAACTAAAACTCCCAACATGAAAGTTGTTCGTATAGATGAAACGCATCTGAGTTGGCTGTTCGTTGATCATATGATGGAGGTGGCTTGAATTTAGCCAATATGAAAACTACCCTCGTTTTGTTCTTTTGATGATAGTTCAGTAATGGTGAACTTTCAGGTCAAGTCACCTGAAGGAGAAATGCGAGTGAGAGGAAGATATACCTATCTGTGGTGGTCTGAGGCGCTGGCGTAGCATATAGGTGGAGTTAGGTAAAGACTAACGTTTTCCACTCATTTTTAGATATAGCGCGAACCGCGAAGTGGTGAGGGGTAGCATTGGGCGCAGGGGTGTTAGATGGGGAGACGGTGGCAATAGTGATGATGGCAGGGGTCTAGTGGCTTGGAGGCGGCATTGTGATGAAATTTGGAGAGTGAGAAATGTGGCGTTCATTTGAACCTGGGAATGAAGAAATAGAGGGTGATTATATTAAGCTAATGAAAATGACCAACTTCTAACGACGTCATTTGGTGTTAGTATAATTATTTTAATTAAAGTTAAATCTTGTAACATACGTAACTCTTTCGTACAAAGTCAGATTTGCACACGACAAGTTGTGTTGGATTCGTGCTCATGAATCCTACACCTGTTTGAACTTAGATAAAACAACGTGAAAACGTTGATTGGTGGATGGTGAGTTAACTCTCACACACTTATTGATATTTATGAGTTAAAACCCACCTCTGAAATACTATTGTAGCATAAGATAGTATTTACTATTGATTACCTATTTAATTGTATGATTGGATGAATTATTGTTGATTTGGTTGGTAATTGTTATATACTCCCGCCTGTAAAGCGGAGACCTTTGACACTATCTGCTTTAAGAGGAAGATTCATCCTATATGAATTTATATTTATTATCTAATTGTCATGCATATATGTACTGATATATGAGTTGTGATGTAGGGGGACAAGTTGAAGGGATCCAACAAGATTACTTAATGTTTTGGATGTTATTCGCTTTCATTTTATACATCTATAAACTTTCTAACCTAAGTATCACTAAAACTTGATGTGGACGATATTTGCTGAATTAAATCCAGTATTTCTACATTATTAATCAATAAACAGTGCTAGTTAAGTTATTGGTGGTAGATCGCTTATATTCAGCATTTTGAATATAAAGATTTGTTTTAAGGAAGAATTATCCAAGTTTTGAAGATATAAACAACAAAAGTAAGATTTTGATATGACTTCATATACGATTTATACGATGAAATTTTATAAATAAATGAAGATTTTATAATCGAATCTTATTAAGGATTTTATACATGATTATATAACGAATTTCTATTTTGTAAACAAGTTTATAAATATTGTTTTCAAGTGTTGAAACTTAACTAAATTTATAAAAGAAGTTTACGAAGTTGTATAAAACAAAGTTTTGTAAATGAATAAATTTTTATAAACCATTTACAGGTGTTTGAACTAACTTATATAAAACTACGTTTGAACTTGTAAGAAACTTATACGACAACAAATTTGCCCTTTCACAGTATCTCAGTAACGCCGTGAAAACCTTTAACCATGTTTGGATGAACATGTTTACTAACAAGCTGTAATAGGTTCTAGAAGTGTCACAGTACATTTAAAATGCTGCAGAAAATAAACATACTACAACGTTTCAAATAGTGTTGTTCTTATATCTATACAACATTTTATATTTTTTCAAAAATGTTGTCAACTTCACTTTTCTACAGAATTTTGCCACATGTCACAGCGTTCTCTAAACTTTACATGTTCACTATTCTACGGCATTTTGTTTATTGTTTAGATATAATCCTCGATGTTATTCTTCGATGTGTCATCATTTTTCATAGTTTTTTCATTTTCTATGGAGTTTTTGTTGTGCATCTATTACAAAATTCTTCATTTTCTATAGCATTTTTACACAGTGCATATATATTCAAAATAATCGCTAAATACAAACAACACAAAATAATTATAATCTTAAAACTCTATCATATTAGCTACAATAATTCCATATGCCAAATAGACAATAGTCGTAAATAACATTTTTTTAATCAACGTTTCCATCAAAGATGTTACTAACATTTTTTACAAAATGTGCTAACTAAAATATAAATCGCTGAAAGTCGAAGCTCGTGTGCTCCAAAGTTGAATTTCCTACATGTAGAAAAAATTGAAATTAAAACCGGAAAAACATAATCATGTTTAGAGAAAAGAAAATGCTAGTAATTTGAACTTCTCTATGGCCTAGCTTCAATTCTTGGTTTTCCTATATTTCCATTACTGCCTGTGTGCACTACGGTGAGCTCGATAATTTTTCCATTCATATGTGATTTGTGGCATTATGTTTTAAGGTATATGCACAGTGTGCATATATGTGATATCTTGTGAATTCATTTTCACCTTAATTTTGTGCATGGGGGCCTATATTATTTCTAATATACACAACATTGTGTGCATATATAGCTCTTTAGCATACATAGCGTTATGAGTTCATTTTAACCTTAATTTTGTACACAATGTGCATATATGTTTTGATTAATTTACTTTTGCCAAAATCCTATGCTATTAGAAAAATCCAACGATAAGTCACATGTGATCTAATATGGTACATGTGCAAATCGAAAAGAAATGGCAGTTGGAATTGAAATCAACTTAATTTTGAATGTTCTCTTGAATCCGCTAGCACCCCTCCCCTCCCCCACAAACCATGCTATGATGGATGCAAATAGACCAAAAGCCAAAGTATGCCACTAAACAGGTGATATAGAAACTTCTTTCCAAGGAAACTACAAAAACATAATAGCCAGTTAAATTAACATATATGAAGAAGTTAGCATGTTTTACACTCCTGAAATAAAGGTGAACATGTTATGTTTAAAACCTATTTAGCTAAGCCAATAATTATGAAAAACACAAGTGTGTGGTTGGCCATAAATATTAGTCAACTTCTGATAAGAAGGAAATAAATACCATGAAAATAGTAAACCAACGAATATCGCACTTGCAATCCATAAGTTTTTCTTTGGAGGCTTTAGAAATATACAAGCAGAAGTGTGAACCCGTGCTTCGCATACGGTCATATCGATAATATTGTAATTGCATAGACCATATCAAAATGTATAAGAATTTTAATATATTGGTAATGAAAAAACATTGTTGAACTATTATGTTGCATTATGAACAACAACCTGCAAGGTAAAGAATGCATAGATATATCTAATTGTGGTAATCTTAATTAAAACTCATCGATTTAATTATAGCGGACATGTTAAAATTCATAGACATATTGGAGAACAAACCATGTACTAAATAGTTATACATTAATGCAAAGATATATTCATTGCGGCATAGAACATCAATATCGTTGCTTCCACAATTATATGGCTGCTTCAAGGTACATATGCATATTTGAAGTAATGGGCTTTGCATATGGAGTTTGCACATGGATACAATTAAAATTCTAACATAAAATTTTAGTAACGTAGATATAAAATATGTAGGATGAGAATTATATGGAATAAATATTGAAAATAGTTTTAGCTAGATCCATTACAGTGGACACTGGGTTAAAGACAACAATATCACTGCATATTTATAATGTGTAATTTAGTAGACTACTCAAAAATTATCAAGTAATAGTTGGTCATCTTATGAGAGTATATAAAATTGTATAAGCATAGTATTATAGTTCGAGTCCATTCTTGGTTATTAATGCTTGTTTTCTCGTTACGATTCGTTTATTTTTATTAAAAACCATTTTGTAGTCTCATTAACGTAGTTAGCATTGACTTTTGTTTCGAATGTCGTACTCTTGAATTTGTCTATTGATTGAGAAGAAATGATAAATTTGATTACTCAGATTGGCACAAAATCTGTGCATTTATTTTTCTCAGACCCATGGCATTTATTTGCAAAATGTGCGATCTTTTTTGCTCATGAGAATTATTTACTTCCCAAACAAAATAAAACATACCATACTATAAACGTCTACAATTCTCATATACCCTTTACCGTGAAGCAATCAAAAGAAAACTCACGAACGCTTCAGAACTCCACAATATGCATGCACGAAGGAGACAGGAAATTCAATAGATATTATTTATCACTGTAAACAATAAATACAAAAGGCATTTTTTATCATAATAAGTAATAAATTGGAATAAAATTGCAGTAGATAGCATCATAGACAACCTAATTATTGTATTCAACTTTGATAGATATCCAAAAATAACAATACAACATTGCAGATGAGAAGTTCAATTTTATAGTTCTAGAAAACAATAGCTGACGCATGGTTGTTATAGATCCATGCATCTTTTTTGTCATAGGTATCCAGTCCCAGGGCCCAAAAAGCCACTTCACTATCATCTGTGTATGCAAAAACATAGTTAGAACTTGCAACACAAAGTATTATCTGTGCAAATAGATAATAATGTTAAGGAAACTCAATGGTTTGATAATCATTTTATATTGTAAGAAATAGACTTGGATGCATAAGCCTCATATAGGCATCCTTCTAATATGCAAATATTGTGCCAAGATACCAACAACAACAAAAAACACCAACGTCTGATTGAATATGAGTGAAAATTCAATAGTTATTAGTTTTTTTAAATATAATATCAAATTTGAGAAGTTGCAGTTGCTAAGCTTTAGAATGTTCGGTATGTACATAAGTCAAAGCGTCAGCACATACATTTCATATATTCTATTTGAGTTAAAAACAATTACCTTAAAAGTAAAAAATACACCGAGAACTTCATACTTTCACAGTAAAATAGTAACGGACATACTTACTGCAGCATATTGTTTCATTCAGTGAGCTTTATGTTATTATTCAGCATCACCTCCTGTAAAAAAAGTGTACATTAGAAAGTGGAAGATGCACATATCAATCAACTTCAATTTACATTTTTACTATCTTGATGTTACTTAACAGATGTATATGCATAAAGTTTGTATCTTGCATCATTAAAATTTTGTTCTGTAAATATCATGACCGTATAATGAAATGAAGAACCTAGCATTAATAAGACGGTTTCGATTGTTCCATGCAGAAGAAATCCCATTGTCCAAAGTGGATTCATTGTTTGGAATAAAGATCAATAAAATGATGTTAAGTTGACCGTGTTCACAATGCAACTGGAAAAAATGAAAAGCAACAATTCATGTGAACCAAATAGACGTGAAGAAATACTCTAGGTTTTTAAATCAGAGACTTCTCAGATTGTTTATACTTGGAGACTTGACAGAAACTATATGGAAGTAATTGGTTACCTTTGTTTCGCTGTCCTTTTTTATCCAAGAATTTGTAAGACATTCAACACTTGCATTGGTGTCAATAACCATGACAACTGAAGATCCAATGCTTCCTACTCCATTCTTAACTAGATTGGGCAAAACTGGAAATTAAGCCGTTGTTTCAGTGCTGCGTTGTAATAGATAAATTTCTACATTTGCTAACAAATCTCATTTATCGTGCTCCAATTTCCCTCATTAATATACATGACAGCTCGAACTTTCCGTTCTGGTGCAATGTTTGTTTTTCGCACTTTTGAAATCCCATACATGCACCTTGCGTTATAGGTAAAGATGGCAATAGATAATGAACATAATGATTTAAGATGAATTCATATCAATTGAAGTAATTTGTTAGATGTTTGCCCTTTCTGCCATTTTGCAGGTCCTTCATTTTTGTTAAACATTTAAACAGTTTGCATTCTAAATTGCTTTGAGGTTCTACTAATTTTTTAAAAGTTAAACTTCACTGATGCTTTATGAAGAATTTTAATTCATGCCCTTTACGGAGTCTAACTTACATTGATTCCTTGTCATAAACTGTATCTAATATAAATTTATCATGTTTGTAAAGAAGAATCAATTGTTATTGAATTTTTTTTAATTCTCTGTAGTAATATAGAACACAAATTTCGTTGGTTACCCATTTTATACAACTGCATAATTCAATGAAGAAAATATTGCCATGAACCTTCTAAGGGGAATTTTTGTTATTCACTAATAGCTTAACCCATAAGAAATTCTCTATGAGCGTAGCATATACTTTATCCTACATGTTAACCAATCAGTAAGTTTGAAAAAAAGAAAGGAAAATAATAATAATTAACTTACCATTTGAACATGGAAAAGCTATTAGAAGGTTCTTTATCAAAGGTTAATACCGACAAACATGAGCGTACTTGGAAAGAATTTGGCATATACCTCAGCTTTTGATCATCACTAATCCACACTAAAAATTTAGTAGTAACAGGTCAGTTACATTTATTTGTAAGAGAGTTTTTGTAAAAGACCCGTTTGCGATTTCAAAATTCACAAAGAGCCTTTTGCAAAATAGGATTCATTAAATACTCCTATTTCAAATTTCATCTGAACTGCAAATGTTGCAGTTTCTAAAAGTGCAAGTATTTGCACTATTAACTACATGGTTCTATACTTTTTGAAGAAAGAAAGAGAACGTTTAGATTGTTCATATTTTCCTCCAATTAAGCCCAGAGCTGGTTTATCCAAAAAAGGGATTTTTTTTTAATATAAATTTCGTGTATGCTTCAAGTATCAAAATTATTTACCTAATTCCATTATTTGTAATCTAAACTTCTTTTAGAACGTTTATTTCATGTATCAAAATTTTGGGGAGAAGCGTTATTTCCGCGATTTGTACCCTAATTACATAATTATATGATGCATAATATTGGAAAGTAAAACAAAAAAAGAAGGATGTATTGAATTTGAGAATGTTAATTAATTCAAATTGCGATGAAAACTGCCCAATTAATTTATTGCCCAACAGATAGCCTCATAAACAAACAAAGTGGACTTGCTAATTAAATATGCATGTATATGTACATATATTTTATGTATTAATATTTCATCCTTTTGTGAGTTACTGAACATACAACACCAGAAAATGATAGCGATATGGGTAAATGAAGGGAGATAAAAGGTGAGCAATAGAACATTGAAAACGGTAAGATAAACACAAATGTGGAATGAAAGTTGAAATAATACTGGATTAGATACCGTAAAGCGCCAAGCCAACCAACGAAATTTCCAACACACAAGAAGCAATTGCTAGATGAGTGGCTGCATCAAAGGAACATCTATTGAAGGATGAATGAGCATGCAAACGTTTAAATATACATGGAATAAATAATCAAAGCACAAAAGTGTAAACTAATACACCTGTATTTGCCCCAACGTGAAGAGAGTATCAACAGAGAGGCGAGGATATCCAAAGTGAAAAGGGTATCAAGTGTAGAGTTCTCCAAGCTCTTGAAATGCAACACGTAATAATAATGTTTAAAATAATAGTATATATTATATATCCTAATAGTATTAAAACTCAAGTTCCAGATAACAATCAAATTGCAATTCAAAAACTTATTGGTTATAAAAAAAACACTATATGAATAGATTCAATGTCAAATCAATGCTTCAATTTCCGTATCAATGGCTTCAAATTTGTGACTAATTTTCTAATCAGAACTTATTTTCTATCGTATTTCGCCTCAACTAAGCTTATTCAATCAGATTAAGTTTTTTTAAAAGTTTTGTTCTTGAGTTCTAAGTCAACTAATTTTTCCTAACTTTGGTTAGTTTTTTCAGTGATTAAAATTTGTCTATTTTTTCATAACTATAATTCCATTTCTTTAATTAGCTATATGCAATTATAATTGCTGACTTATGGGGAATGGTACCAGACAATCATTTTGCGTCAAATGCTTAAATCCATTCAATCTAAATAGTGATTACCATATGCACATGTGAGATTCATCTAATCTCAATTCAACATTTTTTGGCCAGACAACATAAGTAAATGGATCTAAATAATTTATGGACATAAAAAATAGATTTCCAAATTGACATAAAAAATAGATGTCCAAATTGATATAAAAAATAGGTTTCCAACCTTGTCAGTATACGCTACCCTGATATTGACCAGCTAACAATGGCTAATAGTATTAAAACTCAAGCTCCATATGCACTCTTGGTCACCAGCCATGCTCAGCCTTGGCATGCTGCACCATCATCCCTTCTCGGTTCCAGACATTGATGCGCCAACACACACCAATGCTCCTAATGCTATTCAGCTATTGCAATATATATTTGTCCACTAACAGGCACCAACCCTACTTATACCATTCAGCTATTGCAATACAAATACATAGTTAGTTCTTTGTATGAAATTGCTACTCACTTCAAATATAAATTATTCTTGACAAACTGTATTCAGTAGGAAGTATTAAGGATATCCACTATTCATTATAGGGGTGAGCATTATTCGGTTAAACCAAATAAACCAACCAAACCAATATATTTTGGTCGGTTTGGTTCGATTTTGAAATTAAATCGGTTTGTAATCGACTCGAAAAAAATATTAAGTTTGGTTATCGGTTTAACCAAATTAACCGAATTTTTACTATATTTTCAAAATTATCGGTATATAATAAATATTTTATGTTATTTTAGTTATTTAAGTATATATTAATCATCACTTATGTGTAAAAATTAATATTAAAAAGCATAAAAACAAAAATAATAATACTGTAATCATATATTTATAATTTGTTTCAAAGTATAGTGAATATTTCAAACACAAAGTGTAAAACATTTTTAGTTCGGTTTAATCGGATAACCAACTGAACCAACCAAACTTAATTTGGTTGGTTTGGTTTGGTTTTCATTTTTATTGGTTTTAGTTTGGTTTGACAAATTTATCATCGGATAAACCAAACCAACCAAACGCTCACCCCTAATTCATTACTGAACAAAATAACCAAGGCGAGCAGGAATACTCTTGTAATATTACGCAAAAAAAGAATTAAAATAAAAAGAATGTTCTTATTTCACATTACCATTTTCGTCAAGTCTTCGGATGACAGAGTCCCGCAACCAAGATAAAATCCTAGCGAACCATGTTCACTCCTGTTAAATAAATGCAGCAGCTTACCAAAGTGCCTATTATGGAACAAAAGAGGAAAAAAAGAAATAATAAAAACAAATTTTGTGGATAAATGTAACGACCCAACTTTCGAACACATCTCAAGTTGTGCCATTTATGAGAAATAGAATAGATAGAAGATAGAAACACTGAACATCAGAATCTCACAGCGGAAATTTCACAAAAGATAATACTTTATAATATTACACAGCGGAATATATTACATCAGAGTGATACAGACCATTCATAGTACATCAGTATTCTACATATCATAGATGATCAACTGATAGACTTAATTATACAGTAGACAGATGGACCAGCACACGGCAAAATCTTCATTCCAGCTTCACAAGTTTATCCAAATCCTGATTCACTTGTCTATTCATAACAAGCGTTATGAATACCCAAGAGTTTAAGGGAAAACACAGAAAAATAAACTCCGGGTCAGTCAGGGGACTGGTATGAGTAAACAGTTTAAAACAGTTCAAAGAAAATATCTCATAAGACCACGCCGTGAATACGGAACGAGTTTTTTTACCTTATGAGATCAAAACACTTTGTATACTTGGAAACAGACATTATCATATAAGTTTTCCACAAATAATTTAGAATCTAGAAGAATGCTTGCATCTCACATTCTCCGATATAGTATACAAATAAAAACCGCTTGGCGCTTAGGGAAATTGGATTTCCAACTTGACAAGGTATGGGTCCACCTTCCGCTGATGTATCTCTAGAGGCAAATACATCTGGGTTCAACAAGAACTTCTTGCAACCCGGCCCTCACATGACCGACCACTCATTTCGCTTGAGTGTATCGAATGTATATCACCGATGGTTGTGTACGGCAACCATCCCCGCATGGGCAGAATCGATAGATTAAGAAACAATAAGAATTTCTCTAGATAGGTGATGCTACACCCTAATGGGAGCGACCCACATAGCCATGCTGCCTGCCCGATTTTTGTCATTTCCTAGGTGTGAGGCTTGAGGCTAGACTAACGTCATCATTTCTGGTTTATTTCTTTGAGTGCCACATCGTCCAGACCTCCCGATCACTAATTGACTTCCTCAAAAATATATTATAGGTATACAGCGAGAGAAACGAATTCCTCTGCCACCATATAATTACGTTTGAAAAGATCAACGTACGTGACCAGTTGGAATTACTTTGTCGGACACTCGTCCATACAAGTTGTTCTGGGTTTGAACAAACCGAAGGCACTATATAAAAATATAGTCCTTGCATAACACCGTCTTCAAATTTAAACACCTCTGACGCGTAGCGTACAATCGATTCAAAGTGGAAATTTATCCGGCTCTTTGAAATGATTACGAACAATTTCTTTTAAATTACTAATCTAAACAGATAAAAATACAGTTTATATTTATCAGTTCAGAACAGTACAATATCAGTTATATTGTGACGGGGATTTCTTTGCAGATTAGAACTTGGTGAATTTTTAGCATCTACACATTTTCTATTTCTTTTGCTTGATCTTCAAATATTTTATTTGAAAAAAAATTCAACTGGTACTATAATTATTTAAATTTAAATAAATTTAAATTGTTATAAACTAAATTTTATATTTAAACTCACTTCTGTATTTCTCGACAAATATCCATCGATTCCTGATTCACTTCTCTCTTGGTTTATAAAAATGTTTATTTTTATTTTACTTTGTTTAATTCAACTCTAATTAGTTTTGAAAAATAAATAAAAAAAAAACTTAAATTTAACTAAGGTATGAAATCTTATTATACTTTACTTCCTTTATTTCCATTCAGATAATTATTTATAAAAACTGGGTTTGTATTTTAAAGTTAAGGTATAAAACTTAATTAACAATAAAACACCAATATTTTCAAACTGGAAATACCAGACATTGCCAAGCTCAAAGTATGGTATCCGAACTAAGTGCCAAGTCCAAGAAACTAAAACACCAAGCCTAACCGAATGCGAATTCCTGGAATACCACCATGCCAAACCAAATTGCTAAACACCAGTGCCAAACACTAGTGCCAACACTAGGAATCCACGTGAAAAACCCTCAAACCATCCAAACTTCATGTGCTGATCACTTAGCAAGAAAACTGGTATCCTTCTTCGTGCACCACTGCCTGTGCACGTGTACAGCAGATTCCGGCGACGCCACCACCTCGCGACCGGCCTCGCAAGTCGACTCTCCATCCCTGGTCACGACGACGAGCTCCACCTGCCTCCTATCGTCATTGATTAGAAAAACACTATGCCACCGAAACTTCACAAAACTATCACCATCGAAGAAAGAGGAAACTGCACACTGTCAGGACCACGTGTCACCTCCGCTTCGCTACCCCACCTTCACCAGACTCCGACGCTTCGAGCTCCCCCTGACCGCACCTCCAAAGCTGCTCCGGTGAAGAGCAGTCTCGACGAACCCAAACCGAACCCATAAGTTAAAACAAAACCCTATTTCCCTTAATTTCACACAATCTAAACATTGGAAAATTTTTCTGGTATTTTTCCCTGATTACCCGATCCAGGATGCGGCTCCATCATCATCCATGCGAATTCAAACTGTTTGGATGATCGGAATTTGGCCCGGTTTCATTTTCTGGTCATCTACCATTTTTCGACTATCCAGGACATTAAAAATTACAAAATTACTTCCAAAAATCATTATTTTCTACAGTGATTCAATCCTTGTATTTACTTTGAATTAAAAACAGTTTTGAAATTTCCATCAAACAGAGAGTTTTGGTGTGTAAAACTGTGTTCTGGGTTTTAAGTACAGGGTATTCTTTGAACTGATTTTGCCATGTTTAAAACATCCTAGGCTACTAAACTGGTTATTGAAGACAGAATATCATCTAAGCCCTGATCCTAACATAAACTAACATATCGGCCTTGGCATGGTACCTGGTTTCAAACAAGGAAACAAAACATGGTGTCACAATGTATAAAACAGTTTCTGCCTTATTGGCATTTAAGTTGGGTGACAAACAGCAATGTTTGATCAGATCAACATGCAACAGAGCATACCCTTTTTCCATGAACATAATACAAACAAGATCTACTTTACATTTTTAGAAAAGAACAGTAAAGTTTTGTTAAAAAGGGTTACTCACAGTTAAATACTAAAAACTGCAGTAGGAAAAGCAGAAAATAGATGTGTTGTTTATCTCACCTTAAAGCCTCCTAAAAACCCTTGCTCTTGCTTGATAGAAACTCAGAACTTGTGTGAGATTGTGAGTAAAAATGGTGTGCGTGTATAGCTATTTATAGTTGTAAGAAATAATAAACAAATGGTTGCATTAAATGATGGTTTATGAATGAGGAGACAAAACAGTTTTTCTGTTTTTGCTGACCCTTGAAAGACAATAAAAAAATACCATTTATCTCACACCTACCTAGGATTCCACATGGCTTTAGCCGCCATTTATATAAGGGTATTTCTTGCACAAGCACACTCATTGGTGCATCAAGAAAAATCAATTAAATGCACCATGTCCTTCATGTCCTTTACTAAAGTTATCCTATGACTTTAGCCACAAATAGAAGTCCTAAATGTCTCAATTATGCTCAGTTTTCACCTGCCTTTTGTCTACCCCTTTCTCATATGTTATGTATTGATTTAACACAAATTATAAAATACAAATACCTTGGCATTCAAGGCAAACAAACTCTGAAATTTCTGCACATTTGTGCTCACGGCAGGTTATGGTTTTGTGCAAAGAAAGACTTAAAAAAAAACATTTCTTTAGGCTTACTAGGGTAGTGAAGAAACATGTTTGTTCGTACATGTTTTGTGGTCTTCTAGTACATATATTTTGACAAAAATGCAAGTGTTTTGGAAACATAAGAGTAGAGATTTTCAGAAAATGAAAAGATAAGAAAAAACTGAAAATGTTGAACAAAGAAACATCATCATGTGAAGTGTACAAGCTCTTAAATCCTTGTTTAAAAGTAATTTCTAGTCTAGGCTCTTCTAGTATAGTTGCAACTAGATGTAGGCGATGTTTATGAACTCATGTTTGCAAGTGAATGCAAGTAAAGTGGATATTCAAGTTTTAATGTTTTAATGAACATGCATGTTTTGATAAGTCTTGCTTTTGTCGATGAGATGTGGTTTCAACAAGTTCTTTTGGTAAAAATAATGCCTTGCGGAAAAACTAGATTTTAACTTAAAAGCATAAGGCTTTAAAAAAAAAAACCCTTTGAAAGCAAACAAACACAATTGGAAAAAATGGCATTTTAAAATGCTATATAAAATTGTGAGATAAACAACACATAAGAGAATAGTTTTTAAACAAAAGCTATAACACACCATGCTATAATCTATGCATAGAAAAAACAAGTGTTTGTAAGCGCTGTATTCATGCAAGTGCTATCATAAAACTTTAACATGTATTAAAAATTTGAAATTTTAACTCGTATTTTCACATACGTACTTACGATCACTTTATATCTGTGTTTTCGATGTGTAAAAAGTCCGGGTCATTACAATAAATAATACTCTGAAGCTAAAATATGAAGTTTATACAATGAAGTAGACCATAAACCACGCATAAGCTTTTGAGGCTCAAATGGGAAGAGAACAATATTTGAAACCAAAGCATACGATGCGCGACTAAAAGATATTAGCCAATCGAGAAACATGAACAACAATGTAAATAGTTTATTTATTAAACATTTAGATATTAGCTGGGCTTATTACTTATTTCAGGCATCATACATACACACGTAAAGGCATACATAAAAAGTACGCAATTGTTTAAGGAGAGCAACAATAAACGCAATATGATTACAACAATAAGGAATTCACAAAAAAAAAAGCTAAACATAAGAAAAGGCTGACCTTGAAGTTAACAATACGAAGAAAGACAACAATATTCTAAGATATAAATTGATATGCAGAAGGCCAACAACATGAAAAACAACCCTTGCGTTCAGAAAAGAAACCAAAAGCATCAAATGAGATTATTATTTTTTCTTGAATTGACTCACAATTATTGGAGTGTGCAAATGCCTTCGGTGGATGTTTGATGTTCTGTATTTGGATCGTTTGGTGTTTGATGCTTTGTAGTTGAAGTCTGCATATTTAGATTAATCTGCGAGTTTCAGATCATATATTGAGTACACATAATTTTTCAAAGATTTAAATTACCAATTCATAGGGACTGTACAACAGACTGTCCGATTAAATTTCCAACTTTTGATAATAAAAAATCAGCACATGCAAAGAAAGTATCTCACAAAATCTGTTGTAATAACTGTTTAGGGAAAAAAACTGCTTTGTGAATAAGTAACAAACCTGGAAGAGTAAAAGTAATTAACTTAAAAAGACCGAATATTTCCACCAACATAGCCGAGATCTTTCCTTCCATCTTTTACTTTCTGATCGATTCCCGATTTTGGAAGAGGCTATGTTCCAAATAAACGGTTCACTCTACAGTCCCCACCGTTACCGCGTCGATGAAAAGGCCATGCTCTAATGGATAGGGGTCAGCGATTCGTGAGGTCAGGGAAGAAAGGTTTACATAAGGGGGTTCAGGGTCTCGGCGAGTCGTAAGGGAAAGATACAACATAAATCGAAAGGGAATCGATGAGGGAAAGGAACAGTCGGTGGTTCGGGGTTGTGTACGTGGATAGGGATTGTGGAGAGTTGGCTGCAAAGGTAAAGAAGGCGAAGGCAGTGGTCAGTCGATCGGACGGAGACCAAGTCATTGGAGGAGAGGAAAACATTGAAGGTTGGTAAAAGGCCCAAATACGGGTCGTGAATAATTAAGGTTAGTGGGGAAAAGAGGAATAAGAAAAATGAACTGCACAGAAAAGAAAGTTATAAAGCGAGACGGTTCAGCTTTACTTAAGCGAGAATGGCTGTGAGCGGAGAATCGCTAACTCAGTAATTATAATATAGTATAGATTTGTGCAGCATGCATCTTTCATGGACACCAGTAAGGAAACACTAGATGCACCACAGAGTGGTCCTTCTGCACTATTGGGTGATGCATTGCACCAATATGGTGCATTTGCGGACAGCAGTGCTGCAGATGCACCACATATTGGTGTTGCTGCACCACTGCAGCAGCATCACTCTGTGGTGCATCAGCACCACTGCCGTGTGCAAATGTGCGTACTGGTGCACTGCACTACTACAACGGTGCAGGTTATTTATTTGGAGGTTGAGTCTGTTCCCTAAGTGCAGCAAATTAAACTTAAATCGTTATAGCATTCGTTTGCAATATGGTTCTATTTTGTTTGTAGATCATTACATCAAACAATTGTATTTAAATGTTGCATGATTGTTTTGCATGATAAAACTGTTGCATTACCATAACTTTCCAGCAATACGTGAATTATATTAAACTCGTTCTTAGACAAGTATACGTGAATGTGAGCTCAATGAAGTAATGGATGATCCTGAAGCTATTACTGAAAAGGTGATGATATGATGGAATTTTAGAAAATTTCTTGAACTGCATTCTATATAGCAAAAGTTGATAGGCATCTTAAGAAGGATTAAAATGATTATCAATGCATTTTATGAATGTATTTATATTTTATTAGAATTGTGTAAGCAAACAAATAAACAAAATCCTAGAATGGTAGCTAGAAACTAATCTAATCTGATAGAAATGTTTAAGTCAAATATTGACCAAACACCAAAGATATCTTATCGATACTTCACCAAAATGGTTAGAAATGAAAAAGGATCCACCATCGCTAAAAAAGTAACTAAAAACACAAGCATTTATAATGGTTCGATCTAAAATAGATCTACGTCTGCTTTGGCAAGGATTTTCATTATCATTTCGAGACTTACAAGGCAAGAACATTTTCTCGTTACATCCACTTTCTCTCAAGTAAGAATTTCACTTTGATTTTTACAAATAAGCAATGGAATGTGTTGAATCTCTTCAAGTGCTAGGAGTATGAAGGTAAATCTACACTCTCTCGAACTTGGTTGATTTTGCGGATTCCATGGAAAATTGGATGTTTGATCCTTGATTGGAAACTATTAAAGAGGTTAGGATCACTTAGAGTGGTTGAAGAAATAGTTGGACAGCCCTTAGGGATCTTAGAATTTGGTCCCTATAATATGGAGTTCATCCCATATTAATAGGAGTGAGGAGAAGCCAAAATATAGTGTACAGGCCACCGAACGAACTAGAACTTATTTACGAAAAATGCCACTGGCCAGCTGTATCCGGTTGTCAACAGCCATCTGTAGAACCAATCGGCCATACGCAAAACTGACATATTTGTATTCTTTCCTCCTTTGCCAATGTAGTCGCCCATTCTGGAACTCTAGAACATGAGTGATCGGTCTTGTGCCCCCCTGACTGACCGATCGGTAAGAACACTAACCAGAAGTGCATCGCTCCTAAACTGACCAGTGTACCTTTAACTCGATCAATCATTAGCTCAATGCCCGGCCGATCGTTTGCATTGAATGCAAATTGAACTAGGGACTTCGAAGATGACACTGATTGGCCGGTGCTTACGCTCTAGACCTATCGATCGTGCTGAGTGTACATGGAACTGAGGACTTTCTATCCTTTTCCCGTGTATTGATCCATCAACGTGTGTACGATTTTAAGGAGTAACCATTTTCCCCTCGGAGTTTATAATTTTCTATTTGTGAACATTGTAGACTTCAGAATGTACATTTTTATCATGGTTTAATGGATCATTCATGTCGCGCTCTTCTTTGGATTGGCATGATATCAGTAGGCAGTCAGTGTGGATAATCCATACAGGTCGAGCAAATTAGGCTTCCATGGACTGACTGGCCCATCTAACATTCACCTATATATTTCACCCTTGGCCTTCTACACTCTCCACTTTCATTTTATTTCTCCAGACCGATCGGGAACCTTCATCGATGGCGGTTGTATTTTTTTAAGGACATTTCATAATTAACTCACCTCGTTTTAGCAAACCCTTCTCAATCTTGATCAAACGCGTCTTCAGAGCTTGACTACGCTTCCAAATTCATTCACAACAGCCGCCTTTATTCAAATTAAGGTACTTCTCTTAAACTCAAAGCAAGGCGAACCAACTTTGAATTAGTTTTATGCTTGATTGCGGGTTAACACTTGATTGTACACTAAATCATGAATGGAATAAATTGGGTATCAAGATTTGGTTTTGAAACGCCTTTGTAATTGTTGCAATTCGAGGCGGAATTTGTGTTTTGAGATAGGAATTAAGGTGTTAAATTTCAATATTTTGTATCGAAGTAATTTGAAATGGGATTGTGATTGTGCACGAGAACTAAAACCCTTAGAACTACGACTTTGAATAGATGCACGTATGGTGTAACACCCTACCTCCGTTAAGGTCACTCTCAAAGGGAATGCCTTAACCTCGGTGGAGCATTTTAAGGTACAAGATACTAATAAATTACAAGACAAAAAATTTATTCAGCAGAAAATAAAATGAAGCAATACTGAAAACATAAAGAAGCAATACTGAAAATAAAATGATATAAATCCCCAATAAGTGCTTAACCATAGCCATAGCTCAGAAAGGGAAGTCCAAGCCTTACATCTACGGTCTTCAAGCTTTGGCTAACCTGGACTAAGCAGAAGTGTTTCCTCCCTACGGACCTTGGGGGGTAACGGAAGAAAAGAAGCGAAAGGAAAATGGGTCAGACATAAGTCTGGTAAGCCCAATTATTTAATAGCATGTAAACAAGTAAAAGATTATGATATGAATAAACTGAACTTAGAATGATACCACAAGGATAGGGTAGTCCTAAAACGAGGTAAAGTAAGATTTAACTAGATTTGGCTATCGCACCCGCTTTTACTTCTCTGCACCCATTAAGGGATGTTTAACTAGCAATTTATGTTCATGATAAAGTGATCCCATTCATGTATTGATCGGCTCCTACTCGCATTTATGTATTCCCGGTGTCAAGCGGCCCCACGTGATTTTTATGTACTTGTTCTGGTTCCAGTATAGGGTGTATCAAGTCTTATAATGACAACCCTGACACGATTCAAAGATGAACAAGTGTACGCCTGGTGCCCAGTGCCTGTTTTTTCCACTTAAGAGCCCGTGCACGCCCATACTCCGTCGGAACCTACACTAACGCACCTAACATGTAACGACCCAAGGGTTTTTGGCCATGAAAATCGACATAAATACCTTTACTGTAACTCATGCCGACCTTCCAAACACTGAAAACACTGGAATGTTATTAGAAAGAATTTAGAGGGTGAGATAAGAAAGAAAGAAATATAAGAATAGAAGAAGAAGAAGAACTAACATAACACAGAGTCTCACATCGCAGCGGAACAAAATATAATAAAGAAATAAATCTTTACTGAGAGCTTTTGAAAATACTTACAATATCAGAGTACATCACATATCTGGATAGTTATAATGACATGTCCTCATATACAGCACACATCGGAATAGTAGCTATATAATATCATACATTTGGATTCTTCCATCTTGTCCCTTCATAGCATTCGATAACCTAAACCTGTACATCCGGGCTAACCCGAGCATTTACAAAACACCAGGTCAGTCTGGTGAACCAGAGTGAGAAAAACTCACACAGTATTAAGGGTATCATACAACTTGATTTTAAAGTCAAAATCTTTTCGAAAGAAAAGGATAATTGTTAGACCAAATCCACACATAAACACGGACGGTTTTTACCTTACGATAACCCAAAACATTTTTGAAATCAATATCTATTCTGATATTATAATAATGTCTAAATACAAGTAAATAATAATCTAGTGGAATGCTTGCATCTCATGCTCCACATATGTAGTATACAATCAAAACCAGGGGCGCTTATTGGAGATTGAATTCCAACCATGACAAGGTATGAGACCACCTGCCGATAGTGTATCTCTAGAGGCGAATACACTAGGCTCAACAAGAACGTCTTGCAACCTGGCCCTCACATGACTGACCACTCATTTCGCTTGAGTGTATCGAATGTGTATCACCAACGGTTGGGATCAAACCACTGTTTCCCGAAAAGGGACAGCATCGAAATAGATCAAAGAAGCAAAAGGAATGTAACACCCCACACCCGCTACGGTCACTCACTAAGGGAATGCCATAACATCGGTGGAGTATTTTAAGTGAATATAGAACAGAAAAATTACAACAAGACAGATATAAGTAATACTTGAGAATTTAAAACATCATTTCAGCGGAAAGTAAAACATGTTTGGTTACACCAAAACCATAAATAAGAGTCAAGTACATAATATCCATCCTGATAAAAACGAAAGTACATAATCCCACTACATAGCCTAATAGCCATAATAGAAAAGATAAACTGAGCTTTACATCCACGGTCCAAGCTCCAAAAGATAGATAAAGCAGTCTGATCAAAGCCCACTAGTGCTAGGCCCACTCTGAAAACCTGAGGGTTGGGAAAAAGATAAAGAAACAACGGGGTCAGACATAAGTCTGAGTGAGTCCTATAACCCTAACAATACAATCATTAAAGTAATTAGGGTATGATATAAACAAGGTACGGTACCTCTGGGGATAATGACTACACTAAGTAGCCAACTAAACACAGGATGTACTAAGATAACCGAAAAGACGCATTTATCCACCCAAGGATAATTACTAGATTACACCACCCAGATCTACCCACCCAAGGGTAATTCCTACAATGCACCACACCAGTTCTACCCACCCAAGGGTAATTCCTACTTAAAGGTTGATCCCACTAAGTGTACTTAGTAATTTTACCCAGTAGTTTCTTGTACCCCTAGCTGACTACAAAGGTGCCGTCTGCCCCTATCTCCACTAGGTGTACTCAGTAATTTTTAATAGTAGTTTCGTGTACCCCTAGCTGACTACATAGGTGCCGTCTGCCCCTATCTCCACTAGGTGTACCCACTACTCCCCAAGCGATCGGCTCCCTACCGTAGATACCCGTGCTGGCCCCACAATGGGGTGTATCACTCCCCAAAGTGGCAACCCGATACAACAAGTGGTGCACGGCTTATATCTACACGATGCAACAACGTCTTACCTACCAGCCTGGGTCCACACACGCATATGAAACCCGTTGGACTCGCGTTGCCACCGCTACCCCGTTTTGGCCTCTTATAGTCAAGCCCAATATGCGTGTCCCGTCCTCGACTTGGGTCGAGCCCACAAAGATACGTTTGGGATATTGGTTGAAATGGGCCCCCACAAGCTACTACTTAAGCTTGTCTTATCTAGTGCATCCCACTTAACCCCTTTTTATAATCATGCCCCCTTACATGTTAAGGTTTGGTTAAGTCATCTAATTATATTTCAATTGCCACTTAAGGCACCCACTAGATTTCCGCATGCCACCCAAGGCACTTACTTGATTCCCACATGCCACCCAAGGCACTTACTTAACCCTTTAATCATGTTTAATTACATGTTCCACTTTGGTTAAGTATTCTAATCGTATTTTCTATTGCCACCCAAGGCAACCCACTAGTTTCCTCATGCCACCCAAGGCACCCCCACTAGTTACTACATGCCACCCAAGGCACCCACTTAACCCCTCATGCCCCTCAACATGCTAATTTGGTTAAGTGTTTCTTAATTAATTAAGATCATAACCTTTGTAAAGACCTCTCACATTATACTGTCTTTTATGGCAGCTGGATATGCCGGTTGGTTCCGGGCAGCCTTACACCATAACAGAGTCTAACCTCGTGTCTTTACACTTGTCACGTATTTAGTTTATGACTAAGACCTCTCACATTGGGCCAATCATTTGTAGCCGCTGGATTCGCCGGTCGGTTCCGGGCAGTCTTATGCTACAAAAGGGTCCAACCTCGTGTCTTAGTAGATTAATTACACCTAATTAATCACCCCCATAATTTGTACTAATTATCCCTAATTAATTACAAATATTTAAGAATATGGGTAGACCTAACTCAATAGGTAAATTCCCAATTCCATAATATGGGTAGACCTAACTTAATAGGTAAATTCCCAATTCCATAATATGGGTAGACCTAACTTAATAGGTAAATTCCCAATTATGTCCATCCACTTTACGGTATGTTTAATCATACCCACTTCACACAATTTTATGTGTTCATTAATTTTTTTTTACCCCATCGTCCCCACGTAAATACGTTAACATGACATACTTCAAAAGAGAAGATTCATCATACACCCAATGGGTTCAACTTAGCATATCATTAGCATTATCATGGGTTTAAAAAGGTGTCAACTTGTATATATGACCATAAACCCAACTTGCATAAATAACCAACCCAAACTTGCATGAATCACATATGTCATAAAGATGGTATCTTGCTTAAATGTTCATGTCATAGACCTATCATAAAGGTGTCAACTTGCATACATGTCATAGGTCTAAAAAGGATGAACTTGCACATGTACTTATGTCATACATAGAGGAAAACTTGCATATGAACTTGCACCATAACTTGCATATGAACTTGCATCATAACTTGCATATGAACTTGCATCATAACTTGCATATGAACTTGCATCATAACTTGCATATGAACTTGCATCATAACTTGCATATGAACTTGTAACTTGCATAAAACCAAACACTTAGCATGCATAAAACCAAATACTTAGCATGCACAAAACCAAATACTTAGCATGCATAAAACCAAATACATAACTTGCATGACATGTTACATATAAACTTGCATATAGTCTCATATATAGCTTGCATAACGTGTTATATATGCATCCATGTTCAACATAGTGTTTTGCATAGTGAGTATCATAAAACATAGCATTAAACTTGCATATAGCATAAAACTTGCAAAACACACAACATACACTATACTAAACTTGCATAAGCACATTTATCCACAAACATAGCCATATCTTATCATATCCTATCATAACCAATTTAACAATTGATTATTAAGGCTATAGAAACTCACCACTAAACTCCAATAAGCAAACCCTTGCCACAAATCACCCAAAAACTCTAGCCTTGAACATAAAGCTTGCAACTTGATGATGAATGCAAGCTAATGATCACTCATACAACTCAAAGATGCTTGTATGAACATGAAAGCCTTCATAGAAATAGTTTTATAAGAGGATGGAGGCTAGGGCTTTGAGTGGTGGCCATGATCATAGAAAATTTTGGCATAGTTTAGTTAGAGTATAGGATTATGATCATTTAGGGCTAGCTTAGGGTCTTATTTATAGGATTAGGCAAGTGTTTTAGGCCATTAGATTAACCCTAAATTAGATTAGGACCATCAGATCTCGGAAGCTTCCAGAAACCAGCCCCAAAACACAGCCTAAACCCTAAAATGGTGCACCAGGCCAGCCAGAAAGCTGTGCAGGTTTCTGGCTCGACACGGGCGCACTTCCCAAGTGCGCCAGTGTAAAATTGTGTTGGCGCACTTCACAAGTGCGCCCGTGCATTTTTGTGTTGGCGCACTTCACAAGTGCGCCAGTGCATTCTGGCTTGTTTTCGGTTTTTCTGCCTAACTTCGTTCGTCCATATCTTCTTCATACGGACTCCGATTTTCTAAAACTCAGACTCTATTTCGCGTATTTTTCCGAGACGAACGCAATGGTGCGACCCGTTTCCCCTAATTCCCACATCTGGTATTAGTTATTCTTTAATTTGTGAATTTTAGCATTAACCGAAATTCGGGGTGTTACATTCTCCCCTCCTTAAAGGATTTCGTCCCCGAAATCTCTAAGCTAAGGAGAGTGCATATCCTACCATCCAAACAACCATCTACTCAATCCATCAAACACGGGCATCCATTGTCCTTAAAACAATTTCTAATGATGTATGAGCATATGCAAAAAGTGTGTATATGTTCCCTATCTAATGTATAAACATATGCAAACCATGATTGTGCCATGCATCCATTATGTATGCGAGAGAACCCTATCGACACATACAATATCTACATGAGTGCACAATCATTCACCAAAATGCATCATCCATATGATAACACAGTCATTATACATCCATAAATATAGCTACCTACACACAATTATATGCAATATGCAATATGAAGTGATTGAGCTGATCTAGTGTCTAGAGTGTGTGTATATGCATCCACGAGCAACCACTGGCAACCACTTGCATCCACATGCATCCATCAAACATAACATGTCTCAAACACATGTTTCAACCATAGGTTTACCCTATCTAAAGGTCAAAGGCACTAATGAGAGGACATACTAAAGATAAGATAAGCACTAGACAAATGATAAAGGAGACGTTTAAAGGACATACCCTCAAAAAAAGGAATGGGTATAACGAACGCATCTTCGCTTCTGTCTCCCAAGTAGCATTTCTCTCACCTTCTCCCCTTTTCACTTTGACTAGTCGAACCTCTCTCTTTCTTAACTTCCTAATCTCTGACCCAAGGATGCGGGTAGGAGCTCGTCGAATAATCACATCACGCTCTATCTTTACTTCTTTAAGCAAGCTCGGCTCTACCGCCTCTGCAGTCTCATGTAGGCACTTCCTCAAATGTGACACATGGGATATGTCATGTTCCCTATGTAACCGAACTATCTATCGAATATAAACTGAAGCTAAACATGGAACAGTCCTCTTACGGGTATGAAATGGGCACTCTTAGTAAGTCTATCTACCACAACCCAAATTCCCGTATTACCTTTCCTCGATCTCGGTAACCCGTCAATAAAATCCATCGAGACGCTATCCCACTTTCATTGCGGAACTCCCAATGGGTGAAGCAACCCACCTGGTTTCTTTTGCTTCGCTTTCTCCTATTGGCACACCAAGCATCGAGCGACATACTTGGCCACATCTTTCTTCATACCGGCCCAAAAGAAAACTCGCTTCATGTCTTGGTACATCTTGTCCCTATCGGGATGAATGGTCATCTTCGATCGATGTGCATCATCAAGTATAGCCTTCCTCAAACCCTTGTCTTGCGATACACAAAGTCTACCGTCTCTACGCAACCACCCCTTACCATCTAGGGTGTACCTACTCAAATGGCTGGACGACTCCCCCTCCTCATGAGCTTCTCTACTAACTCAACCAACTGTGGGTCGTCCCGCTGTGCTCCGCCAATATGCCCCAAAAGAGTAGGCCTAACCTCCAAGGAGGCTAGCAAACCGGGTACAAAGTCAATGGAAGGTCTAAAGTCAAACATAGAAATAAACTCTAAGCTCCGCCGTTCAACGAACAATGAACTCAAGGACAACCTTTTTCTACTTAAGGCATTCGTTACCACGTTACCCTTGCCATGGGTATACGCTATTTCAAACTCATAGGATGCTAAGAATCCTATCCACTTTTGCTGTCCTAAGATTATGCGCTTGAAGAGTCTCCAACACTTCCCTAAGATGTAGGGCATGCTCTTCTCCTTTTTTAGAGAAAACCAGGATATTACCCCATCCAAAAATTCTCACAACTGTCCATCTCTCACGCAGACCACCCTAGTCGAACTCGACATCCCCCAAATGCAAGCCCCAAAGGCCTAAACCAATATCAGACAAACACCCAAGGGATACCTCCGTCGAATTCAGACGACCTACGTGAGATGTTACTAGTAAAAACGGCTAAATAATTAAGCCCTTGTCCAACTCTGGATGTCCTCGCCAGTCTCGCTCTAAAACCACCGTTTATCCCATAACTGGCTTTGCTCAACCTATTGAGCACATACGAAAACTTATTTCGCTCCTAGAAAGACCAAGATGTCAATTACAAAGACCATCACGAACTTATTTAGGTACTCCTTGAACACCCTTCTCATCAAATCAACAAAGTATGAGGGGGCGTTCGTCTAATCAAATGGCATCACCAGCCACTCATAAAACCATCCGGAGTCCTAAAGGCAGTCTTCTCTATACTATCCTCAGCCACTCTCAACTGACGAAACCCCGTGGCTGAGTCCAACTGCAAAAATACTGAGGCGCCAACTAACTGATCAAAGAGATCATCAATCCTCGGCAATGGGTGTCTATTCTTCTTTGTGAGTTTATTTAGTTCTCTTTAGCCTACACAAAGTCTGAGGGACCCACCCGCCTTCGTAGCAAAAACTACTGGAGCACCCCACTCCGATATACTTCGTCTTATGAACCCCTTCTCAAGCAACTCCCCTACTTGCCTATGGAGTTCCCTCCTCTCACGAGGAGCCATGTGGCGCACTGGTAAAGATACAGGTTTAGCATTATCTACCAGATATAATCGGAAGTCAATCTCCCGTTACGGAGGTAAGCCCTTCACCTCCTCGAACACATCCGAGTATTCCACGACCACTCTAACAGATCGCAAACTCTCGACCGACGTGTCAAGCGATTCTAGATAACTTAGCATAACAGATTCCATGGGATTACAAGAGATCTCGAGAGTGTTACCCAAGCGGGTCATAAGCCTAACAACTCTCCCTTCAAAATCAAGAACGACACCCCTACCGGATAACCATTTCATGCCCAAAACTAACCCATAGCCCGTGAAGCCCAAAAAGCATCACATCTAAACTCAACGCTAAGTATAGAAACTTTCAAACCCAAACACATCATGGAGCCCCAATTGGGTTTGAAACAACTAAGGGATCATCTACTAAACTGGTGTCTAAGTGCAGTGACTCAACTAAAAATGATGAGATAAACGAACTCGATGCGTCAGAATCAAATAAAGTTCGAACTGGATAATAAAGAAATCCAAATTCCAACCTAGACGGTCCTATCCCCATCTGGTACACTAGCAATGAGGGAATACAACTACCCTCCAGGAGATTCCATACCTTGCCCATGCCCCTTTGGACAATCCTAATAAGGTGTCCTATTCCTCCAAAAGGATAACTACTAGCCCTCTTCTTCCCATTCTCCACTCGTAACCTCCCATCAAAATGAGGTTTCGTCCTTCATTAAACAACAACTATTTGAGCCCTCCTCCCATCGTTTATCCAATAGGTACCTACATGTCCTCCTCCTTCTTGAACCAACTTCTAATCCGACTAACGTCTAAGTCCCTTGAAGTGGTTTTTCATTCTTATCTATCTTAGAAAGATCATCTATACACGAAGGGGAAACTCAAAACGAGAGAGGAAGAGATTCAAAACGGAGAATTCGAAAGATATAGATATGGCTATTGGGGATTATGCTTTTCTTTCAAAAACTTTTCTCTTAAAAGACATGTTTTTGAAAATACTCCTTTCAAAAATATTCTTAGAAAATAGTTTTTCTAAAAATTTTATCTGTTCTGGTAACCTTAAGCTCTGATACCACATGTAACACCCTACACCCGCTACGATCACTCACTAAGGGAATGCCATAACATCGGTGGAGTATTTTAAGTGAATATAGAACAGAAAAATTACAACAAGACAGATATAAGTAATACTTGAGAATTTAAAACATCATTTCATTTCAGCGGAAAGTAAAACATGTTTGGTTACACCAAAACCATAAATAAGAGTCAAGTACATAATATCCATCCTGATAAAAACGAAAGTACATAATCCAACTACATAGCCTAATAGCCATAATAGAAAAGATAAACTGAGCTTTACTTCCACGGTCCAAGCTCCAAAAGATAGATAAAGCAGTCTGATCAAAGCCCACTAGTGCTAGGCCCACTCTGAAAACCTGAGGGTTGGGAAAAAGATAAAGAAACAACGGGGTCAGACATAAGTCTGAGTGAGTCCTATAACCCTAACAATACAATCATTAAAGTAATTAGGGTATGATATAAACAAGGTATGGTACCTCTGGGGATAATGACTACACTAAGTAGCCAACTAAACACAGGATGTACTAAGATAACCGAAAAGACGCATTTATCCACCCAAGGATAATTACTAGATTACACCACCCCACATCTACCCACCCAAGGGTAATTCCTACACTGCACCACACCAGTTCTACCCACCCAAGGGTAATTCCTACTTAAAGGTTGATCCCACTAAGTGTACTTAGTAATTTTACCCAGTAGTTTCTTGTACCCCTAGCTGACTACATAGGTGCCGTCTGCCCCTATCTCCACTAGGTGTACTCAGTAATTTTTAATAGTAGTTTCGTGTACCCCTAGCTGACTACATAGGTGCCGTCTGCCCCTATCTCCACTAGGTGTACCCACTACTCCCCAAGCGATCGGCTCCCTACCGTAGATACCCGTGCTGGCCCTACAATGGGGTGTATCACTCCCCAAAGTGGCAACCCGATACAACAAGTGGTGCACGGCTTATATCTACACGATGCAACAACGTCTTACCTACCAGCCCGGGTCCACACACGCATATGAAACCCGTTGGACTCGCGTTGCCACCGCTACCCCGTTTTGGCCTCTTATAGTCAAGCCCAATATGCGTGTCCCGTCCTCGACTTGGGTCAAGCCCACAAAGATACGTTTGGGATATTGGTTGAAATGGGCCCCCACAAGCTACTACTTAAGCTTGTCATTTTATCTAGTGCATCCCACTTAACCCCTTTTTATAATCATGCCCACTTACATGTTAAGGTTTGGTTAAGTCATCTAATTACATTTCAATTGCCACTTAAGGCACCCACTAGATTTCCGCATGCCACCCAAGGCACTTACTTGATTCCCACATGCCACCCAAGGCACTTACTTAACCCTTTAATCATGTTTAATTACATGTTCCACTTTGGTTAAGTATTCTAATCGTATTTTCTATTGCCACCCAAGGCAACCCACTAGTTTCCTCATGCCACCCAAGGCACCCCCACTAGTTACTACATGCCACCCAAGGCACCCACTTAACCCCTCATGCCCCTCTACATGCTAATTTGGTTAAGTGTTTCTTAATTAATTAAGATCGTAACCTTTGTAAATACCTCTCACATTAGACTGTCTTTTATGGCAGCTGGATATGCCGGTTGGTTCCGGGCAGCCTTACACCATAACAGAGTCTAACCTCGTGTCTTTACACTTGTCACGTATTTAGTTTATGACTAAGACCTCTCACATTGGGCCAATCATTTGTAGCCGCTGGATTTGCCGGTCGGTTCCTGGCAGTCTTATGCTACAAAAGGGTCCAACCTCGTGTCTTAGTAGATTAATTACACCTAATTAATCACCCCCATAATTTGTATTAATTATCCCTAATTAATTACAAATATTTAAGAATATGGGTAGACCTAACTCAATAGGTAAATTCCCAATTCCATAATATGGGTAGACCTAACTTAATAGGTAAATTCCCAATTCCATAATATGGGTAGACCTAACTTAATATGTAAATTCCCAATTATGTCCATCCACTTTACGGTATGTTTAATCATACCCATTTCACACAATTTTATGTGTTCATTAAATTTTTTTTTACCCCATCGTCCCCACGTAAATACGTTAACATGACTTACTTCAAAAGAGAAGATTCATCATACACCCAATGGGTTCAACTTAGCATTATCATGGGTTTAAAAAGGTGTCAACTTGTATATATGACCATAAACCCAACTTGCATAAATAACCAACCCAAACTTGCATGAATCACATATGTCATAAAGATGGTATCTTGCTTAAATGTTCATGTCATAGACCTATCATAAAGGTGTCAACTTGCATACATGTCATAGGTCTAAAAAGGATGAACTTGCACATGTACTTATGTCATACATAAAGGCAAACTTGCATATGAACTTGCATCATAACTTGCATATGAACTTGCATCATCATAACTTGCATATGAACTTGCATCATAACTTGCATATGAACTTGTAACTTGCATAAAACCAAACACTTAGCATGCATAAAACCAAATACTTAGCATGCACAAAACCAAATACTTAGCATGCATAAAACCAAATACATAACTTGCATGACATGTTACATATAAACTTGCATATAATCTCATATATAGCTTGCATAACATGTTATATATGCATCCATGTTCAACATAGTGTTTTGCATAGTGAGTATCATAAAACATAGCATTAAACTTGCATATAGCATAAAACTTGCAAAACACACAACATACACTATACTAAACTTGCATAAGCACATTTATCCACAAACATAGCCATATCTTATCATATCCTATCATAACCAATTTAACAATTGATTATTAAGGCTATAGAAACTCACCACTAAACTCCAATAAGCAAACCCTTGCCACAAATCACCCAAAAACTCTAGCCTTGAACATAAAGCTTGCAACTTGATGATGAATGCAAGCTAATGATCACTCATACAACTCAAAGATGCTTGTATGAACATGAAAGCCTTCATAGAAATAGTTTTATAAGAGGATGGAGGCTAGGGCTTTGAGTGGAGGCCATGATCATAGAAAATTTTGGCATAGTTTAGTTAGAGTATAGGATTATGATCATTTAGGGCTAGCTTAGGGTCTTATTTATAGGATTAGGAAAGTGTTTTAGGCCATTAGATTAACCCTAAATTAGATTAGGACCATCAGATCTCGGAAGCTTCCAGAAACCAGCCCCAAAACACAGCCTAAACCCTAAAATGGTGCACCAGGCCAGCCAGAAAGCTGTGCAGGTTTCTGGCTCGACACGGGCGCACTTCCCAAGTGCGCCAGTGTAAAAATGTGTTGGCGCACTTCACAAGTGCGCCAGTCCATTTTTGTGTTGGCGCAATTCACAAGTGCGCCAGTGCATTCTGGCTTGTTTTCTGTTTTTCTGCCTAACTTCGTTCGTCCATATCTTCTTCATACGGACTCCGATTTTCGAAAACTCAGACTCTATTTTGCGTATTTTTCCGAGACGAACGCAATGGTGCAACCCTTTTCCCCTAATTCCCACATATGGGATTAGTTATTCTTTAATTTGTGAATTTTAGCATTAACCGAAATTCGGGGTGTTACAAGGAATTTCTCTAGATAGGTGATTATACACCCTAATGGGAGAGACCAACATAACCATGCTGCCTACCCGATTTCTGTCATTCCCGGTTGTGAGGCTTGAGGTTTAAATTATACTTTGAACACCTGGTCATCATTCACTTTGAATGTCACATCGTCAGATCTGTCAAATCACTAATTGACGTCCACAAAAATACTCTTCAGCTGACAGAAGTACGTTTGAAAAATCAATTTACGTGACCATCTCGAATTACTCTGTCAGACACTCGTCCATACAAGTCATCCAGGAACAGGATGAACCGAAGGTACTCTCCTACTACATCCAATATAGGAATCACCCCATGGATCAGTAGCGAGAAGTCCTTGCAATACGTAAATTTCAATCACGACAGAACCACAGTTAAACTCTGGCCGCTAAACCAGAGATTTTTAGTAGTTCTTCCATGTAATGAAGATCTACGGTCTTCAATGCTCCATCTCGATCATCTTCTGATATCTTCACATACTTGTCGTTCAGAATGGTTTCGAATATTAATTCGATCCCGGTCTTTCCGTACCAACAATCGTATTGGACAGATTTGATAGTCGGTGATTTAACTATCAAAATAAACAGTGTTTCAATTATGACAATCCAATGAGTTCATTGGTTCAGTATTCAGCACCACTTGGCCTTTTAATTAAAACCAATGTAAATTTAAAACTTCTAAAACATCTCGACATTATAAATACAGCTTTTTGCTTCTTCTTTATCATAAGATTTTTCTTTAAAACATGTTCATTTTATTTCTTAGGAAACCTTATATCATATTTAGTTTCCTAACTTCACTTTCAAAACATCAGCCATGTTATTATCTACTATAGGACATTTATTGAATTATTACTCGTAAACGATGTTACGAAATATCGTCTATTTCATTACTTGAAACAATACACGGTTATCTCATTAGCCGATTCCAATTAGCTTCCACTTTAAATTAATTAATAATATAATTAATTTAAATAATTCCATTAAATTAATTCTTAACAAAACCAATTATTCAAATTTTAACCATTAAGGTTAATATCTATTCACTTATTCATAAATCTTATTAACATCAGAATTGGCTTATAAAAACAGTTAATGATCAATTATAACTTAAATGATAAGTAATAAATATTTGTTTCCTTTTAATAAATTTTTATTCAAAATATATATTTCAAAATATATTTTAATTATAAAATAAATTTTATAACTTCAGTCCTATCAAATTACCTGATGGTAAATCAATATAAATAAAAAAAATTACCTTTAGGCCATTTACTGCCGATTACTTAACCAATACTGCCCATTGGTTAAAACTAAACACAGGTTGACTTTTCAATCAATGATCAGTACTCAAATCAACGACAATTTATTTGAGAATATGAAAATAAATAATATATTTGAGGAATCCGGTTAGATCCCTCTAACCTGTTCTTCCCTGTATACAAATGGTTATCTCAAATCAGATCGTTTAGTTTCATTAAATAAATAACGACCATTAACATCAACCAATTCACAAGCAATTCAAATAATTCAACCAATTTAAACATGTTTATTTTATAAACGTGACCAACAAGGTATGTTACCTTTATTGGAACAAATCGTTAAAATAACGATTTGGCATTTCACTGAAATTAAATAATGGTTTAATTTCATCAGTTAAATCAACAAATAAATATATAATTAGCAAATAGTCAACCATTGGCAAGCCGAGCACACAAAATAAACACCCAATTTATATAAAATATAAATGGGAAGAACTGAGTGAGTTTAACTCACCTTGATTTGGTTTTTTTGTCAACGCCCTATTTTTAATTAAATTAAATAGTCGTTTAATTTAATTAAATATTCCGGTTGATTCCAACTCTGCCCAGTTCTGTTCCAGAATATTCTGTCCTTCGATACGGTTCCAGTGTCTCTATTTTGATCCAATTCTGACAATGTACGAATTATGAATAATAATAGTTTACGTTTTTTAAATTAATAATAAATTCCTTGATTTTATTCTTAATTACTTTACTTTGTTTTAATAGGCCAATCCTTTACTGTCTGTTTGCTTTGCCAACGGCCGGCTACCGTCATCATTGTTCCTGATAGCCATCTCTTTTCTTCTTATTCAAAACTTCTCTGCATGATTAAATTGAAATGATCAACCCCTTTAACTAGTAATTTAATTTTAACTAAATTACTCCTTACACATATTTTAATAATATATCTAAACCCTAATCACTAATTAGTATAAACAATTACATTGATTATAATAAAAATCTGGCCAACGGATTTTCACTTTGTTTTAGAAACGAGTCTGATTCATTTTATCATCTTCACCGTATACCACTACTTTCATAATCTCGTGTACCCTTTCCTCTTCTTAATCCATCTGTATTCAACAATAACTTAAATAACTAACCATTTAGTTTTAAATTAACTACCTTATATAAATATATAATTTAGATTATACCACCACACTATTATATGGCTAATGGAAGAATTATTTCTCTTCATCCTTTCGTTGGTTCCAGTATGTCCTCGTTCCCTTAGTTTATTGTCTTCGGTTTGTTTCCTTTGACTTCCCAGAACCATCGTTCAGGACTTTCTTCGTTCCAACTTCTGTTTCCATACACGACGCCCTAACCTCACCAATACAAACTGACTTCGCTCCTTTCCTTCACGCGAAATGGTTCCATCCTGAACCCACGTACAACAGCTGACCTCCCTTCTCTTCTACCCTCTCGTTTGTTATTCCGCATAAAGCTGTGAACCCACCCCTCACGTTCTTCGTACAAGAATAACACACATAGCAACACCATTTTCTGGCCATTCGAAGCCCATCCAACTATACTGGCATAAGTGCCTCACGACCCCCAACGCCCGCCTAAAGATCCGATCATCATGATGTAGTGCTTCGATGCCAGCTTCCCTTCGAATACCGGTGCTCTCGAGGTGATTTATGGCCATTTTAAGGATCGCGATCCGATCAAAATGGGTCCACTAGAAGATCTTGGAGTGTGAAATGATTTTGTATTAGGAGTTTGTTGAAATCATCAGAGAATTTCGAGAAAAGGAGAAAGAAAGGATCGAATCATTTGGCCATTAAAACGTTTACTAGTTGGCGGCTATCTTCTTGTTCACCACCAAGTATACCTTTGACGTAGAAAGTAGGGTTTGGGATGGGAGATATTTATACCCGAAAGTAGAAGACAAGTCTCATGTCAAAATCCTATGTTTATTAGCCATGTACTGCTATGAAAATTGGTATGCAGTGTTATGGCATTTCGGAGTAGACACTGAAGCTTGCACATGTGTTGATGGGTTTACAGTGTAGATAGGCAAAGTAGGCACGTATAAGCAAATATAAATAGGATATTTTGAAAAGAAATAAGATAGGGTAGGTGCCAGTCTTCTCAGTGTGTATTCACTTCAAGAGAGCCTTCGTGAAGGTGAAAACCCGTGTTAGGAAAAAGATACAGTGTAGGCTCCCAGGTTTATTTTCTTTTCAAATCTTAGGCCTCTGTGTTGGACTAGTTTTGTAGGAGTATAGTACTTGGGCTTCTTGCGTAGACATTAAGTAGGTAGTCGTAGCAATTTGGGATAGGGTAGTCTATCCTCTCCTGTCACAGGATTTTTGGCTTTAACTATGTCCATGTTTTACGTGAAATTATAAATAGGTCAGTGTGCTTTCTACCTCATAGATTTGTTTTGATTTGATAACACAGGATAGCTACCCCATTTCAACATTAGGCATGTTGCTATAGCCTATGCCGCTGTATACTACATGGTACAAAATGTAGGATAGGTGAAAAGTAGGCTAGCAGGTGCAATTTAATTTGGCATGTACACGTTAGCTTAGTAGGTAAGTTTTCATTTCATTTTATTTTATTCTAAATGAAACTTCGCCGCGAAGTAACATGTGAAACTAACCTCAGCCGACTTCTGTTTTCTGATAAAAAGGCTAATCTTAGTGTCAAAATGTATTCCGGACCCAATGGGATAAGTTTCATCAAAATCCGAGGTCGTATGAAAAAATTTCCTTAATAAAACCAGAAATAAACACCGTTTAATTTTTCCACGATCACCAGATAAATCAAATTAACTTGAAAACTAGAGATCCTAAAATAATTCTTCAATACGAACTCAATGGCACCAGTTTCGTCGCATTCTGAGACTGTTTTCCTGGGAGGCTATTTTATGCGCACCGCAATGCCATTTTGGACACTAAATTACCCAGTCTTCAAAAATAGAAAACTATATATATAACCTGACGATAAATGAAGATAAGAACTCAACGGAAGTGGTTTCAAGGCTTAATTCAATCATCTGTTCATGTTATACCCAAATAACCATTTATTAAATTAATTACGCGCTATAAAAATAACTGGACGTTTATGGCTACCGTGGGCACATACGACATCGGTTTGCCACGCAATTCACTACCGTACAATAATTTAACGTTACGGTCCAAATGAAACTGGTTTAGTCGAAAACGACTTCTATTTGCAAAATGGCTATTTTAAAGGCCTATAATTAAATAACGATTTCCATAACGATTATTTTAAAATTTGATTTGGCCATAATTAACAAACTATAATACAAAATCGGAATTTTTCTTTTTCATATGATAATTATCATCAATACGGTTCCAACGTTTCTTGTTTCATAGAAATCCGATTTATATCGGATCCTGTATATTCAATTGATGTTCAAAACTCTAATTTATGATCTGCCGCACGATTTCGAGCTCGTTTTATAATTATATAAATATATAACGTTCAAACTTTGTTTTGATAACGATTTAAATATTAAAAATCCATTACTATCCCAGATATAATATTTAAAATAATAAATTAAATTAAATACTTGACGGCCAAAAATACGGGACGTTACATTCTTCCCCCCCTTAAAATAATTTTGTCCTCGAAATTGCTAAGGTAAGAAAGAACGTTACAACCCACTAATTTCTAAATCCATTTTATTTTTAATCAAAACCATTTCAATACCGTATATAAATATTTTCAAAAATATCAAAAAAAAATCTTACACCTTAAATTCTCGGAAAAATTCGGTAGAGTCTCCCTACACGGAGTGATATCTACGATATCGCAGGAACAAATAATATATACATCGACCCATGTGGTCGGAAAACAAAAATCAAAATCCAAAATTTATATTTTCGCGTAGGAGTACCATTTCGAGCGCTATTGAGCATACTGGCTCAACGTATATGCGATTTACTCAACCGATATCAATCTGCCTATCCCTCTGGCACCTGTACTTACTCAATTCACATATAATTAAGGGGAATGTGAAATTCTGAGATAATATTTCACTAATCAGCTGGTATAACCTCACCAATTCACACAACATCAATTCATTATCAAACACAGGGTTAAATTATAAATTCCAATTCATAGGCAGTTTCATTCCAGTTTAATTATACTGAAACTTATTCTTTAGTTTAAAATTCATTTAGCTCCCATAAATTGTGATTATTCCATTCAGCCAAATTATCATCCAATAACAAACAATTCACAATCAACAACCGATACACAACCAAATCAATTGAATTCACATTCAATATTAATATTTTACTTTGGTTTCACATAATTGAACATCAATCGATTTATATTCAATTGATTTCTATTTGACTATTAATTATTAAAATTCCAAATTCCAGATTTTTTTTCCAGTATCATTCTTACTTTAATTACACTTAACAAAGTTAAGTTTTCGATTCAAATTTTCAATACAATTTGAATTTCATTCAAATCAATCAAACACACCAATATCTCAATAATTTAATAAAATTATTGCTTCTCTATACAAAAATATAATTTCGGTAAAATTATTTCATTTACCCTCTTTACAAAACAATACTATATCGATTGCCAGTTCAACGCTTCTCAACAATTGAACCGATCAACAAACACAATACAAAATATTTGTATATAAAATTTACAAATACGCTCTCATATATGTACACTCAATCTCGATCTAGGGTATTACTAACCCAATCTCTATCTAGTTACACCACAAAGCCAAGGTTATCACTAAACCAATAGCGCTGATACCACTGTAACGACCCAAGGGTTTTCGGCCATGAAAATCATAATAAATACCTTTACTGTAACTCATGCCGACCTTCCAAACACCGAAAACACTGGAACGTTATTCGAAAGAATTTAGAGGGTGAGATAAGAAAGAAATATAAGAATAGAAGAAGAAGAAGAACCAACATAACACAGAGTCTCACATCGCAGCGGAACAAAATATAATACAGAAATAAATCTTTACTGAGAGATTTTGAAAATATTTACAATATTAGAGTACATCACATATCTGGACAGTTATAACAACCTGTCCTAATATACAACACACAGCGGAATATTATCTATATAATATCATACGTCTGGATTCTTCCAGCTCGTCCCTTCACAGCATTCGATAACCTGAACCTGTACATCGGGCTAACCCGAGCATTTACAAAACACCGGGTCAGTCTGGTGAACCAGAGTGAGAAAAACTCGCACAGTATTAAGGGTATCATACAACTTGATTTTAAAGTCAAAATCTTTTCGAAAGAAAATGATAATCGTAAGACCAAATCCACACATAAACACAGACGGTTTTTACCTTACGATAACCCAAAACATTTTTGAAATAAATATCTTTTCTGATATTATAATAATATCTAAATACAAGTAAATAATAATCTAGTGGAACACTTGCATCTCACGCTCCACATATGTAGTATACAATCAAAACCGCGGGCGCTTATTGGAGATTGAATTCCAACCATGACAAGGTATCGGACCACCTACCGATAGTGTATCTCTAGAGGCGAATACACTAGGTTCAACAAGAACGTCTTGCAACCTGGCCCTCACATGACTAACCACTCATTTCGCTTGAGTGTATCGAATGTATTTCACCAACGGTTGGGCTCAAACCACCGTTTCCCGAAAAGGGACAGCATCGAAATAGATTAAAGAAGCAAAAGGAATTTCTCTGGATAAGTGATTATACACTCTAATGGGAGCGACCCACATAACCATGCTGCCTGCCCGATTTCTGTCATTCCCCGGTTATGAGGCTTGAAGTTTAAATTATACTTTGAACACCTGGTCATCATTCACTTTGAATGTCACATCATCAGATCTTTTAAATCACTAATTGACGTCCACAAAAATACTCTGCAGCTGACAGAAGTGCATTTGTAAAAATCAATTTATGTGACCATCTGGAATACTCTGTCAGACACTCGTCCATTCAAGTCATCCAGGAACAGGATGAACCGAAGGTACTCTCCTACTACATCCAATATAGGAATCACCCCATGGATCAGTAGTGATAAGTCCTTGCAATCCGTAAATTTCAATCACGACAGAACAACAGTTTAACTCTGGCCGCTAAACTAGAGATTTTTAGTAGTTCTTCCGTGTAATGAAGATCTATGGTCTTCAATGCTCCATCTCGATCATCTTCTGATATCTTCACGTACTTGTCGGTCGGAATGGTTTTCAAATATAAATTCGATCCCGGTCTTTCCGTACCAACAATCATATTGGACAGATTTGATAGTCGGTGATTTAACTATCAAAATAAACAGTGTTTCAATCATGACAATCCAATGAGTTCATTGGTTCAGTATTCAGCACCACTTGGCCTTTTAATTAAAACCAATGTAAATTTAAAACTTCTAAAACATCTCGACATTATAAATACAGCTTTACGCTTCTTCTTTATCATAAGATTTTCCTTTAAAACATGTTCATTTAATTTCTTAGGAAACCTTATATCATATTTAGTTTCCTAACTTCACTTTCAGAACATCAGCCATGTTATTATCTACTATAGGAAATTTATTGAATTATTACTTGTAATACGATGTTACGAAATATCGTCTATTTCATTACTTGAAACAATACACGGTTATCTCGTTTGCCGATTCCAATTAGTTTCCACTTTAAATTAATTAATAATATAATTAATTTAAATAATTCCATTAAATTAATTCTTAACCAAACCAATTATTCAAATTTTAACCATTAAGATTAATTTCTATTCACTTATTAATAAATCTGATTAACATCAGAATTGGCTTATAAAAACAGTTAATGATCAATTATAACTTAATAAAGTTTTATTCAAAATATATATTTCAAAATCTATATTTAGTTGTAAAATAAATTTTATAACTTTTGTCCTATCAATTTATCGGACGGTAAATCAATATAAATAAAACAATTTACCTTTAGGCCATTTACTACCGATTACTTAACCAATACTGCCCATTGGTTAAAACAAAACACAGGTTGACTTTTCAATCAATGATCAGTACTCAAATCAATGACAGTTCATATGAGAATATGAAAAAAAAAATTATTTGAGGAATCCGGTTAGATCCCTCCAGCCTGTTCTTCCCTGTATACAAATGGTTATCTCAAATCAGATCGTTCAGTTTCATTAGATAAATAACGACCATTAACATCAACCAATTCACAAGCAATTCAACCAATTTAGACACCTTTATTTTATAAACGTGACCAACAAGGTAAGTTACCTTTATTGGAACAAATCGTTAAAATAACGATTTGGTATTTCATTGAAATTAAACGACTATTTAATTTCATTAGTTAAATCAGCAAATAAATTTATAATTAGCAAATAGTCAACCATTGGCAAGCCGAGCACACAAAATACACCCAATTTATATAAAATATAAATGGGAAGAACTGAGTGAGTTTAACTCACCTTGATTTGGTTTTGTTGTCAACGCCCTATTTTTAATTAAATTAAACAATCGTTTAATTTAATTAAATATTCCAGTTGATTCCAATTCTGCTTGGCTCTGTTCCAGAATATTCTGTCTTTCGATACGGTTCCAGTGTCTTTGTTTTGATCCAATTCTGACAATGTACGAATTATGAATAATAATAGTTTACGTTTTTAAATTAATAATAAATTGCTTGATTTTATTCTTAATTACTTTACTTTGTTTTAATAGGCCAATCCTTTACTGTCTGTTTGCTTTGCCCACGGCCGGCTACCCTCATCATTGTTCCTGATGGCCATCTCTTTTCTTCTTGTTCAAAATTTCTCTGCATGATTAAATTGAAATGATCAACCCCTTTAACTAATAATTTAATTTTAACTAAATTACTCCTTACCCATATTTTAATAATATAGTTAAACCCTAATCACTAATTAGTATAAATAATTACATTGATTATAATAAAAATCTAGCCGACAGATTTTCACTTTGTTTTAGAAACGAGTCTGACGCAATTTATCATCTTCACCGTATACCACTACTTTCATAATCTCGTGTACCCATTCCTCTTCTTGAATCCATCTGTATTCAACAATAACTTAAATAACTAACCATTTAGTATTAAATTAACTACCTTATATAAATATATAATTTAGTTTATACCACCACACTGTTATACGGCTAATGGAAGAATTATTTCTCTTCATCCTTTCATTGGTTCCAGTATGTCCTCGTTCCCTCAGTCTGTTGTCTTCGGTTTGTTTCCTTTGACTTCCCAGAACCATCGTTCAGGACTTCCTTCGTTCTAACTTCTGTTTCCATACACGATGCCCCAACCTCACCAATACAAACTGACTTCACTCCTTTCCTTCACGCGAAATGGTTCCTTCCTGAACCCACGTGCAACAGCCGACCTCCCTTCTCTTCTACCCTCTCGTTTGTTTTTCCACATAATGCTTTGAACCCACCCCTCACATTCTTCGTACCAGAATAACACACACAACAACACCATTTTCTGGCTGTCCGAAGCCCATCCAACTGTACTGGCGCAAGCGCCTCACGACCCCCAACACCCGCCTAAAGATCCGATCATCATGATGTAGTGCTTCGATGCCAGTTTCCCTTCGAATACCGGTGGTCTCTAGGTGATTTCTGGCTATTCCGAGGATCGTGATCCAATCAAAATGGGTCAAATAGAAGATCTTGGAGTGTGAAATGATTTTGTATTAGGAGTTTGTTGAAATCATCAGAGAATTTCGAGTAAAGGAGAAAGAAAGGATCAAATCATTTGGCCGTTAAAACGTTTATTGGCTGGCGGCTATCTTCTTGTTCACCACCCGGTATACCTTTGATGCAGAAAGTAGGGTTTGGGATGGGATATATTTATACCCAAAAATAGAAGATAAGTCTCACGTCAAAATCCTATGTTTATTAGCCATGTACTTCTATGAAAATAGGTATGCAGTGTTATGGCATTTCGGAGTAGAGACTGAAGCTTGCACATGTGTTGACGAGTTTACAGTGTAGATAGGCAAAGTAGGCATGTATAAGCAAATATAAATAGGATATTTTGAAAAGAAATAAGATAGGGTAGGTGCCAGTCTTCTTAGTGTGTATTCACTTCAAGAAAGCCTTCATGATGGTGAAAACCCATGTTAGGAGGAAGATACAGTGTAGGCTCCCACGTTTATTTTCTTTTCAAATCTTAGGCCTCTGTGTTGGACGAGTTTTGTAGGAGTACAGTACTTGGGCTTCTTGCGTAGACATTAAGTAGGTAGTCATAGCAAATTGGAATAGGGTAGTCTATCCTCTCTTGTCGCAGGATTTTTGGCTTCAGCCATGTCCATGTTTTATGTGAAAATATAAAAAGGTCAGTGTGATTTCTACCTCATAGATTTGTTTTGATTTGATAACACAGGATGGCTACCCCATTTCAACAATAGGCATGTTGCTATAGCCTATGCCGCTGTATACTACATGGTACAAAATGTAGGATAGGTGAAAATCAGGCTAGCAGGTGCAATTTAATTTGACATGTACACGTTAGCTTAGTAGGTTAGTTTTTATTTCATTTTATTTTATTCTAAATGAAACTTTGCCATGAAGTAACATGTGAAACAAACCTCAATCGACTTCTGTTTTTTGATAAAAAGGCTAATCTTAGTGTCAAAATGTATTCCGGACCCAATAGGACAAGTTTCATCAAAATCCGAGGTCGTATGAAAAAATTTCCTTAATAAAATCAGAAATAAACATGCGTTTAATTTTTCCACGATCACCAGATAAATCAAGTCAACTTGAAACCTTGAGATCCTAAATTAATTCTTCAATACGAACCCAACGGCACCAGTTTCGTCGCATTCTGAGACTGTTTTCCCGGTAGGCTACTTTTACGCGCACCGCAATGCCGTTTTGGACACCAAATTACCTGGTCTTCAAAAATAGCAAACTCTATATATAACCTGACTATAAATGACGATACAAACTCAACGGAAGTGGTTTCGTGGCTTAATTCGATCATCTATTCATGTTATACCCAAATAACCATTTATCAAATTAATTACGCATTATAGAAATAACTGGACGTTTATGGCTACCGTGGCCACATACGACATCGGTTTGCCACACAATTCACTACCATACAATAATTTAACTTTACGGTCCCAATGAAATTGGTTTCGTCGAAAACGGCCTCTGTTTGCAAAATGGCTATTTTAATGGCCTATAATTAAATAACGATTTCCATAGGGATTATTTTAAAATTTGATTTGGCCATAATTAACAAACTATAATACGAAATCTGAATTTTTCTCTTTCATATGATAATTATCATCAATACGGTTCCAACGTTTCTTATTTCACATAAATCCGATTTATATCGGATCCTGTATATTCAATTGAAGTTCAAAACTCCAATTTACGAACTGCCGCACGATTTCGAGCTCGTTCTATAATTATATAAATATATAACGTTCAAACTTTTTTTAATAATGATTTAAATATTAAAAATCCATTACTATCCCAAATATAATATTTAAAATAATAAATTAAATTAAATACTTGACGGCCAAAAATACGGGACATTACATAACCACCGCCCTTTTGACCGCTTATAGTCAGCCCAGTAATCGTGCCCCACCCTTCCTAGTTCAGGGTGCCTTGATACATCCATGTGGGTTACTGCTGAAATGGGTCCCCGTTACTAGGGTTTTTCTAGTCAACATGCTAAATTGGTTAAGTGTCCTTGGTTTGACTTAACCCCTATCAATCTTGTCTAGTTAACATGTTAAGTTGGTTAAGTGTTTCCTCAATTACTTAACCCCATCAATCTTGTCTTGTTAACATGGTAAGTTGGTTAAGTGTTTCCTTAATTACTTAGCCTCACCATTTTTAGCTTGATTATTCATGAGCTTTAATTAATTAATTAAAGCACTAACCACTCACATTAGACAGGTATTGTTGTGGTTACTTGATGTGCCGGTCGGTTCCGGGCAGTTTTACACCATAACTCAGTCTAACCTCGGGTCTTTCTGGGCTTGATGCACTAACCTCTCACATTAGACAGTTATTGTTGTGGTTACTGGATGTGTCGGTTCCGGTCTGGTTTACACCATAACTCAGTCTAACCTCGGGTTAGGCATATTCATCTTTTACATTTTATATATGTGTATTTTCTACAAGTGTTCCATGTCACATATTTTAATTATGTTCAAGACTAATGGTATAAATTATACCATTCATGGCCTTAACCATTTACATGGTTTTGGGCCTACCTACATTATTAACATGTTTTGATTTAATAACTATCCCAACGTTACCCCCATTTGTTCGTTTGTATTAATCACATAAAGTCATTGGGCCCGTGTAACAACCCGGAAAATGTGAACCAATTTAAAAATTTTAAAATTGGTTATTGTCAAAGAATTTAAGCAATTGAAATAGAATATTTCAATAAAATAATGTATTGGAAATAGTGAGGCAGTTTGAAAATTTGAACTCAAACCCGAACCCCCGCAGCTCAGCCGAATGCTACAACTGCCATCAGAAAGGGCACTATAGTAGGAATTGTCCTTTGAAGAAGAATGCACAGGTGGCTCATGTTTACGACAGGGAGACCCCGCCAGCTATCACCGATGGATCAGGTAAACCCGACGTCTTAGGAGGTACCCTTACCATTAAAAATATTCCTGTTTCTGTACCTTTTGATACTGGTGCATCACGTAGCTTCATTTCTAGTAACACTGTCCACAAGTTAAAATTTAAAATAAGAGGCCTTAAGGAACCAATTAAAGTTCAAAATCCGATAGGAGGCTCTCTCGTCCTCAGTTCGTATTGCAGAGTGCCTATCTCTTACTCTTGTTACAAGTTTCCCATCGACTTAATCGTCATGAATTTTTCTGAATTCGATGTCATTCTCGGTTTGGAATGGTTAACAAAATATAAGGACAAAGTTAGATGTGCCGAAAGAATCGTTAAAGTCGAAACGAAGCTTGGACATATATATACCATGCCATGGCTTAGAAACTGATAGAAAAGAATTCTGGTCTGCTTTAGAAGTTACTCCCACTTCATTAGAAAAGATACCGGTCGTTAAAAACTATGCGGATGTGTTTGAAGAAGTCGAAAACTTACCTCCGCAAAGAGAAATTGAATTCAGAATAGATATAATTCCGAACGCCCGACCAGTAGTACATCCAATTAGAAGAATGGCCCCGAAAGAAAAATAAGAGTTAGGCAGCCAAACTCGAGAATTGCTTTGGAAAGGTCTGATCAGACCAAGCTTTTCAGATTGGGGAGCAGCAGCAGTATTTGTCCTGAAATCAGACGGTACTCTACGACTTTGTGTTGACTACCGAGATCTCAATAAGCAGACATCCGGGAGAATATTGTCGCCCCATTCAATTGGTCCAACAGATCATCTATACGTGGCAAGAAACATGCATAATATAGATTCAACCAAACATGTAATTTTTGCATAAAACTTTATTCATATAATTTAACATGTCACATGAACTTGCATATAATTTAGACTTAGATAATCATAAGCCTAAAACATGTTAATATGTAGATCTAGGCATGTTTGAACATAACCTCAATTATAAACTAGCATATGACATAATCATGACATGTTCAATCCCAAGGCATGTATAATTTTAACATTAACATATAGGTGTGAACTAATCTAACAAGGTGAACTTGCATAAGTCCACTTTACAAACATGCATATAAATATAAATCTTGTTTTGGATCTAACATGTAACTTGCATATGAACATATGTATAATTAGATCATGTCTTGAATTGTAACGACCCGGAAAATCTGAACCAATTTAAAAAATTTAAATTGGCTAAAATAGAGGATTTTAAATATTTAAAATAAATATTTTAAATAATAATGATGAAAAGTAAGTTTGAATCGACATTTGAAAACGAATATAATTAATTCTAATTATAAACAAGGCCTGAAATGACGCGGTAGTTTCAAAATTTGAATTCAAACTTTGACTTACTGTACCGGGTGCAAAACAAAGCGAATTTGAGTGAAATCAAAAATATTTAAATCTGTTAGTGAATACCTTTCTAACGAATCTGAAAAATCGAAGTTTCATAGCGGAAAGCAAAATTTATGGCCCAATGAATTTTCAGAAAGGTCGCTATGGAATTTATATAGCCCGTGAAAATGGCTATTTTGCAAACGACCTCTGAATTCGACGAAACCACTTTTGTTGGATCTGAGATGTTAAACTATTGCTAGGTTTCAAATTTCATAATTTTTGAAGTTAGTATGTGAGCGTGGCAAAGGAAAATGTGTTCGGTCAATTACAATTAAATTGGATCGACCAGAAAATGGCCATTTAGCAAACGGTCTCAGAATTCGACGAAACTAGTTTTGTTGGGACCGTATCATCAAAACATAGCCAGATTTATTTTTCTGGAATTTTTCGAATCAGTGTGTGGCCCCGGCAAATTGAAATGTATGTTCAAATCGAATATTGAATGTTTTATATTTTAATTTGAATGAAAACTGACTGAAATAGTCGAATGGACCTACGAATCATATCCCATTGTGTTCGGAATGGGGGTAAAACGCTAGGGACGACAGTCGTTGGGTTTGGATTGGGGTTCGTGTGTGAAAGGGGGTATTTTCGAAATTTAAAAATATATAAATTAAAGAAAAATTCCTATTGGCCTTCATTTTCTCTCTCCCCGCTATTTCTTCCTCGACCCCCCTGCTGAACGACGGAAACACATTGATTCCTTCCCTCCTCTGTTTCTTCAAATCTACTCAGTAAAATCAGGTGCCCCTTTGGGGCTTTTTGAAGATCTGAATCTCCTCTTTAAATCCATGTAAGCTCCATCGATTATCGTCACGTTTTGCTCGAGTTTGAGGCCCCTGAACTCCCACCATTTCGAGCCCTTTTCCTCTACCAGGGACGCCACGAGCTGGACCCCACCTACCTCTCCAGGCGCCCATCTCCAAGGCGGACATCGTGGCGCAGGCGGATCGTCATATAGTTGCATGGATTGAACGAAAAACGATAACCTAGCTTTGAAGCTTCAAGGAGGTATACGGCCTATTTAATTTTAAACTATATAATAGCAGTTTAAAGCGCTACCGTTTTTGTTTTCACTGTAAAAATCATATCTTTTTCGTTTCTTGACGAAATTCAGTGAAACAAGAGACAGTGGACTCGTGTGGACGTCTTCTACATTCTAGAAGAGACCGCATATTTTTCTGAGCCTTCTGCTATTTTTGGTGGAGTGGAACCCAATGTGAGATTTCTAAATTATAAATGATATGGAAAACGACGATGTATAAATTGTATAGTCGATGTATGAGTTATATAAGCGTTGTACATCTCTTGTATAAGCGTTGTATAAGTTGTACGTTCGATATATAAGTTATATATGCGTTGTAAAAATTATATATGGGTGAAATAGAAGTGAAATGCTTATATATATATATACACACACGCCCCTCGTCCACAAACCATGGACGATATTTATTGGTGGTGATTTGTGTGAAAATTGGTTGATTATGAATGGTTGATTAGAATTGTTTGTGGTTGAAATTGATTGATTGTGGTTGAAAAATACCCGTTTGTGGTTGAGAAATATTTGGTTGAAACCACATAGGATTAGTTTGTGGAAATGAAAAAAATATACATGCCGCCTACGTGCGAACTAGATGCATGAATCCCCATTGTCAAAAGCTGCGAGGCTTTAAGGTAGAGCGAGGAGCCGTACTAGGGACGGTCCCGGTTTTAACTACCCTGCCGTTATGCTGCCGAAATTTTGAATAATATTCATGTGTTAGAATTATTTTCCTGTGTTGAAAGTATATTCGTGTGTTGAATAGAAAACTGTTCATGTGTTGAATAGAAATTCATTCGTTGAATCATATTCATGTGTTGAATGGTATTCGTGTTTTAAATAAATTGTTTTAACAATAAAAATCACATTTTTACTATATATATACAAACTATAGAAAACCGTTCATGTGTTGAATAGAAATTCATTCGTTGAATCATATTCATGTGTTGAATGGTATTCGTATTTTAAATAAATTTTTTTAACAATAAAAATCATATTTTTACTATATATATACAAACTATAGAAAAACGTTCATGTGTTGAATAGAAATTCATTCGTTGAATCATATTCATGTGTTGAATGGTATTCGTGTTTTAAATAAATTGTTTTAAAAATAAAAATCACATTTTACTATATATATATATATACAAACTATAGAAAATCGTTCATGTGTTGAATAGAAATTCATTCGTTGAATAGAAATTCATGTGTTGAATGGTATTCGTGTTTTAAATAAATTATTTTATAATAAAAATCATATTTTTAACATCTATATGAACTATATAAAATAATCGTGTTTTGAAATGAATTGTTTTACAATAAAAATTACATTTTTACTATATACACGAATAGTTGAAAATAGCGAAGTGTTGAAATAATTGTCGGTTGGATAAAAATATCATTTTTATCAAATGTATGAAAAAAATATAGTTTTGAAATCGAAGAATCGATATATATATATATATAAATAGAATTGAAATATATCGAATAACGAAGCTGTTGTTCGTGTTTTGAAACCGTGATTTCAAATGATTAGTGCGGGAGATCCGACCATCGGATTTTCCCGAAACTGCAACCGTTGGGTTCGCTTTGGAAATATCTTTCCAACGACACCAACTTTGTAAAGATCCAACGGTGGGATTATCTGAAATGTTTAATTCAAATCTAAAGAAAAACAGCGCCAGAATCGATTATATATATATATAATTATATTAAATCGAATAACGATGCTCAGTTCGTAATTTGAAATCGAAACTTCAAACGATTATACTGGGAGATCCGACCGTCGGATTTTCCCGAAACTGGAACCGTTGGATTCGTTTTGAAAAGATATTTCTAATGATATAATTTTTTTGAAGATCCAACGTTTAGATTTTCAGATATGTGTAAATAAAATTTGAAGAAAAACAGCGCCACGGCCGCGTTATGGCCGAAGCATCATTTGAATAAATTGGCTATTTTAAAATAAATAAAAATAGCAATAAATCATTATAAAATATTATAAACGATATGGAAGTGAAATTAGAAACTAACTGAAAGTTGGCTAAGTCGAATGGTTTCCTGGATTTTGATCTGATGTTGGTTTCGGCTTTCGGGGTTAATATTTGGGAAATCGTTCTCTTACTGATTTACGGTTAGCGACTAATGGATTGAAATGATGTGTATGTATGATCATGTTGCACTTGTTTATTATATACGCGAGTTGCTCAGAAAGACCGGGTTTATCCCATTCTGAATAACTAAATCGACGATAAGAAATCGAAGATGAAGACGGTGGTCGAAGACCGGAGATCTTCACCTCGGTTGGATGGTAACTGATGTCCTGATTGGGAGGCATCCCGAAATCTGGATAATGAGTGGTGATCATCCAGACGTACGTGGAGATCGATGGGTTTGCGAGGTATATAGTGCCTCCGGTTTCGTTCAGACCCAGAACGGATTTGTAAATGGATTGTGTGTCTGACATTGGAATTTATTCTGTGGGATTGATAGCCATCAGTTGCATGGCGTGAATTGCCTGTGTGACATGCTAAGACGCAGTGATCAAGGCTTATGTTGAAAAGCAAAGTCTTGTGGTGATGATCAAAGCACCACCTGTGTGGCGTAGCTTTGTGTATAACGTGAAATCGCGAGCCTCACACCCCGGTATGAACCAGAAACGGGAGAGGACATCAAGGAGGGCATTCGTTTCCTTCTAGTTAGAAGTGGCGTCAGTGGTTTTACACGCCCTGACGAGTTTGACTTATGTGGTTGTTACTGTTGTGAGGCACCTCGGTTAGATCGGATGATCCGGGTCCGATGGAGTCATTCTTTGGCTCATTTACGCCCCATAGGGCGGGGAAACGCAGTGTTCAGGAATTTTAATCCACATCGGTGGACCGGCCCTGACGATCCAAGGGTCGATGCGCTCTGACCCTGAGGCTTGGGCTAGACAGTCTCGAAGTCGGTAAGGACTATCTTTTGCCTTGGTTCATGACAGAAATCCAATTTCCAAATACGTGACTGTGCGGTTTTGATTGTATACCTATATATGGCGACATAGAGGTATGGGGCATTAATGCGGTCTATGATTGATAGTTATGATTTGAAATTGTTTTTAAAACATATAAACACTAGTAATAATATCTAATGCTTTTTTTTTATTCGTATCAAGCATATTTTGGCCGTTATAAGTTAAAAACTCTATCCTCCGGTTTGCGTTGCATTGTGTGATGGGAACTTAGTCTTATAATGGCTTCATTTTTATAAAAAGCATTGCGATGTTTAAAAGAATTGTTTGTTTTAAAGCACTGGCAATCCAATGGAGTAAACCCGTTCCACGAAAGTGGCGTGGTCCTGTGATTAGCCATATTATAAATGTGTTGAGTAGATTTCTCATACCATCCCATGACTGACTCGTAGTTTGTTTCACTTTCAAACTCGGGTGCCCCTTTTTCTACACGGGTAGCCTTGTATTCAGGTTTTAGCTGGATTTCTCTGGATAGCTGGAGCTGATGATGGATTCTATCATTTATCTCTTTTTATGCTGTTCAACTCCTACTGTATATATTATGTTTGTTTCCGCTGTAGACATTTATGTATAGCTGAACTGTATTTGTACTAAGTATGATCCTGTATACTGTGTAACTCTGATGATTATGTTTATCCAGTGTATTATTTGTTCATTATCTGGTGTATTTATTTATTTCTGTTCCGTTGGTATCTATTATGTGTTATATTCCAAAGATAACCCTTATCACCGTCAGTACGGGATTTGGGGTTGTCTCATGAATATACCATAAAACATATAACTTGCATTAGTCATATGAACCTAGATAGATCTTGACATGGATCCAACATAAAACTTGTAACTTGCATATGAACATATGAACATATATATAGGCATATGGATCTAACATAAAGCATACGAATATATATATATATATATATGTAGATCTTGACTTGGATCTAACATAATACATACAACTTGCATTAATCATATAAACATATATATATATGTAGATCTTAAGATGAAACATATAACTTGCATATGATATTGATAGTTTCTGTGACACCCCGTATTTTTACATTTTAAAAAGTAAGAAATTTACATACGTATACGATGATACGCAAAGCATATAAACCAGTAAAACATGAAGATAAAAGATATTCTATTTATACTTCTAGAATTAAGGCAAACAGGATTCACCATTGCGTTCGTCTCGGAAAAATACGCGAAATAGAGTCCGAGTTTTCGAGAATCGGAGTCCGTATGACCCGTTAAAGGCCCAAAGAAGATTAGTGGAAATTTGAAATTCGGAAACAGGTTTGAAAACCAGATCTGGGGTTAGGCGGGAATTTTCCCCGCCTAGGCCATGTCGACAGGGCTGTCGACAGGCCTGTCGACTTGGGCCCAGACCAAGTCGACAGCCCTATCGACTTACCTGTCGACAGGGGGTGGCCGAGGGCAATTTGCTTGGCGCACCTGTTGTCTCACCTGGTCTTGTTCATAGCCTGATTCTGGAAGCTTCCGAGATCTGATGGTCCTAATCTATCCTAGATCTAATCCTATGGCCTAAAACACTCCTAATCTCTATAAAAACACCCCTAAGCCCCCCTAAACCCTCATAAATCACTCTCCCCACAAAGTGTTGCCCAAATGCCAAGTGATCATGGCCTCCATTCCCTTTTCCTAAAGCCTAAGCACTCAAATCGGGTTCAAATCAAGTGGTGCAAGCTAGCTACGCCAAATGGAAGGAAGATCAACGTTGCTATGCGAATTCCATGACGATTTTTCAACAAAGGAGGCACCTTTCCTAGCCAAGATGATTCATGCTCCTTTCCCTAGGCCTAACTATGTAAGTTCTAGCTACTTTTAGATGGAAACGGTAGTTTTGATAATGACATGGGATAAAATGAGGCTAAACATGATTATGTGAACCTATATGAACCTTACCTTGCCTCTTGTGTTCATGTTTATGATTTTAGGCCATGTGAGTGACTTAATCATGCCTCTCATGCTATGCATAACCTAGTTTATCTTGCAAGTTTGGATCTTTATGCATGAAATGCTAGCATGAACCTTTAGGAACCATTTTTACTTGTGGAACATTGGCTAAGATTAGATTTTGGGGGCTTATGCATGTTTATGAACCCAAACCCCTAATGTTAACATGCAAGTTGCGGCCAAATCCTTTATGACATTATGCACACTTATGGCCAATTTCCTTTTCTTTCCATGTTATGCATGCTTGTGGCCAAACCTTTATGAACCTATGCATGTTTTGAGCCAAACCCTTATGATACTATGCATGTTTGGGGTCATTGTGTAGCATAGTATCTCCACGATGTGACTCGTCCATTCTTGCGTTGGAACACGATTTGGGTTGAGGTTAGACGAGCGTGAACATAGCATGAAAAACTTTACTCGAAGTTGCATGAAAACATGATAGGCGAGCTAAACTTGGCATGAGCCATAATTTGGGTAAATGGGTATAAACGTGATAACATGTAACGTTAAATATGACATGTGTTAATACTTGAAAACACAACTTGTAATGTAACATGGAAGTTGACATGTGAGTATGCATAAAAACATAAGCTTGGGAATTTACCTATTAAGTTAGGTCTACCCATTGGGAATTTACCTATTAAGTTAGGTCTACCCAATTGCTTGAAAACTCGACTATGAACATGATACTAGACTAAACATGAAAGTGGCCAACTCGAGGTTGGGTTGAGTTTGCAACGTAAAACTACCCGGAACCGACCGGCCTAACTAGTAGTTGCAAACAATAGGACTCAATGTGAGAAGTTGGTCATGTTGTGCTTGAACCCGAGGTTAGACCAAGTTGTGGTGTAAATCTACCCGGACCCGCCCGGCTTAACTAGTAACCACAACAAAGTCTAATGTGAGAGGTTGGGGTGCATTAAATAATTAATGCCACATAATAGGGTTAAGTTAATTTGATTAATAAGGCTTAACCAAATATGACATGGACAAATGGGTTAAGTAATTTGATTAGGCTAATGATACTTAACAAAACATGACGGGGTTGGGTAGGTTAAGTAACTTGATTTGCCTAACGACACTTGACCATTCTTATACGACTAGTGGACGGGATTAAGTTAACTAACACTTAATCAATCCAACACGATAACTTGATAAGGTTAAGTAAATTTTCTTAAGTAACACTTAACCCATTAGACAAACCCCAATTCGGAGGATTGGGTAAATGACCATAGTCAACAAGGATAAGGGAAATAAGGCTAAGTGGTAAACCTTAGTTAAGGGAAACTAAGTAATAATCCTTAGTCAAGGAAATTTGGACCATTTCTTAGATAGATTAGTAACCCGATACGTTAGGTCAACGTTTAAGTATGCGAGTAGGAGCAGGCTATCTGATTTAGATAAAGGCTCCAACGAACTGGGTAACGAAGCAGCGGCTTCGGGGAACGTGAGGATATTCTTGGGATCCCTCCGTGAGCTGCCAGGTCATTATACTAGGCTCACGGGAGGTTGAGGTCTGCGGTAGAAGAACCAAGAATATGCCTTGGTTGTTATGCGAGCGACCTAAAGACTGGGGTGGATAGCAGTGAGTCGACGAATACATAAGGTGCCCGAGATAGCAAGTTCGTCGATCATCTACCATCTTGAGTCAAGCGTATACGTACGGAAAGGCAGGGAACACCCAACAGACCATAATTGCTATCTAATTATGGGTGAGGTAGGCCGTAGGATGTGGGCTGGCCGGAGTGTAGTTCTCATGCAAGATTTTCTCTTGTGTTGCCTTTCACTAGTTGAGGGAGGGGTCTCGTGGGACCATAGCCACGTGTAGAAAAGCAGACCTTAGTATCTGCATCGGCAGATAAATCTAAAGCTCCCGACCGAGTCCTATATTTCTTGGTTTGCCCTGTGACAGGACTCGGATGGCACGATGTGTTACATGTGCGTACAGTAATAGAAAACGATTCACGATGAATGCGTGGGAAAAAGGGCGCGGTTGAAGGTTAGCGTAATCCCTAGTGGCCTAGGTGGTTTAACCCAAACCGAAATACGAAAACGTGCAATAGGTAAGCGTAATCCCTAGTGGTGCTAGGTGGCGTAAGTCCTAGTAGTTAAAACGATGATTCATATGGAAGAGCCTAGCTAGAGCAAGGGTGACAGTCCAAACGGGCTCAAGGATAATACGACATGAGGAAGCCCGTACAAGGTACGGCAAAGGACTGAACTTATATACATGGAAAGAAACATATGATTTGAGTAACCTATATATGCGATATTAGGTTGACATGGACCATTACACGACTTTGAGTAAGGGACATTCCTGGTTAACACATAACGAGGCTGGGATACTAGTACGGAGGGTGCAGAGCAGATATATATGTTAGAACTAGGAAGAATATACATAATAGATACCGTGGGATGTTAGACGGGGCAGATACCTTGGGATAATGTGCTCGATAGAGGTCTGATGATGTGATACCTTGACTTATCATAACACCGTAGTTTATCTATCTTGTAGTTACCCTTATGTTTACTTTCAGTTTATGCATGTCATGTTACCTTTACCTGTTTTTATACTGGAAGTAGATAGGACTTACTCAGTCTTTTTGACTGACCCGTTTTGTTTCGCCTCTTTTCTTCCGTTTCCCCCCCCCCCAGGTTACAGGGAGGAAACAATGCTGTTTAGTTCGGACTTCTTCTGTTTGAAGGTCATCATGGATGGCTTGGACTTTCTTGGCTATGGCTACTTTACTGTTTTATTTGGGGAATAATTTATTAAAAAGTCTTTATGCTTCTTTACTACTGCAAGACAGGTTTTGATGTACTCTGATGTAAAAGGCTGTAGGCCTTAATTATTGAATTTATGAAAGTTTGATTTTACTTCCGCTATTTATATATGTTCTGTCTTGTGATATTTCTGTGCATGTTTACCAATAATGCCCCTCCAAAGCTAGTGCATTCCTTTGCGATAGACCCCTAGCGGAGGCGGGGTGTTACATTTGGTATCAGAGCAGAAGGTTACCAGGCTGGGCAAAAGTTTTTAAAGACCTTCTGAAAATTATTTGAAAAACCGTTTACAAAGAAGCATTTTTCAAGAAAAACTTTGTTTTAGAAGTTATTCCCCAAAAGCCATTAGCAATGTCCTTGTTTTATTAGTTGAATCCTCTTTTCCCTTCTCTCTCCCATCGATAGTCACGTTGGCTTTGGTTACAAGTAGTTTTTGAGTTAGAAGAGTGTTTTCTTTATGATGGGGGAATAGTTCTCGAGAAAATGGAGTTGAGTCAGGGGGAGGTAAGGAAATGGAAGGATGGCAGGGCAAAAAAAAAAAGAGGGGGACCAGTCGACAGGCCTGTCGACAGGGCCGTCGACATGCCCCCCCTGTCGACAGGGCTGTCGACACGACGCGCCTGCAGGACAAAAAAAATATAAAAGCCCGAAGGCCGAGAGCTTCAGCTCATAACCCCCAATTCTCTTCTCCTTCCCTCCCAGCCAAAACCGAAAATTCACCAACTCCACCACCTCCCATCACCTCGTTTCTCCACCGTTCTTCATAAAATTAATCTCAAATCGAAGCTAGAGACCCTCTCCAACCGGATCTATAGTTCCCCTCTTCCAATTCGTGTTTAAATCGCCATGGCCAATCAACCCAATCCCTACGAGCTTTACCCTCAACTAACCACGCAAGAGGTCGAGTGGTGTGACGAGCAACCAGGGATAATTGAGCACTACATGCAGCTTGCCACTAGGAATTTGCTACTAGGCCGACCCGTGAGGTTTGCGGATTTTGCGGGAACCGCCGTGGAAAGTTTGTTTGTTAATGCGGGTCTTATTCATATTCTGGATACGCACACAGCCGAGAGGAGAGGCTACAAGCGTATGGTAAGACTTTTTGATGCTCGTTTGCAAATTGATGTGGATGATAATGGGTTGATAACTTATGATTCATGGGTTAAGGGTACCCATATATTTATGAATGAGGTCCAATTTGGGGAAATTTTGAATATCCGGGGTACGGGACTCGATATAAATGATCTGAAGATGGATGATTTGAATGTGTGGGGGAGGATTTTTTTTAATGGACTGGATAGGCAATGGGATAGTACACATTTGCGCCCCCTAGCTAGGTTTGTGATCAGGATATTGCAATATAATGTTGCGGGGCAGAATCATGGGTTTGACAGAGTCCCAGTAGTTGTTAAGGCCGCTACTTATGCTATTTTTGGGGGCATACAAATAAACTGGGCAAGAACCATCTTACAGCAGTACCAGATCTTTAGGGGAGCAAGGCACTCCAATATTTGTTTTGGGAACTTATGGACCATAGTTTTCCGCTGGTTTGGGGTGGATTTGCATGATGAGGATTATGTGACACTTTCTAACCATCCCTCAGTTATCATTACTGAAGCTGCACTAGGGAGAATGAGTATAAATATGCATGAGCTGCAAGAGGAGCCACAACCTATGGAGCACGAGGGATTGGATGAGGAAGAGGATGAGGGTGAAGAGGAGGAGGAAGAGCAAGAGGAGGAGCCACATAATGGCCAGTTTGGACAGTTTGAGGGGCCCCATCAGGCACCACAGCACGAGGGTGAGCAGGCTGGGGATGGAGCCTGGCCTTATCAGGCCCCGACACAGGGGGCTCTGGATACAGGTGCCTGGGATCCATGGGCTACTAGGGATCCAGACTGGAGGACCGAGCTGAGATATGTTTCATAGCAGCAGGCTCGCTTGATGAGGAGCCACCAGGATATTATGAGGTCACAACAGCAGACACTGGAGTCACAGGTAGCCATGGCTCAGACACAGCAGCAGATGCTTCAGGATATGAGTTCCTCTTATGATCAGTTGGGGGCTGGGATGCAAGACCTACAGTTAGAGCTTAGGCAAGGGAACCGACGACAGGAAGAGAGGCTTGATAGCTTAGAGGAGCTCATCCGTAGCTATTTCCATCAGGATTGACCTCTATCAGTTATCCGTAGGATAGTATTTTATTTTCAGTATTGTTTAGCTGTTCCTTTTGTTGTCTAGTTGTAACGATGTACTAAAACTATCTTAATAAAGTTTGTACGTTGTTTGTTTACGCAATTTGTTGTGTCTAATGTAATTATGAAATATTGAACGATAATGTCTGATAACGAAGAACAATGAAAACAACAAAACGGGATATCTCTCCGTTACAAAAAAAAAAAAAAAAAAAAAAAAAATTAGAAAATTAGATTTTTCTAAATTAATAATGGATGGTAGGATTTTGGATGCTCAAATTGGATGAACTTCACTCTTATTTTATAAGGGTGTGGGAAAATTTGGATGAAATTACTTTTTCAAATTTTTGCATTCATATAGAACTGCAAGTATATTTAGGATGAGAGCATCATGGTTTGAAAAAGAAATTTTTAAGAAATTGCATTCATGTAGGTGGTACCACAAGTTAGGCATACATATTTTTCTACGATGTGATTCACTTTTGCACATGTGCACATGTTTGCAACAATTGGCTGAACACTTCTGGATGCTAATATGGGGACATAAATCCTACTACTATTGAATTTCGGGGACGAAATTCCTTAAGGGTGGGAGAATGTGACACCCCGTATTTTTACATTTTAGAAAGTAAGAAATTTACATACGTATACGATGATACGCAAAGCATATAAACCAGTAAAACATGAAGATAAAAGATATTCTGTTTATACTTCTAGAATTAAGGCAAACAGGATTCACCATTGCGTTCGTCTCGGAAAAATACGCGAAATAGAGTCCGAGTTTTCGAGAATCGGAGTCCGTATGACCCGTTAAAGGCCCAAAGAAGATTAGTGGAAATTCGAAATTCGGAAACAGGTTTGAAAACCAGATCTGGGGTTCGGCGGGAATTTTCCCCGCCTAGGCCATGTCGACAGGGCTGTCGACAGGCCTGTCGACTTGGGCCCAGACCAAGTCGACAGCCCTGTCGACTTACCTGTCGACAGGGGGTGGCCGGGGGCAATTTGCCTGGCGCACCTGTTGTCTCACCTGGTCTTGTTCATAGCCTGATTCTGGAAGCTTCCGAGATCTGATGGTCCTAATCTATCCTAGATCTAATCCTATGGCCTAAAACACTCCTAATCTCTATAAAAACACCCCTAAGCCCCCCCTAAACCCTCATAAATCACTCTCCCCACGAAGTGCTGCCCAAATGCCAAGTGATCATGGCCTCCATTCCCTTTTCCTAAAGCCTAAGCACTCAAATCGGGTTCAAATCAAGTGGTGCAAGCTAGCTACGCCAAATGGAAGGAAGATCAACGTTGCTATGCGAATTCCATGACGATTTTTCAACAAAGGAGGCACCTTTCCTAGCCAAGATGATTCATGCTCCTTTCCCTAGGCCTAACTATGTAAGTTCTAGCTACTTTTAGATGGAAACGGTAGTTTTGATAATGACATGGGATAAAATGAGATTAAACATGATTATGTGAACCTATATGAACCTTACCTTGCCTCTTGTGTTCATGTTTATGATTTTAGGCCATGTGAGTGACTTAATCATGCCTCTCATGCTATGCATAACCTAGTTTATCTTGCAAGTTTGGATCTTTATGCATGAAATGCTAGCATGAACCTTTAGGAACCATTTTTACTTGTGGAACATTGGCTAAGATTAGATTTTGGGGGCTTATGCATGTTTATGAACCCAAACCCCTAATGTTAACATGCAAGTTGCGGCCAAATCCTTTATGACATTATGCACACTTATGGCCAATTTCCTTTTCTTTCCATGTTATGCATGCTTGTGGCCAAACCTTTATGAACCTATGCATGTTTTGAGCCAAACCCTTATGATACTATGCATGTTTGGGGTCATTGTGTAGCATAGTATCTCCACGATGTGACTCGTCCATTCTTGCGTTGGAACACGATTTGGGTTGAGGTTAGACGAGCGTGAACATAGCATGAAAAACTTAACTCGAAGTTGCATGAAAACATGATAGGCGAGCTAAACTTGGCATGAGCCATAATTTGGGTAAATGCGTATAAACGTGATAACATGTAACGTTAAATATGACATGTGTTAATACTTGAAAACACAACTTGTAATGTAACATGGAAGTTGACATGTGAGTATGCATAAAAACATAAGCTTGGGAATTTACCTATTAAGTTAGGTCTACCCATTGGGAATTTACCTATTAAGTTAGGTCTACCCAATTGCTTGAAAACTCGACTATGAACATGATACTAGACTAAACATGAAAGTGGCCAACTCGAGGTTGGGTTGAGTTTGCAACGTAAAACTACCCGGAACCGACCGGCCTAACTAGTAGTTGCAAACAATAGGACTCAATGTGAGAAGTTGGTCATGTTGTGCTTGAACCCGAGGTTAGACCAAGTTGTGGTGTAAATCTACCCGGACCCGCCCGGCTTAACTAGTAACCACAACAAAGTCTAATGTGAGAGGTTGGGGTGCATTAAATAATTAATGCCACATAATAGGGTTAAGTTAATTTGATTAATGAGGCTTAACCAAATATGACATGGACAAATGGGTTAAGTAATTTGATTAGGCTAATGATACTTAACAAAACATGACGGGGTTGGGTAGGTTAAGTAACTTGATTTGCCTAACGACACTTGACCATTCTTATACGACTAGTGGACGGGATTAAGTTAACTAACACTTAATCAATCCAACACGATAACTTGATAAGGTTAAGTAAATTTTCTTAAGTAACACTTAACCCATTAGACAAACCCCAATTCGGAGGATTGGGTAAATGACCATAGTCAACAAGGATAAGGGAAATAAGGCTAAGTGGTAAACCTTAGTTAAGGGAAACTAAGTAATAATCCTTAGTCAAGGAAATTTGGACCATTTCTTAGATAGATTAGTAACCCGATACGTTAGGTCAACGTTTAAGTATGCGAGTAGGAGCAGGCTATCTGATTTAGATAAAGGCTCCAACGAACTGGGTAACGAAGCAGCGGCTTCGGGGAACGTGAGGATATTCTTGGGATCCCTCCGTGAGCTGCCAGGTCATTATACTAGGCTCACGGGAGGTTGAGGTCTGCGGTAGAAGAACCAAGAATATGCCTTGGTTGCTATGCGAGCGACCTAAAGACTGGGGTGGATAGCAGTGAGTCGACGAATACATAAGGTGCCCGAGATAGCAAGTTCGTCGATCATCTACCATCTTGAGTCAAGCGTATACGTACGGAAAGGCAGGGAACACCCAACAGACCATAATTGCTATCTAATTATGGGTGAGGTAGGCCGTAGGATGTGGGCTGGCCGGAGTGTAGTTCTCATGCAAGATTTTCTCTTGTGTTGCCTTTCACTAGTTGAGGGAGGGGTCTCGTGGGACCATAGCCACGTGTAGAAAAGCAGACCTTAGTATCTGCATCGGCAGATAAATCTAAAGCTCCCGACCGAGTCCTGTATTTCTTGGTTTGCCCTGTGACAGGACTCGGGTGGCACGATGTGTTACATGTGCGTACAGTAATAGAAAACGATTCACGATGAATGCGTGGGAAAAAGGGCGCGGTTGAAGGTTAGCGTAATCCCTAGTGTCTTAGGTGTTTTAACCCAAACCGAAATACGAAAACGTGCAATAGGTAAGCGTAATCCCTAGTGGTGCTAGGTGGCGTAAGTCCTAGTAGTTAAAACGATGATTCATATGGAAGAGCCTAGCTAGAGCAAGGGTGACAGTCCAAACGAGTTCAAGGATAATACGACATGAGGAAGCCCGTACGAGGTACGGCAAAGGACTGAACTTATATACATGGAAAGAAACATATGATTTGAGTAACCTATATATGCGATATTAGGTTGACATGGACCATTACACGACTTTGAGTAAGGGACATTCCTGGTTAACACATAACAAGGCTGGGATACTAGTACGGAGGGTGCAGAGCAGATATATATGTTAGAACTAGGAAGAATATACATAATAGATACCGTGGGATGTTAGACGGGGCAGATACCTTGGGATAATGTGCTCGATAGAGGTCTGATGATGTGATACCTTGACTTATCATAACACCGTAGTTTATCTATCTTGTAGTTACCCTTATGTTTACTTTCAGTTTATGCATGTCATGTTACCTTTACCTGTTTTTATACTGGAAGTAGATAGGACTTACTCAGTCTTTTTGAATGACCCGTTTTGTTTCGCCTCTTTTCTTCCGTTCCCCCCCCAGGTTACAGGGAGGAAACAATGCTGTTTAGTTCGGACTTCTTCTGTTTGAAGGTCATCATGGATGGCTTGGACTTTCTTGGCTATGGCTACTTTACTGTTTTATTTGGGGAATAATTTATTAAAAAGTCTTTATGCTTCTTTACTACTGCAAGACAGGTTTTGATGTACTCTGATGTAAAAGGCTGTAGGCCTTAATTATTGAATTTATGAAAGTTTGATTTTACTTCCGCTATTTATATATGTTCTGTCTTGTGATATTTCTGTGCATGTTTACCAATAATGCCCCTCTAAAGCTAGTGCATTCCTTTGCGAGTGACCCCTAGCGGAGGCGGGGTGTTACAGTTTCATTCTCAATCTTTAATAAATCCAACACCCAGGCCAATAAGCCATAAACATTCCAAGACAATTCATGATAAAATCATCATAAGAAACAAACATGAATTAGCATCGTCAATATTATACAACATGGTATAATTCTATTTTTCACTTTATATCAAATCACGTCTTAAATTTATTTACATCTAAAAGATTACTACACTTACAAAAGACAATCTTGATTTCTGGAATCTGTATTCTGAAGTTGAAATGCTCGCCTTTGATGTAGACAATCGTTGTTTTAGTTTAGTTTTGATTTGATTTGGTTTGTCTCTTTTAATTTGCTTCAAGTTGAACGGCGGCTACCCGAGGTTGTCCAATGGTAGCATGACGGCTCTTGGTTTGATTTTTCATATAATTTAGGGTTAATGCATTAGGTTATAAAAGTTTGATTTAATAGGAACCGTCAGATTAACCTAGAGCAAATCAAATCCATTCAGACAAGATAGAAATGCCACATCAGCCCTAATGACTCAGCAAAGAGTCCATCAGAACCAATCAAATGCCACATCTGCCTTAGAGCGAATTGGCCCACGGGTTGACAGCCAAACACCCTGAATCAACCCCTAATCGACCCAGCGGGGCTCGGGTCGACCTCAAAAATGGGCCGGTTCGGTTATTCTCCCTCCTGATTCGCTGTTTTGAACTTTTTTGCATATTTATTTATTTAATTTTTATATATCTATATATATATATATATATATATATTTCTCATATGCATACAAACTTCAAGGCTTAATAACTTCTTTATAAGGTATCTGTTTTATGAAAACCAAATGTCTATCTTGACCAAAATTTTGAGATGAACGTAATAGTGCAACCCATTTCACTTAATTCTTCTTCTAAAAATTAAGTGTTCTTGAATTTGTTAATTTTAATATTCTCAGAAAATTCGGGGTGTTACATTCTCCCCTCCTTAAAGGATTTCGTCCATGAAATCTTCAAGTTAAGAAGAATGCATCTTAACATCCAATCATCCATCATCCACAAGCATCCATTGTCCTTAAAAGACTTCTAATGACATATGAACATATGCAAAGTGTGTGTATATGTCTCTTATCTAGTGCAAAATCAAGCGGTCTACTGATCCCATTGACCTCCTTAATGCGAATCATGAGAGTGCCATGAGTCCATTATGTATGCAATTTTTCCTATTCATAATTCTACATGAGTGCACAATCATTCACACAAATGCAACGTCCATATGATAACACATCAAGTTCCAATCCACATACAATTTCATGCGTTCATATGCAAATGCAATATGAAAGTGATTGAGCCGATCTAGAACCTAATGTGTATGTGCATATGCATCCACGAGCAATCACTAGCAACCACTTGCAACCACTTTGCAACCATCAACCATAACATGTTTCAAATACATGTTTACATCCATTGATTTCTACTAAGGATCAAGAAATAGGACAGAGAAGATAACTAAGCATGAATAAACTTATGATAAAGGAGAAATCAAAGATGTACCCTCAAAAAGATAAGGGTAGGCTGCGCGTATCTTGCTTTCGGTCTCCCAAATCGTGTCTTCTTCATTGTCACTCCATTGTACTTTAGCAAGCTTGACTTCACGGTTGCGTAGCTTTTTGACTTCCATTCCCAAGATACGAGTTGGGATTCTTCTCACTGTTGCTTCTCGTTCCACTTCTACCTCTTCTAGTATCTTTGGTTCCACCACTTCCGCAGACTCATGTAAGCACTTCCGTAGGTGAGAGACATTGTGAACTCTAGCCAACTTTTCAGGTAGCTCTAATATGTAGGCCATCGTCCCAATTCTTTCAATGATAGGAAATGGTCCTATGAATCTAGGTGCCAATTTCCCTTTGGATCCAAAGTGAAAACCATTCCTCAAAGGAGATACTTTAAGGAACACACTGTCTCCAACCTCAAACTCAAGGTCGGTCCTTCTTTTATCTGCATAGGACTTCTGTCTATCTTGAGCAATCTTCATTCGTCTTCTTATTAGGTCCACCTTTTCTGAGGTTTCCCTAATCATGTCTGGCCCAAGTATAAGCTTATCTGTGGATTCCAACCAACAGGTTGGTGATCGACACGGTCTCTTGTATAAGGCTTCGAAGGGTGCCATGCCTATTGTAGCTTGGTAGCTATTGTTGTAGGCGAACTCCACCAGAGGAAGATGATCTTCCCATGTCCCTCCAAAGTCAAGAACACACAATCTCAAGAGGTCTTCTAAGACTCTGTTCACCCTCTCCGTCTGTCCATCGGTTTGGGGATGGTAGGCCGTGCTTAAACATAGTTATGTGCCAACAACCTCTTACAAACTCTTCCAAAACTCGCTTGTAAAGATAGGGTCTCGATCGCTTACTATGCTGGAAGGTATCCCATGCAGTCGAACTATCTCTTTAAGATATAGAGATGCCAAAGATGAGGCAGTCCTTCTACTTTTGACAGGTATAAAGTGAGCGCTTTTTGTGAGCTGGTCCACTATTACCCAAATACTGGTATTCCCCCTTCTTGACCTAGGCAACCCATCAATAAAGTCCATCGAAATGCTATCCCATTTCCACTGTGGGACCTCTAGAGGATGAAGCAAACCACCAGGCTTCTTCTGCTCCGCCTTGACCTACTGACATATCATGCACTTAGAAACGAATTCAGTACGTCCCTCTTCATGGCATTCCAAAAGAAAACTCTTTTGATGTCTTTATACATTTTGTCTCCGCCTGTGTGTATGGTCAGCTTTGAATGGTGTGCTTCGTCTAGAACCGTTTTCACTAAATCTCTTACTTGTGGGACGCATAGCCTTCCATTCCGTCTCAACCATCCCTTATCATCGATGGAGTATCTATTGAGGTGACTTGAAGTCTCACCCCTAATCAACTTATCTATCACATCTACTAGCTGAGAATCTTCATGTTGTGTGGTTCCCATTGAGTCAAAAAGTGTAGGCCACACTTCCAGTGTTGCTAACAAGCCAAGTACAAATTCATAGGAGGGTCTAAAGTCATAGTTGGCTATGTACTCCAAGCTTTGACTTTCTACAAAGAGAGGGCTTAAGGTCAGCTTCTTTCTACTCAAAGCGTCTGCTACCACATTGCCCTTGCCAGGAGTATAGGAAATCTCAAAATCATATGAGGCAAGAAACTCCATCCATCTTTGCTGCCTCAAGTTGAGATCTTTCTACGAGAAAAGGTACTTCAACGATTTATGGTTAGTAAACAATTCAAACTTCTCACCTAGGAGATAATGGTGCCAAGAATTCAGAGCGAAAACGATGGCCGCCAATTCTAGGTCGTGGGTTGGGTAGTTTTTCTCATGTACTTTCAACTGCCTTCCACCATAAGCTACTGCCTTCCCTTCATGCATCAAGACAGCGCCTAATCCTGTACTACATGCATCCGTGTATACGGTAAACATCTTGCTCCCATCAGGCAATATCAGAACTGGGGCTGTTGTAAGAGCCCTTTTCAAGCGTTGGAAAGCAATATCACAATCCAAATCCAAAGCGAAAACTAGGTTCTTCTTCGTCAACCTTGTAAGTGGAGCTGAGATTTTCGCAAAGTCTTTGATGAACATCCGGTAAAAGCCTGCTAGCCCGAGAAAGCTTCGGACTTCAGTTGCGCTTCGTTGAATCTTCCAATCTTGCACAATAACCACTTTTGCGGGGTCCACGGCTAACCCCTCTTTGGACACCACATGTCCAAGGAATCTAACTTCTTCTCTCCAGAAATAGCATTTGGAGAATTTGGCTTTCAACTTATGTGCATGGAGCGTATCCATGACTTCCCTTAAGTGCTGAGCATGCTCTTCCTTACTCTTCGAGAAGATCAAAATATCGTCCACGAAGACCACCACAAACTTATTGAGGAATTCCCGGAACACCCTGCTCATCAAGTCCACGAAATAGGCAGGTGCGTTTGTCAAGCCAAAAGGCATGACAAGCCACTCGAAGAAACCATCCGGGGTCCTAAATGCGGTCTTTTCAATGCTATCCTCAGCCACCCTTAGCTGATGAAACCCGGTAGCCAGATCTAGTTGGGAGAAAACAGATGCACCTACGAGCTAATCAAATAGATCATCAATTCTTGGGAGTGGGTGCCTATTCTTCTTGGTCAGCTTGTTCAGCTCCCTATAATCCATGCATAGGAAGAGTGAACCATTGGCTTTGGTCGCGAACACTACTGGAGCACCCCATTCAGAAATACTCCGTCTTATGAACCCCTTTTCAAGCAGCTCTTTAACTTGCTTGCTGAGTTCTTTTCTCTCCCTTGGAGCCATGAGTCTAACGGGTAAAGCAACGGGTTTTGCATTGTCAATGAGGTATATGAAGAAGTCTATCTCCCACTTCGGAGTTAAGCCCTTTACCTCTTCAAACACATCCGAGTATTCACGCACCACTCTAACATACTACAAATTCTCAATAGACGCATTAAGAGATTCTAGATAACTTAGTATAACAGAGTTCATGGGATTACAAGAGATTTTGAGAGTGTTACCGTGGCGAGTCATGAGTCTAACCACTCTCTTTTCACAATCGAGGATGACACCATTACTGGATAGCCAGTCCACGCCTAGAATCAGCCCATAGCTCGTGAAGCCCAAAACATAAGCATTACATTTAAACCCAATGCTTAAAATAGATATTTCTAAATCCAAACAAATCATTGACAAATAAACTGAGTCCCCAATTGGATTTGAAACAACCAAGGGATCCTCTACTATATGGGTGTCGAGGTGTAGAGATTCAAATAAAGCAGTAGATATAAAAGAGTGTGATGCACCAGAATCAAAGAAAGTATGAACAGGATTATCAAATAGATAAACTAAACTCTCAACAGAAATATGTCTACCTCGTTCCTGCAGAGGTGCAACGAGAGCATGAACCTATCCTCCAGAAGATGATCCAGTCCTCTGTCACTGCCCTTGCCTTTTTGGGCAGTCCTTAGACAAGTGTCCAGTATCCCCGCAGTGGAAACAAGCGCCCAATTTCCTCTTTCTCTTTCTACAGTCCCTAGCCAAGTGTCCAGGTATCCCACAAAAATTGCACTTCATCTTCTTATGGGATTTATTATCCTTCCTGCCTTTCTTGGGGTCCGTCTTCTTGTTCTTAGATCCATCTCCTTTCTTATTTTGAGACTCTTCCTTCTTCACCTCCTTCTTGCCATCTTTGTTCTCCTCTTGCAACAGAGCCATGTCCACCAGTATCTTGTAAGTCGCTCCTATAGGTATATAGGACATTGCCAAACCTTGTAGTGGTTCATTCAGTCCTTTGGCTAAGCGGAGAGCCTTCTTGTGTGGAGTGTTTACTAACTCCAGTCCAAATCGAGCAAGCTGGTTGAATTTATTGACGTATTCTTTAACCGACAAGCTGCCCTATTTAAGTGATAGGAACTTCTCCATTTGCAGACTCTGCTCAACTTGTGAGAGGAACTTCATTTCAAATCTCGCCCTGAAGTCCTCCCAAGTCTCTATCGGTCTTTCATCATTAGTGACTTCCCACCAGAAGAAGTCCTCGTCTTTGAGCAACCACACCACCAGCAGTAGTTTCTGCCTCTCATCTACTTCAAAGATAACGAATAAGTCCTTAGTCTCCTTGAGCCAGTTTCTGGCTTCCAAGAATGATTCGCTCCCCTTAAAGTCTTTTCCACCCATGGATCTAAAGTCTCTACAGATCTTTGAGAAAGCATTTCCTCTCGGAGGAGGAGGAGGAGCGGAAGTTGGGGGAGGGGAATGTCTGCTGGGCCTGCGTCATTGTCCCTAGTTTCTAGGTATCTCCTGAACCAGCTAGGTATCGATACACCCTCTGGAAAGTTAAGATCCCCAGACATGCTAAAACAAAAAGGAAAGATTCAAAACGAAGGATAGAAAGATAGTGCATATGGCTTTGGGGATTATGCCTTTTTAAATTAACAATTTTTCTTGAAAATGCTTCTTTATGACTTATTTTTCAAAAATAATTTCAAAAATTTTATCCGATTTGGTAACCTTTAGCTCTGATACCAGGTGTACCACCCCACCTCCGTTAAGGTCACTCTCAAAGGGAATCCCTTAACTTCAGTGGAGCGTTTTAAGGTACAAGATACTAATAAATTACAAGACAGAAAAATTATTCAGCGGAAAAAGATCAATATTATTTCATAAATAATTGTTCAACACAACAATTCAACAACTGTTTCAACCTTCCAAATTATTACAACTTTTCATCTGTCTTGAAAACATAAAGAAGCAATACTAAAAATAAAATGACATAAATCCCCAATAAGTGCTTGACCATAGCCATAGCTCAAAAAGGAAAGTCCAAGCCTTACATCTACGGTCTTCAAGCTTTGGCTAACCTGGACTAAGCAGAAGTGTTTCCTCCCTGCGGACCTAGGGAGGGAGGGGAAACGGAAGAAAAGAAGCGAAAGGGAAATGGGTCAGACATAAGTCTGGTAAGCCCAGTTATTTAATAGCATGTAAAGAAGTAAAATACTATGACATGAATAAACTGAACTTAGAATGATACCACAAGGATAGGGTAGTCCTAAAATGAGGTAAAGAAAGATTTAACTAGATTTGGCTATCGCACCCACTTTTACTTCTATGCACCCACTAAGGGCAGTTTAACTAGCAATGTATGTATATGATAAAGTAATCCCATTCATGTATTGATCGGCTCCTACTCGCATTCATGTATTCCCGATGTCATGCAGCCCCACGTGATTTTTAAGTACTTGTGCTGGTTCCAGTATAGGGTGTATCAAGTCCTATAATGGCAACCCTGACATGATTCAAAGATGCACAAGTGTACGCCTAGTTCCCAGTGCCAGCTTTTTCCATATCGGAGCCCGTGCACTCCCGTACTCCGTCGGAACCTACACTGACGCACCTAACCGCCGCCCTTTTGACTGCTTATATTCAGCCCAATAATCGTGCCCCACCCTGCCTAGTTTAGGGTACCTTGATACATCCACGTGGGTTACTGCTGAAACGGGTCCCCGTTACTAGGGTTTTTCTAGTCAACATGCTAAATTGGTTAAGTGTCCTTGGTTTGACTTAACCCCTATCAATCTTGTCTAGTTAACATGTAAAGTTGGTTAAGTGTTTCCTCAATTACTTAACCCCACCAATCTTGTCTTGTTAACATGTTAAGTTGGTTAAGCGCTCCCTTAATTACTTAACCTCACCATTTCTAGCTTGATTGTTCATGAGCTTTAATTAATTAATTAATTAATTAATTAAAGCACCAACCACTCACATTAGACAAGTATTGTGGTTACTGGATGTGTCGGTCGGTTCCGGGCAGTTTTACACTACAACTCAGTCTAACCTCGGGTCTTTCTGTGCTTTATGCACTAACCTCTCACATTAGACAGGTATTGTTGTAGTTACTGGATGTTGTAACACCCCACCTCCGTTAAGGTCACTCACAAAGGGAATGCCTTAACGTTGGTGGAGCATTTTAGTAAACAGAACAGAATCTTACAAGACAGATAAAACAGTACTTGAAAAATTTTAACTTTATTACAGCGGAAACAGAAATTAATATGGTTACATCCTTTCAATTTCAGAATTCAAGTACAAAATATCAGTCTTGTACAAAAGCCTTCAAAATGCATAGTTTAAAATCGTAATCCCCATGGAACGGAAGCTATACAGAGCCAAGCCATACTTTAAGCACTTCAAGCAAAGAGAAATCCGGATCAAGCTAAAGTATTTCCCTCCTTGGATAACCTGGGGGGGAAACGGAAGAAAGGAGGCGAAACAACAAGGGTCAGACAAAAAGTCTGGCAAGTCCAGTGACTTTCAGCATATGAACAGATAATAATAATATGATATGAACATAAAACTGGATGTGAGATAACTATAACAGGTGTAGCAGATATAACAGAAAAACAGAATGATATAAACTATTGTTTTACACTTCTCTGCACTAATACTAGTATAGCAGAATTAGGTGTCACCCTAATGTCTAAATTGAAGCAGGAACGGGTACATAATACTTTAACAGAAACAGAATGCTAATAATGGGCCTTTACTACCCGATCAGAAACAGACAGAAGAAGAAACAGATTTATCCCTATGGAGACAGAATGTGGAATTAGGTGTACACTAGTAATGGACCTTTACCACCCGAATAGACGGTACCGCACAGAAACAGACAGGTGTTACCACCCAACAGAAACAGACGGTACCAACAGAAACAGACAGAACTAAGCGTACCCTAAAACCCTACCCCAAGCGATCGGCTCCCTAATACATAAATATCCTGTGTCGGCCCTACAGTAGGGTGTATCACTCCCTAAAGTGACAACCAATTGGCACAGACCTATTTACAGATGTCACGGCGTCTTACATCCTCAGAGGCAGACCGGGATCCATGCACGCACATGACCCGGTTGGAACGCACCATCAACACCCCTTGCCATTATCAGAATGAACCACTTATAATTAGTTAATAATTTACCGTTTATGCGCACTCCCAATAAATATGCCAATTCAGATTATATCAATAACAGGATGATTATATCAACATAGCAGATAACAGATTTTATATGACTTAACGGATTTAACAGATTTAGCAACTTAGCAGATTTTGGCATATAACAGGTTAGGCATTTCAACCGACAAATTTAACAGATTAGGCATTTCAATCTAATTAGCAGTCTAGGCAATATAACAAAACTAGTAGTTTAGGCAACTTGACAAATTAGCAGATTTAGCAAATTTAATATTTCTAAAAGTTCTATTTACATGCCTTGCCCAATCATAAATTGGCCTAAATTCATATGCCTACATAATTGTCATGATTCACAACATATACTCCATGTTTGCATAAGCGCAGAATATGGACATAATTTGCCATATAACATATGTTCCAATTTTTGTTAAACTAGCATCTTACAGCAGATTCATATATAAATTATACCAAATATAACCATTAATTTCAATGCATGCCATATATCCAAAAATCCCTATTTAGGTGTAATCACAATAATAGATATCCTAATTAATGTAAATCTTTACACCTAAGTTTCCATATCTTCTTCTTTTTGAGTCATGAATCATTATGCAAACTATACCCAACAATATAAATCTTTAAATCATATCTTCTAAAAAATCAGATCTTGACTTTTATATGCATTTTGTTCAAAGCCTCAAATCATATGTAATCTTACAATGGTTCCTCTTTTCTTCTATCATAAAATATGCATAGATCCAAATCTAGTTTACAACATATGCTCATTAATTACAGTTCTAAATTACAACATAACTATGCATACAACATGCATAAATTATATGTTCATAGTCAAATTTATGCATATGTCCAATATATTTTATGCCTCGGACCTAAAGTCATACATTCAATTTAGTCTTGTCAAATTTCGCATCATTCATTATTTATCCCCAAATTTGTGTTCATACGTTCATCTCTTATGAGATTAGGCACAGGCTCGTGGTAGCCTGGCTATAAAAACAGAAAAGAAGAAAAGGGATACAGAACAGTCACAGAAAAACAAATCTGACAGAAGAGAATATATATACAATCTCAGATTCAGAATTAAAAACATATCAAAATTATAATTAACGTTTAAAGCGGAAAATAACTGTACTTGCCTTGATTGGATTAAAGAAAGAACTTTAACTTGTTGTAGAATCTTTGCAGAAACTTTAATCTCTAGTTTGAATTGAGTTGCTTAGGCTGATGTTGATTATCTTCTAGTTTTAATTCCAGCAGAGCAGCGACGCCATTTTTATTTTTTTATTAGAAGAAGAGAGCAATGGAGGCTAGAGAATTGTGTAAGAAACCTAGGTAGAGTCTAGAGTCATTTTTATAGAGTTTATGAACTGATTAGGACCATCGATGTTGCTTGGATTGATCGTAGCCATTCATCCTAAGGAGAGACCAATTAGAGCCTGCCACCTAGCCCTAATGACAAAGCAGACTGCAGAAAATCGACCAACATAGAATAGGCCAGCCAGGTTGGGCTGGGTTCGACCTGGCTCTGGACCAGGTCGACAGCCCTGTCGACAGCCCTGTCGACAGCCCTGTCGACCTGGTTAGACCAGGTCGACAGCCCAGTCGACCTGGGTGTCTTAGGCGGGACTTTTCCCGCCCTGGCCAATTGGGCCCGATTTTGGAATTAAAACTTATTTTTCTGAGCTGTTTTATTCTGTTCGAATTTTAAACTTAATTCAGAAACTTCCGAAGGCCATATCTTCTTCATACGGACTCCGTTTTTCGAAAACTCGGACTCTATTTCGCGTATTTTTCCGAGACGAACGCAATGGCGTATCCCGTTTCCCTTAGTTCTTTGATTTCAAATTAATTATACTTTAATTTGTTAATTCCACAGTTATAGAATACACGGGGTGTTACATTCTCCCCCACTTAAAAGGATTTCGTCCCCGAAATCTTCAAGTTAAGAAGAATGTGTCCTACCATCCAATCACCCATCTACTCAAGCATCCATTGTCCTTAGAAAACTTCTAATGTTGTATGAACATATGCAAAAGTGTGTGTATATGTTCCTTATCTAATGCAAAGATCAGGCGGTCTACTGATTCAGTTGACCTCCTTAATGCGAATTATGTCAGTGCCATGAGTCCAACATGTATGCAATAGAATTCTGATGATATATATTATTTCTATATGAGTGCACAACCATTCACTCAAATGCAACATCCATGTGCTGAATCAACCAATTTGCATTCACAAGAATTGAAAAATGCTCACCCATCCATGTGCAGTATGAGAGTGTTTTCGAGCCGATGTAGTGCCTAGTGTGTGTATATGCATCCACGGGCAACCACTAGCAAACACTTGCATCCACTTGCAACCATCAAACATAACATGTCTCAAACACATGTTTTCACCCATTAGTTTCTACCTAAAGTTCAAATATTCGATCGATAGGATACAGTCGAATGATGGAAGCGAGTACAGATAGAACGAAAATTTGGTTCCCATTAGACATGGGTCCTAAGTATCGGCCCCAAAGACCGAAACCAATATCAAATTGACACCCCACGAAAACTCAGAATGTATGCGTCATACTTGACGCCTAACACAGATATCCCTCAAACCCCAGTCTCAAACAGATGATCCATAACCCTTATGGGTCTGAGTCTATAGCGGAATTCAGAAATAATACTAGCATTAAAGTGCAGAGTATCGATTACAAAAATCAAAATACCAAAATCAGAAAAAGTCACAATCAGATAAAGAAATTAAACCTACTATAGAAATTTTCCTATTTCTATCCTAGCCACTAGCCTCAAGAGTGTTCGCCTGCCCTCCTTGTCCTCGTCTCTTCGGGCAGTCCCTAGTGAAGTGTCCCATCTCCCCACAGTTGAAGCAAGCGCCCTTCCTTTTTCTGCAATCCTTGTTCAGATGAGTTGAGCTCCCACAAGTAAAGCACTTTTTCCCCTTCTTATCTTCAGGCTTCTCATCCTTCTTTTGTGTTTCCTTTTTGGGCCCCGCTTTCTTATTCTGTGGTTCTTCCTTCTTTATCTCTTTCGGGCCCCTTGTCTTCCTCGTGCAGTAGTGCCATATCCACCAATTTCTCGTAAGTTGCTCCCATGGGTACATGGGTCATGGCTAGGCTGTGCAGTGGCTCATTCAATCCTTTAACAAAGCGGAGAGCCTTTTTATGCTGAGTGTTGACTAAATCCAATCCGAATCTTGCTAGTTGGTTGAACTGGTTGACGTATTCCTTGACCGTCATACTTCCTTGCTTAAGAGACAAGAACTTTTCCAATTGTAAACTTCGTTTAGCTTGCGAGAGGAATTTTGTCTCAAACCTTGTTCTGAAATCCATCCATGTCTCAACCGGCCTCTCGGCGTTAGTGACTTCCCACCAGTAGGAAGCTTCGTCTTTGAGCAGCCATACTGCCAACTGTACCTTCTGCCTATCGTCCACCTCGAAGATAACGAATAGATCCTCAGTTTCTTTGAGCCAATTCCTTGCTTCTACGAATGATTCAGTTCCTTTGAAATCCTTCCCACCCATGGCCCTAAAATCTCTACAGATTTTTGAGAAAGCAATTGCACGAGGAGGGGGTGGAGGAGGGGGATCATTTGCTGGACCTGCAGCGGCGGTCCTAGCCTCAAGATATTGACGAAACCAACCGGGTACATGAACACCCTCTGGTATCTCAGATGCTTCAGACATGCTGGAACGAAAAAGGAAAGGTTCAATACAAAAAGGACTGAAAGAAAGATATATGGCTCTTGGGGATCATGTTTTTCAAAATAAGCTTTATTTTTGAAAATACTTCCTTTCAAAACCTTTTTGAAAACAGTTTTCAAAAACTTTACCCAATCTGGTAACCTTCAGCTCTGATACCAAGTGTAACACCCCACCTCCGTTAAGGTCACTCACAAAGGGAATGCCTTAACTTTGGTGGAGCATTTTAGTAAACAGAACAGAATCTTACAAGACAGATAAAACAGTACTTGAAAATTTTTAACTTTATTACAGCGGAAACAGAAATTAATATGGTTACATCCTTTCAATTTCAGAATTCAAGTACAAAATATCAGTCTTGTACAAAAGCCTTCAAAATGCATAGTTTAAAATCATAATCCCCATGGAACGGAAGCTATACAGAGCCAAGCCATACTTTAAGCACTTCAAGCAAAGAGAAATCCGGATCAAGCTAAAGTATTTCCCTCCTTGGATAACCTGGGGGGGGGGAACGGAAGAAAGGAGGCGAAACAACAAGGTTCAGACAAAAAGTCTGGCAAGTCCAGTGACTTTCAGCATATGAACAGATAATAATAATATGATATGAACATAAAACTGGATGTGAGATAACTATAACAGGTGTAGCAGATATAACAGAAAAACAGAATGATATAAACTATTGTTTTACACTTCTCTGCACTAATACTAGTATAGCAGAATTAGGTGTCACCCTAATGTCTAAATTGAAGCAGGAACGGGTACAGAATACTTTAACAGAAACAGAATGCTAATAATGGGCCTTTACTACCCGATCAGAGACAGACAGAAGAAGAAACAGATTTATCCCTATGGAGACAGAATGTGGAATTAGGTGTACACTAGTAATGGGCCTTTACCACCCGAACAGACGGTACCACACAGAAACAGACAGGTGTTACCACCCAACAGAAACAGACGGTACCAACAGAAACAGACAGAACTAAGCGTACCCTAAAACCCTACCCCAAGCGATCGGCTCCCTAATACATAAATATCCTGTGTCGGCCCCACAGTAGGGTGTATCACTCCCTAAAGTGACAACCAATTGGCACAGACCTATTTACAGATGTCACGGCGTCTTACATCCTCAGAGGCAGACCGGGATCCATGCACGCACATGACCCGGTTGGAATGCACCATCAACACCCCTCGCCATTATCAGAATGAACCACTTATAATTAGTTAATAATTTACCGTTTATGCGCACTCCCAATAAATATGCCAATTCAGATTATATCAATAACAGGATGATTATATCAACATAGCAGATAACAGATTTTATATGACTTAACGGATTTAACAGATTTAGCAACTTAGCAGATTTTGGCATATAACAGGTTAGGCATTTCAACCGACAAATTTAACAGATTAGGCATTTCAATCTAATTAGCAGTCTAGGCAATATAACAAAACTAGTAGTTTAGGCAACTTGACAAATTAGCAGATTTAGCAAATTTAATATTTCTAAAAGTTCTATTTACATGCCTTGCCCAATCATAAATTGGCCTAAATTCATATGCCTACATAATTGTCATGATTCACAACATATACTCCATGTTTGCATAAGCGCAGAATATGGACATAATTTGCCATATAACATATGTTCCAATTTTTGTTAAACTAGCATCTTACAGCAGATTCATATATAAATTATACCAAATATAACCATTAATTTCAATGCATGCCATATATCCAAAAATCCCTATTTAGGTGTAATCACAATAATAGATATCCTAATTAATGTAAATCTTTACACCTAAGTTTCCATATCTTCTTCTTTTTGAGTCATGAATCATTATGCAAACTATACCCAACAATATAAATCTTTAAATCATATCTTCTAAAAAATCAGATCTTGACTTTTATATGCATTTTGTCCAAAGCCTCAAATCATATGTAATCTTACAATGGTTCCTCTTTTCTTCTATCATAGAATATGCATAGATCCAAATCTAGTTTACAACATATGCTCATTAATTACAGTTCTAAATTACAACATAACTATGCATACAGCATGCATAAATTATATGTTCATAGTCAAATTTATGCATATGTCCAATATATTTTATGCCTCAGACCTAAAGACATACATTCAATTTAGTCTTGTCAAATTTCGCATCATTCATTATTTATCCCAAAATTTGCGTTCATACGTTCATCTCTTATGAGATTAGGCACAGGCTCGTGGTAGCCTGGCTATAAAAACAGAAAAGAAGAAAAGGGATACAGAACAGTCACAGAAAAACAAATCTGACAGAAGAGAATATATATACAATCTCAGATTCAGAATTAAAAACATATCAAAATTATAATTAACGTTTATAGCGGAAAATAACTGTACTTGCCTTGATTGGATTAAAGAAAGAACTTTAACTTGTTGTAGAATCTTTGCAGAAACTTTAATCTCTAGTTTGAATTGAGTTGCTTAGGCTGATGTTGATTATCTTCTAGTTTTAATTCCAGCAGAGCAGCGACGCCATTTTTATTTTTTTATTAGAAGAAGAGAGCAATGGAGGCTAGAGAATTGTGTAAGAAACCTAGGTAGAGTCTAGGGTCATTTTTATAGAGTTTATGAACTGATTAGGACCATCGATGTTGCTTGGATTGATCGTAGCCATTCATCCTAAGGAGAGACCAATTAGAGCCTGCCACCTAGCCCTAATGACAAAGCAGACTGCAGAAAATCGACCAACATAGAATAGGCCAGCCAGGTTGGGCTGGGTTCGACCTGGCTCTGGACCAGGTCGACAGCCCTGTCGACAGCCTTGTCGACCTGGCTAGACCAGGTCGACAGCCCAGTCGACCTGGGTATCTTAGGCGGGACTTTTCCCGCCCTGGCCAATTAGGCCCGATTTTGGAATTAAAACTTATTTTTCTGAGCTGTTTTATTCTGTTCGAATTTTAAACTTAATTCAGAAACTTCCGAAGGCCATATCTTCTTCATACGGACTCCGTTTTTCGAAAACTCAGACTCTATTTCGCGTATTTTTCCGAGACGAACGCAATGGCGTATCCCGTTTCCCTTAGTTCTTTGATTTCAAATTAATTATACTTTAATTTGTTAATTCCACAGTTATAGAATACACGGGGTGTTACAGATGTGCCGGTCAGTTCTGGGCAGGTTTACACCACAACTCAGTCTAACCTCGGGTTAGGCATATTCCTATTTTACATTTTATATATGTGAATTTTTTACAAGTGTTTCATGTCACATATTTTAATTATGTTCAAGACTAATGGTATAAATTATACCATTCATGGCTTTAACCATTTACATGGTTTTGGGCCCACCTACATTATTAACATGTTATGATTTAATAACTATCCCAACGTTACCCCTGTTTGTTCGTTCGTATTAATCACATAAAGTCATTAGGCCCTAGCCCAATTTATAAACAAGAGGTAAAGAAGGGAACATGCATAATATTGATTCAACCAAACATGTAAATTTTGCATAAAACTTTATTCATATAATTTAACATGTCACATGCACTTGCATATAATTTAGACTTAGATAATCATAAGCCTAAAACATGTTAATATGTAGATCTAGGCATCTGTGAACATAAACTCAATTATAAACTAGCATATGACATAATCATGACATGTCCAATCCCAAGGCATGTATAATTTTAACATTAACATATAGGTGTGAACTATATCTAACAAGGTGAACTTGCATAAGTCCACTTTACAAACATGCATATAAATATAGATCTAGTTTTGGATCTAACATGTAACTTGCATATGAACATATGTATAATTAGATCGTGACTTGGATCTATCATAAAACATATAAATTGCATTAATCATATGAACCTAGATAGATCTTGACATGGATCCAACATAAAACTTGTAACTTGCATATGAACATATGAACATATATATAGGCATATGGATCTAACATAAAGCATATGAATATATACATGTAGATCTTGACTTGGATCTAACATAATACATACAACTTGCATTAATCATATAAACATATATATATGTAGATCTTAACATGAAACATATTAGTTGCATATGATATTGATAGTTTCATTCTCAATCTTTAATAGATCCAACACCAAGTCCAATAAGCCACAAACATTCCAAGATAATTCATGATAAAATCATCACAAGAAACAAACATGAATCAGCATCGTCAATATTATACAACATGGTATAATTCTATTTTTCACTTTATATCAAATCACGTCTTAAATTTATTTACATCTAAAAGATAACTACACTTACAAAAGACAATCTTGATTTCTGGAATCTGTATTCTGAAGTTGAAATGCTCGCCTTTGATGTAGACAGTCGTTGTTTTAGTTTAATTTTGATTTGATTTGGTTTGTCTCTTTTAATTTGCTTCAAGTTGAACAGCGACTACTCGAGGTCGTCCAACGGCAGCATGACGGCTCTTGATTTGATTTTTAATATGATTTAGGGTTGAGGTATTAGGTTGCTTATACAGAAGTTTGATTTAATAGGAACCGTCAGATTAACCTAAAGCAAGTCAAAGCCATTCAGACAAGATAGAATAGCCACATCAGCCCTAATGACTCAGCAAGGAGTCCATCCGATCCAATCAGATGCCACGTCTGCCTTAGAGCGAATCAGCCCATAGGTTGATGGCCAAACACCCTGAATCAACCCCTAATCGACCCAGCGAGGCTCGGGTTGACCTCAAAAATGGGCCGGTTCAGTTATTCCCCCTCCTGATTCGCTGTTTTGAACTTTTATGCATATTTATTTATTTATTTTATATATATATATATATATTTCTCATATGCATACAAACTTCAAGGCTTAATAACTTCTTCATAAGGTATCCGCTTTATGAAAACCAAATGTCTATCTTGACCAAAATTTTGAGACGAACGTAATAGCGCAACCCATTTCACTTAATTCTTCTTCTAAAAATTAAGTGTTCTTGAATTCGTTAATTTTAATATTCTCAGAAAATTCGGGGTGTTAAATATGGTGTTTGTGATATTACCTGAGCCGAGAATTTTAACCTTGCATGCTTTTCCTTTGCCGCTGTGAACTTTGAACTTGTAAATTTTGCACTCGTAACATTTATTTGTACCACCTCTATCATTGGAATTATGCATAGCCCTACTTGTTGATGACATTTGCATATGTGTTGAACGTTGTTTGATCACATCGATTGCTTTAGGACTAGTTGTATTTACACTTGATCATTTTCAGAGGATGTTGTGTGCTTCAGGAAATCAGGTGATTGTCTGCACCGATCGGTGAGCATTGCCCTTGCACAGATTGGTTCATTCGACTGGCCGGTACTAATCTTATACATCCTAGTTTGTGTCGGTCGGTCAGAATTAATCTAGTACCGATCGACCTGATTTGATCTGGTATCGATCGATCAGAACCGACCTCATTCAGTTTGATTCATACCGATCGATCAAAACTGATTAGGTTCAGTTTGATATGTACCGGACGATCGAAATCGAGCTTCCAGGGTTTGAATTACAACGATCGGCCATATCATTTCAATAATTTCCCTTATGTGATAACTTTTCCAATGTCACGCTAAATACTAATCACCTCACATTATTGTTTGTCCTGTAATAAAATATTTGAATATTTTGGGCCATTATACTCTGCCACCAACTATCCATTTTAGTAACAAGTCAATTAAATGTTTTTAGAGAGCTTATACATAGCATTTTACCACCTATATTTGAATGACAAATTATCACTGAAATGCTTCAAAGACCATTTCTTGTTTAGTTATGCACTTCTCGCACAAATTTTGAGCATCCATATATTAGTTCGTGTTAAAGTTTGAAATCGATAAATTGCAGATTTCAAACCTTGCTTTCATATTGCTACAAATAACATCTCTTATATTATGAAAAATACACTTATCTATGTAGAAATGATGACCCAAAAACAGTTACACGAACAACCTGAGAGAATATCGGGTTTGTTCAAGTTGAAATCTCTGCCCAAACTTCAGAAACTATTATGACTAATACCCCGGCTATCTCAGAATTCCCTATGCCACAACCTCGTACCATAGCACCTAATGAAAGGAAACCTACAAAACTCTCCGAGCGTGCATATAAGAGCTAATGTGCTTAGTTTAGGATTTCAAAGGATGACGCCAAACTTCAATAAGAAAATGAGTTTGTTTATTCCCCACCTCCAGGATACGTTGCCCTTCGCGACATTCCCAGCAATCTGACCGTCCACAACCTCCCCACCAATCTCGGCCAGTTCCAGAACTACCTGAGACTGACGATCAAAGACGGTGGAGGAAGGAGCATTTAGAAATGTTGGCATCAAAGGAGAAGAAGGAAGAGGAAAATCGAAAAAGAAATAAACACAAAGATTTCCAAGGCAAGGGTGATTCTCATAAACATTCTAGGTCAGATAAGTCTACAGTGGTCGCTATTCAAACTACTTGCGAGCAAGTGTCCTTGGCTTCTCCATCGATCACCCCAACTCCTGCTGACCTCCAAATTATTATAAACAGACCTCGTTACATCCTCGGATCGGCTGACTTTAGCCTGGCTGACCGATTTTCAGGATGGCGCCTAAGAGGGACATGTCTTAATTTAGACATATATCCTTTTAATAAGCTGGACATTCTCGAGGAATTCAACACCATGAAGGGTTGTATGCTTACACAATTTGGCATGGCCAAGAGTCAGCTTGAAGTTAGGTTAGATAAGTTAGGGGTCAGGCTGAGAAGCAACTAGGAAAATGGTACGCTTTTGAAAATGAACTCCAAAGAGTTAACGGAATTACCATTGATCGCATTTCTACACTTGAGAACGATAAAGATGAGCTGACCAAAGTCCTTAAGTCTCAGGAGATAACTATTGCATCTTACACTCAAAGGGAAGAAGAACTATCAAGCTTAGAGATTGATAATAAGAAACTTAAATAGGAGCTTGCTGCTGCAAAAGCGGAAGCATAAGTGGCTCAGACTGCCTGAGAATCTGCCTAATCTCTGCTGACTATAGAAAGGAATGCTTCTGCTTCCCATCAGCAAGAGAACACTATTCTTCAAGAAAAGATTTCTTCTTAGAGTACAACTCTTTCCATAATGCAGAAAACTCTCGAAGAAGAAATACTTAAGGCTGCAGCTGATCTCAAAAAGGCTAAATTTGACGCTGACACTTCCTTGTTTAATTCTACATCTACAGTGTCATTAGTCGGGGAAGTCTATATTATTTGGAAGATAAGTTTGAAATCACCCTAGCCCTTGTTTAGGACCGAATACTTGAGATTAATGAAGGTGACCGCAGTGAGAACGATCTTAAAGATCTCTTAGATGAAGAGTCTCACAAGACTTTATTTGTGGGGAAAGCTCAGTTAGCGATGGCGCGAAACATGCTAAGTGACATGACCGGATCTTCAGGGGAACAAGCTCATGGTACAACAAATGTTGCTGCCCCTATTGTTCCAACTAATGCTGAAGCTTCATGTAACACCCCGTATTTTAACAACACTAAATGATGATACATTAAAAAATAATTATTTTAATATTCAGAATTAGGGGAAACGAACTGCGCCACTGCGTTCGTCTCGGAATTCTTGTCAAAATATGTAACGACCCGTATTTTTGGTTGTTAAATATTTAGTATATTTTATTTAAATATCGATTTAGAATTTCTAAATGAATTTACAAAATATAGTTCGTTTATTAAGTAACATATGGACGTACAAATTTTATATATTTATAAAAGTTTTTTTTTTTTATATAAATAGAACATCGTTTTAAAACCCAAAACGTTAATTGTTGAGTTTTGAATCTTTATACTATTTGAAATTGAAGCTGTTGCTTTAATATGATGGTCTTATCATTAATTTAGTTGTTTAAAACTTAATTTACTTTGTTTTGAGATCATATGAGATTAATAAAACCAACCTTAAGATTTTAAACAACATACACAGTTATATTTTTATACAAATCCCTGCGTCTACATATACATACATACGTGCCATCCGCACTTCACTTTGTTCGGCAAACGTATGGAACCGAATACAATTACACCATAATCATTCAATAATAATAATAATAAATATCGCTCCATGAACATAAGAACTGAAAATATGCACAACAAGACATTTGAAGTAACTAAACATATATTATTGTTGTACAAATGAGAATATAAAGGGAAAACAAAATGTCCATACATAAATGTTTGATTTCAAGAAAAGAATACATATTTCTTCTGTACAATATACACACAAATAAAACATATACATCCTTGTTCATACAAATGCAAGGTAAAATGAACATAGGAATTCATTTCTTTTAATTCCAGCAAGTATTGTTCCTTTCAAGGAATAGTAGAACGCCATTTTCCTATGTGAACGGTACATAGCCACACATGGACAATGCAGAGCTACGGAAAGAAACCGCTACAAGAAAACAATAAAACCTATCAGTGTATTAGAAATAGATATGAACAGCAAAAATCAAATGTATGCATATATTTGCATCAAATCTATATAGATATGTAACAGCTAAAGAAAAAGGTCAAGAACAGCTACGAACAGATAATGAGTAAGTAAATAAATAATATAATCAAACAGCTAAAGGGTTGATGTGTACATGACAATACATAGCAAAAAGGAAACAACTAAACTATCATATACATTTATATGAACAGCTAGAAGGAAAATATAAAATTAAACTGCCCAAAGAAGATATAGACCCAAACAGATATCTCCACAGATCATGAACAGCTAAGTATAACAGTAAGCTAAAACAGCTAAAAACAATACAATGCCTAGCTAAGAAATAAGATATGCTCATACATCAAATCGAAAACGAGACAATGAACACAAATATATGTATATATTAATCTATATAACTAAAGAAAATAGAAAATAAAATAAACTGATAAAGAACAGCTATGGATAGCTAGAACCTATACAGGCGCTAATATATATGTATAACTATATAAAGCAGGTTTCATAATAAATGAACAACTGCATATATATTCATATATCAAGACTTTTTAGCCCATGAACAACTAGGGATAGTAGGAACAGCTAGACCATCAGAGGGTATACAGACAGCTAAACAATTTGATATGTTCATATATCAAATCTACAACAAATATATATTTATATATATAGTAGATTTAGACACAAAATTTATGCAAGACTGAACCATACATTAGCAAATCCAACATAGAATCTCCAATATAGTTTCAAATCTTTGGATGTGATAGGCAAGTCATAGGACATATCCCACCTAATTTATGCAAGTCAATCACGGTGAACAGAACTGTACTAAAAATCTAACTTTAATTTATCAAATCTCTACCAAAACCAGTTGCAAAGATCAATATCCATCTCAATTCTATCACTAATACAAATCTGAAAAGGGAAAAAAGAAGAAAACCCCAATGCCTAAGAACTAGTAGTTGAACCTATCTACAGCAGTGATAGACGTTGATCTAATCTAACTTAATCAACCACTATATATATACATGTATTCACGCATGAAGTTTCATCAATTTCAGAAAGCAATTCGAACAAATGCAGTAAACAAAAATTGTTCGAACCACTTATAGAAAATCAAAACAAAAATTGAATTAAAATACTTAGCTGCACTTGGAGATGTATGCGCTTCAGATCCGTATAAACTCCGATGGATCCACTGATGTTCAGTTCGAACCGTGGACTTGGGGTTTGGGAAAATCTTCAATGGGAAACTTCGATTGGGTTCGTTGATGGGTTGTAGTGGTTCTGGTGAGGCACGTAGGTTGATTGACGAGGTTGCGGTGACGATGGATGATAAGGGAGTTGATTGGGGTTCTGGCGAATCGTTGGAGGAGAGGAACGAAGGGATCGGAGAAGGAGAGGTTGCGTAGAGAGGGGATGTGACGTTTTTGGTTCCGATTTGAGCTGAAGGACTGAAGGCGAGAAGCAGATAAGGTTCAACCATATATGAACTTTCTGGAGGCGATGATTTTTTGGTGGAGGCGGTGTCTTTTTGTTTTGTGTTGTGAGGGTTTGAAGGGAGCATGGTAGGGTTTTGATATAGGAATTGGGCTGGAGGTATATGGGCCAAACGGAAATAGGTAAAGGCCATCTCAAATTTATAAATCCATATTTAATTTAAATAATTAAATTACTTTAGGAAATTGTGTAAACAATATCTCATACACATGTTAATGGATTTTAACACAATCAGGCTCGTTGGAACCGTAGAGACAGGAGCTTCGAGATGGAGCAGGATTAGTCAGGACTGGAAACACGGAATTTTTTTTAATTAAATTAAACGCTGTTTAATTTAATTAAAAACCAGCGTTTAACGACCAAACCAAATCTAGGTGAGTTAACCTCACTCAGTTCTTCCCATTTATATTTCATATAAATTGGGTTTTATTTCTGTGTGCTCTGATTGCTAGTAGTTGACCATTTGCTAGTTATATATATTTATTTATTTATTTTTGATTTAACCAATGGAATTAAACGGACATTTAATTCCAGTAAAACACCAAACCTTTTTCTAATCAAATAAAGGTAATTTCCCTGGATTGATCACGTTTATAAAATAAACGTGTTTGGAATTGTTGGAATTGTTTGCGTGATCTGTTTGTTGATTGATGGTCGTTATTTATTATCAGATAAAGGGAACAGTTCTGATTGGATAGTTGAATTGATCAATAATCTTTGAATTGAAATTCAACATTTGATTTGTTTTAACCAGTGGCAATATTGGTTGAGCAATTTGGTATCACATTGTCTATCAGACAATTATGGATTTTTATCGTCAAGTGGGTCGACCTTTATGAGGTTATAAATTTATTTTATAACTAAAACAGGCTTTGAATATACTATTTTGAATAGAGTAATTTTAAAAGAGATATGTATTATTATTGTTATTATTTAAAGGTTTATAAGTTATTGTTAAATGGTTTTGATAAAGTAATTCTTATGTTAATAGGAATTGTACGCAGATGAGCAGGAAATAACCTAACGGTTAAGAATTCGATTAAGTGTTTCTAAGAAATAATTATATGAAGTTATTTAAATTAATTATATTATTAATTAATTTAAAGATGAAATTGACTGGAATTGATTAAGGAAATAATCGTGTTTTGAGTTAACCGAGTTCTGTTTTAACTAAGAATCGACTTTAAAATTAGTTGGTTAATAATAAACTTAACGAATAATTATTTAATCTTAATAAGATTTTTAACGAGATATTTTTCTTATAAATAAAGTAGTTAACTGATTTTACAGCAGTTACATTGAAGTGAATCATTTGTTTAATACATTAGGTAAGTAATTGATTTTGGAATGTAGAGATTATGGACAAGTTTTATATTTTTGAACTCGAGTTATAAGGACGTTATAAAGGGATTTAAGAAAACGCGTAGCTTAAATGAAGGGTTTACCTAATCTTGGATTAAGTAAAGGAAAATTAAGGTATAAGAGAGTTAAACTTTAACTTGAGGTGTAAAATCAAAGTTTAAAAAGCGAATGAGAAGAAAAGAAGTTGATTTTGATTTAGAAACACGTAAGGATGGAATCAAGTAAGTAATTGGATATTGAGATTCCCAGAAAAGAAAAGGAGATGGGAAAAAGGGATTTGTAATCCAGTTTGGTAAAAGAATTAGGTAATGGAGTCTATAATAATAGCCCAGTTGGGGAACAAAGTATTTAAATATATTGGAAGTTTATAAGAGTGAGGTTTGGTAATCGATGAATTAGGGAATATCAAGTATATTTTAAAAAAGAGATTTTCGTAATATCGTTTTACTAATTCCTCAGTTTTAGAAAATGAATATGTTGTATTACATATTTTGAAAATGATAGTCAAAGGAGTATTAGATATTATTATTTAATATTTTCCAAATATTAAAATGAAGTGATTTTGCGATTTTAGTATACTAAAACAAAAAGTGGATGTTTTTCCAATATTGGGATATTGAAGTTAATCATTCTTTAATTATTTAATTAAAGAAGCCAAGTGATACTGAACCAACTAATCTATTTTTCTTTTATGATTGAAGACTATTTTATTTGATAGTGAAATAACCGACTATCAAATCTGGCCTATACGTTTGTTGGTACGGGAAGAGCGGGATCGAATTATATTCCGACCAACAAATACGTCAATGAAGAAGATATCATATGATGATCGAGATGGAGCATTGAAGACCATAGATCTTCATAAAATGGAAGAACCACTTAAAATCTCTGATTCGACCCAGAGATATACTGGGTTTGAAACACCCCGCCTCCATTAAGGTCACTCACGAAGGGAATGCCTTAACTTTGGTGGAGGTTTATAAGTAAAAGCCACAGATGAACTCAAGACAGATATAAATACACATATTTTAAACAGCGGAAACCAAACAAACTTTTATTTCATCAATACGTGTATCAAACAAAGATTTCCATAATTGTCTCTAAATACTTTCAACATTACAGCCTCATAACTGCCTTGATTATTAAAGAAGCATGAAAACATAAATAAAGTGACAAAAATCCCCATAGTGATATCCAAAGCCATTATTCGAGCAAGAAAGATCCAAATCATACATCTACGTCCTTGGTGCTTGTAAAGAGCCTAACTGAGTTGAGTTGTTTCCTCCCTGTGGACCTGGGGGAGGGGACGAAAGAAAAGAAGACAAAAAGAAAATATGGTCAGACATAAAGCCTGAGTAAATCTAGTAACTCTTCAATATGTGAATAAGAAAAGGGTATAATGGATGTAAACTAAAAATAGGAAAGTGTCACAAGCTAAGGAAGTGTCGAATGCGCTATCACACCCATACTATATCTCTGCACCCATTTGAATTCATTCTAACTAGCACCCCATGGTGAGGGTGAAGTGATCCCCATTCTTATCAAAGATCGGCTCCTACTCGCGTTAACATGTGTCATACGACCCCCAAGAATTGTAGATACCTATGCTGGTCCCACCATGGGGTGTATCAAGACCCATGATGGCGGCCCCGGCACAAAACTAGAAGACATAGGTTATACTACTGGTGTCCCCAGTGCCCTGGTTGTCTGCTCTGGAGTGTGTGCACGCCCGCATCCCGTTAGACCTGCACTGTGCACCCACCGCCGTCGTTTAACCGCTTACAATCGGCCCAGTAATCATGCCCCACCCTGCCTAGGTTTAGGGTACCGTTGATACCTAACTTTGGGTTACTGCTGAAACGGGTCCCTCGTTACCAGGATTTTCTAGTCAAACATGTTAAGTGGTTAAATGTATGTATTTACCTAACCCCACCCATCAATTCTTGTTAACATGTTGAATTTGGTTAAGTGTTATATTTGACTTAACCCTGCCATCTGTCCTTAGCCTCTTAGGAGCACCAGACCACTCACATTAGACAGGTATTGCTACGGTTACTGGATATGCCGGTCGGTTCCGGGCAGGTTTACACCGTAGCTCATTCTAACCTCGGGTCCTTATTGGGCTCAATGCTTAACCACCCACATTGGATAGTTATTGTTGTGACTACTGGACAGCCGAGCGGGTCCGGGCAGGTTTACATCACAACTCAATCCAATCTCGGGTTAAGCATATCGTGTTTTCTAAATTTACATATTTGTCTTTATTACCGAATATATGTAAATTTGTCAACAATTAAATATTATGGCCTACATTCCAAGTTTAACATTTTTGGTATAAGAATTTATACCGTTTAAATGCCACCAATTTTGGCATGTGACAAACATGCCAATTTCATATATTTTTATGTCAAGTTTTCAAATATTCCCAACGTTACCCTGTTTAAACATTAGGCTAACAATCTTAGCCTAATCTTCGTTCGCATAGTTTTTAACATATAATATTAGGCTAAAAACTTAGCCTAATTTAGCGCACACAAATAGGCATAAGGGAATTCATAAACGTAAACGTGACATAGGTGTAAACTTGGCACTTTTGGCATAATCAATATGAACATCATAGGTATGAACTTGCAGTTTGGCGATTCAACTAACATATAACATGGGTCATGTGAACTTGCATTCAAATCAAAGTATGACTAAGTAAGTGACATATGAACTGGCATAGTTTAGGCAAATACAAACTTGTGTTTAAACATGTTAACTTGGCATAATATCGACCACAAAACTAGCATGTTATATATTCATCAAAATGTACAATTTTTACATCTAATCATATAGCCTATTTCAACATGAACTTGCATAGTTTATGAAGCCCAAACGATGTTTGACATAGAACCAATTATATTTTGCAAATAAACATGAACTTACATAGTTTATGAAACATAGATCCAATTATACTTGCAAACATAGATCTAATTATACTTGCCAATAAACATAAGGATGATATCATAGGTTTTGGGTCATGTAGGCATAGAAGGTCTATAACATGTTTACATAAATTCTAATTTAGACTAAGGGAATATACATAGTCCATGCCATCGACATATACAAAAAGGGATCAATTTCTAGTTTTTGCCACAAACTTGCAAGTGCCATTGTTTTCTTATACAATTGTTCAATAGGCTTGCATCAATCAATTTATGCCACAAACATCAATACATAAACCACGATAGAACCATCACAATACACAAAGATTATAACAACATGATTCTATTTTCATTTACATCGAATCACATCACAGTTTTTTTTATTCATATTTTGAAAGGTCACTATACTTACAACGTGTGATGAATTCTTATTTTCTGATTTCTGTTATTCTGATTTGGAGATGCTCTCCTTTGGGTAGCAAAGTTGCGTTGAATGATTTGATTAAGCTTTGATAATTTGATTCATCTCTTAGGCTTGTTGGCTTGTCTCTTGGCTTTCTAATTGACGGTCATTCCTAGTTCCTCTCCAGCAGCATGACGACTTTTGTATTCTATTATTTGTGTGAATTTAGGGTTAGACTTGAGTTGTATTTATAGAATTTTAAATTGTTTTGAGCCGTCGGATGAAGATAGGAGAAATCTAGACCATACAAAGTTCAAAGAGCCACTCAAAAGGTGACACGTAAGCCCTAGTGACTCAGCCAAGCATCAGAATTCGACCAGACCCTGACCAGGCCAGTCAGGACCTGACCAACAGGTCATTCTGACCTGGGCGCACTTGGTAGGTGCACCAGGCTGAAAATGTACTGGCGCACTTCCCAAGTGCGCCAGTTCATTTCTGTTCTGGCGCACTTCCCAAGTGCGCCAGTGCATTCTGACCCGTTTTTTGGTTTTTCGCCCAACTTCGTTCGTCCATATCTTCTTCATACGATATCCGTTTTACGCAAACTTGGACTCTATCTCAAGCAGAATTTCGAGACGAACGCAATGGCGTAACCCATTTCCCTTGATTTCATCATTTATAATTAATTATACTTTAATTCGTGAAGCTTAACGTTATAGAATTCACGGGGTGTTACAGGGTTTTCTGTCGTATTTGGAATCTATGGATTGCAAAGACTGCTCGCTACTGATCTGTGGGGTGATTCCTATATTGGATGCAGTAAGAGGGTGCCTTCGGTTCATCCTATTCCTGGATGACTTGTACGGACGAATGTCTGACGGAGTATTTCCAACAGGGTCACGTACGTTGATATCTTCAAACGTGTCTTCGTTGGGTAGCTCCCAACTAGGGTATTTTTGTGGACGTCAATTAGTGATATCTGGCGGATCTAACGATGTGGAATTCAAAGTACATGGTGGCCAGATGTTCTAAAGGTAAATTCTAACCTCAAGCCTCACAACTAGGAAATGACAATAATCAGGCAGGCAGCATGGCTATGTGGGTCGCTCCCATTAGGGTGTATAATCACCTATCTAGAGAAATTCCCTTTGCTTCTTTAATCTATCGATGCTGTCCCTTTTCGGGAAACAGTGGGTCTCTCCGAACCGTTGGTGATATACATTCGATACACTCAAGAGAAATGAGTGGTCGGCCATGTGAGGGTCGGGTTGCGAGACGTTCTTGTTGAACCTAGTGTATTCTCCTCTAGAGACACACTATCGGCATGTGGTCGCATACCTTGTCATAGTCGGAATCAAATTTCCAATAAGCGCCCGTGGTTTTGATTGTATACTATATATGTGGAGCGTGAGATGTAAGCGTTCTGCTAGATTCTATTTATTTGTATTTAGACACTACTATAATTTTAGACAAGTATTGATTTTCGAAAATGTTTTGGGTTATAGTAAGGTAAAAACCGTCCGTATTTATGTGTGGGCTGGTCTTACTATTATCCATTTCTTTCAAAGGAATCTTGGAACTTTAAAAGCAACATGGGTGTTATTTAAACTTAGTGGGTTTTCTCACTCTGGTTCGCCAGACTGACCCATCGTTTGTAATGTTCGGGTTAGCCCGATTTTACAGGTGCAGGTTATCAAATACTGTGAAGTCCAAAGACGAGCTGAAGGTGTTCAGATCTAGTATCTTTCCACTTTGTGTTGTATACGAGGACGGATTATTATAACTATCCAGATAAATTGATGTACTCTGATGATTGTAAGTTATTTCAAGCTCTCAATAAAGTTACTTCTATATTATATTTTATTCCGCTGCGGTGTGAGACTCTGTGTTGTGTTTTTGCAACAACCCTGAATTTTGGGGGCCAATTTAATATTTATTTTAAGTGATTTTAATGAGTTTTTATATTTAAAGTAATCTATTTTAAATAATAATGATCACAAATTTGATTCAAATCGAAGTTAGAATGAATAATTTTATTTTAATTATAAAAAAATTAGAAATAGCGCGGTAGTTTGAAAAGTCAAACTAGAACTTTGACTGACCATACAGGATGCAAAATTTAACGGATTTTAGTGAAACCAAAAATATTAGAATCTATTTAAAAATATCTTTCCAACGAATCCGAAAAATCGAAATTTCATAGCGGAAATCAAAAGTTATGGCCAATTCAATTTAGAAAGGTCGCTAGGTAGTTTGCATAGATCAATAATGCTACTTTTTGCATATAAAGGAATTTCGACTTGAAACCACTTCCATTGAGTTCAAAATGATGTTTCTGCATTGAGAAAGTATAAACACTTATATATTTCGAGTTTCGGAAATTATTGATTTAAAAATGTATTTTTAATATTAAATATATACGCCTTAAAAATGGAAATTTTGCAAACGACCTCCGTTTTTTGACGAGACCACTTTTGTTGGATCTGGAATATTAAATTATTACTATATTCCAAAATTCGCAATTTTTGGAGTCAGTATGTGGTCGTTATTAATTTTACAGTGAAAAACGGTCAATTTTCAGACTTTAAAAATTCATAATTTATTCATACGGACTCAGTATTTAACGAAACCAGTTTCTTTGAATCCGTAATGTCAAGAAATATTTATGTTTCAATTTTCATAAAAATTGGAATTCGTAGGTGTTAACACGAATTTTTAGAATATGAAAATGGGTGCAAATTGTATAATAAATAAATAAAAGGGTAATTGGGCCTAATAACATTCTTAACCCCATATAAAATATCTTTTCCTCAGCCATTAGCTGAATCATAACCTAAACCTACCAGCCACCTTCTCCTTCTTCATTTTCATGTCCTCCACTCTAAATAATTCTTTGCAAATAAGCCCCTGAAAACAAAACAATTTATAACTCTCAATCCGAACCAAATCAGACCAAACCCTTTCTGGATTTTTTTCATCTTCTTATCCTCTATCTACCAAGAAAAATTCAAGACCTATCGTCGCACGGGTTTGCCGGAATCTCAATCTAAAGGCAGCAGCCATATTTTCGTTTTCTGGCTATTGCGGGCCCCACGAAGAGAGTTAGGTCGAGCGACTTCAGGCAGAGGTAGAGGGGAACCATACGGTTCTTTTGGCGGTGGTGGCATGGTCTCAGGTGGTCGGAGTTGGCCGGAATGTCAATTTTATTGGAGGGGTGCTGAAAACAGGACAGTCACAAAGATGAGCAATTTCCCGCCAATCCGTGCATTTTCAGGCGAAGTGACAAACAGAAAAGTTGTTCGGGAGGTCGAGGCCAAGCTACTGTAAAAATTTGGGGGCATTTAGAGCACCGAGGCGGCCGCAGCACCAAGATGAACGGAAACTGTACTTTTCCGTTCATCTGCAATCGTGGGCCCCACGTGGCGAATTGGAGGAGGGGACTACCAGCCGTGGAAAGAGGGAGATAAGACGGAGAGAATGGCGCTGGTTTCGTGCAATTCCGACGTACGGTTTGGCCGTGGCGAGCATTTTAAGTTCAGGGTATTGTTTGAAAAAAAAAGGTTAGGGGCTTAAACGCGAAACATTTATGTTCTATGTTCGTAATGCAATATCTTTTACATACGAGATCGAAATTTGACGATTTCAGGTCTGCTGTGATCGTGGCAATGAGAGCTTCGCGTGGACACCAAATTTGTCCAATTTGGAGAAAATTGAAATTTTGGGTAATTTTTACAAATTTAAATATTATTTTAATCGATTTGTTAACTTCGCAAGTGCATAACTTTTTGTCACGTTATCGAAATTGCATGAAACTGAATCCATTGAGATCGTTATGTCAAGAGCTTCGAGCGAGCAGTAATTTTGTCCAATTTGGAGCAAGTTGAAAATTTGGGTAATTTTCATAATTTAAATTAATTATTTAATTATTACAAACTTCGAAAATTCATATCTTTTTGATACGAACTCGAAATCGCACGAAACATGATTTGCTGCGATCACTGAGTCGAGAGCTACGCGTAGACACTAATTTCATCAAATTTGGAGCATGTTGAATTTTGGGCTAAAATTGGGCCCGAACCATCATTTAAAGCCGACAAAGGTGAGAACTCTTTTACTCACTCAATTTTCGAATAGTTATTTATTTTTATAATTAAATGTAAATAAATTATTGGTGATGGAAGTAATTGTTTGTTGAACGGATTGTGGATTTGGATGTCATGTCATGTTATGTTTGAAATTGAAAATATTCAATAGGTTAAACTAATGATTTATTATTTATGATAATTTAAAATGATGTTACACTGCCATTGACAAGTTACTTGACTTGTTGATGTTGATTGGGACGATTGTTTTACACCTCGCCCAAGTGCACAAAATTATGTGTTGGCTGAAACCCTACACGGGTCTTGGGTTGATATTTGACTACACATCACCCTTGTGTTTAGTGTAAATTGCACTTTGGCTGTTATGTGAATGGTTGACATAAATTTTACATTTTATTTGTAAATAAAAGTTAGAATGTTGTAATGACATAAATTTTACAATTTATTTTGTAAATAAAGTTAGAATCGGGCGTTGACATAGAATTTACATTTTTATTTGTAAATAAAAGTTAGAATGTTGCGTTGATATAAAATTGACATTTTATTATGTAAATTAAAGCTAGAATTGTGCGATGATATAAAATTTACATTTATTTATGTAAATTAAAGTTAAAATTTTGCGTTGACTTGAATATACATTTTTATTTTGTAAATTCAATATTAGGATTGACGATGACATGAATTTACATTTAATTTTGTAAATTCAATATTAGAAATTGCGATGACATGAAATTTTCATTTTTATTATGTAAATAGAGTATTTTTGCCGCATGTATGAATTTACATCATTTAATGTAAATTAAATAGTGAATTAAACTGTAGAAGTTGTTAACATTATTCTTAATGTTAACATATGAAAATTTGACCGTAGAAATTGTTAACATTATTTTTAATGTTGATATATGTAAATTTAACCGTAGGATTTGTTAACATTATTTCTAATGCTAATATATAAAAAAATTCACCGTAGGGAGAATTACATTAATTTTAATGTAATAAAAAGAATGGACTTTACATTATGTTTAAAGAGTAAATTTTACATTGTGAAGAAGAATGGATTTTATATTGTAACTTGAGAATAGAAGTTTACATTTTGTTAAGGCAAATTCAATAAAAATGTGACAAGCATGAGAATTTACATTTTTCTTAATGTGAATATATAGAAATTTCACCGTATGTTAAATTTACATTTTTTATATGTAAATATATATGAGTCTCACCGTATGTACATCTTACATTATTTTTAATGTACATTATATAGTAATTACAACGTAGGATAACATTGCATTATTTATAATGGAAATAAAAAGGGGAATTACACTATAAGAAAATTAACATTATTTATAATACTAATATAAATGAAATTAGACCGCATGACATGAATTACATTTATTTATGTAATTTATAAATGAAATTAGACCGCATGACATGAATTACATTTATTTATGTAATTTATGAATGAATTAAGACCACATAGAATAAATTACATTTTTATATGTATTTTATGAATGATTTAACATCGCATGAAATAAAATACATTTATATATGCATTTTATGAATGAGTTAAGATCGCATGAAATAAATTACATTTTATTTTATGAATGAAATTAGTCCGCGTAAAATAAATTACATTTTTACATGTAATTTATGAATGAATTTTCATCGTATGAAATAAATTACATATTATTATGTAAATTATGAATTTAACCCGCATGAATGAAATTTCATTTTATTCTATGAAATGAATGTATGGATTTACATTGTAAACAAAGATTACATCTTTATAATGTAAATAAAAAGTAGGATTTACATTTGTAAATAAAATTTATATTTTTATATGTACTTAAGAACGATGAATTATAAGTTACATTTTACATGTAAGGATGGAATTAAAAGAAGGAATTGGACGATGAAATAAAATTTATATTTTACCGTAAATTAAAGAAATTAAAGGAATTAAAAAGGAAGAATTCACCATTCAAGTATGATTTACAATTTACTGTATAAAAAGGAATGAAAGGATAAAGAATGAGAATATTCATTATAATAAGGATTTAAACGGTTTATGTTTATATATTTATATATAAATGTAATTAAAACTAAACGAATAGGGCGTGGTAGTTCGCGTTTTGAAATCGTACTTTTAAATGACTATACAAGAAGATATTTTCTTGAAACTGAAACCGTTAGGACCGTCTTGGAAAAATCTTTCCAAGGATATATATTACGTTAAGATCCAACGGTTAGATTCTGGTAAATGTAAAAATCAAAATTGGTTGAATGCAGCGCCATAGTCGCCCATGGACTTAAGGCGTCGTTATATAAAAATTTAATTATTTTAAATAATTAAAATAGGAATGAAGCGTTAATAAAAATAATTATTAATGTGTAAGAAGGATTATATATATATATATATATATATGTATATATACGAGGATTATTTGGAAAGTCCGAGTTTATCTCATTCCAAATAATTAAACGACGTTTAAAAATCCAAGAATGGAAGACGGCGATTGAAGACCGTCAAATCTCCACATCGAATGGACGATGATGACTGTTGCCTTAGAATGGTTCGCTACCATGATAAGGTAATAGTAGGAGTTGCCCGGACGTAGTGTTGATTTGTACGGGTTTGGCTTTCGCTCAGACCCAGAGCATAAGCTTATAAATGGATTATGTGTCTGACATCGTACTCCATTATATATCATGTTATTAATCTTCTGTCGAATGTATGGATGTTTGGTGGCGGAGAATTTATTCTCTTGCTTAACACCCGTTTATATATTTCGGAAAAGGATTGGTAGTGTGATATGGGGTGATGATGTGGCATGCCAAGATGCAATGATCAAGGCTTTGTTGAAAAGCATGCCTTGTGGATGATGATCAAAGCATAACCTGCTTAGACATAACTTTGTGTATAACGTGACTTCGCGAGCCTCACACCCCGGTATGAGTCAAAAACGGGATTAGGACTGCAGGGAGTGCACACGTTTCTTTCTAGCTAGAGTGGTGTCAGTGACCTACCAGCCCTGACATTTTGCTCATGTGGATGATGGAATTTGAGGCGCCTCGGATTTTTATAGACCGATAGTGGTCATATTATAGGTTCAAAGGAACCGGGAAGCGTGTGTTCAGGCATAACTAATCCATACACATATGTGTGGACCGGCCCTGAAGATCTAAGAGTTCACTGCGGGGGATCCTGAGGCATTTGCTAGAGTGTCTCGAATCGGAGAGGAGCTTGCCCCTAGCCTCGACTCATGATGGAAACCCAATTCCCAATACGCCCTTGCGGTTTTGATTGTAGAACTAGTACGGCGACATAGTATATGGTACCTATGCCGTCTAGGATTGATATTATATTTGAATGTTTTATATATATATATACACACACTAATAATAATATCGTTTTTACGTATCAAGCATCTTTTGATCATTATAGGGTAAAACGTTATCCTCTGGTGTGCGTTGCATTGTGTGATGGGACCTGGGTCTTATAATGGTTTTATTTAAAAAAAAAAGCATTGCGTGGTTTAACGATTTACTTTAATTATGCACTGGCAATCCAATGGAGTAAACCCGTTCCGCATTAGCGGCGTGGTCCTGTGATTAGCCTACTTATTAGATAAGTTAAGTATAGAATTCTCACACCAGTCCCACGACTGACCTGTAGTTTGTTTCACTTCGCAAACTCGGGTGCCCTCTTTCCACACGGGCACTCAAGTAGCTTTTTGCAGATATAGTTAAGCAGGATTCTGGATTGAAGTCTGAAGTTGGGCCCCGAATATTGATGGCCTTCCGCTGGGATTAGTTCCGCTGCAATGTATTTAATTTATTGTAAATGTATCTTCCGCTGTATTATTTATTGATGTACTCTGATATATTCTGTACTCTGATGTAACATTTATTATCGATGTTATAAAAGTCTGTTTTTTTGTTCTGATGTGTTGTATGCCCAAAGTTAACGTACGCGAGTTTTGAACGATCTTGATCGATCTTGCGATCGATTAAGGTCGGGCGAAACCCGTGTCGTTACAGCTGGTATCAGAGCTTTGGTTAGCTCAAATCTTTGGGGTACAACTCATTAGAACTGAACAAAAGACTCATCAGAGATTGGATTAGTAATATCCAATAAGAATACTCATCAGAGATAGGATCAGCAGTATCCTAGAATGAGAAAACTCATTAGAGATAGGGTTAGTAATGCCCTAGAATGAGTTGGGAGTAGCAAGCCTATAATATACGTATTTGTGATTAATTATACTCTATTTTGGAAAATATGATTTTGAATATATAAAAAGTTATATATTTGAAAGTTAATCAACTAATGAAATTATTTAAACCAATGGAGAAAAAATATATAAATTAGTTAGTTAATTAATCAACTTTTAGCTTCGTTCATTTTCGAGGACGAAAAGTTTTTAAGTGGGGGAGACTGTAACAACCCTGAATTTTGGGGGCCAATTTAAAATTTATTTTAAGTGATTTTAATGAGTTTTTATATTTAAAGTAATCTATTTTAAATAATAATGATCACAAATTTGATTCAAATCGAAGTTAGAATGAATAATTTAATTTTAATTATAAAAAAATTAGAAATAGCGCGGTAGTTTGAAAAGTCAAACTTGAACTTTGATTGACCATACAGGATGCAAAATTTAATGGATTTTAGTGAAACCAAAAATATTAGAATCTATTTAAAAATATCTTTCCAACGAATCCGAAAAATCGAAATTTCATAGCGGAAATCAAAAGTTATGGCCAATTCAATTTAGAAAGGTCGCTAGGTAATTTGCATAGATCAATAATGCTACTTTTTGCATATAAAGGAATTTCGACTTGAAACCACTTCCATTGAGTTCAAAATGATGTTTCTGCATTGAAAAAGTATAAACACTTATATATTTCGAGTTTCGGAAATTATTGATTTAAAAATGTATTTTTAATATTAAATATATACGCCTTAAAAATGGAAATTTTGCAAACGACCTCCGTTTTTTGATGAGACCAATTTTGTTGGATCCGCAATATTAAATTATTACTATATTCCAAAATTCGTAATTTTTGGAGTCAGTATGTGGTCGTTATTAATTTTACAGTGAAAAACGGTCAATTTTCAGACTTTAAAAATTCATAATTTATTCATACGGACTCAGTATTTAACGAAACCAGTTTCTTTGAATCCGTAATGTCAAGAAATATTTATGTTTCAATTTTCATAAAAATTGGAATTCGTAGGTGTTAACACGAATTTTTAGACTATGAAAATGAGTGCAAATTGTATAATAAATACATAAAAGGGTAATTGGGCCTAATAACATTCTTAACCCCATATAAAATATCTTTTCCTCAGTCATTAGCTGAATCATAACCCTAAACCTACCAGCCACCTTCTCCTTCTTCATTTTCATGTCTTCCACTCTAAATAATTCTTTGCAAATAAGCCCCTGAAAACAAAACAATTTATAACTCTCAATCCGAACCAAATCAGACCAAACCCTTTCTGGGTTTTGTTCATCTTCTTATACTCTATCTACCACGAAAAATTCAAGACCCATCGTCGCACAGGTTCGCCGGAATCTCAATCTAAAGGCAGCAGCCATATTTTCATTTTTTGGCTATTGCGGGCTCCACGAAGAGAGTTAGGTCGAGCGACTTCAGGCAGAGGTAGAGGGGAACCATACGGTTCTTTTGGCGGTGGTGGCATGGTCTCAGGTGGTCGGAGTTGGCCGGAATGTCAATTTTATTGGAGGGGTGCTGAAAACAGGACAGTCGCAAAGATGAGCAATTTCCCGCCAATCCGTGCATTTTCAGGCGAAGTGACAAACAGAAAAGTTGTTCGGGAGGTCGAGGCCAAGCTACTGTAAAAATTTGGGGGCATTTAGAGCACCGAGGCGGCCGTGGCACTAAGATGAACGGAAACTGTACTTTTCCGTTCATCTGCAGATCGTGGGCCCCACGTGGCGAATTGGAGGAGGGGACTACCAGCCTTGGAAAGAGGGAGAGAAGACGGAGAGAATGGCGCTGGTTTCGTGCAATTCCGACGTACGGTTTGACCGTGGCGAGCATTTTAAGTTCAGGGTACTGTTTGAAAAAAAAGGTTAGGGGCTTAAACGCGAAACATTTATGTTCTATGTTCGTAATGCAATATCTTTTACATACGAGATCGAAATTTGACGATTTCAGGTCTGCTGTGATCGTGGCGATGAGAGCTTCGCGTGGACACCAAATTTGTCCAATTTGGAGAAAATTGAAATTTCGGGTAATTTTTACAAATTTAAATATTATTTTAATCGATTTGTTAACTTCGCAAGTGCATAACTTTTTATCACGTTATCGAAATTGCATGAAACTGAATCCGTTGAGATCGTTATGTCAAGAGCTTCGAGCGAGCAGTAATTTTGTCCAATTTGGAGCAAGTTGAAAATTTGGGTAATTTTCATAATTTAAATTAATTATTTAATTATTACAAACTTCGAAAATTCATATCTTTTTGATACGAACTCGAAATCGCACGAAACATGATTTGCTGCGATCAGTGAGTCGAGAGCTACGCGTAGACACTAATTTCATCAAATTTGGAGCATATTGAATTTTGGGCTAAAATTGGGCCCGAACCATCATTTAAAGCCGACAAAGGTGAGAACTCTTTTGCTCACTCAATTTTCGAATAGTTATTTATTTTTATAATTAAATGTAAATAAATTATTGGTGATGGAAGTAATTGTTTGTTGAACGGATTGTGGATTTGGATGTCATGTCATGTTATGTTTGAAATTGAAAATATTCAATAGGTTAAACTGATGATTTATTATTTATGATAATTTAAAATGATGTTACACTGCCATTGACAAGTTACTTGACTTGTTGATGTTGATTGGGACGATTGTTTTACACCTCCCACAAGTGCACAAAATTATGTGTTGGCTGAAACCCCACACGGGTCTTGGGATGATATTTGACTACACATCACCCTTGTGTTTAGTGTAAATTGCACTTTGGCTGTTATGTGAATGGTTGACATAAATTTTACATTTTATTTGTAAATAAAAGTTAGAATGTTGTATTGACATAAATTTTACATTTTATTTTGTAAATAAGGTTAGAATCGGGCGTTGACATAGAATTTACATTTTTATTTGTAAATAAAAGTTAGATTGTTGCGTTGATATAAAATTGACATTTTATTATGTAAATTAAAGCTAGAATTGTGCGATGATATAAAATTTACATTTATTTATGTAAATTAAAGTTAAAATTTTGCGTTGACTTGAATATACATTTTTATTTTGTAAATTCAATATTAGGATTGACGATGACATAAATTTACATTTAATTTTGTAAATTCAATATCAGAAATTGCGATGACATGAAATTTTCATTTTTATTATGTAAATAGAGTATTTTTGCCGCATGTATGAATTTACATCATTTTAATGTAAATTAAATAGTGAATTAAACTGTAGAAGTTGTTAACATTATTCTTAATGTTAACATATGAAAATTTGACCGTAGAAATTGTTAACATTATTTTTAATGTTGATATATGTAAATTTAACCGTAGGATTTGTTAACATTATTTCTAATGCTAATATATAAAAAATTTCACCGTAGGGAGGATTACATTAATTTTAGTGTAATAAAAAGAATGGACTTTACATTGTGTTTAAAGAGTAAATTTTACATTGTGAAGAAGAATGGATTTTATATTGTAACTTGAGAATAGAAGTTTACATTTTGTTAAGGCAAATTCAATAAAAATGTGACAAGCATGAGAATTTACATTTTTCTTAATGTGAATATATAGAAATTTCACCGTATATTAAATTTACATTTTTTTTATGTAAATATATATGAGTCTCACCGTATGTACATCTTACATTATTTTTAATGTACATTATATAGTAATTACAACGTAGGATAACATTGCATTATTTATAATGGAAATAAAAAGGGGAATTACACTATAAGAAAATTAACATTATTTATAATACTAATATAAATGAAATTAGACCGCATGACATAAATTACATTTATTTATATAATTTATAAATGAAATTAGACCGCATGACATGAATTTATTTATTTATGTAATTTATGAATGAATTAAGACCACATAGAATAAATTACATTTTTATATGTATTTTATGAATGATTTAACATCGCATGAAATAAAATACATTTGTATATGCATTTTATGAACGAGTTAAGATCGCATGAAATAAATTACATTTTATTTTATGAATGAAATCAGTCCGCATAAAATAAATTACATTTTTACATGTAATTTATGAATGAATTTTCATCGTATGAAATAAATTACATATTATTATGTAAATTATGAATTTAACCTACATGAATGAAATTTCATTTTATTCTATGAAATGAATGTATGGATTTACATTGTAAACAAAGATTACATCTTTATAATGTAAATAAAAAGTAGGATTTACATTTGTAAATAAAATTTATATTTTTATATGTACTTAAGAACAATGAATTATAAGTTACATTTTACATGTAAGGATGGAATTAAAAGAAGGAATTGGACGATGAAATAAAATTTATATTTTACCGTAAATTAAAGGAATTAAAAAGGAAGAATTCACCATTCAAGTATGATTTACAATTTACTGTATAAAAAGGAATGAAAGGATAAAGAATGAGAATATTCATTATAATAAGGATTTAAACGGTTTATGTTTATATATTTATATATAAATGTAATTAAAACTAAACGAATAGGGCGTGGTAGTTCGCGTTTTGAAATCGTACTTTTAAATGACTATACAAGAAGATATTTTCTTGAAACTGAAACCGTTAGGACCGTCTTGGAAAAATCTTTCCAAGGATATATATTACATTAAGATCCAATGGTTAGATTCTGGTAAATGTAAAAATCAAAATCGGTTGAATGCAGCGCCATAGTCGCCCATGGACTTAAGGCGTCGTTATATAAAAATTTAATTATTTTAAATAATTAAAATAGGAATGAAGCGTTAATAAAAATAATTATTAATGTGTAAGAGGGATTATATATATATATATATATATATATATATATATATGTATGTATGTATGTATGTATACGAGGATTATTTGGAAAGTCCGAGTTTATCTCATTCCAAATAATTAAACGACGTTTAAAAATCCAAGATTGGAAGACGGCGATTGAAGACCGTCAAATCTCCACATCGAATGGACGATGATGACTGTTGCCTTAGAATGGTTCGCTACCATGATAAGGTAATAGTAGGAGTTGCCCGGACGTAGTGTTGATTTGTACGGGTTTGGCTTTCGCTCAGACCCAGAGCATAAGCTTATAAATGGATTGTGTGTCTGACATCGTACTCCATTATATATCATGTTATTAATCTTCTGTCGAATGTATGGATGTTTGGTGGCGGAGAATTTATTCTCTTGCTTAACACCCGTTTATATATTTCGGCAAAGGATTGGTAGTGTGATATGGGGTGATGATGTGGCATGCCAAGATGCAATGATCAAGGCTTTGTTGAAAAGCAGGCCTTGTGGATGATGATCAAAGCATAACCTTCTTAGGCATAGCTTTGTGTATAACGTGACTTCGCGGGCCTCACACCCCGGTATGAGTCAAAAACGGGATTAGGACTGCAGGGAGTGCACACGTTTCTTTCTAGCTAGAGTGGTGTCAGTGACCTACCAGCCCTGACATTTTACTCATGTGGATGATGGAATTTGAGGCGCCTCGGATTTTTATAGGCCGATAGTGGTCATATTATAGGTTCAAAGGAACAAGGAAGCGTGTGTTCAGGCATAACTAATCCATACACATATGTGTGGACCGGCCCTGAAGATCTAAGGGTTCACTGAGGGGGATCCTGAGGCATTTGCTAGAGTGTCTCGAATCGGAGAGGAGCTTGCCCCAAGCCTCGACTCATGATGGAAACCCAATTCCCAATACGCCCTTGCGGTTTTGATTGTAGAACTAGTACGGCGACATAGTATATGGTACCTATGTCGTCTTGGATTGATATTATATTTGAATGTTATATATATATATATATATACACACACTAATAATAATATCGTTTTTACGTATCAAGCATCTTTTGATCATTATAAGGTAAAACCCTATCCTCTGGTGTGCGTTGCATTGCGTGATGGGACCTGGGTCTTATAATGCTTTCATTTTAAAAAAAAAAGCATTGTGTGGTTTAACGATTTACTTTAATTATGCACTGGCAATCCAATGGAGTAAACCCGTTCTACATTAGCGGCGTGGTCCTGTGATTAGCCTACTTATTAGATAAGTTAAGTATAGAATTCTCACACCAGTCCCACGACTGACCTGTAGTTTGTTTCACTTCGCAAACTCGGGTGCCTTCTTTCCACACGGGCAGTCGAGTAGCTTTTTGCAGATATAGTTAAGCAGGATTCTGGATTGAAGTCTGAAGTTGGGCCCCGAATATTGATGGCCTTCCGCTGGGATTAGTTCCGCTGCAATGTATTTAATTTATTGTAAATGTATCTTCCGCTGTATTATTTATTGATGTACTCTGATATATTCTGTACTCTGATGTAACATTTATTATTGATGTTATAAAAGTCTGTGTTTTTGTTCTGATGTGTTGTATGCCCAAAGTTAACGTACGCGGGTTTTGAACGGTCTTGATCGATCTTGCGATCGATTAAGGTCGGGCGAAACCCGTGTCGTTACAGTTTTCTTCTCCTTCTTCTATTCTAATATTTCTTTCTTTCTTATCTTACCCTCTAATTTATTTCTAATAACGTCCAGTGTTTTCGGTGTTTGGAAGGTCGGCATGAGTTACGGTAAAGGTATTTATGTCGATTTTCACGGCCGAAAATCCCTGGGTCGTTACAAAATAGATACTTGATTTGCATAAAACGGACACCATATGAAGAAGTTATTAAGGTTTGAAGTTTATATATGCACAAGAGGATTATATACACATAACAAGCAAAATCAGTTCAAAACAAATCAAAATCAAGCTTTCGGGGAGAGCGGGAAAATTCCCGCCCAGGGGTATCAACCCCATAAGGGGGGTCGACACCCCTGCGGTTGATCTGGGCAGATTAGGATTTCTCTTGACAGCTATATATATAGCCATATTTCTCTTGTTTTTCCACACCAAAAATAATGGAGAACTAGATGCTGCCTCTGCCTAGATTAAATCAAGTCTTTTCTTCTTCAGCAATCAACTAGAGTTTAGATTTGTGATTCAACATCAGCGATTCTTTCTTCTATTTTCTAGATCCAATAACAGTGAGTTTCCGTTACTTTTAGATTTAAATATTTAAAAAGTAAAACTTGGCATGACTATAATTTGGATATATGCCTGTGACTACGTGAATCATATTAGATCTGATATATCATGTTTATCTATTTTACTCTGACGTGACTATGATCTTGATCTGAAACTATACCTATTTATCATGTCAGATCTACCACTGTTTATAGATTTAGTTCACTGTTTAGATCACTTCATGCCTGTTCCTGTTGTGCTTATGGTTAAATCATATCTGTTATTAGTTGGATATCTAATTCATTGTTTAGATTTCATCATGCTTGTTTAAGATGTCCCTATTATGTTAGAATCGGTTCTATTATCACATGTTCATCAGATTTAATTCGTATATGCCTATCTTCTCACTATGCCACTATATGTTTACGCCTATTTCTGCCATTATATGTTAAACTTATTAGTATGATCATTTCTGTCCTCTTGTCTACATCTTTTCCCTTTTTATTTTTATATAGCTAGGCTACCTTCGAGTCTAGGCATGCCGCTGAACTATGCGAATGCGTTAAATTGGGAACGAAGGGGAACTGTTAAATTTGGGGCATAACTTGTAATTGGGAATTTGGGCATAACTTGAATGAAATATATGAACATGAATTTGGGGAATAAATCAACTTGTGATTAAAATACCTTAATTTGGGGAATATGGTTCTTTATGAACATAACTTGGGAAAGGGCAATGAAAACCTATAATGACATAGGAATAATTGGTTAATAATGGAAATTCCTAGACTACAGTAATTAGAAAATGTAATCGCGCTTAGACACGAGGTTAGATTACACTTGCGGTGGAAGTCTGCTCGGAACCGACTTGCATATCCAACGACCACAAGTGTTGAATCTAATGTGAGGGGACTAAGTGCATAAACACGAGACGTGCTAAGACACGAGGTTAAGTACGACTTGTGGAAGAAGTCTATCCAGAATTGACCGGTATATCCAGCATCCACAAGTGGTAGGCTTAATGTGGAAAGTCTAGCATAGTATAACCATAAATAAATATGGCAATGAATTAGAGTACTTAACCTAGTTAAATCCATAGGGATTCTATGAACATATAACTTGAGTAGGGGTTAAGTAAACTTGTTTGAAATAGTGGGTGAGTTAAGTGAATCTTGAGTTGGTGGGTAATATTTATATATATAGGCCCACAAACTTAACTTATGGGGTTATGCAATCTTTTACTCTGGCATGACATAACATGTGGAAAACCTAATGGGGATGCAAGAGCAGGGGAAGCTTGTATCATCTTGTGTGTGGGACCCGTTTCAGTCAGTAACCAATATATAGGTATTAAAAGAGTACTCCGAACTAGGTCGGATTCAGGGCACGCTTATTGGGCTGATTGTAAGAGATCCAAACGTGGGGGACGGTGTGGGCAGCGCATTCCTGTGGGGTCATTTGCGTGCATGAGACTGGAAGAGGAGGTTTAGATGCCGTGACACTTGTAGATATGGTTGTGCACATCTTAAAAACGAAGGGTTTCCACTTTAAGGAGTGATACACCCTACACTGTGGCCAACATAGGGTATTTATGGAGTAGGGAGCCGATCAATTAGTGTAGTAATTAGGGTACATCTAGACTCCGGTATGTTGGGGAGCTCGCTGATACCCCTTAGGGGTAACTCCGGTATGTTGGGCTGCTTGTTAGTTGTATGAAGTGAAAACCTCTCATTGGAAGTACACATAAGTCTACCATCTTATACTTGTTGGGGATCATCATTTTAACAAGGCTTGTTTCATCTTGTGTGTAGGACCCGTTTCAGTTAGTAACCCATATATAGGTATCAAACGAGTACTCCGAACTAGGTCGGAGTCAGGGCACACTTATTGGGCTGATTGTAAGAGATCGAAACGTGGGGGACAGTGTGGGCAGCGCATTCCTATGGGGTCATGTGCGTGCATGAGACTGGCAGAGGAGGTTTAGATGCTGTGACACCTGTAGATATGGTTGTGCACATCTTAAAAACGAAGGGTTTCACTTTAAGGAGTGATACACCCTACATTGGGGCCAGCATAGGGTATTTACCGAGTAGGGAGCTGATCAATTAGTGTAGTAATTAGGGTACATCTGGACTCCGGTATATTGGGGAGCTCGTTGATACCCTTAGGGGTAACTCCGGTATGTTGGGCTGCTTGTTGATTGTATGGAGTGAAAACCTCTCATTGGAAGTACACATAAATCTACCGTCTTATACTTGTTAGGGATCATCTTTTTAATAAGGCACTAGTATTGGCGTAGAGAAATCATTAGAGAAGCGCGATATATTCTATCATGTTCGTCCTGTTTACCTTTTCGTACCTGCCTTTTATGACATTATCTCTCTTATCCACTTTATATGCCTATCATGATACTTTTACTTATTTATATGCTAAAAGTAACTGGACTCTCCAGACTTTATGTCTGGCCTTTTATTTCCTCTTCTATTTCCCCCTCTCCCCACACAGGTTCTCAGGGTGGAAATACTCAAGCTTGACCAGGATTCTGCTTTCATTCTGCTTGGAGTTATTTAGATGTATTGCTCAAGCTTTTATCCTTTCTACTATGGCTATGTTTTTGTTTGGGGATTATGATTCTTTTATTATTGTACTCTGATGTTTTAGGTACAAGACATAAATTTTAAGATGATATATTGGGTTTATGAATTTTCAAACTTATGATGTTTTGAACCAAGATGTTATGTTTTCTGCATTAATAAAATTATAAATTCCGTAGCTATTTTATATCTGTCTTATAATGTTTCTATTTTTGTTTACCCATAATGCTTCATGAAACTTAATGTATTATCTTAATGTGTGATATTAACGGACGTGGGGTGTCACACTACTAGTCCACAAACTCTGATTAACCCAACTCCCCCTCCCCATTGCCTTCAAAGGAAAAGACATATCTACCGAGAAGCGCAATGTTGAAGATGATGAGGACGATGAGGACAATGATGCTGATAGATTTGAGTCGATGAGAATAGAGACATTCAGGCAAGTCTTATAGCTGCAGGTAACATTGAAATTATCCAAACTATGTTATACTTAGACTGCCTATGCCCTTCTGTTTTAGGTCTGATCTCATCACTATTGTAACAACCCGGATTCCGACAAACCGATTTTTTTTTTAAAAAATCCAATCAATCGAAACCCGAGTTAGGTGCTCTGGTATCATGCAGAAAAAGACAGAGATAAAGAAACATGTCAGAACTCATAAAGCATCTCACAGTGGAAGGAAATAAAGTATAATATTCAACTATTGCTTTACCTTATTAACAATCCTGCTAAACCAGTATCCAAAGCTATACCATCCCTGTCATGAACCTAACCTGGAAGTATGTAATGAGGAGTGGGTCAGAACATAAGTTCTGTGTGAGTGGACTTAGAATAAACTTCTGTATAATCTTACATATATCATTCAGTTACATTTTCTTGGTTATTAGATTGTTAACAATGTTAGCTCTCTAGGCTATACTCATGTCCTACAAGTAGATTAACCTAATACAACATATATGTAGATACCCCAACTCATGTAATCCTTTCTTTGTATATATACAGTCCTTTGAAGTATGTCGTACGGGCTTCATCATGTAAATCTATACTACTTCAGTGTAGTGCCACCATTCTCGAAATCGTTTGGACTGCCACTCTTGATCTTGCTAAATTCCGTGTATTACCTAGATATAATCTAGGGTTTACTATCGAGCGCTTCCAAGATTCAACCAGGGTTTACGCGACCCAGGACCACTGGGTTTATGCTACCTATTGAATGCTTTCTAGATCCGACCGGGGTTTATGCTACCTAGGGCCACTAGGGTTTATGCTACCTATCGAACAATGCCCCTAGTCTAGGACATACGCTCCCTCTCGCGCCCTACGACACCGTGACGTTCTACCAAATTTGGTTATTCATCCCCTATTGTATGGACTGGTCCAAGCGCCTTATCCTTTCATACTATTAGACCTTATGTCTAAACATCTGAATATGTGCTTGCTTTGTCTTATTAACTTGGTTATCCTAGTTTATGTTGTCCTTCAATTCTAATTACCAAGTTTCTCTTTAACTAAGGTTTATCACTTAGTCCTTTTCAACTAAGGTTTACTTAGTTATCTTCACTGTTGCTTTCTTAGTTTTCTAACTAAGGCTCGTTACCCAGTTGCCATTTTTCTTAGTTCTCTAACCAAGGTTCAGCACTTGGTTACCTTCATCTTTATTTACTTAGTTTCTCTTAATCGTTCGTTTTCTTAACTAAGGTTTACAACTTAGTCCTCTTTACTAAGGTTCGCTACTTAGTTCTCTTTCTCGTTATTTACTTAGTTTTATTAGCTAAGGTTTATTACTTGGTTCTCTTAACCAAGGTTTGATACTTGGTTTCTGTTACTTAGTTCTCTTTAACTAAGGTTTGTTACTTAGTTCCTTTTAACTAAGGTTTACCTATGAATTCAATCATGACTAAAGTCCTATTTATCAAATGATAGCGTACGGGTGTTCTCCCACATTTCCAGCTTAGATTAACTTATTTCATGGTATAAGTCGTCCCACCCTTCGAGTCTTGTATTACATCTTAAGCCATATTCGTTTCTTATCCCTAGGATAAGTTTATCTATTATTTAATCTCATTATTCCCCACTTTTCCTTGCTTTGATATTGTTATATCGGTTAAGTTTGCCCATGTGTCCAAGTTGGCTTAACCCCCAATCGCGTATTTAATTCAACCCACGCGTCATGTCAAATTGGTTAAGTGTTATCTATTAGTTCATGTTGACTTAACCTACCCATATATCATGTCAAATTGGTTAAGTGTTATCCAGCAGTTCACGTTGACTTAACTCACCCATATATCAAGTCAAATTGGTTAAGTGTTATCTATCAGTTCGTGTTGACTTAACCTACCTATATATCATGTCAAATTGGTTAAGTGTTATCTAGCGGTTCACGTTGACTTAACCCACCCATATATCAAGTCAAATTGGTTAAGTGTTATCTATCAGTTCGTGTTGACTTAACCTACCTATATATCATGTCAAATTGGTTAAGTGTTATCTAGCGGTTCACATTGACTTAAACTCACCCATATATCAAGTCAATTTGGTTAAGTGTTATCTATCAGTTCGTGTTGACTTAACCTTACCATACTAGCATGTGTCATTAGCATTAATTAATTATTAATGCCCAACCTCTCACATTAGACCTATTGTTGCGGTCACTGGATGCGCCGGTTGGTTCCGGGCAGGATTACACCACAACTCAATCAAAGCTCGGGTTTCAAGCACGTTGTGACTAACTTCTCACATTAGAACCTATTGTTTGCGGTCACAGGATGTGCCGGGCAGTTCCGGGCAGGATTACACCGCAAACTCATTCTAACCTCGAGTTAGCCATGTTTCATGTTTCATGTTTAGCCTATTAACAAATTCACAAATATGTTCATGTTCTTATTATGCCACTAGTGTCAATTTTCATGTTATATTTCTAAACTTCCCATTTCTTTAACCAATTAAACCCAAATTTAATTAAAACACTCATGCCTCAAATTTTAGGTTTTTGAATTAGATTTCACAATTACATGTGACAGATTAAACCCAAACTTATCCAATTCCGATTAGGTTTCTAGTTTACCTATTTCTTCACCAAATTAGGATTTTTATCTTTAAATCATTTTTTCCCAAATCCCCTATTCAATCTTTATTTACCTTTAGCGTAAGTTATTCCAAATTACCAATTTCACGATCCTTTCCCCTTATTTCCATGAATAATATCAATATATACTCTGCCAGTTACCCCAATATTTGCAATAATAATCGTTATGCCACAAACCCCAAATTACAGATTATATTCCTCGACTGCATAAAATAGATTATGCCCAATATTTGCAATAATAATCGTTATTCCACAAATCCCAAATTATAGATTATATTCCCCGACTGCATAAAATAGATTATGTCCAATATTCCCATATTCCAACCATACGTATATATAACAAGATTTCGTCTAGGTTCGAGATAACCTAGATCCAAAAATAAAAAGGGGAAGGAGAATAAAGGAACAATTATTATAACATGAATCTTGAATTGAATTTATAACTGGGGAATGATGAATGATAATAATACTATTATACAACAAGTTTATTATAATTCCACTCACCTTGAGTGGATTGGGGAAAATAAACGATTTGTTGATGATGTAGAACGCTGATTTAATCTTCTTATTTGATTATTGGTGAAGAGCATGAATTGTTGATGAAGAACTTTGCTACTTGAATTGATTAAACTCCAAAGTTGATGAAGAACTTGCAATACAATTTAGAGTTTTGGGGCGGCGGCCATGTTTGTTTGAAGTTTGGCGGCATGGAGGCGTCTTAAAGAATTGTTATGAATTAGGGTTGGGTCTTGCTATGTATTTATAGGTGTAGAGAGTGTTTTAGAGCCCTTAGATTGACCTAGAAGCCATCCGACCCGTACAACACATCAAAAAACGTCACAGGAACTGAAATCGCCTAGATCTGGGGATAGGTTGACCTGACCCCCAGGTCGACCTGCCTGGTTTTGGCCGGAAATTTCCCGCCCAACTGCCTGGGTCGAATTTCGAACTGTTTTGAATTTTTATTGAATCTTCTAAAGGCCATAACTCCTTCATACGGAGACTGATTTACGCAAACTTGGACTCTATTCCAAGCAGAATTTCGAGACGAACGCAATGGTGATGTCTGTTTTACTTAATTCCTGATATTTAAATTAGGTATCCTTATTTTATTATCTTTTCCGTTACGCACACTGTTATCGAATTAATTTTTCCTTCTCTTCAGTATATTAATTAATTTTCATTATACATCCCATTATTTGCCTGTCTATGCATATACACATATTTTTACATATTTTTAATTATATTAAAAATGCGGGATGTTACATTCTCCTACCCTTAAAGAATTTCATCCCCAAAATTCGATAAGAGTAAAAATAGATAACCCTTCGCAATATCCATCCATCAAGTGTGCATCCAATTGTTGCAAACATTGTTCACATGTGCAAGGTGAGATACATCATAGTAAAGTATGTATGCCTAATTTGGATCCACCTGTATATATGCAAATTTTAAAAACTCTTTCAAAACTTGATGCTCACATCCTAAATATACTTGCAGTTCTATATGAATGCAACATTCTTGAAAAATCAAAATATTTTTCATCCAAGTTTTCCCACACTCTTATAGAATAAGAGCATAGCTCACCCAATTGTCGCATCCAAAACCCTACCATCCATTATTAAGTTCAAAATTCATAAAAATCTAATTTTCCAAATTCGATTTCCTTATGTTACAAAAAGATATAAAACGAAAAAATTCACATCCTCCGTTTTTCTTTTCTAATTGTACTTGGATTTTTATATGACTATTCTATGAAGATTTCCTATTTTCCTATCCAAGCACAACCCCATAAGAAAATTTATTCTCCTTTTCCACTTATCTTGGAAAAATTTCATATTTATTCATCTTTTTTCTTAAGATTTTCATTTTCTTTTCCCGTCACATTTGTTGCCTTACTGAATTTATTAGTTCTTATTAGGTAGGATTTTCTCTTTCTTAGCTTATTTGACTTAATCCAATTACTTAAGTTTATTATTTCAAATAAGCTTTTTCTATTTTCAACTCAAACAACATCCTACACAGCTACTACTATGGGCCAAGAACCTTAGGACTTTGTCATCTCAGACAATTGCAAGTCCACACAACAGGATCTACCCACTTACTTTCCCTTTACTACTTAGTAGTCACTACTAGTCCTTGCTGTGTATTACTAGCCTATCCTTTTTTTCTTTTTTCTCTAGCAACAAACCTAGGTTTCTCAATGCTTGTGCATTCTACGAGAAATTTTCCATTAGTTTAATATTAGCTAATCCCCGACTGCAAATTGGCAAGGGAGTAACTCCCTAAATACCAACCCCGAAGACTGAAATCAACATCAGATTGACACTTAGAGAATCACTCAACTCAACTAATCTCTGGTTGGTTCCAATTGTTTAATTCATTGCTTTAACTTTCTCTCGTTCTATTCTAGGCACTAATCCTTACCTACTCCATTCTTTTTTTTAAACATGATTTGGCCTCCTTTCTTTTCATTACATTTTTCTTTCAAAAACTAAAAGTGTTAAAACTTTATTTTCTTCTCCAGAACTTGTTTTCGCCAAACCATAAAAACATGTCACAATATAAGAATGCAAAACATTTTTTTTTCAAATCACAAAGCTGGAGTAAACAAGGATAACTATCGGGCTTACATTGTTTCTAATTACAATGTTAATTTAACTACTCGCTATAAGGTGTAGACATCTATTCTATTCCTACAACTTATTTTTTCCACCTAACAAAATTCTTTGTAAATCAATAATCAAAATTTATTGGTAACAGAATAGAATTTCAAAACTTCTTTTCATATATGAAAACTAGCAAGCTATTTATGCTCCATAATATGCACCTTTTTATGAGAGAATTCTTTTAAAACAAGAAATCATTGTTTTACACAATATACCCCATTTACTTTAAAACCCATCATGCATTTATCAAAATATTTTTAAGATTAAATCTTGGAAAATACCACAAATCCTTTTACAAATTCAAGTTCTTAAAAGTTTATCATTGGGTTAGACTCAAAGCGGGTCTTCAACTCAACTAGGCTTTCCTAGGCACTTTCACGAATTCAATTCTCTTAACTATATATATTCCTAATCCATTTTCCATATTTCAACCTTTTCTAGTTTCTAAGGTTTCATTTCCAAACCCACTAATCTGAAATACTAATATTTCAGTCTCCATCCTATGGGATACTTTTCTTTCTCTAGTTTCAAGTCATATTGTACACTATCCCAACCACCTAATGGTTTCCAAATTCCTATGTTCATTCCTTGAGTGTACAAATTAGATATCCCAACTCTTTTCATGTCTAGTGGGCTACTATATGGATTTAGGTTTTCATATATAATATATTTATATTTTAGAAAATACAAATACGTTCACTTATTATCTCCCTAAGATCACTAAACCGAAGCTCTGATACCAGATGTAACAACCCGGATTCCGACAAACCGAATTTTTTTTCTTCAAAAATCCAATCTGTCGAAACCCGAGTTGGGTGCTCTAGTATCCTGCAGAAAAAGAAAGAGATAAAGAAACATGTCAGAACTCGTAAAGCATCTCACAACAGAAGGAAATAAAGTATAATATTCAAATATTGCTTTACCTTATTAACAATACTGCTAAACCAGTATCCAAAGCTATACCATCTCTGTCATGAACCTAACCTGGAAGTACGTAATGAGGAGGGAGTCAGAACATAAGTTCTGTGTGAGTGGACTTAGAATAAACTTCTGTATAATCCTACATATACCATTCAGTTACATTTTCTTGGTTATTAGGTTGTTAACAATGTTAGCTCTCTAGGCTATACTCATGTCCCACTAGTAGATTAACCTAATACAACGTATATGTAGATAACCCAACTCATGTAATCCTTTCCATGTATATATACAGTCCTTTGTCGTATGGGCTTCATCATGTAAATTTATACTACAGTGTAGTGCCACCATTCTCGAAATTGTTTGGACTGCCACTCTTGATCTTGTTAGATTCTGTGTATTACCTAGATCTAATCTAGGGTTTACTATCGATCGCTTCCTAGATTCAACCAGGGTTTATACTACCCAGGGCCATTGGGGTTTATGCTACCTATTGAATGCTTTCTAGATCCGACCAGGGTTTATGCTATCTAGGGCCACTAGGGTTTATGTACCTATCGAACAATGCCCCTTAGTCTGGGACACACTACCCAGAGCGACGAATGTTCCTAGACTTTCCCCACGTGCGCGTCGTGAATCATTTTCGATGTCTAGTTGCATATGTCCTCTATATGTGCCGCCCGAGTCTCGTGGCAGGGCTAATCAAGAAACACAGAACTCGATCGGGAGCTTTAAGTTTTCTACTGATGTAGATGCTAAGATCTGTTTTAACTGTGTATGGCTATGGTCCCACTTGACCCCTCCCTCAACTAATGAAAGGCACCCAAGAAAATCAAGAATGAGAACTGTATGCAGGCCTTCTATGCCCCCACAAACTTATTGGCCAACCTCATCCATAACTAGATAGCAAGTATATGGTCTTTTGGAGTTCTCCGCCCTTCCGCTTCACGTGCTCGATTGACTGAAGATGGTAGGTAGTCAACAACGTGATATCACAGGGCCAACTGGTTATCGCCGACTCACGCTGGTCCATCCTAGTCTGTAGGTTGCCTTACTATTGCAACCAGGGCATACTCTTGGTTCTTCTTACGCAGACCTTAACCTCTGTGAGCCCAGGCGGATCATCTGCATTCCCACAGAGGGATACCAAGAGTATCCTCACGTCCCCTCAAAGCCACGTGCTTCGTAACCCAGTCCGTTGGAGCCTTCTATATGATCAGATGGACATACGCTTCCCCTCGCACCCTACGGCACCGTGATGATCTACCAAATTTGGTTATTCACCCCTATCGTATGGACTGGTCCAAGCGACTTATCCTTTCATACTATTAGACCTTATGTCTAAACTTCTGATTACGCACTTGCTTTGTCTTATTAACTTGGTTATCCTCGTTTATGTTGTCCCTCAATTCTAATTACCAAATTTCTCTTTAACTAAGGTTTATTACTTAGTCCTTTTCAACTAAGGTTTACTTACTTAGTTATCTTTACCGTTGCTTTCTTAGTTCTCTAACTAAGGTTCGTTACCCAGTTGCCATTTTTCTTAGTTCTCTAACTAAGGTTCAACACTTGGTTACCTTCATCTTTATTTACTTAGTTTCTCTTAATCGTTCGTTTTCTTAACTAAGGTTTACAACTTAGTCCTCTTTACTAAGGTTTACTGCTTAGTTCTCTTTCTCGTTATTTACTTAGTTTTATTAGCTAAGGTTCATTACTTGGTTCTCTTAACCAAGGTTTGATACTTGGTTGCTGTTACTTAGTTATCTTTAACTAAGGTTTGTTACTTAGTTCCTTTTAACTAAGGTTTACCTATGAATTCAATCATGACTTAAGTCCTATTTATCAAATGATAGCGTACGGGTGTTCTCCCACATTTCCAGCTTAGATTAACTTATTTCATGGTATAAGTCGTCCCACCCATTGAGTCTTGTATTACATCTTAAGCCATATTCATTTTTAATCCCTAGGATAAGTTTATCTATTATTTAATCTTATCATTCCCCACTTTTCCTTGCTTTGATACTGTTATATTGGTTAAGTTTGCCCATGTGTCTAAGTTGGCTTAACCCCCAATCACATATTCAATTCAACCCACGCGTCATGTCAAATTGGTTAAGTGTTGTCTATCAGTTCATGTTGACTTAACCTACCCATATATCATGTCAAATTGGTTAAGTGTTATCCAGCAGTTCATGTTGACTTAACCCGCCCATATATCAAGTCAAATTGTTTAAGTGTTATGTATCGGTTTGTGTTGACTTAACCTACCTATATATCATGTCAAATTGGTTAAGTGTTATCTAGCGGTTCACATTGACTTAACCCGCCATATATCAAGTCAATTTGGTTAAGTGTTATCTATCAGTTCGTGTTGACTTAACCTGCCTATATATAATGTCAAATTGGTTAAGTGTTATCTAGCAGTTCACGTTGACTTAAACCCACCCTTATATCAAGTCAATTTGGTTAAGTGTTATCTATTAGTTCGTGTTGACTTAACCTTACCATACTAGCATGTGTCATTAGCATTAATTAATTATTAATGCTCAACTTCTCACATTAGACCTATTGTTGCGGTCACTGGATGTGTCGGTTGGTTCCGGGCAGGATTACACCATAACTCAATCTAACCTCGGGTTTCAAGCACGTTATGACTAACTTCTCACATTAACCTATTGTTTGCGGTCACTGGATGTGCCGGGAAGTTCCGGGCAGGATTACACCGCAAACTCATTCTAACCTCAGGTTAGCCATGTTTCATGTTTAGCCTATTGACAAATTCACAAATATGTTCATGTTCTTGTTATGCCACTAGTGTCAATTTTCATGTTATATTTCTAAACTTCCCGTTTCTATAACCAATCAAACCCAAATTTAATTAAAACACTCATGCCTCAAATTTCAGGTTTTTGAATTAGATTTCATAATTACATGAGACAGATTAAACCCAAACTTATCCAATTCCGATTAGGTTTCTAGTTTACCTATTTCTTCACCAAATTAGGATTTTTATCTTTAAATCATTTTTTCCCAAATCCCCTATTCAAACTTTATTTACTTTTAGTGTAAGTTATTCCAAATTACCAATTTCACGATCCTTTCCCCTTATTTCCTTGAATAATATCAATATATAGTCTGCTAATTACCCCAATATTTGCAATAATAATTGTTATGCCACGAACCCCAAATTACAGATTATATTCCTCGAGTGCATAAAATAAATTATGCCCAATATTTGCAATAATAATCGTTTTTCCACAAACCCCAAATTATAGATTATATTCCCCGACTGCATGAAATAGATTATGCCCAATATTCCCATATTCCAACCATACGTATGTATAATAAGATTTCGTCTAGGTTCGAGATAATCTAGATCCAAAAATAAAAAGGGGAAGGAGAATAAAAGAACAATTATTATAACATGAATCTTGAATTGAATTTATAACTGGGGAATGATGAACGATAATAATACTATTATATAATAAGTTTATTATAATTCCACTCACCTTGACTGGATTGGGGGAAATGAACGATTTGTTGATGATGTAGAACGCTGATTTAATCTTCTTATTTGATTATTAGTGAAGAGTATGAATTGTCGATGAAGAAATTTGCTAGTTGATTTGATTAAACTCCAAAGTTGATGAAGAACTTGCAATATAATTTAGAGTTTTAGGGCGGCGACCATGTTTGGTTAAAGTTTGGCGGCATGGAGGCGTCTTAAGGAATCGTTTTGAATTAGGGTTAGGTTTTGCTATGTATTTCTGGTGTAGAGAGTATTTTAGAGCCCTTAGACTGACCTAGAAGCCATCCGACCCGTACAACACATCAAAACACGTCACAGGAACTGAAATCGCCCAGATCTGGGGATAGGTCGACCCTAGGTCGACCTCCCTAGGGGTAGGTCGACCCCCTTGTCGACCTGACCCCCAGGTTGACCTGCTTGGTTTTGGCGGGAAATTTCCCACCCAGCTGCCTGGGTCGAATTTCGAACTGTTTTGAATTTTTGTTGAATCTTCTAAAGGCCATAACTCCTTCATACGGAGTCCGATTTATGCAAACTTGGACTCTATTACAAGCAGAATTTCGAGACGAACGCAATGGTGATGTTGTTTTTCTTAATTCCTGATATTTAAATGAAGTATCCTTATTTTATTATCTTTTACTTTACGCACACTGTTATCGAATTAATTTTTCCTTCTCTTCCATATATTAATTAATTTTCATTATACATCACCATTATTTACCTATATATGCATATACACATATTTTTACATGTTTTTAATTATATTAAAAATGCACGGTGTTACGACTGTCTTCTCCTGTTGTAGGCAAGACAACAACCACTGAGGCAGTTATTACTGACTCCACTTTAACATCGGTTCCTCCTGCCCCCGTCAATACTCCTCCTCTAGGTGATGCATCCTTAATTGGAGCCAAGACTCCGCGGTCACAGGATACCAAGATTTGTGCAATCGCTGACTTAGATGATGTTGACTACATTCCGAGTAGCGAGGATTCTGATTATACCGACAAGACTCCGGTAAAGGACGCCAAAGAGCATAAGACAAAGCCTGCATCATCCTCAAAGCGTAGAGGAGGGAAGCACGCTGCTGGAAAGAAAGGAATTATCACTTTATCCTCTCAGGAAAGTCCAAGTGGTCCCATAACCAAAGATGGATGCACTCCAACCATTACTCCTCCTTCCTCAAGCAAGCCAACTCTAAGGTCAAGTATCTCCAAGGACGGGAAAAAGAAGAAGTAGCACTCGTGGCTGACTTTCTTTACTCTCTGTTATTTCATCTTATGCATTGTACTTATACAGGTTGTATATCTGAGTGGCTTACCATTTTACACACATTTATGTCTACAACTTCTATACTTGTGATTCTGTGTTTGACTCTATGTCTAATTGTGCTGCTGTAATGAAGCTGTGTTCTGTGTTCTACTTGTTGTACTTAAGCTTTTTTACTTCAGCTTTATTGTACTTTCTTCTTTGCATTCCACACCGGTTTTCCTTACATGCTTACAGCACAAGTTTTTTATATCATAAGTCCTTTGTTTTTGCAATGCCTGGTATTATAATGACCTTATGGTATGTTTTTTGTAAATAATGATTTTTTCAATTGTAGCCATAGATCATTACTTGCTAGGTTTACTCGATCAATTTTATTGAATTCTTATGATTTTGAATGGGCTGCAATCGAGACTTCTTTTCTGTGAATAACCACTTTTTGAAGTTCTTGAGATTGCCTTAGCTATTTCAGGGAATTCAAATTTGTTGATCGGAGTAGTCCTCGTAAGCGCCAAGCCTTTTTGTTTAGTGTAAAGTTGTGACAAGCTTATGGTATGCTTGAGTAAGCGTTGTTGATTTATCTTAATGCGGTGGTGATGCTCCCATGCCAATTTCGAGGACATTTTTCCCCTTAGCTTGACATGTCTCTTCTTTCATAGCTGCAGCAATGAGTCTGCGCCCTTCAACCAAGCGCGTCGGTTCTTCGCCCCTTAGAAATTTATCCATAAGTTTATTTTCATCAATGGAGTCCACCTTAAGCTCTTTCTTGTCCCATTCAATGATTTGGTCCCACACATAAACTAGAGTTGTCGAGTAATCAACGATCCAAGCAATATCCCGACGACGGATCACTTGAGCAAAGAACTCTATCATCAGCTCACCATAACCATCCAATTCCTTTTGGGCTATGGAAAGTTTCTCTTGGACCTCTTCGGAAGATTTAATGGCGATGCTTGTATTCCCCTTGGCCAAGACTCCTCTAGATTCAACCTCCAGTTGTTTGGCTTCCAATTCGGTATTCCACTTTTCCAAATCAGTGTTTTTCTTCTCTAACTCAGCCATCTCCTGTTCAAGGGTAGTGCAAGCCAACCATACTTTAACACTCTTAGATTTAGCATCCTCAGCTTGCTTCTTTAGATCTAAGCGCTCTTGTCTATGGGATTCCAAGCAAGTGTGATATCGCCTTTGTAGCTCCTGATGTTGTTTTTGTAGTTATCAGCATCCCGTTGAACAAGAGCAAGCTGAGCTTGTGCATCTTCCAAGTCTTTTTCTGAATTTTCCAAGATGCTTTCGTCTAATCGACCATTTCCTTCATGTGGTCAATGTCAGTGATTAAATCACCAATAATCTTAGAAAGGTTGCGTGAATATCTATACATCTCCGTGTATTGCTTGTCCACTAAGTCTATCTTTGCTTTAGCATCATCCGCCCACTTCGAAGGAATAGGCTCAAGTGCGGGAACAAACTGTAGACGATCGAAATAATGATCTGGAAATTGTTTCTTCAAATATGCCAATTTCGCTTTAGCATTAGAATAAAGTGACATGGATTTGGATATGGACAACTCGACATTTCTTTGCTTGGCAAGTACGATGGATATGTCGTCTCTACCAGACCTTTTCTCAATTTATTTATGCTTATCCTGCGAATCAACACGGATCGACGGCGGCTTCTCTTGGGGATGCTTGTCCTTAGGAGGAATTGGATCTTTGGAATGTGGTTTCCCCCCTTCGCGATGATCTTGGTGGCTCTTATACTTGTCCGGGTCTGACCAACGAGGAGAACAAGAGCGCGAAGAATGAAGATGATTGCAATCATAATGCCTTCGGTCATCCCTACCGCGGCTCTCGTGGCGATCATGTTAAGTGTTAGAATCAAATCTAGGCATGCTGGTGTGGACTTTCCTGACATCATAGCGGGGACGTGTCATAGTTCCTGCAAAATAAGGTACGTAAAGTTTAGAACCAATGTTTATGCGAAGCACATGTACTGTGACGTGCAGTGTTAGTGTGTTGTGCATATCCTAAGTGATATTCCTCCCCAACCAACCAGATCCCGAAGTTAGGCCGATATGTGCAGTTTTCTTAGTCTTTACAGGAGTAGCTTCTTCTTAGGAAGTAAAAGTAAGAGGTTCATTCCAAAATCTTCTAAAGTGTAAAAGGTCTCGAGCAAGGGGAGATTTTGCAAAACCCGAAATGTTGAGTCATCCGCAGTGGCGGCGTCTCTTTGAGGAGCATCTGACGGTATCTCTTTTGGAGAGATTGGTTTTTCAGGAGTGGCAGCATCCTCAGGAGTAATGTATTTATTTCTATCTTTTTCTGCTATATTTACTAATATATCATCTTGAGTCGTAGAGGGAGAAGGAGGATCCCTAAGGGGCACTGTTAGATCTTTTGAACTTTCTCCCCTCTCAAGTGGAGTGTCGATTGGCCCTTCAACTGGAGGTATGTACACATAAGGGCCTTCCCCATAACCTATGCTACGAGTTATAGCAATAGACGATGCCGATGAAAATATTCATCTACTAAGCAATCCTTGATGGTCAAGAATTTTTGATCACCATTGAGTAACCGATTGAAGCAATCAGTTTGCACCGGATGCTTCTCTTGTGGTTGGTAAGGAACTGCAAGTGTAAACAAGCAATGCTTAATGTATTTATGATAAAGGCTGGAACTAGAGCATAAAAACTGAGGTCCTTACTTGACTTAAGCCATCTTCTGGCACACCTAGGCCGCTGCATAACATAAAACCATTCAGGTTTCAAGTCCTCAGCTTCACTGCTAACCGGAACAGTGATGATTTTCCTTTTTGTCACCGATCCAAAGTACACAAAAGACGAGGTGTCATTGGTCCGATGCTTGAAATTGTAAAAGAAATGAATGTCCTCAAAAGTAAGCTCTACACTTGGAATTTCTTTATATTCTATGTACAGAGTATACAAATAAGCGTAGGAGTTGGGATGAAGTTGCATGGAGGCAATCCGTAATTGTCTCAGAAAATCGATGATGAATGGAGGAAATGGAGGTATTGCCCCCAACAAGGCACATTAATCTGGTGATAGCCACATACCCTTTCGGTGGATTATGAGGATGATTTGTTTTCAAGGGAAACTCAGTATCTCTTCGAAGAATCCCATGCTAGGCATATCCGTGCAAGCCTGTCGTTGTCGATCGTTGATTCGACTGAATCCTTAGGCGGTTCCAAGATAGTAACTTTCCCAAACTCATCTGAGGCATGACTATCTCCTACCCCTCCTTCTTTTTCCTCGCGTAGAGAGACATCACCCCCGGATGATACATCACTTTCATGAGTCCCATTTCATAGTGGAAGATACGTCTTCAATGGGTGGATTCTCAGATGACCTGGCTGCTTCTCTCCTTTTTGCTAATCTAGACGATCGTATCTCAACCATAGTTGCTAAACTATCAAAGAAACAATAGCAGGAGTTAGAGTAAATTGCCCATGTCCCCCCATATGTGTATGTGCCAATGTGTGTGCAGTGACAGAATTAAAGAAATACGGAGTAAGTATGTAAGGATGCAATGTAAGAGATTGACAAAGCAGTTATGTGTTCATGATCGCCTTGGGAGTTCAATCCAAATCAAAAGGCTATATCCTAACTGTCCATAAAGTCACAGGCCATAGTCAATGTTGATTAAATTAGTTGAACCATTCCTGCCAGTCATGTTGAATCATTCCGGGTCGGTTCAGATATATATATATATATATATATATATATATATATATATATATATATATGCCATACACGGATCGATCCCATCCCCTTTCATGTTGGAATCGGATCGGTTCGGATATTCAAGTTAGAACTGGATCAGTTTGAATGTCCAACATATGAGTGTATCGATTGGGATATATCGTCCAAGTGGATCGGATCGGGGCATGAGAAGAAGAGGTGATCGAATTGGATTAAAGGAAGATGATTGTGATCGGATCGGTTGACACCAAACCGAACCGCAACAACATCCCAAAACCAATCCATTCAACTCAACCTTCTTTTGCAACCACTATCATTTTCTCTGACCCGAACACATGCCATATGCCTGAACCCAAGAGCTCCTGGACCATCCACTCTGCCTCGAACTGATCCCGTCTCTTTCTCCTCCTTCCACTCCTACTTCACTTTTACAGCATCACCAAACGCGTTCCCTTTTCAAAAGTGCGGGCATGGCGATCCATCTGTGAATCAACAAGTCCAACGCTAGTTCAAATTCCCTCTACGTCCGCCTCGAGGTGGCGAGGAGGCCACCAACGATGACGGCGGCGAAGCACCAGTAACAGCGCCACGGCTGATGCGAACCCAAATATAATCGCCTAGATCGCTCCTAAGTTTGGGTTTAAATCGATTAAAAATAAATTAATTGAAGATCAAGGCCCTACCTATGATTTTATTTCAGAGATTAAAAAATTCTTCTTCGTAATCTAAAGTTAGGGTATCTGGAAATGAGGCACGTGAGGTAGAAAATGGAAATTATGGAGGGTCGCGTGAATATATATATGTGTGATATGGGTATCCCCTTGTATACCAGTGGATTGGATGTTTTAACCCGATATGATTAGCATATGGCCCTAGCCAATATAAGGCCTTTCAGCCCATCGGTGCAGCTGTATGAGATCAGATGGACCAATTCGATCCATAGCGTGGTCATTAACATTAATTCAACGCATAAGGTATATTTAAAGGGAAATGCAAAATTTATAAATGCGCATTATAATAGCTCACCTGGAAGATTGGTTCAGACGTTGAGTGGAATCTTAAAATTATCGAAAACAATTGAAGTGGGTCATGCAACCAATATTATATTTATAAACACCAAGAGACGCAACTTGATGAAATGTCACAACTTTATGAATGAATGGAAACAACTATCCAATAGCCTTAATTCAGAAACCAATGGACAGACTATTTCGAAGCACGCTTTATCTTCAATACGCGTACTTCGAGGGGGGAAAATGTTAGCCTATTTTGTGAATTAGGGTACACAAAGCTAAAAGACCATTTGATGAAGAGTACAAGCTAGAAGCTCGGATCAGTTTGGAGACCCGAACTAAATCAATACATTGCAACACAGAAAATAGAAGTATGAAGATAGATTTAGATCGGTTCAATGTTACCCGATTCATCCCCCTTTTACCTGCACTTCCGATCCGAACCGGGGAGGGCTAGCATAGAGGTTGTACCCTACGTCCCTGGAGATGCGGAGCGGTTGCTCATCCATTCCCCCACGTTCATCCACTAAGATGATGTGTTGTCATCATCATGAGACCTCCAATCCTGACTTTCAAGGCATGAACTCCACGTGTATCCGAACCGAAGCCATTCCAGAGAGATTTTCTTCCTATAAATACAACACCAAGCATCATTTGAAAGGATCTTTTGGCGAATTCTTGGCTCTGACTCTCACTACATCCAAATTTCATCACTTTATTCAGATCATTCTCAACCTTTGAAGAATGTTTCTATAAGCATTGAGTGAAATTATTCATTGTATAATTAAGCTTGAGTGAAAACAATCATTATATTTGTGCTCTATTCATCAATCAACAAAGTACAAAGTGAACGTAGGCTCTTTAACGCCGAACCACTATAAATTGTGTGCTTTCTCTGCTTTTCACTTTCATTTCAATTAGAATTATCATTCATTTGGGTGTTAGAACCAATTTTGGATCTAACATTTAGGTTTGGTGTGATCGACCATATTTAGAATCTCTTGGTTATGATTAAAACACAAAAAATTCCTGGCGTAGTGGCTAAGTCTATTGCTTTTGCCATTACATTCGGGATTTCCTAGTTTGCTCATTATTCAAGGATTCTCAACTTAGTTAATCAAACCTAAACCTTAAATCAGAAGGGATTTTTGTTTTTATGCCCCTACTTGAGAGGTCTTATATTTTTAATATATTTAGTCGTATTTCTCGCTAACCTGGCAGTCCAGGCCCTTTGGAGATTAGATTTGAATACATTCCCCCGGAGAGGTCTTTGGTTTTTGTGCCTTCAAAGAGGTCATTGTAAATATGTTATTCGTTGTAACTGAATAATTCGGCCGCTTTTCGAATTTGTCGGATGCCTTCGGAAAGGTCTTTTGAGTCCGACACTGACTGAATTTGGAAGACCCAACTTATGGTCAGATGCCTCCGAAGAGGTCTATTGAGTCCGCCACTAACCAAATTTGGAAGACTCAGTTTATGGATGGTTGCCTCCGAAGTGGTCTTTTGAGTCCGCCACTAACTGAATTTGGAACACCTGGCTTATTGACGGATGCCCCTGAAGAGGCCTTTTTGAAGCCCACTGTTTGTCGCAAATGGGTGAGGAATTACTGACACTAACGACCAATTGGGCGCCCCCGGAGAGGTCTTTCCTTTCGATTGCATCGTTTCACAAAGCAGAAGCCAGTTCATTTATCGGGTTTTACCATGATTTGTAGAACTATAGGATCTTGGACCTTATAATTAAGAAAGTGCCCATACGATGAAACTTACAACTTTGTTTGTAGTTTGAACATTGCATCATTTGACTGTTCGGCTTTTGGTGTCATTTACTTGCAAGGTTGTGCTCCACACCTTCGTATTTGTTGTGAATGATGTTTAGAGCATTAGGCGCTTGAGTTGTCCCAATCGGGATGTTCTATAATGGTCACAGGCTTCGCTTGGTTACGGATGTGTCAAAGTTCTTTTAGTGGGCCTGCCTTCAAAATCAAATTTTAGCAACTTGTAAATAATTAACAAATGTATGATTTAGGCAAGCAAAGAAATTTCTTCTATTAATACATACAAAGTTTGTCTACTATACTTGAGTAGTACAACATTTTACAAGATATATAAAAGAAATTTCAAGGAAAGTGTCGGCGGAGGTGAATGTCGTTCCACACTCTAGGAATTTCAGTTCCATCCGTTGTCTTAATCTTGAAGGTGCCATCTAAGAGCTTTAAGCTTATTATGTACGGTCCTTTCCAATTGGGTCCGAAAACACTAGTCCATGTCAAGACTCTTTTAAGAATAAGGTCCCTGTAACGTCCCAGATTTTCCGGTCATATAAATTTGAATGTTTAATATATTCTAAATATTTTATTGGTAATATTAATGGATTTTATATCAAATTTATTTATTAAAATGGAGCTCGAATATATATTTATAAATTAATTAAAACGAGCTTGAAACAATGCGGTAGTTCGTAATTTTCGATTTGAACTTTAACTGAATATACAGGATTCGATATAAGTTGGATTTCTATGAAACGAGAAACGTTTGAATCGATTTGATTATATTTTTATAATAAAAGAGAAAAATGGAGATTTCATCGAATAGATTGTAAGTTATGTCCAATGAAAATTTTCAAATAGTCGCTATGAGATTCGTTAATAAACGATATTGTTTATTTAATAAATATAAAGGAATTTCTATATATTTGGATATTGTTTTAATCTAAATTTCTGAATATTGATTTTAACATATACACACATATATATATATATATATATTGGTTATTCCGTTTGGATATTTATATATATGATAATGATAATTTATTTTTATTTAAATATGATTTGTTTTGGAATTTAAATATTATTTTGTCGATACTATGTAGGTCTTGAACATGATTATGTTTCAAACGATGTCCGTTTTTAATGAAATAAATTTTATTGGAATACGTATCACTAATTATTGCTAGATTTCCAGTTTGGAGCTAATTAGAGTTGTTTTATCGGTACGTTCAAATCAAAGGTGAACCAATAAATTACAATAACATCATTTTGCAAATGGAATCCCTTTTCAACGAAATTAGTCTCATTGGATACGGAATGGAAAAACATAACAATGTGTCTAGCTTTGTTATTTTTGAAGTTTTTGTGTGGACATACAGAATTAAACTTCGTTGCGGTAATGGTTGGGAACAAAAATTTACACATTTAAATTAATAAAAATTTCGACCGTCATTTCCTTTTACTAACCTACCACAGTTTTCTACCTCCATTCTTTTCCTTGGAACCCTATCCACCTTAATACCATGTAGTTCGCGTTTTCGAAAATCACACCCATCATACAGCTATGAAATGACTACACCATCTATACACTGTAAATTACACTGAACAAAGAAGATGAACCCCGGATTACCATTGTATTATGATTCATATATTTACTATCGGATTATGTCAAAGGCACATGAGAGTTAAATTACACAAATGTGACATCTGCATGAGCTTCTCAGTTATATACCTTCACTGGTTTTCATGTGCATCAAGTACAGAACATAGTAGGTGACCATTTTCATCCCTGTCGGACATACAAATATGACACTAACCTATTTCCATCTCTATTATTCTACCTTTTGAAAGATGCATGTCACCTAAGATTTTAACAAGCCAATCAATTGCCCTTTTTAATTAAGTATGAACAGCCTATATTTCCATCATTTTCTATTATGTACCCTAAAACTAATACCCATCTATACACGCACATGCTAAGGACCAGTACACCTCTTCTCTAGCTCCATCTGTAGACCTACCTGTATCAAATCACTAGCTATAAAAAGCTTTCGCTTGAAATGAAATTACATACAGGAAGACCTAACAGTGGAGCTTTGTAAACCTATGCTGATAAAAATACAGCACTTCTGCTACCTTGTCTCTCCTTTTATATATAATGTCTCTTCTTTCTTTCGCGTGACCAAGGCAATTACATGCAGAATATCAGCCTACTGAAAACAGTGCAGACCTTCCCTCTACCCCTTCGGATTTTACATCGATCTTATCTGCAGTATTGCCTCATCTATAAACATGAGGTATACTTTTCATTCTCCTTGTTAGCAAAACTCCTCTGCCATTTTTAAACATGCAAGGATTCTGTGTTGTTAAATCAAAACCGAAGAGTATTAGGCTGGGGCATCAACCAAAAAAAAATGCCAGCAGTTTTTAAATGAAAGGGAGCGGGTTCCCAGAACTGTTCGAGCAAGAGTAGCGGGGTTTTAAAAAAGGTGCAAGACAAGGTAGTGCCAGTCGTGAGAAGTGGTGCACGAGATGGTGACGAGATGTTTGAATGTGAAAGAGCAGTGGAGAATGGTGTGTGTGTGTATATATATATGGTGGACATGAAGAGTTGTGTGGCGTTCCGGTGGAGCACAACAACTTGGATGATTTTTGCGTGAAGGGGGTTCGAAATGACAAAGTGGGGAAGGAAATAATATGGCAAGTAAGTGGAGTCTTGGCTGTTGAAATAAAAACAGTGGGAAAGTTTGCAAGTGTCAGTTCGCATGTGGGGAAACCGAGAAAAAGAGATTCCTTGCGAATACTGGAGAATTATGGGGGATGTTTGCATGCGTGCTGATGTTTTTAGGGAGAAATCAAGGCTGAAGTAGGGCGTAGAGGTGCGAGCATATTTAGAAAATTAACTTGCGAGGTGCGGTGTCTCGTAACAACGTCATTGATGGGGAGTTTGTTGGCGGCAAAAAGGAGTAACTGGAGAAGAAGAAAAATAGTGCAAAGGTAATAAACGGTAAAAGTATATTTCGAACTGCGTATATTTTATTTGCCTAACATTATTTCAATTAACATGCCTGGTCATTAATTTAAACGTTATCTATACGCCTAAATATATTTAAGATTTTCCTAATCACATGGTTGATTAATTAGTATAGTATATATGGGTTCGGAAAATAAAATAAAGGAACAATGGCAGGATAGTAGACAATGAACAGTAAATGCTTTTGTCCCAAACTACACTCATTTCAGGCCTAACTATATCTCAGAAGTGCCTAAGCAGGGTTTATCGAAATAACGTAAGTTGTTATCTTTATTAAGTTAATACTAATGTCACTGTAAATAGGATTTAATGTGGCCATAGTTACATATCATCGTATATAGTCTAACGCGCCTATTTATTTAGGCCGACAGTTAAGAAATGCCTAGTCAGTATGAACCCAACTCATAGCAGATGTGATTGGCTCAGACATGTGAATAAGTTCGCACCATATTTAACACGTTCAACTGACATGCAATCATTTTTGTCGATCCAAGACATTCGTGTATGTACAAGTATACCTGTAAGTTTTCAATGTCCTGCTAAATGAATTAGCATTATAAGTAATTAGGAAAGTTGGAATTAATGTTATATGTATACAATGCCTAACTATATTCTATGTTTTATATGTTAACTATGTAATGCCTAAGCCGATTCGAATAGTTTTAACGTGGCATACTAGATCGGGTAGTTGTAAAGTAAATATGCTTGAGTTGAAAAAGTTATTGATTATTCGTTTAAGTTAACTTAAACGGGGCCATATAGTTTATGCACCCTGCTCATATGTTGACAGAATCAGATCAAATATGGGATGGTGGAACCATATCGATGAGCATAACATTATGAAGCTGGATTGGATGGAGTTGAAAGCAACTAGATCAAATCGTTTTGCCATCGAAAGAAACCAAGTTCAGTTTAACTCACTCAATTTACCTGTTTATATTTATATAAGCTGAGTTTTATTTTTGTGTGCAGTGTTTGCTAACGGTTCATGATTGGATGACTGTTTGAATGTATGCTGAATATTTTTAATCTTCATTGATTAAATTAAACGTTTGTTTAATTTAATTGAATTAAATTGCTATGTTACGATTAGATTTTCAAATGAGGTAACTTACCTTATTGGTTACGTTTATAGTAATATAAATGTATTAAATAAATAATTGGTTGTTTGAATGGACACTATAAATTGATTGTTGACTGTTATTAGTTAAACTATTTATTTTTATATTGTCATGTTGAATTTGAGATAACCCATTGTGATGCAGGGAAGAACAGGTTGGAGGTATCCAACCGGATTCCTCAAATACGTTGTTATGCTCATATTATTATGTGAACTATTTAACCAGTATGATTGAATGATTGATTTTCTATGGATCGTTGAATTAAAATTCGACATTTGTTTTGTTATTAACCAATGGAGGATATTGTTTGAGTATATGGGCTACAGTTTCCTAAGAAGGATTAATTATTAATGGTGGAGTAAACCAAACTGATTTCTAAAGGTGTTGGGATTGTTTTTTTTATAATAACCAAAGTAATAAATCTTGAAACAAAATTCTTTGAATGGAAGTTTATGAAGTTATAAAACCTGATGTGCAGTTAAAAGAAATTGTAGATGAATTTATAGTTCATATGAACTCTTATTAAGAATTATATTTGTTGGAATTCTATAAAATCCAAATTGGGTGAATTATAAAGGCAAGTTATAAATGGACTAATGTTATAAGAGTCGAAACAAGTTCAAATTTGGATTTAAAATCTGAAGGAAGTTAAAGGGAATTTTAAAAGCCTAAAGATGGGGAAAAAGAAATGTTTTAAATTGAGAAAGCATGATTTTGGAATTGAAATATGTTTTCAAAAGAGAATAGATGGAGGGTTAAAATCGTATAGTAAATAGAAGTGTTGGGATATTTATTGGAATGAGAGTTCGTTGATAAACTTCTATCTATTCCGAAGATAAGAATGTTGTCGACTGAAGGTCCGAGAGGTAAATAAAATACCCCAACTTGAACGACGTCATAATTATCCGAGGATAATATTAGTTTAGAAATGAGGGTAGTGAAAGCTATCAAAATAAATGTGTCATTATGAATATTATAAACTATAACTCGAAGAGTTATAAGTTGGATAAATTGAGTTGAAAATAAGAAGTGAAAACGCTGTAATCCAAGTACTGGAAGATTTAGAAATTTAATTGTCAATTGTTTCACTAAAGAGGCCAAGTGATGTTGCATACTGAACCAATAAATCCACTTTATTTTTCTATGGATGATGGTTGTTTATTTTGATAGTTAAATCATCGACTATCAAAATCTTTCCAAATCGATTGTTGGTACGGAATGACCAGGATCAAATTTATATTCGAAAACCATTCCGACCAGCAAATATGTAAACATTGAGGATGTCCAGAAACTGATCGAGAGGAGTAATTGATGACCGTGGATCTTCATAAGAGGAAGGAATAATGTTGAATTTCTCTGACTTGCCACTAGAGGTTTTCTGATGTGATTCGTTCGTGGTTGAGATTTTGCGGATTGCAAGGACTACTCGCTACTGATCCTTTGGATGCGGTAGGAGGGTTCCTTCAGTTCATTCTATTCCTGAATGACTTGTATGGATGAATGTCTGATAGAATGTTTCCTAAAAACCATGTACATTGATTCTTACACATATGTCGAGTTGGTGGCAAAGAAGGGCGCTTCTTTTATACCCAGAGTATATTTGTGGACGTCAATTAGTGATTTGACGGATTTGACGATGTGGCATTCAAAGTTTGATGTGATGACCTAAAAGGGGTAAGTAATCGTGACCTCAAGTCTCATCAATCGGGAAACGACAAAAATCGGGCAGGCAGTATGGCTATGTAGGTCACTCCCATTAGGGCGTATTATCACCATCTAGAGAAATTCCTTTTTATCTTCTTAATCTTTCGTTGCTGCAGCTTTTGGGACGGTCGGCTAGCTACCAATGTGGGTGATAATACATTTGATACACTCAAGCAAAATGAGTGGTCGATCATGTGTGGGACGGGTTGCAAGACGTTCTTGTTGAACCCAGTGCATTTCATTCTAGAGATACACTATCGGAAGGTGGCTCCATACCATGTCATAGTCGGAATCCAAACTCCAATAAGCCTCTGCGGTTTTGTTTGTATACTATACATATGTGGAGCGTGAGATGTAAGCCTTCCGCTAGATTATTATTTATTTGTATTTAGACACTATTATAATATCAGACAAGATGTTTTCAAAACTAGTTTGGGTTATAGTAAGGTAAAAACCGTCTGTGTTTATGTGTGGCTGGTCTTACTATTATCCTTTTCTTTCAAAAGGATCTGTGACTTTAAAATCAATATGGATTGAAACATCCCTCCATAAAGGTCACTCACAAAGGGAATGCCTTAACTTTGGTGGAGGTTTGTAAGTAAAAGCAACGGATAAACACAAGACAGATATATATAAACACATATATATAAGCAGCGGAAAACAATAGACTTTTTATTTCATAAAAATGTGTTCATACAAAACATTTCCATAACTGTCACATAATAACTTCCAAAACATTACATCATCATTTCTGTCTTGGTTATTAAATAATGAAGCATTAAAACATAAATAAAACTGCATAATCCCCATATAGTGTGTCCAACAGCCATAGCCAACGAAAGAGAGTCCAAACCGTACATCTACTATCTTGAAGCTTGCAAAGAATCTGACTAAGCTGGGTTGTTTCCTCCCTGTGGACCGGGGGGGAAGGAAGAAAAGAAGACAAAAGAAAATAGGGTCAGACATAAAGCCTGGTAAGTCTAGTGACTCTTCAGTATGGGAATAAGAAAAAGGACACGATAAGTATAAACTGGAAATAGGAAAGTATCATAAACTAAGGTAAGGTAGTTTGAATCGAATATACTATCGCACCCCACACTATATCTCTGCACCTATTTGCATTGTCTCAACTGGCACCCCATGATCGGGGTGAAGCGATCCCCTTTCTAAAGATCGGCTCCTACTCGCATAATCATCTGTGTCTTACGACCCCCAAAGATTTGTAGATACCTATGCTGGTCCCACCATAGGGTGTATCAAGTCCCATGGTGGTGGCCCGACACAATCCTTGGAATGCATAGGTTATACTACTGGTGCCCCCAGTGCCCTATTTGTCTACTCCGAAGTGTGTGCACGCCCGCACTCCGTTAGAACCTACACTGTTGCACCCACTGCCGTCGCTTTTGACCGCTTACAATCAGCCCAGTAATCGTGCCCCACCCTACCTAGTTTCAGGGTACCATGATACCTAATTGGGTTACTGCTGAAATGGGTCCCCGTTACTAGGGTTTTCTAGTCAAACATGTTAAGTGGTTAAGTGTCTGTATCTACCTAACCCCACCCATCAGTTAAATTTAACATGTTGAATTGGTTAAGTGTTTTAGTTAACTTAACGCTACCATCCTGACTTATCTGTCCTTAGCTTTCTAAAGCACCGACCACTCACATTAGACAGATATTGTTACGATTACTGGATATGGCGGTCAATTCCGGGCAGATTTACACCGTAACTCAGTCTAACCTCGGGTCCTTATTGAGCTCAATGCTTAACCACCCACATTGGATAAGTATTGTTGTGACTACTGGACAGCCGGGCGGGTCCGGGCAGGTTTACATTACAACTCAATCCAACCTCGTGTTAAGCATACTCATATTTTCTAAATTTACATATTTGTCTTTATTATTTATTGTATGTAAATTTGTTAACAATTAAATGTTATGGCCTATTTTCCAAGTTTAACATTTTTGGTATAAGAATTTATACCATTCAAGTGCCACCAATTTTGGCATGTGACAAACATGCCAATTTCATATATGTCAAGTTTCCTATAATTAACAGTTTTCCCAATGTTACCCCGTCTAAATATTAGGCTAACAATCTTAGCCTAATTTTCGTTCGCATGGTTTTTAACATATAATATTAGGCTAAAAACTTAGCCTAATTAGCATAAACAAAGTTGGCATTCATTAACATAAACATAAACATGACATAGGTGTAAACTTGGCATTATTGGCATAGTCAATAGGAACATCATAGGTGTGAACTTGCAAAATAGTCAACATACATATATGTGAATTTGCAACATAGACTGAATCATGGGTTTCAACTTGTCATGTGAACTTGCATTAAAAAGGGGAATCTAACTAAACATGTGTCGCATGAATTAGCATATGATTTAGACAACATAAGCCTAAACATGTTTAGATCCAGGCATAACATCGAACCTCACGAGCATATGAAAAGAATATGACATGTTCAGTATGTATAATTTTATCACATGTGAACTAGATCCAAATCATATGTCCAACTACAACATGAAACATGTATTAAAGTGGATCTTGGCATGGATCCAACTAGGAACTTGCAACTCTTGTATAAACATAGGAACATGTATATGAACATAATCATTTAGGCATAGAGGTTTTAGCATGTATACATGAGATCTTAGCTTAGTCATAACACCTACAACCTATATAATCACATAAACATATAGGTGTAGATTACAACATGAACTATACAACTTGCATGTGATTGTAAATGTACAATAGGATCAATATCAACTCAACTATACCACAAACATCGCAAGACCACAATCATTTCAATGCATAGATATGAATTAACATCATTGTTACACAATAGCACAATTCCATTTCCATTTTACATCGAATCAAATCCTAACTTTTATTCACATCGGAAGAATCACTATACTTACAACAAACGACGGTCTTGTTTTCTGATTTCTGAGTTCTGAATTTGAATTGTTTTCCTTTGGGAAGACAAATGTTGATTTGATTCTTGTTTTACTTTAATTTGGCTCGTCTCTAAGCTTTTCTACAAGTGGAGGCTCCTCTTAGATTTCTCCCGACAGCATGGCGGCTCTAGTTCTATATTATTTGTGTGAATTTAGGTTGAGTGTTGAGTTATATTTATAGAATTTCAGATTGATTTGAGCCGTCAGATGATCATAGATGAATCTAGATCATTCACTTCGAGAGGAGCCAACCAGAATGTGAAAATCAGCCCTAGTGACAGAGCCAAACTCAGAAATTCAACCAGAAACCGACCAAGCCAGCCAGGGCCAAACCAGGTCGACTGGGCAGGTTGACCCTAAGGTCGACCCCAAGTCGACCCTATGGTCGACCTGATTACCCAGGTCGACCCCCAGGCCGACCTGGTGCCTGGGCGGGAATCTTCCCGCCCTGCCCAGTTTGGGTCTGAATTCGAAATTTGAACTAAAATTTGAACTGTTTGAACTTTAAATTGAATTCTGAAATTTCCGGAGGTCATAACTCCTTCATACGGAGTCTGATTCCCGCAAACTTGGACTCTATCTCAAGCAGAATTCCGAGATGAACGCAATGGCGTAACCCGTTTCCCTTAATTCTTTCATTTAGAATTAATTATACTTTAATTTTTTAATTTACAGTTAACAGAAAATTCGGGATGTTACATTCTCCCCTCCTTAAAGGATTTCGTCCCCGAAATCTTCAAGGCTAGGAGAACGTAAATCCTAACATTCAACCGTCCACCTACTCAACCATCAACCACAGGCGTCCACTATCCTTAAAAGACTTCTAATGCTTCATGATCATATGCATAGTGTGTGTATATGTCCTTAACTAATGCAAAAATCAGGCGGTCTACTGATTCAGTTGACATCGTTTATGCAAATAATGTAAGTGTCATGAATCCATTATGTATGCAAATTTTCCTACTCATAATTCTACATGAGTGCGCAACCATTCATACAAATGCGACATCCATATGACGACATATCAAGTTTCAACCACATACCAATATGAATACATATATGCATATGCGATATGAAGTGATTGAGCCGATCTAAAATTTAGGTTGTGTGTGTATATGCATCCACGAGCAACCACTAGCAACCACTTGCAACCACTTGTAGCCATCAACCATAACATGTTTCAAATACATGTTTACATCCAAAGGGGTTTCTACCTAAGGATAAAGGATAATATCGAGGAGATATACCTAAAAAGATAGATACAAGCACAACTTAAGGAAAAAGAGAAATCAAAGATGTACCCTCAAAAAGAAAAGGGTAGACCGCGCGTATTCTGTCCTCAGTTTCCCAAGTTGCGTCTTCCTCAGCGTCGCTCCATTGAACTTTAACGAGCTTGACTTCGCGGTTGCGTAGCTTTTTCAATTCAGTTCCTACGATTCGAGTTGGAACTCTCCTCACAGTTGCTTCGCATTCCACTTCGGCTTCTTCTAGAATGCTTGGCTCCACCACTTCCGCAGATTCATGTAGACATTTTTGGAGATGAGAAACGTAAAAGACGTTGTGAATTCCAGCCAATCTTTCAGGTAGCTCTACTCTATAAGCTATTTTCCCAATCTTCTCGATGATAGGGAACGGTCCTACAAATATTGGTGCTAGCTTTCCTGCGGATCCAAAGCGAACGACGCTCCTTAATGGTGATACCTTAAGGAAAACCCTATCCCCAACCTCAAACTCGAGGTCGGTCCTTCTTTTGTCTGCGTAGGATTTCTATATATCTTGGGCAGTCTTCATTCTCCTTCGTATCAAGTCTACTTTTTCTGAAGTCTCTCTAATCATGTCTGGCCCAAGTATAATCTTGTCAGTAGACTCCCACCAACAAATTGGTGATCGGCACGGTCTTTCATATAGAGCTTCGAAGGGCGCCATGCCGATAGTGGCTTGGTAACTGTTGTTGTAGGCGAATTCCACTAGAGGAAGATGATCCTCCCATGTCCCTCCGAAGTCAAGAACGCATAGTCTCAAAAGATCTTCTAATACTCTATTCACCCTTTCTGTCTGACCATCAGTTTGGGGGTGATAGGTCGTGCTCAAGCATAACTGTGTGCCTACAGCTTCTTGGAAACTCCGCCAAAATTCGCTCGTAAAGATAAGATCTCTGTCACTCACTATGCTGGAGGGTATTCCATGGAGTCGAACTATTTCCTTGAGATAAAGAGAAGCTAGAGACGAGGCAGTCCTACTCTTGATAGGTATAAAGTGGATGCTTTTAGTAAGCCTTTCCACTATTACCCAAATGCTAGTACTGCCTCTTCTTGACCTAGGCAACCCATCAATGAAGTCCATTGAAATGCTATCCCACTTCCATTGCAGGACTTCTAGAGGATGAAGCAGTCCTCTAGGCTTCTTTTGTTCTGCCTTGACCTGTTGGCATGTCACGCACCTAGAAACGAAATCTGCCACGTCCTTCTTCATGCCGCCTCAATAGAAAACTCTCTTTATGTCCTTGTACATCTTGTCCCCACCTGGGTGTATTGTCATCTTGGAATGATGTGCTTCCTCGAGAACCATCTTTACTAAATCTCTTGCTTGTGGGACGCATAGTCTTCTATCTCGCCTTAGCCAACCCTTATCATCGATGGAGTACCTATTGAGGTGACTGGAAGTTTCATCCCTAATTAGTTTATCAATCACATCAACAAGCTGAGGGTCTTCGCGTTGTGCGACCCCTATTGAGTCTAAAAGAGTGGGTCGTACTTCTAGGGATGCCAATAAACCAGGTATAAAATCAGAGGAGGGCCTAAAGTCGAAACTGGCTATATACTCCATGCTTTGCCTTTCTACAAAGAGAGGGCTTAGCGTCAGCTTCTTTCTGCTCAACGCATCTGCTACTACGTTCCCTTTGCCAGGAGTATAGGAAATATCAAAATCATGTGAGGCAAGGAACTCCATCCACCTTCGCTGCCTCAAGTTAAGATCTTTCTGCGAGAAAGGATACTTCAACGATTTATGGTCAGTATATAATTCGAACTTCTCACCTAGGAGATTATGGCGCCATGATTTAAGCGTAAAGACGATGGCGGCCAACTCAAGATCGTGGGTTGGGTAGTTCTTTTCATGGACTCTCAATTGTCTTCCACCATAAGCTACTACCCTCCCTTCTTGCATCAGAACAGCGCCTAGTCCCGTACCACAAGCATCCGTATATACTGTGAACATCTTGCTTCCATCTGGCAAAGTCAGAACTGGGGCTGTTATAAGAGTCCTTTTTAATCGTTGGAAAGAAATGTCACAATCCAAATCCCAAGCGAATGCCAGATTCTTCTTCGTTAGCCTTGTGAGTGGAGCTGAGATTTTCACGAAATCCCTAATGAACTTTCGGTAAAAAAACGGCTAGGCCAAGAAAGCTTTGGACTTCGGTTGCATTTCTTGGTGTCTTCCAATCTTGCACTGCCACTACTTTCGCGGGGTCTACAGCAAACCCCTCTTTGGACACTATATGTCCAAGAAATCTTACTTCCTCTCTTCAAAAGTGGCACTTGGAGAATTTGGCTTTTAGCTGATGAACTCAAAGTGTTTCCATGATCTCCTTTAGATGCTGAGCATGTTCTTCCTCATTCTTTGAGAAGATCAAAATATCATCTACGAAGATCACCACGAACTTATTAAGGAATTCTCTGAACACCCTGCTCATTAGGTCCACGAAATAAGCGGCTGCATTTGTCAAGCCGAAAGGCATGACAAGCCACTCGTAGAAACCATCTGGGGTTCTGAACATCATTTTATCAATGCTATCTTCAGCTACCCTTAGCTGATGGACCCTAGTAACCAGATCAAGTTGGGAGAAGACCGACGCACCTACAAGCTGATCAAACAAATCGTCTATTCTGGGAAGCGGGTGTCTGTTCTTTTTAGTCAGCTTGTTTAGCTCCCTATAGTCCACACAAAAATGTAACGAACCATCCTCTTTGGTGGTGAACACCACTGGAGCACAACATTCCGAGATACTCTACCTTATAAACCCCTTCTCGAGAAGCTCTTTAACTTGCTTACTGAGCTCCTTTCTCTCCTTTGGAGCCATGTGTCTCACAGGCAGAGCTACGAGCTTTGCATTATCAACAAGATATATGCGGAAGTCTAATTCCCGCTTCGGAGGTAAGCCTTTCACCTCTTCAAAGACATCCGGATATTCCCGGAACACTCTAACCGACTGCAAATTCTCAACAGAAGCTTCAAGCGACTCTAGATAACTAAGCATAACAGCATTCAAGGGATTACAAGAAATTTCTAGAGTGTTACCGAGCCGAGTCAAGAGCCTAACCACTCTTTTCTCACAATCAAGAATGGCACCATTACTGGATAACCAGTCCATGCCTAAGATCAGTCCATATCCTGAGAAGCCCAAAACGAAGGCGCTACATCTAAATTCAACACTTAGAATAGAGATTTTCAAATCCAAGCAAACCATCGACAAATAAGCCGAGCCCCCAATTGGATTTGAAACAACCAAGGGATCTTCTATCATACTAGTGTCTAGGTGCAGAGATTCTACTAAGGCAGCTGAAATAAAGGAGTGTGATGCACAAGACTCAAAGAGAGTGCGAACTGGATGATCATAAAGATAAACTAAGCTTTCTAAAGAAATACTTCTACCTCGTTCCTGTGGAGGTGCCACCAGCGCATGAACCTGTCCTCCTAAGGTGGATCCAGTCCTCTGTCCCTACCCCTGCTTCTTTGGGCAGTCCTTAGCCAAGTGTCCAGTCTCTCCACAATGGAAACAACCATTATTCATCTTTGCCTTCTTCTTCCTGCAGTCTTTTGCTATATGTCCCACAATGCCATAGAAATCGCACCTTCTCTTTTCACAGGTTTTGTTGTTCTTCCCGCCTTTCTTGAAGTCTGTCTTCTTAGCCTATAAACCCTCTTTCTTTTCTTCAGGCACTCCCACCTTTGCCTCTTTCTTGCCTTTATCTTCCTTGTGTAGCAGCGCCATGTCCACCAAGCTTTCGTAGGTCGCTCCCATGGGTGTATGGGTCATTGCAAGGCTGTGTAGAGGCTCATTCAGACCTTTGACGAAGCGAAGGGCCTTCTTGTGTTGGGTGTTTACCAAATCCATCCCAAATCTGGCCAGCTGATTAAACTGATTGACATATTCCTTGTTTAAGAGTTAGGAACTTCTCCATTTGCAGGCTTCTTTCAGCTTGGGAGAGGAACTTCATCTCAAACCTCATCCTGAAATCTTCCCAAGTTTCCAATGGCCTCTCAGCATGGGTAACTTCCCACCAATAGGAAGCTTCATCTTTAAGCAACCACACTGCTAGCTGTATCTTTTGCCTGTCGTCAACTTCGAAGATGACGAACAAATCTTCGGTCTCCTTCAGCCAGTTCCTTGCTGCCACAAATGATTCAGTTCCATAAAAGTCCTTTCCACCATAGCCTTGAAGTCTCTACACGTCTTAGCGAAAGTATATCCACGAGGAGGAGGAGGAGGAGGGACCGCTGCCACTATTGGAGGAGGAATGTATGCTGGGCCCGCACCATTGGCCCTAGCCTCTAGGTACCTTCGGAACCAGCCAGGGATCGGTACTCCTTCTGGAAGGTTAAGATCTCCAAACATGCTGGAACAAAAAGGAAAGTATTCAAGACAAAGAATAGAGAGATAGTGCATATGGCTTTTGGGGAATTATGCCTTTTAAAAACAACGCTTTTGTTGAAAACAATGCTTCTTTAAACTTCTTTTTGAAAATAGTTTCAAAAACTTTATCTAATCTGGTAAATCTGTGCTCTGATACCAAGTGAAACACCCCACCCTCCATTAAGGTCACTCACAAAGGGAATGCCTTAACTTTGGTGGAGGTTTGTATGTAAAAGCCATAGATAAACACAAGACAAATATATATAAACACATATATATAAGCAGCGTAAAACAACAGACTTTTTATTTTATAAAAATGTGTTCATACAAAACATTTCCATTACTGTCACATAATAACTTCCAAAACATTACATCATCATTTTTGTCTTGGTTATTAAATAAAGAAGCATAAAAGCATAATTAAAACTGCATAATCTCCATAGAGTGTGTCCAATAGCCATAGCCAAGGAAAGAGAGTCCAAACCGTACATATACTATCTTGAATCTTGCAAAGAATCTGAATAAGTTGGGTTGTTTCCTCCCTGTGGACCTGGGGGGGTGGGGGGGGGGGGACGGAAGAAAAGAAGACGAAAGAAAATAGGGTCAGACATAAAGCCTGGTAAGTCTAGTGACTCTTTAGTATAAGAATAAGAAAAAGGACATGATAGGTATAAATTGGAAATAGGAAATTATCATAAACTAAGGTAAGGCGGTTTGAATCGAATATACTATCGCACCCCACACTATATCTCTGCACCTACTTGCATTGTCTCAACTGGCACCCCATGATCGGGGTGAAGCGATCCCCTTTCTAAAGATCGGCTCCTACTCGCATAATCATCTGTGTCTTACGGCCTCCAAAGATTTGTAGATACCTATGCTGGTCCCACCATGGGGTGTATCAAGTCCCATGGTGGCGGCCCGATACAATCCTTGGAATGCATAGGTTATACTACTGGTGCCCCTAGTGCCCTGTTTGTCTGCTCCGAAGTGTGTGCACGCCCGCACTCCGTTAGAACCCACACTGTTGCACCCACCGCCGTCGCTTTTGACTGCTTACAACCAGCCCAATAATCGTGCCCCACCCTGCCTAGTTTCAGGGTACCATGATACCTAATTGGGTTACTGCTGAAATGGGTCCCCGTTACTAGGGTTTTCTAGTCAAACATGTTAAGTGGTTAAGTGTCTGTATCTACCTAACCCCACCCATCAGTTAAATTTAACATGTTGAATTGGTTAAATTTTTTAGTTAACTTAACCCTACCATCCTGACTTGTCTGTCCTTAGCTTTTTAAAGCACCGACCACTCACATTAGACAGATATTGTTACGGTTACTGGATGTTCCGGTCGGTTCCGGGCAGATTTACACCGTAAATCAGTCTAACCTCGGGTCCTTCTTGGGCTCAATGCTTAACCTCCCACATTGGATAGGTATTGTTGTGACTACTGGACAGCCGGGGGGTCCGGGCAGGTTTACATCACAACTCATTCCAACCTCGTGTTAAGCATACTCGTATTTTCTAAATTTACATATTTGTCTTTATTACTTATTATATGTAAATTTGTTAACAATTAAATGTTATGGCCCACTTTCCAGGTTTAACATTTTTAGTATAAGAATTTATACCATTCAAGTGCCACCAATTTTGGCATGTGACAAACATGCCAATTTCATATATGTCAAGTTTCCTATAATTACCAATTTTCCCAACGTTACCCCGTCTAAATATTAGGCTAACAATCTTAACCTAATTTTTGTTTGCATGGTTTTTAACATATAATATTAGGCTAAAAACTTAGCCTAATTAGCGTACACAAAATTGGCATTCATTAACATAAACATGACATAGGTGTAAACTTGGCATTATTGGCATAGTCAATAGGAACATCATAGGTGTGAACTTGCAAAATAGTCAACATACATATATGTGAATTTGCAACATAGACTGAATCATGGGTTTCAACTTGTCATGTGAACTTGCATTAAAAAGGGGAATCTAAATAAACAGGTGTCGCATGAATTAGCATATGATTTAGACAACATAAGCCTAAACATGTTTAGATCTAGGCATAACATCAAACCTCACTAGCATATGACAAGAATATGACATGTCCAGTATGTATAATTTCATCACATGTGAACTAGATCAAAATCATATGTCCAACTACAACATGAAACATGTATTAAAGTGGATCTTGGCATGGATCCAACTAGGAACTTGCGACTCTTGTATAAAAATAGGAACATGCATATGAACATAATCATTTAGGCATAGATGTTTTAGCATGTATAAATGAGATCTTAGCTTAGTCATAACACCTACAACCTATATAATCACATAAACATATAGGTGTAGATTACAACATGAACTATACAACTTGCATGTGATTCTAAATGTACAATAGGATCAATATTAACTCAACTATACCACAAACATCACAATACCACAATCATTTCAATACATAGAAATGAATTAACATCGTTATTACACAATAACACAATTCCATTTCCATTTTACATCGAATCAAATCCTAACTTTTATTCACATCGGAAGAATCACTATACTTACAACAAACGACGGTCTTGTTTTCTGATTTCTGAGTTCTGAATTTGAATTGTTTTCCTTTGGGAAGACAAATGTTGATTTGATTCTTGTTTTACTTTAATTTGGCTCGTCTCTAAGCTTTTCTACAAGTGGAGGCTCCTCTTAGTTTTCTCCCGACAGCATGGCGGCTCTAGTTCTATATTATTCGTGTGAATTTAGGTTGAGTGTTGAGTTATATTTATAGAATTTCAGATTGATTTGAGTTGTCAGATGATCATAGATGAATCTAGACCATTCACTTCGAGAGGAGCCAACCAGAATGTGACGAATCAGGCCTAATGACACAGCCAAGCTCAGATGTTCGACCAGAAACCGACCAGGCTAGCCAGGGCCAAAACAGGTCGACTGGGCAGGTCGACCCCCAGGTCGACCCCTAGGTCGACCTGGTGCCTGGGCGGGAATTTTCCCGCCTAGCCCAGTTTGGGTCTGAATTCAAAATTTGAACTAAATTTTGAAATGTTTGAACTTTAAATTGAATTCTAAAACTTCCGGAGGTCATAACTCCTTCATACGGAGTCCGATTCCCGCAAACTTGGACTCTATCTTAAGAAGAATTCCTAGATGAACGCAATGGCGTAACCCGTTTCCCTTAATTCTTTCAGAATTAATTATACTTTAATTTTTTAATTTACAGTTAATAGAAAATTCGGGGTGTTACATGGATGTTATTTAAACTTAGCGAGTTTTTCTCACTTTTGTTCACCAGACTGGTCTAGCGTTTGTAATGCTCGGGTTAGCCCGGGATTTACAGATTCAGGTTAAGATATTATGGATTTCAGAGACGAACTGGAGGAGTTCAGACATATGATATTAAGTATTTATTCCGTTGTGTGATGTATATAAGGACATGTTGTTATAACTGTCTAGATGTTTTACTGTACTCTGTTGATTGTAAGTAACTTTCAAGTTTTCAAAAAAGTTTGTTTTATATTATATTTTGTTCCGGTGCGATGTGAGATTCTTTGTGGTGTTGGTTCTCCTTCTTATTCTTCTATTATAATATTTCTTTCTTTCTTTTCTCATCCTCTAATTTCTTCCTATTAACATTATGGTATTTTCGATGCTTGAATATTCGACATGGTATTTTGGTGTCGATTTTCGAGGTCGAAAATCCTTGTTCGTTACAATGGTATCAGAGCTATTGTTTGAGTAGTAACCTTGGCTCTATGGCATGACTCAGTAGAGATAGGGTTAGTAATACCCTAGATAAAGTTTGAGTGTATATACAAGAGAACATATTTGTAATTTTTATATAAAAATGTTTTGTATTGTTTTGGTTGATCAGTTCAAGTATTGGGAAACCATCTTGAACTAGCCACTGATACAATATTGTTTTACAAAAGGATAAATGAAGTAATTTTACCTAAATAATATTTTTATAGAAAAACGAAATAATTTTCTATAGTATAGTAATATTGGTTGTTTGGTTGTTGTGATTGATTTGATTGGAATTCAAATTGAATTACGAAATGGAATTGAATTGGTTAGAAACCAATTGGTTAATGGAATTGGATGTAAAAATGAAACTTAACCTGATTAAGTAAATTAAGAAATGGAATTGAATAAATAAATTTGAGATTTGGAAATTGAATGGTAATAAAGGTAATCAATCGGATATTAAATGATTGATATTAAGGTATATAAATCAAAAGTGAATACAAATAAGTAAGTGCCAATATTGAATATGATTCAAATGATTTGGCTGTTGTTATTTGGATGTGGATTGGTCAAATAAAATTCATCTAACAGGGTAATACATGAGTTGAATGAATTGGAACAAAATCCCAGTATAATGAATTGGGAATAAAATTGGTTGAAATGAACTGAATTGTTAGATTCTGTATTATTACTTGCATTGTAAGTGAGTTCAGTTCAGATATTGGAAGGCTGTGGGAATTGATTTGGTTACACAGATTGAGAGTACAGATTGGAAGGAGAAAGTATAGTTAGTTGTCTTGCTTCAAAATTGGATATTGAGTTGCCTGACAAATAGGTAAACCTTAATATATTGATTGGTTGGAGATTGATTTTACACTCCCGAGTTGGGTAGCGTTTGGCTTTTTTGGTTTTTTCGGTGGAGTTGAGGCCTAGAGTGGCAGTTGTAGTTGTACCGATTGAACCACACAAAGGAGGTGCTGGTGAAATTTTCCAAAATTTCAAAGTGTCTTAATTAGTTTTGATGATAATTCGAAAATATTTAATTTAAAATAATTGGGTTCAGAGCATTCTTCTCACCTTGTAATTTCGGGGACGAAATTCTTTTAAGTGGGGAAGAATGTAACGTCCTAGATTTTCAGGTCATATAAATTTGAATATTTAATATATTCTAAATATTTTGTTGGTAATATTAATGGCATCATATTTATTTATTAAAATTAAGCTTGAATATATATATTTAAAATTAATTAAAACGAGCTCGAAACAACGTGGTAGTTCATAATTTTCGATTTGAACTTTAACCGAATATACAGGATCTGATGTAAGTCAAATTTTTGTGAAACGAGAAACTTTTGAATCGATTTGATTATATTTTTCTAATGAAAGAAAAAAGGGGGATTTCATCATATAGATTGCAAGTTATGTCCAATGCAAATTTTCAAATAGTCGCTATGAGATTCATTAATAAACGATAATGTTTATATAATAAATATAAAGGAATTTCTATATATTTTGATATCGTTTTAACCCGAATTTCTGAATATTGAGTTTAATATATATATATTGATTATTCCGTTTGGATATATATATATATGATAATTTATTTTTATTTAAATATGATTTGTTTTGGAATTTAAATATTATTTTGTCGATATTATATAGGCCTTGAAAATGATTATATTTCAAAAGGCGTCCATTTTTAACGAAACAAATTTTATTGGAATACGTATAGCAAATTATTGCTAGATTTCCATTTTGGAGCTAATTGGAGTTGTTTTATTAGTATGTTCAATTTAATGGTGAACCGATAAATTAAAATAACATTGTTTTGCGAATGGAGTCCCTTTTCAGTGAAATTAATCTCATCGGATCCGGAATGGCAAGACATAACAGTGTGTTTAGCTTTGGTATTTTTGAATTTTGTGTGTGGACATACATAATTAAACTTCATTGCAGCAAGGGTTGGGTACAAAAATTTATACATTTAAATTAATAAAACTTTCGACCATCATTTCCTTTCACTTACCTACCACACTTTTCTACCTCCATTCTTTTCCTTGGAACCCCATCCACCTTAACACTGTGATGTTCACGTTTTCGAAAATCACACCCATCATACAGTTATGAAATGACTACACCATCTATATACTGTAAATTACACTGAACAAAGAAGATCAACCCCGGATTACCATTGTATTGTGATTCATATATTTACCATCAGATTATCTCAAAGGCATAGGAGAGTTAAATTACACAAATGTGACATCTGCGTGAGCTTCTCAGTTATATACCTTCACAGATTTACATGGCATCAAGTATAGAACATAGTTGGTGACCATTTTCATCCCTGTCAGACATACAAGTATGAGACTAACCTATTTCCATCTCTATTATCCTACCTTATGAAAGATGAGGTCACCTAAGAATTTAACAAGCCAATCGACTACCCTTTTTAATTAAATATGTACAGCCTATATTTCCATCATTTTTAGCTATATGTACCCTAAAACTAATACATAGCTATACACGCACATGCTAAGGACCAGTGCACCTCTTCCCCAGCTCCATCTGTAGACCTACCTGTATCAAATCACCAGCTATGGAAAGCTTTCACTTGAAATGAAATTAAGCACAGGCAGACCTAACAGTGGAGCTATTCAAACCTACCCTGATAAAAATATAGAACTTCAGCTACCCTGTCTCTCCTTTTATCTATAATGTCTCTTCTTTCTTTCGCGTGACCAAGGCAATTACATACGACATATCAGCCTACTGAAGACAGTGCAGATTTTCCCTATACCCATATGGATTTTACATCAGTCTTATCTGTGGTACTGCCTCATCTATAAATATGAGGTATACCTTTCGTTCTCCCTGTTAGCAAAACTCCTCTGCCATTTTTAAACACGCAAGGCTTTTGTGTTGTTAAATCAAAACCCAAGAGTATTAGGCGGGGGCGTCAACTGAAAAAAAATGCTAGCAGTTTTTAAATGAAAGGCAATGGGTTCCTAGAACTATTCGAGCAAGTTTAGTGGGGTTTTAGAAAAGTGGAAGACAAGGTAGTGTCAATCATGAGAAGTGGTGCACAAGATGGTGACGAGATGTTTGAATGTGAAAGTGCAGTGGAGAATGGGGGGGGGTGTGTGTGTGTGTGTGTGTATATATATATATATATATAAGGTGGACATGAAGAGTTGTGTGGCGTTCCGGTGAAGCACAAAAACTTGGATGATTTTTGCGTGAAGTGGGTTCAAAATGACGAAGTGGGAAATGAAATAATGTGGCAAGTAAGTGGAGTCTTGGCTGTTGAAAGAAAAACAGTGGGAAAGTTTGCAAGGGTCAGTTCGAATGTGGGGAAACCGAGAAAAAAGGGACTTCTTGCGATTACTTGAGAGTTATGGGGGAAGTTTGCATGCATGTTGAAGCTTTTGGGGAGAAATCAAGGCCGAAGCAAGGCGCAGCAGGTGCGAGCATATTTAGAAAATGAACTTGTGGGGTGCGATGTCTCGTAACAACGTCATGGATAGGGAATTCTATTGGCGACAGAATGGAGTAACTGGAGAAGAAGAAAAACAGTGCAAAGGCAATGAATGGTAAAATTATATTTCGAACTGGGTATATTTTATTCGCCTAACATAATTTAAATTCACATGCCGGGTCATTAATTTAAACGTTATTTATACGCCTAAGTATATATAAGATTTGCCTAATCACGTGGCCGATTATTTAGTATAGTATATGTGGGTTCGGAAAATAAAATAAAGGAATAATGGCAGGATAATAGACAATGAACAGTATATGCTTTTGTCCCTAACTACACTCATTTAAGGCCTAATTATATCTCAGAAGTGCCTAAACAGGGTTTATCTAAATAACGTAAGCTGCTATCTTTATTAAATTAATAATAATATTACTGTAAATAGGATTTAATGTGGCCACATTTACATATCATCGTATATAGTCTAACACGCCTATTTATTTAGGCCGATAATTAACAAGTGCCTAGTCAGTATGAACCCAACCCATTGTAGACGTGATTGGCTTAGACATGTGAATAAGTTGGCACCATATTTAAAACGTTCAACTGACATTCGATCATTTTTGTCGATTTAGGACATTCGTGTTTGTATAAGTATACCTGTAAGTTTTCAATGCCCTGCTAAATGAATTAACGTTATAAGTAATTAGGAAAGTTGGAATTAACGTTATATGTATACAATGCCAAACTATATTCTATGTTTTATATGTTACCTATGTAATGCCTAAGCAGATTCGAATAGTTTTAACATGGCATACTATATCGGGTAGTTGCAAAGTAAATATGCTTGAGTTGAAAACATTATTAATTATTAGTTTAAGTTAATTTAAAAGGGGTCGTATAATTTATGCACCCTGCTCATATGTTAACAGAATTGGATCAAATATGGAACGGTGGAACCGTATTGATGGGCGTAACATTATGAAGCTGGATTGGACCGAGTTCAAAGCAACTAATTCAAATCGTTTTGTCATCGAAACAAACCAGATTGAGTTTAACTCACTCAGTTTACCCGTTTATATTTTATATAAGCTGAGTTTTATTTTTGTGTGCAATGTTTGCTAATGGTTGATGATTGGGTGACGGCTGCTTGTATGCTGAATATTTTTTTTAATATTCATTGATTAAATTAAATGTTTGTTTAATTTAATTGAATTAAATCGTTATGTTAACGATTTGATTTTCAAATGAGGTAACTTACATTGTTGGTTACGTTTATAGTAATATAAACATATTAAATAAATAATTGGTTGTTTGAATGGATGTTATAAATTGATTGTTGACTGTTATTAGTTAAACTGTTTATTTTTATATTGTCATATCAAATTTTAGGTAACCCATTGTGATGTAGGGATGGACAGGTTAGACGGATCCAACCGGATTCCTCAAATACGTTGTTATACTCATATTATTATATGAACTATTTAACCAGTATGATTGAATGATTGATTTTCTGTGGATCGTTGAATTAAAATTCAACATTTGTTTTGTTATTAAATAATGGAGGATATTGGTTGAGTATATAGGCTACGGTTGGCCTAAAAATGAATCATTCTATGAACGTTGATTTATAGTCAGGTAAATCGATAGAATAAGGTTATAAAGATTTAATTCATAACCGAAATGGATTTTTAAATATATTTTATATATTTTATTTGAATAAAGGTTTATTAGAAGAAATAAATGATTATTTTTATCTAGTAACAATAAATCGAGTATGTGAAGCAAATTCTTATGTTAATGAGTTTTATAAGCAATGAGCATAAGTTAACCAAATGGTTAAGGATTTAATAAATTGTCTCAAATCACAATTAATTGCAATTATTTAATTTAATTAGATTGTTAATTAAATTAAAGGAAAATTATTTAAAGTGATTAATGGAAATAACTAATGGAATTGGTTAACGGAGTAACCTTGTTTTAAGTTAACTAAGTCAACTAATTTAAACCAGGATAGATTATTAAATAGACTTCTGAATCACTAAATGTTTTTAAAATCAATTATTGTTTTAATTATCTAAAAAGAAAGATTAATTATTAAAGGTGGAGTAAACCAAACCGATTTCTAAAGTTGTTGGGATTGGCTATTATTGTTATTTTTATAATAACCAAAGTGATAAATCTTGAAACAAAATTCTTTGAATGGAAGTTTATGAAGTCGTACAACCTTATGTGCAGTTAAATGAAATTGTAAACGAATTTATAGTTCATATGGACTCTTATTACGAATTCTATTTGTTGGATTTCTATAAAATGCAAATTGGCGGATTATAAAGGCAAGTTATAAATGGACTAATGTTATAAGAGTCGAAACAAGTTCAAAATTGGATTTAAAATCTGAAGGAAGTTAAAGGGAATTTTAAAAGCTTAAAGATGGGAAAACAGAAATGTTTTGGATTGAGAAAGTGTGATTTTGGAATTGAAATAATTTTTCAAAAAAGAATAGATGGAGTGAAAAGCCATGGTTAAAATCGTATAGTAAATAGAAGCGTTGGGATATTTATTGGAATGAGAGTTCATTGATAAACTTCTATCTATTCCGAAAATAAGAATGTTGTCGACTCAAGGTCTGAGAGGTAAATAAAATATCCCAACTTGAGCGACGTCATAATTATCCAAGGATAATATTAGTTCAGAAATGAGGGTAGTGAAAGGTATTAAAATAAATGTGTCATTACGAATATTATAAACTATAACTCGAAGAGTTATAAGTTGGACAAATTGAGTTGAAAATAAAAAGTGAAAAGGCGGTAATCAAAGTTTTGGAAGATTTAGAAATCTAGTTGACAACTGTTTAACTGAAGAGGCCAAGTGATGTTGTATACTGAACCGATAAATCCGCTTTATTTTTCAATGGATGATGGTTGTTTATTTTGATAGTTAAATCAACGACTATCAAAATCTGGCCAAATTTATTGTTGGTACGGAAAGACCGAGATCGAATTTATATTCGGAAACCATTCCGACCACCAAATATGTAAGCATTGAGGAAATCTAGAAACTGATCGAGATGGAGCAATTGAAGACCATGGATCTTCATAAGCGGAAGGATTACTGTCAAATTTATCTGACTTACAACCAGAGGTTTTCTAACGTGATTCGGTCGTGGTTGTGGTTTTGTAGATTGCAAGGACTACTCGCTACTGATCCTTTGGATGCGGTAGGAGGTGCCTTCGGTTCATTCTATTCCTGGATGATTTTTATGGACGAATGACTGACAAAGTATTTCCAACAAACCACGTACATTGATTCTTACAAATATATCAAGTTGGTGGCAAAGAATGGCACTTCTTTTATACCCAGAATATATTTATGGACGTCAATTAGTGATTTGATTGATCTGACGATGTGGCATTCAAAGTTTGATGTGCTGACCTAAAAGGGGTAAGTAATCGTAATCTCAAGCCTCATCAACCAGGAAATGCCAAAAATCGGGAAGGCAGCATGGCTATATGGGTCGCTCCATTAGGGTGTATTATCACCATCTAGAGAAATTCCTTTTTGTCTACTTAATCTTTCGCTGTTGCAGCTTTTGGGACGGTTGGCTAGCTACCACCGTGGGTGATAATACATTCGATACACTCAAGCGAAATGAGTGGTCGATCATGTGTGGGTCGGGTTGCAAGACGTTCTTATTGAACCCATGTACTCCCCTCTAGAGATACACTATCTGAAGGTGGCTCCATACCTTGTAATAGCCGGAATCCAAACTCCAATAAGCGTCCGCAATTTTGACTGTATACTATATATATGTGGAGCGTGAGATGTAACCGCCGCTAGATTATTATTTATTTGTAATTATTCCACTAGATTATTATTTATTTATATTGACTCACTATTATAATATAAGACAAGATATGTTTTCAAAACTGGTTTGGGTTTTATGTGTGGGATGGTCTTACTATTATCCTTTTCTTTCAAATGGATCTTTGACTTTAAAATAAATATGGATGCTATTTAAACTTAGCGAGTTTTTCTTACTCTGGTTCACCAGACTGATCCGGTGTTTATAATGTCGGGTTAGCCCGGGATTTAGAGGTTCAGATTAAGATGCTATGGATTTCAGAGACATACTGGAGGAGTTTAGACAAATTATATTAAATATTTATTCCGCTATGTGATGTATATAAGGATAGGTTGTTATAACTGTCCAGATGTATTGCCATACTCTGATGATTGCAAGTATTTTTCAAGTTTTCAATAAAGATTTGTTTTATATTATATTTTGTTCCGCTGCTATGTGAGATTCTATGTGGTGTTGGTTCTCCTTCTTATTCTTCTATTCTGATATTTCTTTCTTTCTTTTCTCATCCTCTAATTTCTTCCTATTAGTGTTCCGGTGTTTTCGATGCTTGAATATCCGACTTGGTGTTTTTGTGTCTATTTTCGGGGTAAAAAATCCTTGTTTGTTACAGTCCCCAACTTCGAAGGTCCTTAGTTTGACTTTAGAATTAAAGTGCCTGGTGACCCTTCTTTGATGAGCAACGATTCTGAATTTTTCCTCATGCCTTCTTTCTTCAAGCAAATTCAGTGCTTTGAGTTGCAGCTTCTCATTCTCCCGTTGATTGAAATGAATTCGACGGTGAGTGGGAACTTCTAGCTCTACCAAGATCATGGCTTCAGATCCAAATGCAAGGGAGAATGGAGTTTATCTAGTAGTAGTTTTATGAGTTGTACGATATGCTTATAGTGCAAATGGAAGCTCTTCTACCAACCACCTTTAGCTTTCTCAAGGCATTTCTTAATTGTTGACCTTATGATTTTATTCACTGCTTCAACTTGCCCGTTAGTCTGCGGATGAGCAATGGCTACGAAACTCTTTCTAATCTTGCACTTAGAACAGAAATTTTTGAACTCGTCACTTTCGAATCAAGTCCCATTGTCCATGATTATTTTCTGTGGCACACCAAATCTGCAGATGATGTTTTTCGAGATAAAGATGATGAGTTTCTTCGAGGTGATGATGGCCAGTAGCTCTGCTTCGGACCAGTTGGTGAAATAATCGATGGCTACAATGCCGTACTTTATGTTGGACTTGGTTGTAGGTAAAGCTCTGATCAGATCGATCCTCAGATAGTAAATGGCCTTGGACAGACCATTTGGGTTAGTTTTGTAGATGGTGCTCCTGGAATCTTTGCGAATCTCTAACATTTATCACACTTTTTAGCATAGGTCATAGCATCTAGGTTCACCTTAGGCCAGAAATAGCCATATATCGCAGTACTTTCTTGGCCAGTGTTTGTCCGCTTGTGTGTCCCCCACATGTACCCTTATGTAAATCTGCCAGGATTGATCTGGATTCTTCTTTAGTCACATATCGAAGCAAGGCATGGAAAAACCTCGTATGTACAATCTTCCATCTTGAATGAGGTATAATGGAGCTTTGCATAAAAAAAATCATTACTTCTTTGGATCCTCTGGAAGTATCCCATTAAAGAGATACTCTTTGATTGGGGTCATCCATGAGATTGGCTATTCCTCAGTCTACATGAACCAATCGATGTATGCATCTTCGATATTGGGTTTTGAAAGAACTTCAACAAGCACTAATCCCAGTATTTGAGCATCTCCAAAACTGGCACATCTGGCGAATGAATCAGCTTTCATGTTCTCCTCCTTTGGAATGTGGGATATTGTGTAGTAATCAAGATCGTCAAGGAGTTCCCAAGCTTCAGAAAGTTAAGCAGGTTGATTTCCGACCTTGGCTTGGAACTGTCGACGGACTTGATACACTACTATTTGCGAGTTGCTGAGAATCTGCAAGGATTTCAGGCTTAATTCTTTTGCCAGCTTAAATCCTGCTATTAGATCTTCATACTCAGCTTTGTTTTTGGTTGATGGGAATTCCAATCTTAAAGCATAGCATAGAGGATGGCCTTTATAAGTTTCTAAAACCACACCTGCCCCTGAGCAGCAATCGTTTTTGGACCCATCAATGAACAACTTCCATCTCACGATTGCTTCAACTGGTTCCTCCTTCTCTTTCCCTCTATCAGTGAATTCAGCGATGAAATCGGCTAAAGTCCGCCCATTTATATCTCCCCGAGGATAGTAAGTGATGTCATATTGGCTAAGCTCAATATTCCACTTTAATAATCTTCCCGAAGTTTCTAGGCGGCAAAGAACTTGCTTTAGCGGCTGATCGATAAGAACTTTAGAGTAGGCTTAGAAGTATGGCCTTAACTTCTTTGAGGCGATGAGCAGACATTATGCAAGCTTTTCCAACTTAGGATATTTCAGCTCTGCCCCTGTAATCCTTTTGCTATTGTAGTAAACTGGCCATTGAACCTTTGCATCTTCCCAGACAAGTGCAACGCTTAATGCGTGAGATGAGATAGCCAAGTATAAGAGCAATTCCTATCCATCTTTAGGTTTTGACAGCATCGATGGTGACTCCGTGTGTTTGATTAACTCTTTGAAGGCTGCTTGGCATTCAGGAGTCCATTGAAAATCCTTCTTTCCTTTCTTTAAAGAATTAAAGAGTGGAATACACCGATCTATGGTCTTTGAGATAAATCGACTCAGCGCAGCTATCTTCCCGTACAGACTTTAGAGTTCTCTCTTTGTCCTTAGAGCTTGCATTTCTGTAAAGCTATGACTTGAGCGGGATTGGCCTCCATGCTCCTGGCATTGACAATGAATCCGAGGAACTTTGCCGAAGCGACTTCGAATGAACACTTGAGTGGATTCAACTTCATTCCAAACTTCCTAAGGATATGGAACATTTCCGCCAAGTTTTCTAAGTGATAGTCAACTTTCTTTGATTTTACCAGCATATCATCTACTGCGTTTTTTGTCCGAATTGTATCAATATAAGCCCTATCTATTATGAAACTTGTGTTCTCTTCGTCTAGCTTATACATCATTATCTTATTATACCCAGAGTAGGGGTCCATGAAGGATAAAAGCTTATTCCCAGCAGTTGCATCAACAAGTTGATTGATCCTGGGCAGTGGGAAACTATCTGTAGGACACACCTTATTGAGGTCTGAATAATCGATGCATACTCTCCATTTGCCGTTGGACCTTTTGACAAGGACCGGATTAGGGACCTAATCAGGATATGTGGATTCTCTTATAAAGTCATTTTCAAGTAACCTTTCTACTTCTTCTTTTAGTGCTTTTGATCTTTCGGGTCCTTGTGTTCGTCTTTTTTGTTTTATTGGAGTCATACTTGGATTTATATTCAATTTGTGTACGATTACATCAGACGAAATTCCACACATATCAGAATAGTTCCAAGCAAAAACATCCAAATTCGCTTTTAAAAACATAGTTAATTTTTTTGCAACTTCAGGCCCAGTTGAGAACCTATTTTCAATACTTTGTTTGGATCTTTGTCATGCATTGGAATCAGGATTGTGGCTTCAGCTAGTGCCGCACGTTCCTCCCCTTTACTAGCCATTCTAGGATCCATTTCATTTTGTGCTCCGCAATGTTCGCCAGTACAAGGGCCCCGCCCTAGTTGCTATAAGGTGGTACCTTGAATGTGGAGCAGATCCTCCACACTCTTTCCTTTATCCTTTTTCTTAACTTCAGGTAGCTCGGCCATATAGCACTCTCTGGCCGCCTTTTGATATTCTTTTATCATGCCAACTCCATTTTCTGTTGGGAACTTCATGGTCATGCACCATGGAGCTAGCGCAATTTTAAACCCAGCCAGAGTAGGCCTCCAAAGAAAAGCGTTGTAAGATGAGAGCTCGTCAACTATTATAAAGGTTTGCATCATAGCAACCTTTCGACTTCCTCCATAAAGTTCAACTAGCAAATCTATTATGACGATTGGCTGTGTTGGTTGCCCTGTGAATCCGTGAATCTTGATCTAACATGCTCAGACGCCTGCTGTCGATTAGAATCCTCCTGACCATAGATGATTCAATGCCAACGGTGATCACCATTGGATCAACCGTCGGTGTTAGCAGTCCATTTGTATCTCTATATTTGAACATAATGTCTTCAGCTAACGTTTTTGGCAATTTGACTGGGAATGAGTTGTTGAGGACCACATAGCCTTCTTCCTATGGAGGATTATTCAGCTCATCGGGCATATCACACGTAATCCCCCCAGCTTCTTCCGGTTGCATGGGGACCACCTGAGATTGTGTAAATAATTGGCTTTGGGTTGACAGGAGTTGGAGCTTTTTCTGTTGGGGGATTGCACTACCCCTGTGCATTCTGGGAATTCTGAGGATTTTTCAAAAACTGCTGCAACCTGTTCTTTCTTATTAGCTCTTCAACCAGGATCCTTAAATGTCTACACTCATTAGTGTTGTGGCCTGGCTTATTGTGGAACCTACATAATCTTCCTGAGTTTATGCAGCATTGTTGACCTTCACAGGCTTCGGCATTGGAAAGTTTTCAGTGTCCTTTGCAAACATGTAGACATTTTCCAAGGTTTCTTTGAGTGGGGTCTTCTCTGAGTTCTTGAAAAAACGGAGCTTCTTATTTCTCTTGTTGTCTCTGCTATCATAACCCCTTTTCTAGCCCCTAGATTACTTTTGACCGCTCTAGACATTATCATCTTTCTTCTCAGTTTGCGTAATGCTTTCAGGAATATCTAGGGCGTAAGTTGGATCCTCTTCGAAACTTATATGCTCTTTGGCTTTATTGTATTGTTGCTCGAGTGTGCTTGGATTTTTCTTCTTGATCCATTGCCCTAGTTTAGTCTTTTTGTTTATGGCTCTCTTTAAAGCCATCAATACAAAGTGGGGCTCTTGATTTCCAACATCAGCTGCAACAGCGTTAAATCGAGTGAGAAAGGCCTTGACTGACTCTCCAGGCCTTTGTTCTACCTTGTTTAACTCTATAACATCTCGGACTTTAGTAGCTTGGAGCCTAAATTGTTCTCTAAACAGCTTAGCTAGAGTAGTGTAATTATCCACAGATTTTGGCGGTAACTTGGTGAACCAAAGAGAAGTCACCCCCTCTAGATAATTTGGGAAGTATAGACACTTAAGCTCATCTGTGGCATGCTCCCCATCCATATGTTGGTCATACTTGAACAGGAACATGTTGGGATCACCAGCCCCATTGTATGCTTGTACCATCGGAGGTTTGAATTTCTTTGGGTACGGGGCCATTTTGATTCTCTTAGTGAGTGGGGTTTTGGTAGGAGCGAATCCACACTCTTTCTCATCATCTTCTTTTTTCAAGCTCTCCTTCATGATTTTGCAAACCATTTCTGATAAGCGTTCCTCATCATTGTGCTGGTCCATGGGGTGGATGCCATCCTCCGCGCTGGATGTTAGCCTAGGCAAATGATCACGATAGGTTGTCGTCTCAAAATGGTTGCATGTAGGTGGTTTTGCCTCCTTACGTTGAGGACTATTAGGATTGGAAACCTCTTGAACGGTTTTTTCCCTATTCGGACTTGAAGAAGAGGAACATGTATATTCTTTACAAGCAATTTGAGCATGTTTGGTAATAACTTCGGCTGTCGCCCCTTAAAGAGCTAACATGGTTTCCATATTCTTCATCATGGCATTAGTTGAGATTTCCATCTGACTTGTCAACCCTGCGATAATCGCATCCAATTCTTTCCTAGTTACGGGAGCTATGACCCCAGAAGATTCACCAACTTCAAAGCGGTTGGTTTGTAGCGTAGCCTCGTTGGCGAGATTGCCGGTATCTTCAACAGTCTTACTAGCGGTTTTCTTCAATGGTCTACCAATAACTTCGATCAAAGTTTTAAACTCAGAAGAAAGTTGGTTGATTGGCTTGGATCTTAGATCTAGAATATCTATAGTAGAAGCAAGCCCAGAACTTTATTTCAAGGCTCTTAAACTTGAGAGAAGTATTAACGAAGTACGAACGTGGCCCCAAGATGGGCACTAAATGTTTAAGCCAAAAATTGACCAAACACCAAAGTTATCTTATCGATACTTCACCAAAATGGTTAGAAATGAAAAAGGAGACACAATCGCTATAAAGTAAGTAAAAACACAATAATTTATAGTGTTTTGATCTAAAATAGATCTACGCCCACTTTGTCAAGGATTTTCATTATCATTTCGAGATTTACAAGATAAGAACATTCTCTCGTTACATCCATTTTCTCTCAAGTAAGAACTTCATTTTGATTTTTACAAATAAGCAATGGAATGGTTGAATCTCTTCAAGTGCTACGAGTATGAAGGTAAATCTACACTCTCTCGAACACTTGATTGATTTTGGTGGATTCCATATCAAATCGGATGTTTGATCCTGTGATGACCCCAAACTTCCACGGAGTGAAAGTAAGGAATAATCATTTGGAATACAACATAATATAACAATACAGATCACAGATACAACATAGTAAAGGAAAACTATAGAATAACAACATCATAACAGCAGAATATGAAAGTAATCAAACACAGAATCCCACGGTAATAGAGTATAAAATTATTACATCAAGTTTCAGCAAAAGGAAATAGTTTCAACTTAAAATAGAACAACATGAAATAAAGTAAGTTTGGGAGTCTCAGAGTCTAAAGATAAAATGTAAACAAAAAGTAAATGATAGATAGTCTTCGTGGACCAACATAAGCACCTCCAAATAAGCAACACTAAGAAAGCTCCAAAGACAACAACTCCAAAGAAAGCCAAACCTGTTACTTGGCTGTCCGTGTGGAAAAGAGGGCACACGAGTTTGCAAAGGTGAAAACAAACTAAAGGTCAGTCATGGGACTGGTGTGAGCATTCTTAACTAATTTAACTACTAGAAATAAGGCAAATCCAAAGACCACGCCGCTAATGCGGAACGGGTTTACCCAAATGGATTGCCGTGCATAATTTAAAGTGATAGAAAAAACAATAAGTGAATCGTAAAACAACGCTATGCTTTTGAGAAAAATGGAATCACCATAAGACCCAAGTCCCATCACACAATGCAACGCAAACCATAGGATAGGGTTTTACCTTATGGTGATTAAACATGCTAAATATGATAAATACGGATCTAATATTATTATTAGTGTATATAAAAACATTTCAAAATAAATGTATCAATCCTAGGAAGCATAGCTACCATATAATATGCCTCCGTACTAGTAATACAATCAAATTCGTAGGGTCGTATTTGGACTTTGGGTTTTCATCATGAGTCAAGGCTAGGGAGGAGCTCCTTACCGATTCATGACACTCTAGCTAATGCCTCAGGATCCCCCGCAGAGAACCCTTGGAAAGCTGCAGGGCCGGTCCACACTTACGGTTTGTGGATTAGTTATTCCTGAACACACGTTTCCCGGTCCTATAGGACCTAACATCCGAGGCGCCTCATTCCATCATCCACATAAGTAAATATCAGCCAGTTTAAGCACTGACACCTCTTCTAGCTAGAAAGAAACATGCTGCTCTCCTTGCGTTCCTTTCTCCCGTTTTAGACTCCGCCGGGGTGTGAGGCTCGCGAAGTCACGCTATACACAAAGCTATGCCTAAAAAGGCTATGCTTTGATCATCCCACAAGGCCTGCTTTTCAACAAAGCCTTCATCATATGCATCTTAGCATGCCACATCTTCAATCCATACCATACCATTGATTTCTACCAACATATAACCTCTAAACTCGTACGTCTCAGAGAAGGGTGTAAAACACCAAGCAGATATATATTGAACAGAGATCAATGGATATAGTATAAAGGAATACAACGTCAGACATACAATCACTTTATACGCTTATGCTCTGGGTCTGAGCGAAAGCCAAATCCGTTCAATCAACATGTTCGTTTGGACAATGACCATGACCTTGAATTGGGAGCAAGTCAATTCAGGGTCTCAATCGCTGTCCTCTCGATGGGAAGATTGACGGTCTTCATTCGCCGTCTTCCACTTCAATTCTTAACATCGTTTGATTACTTGGAATGAGATTAACTCGGACTTTCCAAATAATTCTCGCATATATATAATGAAAATCCTTCCTTATCGTTATTTTTATTTTATAACGATTAATTCCTATTTTTTATTAATAAAAACAATAAAATCCTTATTTAGCGACGCTTCTGGTCAATGGGCGACTCCGGCGCTGATTTCAACCAATTTTGATTTTCACATTTCTCAAAATCTAACCGTTGGATTTTAACGTAGTTTATAACGTTGGAAAGATTTTTCCAAGACGGTCCTAAGGGTTTCAGTTTCAAGAAAATCCAACGGTCGAATCTTTTTGTATAGTCGTTTAAAGGTACGATTTCAAAACGCGAACTACCGCGCTTGTTTCATTTAATTTTAATTATATTTATATATAAACACATAAATATAATACGTTTAACTTTTTATTTATAAAAATGTAAACTCTATTACAACGTCCACTTCCATTCTTTCATCCCTTTATTCCTTTATTTACATGAAAAATGTAAAATTCCTATCTTTCAATTGCATTGTATAATTTTCTTTTTAATTACATTGTATCTGTAATTAATTTTACAGTGAAAATTTTTAACTTTTTAAATTACATAAAAAATGTAACTTTCATAACCGTGCCAATCTTTATCTTTAAAAGTTACATTAAAAAATAGATTTGATTCTAATGTCCAATTCTTCTTCTTAATTACATTAATGTAATTTTCAATATAATGTAAAATTCCAACTTTTGCAATACATATAGAAGTGTAAATTTTCTTACAATCCAATTTCCACCTTTTTAGTTACATATAAAAAATGTAATTTTCTTTTCAATGTAAAACCTCATTCTTAATTTACATATAAAGATGTGATTTTATATTTACATAGAAATTCTATTCCTTTAATTATAAAAAAATAATTCTATCTTTGCGGCATAAATTTCATGTCTTTTAATTACATAAAAATGTAATTTTCCAGGCGGCGTAAATTTCATGTCTTTTAATTACATAAAAATGTAATTTTCTATGCGGCGTAAATTTCATGTCTTTTAATTACATAAAAATGTAATTTTCTTTTACAATGTAAATTCTAATCTTTAATTACAAAATAAAAATGTCATTTTATTTTCAATGCAAATTCCCAACTTCTAACTACATATAAAAATGTAATTTTTATTACACCGCAAATTCTCATCTTCTAATTACATATAAAAATGTAATTTTTATTTTACAATGTAAATTCATACCTTAATTACATATAAAAATGTAATTTTTATTTTACAATGTAAATTCATACCTTAATTACATATAAAAATGCAATTTTTATTTTATAATGTAAATTCATAACTTAATAACATATAAAAATGTAATTTTTATTTTACAATGTAAATTCATACCTTAATTACATATAAAAATGTAATTTTTATTTTACAATGTAAATTCATACCTTAATTACATATAAAAATATAATTTTTATTTTACAATGTAAATTCATACCTTAATTACATATAAAAATGTAATTTTTATTACATCGTCATATTCCACTTTTTATTTACAATGAAAAGATTGGATCTTTTCATACCATTGACATTCACACTTTTATTCGCAATATAAATTGGATCTTTTCATACTGTTAACAAATTCGTTTTATATTTATTTGCACATAAAATATAAATGAAAATGTGATTCGCACTTACAATTTAATATCATAAAATAAACATGAGAATCTAATAATCTGCTTTGAAGGAACAAATTATTTTAAGTGAAAATTAGGCACACATCCCTAAAAGCAAACTTAATTAGGCTCACATCCTCCTGTTTCAAAACATATAAATTACATCCCTAATTTCAAACAGCGGCTGGTATTTTTACAAAAGTGCCCTTTTTCTTAATTCACGCCGTATTTAGCTAGGTTGGATCTATTCATTACGTATTTACTTTTTCTTTTCTTTTCCAGAAACCTAAAATTCGTTCTTCATGGCGGCGGCGGCTCCAACGAAATTGATGGCCTCTAATCGGTGGCTGCTTCCTCCTTCAACCGAAACCCCTTAATCCCCAAAATTCTTATCGCGTTCAATTTTTGGTTCTAGCGAAGAGTCAGCAGCGATTCCAGTGATTCTGGCAGGCATCGCATCGAATCCACTCAAGCGATTTGGATTTCAATTTGCATAGAAGGAGAGATTAGCAATCCAGGCAGACGGGCGCGACAATGAAGTGATTTCAGCGAAAGGAATTCTTCTAGTCTTTTTGGGCGGCTAGTAATTCAGTCATTTGACTATGTTTTAATTTTATTTGTATGTCACTATATTTATATTTTCTATCTGTAAAACTCATTCGACAACTCCCTGGAATGACAATTTGTAATGTGTGTTTTAATTGAGAGTGTATACAGTTTTAAAGTTTTCTTTTGCAACATGGTTGATTCTTGCTGAATTTCTGTTAAAAAGTTGCGGACAATTATGCAGCTATTCTTAAATATATGCATATATGTATGCAATTTTTGATGAAAATGCAAACAGAAAAATATTCAAAATCGCGATCTGTAAGATGTAGGAAAATATCTTTGATTTTTGCTGAACTTCTGATGAAAAGTTGCGGACATATATGCAGCTATTCTTAATATTTGCATATATGTATGCAGTTTTTTATCAAACAAACAGAAGAACATATTATTTTACAAATATATTCATATTTCTATGCATATATCTGGAATACTTGCATATAAATATTTAGAAATTATTGTGTAAGATGTAGGAAAATATCTGATTTTTGCTGAACTTCTGATAAAAAGTTGCGGACAAATATGCAGCTATTTTTAATATATGCATATATGTATGCAATTTTTTATCAAACAAACCGAAAAATATATTATTTTACAAATATATTCATATTTCTATGCATATATCTGGAATACTTGCATATAAATATTCAGAAATTATTGTTATTTTGATGAATTGTACGCATGTATTTATATTATTCTGAAGCATTTTTTTTTTAATTTAGGTTACTGCACATTAAGCCTACTAATGTTGATTTTCTTTTTTTATATAACAGTGTTCCGGCAGATATTGGTGTTATCGTGTTGTTGAAGATTGGTCGTCCATCCTTTTCCAAATGATTGAAATCTGCATGTGTTTCTACAGAGACTACTAGATGTGGTTTGCGCAATAAGCTGGGTCTTAACAAAATTATTTGTTCTTCAAAAGACCGTCATCTCTGCTTTGTAATTGTTTTGAAATTTTTGATGTAGTACATGTAAATGTGGTCTGTACTTATTTTTTGATGTAGTACATGTAAATGTTATGAAATTTTTCATGTAAGTATGCACATGTTTATGTTATTTGCATATATATATATAAGCATCTTGTTATAATTATATGTTTTTACTTTTTTGTCATTTTTTTTGTTCCAGCAATTACGCAGTACAGTTCTGTATATGTATGCAATTATTTCACTTAGCTACGCAAAACTAATAATTTATTTTCTGCATAATATTAATATATGCATGCAATTATTACACTTAGTTGCATAAATGTATGCAATTTTACTTAATATATGTATATAATTGTCTAGTTTTTTGTAAAAAAATAAAAAAAAAAAAGTAATAAAAAAATCATTTTATGTAATATTTTTTTATATAGTTGTCTAGTTTTTCGTAAAAATAAAAAAAAAGTAATAAAAAAATTGCTGCTGGATTGAACGACTTTTTCCAGAATTGTTGATTTAGGTTTATGGGCGAGATAATAGGAGCGATTGACTGAGTAAATGAGGACAAACAGTTGTGGGATAGTTTTTTAGGTGTATAAGGGTAAATCTGGAATTTTTTTAGCGGAAGTTCAAAAATAGGGATGTATTCTATATTATGTTTATCACCGGGTTTTTTTTATATTTTGAAACTTAATAGGGACCTGTAAAAAACGCACCCTTATTTTAATCCAGCGACTGTACTCGAACGATAATTTTTGATGACACTATGTCAATAAAAGGATCACAACACATATGATATTAAAAATTTCTAATCTTATTCGATTCTTAAGCCCGATGATATTTTTAATTGGTTTAAAAATTTAGCTTAATCCAATTTTTATTCAACATGATGATAATTATTGGATCTATACAGATCCATGTAAACAACCACAGATCTAAAGCAAAAAACATCAAATCAACCTAAACAACATCAATAATCTTATCATGTCACAGATCTAATATATTTTCTATTCAACTGAATTAAATAACTAGAGAATAATAATTAACTTGATCTAATTATTTAAAATAGAATCTCACCTTGATTAAAGCAGAATCAAAAATCCAAATAAATTCAGAAATGGTCACAATAAATTTCAGCAATCTCTATACGTCCTCACGGTTCCGTCGGATCTGAAATTATCAAATTCGGAGTTCGTATGAATTAATTATCAATTTTTAAATAATATTTACTTTTTAACAACTGCAGTTGCCACAGACAAAAGCGTGGCAAAATCTAAAATGAATTTCATACCTTTATTTTCAGTTTTTGTTCAAAACTTTGATTTGGATTTTCAGGAGATATAGGCAACGGTTTGCAGAACGGTTTGTTGGAGGTTTTAGGGCTTGGAGAGGGGGGTCGGCGCCTGGAAAGGGAGGAGGTGCGGTTCGCCATGGAGGGGCTGGGGGAGGCCTAACGGTGGCGACTTCGGGGTGCTGGTGCGGCGGCTACAGGGTACGGGGGGTGCTGAATTTGGTATGTAATCGAAGAGCACGAGAAACTCTTCGAAAAGTTGTACTACAGCGTGTTCTGAAATTGAGTGAGGAGGGAGAAATCAGAGGAAGAAATCCTGAAGGGAATGGGTTCGGCGGCGTGAGAACATCGGGGAAGAAAGGTACTGTACACGCGTATTTATAGGTGTATTCTAGGGTATTTTCTTTTTATTTTAATTCAATTAATTCCAGAAATTAGGGTTTCTCCGTCCGATCTCCAAACGGAGCCCAACGACTGTCGAACAATAGGTTTTGACGTCTTTTGAACGCTATGGCGCTAGTGTCGAAGTCCAATTCTGAAGTTTACATCATATTTCTTTTATTTTTAAAATAAATCTTTTTAATATTAATTTGAACGTACACTTTAATCTACCAAGGTCACATACGAACTCAGAAAAATCCAAAAAAAAAAAAAAAATTGACTTCGTGATGACGATACGGTCCTTAAAAAAAATTAATTTCATCAAATTCTGTGACTGTTTGAAAAATGGCCTTTTTCAAGTCGATAAAAATTGACCGAAATTGACCAAACTGAAATCTTTTTGCCACAGTCACAAGTTAATTCTAAAAATTATGAAAAATTAAACTTATCAATAATTTGACATTCTGAATCCAACAGAAGTGGTTTCGTTGAAAACAGAGGTCGTTTGAAAAATGGCTATTTTTAAGGTGTATATATTAAATATTAAAAATATATTTTTAAACAAATAATTCCCGAAACTCGAAATATATAAGTGTTTATACTTTTTAAATGCAGAAACATCATTCTGAACTCAATGGAAGTGGTTTTGAGTCCAAATTCCTTCATATGCAAAAAGTAGTATTTTTGACCTTTATATATAAATATAAATTTCATAGCGACCTTTCTAAATTTTGATTTTGACATAACTTACAACTTACAAACTGAAATCTAAATTTCTTAAATTCATTATAAAAATATCATCGATATGGTCTTAGCGTTTCTTGTTTCGCCTAAATTTGACCTATAATGAATTTTATATATTTTCCCAAAATTGAAAAACGAATTTTGAAGTTACCGCGCCATTTCGGGCTCGGAATAGAATTAATGTAAATTTCAAAGTCTTACTTCAAATAAAAATAATTTTTTTAATCGTGATTATTTAAAATAATTTTTTTCTTTCTTATCAAAAACTCGTTAAAATTACTTCAAATAAAATCATTAAATTTACCCCAAAATTCAGGGTTGTTACAGTCTCCCCTCCTTAAGAACTTTTCATCCTCGAAAAGGAAGAGAAAAATGGAAGAGTAGGAACCAACACAAAGAATGTTTTTAATAGAAATAGTACCACCTAAAACATCAGGCTTACCTGCTCCTTCAGAAGAAGTAGGTGCGGAAGAAGGTGGTACACTTGCTCCCTCGTACACATGGGCAACTTGGGAACTCCTCAATAGTGGACAATTACGTTTGATGTGACCCTTTTTATGGCAGTTATAGCATCTTCTAGTGTCCTCTCTTCTGGCCTTCTTTGGATTCCCGTAGTCCTTGCTATAGTGTCCAAACTTCTGGCAGTGCTAGCATTGCAGCTTAGTCTTATCTTGAGTCTTAGCGGCTCCAGAACCACTTCCTTCAGTCTACTTCTCGGGTTGCTTCCCTTTATTATCGTTGGCCAAGCCCCTTTCTCTATCTTGCTGTGAACTCTTCGTGTCCTTCTCTTCATAACGACAGCCAAACTCATCATGAAGCCTTTCCACCTCTTGCCTTGCAGTATACTCTTCATTAAACAGCTCTTTAAATTTGGTCCAAGTCATATTTTCTTCATCACCTCCTATATTGACCTCTTCCCACCAAAGATGTGCTTCGCCTTGGAGCATCCATGAAGCCACAAATCTCTTCTTTTGATCTTCCAGTTATAACGCTCTAAATATCTTTTCACAATTCTTAAGCCATGCCTGAGCCTGTATCACGGTCTCCATACCTGTGAACGGAACTCCATCTAAATTCTTAAAATCTATCACTACCCTCACCAAGTCAAAGGGCTGCGGTGGTGGTGGTGGTGGCTGTTGAACTGCGGGCTCCTCCGTTCCAATATCATTTTGCCCCATTGCTCTAACTCTAGTAATTCTAGTGGCAGCGGTACTCATTTTTAGTTAGTACTGTACGATCAAGGAAAGAGTCAGAACAACTTTAATGGTGATTTGAAGAAATGATAGGATAGAAGGATGAATAAAAGGATGGCGATAAAATGACTGACTATTATGTATTCTCGTGAAAAGTTCGCCATAGATTATTGTGATTCTATGTAAACGAATCATTATAAATATGTTATATTCCAAAGCTATGTTTAACCAAAGCTCTGATACCAACTGTGATGACCCCAAACTTCCACGGAGTGAAAGTAAGGAATAATCATTTGGAATACAACATAAATATAACAATACAGATCACAGATACAACATAGTATAGAAAACTATAGAATAACAACATCATAGCAGCGGAATATGAATGTAATCAAACACAGAATCCCACAGTCACAGAGTATTAAATTATTACATCAAGTTTCAGCAAAAGGAAATAGTTTCAACTTCAAAATAGAACAACATGAAATAAAGTAAGTTTGGGAGTCTCAGAGTGTAAAGATAAAATGTAAACAAAAAGTAAATGATTGATAGTCTTCGTGGTCCAACATAAGCACCTCCAAATAAGAAACACTAAGAAAGCTCCAAAGACAACAACTCCAAAGAAAGCCAAACCTGTTACTTGGCTGCCCGTGTAGAAAAGAGGGCAACCGAGTTTACAAAGGTGAAAACAAACTACAGGTCAGTCATGGGACTGGTGTGATAATTCTTAACTAATTTAACTACTAGAAATAAGGCAAATCCAAAGACCACGCCGCTAACGCGGAACGTGTTTACCCCAATGGATTGTCGTGCATAATTTAAAGTGACAGAACAAACAATAAGTGAATCGTAAAACAGCGCTATGCTTTTGAGAAAAATGGAATCACCATAAGACCCAAGTCCCATCACACAATGCAACGCAAACCAGAGGATAGGGTTTTACCTTATGGTGATTAAACATGCTAAATACGATAAATACGGATCTAATATTATTATTAGTGTATACAAAAACATTTCAAAATAAATGTATCAATCCTAGGAAGCATAGCTACCATATAATATGCCTCCGTACTAGTAATACAATCAAATTCGTAGGGTCGTATTTGGACTTTGGGTTTCCATCATGAGTCAAGGCTAGAGAGGAGCTCCTTACCGATTCGAGACACTCTAGCTAATGTCTCAGGATCCCCTGCAGAGAACCCTTGGAAAGCTGCAGGGCCGGTCCACACTTGCGGTTTGTGGATTAGTTATTCCTGAACACACGTTTCCCGGTCCTATAGGACCTAACATCCGAGGCGCCTCATTCCATCATCCACATAAGTAAATATCAGCCAGTTGAAGCACTGACACCTCTTCTAGCTAGAAAGAAACGTGCTACTCTCCCTGCGTTCCCTTCTCCCGTTTTAGACTCCACCAGGGTGTGAGGCTCACGAAGTCACGCTATACACAAAGCTATGCCTAAACAGGCTATGCTTTGATCATCCCACAAGGCCTGCTTTTCAACAAAGCCTTGATTATATGCATCTTAGCATGCCACATTGTCAATCCATACCATACCATTGATTTCTACCAACATATAACCTCTAAGCTCGTACGTCTCAGAGAAGGGTGTAAAACACCAAGCAGATTTATATTGAGTAGAGATCAACGGATATAGTATAAAGGAATACAACGTCAGACATACAATCCATTTATACGCTTATGTTCTGGGTCTGAGCGAAAGCCAAATCCGTTCAATCAACATGTTCGTTTGGACAATGACCATGATCTTGAATTGGGAGCAAGTCAATTCAGGGTCTCAGTCGTTGTCCTCTCGATGGGAAGATTGACGGTCTTCATTCGTCGTCTTCCACTTCAATTCTTAATGCCGTTTGATTACTTGGAATGAGATTAACTCGGACTTTCCAACTAATTCTCGCATATATATAATGAAAATCCTTCCTTATCGTTATTTTTATTTTATAACGATTAATTCCTATTTTTGATTAATAAAAATAATTAAATCTTTATTTAACGACGCTTCGGTTCAATGGGCGACTCCTGCGCTGATTTCAACCAATTTTGATTTTCACATTTCTCAAAATCTAACCGTTGGATTTTAACATAGTTTATAACTTTGGAAAGATTTTTCCAAGACGGTCCTAAGGGCTCCAGTTTCAAGAAAATCCAACGGTCGGATCATTTTGCATAGTCATTTAAAGGTACGATTTCAAAATGCGAACTACCGCGGTCGTTTCGTTTAATTTTAATTATATTTATATATAAACATATAAATATAACACGATTAACTTTTTATTTATAAAAATGTAAACTTTATTACAACGTCCACTTCCATTCTTTCATCCCTTTATTCCTTTATTTACATGAAAAATGTAAAATTCCTATCTTTCAATTGCATTGTATAATTTTCTTTTTAATTACATTGTAACAGTAATTAATTTTACAGTGAAAATTTTTAACTTTTTAAATTACATAAAAAATGTAACTTTCATAACCGTGCCAACCTTTATCTTTTAAAGTTACATTAAAAAGATAGATTTGATTCTACTGTCCAATTCTTCTTCTTAATTACATTAAAATGTAATTTTCAATATAATGTAAAATTCCTACTTTTTCAATACATATAGAAGTGTAAATTTTCTTACAATGCAATTTCCACCTTTTTAGTTACATATAAAAAATGTAATTTTCTTTTCAATGTAAATTCTCATTCTTAATTTACATATAAAGATGTGATTTTATATTTACATAGAAATTTTATTCCTCTAATTATAAAAAAGATAATTCTATCTTTACGGCATAAATTTCATGTCTTTTAATTACATAAAAATGAAATTTTCTATGCGGCATAAATTTTATGTCTTTTAATTACATAAAAATGTAATTTTCTATGCGGCGTAAATTTCATGTCTTTTAATTGCATAAAAATGTAATTTTCTATGCGGCGTAAATTTCATGTCTTTTAATTACATAAAAATGTAATTATCTTTTACAATGTAAATTCTAATCTTTAATTACATAATGAAAATGTAATTTTATTTTCAATGCAAATTCCCAACTTCTAACTACATATAAAAATGTAATTTTTATTACACCGCAAATTCTCATCTTCTAATTACATATAAAAATGTAATTTTTATTTTACAATGTAAATTCATACCTTAATTACATTTAAAAATGTAATTTTTATTTTACAATGTAAATTCATACCTTAATTATATATAAAAATGTAATTTTTATTTTACAATGTAAATTCATACCTTAATTACATATAAAAAGGTAATTTTTATTTTGCAATGTAAATTCATACCTTAATTCTATAAAAATGTAATTTTTATTACATCGTCATATTCCACTTTTTATTTACAATGAAAAGATTGGATCATTTCATGCCATTGACATTCTCACTTTTATTCGCAATAAAAATTGGATCTTTTCATACTGTTTACAAATTCATTTTATATTTATTTGCACATAAAATATAAATGAACATGTGATTCGGACTTACAATTTAATATCATAAAATAAACATGAGAATCTAATAATCTACTTTGAAGGAACAAATTATTTTAATCCAACGACTGTACTCGAACAATAATTTTTGACGACGCTATGTCAATAAAAGGATCACAACACATATGATATTAAACATTTCTAATCTTGTTAATTCTTAAGCCCGATGATATTTTTAATTGGATTAAAAATTTAGCTTAATCCAATTTTTATACAACGTATTGATAATTATTGGATCTATACAGATCCATGTAAACAACCACAAATCTAAAGCAAAACACATCAAATCAACCCAAACAACATCAATAATCTTATCATGTCACAGATCTAATATATTTTCTATTCAACTGAATTAAATAACTAGAGAATAATAATTAACTTGATCAAATTATTTAAAATAGAATCTCACCTTGATTAAAGCAGAATCAAAAATCCAAATAAATTCAGAAATGGTCACAATCAATTTCAGCAATCTCTATACGTCCTCACGGTTTCGTCTGATCTGAAATTATCAAATTTGAAGTTCGTATGAATTAATTATCAATTTTTGAATAATATTTACTTTTTAACAACTGCAGTTGCCACAGACAAAAGCGTGGCAAAATCTGAAATGAATTTCATACCTTTATTTTCAGTTTTTGTTCAAAACATTGATTTGGATTTTCAGGAGATATAGGCAACGGTTTGCAGAACGGTTTGTTGGCGGTTGTAGGGCTTGGAGAGGGGGATCGGCGCCTGGAAAGAGGGGAGGTGCGTTTCGCTGTGGAGGTGTTGGGGGAGGCCGAACGGCGGCGACTTCGGGTTGCTGGTGTGGCAGCTACAGGGTATGGGGGGTGCTGAATTTGGTATGGAATCGAAGAGCACGAGAAACTCTTCAAAAAGTTGTACTACGGCGTGTTCTGAAATTGAGTGAGGAGGGAGAAATCGGAGGAAGAAATTTTGAAGGGAATGGGTTCAGCGGCGTGAGAACATCAGGGAAAATAGGTACTGTACACGCGTATTTATACGTGTATTCTAGGGTATTTTCTTTTTATTTTAATTCAATTAATTCCAAAAATTAGAGTTTCTTTGTCCGATCTCCAAACGGAGCCCAACGACTATTGAACAATAGGTTTTGACGTCTTCTGAACGCAATCACGCTAGTGTCGAAGTCCAATTCTGAAGTTTACATCATGTTTCTTTTTATTTTTAAAATAAATCTTTTTAATATTAATTCGAACGTACACTTTAATCCACCGGGGTCACATACGAACTCAGAAAAATCCAAAACAAATTATTTTCGGCTTTGTGATGATGATACGGTCCTAACAAAATTAATTTCATCGAATTCTGTGACTGTTTGAAAAATGGCCTTTTTCAAGTCGATTAAAATTGACCGAAATTGACCAAACTGAAATCTTTTTGCCACAGTCACAAATTAATTCTAAAAATAATGAAAATTAAACTTATCAATAATTTGACATTCTGAATCCAACAAAAGTGGTTTTGTCGAAAACGGAGGTCATTTGAAAAATGGCTATTTTTAAGGCGTATATATTAAATATTAAAAATATTTTTTTAAACAAATTATTCCCGAAACTCGAAATATATAAGTGTTTATACTTTTTAAATGCAGAAACATCATTCTGAACTCAATGGAAGTGGTTTTGAGTCCAAATTCCTTCATATGCAAAAAGTAGTATTTTGACCTTTATATGTAAATATAAATTTCATAGCGACCTTTCTAAATTTTGATTTTGACATAACTTATAAACTGAAATCTAAATTTCTTAAATTGATTATAAAGATATCATCGATACGGTCCTAGCGTTTCTTGTTTCGCCTAAATTTGACCTATAATGAATTCTATATATTTTCCCAAAGTTGAAAAACGAATTTTGAAATTACCGCGCCATTTTGGGCTCGGAATGGAATTAATATAAATTTCAAAGTCTTACTTCAAATAAAAATAATTTTTTAATCGTGATTATTTAAAATAAATTTTTTCTTTCTTATCAAAAACTCGTTAGAATTACTTCAAATAAATTTTTTAAATTTACCCCAAAATTCTGGGTTGTTACAGATCCTTGATTAGAGATGATTGGAGAGGTTAGAATCACTTAGAATTGTTGAAGAAATTGTTGGGCTCTCCTTCGGGATCTTAGAATTTCGTCCCAATTAATGTGGAGTTCATCCCCTATTTATACGAGTGAGGAGAAACCAAAATATAGTGTACAGGCCACCAATTGGCCTAGAACTTATTTACAAAAAATGCCACTGGCCAGCTGTATCCAGTTGTCAATAGCTGTCTGCAGGTACGATTGGCCATATGCAGAACCGACCAATCGGTATTCTTTCCTCCTTTGCCAATGTAGCCGCCCATTCAGGAACTCTAGAACATGACTGATCGGTCTTATGCCCCCGACTGACCGATTGGTATGAACACTAACCAGAAATGTGCCGCTCTTGAACTGACCGTTGTACCTTTAACTTGACCAATCATTAGCTTAATGCCCGACCGAGCGGTTGCACTAAATGCAAATTGAACTAGGGGACTTCGAAGATGACACTGACCAACTGGTGCTCACGCTCCAGACCGGTCGGTCGTGCTGAGTATACATGGAATTGAGGAGTTTCTAGCCTTTTCCTATGTTTTGATCCATCAACGTGTGTACGATTTTAAGGAGTAAACAAGAAGCAACTTTACAGTACAAGGCTCAATGTCCTTCACACAAACATCAAATCCAGTTCTTATAGCACCATACTTATTCAACCGATCATTCAACTCACTAGCAATTTTTCTAGCTTTATGTTCGTCTACATAACTCAAACCCACTAATGTATCATGCATACCAATTACCTTAATGTCTGTTATCCCCATTATATAAATGCGGTTCAGAAAAAATGCATTGAGGATATAATACACAATGGACCGGGCAATTTCACAAATGATGTTCGGATGACATAGTGGCGACATGATGCAAAGTCGTTCAGCGGTTTGATAAAGTCATTTAGATCTTCACCAAAAAGCATGTCGTTATGACCATGCAATTCATGGCGTTAAATCTATTCATACCATAAGAAGTTGAAAGCATGTCATTCACACCAACTCAAAGACAAGCCGTTGTGCCCAGTCAAGCTGCTCAAACCATGTCAAGTCGCAAGTCGCTCATTCCAGCATGCAATCAAGTCACAAGGCATTAACATCTTCATGCCGCAAAAGCTTATATAGATTGGCTTATATTATTGCAAGCAATGAATGATGTTGACGTGGTGAATGAATGGGAACACCAACCTATATTGTTTATATTCTGAAATGCACACAAGGCCATTTGCATGAGAACACGTGAACAATGTATAGTCCGTATACATATGTAAATCAGTTAACATAATGTACATGACGTAATGGATCCCACACAATCATTAGGTCCACGTCAGTAAATGCCACCCAAGTCGTGAACATCATTCATAATGTCGGACCATTCAACTCGCTAGTGTGAAAAGCATGCCACATGGAATGGATGAATACTCAAGCCGCAAATTGTTAGCTCATCTATGTCATTCAACATTCAGCTCGACAATAGCAAGTCATTTATATGAGTCGAGCAAGTCATTCACTCCACAAAGCTCCAGTATTATGACGAGTCCACGTGGCAAACTGAGAATAATGTGAGGTTAGAAGTGAAAACCATGTAAAAGTTAGACCGTAACATGTGATAAACCATGTATATAATTATATACAGGTTGGTCATCACGTATGTAAGAAATACTGGGTCGCGTGGCATGCGGAGCTAAAATGTGTGAACCAAATTTAGCCGTAAAGCGCGATGGACAGGTTTTCATCACAAAGGAAAAGGCAGCTTGTTAATGTTAAACCATGCCGTTAGAACCAAGGATTCATGTCGCAAGTATCCATGTCTCTCAGGCAATCCACGTCGTAAGCTATCCATGCCAAGCCGCAAGCCAGCCTATGACAAATGTAAAGCGCGGCTACCAGTTATACATTCCTATTTACGGTTTTTACAATACCTCTAAATTACCTCTATAAATACCCCCATACTTCACACTTGAAGGGGGACCGAAAATTCTACCTCGAAGGGCCGCCAAATCATTTCTCCACCATTTTAAGCGTCATTCCAAGCTCCATTAATGGCCTCTCAAGATCAATCCATCTCTCTCCAACAACACATGTAACAGTTCTTCTTGAAACTTCATTAGAAATCTCTCAAACTCAATCTAAGGGATCTCCCACTACCATTAATTCTCTCCAAAGTCTAAATCCAACACAGAATCATCATGGTTTCGGTGAAGATCGTGTAAGTGTTTAAGTGGTTGAATATTTACACAACTACCATCATAAATCAAAAAGATCTGATAGATTCCTTCGCAAATTCAAGTGAAATCTAGAGCGAAAAGAGAGAAAAAAGTAGAAGACCACTGTAAAAGAGAGAAACGAGAGATATGAGTGAATTCATGTACCTTGTACTTCCAAAAGAGATAATGAAAAGTGCTTCCATAGTGGACATAAGTCTAAATTGACCGAACCACTCTAAAAATTCTTTGTTCTCTACATTTTTGTTTTCTATTTTGTGTTTGTAGCTCTACATCTTAAATCTAACATAATTGTGAAGTGTTTCTCAACACCTTGGCTGTTGGTGTCAATTTTGATATCAACATTTTGGCGCCCACCATGGGGCCTCGATCATATTCTTAAGATTACTTACTTTGCGGAGATATTGGAATTTGATGCCCGCTTCTACCACAAATTCTCCAAATCTAAGATCCATGCCAAGTAACGAATTTTCTTCAAAGTTCAAAGATTTGTCCGAAATAATGGCAAAGTCAAATAAAACTGCAAGTAAAACCCTTGTACAAACCGACAACATTGCTAATGACAAAGCTACACCACTTACCAACTACTTTGATGTTAGAGAAAACTCAATAGGTGGAGTCGGAATAACCAAAGCTGAGATAAATGTCGTTGTGGCCAATTTAAACCAACGAATGGAGAGTTCAAATAAAGCTTTGATGGATGCTAATGATGCTTTGATGGATAAAATGAATTCTCTTCTAAACGCTCAAGCAAATCCCGCTCCTCCTCAAAAGATTCATGTCAACCTTGAAGAGAATTCAAATTCGGCAGCTTCTGATCATAGTCATAATGATAATATGTGTTAACCCCATTCTTAAAACACTGTTCGGAACTAAGAAATATTCACGAATGGAGACACACAGCACAACTGACTCAATTCGTTTCCATGACACGGTTCTAAGTCGTTAAATACGACATAAGTCCAAGACATTCACAAAAACCACATGGCGCAAGAACTCATGATGATGAGACTATGCAAATTGATATGCATGCCATAAGTCACGCCTCTAAAACCATGACGTTAACTTCTTTGAACTACCCAAGCCATGAAACATTGAAGCTTTATTTATACCGCATATACTCGTATGGCCATTTCCAAGTTATGACACGTGTTCATACAATGGCGATATGTGATATCAGGCAGTACTGTGCTGAAGCCAACTGCTGTCATGCACGATATGATTCTCATGACAAAAACATGACCATGTCGTTATGCCCATGCCACTCCAATCATGTCGTGTTAGCGGCATAAGCATGTGGTTCCAGTTTATGATGTGTGTCCAACTTAGGCCTCAGACGATTCTTCCATATTGTTCATAACAGGTCGTCATTTGTGAATCAATGCGTTAATGTTAGAAAGTGCTTATGTCATAAGCAAGACATGAAAGTCGTGCCGCATCTTTTATGTTGATATCATGTTGTAAGTATTGTTCATGGCGTTTCAATATTCATACCATGCCAAGTCGTTTGTCATTCGCATACAAAAGCATGTCACAAGGGATCATATACATATTAATATAACCAAGGCATGATGTATAAAACACCCAGATAAAAGCAACTGCATGGCGAGACGTAAAGGTATATATCAGGCTGCATGTCGTTTGCCAGCTGTCATCCGAGTCATGCCGTGGGAAGGAAGACATTTACTCTTGGTCTAGGAAGTCATGTTGTGAAATATGAACACGCAGCATTGTCAATAAACAGATGTCCCCATTCTAAAGAAAGTGTACATAGCTTACGTTAACATTTCACTCCAGAAGTACAAGCTCACATGACACATCAGCAATCGTGAGCTGCTTGTCCAGACCATTTATCCAAGTTTTATATAAAGCGTATAACGGATAATGTGAATCCAGCAACTGCTAACGGGTTGAATTGTTTAATCATTAAAGTGAGCATGTGGGAACAGCTGTTGCCAGCTATGAAGAGAGAACGGCGTATATATGTACAAGGATCGTAAAATGAGTATAAAGCAAGCCATTCCTTTATCATGTCGTGTACATTATCATGCCACATCATTTTATGATGCGAGTATGCCAACCATACGCCAGCTGTAAAGCGCCTTTAGCTAGCTGTAGCAGCATATTTACCAAGCTGCCACTCCTCTTTAAACACTCTTATAAATACCCCACTATATCATACTTGAAAGGGATCAATTCTTCTACCCCGAAGGGCCGCCGAATCATTTCTCCAACACTTCAAGATTTATTCCAAGCTCTATTAATGGACCAAAGGATTAATCAACTCCTCTCCAACAGCAAATGGATCAAATCTATTCCAAACGCCATTAGAGTTCTCTCAAATTCAATCAAAGCTTCTCTAATCTCCTTCATACGCCATGAAAAATCGCTCTAACTCAATTCAAGTGATCTTTGATCATTATTAATCCTCTCTAAATCCCGGATCTAACACAAAATTCATATCGAATCAAGGAGGAGCATCTAAACGCCTAAGTGATTAAAGATCTACAAGAAAACTTTCACAATTCGCGTGATCCAATCCATTCCTCCATGAATTCAAGTGAGATCTAAAGCTAAAAAAGAGTAAAAAGTAGAGGATCGTTATGAGAAAGAGAATGAGTGATATAATTGAAATGTATGAGGCGATGAACTTTGTAAATCTCTCCATGATAATGAAAATGCTCCAATAGTGGACGTAGGTATAAATCGACCGAACTTCTTTAAAACTCCTTGTTCGTTAATTTTTGCTCTTTATTTTGAATTACGTGGCTCCATTTTCTAATCTAACCATTTGGTGAAGTGTTTTCATAACACCTTTGGTGTTGAGGCCAATTTGGTTTCAACATTTGCCGCCCACCGTGGGGCCACATTCACACTTCCTTCTCTCACAATCCTCTCCAGTCCAAGAGCCTTGCATTGAAGTTCTAAGCCTACTTCTACCATAGATTCTACAAGTCTAAGATCTAGTCCAATCAGCGAACTCTCTTCTCAATTCAAAGCCTTATCTAAAATAATGGCTAAATCTAAGAAAACCGCTAGTAAAGCCATTAAAGAAACTGACAACGTTGCTACCAACAAAGCTACTCCACTTACCAACCGCTTTGAAGTTAGAGAAAACTCAATAAGTGAAGCCGGAGTAACCAAAGTTGAATTAGATGCCGTCATTGCTAACTTGAGTCAGCGAATGGAATCCTCCAATAAAGCTTTAATGGATGCTAATAAAACATTAATGGATGCTAATTAAGATTTAATGGATAAAATGAGTTCTCTCCTAAACGCTCAAGCGAATCCCGCTTCTCCTCCGAAAATCCAGCCAACCTTGAAGAGAATGCAAATCCATCAGCCTCCGATCATCATCATAATGACAACATGAAAGGACTTGTTGACAAAGGCGATGCTAATATCGAAGACTCAAAGCTGAAAGCTAAAAACCATTCCGATCGAAATACCCGACGAGTTGTAAATCTCGTTATGAGGGCACCTTCCATAATGAAGGTAAAAAAAGACCTAGATCCTCTAGTCGCGATCGCTCGCCACGGCGAGTATCCCGAAAAGAGATCGAAGTCCGTTCTCTGGAATGACGCAACTCGAAGGAATATATCGCGGATATGGTAAAGCAAATTATGAAAGATAACATGTCTCGCAAGGATAGTGAAAGGGAATGGGACTTCTCCCTCGGCAAAAATCCATTCATGGAGAGGATTCGCAAAGCTGAGTTCCCTAAGAAGTTTACTCTTCCGACTCTGCCTCCGTACAATGGACTTCTAATTCGAATCACTTCATATATAAATATGAATGGTATATGAATGAAGCCAAAGCAATAGGCGAGATCAAATGCCTGTGCTTCCCTCTCTATTTAGAAGGTGTCGCATTGATATAGTTCACAAGGCTGCCGCCCAAATCCATTGATTTATTTAACGATTTGATTCTGAAATTCAAAGAGCAGTTTAGGTTGCAAGCTACGAAGACTAAGGACATTATTTCTCTTACATCAATGAAGTAGAATCGAGGAGAATTTGTTAAAGCTTTCCTTAAAAAATTCAATACTGCTGCATCCGAAGTAGGGAATCCTAAGCCTCACATTATCTTAATGTCTCTAATCGGTGCCATAGATGAGAAGAGAAAATTTGGTAAATGGATTAAAATGAAAGAGCCAAGCACGCTTGAGAAATTTTATAAAAAGGCCGAGGAATACATGAGATTGGACAATAATCCTATGCCTCCTCAGATTATCGATGCTCCCAAAAACGCTACTACTCAGTACAATCTGAAGAATCCCAGAGGTCAGAAAAGAGGAAGCGACAGGAAAGACAATCGAGACGGCAAGAAGACTTGCTTTTCCAACCCATCAGAGCTAACGCCTCTAAATGACACTCCTGAAAATATCTATCATGCTACAAAGGACTCGGAAGAGTATCCGAAACCAGATCCGATAAGGGTAGGCGACAAAGCGACAAACTCGAGAAAGTTCTGTAGATTCCAGAATCAGCCTGGTCATACCACCAATGAATGTCAGCACTTGAAGAGCCTTATTGAGGAATTGATCAGGAAAAACAGGCTACTGCAGTATGTGAAAAATCCATAATGCTCAAACTCTGCTCCGACTCTCCAGGGGCAAGGGGGATCAAGCGACAAAGCTCTTGCCCAAATCAAACTTAAGTCAATCATCCACTAACAACTACTGGTGCTCTAATTTCAATGGCTTAGAATAAGCGATCACCATCGCCACTACTTTACTTCCTGCTTTATTTCGTGCTTTACTTCATGTTTTACTTTCTACTTTATTCAAATTTTCTTGTAAACAGTCTATATTAACCTGTAAGTGATGCACTAAACATTAGCTCTGTGACTACGAGCATATTTGCCTCAGTAAATCTCTTACTTGCAACATTTTTGATAATTCAAAATTTGCTAAAAGACGATCCCTTACTACAGGTTATCCGACGATCGCTTGCTTCCTCGAAACTCGAAACAAGGTGGTTATCCCAATTACACTAATTCCAGCCTCGAGTGCAAAAAACATCAACACACATGATTGCAAGAATGAAAAGCACCACCTTGCAGAGTAAGCGAGAGGAGTTGCCAAGATTCAATCGAAGGAGAGTTCAGCAAACGGACGCGAAGTCAACGCCAGAGGTTGCAAGTTCCAAGGGGCATCCCGTGCCCAGCTGCGATCATGTTACACCCCGAAATTTTAACGACGCTACAGATGATGAATTAAAGAATAATTAGTGTGAAATACACTATTAACTATGAATTAAGGAAAACTTAATTAAATATTCATAATTAAGTAAAACGGACTATACCATTGCGTCCGTTTCGAAATTCTGGTCAAGATAGACACCTAGTTTGCGTAAATCGAACATCGTATAAAGAAGTTATTAAGGTTTGAAGTTTGTATACACACAAGATGAATATATATATATATAATAGGTTCAGGAATTCAAAAATGGGTCTAGAAATTTGAAATTCGGTTCAAAATTCGAAATTTGGGAAGGTGGCAGATTTCCCGCCCAGGTGGGTCCACCCACTCAAAGGGGGGTCGGCCCATAGGTCGACCCACTCAAAGGGGGTCGACCCACCCCTGACAGATCTGGGCGACATACTTCGTTTTGTATCTGGACACCTTTCTGAGCAAGATTCGTTGAACCCTAGGCTATATAAATGACCCTAGACCTAGGTTTTATTCATCTAAAAATAATGCTGACGGCGAAGCTCTATTGTAAAGAAAATTAAAATGACCTTTCTTCTTCTAAATCAATTTAAAGAAGATTATACATATTCAAAGATTGCTACAACAGATTCAGGGATGGCTACAACAGCTTACTCAACTTGTTCTTCACAGTAATTTGGATCCATTTCCTTAGATCTATTCACTATGAGTTCATGTTATTTTTAGATCTAAATATTTAAATAGTAATCTTGATATGTATGTAAAAATTGGATCTTGAATCGGTGCCTAATCAGTTTAATTATGACATAACTATCAGATCTGCTTTTATATGTTTATACCACTGCTATGTTAAATCTTCGCATAGTATGCCTATTTAGTTTATGCCTATTTCTATCAGTTTATTATTGATTCATTATTATGCCTGTTCTTGATTCTTTTCTCTCCCTCTTCTCCCTTTTTATTTTTAGATAGCCAGACTACCTTCGAGCCTAGGCCTAACGCCGAAAAACGTGAACATGCGAAATTGGGAATAATGGGGAAAGACATAATTTGAGGCATAATTGATATTGGAGAATATGGATCTTAATCTAGGCATAAATTTCGAAATATACGAATATGGGTTTGGGGGCATATGTCTTGTTGGATAATATGAATTTAGGCATACATTGGAAAATATAATTTGAGCATAAATTAGGACATGTGCAATTACTGATTTAGGACATAAATTCGGACGTATGTGAATATGAATTTTAGGCGTATATTGGAAAATATGCGAATATGTATTCGGGTATACATAACCGGTGGAAAATATAATAAAGTTATGTACATAAAAACTGGAAGAACAAGATAATAGTAACAATAACAAGTGTGAACTGAGCAAGATAAAATTAAAAGGATATATTGCGCTTCTTAAATACATTTCTTTGCACCGCACAGATACTAGTATACCAGAAGTAGAATGATCCCTACTAATACCGTTCCATTACATTTTCTTGATTATTAGGTTACTCGGGTTAATAACACTCAAGACTTTTACGCGCATCGTACCCATTTACTTTCCCATGGATTCACCTAATACCATATATGTAGTTATCTCTCAATATTGAGATACACCCCATGGTACCCCAATCGCATGGCTCCAACGTAATGAACGCATTCTATACATTTACGTAGCATAGTAATGATAGATATATGCCAAATGTAACATTTTATATAGAGATCTGTACGTCACTCTGGTATCAAAGTATTTTATCCACTGTGAGTGAACGTATTTGTATTTTTTAAAATATAAATATTATATATATATATACCTAGATCCATAGAGGAACCCACTAAATAGAAAGAGTATAACGTGGTAAGAAATGGGATGTTTGTTTTGTACACTAAAGGGATGAATATGAGACCTTAGGTAATTTGGGTGGAAAGTGTACAATGTATTTTGTGTGGAAGGAAAGTGAATCCAATATGATTAGTATTTTGGGTTAGTGGGCTTGAAAACCTTATAAACTGGAAAAGGTTAAAAAGAGAAAAATGGTTTAGGAATATATATAATTGAGAGAATTGACCTTAGGGGGATGTCTAGGAAAGCTTAGAAGAAAATTGGAAACCCGCTTTAAGTCTAACCCCATTGTTAACTTTTAAGAACTTAAAATTATAAAAGTTTTGGGAAAAAGGATTATGGTGTTTTCAAGTTTTAATCTTAAACGTTGTAGTTTTAAAATATGTAAAGAAGTACATATTGAGTTTTACAGTAAAATTCTCTCATTAAAAAGGTGCATATTATAGAGCATGTATAGCTCGCTAGTTTTCTTGTTACATTTCGTACAAGAATTTTTAACAAAGAAAGATTTGAAATCTCTATTCTTATGAAAAACTTTTTTGATAAATTATTTTAAGATAATTCTATGGTTGGACAAAATAAGTTGTAGAAAATAAGAATAGAGTGGACGTTGGCAACTTGTAGTAAGAGACTGAACCGACCTTATATGTAATGTCCCGTATTTTTACGGTGTAATAATTAATTAATTTAATTTTTAAAATAGTGATTTAGAAATTTAAATGGTTATTTAATTAAATAATATTGAATATTTAATTAATATATAATATAATAATATATTATAATTTCGAAATAGTCGGAAATAGTGGAATTCACAATATTGTGTGGATTGGATCATTTAAAATATTTAATTCAGCTTAGAATTGTATCAAAATAACAAATATATTATTTAAATGACAGTTGAACGTATAATTTATATTATAAATATAATCGAGCTCGAAATGGCGCGGCAGTTCGTAATTTGGTGATTTGAACTTTAAACGAATATACAAAAGTCGTTTTAAATCGGATTTCTATGAAACAAGAAACGTTCGGACCTGGTGAACGTTATTTTTCTAGTGAAAGAGAAAAATGGGGATTTTGTCGTATATATTTTTAGTTATGCCCAGATCAAAATTTAAAATATTCGCTATGGAATTCGTTTATAATTTATTATGATTTATAAAAGGATTTCTACTTTAAATTGAATATCGATTAACTCTGATTTTTGAAATATCGAATTATAAATCCTGATATATTTATATATTTTGCAGCTGAATAATATTCTATGTGAATATATACGATAATATTTATTTTTAATTATTTAATTTAATTATTTTAAATATATAAAAATATTTAATTGGTCTATTTAGAGCATTAAAAATAGCCAGTTTTACAAACGACCTCCGTTTTCGATGAAACTAATTTTGTTGGGTCCGAAATATTAAATTATTATTAGATTTCAATTTCCGTGATTTTTGAAGTCAATATGTGGCTTCACGGAATTTTAATGTGAAAAACAGTCGATAATTAGACTTTAAAAATAAGTTGTGTGAGCAAACGGAGTCGGAATTCGATGAAACCACTTTCATTGGGTCCGTAATGTCAAATTGTAGTTGAATGTCCATTTTTGTGATTTTTGGGTATCGTATGTGATCAAACGGATTTTTAGAATATAAATACAAGTAACTGTTCAATATAAATTAATATAAAAATCAATTAAAAATATAAATACCCACCCTATAAATAACCCTTAACATCTCTAACCTTAAAACAATTTTCTTCACTTGGTCAAAATATCCATCGCCATCAGCTCTCTTCCAAACGTGAAGAATGAGCTTCAATAATTTCTCTAAATTCAAATCAAAAAGTAAAAATCACTGTATATATGTGTTTGGATTCCTGAGCTTATCCTCTTCAAACTAGTATGTGTTTTGTTGGCTTTCGATCAAAGTTCTGTCGCACCAAAATTATACAACGTGTATTCCTAGATCTAGGGTTCGAATTTTGTTGAGATGGGAGCACTAATTCGCAGATTCAAGGTTGAAGTTGAGTTCGGGGGATCGAATCAAGCTTGCTGACCAAAATTGGAGTGATTCGATTATGTTTCGGTTCGCTGTTTTAAACAACTGCGATGAAGATGGGTTCGAACGCATTTCATATGCGTGTATCGAGTTTGATGCTTTTGTAATGAAGAGGAAGTTCTTTGAACGAGAAAAGTAATGGTGTGAGACGACCCGAACTTCCCCGTGAAGGAAAGCACGGATAGAATTGAGAACAACACACAAATGAACGCAGACGGAAGAACATTTCATTGTTATTACAACAATTCCATCAGATACAAGAATATACAGAGTATATATGAATAAATTACATTCGATAAATATCAGAGATTACAATAAATTACATAGCAGCGGAAAATAATACAAAAGCACAACTAGAAGTGATACACGGATACAGAGCTTTCCGAGCATCGTTCCAGCTGTATATCAGGACCCCGTGAATATAAATCTGCAAAACCAAAACTACTAGCTGCCCGTGTGGAAAGTAGGGGCACCCAGAGTTTAGGTTAAAACAATAAACTCCAGGTCAGTCATGTGACTGGTGTGAGAACTAAAACAGTTATAATTCTTTATTTTAAAGTTCGGTAAATCAAGGGACCACGCCGTAAAACACGGAACGGGTTTCCTCCCAAGAATACCAGTGCATAAAACAAACAGCGCAATGCTAAATAAAGAAAAACGAAGCTGTTATAAGACCCAGGTCCCATCACACAATGCAACGCAAGCCGGAGGATAGGGTTTTCCCTTATAACAGCCAAAGCATGCTTGATACGTTTAAATCACATTATTTGATACTATTATAGGTGTATAGTGTCAAAACAATTTCAAATCATAAATATCAATCATAGGCGGCATGGGTACCATCTATCATGTCGCCATACTAGTTCTACAATTAAAACCGCAATATCACGTATTGGAAATTGGATTTCCGTCATGAGCCAAGGCAAGGGGCAAGCTCCTCTCCGCGTTCGAGACACTCTAGCAATGCCTCAGGACCCCACTCTGATCCTTTGGAACCTCCAAGGCCGGTCCTCTCTTACTTTTGAGGATTAGTTATTCCTGAACACACGTTTCCCGGTCCTTACAGACCTATATCCGAGGCACCTCATATCCAACAACCACACAGGTGAAAAGTATATAAATGTCAGGGCTGGTAGGTCACTGACACCACCCTAGCTAGAAAGAAACGTCGTGCACTCCTTGGGTCCGTATCCCGTTTTTGACTCATACCGAGGTGTGAGGCTCGCGAATTCACGTTATACACAAAGCTATGCCACACAGGCCGTGCTTTGATCATCAACCACAAGACTTTGCTTTTCAACAGAAGCCTTGATCAATTGCCACTTACGCATGCCACATTGGCAATTCACTCCATGCGACTGATGTCCATCGATATACAACCTCTGAGCTCGTACGTCTCAGAGAAGGGCGTTAAGCAAGAGAATAAATTCTCCGCCGCCAAACAGATGTATATTTAATAGAGATCAATCAACACAGAATAAAATCCAATGTCAGACACACAATCCATTTACAAGTTCGCTCTGGGTCTGAACGAAACCGGAGGCACTTTCCTCGCATATCCATCCATCTCCAAGTACGTCTGGACGATCATCAACTGTTTCCCTCATCCTGGGTGTACAGCCCAATCAAGATCATCAGTAATCACCCAAACGATGTGAAGACTTCCGGTCTTCAACCACCGTCTTCATCTTCGACATCTCGTCGAATCGATTATTCAGAATGGGTATAAACCCGGCCTTTCTGAATAACCCACGTATATAATAAACGAATGTTACACAAACACAACAAACGCCTCATTCCAATTCAGAATATTCGTTTATTCACAAAATCACATTCTTAGGGAAATGTTCCCATTAATTTTATCCAAGATAAATTCTTCTAAATTCATTCTTTAATCCTCCTTTGGATATCATTTCAAACTAGTCGGGATTAGCGAACCACACCGAAGTAATTATTTATTTTATTTCCCAATCCCAACCTATATATCCCATGGAGAAAAACTGGTGATACTCCATATCTAACACCACGGTGTTATTGGTAAAATTAATTACCATTTCACGTTCAAATCTAATTAAAGATTTAACTATCGCTTTGGAGCAAAACTGGTGATACTCCACTCTCGATCACTTTTCAGATTTGATAATTTAAATTATCAATTCACTTTTTAATCTAATTAAAGATTCATTAAAACTCAATTTAGTTTTAATCTTCTCAAAAATCAATATTATGTCTTTAACTGGGTTAAAGAACCAATGTCTTCTAAAACACGATTCACGACAAACCCAAATCACATTTGATATTAAATACAAGGCTCTGAATAGAAAATATATCGGCTTATATTCAATATCAAATTCTGAAACTAACATATATCGTATTGGAAATAACGATATAAAATATATCTTTCAAATTCCCATAACAATATCTGTATAGTCACGAAATCCAACATCGAAATATCCCGAAGATAATTTCGATTCAACTCCAGTCCAATCCACGTATTGGGAATATTGATTATTTTTAAAATCACTTTCAAATTCAATTTATTTATTTCACAAATAAATTGATTTTAATTCTAGTTCAAAACTAGTTCATTTCGACAAAAGTCTATTTTTATCATTTCAAACATGGAATTCTTCATCCCAGTTCTTTCCAATTCACATATTATGATTTTACACAAATTATAGATATTTTTAATAATTTTATCAAGGCCCGTACAGTCGATTTCCATCAACGGCCATCGAACTGCACTTACAGCGACCTTTTCTGAATTTGATTTGGACATAATTCCAAATCCAACCGTTAGATTTCAAATTTCTAATATTCCTTGGAAAGCTCTTTTCGATACGAACCCAACGGTTCCGGTTTTAGGAGAATCCGACGGTCGGATCTCCCGCAACGTCCGTTTGAAATAAATGGTCGAAATTCATGAACTGCCGCGGCGCGGCGCGTTCTATTCAGGCCATTATATTATATATATAATATATATAATATATATTTCGTCGATTTCTATTTAAAACGAATTTTACAAATCGTTTTAAATTCGTTTCTAAAACAATTCAACTTCTATATTCAATTCAAATCAAAATTGAATTCTTCTTTATAAATCCGTTTTAAAATTCATTTCTATTCAATTCAAATTTCAATTCAATTTGAATTCATTTCAATTCACTTTCAATTCAATTTGAATTCGAATTCAATTCATTTCGAAATTGTTTTCAATTCAATTCATTTCGAAATCGTTTTCAATTCATTTCATTTCGAAATCGTTTTCAATTCATTTCATTTCGAAATCGTTTTCAATTCATTTCATTTCGAATTCGTTTTTAATTCATTTCATTTCGAAATCGTTTTCAATTCAATTCATTTCGATTTTATTCGAATTCAAATTCACTTTCTATTCAATTCGAATCGAATTCATTTTCTATTCGATTCGAATTCATTTCAAATTGATTCAATAAAATTTCCATTTGAATTTTAATCTAATTCAATTTGAATTTCCTTTCAAAATATTAAATTTTGAAATCACTTTTCAATATTCATTATAAAACGAATTAAATCGATATAAACATCGTTCGCGTCAAAATAACGCATCACTAATCAACACGGCTTTATATTTTCAATACTTCTTTATTCTATCCAACTAATGAATATTTATCCCATTCAACACATGAATCTATATTTCTTCCAACACACGACTAATCTTAACACATGAGTACTGTCAACACATCACTATTTTTGTTAAGTAAAATATTTTATAAAACTATGGTATCTATCGTTTGATTTTAATTAGACTCCACCGTAAAGTAGATTCTAATCGTAAATATGATAAAGATGTAATTTTTATTATTTAAAATATTTCACTCAACACATGAACCTCGTCAACACATGACTATTTTTATATTCAACATATGAATTTTCTTTTATAATATTCATTATTTTCCCGATTGGAATGAGGCCCAATCAATCACCATATAACGTTAATTATATGGATTCCATACAACACATGTATATAATAGCATTGAAAAATAATCAACCATCAACCAAAGTGCACTACACAACTGCATGAGCATCAAATATAAATAATCGACGCTTACACAGTCTGTCGACCAATCGATCGACAATAATTAAATAATTGGGATTAGTGTACACCAAATATCATCCCAACACCCGTGTGGGGTTTCAAATCAACAAACACACATTTTTGTTTGTGCAGTTGGGCGATGTGTAAAATTTATCAACCCAATCAATATTAGTCAAATCCGTGTAAATAAACAAATCGGCCGATTTGTTTATAAATATTTATTTATTCACTTTTACGTTAAAAATTATATTTTTAACGTCAAAAATATTTATTTCAACAATTGAATTTCTATTAGTTCATTTACACAATAAAAATGATATTTTTATATTTCTAACATATTTTAGAAAATTTCGGCGGCATAACGGCACGATACTAGAAACGGGACGAGGCCTAGCCTTATCCCCGGTCTAGTGAAGGCCCACGCCATTCACACATCAATCAAATCAACTTCAATTCACCCAATAATTCAATTCAAACCAATTAGACTAACCAACTACACAACCAAACAATTTAACAAACAAGCCATCCATGGTCTGTGGATGACGGGTGTCGGGTGCTACTAAGCACCGTCTGCATCCTAGTATATATATATAACTAGAGAAAGAAATTGAAAGGTGAGAAGTTCTCACCGAAAGCTATCCAATCATCTTGACTCTTCATTTATAGAAATCTTCATCTTTCACGCCTTTTTATCATCTTCGTTGCCCGTAGTCACTACATATATAAAAATCACATTTTCACTTCGATGTTCAATATATAAAAATCATATTTTTATTTCGCTGTTCAATATATGAAAATCGACTTTTTATTACTATGTTAGATAGATAAAAATTATATTTTTATCACGCTATTTTCCATATAAAGATTTCGCCTTTATAAAAACATAGACTTCGCCTTTTCAAATTTAAAGATTTCATCTTTATAAAATCTCATCTTTATTCTTCTACACATATAAAGATGATATTTTTAATATTCCTATCATGTAAAAATTATATTTTTAACTCTCTACCCAACCAAAAATCATATTTTTACATCTTCTACTTAATAAAGATTATATTTTTAATACTTTAAAAATATAAAAATCATATTTTTAATACTTTAAAAATATATAAATCATATTTTTAATACTTTAAAAATATAAAAATCATATTTTTATTTCACTACTTTTCTCAAAATATCGTCTTTCCTATTTTTAAAAATCATGTCTTTTGCCTTTTTACATATAAAGATCTTTACAGTTTTAAAAATAAATAAAAAATCAGTTTTAAAATAATAACAAAATCAGTTTTTAAATAATAACAAAATCAGTTTTTAAATAATAACAAAATCGGTTTTTAAATAATACAAAATGTAGAAAAAAACTCACATTTTCTAGGTCAGAAGGGGGCGGCTGACGTGGAGGCTTGCGGCGGTTGCGGGCGTCGGATGTGGATCAGGGGCAGGCGGCGGCGGCTGAAGCTGCGGTGGAGGATGGGGGTTGCGCGCAGGGGGGGGAGGGGAGCGGTGGTAGGCGGTGGCGGTTTGGTCAAAAAAGGGGGGGGGGTCGGTGTTCGAGCGACAAAGGAGGGAGTCGGGGAAGAAGGAGGAGGTGGGGAAAGAAGAAGAGGGGGGCGACGGATGGAGGGGGGGGGGGCGGCGACCGCCAGGGCGCGGCTACGGCTGCGCCTTCTCCTTCTTCTTCTTTTTTTTTTATTTCTTTTGAATGAAAACGAGAGAGGGGGGGCCTATATATTTTAATTTTTAATTATTTAATTAATTTAATCGCAAAAAGTTGACTTTTACATACGACCTCTAAACGAGGCCCACCGCCTGTCGTCCATAGCGTTTTACCCCCATTCCGAACACAATGAGATATGTATCGCAAGCTGATTCGGCTGTTACAATCAGTTTCCGTTAAATTTACATTTAAATCACTATATTGAATTTCAAACGTACATTTCAAATTACCGGAGTCACATACTAACTAGAAAAATTCCAGAAAAATATTTTCTAGCTTCGTATTGACGATACGGTCCTAACAAAACTAGTTTCGTCGAATTCTGAGACCGTTAGAAAAATGGCCAATTTCCAGTCGATTAAAATCAACTAAAATGGTCAAAACACGTTTTCCTTTGCCATGCTCACATATTGATTCGAAAAATTATGAAATTTGAAACCTAGCAATAACTTTACATCACGGATCCAACAAAAGTGGTTTCGTCGAAATCCGAGGTCATTTGCAAAACGTCCATTTTTAAGGGCCTGAATTCCATAGCGACTATTTAGAATTTTCAACTGGGCATATCTTTTGATTCCCGCTATGAAATTTTGATCTTTCGGATTCGTTGGAAAGATATTATCAATTAGATCCTAATGTTTTTGGTTTCACTAAAATCCGGATTGTTCTGCACCCGGTGCATTCAACTGAAGTTTGAAATCGAATTATCGAACTACCGCGCCATTTTCAATTCCATTTATAATTTAAAATAAATATTTATATTCTAACGACGACGCGTATAAATATATACGTTCGAATTATATTCAAAATAAATTTCACATCGATATTATTTAAAATAATCTATTTTAAATGTTCAAAATTCCCTAAAATCGCCAAAATAAAAATTTTAAACTGGCCCGCATTTTCGGGTTATTACAATCTCCCCCACTTTAAACTTTTCGTCCCCGAAAAGGAACAAAGTCGAAAGTGGTTTGATAATTCAACACTATGTTCGATCTGGCTTCCATTCTCCAACTTTTCAGTTTCTGAGAATTTTCAAAATTTCAAAAATTTGGCTAACACCCTAAATTTTTGAAAAATTTCGCCATAACCTCCCCTGCACCGGGAGCATCGGGGAATTTCAAATAGCTTCCCCGGTCCTTCAGATCTCAAAAAGAAAAAGAAAAAGCCAAGCGACTAGCCAATAGGCTCATAAAATCATCATCACCCAAACAAAACAGTAAATTATGTAGTAAACATGTACCTATTTGTCGGGCAAACAAATTTTATTCTCTGCTCTAGCCTCCTTGCTATGACCTGTTCAATGTAAGTATATGCATATGCAAGCAAATGCGACCAATTTTCAATATAATTCAATATTTGATACAATTAGGCTAAATGGTTCAAATTAGCAAACAAATAAACAAACAACACAAACATCAATCAATTATTGGATTAACGTTTCAAATTGATAATTTTACTACATATAAAGAAAATCTTGTTTTTGATGCCAATTCACAACAATGTGTTCTAGCTATATAAGTTTTGGTTCTCACACCAGTCTAATGGAAATATATAGGTATCACACCTTCGTTACTCGAAAATAAATATTGGTAATGCTGCAGCATTATCAGAATCATTCCCGGGCAACTAGAATGTGATTCTATATCTATCTAATATATTAAAACTTCGAATATACGTTCATGACGCGTATATTCAAAACCATTATATACTAGGTTGTCCATATTCAAAATAAATAAATATTCAAATACGTAAAAGGTGATTTAAATTTTAAAATAAATTGCTTTCATTTGAAAAATATACTCTTCACACCCGTTCTAGGATACTACTGATCCTATCTCTAACGAGTTATTCTAATTGGATATTACTAATCCAATATCTGATGAATTCTTTCGTATGGTTCTAATGTGTCTTGTTCTCGAGCTCTGTAAACCAAAGCTCTGATACCACTTTGAGACGACCCGAACTTCCCCGTGAAGGAAAGCACGGATAGAATTGGGAACAACACACAAATGAACGCAGACGGAAGAACATTTCATTGTTATTACAACAATTCCATCAGATACAAGAATATACAGAGTATATATGAATAAATTACATTCGATAAATATCAGAGATTACAATAAATTACATAGCAGCGGAAAATAATACAAAAGCACAACTAGAAGTGATACACGGATACAGAGCTTTCCGAGCATCGTTCCAGCTGTATATCAGGACCCCGTGAATATAAATCTGCAAAACCAAAACTACTAGCTGCCCGTGTGGAAAATAGGGGCACCCAGAGTTTAGGTTAAAACAATAAACTCCAGGTCAGTCATGTGACTGGTGTGAGAACTAAAACAGTTATAATTCTTTATTTTAAAGTTCGGTAAATCAAGGGACCACGCCGTAAAACACGGAACGGGTTTCCTCCCAAGAATACCAGTGCATAAAACAAACAGCGCAATGCTAAATAAAGAAAAATGAAGCTGTTATAAGACCCAGGTCCCATCACACAATGCAACGCAAGCCGGAGGATAGGGTTTTCCCTTATAACAGCCAAAGCATGCTTGATACGTTTAAATCACATTATTTGATACTATTATAGGTGTATAGTGTCAAAACAATTTCAAATCATAAATATCAATCATAGGCGGCATGGGTACCATCTATCATGTCGCCATACTATTTCTACAATTAAAACCGCAATATCACGTATTGGAAATTGGATTTCCGTCATGAGCCGAGGCAAGGGGCAAGCTCCTCTCCGCGTTCAAGATACTCTAGCAATGCCTCAGGACCCCACTCTGATCCTTTGGAACCTCCAAGGCCGGTCCTCTCTTACTTTTGAGGATTAGTTATTCCTGAACACACGTTTCCCGGTCCTTACAGACCTATATCCGAGGCGCCTCATATCCAACAACCACACAGGTGAAAAGTATATAAATGTCAGGGCTGGTAGCTCACTGACACCACCCTAGCTAGAAAGAAACGTCGTGCACTCCTTGGGTCCGTATCCCGTTTTTGACTCATACCGAGGTGTGAGGCTCGCGAATTCACGTTATACACAAAGCTATGCCACACAGGCCGTGCTTTGATCATCAACCACAAGACTTTGCTTTTCAACAGAAGCCTTGATCAATTGCCACTTACGCATGCCACATTGGCAATTCACTCCATGCGACTAATGTCCATCGATATACAACCTCTGAGCTCGTACGTCTCAGAGAAGGGCGTTAAGCAAGAGAATAAATTCTCCGCCGCCAAACAGATGTATATTTAATAGAGATCAATCAACACAGAATAAAATTCAATGTCAGACACACAATCCATTTACAAGTTCGCTCTGGGTCTGAACGAAACCGGAGGCACTTTCCTCGCATATCCATCCATCTCCAAGTACGTCTGGACGATCACCAACTGTTTCCCTCATCCTGGGTGTACAGCCCAATCAAGATCATCAGTAATCACCCAAACGATGTGAAGACTTCCAGTTTTCAACCACCGTCTTCATCTTCGACATCTCGTCGAATCGATTATTCAGAATGGGTATAAACCCGGCCTTTCTGAATAACCCACGTATATAATAAACGAATGTTACACAAACACAACAAACGCCTCATTCCAATTCAGAATATTCGTTTATTCACAAAATCACATTCTTAGGGAAATGTTCCCATTAATTTTATCCAAGATAAATTCTTCTAAATTCATTCTTTAATCCTCCTTTGGATATCATTTCAAACTAGTCGGGATTAGCGAACCACACCGAAGTAATTATTTATTTTATTTCCCAATCCCAACCTATATATCCCATGGAGAAAAACTGGTGATACTCCATATCTAACACCACGGTGTTATTGGTAAAATTAATTACCATTTCACGTTCAAATCTAATTAAAGATTTAACTATCGCTTTGGAGCAAAACTGGTGATACTCCACTCTCGATCACTTTTCAGATTTGATAATTTAAATTATCAATTCACTTTTTAATCTAATTAAAGATTCATTAAAACTCCATTTAGTTTTAATCTTCTCAAAAATCAATATTATGTCTTTAACTGGGTTAAAGAACCAATGTCTTCTAAAACACGATTCACGACAAACCCAAATCACATTTGATATTAAATACAAGGCTCTGAATAGAAAATATATCGGCTTATATTCAATATCAAATTCTGAAACCAACATATATCGTATTGGAAATAATGATATAAAATATATCTTTCAAATTCCCATAACAATATCTGTATAGTCACGAAATCCTACATCGAAATATCCCGAAGATAATTTCGATTCAACTCCAGTCCAATCCACGTATTGGGAATATTGATTATTTTTAAAATCACTTTCAAATTCAATTTATTTATTTCACAAATAAATTGATTTTAATTCTAGTTCAAAACTAGTTCATTTCGACAAAAATCTATTTTTATCATTTCAAACGTGGAATTCTTCATCCCAGTTCTTTCCAATTCACATATTATGATTTTACACAAATTATAGATATTTTTAATAATTTTATCAAGGCCCGTACAGTCGATTTCCATCAACGGCCATCGAACTGCACTTACAGCGACCTTTTCTGAATTTGATTTGGACATAATTCCAAATCCAACCATTAGATTTCAAATTTCTAATATTCCTTGGAAAGCTCTTTTCGATACGAACCCAACGGTTCCTGTTTTAGGAGAATCCGACGGTCGGATCTCCCGCAACGTCCGTTTGAAATAAATGGTCGAAATTCACGAACAGCCGCGGCGCGGCGCGTTCTATTCAGGCCATTATATTATATATATAATATATATTTCGTCGATTTCTATTTAAAACGAATTTTACAAATCGTTTTAAATTCGTTTCTAAAACAATTCAACTTCTATATTCAATTCAAATCAAAATTGAATTCTTCTTTATAAATCCGTTTTAAAATTCATTTCTATTCAATTCAAATTTCTATTCAATTTGAATTCATTTCAATTCACTTTCAGTTCAATTTGAATTCGAATTCAATTCATTTCAAAATTGTTTTCAATTCAATTCATTTCGAAATCGTTTTCAATTCATTTCATTTCGAAATCGTTTTCAATTCATTTCATTTCGAAATCATTTTCAATTCATTTCATTTCGAATTCGTTTTTAATTCATTTCATTTCGAAATCGTTTTCAATTCAATTCATTTCGATTTTATTCGAATTCAAATTAACTTTCTATTCAATTCGAATCGAATTCATTTTCTATTCGATTCGAATTCATTTCAAATTGATTCAATAAAATTTCCATTTGAATTTTAATCTAATTCAATTTGAATTTCCTTTCAAAATATTAAATTTTGAAATCACTTTTCAATATTCATTATAAAACGAATAAAATCGATATAAACATCGTTTGCGTCAAAATAACGCATCACTAATCAACACGGCTTTATATTTTCAATACTTCTTTATTCTATCCAACTAATGAATATTTATCCCATTCAACACATGAATCTATATTTCTTCCAACACACGACTAATCTTAACACATGAGTACTGTCAACACATCACTATTTTTGTTAAGTAAAATATTTTATAAAACTATGGTATCTATCGTTTGATTTTAATTAGACTCCACCGTAAAGTAGATTCTAATCGTAAATATGATAAAGATGTAATTTTTATTATTTAAAATATTTCACTCAACACATGAACCTCGTCAACACATGACTATTTTTATATTCAACATATGAATTTTCTTTTATAATATTCATTATTTTCCCGATTGGAATGAGGCCCAATCAATCACCATATAACGTTAATTATATGGATTCCATACAACACATGTATATAATAGCATTGAAAAATAATCAACCATCAACCAAAGTGCACTACACAACTGCATAAGCATCAAATATAAATAATCGACGCTTACACAGTCTGTCGACCAATCGATCGACAATAATTAAATAATTGGGATTAGTGTACACCAAATATCATCCCAACACCCGTGTGGGGTTTCAAATCAACAAACACACATTTTTGTTTGTGCAGTTGGGCGATGTGTAAAATTTATCAACCCAATCAATATTAGTCAAATCCGTGTAAATAAACAAATCGGCCGATTTGTTTATAAATATTTATTTATTCACTTTCACGTTAAAAATTATATTTTTAACGTCAAAAATATTTATTTCAACACTTGAATTTCTATTAGTTCATTTACACAATAAAAATGATATTTTTATATTTCTAACATATTTTAGAAAATTTCGGCGGCATAACGGCACGATACTAGAAACGGGACGAGGCCTAGCCTTATCCCCGGTCTAGTGAAGGCCCACGCCATTCACACATCAATCAAATCAACTTCAATTCACCCAATAATTCAATTCAAACCAATTAGACTAACCAACTACACAACCAAACAATTTAACAAACAAGCCATCCATGATCTGTGGATGACGGGTGTCGGGTGCTACTAAGCACCGTCTGCATCCTAGTATATATATATAACTAGAGAAAGAAATTGAAAGGTGAGAAGTTCTCACCGAAAGATATCCAATCATCTTGACTCTTCATTTATAGAAATCTTCATCTTTCACGCCTTTTTATCATCTTCGTTGCCCGTAGTCACTACATATATAAAAATCACATTTTCACTTCGATGTTCAATATATAAAAATCATATTTTTATTTCGCTGTTCAATATATAAAAATCGACTTTTTATTACTATGTTAGATAGATAAAAATTATATTTTTATCACGCTATTTTCCATATAAAGATTTCGCCTTTATAAAAACATAGACTTCGCCTTTTCAAATTTAAAGATTTCATCTTTATAAAATCTCATCTTTATTCTTCTACACATATAAAGATGATATTTTTAATATTCCTATCATGTAAAAATTATATTTTTAACTCTCTACCCAACCAAAAATCATATTTTTACATCTTCTACTTAATAAAGATTATATTTTTAATACTTTAAAAATATAAAAATCATATTTTTAATACTTTAAAAATATAAAAATCATATTTTTATTCCACTACTTTTCTCAAAATATCGCCTTTCCTATTTTTAAAAATCATGTCTTTTGCCTTTTTACATATAAAGATCTTTACAGTTTTAAAAATAAATAAAAAATCAGTTTTAAAATAATAACAAAATCAGTTTTTAAATAATAACAAAATCAGTTTTTAAATAATAACAAAATCAGTTTTTAAATAATACAAAATATAGAAAAAAATACTCACATTTTCTAGGTCAGAAGGGGGCGGCTGACGTGGAGGCTTGCGGCGGTTGCGGGCGTCGGATGTGGATCAGGGGCAGGCGGCGGCGGCTGAAGCTGCGGTGGAGGATGGGAGTTGCGCGCAGGGGGGTGAGGGGAGCGGTGGTAGGCGGTGGCGGTTTGGTCAAAAAAGGGGGGGGGGGTCGGTGTTCGAGCGACAAAGGAGGGAGTCGGGGAAGAAGAAGGAGGTGGGGAAAGAAGAAGAGGGGGCGACGGATGGAGGGGGGGCGGCGACCGCCAGGGCGCGGCTACGGCTGCGCCTTCTCCTTCTTCTTCTTTTTTTTTCTTTTTTTTTATTTCTTTTGAATGAAAACGAGAGAGGGGGCCTATATATTTTAATTTTTAATTAATTTAATTAATTTAATCGCAAAAAGTTGACTTTTACATACGACCTCTAAACGAGGCCCACCGCCTGTCGTCCATAGCGTTTTACCCCCATTCCGAACACAATGGGATATGTATCGCAAGCTGATTCGGCTGTTACAATCAGTTTCCGTTAAATTTACATTTAAATCACTATATTGAATTTCAAACGTACATTTCAAATTACCGGAGTCACATACTAACTAGAAAAATTCCAGAAAAATATTTTCTAGCTTCGTATTGACGATACGGTCCTAACAAAACTAGTTTCGTCGAATTCTGAGACCGTTAGAAAAATGGCCAATTTCCAGTCGATTAAAATCAACTGAAATGGTCAAAACAAGTTTTCCTTTGCCACGCTCACATATTGATTCGAAAAATTATGAAATTTGAAACCTAGCAATAACTTTACATCACGGATCCAACAAAAGTGGTTTCGTCGAAATCCGAGGTCATTTGCAAAACGTCCATTTTTAAGGGCCTGAATTCCATAGCGACTATTCAGAATTTTCAACTGGACATATCTTTTGATTCCCGCTATGAAATTTTGATCTTTCGGATTCGTTGGAAAGATATTATCAATTAGATCCTAATGTTTTTGGTTTCACTAAAATCCGGATTGTTCTGCACCCGGTACATTCAACTAAAGTTTGAAATCGAATTATCGAACTACCGCGCCATTTTCAATTCCATTTATAATTTAAAATAAATATTTATATTCTAACGACGACGCGTATAAATATATACGTTCGAATTATATTCAAAATAAATTTCACATCGATATTATTTAAAATAATCTATTTTAAATGTTCAAAATTCGCTAAAATCACCAAAATAAAAATTTTAAACTGGCCCGCATTTTCGGGTTATTACATGGTGTAATTTGTTTTTAAATCATCAAGAGGAGAGGGAGATTTAAGGAACTAAATTGAGGAATTATCGACCATTTATGGTTGTTGTGTATGGGTTGAACAACAATTCGAAGAGGAATGCGACGAGTTGCTAATCAAGGTTATGGGCTGATGTGTTTTGCGAATACAGGAGCTCGGTGGTATTTGTTTTGGATTGAATGGAGATAAGAGATTGAAAGGAGGATTTAAATTTACTAGTTATGGGTGTATTGGAGGATACAGTTTATCAGAACGGTGAAGAAGTATTTGGCCACTTAGGCTTTTAATGGTGGAGTGGGCCGGTACACATATGGGCGAGGCCCGAATTCTGAAAATAAATCAAGTTTATTTTAATTCAAAATTTTGTACAAACTTGAAAATTGAATATTTCATTCATACATTATCGGAATTCAGCAAAACAAGATCTCCTGGGATCGTATGGACGAGGGCTACACCATGGAATTGACTGGGAGTGAATTGGAGTTCATTACAATTTATAGCAAAATAAATTGTCTGTCTGAATCAACTGATAGTTATCGTTATTACGATGATCATCCAATGTGAGTAAATCTCACTAACTCTGTACAGTTTATATTTTTATAAATATAATTTAGTATTGATAAATGATGATTGATTGCTGTGTGTTGATTGTTGGTTAAACTGTTAATTAATTGGCTGAAATTATAAATAGAGTTATATATATATAATTGTTAATTATATATTGATTCTGTTTATTAGAATATTTCATATAGAAATAAAATTGATGTTAGTTATATTGTTTAACATCTGTGAATGCAGGGAGATAGGTTGGAGGGATCCAACTGGATTCCTCAATATTATAATACTGTTTGTTTTCATATATTGTGATATATAATGTGATATAAATTCTGTGATTGATTATGATGACATTGGTCATGTTATTTGGTATTTTAAATACCATATGGAATACTAGAATGTAAAAAGGAAATTTTCAAAGTAAATATTGAAAATGAAATATTTATGTATGGAATAAATAGGATATTATAAAAGGTAATATTTGGAGAACAAATATTGGAAAATATAATTAAGGAAATATTTGGGAAATGAATAGAATTATATAAAAGGATATATATAATGAATAGAATTATATTAAAGGATTTATATAAAATGAATAGAATTATATAAAAGGATTTATATAAAATAAATAGAATTATATAAAAGGATTCATATAGAGTAAATAGAATTATATAAAGGGAATTATAAATGAGATTATAATTGTTGGAAATGAAATAAAATTTGTATGAATAATTCTGCAAATAAAAATAAAAATAAAAATTGGGTTTTAGGTATTGTTTTTAAATACGAAATCAAACTATTTTGACTTTATAAAGAAATATTTTTCACATTCTATGTGAAAATTAGATTAAAGTAAATATTTTGCTAATAAAATATTTATAAATGAAACAGGTTTTGAAATAGGAATTTAAAATGGAGTTAAAGGAATTAGAAACTGACCGGAGATTAGTTAAGCTGTCTGGGTATTGATCTGATGTTGGTTTGGCCTTCGAGGTTAATACGTAGGAGGTTGTTCTCTTATTATTTTATAGTTAGAGACTGATATATGTGAGAAGATAGTGATACATGAATCATAAATGGAAATGTTTTCCAAAGTTAATAACGTATATTTTCTAAAATTAGAGAATAAGGATTTGATGAATATATGGAAATGAGAAATGGGGAAATCAATAAATGTTGATTGATGATTGATCGATAAAATTTCCATCTGGAAATAATATCATTGTTTGCACACATGTTTTTCTTTGATAGTTAAATCACTGACTATCAAAGTTTTTGATCATTTTTCCGTCGTTAATATGGAGAGACCGGGATTAGATATATTATCTGAAAACCACTCCGTATGGCATTAGCGTTGCGAATCAAATATGATGAAGATAATTGAAGATGGAGTTATGCAAGGGATGTTCAGTAAATCCTAGGTAGGAATTGCCTAAGATGGATTTACATAATAGTACCTTCGATCTGTCCAGTCCCAGGACGACCCATATAGAAGAATGTCTGACAGAGTATATTTAATATATTGCATAAGTTGATTTCTTTAAACGTACTTACGTTTGGTGGCGGAGGAATTCGTTTCTCTTAGCTATATACTAGTTGTATTTTTGAGCAAATCAATTTGTGATTTGGCGGGTATGACGATGTGACACTCAAAGTAAAGAAATGTGTGATCTGTACGTTTTAACCTCAAGCCTCACAAACCGGAATGGTATAAAATTGGGTAGATCGCATGGCTAAGTGGTTAGCTTCCACTTAGGGTGTATTGTCACCTGATCTAGAGAAATTCCATTTTACTTCTATAATCTATTTCGATGTTGTCCCTTTCGGGAAACGGTTGTTGATCCCAACCGTTGGTGATAATACATTCGGTACACTTAAGCGAAATGAGTGACCGGTCATGTTTAGCCTGGGTTGCAAGATGTTCTTGTTGAACCCGGTGTATTCCTCTCTAGAGATACACAGTCGGAAGGTGGTCCCATACCTTGCCAGTTGGAATTCATTAATCAATAAGCGCCCGCGGTTTTTGACTATATATTATGTATATAGAACGTGAGATGAAAGCGTTTTGCTAGATGATTATTATATTGTGGTTGATAGACACTATCATAATATCAAGGGAGTTTTGATATAATAGATCATTGTTTCTTGCAAAAGGATTTTTAATGTTAAATCAAATGTTTTGGATTCTCATAAGGGAAACCCGTTCCGTGTTATACGGCGTGGTCTTATGAGACGTCGTTTATTTTCTCAAACTGTTTTAAATTGTTTACTCACACTAGTCCCATGACTGGCCCGGAGTTTATTTTGTTTTGTTTTCCCTAAACTCTTGGGTGCACAATTTGTACAGGCAGTCAAGTAGTCAGGATTTTACAGATATACTAAGAGCTTGAAGCAGGAGGCTTTAGGATTATATAGCTATTGTTTATTTCCATTGTATTGTAAGTGTTATACTCTGGTAATGTTACTGTATACATATACTGATTTTATTTAAAAGTTATGTATCTATTATATATTGTTCATTTCGCTGTGAGATTCGTGTGTACTCTGATGTTGTATGTTCTTGTTCTTCTTCTATTCTAGGTTTCTATCTTATCTATTCTCACCCTCTAACTTCTTTCATGGAATATCCGATGTTTCCGGTTCTTGGATAATCGACATGGTTATATGCGGATATCTAAGGTTGCAAATCACCCGGGTCATTACAGTGGTATCAGAGCTAAAGGTTAATTAATTACCTTGGCTCTGTGGCGTGACTCTGTAGAGATGGGGTTAGTAATGCCCTAGATTGAGTCGAGTGTATATATACGAGAGAGCACATTTGTAGATTTTATAAAAACTGTTTTATATTGTGGTGATTTATTGGTTGAGTTATTTATGGGTTCTGGTCGATCAGTTTGATCCACTTTATCGGTAGGAGTTTATAAACACTCGAGTACGATGAACCGACATGATATGTTTTGAAAAGAGGGTAAATGATATAATTTTACCCAAATCATATTTTGATATAAAGGTATGATTAATATTTGAAGTATTATCGTATATTGAATGTGTTGGTTGTGATTATAATTAAATAAGATTATAATTGAAACATTATGTAAATAAACAATCAAATTTCGTATAAGTATTATGAAGTGAATTAAATATGAATTTAAATCAGAATTGAAATTAAAAATCTAGAAATTTGGGTAAGTGTTTGTAAATGAATATGGTTTGGATATAAGAGAATTTTAAAATCGTAGGAGAATTTAAATTATTTTAAAGCATTGTAAATGGTATTTTGAAATGAATTTCAAAATGGAAGTGTTTAGATATGGTTTTGAAAGTGATATAGTATTGAACTCACTTCAATAGCTGGAAATTGATTCCAATGATGATCATGACATCATCGGCGTTCATTTTCGGGTTGTAAGTGACGGATTACTACCAAAAATTTTGTTTGGGAAATGTTTTACGAAAACAAGTGTTTGAATTTTGAAAAGGATTATTTGATTTTTTTTTTTAGAAAAGCAAAGTGGTTTAAGAACTCCTAGGAAAAAGAATGTTGAATTATAATGGAATGATCGTTAAAATTAAAAACAAGATAAATAATACTTGTGAAAGCAAACTGAATTGGAAATTAATTAATTAATGAAGTTTATGGATGAAACTTAACGAGGTTAAGTAAATTGGAATGGTGAGTTAAAGATTTGGAATCGAGAATGAAACTCGAGTTGAAATGAGATGTGGTTTGAATATAAGCGAATGAATTGATTGGAGTTGACTGAGATGACATTGGTATTTGTTGAATTGGTAACAGATGCAAACGATAAAATGATATGCCCAACAAAAAGGTACAAGTTTATATTTCTATTGGATATGAGATTTATGAGCCGAATTGGCGAGCCGCTTGGCTGTTTGATTTTCTTTTGGGTTGGAAAAGGCCCTGAAAGGCGAGTTGTAGTTGTACCGATTGAGCCATACAAAGGAGACACTGGCGAAATTTTTCGAAAATTTCGAGTGTTAGAAAATTTTCAGCATTTTTGAAAATTTTCGTTTATAGAAATGAATTAATATTTTGATTTAAATAAATTGGTTCAGCTGAAAAAAAAAAGTAAACGAATAATTTCAACTCAGTTAATAGGGTTTGTTTTCTAGCTTAGAAATTTCGAGGACGAAATTATTTTAAGGGGGGAAGAATGTAATGTCTCGTATTTTTACGGTGTAATAATTAATTTATTTAATTTTAAAAATAGTGATTTAGAAATTTAAATGGTTATTTAATTAATTAATACTGAATATTTAATTAATATATAATATAATAATATATTATAATTTCGAAATAGTCGGAAATAGTAGAATTCACAATATTGTGTGAATTGGATCACTTAAATTATTTAATTCAGTTTAGAATTGAATTAGAATAACAAATATATTATTTAAACGACAGTTGAATGTATAATTTATATTATAATTATAATCGAGCTTGAAATGGCGCGGTAGTTCGTAATTTGGCGATTCGAACTTTAAAAGAATATACAGAAGTCGTTTTAAATCGGATTTCTGTGAAACAAGAAACGTTCGAACCTGGTGAACAATATTTTTCTAATGAAAGAGAAAAATGGGGATTTTGTCGTATAGATTTTTAGTTATGTCCAGATCAAAATTTAAAATAGTGGCTATGGAATTCATTTATAACGATTTATAAAAGGATTTCTATTTTAAATTGAATATCGATTAACTCTGATTTTTGAAATATCGAATTATAAATCCCGATATATATATTTTGCAGCTGAATATTATTTTATGTGAATATATACGATGATATTTATTTTTAAATATTTAATTTAATTATTTTTAAATATACATAAATATTTAATTGGTCTATTTAGAGCATTAAAAATAGCCAGTTTTACAAACAACCTCCGTTTCCGAAACTAATTTTGTTGGGTTGAGAATATTAAATTATTTTTAGATTTCAATTTTAGTGATTTTTGAAGTCAGTATGTGGCCGCACGGAATTTTAATGTGAAAAACAGTCGATAATTTGACTTTAAAAATACGTTGTGTTAGCAAACGGTGTCGGAATTCGACGAAACCACTTTCGTTGGGTCCGTAATGTCAAAATGTAGCTGCAAGTCTATTTTCGTGATTTTTGGGTATGGCATGTGATCGTACGGATTTTTAGAATATAAATACAAGTAATTGTTAAATAGAAATTAATATAAAAATCAATTAAAAATATATATACCCACCCTATAAATAACCCTTAACATCTCTAACCCTAAAACAAATTTCTTCACTTGGTCAAAATATCCGCCGCCATCAGCTCTCTTCCAAAGGTGAAGAATGAGCTTCAATAATTTCTCTAAATTCAAATAAAATACTAAAAATCACTGTATATATGTATTTGGATTCCTGAGCTTATCCACTTTAAACTAGCATGAGTTTTGTTGGCTTTCGATCAAAGTTCTGTCGCACCAAAATTATACAGCGTGTATTCCTAGATTTAGGGTTCGAATTTTGTTGAGATGGGAGCACTAATTCGCGGATTCAAGGTTTAATTTGAGTACGGGGGATCGAATCGAGCTTGCTGACCAAAATTGGTGTGATTCGATTATGTTTTGGTTCGCTGTTTTAAACAGTTGCGATGAAGATGAGTTCGAACGCATTTCAGATGCGTGTATCAAGTTTGATGCTTTTGTGATGAAGAGGAAGTGCTTTGAATGAGAAAAGTAACGGTGTAATTTGTTTTTGAAATCATCAAGAGGAGAGGGGGATTTAAGGATCTAAAGTGAGGAATCATCGGCCATTTATGGTTGCTGTGTACGGGTTGAACAACAATTCGAAGAGGAATGCGGCGAGTTGCTAATCAAGGTGATGGACTAATGTGTTTTGCGAAGTACAGGAGCTCGGTGGTGTTTGTTTTGGATTAAATGGAGATAAGAGCTTGAAAGGGGGATTTAAAGTTACCAGTTATGGGTGTATTGGAGGATACGGTTTATCAGAACGGAAAAGAAGTATTTGACGGCTTGGGCTTTTAATGGTGGAGTGGGCCGATACATATATAGGTAAGGCCCGAATTCTAAAAATAAATCAAGTTTATTTTAATTCAAAATTTTGTACAAACTTGAAAATTGAATATTTTATTTATACATTATCCGAATTCGGCGAAACAAGATCCGCTGGGAACGTATGGACGAGGGCTACACCATGGAACTGACTGGGAGTGAATTGGAATTCGTTACAATTTATAGCAAAATAAATTGTATGTCTGAATCAACCGATAGTTATCGTTATTTAACGATGATCGTCCAATGTGAGTAAATCTCACTAACTCTGTACAGTTTATATTTTTATAAATATAATCTAGTATTGATAAATGATGATTGATTGATGTGTGTTGATTTTGGTTGAACTGTTAATCAATTGGCTGAAATTATAGATAGAGTTATATATATATATAATCGATAATTATATATTGATTCTATTTATCAGAATATTTCATATAAAAATGAAATTGATGTTAGTTATATTGTTTAACATCTGTGAATGCAAGCAGATAGGTTGGAGGGATCCAACTGGATTCCTCAATATTATAATACTATCTGTTTTCATATATTGTGATATAAAATCTGTGATTGATTATGATGACATTGGTCATGTTATTTGGTATTTTAAATACCATATGAAACACCGGAATGTAAAAAGGGAATTTTCAAAGTAAATGTTGAAAATGAAATATTTATATATGAAATAAATAGGATATTATAAAATGTAATGTTTGGAAAACAAATATTGGAAAATATAATTAAGGAAATATTTGGGAAATGAATAGAATTATATAAAAGTATATATATATAATGAATAGAATTACATAAAATGATTTATATAAAATGAATTGAATTATATAAAAGGATATATATAAAATAAATAGAATTATATAAAAAGATTTATATAGAATAAATAGAGTTATATAACGGGAATTATAAATGAGATTATAAATATTGGAAATGAAATAAGATTTGTATGAATAATTCTGCAAATAAAAATATAAATAGAATTTGGGTTTGAGATATTGTTTTTAAATACGAGATCAAACTGTTTTGATTTTATAAAGAAATATTCTTCACATTCTATGTGAAAATTAGATTAAAGTAAATATTTTGCTTATAAAATATTTATAAAGGAAATAGGGTTTGAAATAGGAATTTAAAATGGAGTTAAAGGAATTAGAAACTGACTGGAGATTTGTTAAATTGAACAGCTATCTGGGTATCGAACTGATGTTGGTTTCGGCCTTCGGGGTTAATACATAGGGGGTTGTTCTCTTATTAGTTTATAGTTAGAGACTAATATATGTAAGAAGATAGTGATGCGTGAATCAGAAATGGAAACGTTTTCCAAAGTTTGTAACGTATATTTTCTAAAATTAGAGAATAAGGATTTGATAAATATATGGAAATGAGAAATGGGGAAATGAATAAATGTTGATTGATGATTGATCGATAAAATTTCCATCTGGAAATAATATCATTTTTTGCACACATGTTTTTCTTTGATTGTTAAATCACCGACTATCAAAGTTTTTGACCATTTTTCCGTCGTCAATACGGAGAGACAGGGATCAGATATATTATCTGAAATCAACTTCATACGGCATTAGCGTTGCGAATCAAATATGATGAAAATAATAGAAGACGGAGTTATGCAAGGGTTGTTCAGTAAATCCTAGGTAGAAATTGCCTAAGATGGATTTACAGAATAGTACCTTCGATCTATCCAGTCCCAGGACGACCCGTATAGAAGAATGTCTGACAGAGTATATTTAATATATCGCATAAGTTGATCTCTTCAAACGTACTTATGTTTGGTGGCGGAGAAATTCGTTTCTCTTAGTTGTATACCCATTGTATTTTTGAGGAAATCAATTTGTGATTTGGCTGGTATGACGATGTGACATTCAAAGTAAAGAAATGTGTGATCTGTACGTTTTGGCCTCAAGCCTCACAAACCGGAATGGTATAAAATCGGGTAGGACGCATGGCTAAGTGGTTAGCTTCCAATTAGGTGTATTGTCACCTGATCTAGAGAAATTCCATTTTACTTCTATAATCTATTTCGATGTTGTCCCTTTCGAGAAACGGTTGCTGATCCCAACCGTTGGTGATAATACATTCGGTACACTCAAGCGAAATGAGTGACCGGTTATGTTTAGCCTGGGTTACAAGATGTTCTTGTTGAACCCAGTGTATTCCTCTTTAGAGATACACTGTCGGAAGGTTGTCCCATACCTTGCCAGTTGGAATTCATTAACCAATAAGTGCCCGCGGTTTTTTATTATATAATATGTATGTGGAACGTGAGATGAAAGCGTTCTGCTAGATGATTATTATATTGTGGTTGATAGACACTATCATAATATCAAGGGAGTTTTGATATAAAAGATCCTTATTTCTTGTAAAAGGATGTTTGATGTTAAATCAAATGCTTTGGATTCTTATAAGGGAAAAACCCATTCCGTGTTATACAGCGTGGTCTTATGAGACATCGTTTATTTTCTCAAACTGTTTTAAATTGTTTACTCACACTAGTCCCATGACTGACCTGGAGTTTATTTTGTTTTGCATTCCCTAAACTCTTGGGTGCCCAATTTGTACAGGCAGTCAAGTAGTAAGAATTTTACAAATATACTGAAAGCTTGGAGCAGGAGGCTTCAGGATTATATAGCTATTGTTTATTTCCGTTGTCTTGTAAGTGCTATACTCTGATAATGTTACTATATACATATACTGATATTTTTTAAAGTTATGTATTTGTTATATATTGTTCGTTCCGCTATGAGATTCGAGTGTACTCTGATGTTGTATGTTCTTCTTCTTCTTATATTCTAAGTTTCTATATTATCTATTCTCACCCTCTAACTTCTTTCATGGATTATCCGGTGTTTTCAGTTCTTGGATGATAGACATGGTTGTATGTCGATATCCAAGGTCGCTAATTCCCCGGGTCGTTACATTATAGGTAAGAACAAGTCATAAACCCGATTGAGAAAAGATGAATAAGAATGGAAAATTTCCAAGATAAGATGAATAGAAAATCAGTAACAAAAGAAAATTTTCTTATGTGAACTGTGCTTGGATAGAAAAATAGGGAAACTTTATAAATAGTTACATAAAAACCCAAGTACGGTTAGAAAAAGGTTGGAAAAGAAAAACGGAGGATGCGGAATTTTCCGTTTTCCACCTTTTTGTGACATAAAAAATCGAATTTAAAAAATTATATTTTTCTAAATTTCGAAATTTAATGATGGTTGGTAGGGTTTTGGATGCAACAATTAGACGAACTATGCTCTTACTCTGTAAGAGTGTGGGAAAATTTGGGTGAGAAATGTTTTGATTTTTCAAAAATACTGCATTTATATAGAACTGAAAGTATATTTAGGATGTGAGCATCATGTTTTGAAAAGTTTGCATACATATAGGTGGTACCAAATTAGGCATACATGCATTACTAGGATGTATTTCTCTTTGCACATGCGCACAATGTTTGCAAAAATTGGGTGCACACATGATGGATGAATAATATTCGAGGGATTATCTATTTTACCCTCATCGAATTTCGAAGACGAAATTCCTTAATGGTGGGAGAATATAACACCCCGCAATTTTTCTAAACAGCATATAAATAACAATGCATATATATTAATGTTGAAATTAATAATACGCATGCAATTAATTACGTGCATGTGAATACATGCATAATTAAGAATAAATTTATAAATGGAAGGTTGTATTGTTTATGCATACAATAATTAAAACATACATATACATGAAAAAAATAAAAGAGAAAAGAGTGCATAACTTAATATGCAAGCAGTAAAGAAAGAATTGATGTGTAAATGCATGCAATAATGTTTAAAACGAGGAACATTGTGCAATAAAAAGAATAAATGCATGCAAGGGAGAAAGATTAATATGCTAATGCAATTAATTGTAGGAGAGAAGATGTGTATGACAAATAAGAATATTAATGCAAGATAAAAAAGGAAAAGTTAAATAAGAGTGCATGCAAATTAATAAATAAAAAGAAGAAAAAAAGCAAATAAATAAATGCATGAAAGAAAGAGATTACTATGTAATGCATAAAAAATAGTATAATATAGTGTACTAATTAGAAAAGCAAGAAAAAAGGCATTAAATGAATTAATAAGTATACAATTCGAATTGTATAAATAATATAATGACATATGGATATAAATGTAAAGGAAGAATGCATTAATGGAAAATGAGCAATCAATGCAATGCAATGTGAAGAGGGTTAAGGAAGTTTCTTTTAATTAAAGGAGCATTCAGTGTGAAAAGGGTTAAATTCTAGAGATTTCTTTTTTTAGTGAGGTGGTTGGTTCATATAGGTTTTAGATTAAATCCAAAGGGCCTAGCTCCTCTGACACACCTATAAATAGATGGCTAGGTTTTCTTTCACTCTTAAAATTTAAAAGGACACGCCAAAACTATGCTCCTTCTTCTTCCTCAAGAAACTACTCTCCTATTTCTTAGATCTAATCAATCCAAACCTTTTCTTAAAATAAAAGTTAGATCTAGGATTCTTCCGCTTCAAAATGAGAGAAAAGAATTTAGATCTGCAATATAGATGCCTAGATCTATGCTGCGCGAGAGGTGGGTATTGAATCTGACCTATTTTTGAGTTCTTCTTCCCTTTTTCTTTCTCTTTTCCCTTTCTTTTTGGGTTTAATTTATAGATCCATGATTCTTTAGGTCTTAAATTCAATTATGGAAATCATGGAGGAATGGATCCGATCAGATTCAAGATTTTGGAAAGCTTTAGGTGAGTGGGTTTAAATTATCCTTTGTGAATAATAGTATGTTTATCGTTTGATCATTCCCCATGAATATTCATAATGAATGTATTGGAAAAGTTAATTGATAAGATGGATATTTGCGCTAAAATGAAAAATTATGTTAGCATGTTGTGATATACATGGATATTGTTATAAATATTTATTTTGTGGACATGACAATTGGAATAAATGAGATTTTTGGGTAAATAGGACATTATTTGAGAACTAGGTTAATTACATGTACGAAGACATGCGAAGTATATTGGAATTTGGGCATAATTTGTAATGAAATTTTGGGAACATAACATGTATTGTGGTTGGAAACTTTAATTTTGGGACATAATTTATGATTGGGAATTTTGGGGTAATTGGCGCATAACTAGAGGTCTTAATTTAAGATATTAATGAAAATATATGAGAATTGAATTGAAACAATTAGACATGTTTAGATGATGAAAAAAAGAAAAAAAAAGAATTTGGGAAGATTAAGACATGTAGGGTTGATATTACCTTAAGATAAAATAAATTTTGTATTGGAAAACATGCGATAAATGTTAGGCATAATATGTAAGAAAAGAATGCAGTAAAATTCTAAAAAAAATAAATATGCCTAAAACTGAACTGCGCCTAGGCACGAGGTTAAGTTGCATTAGTGGTGGAAGTCTGCCTGGACCCAACCGGCATATCCAGCAGCCACTAATGTTGAACCTAATGTGAGAGGTCTAAGTGCGCAAATATGAGACAGGCTATGACATGAGGTTAGGCCCAACTTGTGGAAGAAGTCTGCCCAGACTCGACCGGCATATCGAGCATCCACACGTTGTAGGCCTAATATGGGAGGTCTAGCCCATTATAAACCATAAATGGACATGGTAATGAATTGGATTACTTAACCTAACCTAATCTATAGGGGTTGTATGAATATGAACTAAAGTTAGGATTAAGTAAAAATTGGTTGGACAGTGGGTGGGCTAAGCAAATCTGAGGGGGTGGGTAACATTTACATATAGGCCAGCAAACATAGCCCGATAAGGTTATGTAATTAAAGACACCTAGTGGTATACAAAACCGGTAAAAACAATAAAGTTATGTAATTAAAGACACCTTTAAGGTAAGCATAACTTGCAGAAATGATATTCACCTATTATAAACAAGTAACATTAATGAAAATATTGTATAATAGGTAAACTTGTCCCAGGGACAAGTAGGGATTATAACTTAGGTTATAATAAGTTAGCAAGAGAATGGGATAACTAGTGAATTGAATTAAGGGACACTTAACTGTAAATTAAGTAATCAGTAAAGGGGAAAACCTGAAACATTTAAGAAAAGAAAAGGAGGAAAATATATTGTATTTAATTATAAATTAAGTAATCTATAAACTTGGGAGTCTGAAACCCGTTGATAAGAATGTTTAGGCTTGTCCTAGGGACAAGAGGAAATTATAACATAGGTTATAATAAACGGGTAGAGAAACTTATTAATGGTCCTTAGTTAATAGAACTAAGTTAATAAGTAAACAACGATAAGTTGTATTGACAACATAAAATGGAATTATGATTAAATGAGAAAGAATGAGGAAAACTTATGAAATAAAATAAGTTATATTTAATCATAAATGGTAAGTTACATGTTAGTTAGAAAACATGTGAATTGGACATACTTAATTACATATTAAGTAAAACATCTTGTTGTAATGATGAAATCAACTAGAAAATATAAAAGAGATTGTGGATTACAGATCTTGAGCCACAATCTAGAGAATAACATGTTGTGGGATCATTAATAAACTTAAATGGGTTAAGTTATATGACTGAAATTAATAAGCAAGAGAAACTTGGTAATTTGAATAAGAATTCAATGTGAATAAGAATAACCCAGTTAAATGAAAACTTGGTGAGGTAAGGCAAGCGCATGAAAAAATGTTTAGACATAGGGTCTAACAACATATTAAAGTGAGACGCTTGGGACCAATTCGCACGTTTAAGGGTGAATAACCCAACGGGGTAGATCATCGTGGTGTTATAAGGCATGAGGGGAGCACACATTCATTTGATTGTTCTAACGGCTCCGAAGGACTGTAAGGGGAAGCACGCAGCTTCCTGAGGGGCGTGAGGTGCTCCTAGTGTTCCTCTGTGCGGTGGCAGATGTCTTAGGTTGTGCTCGCAGAGGTTGGTTCTGCGCGTAACTACTAGGTGGGTGGGCCTTGACTGCAAATGTAGCTATGAAGTCATAATGCTGTGATGAGGTGATTCCAGAGTGATTCGGCGGTTGCCTCACGAGGAGGTAGAGAGGGTCATGACCAACAAGGATAGTAGACCGTCGGATACCCGTCATCGGTAGCCAGCGGGATGAGAAAAGACTAGAGCTAAAGCCAAGATACCATTTCACCTTTCACTATCGAGGTACGGGGTTGAGGGTAGACGCTACATGGATGTTTAGGTTAGTTATTAGTAGCGGCGGTCGCTTAGCTCTTGTAGTCTTTACTAGTTGAGGGAGGGGTCGAGGTGGGGCCATATCCACCATGGAAAACAGACTCGAGCAATATCAGTATTTGGGACTATGATGTTTTGATTTAAATAAAGTTTTTTATTTCGCTGCTATTTTACATGTCTGTCTTGTGCTATTATGTTCTTATTTACCTATAACGCTTCACGGAACTTAATGCATTCCATTAATGAGTGACACTAACAGACGTGGGGTGTTACATTTGGTATCAGAGCATATGGTTATAAGATCGGGTAAAATACTTTGAAAATGGTTTTCAAAAAGGTCTTAAAAACAAAATATTTTAAAATAAAAAGTCTATTTTTGAAAAGCATATTTCCCAAAGCCATAAATATCTTCTCGATTCTCCGCTTGATTCCTTTTCCTTTTTGTTCGAGGAACCATTTCTTCCCGGAAGGGTATCCCTATTTTGGCATGGTTCCGTAGGCATGTTAAAACTACGGTACATTTCGAAGGGCAAAGAAGTGCCTAACCTCCATCTTTAGCCGCAGTGGTTTCACCTACGTCTTATTATCTCTCAAGCCTCGAAAGGATTTCCGTGCGATGGAGGTCGTTTTCAAGAGACTTGTTAGCCTGTTGCATAAGGATGGTAAAAAGGAGAATAAGCGAGTTGGGGCTAAGGAGTACAACCTAAAGATGAAAGAAAATGGTGGCTTAAGAAATGATTATAAATGAAAGAAGAAAAGAGGAAATACCATAACATCGGAAAGGTGTGTCATCCGAAAAAGGATTGCAGAAAGAGGAAAGGTGTTGTTACCACTTTGGTAAGGTGGGACACCTTATTAAGGAGGGCCCAAAGAGACAAGGACAAGGCCAGAAGGCAGGAACTTCTAGGGGGCAAGATAATGTTCTCATAGCTGGTGGACAGGACAGGGGTAGGAAAGTTTCCATCGAAAGATTGAATTCTATTTATGATCATCCTATTAGGATTCTTTTTCTGATGCTTCGCATTCTTTTGTATCTGATCTTTTAGTTGAGTCTCTGCACCTAGATATTAGTATGGTTTTGGATCCTGTTATTGCCTCAAACCCCGGTGGAGGTACGGCTCATTTATTGATGATTTGTCGGGGTTTGAGAATCTTTGTGTTAGGTGTCGAGTTTGATTGCGAAACATATGTTCTTGATTTCATAAGATACGGTTTGATTCTAGGATTGATAGGTTAACCATGTATGGAGCCATTCTAGATTGTGAGAGAAGGGTCATTAGACTTCTGACTTGCCATAGAAAGACTCTTGAAATTTCTTATGACCCCAAAAGGGTCTGTCATGCTTAGTTCTCCTAGAACCTATTGATATATTTATCGATGATTTGCGACATGTGACTCCTAAAAGAAAAGATGGAAACCTATTGAAGACAGTCCTTGAGGAAGCCCATCATTATAAGATGACTATTCATTTAAGAGATGATAAAATGAATAGAGCTCGAGGTAGTGAAGCCAAACTTGCGAGAGGAAGTGGAAGTACAGAAGAAAGCAATGATAGGACGAGTTCCGTCTTGCATACTTGGATCGGATGTTAAGAAATCGTGCAATAAAGAAGTCAAGCTAGTAAGAGTGTAATGGGGAAAGGGCCGCAAGCACGCTACTTGGGAGGCTGAAGACAAGATTCGCGCTTCATATCCTTTCCTTTTTGAGAATATGTCCTTAACTTCTTTTTCCAAGCTTCGAATTAATACTTGTATCTATCGTTTGAATATCTCCTATAGTTTGAGTCTTTAGGCAGAAAACTAATGAATGTAAACATGTGTTTGAGACATGTTATATTTGATGGACGCAAGTGGTTGCTAGTGATTGCTCATGGATGGATATACACACAATATGCACTAGATCGGCTCAATCACTTACATTTTGCATATTGATGTGTGTACATTTTAAATTTTAAGGATGAAAATGGGTGTATCGTTGCATTGATGTTGCATTTGGATGGATGATTGTGCACGCATATAGTGCTTATATGTTATGCTAGGATGATTTGCATACATTTTGGTTGCATGGCACAAACATACATTGCATTAAGGAGGTCAACTGAATCAGTAGACCGCCTAATCTTTCGCATTAGTTTACGGACATATACACACACTATTGCGTATGTTCATAAAAATATTAGAAATTCCATAAGGACAATGAATGCCTGTGATTTCTATGTGGATGTATGATTGTTGGATGTTAGGATATACATTCTTCTAAACTTAGAGATTTTGGGGACGAAATCCTTTGAGTAGGGGAGAATGTTGCACCCCAAAATTTTAACGACACTACAGATGATGAATAAAATAATAATTAGTGTAAAATACACTATTAATAATGAATTAAGTAAAACGTACTGCGCTATTGCGTCCATCTCAAAATTTTGGTCAAGATAGACACTTGGTTTGCGTAAATCGGACATCGTATGAAGAAGTTATTAAGGTTTGAAGTTTATATACACATAGGAAGAATATATATATGTATATAATAGGTTCAGAAATTCAAAAAAGGGTCCAGAAATTTGAAATTCGGTTCAAAATTCGAAATTTGGGAAGGCGGCGGATTTTCCACCTAGGCGGGTCTACCCACTCAAAGGGGGGTCGACCCACCCCTGACAGATCTGGGCGACATACTTCATTTTGTATCTGGACACCTTTCTGAACAAGATTCATTGAACCCTAGGCCATATAAAGGACCCTAGACCTAGGTTTTATTCATCTAAAAATAATGCTGACGGCGAAGCTCTGTTGCAAAGAAAATTAAAATGGCCTTCTTCTAAATCAATTTAAAGAAGATTATACATATTCGAAGATTGCTACAACAAATTCAACGATGGCTACAACAGCTTACTCAACATGTTCTTCACAGTAATTTGGATCCATTTCCTTAGATCTATTCACTGTGAGTTCATGTTATTTTTAGATCTAAATATTTAAATAGTAATCTGGATATTTATGTAAAAATTGGATCTTGAATCGGTACCTAATCAGTTCTATTATGACACAACTATCAGAACTGCTTTTATATCCGCCGCAATGTTAAATCTTCTCATAATATGCCTATTCAGTTTATGCCTATTTCTATCAGTTTATTGTTGATTTGTTATTATGCATGTTCTCGATTCTTTTCTCTCCCTCTTCTCCCTTTTTATTTTTAGATAGCCAGGCTACCTTCAAGCCTAGGCCTAACTCTGAGAAATGCGAACATGCGAAATTGGGAATAATGGGGAAAGACATAATTTGAGGCATAACTGATATTGGAAAATATGGATCTAAATCTAGGCATAAATTTCGAAATATACGAATATGGGTTTGGGGGCATATGTCTTATTGGATAAAATGAATTTAGGCATACGTTGGAAAATATAATTTGAGCATAAATAAGGACATGTGTAAGTACTGATTCGGGACATAAATTGGGACATATGTGAATATGAATTTTAGGCATACATTGGAAAATATGCGAATATGGATTCGGATATACATAACCGGTGGAAAATGTAATAAATTTATGTAATTAAAGACACCTTGTAGGGTAAACATAACTTGTAGAAATGATAGAATTAGATATGCGTAATAATCTACTAAGTAAATAATGATAAGTTGTAATGACGGTGTAAATTGAACTTATGATTAAATGAGAAAGAATGAGGAAAACTTGTAAAATAAATAAGTTACATTTAATCATAAATGGTAAGTGACATGTTAATTAGGAAACATGTGAATTGAGATATACTAAGGAGAACATGTTATTGTAATGATGTAACCAAGCAAGATTATAAAATAGATTGTGGATTACAGATCTTGGGCCACAATCTAGAGAATAACATGTTGTGGGCTTATTAATATACTTAAATGGATTAAGTTATATGATTGAAATTAATAAGCAAGAGAAACTTGGTAAATTGGAATAAGAATTCAATATGAACGGAAACAACGAAGTTAAATGGGAACCGAGTAAGGTAAGGCAAGCGCGTAAAAGAATGTTTAGACATAGTGTCTAACAACATATTAAAGAAAGGCGCTTGGACCAGTCCGTATGTTTGTGGGTGAATAACCCAATAGGGTAGGTCATCGAGGTATTATAAGACACGAGGGAAGCGCACATTCATCTAATTTTTATTACGGCTCCAAAGGACTGGAAGGGGAAGCACGCGGCTTCCTGAAGTACGTAAGGTGCTCCTAGTAGTCCTTTATGTGGTGACAGATGTCTTAGGCTGTACTTGCAGAGGTTGGGTCTGCGCGTAACTACTAGGTGGGTGGGCCTTAACTGCAGATGTAGCTATACAGTCAGAATGTTGTGACGAGTTGACACTAGGGTGATTCGACGGTTGCCTCACGAGGAGGTAGAGAGGGTCACGACCAACAAGGATAGTAGACCGTCGGATATCCGTCATTGACAGCCAGCAGGATGCGAAAAGACTAGAGCTAAACCCAAGATATCATTTCACCTTTCACTATCGAGGTACGGGGTTAGGGGCAGATGCCACATGGATGTTTAGATTGGTTGTATTAGGGGCGGTCGCTTAGCTCTTGTAGTCTTTACTAGTTGAGGGAGGGGCCGAGGTGGGGCCATAGCCACCAAGGAAAACAGACCCGAGGAATATCTGTATTTGAAGGCACTTAAAAGCGGCATGTACAGGTATGGAAAGCTCCCAGCCGAGTTCCATGTTTAGCCCTGCCACGGAACTCGGTGCACATTAGTGGACGTGCGATTGAGGCATCTAGCTACAATTACAGTACATACGTGGGACAGTCTAGATACATGCATATCTGCTCTGGGTGGTGTATTGTAGACTAGAGGGCACTATTCTGATAAGGAATCTGATTCGATCGATGGTGGCAATCCATACGCTTACATAGCATAGTAATGATAGATATATGCGGAATGTAATAACATTTTATATAGAGATCTATACGTCACTCTGGTGTAAGTTGAGGGACTGCATTCATTACGGTGGAAACTGTGCAATTGGGGTACCATAGGGTGTATCTCACTATTGAGAGATAGCTACATATATTTTATTAGGTGAATCCATGGGAAAGTAAATGGGTACGATGCGCGTATAAGTCTTGAGTGCTATTAACCCAACTAACCTAATAATCAAGAAAATGTAATGGAACGGTATTAGTAGGGATCATTCTACTTCTGATATACTGGTATCTGCGCGGTGCATAGAAATGTATTTAAGAAGCGCAATATATCATGTTCATCTTAACTTGCTCAGTTCACACTTGTTATTGTTACTGTTATCTTGTTCTTCCCGTTTTATATATACCTGCCATGGTACTTTTATTTATTTATATTTAAAAGTAACAGGACTCGCCATACTCTATGTTTGACCCTTTTTGTTTCCTCTTCTCTATCTTCTGCCCCCCCCCCCCACCTCACCCTCAGGTTCTCAGGGTGGAAGTGCTTAGAGTTGATTTGGATTCTTTCAGTTAGTTGGGATTTTGGATATAGATGTACTGCTTTGACTTCTTGTCAACTCTCTCATGGCTTTGCAAGGGAAATATGGTTTTATGCTTTTGTATTCTAATATTTTTGGCAAGACAGATTTTTAATGTAATTAGTTACTTATGATGTAAACTCAGTATTTGGGACCATGATGTTTTGATTTAAATAAAGTTTTTAATTCCGCAGCTATTTTATATGTTTGTCTTGTGCTACTATGTTCTTATTTACCTATAACGCTTCACAGAACTTAATGCATTCCCTTAGTGATTGACATTAACGGACGTGGGGTGTTATAGATCATATGCCATAGTCAAGTGCATCCAGCAGGAGGCTGGTGCTCGATCCACGGAATGACGCAAACCGTTGCAAGTTCTAAGGGCTCGGTCTAGATGCGATCACTTACTGTTGCTAGGTGCTTCAGACACGACGAATGATGTTCGAAAGAACCTCTCAGTCCCGATGTGATCGCCTATTATGGATGAGTGTATCCGATACAGAAGAACTAATGTTCACCCTGCAGAATGATGCAAACCCAAGAAAAATCTATCAAGATAACCTTTCAGTCCGGCTGTGATCGTTTACCATAGTTAAGCGTATCCGACACGACGAATGATGGTGGAACTACGCAAATAAAAGTCCCTCCATAGCAAGGGCACCCTCAATAGCAAAGGTAAAAGTCCCTCCATAGCAAGGGCGCCCTCCATAGCAAGGGTAAAAGTCCCTCCATAGCAAGAGCACCCTCCATAGCAAGGGTAAAAGTCCCTCCATATTAAGGGCACCCTCTATAGTAAGGGTAAATCCAAAGTCCTCCCGCAGCATAATAAAAAATCCCTTCATAGCAAGGGAAAAACCCCCATAGCAGAGAAAAATCAAAATCCTTTGTGTTAGACTTCTACGCCAACACAGAAGGTCCACCTCTCCACAGAAGAAATCAACAATGCCTAAAAAAGTCTATAATGTTGATTAAATCGACATGAAAAGACAAACACTAGGTTATAGACGACCTCTCCAGAGTAGGGGCATTCAATGGAGTCTCCGATGTGAGGACTGATCGTCGAAGCGGACAAACATTGAGTAGCAAGAGTCCTTTCCACGGCAAAGACTAACGACGACTCCCTAAGTTGGGCACAGATATCCAAGACTTCTCCGAAAGGAAGTAGAAAATAAATCACAAATACGTATTTTTCAAATGTGAAAACTCATACACCATCATATAAGTCGATTAAAACAATGATGTTTGAAATCCACAGTTAGCTTGTATCGATTAGGTGACCTCAAGCGTCAACGCGAATTCGAATTATAATATCATGCTTGGGCAGATAATATTCGACGAGTTATAAACCGTTGAATATAATATCCCTGTGCAAACATTTATTCAATTCAAAATTGAAATTCGCTATAATTCATTTTCTAATGATCAAACTAATCTGTTGTTGGTTTGAACGATCGATAACAAAGTATAGTCCAAAATCGGGCAAGTACTTGTTTTAATTACAGAACAGGTGGCATGAAGCAATTCACACTCCAATGCAATATCAGAAATCAACAAGTTAAGTTGAGATCCTGGAAAATCATTAGCAGTACTAGAATACACTAGAATTCATGATACCAGATTGAACAACGTGAAGATGCGAACAAATCCAGATTGTAATCTGTTCTACAAAGATTATCAATTCCAATCAAGGAGAAGTTCACCAATTACAATGTTCATTTCGAAGCCTGTATTTCTCGCAAATAAGAAGTACAGGCTTCGAGGGGCAAATGTTAACCCCGTTCTTAGAATGCGGTTCGGAACTAAGAAATATTCACGAATGGCGACAAACAGCACAACTGACTCAAGTCATTTCCACGACGCGGTTCTAAGTCGTTAAATACGACATGAGTCCAAGACATTCACAAAAACCACATGGCACAAGAACTCAGGACGATGAGACTATGCAAATTGATATGCATGCCATAAGTCACGCCTCTAAATCCATGACGTTAACGTCTTTGAACTACTCAAGCCATGAAACACTGAAGCTATATTTATACCGCATATACTTGTATGGCCATTTCCAAGTTATGCCACGTGTTCAAAGAATGGTGATATGTGATATCAGGCAGTACTGTGCTGAAGCCAACTGTTGTCATGCACGATATGATTCTCACGACATGAACACGACCATGTCGTTATGCCTATGTCGCTACAATCATTTCGTGTTAGCGACATAAGCATGTCGTTCCAGTTGATGATGTGTGTCCAACTCATGGCTCAAGTGGTTCTTTCATATCATTCATAATAGGTCGTCATTTGTGAATCAATGCGTTAATGTTAGAAAGTGCTCATGTCGCAAGCAAGACATGAAAGCCGTGCTGCATCTTTTGTGCTGATATCATGTCGCAAGTATTGTTCATGGCGTTCCAATATTCATACCGTGCCAAGTCGTATGTCATTCACATACAAAAAGCATGTCACAAGGGATCGTATACATATTAATATAACCAAGGCATGATGTATAAAACACCTGGATAAAAGCAACTGCATGGCGAGACGTAAAGGTATATATCAGGCCGCATGTCATTTGCCAGCTGTCATCCGGGTCATGCCGTGGGAAGGAAGACATTTGCTCTTGGTCCAAGAAGTCATGTCGTGAAATATGAACACGCAACATGTCAATAAATAGATGTTCCCATTCTAAAGAAAAGTGTACATAGCTTACTTTAGCATTTCACTCCAAAAGCACAAGCTCGCATGACACGTCAGCAACCGTGAGCTGTTGGCCCAGACCATTCATCCAAGTCGTGTACCTTGTCCACACAAGTTTCATATAAAGCATATAACAGATAACGTGAACGCAGCAGCTGGTAACGGGATGAGTTCTTTAATCATTAAAGTGAGCATGTGGGAACAGCTGTTGCTAGCTATGAAGAGAGAAGGCGCATATATGTATATGGATCGTGAAATGAGTATAAAGCAAGTCGTTCCTTTATCATGTCATGTACATTATTTTAACAACCCGAATTCCAATAAACCGAGTTTTTTTCTCCAAATTTCTATCCATCGAAACCCATGTTGGTTGCTCTGGTATCCTGTAGAAAAGACAGAGATATAAAATATATCAGAGCTCAGAAAATATCTCATAGCGGAATGGATAAAGTATAATATAATCAAAGTATAGCCTTACCATGGTAATAATATTGCATAACCAGTATCCAAAGCTATCATATCTTTGCCACAAAACTAACCTTCGAGTATGTTATGAAGAGAGTCAGAACACAAGTTCTGGTGACTGGATTTAAACTATACACTTTGGATAATCCTACATATACCATTCAATCACATTTTCTTATTTATTAGGTTACTTGGGTTAACAGCACTCAAGGCTTACAAACACGTCGTACCCATTTACTTCCCAGTGGATTAACCTAATGCAATATATATGTAGCTACATCCAATATTGAGGTACACCCCATGATACCTCACTGGAACCATCTCCATCATAATGCCACAAAAATGAACGCAGTCCCTCATCTTATGCCGGAGTTACATACAGATCTCTACATAATAATGTTATGTTCCGCATATATCTGTCATTACCATGTTATGTAAGCGTACGGACTGCCAAGGTCGATCGAATCAGATTAAATCCCAGAGTAATGCCTTCAAGTCTACGCTACACCACCAGAGAGGACATGCATGTATCTAGACTTTCCCACATATGTATCGTCAATCGTGTTTAATGCCTTAACTACACATAACCTCTAATATGTACTGTGTTCCGTGGTAGGGCTGTACGAGAAACACGGAACTCGATCAGAGGCTTTTCCGTATCTGTACAAGCCCGCTTTTAAGGGCCTCAAAATGCAGATATCCCTTGGGTCTGTTTTTCATGGTGGCTATGGCCCCACTTCGGCCCCTCCCTCAACTAGTAAAGACTACAAGAGCTAAGCGACTTTCCCCTAATAAACAATCTAAACATCCAGTTGGCGTCTCCCCTCAACCATCGTACCTCAATAGTGAAAGGTGAATGACATCTCAGGTTTAGCTATAGTCTTTTCGCATCCCATTGGCTGCCAATGATGGGTACCAGACGATTTACTATCCTTGTTGGTCTTGACCTCACCTCCTGTTGAGGCGACTGCCAAATCACCCTAGTGTCACCTCGTCACGGCATTCTGACTACAACGCTACTTTTGCAGTCAAGGCCCACCCACCTGGTAGTAACTCGCAGACCCAACCTATGCGAGCACACCTAAACATCTGCCACCCACACAGGACTACCAGGAGCACCATACGTATCTCAGAAAGCTGCGTGCTTCCTCTTCCCGTCCTTCGGAGCCGACAGAATAATGAGATGGGTGTGCTCTCCCCTCGTGCCTTATGACACCACGATGATCTACCCTATTGGGTTATTCAACCTCAAACATGCGGATTGGTCCAAGCGTCTCATTTTAATATGTTATTAGACCCTATGTCCAAACATTCTTTTATGCGCTTGCTTTACCTCATCAGGTTTCCATTTGACTTGGTTATTCCCATTCACATTGACTTCTTATTCAAGTTACCAAGTTCCTCTTGCTTATTAATTTCAGTCTTATAACTTAACCCATTTAAGCTTATTAATAAGCCCACAACATGTTATTCTCTAGATTGTAATCCAAGGTCGTAATCCACAATCCATTTATGTTCTTGTTTGATTTCATAGTTACAATAACATGTTCTACTTAATATGTAATTAAGTATATTTCAAATGTTTTCTGTTTAACATGCCAGTCATTATTTATGATTAAATATAAATTATTTCATTTCATAAGTTTGCCTTATTCTTTCTTATTTAATCATAATTCCATCTTATACTGTCACTACAACTTATCGTTGTTTACTTATTTACTTAGTTCTCTTAACTAAGGTTTACTAATAAGTTCCCTTTTCATAAATATAACTTATGTTGCTCTTATCAGCATATCTCAGATTCTCGTTCTCACATATAACTTAATTTACAACTAAGTACAGGTTATATTATTACATAAGTTATTCCAATTTCCTTATTATTTATTATAACCTAAGTTATAATCCCCACTTGTTCCTAGGACAAGCCTACCTATTTTATAGCATTCTCATTAATGTAATTTATTTATAATAGGTTATTATCGTTCCCTGTTCATTCCATTTCTTTTACTGTTGTAATTATCTTCCATTCATTTCCATTAATCACAGTTAGTGCCATTTAATTCTATCCTTATATATATATATATATATATATATATATATATATATATATGCTTATGTACAACTCCATGGAGATATATGCCACTGAGCGTGAGAAGTTGGGACTAATTCAAAATGAAATGAGTGCTTCCAAGCAGTCGTCATTGGTGTTCAAGCTAGGTTTTCTAAATATTAGTAAAAGCAATGTCCCGAGGCCTAAAGAAAAATCAAAAGCAATCAGTTCTCCTAATCCTCCATGTAATGGCAGCCCAACTTCTCCTTTCTCTGGTAATAAAGTAAATGAAATACCCAAAAGGAAAGCTGGGCCTTACGACCATATTAAACCTCCTCCAGGTTACAAAGCTCCTCCAGAACCAATCATTAATTCGCCGCTAGTTGTCTCTTCTTCTAGTAGAACGTCACGAAGTGCTCCAATTACAAGAAGCAAGAAAATTGAACTTCTCAAAGGTCTTGACGATGATATGGGCTGAAGTTTTGAGCATTTTCACCTATTTGTCATGTTATTTGATGTTTTAATTAAGTAATGATTCTGCATGTCATATGTTGTAATGATTAATGTTAATTGCGGTTCCTTCCATGTGTGAAGAACCATTAGCTGGTATGTGAACCGCATATCACCAGGAACACCTTGTATTTCTTTTTTTTTAATAAATAAAAAAGTGTTACGGATCAGTATAAAAATCAGTCGACCTTACCAATAAAAAAAGACCTCTCACGTTAAGCCTACCACATGTGGATGCTGAATTTACCAGGCGGTTCCGGGCAGACTTCTTCCACAAGTTGGCTTAACCTCGTGTCTTAGCACCGTTACATGTTTTATTTACGCACCAGACCTCTCATATTAAATTAACAACTTGTGGATGCTGGATTTGCCAGGCGGTTCCGGACAGACTTCTACCACAAGTTGAATTTAACCTCGTGTCTAGGTGCGTTACAGTTTTCTATTTACTGTAAATTTAGGCATATTATTCTTTCCACATTTTTACCACAACCTATTTTACATGTCATCATATTAAGCCCATTTTATGTCATATGTTCTTCCTAACATATAATTAATTTCATCCTAAAATAACATGTGATCGTCAAATCATATACTTATTCTAATTTAACATGTAATCATTTATTCAAATCTAACAAATTAACATGTCATTTTCTCAATTATACAGCTAATAATTCAAGTACATAATATGCCATAAGTGAATCATGTAATTACAACAGTAATCGTTACACATATTTTAACAAGTTTGTATTTCAACAAATGAACATTTCCACATATTAAATGTTTCAACATATGAATTTTCCAACATATTAATATTTTAACATATTAATATTTCAACATGTCATATTAGCATTTCATCACTTTACATTGCATAACAACGAGGAATGTTAAACGATAATATATCATTATCAAAAATGATATAACTTAAATCCACTCACCTAAATTGCTTTCCAATTCCTGAACCTGGTCCAGATCTATCATTCTATGGTTTTCCCTAACTGGATTTAGAACCTAACAACCATGGATCCACAATTCTTACTAAAAGAAAAAGGGAAGAAAGAGGAAGAAAATTTGAATAGACCAGATCTAAGAATATACCTTACTTCGCATATGATTCTGAACACCTTCTTATTAATTTTCATTCTTTTCCTCCAGATCTTGATTCAGAATTTTCCTAAATTATTATCTTATTTTTCTACAGAGATTTGAGGAGGAGGAAGAATGGCAGAGCTTAGACGTTGTCTCAGAGAATGTGAGATTTAGGCTAGGCTCTGCTAGTCTATTTATAGGTGTTCAGGATCTTATCGTACACGCAGCGCTGAGTCAGCATTGAACCTAGTTAAGAAAATAGTCCAGATACACTAATGAATCTTCCTAGATTCGGGGGGTGTCGACACTGGAGTCAACACCGGGGTATTCGGGTGTCGACACCGCTGGGTCCCACGAGCTTATTTGGTGCAGAAATTTGATTTTCGAATGTTTGAATTTCTGGAATTTATTTATTTGTTATATTCACATGTAATCTTCTTATGCATATACAAATCTTTTAATGACCATTTTACGCATATATATATATATATATATATATATATATATGTGTGTGTGCACAACTTTTGTTTCGTTTTCAAAATTCAAATGGTGTTGCACCGTTATTTGATTATTGCCATATTTCCTTAATTGCAGCTTTATCTTGAACTTTATCTCTTGTATATACATTTTTGCACACACACACACACACACACACACACACACACATATATATATATATATATATATATTCTCATATATATATACATATATTTTCAATATTTCCTTCTATGTATATTTTTCCTTATATGTGCGTTTATACATTTTTTTCCTCTTTAGAACATGTATTATTTCAGTCGTTCCCTTAAAATAAAAATATGACGGCGACGGGGATCGAACTCTGTACTTCTTATGTTCAAGTCAAATGCTTTAACCAACTGGGCTACTAAGGCTATTGTTAACTAGGCTTAGAACAATGGCAGTTATTTTTCCCTTCCTATTCCTCTTTTTCATGTTTGGTACAATATTACATTGCATGAATCTTTTTCTTTTATTTCTCCTTTATTATTAATGCATAATTAGTGCATGCAGTATATTTACACCGCATGCAACCAATCCTTTCTTTCTTCTAATGCATGCATTACATTTTTATCTGCATAAATCTTTATTTTATCCTTCATATATACATTTATGTATGTGCATATATATATACACACACACACACATGCATTATTTAATTATTAAATTGTCATAAAATGCAGGTGTTACAATTATCATGCCGCATCATTTTATGACGCGAGTATGCCAACCATACGCCAGTTGTAAAGCGCATTTAGCCAACTGTACCAGTATATTTACATTCCACTCCTCTTTAAACACTCCTATAAATACCTCACTACACCATACTTGAGGGGATCAATTCTTCTACCCCGAAGGGCCACCAAATCATTTCTCCAACACTTCAAGCTTTATTCCAAGCTCTATTAATGGCCGCTAAGGATCAATCAACTCCTCTCCAACAACAAATGGATCAAATCTATTCCAAACACCATTAAAGTTCACTCAAATTCAATCAAAGCTTCTCTAATCTTCTTCATACGCCATGAGAAATCGCTCTAACTCAATTCAAGTGATCTCCGACCGTTATTAATCTTCTCTAAAGCCCAAAATCTAATACAATGGAATCAAGGAGAAGCATCCAAACGCCTAAGTGATTGAAGATCTACAAGATAACTTTCACAATTCGTGTGGTCCAATCCATTCCTCCATGAATTCAAGTGAGGTCTAAAGATAAAAAAGAGTAAAAAGTAGAGGATCATTATGAGAAAGAGAATGAGTGATATAACTGAAATGTATGACGCGATGAACTTTGTAAATCTCTCCAAGATAATGAAAATGCTCCAATAGTGGACATAGGTTTAAATCGACCGAACCACTTTAAAAACTCCTTGTTCATTAATTTTTGCTCTTTATTTTGAATTATGTGGCTCCATTTTCTAATCAAACCATTTGGTGAAGTGTTTTCACAAAACCTTCGGTGTTTAGGCAAATTTTGGTTTCAACAATATCGAAGGCCTCGACGGATGGGAAAGCGATAAGAACGAAGCTGATGTCCAAGACTCAAAGCTAAAAGCCAAAAGTCTTTCCGATCAGGATACCCAAAGAGTTATCAATCCTGCCAAGGGGGCACCTCCTCATGGTGGAGACAAAAGACCTAGATCCTCTAAATGCGATCACTCGCCAAGACGAGCATCCAGGAAAGAGATCGAAGTCCGCTCTACGGAACAACACAACCCGGAAGAGTACATCAAGGATATGATAAATCAAATCATGAAAGATAGCTTGGCCTACAATGACAGCGAGAGAGAATGGGACTTCTCCCCTAGAAAAAATCTGTTCACTGAAAGGATCCGCAAAGAAAAGTTCCCTAAAAAGTTCAATCACCCTACTATGCCTCCATACAACGGGATTCCTGATCTGAATTATTTCCTTTATAAATATGAATGGCACATAAATGCAGCCAAAGCGACGGACGAGATCAAATGCCTATGCTTCCCAGCTCTCTATCTAGAAGGAGTGGCATCATTATGGCTCACGAGGTTGCCGCCCAAATTCGTTGACCGATTTGACGATGAAATTCAAGGAACAGTTTAGGTTGCAAACTACGAAGACTAAGGATGTTATTTCTCTGAAATCAACGAAACAAAATCTAGGAGAATCTATTAAAGCTTTCCTCAAGAGGTTCAACACAGTCTTATCTGAGGTGGGGAATCCTGAACCCCACGTGATATTAATGTCTCATCGATGCCATAGATGAGAAGAGCGAATTTGGTAGACGGATTAAAATGAAAGAACCAAACACACTTGAGAAATTCTATAAAAAAAGCAGAGGAGTACATGAGAGTGGACAATAATCCTATTTTTCTTCAGATTATTAATGGTAACCAACTTCTCGAAGCTCCCAAAAATGCTGCTATTCAATACAATCAGAAGAATCCCGGAGGTCAAAAAAGAGGAAACGACAGGAAAGATAATCGAGATGGCAAGAAGACTCGCTTCTTTACACCCGCTGAGTTCACCCCTCTAAATAATACTCCGAAAAACATTTACTTCACCAGTAAAGATGCAGAACACTATCCAGAACCACCATCACTGTCTAAGAGAGCCGCGAGTTCTAGATAATTCTGTCATTTTCATAATCAACCTGGGCATGACACCAATGAATGCCGACTCTTAAAGAACCTCATCGAGGAGCTGATCAGGAAAAACAGACTACATCAGTATGCAAAGGATCCACAAGCCTCAAATTCTGCTCCTGCGCTTCAAGGGCAAAGTGCACCCTCAAAACAAACCAGTCCAAGTAATGGAACTCCAGCCTAATGTTGATTGCCACTCCAATTCCAACGACTCAGAATAAGCGATCGGCATCGCCGCAACTTTATTTCATGCTTTACTTCATGTTGTATTAAAACTTCATGTAAAACAGTCTGTAATTTTACAAACTTTGTACTGAACAATTAGATCTGTGATTAAGAGCATATCTACCTGAATAAATGCGTTGCTTGCAAAAATCTTTGTCAAATCAAAATTTTCTTAAAGACGATTTTATATTACAGGCCATCAGTCGAGCGCTCGTTCCTTTAAAATCTGACGAAACATAGCGACCACAATAACACTAGTTCAAGTGTCAGATGCTGTAAATATGAACATGCACAAATGCAAAAATAGAAAATGCCTTGAAAAGTGAATAGGAAGAGTCGCAAAGATTCAAACAACGAATAAGCACTACGATATACAAACGAAAGGGTTGTAACTTTTGGGCATTTTCCCAAATGATAGATCCAAGGCCCAGTTCCTTAATTGAAATATCTTGCAAAGTCAAGCGTCCAACAAAGGAACTGGTGTCAGCCCCGCGAAACAATGCAACAAGAAAAACCCTCCCAAATAAAGCAAACACTTCCTGAGTGAAGCGCAAAGACCTCCCCGAGCGGGGGCACTAAATCCAAAGACCTCCCCGAGCATGGGTACTTAATCCAAAGACCTCCCCTAGCGGGGGCACAAAATGTAAAGACCTCCCCGAAAGGGGTCACTAAATCCAAAGACCTCTCCTAGTTGGGACACAAAATGTAAAGACCTCACCCAACGGAGGCACTAAATCCAAAGACCTCCCCTAGCGGGGGCACAAAATGTAAAGACCTCCCCTAGTAAGGGCACTAAATCCAAAAACCTCCCCAACACAAAATGTAAAGACCTTTCCGAGCGGAGGCACTAAATCAAAAGACCTCCCCTAGTGGGGGCACAAAATGTAAAGACCTCCCCCAGCGGGGGCACTAAATCCAAAGACCTCCCCTAGCGGGGACACAAATGTAAAGATGTCCCCTAGTTGGGAATCTAAATCCAAAGACCTCCCCTAGCGGAGGCACAAAATGTATAGACCGCGGCACTGAATTCAAAGACCTTCCCGAGCGGGGGGCACATAGATATAAAAACTTCTCCTAAGTAGAAGTACTAAACCTGCCAGTAAAGTTGGAATTCCTACTGTATTGACAAAGCTCAGGGGCTCCATGCTTGTTGGCAAGCTCAAATAGCTTTTGCTGACAAAGTTGAAGCTTCTAGCACTTCAACAACGATTAAGGAAACCTGGCAAACTGATCACATCGAGCTTTTGCGACTTGTGATGACCCATAGTATAGAGGCAATACAACCACATAAGAGCTGAATAATGCCCAAGAAATATACCACGGATCTATCATGACATTGTAATAAGCCAAAAACCAATTTATTCTCATCAAAGAAGCCAATACACTTGGCTTGATTTTGCCTTCAAAATTGGGGCATTTGAAAAACTCAGCAAAATCGATACACTTGATATGTCGATAAAACTCAACTCACCGATAAAGATCAACCTGGGAAACCTAAATAGACTTAACGCAAAAGTTTCCTCATCTGGAAAGCTCCAACCATATATATCTCACAAAAAACCCGATGATATTTTGCTTCAAATCTGAAGAAAAGCGATGCTTAAAAGGCGACTATGTGAATATGGCATAGTTCGAATCTAATATAGCAGTAACGCTTCTCAGGATTTGAAGCTAATACCCGTTAATAGTTTCAATATGAGATATAAAATGGAGATTGAGCAATAATTAAGCACTGGGGCAAGCCGTCGTGAAGTGGAGATTCAAAATTTTATATATCCCAGGATGATCCATGGTGTCAAAGCAAATTCAAATTCAAATTTTTAAATCTAACTGAGCTACTGCAGCAAGCCTAAAAATAGGTAATCAACAAATCCTTCTTTCCCTGGCAATCTAGTGACAAATTTGGGAATGCCACAATAAGTGCACGCTTGATTAAAGACATATCGAGTTAGTACAGAATGGTATCTTTCCGGCGAATTGTCATGAGGACGAGGAATAACTAAAGACTGATTTGTTTACAACCCAAAAGCTGCAGTCGCTCTAGCCTTAGAAACTCAAATCGAAGCTCTATTTTGAACAGGTACATGTTTCATAAAACGTAAACCATCGTACAAGATCATATAAGTCAATAAAAGAGCAAGGCTCGAAATCTGTATTCGGTACACATATCGATTAGCAGAACTCAAGTATCATTGTGAATTCGGATTGGAGTGTCGTATTTATGTAGATAATGTTTGACGAATTATAAAAGGTTAAACAAAATAGTTCTGTATAGGCACGTTATTCAATCCTAGTCATTAAATTCACTATAATTCATTTTTAATGATTAACTAATCTGTTATTGATTTGGATGATTAAAAACAATGTATAAGTCCAAAATCATGCAAGTACTTGTTTTAATTATAGAACATATGGCATGAAGCATATTAATTCAACCAACAAGTTGTGTGCTTTGATCATTTGGAATCAAGGAGTCAAAGGATCAAAGCATGATTCACCACAGTGAACAAAAAGGCTATGACTGGATCTCAATTCAAATTGTATTAACAATGTTCATTTCGAAGCCCGTATTTCCTACAAGAAAACACAAGCTTCGAGAGGCAAATATTAACCCCATTATATAAACGCGGTTCAAAAAAAAATGCATTGAGGATATAATACACAATGGACCGGGCAATTTCACAAATGAAGTTCGAATGACATAGTGGCGACATGACGCAAAGTCGTTCAGCGGTTTAATAAAGTCGTTTAAATCTTCACCAAAAAGCATGTCGTTATGACCATGCAACTCATGGTGTTAAATCTATTCATACCGCAAGTCGTTGAAAGCATGTCGTTCACACCAGCTCAAAGACAAGCCGCTTGCCCAGTCAAACCACTCAAACCATGTCAAGTCGCAAGCCGCTCATTCCGGCATGCAGTCAAGTCGCAAGGCGTTAACATCTTCATGTCGTAAAAGCTTATATAGATCGGCTCATATTATTGCAAGCAAGGAATGATGTTGACGTGACGAATGGATGGGAACACCGGCCTATATTGTTTATGTTCTAAAATGTACACAAGGCCATTTGCATGAGAACACGTGAACAATGTGTAGCCATGACGTTGTTAATTACGTCAGCATAAATAAGGCCGGGGTGACAATGAAAATAAACATTTGCATGTACAGATGTAAATCAGTTAACATAATGTACAAGACGCAATGGATCCCTCACAATCATCAAGTCCACGTCAGCACAGGTCACCCAAGTCTTGAAGATCATTCATGACGTCGGACCATTCAAGTCGTTAGTGTGAAAAGCATGCCGCATGGAATGGATGAATACTCAAGCCGCAAATTGTTAGCTCATCCATGTTGTTCAACATTCAGCTTGGCAACAGCATGTCGTTTGTATGAGTCGAGCAAGTCGTTCCCTCTATAAAGCTCTAGTATTATGACGAGTCCATGTGACAAACAGAGGATAACGCGAGGGTATGTTTCTATAAGAGAAAACCATGCAAAAGTCAGACTGTAACATGTGATAGACCATGGATATAATTATATGCAGGTTGATCATAACTTACATAAGAAATACCGGGACACGTGGCATGCGAAGATTAATTGTGTGAATCAAATTTAGCTATAAAGCGTGAGGGACAGGCTGCCATCACGAAGGAAAAAGCAGCTCGTTAATATTAAACCATGCCGTTAGAACCAAGGATTTATGTCACAAGTATCCATGTTACTCAAGCAATCCATGCCATAAGCTATCCACGCTAACCGCAAGCCAGCTGTATGACAGCTGTAAAGCACGGTTACCAGCTGTACATCCCTATTTACGACCTTGCCATTACCTCTATAAATACCCCCATACTTCATGCTCGAAGGGAGACCAAAAATTCTACCCCGAAGGGCCGTCAAATCATTTTTCCACCACTTTAAGCTTCATTCCAAGCTCCATTAATGGCTTCTCAAGATCAATCCATCTCTCTCCAATAACACATGGGTCAAATCTTCTCCAAACTCTACTAGAAATATCTCAAACTCAAACTAAGTGATCTCCAACTACCATTAATTCTCCCCAAAGCCTAGATCCAACACAAGATCATCATGGATTCAGTGAATATCATCTAAATGTCTAAGTGCTTGATTTTCCACATAACTACCATCTCAAATCAAAAAGATCTCACCGATTCCTTTGCAAATTCAAGTGAAATCTAGAGCGAAAAGAGAGGAAAAAGTAGAAGATCATTGTAAAAGAAAGAAATGGGAGATATCAGTGAATTCATGTACCTTGTAAATCCAAAAGAGATAATGAAAAGTGCTTCCATAGTGGACGTAGGTCTATATTGATCGAACCACTTTAAAAATTCTTTGTTCTCTACTTTTTTGTTTTCTATTTTGTGTTTATGGCTCTACATATTAAATCTAACGTAATTGTGAAACGTTTCTCAACAGCTTGGGTGTTGGTGTCCATTTTGATATCAACAACGTCATTTTACAAGATTGAAAAAAGAAACGTATATTATTCAGAGGATTTTCTAGCTTACCATGCTTCCGTATAACCAAAGGAAACTTGGTATTTGGTGTAGCCATGGATCAAATGGACACATGGATCAAAGGAAACTGGAGAAGGCAACAAGTCATGTATATGTACGATGTAATCAATGCTTGTTTGCCATTCATTGTAGGAGCACACGAGGATGTCCATACTCTTGCCCCTCTCGTTATAGACCTACCACACAAGGTTATCACTGTTTTCTCTCGTGGACATTCGATCCATAATTTTGGTCCATGAAATCATTCAAAATTTATGCGTTGATAGCATATCTCCAGAGAAAATTAGAGCCATCAGCTACTTGCTTATTGCTAATAAATGCGTTCATCAATCTCCAGCTCTTGTGACTCAGTTAGCAAAAGTTTAATTTCATTGGATATATAGTTGTAGTAAACACTAATTAAATCACATACATATTAAAAGGAAGTCATAATTCCATGTAATATGATTAATGTTAAATAAGGCAAGTATGTACTACACTATAATTATTGCATAACATTAGGCCCCTGACCCCTAACTACCTACATCCTAAAACAAAATAATACTCAACATATGATAATAATTATGCCTATGTATTAAATCAAGAAATAAATTTGCAATGAAATCAACTTTATCAGATTCCCAATAACATGCCATTTGAATTCAACATAGAAAATCATAAAGCTTGGATCAGCTTTATTTGCCCACATTTCGCTAAAGGTTCGATTTTATAGTGTGTCAATTGCTTTACTCATTTAATATGCGACCCTACATATTTAATGTTAGTATAAATATAGATGGCAGTTGCTCTTACAAGTTGCATAAACCAACAAATCATTCATTTAATCCCGTAAGAATTCCTCTTTCTCTCATACATTTTTTTCAAGGGTTATTTGTCTAATCCCTCCAATGAATTCACAAGGTATTGATATATATTTTCTTCATTGAAGTCATATGTAATGTATTTTAGCTTGTTGGCACATAAATAGCTCAAAATTTTATAAAGAACCACATACCTTCTTTGATCTTACAATTCTAGCAATTTGAACAGAGAGCAGCATTTCAGGTATATGGGCATATCGCTCTTCTTGCTTTCTTTGTCAGGAATTAAAATCATGAAAAACTCAATCCTGAATACAAAAGATGTTGAAACAGTTCTAGCAAAATCATTCAACTTTACTGAAAATAAAGTGAGAATCATGCTGAAGTCCTTGAGCTTTGAGAAACTTAACTCTGAGAATAAATTCGCACCTAGAGCTTCCGATGCTATTTCCTTAAAAATATCACTAAGCTTCATGAATTAGCAACAAGTTGAAGAAACAGAAACTAAAACTAGAACAAAAAATGTTGATCGGCACAATAAGCAGGAAGAGCACTGTAATGTTGTTGTTATGTGTTAAAAAGAAGCATAGTGGTTCTTAAACTGACAATAATGCAACGTATTATCAACCGTGAATCCAATTTTGTAAACTTATTTGCCACTACTAATATAGATAACAGGAATCCATGGTTTATCATTGATCACTAGCTATAAATTACTCATTATGTATATTTTTACCTGGATCCGCATCCGACTTAAAATTCATTTGTGCTAACTCGTGTGTGTTGGCTTGCACAAGGAAGCGGTGGCCTTCAAGCACGTTTTTCCAAACACCGTAGCCATCCTGCAGGCAATGCCCCAACTCTCGTAAAATGTCTATGTAGTTCAGCGATGTGAACTGGGCCAGAGGGCCATGCAACCTGCAAGTCTTGGTCGTTTCTCTTGCCGCCACTACTGTTGAATTTTATTATATCTATGGAGTTGAGTGCATAGTCGCTTTTGCCATTAAGGAGAAGCCATCTTTGTGGTTCTTTAGGCAGTAGAAATTTATTCGTTTACATTAACATAACCATTTCATTCAATGTAAATGTATGTTAAGGTTATAACTTTATTTTGGTAAGGATGAAAATAAAAGTAGAAGACTATTTGAAATGTATATGCCCAATCGAGGGGGTTAGCTATTCGATATGGCCGGCCATGCTAAGTCTCTTGTTGTTTTGCTTGTTTTCCTATATAAATTTACAAAATTTTCAACAAGAACACCGTTTTATAGTTAAACATATAAAGATAGGTCACGCTTTGTATTAAAACATGCATGCTTACCATAACTGGAACCACTATCTGGACTCTACTGCATATGTATTCCACCCATGGTTTGAGATTTCGGTCAGCATGCCGGAAACCCGTCCATTCCAGTCCGGTTGTGGCGATGACCAAACCAGAATCTACCTCAATATCCAGTTCTGGATTATACAATATAAAAACCAATTAAATACCCATATTTCCAAGATGATGCTGTAATGAGGAGAAGAGGACATAAGTAGGAAGAGAGACAAGGCAGCAACGAGAAAGTGGAGAGGGACGCACAAGCAAAGATAAGGCGGTAAATTGATTCGGGTTTTTTATGCAATTAGTTGATTTAGGGTTGGATTAATGTGACTTTTTTTCTGGATTGGGCTAAGCTTTGGGACTCGCAAAGAAGAATGGACTTATTTCCAGTCACATGAGCTTTTCTTTTATTAATCTGCATACGTGTTATTAAACTATATTTTTTGATTATATAATAGTGAATTATGACAAATAATTTGTAAAAAAATTATGGGAAGGTTTTTGTTTGATAAACTTGTATAAAGTTTAATTTATATATATTAGTAAATTGTACTGATTTATATATTAATAAAAACATTACCGGAATTAACAAAACAGAGCTACTGAAATTTCTGAAACAGAACCGATATTTTAAAAATTTATGATGACTGGAACCGAAAAGACGGAATATTCAACCTTGATTCGACCATAAATAATATATGGTAAATTTGGGAGATTATACCAGTAGAGTTAATGTTTTGCCTATAAAGAGTTCTATTTCTTAAAATTTCCCCCAAATTTTGATGTATGTCAATAAAAGTAAATGAAGAAAAATAAGCCACACCTAGTTTGTCACTAGTGATGAAACTCATATAGCTCAATGGTCCAGTATTATATGCACAGGTTTCTAGTAGTAAGGAAAGGTAGAATCAACATACTATTTGCTAAATAATCTAAAACAGTATACATACAAGTAAGCATGAGTGATAACAAATGCACATACAGGGCAATGCATAAAAATTACCTATCTTAATAATAGTTAGTATTGAATCGGCATCATAGATATTGTAGGCAGACTCGGCTTTTTATAATGTCACTCATTATAACGTTATAACAAGTACAAACTCGTAACATTTTCCTAGTGAAAATAAAACTGTACTTCAAATGTTTTAGGTAATTAGATCAAGAATTTATTGGTATGTTACAGTACCATGCATTTAAGAAAAAAGTAAATATTATCAAAATGCACTTGCTGTTTTGAGATACCGGACTTTGGATTTTTAATTGGCCCTAAGTATTGGCTTGGTTCATTTGTTTTTAGCATGACATTGAAGACATAGTCCCTACTATCATTTAAGTAGTAAAAACCTTTGGAAGCACATACCATTATAGCATGCTCCACCTTAGATTACAACAAAGCCAGATGTACATGATTGAAGCTTAATAGCCCAAGGCATTAAATTTTATTGGAAGGAAACAAGCTTTTTTTAGTAGCAAAGCTAGCTGCGGGAGTCGCAGGAAAGGCGAGGAAAGTGGAGGAAATGGCCGATACCACTGGAAGGATTCCTTTTTGGCGAAATGGATTGTTGTTTCAAACAAAACAGCTAAAGCCGAGAATAATATTAGGCAAGTGTCACTTCTGGTTGTGGCTTGAGAGAGTGTTTTTCGTTTCCGGATACGGCTTGATCCGAGCTCTCTTCTCTTATTATATAAAATGAATGCATAACAGTTCTTTCATTTGTATTCGAAAAAAGGGCACCACTCGAAACCTTTCAGACAGGCGCAACAAAAAACTTACATTAAAAAAAAAAATCATTCGTACTCAATAACTCAAGTTGGATAATTCTAAATCAGAAAAAAATTGGTCCGGATCCACTACGGGAATGATTTGGAAGATCCAAAACTAAAAACAGAGGTATTTGCTAGCAACAACATCATGGAGGCAGTTAATCAATATAGATTGATCCGAAATCTTCATTATTTTCAACCTCTAGTTTCTCCTCTTGATAATGTCTTTTGATTTCATTTACTGTCAGCAGTCGTCCTGAAATTTTTTCTCATAAATTATTAAGTAAACAGAGGCATACTGCAAATAAGAAACATAAGAAAATCTTAGGTATAACATAAATCAAAGCAATACTTTAAAAGAACGATCAATGAACTCAATTTTCATCACCATGAGACAATCATGATAAAATAGCAGTACTGATGCTTTTTCATATTTTTTCCTAACAAATAAGTGATGGGATATACAACTATAGAAATCCTTTTAACATATTATAGCTGTACAATTATTACCTTAGATTGAACAATAGGTGATAGGAAGTACGGGGATCAAATCAATGGTCGAATAAGCTATAACCAATTTCTCTTGACTTGGAAGGAGTAGATGAGATTGAAGGAAGAATGTAACTACTTTCCAATTATGGTTTCCAAGCTTAGTAAAATGTTGTATTGATTAGATCATTACTACAATGATAATTACAAAGAAATAAATTTAGCAATTGTTATTTAATCTAGTAAAAAATGTAACTGCAATTTCCATAACCTCCTAAAATGTTATAACATACAAAAAAAAGGTTTACAAAAAGGGAAAGAACCACACCTATAAGTCTATGACTATATTTGGATAACTGCAAGTATATTCCTACTAATTACACATCAGGTTACTCTTATATATTTACAAGAGTTTTCCTTTTGTAGTTGAATTACTATTTCCACTCTTGTTAACAATACATGAAGCTGACAAGTAAGATATGTCACGCTAATGAAAGTGTGTTTGCGAACAAATTATACAATTGTAAACAACTGTAAAATTCGTTCGTCTTTCCTAAACAACAAGCATTGTTGTAGAGGGTGTCGAACTCTGAGACCAAAAATATTTTAATTAATAAATCCAATCAAGTTATTCCAGAATTTTGATTGATTGAAAACGCAGAAAATAACAGCAATTAAATAAAAAAAAGAGATTTATCTAATAAGAGAAAGCAATTAGGGGATAATGACATAGATTAGATTCACACTCATCAATAGCCAACAAATAAATATAGATCTAATTCATGTTTCTGTCACAAACACGTATCAACGATAAATAAATTTTTAGAAATAAATAAGTAAACAACGACAAGCATAGCCTATGCAGGAGCTGAGCTCTTAAACAACCATAGACTATCAGGACAGATTCACAAATTAATTTCTAAAAACCTAAAATTAGATCTAAATCTGATAATTGTTAGATCAAACACGAATATACCCTGTGAAGGAGCATAGCTCTTAAACGACACAGAATATGAAGGTTCAGATCTAACCCTTCATTCAGATCCAGATCTACATGTATACAATCCTCATCTATTGGCTATGTGATTCATGTTGAATCATATCTGTTAGCGTCATCACCCCCTAATCAAAGGGGATTAGCTAGACATAGCTAAAGAAGAAGAGAAAAAGAAAATAACATACATGAACATAAATAAAATAAAATAACAACTAAGAGAAAGGGAGAAGAGTTTTATTCAAAGAAGAGAATTACAGAATAAAACAAAGTGTGTTTTACAATGAATGAAATAAAGTGTATTTATAGCTGATATGACACAAGCTACTAGGCAAATTCCATAATGTGGGACTAAAGAATTAGCCCAACTAACACATAAGTTAGTGTGAACGGGGTTGTAGAGTAAGAGGCCTTGTAAGTGAGCCAGTGTGAACGCGTGCAGTGCATGAATGAGAAGCCTTGCAAAGGAGCTAATGTGAACGCTATATGAGTGAAATGGTCTGCAATTGAGCCAATGTGAACACAATATGAGTCTTTAGTGAGCCAAATCTATCCAACTGAACTCCATTTGCAACCGTTCTTCAAGCTTTACTTCAAGCTTTAGTAATTTTAACTTCACTCTTTTTCAGCAAATTCTTCATGCTTTATTCATCAAATGCTCTAAACCATGATTTTTGTCAACAATCTGAAACACAGCTATAAATACACAATATCAATTATTTAAAAGATAAAATAAGATAAATATGCGGATAAAATATACACATTTACGTGTATATCAACTACCCCCACACTTATCTTTTTATTCGTCCTCGAATAAACTAAACTAAGATATGTCACACTTTCGTAGGAAACACGATTGCATTTAGCATATGCAATAAGCCGTTAAACCTCTGGGTGTCCCCAGTAGGACGAGTGTTGTCTCGTGAGGGTTTTCAGCGGATACTACCCACAAAATCCAGAGCATCTTAAGTACGTGAATTAATCAAATGATATATTTAAGGTCTTTCACATTCCAAGGATTTCACCTAACTTCAATATTAACGGTTTAGCCCCAAATTGTCCATCCCATAATTAGTGCAAAAATGAACAAAATTTTTCAAGCTGAATCGTAATTCCTTGATAACACTGTAATTGTCTTGAAGGTTAAGAGCGTGGTGTCAACCAAAGTTCTACACATCGACAATGTGCACCCAATCATTTCTTTATTCTTCTCTTTTTTTTTTTTTTTTTGAATAATTTTGCACCAATGTGACTCTAATGTATTGGATATGAGTTATGCATAGATGAAGAAATTTTTTGTAAGTTCTAAAAATATTCTAGATAAGAGGGCAAGTGTATTAGTTGAATTTCAAGCTACAAAAGATAAAGTAATACTAAGGCACATATGGACATTTTGTTTCCTTTCATCTCCTCAACTACAATCCTTGCTTCTAAGTACGGTATGATGGATGTGGATGGAATGGAAATGGATGCTTCATAGTCAAGAATGATGAAGACTATTTTATTCAGAGAGACTCTCTCTTTATTTTATTTTATTTTTCTATTCTTTTTTTTCTTCTTCTTTTCTTTTTCTTTTTCTTTTGCATGATGAATGATGAATGGAGATGGAATAATGACGTACATGATTTCATTTGATTCCTCCTCTACTACCAACACTTCATGAAAGGAAAGTTTTGTGCCCTAGTTACTCTACTTCTATAACCTTAATTCAACACACAAGTCTGGATTGATGTTACACAAAAAGCTGAAAGGAATGATAAGCAAAGTTTCATAAGATAGATAACCCATATAAAATAAGATGTGGTATATGGTTATCCTACCTTAAAACAAGTACGGAGTGGGTGGTGTAATATTGGTATAAAAAGTGACGTTTTTGACCTTTAAACAAAGGTTCTTGAGTATACCAATATAAGATAAACTTGTCGAAACATGGATGTAATTCGACTAAATCTTGGGTTTGAATAATGTGGGGTATCGAAGAAGAACGCTACAATGAGTCATTTTTCCTTAATTGGGCCACGTGGATTTTAGAACTTACGATTTTGAAAATTTGAGTGGAAAAGAAAATATTATGCATGAAAACGAACTCAGAAAATCCAGCAAATGTAGGTGCAAAATCATTTTTATTTCTTGATTTTTTTTTTTGATTATTTTTACTTGCACATTCTAACATGTATAACAAGGGTTGACACGCTTACTCCAGAACACGACTAACGCCTGCACAGTCTCAAGCTAGCATCTTAAAAAGACACATTACGATTCAATGAATAAATAATGTTCATTCCCATTACCCAAAAATTCAACTTATCAAACAAGAACCAAGGTGTTATTTATGAATTTAAGTTAATCCTTGTTCAATGAATGACCCAGTTTATAAAATTTGATTGCTGATGTAATGTAAATTCCCCCCACACTCGAGTGTGACTGTGTCCTCACAGTCGCTAATCAGACATATCTTAGTGAAAGGAAAAATAAAATAAGAGACTATTTACATATGTACAGAAGAGGGTTAGTGCGTCTTACCGAATGTAATGTGGCTCATGGAGGACCATGAGCTCTTCCTCTTGGTTGGGTATTGGTTCCAAATAAGGTTTAAGGCGTTGACCATTGACCTTAAAGGATGATCCATCAGTTGGATTCTTAATCTCTACCGCACCATACGGAAAAACAGTCCGTACAGTGTAAGGTCCTATCCATCTAGATTTTAGCTTACCCGAAAATAGATGCAGTTTTGAGTCATACAACATAACTTTTTGACCTGGCATGAAAGTTTTACGTAAAATTGATTTATCATGAAAAACTTTTGTTCTATCCTTGTAAATTCGTTCATTTTCATAGGTATCATTTCGAATTTCATCAAGTTCATTAAGTTGAAGCTTCCTATGTTCTCCTGCTTGCTCTAAATCAAGATTCAAAGTTTATATTGCCCATAACGCCCTATGTTCTAGTTCAACTGGCAAGTGACATGGCTTACCAAAAATCAACCGATAAGGGGACATACCCAAGTTGGTTTTGAAAGCGGTGCGGTAAGCCCAAAGAGCGTCGGTTAACTTTTGGGACCAATCTTTACGATTTCGATCCACAGTTTTCTCAAGGATTTGCTTAATCTGCCTATTCGATACTTCAACTTGCCCACAAGTTTGAGGATGGTAAGGAGTGGATAACTTGTAGGTTATCGAATACTTTCTCATGAGAGATTCAAAAGAACGATTACAGAAGTGTGTACCATTATCACTGATTATTGTGCGAGGTGTGCCAAACCTAGAAAAGATGTTTTCTTTCAAGAAGCGCACAACAACCTTGTTATCGTTTGTTTTGCATGGTACAGCTTCGACCCATTTGGAAACATAATCAACAGCTACGAGAATGTAAAGGTTCCCAAAAGAATTAGGGAAGGGTCCCATGAAGTCTATACCCCATACATCAAAAAATTTAACCTCTTGAATGGGGTTTAGGGGCATCATATTCCGTTTAGAAATTTTCCCTAAGAATTGACATCGATCACAAGTTTTGCAAAATTCGTACGTGTCTTTGAAAAGGGTGGGCCAGTAGAAACCCGATTGGAGAACCTTTTCGGCTGTCTTTTTGGGACCGAAGTGACCACCGCATGCTTGGTCATGACAGAAAGAGAGGACACTGTGAATTTCAGTGTCAGGAACACATCTTTGAATGATTTGGTCGGGACAATACTTGAAAAGATAGGGGTCGTCCCAATAACAATGTTTCACTTGGGAAAAGAATTTGTGTTTATCCTGCTTAGACCAAAAAGAAGGGGTCTGCTTAGTGACTAAGTAGTTGACAATGTCAGCGAACCAAGGATCAGTGGATAGAGAAAATAGTTGTTCATCAGGGAAATTCTCGTTGATCGGAAGAGGAGAAGACGGGGCATTTGGAAGATGAGACAAGTGGTCCGCAATAATGTTGTCAGATCCTTTTTTATCCTTAATGGTAAGGTCAAATTCTTGAAGTAGAAGGATCCAACGAATGAGACGAGCCTTAGCATCCGTTTTAGAGAAAAGATACCTAAGTGCGGAATGATCAGTATAAACCGTGATGTGTGAGCCAACTAGATAAGGCCTGAATTTTTCTAAAGCAAAAACAACTGCCAAAAGTTCTTTTTCAGTGGTCGTATAATTGAATTGGGCATCGTTCAAAGTCTTACTCGCATAGTAAATGACGTGAAGAATCTTATCGATACGTTGTCCTAGGACAGCGCCAACAGCGAAATTCGAGGCATCACACATGATTTCAAAAGGCAGCTTCCAATTAGGAGAGCAAATGATCGGGGCAAAGACAAGTTCATTTTTAAGACGCTCAAAAGATGAAATGCAATCAGAATTGAAGTCGAAAGGAACATCCTTACCAAGAAGATTGGTCAAAGGTCGAGTGATTTTGCCAAAATCTTTTATAAAGCGACGGTAAAAACCAGCATGACCTAAAAAGGATCGGATGTCCTTAACTGATTTGGGAATGGGAAGATTCGAGATAACTTCGATTTTGGCTTTGTCTACTTCAATTCCTTTGTTAGAGATGACATGTCCCAAAACAATGCCATGTTTAACCATGAAGTGACACTTTTCCCAATTAATCGTTAAGTGTTTATCTTTGCAACGGTTAATAACAAGATCCAGGTGATGTAAACACTCAGTGTAGGAATACCCGAAGATGGAAAAATCATCCATGAACACTTCCAAAAATCGCTCGATCATATCAAAAAAAAATGCTAATCATGCACCTCTGAAAGGTTGCAGGTGCATTACAGAGACCAAAAGGCATACGTCGGTACGCAAATGTACCAAATGGACACGTGAAAGTGGTTTTCTCTTGGTCCTCAGGAGCGATAGGGATTTGATTATATCCCGAGTACCCGTCAAGGAAACAATAGTACTCGTGACCGGCTAGTCGTTCTAACATTTGATCGATAAATGGCAGAGGGAAATGATCCTTACGTGTTGCAGTGTTAAGTTTCCTATAGTCAATGCAAACACGCCAACCGGTCTGGGTGCGTGTTGGGATAAGCTCGTTTGCTTCATTTTGGATTACGGTAATCCCTGATTTCTTAGGTACAACATGAATCGGACTAGCCCATTGACTATCGGAAATCGGGTAGATGATTCCATTGTCTAGACATTTAAGGATTTCAGCACGAACTGCTTCTTTCATGATGGGGTTTAGTCGACGCTGGGGATCACGAGTGGGTTTGGCATCATCTATAAGGTGGATTCGATGTTGGATAATCGAAGGACTAATCCCCTTAATATCAGCCATGGACCAGCCAATTGCTTCCTTATTTTTCTTAAGAATGGGAAGGAGCAATTGTTCCTGCTCTAAAGTAAGGTCAGAAGCGATGATGACAGGAAAATTTTCATTGTCTCCTAAGTAAGCGTACTTAAGATGACTGGGCAATACTTTGAGTTCAGATTTTGGGGACAACTCAACCGAAGAAATTGGTTGAGGGATAGACTCATTTGTGAGAGGCTCGACAGGAATTGAATCAGAGACATTTTCGGGAGTATCTTGAAACAAAGTTTCGTAATCTAATTCAATTTCGTTATTCAGATGGTCGATCTCAGATTCATTATCGTGGACAGCATGGATTTCAGAAAACTGGTCCACATAAGAGTTAGGAGAGTTTTCAGTTCTGAAGATGTTTAACTCGACAGTCATGTTACCGAAAGAAAGTTTCATAGACCCATTTCTACAGTTGATGAAAGCATTAGAGGTTGCTAAGAAGGGTCGTCCTAGAATCAAAGGGATCTGGTTTGCAGGATTGCTAACCTGTTGAGTTCTAAGACAATGAAATCAACTGGAAAGATGAATTCACCTATTTTGATCAACACATCCTCGATTTCGCCCACAGGTTTCTTAATTGAACGGTCAGCAAGCTGAAGGGTAACCTTGGTGGGTTTCAGTTCTCCTAGGCCTAATTGGCGATAGACGGAATATGGAAGCAAGTTAGCACTAGCACCTAAGTCTAGCAGGCATCTATCGATTTTCTTGTCCCCAATAGTACATGATATTGTGGGGCAGCCAGGATCTTTGTATTTCACTGGCATTGATTGGGACAAGACTTCGCTTAAAGTTGCCGCCAGAAACACTTTCTTAGGTACATGTGTATGACGTTTTTGAGTGCACAAATCTTTTAGAAATTTCGCGTACTGTGGAACTTGTTGAATAATATCTAAAAGAGGAATGTTCACTTTGACTTGCTTAAATATTCCTAGGATCTTTTCTATTTGGTCCGTCTTTTTCCTAGGTCGGAGTCTATGAGGAAATGGAGCAGACAACTCAGTAGGTTGGGCTACTTGAGTTTGAGGATCGTCCTTGTCAGAAATTGGCTCAATGTTTTGATCCGAGTTGGTCGAATTTTCGGTTGGGTTTGGAAGATCGTCCGGTAAAGCATTTGGGTTGACCACATGGTTGTCAATCTTTTTGCCGGATCTAAGAGTCGTGACCGCATTCAAGTGACTAACGTTTGAATCTTGAATGATGTGAATTTGGTTGGAGTTAGGATTTTGACGGTTGGGGTTTGGAATGGTTGCCTCGGGAAAGTGCCTCTTTCCCGTTCGCTTACCGAAGTGGCTAACTGACTCATTTGCATTTCAAGTTTAGCGATCGATTGACTCGTGTTTTGCATGTGCGAAGTCAATAAATTTTAAAGATTGGTATTTGATTGGAGATTTTGAGTTGTCGCTTTAGTCAATTCTTCGAGAGTTTTCTCAAGTGATGTCAATCGTTTATCGTCTTGGGGAATAAAAGATTGTTGCGCTTGATTTTGAAAAGGTGGCGCAGGATGTTGGAATTGAGTTTGTTGAAAGGGAGGTTTCGAAGGATTATTCGAAAATGACTGAAAAGGTGGTCGAACCGCGTTCGAATTTGCATTGTTTTGGGTCCAAGTGAAGTTAGGATGGTTTCTCCAACCTGGATTGTATGTTGGGGAGAATGGGTCGTTCCTAGCTTTGTTAAATGCGTTGAGTTGTTCCAATGAATGTGGGCATTGATCAGATATGTGGTTAGGATCGTTACATTTGTAACATGAGGTCTGAGACGCTTGAGCTTGATTTATTTGCATTGATAAAAGGACATTATCAAATTTGGATATCATCGCGTCTATTTTTGCTTCTAAGGCTACTGATGATCCTACCGAATGAGCGTTAGATCGGGAATAAATCGATTTCTCATTAGATCTTTCCCATTGAGCTGATTTTTCGGCCAAATTTTCGAGAAATTGCCAAGCGGCATTGTGATCTTGGGCTAGAAAATTTCCTTGGCACATCGATTCGAGCATGGTTCGAGAGTTATTTTCAAGTCCATCGTATAAAATTTGACAAAGAGTCCATTTTTCGAAATTGTGATGTGGACATTTGACTAGAAGCTCTTTAAATCTTTCAAAATATTTTGCAAAGGATTCACCCCCAAATTGATGAAAATTGACGATTTCGTTTCGAATTTTGGATGTTTTTTCCAGAGGGTAAAATTTCTTTAGAAAAATGTTCACAAATTCACCCCAAGTTCCAATCGTATTTGAAGGCAAGCTATACAACCATTTCTCCGCATAATCGTTAAGTGCAAATGGAATTAACCTAAGTTTGATTTCATCGTCACTTAATTGTTGAAATTTCATGGTTGCACAAACTTGTTCAAATTTGGTCAAGAAGATATAAGGATCATCACATTCTAAATTGCCAAACTTTGGAAGAGTATTTATGTGATTCGAATGAATTTCAAAGTCGTTACCCGTTGGGGCGGGCAATATGATGCAAGAAGGAATAGAAACCCAATCGGGGAAGTATCTATCCATAAGAGATCGAGGGGGATTTTCTTCGGCCATGGTTAAAGAAATGTTTGTTCGAACTAAACGATTGTCTGAAGGATCACGAGTCCAATGACGCATGCACTAGCGAGAAGAATAAGGGAAGACGAGAAAAAACAAATTTAAGAAGCGATTTTTTTTTTTTTTTTTTACAAAACGAGAATTATTTTGAAATTTTTTTTTTAGAGAAAAAGAATTAGACACAAAAGATTTTTTTTAAATGAACCTAATGCAATTTACAATTTCTAGAATTATATAATGACGGTTTGATTTATTTCAACAAAAGACTTCTCAGCCAGTTAACGGACATGAGTTATCGGTGCACCAGGAATCACCCTAGCAATGCAGCCGAAGGTTTAAGTACCTTCAGAGGAACAACCGATATAATATTTACGAATCACCGTAATATTTATAAACAGTTATTACTCTGCCGTAGTCTAGATGCCGAGAAATAATCCGTTAGAACTAAACCAATTTGTCAAAATATAATGAAGTCCCTAGAAAATAAAAACAAAACTAAGATGAATGCAATATTTTTTTAATCAATCACAGAATGAACAGTCCCAGGACAGTCACAGAACAGTCAATTGCAGAAATTAAAAAAAAAATTACAAGCAAGCCGATGCCCTGCAGAAGATTTTTACAAGCAATGTCTATATATATTTTTTTATTTGCAGCAGCGGTCCCTGTAGAGTTAGATAATACTCACCTTGATCGGCAGTCCGTCCAGTGCAATTGAGTCGCGCTAGCGCGTTCACACCCCACTTGGTGTGCAACCGCTCCAACAATTCAAATTTTGCTTGTTGCAAATTGGTCGATCTCTGAAATTCTGGTTTGTTTTTGAATTCTTATCCTCTTTTGCCTTTGATTTTCTATTGAGATTTCTTGAACCCTGTTCCTCTTGTTTTGGCCTTTGAATTTTTTTTTTTAATTAAAAAGAAAAGGAAACAAAAGAAAATAAAATGAACTAAAAAAAAAATTGAGAACAAGGGAATCGAATTTTTTGTTTAAAGAGAAAATCAAAATAATGACAAAAGGAAACTCAAAACAAAGCAAAATAAAATAAAAACGAAATAAAAACTAAAAGCAAATAAAATGAATTTGTTCTTTTTTTTATAAAAGAAGGATAAAACCAAACTAAGAATGAAATTTAACAACACTAAAATACTTTCACAACCCTAAAACTCTAGAACAACAAAATTACAACACCTCCACAAATAAACACACTCATAGCCTTTGAACCCCGCAAGCCCAACAAAAGCCCAAAACAATACCCACTGTCCTTATAATCTTTCAGAAACCAAAATTGCAAACAAATCCATTTCCCTTTTTTTTTTACTTTCCTTTTTGCGACTTGGTGCAAATCAGGAATTAATCCAAATTGGATTAGCAGTCGCGACTATAAGGATCAGAAAATCACGTTTTCTTTGGGACTTTGGGTATGCGGCTTCAGGTAAGAGAATTTGAGGAGGGTACGTGATTTTGTGGTAAGAAGAGGAGACGAGGTTTTGGGTATTGCGTGAAGGAACGTGGGTGATCGGGGAGATGGAAGACTGGTAGCTTGCGAGGTGGTGAAGGAGATTGGGCTTGTTTACGAGGTGGAAGATTGGTTTCTGAGAGGTGCGGTTTTCGTGGCTTTCGACTGGGGTTGAGCTAATTTGCGTGCAGATGGGGAGTAGCTGCTTGGATTTGAGTCGGATGTGATTGGGGAATTTTCTAGTATTTGCGAAGTGGTTTCTTGCGTGGTAGGATTTGGATAATGGAAGAATTGGTGGAAAGGTTTGTGGTGATGATTGGGTAAAGCAGGGAGTTTTTGTTGTATGTCTTGTGGTTGGAGAATGATGATCGGTTTTTGTGAACTTGATGGAGGCAGAAATTGTGAACGGTCTGAGGATTATTTGATGAAGTGAGTTGCGTGGTTTTTGATGAATCTCAGCGCAAGGATATTTGTTGTGTTGCTGTATGGGCTTGTGGATGTGAATTGAGATGGATGATGGCGTAAAGACTGTGATGTTGTAAGGGGGGAACTGAATGAAGTGGTGTATGGCAGCGAGGGTGAAAGTCTATGACAAGGAAAGTTTGGTTGATTGAGAAGGGTTTTGCTTTGTTGTATTTTGACTTTTGGGCAGAGAATTGTTGTGAGGTGACGTCTGTTTGAAATTCTGGTGGAGAGTTGAAAGGTAGTCGGATTGTGGTGGAACTGAACAGAGGTGATGGTTGATGATTGGGAGTGTGCAGTTCGGTTGACGATGGCTGATTGCAACGGGCGAAAGGTGACAGTGTAAAAGGAGATGAAGATGGAGGTTGTAGTTGTTGTATTTTGATGGAGGAGGCTGAATTAGTTTTTACAAGGATCCGTATTTATAGAATAAACTAAGGCAGTCGAGAAAATTAAAGCTGAGATGGAAAGAAAAGGAAAGCAACTATGGAAGGATTTTTTTTATTTGTAAAGTGGAAAAGAATTGTACAAAGAGAGAAAGAAATAAATGGTAAAAAGGAAAGAAAGTGAAACAAAAATTGACAAATTTTTTTTCTCTGGTAGATTAAGGTATCACAAATCAAATACCAAATCGACTCATAAGATTTTTCTATCTATGCTAGGAATCAAAAGGGAACAAAATAAAATAAAAATATACTTTTTTTTGTGTTTTTTTTTTGAAGAAAAATAAAAATATAAAATAAGAAAATTATAACTCGAAGGATTTAAAAATAAAAATTATTTTGGTCCCCGGCAACGGCGCCAAAATTTGTTTGCGAACAAATTATACAATTGTAAACAACTGTAAAATTCGTTCGTCTTTCCTAAACAACAAGGATTGTTGTAGAGGGTGTCGAACTCTGGGACCAAAAATATTTTAATTAATAAATCCAATCAAGTTATTCCAGAATTTTGATTGATTGAAAACACAGAAAACAACAGCAATTAAATAAAAAAGAGAGATTTATCTAATAAGAGAAAGCAATTAGGGGATAATGACATAGATTAGATTCACACTCATCAATAGCCAACAAATAAATATAGATCTAATTCATGTTTCTGTCACAAACACGAATCATCGATAAATAAATTTTTAGAAATAAATAAGTAAACAACGACAAGCATAGCCTATGCATGAGCTGAGCTCTTAAACAACCATAGTCTATCAGGACAGATTCACAAATTAATTTCTAAAAACCTAAAATTAGATCTAAATCTGATAATTGTTAGATCGAACACGAATATACCCTGTGAAGGAGCATAGCTCTTAAACGACACAGAATATGAAGGTTCAAAACTAACCCTTTATTCAGATCCAGATCTACATGTATACAGTCCTCATCTATTGGCTATGTGATTCATGTTGAATCATATCTGTTAGCGTCATCACCCCCTAATCAAAGGGGATTAGCTAGACATAGCTAAAGAAGAAGAGAAAAAGAAAATAACAGACATGAACATAAATAAAATAAAATAACAACTAAGAGAAAGGGAGAAGAGTTTTATTCAAAGAAGAGAATTACAGAATAAAACTAAGTGTGTTTTACAATGAATGAGATAAAGTGTATTTATAGCTGATATGACACAGGCTACTAGGCAAATTCCATAATGTGGGACTAAAGAATTAGCCCAACTAACACATAAGCTAGTGTGAACGGGGTTGTAGAGTAAGAGGCCTTGTAAGTGAGCTAGTGTGAACGCGTGCAGTGCATAAATGAGAAGCCTTGCAAAGGAGCTAATGTGAACGCTATATGAGTGAAATGGTCTGCAATTGAGCCAATGTGAACACAATATGAGTCTTTAGTGAGCCAAATCTATCCAACTGAACTCCATTTGCAACCGTTCTTCAAGCTTTAAACTCTTCAAGCTTTAGTAATTTTAACTTCACTCTTTTTCAGCAAATTCTTCATGCTTTATTCATCAAATGCTCTAAACCATGATTTTTGTCAACAATCTGAAACACAGCTATAAATACACAATATCAATTATTTAAAAGATAAAATAAGATAAATATGCGGATAAAATATACACATTTACGTGTATATCAAAGTGAAACATCAAGTAAATGTAAGATATTTACCAAATTTATCAAATTTCTTAACCATTAGCAACTTAAACCATTTTCATAGTTTATCGGCCAACTAGATAATTAAATAAACAGCATTCAACACATGAAATTTGTTGAACAAAATTAATTCATCTTTGCGTTTCCACTTATCAAACTTTATCTGTTTGGCAACAGTAGACTACAATGATAATGACATAAACATAAGTTGAAAGTAGCTCATACAACAGACAATCAGCTATATCAAGGTATTGTTGAGATTCAACAAAAATAACATTTGAAAAATAAAATCAAAACCAAACCTTAACAAGTTCCAATATCCTCCAAGCCATGCAATATGGCTGTGAAAAGAGAATAACCATGCAATTGACTTAAAAGCGACTACCATTTAACTTGCAAAAGTTAGGGATCTTGCTGATAACCAGTTATCTAGAATTAGAAACTAACGCAGTCTGCTTTTATCTCCACTCTTTTGCATGATAGCTAAAATCGTAAATAGGGTAATTGAATCAGGAGCCCGAGATTATTTGAGGGAAATAAAAGGACCAATTTTATGATTTTGTAATTTGAGAGGGTTACTGAGAAGGGATAAAACTAGGATTGATGAAAAGATTACGAGAGAACAGGAAAGTAGAGCATAAACGAAGTGAAACACAACGCGCCTGTTGTAAATTTTCAATATTGTTTAGGATATGGGTTTGTTTTTGAAGAGGGAAGCAAGAATGGAAGAAGATAAGGTGTAGGGATTAGTCCCACATTGTAGAATATAAAAGATTTTGTCACTATATAGGTAAAAGCTTGATACATGATATCAAAAGAAAGAAGAGAAGGAGGAATAAGGCAATGGGCCTTGAGCATGAACTTGGCATAGATAATAATCTTTAAAATGTCAAAAGATGGGCCTTGGGGCTCTTGGGGTCTCGTGATCCATTAGACCGATGAAACAGATCGGTCGACTGGCCAAAACTCACCAGTCGACCGTTTTATTCTCTATTTGAAAACGGTCGATCGGTGGTTTTTGGGCGGTCGACCGGTTTCGTCCTAAAGGGGATGCGATGCTTCAGAAGCGTTGCAAAACTGAAAGGATGCGTATTTTCGGAATCGAACAGAAATGGCTGTTGCGATTCAACAATTGCAACGCTTTGCTAATGGATATCTCCTCTCATCACCTATATATACAACGCCAGAAATCTGTTTCCAGATCACCGAATTTTTATTTCTTCTTCATCAGTTCTGCGACGCCATTAAACTGTTGCAAAACAGTTCCGTCTGAAACACTTGTATAGTGTTTCAATTCTGAAACAGTTGCAGAATTACCGTCTTCTACTTCCTCTTCTATTCTATAATCTACATTGCATCATCAGAAATCAAATATCAGAGTGTTCTTGGTCGGATCAAAATCATACAAATTTTGAATCCAATAACGTTGTTTCAAGGCTTCATTGAATCCTGAAGTCAATAGTTCATTAACCTGTTTGTACCTGGTGGGTTGAACTATTGTCTAAAAGAATTTGCTCCGCAAATCCTTGAAGTCAGAAGTACGGCATTTATTCTCCTCCATTACCATCTCAAACCACAAAATCCCCAACAAATTTTCAGACAATAACTCAACCATGGAAGGTTTGAGTGCGTTACAAGTAATGAATCAGCATTTGACGAAGTTAGAGCGATTTGATGGAGAGAATTTCACTCGTTGGCAAGAGACCATGAAATTCTTCCTGATCATAGTCAAGTTATTTCATATTCTCGAAGATGGATTGGAGAAAATACCGGAGGAAAAAGATAAGGATAGTGCGAAACTAAAAGCAAAAAGGGCAAAGCGCAAAGAGGAAGATTTTCTATGCAGAGGCCACATTCTGAATGCACTATCTACTCCGATATACAATGCTCACAGGACCTTGGACACCGCGAAGGCTCTCTGGACTGCGCTAGAAAGCAAATATCGCATCTCTGAGGCAAGTAATAAGAAATTTCTTATATGCAATTTTATGGATTTCAAAATGGTCACTAACAAGTCCATAATTGGACAAGTTAGTGAAATACTACTGTTAGTAAATCAACTTAAGGATGTTGGTATTGATCTCCCTGAATCATTTGTTGTTGGAGTTATTATTTCGAGACTCCCGAATTCTTGGAATGATTATAAGAAGAAATTAAAACATGCGGAAACCGATTATGATTTAGACGGTTTACAACATCATCTTCGTATTGAAGAGGATTCTCGTAAACGCGAACTAGATGATAATCCGCAAACTGAGTCTCAATCTAAGGCTAATAATGTTGAAATTAACGATAAGTTGAAGCCTAAGAATGAGACACAGTTCAAAAAGAAAGGTACTAATTCCAAGAATAAGAAGAAGGGTGACTGTTACTATTGTCACAAACCCGGCCACTATGCCCGAGACTGTCGTCTTCGGAAGAAACAACAAAAACCGAATGTGGTCGAAGAAAAGCTTGTGGCTGTCGTACAAGAAGCGAACTCCGTTAGTGGAATTGATAATGATTGGTGGCTCGATACTGGAGCAACTATTCATATTTGCAAAGACCGTAATCTGTTCAAGACTTACGATGAGAATAACGGAGAATCCAGCGAAGTAAATAGCGCAAACAAAGTTGCAAGCAAAGTTCTGGGAAAAGGCACTATTGAATTGACATTCACCTCTGGGAAAGTTCTTACTTTAGTCAATGTATTTCATGTACCTGATATGTGTAAGAATTTGATTTCTGGATACCTTCTTAACAAAGGAGGATTCAAGATGGTGTATGAGTCTGATAAGTTAGTGTTGTCCAAGAACAGCAAATTTATTGGACAGGGATATTCTTGTAACGACATGATTAAGCTGAATCTAATAAAGAAATCTTCTGCTTATATTGTTGACTCTGTTAATTTATGGCATAGTAGATTAGGACATGTTAATTATAAGTCACTTAGAAATATGCATAAATTAGGATTAATATCTGATTGTGATTTCGAATCCATTTCTAAATGTGAGATATGTGTTCAAGCAAAAATACATCGAAAATCCTTTAAATCTGTTGAAAGAAAAACTGGTTTGCTTGATTTGGTATATAGTGATGTGGGTGACTTGAAAAGTCATATCACCTATGGTGGTAACCAATACTATATAACGTTTATTGATGATTATTCTAGATATGCTTATGTATATCTAATGAAATCAAAAGATGAAGCCTTTGATAAATTCAAAATTTACAAAGCAGAAGTCGAAACACAATTAGGAATTAAAATTAAAGTGTTACATTCAGATCGTGGTGGTGAATATTTTTCAAATGAGTTTACTTTGTTTTTCAAACAAAATGGTATCATTCACCAATGTACCGCCCCTTATACACCACAACAAAATGGTGTTGCTGAGAGAAAAAATAGAACTTTAGTATAAATGGTTAATGCCATGCTCATAAGTTCTAATTTGCCTTATAACCTATGGGGTGATGCTATGTTATATGCATGTTACATTTTAAATAGAGTACCACTTAAGAAAAATAATATTTCTCCTTATGAATTATGGTTCAATAGAAAACCTAATCTTACTAGACATAAAGTTTGGGGTTGCTTAGCATATGTTAGAAAACCAGACCCTAAACGACCAAAGTTAGGTAATAGGGCTTTTAAATGTGTTTTCATTGGATATTCTCTTAATAGTATAACTTATAGAATTATGATTCTTAATACCTTAGAAGTCATAGAATCTGTAGATGTAGAATTTTTTGAAAATCAAACTATTGAGAATCCATTGAGATCATCTAGTCCAGAACCAACTGAGACTAATGATACAAATGATGATGAATATGCTCCTGCTCAAAACAGCAAGGAAGTGTCAGTACCAGATGATAGTACTGAACACAGAAGAAGTAAAAGAGCGAGAATAGAGAAGGACTATGGTCCTGACTTCATAACATATCTCGTAGAAGGCAATAAGGACGAAGTCCTTAATGTGACAAGATATGTAATGAACGTCGATGATGATCCCAAAACTTATTATGAGGCTATGAGTTCTAGAGATTCTAATTTCTGGAAAGAAGCTATCAATGATGAAATGAATTCCATAATGTTAAACCAAACTTGGGTATTAAGCGATTTACCTCCTGGTGCTAAACCTATAGGATGTAAATGGATATTCAAGAAAAAGTTGAATACAAATGGATCCATTGATAAGTTTAAAGCCTGATTAGTTGCTACGGGATATAAACAAAGACAAGGAGTAGATTATTTTGATACATATGCTCCGGTGGCTCGTATATCTTCGATACGTTGTTTAATAGCACTTGCATCAATTCATAACTTGGTCATACATCAAATGGATGTAAAGATAGCTTTTCTAAATGGAGATTTAGAAGAAGAGATATACATGGAACAACCTGAAGGTTTCATAACCCCAGGCCAAGAAAAGAAAGTTTGTAAATTAGTTAAATCTCTTTATGGCCTGAAGCAAGCTCCCATGCAATGGTATGAGAAGTTTGATAAAGTTGCACTGTCATTTGGATTCATTGTTAATGATGCAGATAAATGTATCTATAGCAAATCGGATAACAACGGTTATGTTATAATATGTTTATACGTTGATGACATGCTGATATTTGGTTCCAACATATCATGTGTAAATGAAACTAAGAAGTTTCTATCTTCTAAATTTGATATGAAAGATCTGGGAGAGGCTGATGTAATTCTAGGAATTAAAATCATTAGGAAAACGGGGGAGTTATTATTAACTCAATCTCATTACATTGAGAAGTTCCTAAAGAAGTATAATCATTATGATGACAAACCAGCACCAACTCCTTTAGATCCAAGTATAAAATTAGAAAAGAACACTGGACGTACCATTTCTCAATTGGAATATTCCAGTATTATTGGGAGTCTTATGTATGTATGCATTGCACTAGACCAGATATCGCACATGCTATAAGTGTATTGTGTCGATTTACGAGTAATCCAGGTTTCGAACGCTGGAAAGCCATTTCCAGAGTCTTAGCTTATTTGAAAGGAACCATCAACTATGGTTTATCTTATAAAGGATATCCTGCTGTAATAGAAATATATAGTGATGCAACCTGGAACAATTTAGAATCGAAATCCAAGTCTACGACTGGATGGATATTAACATTAGGAGGCGCTGCTGTGTCTTGGGCTTCCAAGAAGCAGACCTGTATATCTGATTCAACTATGTTGTCAGAATTGATTGCATTAGCAGACACATGTAAAGAAGCGGAATGGCTTAGAAATTTGTTAGTAGAAATCCCATTATGGAAGAAGCCATCTCCAGCAGTCTTGATTAACTGTGATAATCAAGCAACGATATATAATGTTTCTAATAAAACATATAATGGAAAATCTAGACATGTAAGTCTTAGACATCACATGGTGAGACAGTTACTCAAAAGTGGAGTTATAACTGTTGATTACATAGAAACAAAGAAAAACTTGGCTCACCCACTTACGAAGAGTCTTCCAAAGGCTATGGTTTCTATAAAGTCAAAGGAAATGGGACTAAGGTCTGTGAATGAAGATTGATCATCCTTAACAGAAACCCAACTTGTGTCTTGAAAAGGATAGACAAAGTTCAATGGGTACCAACAAGTTAAGGAAATGATTATGGAACACTAAATCAATAATCCCATAATGTTTAGTGTTGGATTCTGCGTGAAAAAAGGATGGATAAATATCCTTAATAAGTCTAGAAACCTTAAAAGGTGTCTCGCAGAAACACTTTAAGTGACTTACCTATATGAGTATGGAAATCAGGCCGTTTCCTAGGAAAGTAAGACCGCTTTCGAAGTAGACTCATGAACCAGGATTTAAGCACATGGCCATTAACGTGCTGAGCAATACAGAACACTCTAACTAAGGAATACAACATGTGTGATTGTTCCGGTTTTATCATTAAGGGATACATGGTTCAAGATTCGTTCACCATTGAATCTCGATAGAATTTTGAATGGTTTACACTAAGTAAAAGTTCAAATCCAAAAGATACTTTTATTTATGTGTTGTTTCCACGATGATGCAAAACTTGATCTTAGAACTACATAGGCTTGATCCCACTTGGGTATGTAGGAAGTCACCCTAGTGACTCAGCCATCCACTTTAATTTATTTTGAAAATTGGGGGAGATTGTTGTAAATTTTCAATATTGTTTGGGATATGGGTTTGTTTTTGAAGAGGGAAGCAAGAATGGAAGAAGATAAGGTGTAGGGATTAGTCCCACATTGTAGAATATAAAAGATTTTGTCACTATATAGGTAAAAGCTTGATACATGATATCAAAAGAAAGAAGAGAAGGAGGAATAAGGCAATGGGCCTTGAGCATGAACTTGGCATAGATAATAATCTTTAAAATGTCAAAAGATGGGTTTTGGGCCTTGGGGCTCTTGGGGTCTCGTAATCCATTAGACCGATGAAACAGATCAGTCGACTGGCCAAAACTCACCAGTCGACCGTTTTATTCTCTGTTTGAAAACGGTCGACCGGTGGTTTTTGGACGGTCGACCTGTTTCGTCCTAAAGGGGATGCGACGCTTCAGAAGCGTTGCAAAACTGAAAGGATGCGTATTTTCGGAATCGAACAGAAATGGCTGTTGCAATTCAACAATTGCAACTCTTTGCTAATGGATATCTCCTCTCATCGCCTATATATACAACGCCAGAAATCTGTTTCAAGATCACCGAATTTTTATTTCTTCTTCATCAGTTCTGCGACGCCATTAAACTGTTGCAAAACAGTTCCGTCTGAAACACTTGTATAGTGTTTCAATTCTGAAACAGTTGCAGAATTACCGTCTTCTACTTCCTCTTCTATTCTATAATCTACATTGCATCATCAGAAATCAAATATCAGAGTGTTCTTGGTCGGATCAAAATCGTACAAATTTTGAATTCGATAACGCTGTTTCAAGGCTTCATTGAATCCTGAAGTCAATAGTTCGTTAACCCTTTTGTACCTGGTGGGTTGAACTATTGTCTGAAAGAATTTGCTCCGCAAATCCTTGAAGTCAGAAGTATGGAATTTATTCTCCTCCATTACCGTCTCAAACCACAAAATCCCCAATAGCGCCAAACGTGAAAGGCAAATCCCACCTAAGATTTTTTACGATACACAACGTTTTGGGTGCATCTATTGCCACCCCTTGTTTTACTCTTCACTCCTCATTTAAAATTTTAAAATTTTATTTTCATTTATACCCCTTAACCACTAATTAGAAATTCAAAACCATACATAAACATAAAATTTTATTGTCTGCAGTCAGCTACTCAGTTCCTGTGTTATGCAAATATAAATCAACGTTGTATAGAGCTAGCATTTTCAACATGTCAGTAAGCTTGATGTCATCTTACCAGCTCCATGTCATAAATCAACGTTTTTTTAGCATTATGGCAGCTCCATGTCAGTAAGTGCAATAAATGTTATCTCTAAACTTGATTATTTGACAAGTTCTATGTATGGTGAAGCACATGCAGTGACATGCAATGAAGTTGGCTCAATTTGGAAAAAATAGTTATATGTTTTTTTTTTCTTTGGGTTTATGCACATGATAATTGCTGCTTAACCGGGCCACAGATTAAGATCAAACTAAAGCAATAGTCATGATGAAATACACAAAACAGTCAATTTCACATCAGCTACACAGGTAAACATATAATGTACTTTCATGAGTAGATGACTAGATTGAGATGAACAGCAGTTGGTGCAATAGGAATCACGACATGAAATTGCAGCCAGAAATCTAGTTGAGTGTTTTCTACATAAGACCCCGCAATGTATACCAAAACTGGAATTGAATTGTAATCAACAACTAACTATAATAGCTGTATGTTCACGTAATCAGTCATAAATCAAGAGGATAAAGTGGCAACTCGTACTGAATTTGCATATCACTAAGTTTAGCAATCAACAAAATCATGTAGCTAAATAGGATATAGGGTTATTTTAGGAACAAACGGGGTGCGTTGAGCAAAAAATGGGGTGTGCGGTTTATTTTGTGATTGGCGGGGGGTGAAGAGTAAAACATGGGGTGGCAATAGACGCACCCCAACATTTTTTTATCTTTACAATTAATTCAATAAACAACGGCAAGTGGACTTAAACGTTGATATCCATTGCGGTTGAAATCATTTTTTCATGTAGTGTTATAAATGATGTTAGAATTTAGAAATGGAGATTTACGGAGTTTAGTAACCAACGACAACTTATAAAGGAATGAATCCGATTCGTAAGCTATGTTCTCAATGATTTGATTTGTAATCAAAGAAGATTTTATAAGATATAAAATAAAGATTTCAAGTTTTCCAAAATTTAACACGTTTTGGAATAGAATATTTACCATATTCTTATTAGATTTGTGTTTAATTCCGAATACAAAGCTTATGCTTTTCGTACGAATTTGGGAGGTGTTATCATCATTATTTAGCTAACAGTATGTGTGGAATTTGAAGATTGGTATTGAGTATGATCATTGTCATCACTATACTACTTTTTGTGCTTAATATCAGTATGTTGCTTTTTATAGAAAATGATGTATTCCATGGCATTGTTTTTGACCTTCTTATCATTAATGTTTATACTTGTAGTAATGTATAGACATGGTTTCGAAGTATGAAAACTATGATTTGTGAATACGCTTATTTTATTAAGATAAGTGTATGAATATGATTTTCAATTATAAAAATGAAGATATTTGTAAATATACATTTTTTTTGCAACACCGACAGGTTTTCAAAGTGATCTATAATATTTTTTATTATTAATAATAATTACAAGGAAACCAGGAGATATACAAGATGCATATCTGTTGCAACATAAACATTTCCACACAGGGAAGACAAAGACTGGAAAACAAATAGTTAAGACTTGCACAATAAAGTTCCAAAGAAAAGGACAAACTAATACAAAAGACACAACTTTCCATAGGCTTTGACATGTACCAAAAACAACAGCTAATATGACAATTGGTCTACCATGAGCTATCAAAAAGCTCATCTATGCACCCAAAAAAAAAAAAAAAAAAAAAAATCAATCAGACATTGCTGAAGTATAAGCCCTTCAACAGCTCGTTCTTTTTGCTCCTAGTAATATAACTAGGGGAAGACAGAGGAGAGCTAGATAAGGCTACAGTTTCAGCAGCATGAAAGGGAAGGGGAGCTTTGTAGGCAACAGGTGGAACAAGGTGAGCATACGGGTTGTCTTGCTTGCTTTTGCTCTTTTTCTTAACCGCTGAGGAAGGGGAGACATTGCTTTCATTGGTGTTAACTTTTGCAGAGATCAATGAAGAAACTTGATAGACAGCCTCTAATTTTGACTTTATAGATGGGCTAACTTTGTTTAAGAAACCGGGTTTAAGTTGAAAGGAGCTTGAAGCAAGAGTAAAGATAGACGGAGCAGCAACAGACTGAACACCACCAGCATCGGACGTCATCTTCTCACTTGGTTCTGTAACCTTTGAACTCAAAGCGCTGCCAAAACTCATAACATCATTAATTAGGTATTGCATTTTATTTAAGGAGCCATGATTGTCCAAAGTGTATGCAACATTGCTCATAGAAGAGCTTTTATCACGTTCAAACAACTGTACAGAATCTCCTAACTAAATAGAAGGTAAGGGAGTACTACTACTCACATTCCCATATAAATATAATTTTTTAGATTTGTCATCGCCACCAACTTTGCCGGTTGTAGCGGCTAACTTATCATTTCTCAGTATTTCTTCGTAATCGATAAACTCACCCTCTTCACGCACACTTTTACCACCCTATATTTCCATACCACTTATATCACTTGCCAAAATATAATTTTCTAATGCTTCAAATCTATTAGCAATAGTTATAACAGATTTTACCTTATCTCTTCCTCGATTAATGACCATTGCTTCATTGGGCTGTTGAAAATTATCCGAGGAGAGCTCACAAGAACGTCCAACACTACTACTATCACCAAAATATAAAGCAGACATGTTCTCTATACCTTGCACACTATTACTAATAAGGTTTTCATCATTAAACACTTGTTGTGAAGGGACATCCGAGTAACTCTGATCACAAGAAACTTGAGAAAAGGTCTTATACTTCTTAGCAACAGTAGACTTCTTCCTATTCTTAGTAATAACTTTTCTCCGTGGTTGTTTCTTCTTGAAAAGGGGGACATCACCATCCACACTAGTATTTTCTTTACTCTAAATAGTTGAGCATTCCACGTTATGTCATTTTGATGTCCTTTACATGTTGGTCTATAACTCTAACATTATCCTTTCTTCCCTCTCTTCTACAGTTCGAACAACTAAATAATTCATGACCAAAAACTTTGCAGAAGGTGCAAATTTATGGCTTCCACAAATACTGCACTTGTACATAGTGCTCAGAACCATCTAGAAGTTGAACTGGAAACTTACGTGGAAGATCCTTGCCAAGTGAAACTTCCACCATGCATTTAGCAAATTCTAAACGTTCTATTTTCTCAGTTGACTGGTTCACACAAATAAATCTCCATACTCTAGTGGTTAACCAACAGATACCCAATAGTGACCAAGCATACGATGGTAAGTTCAAAAGTTTTATCCAAACAGGAACATATTTGATGCTACTGCTTGTATTTCCTAATGAAGACTCCCAAGGTTTAACTATAAAAAATATGTTCTTATGATTATCGGATCTGATTCTAAGATCTTATTTCTATTCTCAACATCAGATAACAAAAAAAACAATAGATTACCAATAGATTTAACCTTGATAGTTCCTTTCAGTTTCCAAATCTTTTTGAGATGTGTGATAACGATGATGTAAGAGAATGGTTTGTCAAGAAAGAATCCAACTAAGTATTCTTACCAAACCTCAACCGTAGCTTGAATGATTTCTTCAAAGGAAATCAATGTTTTGCTTGAGAATTTTAAGGGAATCGGAGGCGGGGACAACTTTCCAGCATTCCTAAGTTTTGATCGGAATAGAGGAGGTCATTTTAGTGGCTACACAACAGAAGAATGAACACGGAAAAGTGAGAAGGAGGAGAGAGGAGGTGGAGGGTTTGGAGGTGGTGTGTGACGACCCACAAATTCGAACCCTTTGAGCAGACCGAATACAACTCACATCCAACCCAAATTGCACGAAAATACGAATCATTAATAGAAAGAAGTTAGAGGATGAGAATAGATAAGATAGAAAATTTAGAATAGAAGAAAAGAAGAACATACAACAAAATTAGAGTAAACACGAATCTCACAGCGAAATGAAAAAAATATAAGAGATATATAATCACCTTTGAAATACAAACTAGATTTGAACGTACATACATTATCAGAGTATATCACATACACAATACAGCGTAAATAAACTCTATATATCTAATGTTGAAGCCTTCTACTCCAAGCTTCACCAGAAAATCTGTGAAATCCTGAACTACTTGACTGCCCATACAAATTTGGGCATCCAAGAGCTTAGGGAAAACATAGAAAAATGAACTTCGGGTCAATCAGTGGACTGGTATGAGTAAACGATTTTAAAACAAGTTAAGAAAGTAAAACATATCTCATAAGACCACACCGTAAATAGGAACGGGTTTTTACCTTATGAGAATCCTGAAATAACATGGCTTAACTTTCAAAAACATTTTGAAAGAAAGGATAATCGTAAGACCGACCCACACAAAAACATGGGTGGTTTTTTTAATCTTACGATAACCCAAAACATCTTTAAAATCAATACTATTCTGATATAATAGTGTGTAAGGCTTCCACCAATAATTTAGAATTTAGCGGAACGCTTGCATCTCACGCTCCACATACATAGTATAAAAACAAAACCGCTTGGCGCTTAGGGATAACGGATTTCCAACTATGACAAGATATGAAACCACCTTTCGATAGTGTATCTCTAGAGGGGAATACACTGCGTTCAAAAAGAACGTCTTGCAACCATGCCCACACATGACCGACCACTCATTTCTCTTGAATGTATCGAATGTATATCACCAATGGTTGTGTACCGCAACCATTTCCCGAATGTGACAGAATCGATAGAATAAGAAACAAAAGGAATTTCTCTTGATAGGTGATACTACACCCTAATGGGAGAGACCTACATAGTCATGGTGCCTACCCGATTTTTGTCATTTCTTGGTTGTGAGGCTTGAGGTCATAACTTACCATTTTGAACCGTACGTCTTCATTTACTTTGAATGTCACATCGTCAAACCCATCAATATCACCAATTGATTTCCCCAATACTATGGGTATAAAGCTAAGAGGAACGAATTTCTCCGCCACCAAAACATAGTTTGAAGAGATCAATCGTATGATCTGTTAGGTACACTCTATCAGACATTCGTCCATACAAGTTGTCCTGGGACTGGACAAACAGAAGTCACTATTCTGTAAATCCATCTTAGGCAATTTCTATCTAGGTTTGACAGAACAGCCCTTGCATAAGCTCCGTTTTCCACTGCCTTCAATCTTGACTGCAAATTTATTAACGCCTAGGTCGATACAAAGTGGTTTTTGGATTTCGTTTAGTAAACCAATCCCGGTCTCTTTGAATCGATGAACGTTAATACCCTTTACGCCCAAACAATACTTAAAGGAATCAGGTTATCACATTCAAATAAATTTCAATATTTGTCGGTTAATTATCAGGGCTTATCAAAAGAATTCCAGACTTCAGTAGTGATTTGATATTATCTAATTAAGTTATGTAAATGCATAAAGTAATTAAACAAATTTATTGGATCATAACACAGCATTACAATCAATTTGATCATCACATTAACCATTACTATAGATCTTATTTATCACCCTAACAATTCAAATACAGCTAAATGCTGTTTATAAAAAATTTTGATCTTGGAAAAATGATTATTTCCAAATCATATCGATCAAAGTTTATATTCAGTTTAAGAATCCCATTTATTATTATTGTCAATAACTGTACTGTTATAATCCATATTTCCATATATGTATATATATAAGGCTTAAAATATAATTATTATATTTATTTTATTTTAGATGAGTGGATAATTCAATATTAAATTAAATATTATTTAACGGAAAGTAAAAGATACTTTCCTAAAAAATCGACTTCGTCAATTTCTAAATCAACATCTCTTTCTGATTTATCTCCATCCTATTTCTTTTTCTGAATTTCAGAATAATTCATTGTTATTGGTTAACTGATTTTCTTACCAATATCTTCTACAAGCATTCTTATCCACAAAACATTTGCTCCTCACATTATTCACTTTTGGTTGTGCATATCCTTTCCTCTGGACTTGTTTCACATATTAACCTTGTTCCACTAATACATAGTTAAATTGGTGTTTATCTAGTCCTATGAATATTTAATATTCGATTTAATCGTCGTTAATTTAACTTTTAAATAATTTCTCATTTAAAATATATCTATCGACTTAATGATATTTCCATTTTTATTCAAACGATTGAGTTTATCCCAACAATATCATTAACGATCAGCATCATCTATTTAATCACTACATAACGTCAATTATAGTTCAGTTAATCTGACTTGAACTAATTAGCATATTTTAGAACTAAGTGAATCTGTATATATTCCTACATTGATTAATTTAAAGAATATAAATTTATATTTATACTATTTCAAATAAGAATAACTGTGTTTACTTCTCACAAAGCTTAACTCGGTTTATAATGATCCCTGCCTGATCATCTACTATATGCCCTTCGGATTATCATCATTATCACTTGTTCCTTTTTTCTTTATTTAAATAGATATATATTTTGGTATACATATCCTAAATAATAAATCTATGCTTTTTTTAAAAAAACTTTTTTTTTACTTTCTAGTATTTCTATTTTTATGCTGTAGCCCAAATCTCAAGCCCACCTTCACTCTTTTTATTTTATCCTTTCTTTTTCTCTAAAGGCCCATCCAGCCCATTGGCACAACACAGCCTAGAATTTATTTCCCTTGTTTCTTTACATTTGCCCATCCACTCTTCCTATTCTCTCCTGCTTTATCTGCTACTTCTTCCTGCCCTTTTCTTGCATAACCTCTTGAACTTTCACCACAAATATTCAACCGACCGTTATCTGCTCTGGTCCTTTCACTGTACCATCACCAAAACCACCTTGCGTCGACCAACTTGGCAAAGATTTCCCTTTCCTTTTCCACTTGCTACTGCTATCATCAACTGCGTATTTAAACACTGCCACCACGAAAAATGCACAGTGCAACCGTGCACATGCACACTTCCTCGGATCGTCAAGGAGCCACCACATCCCCATCCACAAGTCACTCCTCCTCCCAACGTTTCTTTTGACCAATCATCTTTACATTAGAATCTCAAATCTCCAAAATGACCTATTTTCACCATAAATAGGAAAAACACAGTTCCAGAAAACGTCTGGAAATCAATTTACCCCGACCACCTGTGACCGCTTGAACGCCGGCCACCGCTTCCTAGACCAACTCCACCACCATACACAACCCTATGCCAGAATCCATTGAACTTAATCCCCTCGTTTGCTTACATGATCGAATCAAAAACCAGAAACCCAAATACCACCTCAAAACATAAAATCTCCTCCCACGTCCACCACTGACCGTCGTACCCCATGAAACTTCGCTTGTGTCTTCTCCTAACTCTCACGCAAACCCCATAAAAATAGTTTCGAAAATTATTGACCCAATTCCTATAATCAAATTTTAAAGCTCTAAATAAACCCTTGATCCTAACTCCAAAATTAGGATACTAAAAATCTTGATTTCAGTGTTAAAAATCATAATGGGTTGTAGATATTTAGATGATGCTAGCTATTCGTTCAAACTCAATTAATTTTTCTTTCTTTTCTTTTTATGAAAACTATGGTCTTTCACTGTATATTTTCCAGTTATACCTGTATATTTTAAAATAAACATTTAATATAATTATGAGAGATTCCTAACAATATTGTAGTTAGGATCTCCTTCTAAAATCAAACGGATTAAGAGTATTATTTTTGATTCCTAGTCCTAGCTCATATGAAACAACAGGGCCTATATTTGATTTACTACAGGCTTCTATATGTTATTTCACTCAGTTACTTCCTTTCAAATTTTGGTTTCTAGTGTAATATTAAATTGACTATAACACAGCAGATATGCATCTATATTATTGCATATAACAACCAGTATGTAGATGGAAATTCTTTTTACTCATAAACTATGTTCACTATTTTGTATAACAAAACTGTGTTTCCAGTTCAATTACTTTGATTCACATATGTTCACCTTTCAAACATGTTTAAGTTTATCTAATTCAATATGAATCAAGTATCCATCTAATATACATTTATCAGTTGTATCACAATCTATCACATTCAACATAACCATTCAAATGAAAAAAGGGTGTTTGCTCACATTATTATTCACTTGCATTCTTCAATTCACATTACTGGTTTTGTTTTCCATTCTCTAGCCCACTGTATCTAGTCTCTTAGTTAGAGTTGTTTCCATTTCAGTCCAGTTTTGGTTCGAAACTTACGAATGAAATGGAGTGGCTGGCTATCTATTTATAGGTGAATTAAAATGATAAAATATGTGTAGCATGGATAGGTTGGTAGGGTAGGATATAGTTACAGATGCAATATCATGTTTGATTGATATTCCACTATAAATCCTCCCAGTATGCACATGGTTGGCTTGGTCATTGTAGTGTACATTTTATACAAAACACACGTAGTAAGTATTTAAAAGTGAAAATTAGGCACACATCCCTATTATCTTTTGAAATATAGCGCACATCCCTCCTTATATTTACATGTAAACCCGGTCCCTCTTTTTAGTTGCCGTCCAAACTTTTTTTGATCCCTTTCGCCTATTCTTATACCCACTTACGTGTTTTGCTCTTTTTGACCAAACAAGGTGGTCTCAGGTAAAAAAAATTCAAATTCTAGAAACGTCCACAGGAGGTCACGGAAAAAAACAAAAAAAGTTGCATACTTCTGTGCAACTATTGCCAATAGTAGCATACATGCATATATTCGTATAGTGTTTTTCTGTTGAAAATATGGACCAATATATGCGTATTGTATGCAACTATTAGCAAATAACTACATACATGTATGCATATAAAGTTGAACTGAGATTCATGTGCTAAAAATAGTTGCATACATGAATGCAACTATTCTGTATATATGCATGCATGTGTGCAACAAATTCAAAAGGGGTGAAGGCTTCTGAATATGCGCATGAATGTATGCATGTATTCTGTATAAGAGCATGAATGTGTGCAACAATATCTAAAAATGGCGAATGTTTGAAAAAACAGGCCAAATTTGAATATATGCAAAAAAGGATGTGTATAGTGTTGTTTAGCTGCATACATATATGCATTCATACTGCAGTTGGACGCAACATTGAAATATAAGCATGGATGTATACAACTATGTACGAAAAGGTGCATCTTCTGATGCAAAAACTTGCTGTTTTTGTGTTATTTTGGGTTTTGATGTGGTTTTTGATTGTTTTTTCACCTGAATTTTTCGGCGTGTACGTGTTTTATTTAATAGTGATTTTTCATGATTTTTATTTTATTTTTTTACATTTTTCTGATGATTTTACGAAAAATAGGGACCTAGTTTACATGAAAAGTTAGACCGGATGTGAGCCTAATTTTGAAACTTAATAGGGACCGTGCCAAACGGACCCTATTTAAAAACCAACCTTAGTTCCTAAGCAATCAAGCTGTACTGCTTCCAGGCCTATAAGTTTTAGTTCCAGGCATTTATGTTTCTCATTGATTTGAAAAGAAATAGCTATGAGTATAGTTGTGCATTAGTTTGATTGAATATAGCTAGAGTTTTAGTTGTGTAAAAGTGGAACAAGCCTAGGTATTGTAGTTGTGAAAACATGTTCAGGGAAAGGAAACTTCGGCCAACCGTTTTTTAGGTACAATATATTGTACCAGCCATGTTCTTATGCACAAAACACAATAAACAAACTAAACTTGCTTTCAAGACTTCTAGGTTGTTGCATTTGATTAGAAAAGAATGTATACCTATGTTTATAGTTGATTTGAAAAGAAGGAGGCTATGCTTTTAGCTAGTTTAATATTAATTGAAAGCAACTTATCAATGCTGTATTTTAAAAGCTCTTTGCAAGTAAAGTGACATGATCAATAAAAATGGCACAACAAATCTCTTATTGCAAATCTTTTTACTAAATTGTTTACTACTAGATACACAATATGTTACATCATATTTTAATGTAATATTCCTTACTCATGAAGTAAACTTTTTACATATGTTATTAACATGAATTTTGACTTAAGTGATGTTCCTTTAAAAGTTTCATAGGTTTTAAAACCAAAATAAAACATTACTTTATATTCATATATATACGTTGGCTAAAATAATTTAAAACATAAAAGTATGTATATTTGGAATTTCCCCAATATTATACTAATTTATTTAATTAAAAAAATTACTAAAATAATCCATTATAAACTGTATCAAGAACCAAGACGTTGCAATCTATCCCCCTTAAGAGAATTTCGTCCCCGAAATTAAAGTAACGAGGAGATTCCAGTTATACTTGAAGTCATAGACTTACATGCATGGGTTATCCTCTAACAATAACAACAAACAAGGCATTCAAAACACACAAGCATTTCACAACAAGCAATACAAATAATATAAACCTTTTGTCAGACCCTGACTGTAAATTGGTAAGAAAATAATCTGCAAAGCATCAACCCTGAAGACCAAAATCAACATCAGATTAATACCCCGAAAATCATTTATCTCAACCAATCTCCAGTTAGGTTCTAATTTCTTAACTCCATATTTTGACTCCTTATTAACCTATATAACTCCATTTCTATTTTAAGAAAATATTCCTGATTATTTTCGAAAAATTATCCAAACTAATTTGAATCAAACTCGTTCAAACATATCTACGTGCTTCAAATTCTCTTTTTAAACTCTAATCCAGTTTAAATCTATTTGACTTAACCTCAGTTAAATTCTAATCCATTTAACTTACCCCGGTTAAATTTTAAAAATTCCAAAAATCCAAATTTTTGGTTTTTATTCCAAACCAGTTTGAAACCATATTTCTTAATTCCGTTTTAAATTCAAAATCTTTGGAATTTTCCCAAAACATTTGGTTTTACTCTAACAATTCCCAACTTGTCTTATTTGAACCCTATTCCTATACAATTTAATTTGGTTTATATAACCATTTTAATTTACAATCATATTTGAATATAATAACAATCATCAACATGTTCATATATAATAATAATTTCAGAAAATTATCCTTTTTATATCAAAATATAATTTTGGTTAAAATTATTTCGTTTACCCAGCTTTTAAAACAATATTGTATAGAATTACTATGTTCAAGGGTTTAGAAACACCTATCGATACACTTGCGCTTACTATGTCGACCAGAATTCATAAACCACTTAACAAACCAAGCAACGCAATATAAAACAGTTCTTATATCAATTAACAAATACGCGCTCATATATGTACACTTAAACTTAATCTAGGATATTGCTGATCCTATCTCTATCAAGTCACGCCACAGAGCAAAGAAGACTACTCAATAAGCTCTGATACCATGTGTAACGACCCACAAATTCGAACCCTTTAAGCTGACCAAATACAACTCACATCCAACCCAAATTGCACGAAAATATGAATCATTAATAGAAAGAAGTTAGAGGATGAGAATAAATAAGATAGAAAATTCAGAATAGAAGAAAAGAAGAACATACAACAAAATTAGAGTAAACACGAATTTCACAATGAAATGAAAAAAATATAAGAGATATATAATCACCTTCGAAATACAAACTGGATTTGAACTTACATACATCATCAGAGTATATCACATACACAATACAGCGTAAATAAACTCTATATATCTAATGTTGAAGCCTTCTGCTCCAAGCTCCCCCAGAAAATCTATGAAATCCTGAACTATTTGACTGCCCGTACAAATTTGGGCACCCAATAGTTTAGGGAAAACATAAAAAAATAAACTCCGGGTCAGTTAGGGGACTGGTATAAGTAAACGATTTTAAAACAAGTTAAGAAAATAAAACATATCTCATAAGACCACGCCGTAAATACGGAACGGGTTTTTACCTTATGAGAATCCCGAAATAACATGGCTTAACTTTCAAAAACATTTTGAAAGAAAGGATAATCGTAAGACCGACTAACACATAAACATGGGTGGTTTTTTTACCTTACGATAACCCAAAACATCTTCAAAATCAATACTATTCTGATATTATAATAGTGTCTAGGGTTTCCACAAATAATTTAGAATCTGGCGGAACGCTTGTATCCCACACTCCACATACATAGTATACAAACAAAACCGCTTGGCGCTTAGGGATAATGGATTTCCAAATATGATAAGGTATGGAACCACCTTTCATTAGTGTATCTCTAGAGGGGAATACACTGGGTTCATCAAGAACGTCTTGCAACCCGACCCACACATGACCGACCACTCATTTCTCTTGAGTGCATTAAATGTATATCACCAATTGTTGGGTACGTCAACCATTTCTCAAATGGGACAGAATAGATAGAATAAGAAACAAAAGGAATTTCTCTAGATAGGTAATACTACATCCTAATGGGAGCGATCCACATGGCCATGCTGCCTGACCGTTTTTTGTCATTTCCCGGTTGTGAGGCTTAAGGTCATAACTTACCATTTTGAACCGCACATCTTTATTTACTTTGAATGCTACATCGTCAAACCCATCAATATCACCAATTGATTTCCCTAATACTATGGGTATAAAGCTAAGAGGACCGCTACCAAAAAATAGTTTGAAGAGATCAATCGTATGATCTGTTAAGTATACTCTGTCAGACATTCGTCCATACAAGTTGTCCTGGGACTGGACAAACAGAAGGCACTATTCTGTAAATCCATCTTAGGCAATTTCTACCTAGGATCGACAGAACAGCCCTTGCATAAGCTCCGTCTTCCACGGTCTTCAATCTTGACTTCAAATTTATTAACGCCTAGGTCAATACAAAGTGGTTTTTGGATTTCGTTTAGAAAACTAATCCCGGTCTTTTTGAAACGATGAACGTTAATATCCTTTATGGCCAAACAATACTTAAAGGAATCAGGTTATCACATTCAAACAAATTTCAATATTTGTCGGTTAATTATCAGGACTTATCTAAAGAATTCCAGACTTTAATTGTAATTTGATATTATCTAAATAAGTTATGTAAATGTTTAAAGTAACTAAACAAGTTTATTGGATCATAACACAACATTACAATCAATTTTATCATCACACCAACCTTCACTACAGATCTTACTTATCACCATTTAACAATTCAAATACAGCTAAATGTTGTTTATAAATTTGTTTGATCATGGAAAAATTATTATTTCCAAATCATATCCATCAAAGTTTCTATTCAGTTTAAGAATCCCATTTATTATTATTGATTATAATTGTATTGTTATAATCCATACTTCCATATATATATATATATATATATATATATATATATATATATGGCTTAAAATATAATTATTATATTTATTTTATTTTAGATGAGTGGATAATTCAATATTAAATTAAATATTATTTAACGGAAAGTAAAAGATACTTTCCTAAAAAATCGACTCCGTCGATTTCTAAATCAACATCTTTCTGATTTATGTCCATCACAGTTCTTTTTCTGAACTTCAGAATAATTCATTGTTATTGGTTAACTAAATTTCTCTTACCAATATCTTCTATAAGTATTCTTATTTACAAAACATTTGCTCCTCACATTATTCACTTTTGGTTGTGCATATCCTTTCCTCTGGACTTGTTTCACATATTTACCTTATTCCACTAATACATAGTGTTTATCTAGTCCACTGCTTCAAATCTTGCAAATATCGCCCGAGATCTTCTCCGAGATCTCGTTTTGGGCTCCTTCTGAAACAAAACAACAAATATCACTCTAAATCTCCTTTCGAAAATATCTCCTGAGATATTGCAATATCGAATGATATATCGACCGAGACGAAATACTGGAATATCGTCCGAGATCTTAGTTTTTTTTGTTAAAATTTAAATTTGTGCCAAAACTAGAACTATAATTAAAAAAAACTCAAATCTAGCCACAACAATCTGTTGTTATTTTACATTTGACATGTTAAATGACTATATTGTATGTTCGTATATATTTACAATGCTTATGATTTTCATATTCGTCTTTTTACATACATGTTACTTTTGAAATTATGTATTTTATGGTCTATTTATGCTATTTTTTTTAATGCTTTGGATCCTTTTAATGTTTCTTGTCTAACAATATTTCTATTTTAAGCATATTACAGTTTAGAGTATGAATGATCTTTCGCAAAATAAAGAATAATAAAGGTATCTTGCATTTTAAGTTTACGTTACTACGTTTTTAAAAACATACATAAAAACCATTTTCTTAATATATCATTTTTAACATATCATGTACCCCGAGATCATTCCGATATGAACATTCAGACCCAAGATGAAAATCCGAGGTGAACTCCCGAGTTAGACTCATCTCGTCCGATATCTCCCTCGATACGAGACCGAGTCTATAAAATCCCCGAGACGAAACGCGACCGATATCCGAGATTTAAAACCTTGATCTAGTCCCATGAATATTTAATATTCGATTTAGTTGTCGTTAATTTAACCTTTAAATCATTTCTTGTTTAAAATATATCTGTCGACTTAATAATATTTCAATGTTTATTCAAACGATTGAGTTTATCCCAACAGTATCATTAACGATCAGCATCATCTATTTAATCACTACATAACGTCAATTATAGTTCAATTAATTTGACTTGAACTAATTAACAGATTTTAGAACTAAGTAAATCCGTATGTATTCCTACTTTAATTACTTCAAAGAATATAAATTTACATTTATACTATTTTTATTAAGAATAACTATGTTTACTTCTGAAGAAGCTCAACTCGGTTTATAATGATCACTGCATGAACATCTGCTATCTGATCTTCGTATTATCATCATTATCACTTCTTCCCTTTTTCTTTATTTAAATAGATATTTTTTTTGTATACATATCCTAAATAATAAATTTATACTTTTTTAAAAAAACAACTTTATTTTTACTTTCTAGAATATCTATTTTATGTTGTAGCCCAAATCTCAAGCCCACCTTCACTCCTTTTATTTTATCCTTTCTTTTTCTCTAAAGGCCCATCCGGCTCATTGGCAAACCGCAGCCCAGAATTTCTTTCCCCTGTTTCTTTACATTTGCCTATCCACTCTTTCTATTCTCTCCTGCTTTATCTGCTACTTCTTCCTACGCTTTTCTTGTATAACCCCTTGAACTTTCACCACAAATGTTCAACCGACCCTTATCTGCTCCGGACATTCACCGTACCATCACCAAAACCACCTTGCGTCGACCAACTTGGCAAAGATTTCCATTCCCTTTTCCACTTGCTAATGCTATCATCAACTGCTTATTTAAACTCTGCCACCACACAAAATGCACAGTGCAACCGTGCACATGCACACTTCCTCGGATCGTCGAGGAGCCACCACATCCCCATCCACAAGTCACTCCTCCTTCCAACGTTGTTTTTGATTGATCATCTTCCATCAGAATCTCAAATCTCCAAAACGACCTGTTTTCACCATAAACAGGAAAAACACAGTTCCAGGAAACGTCTGGAAACCCATCTTCCCCGACCGCCTCTAACCACTTGAACACCGGCCATCGCTTCCTAGACCAACTCCACCATCATACGCAACCCTATGCCAGACTCTATTGAACTCGATCCCCTCGTTTGCTCACACGATCGAATCAAAAACCAGAAATCCAAACACCACCTTAAAACCTAAAATCTCCTCCCATGTCCACCATTGACCGTCGTACCCCATGAAACTTCGCCCGTGTCTTCTCCTAACTCGCAAGCAAACCCCACAAAAACAGTTTCGAAAATTATTGATCCAATTCCCAGAATCAAATTTTAAAGCTCTAAACAAACCATTGATCCTAACTCCAAAATTAGAATACTAAAAATCTTGATTTCTGTGTTAAAAATCATAATAGGTTGTAGATATTTAGATGGTGGTAGTTATTCATTCAAACCCAATTAATTTTTATTTCTATTCATTTTATCAAAACTATGGTCTTTCATTGTATATTTTCGAGTTATATCTGTATATTTTAAAATAAACATTTAATATAATTATGAGAGATTCCTAACAACACTGTAGTTAGGATCTCCTTATGAAATCAAACGGATTAAGAGAATATTATTTTTGATTCCTAGTCCTAGCTCATATGAAATAACAGAGCCTATGTTTGATATGCTACAGGCTTTTATATGTTATTTCCCTTAGTTACTTATTTTCAGATTTTGGTTTCAAGTGTAATATTAAATTGACTATAACACAGCAGATATGCATCTATACTATTGCATAAAACAACAAGTATGTAGATGTAAATTCTTTTTACTCGTAAACTCTGTTCACAATTTTGTATAACAGAACTGTGTTTTTAGTTCAATTACTTTGATTCACATATGTTCACCTTTCAGACATGTTTAAGTTTATCTAATTCAACATGAATCAAGTATCCATCTAATATACATTTATCAGTTGTATCACGATCTATCACATTCAGCATAAATATTCAAATGAAAATAAAAAGGGTGTTTGCTCACATTATTATTCACTGGCATTCTTCATTTCACATTACTGGTTTTGTTTTCCATTCTCTAGCTCACTGCTTCTAGTCTCTTTGTTAGAGTTGTTGCCATTTAAGTCCAGTTTTGGTTTGAAACTTATGAATGAAATGGAGTGCCTAGCTATCTATTTATAGGTGAATTAAAATGATAAATATGTGTAGCATGGATAGGTTGGTAGGGTGAGATATAGTTAATGATGAAACATCATGTTTGATTGATATTCCACTCTAAATCCTCCCAGTATGCACATGGTTGTGACAGTGTATGTTTTGTACAAAACACAAGCAGTAAGTATTTAAAAACCAACCTTAGTTCCTAAGCAATCAAGCTATACTGCTTCCAGGCCTATAAGTTTTAGTTCCAGGCATTTATGTTTCTTATTGATTTGAAAAGAAATAGCTGTGATTATAGCTATGCATTAGTTTGATTGAATATAGCTAGAGTTATAGTTGTGTAAAAGTTGAACTAGCCTAGGTATTGTAGTTGTTGCAAACATGTTCAGGGAAAGGAAACTTTGGCCAACCATTTTTGAGGTACAATATATTGTACCAGCCATGTTCTTATGCACAAAACACAATAAACAAACTAAACTTGCTTTCAAGACTCCAGGATGTTGCACTTGATTAGAAAAGAACGTATAGCTATGTTTGTAGCTGATTTGAAAAGGAGGCTATGCTTTTAGTTGGTTTAATATTTGATTGAAAGCAACCTATCAATGCAGTATTTTAAAAGCTTTTTGCAAGTAAAGAGACAAGATTAATAAAAATGGCACAGCAAATCTCTTGTTGCAAATCTTTTTACTAATTTGTTTATTGCTAGATACACAATATGTTACATCATATTTTAATGTAATATTCCTTACTCATGAAGTAAACTTTTTACATATGTTATTAACATGAATTTTGACTTAAGCGATGTTCCTTTAAAATTTTCATAAGTTTTAAATCCAAAATAAAACACTACTTTTATATTCGTATATATACGTTGGCTAAAATAGTTTAAAACATAAAAATATGTATATTTGGAATTTTCCCAATATTATACTAATTTATTTAATAAAAAACAATTACTAAAATAATCCATTATAAACTGTATCAAGAACCGGGACGTTACATGATGGGACTGGCAAAGGGAAGGACAGTTGCAGTGATTGGTTGAGTTGATTGGGCGGGAGTTTTGGATGTGGAGAGAGGGAATACGGCGGATGCGACTGCCATTGACGCAACAAGTTTGGCTCAGATTAGAAATGGGAATGATTTTAATGATGAATTATTTTAATGAGATAAGTATATTGAATCGATTTATAAGAATATTTGAAATGATTTTAATGATGAATTTAATTAAAAATGATAAAGCTTCTGATATACTTGATTTTAATGAGTTAAATTGAGGATTAAAATGAGGATTTTAAGATATTTGGGATTTTAAAAGTATGTAACAAAGTCAAGTTTTCCAATTAATGAATTAAATTGAAGTTGAATGGAAACCGATTTGGTGACAATTGAGAAGAGTCTATGTGGATGAAGACCTTTATTACTTAAGGAATTTAAAGGGCTTTGTTGTTATTCCGCTTATAGTATTAGTCTGATACGGGAATTCATATCGATTATACGTTAATATGATTTCCATGAAGATACCATTTAGAATGAAAGTACGATTTTGGGTTTATTGTGAATGATGTTTTAAATAACATTGTTCTTTAACCCATTTAAACGAAAAAATGATTTTCCTAGTTGAGTCGAAGAGAAATATTTACTAAATTTTAATACAAAGATTTAATGAAAGAATTTCCCCTAGCAAATGATAATAGGAACAAATTTAAAGGTCGTTTGAAAGGTAAGCGAGTTTTTCCCAAACAACAAGATTAAGAAATTGTAAGAACGATTTTGCGCTCAAGATATGATTAGGGAAAGTTAAAAGTAATTTGCCGTAATTATGGTTAATGAATGGTTTAGATTTCAGTAAGCGTGTTTTCACGTAAAGACAAGATTTAATCTTTAATAAGGTTTGGATTAAATTTGGGAGTAATAAAGGTAATTAAACTTACCGAAACAAGGGAAATTAGATATGGAGTATTGCCAATTTTTCTCCATGGGATGAATAGGATGGGAATGAGATAATGATTTGAGTAAAGAATCTAATAAATGAGACTTAGTAAATTCCATATACAATCCTTATTGGTTTTAAAGGATGTGCTAATCCATATGGTTAATAAGGTATTTTTTTAAGATGATTTGGAAATCTAATGGCTTTACCAGGTTTGAGAATGAATCCAACTAATTAAAGTAAAATCCAATTAAAAGGAGACTTAATTGGAAATTCGATAAATCGAAAGGATTTTAACTTGACGCTAATTATTTCAAAAAGTCCGGGTTTAACCTATTTCAAATAATTATACGACGAGATAGAGCAATCAAAGATATTGATGGCGGAGATTGAAGACCTAAACTCTTCATATCGGATGTATTTCTTGTTAATGTTTCATATGGGTAGCTCCTATATTGAGATCTAAGTAGCAACAATCTGACCGTACTTGAAGCGATTGAGATTGCAAGGGCTTTCGCATTTAGGCGGGGTCGTAGAATAAAGTACCTTCGATTTCGTTCAAAACTCAAAATGAAATTGTATTGGATGTATGTCTGACGCTGTATTTTACGACATAATAAATTGGTTTCTATTGATGATATATCAGCTGGGTGGCGGGGGATTTATCCTCTTAGGTTAACACCCTCCTCCGAGACATATGTACTTAGAGGGTTATATATTAATAGATACCGATTATATGTTGTGAATTGACAATGTGGCATACTAAGTGCTGACAGTTGATAGATCAAAGCTTTTATTGAAAAACAGAGTTTTGTGGAACGTGACTTCAAAGCCTCACAACTCGGGAATGACCGAAACAGGATGCATGCGGCAAAGTTACGAATGTAACGTTTCTTCTAGATAGAAAGTGATGGTATGGTATGGAGCCCTAACAATTTACTTATGTGGATGATAGATCGAGGGCCCTCGGATAAAGGTCGGTCACGATCGGGAACGTTATCTTCAGGATTAACCCGAACTCCACCCTGTTAAGGGGTGGGCCAACTTTGTGAGCACGGGGGCAGTTTAGCTCCTAGGGACATCCCTCTAGAGGTGTACCCACCCATGGAAAAAGGAAGATCATTTGTTTGGTCATTGTTGGAATCTGATTCCCCATACGAGTCTTTATGGTTTTAGATGTAAACCTATATGTCAACATAATGGGATTGAGAATTATGCTGGCTAAGATTTATACATTTATTTTCAAAAGTGATTTCCACATTAGACACTAATATTAATATCGAAATGTTTCCGTGTATCAAGCAAGTTTGGTTATCATAAAGTAAAACTTGCTCCTAATGGTGTGCGCTTGCATTGTGTGATGGGATGCGAGCCTTATGATAGCCCATTTTCCAAAAAAAAAAAAACACATTGTGGATTTTTGTGCACTGGTGTTCATGTGGAGAAAACTCGTTCTGGGTTATACGGCGTGGTTCTGTGATACACCTCACTTTAAAATAAACCTAAAAATAACTATTTTAAGTTTCTCATACCAGTACCAAGACGAAAGTGTAGTTTTTTTCCTTGCAAACTCGGATGCCCTTATTTTCCACACAGGAATCTTAGTATTTAGGTTAGTAGTTGAGTCTATTTTGGAACTATGTATGGAAGCTGGTTTTGGATTGGAGCAAGGGCAAAAGCTTGATGTTTTGGATTCTCTTTGAGGACTCATTCTCTTTATGTTATTTCCGTTGTGTATTAATTTCCATTGTATTGTGTCGGATTTTGTGGGTTGTATTAACTCTGATGTATTATGATGTAACCTGATGATTATATTATGTTATATTGTTATTCCATTGTTATGTTATGTTGTTATTCTGTTGTTATTTAATGTGTTGTACCGTAAAGGAAATCTATCCTCCCAGCACATGGGATTTCGATACATGAATATCATGGATGTATTAGTGTCGAGTTCAAAAGACCGAGATGGTGGGTCATCACAGTTTTCATTATGCTCAGATCGGCTTGAGTACTTCAGCTTGAGAGAGCTTGTTCTGGAGATGAGTGCATCGCTGTAGACTTCGTCTTATCTCTTATATTTCATCAGTCCTGCTTTAGTCAGTTATGCTAATATAGGCTCATTTCTTTTCTAGCAAATTTATTTCTTGTTGTTTAGTTAAAAGAATAAAATGTAAACTTATTTTCGAATCTTCGTGACCTATTTATATACTAATTTATTTTTTTCCACTACGATATTCGAGTTGTATTTTATTTATGTGTCTATGATTCTATTTATACCTTAATAATTATCTATCATTTTGAGTAATTTATATTGTTTAAAATGGTGGGTTGTTACATTAGATCTAAATGATTATACTTCGATTTAAATAATTAAAACATAGATCTACAACTAATTTTTTTTAATCGTAAACAAATTTCTATTTTGATTAATTAAAATAAAACCCTAATCAATTCATTCAACAAATAATTCAAACTATATAAGCAATTTTCAAACTAAATGAGGCAGATACACACACAAATAATGATAATCAAAATTTCTTTTTCATCAAATGTCATTATCAAAAAAAGGAAAATATACCTTATTACCAAAATTATGAAGTAGAACTAGAAAAACTGATTCTCTTATTTAAACTTTATTCGATTCAAAATGGTGCTAACGTTGAATTGTTGTCCTTTTGCTATCAAATGATGGATTTGAACTAAACTGAAGTTTTTTAAGGGAGAAAGAGAGATGGATTTTCTACGGTAAATAATGGGAAAAGGAGGCTTAAAAAATATTTTTAATTAATGTTTGAGATGCTTACAGTAATGGGAAAAGGAGGCTTAAAAAATATTTTTAATTAATGTTTGAGACGCTTACAGGGAGTGAAAAAAAAAGACAAAGGTGGCTCTAACTAGAGTGCTCTCCCATTCAATTCGAGCAATCCAAAATCAGGTCCGTTGACCTTAAGACCCTAGCCACATATTCTTATGTTTGTAGTCGAAACTATTAGCCCTCGTTAAACCAAATTAAGTCCATGCAACATAATAAATTTCACACTTATATCTAATTTAACCTCTTACCATACCGTATATCGATTGGTATGTCTACGACTATTATAAACATACATTATGATAATTAATTCTCAAATCATAATCAAAGTCATTATTAATATTTAATAAATATTGTTTAATTTAATTGATTAATAACAATTATAAACTAATTAAATGTTTGATCAAAAGAGAATTCATTGTTTCTTTTGTTTGACTTATCAAGCGTAAATTTGATCACAATATTCAAAAGTCATCATAGGCCATTTAGTATTTGGTGTGACATTTTGGTTAAATATATTGTTCTTGATTATGATAAGGCAAATTCTATTCAGACCACCGTTTCTGCTAAGTGGAAAATAGGGAGAAGGACAAACTTAACATATTTTTTAACTAGAAGTATGCAAAGTTTGTTATTTGGGGGATTTATCCTCTTAGGTTAAAACAGTCCTCCGAGACATATGTACTCGGAGGGTTATATATTAATAGATACCGATTATATGTTGTGAATTGACGATGTGGCATACTAAGTGCTGACAGTTGATAGATCAAAGCTTTTATTGAAAAACAGAGTTTTGTGGAACGTGACTTCAAAGCCTCACAACTCGGGAATGACCGAACCAGGATGCATGCGGCAAAGTTACGAATGTAACGTTTCTTCTAGATAGAAAGTGATGATATGGTATGGAGCCCTAACAATTTACTTATGTGGATGATAGATCGAGGGCCCTCGGATAAAGGACGGTCATGATCGGGAACGTTATCTTCAGGATTAACCCGAACTCCACCCTGTTAAGGGGTGGGCCAACTTTGTGAGCACGGGGGCAGTTTAGCTCCTAGGGACATCCCTCTAGAGGTGTACCCACCCATGGAAAAAGGATACACCACCCATGGAAAAAGGAAGATCATTTGTCTGGCCATTGTTGGAATCTGATTCCCCATACGAGCCTTTATGGTTTTAGATGTAAATCTATATGTCAACATAATGGGATTGAGGATTATGCTGGCTAAGATTTATACATTTATTTTCAAAAGTGATTTCCACATTAGACACTAATATTAATATCAAAATGTTTTCGTGTATCAAGAAAGTTTGGTTATCATAAAGTAAAACTTGCTCCTAATGGTGTGCGCTTGCATTATGTGATGGGATGCGAGCCTTATGATAGCCCCATTTTCCAAAAAAAAAAACATTGGATTTTTGTGCACTGGTGTTCATGTGGAGAAAACTCATTCTGGGTTATACGGCGTGGTTCTGTGATACACCTCACTTTAAAATAAACCTAAAAATAACTATTTTAAGTTTCTCATACCAGTCCCAAAACGAAAGTGTAGTTTTTTTTCCTTGCAAACTCTGATGCCCTTATTTTCCACACAGGAATCTTAGTATTTAGGTTAGTAGTTGAGTCTATTTTGGAACTATGTATAGAAGCTGGTTTTGGATTGGAGCAAGGGCAAAAGATGGATGTTTTAGATTCTCTTTGAGGACTCATTCTCTTTATGTTATTTCCGCTGTATATTAATTTCCTTTGCATTGTGTCGGATTCTGTGGTCTGTATTAGCTCTGATGTATTATGATGTAACCTGATGATTATATGATGTACATTATGGTGTTGTTATGTTATGTTGTTATTCTGTTGTTATTTAATGTGTTGTACCCTAAAGGAAATCTATCCTCCCATCACTTGGAATTTCGATACATGAATATCAGGGATGTATTAGTGTCGAGTTCCAAAGATCGAGATGGTGGGTCATCACGGTTTTCATTATGCTCGGATCGACTTGAGTACTTCAGCTTGAGAGAGCTTGTTCTGGAGATGAGTGCATCGCTGTAGACTTCGTCTTATCTCTTATATTTCATCAGTCCTGTTTTAGTCAGTTATGCTAATATAGGCTCATTTCTTTTCTAGCAAATTTATTTCTTGTTGTTTAGTTAAAAGAATAAAATGTAAACTTATTTTCGAATCTTCGTGACCTATTTATATACTAATTTATTTTTTCCACTACGATATTCGAGTTGTATTTTACTTATGTGTCTATGATTCTATTTATACCTTAATAATTATCTATCATTTTGAATAATTTATATTGTTTAAAATGGTGGGTTGTTACATTGGATCTAAATGATTATACTTCGATTTGAATAATTAAAACGTAGATCTACAACTAAAATTTTTAATCGTAAACAAATTTCTATTTTGATTAATTAAAATAAAACCCTAATCAATTCATTCAACAAATAATTCAAACTATATAAGCAATTTTCAAACTAAATGAGGCAAATACACACACACAAATAATGATAATCAAAATTTCTTTTTCATCACATGTCATTATCAAAAAAAGGAAAATATACCTTATTACCAAAATTATGAAGTAGAACTAGAAAAGCTGATTCTCTTATTTAAACTTTATTCAATTCAAAATGGTGCTAACGTTGAATCGTTGTCCTTTTGCTATCAAATGATGGATTTGAACTAAACTGAAGATTTTAATGGAGAAAGAGATATGGATTTTCTACGGTAAATAATGGGAAAAGGAGGCTTAAAAAATATTTTTAATTAATGTTTGAGATGCTTACAGTAATGGGAAAAGGAGGCTTAAAAAATATTTTTAATTAATGTTTGAGATGCTTACATGGAGTGAAAAAAAAGACAAAGGTGGCTCAAACTAGAGTGCTCTCTCATTCAATTCGAGCAATCCAAAATCAGGTCCCTTGACCTTAAGACCCTAGCCACATATTCTTATGTTGTAGCCGAAAATACTAGCCCTCGTTAAACCAAATTAAGTCCATGCAGCATAATAAATTTCACACTTATATCTAATTTAACCTCTTACCATATCGTATATCGATTGGCATGTTTACGACTACTATAAACACGCATTATGATATTTAATTATCAAATCATAATCAAAGTCATTATTAATATTTAATAAATATTGTTTAATTTAATTGATTAATAACAATTATAAACTAATTAAATGTTTAATCAAAATATAATTCATTGTTTCTTTTGTTTGACTCATCAAGCGTAAATTTGATCATATTATTCGAAAGTCATCATAGGCCATTTAGTATTTGGTGTGACATTTTGGTTAAATCTATTGTTGTTGATTATGATAAGGCAAATTCTATTCAGACCACCGTTTCTGCTAAGTTACCCTCTATTTTTTTAAAAACTTTTGCATGACCAAAATACCTTTTACCTCGTAGGGTCACTACGAGGTTATGTTGCATACCTCGTGGGGACTCTACAAGATAATATTGCCAACCTCGTAGGGCCCCTACGAGGTAATGATATCAACCTCATAGATCTACTGCGTGAATGAATCACAATCCTCACACCGGCACTGCGTCGTTGATGGAAACGTGTAAGAAAAAAAAAAATTCAGCGAAGGATATTTTTATCCAACGAAATTTTAAAATTTAAAAGGGGAGCAACTCAACAGTTTTGGTGGTCTGAATAGAATTTGCCTTATGATAAAGTCCTTTTTTTTCCTTCTTCCTCTTTATTTATTTATTTATTTATTTATTTATTTTCGCTTCCTCTGTCAATCAACGCACTAACTACTACTACTGAACAAAAGCCAATTCAGCCTCCAAATAAGTTGTTTATGGAATGAAATCTCAAGTAACATAGACGGATATTCATGGTCCTATTTTTTTATATATGAAAATAACCAAAATGAGCAGGATATATAAAAAAAATTACCTGATTTACTGAAACGCCCTCTCTACTGCCACACTTGTCTAAATGTACAAGCTTCTGGCAACATGGGAGACTACTTTTGGAACCTCCATGCTCATCTGAATAGAAATTGCCCAATAAAGCCTCCAGTTTCCAATGTTTAACAGAAAATCATTGCATTTCGTATTCAAATATTTGTAAAAGCTTAAAATATAAGAATCACAATAAATATGAATAGTTGACATAAACTTGTTATGATTGAACCACTTTAAATTTGCATATACCTTATTTTTCATGAATTCCGTTTTAATTGTACTGAATTCACTTGTCATAAACTCAGTTAGAGAAGTTCGTCATTTTTTTGTGCAAAATGCAGTAGTTCAAAATACACTAAGATTATGTTGTGTTCAACATACATATGTTTCTTCAAAATAAAATCAAAGAAATAAAAATTTATAAATGATGCTTCAGTATTGAGCTTAATACAAGTTTCCCATACCGTGCACATGAACAAAAGTAAATTAATTAACCATTACATAGCCTACTGTCTTCAATTAAATTCAATTAAAGAAGAACAAATCATTAGCCACTACCTAGGTTCAAGGATAGATATGGTGAGGCCATTGCAGGAACAAGAATCATGATTACTGGACGATGAGAGTACTTTAGCAAAACCTTTTCTAAGTGCAAATCCAGGTTGCTTAGGCTGAGGAAGAAAATCGATCTGATTATTGAACACTCGTACCACTGATAACATTTATGGTCTGTCTTCTGGTCGTTCTTGTACGCATAATAAACCAAGTTTTATACACCTTATTAGTTCATCGGTCACATATGAGTCGGTAATTGAATCGTCGAGCAATTGAGTGCAGTTTCCTTCTTTCCATAGGCCCCATGCCTACATTTAGTAAGAGATAGTTAGGAAGCTAGTTTGAGTGGTTTATCATGGTGATTGGTTAATGATAAAGTTATCGTATCATGAGAAAAATGAAAGAGCACCTATTTTTTGGAATCCTATTACAGCAAATGAAAACGGTTTATTGTAGCTAATTTAATTTACTGCACTTTTTTGGTATGTGAAATATATTATTCTTCTAATCGCTGATTCTAAATTTTGAGTGCTTATTTATGTTAAGAAATCATTATTATACGTTAAGGAATAAATCAGAGGTATTTCAATAGGACCCATTTCAATTTCTACACTTTCCAATACTACAGTTGCATTCCTATTTTATAATTACTAGACTCTAAGCAATATAGATATAACAATGACTTAGAGCAACTCCAACAACACCATATTCATATACTTAACACGCAATATGAGGTCAATTTTGGTTCCAACAGAGATATACCACGTAATATTAAGGGAAATATTACGGGGCGTATTCTGAATCGTGAATATCCCCGACGAGCCGATTTTTCCGGCTTCCCACGTTGGAAGCCGAAAAAATCGGCTCATGAACAGCAACGGCTACAATCCTACATTTTCAAACGGTCATATTCCCCCAATGGCAATAAAACGGTCATAAATTTTGTAACAGCTATATTTTCAATTATAAAATGGTTTCATTCTACCATTTTACATCCCAACCTATTCATAATTCTCTTTTATCTCTATAATCGAAACAAACTCTAGCTCTGTAATGACGTCACCATTTGGAGATTTCTCATAAGCGACGTTGGAAGGAAGTCGGTTTTTCCAAGGCAGCACGAGCAATTTTATGGAGACTCAGTTAAGCAGACAAGGAATCATGCCGTGGACAAACGAGGAGGACATCGATCTATGCAGCATCTATTGTAATTTTTCACAAGATCCGGCAACGGGGAACGACCAATCAGCCGTTACGTTTTAGAAAAAAATTAAGACCACGTTCGTTGAGAAGCATCCACAATGCGGATGGACGTTATCGGCAATTCAAGACCGTTTTGGCAAAATAAGCCGTCAAACCCAGTTTTATAAGTCACAAGTGTACAAAATAAAGATAGCGAATCCAAGCAGCATGGGAGGCGAAGATAATCTGGTATTCTTTCTGACTACTTACCTTACTGTTTGGTAGATTTTTTTATGATTCTTATTCCCTTTTTTAAACAGAAACGAATGACAAACGAGGAGTTGAAGAAGCTTTTTCCTAGAGAAAACGGAACGAAAAGGCCACAATATTATCATTTTATGCATTGTTATGATCTGCTTACTTGTCAACCAAAATGGAACTCCGGACTTGCTAAGAGCCTCCGCGATGTTCAGTCCGCTAGCAAGAGCAAGAAAAAAGCTCCTAGATCTGGGTATTCTTCCAGTCCAAGCAATCCAACTGCCAAAATTTCTCAATTTGAAAGGGAAAACCTACTCGATAAGTTTAATGCCACGGTGGATGAAGATTTTAGACTCGAGGGAGTCAAATCTGCGAAAAGAAGGGGCAAAATGGAGGTCGGGCTTGAAGCAAAAGTGAACGCACGCCACGAAGAACACAGTCTTAAAGCTGAATTTTTTTTGTAGAAACCAGGAAAAAAACAGAAGTTATGAAAAGGATTGTTGATCTGGAAGAGAAGAAGCTACAAATTCTAGCGGAAGAATTAGCGCACAAGAAAAGGCAAGATGCGTATATGAAAAATCAAGACGAGATTGCTATCATGAACAAAGATCTGACTGGAATGCCCGAATTGGAGTAGGAATTTTGGATGGCGATGGAACACCGTATTATAACGTCACGGTTTCCTCACTTACAAGTTGATTGTTCACCACTATAAGTATTACTAGTTGCTTGTATTAGGATGTTGTAGTAATCTTATATTCCCCGTTGTAGTAACGATTTTCGTATTAATGGAATGTGTGCTTTTTTTATACTGCTATTGTTTTCCTAAGTTGCTAGTTTTATAACTTAAATAAAGTATCAAATTAGACGGAATCTCACATTTTTTACGTAGAAGCATGAAATAACTGAAAGATTCAACAAGAACTAAGCAAAACCATTAGCCTATTCGGCCCCATATCGGGTTAGCCAACTATAACGTCGTTTGTAGGCTTCGTACCCAACAAAATCAGTGTCATACGCTGCAAGGTAACGAGAATCAAAAGTTGCCCGAATCGGTTTAAATATGTCTTCGTCTTCCACTGTTTGTACAATCTTTTGGTATCGTTCACAAGTTTTGACGAAACGTCGATGAGCCATATGAATTTCACCAGAAGTTCTTATAGTGGTGCAGTTACGATGATTGTTATGTAATCTTGTTATCATGGACCAAAATTCTTCAAGGGTTAGCCCTCCTCCATTTTGCATCAACAACAAATCTCTTTTATCAACTTCTATACAGGATTTCACGAGTATACGTAAGTCATTAGGAGACAATTCTGTTGTAGTAGAACTGAAGCTTGCATTACTTTGGTTGTGACGATTACGGTTAAGCACTTGCCACAATATGTTTTTACGTGGACGTGTTTTTGGTTTTTGAACTTCAACTACTTGTTCTTCCGCCTCTTCTACCTGTGTATCCGGAACGAATCCTCTATCTTTCTCCTCCTCCTTGTTCATTTCATACTCATTAAATATTTTATCTACAAGTTCATCACTTATTACCCAGTCGTCCGTTTAAGCTACACAGAAATAAGAAATGTATTATGTACACAAAGAAGTACTTCAACAAGGAGAAAAAAAATGATAGAATCATTATTTGCTCACCTTAATTTCGGGGTTGATCTAGAATGCGCAAATTCTAGATATGCTTGGGGGACGAAGTCTAAAGTATTTAAACAAGGGGTTTGCTTTTTGGTAAAGCTCTGTCATCATTAATTGAGCACTAGGATAGATACATACGACATGACTACCATCTGTCCTCAACAGTTGAGTTGTTATTGCTCTGCCTTAGAAAAGTTGATATTACTACACTCTGCAACACTCAGGTAACGTGCTGTAGGAATCAGGCGATTACCTTTAATAAAGCAATGTAACGTGCAATACTCGGGTAACGTGCAACACTCGCAACTTGTACTGATTAAAGATGACTTGACCGCTGCTTTAACAAAGCAAAGTAAAAGTTTTGGTGACTACCTTTAAATTCAGCGCTTTCGAAAACTTAGGCTCGTCAAATTATTTATTTTATCAACCACTTTTCAAGTAGTTCAACATGTCTGCTTGAGAATACGATGATGAAACCATGGTCGAAATTTACGATCAGTATGAAAGAAATAAGCAACCAGTCGAGTTTGTGTCCGAAACGCAAATGGATGATCAAGTGGATGCTGGAGAAGTGGAGTCTGAGCTCTTCAGTGCCAGGCAACCGAACGTTATCGTCCCACGTATTGGGCCTCTTCAAAAAATCCACAATGCTCGATTAAGGGAAGTAATTGCTCGGGAGAACCCAGATAGATCAAGCTCTAGCATGACGGGTCGTTCAATACTTTGCTACTGCGGAGTGGAATGTAATGTGGTTGTTTCTAAAAGCCAGAGCAACGCAGGTAGTCGCTTTTATGGGTGCAAAGCGTACATTACTGCACTAAACTGACAAGGGTTGGAACATTGTAATTTTTTCTCATGGATCGACCCACCGCTAATGGAGAGGGGTGTCACGTATGCTTTAGAGACGCAAGCGGAGGTAAGTCGCCTGGAAAGGGTTATTGTTGCAGCAAAGGCTGAAATGTTGTATGGGTTCAATGATTCGGCCCGAAACTAGGATCTTAGTTATATGGTACTACGTCTTAATTATATGTATTGTAATCCACGTTAAGTCGTGCTTTATCGTTGTTGTAATCCACGTTAATTATATGTATTGTAATCCATGTTTAGTTATATGTATTGTAATCCACGTTTAGTTATATGGTACTACGTCTTAATTATATGTGTTGTAAACCACATTAAGTTGTGCTTTATCGTTATTGTAATCCACGTTAATTATATGTATTGTAATCCATGTTTATTTATATGTATTGTAATCCACGTTTAGTTATATGGTACTATGTCTTAATTATATGTATTGTAATCCATGTGTAAATTAAACATTTCAATACACAAAGGAGTTAGAAAATAGGGTCACACTCATCCACTTGAGCATTATTGCTACCAAATGCTTTGAAAATCGCATGACGTAAAGCAAAGTGGAATCAGTGACCTTTCACATCTTGGCAGTACGAAAAGCAGATTCTCTACACTTTTTCGTCAAACGAAATAGTGTTGGGCGCACGTAAAGCACAGTCTTAACAGTGACCGGTTACATCTTTGTCTCTTTTATTTATTTGTACCACGCAGCTATATAATTCTGTCAAATTACTCACAACTTTCCTCACTCAAACAATTTTGTTTTCATTATTTTACTACCTCGTCCTTTTACCACTCATTCAAAATGCCTTCTTGGCCTTCAACTACAGACTCTGTTGAACAGACGTACGAACAAATGAGACTTCAGGAGCTCGAAGACAAATTCCAGTTTCTAAACCAAATAAGACCCCGGGATGAACCATAGCATGAACAGGGGAACGTAAATCATACACATGGAGCTCAAGTACCACATGTTCAACAATCGTATGAACAGGCGGTTGCTCAACCACAACAAGAAGTAGAATTCTATCGAGTACCACCGTATGAACAGGGAGTTGATTCTTATCCAGTACGTTGCTACTGCGGTTATGCGGTTGAAGTTGGTGTTCGAGCAGAGGGCAACAATATAGTTCGACGCATGCAGAAATGTCCATCCTATCCAAACGGATGTAATTATACAGAAAGGATAGACGAACCCTTGTACACTAGGAGAATAACATATGCAAACGAACTCGAACGAGAGAATAGATGTCTCCAAAATAATATTGAACAGTTGCGATTGAACATTATGAGACTCCGTTGAGATTGAACACTTAACAAATAGATGACATCTACGCTTGCTTGGGTGTTTTAGTTGGCATCTACTATCATTTGTTGTTGTACCTGTATGTTTTTTTGTTCGTATGACCGGTTGTATTTGTATGTTTTATTGCTAGTATTATCGTTATGCAAAATATTAGTTGAATCATTTTAATCATAACAACTTGTATTCGTGCGTTCAGACATTGTGTATCAACCTACAAGTAATGTTATTATCCAATACAAGTCATTATTCTTTGCAACACTTAATTTGTATTTTAATATGTAATGTGGGATGCACGATTTTTGAACTTGGATAAGTGGAATTGTGAATTCCCAATATGTTTTTTTTTTCATGAGCCGATTAAATCGGCTCGTGAGCTCACGAGCTGATTATATCAACTCCTGAGTCACGAGCCGATTTTATCGGCGCGCCATGATAAAATCATGGCGAGCCGATAAAATCAGCGCGACTGTTAGGAGATATCACCAATATCTCCCTGAATGTTACGGGTCATAATGTTATGACCCGTAACCTTGTTATTGATGCTCTTATGTATTGTTAAATTATTACATTTGTAAAGATATGACCTTCATTTTTTGTTTCTTCTCTTTTAGTTTTCTTTTCTACTTTTATTTCCTTTTCTTCAATAACTTCAAACCGATATCAAAGCAGATTTCAATTCTGTTGGAAAGTCAATAGTTTGATTTATCAAAGAGTCTTCTTCCATGTATCTCCAAAAACCATATATTTATCGTGCATGCCTTAACTTAGATCCACAAACATCAGATCTAAGCCATCTAACTTCAATAAAAGTATTACAGGACTTAGTTCAAAACAATTTATGATTGTTGTTCCCATTGCAAATTTCATTTTTCAGCTCTTCTCTAACTGACGTTAGCCTTCTGACAATGGCAGTAATGAATCCTGATTGAGAATAGCTCTTCCAATCCGATGAGAACTACTTATATTTACTCTTTTCAATATTCGGATTCCGGATTTTTCATTGGAAATACTCTTCCAGTCCACAACGGACTACACTTCCAACCCCATAGAATTTTTTGTTTGTTTTGTTTTCACTTTTTCGAATTTGAACTATGAAATATTGATTCATTTTTGTCATCCTTATAAACAGCTGCCTACCAGTCATACTAATTACTAAAGTTTTTATTTGATGTTACATTATATTACAATTTGACCTGTTAAAAATACATCGTTTGTTCTTGTAACAACCCGGAAAATTGGACTCAGTTTTAAAATTTTATTTTAATAAATTTTATGGAAAAATGAGTCAGAATTTATAAACTCCTTTTTAAAAAAATAATTTAAATTATTAAATTAAATTGGTCCTAAATAAAATTATGATGTTATTAGTGAACGATTTAAAAAAAATTATTTGTAATAAACCATAATTTGTTAAATTTGCTCATTTATTGAGTTGGCTTTCGTCTTTAATTCTTTCCCATTCCATTTCTTTCGCATATAACTTCTCCTCGGTTTAAGCCATGTTCCTCTATTAAACTCTTTTTAGAGAAATAAATTATAAACATAATATTTCTTCCACTTTATTTTCTTCGACCATATATCGTATGCGCCCATTCATTAAAAAAAATCATTTTCATTCATGTTGTATCCATTCTGTCACTTTATTCCTTTAATTTGTGAGAACACATTTAATTCTATTTTATTTATATAATTTAATGCATAGTTAATGAATTTGAAAATGTGCGGTTGCTAAAATTAAGGCATTTAAGGCGCGCTAGTGAATAACGCATATTTGGAATTTTATTCATTGATTGTATGTAGAAAATGAATTTATTAAATGGTGGTTGAATATGTGCATATATGACATATATGTACTCAATACGACATTATATGAATTGTCAGCGGAAAATTAGAAAAATTCCTAAATTTAATTAAGAAATGATTTATTGACTAAATGACAAATTAGTGAATATGTAGTGTTTTATTTACGTAAAAATGTTGACTTACCAATGTTATTGACTTACTAATACCGACATTCTTTGGTTCAATAACATTTGCTAATTAAATTAATATTTGATTTCGCAGGTAGCTTTCCAAATTAACATTTTCTAATATGGAATACAGTTGATAATGTTAATTTAAATTATATGGTGCCATTAAATCAATTTATTAACCAAGTTATGTCATTAACATTTTAAAATATGGAATGAAATAGTGTTTTGAGTAATACTTGGAAAAAGAAATTTAATTTGATTTAATGGTATAAATAAATTCGATTTTATAAAACAATCAACATGGTATTATCAACATTAAGCGATATTATAATGTATTTTGATGTGGCTTAAATGAAAAAAAAAATTGAGTTGAACTTAATTACCGCCTAAGTAAATGATATAATATTTTTAAGAGAGAAATGTAAATATTATATGTTTTGAAATTGGAAAGTCATAAACTTTCTAACAATTCGCATTAAACAATAAATCACAAATTTATTCCTTCTTTTTTTCTTTTTCTTTTCATCCTATTTCATTCCTTATTTTAATGCATACATCCATGTTTAAATAAGAAATGAGATGCTACCTCATGCCTAGTCAGCATTTTATTTTGTAACATATAAATTAGCGGGCATTTAGGGTTATTCAATAACATTTTATTATAAACAAGAGGTTAGAACATAACCCTAATCCATCTTCTCATTCTTTAGTCGCCTCCTCCTTTTTCTTCTTTCTTCGTCTTCAATGGCCTAAAGGCTTCAAAACTTCCTCCTCGAATTTCTCTTCATCCATAAAGAATTAAACCTACATCCTTTAGAATATTTTGAAGAACTTTCTCTCCTCTTCACATCCATATCTGATTCAAACAAATTTAGAATTTGACGATCTCGGAGACATTGGAACAGTGGCACCCGATATCACATTCTAGAACAGATTACAACAATTTCTGAAACCTCTTTGATTTTAGATCTGTTCGAAAGCAAGGTGAGAACTCTAGATTTAAAAATTAAAATTAAAATATATTTCTATTTATATTGCTTGTGGTTGTGATGATTCGCTGAATTATATTGTTGTATGTTAGAAATATAATCGTTAACATGTTGAAATTAAAACATCATTTTTAGCTCATGTGGTGTTAACGTTAAAGTATCATTTTTTGTTAGTCCATATTATTTAGATTTACAATATCACTTTTGGTTAAGAAATATTACATTAGGATGAAAATGTCACTTTGGCTAGACATATTACATTAGAATTAAATATACCAATTACATTAGAATTAAAAAGTCATTTATGTTAGTATTAAAATTAACATTTATGTTAAATGTGTTATAAGAATAAAAACACCATTTACATTAGAAATGTGCTATGTGAATAAAAACACCATTTTCATTAGAAATGTGTTGTGTGAATAAAAACGACATTTCCATTAGAAATGTTTAACTAGATAAAAATACCTTTTTGTTAGAAAATGTTTCACTAAAATAAAAATCCTTTTTTGCTATGAAAATGTACATCTAGGTAAAAATCACATTTTTGCTATGAAAATGTACATTAGAATATAAATCACATTTTTGTTATAAAATGTACATTAGAATGTAAATAACATTTTTGGTATAAATGTTGCATTATAAAATAAATAACATTTTTGTCATAAAATGTGCATTAGAAGAGAGATAACATTTTGTTAGAAAATGTTGCATAAGAATAAAATTAACATTTTTGTTATAAATGTTGCATTGAAACAAAAAATCTCATTTTTGGTTATAGAATGTCATGTTAGATAAAATAATCATCTTTGTTAGAAATTGTCATGTGAGAACTTTTATCTCACTCAAGCTTTTGAACAGTTAATTATTTTTATTATTAAATATTAATTAATTATCTGTGTTGGAATTATTGTTTGTTGGATAAATGTTGACTTGGATGACTGTTGTGAATTGTTTGAAATTTGAAATATGTAACATGTTGTTAAGACATTTATGATATTTAAAACATGTTTACACTGCCATTTACAAGTTGCCTGACTTGTTTATGTTGATTGGACGATAAGTTTTCACACATCGTCCAAAGCACAATTAATAATATATTATTTGAATTTGTGTTGGTTGAAATCCCACACGGGTCTTAGGTTGATATTCTGACTACACATCGCCCTTGTGATTAGTTTAAAATGCACTTTGGCTGTTATTGAATGTTTTATCATTATTATAGAATTAATGCGATGTTTGAAATCCATATAATTAAAATTATATGGTAATGGATTGGGTTTCATTCCAATTTTGAATTAAAGGAATATTTTAATTTAATATTCAGTCAATGGAATTAATTGACGTATGAATTAGAAAGATTATATCTTTATTGTTTAAAAGTTATAATAAAAAGGATTCAATTAAAAAATAAAATCTTTACGGTCAGTATGTTAAGATAAGAAGATTTGATTTCAAAATTTTGAACATTTTGAAAAGATTATTGTTATAATATAATAATAATATAGAAAGTTCAATTTTTCATTAAAAAAATTGAAATGTCAGTTAGGATATTCGGAAACAAAGGATTGTATAAAATTAGTAACAATTTAATGTAAAGATCGTATCTTTATTTTAAAAAAAAATTAAAATAATATTTTCAGTGAATTAACTATAATTATTAATTATAATTGTACTTGGACACGAGGTTAGATTACATTTGTGGTATAAATCTGCCCGGACCCGCCCGGCATATCCAGCAGCCACAAATGTTGAACCTAATGTGAGAGGTCCAAGTGCGCAAATACGAATTGAGCCATGACACGAGGTTAAGCCAAACTTGTGGGATAAGTCTGCCCGAAACCAACCGGCATATCCAGCATTCGCAGGTTGTAGGCTTAATGTGAGAGGTCTGACCCATAATAAAATATAAATGGATAAGATAATGAATTGAGCTTTTAGTCCAGTAACGCCATTTTAACTTGAACGTACTTATCGATTTACGTTATCCATTTAATTATGAATATTAAAAGAGAAATTTAAAAATTAATATATTGGAAAATAATATTATTCAAAAAGGATAATATATAGAATATTCAACTCATTTTTTTTAATTTAAATATAAGTTGGAATCATTTTCAAAACGAATTTATAAACGTTTTAAAATACGTTTAGAAAGGAAATCGACGATAATATATATTAATATATATAATGGTTTGAATAGAACGTTTCACGCAGCGACCGTTCGCGAATTTCGACACTTTGATTAGACATAGCGGAAGATCCGACCGTCGGATTCTTCTGGAACCGAAACCTATGGGTTCGTACCGAAAAGAGCTCAACGGTTAGATTTTCCGAAATGTTTAAATCAAATTGGAAAAAAACAGCGGTCGTGTAGTTGAATGACCTGGAACGTCGTTTAAATTAAAATGGCCTATTTTTAATTAAAAATAGGGAGAAATTATGTAAAATCATAATAAATGTTTTAAAAGGGTTTTTGATGAAAATTCCAAGTTTATAAAGACAAAAGATATTTTTGTCAAATAAGCGATTTTTTTTAAAATAATAAATAAAAGGATTTAAAATGGTTTTAATAGAACCAGAGATTTCCAATAAATATATTGGAATGAATATGAATGGAAATTATCTACGGATTATTTCAATATTAAATTCCGTGATTATATGGATCTTATTTTGGGAATATGGAAGATATTTAATATCGTTATTTCCGATATGATATCCGTTGATTTTAGAATTTGATACTGAATATAAGTCGATATAATTATATTCAAAGCCTTACATTAAATATCAAATTGGATTTTGGGTTTGTCGTGAATGGTGTCTTAAATAAGACTGTTCTTGAACCTAATTGAGAAAAAATAAATCTTTTAATTAAGATTTAAAGGATATTTTCCAATTAATAAACATTAAATGGAAATTGATTTTGGATTGATTATGAACAATATTTTAAATGATGTTAGTTCTTAAAACCCAATTAACAGTGAAATTGTGATTTGTAATTCATTAATCCTTTAACTAGGGATTTAATGGAATTTTCTAAAGAAAAGTTTTTTTTTCAATTTAATACATTAAATTGGAATTAAATGGGATATGATTTTGGGTTTACCGTGAACTATGTTTTTAAGGAACGTTTGTTCTTTAACCCAGTTAAGATAAGATTAATTTCTTAAAATTGAATAATCATTAAATAATGATTTTTGGAAGATCAAAACCAAATAGAGTTTTAATGAATCTTTAATTAGATTAAAGAAGGATTGAAGTAATTGAATTTACTAAATTCAATAAGTGACCGAAAATGGAGTGCCACCAGTTTTTAACTCCATGCGATAGTTAAATCTTTAATTAGATTTAAACGATAAACGGTAATTAAATTTACCAGAAACACATTTGGGTTTAGATATGGAGTACCACCAGTTTTACTCCATGTATAGAATAGGGTGGAACGGGATAATAATAAATGATTACTTCGGTAAGGCGTTATTCCCGACTAGTTGAATGAACCTTAATTTGGTTTAAGTTAAATCAAAAAATATTCTTGATTGGAATGAGGCGCAGGTTGTGTTTTTATAGCACATGATTTTAAGATGCGCAATTTATTCGGAAAGACCGGGTTTAACTCATTCTGAATAATTCATACGACGCTTAAAAGTCAAAGATGAAGACGGTGACTGAAAACCGGGGATTTTCACATCGTATGGATGATTTCTGATATCTTGATTGGACCGTACACCCAAGATGAGGGAATAATTGGTGATCATCCAGACGTATTTGGAGATCTGCCGGATATGGTTTCGTTCAGACCCAGAACAGACTTGTAAATGGATTGTGTGTCTGACATTGTATTCCTTTATACTGTATTCGTTGATCTCTGTTTCATATATAGCTGTTTGGTGGCGGAGAATTTATTCTCTTGCTTAACATCCAGTTATATATTTGTAGATGATTAATGATATAGTATGGTCTGACAATGTGACATGCTAAGATGCATATGATCAAGGCCTTTGTTGAAAAGCAGAGCCTTGAGGATGAGCATGACGTCAATTAGCATAGCTTTGAGTATATCGTTACTTCGCGAGCCTCACACCCCTGTATGATGGTAAACGGTTTGTTTGATTAATAGGTTGACCAATATACTTTATATATACATGGATTGGGTCAACTGAGCGTTGCTGGGTGTGGTCGCTCCACATCTGGAGATTGGGCAATTGTTTCAGCCAAAGCCCATGGGGATAGAACACTAGATTGTTCTTCCAAAGTGCGGTTAGAATGTATTACGGTGTTTTCTCTTGCCGAGACGTAAGCCGTGAAGATACATGACGCGATTTGTCTTTTGAATCAGAAGCCATCATGATGGAAACCCAACTTTCCAATACGAGCTTTACGGTTTCAGTTGTATACTTATATGGTGACATAATATATTATGCCGCTTACATAGTATATTATGCCACCTAAGATTGATACATTTATTTTCAAAAATTGATTTCTACGCTGCGCACTTATAGTATAAAGGATGAATTTCGCGTATTAAACATTTTTGACCATTATAAGGTAAACTCTATCCTTCAGCTTTCATTGCAAGGGACTTGAGTCTTATAATGGTTTCATTTTCTAGAAGCATTGCGTTGTTTTTATGCACTGGTATTCTTGGGAGGAAACCCGTTCCGCGATAGCGGCGTGGTCCCTTGACTTACCCAACTTTAAAATAAAGTTAATAACTTTTTTAGTTCTTATACCAGTCCCATGACTGACCTGGAGTTTATTGTTTCAACCTAAACTCTGGGTGCCCATATTTTCCACACGGACAGCTAGTAGTTTTGGTTTTGCAAATGTTATATTCACAGGATTCTGGTCTACAGCTGAAGTGATATTCTGAAGGCTCTGTATCCGTGTATTTCTTTCAGTTGTGTTTTGTATTATTTTTCCGCTGCTATTCAAATGTAATTTAAAACTTTGATATTATTGTATTTCCAATGTATATTGTTTATTCATACTCTGGAATATTCTTGTACTCTGATGTAATTGTTGTAACAGCAATGAAATATTCTTTTGTTTTGTGTTCAGATGTGTGTTGTGCTCAAAGCAATCCGGGCTTTCCTTTACGGGGAAGTTTGGGTCATTTCAGTTCTCACAAAAGGAAACTTCGAAAAGTTGAGTAACGGAAAGAAAGAAGAGTTGATCTCCAAAGGGTTATGGGAGATTGTTGGAAGTGGCTACGAATGGCCAAAAGACGTTAAAAATATAACGGAGAAAGAAAGAAAGTTGTTTACAAGTTTGAGAAAGAAAGATCTTCAAGCTTGTATAGTGCTGAGTGAGAACGTCGATAAAGAAGCATGGTGTTATATTAATGGAGAGAAAACCGTGAAAGATTCTTGTGAATCATTAAAAGAGGTGTATGCAAAGGATGACAAAGAAGAAGACGAAGAAGAGGTCGAAAGATTCAAAGAGGAGCAGATGAGAAAGAAAGCTGCTAAAGAAGAAGAAGACGAAGAGGAGGTCCAAGAAGCTGAAGATGAAGTGGAAGAAGAGAAGGTTGAAAAAGTAGAGGACGAGGTGGTTAAAGAAAAAATGGAAGAAGTGAAAGAAAATTTTGAAGCTGACGAAAAAGAGGACGAGGTAGAGGAGGACAACAGTGAAACACAAAAGGTTGAGGATAGTGATGCTGAAGCTGAAATGTTGGGAGTAAAAGGTGAGAAAAAGTTCGATGAAAAAGAGAAAGCTATCAAAGCAAAAATTGTGGTTCCAGAATCCAAAGAAGGTAACAGTGATGACGAAAATGATACGCAAGAATATAAAGTTGCAAATCGTAACTCAAAATAAGAAAACATATTTGCAGAGACTATGGATCCTATTGAAGAAAAGCAAGTGGCTGCAATGGAGAATATTGCAGGTAATGTTGATGAGACAATAATGGACAACAAAGTAGAATATAACATATTTGATAGCAATTTTGATGAGGATGAACCTGATGTTGCTGCTAAAAATGCTGTTGAGGAGAGGCTACCACTGAAAAAAAGATTGATATATCTGGGAAAGACACTACGGAAGAAAGTTACTAAGAAGAAAAGTATACCAAAATCAGAAGATGGTAGCAACTATGAGAAGGTTTCAGAGAAACGAAAGTCAACTAGGACAGCAGATGTCGTGAGGCAAACAGAAAGAGAAGCTATGCGTGAGGCGATACAATCAACTAGTGTAACAACCCGGAAAATCTGAACCAATTTAAAATTTTTATTTTGGCAATTTCGATGAATTTTGAATATTTAAAATGATTTATTTTAAATAATAACGGCGAGAAATTTATTTTGAATAGAATTAGAACTATATATTTATTTGAATCGTCATTAGAATATAAATATTTATTTTCAATTATAAAAGGAATTAGAAATGGCGCGGTAGTTTGAAAATTCGATTTCAAATTTCAATTGAATGTACAGGATTCAAAATAAACCGGATTTTAGCGAAACCAAAAATATTAGAATCTAATTGAAAATATCTTTCCAACGAATCCGACAAATTGAAATTTCATAGCGGGGATAAAAAGTTATGCCCAGTTGAAAATTCAAAATAGTCGCTATGGAATTTTAGCCCTTGAAAATAGCCATTTTGCAAACGACCTCCGTTTTCGACGAAACCACTTTTGTTGGATCCGGGATGTCAAGTTATTGCTAGATTCCAATTTTCATAATTTTCTAAATCAATATGTGAGCGTGGCAAAAGAAAACGTGTTTTAACAGTTTCAGTCAAATTCGATCGACCAGAAAATGGCCATTTTTCAAACAGTCTCAGAATTCGATGAAATTAGTTTTGTTAGAACCGTATCATCAATACGAAGTTAGAAATAATTTTTCGGGAATTTTTGGGATCAGTATGTGGCCCCGGTATATTGAAATGTGCGTTCAAATTCAATATATAGAGTTATATTTTGATTTTGACGAAAACTGATCGAAACAGCCGAACTGGCTTACGAAACATATCTCATTGGGTTTGAAATAGGGGTAATTAGCTAGGGATGATAGTTGTTTGGCTCGATTTGAGATTCGAATAAAAAATAACTTTAAGGAGAAAAATTAAATAAAATAATTATATATAAATCTTTAGCCAACCCCCCTCCTTACATTCTCTTTATCGTTAGTTCATTTTAAAACAAATAAAAAAAGGGGAAACCCTTCAAATCGATCGTGCCCTCCCTGTTTCCCGTCGCCGCCCTCACCGCCGCGCCTCCCCAGGCGGCGGCGCACCCCTCCGACCTCTTCCCCCCCCCTCTGATTTGCTCTGCCCCTCCCTCTTCTCTCCACGAGCTTCCAGACCCCAAACCCGAAGAAGAACCGCCGTGGACACCCATTGACAAGCCACCTGAAGCCGCGACGTCCCAACCCCCTCCAGACCACCCCGCTGCCACGTCAGCAGACTGCAAACCCCCCAACTGTCTGTAAGTTCTTTTTTTATTTTATTTCTCTTTATTTATTTCATGTTTTAGTTTATAATGATTTTTGACAATAGAAAATGATGATTTTCAATTAGAGAATACATGATTTTTCATTTGTGACTATTATTTTTAGTTAATAAAAGTATGATTTTTATTAACGAAAAGGTAGGATTTTTAACATGACAAAGACTTGATTTTTAAGTTAGAAAAGACTCGATTTTTAAATTAGAAAAGACGTGATTTTAAAGAAAGATAAAAATATAATTTTTATATTATAGAAAGTATAAAAATATGATTTTTATATTATAGAAAGAATAAAAATATGATTTTTATAATATAGAGGTAGTAAAAATATGATTTTTATAATGTAGAGATAATAAAAATATGATATTTATAATGTGGAGATAAAAAAATATGATTTTTATAATATATAGATAATAAAAATTTGAACTTTATATATGTAGCGATAGGATAAAAATACGATTTTTATATATGAAGCGACGATATAAAAATGTGGTTTTTATCATATATGTAGCAAAGTAAAAATACGATTTTTATCGTTTGAATGACAATATAAAAATGTGATTTTTATCTATGTAGCGTTGTTATAAAAATACGAAATTATTTTTAGAAAGATAAAAATATAATTTTTAGCCTATGTATGTTATTTGTAGAATAATCATACAAAGAAATAATTATTGATTGGTTAAAAATACAATTTTTAACGTAGGTATACTACATAGATCGACAATCCAAGCATGGCGGAGTGGATCCCAAAGGTGAGAACTTCTCACTTTTAATTTGTTATCTGGTTAAAATATATACTATGATGTAGACGGTGCTTAGCAGCACCTGACACCAGTCGTCCACAGACCATGGATGACTTGTTTGTTTGGTTGATTTTGTTGTGAAAGTTGATTGTGTGGTGTGGAATGGAAATAAATATTTTATAGTTAAAAATATATTTTTTAACGTGTATATGAATTAAATAAATATTTATAAACAAATCGGACGATTTGTTTATGTACACACATTTGACTGATATTGATTGGGACGATAAATTTTACACATCGCTCAACTGCAAAAATAAATCTGTGTTTATTGTTTGAAATCCCCACACGGGTATTGGGATGATATTAGACACACTACAAGAAAAATACCCTATCACAACAGGCAAAATCTGTTGCAGTAGGCCTATTGCAACAGGCCAGCGCCTGTTGGTATAGCCGAAGTTGCCAAAGGTCTGCAACAGTTTTTGCCCGTTGCAATAAGATGTTGCGGTATACCTTTTTGCAACGGACTTTTGTTGTTGCAATATCTCCTTTTGCAACAGTATACGTCCGTTGCAATAGATTCATAAATCATTAAAAAAAATACAGCTTATAGATATTACATATTAAATGTATTCGTTTTAGTAACAATGTATATCACAAAATGAAATAAAAAAATAAAAATTTTATTTTAACAAAGTTTTAATAGTACAAACCATTACAACAAAAATTTCTACAATTTTCAAAAGATGGAAAACTACATGCCATTCCATGGTCAATATCTCCTAATGTATTCTTAGACATTGACTTTAAGCAATCTAAGTTGGATTTTTCTTCATAACTAGATCCACTGCATTGCTGACTAGCGCTCATTTTTTGAGTTATATCATCATTGCTAACTCTAATTGGTTCACTTTCCCTTCGCGGTTGGCTTGACGTGTCACATTTATGCCGATAACGATAGCACCGTGGATCATTGTAAGGCAAAGGTGCTGGTGGAGACCGGAAATCAGATACAGAAGTGTCTTCAGATGATGTAGAAGAACCTACCTCTAGGCCAAGTAAAGGGTCTGTTCGTGTTTCTTCTCTTTCTGTGCATGTACTAAACTGAAGTAAAATAAATGAAATCAACTAACATACTATTTAATGATATAAACAAGGAAACTGTGTAAATTGAGCAGCTGATTAGAAGTTCATGTTGCCGACAACAAAGAGAAATTGTGAACATTTCTAATGAACAATTTGGTAGAAACCATAACGCCCATAGTCCAAGAGCTTAGTTTGTAAAGCAAAAAACAAAAATTGATTGTTGGACGTTATCCATTCTAGGTAACACATATTGGTATTATAAGATGACAAATACATTTAAGGAAATGGATGATTATACTTTACTTTTCAGTATGTAAACTAAGGCCATTTATGGATATAATGAAACATAACATATAAATTAATTTGGAATATCTAGTATACAACAGTAACTGGAAGCTTCATAAAAATGTGAGTACCTCGTAAATCAAGAGTTTGATTATCAATTTGTTAAAAGCTACAAAGTTTTAACATCAGTACTAACATCTCCAATCTTGGTTAAAACTGAAATTTTGGAAATCATACCAGCTAAATAAATTGTCGAGCCAAGGATCTGAAACGGATACAATGCCTATCTGACGAAGCATCTGAATGGGTTGATTCTCCACAATCATCCAAACACAGACATGAACATATAGCGCCCATCACTTGAGTTCCCAAAGTGATCTAAATACAGTTCGAACAGGAATGGACTCTCAACTTGTCCAATAAGAACTAAACTGAATTTTTTTGCTGCCAGTGGAGAATAAATGAACTGTTAATCTGAGTGAAAACTACAAGTGCCAATGAGAGAGTAATGTATCATAGTAGAGATCATAATTGCTCAAGCATAACAGAACATGAATTTTAAAATCCATAACAAATTCGATTCCACTAAAGTCAAAATCAATTAAATTTGCACATAGGATTCATTAAACCCTTCTGCTAAAAGAAACATATAGTTAATCAAAGCTATCCGACGATCGTACCTAAACCAAAAAAAAAAAAAAAAAAACCAGAAATAGGAGTTTCATAATTTGACGGCGAAGCACATGAATTATCAAAAGAAATTACCAGCTCAAAGAAATAAGATCAAATCAGTCTAAACAACCAATGTGATTTTACCTGAAAACACGAGTCACCTACGCACCTGCGGGCGACCTGCCTTCCACAAAATCTGAATCACCGTCGGAGTAGTGTTCGCGGTTGGTTTCCGTGGCTGCGATGCACAGTTGATAAGTTTTTGTGGCTACCTGCTTTTCATGCGATCAATTGTTAAGTTCTTTTAAGGTGAAAAGGAAGAAACCAAAAAGGAGTATACATAGTTTGTAAATATCACATAACGACTGCGAGAAACCCAAATAATCTGACAAAAATTAACCAAATAAACCATTTAACTAACCTATTGAAATGTAACAAATCATACTGCTAAAATTGCTTCTTCCAACTCGCATTCAAAAATTTGATTCTTTACTTGAAAATCATCAGCCATACCATCTAGAAAATAAAAATAAATGGATAAGCGACCAAAATATGATTTGAGAATATGAATGGGATAGGTTAGTTATCATGCGAGTTAGTTGAGAAGGAACTACGATCTGAGATGAGAATTATAATAGGGAGAGGCTGCTCATCATAGGATGAACGAAATGGATAAAATAAAGAAAAATTAACACTGTTAGATTTGATGAGGATTTGAAATATAAACATTTGGAGTACATTCCTAATAATTATGACAGAGAACAATAAAAACATAGATCTAACCTGAGTCTGGTAAGAAAAAATCACGCTGTGTCTGTAGATCCCTTCTCCATTTATCAAATTTGTATTTATTCTGGAGATCTAAATAAACAGGTACTGCAATTTTCTCAAACCAAAAAGGCGGATCCTGTATTATACATAATTAAATTAGGATGAGGTTGAGAAATAATCGTGGTAGAGGTATTATACATCAGACTGGAGGAACGAAAGTACGATGAGATAGAGATCGTGGGGGAGATAATCGTCGTGTACCAGAGAGCAAGAATTTAATTATTACCAGATTTTTTTTCTTTCAGTAGAAAATTGATCGAAGTCTGGTGTGGAACGAGATCTGAAAGAACAAATTTGGGGTTTTAGGGTTTGAAAGAAGAAACGGGAACATGAAAGGTCTAGAGAAGACGCGGGGGAGAAATGATAGCGGCTGAATTTACGAAGTTGGAGCCCAAACTGATCGAAACAAAATTTCTAACGTTGGAGCCAAATTTTGAAGCGGGGTGCCAAATTTTGAATGGCGGAGCCAAGTATATTTAGTTAAAACCACAATAAATCATTATGTTAATGATGATGTCATGGAAATATTATTTGAAATGAAATATTTTATTATTTTGAAATTATTTCAAGATTTTCGAATCTTATGAAATATTAAACATTTTATAAAATTTTAATATTTACTTTTCATTTTTGAGTTCAATCAAAATTATGTTTCAAACTTTAATTATATATTTTATGACATATATAAATTTATTTTGTAAAATTTAAAATTTTTACATTTTTTGGGAATATTAGCTGTTAAATATAACTAATATTTATAATTATTAAACAATAATAATAAATACCACATCATAACTTTTAAAATTTAATTATTAGTTGTTAATTATTAAAAGTAAATATTTATTATTACTTCTTTACAATTTAATAATGATTACTAAGTCGTATCGCTAAATAAGATATTTTTAATATTTAATCAATTATCATTTATTTATTTATTATGAATTTATTAATTATAAATTATTCATTTAATATTTAAACATATTCATATATCAAATTAATTATTAATTATTATCCGTTAGTTTTTATTAATAATTTATTATTATTTAAATGATGATTATAATTATTTGTTAATTAGTGATTATTATTATTTAATTATCAGTTATAAATATCACTTTATAATACTTAAATTTTATTATTAATTAATAATTATTAAATATTAATCTTAATTATTATTTAATTCCTAGCAGTTAATCATTTAATAGTAACTATTTAAAATTAATTACTAAAAGTTAATCATTAAAACCTGATATTAATTTTTAATAGTATGTTTTTCGCAACTGGCTTTACCAGTTGTAAAAAATACAGCTATTACAAGTGGCGAAAAAAGTTGCTAAAGATATTTATTCGCAACTGGCTTGGAATCGCAGTTGCAAATAATATGTTTGTTGCAACTGTTATGAAAGCACAGTTGCTAAAAGTGTGTTTTTGCAACGGGGAGGGTAGCGTAGTTGCTAAAAATAAGCTTTTCGCAACAACAAAAAAAGGCCTGTTGCTAAATCTCATCTATTGCAACTGTTGTAATAGGTCTGTTGCTAAATATCATTTACCGCAACTGTCATTTGTCTCCTGTTGCAAATAACTAGTTGCAATAAGGTAATTTTCTTGTAGTGACATACACTAATCCCAATAATTAGTTGTATGTCGATCGATCGATTGACAGGCTGTTGCAAGCGTTAAATATTAATATTTGATGTTTATGCAGTGTAGAATGCACTTTGGATGATGGTCGACTGTGTTTGATTTTGTTGTGTACATGTATTGTATGAAATCCATATAATCAAATTATATGGTAATTGACTGTGTCTGATTCCAGTTCAAAATTATCGAATATTTTAAAATAATATTCAAAGAATATTGAAATTTGAAGCCGTATTAAGTAGTTAAACGCCATTTTAACACGAACAGGAATCTTGTCGATTTCATTCGTTTTATAATGAATATCGAAAAGTGATTTCAAAATCGATTATTTTTAAAATATTATCGTTTTAATATTGAAATGATATGGAAAATTTAATTTCGAAATAAATTGAAGTAGAATTGGAAATTCAAATTGAAATAGAATTGGAAATTTGAATTGAAATAGAATTTGAAATTCGAATTGAATTGAAATAGAATTGGAAATTCGAATTGAATTGAAATAGAAATGGAAATTCGAATTGAATTGAAATAGAATTGGAAATTCGAATTGAATTGAAATAGAAATGGAAATTCGAAGTGCATTGAAATAGAATTGGAAATTCGAATTGAATTGAAATAGAATTGGAAATTCGAATTGAATTGAAATGGAATTGGAAATTCGAATTAAATTGAAATGGAATTGGAAATTCGAATTGAATTGAAATGGAATTGGAAATTCGAATTGAATTGAAATGGAATTGGAAATTCGAATTGAATTGAAATAGAATTGGAACGAATTGAAATAGAATTGGAAATTTGAATTGAAATAGAATTGGAAATTCGAATTAAATTGAAATAGAATAGGAAATTCGAATTGAATTGAAATAGAATAGGAAATTCGAATTGAATTGAAATAGAATTGGAAATTCGAATTGAATTGGAAATTCGAATTGAATCGAAATGAATTGGAAATTCGAAATGAATTGGAAATTCGAAGTGAATCGAAATGAATTGGAAATTCGAAGTGAATCGAAATGAATTGGAAATTCGAATTGAATCGAAATGAATTGGAAATTCGAATTGAATCGAAATGAATTTGAAATTCGAATTGAATTGAAATGAATTTATAAGGAAAAATTCAATTTTGATTTGAATTTGAAATGGAAGTTGAAATCGTTTTTGAAACAAATTTAAAATAATTTATAAAATTCATTTTAAATGGAAATCGATGAAAAGTAATATATATATATATATATATATATATATATATATTATAATGGCCAGAATAGAACGCGTCACGCTGCGGCAGATCGCAAATTTCGACCATTGACTTCGAACGGACATTACGGGGGATCCGACCGCCAGATTCTCCTAAAACGGAACCATTGGGTTCGTATCGAAAAGAGCTTTCTAACGAATATGAGGGATTTGAAATCTAACAGTTGGATTTGGAATTATGTCCAAATCAAATTTGGAAAAGGTCGTTGTAAGTGCAGTTCGATGGCCGTTATAGGAAATCGACTGTACGGGCCTTCATAAAATTATTAAAAATATCAATAATTAGTGTAAAATCATAATAAATGATTTGGAAAGAGATGGAATGAAAAATTCCATATTTGAAAAGATAAAAATATATTTTTATCGAAATGAGCTAGTTATTAACTAGAATAATAATTTATTTATTTTTAAATAAATAAATTGGATTTGAAATGGTTTCAAAAAATAACCAGAATTTCCAATATACGAATTGGAATGGATTTGAATCGAAATTATCTTCGGAATATTTCGATATTGGTTTCCGTGATTATACGGACGTTGTGGAAGAATTTGAAAGATATATATATATCGTTATTCCAATACGATATTTGTTGATTTCAGAATTTGATATTGAATATAAACCGATATATTTTCTATTCAGAGCCTTGTATTTGATATCAAATTGGATTTTGGGTTTGTCGTGAATAGTGTCTTCATTAACACTGTTCTTAAACCCAGTTGAGAAAAGATTAAATCTTTTTATTTAGATGTAATGAAGTTTTCCAATTAATTAATATTTAATTGGAATGGAATAAAAGAATGGGATTTTTGGGTTTATTGTGAACGGTGTTTTAAATAACACTTGTTCTTTAACCCAATTAACAGTGAAGAATATGATTTGGAATTTATAATCTTTTAATTAAGATTTATGGAATTTTCCAAAGTAAAGATTTCCAATTTAATATATTAAATTGGAATTGAATGGAATTCGATTTGGTAATAATCGAAGTGAGTTTCTGTGGAGGAAGACTGTTAATATATATGGAATTTAAAAGGCTTTGTCGTTATTTCATTTATGTTATTAGTCGGATACGGAAATTGATATCGATTATATATTAATATTGATTTTCCGTGAAGATTCCATAATTAATGGAATGAGATTTTGGGTTTATCGTGAACCGTGTTTTAAATGACATTGGTTCTTTAACCCAGTTGAAGATAAGATTAATTTCTTAGCGTTGAATAATCATTAATATTGATTTTTGTGAAGATTAAAACAAAAAGGGGTTTTAATGAATCTTTGATTAGATTGAAAAGTGAATGTGATAATTAAAATTATCAATTCAAGAAAATGATCAAAAGTGGAGTATCACCATTACTCCTAGCGATAGTTAAATCTTTAATTAGATTTGAACGTGAAATGGTAATTAAATTTATCGATAACACTGCGGTGTTAGATATGAAGTATTACCAGTTTTGCTCCATGGGATGAATAAGTTGGGATTGGGAAATAAAATAAATGATTAATTCGGTGTAGTTCGCTAATCCCGATTAGTTTGGAAAACCTTAATATGGTTTGATATCCAAAGGAAGATTAAAGAATAAATTTAAAGAAATTATCTTTGATAAAATTAATGGGAATCTTTTCCAAAGGAAAAGAATATTTGAATAAAAGAATATTCTGGATTGGAATGAGGCGTATGATATGTTGTTATAGCACTTGATTATAAGATACGCGAGTTATTCAGAAAGACCAGGTTTAACCCATTTTGAATAACTGATTCGACAATAAGTCAAAGAGATTGAAGACGGTGCAAGGCCGACGATCTTCACATCGAATGGATGGATGCTACTGATACTCGATTTCCCAAAAGTGCGGATGTGCATTACGGTGTTTTCTCTCGCTGAGACGTAAGCCGTTGTGGAATGTACTACGCGATCGACTTTCGGATCAGGAGCCACCATGATGGAAATCCAAATTCCAAATATGACATTTTTCGGTTTTGACTGCAGAGTCTAGCATTGGCGACATAGTAGTATGGGACATTCATGCCGCATATGATTCATACATTTATATTTGAAGTTGTTTTCTTCACTTATAGTAATAATAAAAAAAATGAAATTTCACGTATCAAGCATATTTGGCTATTATAAGGGAAAACCCTATCCGTCGGCTTGCGTTGCATTGTGTAATGGGACCTGGGTCTTATAATAGCTTCATTGTTCTTTATTTAGCATTGTGTTGTTTGTTTTATGCACTGGTATTCCGGGGAGGAAACCCGTTCCGTGTTATACGACGTGGTCCCTCGATTTACCTAACTTTAAAATAAAGATAAATAACTGTTTTAGTTCTCACACCAGTCACATGACTGGCCTGGAGTTTATTGTTTTAACTTAAACTCTGGGTGCCCCTATTTCCACACGGACAGTTAGTAGTTTTGGTTTTGCAGATTTATATTCACAGGATCCTGGTTTACAACTGAAGCGATATTCGGAAAGCTCCGTATCCGTGTAACTATTTTCAGTTGTGCTTTGTATTGTTTTTCCGCTGCTATGTATTTAAATATAATTTAAATCTCTGGTATTTTATGTGTAATATTTATTCATACTCTGTTATATTCTTGTATTCTGATGGAATTGTTGTAAAAAACAATGAAATGTTCTTCTGCTTGTGTTCTGATTTGTCATGTTCTCGAAGCAATCTGGGCTTTCCTTCACGGGAAATTTTGGGTCGCCACAGGTGGTATCAGAGCTCTGGTTTGCAGAGCTCGAGAACAAGGCACATTAGAACCAAATGAAAGAATTCATCAGAGATTGGATTAGTAATATCCAATGAGAATGACTCGTTAGAGATGGGATCAGTAGTATCCTAGAACGAGTGTGAAGAGTGTATTTTTAAAATGAAAACCAACTTTGTTTTGAAAATTTAAACCTTATTCAACGTATTTGGATATTTTATTTGTATTGAATTTGGACAATCCAATATATAAAGATTTTGCATATACACCTTGCAAACGTATATTCGAAGTTTTAATATATTAGATAGATATAGAATCACACTCTAGTCGCCCGGAGATAATTCTGATGATGATGCATCATCATCAGTGTTTGTGTTCGAGTTTCGAATGTGGGATATCTATATATTTCCAATTGACTGGTATAAGAACCAAAACTAGATAGGATATATTGTTGTGAATTGGCATCAAAAACATGATTTTGAATATTTATTAAAATTATGAATTTGAAAAGATAATCAACTAATTGATTGTTGATTGTGTTGTTTGATTATTGGTTTCATTTATTAAAATTTTGAATCATTTAGGCCAAATTGAACCAAATATTGAACTGTACTGAAAATTGTTTGGAAATGCATGCATGTACATACATATGTGTGAACAGGTCATAGCAAGGAGGCTAGAGAAGAGGAATGAAATTGTTTGCCCGACAAATAGGTACATGTTAATGTATTTCTTTGGGTTTGGATGATTTTATGAGCCGATTGGCTGTTTCTTTTTCTTTTTGGATTGGAAAGGCATGTATGGCGATTTCGGGATTTTCTCGGTGCTCCCGTGCAGGGGAGGTTATGGCGAAATTTTTCAAAAATTTAGGGTGTTAGCCAAATTTTTGAAAAATTTGAAAAGTTCTTAGAAACTGAAAAGTTGAAGAACTTAAACCATAATGAAAATAATGAAAGTTGAGTTGGTTTGTAAAATAACTTTCAGCTCCATTCCTTTTTGGGGACGAAAAGATTTTAACTGGAGGAGATTGTAACAACCAGGAAAATTCGAACCAATTTAAAATTTTTATTTTGGCAATTTTGATGAATTTTGAATATTTAAAATGATTTATTTTAAATAATAACGACGAGAAATTTATTTTGAATAGAATTAGAACGTATATATTTATTTGAATCGTCGTTAGAATATAAATATTTATTTTCAATTATAAAAGGAATTAGAAATGGCGCGGTAGTTTGAAAATTCGATTTCAAATTTCAATTGAATGTACAGGATTCAAAATAAACCAGATTTTAGCAAAACCAAAAATATTAGAATCTAATTGAAAATATATTTCCAACGAATCCGACAAACTGAAATTTCATAGCGGGGATAAAAAGTTATGCCCAGTTGAAAATTCAAAATAGTCGCTATGGAATTTTGGCCCTTGAAAATAGCCATTTTGCAAACGACCTCCGTTTTCGACGAAACCACTTTTGTTGGATCCGGGATGTCAAATTATTGCTAGGTTCCAATTTTCATAATTTTCTGAATCAATATGTGAGCATGGCAAAAGAAAACGTTTTTTAACAGTTTTAGTCAAATTCGATCGACCAGAAAATGACCATTTTTCAAACGGTCTCAGAATTCGACGAAATTAGTTTTGTTAGAACCGTATCATCAATACGAAGTTAGAAATAATTTTTCGGGAATTTTTGGGTTTAGTATGTGGCCCCGTTAAATTGAAATGTGCGTTCAAATTCAATGGCCCCGTTAAATTGAAATGTGCGTTCAAATTCAATATATATATTTATATTTTGATTTTGATGAAAACTGATCGAAACGGCCGAACTGGCTTACGAAACATATCCCATTGGGTTTGGAATAGGGGTAATTAGCTAGGGATGACAGTTGTTGGGCTCGACTAGAGATTCGAATAAAAAATCAACTTTAAGGAGAAAAATTAAATAAAATAATTATATATAAATCTTTAGTCAACCCCCCCCCCCCCCCCATATCCTTATAGTCTCTTTCTCGTTGGTTCATTTTAAAACAAATAAAAAAAGTGGAAACCCCTCAAATCCATCGTGCCCTCCTTGTTTCCCGTCGCCGCCCTCACCGTCGCGCCTCCCCAGGCGGCGGCGCACCCCTCCGACCTCTTTCCCCTCCTCTCCGATCTGCTCTGCCCCTCCCTCTCCTCTCCACGAGCTTCTAGACCCCAAACCCGAAGAAGAACCGCCGTGGACCCCCATTGACAAGCCACCTGAAGCCGCGACGTCCCAACCCCCTCCAGACCACCCCGTTGCCACGACTGCAAACCCCCCCCCCAACCGTCTGTAAGTTGTTGTTTTTTAATTTATTTCTCTTTATTTATTTCATGTTTTAGTTTATACTGATTTTTGACAATAGAAAATGATGATTTTCATTTAGAGAATACATGATTTTTCATTTGTGAAAACTATTATTTTTAGTTAATAAAAGTATGATTTTTAATAACGAAAACGTAGGATTTTTAACATGACAAAGACTTGGTTTTTAAGTTAGAAAGGACTCGATTTTTAAATTAGAAAAGACGTGATTTTAAAGAAAGATAAAATTATAATTTTTATATTATAGAAAGTATAAAAATATGATTTTTATATTATAGAAAGAATAAAAATATGATTTTTATAATGTAGAGATAATAAAAATATGATTTTTATAATGTAGAGATAATAAAAATATGATTTTTATAATATATAAATAATAAAATTTTGATCTTTATATATGTAGCGATAGGATAAAAATACCATTTTTATATATGAAGCGACGATATAAAAATGTGGTTTTTATCATATATGTAGCAAAGTAAAAATACAATTTTTATCGTTTGAATGGCAATGTAAAAATGTGATTTTTATCTATGTAGCGTTGTAATAAAAATATGAAAATATTTTTAGAAAGATAAAAATATAATTTTTAGCCTATGTATGTTATTTGTAGAATAATCATACAAAGAAATAATTATTAATTGGTTAAAAATACAATTTTTAACGTAGGTATACTACATAGATAGACAATCAAAGCATGGCGGAGTGGATCCCAAAGCTGAGAACTTCTCACTTTTAATTTGTTTTCTAGTTAAAATATATAATAGGATGCAGACGGTGCTTAGCAGCACCTGAAACCCGTCATCCACAGACCATGGACGACTTGTTTGTTTGGTTGACTTTGTTGTGAAAGTTGATTATGTGGTGTGGAATGGAAATAAATATTTTATAGTTAAAAATATATTTTTTAACGTGTATATGAATTAAATAAATATTTATAAACAAATTGGACGATTTGTTTATGTACACACATTTGACTGATATTGATTGGAACGATAAATTTTACACATCGCCCAACTGCACAAATAAATCTGTGTTTGTTGTTTGAAATCCCCACACGGGTATTGGGAATATACTAGACATACACTAATCCCAATAATTAGTTGTATGTCGATCGATCGATTGACAGGCTATTGTAAGCGTTAAATATTAATATTTGATGCTTATGCAGTGTAGAATGCACTTTGGATGATGGTCGACTGTGTTTGATTTTTCTTGTGTACATGTATTGTATGAAATCCATGTAATCAAATTATATGGTAATTGACTGTGTCTGATTCCAGTTCAGAATTATCGAATATTTTAAAATAATATTCAGAGAATATTGAAATGTGAAGCCGTGTTAAGTAATTAAACCTCATTTTAACACGAACGGGAATCTTGTCGATTTTATTCGTTTTATAATGAATATCGAAAAGTGATCTCAAAATCGAATATTTTGAAAATATTATCGTTTTAATATTGAAATGATATGGAAAATTTAATTTCGAATTAAATTGAAGTAGAATTGGAAATTCAAATTGAATTGAAGTAGAACTGAAAATTCGAATTGAATTGAAATAGAACTGAAAATTCGAATTGAAATAAAATTGGAAATTCGAATTGAATTGAAATGGAACTGGAAATTCGAATTGAATTGAAATGGAACTGGAAATTCGAATTGAATTGAAATGGAACTGGAAATTCGAATTGAATTGAAATGGAACTGGAAATTCAAATTGAATTGAAATGGAACTGGAAATTCGAATTGAATTGAAATGGAACTGGAAATTCGAATTGAATCGAAATGGAACTGGAAATTCGAATTGAATCGAAATGGAACTGGAAATTCGAATTGAATCGAAATGGAACTGGAAATTCGAATTGAATAGAAATGGAACTGGAAATTCGAATTGAATCGAAATAGAACTGGAAATTCGAATTGAATCGAAATGGAACAGGAAATTCGAATTGAACAGGAAATTCGAATTGAATTGAAATGGAATTGGAAATTCGAATTGAAATGAATTGGAAATTCTAATTGAATTGAAATGAATTGGAAATTCTAATTGAATTGAAATGAATTGGAAATTCGAATTGAATTGAAATGAATTTGAAATTCGAATTGAATTGAAATGAATTTGAAATTCGAATTGAATTGAAATGAATTTAAAACGAATTTATAAGGAAAAAACCAATTTTGAATTGAATTTGAAATGGAAGTTGAAATCTTTTTTGAAACGAATTTAAAATGATTTATAAAATTCGTTTTAAATGGAAATCGATGAAATATATAATATATATATATATTATATATTATAATGGCTTGAATAGAACGCGTCGCGCTGCGGTAATTCGCGAATTTCGACCGTTGACTTCGAACGGACATTACGGGAGATCCGACCGTCGGATTCTCCTAAAACGGAACCGTTTGGTTCGTATCGAAAAGAGCTTTCTAACGAATATGAGGGATTTGAAATCTAACGGTTGGATTTGGAATTATGCCCAAATCAAATTTGAAAAAAGTCGTTGTAAGTGCAGTTCGATGGCCGTTATAGGAAATCGACTGTACGGGCCTTCATAAAATTATTAAAAATATCAATAATTAGTGTAAAATCATAATAAATTATTTGGAAAGAGTTGGGACGAAAAATTCCATATTTGAAAAGATAAAAATATATTTTTATCGAAATGAGCTAGTTATTAATTAGAATAATAATTATCTAGTTTTAAATAAATAAATTGGATTTGAAATGGTTTTCAAAAATAACCAGAATTTCCAATATACGAATTGGAATGGATTTGAATCGAAATTATCTTCGGAATATTTTGATATTGGATTCCGTGATTATACGGACGTTGTGGAGGAATTTGGAAGATATATATTTATTTATTTATTTATTCCAGTATGATATTTGTTGATTTCAGAATTTGATATTGAATATAAACCGATATATTTTCTGTTTAGAGCCTTGTATTTGATATCAAATTGGATTTTGGGTTTGTCGTGAATAGTGTCTTCATTAACACTGTTCTTAAACCCAGTTGAGAAAAGATTAAATCTTTTTATTTAGATGTAATGAAGTTTTCCAATTAATTAATATTTAATTGGAATGGAATAAAAGAATGGGATTTTTGGGTTTATTGTGAACGGTGTTTTAAATAACACTTGTTCTTTAACCCAATTAACAGTGAAGAATATGATTTGGAATTTATAATCTTTTAATTAAGATTTATGGAATTTTCCAAAGTAAAGATTTCCAATTTAATATATTAAATTGGAATTGAATGGAATTCGATTTGGTAATAATCGAAGTGAGTTTCTGTGGAGGAAGACTGTTAATATATATGGAATTTAAAAGGCTTTGTCGTTATTTCATTTATATTATTAGTCGGATACGAAAATTGATATCGATTATATATTAATATTGATTTTCCGTGAAGATTTCATAATTAATGGAATGAGATTTTGGGTTTATCGTGAACCGTGTTTTAAATGACATTGGTTCTTTAACCCAGTTGAAGATAAGATTAATTTCTTAGCGTTGAATAATCATTAATATTGATTTTTGTGAAGATTAAAACAAAAAGGGGTTTTAATGAATCTTTGATTAGATTGAAAAGTGAATGTGATAATTAAAATTACCAATTCAAGAAAATGATCAAGAGTGGAGTATCACCAGTTTTACTCCTAGCGATAGTTAAATCTTTAATTATATTTGAACGTGAAATGGTAATTAAATTTACCGATAACACTGCGGTGTTAGATATGGAGTATTACCAGTTTTGCTCCATGGGATGAATAGGTTGGGATTGGGAAATAAAATAAATGATTACTTCGGTGTAGTTCGCTAATCCCGACTAGTTTGGAAAACCTTAATATGGTTTGATATCCAAAGGAAGATTAAAGAATAAATTTAAGAATTTATCTTTGATAAAATTAACGGGAATCTTTCCCAAAGGAAAAGAATATTTGAATAAAAGAATATTCTGGATTGGAATGAGGCGTATGATATGTTGTTATAGCACTTGATTATAAGATACGCGAGTTATTCAGAAAGGCCGGGTTTAACCCATTCTGAATAACTGGTTCGACGATAAGTCAAAGAGATTGAAGACGGTGCAAGACCGACGATCTTCACATCGAATGGATGGATTCTGCTGATGCTCACGATTGGAGTAGCTACCTTGAAGGGGGACTGAAGTGGTATCCGTCTGGACGTACTTGTTGATTGTACGGATATGCGAGTAATAAGGTGCCTCCGGTTTCGTTCAGACCCAGAACAGACTTGTAAATGGATGGTGTGTCTGACATTGTATTCCTTTATACTGTATTCGTTGATCTCTGCTAATATATGTATCTGTTTGGTGGCGGAGAATTTATTCTCTTGCTTAACACCCTTCTCTAAGACGTACGAGCTCAGAGGTTATATATTGGCAGAAATCAGTGGTACGGTATGGACTGATAGTGTGGCATGCTGAGATGAAGTGATCCAAACTTTTGTTGAAAAGCAAAGTTTGGTGGATGATGATCAAAGCGCAGCTTTAATTTAGCACGGCTTTGTGTAGCGTTAATTCGCAAGCCTCACACCCCGGTATGGTAGTAAACTAATGGTTAGATCAGTATCATTTTTAAAGGATGGGCACCTTCGTGGTGTCGTGGATTTGATCGACCAAGGTGAGGGATAGGGCACCCCCCCCCCCGATTCCCTGAGGGATAGAGTAAGCGGTGTTTTCTCTCACCGGGACGTAAGCCGCAGTGATACTCGATTTCCCAAAAGTGCGGATGTGCATTACAGTGTTTTCTCTCGTTGAGACGTAAGTCGTTGTGGATTGTACTATGCGATCGATCTTTCGGATCAGGAGCCACCATGATGGAAATCCAATTTCCAAATACGACATTTTTCGGTTTTGATTGTAGAGCCTAGTATTGGCGACATAGTGGTATGGGACATTCATGCCGCCTATGATTGATACATTTATATTTGAAGTTGTTTTCTTCACTTATAGTAATAATAAAAGATGAAATTTCACGTATCAAGCATATTTGGCTATTATAAGGGAAAACCCTATCATACGGCATGCGTTGCATTGTGTGATGGGACCTGGGTCTTATAATAGCTTCATTGTTCTTTATTTAACATTGCGCTGTTTGTTTTATGCACTGGTATTCCTGGGACGAAACCCGTTCCGTGTTATACGACGTGGTCCCTCGATTTACCTAACTTTAAAATAAAGATAAATAACAATTTTAGTTCTCACACCAGTAACATGACTGACCTGGAGTTTATTGTTTTAACAAAAACTCTAGGTGCCTCTATTTCCACACGGGCAACTAGTAGTTTTGGTTTTGCAGATTTATATTCACAGGATCCTGGTTTACAGCTGAAGCGATATTCGGAAAGCTCTGTATCCGTTTATCTGTTTTCAGTTGTGCTTTGTATTGTTTTTCCGCTGTTATGTATTTAAATGTAATTTAAATCTCTAATATTTTCTGTGTAATATTTATTCATACTCTGTTTGTGTTCTCATATTTATATTCACATGAAATGTTCTTCTGTTTGTGTTCTGATTTGTCGTGTTCTCGAAGCAATCCGGACTTTCCTTTACGGGGAAGTTTGGGTCGCCACAATTAGGAAGCCAATTAAGAGGAAGAAGGAGACCGAAGACAAATGGATGTCTCAAGAGGAAATGCTCCTCGAAGATGCTGCAAAGGATAAAGAACCGAAAGACAAAGGTAAGAAGATAAATAATATGAGACAAGCAGAAAAATGGGATGCTGTCAATTTATTCAAACCAATGTTGGTTAGAGGGCAGCTAAGGTGCATTGGTGCAATCACATTTGAAGAGCATATGAAGTATGTGGAAAAGGATGCTACTAAGGAGGAGACGCCTTCGTATGCTTATTTGGTTTGTGACGTATACAAACCCCCTTAAAGGAATAAAAGCATTTAAGTTTACGGGGAAGTTTTGTTGGGTAAACATTAAATGCAAGATTATTGGGAAATTTAAAAAGGTGAATTGTTGCCAATTAGTGAAAAGGTAGTGTCTTTAGAGTCAAAAGTCATGTCCGTTGAAATGAAGAGACGTGTCTGTTAAAATGAAAAGTCATGTCTGTTCATGAAGAGTCATGTCTTTTCGTTAAGTGTCATGTCCGTTCATTAAATGTTGTGTCTATTAGTGTCATGTAAACCACTATATATATAAGTGGTCATTTAGTTGTAAGGAAAGTGAAGCACCCAAATAAGAGTGTTGTATGTAAGAGAAGTGAAAAAGTGAGTAAGAAAATTACAAAAAAGAGTTCTTCCTTAAAAACAAAATTTAAATTTCCTCCTCTTCTCAATTCTACAGGTTTCATATTCTTCGGATTGCTCAGATTACATTATTTCTTGATGGTTCTTGTCTGATTGTTTCTTGCATTATCAAAACTCCAGTTGTTGCACGCTATAGAGTTTGAAGGAGATGTTAAAATCTCATCATCAAGGGATGAATTAGAGAAATTTTAATGTTAGCGCTTTCCAATATAACAAATGTTTTCCTACTTTATAATTACTTAAGCTCTAAGCAATGTAGCAAGAAATACCAGTTATGAATTATTAAAAATCAATTATGAATTGTTAATAAGGTCACCAATAAAGGTGCAGCCTTCAGTGTTTACTTGTTTCTTCTTCTTTCTCCTTATTTTCTACTTTATTCTGTTTTCTTCAATGATATCAAATGATAATGCATTCAAGCTAGGTTTTTCTATAACTGATAAGCAACAACCATTCATGTTAATATATCCCAGGTTCGAACACCTGATCTTCAAACTCTTTTTTGAAGAGTCATACTACTAAAATAACCACTTGAGTCAACAGCCTTAGGCATTACTAAGTTTGCTTTTTATCCTCATAAAGTGAAAAATCTTAACCTAGAAAAATTGTAAGAGATGAAGGATGAAGCTTCTGCCCAATTCATCTTAAATGGATATATTTTGCAGGATATATTATGAAGATTTGATTTGATTTGAATCATGATATAACAGGAAACTTATTATAAAGACATAAAAGGAAACTTATCAAAATATATTTTATGGGTATGATAAATTCTACTTTATTGTTTTCCTCATATTTAATTGTAAAACTTGTATAAAGAGAAGGTATTATCTATAATAAGTGCAAGTCATTTTTCTCCAAATTTTCTTATTTGTATCATGGTATTGGAACTAGGTTAAAGAGAAGGGAGAGAATGAAAAAAAAAGCTTCATCAAAATTGGTAACGGAGAATAGGTCATTTGTTGTGCCGCCACTCTTTTCTCTGTCATTCTTACCCCACCCATAGCTCTCCTCTCAAACATCGTTCTTCCTCTCATATCTAAATCGTAATTATCCACAATCACCTATTTTATTTGGATCTGATGAACCCCAGTGTTTAGATCTAGCGTGTATCTAGAACATGATTTGGGTAGTTCCATAGCTCTACCAATAGTGACTGTTTAGATTTTGTGTGCTTTAGGTTTTATTGCCTTCATGGTTTCATTTCAGATTAGGCGATCTCTATGTGTCTTATTCGCTGAGGTGTGACGTTTTGCCGTGAAGAATCTCTTTGGTTCTCTGATCAGGTCATTTATTTTGCTACGATGATTTTTGCTCATTTTGAAGCATGTCAAGCTGTATAAGGCTATTATGGGTATGTGCAATTACGGTTTTCTAATGTGATTTGCTTCATGAAATTGTTGATTTTGAGTTCATGTAATTTGTTTTGGTATCTACTCCCTGCGTGGGGATTGTGTTTTGTAATGCGGCTAACTTTTGCAAATGTTTGTAAATGGTTAGTTGTCGTGTTTTGGTTAATCCTGTGTGGTGACTGGTACTGATCGGTCCACTTTAAAAACCATTGATTTGGTTGGTTTACTATAAAAACCGTTTGTAGTAGTTAAAAAAGACATGATCTGATGAAAATGGAGTTTGGTGGTGTGCAGTGATCGAGTCGATGGTGTTGACACGCTTTTTGGTCAAAACCATCACAAACATAGAATGACCAGAAAGTCCGAACAGATGACCTCTTTTGGACCCGAAAACATCAATTACGTGGCTTCTCCTTATGATTCTTGTAGCCCTCTGAATTAGCTTTAAGTACAACTTTCGTTTGGTCAAAACGAATTTACGGTTTGGAAGTTACGTCCGTTTTCGTAAACGCGCACAGAACCAAAAGAGCGGAAACTTGGACTTTTCATATATGGAACCCCGGATCGGGTCGGGTACTTCGGCTCGGATCTCGGCATTTGGTTCCGATCGGATGAAGGAGAACCGACCCGCATGAACATGGTATTCTTGTCACCCCACATTGGTTCGGTTCGGATCGTAGAAGATACCCGACCCGACCTGCTTTGTACCAAGAACACAGAAATGCACGACGCCTTTGGACTGAGGACATCGGTTCGGATCGGTGGCGGAAGGACCCGATCTGATCCGGTCTGATCCAATCCGCCTATAGCAAGCTTCGCGCAGCAGTTTTACCGCTTCTTAAGGAGTAACTTCCTCCTACTAATCCGGATAAACTTCCACATGGCATAGCACGACTTAGAGAGGATTTCTCCACTACTTCCACTTCATTTCGGGATTCTTGGGATGCGTGTCATGTGGCATACGACCTGGAGCCTCTCTACGGCTATAAATACACCACTACATGTCATTTTGAAGGGATCTTTGGCCACTCTCACTCTCGGCCTCCATTGCAACAACACAAGAGCATTGCACTTCATTCAAAAACTAAATTAACACGTCGATTACGTGTATAATCTCTTGTAATCTCATTCAACACATGGATTGTGTGTCTTTATGTGACCGATTCTTGTAATCTGTCAGTATAACAATAAGATTATAAAGTGGACGTAGGCTACATCTACAGCCGAACCACTATAAAAACCTCGTGTGTCTCTTGTTATTTACCGCTTTTTGCATTATGTGATCTGTGATATGTGATTGTGAGGACTTAACGCTACATTTGGGTGTTAGTACCAAGTTTTGATCTAACATTTTGGCGCATCAGGTAGGGGGTACATGATACTACTTCAATTTCTAGCTAAAAAGGAATCAAATTGCTTGGTTTTTGAATCAATGGTCAAACGAAAGCTTCCTCATACTGAAGAGGAAGGCACGAGGAACGAGGCAAGCCAGGAGGCCTCCTCTCATGGAAATCCATCATCATACTTGACAAGAGAAGAGATGGATGAAGTTCTCACTGAATTAAGAAGCCAGATGGCAAGACAAGATGATCTCCTCCAGAAACAACAGGAGATGATGAACGAATTCTTTGCTCGGATGAATGGAAGGCCGAGCGACAACATACAACTCGCTTGAAATGGCACGGAAGTGGCTCGAGATGCTGCTACCAACCGGATCGGATCGACTCACCTCCGAACCGAAGACCAAATGGAAACTGGGGGCAACCCCGACCGGGTCGGGTCGGATCTGATCCGAACCGCAGAGCTTGGTGGAGCTGGAGGCACTCGCCTCCTTTCTGGGAATGACCATCGCGCATCACTTAACTTTCCGAATAGAGACGTTGTTGGAGACTTAGTCGAGCACGATCGACATCAGCACCAGTTCAGATGGACACTCGAGCACGAGAACACGCACACAATCAACACGAAGCTCCTCGGTTCGGAGCAGGAGAACCGGGTCGGATTGGTGTCCATGAACCGCGACCCGGAGGCATCTCCGACCCGTACCATGCAACACATCATGAGCTTCCTCGCTCCCTTGGAATCAACGCTGGGGGCACCAGCTCAGATCTCGGCAATTTGCAATAACTTTTCGAAGGCGATCGCCTTGCTAATTTGATTGAACGCATCTCAAGAGGCCGCACTTATCAGAGTGACGTGGATGACGTCAATCACACTCCGTTCACACAAGAAATCAGAAATTCTCGCAATACTCCAGATTTCAAACTTCCAGTTCTGGACCCTTATAACGACAGGACGGATCCTACTGTGCATTTGGTGCGCTACAAACGACATATGGAAGTTCAGTCGGCATCGGAAAACGTTATGGCAAAATGTTTTCCTCTTTCTGGCTGATATAGATACTATATGGATTCAGCAGCTGATACCGGAATCAATCAACAGCTAGAACATGTTGGTCGCTTGCTTTATTGAACAGTTTCGAGTCCACATTGCTCGGCCCAAGAATGTCATGTCACTCACTACAATTAAGCAAAGGTCTGGTGAAACTTTGCGATCCTTCCTTGAGAGATTCAATGCTGCAGTAGCATCTGTCGATATACCTGAATAATCTATGGTATTGACGGCGGCAGTATCTGGTGTTTTGGATACATCGGAGTTCAAAACCTCTTTGTACCGGGACTCACTGCGAGATCTCGGCAAATACTACTTTGAAGCAGATAGATTTCTGCGTTAGGAAGACGCAAAATCCGAGAAGGTCGTTCTCGATGTCAACATGCTTAAAGGCGGAGCACCGTCTGATTCCGGAAAGGGCAAAGGAACAACCGCTGCAAAGGATGATTGCAATGCTCAGACCCGGAGAGGGCCCAGATATGAAAAGTACATTGAACTCAATTCAACGTTGACTGACATCTACATGGATACAGGGGGTGCTACTTCCTATCCAAGGCCTCTCAAGTGGGAGTCAACGCTAGCACAACGCAACTCCGGAAGGCATTGCATATTTCATGACATAGACGGTCATAACACTAATGACTACAGGCATTTGCGAGATTTGATTGAGGAGCGGGTCGGACGCGGAGAGCTGCCCAAATACGTCACACAACCAACAGCGCCTGCATCTGCCCCGGCGCTGCCACCACCTATGCCCCGAAGAGGGAACGATCCTGAATCGAGCAATCGCGGGATTATCATTAACTGATCCCACTGAGTGGATCCTTTCAGTTTGCCGGACTTCGGTCTATATTTCATGTTTTTAGGCTTTTAGGCGACTCCTCGTCCTTCTTTGTTTTCTCTGCATGTAATAAAAGCGGCCACATCAGCGCACACGCACGGAACCAGCTTGTGGTCTCCAGTCGTGTCCGGCTAATGACCGTTGCACTTTCATAAATTAGTAATAAGCATTGAGCTCCGGCTCTGAACTGGATCCGTCTAGTATAAACAAACCTCATTAGCATTTCCTTGGTCGTCTTACTCCAGTAAGACCGTCTTGGAAGCTCATTAGCATTTCCTTGGACGTCTTACCCTGATAAGGTCGCCTTCGAACCTCATAACACTTCCTTGGTCATCTTACTCCGGTAAGGCCGTCTCGGAGCCATTTTTGCATTGTTTGTCTTATCACCTTTTAGGTACAGACTTCTGGATTTCTCGGATTATTCAGAACACTTCTTCCTTCAATAAGCAAAATATGTTCTAAGGAGCAAACATGTTGACACGCTTTTTAGTCAAAGCCATCACAAACATAGAATGGCCAGAAAGTCCTAACAGATGACCTTTTTTGGACCTGAAAACATTAATTACGAGGCTTCGCCCGGTAACTCTTGTAGTAATCTGAATTAGCTTCAAGTACAACTTTCGTTTAGTCAAAACGGACTTACGGTTTGGAAGTTACGTCTGTTTCAGTGAATGCGCGTAGAACCGAAAGAGCGGAAACTTGAACTTTTCATATATCGAACTCCGGATTGGGTCGGGTACTTCGGCTCGGATCTCAGCATTTGGTTCGAATCGGATGAAGGAGAATCGACCCGCATGAACTATCGCATGAACATGACATTCTTGCCACCCCACACTGGTTCGGTTCGGATCGGAAAAGATACCCGACCCAACCCACCTTGTACCAGGAACACAGAAATGCACGACGTCTTTGGACTGAGGGCATCGGTTTGGATTGGTGGTGGAAGGACCCGATCTAATCCGATCCGCCTGTAGCAAGCTCCGCACAGCAGCTTTGACCGCTTCTTAAGGAGTAACTTCCTCCTACTAATCTAGATCAACTTCCACCTGGCATAGCACGACTTAGAGAGGATTTCTCCACTACTTCCACTTCATTTCGGGATTCTTGGGATGTGTGTCATGTGGCATCCGACCCGGAGCCCCTCTACGGCTATAAATACACCACTACATGACATTTTGAAGGGATCGTTGGCCACTTTCATTCTCGGCCTCCATTGCTACAACACAAGAGCATTGCACTTCATTCAAAAACTAAATTAACACGTCGATTACGTGTGTATCTCTTGTAAAATCATTCAACACACGGATTGTGTATCTTCATGTAATTGATTCTTGTAATCTGTCAGTATAACAATAAGATTATAAAGTGGACGTAGACTACATCTATAGCCGATCCACTATAAAAACCTCGTGTGTCCCCTATTATTTACCGTTTTATGCATTATGTGATCTATGATTGTGAGGACTTCACACTACATTTGGGCGTTAGTACCAAATTTTGGTCTAACAGATGGTTTGTTGAATATTGGTGTGCACAAAGGGAGTTTAGTGGTATGCAGTGAAGATGCTTAAAGTTGTAGTTGAGTTTCAGATTTAATGGTTGGGGCAGTGTGATGTTGAGGTGAATAAAGTTTGGTATGCGATGTTGTAACTGTTGTTTGTATTAAAGTTGTGGTTTGTATGTTAAATATTGGTGTTTGTACAAAGGGAGTTTGGTGGTGTGTAGTTGATGTTGTAATTGTTGTTTGTATTAAAGTTGTGCTTTGTTTGTTGAATGTTGGTGTTTGCACAAAGAGAGTTTGGTGGTGTGCAGTTGATGTTGTAACTGTTGTTTGTATTAAAGTTGTGGTTTGTTTGTTGAATATTGGTGTTTGCGCAAAGGGAGTTTGGTGGTATGCAGTTGATGTTGTAGCTGTGTTTGTTGAATATTTGTGTTTGCACAAAGGGATTTTGGTGGTGTGCAGTGATCGGGTTGATGGTTTGTAAAAGTGAAGTTATTGAAGGCTTGAGGTAAATGTAGTGTTTCAAGTTTTAAGTTTCCAGTTTCAAGTTTCCAGGTTTCTAGATTTCAGTTTCAAGTCTCTCCGTCATATGTTTCAACATCTTCACAATTGGGGGATATTTCTACTAAGGCACTCGGCAAGTCACAATTTGATTTTCTTCTTTTCAAGTTGGACATTTTTGAACCCCATGCTCCAACTTGAGGGGGAGTAAACGGATAAATTTTGCAGGATATATTATGGAGATTTGGTTTGATTTGAATCATGATATAACAGGGAACTTATTATAGAGATATAACAGGAAACTTATTATGGAGATATAACAGAAAACTTATTAGGATATATTTCATGGGGTATGATAAATTCTACTTTATTGCTTTTCTTATATTTGACTGTAAAACTTGTATAAAGAGAGTGCATTATCTGTAATAAGAGCAAATCATCTTTCTTCAAATCTACTTACTTTTATCACATTTGTCTTTCCAACGATGCCCTATGGAGTTTGCGTATATCACAAAGCGAAGAAAATACGGAATACCTTGAAGGATGCATATCAAGGAAATTCTCTCACCAACCGCATTGTTCTTAAACGACAGCTTTAAACATTTAAGATGAAACCATATATCGCCCTCCTAGCGTCTAGATATTTTCAATACTTTAACTATGAATTTAAAGACATCAAGTGTAAAAAAAGTACCGATGAGACACAAACAGAATAATATTTTCGAAGAATGAAGCATTTGTTAACCTTATTGTTAATGGAGAGATTCCATAGACTCATTCTGATATCAAAACAGGGTTGCATATTGAGGTGTGGAAGGTTAGCTTGGCAGGTTGTGAGAGTGAATGGTGGCCTGAATGCGTTGCCAACTCGAAATGCTTAAATATAAAGCAAATTCAGGTTTTGGTTTAAAATTCAATAAAGGGATGTTATTATTGTCATGAGGAACACTACAGCTACAAATGTTCGCTTTTTAGGAATAAGAGAAATAAAAAAAGCCTTCGACATCGACATCTATAGCAAACAGTTCGATTAGTGACAATGGTACATCAGTGTTTTAGCCATTGTCGGTTCTTTTAATTGCATTAGATGGGTGCTTCACACCATATGATGATATCAAATAAGAGACGCTTTGTTACACATATGGACTATGATGGAGGAGCAGTCGTTGAATGTCACATTGTATCATATGGCTGGCATAAGAACTGTGATGATTCAGATGTCTGATGGTGTTGATATGACTAATACAAATGTTAGACACTAAAGATCAAGAATGAATGGCACACCAATAGTGATAAAGGGTGATAGAGAAGATGATTTTTATTTGCCTCATGGAGACAGTCGAATGAGACTCTTCGGGTTTTTTTCTAATTCTGTTTTAGATTTTACATATTTGTAAATCGTTAATTGGATCACGTTGACGGATAAAGTCTTAAAGTGTTACGGAAGCATGGTTCCATTAATGGTGTATCAACCAGAGTTGAGTTTTTATAAAGGTTGTGATCTTGAAAAAATTTGATGAGAGACATACAACACATAATTTTCAAAGTAACATCCACTCAGAAGTTTGGGGTCCTCATCACTCACCAGTGTTATCATTAGGTATGGATGAGCATTTATTGGTTAAAACTAACTAAACCAACCAAACTAGTTAGGTTTGATCGGTTTGGTTTGGTTTTGTAACTTAATTAATTGGTTTTTATTTTTATATTATTTAGGTTTATTGGTTGGGTTCGGTTTTTAATATTTGAAAACCAAACCAACCAATTAAACCAAATTTAAAAAATAATTTATTTAAAAGTTAAAAAGTTATCACTAATAATGCTATTGTTTACAATATTTCCATAATATTATTTTTTTCTCTAATTTCATATTGACAATTTTAGAAAAAGAGTTTGCTTTCTAAAATATTTGCATCGTATGAACTCAATTATTTGTATTAATCCTATGTTATATCAACAATAAGAAGATCTATTTCATTTTAAGATAAACCAAACAAAATATTATTGGTTCGGTTAATTTTTTTTAATGATTTGGTTCGGTTTTTCATTAGAGTTCGGACACTTGATTGATCCGTTTGAAGCATTTTTTCCTTGATCCCAATCCAATACTAAGCAAGCCCAAACTAATTGGTTTGGTTTATGTTTCATAAATGGTTATTTTGGTTTCAACATTTTTGATCGGTTTCAACCCGAACCAACAATTTGCTCACCCCTAATTTAAGTAGAATTGAACACTTCATTGTGTTTGTAGACGACATCTTGCAAAAGGTTTGAGTGTATTTCATGAAGACCAAAAATGAAATACTTACCCGGTTTGGTAAGTGAAAGAACTTGGTAGATGTAATCGAGAAGTAGTTGAAATTCTACAGATTAGGCTGTCGTAAAAAAATTGCATCACAAGAATTCATATGCTATTGTGGATCCAAAAGTGTTTTGAGAGAGATTGCTTTTCATGGTGATTCGTCAGCAGCTGAGTAAATGGTTTAGACATGGGTAGAAAATGATAGTAGCTTATTGTTTATTGCTCCCAAATTGGAGATGAGATTTTGGGTAGGGCTGGTATCTATGGCATTTTTTCTCATCCATTGTACACCTATTACCGTAGATACGAAAACAGCAGAAATATAAGAAAGAGAGCCTATGAATTTTTCATTCCTTAAAGTGTTTCGTTGCCCATATTATATGGGGTTAAGGTCTAACAGATGCAAGCATTGGTAGTGATGAAGGGTGCTTGAGAAGGTAACATTCATTTGCTTCATGTTGAAGGAGAGTCAGCAGTTGTTTCTAATTTTGGTGTAGATTCTACTTTGATTGTAGCAGCTTCAATTGGGTCACATTGACAGTTGGAGTCTTGTCATGTCAGATTTTATTAACGACGTTTCAATCGGAGTCGTGCTTTTATAAGGGTTGTGATCTTGGAAAGCAAACACAGCTTTCATTTGATGAGAAACACGAAACACAATTTCTAAAATATATTCATTCAGATGTTTGGGTTTCTAGTTGATGTGGTGAGATGAATAATCATTATTTTGCGAAGGACATCTCAAGTAAGGTCCATGTCTATTTCATGAAGACCAAACGTGAAACACTTTCCTGATTTCGTAAATGGAAAACAGTAGATGTAGTCGGGAAGTAGTTCTCACATTATGCAATAATTGTAATTTGCAGCATAAGGATCCATATACTTTTGTGGCTCAAAAAGTGTTTTGAAAGAGGTTACTTCTCATGATGATTCATCGGTAGTTGAATGAATGGTTTGAACATTGTTAAAGAATGACAGTGTTGAGTTAGATATATTGTTGACTTGGCGTGTGTACTAAATCAACACATATATCCTATTACTGTTTTAGAAATGGTTTTGTGGCTTAGCAGATTAAGCTTAGGAAGTAGTTTATTATTTCTTCCTTTATGCTTACTATTAAGGAATTCCAACATTGTATCAGAACCAGGTAAGAGAGAGGGTTGAGAGAACTTTAGGGAGGTAGAAAACTAGTGAAACGGGTAAGTGAGACAATAATATTTCAACAGAACATTACGTTTGCAGTGTTCTCGAATGCTATTGGTAGTTTGGGGGGGGGGGGTCTAAGAGGATGAGTTGAGGTCTGAAGAGCATGAAACATGAAGCAGAGTAATATTGGTATGAACGTTTTGAAAAATCAGAGTGATTTCACACCTTAATGTAAAATCAACTGCTCAAAATGGATTAGAAACTGATGCATTCTACCAGAAAGTTCTTGACTAAAAGTTTGGAGCCTTCAAATACAAAAGATCCTACAAGATTGAATCTTGGTGATGAGCAAATAGAAGAAATAAAGAACGAAGCATGCTACAGAAAAGAAAAATACCGTGAGCAGTATTTGAAAAGAGGCTAGCCTAGACGTGTAAACAAACTGCAACGACAACCACCAAACGTGTTTTGCAATTTGCAGTAACAAATGCAGAGAAGAAGCCAACGAGGGGCTGTAGCAGCAGCAGAGAGGAAAAGCAGCAGCAACTGTGGAAGAACAATGATGGCTAGATTGATAACAGCAATCATTTGTGATATCAAAGACGATGATGCAATTATATTATGGCAAAGTAAGTATGAGCAATTTGAGGAGTGCTGATAAATTGTTTGATGAAATGTTTATTAGAAATAAAGTATATGCCTACAAGTGAAGTAGGAGGATCTATGAGTGAAATAGACTTGATATCGCATCATTCAACACGCAAATGAGGAAGGGCCGCAATTCCAGCTTATTGAGTTGATGAAGATACAACAATATCAAGGGATGACCCAAGAGCAGAGGTTTGTAAGTCTCTTAATGAAAACCAGAAGTATTTATTGATGGTTAATGAGCAAAAAAACAATCATTGTGAAACACTTAAGCATGCCCAAATGTCCAGCTTCAAAGAAGATTAGACCATGGAGTCGTAAGGCGAGCATGGAGGATGTGTTGTGAAATTTGGAGTACGCTTTGCAGTTGCAGGAGGCTTACGTAGGCGAAGGATTTGATATACGATGTTAGCATATATAGTTTAAGGATGAGTGTTGAAGTTAGGTATAGCATTGCATGCAATAAATCAACATATGCGTCCTATTTATGTGTTAGAAGTGGTTTTGTGGCTATCTTAGTGGATTGAGTTTAGAAAGCAGTTTCTTATTTTTTATTTATTTAAAGCTTATCAGATATAATCTATTTTAGTGACTAAATACAATGTAGTTCCTTTATGCTTATGGCTGGATCTCTATCACCCTCCTTTGTAAAGAACTCTAACATACAATAGCTTATGGTTGATTGCTGCCAGATTGAAGATAATTTCATGTAGAGGCTGTATTTATGGCATTTTATTTCATCAAATGTACACCATCCATTGTTGTAAATATGAAAATTGCGTAGACAGAAATGGTAAGATGGTGTTTGGATTTTCTTTTAAATTTTGAGTTTTCGTTAATATGAAAAATGATCGTTCTAGAAAATGAAGTCAGCACGTAATATAGAAAATAATTTTTGTTCACTGTTAATGTTTCAGGAAGTAACGAAAAAACAAGAGACGCTTCCTTCCGCCGTCCCACTATCCCCTCCATTGTCCTCTCCATGTCCTCTCATTCCCTCCACCGTCCCTTGACTCTTATTACATTGTGCAATTAAGGTTGAAAACTAAAAATAAAATATAAGCCAAACGCCACCTAAGTTTGTGAATTTTTCGTATTTTGTTGTTCAACTTACATAGATATGAGAGTGAGGATAAGTTGGAGTTTAAGATAAGCAAGCACATTTTGTTTTACTATATTGACGGAATCAGTGGCGGACGCAGCATGTCAGTTCAGGTGGGGCCAAAATGCATTGCACAAGTAATAAGCATTAAATAATATTTCAGCTATAAATATACAAGTAATGTCAGACAATTGCTCTTAAAATATTATACAAATATAAAGACTTGGAGTAGTAAAACGGTAGAAATTATGTGAGATGGGGAAGAAGTAATATTTCAGCTGTGGTTGACTAGTCGTTTTTAATAATTTCCACTGGGAATTGTCAAATCCAGGTGTGGCCATGGCCCCATCTGGACTACACCTGGATCCGCCCCTGGACGGAATGAAATGGTATATCTTGTGGTGTTTAGTAATGAAGCATGTTGTGAACAACAAACATATGTGGATTGATAAAAAGCCTTTGCTGAAGATGAAGCTTCCATCAACTAATGGCGGAATAAAGATAGAAAGTTACCAAATATGATAGCGAGTTATTAGTTTCTTTCCATATGCAGAGTAAGAATGGGCGTAATCAATGACACCATGATTAGTGAGACTCAATGTGGAGTTAAAGCACAGTCTAAGCCAGTTGAATGACAAACAATGCTTTCGTGGGAGTAAGTTGCAATCTCGATCACGTTGGTGATTTGACAACAACATATGCATTTAGTATCACAGGGCTCGGTGGTGAGTTTAATGGAGCATACTTGGAAAAGTTGGAGAAAAAACTTGAAAGGAAGAAAAGATCGGTGTTATATCGGGTATGTCTTTGTTCGATACGTGAGATGTTGGTACCACATAGCCACATAATTTACCACTGATCTTGTGGTTTATTCAATCCAGAGGTGAGTCTTACATTTATAATGAAGGTTTGGATGAATCTTGCGATGTTTGTGCATGAGTTCTCTTTTATGCGTGGAAGAGTGTGCAAGAAAAGTTTAAGGTCTGTTCAAACATGATTAGCTCAGTCTTGGGCTAACAGTACCTAAAAATGCAGACCCGGCATGTTTTCTTCATGGCAAATCGAGGTTGGTAGTGAGAATACTGATGTGGTACTTGAGTGGAGGTGGAGTGTTAGATTTGAACGATTCAACACGGGGAAATATTTGTCAAATTGAAGGAAAAAAATGAAAGTAATCGATCAATTAATTGGTTGATGAATATCAAGAAAGAAGGAAAAAAATGAGATTAATTAATAGACTCACTCAATCCATTAATGTGCCAATTGAGATTACTTAGTCTTTAAGTGGTAATTTTTCCTTTTTAGTTGTAGTGGAACGACGTTTGAAAGATATACACCAGAATCTACAACTCGTGTTCTCCACCAAATTACAATTCCTCTTGTCAAATCTAAAATATATTTGTATATCTTCTTCACCAAGTAATATCTATCTAATTTTGTGATCTCCTATATTACTTCAAGTCGAATAATAATGAAATGTTGGGGCCAAAGTAGTGTTTTTTTTTCCTCAATTTTTTTAATCTAATGCAATTATTCATTGTATGGGACCTACTGATCTTATATGATCAGTGATTCTACATCTTAGATGTTATTCTACGCAGATTTAGGGTCTGGGGCATCCTAAATTATCCTAACAGGAATTCCCATGGAAAATATTGTACGAAGACCGATTTCATTGGATTGTTAACAAAAATATAATGCCTTTTCCTTAGCTTTAATCTAAAAAAAGAGGAAGGTTCAACCGAAATAATATTTTTGCTACATACTATGTGTAGACTAAACATATTTACGCATCATTTCATCCAGTGATTATTTTAATAATAAAAAAAAGTAGATTGTATACTCACCTGCGCAAGAAGATTAAGATGTGGAGGTTCTGCATAAACACCTTTGTTCCTCTTTCCACTTATGATTTCCAGAACCAACACACCAAAACTATACACATCCGATTTCACTGAAAATGTGCCATCCATTGCATACTCAGGAGACATGTAGCCACTGCATTATCAATGTAATAATTGTTAGTTTTGTTAGTTCATTTTCCCTGAATTGAATATAAGCAATGTTATTAACGTAAAAAAATACAAAAATAAATAAATAATCAATAGTTGTAGTGATTTACTATGTGCCAACAACTTTTTTGGTATTGTAATATGTTTCATCCCCAGTGAAAATTCTTGCCATGCCAAAATCGGAAATTTTAGGCTTCATTTCTGTATCAAGAAGTATATTTCCAGCTTTAAGATCTCTGTGGATGATTCTGTATCTGGAATCATGGTGAAGATAGACGAGACCTCTAGCGATACCAATAATAATCTGGTATCGAGTGTTCCAATCCAGCAATGACTTTTTTTCTTCATTTGGATGCAAAATTGAAGCGTCAAATTTATACGAATAGCTTATCTGAAACCTTCTTTATTGTAGTGAATATTAGGCTTGAATCTTTAAAATCAAACTTAATATATTGAATCTCCTTCCCAACTTTTTTTGTAAATTAGGTACCTAAAATTTAATTGTTGAATAATTGCATACGTTTAGGCAATTATTCAATAAATAATTGCAGATATCTATGCGATTATATTTAAAAATTGGATAAATGTCTAAAATTATTTTGTGAATAATTGCAGATGTTTCTGCAGTTTTTTTGTTGAATAAATGTGGAAATTTTTAATGGAAAATTGCGAAAATTTCTGCAATTTTTCGTTGAATAATTGCGGATATTTCTGCAACTTTTGGATATAGTTGCATAAATGTCTGGGATTATTCATTGAATAATTGCAAAATTTTATACAGTTATTAGTTAACTTAATTCTAGGAACCTAATTTACATTTTTTTTTTTGAAAATGATGTTTTGCCTATTTTGAAACTTGAAGGTACTTTAGCCAAACTATCACCTTATTATAACTGCTTAAAAGTAATTTGGCATTGCAACTTTTGACTAGTTTTAAATACTAAAAGTAAAATTGTTTTGAGACTTAAGTTGAAACTTTGATACAATATTTTGAAATATACAAAATAAGTTATAAGCATGTATCTCTTGTTTATGACTTGTCTACTTCTAAGTAACTTACTTTCCCTTGCTATAAATTGTTTTCAAACATGTAAATACAAGTAACCAATGAGTTTGGTGAAATTTTAAATGTTTGATATCAAAAAGAAAAAAAGAAAAAAAAGAGTTCAAGATCAGCAGAAACTTGTTAATATGCACTCAAACTCAAAAGAGATGGAAACTTACGGAATAAGAATGCATCCAAACTATTGTTGGGCATGTATTCATATACCAACATCCTTTCTTCTCCTTGAATGCAACAACCAAGAAGTTGAACGAGGTTTCTATGCTGAAGTTTAGCAATCAGCATAACTTCATTTTTGAACTCTTCTATACCTTGGTTTGATGTTCTGGCGAGTCTCTTTACTGCTATTTCTTGATCATCTCCAAGTTTACCCTGTTTGTTCACATGCCATTTAAATTTCAGATGAAGCAAAATTTCTACTTCGATATATTAGGATACTTTATCGTTTTTGTTTATTTTTCAGTTATTATAACTAAGTTTGGCCATGTTCTAAACTAATTATTATCAAAAATCTTGAAACTTACAATTTTAAATCTCTTTTCATATCAGACTCCTTCCATCCTGATTCTTACTTAATTAAAACCGTAGTTGAGAAAAATATTTGATTTACGTGTAAAGTTCGAAATGCATAATTAATTTCGAATTGTGTACAAACCTAAAAATATCGACATTTTGGATCTACGTGATTTAAATCTCGTTTTAACTTAAAGCTTGCCCTTTACGATCTACAATTTGAATCTTGCTTTGAAACCTTATGATAAAACATATTATGTGTACAATCCACTTTCTATAAGCACAATAGAAAGCAATTATTTTGTTTGTATGTTTAGGGTTGATCGTTCGGTTTGTTCGGTTGATCCAACGATAAAAAGAAGTTGAATCGAACTAAAATCAATGAAAATGAAAACAAATTAAACCAACCATGGTTCGGTTAGTTATCTAATCTAGTCGAGTTAAAAAGGATTCACATGTTATGTTTGGAATATTCATTTATACTTTACAATAAAAAATGACTACATAGTTAAAATAGTCTTATGATTTTTAGTAGTAGTCTTGACATATACAATTAATGAATTATTTAGATCATTAAACTAGTCTTAAAATTTCATTATAACGTTAGTAATTTTGACAGCATAATAAAAATCCGGTTAATTTCGTTAAATCAATAACCCACCTAATTTCACTTTCATGAACCCGTTAGAAACTAATAATGTTTCAAAATCAAACCAAACCAACAAAAATATACCAACTTGCTTGGTTTATTTGGTTAGATCAAACATTGCTCACCCCTAGTACCTATGCTGGTTCAAATAGCACTGGTAAATTATTTTAAATTGCAATAGAGCCATTCGAAATAGCTCAGAATCTCAGACGATGTTTGTGTTATTTGGCACCATTTCAAAAAGTATCAATACAGTTGGTCTTTTTTTACCAAGCAGATGGAAGATGGTCTATAGGAATTGGTCTATGTTTAGAATTAATATACAAATTTGCCCAAATCTATTGGTGGTTTAAGTTGATAAACAAATTGAAAAAAGGATCAAACATACTATATGCATAATTTGATTTACATAGACTAATAGTGCATAAGAAAATATGCTAACCTTGTAAACGGGACCGAAACCACCTTCTCCGAGTTTATTAAGAGCTGAGAAGTAGTCTGTTGCAGCGGCAATAGTCTCAAAATCAAATATTGGAAGATCGATTGATTCACATCTTCGTTCATGGTTGTCATCCAAGAATTCTGGATAAAAGAAACCAATTTAATAAAATGTATTACAAAGTTGTGCTTTATATATAGTATCATATATGTCATCATAGTTTCTTTGTGTTATCTTACGCTTTCTCTTCTTCTTCCTTTGCCATATGAAACAACCTGCACAACCAAGCAGAAAAACTGCAACTGTCAAGCTGACCGCTATACCGATTACTTCTCCACCATGTGATTTTTCACCTAGCGAATCGAAGTATGTTAGTTTTAGGATGTCATACATAAACTAATAACAATGATGTAAATAATATGATCAGAAATATCATTTTGAACTTCCGTAATTGCAAATAAAATGTTATATTTGTAAAACCATTAAATAGAAATTACATTGTAAACATCTACAATCATCTCACAGAAACTTATAAACAAGGATATTGCATCTATTATTGAATAATAGTTGGTAGAACAATATTGTTTCATCCATGTAGAAAGTTAAAAAAAGCCGTGCAAACGGAAAAAGAAAAAAAAAATTACGCTAGATCTCGAATTGAGAAGTTGGTCTAGGATTTGGCTGAGATTTTAATATCTCGAGCAACATAAGCGTCAAATGAGGCATGAGTGAGATTAGATGTTTAATTTTGCTTGCAAAACTGTGACTTTGAACGAGATTACTGTTTGTTTATTTCATATTGCATTGGTGCTAACCAAAAACTTGCATGGGTTTTATTTAAAATATCACTAGTGCAAACTTTAAGAACAAAATGTAGTTGTGATATTCCTAATGACATCTGCACGCATGGCCACATTTTATCACGTCAATGAAAAGTGATCTAGGTTTATAATTGATTTAGAAACGAACAAAATGAGTAGTACATCCTATAAGATACCTTTGGGCACATCCACCGCAGCAAGACGTACATACAAATCTTGACCGGAACTCCCAAAACTCCGAACATCAAACAAATTACCAACCCAAATCCAACATCCACTATCATCCATGCTATTGGCGCTAGCATATGCAGTACAATTACAACTCCTCAAACACCATTGTCTGCACTGTTCAAGATTCAAACTCATATCAACGTTACAATTTTCAGTTTGTGGTACCTTGACATTTTTCACAATTGCAAATCCATCAGTTCCACTTGCACAACCCAACTCGTGTTTTCTGACACATCCATCACTTCCATCTCTGAACACGTTCCAATTCATTGGATTTTTGGGCTCAAATCCTACCAGACATTGACACATTGGAGATCTGCTCATGTCACATAAACCATAATCACCACATGTCCCTATATGATCACACGGATCGCTTGGAACAACCCATATAGGATTCCATGAAGCGCTGTCATTTACCCAAAATACCCTTTGTATATTACCAGCTGGACTAATGAATAGTTTTGACACTATAGGTGGATCAAGATAAAAAGAATAAGTCACCTCAGACTTATTGCTAACAAAACTGAAGCTGATGCCTTCATACGTCCCCATATAAGGGTTGCCACTTAACTCTCTCCCATCCCAAGGTCCTATCCGGAATATTCTCTTGCTACCATCATCCAAAATCATTTCAGGGACTCCTATAGTTTCCATATATGACATAAACTCCCCTGGGGTAGAGTCATTAGTGTTTCTCCATGCGGTCAAGGTGCGGTTCATACCCGTACTAAAATCTACTCCAAATTTCATACCAGCGACTAAAGTGTCGGTCGGGTAGTCAAAACCTTGCCATGCATAATTTGAGGTATCATCTTTTAAATCTTGGACTACAAGATTCCCGTTGTCCAACAGTTTAGCTATAGGATTGCTTAGTTTGGATGTTGTGTTTGATGACCAAATTACCCTCGAGTCTTTGTCGCTGATGGTGAGTTTTCCATCGGGTGTGATGGATAAGATTCCAGTTGAGTTTGATAACGGGTTTGCCCGATTTGCAACCCATAATATTGTTTTATCTGATATTGTGTTATACCATAGACCAATGTATCGACTTTTTTGGTTTGGACTGAAAAAACCAAGGGAGAAGGAACCAGATTCGGAGACCAGAGTTTCATTGTCGGTTAAAGGGCTTGAAGGTGCAATGGTGTTTCTCCCAATTGAGAAGGAAAACTGTGTTGATATTAAAATTGTGTAAAGGAGTAATTTTTCAGGGTGCAGAATCAATTTTGTTGTTGTGAAAATGAATATTGGTATTAGGATTTATAGTCCATATGAATCTAGATTAGTAGATGGCAAGTAAATAGTTATGCAGTCAACAGAGGTTATACAATCAAAATAAAAATCAATGACCACGACTAGTCCTCATTCCTTTGTATTTGATTTTCTTTCCTTTCTAAAGCATGCTAAAAGTAGTCAAATTACTGAAGTGCAACTTCCACATACGCAAGTATAAAAGAGTTATCAACTTCATTAAGGATTATAATGACTAATGAAGACCAGCCTTGTTGACTAGCGCTTATCCATAAATCATTTTCATACATATGCATAATGTAATGAGTCTACTTCTTTTGTGTGCATGTAGAAGTATGCTATAAACAAGCGCTAATATATCATGTAATGCGAAAGTGAATCTATTTATTCCAAACCATTGGTTACTGAAACAATTTTGTACGAGAAATATGATTGTTGCTAAGAGCAAAACCACTAAAGAGGCGTGTACCTTAGGTTTGCTAGACTAATTCTGTGATAGGGTGATGTACTGATGTATCAAAAGAGAGAAGATCTTTAACATGTCTCATTAATTCTCAACACTTGTGCCTCATTAACGGTAAAGGGGTATTTTTGTCTTAATATTATTTTTTAATAAATGAGGGCTAGCTAGTATTTTGTAGTGTTGAAGAGGATTGTTATTGATACTCAGAAAATGGCTAGAGAGAGAGACACGTTCCAAATCAAAATTCCGTATACACCAACCGTTATTCGTTTTTTTTTTTTTTTTTTTTTTTTTTTCAATTTTTGGAGTGTCAATAACAATGCTGTTTCCTTCCATCCCCGTCTCTGTGATGTCCCAACAAAAATATAATGATTTTACTCTTGTCATACATGAAATAACTACGAACACCGTTGAGCGCAAATAAAGAGAATGCCATAAAAACAATCCAAAAACTTTAAGAGCCCCAAGTTCAAATGAAGACTGATTTTATTAACTCGGCATTATAACCCAAAATTTAATCCCAAGGTCATTATATTAAGTTTGGAAAGCAAAGCAAATTTAAAATGAGATTCATACTTAGCTGCGGTTTGTAGGCTCCAGAAGTAATCGCCTGAATCTAAAATGTAAAGCCAAAATCTGAAAGAAAACGCAATTTTGAATTTTGACCCAGCATGGCAGCATTCGAAAGCTAGTGCATCAAAATTGAGCAGTAGTTCTTAATTCAAGTTTTAGTACTGAGCAGTACTACTAAGGAACCCACAGCTGCCGGCCGTCACAGTAAATGCTGGCGCGAGATACGGTGGGTTTGCATTTGTGTTGAAATTCTATCAGTTTTGGCATTGGATCGTCAAAGTGGGACAAAAAAGTTTGTACCAGGTTAGCTTGATGCGAGAGATGCAACCTCTATTTAGGGCAAATTCTATTTAATGCCCAGCTTTTGCTGAGTTTGCCAGTGCATAATTAAAAAAAAAAAAAAAAAAAAAAACAATTTTACCCTCGTACGTAGGAACCCTACGTGGTGCCCTAAAGGCACCTAGTAGATGGAAACAACGCTCGTAAGGAGTCCTATTGAAACCAAGAAATATAGGCCTGTCTGCCATCCACACCGGAATAGATGGAAAAGTAATAACCAGCTTTTTGCTGAGTTTACCCGTGCATAATTTAAAAAAAAGACAATTTTGCCCTTATACGTAGGAACCCTACATGGTGCTCTAAAGGCACCTCGTAGAGCAACTACGTGGTGTCTTTAGGATGCCACGTAGTTACCCTACGTGGTGCCTTCATGATACCACATAGTGATCCTACGTGGTGCCCTAAAGGCACCACGTAGTTCCCCTACGAGATGTGCTGACAAATTTTAAAAAAATACTATTGATTATGTGCAGTTTTTTCATATTTTTTTTTTATAAAACTTGGGTATACTCAGCAAGTTTATGGGTTTAAATAGAATTTGCCAAATTGTAGACGGCAAATTTAGCACATTGTTACTGATACTTCAAATATTGTTAAGAAAAGGCCAATTTTTTATTTTTTCAAAAATCGTTAAGGGGAGTACTAATGAGGAAAGTAGCCCCTTAACAAATAAAGGTAATTTTGCATTATTACCCATTTAGCCCCTTGACAAATAAAGGTAATTTTACCTTAATAAATATTGTCATAATAGTTTTTTTTTTTCAATTCGCATATATCGATTTTTTTAAACCCTGAAGGGTAAGCGTTTTCGGAGGAATATGAACGAACTATTTTTTTATCGACATAAATATGCCGAATTTTATAATTACGAAGACGGTCCACTGAAATGATTATTAATTTTCGACATATCACTGTCGAATACGTACATAATTGATTACGTGCTGCATTCGGTGCAGTGGTGATGAACTGCTTATTTTAATTCGATTTTTCTTGTCGAAAAAGTTTATTTTAATCTAATTTGAAGGGGCAATTCAGGAATATTGAGTAGTGTGAAATAATATGTTATTGTAGCTCCTTAACAATTTTTCAAAGAGTGGAGTATTTTTTAAAAATGATCAACCTTTAACAATAGTTGGAGTGTCAATAACAGCACTCAAATTTTATTCCAATCCATATTTTTAGTTAGTAACCCCCTAAAATTAATCAAAATCTAAAGACAAAACAACCCTTATTGTACTTTCTTCTCATTTCCTTCTCATCTGTTCTGAACATGTCATACTGTCTGAAAACATTGAAACATCAAAACCCTAGTTCTCAAACAAGTAAAGAAAAAATTCTGCTCTAAACAAGTATTTGATAGAATTTGAAGGAGAAGAAAATTTCTTATCGCAATCACAACAGGTAATTCAAAAATCAAGAAAAAGAATTTAAATTTTAGTAATTAGCTAGGGACAGCAGATGCATATGCAGCTGTGGGATCGAAGCAAAACCACGTTGACATAATGCATGGATGGAATTGAAACCATGTATATAGGAACCGCGGTAGAAAACATATCCACGGGAAAATTAAACGTGGAAAACTAATTATCCACATCATATATTCATTTTTCAGCATTTAGTTTATAATTTCTGAATTTTGTTTTTACGGAGATTGTTTCATTCCCAAGTGATGGAGAATTGTATGATGAAATGGTTTTGGATTATTCAAACGAATTCACGACTTATGATGTAAGTTATTTGAGGTTATTGTTTGAAGTAGCATTTTAAACTTATGAACACTTCTTTTTTTTGTGACTGTTGATTTTTTTGGAGGTGAGCAAACAACCCACGTATGATTATCGCGTGGTTTAACTTACTTCCGCTCATAGACCATACATGGTTTCTTTCCTTTCCACTTATAGTTTCAACTGGTTTCCTGCTTTATCACGTATTTACAGAGCGAGATTCTGACAGAAAGGCAAAAAATATATTCAAGCACATAGTTTTTTCAACAATTGTTTATCAATTCAACTGATAGAGTGTTATATTTTGAATGCAAATATTTTCATCTAGAAAAAAAATTAATATATTGGGCTCGTGAGACGGGAAAACGTCTTGGCTTCACTATCATAATATTGAAATCGGGTACTGTTGCTTCGGTCAAAAAAACAAGAATTACATTTGGTTGTGAACGAAGCATTATGTACAAGAAGCGAAAGGATAAAAGCCCAAAGAACCTTAGAATGACGGGTACAAATAAGTGCAACTGCCCCTTTAAACTTAAGGGTGAAAAACTTCTGACTTTAGATGATTGGAGATTATATGTTGTTAATGATGTTCATAATCGTTTTGAGTTGAAAAATACGAAAGGTCATTTGTATATTTGTCGACTAACGAAAGATGAGACGAAGATAGTTGTTGAGATGCATAGAAACTTGGTAAAAGCAAAAGAAATTTTAGCGACCACTAAGTGAAATAATTCTTCAAATTCTACCACAATCACAACGATTTACAACGTAATCAAAGAAGAAAATGTTATAGAGCGTGCGGGGCGTTCTCAAGTACAATATTTGCTTAGCAAATTGAAAGAGTTTAGTTATTTTGAATGGCTCGTAGAATGTTAGACGGAACAAATATTATTAAAGATATTTTTTGGGCTCATCCTGTCAGCTTGGATTTTCTACGTACATTTCACAAGGTTATTACATTGGATTGCACATATGAAACCAATAGGTACAAAACGCCTTTATTCGAGATTGGTGGGGTTTCTAGCATAGATCTTACATTATGTATTGCAATTGCGTATTTAGCTGCAGAAACCAAGGAAAATTATATGTGAGCTTTAGAGCGTTTGAAATTAGTTATGATTGACTGTGCTCGTTACTACACAAATAAATCTATAATTTAGAGAATGAAGTAATTAAAAATCAATTATTTAAAATTCTTCGCCACGCACGTAGTCAAGCCATGTCATAGAAGCAACATGAGTATCAAACCCTCCAATCACATCATTGGTTCTTGGTCCTCCTTTCTCATTTATAGCTTCTTCACCATCACTATCTGAACTATCACCCGAATTCTCTTCTTCTTCTCCAACATCACTATGTGAACCATCTCCATGTTCCTCATCCCGCTGGTCTCCCTCCTCTTCATCTTACTGCTCTTCTTCTGCTTGTGGATCTTTACTTTGTCGTACTGCAATTGTATATTATTGTTCGTCTTCATTGTGTTGCTCATCATCCCTATCCCCGTTCATGTCCGCCCTTGTGCCTTGCATAGCTTTCTCCATTCTCCTTTTTCTTTCGGAAGAAGTCATTCACTTACGAGGAGACATCTGCGAATAAACAACATATATCGAGTTACTTAAGTTACGTCGTCAAAATTTAAAAAAAAAATTACAGGTCACCACGCATAACATATACGAGGAAAAGAGACAAACCACGAAGTATTTTGTAACGACCCATATTTTTAACAGATAATAAATAATTTATTTAATTATTTAAATAATGGTTTGGTAATTTAAAATGACCAGAATTAAATAATATTGAATATTTAATTACTATAAATAAAAGAATAATATATTTAATTTCCGAAATAGTCGGAAATAGTGGAATTCACAATATTGTGTAAATTGTATCGTTTATAATGTATATTTCAGTTTAGAATTGAATTATAATAACAAATATATTATTTAAACGAAGTTTGAATGTATAATTATATTATAATTATAATCGAGCTAGACATGGCGTGACAGTTCGTAATTTGGCGATTCGAACTTTAAACGAATATATAGAATCCATTTTAAATCGGATTTCTGTGAAACAAGAAGCGTTCGGAGCTAGTGAAGTATATTTTTCTAATGGAAGAGAAAATCAAGATTTCGTTGTGTAGATTTTAATTTATGTCCAAATCAAATTTTCGAAAAGTCATTGTGAAATTCCTTTATAATTTATAACGATTTATTTATATTATAAAAGGATTTTTAATATAAATTAGATATCGATTTAACACTGGATTTGAAATATCACGTTATAAATTCAGATAAGAATATTTTAGAGCTATATGATATTCTATTGTGAATATATACGATAATATTAATTTATTAATATTTAATTTAATTATTTTTAAGTATATTAATATTTAAATCGGTTTATTTTAGAGCTTAAAAAATAGTCAGTTTTGCAAACGAACTCCGTTTTCGACGAAACTAATTTTGTTGGATCTAGAATATTAAATTTTTGTTACATTTCAATTTTCGTGATTTTTGGAATTATTATGTGGCCGTACGGATTTTTAATGTGAAAAACAGTCAATAATTTGACTTTAAAAACACGCTGTGTGAGCAAATGGACTCGGAATTCGACGAAACAAGTTTTACTTGGTCTGTAATGTCGAACTGTAGCTACATGCCCATTTCATGATTTTTGGATGTTGTATGTGGTCACAGGAAATTTTAAATAGCAAAAAAAATAGTGGTTGATTATAAATAAATATAATATTCAAATATAAAAATATTAAAATCCTCCTATAAATACCGATACACATTCTAAACCTAAAATCATTTCTCCCTGCGGTCAACATGTTCTTCCGCTGCATTCACTTTCCTTCAACAGTAAATCCATGAGTTTGTAAAATCAAAACAAATGAAAGAAAATCCCATAAATCATAAAATAGGTATATATGGATTCAACATTGAACGCGCTTCGATTCTGTGTACTACTTGTTAGGTTCGAAGGTTTTTTCTATCGTTGGATATGTTACAACGAATCCTAGGGTTAGTGATTTAGTGCGAGTTAGTGGGTGTCGGGCAAGGTGGAGGGTGGCACTGAGATCGTGAGTTGGAGAGATGAGGGTTGACAAGTTCTAGTAGGGTTTCGTTGCGAATAAGTTCGCACTTTTTTTTACAGTATTATGTTATTCGATGCGGTGAAAGTATGATGATCGAGTAGGGTACTTTTGGTTTGGGAAGAAAGAGGCAGTGAGGAGAGAAAGAACGGTGAAGAGTTGGGGAGTTTTCGAAGTAAAACAGTGAAGCTGGGTGGATGGAGAAAATCAGTAATGGCCATAAAACTTGCGTTGAATATTTCTGAAAGGAGAGATCGAAGTATGTATTCATGGTATGAGGAAAAAGAGGAGGTTGAAAGATGGAGTTTGGTGATTCCCAGGTTGAAAACGATGAAGTAGGGAGCACGGAAATTGGGATTGATAAATCAGAAATGGTTGGAGAACAATACAGTAAGAAGGCGGATTATTGTTTGGAGATGATGGACACGAGCGGGTATTTATAAATGGGTACGGGCCTTATTTAAATTGGTGAGCCCAGTAATAAATTAGAATTTGAGTTTTTATTTAATTTAAATATGTATGTAATTTGTAATATTAATATCTTTATCATACGGTATCGGAATTGGACCAAACAAGACCGATGGAATCGTATAGACGGTGGCTACACAATGGAACTGATTTGGAGTGAATTGGATCTCGTTACAATTTATAGCGAAATAAATTGTCCGACCTGAATCGACGATCGATTATCGTGATTTAACGATGATCGTCCAATGTGAATAAATCTCACTAACTTCATACAGTTTATATTTTATAAATATATTCTAGTATTGATAAATGATGATTGATTGTTGTGTGTTGATTGTTTGGTTGAATTTCTGATGTATTGTTTGAAATTATATATAACGATATATAAATCATTAATCAAAATATTGATTTTGTTTATCAGAATATTTCATATTGAAATGAAATTTGATGTTAACTATATTGTTTAACATCTGTGGATGCAGGGAAACAGGTTGGAGGGACCCAACTAGATTCCTCAGTATTTATAATACTGTTTTTTTCATATATTATGATGTGATATATAATCTGTTGTTGATTATGTGTGTTTGGATGATATTGATCATGGTTATTTGTTATTTTTAATACCATAAGAAATACTGGAAAGTATAAAGGGAATTTTCAAAGTGTATATTGAAAAAAGAAATACTTATATGAAATAAATATGATATTAAAAAAGGAAATATTTATATGAAATAAATATGATATTATAAAGGGAAATATTTATATGAAATAAATATGATATTATAAAAGGATATATTTATATGAAATAAATAGGATATTGAAAAGGAAATATTTGGAAAAACAAATAGAATTATAAAATAAATTATTTGGAAAACAAATAGAATTATATAAAGGAATATTTTTCACATTTTATGTGAAAAAATAGATGAAAGTAAATAATTTGCAAATACAATATTATAATGGAATTTGGGGTTTGAATTACGAATTTAAATGGAATTACTGAAATTAGAAACTGACTGGAAATTAGTTGAGTTGAATGGCTTTCTGGGTATCGATCTGATGTTGGTTTCGGCCTTCGGGGTTAATACGTAGGGGTTGTTCTCTTACTAGTTTACAGTTAGAGACTGATAGAGGTGAGAAGGTAGTGATGTGTGAATCAAAAATGGAAACGTTTTCCAAAGTTAATAACATATATTTTCTAAAATTAGAAAATAAGGAATTGATGAATATATAGAACGAGAAATGGGGAAATGAATCATTGTTGAATGATGATTGATCAGTAAGATTTCCATTTGGGAATACGGTCGTTGTTTGTACACATGTTTTTCTTTGATAGTTAATTCAACGACTATCAAAATTTTTGACAATTTTTCCGTTGTCAATACGGAGATATCGGGATCAGATTTATTATCTGAAAACTACTCCTTATGAGCATTAGCGTTGCAATTCAATTATGATGAAGATAATTGAAGACGTAGTTATGCAAGCGTTGTTCTGATGATCTTAGGTAGAAATTGCCTAAGATGGATTTACTTAATAGAACCTTCGGTCTGTCCACTCCCAGGACGACCTATATGGAAGAATGTCTGACAGAGTATATTTAATAGATCACGTAAGTTGATCTCTTCAAACGTATTTACGTTTGGTGGCGGAGGAATTCGTTTCTTTTAGCTGTATACCCATGGTATTTTTGGGGAAATCAATTTGTGATTTTGAGGGTATGACGATGTGGCATTCAAAGTAAATAAAGGTGTGATCTATACGTTATGGCCTCTAGCCTCACAACCAGGAAATGGTATAAAATCGGGTAGGTTGCATGGCTAAGTGGTTAGCTGCCAATTAGGGTGTATTGTCACCTGATCTAGAGAAATACCATTTACTTCTATAATCTATTTCGATGTTGTCCCTTTCGGGAAACAGTTGTTAATCCCAACCGTTGGTGATAATACATTCGGTACACTCAAGTGAAATGAGTGACCGGTCATGTTTAGCCTGGGTTGCAAGATGTTCTTGTTGAACCCGGTGTATTCCTCTCTAGAGATACATTGTCGTAAGGTGGTCCCATACCTTGCTAGTTGGAATTCATTACCCAATAAGCGTCCGCAGTTTTTGATTATATATTATGCATGTGGAACGTGAGATGAAAGCGTTTTGCTAGATGATTATTATATTGTGGTTGATAGACACTTTTATAATATCTAAGGAGTTTTGATATAAAGATTATCGTTTCTTTCAAAAGGATTTTTGAATGATAAATCAAGTTTTTTAGATTCTCATAAGGGAAAAGCCCGTTCTGTGTTATACGGCGTGGTCTTATGAGATATCATTTATTTTCTCAAACTATTTTAAATTATTTACTCATACCAGTCCCATGACTGATCCAGAGTTTATTTTGTTTTGTTTTCCCTAAACTCTTGGGTGCCCAAATTTGTATGGGCTGTCAAGTAGTCAGGATTTTACAGATATACTGAGAGCTTGGAGCAGGAGGCTTCAGGATTTTATTGCAACTGTTTATTTCCGCTGTATTGTAAGTGTTGTACTCTGATAAATGTTATTGTATACATATACTGGTTTATTTCAAAGTTATTTTATATTTTATTCGTTCCGCTATGAGATTCGTGTTTACTCTGATGTTGTATGTTCTTCTTCTTCTATTCTAACTTTCTATCTTATCCATTCTCACCCTCTATTTTCTTTCATTGACTATCCGATATTTCCGATGCTTGAATAGTCGACATTGAGTTTATGTCGGTTACTCAGGATCGCGAAAACCCGGGTCGTTACGATGGTATCAGAGCATAAGGTTAAGTAATTACCTTGGCATTATGGCGTAACTCGGTAGAGATGGGGTTAGTAATACCCTAGATTGAGTTTGAGTGTATATATATGAGCACATATTTGTTATTCAATATAAAATTGTTTTATATTGTGGAGATTTATTGGTTGAGTTGGTTATGAGTTCTGGTCGATCAGTTTGATCCGCTGTATCGGGAGGAGTTTATAAACACTCGAATATGATGAATCGACACAGTATGTTTTGAAAAAGGGTAAATGATATAATTTTACCCAAATCATATTTTGATATAAAAGTATGATTAATATTGGAAATATTATAATATATTGGATGTGTTGGTAGTTGTTATAATCGAATAAGATTATAAACCGTGAAATGGTTATAAATAACTAATTAGAATTCATATAAGCGTAATATATCAAATCAGATGAATTAAATCTGAATTTAAATCAGAATTGGAATTAAAATTCCAAAAAAAAAACATGAAATGTGTTTGTAAATGGAATTGGATTAAATATATGAGAATTTTAAAATCCAGGGAGATGTTAAATTGTTTACAAGCATTGCGAAGGATATTTTGAAAGTGATTTCAAAATGGAAATGGTTAGAAATGGTTTTGAAAGTGATATTGTATTGAAGTCACTTTGGTTGCTAGGAAATAATTCCGATGATGATCTGGACATCATCGTGTTCAGTTTTGAGTTTCTAAGTGATGGATTACTACCAAAGATATTGTTTTTGAATTGTTTTGGCAAAACAAGTTGTTTTGAAATTCCAAAAAGGAATAATGAATTTTAGAAGAAAAAAAAGCTAAGCCATTTAAAACTCCCAGGAGAGATGGTATGATTTAAAAACAAATTAATAAAGATTTGTGTAAACAAATTGAAATTGAGTTAAAGCCAGTAAAGTGGAAACTGTATTGAAATGGAGTAATATCGAGTAAAATTGGAATATAATATATCAAGTAGAATCAAATTTTGAATTGTGAGATAGGAATATGAAATGATATTGGATTGGTGAGTTAGAGTTTGTAACAACCCGTATTTTCAATAACCTGTTATAACATAAATCGAGGCAGAATTTAATTCAAAAATCTGAATCAAGGGAAGCGGGCTATGCCATTGCGTTCGTCTCGGAAAAATACGCGAAATAGAGTCCGAGTTTCCGAAAATCGGAGTCCGTATGACCCGATTAAGGCCCAATGAAGTTTTCAGAAAATTTCTAAGTAAAAACAGATTTCAAATTCAAACTTGAATTTGGAAAATTGGGCCAGTTTGGGCCAGGCGGGAAAATTCCCGCCAGAGTACCCAAGTCGACAGCCCTGTCGACTTGGGAGTCGACTTGGTTGGACCCAAGTCGACAGCCCTGTCGACTTGGCTGTCGACTTGGTCCAGCCGGGCTGTTTAGCCTGGTGCACCATTTTGAGATTGTGTTGAGCTTGGGGGCCAGATTCGGTTTTAAGGGCTGAGATTGCAACTAGGGTTTTATCCTATGGCCTAAAACACTTGCTTAATCTATAAATAAGACCCTAACCTACCCTAAATCATCATTATTCATTCTAGCAACTAAACTATGGCAAAATCATCCCTCTCATGGCCTCCACTCTCTTCATAAAATTCCTAAATCAATTTCTAAGTGATTTTCCATGCATACAAGTGTTTTTAAACTTGTATGAGCATCATTAGCTTGCATTCAAGTCAAGTTTCTATATTTGCATCTTAAAGGAAGAGTTTTGATCATTTTGGCTCAAGGGTTTTGCTTGCATTTTGGGTTTTATTGATTGCATAAGGGCTTTCTTTTATTTGCTATACTCATTTGAGTCCTCATAAGCATAGTAAGCCCTATTCTACTTTCATACTTAAACTCTAAAGTTAAATGTATGATATGCAAGTTTATATGCAAGTTTACTATGCTATGATATGCAAGTTTATCATGTTTTAATATGCAAGTTTTTATGCAAATATGCCATGCTATGATATGCGAGTTTGTCATATGTTATGCAAGTTTGATATGCAAGTTTGTCATATGATATGCAAGTTATGTTATGCAAGTTTGGGATGATCATCTTGTTCATGTTATCATGTTATGCAAGCTTATCTTGAGTATGTGAACATAAAGCTTCAAGCTTTATGCTAAAGGTTGCATTTTGGCAACATGTAAGTTATCATATCTCTTATGATAACTTGCATGTGAGGCTAAATGCGAACTTATGGCCATTTCTACATGTCATTTAAGCACCATGTATCACCAATATGCCAAGTTTGGTTTTATGCATGCTTTTGGGGCCTAAAAATGTAATATGCAAGTATATGAACATATGTACATTTCATATGCCACCATGTTGAACTTGTGGCTTCAACACCTTTTATTTCATGATTATGCCAAGTTCCCTCTTTCTATCCTTTATGCGCTATTGCGATATGTAAGTGATGGGACTGCGTTTGGGGTTGGGTAAAAGTGAAAGACATAAAAACATAAGCTTGGGAATTTACCTATTAAGTTAGGTCTACCCATTGGGAATTTACCTATTAAGTTAGGTCTACCCAATTGCTTGAAAATTTGTAACATGTTTTGGAAACATGATGGACATGACACTTAGAAAAGATAAGTGTGACCAACTCGAGGTTGGGTTGAGTTTGTAGCGTAAACCTACCCGGAACCGACCGGCTTAACTAGTTGCTACAAACAATAGGACCCAATGTGAGAAGTTGGCCATGTTGTACCTTGGACCCGAGGTTAGACCAAGTTGTGGTGTAAAGCTACCCGAACCCGCCCGGCTTAACTAGTAACCACAACAAGGTCTAATGTGAGAGGTTAAGGCGCATTAAAATTAATTAATGCCTCGTGATTAGGGTTAAGTCATGGTCCACTTAATACTTAACCAATTTGGGCTTGGTAGATTAATCGGGGTTAAGTCGTGAACTCATCGTTACACTTAACCAAGTTAATCCATGATTAGCAAGAGGGTTAATCCGTACTTAACCCACTAGAAAATCCTAGCAATGGGGGGCCCACTCCACAGTAAATCCCCAAAAATTGGTATCATTAAGGCCCTAGGGACTAGGCTAGGGAGGGGCACGATTACTGGGCTGGAGGTAAGCGACCCAATAAACGACGGCCGGGTGGTACGCCGATGTAGTTCCTGACGGGCTACGGTCGTGCACGTAGTCCGTATTTGGAGAAGTCACCCATGGGTACCAGTAGATCGAGACTGTGCGCTCATGTTTATGGTGTCCAGGGGTTGGCACCCTAGGGCTTGATACACCCGAAGGGTGGACCCGGCACAGTTCGACTACAATTATGTTTGGGCCGTATTGACACCAACACGTGACGAGTTAGGCTTAGGGAGCCGATCGACTAGACCGTTTGGTTGGACCTTGCATTAGGGTCATTTCATGTTATTGGGCCAAAGCTTGGGCCAAGGGATCAATACTTGTTTATTCAAGTCATGTTAGTTTGCTAGTACACCTGTGGTGCAAAACCTAAATCCTGATTATGCGATGACACCTTTATCTACCTTGTTAGTTAATCATCATGCTAGTATGTTGTTATCCTTATGTTCATCCCTGCTGCTCATGCCAGTTAACTTTATCAGTTTACATTGATTGTAGTAGGGCTTACTCAGTCTTTTTGACTGACCTGTTTTCTTTCGCCTCTTTTCTTCCGTTTCCTCCCCAGGTTCTCAGGGAGGGAATATTGGAGCTTAGCTTGGATTTCTGACCGCTTGCTTGAGGGATTTAGCTCATGTACGGTTTGACATGAAGCTGGCTATGGCTATCACTTCTTTTGGGGATTAGTACTTATGTATTTCAGTTTTTCAGTTGATGTTGTTTTATCTAGACTTGTTTATTTGGAAAGCTATGTTGTACCAGACTTGTTTTGAAATGGTTTAAAATCTTCCGCTGTTTTATCTATGTTATTTACTCTGTTTATATATATACATATGTTCTTGTTCTGCCTTGATATATCATTATGCATGTTTACCTGATTCAAACGCCCCTCCAAAGTCAGAGTGCTTGCAAGAGTCACCCTGGCGGAGGTGGGGTGTTACATTTGGTATCAGAGCATATGGTTTACGAGAAGGAACAAAAAGGTTTTTAGAAAACTTTTGGAAAACTATTTTCAAAACCAAGTATAAAGTATTTTCCAAAGAAAAGTCTAGTTTATTTTAAAGGCTATTCCCCAAAAAGCCATTAGCAAAATTCCTTCGTTTTTTTTCCGTCATTCTGAATCTGTCTTTTTCTTCGTTTTCAGTATGGCCGATAACTTTGCTATTTCGGAGGGAGTACACGTACCTGTTTGGTATAGGAGACTTTTGGAGGCTAGGGCGACCGAAGCCGGCCCCGCAGATATTCCTCCTCCTCCTCCTCCTCCAGTAGTTAATATTCCTCCTCCTCCTGTCGCTAATGTTCCTCCTCCTCCAGTCGTTGAGGTTCCTCTTCCTCCTCCCCCTCAGCATCCTCAAGCTGACTTTGCAAAGACTTGCAAAGATTTCAAAGCAATGGGTGGCAAGAACTTTCAAGGCACCGAGACTTTTGTAGAGGCCAGAAATTGGTTGAAAGAGACCGAGGATTTATTTGCTATCTTTGGGTTAGATGATCAGAGGAAGATCTTGTTGGCGGTTTGGCTTATGAAGGATGAAGCCGCTTATTGGTGGGAAGTCACCAATGGTACTAGGCCTGTTGAAACTTGGGCCGATTTCAGGGCAAGGTTCGTGCTTAAGTTTCTATCTTCTGCTGAGGAGAATCTGCAAATGGAGAGGTTCATAACTTTGAAACAAGGAGATATGTCTGTCAAAGAATATGTGAACAAGTTCAATCAGTTAGCTCGTTTTGGCTTGGATATGGTGAATACTCCTCAGAAGAAGGCTCTTCGTTTTGCTAGAGGATTGAATGAGCCGTTGCAGGGACTGGCTATGTCACATATTCCCCATGGGGCCACGTTTGAGAGTTTGGTTGATATGGCATTACTTCAGGGAGATGTCAAGAAAGAGACCAAGATGAATGATACTCAAGCCAAGAAGACTGATTCCCAGGGAAAAGGGAATCAGGGTAATCCAAGTGGTCAAAGCAGTCAAGGCAATCAGAACAAGAACAAGGGTCAAGGCAACAAGGGGAACAATAACAAGGGCAAGAACAACAAGGAGAAGTGCCATTATTGCGGTTCAGTTGGGCATCTTATTAAGGAGTGTAAGAAGAGGAAAAGGAAGAATGGTGAATGCTTTTTCTGCGGTAAGACTGGACATTTCAGTAGGGATTGCCCGAAGAAGCAAGGGCAAGGCCAGGGTCAGACTCCGCGTGCTGGACCTTCAGGAGGGCAAGTTCATGCTCTCAATGTCGCTCCAGTTCCCGATCGAGGTAGTATTTCTGTTGAGAGCCTTGTATATATTTCTGATTTTCCAGTTCGTACCTTGTTCGATTCTGGTGCATCGCATAGCTTTATCTCATCTGATCTTGTTGATAGTTTGCACCTTAGTACTAGCTTGGTAGATGATCCCGTCTGTGTCTCAAATCCTATTGGGGGTTCCGCCCATTTGTCTATGATATGTGGGGATTTGAGGATCTCTATACTGAGTGTAGAGTTCTTGTGTTGTGCTTATGTTCTTGGTTTCAGGGGATACGGATTGATATTGGGCATGGATTGGCTGTCCAGATATGGAGCCATTCTTGATTGTGAGCATAGGGTTGTGAGGCTCGTGACTCGCCTCGGAAACACCCTAGAGATTTCTTGTGATCCGAGAGGTCCCGTCATGTTGTGCTATCTTGAATCACTCGACTCGTCAATGGAAACTCTTCAGTCTGTGAGAGTGGTTCGAGAGTATCCGGATGTTTTCGATGAAGTTAGGGGGTTGCCCCCTAAGCGAGAGATTGATTTCCGCATTTTTCTGGTGGATAATGCAAAGCCGGTTTCTTTGCCTGTTCGGCACATGGCTCCACGTGAAAGGCGGGAGCTAAGCAAGCAAGTGAAAGAGTTGCTTGAGAAGAACTTCATTAGACGAAGTATATCTGAATGGGGAGCGCCTGTGGTATTTGCTACCAAGGCAGATGGTTCTCTCCGACTTTGTGTTGACTATCGAGAGTTGAATAAGCTGACTAAGAAGAACACACACCCGTTACCGAGGATTGATGATCTCTTTGACCAGCTTGTCGGTGCTTCTGTTTTCTCTCAGCTTGATCTTGCTACTAGATTCCATCAGCTCAGGGTAGCTGAAGATAGTATAGACAAGACTGCGTTCAGAACTCCAGATGGATTCTTCGAATGGCTTGTCATGCCGTTCGGCTTGACTAATGCACCCGCATATTTCGTGGACTTGATGAGTAGGGTGTTCAGGGAGTTCTTGAACAAGTTTGTCGTGGTCTTCGTAGATGATATTCTGATCTTCTCTAAGGATGAGGAAGAGCACGCAAGGCATCTCGTGGAGGTGATGGATACGCTTAGAGCGCATCAGTTGAAGGCCAAGTTCTCCAAGTGTCACTTTTGGAGATGGGAAGTTAGATTCCTTGGGCATATAGTATCTAAGCAAGGCTTAGCGGTGGATCCCGCTAAGGTAGTTGCAGTTCAGGATTGGAAAACTCCAAGGAATGCAACCGAAGTGAGAAGTTTTCTAGGTCTTGCGGGTTTTTACCGGAATTTCATCAAGGACTTCGCGAAGATATCCGCTCCTCTCACTAAATTAACGAAGAAGAATTTAGTTTTTGCTTGGAGCATAGAATGCGAGCTTGCTTTTCAGAAGCTCAAGAGAGCTCTCACATCAGCACCTGTTCTAGCTTTGCCCGATGGAGGGAAGTTATTTACAGTATACACTGATGCATGTGGCACGGGATTAGGGGCTGTTTTGATGCAAGAAGGAAGAGTGATATGCTTTGGCGGTAGACAACTCAAAGTGCATGAGAAGAATTATCCTACTCATGACTTAGAGTTGGCAGCTATAGTATATGCACTCAAGGCTTGGCGCCATTATCTTCTTGGGGAAAGATTTGAGCTGTATACCGATCACAAGTCATTGAAGTATCTTTTTTCCCAGAAGGATCTGAATCTGAGGCAGCAAAGATGGATGGAATTCTTGGCGTCCTATGATTTTGAGATAGCTTATACCCCTGGCAAGGGGAATGTGGTAGCAGATGCATTGAGTAGAAAAAGGTTGACCCTAAGTCCTCTATTCGTTGAGATGAAGAATTTAGAGTATGTGGCAACCTTTGATTTCTCTTTGGCGATTGAGTCGACGACCGGTTCTTTAGCATCTCTGGAACTCAGACCTACCCTTCTTGATCAAGTTGGGGCTTCGCAGAGAGAAGACCCTCAGATAGTTGAGATTTTGGATAAGCTGATTCGAGGAGAGGCGTCTAGTCATCTCGCTCGATATTCTATTGATGACAAGGGTTGGCTGAGGAGAGACGGAAGGCTATGTGTTCCAATGGTAGAAGATCTAGTAAGAAGAGTTCTTGAGGAAGCGCATCGCTCTAAGTTGACTATACATCCAGGCGGAGATAAGATGTATAAAGATATGAAGCGCATTTTCTTTTGGCCTGGGATGAAGAAGGATGTGGCAGAGTTTGTCTCTCGATGTATCATTTGCCAGCAAGTCAAGGCCGAGTCGAAGAAGCCCGGTGGGCTATTGCATCCTCTAGACGTTCCACTTTGGAAGTGGGAGAGTATTTCCATGGATTTTATCGATGGGCTACCAAGGTCAAGGAAAGGGAATACGAGCATTTGGGTTATTGTGGATAGACTTACGAAGAGTGCTCATTTCATTCCGGTGAAGAGCAAGAGGACCGCATCTTGGCTAGCGTCTGTATATCTTCGTGAGATTGTGAGACTACATGGAGTCCCTTCTAGGATAGTCAGTGACCGTGACCCAATCTTTACAAGTCAATTCTGGAATAGCTTGCAAGAAGCCATGGGCACGAGGTTGAATCTAAGTACTGCTTATCACCCACAGACGGACGGTCAAACTGAAAGGGTGAATAGGGTACTCGAGGATCTGTTGAGGCTTTGTATTCTGGATTTTGGTGGTACTTGGGAAGACCATCTTCCTCTTGTTGAGTTTGCATATAATAACAGTTATCAGGCAAGCATAAGGATGGCACCATTTGAAGCTTTATATGGGAGGCCGTGCAAGTCGCCTACATGTTGGTGGGAGATTACAGATGAGCTTATACTTGGGCCTGACATGATCAGAGATACATCCGAGAAGGTCGAGTTGATTCGGAGATGGATGAAAGCGGCCCAAGACCGACAGAAATCCTATGCTGATAAGCGGAGAACTGATTTGGAGTTTGATGTTGGGGATATGGTTTTCGTGAAGGTTTCTCCTTTGCGGAATGTGGTCCGATTTGGAGCCGTTGGGAAGTTAGCACCGAGGTTTGTTGGACCATTCCCTATTATAGAGAGGATCGGGCAGATGGCTTATAGAGTGGAGTTGCCCGAGAAGCTTGCCGGAGTACACGATGTTTTTCATGTCTCGCATCTCCGGAAGTGTTTACATGAATCAGCAGAGGTTGTTGAGCCGAGTGTTCTGAAAGATGTGGAAGTGGAGAAAGAGACTACCTTGAGGAGAGCTCCGATTCGTATCTTGGGGACGGAGACCAAGAAGCTAAGGAATCGAGAGGTCAAATTGGTGAAGGTTCAATGGGGTGAAGCCGAAGAAGACGCAACTTGGGAAACGGAGGAGAAGATGCGTGGGCTTTATCCATTCCTTTTTGAGGGTACACTCTCAATCTCTTTTCTTTGTTAACATATCTTTCTCTTTGCTACCCATGTTTATCTAGTTTATCGTGTTAATCTTGTCATGAGAACCTTAGGTAGAAACCCTTTGGATGAAACATGTGTTTGAAACATGTTATGCTTGATGGTTGCAAGTGGTTACTCGTGGATGCATTATACACGTTAGGCACTAGATCAGCTCACACACTCCTCATATTGCATATGCATGAGTGTTTATGCTTATTCATGGATGAAAATTTTTGTGTTATCACATGGATGTTGCATATGGATGTATGTGATGTGCACACATATAGATGTTATACATTATGTTAGGAATTGCATACATATGGATTCATTTCACTAACATAATTTTCATTGATGATATTTGCATTAGATAAGTACATATACACACACCTTTGCATATGTTCATACAACATTTAGAATCTTGTAAGGACAATGATTGCTCGTGGATGATGTTTTGAGTAGATGGATGTTGGATGGTAGGATACGTTCTTCCTAACTTGAAGATTTCGGGGACGAAATCCTTTAAGGAGGGGAGAATGTAACAACCCGTATTTTCAATAACCTGTTATAACATAAATCGAGGCATAATTTAATTCAAAAATCTGAATCAAGGGAAGCGGGCTATGCCATTGCGTTCGTCTCGGAAAAATACGCGAAATAGAGTCCGAGTTTCTGAAAATCGGAGTCCGTATGACCCGATTAAGGCCCAACGAAGTTTTCAGAAAATTTCTAAGTAAAAACAGATTTCAAATTCAAACTTGAATTTGGAAAATTGGGCCAGTTTGGGCCAGGCGGGAAAATTCCCGCCAGAGTACCCAAGTCGACAGCCCTGTCGACTTGGGAGTCGACTTGATTGGACCCAAGTCGACAGCCCTGTCGACTTGGCTGTCGACTTGGTCCAGCCGGGCTGTTTAGCCTGGTGCACCATTTTGAGATTGTGTTGAGCTTGGGGGCCAGATTCGGTTTTAAGGGCTGAGATTGCAACTAGGGTTTTATCCTATGGCCTAAAACACTTGCCTAATCTATAAATAAGACCCTAACCTACCCTAAATCATCATTATTCATTCTAGCAACTAAACTATGGCAAAATCATCCCTCTCATGGCCTCCACTCTCTTCATAAAATTCCTAAATCAAATTCTAAGTGATTTTCCATGCATACAAGTGTTTTTAAACTTGTATGAGCATCATTAGCTTGCATTCAAGTCAAGTTTCTATATTTGCATCTTAAAGGAAGAGTTTTGATCATTTTGGCTCAAGGGTTTTGCTTGCATTTTGGGTTTTATTGATTGCATAAGGGCTTTCTTATATTTGCTATACTCATTTGAGTCCTCATAAGCATAGTAAGTCCTATTCTACTTTCATACTTAAACTCTAAAGTTAAATGTATGATATGCAAGTTTATATGCAAGTTTACTATGCTATGATATGCAAGTTTATCATGTTGTAATATGCAAGTTTTTATGCAAGTATGCCATGCTATGATATGCAAGTTTGTCATATGTTATGCAAGTTTGATATGCAAGTTTGTCATATGATATGCAAGTTTGGGATGATCATCTTGTTCATGTTATCATGTTATGCAAGCTTATCTTGAGTATGTGAACATAAAGCTTCAAGCTTTATGCTAAAGGTTGCATTTTGGCAACATGTAAGTTATCATATCTCTTATGATAACTTGCATGTGAGGCTAAATGCGAACTTATGGCCATTTCTATATGTCATTTAAGCACCATGTATCACCAATATGCCAAGTTTGGTTTTATGCATGCTTTTGGGGCCTAAAAATGTAATATGCAAGTATATGAACATATGTACATTTCATATGCCACCATGTTGAACTTGTGGCTTCAACACCTTTTATGTCATGATTATGCCAAGTTCCCTCTTTCTATCCTTTATGCGCTATTGCGATATGTAAGCGATGGGATTGCATTTGGGGTTGGGTAAAAGTAAAAGACATAAAAACATAAGCTTGGGAATTTACCTATTAAGTTAGGTCTACCCATTGGGAATTTACCTATTAAGTTAGGTCTACCCAATTGCTTGAAAATTTGTAACATGTTTTGGAAACATGATGGACATGACACTTAGAAAAGATAAGTGTGACCAACTCGAGGTTGGGTTGAGTTTGTAGCGTAAACCTACCCGGAACCGACCGGCTTAACTAGTTGCTACAAACAATAGGACCCAATGTGAGAAGTTGGCCATGTTGTACCTTGGACCCGAGGTTAGACCAAGTTGTGGTGTAAAGCTACCCGGACCCGCCCGGCTTAACTAGTAACCACAACAAGGTCTAATGTGAGAGGTTAAGGCGCATTAAAATTAATTAATGCCTCGTGATTAGGGTTAAGTCATGGTCCACTTAATACTTAACCAATTTGGGCTTGGTAGATTAATCGAGGTTAAGTCGTGAACTCATCGTTACACTTAACCAAGTTAATCCATGATTAGCAAGAGGGTTAATCCGTACTTAACCCACTAGAAAATCCTAGCAATGGGGGGGCCCACTCCGCAGTAAATCCCCAAAAATTGGTATCATTAAGGCCCTAGGGACTAGGCTAGGGAGGGGGCACGATTACTGGGCTGGAGGTAAGCGACCCATTAAACGACGGCCGGGTGGTACGCCGATGTAGTTCCGGACGGACTACGGTCGTGCACGTAGTCTGTATTTGGAGAAGTCACCCATGGGTACCAGTAGATCGAGACTGTGCACTCATGTTTATGGTGTCCAGGGGTTGGCACCCTAGGGCTTGATACACCCGAAGGGTGGACCCGGCACAGTTCGACTACAATTATGTTTGGGCCGTATTGACACCAACACGTGACGAGTTAGGCTTAGGGAGCCGATCGACTAGACCGTTTGGTTGGACCTTGCATTAGGGTCATTTCATGTTATTGGGCCAAAGCTTGGGCCAAGGGATCAATACTTGTTTATTCAAGTCATGTTAGTTTGCTAGTACACCTGTGGTGCAAAACCTAAATCCTGATTATGCGATGACACCTTTATCTACCTTGTTAGTTAATCATCATGCTAGTATGTTGTTATCCTTATGTTCATCCCTACTGCTCATGCCAGTTAACTTTATCAGTTTACATTGATTGTAGTAGGGCTTACTCAGTCTTTTTGACTGACCTGTTTTCTTTCGCCTCTTTTCTTTCGTTCCCCCCTAGGTTCTTAGGGAGGGAATATTGGAGCTTAGCTTGGATTTCTGACCGCTTGCTTGAGGGATTTAGCTCATGTACGGTTTGACATGATGCTGGCTATGGCTATCACTTCTTTTGGGGATTAGTACTTATGTATATCAGTTTTTCAGTTGATGTTGTTTTATCTAGACTTGTTTATTTGGAAAGCTATGTTGTACCAGACTTGTTTTGAAATGGTTTAAAATCTTCCGCTGTTTTATCTATGTTATTTACTCTGTTTATATATATACATATGTTCTTGTTCTGCCTTGATATATCATTATGCATGTTTACCTGATTCAAACGCCCCTCCAAAGTCAGAGTGCTTGCAAGAGTCACCCTGGCGGAGGTGGGGTGTTACAGAGTTTGAAATCGAGAATGTAACTTGAATTTGAAATGGAATTTGACTTGGGTATAAATGAATGATTGAGTTTCAGGATAAAAACTGATTTGGAGATTGACTGGGATGGTATTTGTATATGCTGAATGGGTAGTAGATGGAAAAAATATAATGATATGCCCGACAAAAAGGTACAAGTTTATATTTCATATGGTATGAGATTTTTATGAGCCGATTGGGCAAGCCGCTTGGCTATTTGATTTTCTTTTGGGTTGGAGAAGGCCTAGACAGGCGAGTTGTAGTTGTACCGATTGAGCTGTACAAAGGTGGTGTTGGCTAAATTTTTCAAAAATTTAAGGTGTTAGAAAATTTCCAGGATTTTTGGAAATTTTAGTTGGTAGGAATAAATCAACAATTTAATTGAAGTCAATTTGTTCAATTGAAACTGAAGATAAAAAAAGTAAACAAATAATTTTTAACCTAACTTAGCAATTTCGAGGAAGAAATTATTTTAAGTGGGGAAGAATGTAACGACCCGTATTTTTTAAGGATAATAAATAATTTATTTAATTATTTAAATAATGGTTTGGTAATTTAAAATGACCTGAATTAAATAATATTGAATATTTAATTAATATAAATAATAGAATAATATATTTAATTTCTGAGATAGTCGGAAATAGTGGAATTCACAATATTATGTGAATTTGATTATTTATAATATATATATTTCAGTTTAGAATTGAATTATAATAACGAATATAATATTTAAACGAAGATTGAACGTATAATTATATTATAATTATAATCGAGCTTGAAATGGCGCGGCAGTTCGTAATTTGGCGATTCGAACTTTAAACGAATATACAGAATCCATTTTAAATCGGATTTCTGTGAAACAAGAAATGTTCGGAGCTGGTGAAGTATATTTTTCTAATGGAAGAGAAAAATCGAGATTTTGTTGTGTAGTTTTTGAGTTATTTCCAAATCAAATTTTCAAAAAGTCATTATGGAATTCCTTTATAATTTATAACTATTTATTTATATTATAAAAGGATTTTTAATATAAATTTTATATCGATTTAACATGGGATTTGAAATATCGAGTTATAAATTTAGATAAGAATATTTTGGAGCTATATGATATTCTATTGTGAATATATATGATAATATTAATTTATTAATATTTAATTTAATTATTTTTAAATATATTAATATTTAAATGGGTTTATTTAGAGCTTTAAAAATAGTTAGTTTTGCAAATGAACTCCGTTTTCGATGAAACTAATTTTGTTGGATCCGGAATTAAATTTTTGTTAGATTTGAATTTTCATGATTTTTGGAATCACTATGTGGCCGTATTGATTTTTAATGTGAAAAACAATTAATAATTTGACTTTAAAAATGCATTGTGTGAGCAAACGGACTCGAAATTCGATGAAACAAGTTTCGTTGGGTCCGTAATGTCAAATTGCAGCTGCATGCCCATTTTCATAATTTTTGGATGTTGTATGTGGTCACAGGAATTTTTAAACAGAAAAACAAATAGCGGTTGATTATAAATAAATGTAATATTCAAATATAAAAATATTAAAATCCTCATATAAATACCGATACACATTCTAAACCTAAAGTCATTTCTCCCTGCGGTCAACATGTTCTTCCGCTGCATTCACTTTCCTTCAACAGTAAATCCACGAGTTTGTAAAATCAAAACAAATGAAAGAAAATCCCGTAAATCATAAAATAGGTATATATGGATTCAGCATTGAACGCGCTTCATTTTCTGTGTACTACTTGTTAGGTTCGAAGGTTTTTTCTATCGTTGGATATGTTACAACGAATCCTAGGGTTAATGATTTAGTGCGGGTTAGTGGGTGCCGGGCAAGGAGGAGGGTGGCACTGAGATCGTGAGTTGGAGAGATGAGGGTTCACAAGTTCTAGTGTTGTTTCAATGCGAATAAGTTCGCACTTTTTTTATAGTATTCTGTTATTCGATGCGGTGAAAGTATGATGATCGAGTGGGGTACTTTTGGTTTGGGAAGAAAGAGGCAGTGAGGAGAGAAAGAACGGTAAAGAGTTGGGGAGTTTTCAAACTAAAATAGTGAATCTGGGTGGATGGAGAAAATTAGTAATGGCCATAAAACTTGCGTTGAATATTTCTGAAAGGAGAGATCGAAGTATGTATTCATGGTATGAGGAAAAAGAGGAGGTTGAGAGATGAAGTATGGTGATTCCCAGGTTGAAAACGATGAAGTAGGGAGCACGAAAATTGGGATTGATAAATCGGAAATGGTTGGAGAACAATACAGTAAGAAGGCGGATTATTGTTTGGAGAAGATGGACACGAGCGGGTGGGTATTTATAAATGGGAACGGGCCTTATTTAAATTGGTGAGCCCAGTAATAAATTAGAATTTGAGTTTTTATTTAATTTAAATATGTATATAAATTGTAATATTAATATCATTATCATACGGTATCAGAATTGGACGAAACAGAATTCGATAGGATCGTATGGACGACAGCTACACAATGGAACTGATTCAATTTGAACTGGAGCTTGTTACAATTTATAGCGAAATAAATTGTCCGACCTGAATCGACGATCGATTATCGTTATTTAACGATGATCGTCCAAGGTGAGTAAATCTCACTAACTTTGTACAGTTTATATTTTATAAATATATTCTAGTATTGATAAATGATGATTGATTACTATGTGTTGATTGTTTGGTTGAATTGCTGATTTATTGTTTGAAATTATATATAACAATATATATAAATTGTTAATCAAAATATTGATTTTGTTTATCAGAATATTTCATATTGAAATGAAATTTGATGTTAATTATATTGTTTAACATCTGTGGATGCAGGGAAACAGGTTGGAGGGATCCAACTGGATTCCTCAATATTTATAATACTGTTTTTTTCATATATTGTGAAGTATGATGTGGTATATAATCTGTTGTTGATTATGTGTGTTTGGATGATATTGATCATGGTTATTTGGTATTTTAAATACCATAAGAAATATTGGAATGTATAAAGGGAATTTTCAAAGTATATGTTGAAAAAAGAAACATTTATATGAAATAAATATGATATTTTAAAGGGAAATATTTATATGAAATAAATATGATGTTATAAAGGGAAATATTTATATGAAATAATTATGATATTATAAAAGGAAATATTTATATGAAAAAATAGGATATTGAAAAGGAAATATTTGGAAAAACAAATTGAATTATAAAAGAAATTATTTGGAAAACAAATAGAATTATATAAAGAAATATTTTTCACATTTTATGTGAAAAATTAGATGAAAGTAAATATTTTGCAAATAAAACATTATAAAGGAATTTGGGGTTTGAATTACGAATTTAAATGGAATTACCGAAATTAGAAACCGGCTGGAAATTAGTTGAGTTGAATGGCTTTCTGGGTATCGATCTGATGTTGGTTTCGACCTTTGGGGTTAATACGTAGGGGTTGTTCTCTTACTAGTTTACAGTTAGAGACTGAGAGAGGTGAGAAGATAGAGATGCATGAATCAGAAATGGAAAAGTTTTCCAAAGTTAATAACATGTATTTTCTAAAATTAGAAAATAAGGATTTGATGAATATATGTGTGACGACCCCAAACTTCCACAAGTGAAAGCAGGAGAAATCATTTTTGGAATACAACATAAATACAATAAAACAGAACACAGATACAATATAGCAAAGGAGATTCATAGAGTAATAACATTATAGCAGCGGAAAAATATAATGTCATCAATCACAGAAATTCCACAGTCACAGAAAACTAAGATTATTACAACAAGTTTGAAGAAAAGAAATAAGTTTGATGTCTAAAAAGAAAAGAAAAGATGCCAATAGAAACAAAAGGTCTTCAAGCTCCAAGTCATCACCTCTTCTCCCAAGCAGAATCCAAGAGAGAGAAAATAAGCAGCTTCAAAGAAAAGCTCCAAGCAAAGAATGAACCTGTCTACTTGGCTGCCCGTGTAGAAGAGAGGGCACCCAAGTTTGCAAAAAGGTGAAACAAACTATGGGTCAGTCGTGGGACTGGTGTGAGAATTCTTAAATAACTTATACTAATAAGGCAAATCCAAAGACCACGCCGCTAACGCGGAACGGGTTGTACCAATGGATTGCCGTGCATAACTATAGTGTCAATACAGATAAGTAAAACGTAACAAAACGCAATGTCTTTTGAAAAATGGAACCACCATAAGACTCAGGTCCCATCACACAATGCAACGCACACCAAGAGGATAGAGTTTTACCTTATGGTGGTTAAACATGCTAAATACGCCAAATACGTAACTAATACTATTATTAGTGTATATGGTTTCAAAACAATTCAAATTATAAGTATCAATCCTAGGAAGCATAGGTACCATATATTATGCCTCCAATACTAGTAATACAATCAAATCCGTCGGGGTCGTATTGGAAATTTGGGTTTCCATCATGAGTCCAGGCTAGGGAGGACTCCTTACCGATTCGAGACGCTCTAGTTAACGTCTCAGGATTACCCGCAGTTAACCCTTGGATCCTGCAGGGCCGGTCCTCACATACAGCTTAGAGGATTGGCAATTTCTAAGCACACGTTCCCCGGTCCTATAGGACCTATCCGAGGCGCCTCATTTCATCATCCTCCAAAAGTAAAATGACTACTAACTAGAAAGAAACGTGCTACTTTCCCTGCGTTCCCTTCCCCCTTTTTAGACTCTACCGGTTTGTGAGGCTCGTGAAGTCATGTTCTTCATACCACAAGGTTCTGCTTTTCAACAAGAACCCTGATCATTGCATCTTAGTATGCCACACCGTCACTCCATACCGTACTATTGATCGTCCGTCACTATATAAACGGGTGTTAAGTAGAGAATAAATTCTCTACCACCAATCGTTTATATATTAACTGAATATCAACAACATAATATTTTGTGGGGTACGATGTCAGACACACTATCCATTTATACCCATGCTCTAGGTCTGAACTAGGGTCAAACCCGTGAAATCAACACGTACGTTTGGGCAATTACCCCGACCCTTGAATTGGGATCAAACCAATTCAGAGTCTTGATCGTTGTCCATTCGAGGGGAGATTTACGGTCTTCATACGCCGTCTTCATACTTGAATTCTTGAAATCGTACGATCATTTGGAATGGGATTAACCCGGACTTCCCAAATAATCTCGCATTCATATATTTTGAGAAAAACATATTTCATATCGTTATTTTATTTTATAACGATTAATTCTTGCCTTAATTATTTTAATATAATTAATTTCCTTATTTAACGACGCTTCAGGTCAAGGGCGACCTTGGCGCTGTTTTCAATCAATTTTGTTTTTCACTTTCCTCAAAATCTAACCGTTGGATTTTAGCGTAGCTTATATCGTCGGAAAGATTTTTCCAAGACGGTCCTAACGGTTTCAGTTTTGGGAAAATCCGACGGTCGGATCTTCCGGTATATTCGTTTAAAAGTTCGATTTCAAAACACGAACTACTGCGCTCGATTCGTTATATTTTAATTATATATATAAAAATATATATAAATAGCTCGTTTAACTCATCGTCCTTACTTACATCTGCCTTTTCTTTATCCTTTAACTTCTTTAACTTACATGAAAATGTATTTCATAATTAGGCGGTGAATTGTTCTTTTTATTTTATTTTCATTTTATACTTTATAATTCACATTTAAAAATGTAAATTATAAAACTTCATTCCCATTATTTCTTTTCCTGTATCCTTTCCAATTATATTATAAATAATGTATATTTTCCTATGGCGTAAATTATCCCTTTTAAATACATTATAAAAAAAATGTGTGTTTTCCCTACGGTCAGGTTCTCTTTTTATATACATTATAAATAATGTATATTCTTACTATGAGATTCACTTTCTTTTTATTTAACATTAAAAATAATGTTAATCCTATCTACGGTTCATTTCCTTTTTATTTAACATTGAAAATAAATGTTATAACATACTACGGTCAAATTCTTTATATATTTACATTACAAAATAATGTTAATTTCCCTACGGTCAAATTCTTTATATAATAACATTATAAAATAATGTTAACTGTCATACGGTGGATTTCCTTATACATTATTAGTAAAATAATGTCATACGGTGGAATTTCTTTTTCTTTTAACATTAAAAATAATGGTGAATCATCCTACGGTGTACATTCTTTCATTTTAACATTAAAATAATGTTAAATTATCATGCGGTGTACATTCTCTCATTTTAATCATTGCAAATCATGTCAACCATCCTACGGTGAAATCTTCTTTAATATTATCTTTTAAAAAAAATGTTAATCTCATCATATGGTAAAATTACTTTTATTATATTAACAAAAATGTTAATGACATCCTACGGTGTATCTTTACCATATTAACATTAAACAAAAATGTTATTTTACATACAATGCATTTTTATTTTTATTTGGACAAAAATAATATGCAATACATACAATGCATTATTTTTTTATTTGGACAAAAATAATATGCAATACATACAATGCATTATTTTTTTTCTATTTTATAACATGACAAATATATTCTTTTTCCATACAATGCATTTTCTAAGATGACAAAAATGCTAAATTATCATATGGTAAAATTTTCCATATAACATTAACAAAAATTTTAATTCAACATACGGTGAAAATTTTCTATAATTCTAATATTAACAAAAACAAATGTTAATCTCATACGGTTCATTTTCTTAGTACATAACATTAAAAATAATGTTAATGAATCATACGGTGTATATTTTCATATATTAACATTAAAAATAAATTTAATGTCAATTTCTCCTACATGTAAATTTTTTTAAAACATATCTTATTAATTTTCATTTATCATTAAACAAAAGTATCAGTTTACATACAGTGACAATTTTCTATTAACCTTAGACCAAATGTCAATTTGCATACAGTGCACATTTCTATCTTAACATTAAACCAAAGTGCCATTCATTCATATGATGAATATTTCTATTTTAACATTAAACAAAAGTGTCATTCATTCATACGATGGATATCTCTATTTTAACAATGAACAAAATAGAGTCCATCCTCATACGATATATAATTCTATTTTAATAATGATACCAAAATAGCGTTCATCAACATACGGTGACATTATATTAACTAAAATTGCTCCTTAACATATAGTGACAATTCTATTTTTAAAAGTGACAGAATTTGTTAATAAACATACAGTGACAATTTTTATTTAAGTATTGAACAAAATTTGTCATTCTTACATACAGTGTAATACTAATTTAATAATGAACAAAATAGCGTTCATCAACATACGGTGTATAATACTATTTTAATAATGATACAAAAAAAAAAAAAAAATAGCGTTCATCAACATACGGTGGCATATTCTATATGTTATAATGAACAAAAATTAGTTCATTTCATATAGTGCCATATTCTTATTTTTAATAATGAACAAAATATTATTCATTAACATACGGTGCTTTTCTTATTTTAATAATGACAAAAATGTCAGTTTTATCCTACGATGAACATTTCCAACATTTTCTATTTTTAATATATAAAAATGTTAATATAACATACAATGAACAATTTTGATATATTAAATTTTAACATATAAACATGTCACACAACATACATGAACGATTTTAATATATTTAATTTTGACATATCAACATGTCACACAACATACATGAACGATTTTAATATATTTAATTTTAACATATCAACATGTCACACAACATACATGAACGATTTTAATATATTTAATTTTATATTGTAACATCTCAACATACAGTGGGTTTCGTCCTAGCATACGCATACAGATTAAGTCATAGCAGATTCACATACAGTTTATATCATAGCAGATTCACATACATATATGATTATGAATGCGAACATCCATAATTAAAACATAACTACTTAAATAAAATAAATAGGATTCTCACCTCAATTAGATTAGAGTTTGTTCCCAATTGCTCTGTATTAAAGTTGTATTCGAAGTCACGGTTCCATCGGATCTGAAATTTTCAGAATCGGTGTTTATATGAAAAAGTTATTGATGTTTTAAATCAAACAGACTTTTAACAACTGTTTCTGCCACGCTTAAAAGCGTCGCTATTTCTGAAGCATACCTCATTTCAGAATTTGTTCAAAACTTCAAATCCCGATAACTTTTGATTTACTGAACGGTTTTGGACGCCGTTTGTTGGAGAATGACCGGGAAGAAGAGATCTAGGTGCGGCAAAAAGGGGGGGACGTGCGGCTGGACGTGGTGGGGCCCACGTGGCTGCGACGGCGGCGCCTTCTCGGGCTCGGGGCGGGCGGCACAGGCGACGGAAAGGGACGGGACTTGTCGGAGATCGAAGAGCTCGGCGAGAGCTTCGAAACGTGTACTCACACGCTAATTTTCGTTGAGAAATGAAAGAGTTATGAGGGTTTGAAGTTTTCAGCCATGATGGGTTCAGCATGAAGAGGTGTCGGCTGAAGATGGAGGATGAACAGTAAAATCCGAATTTTATAATATTATATTAGGGTTAACTAATTATGTAATTAGCCCGTTAAGGCCCGTTTTGGTCCGAACTCCGATTTAGGCCCGCTTACTGTCGTTCTTAAGGTTTTGAGGCCTTCTGAACACAATGGGCTATGTCCCGGGGTCCAGTTCCGAGGTCTGCTATGAGTTTTGGAATAAATACATTATTTTATTAATATTTTAATGTGTACCGTACGTGAAAATTCACCGAGGTCTCAAATTAACTTCAAAAATTCTCGAAAAATATACTTAGCTATGTTTTGATGCTGTGGACCTATGAAAATTAATTTCGTTCAATTCTGAGCCCGTTTGAATTTTTAATGAATTTTTAAAGTCAAAAATTTGCCCGTTTACACTGAAAAATCAATTATGATTATATATTAATTCTAAAAATTACCAAAAAATCATTTTTAGCTTTGTTTTGATGATACGAACCCAACAAAATTTATTTCGTTGAATTCTGAGACTTTTTGAAAAATGGCTATTTTCAAGGCGAATATTTTTAATATTAAAAATACATTTTTAAACAAATATTTTCTGAAACTCGAAACATATAAGTGTTTACTGTTTTTCAATGCAGAAACGTCATTCTGAGCTCAATGGAAGTGGTTTCGAGTTCCAATTCCTACATATGTGAAAAGTAGCATTTTTGTCCTATGCAAATTACCCACCGACCTTTCTAAAAATTGAATTGGCCATAACTTTTGATTCCCGTTATGAAATTTCGATTTTTCGGATTCGTTGGAAAGATATTTTTAAATAGATTCTAATATTTTTGGTTTTACTAAAATCCGTTAAATTTTGCATCCTGTATGGTTAGTCAAAGTTCAAGTTTGACTTTTCAAACTACCGCGCCATTTCTAGCTCTTTTTATTTTTAAAATTAATTTATTCATTCTAACTTCGATTTGAACCAAATTTGTGATCCTTATTATTTAAAATAGATTATTTTAATTATCAAAACTCATTTAAAATCACTTAAAATAAATTTTAACTTGGCCCCAAAATTCAGGGTCGTTACAGTCTCCCCCACTTAAAAACTTTTCGTCCCCGAAAAGGAAAAAGAAAAATAGAAGAGGAAAAGAGGAAGAATAAACACAGAGAATGTTTTTAACAGAGATGGTACCGTCTATAACATCAGGCCTTCCACCGAAGAAGTTGGTCCTTTCGCTCCTTCGTAAACATGTGCCAATTGAGCATCGCCACTTCACTTAGTCTTCTTCGAATGGACGATCAAGGGAAGAGTCAAAACAACAGAAAAGGTGATTCTAAAAGATCGAAGGATGAATGAAAAGATGACGATAAGTGACTGGCTATTATGTATCTCATGAACTGTTCGCCATAGAATATAGTGATTCTATGTAAACGAATTATTATAGATATGTTGTACTCCGCTTTGTAAACCAAAGCTCTGATACCAACTGTGACGACCCCAAACTTCCACAAGTGAAAGCAGGAGAAATCATTTTTGGGATACAACATAAATACAATAAAACAGAACACAGATACAATATAGCAAAGGAGATTCATAGAGTAATAACATTATAGCAGCAGAAAAATATAATGTCATCAATCACAGAAATTCCACAGTCACAGAAAACTAAGATTATTACAACAAGTTTGAAGAAAAGAAATAAGTTTGATGTCTAAAAAGAAAAGAAAAGATGCCAATAGAAACAAAAGGTCTTCAAGCTCCAAGTCATCACCTCTTCTCCCAAGCAGAATCCAAGAGAGAGAAAATAAGCAGCTTCAAAGAAAAGCTCCAAGCAAAGAATGAACCTGTCTACTTGGCTGCCTGTGTAGAAGAGAGGGCACCCAAGTTTGCAAAAAGGTGAAACAAACTATGGGTCAGTCATGGGACTGGTGTGAGAATTCTTAAATAACTTATACTAATAAGGCAAATCCAAAGACCACGCCGCTAATGCGGAACGGGTTGTACCAATGGATTGCCGTGCATAACTATAGTGTCAATACAGATAAGTAAAACGTAACAAAACGCAATGTCTTTTGAAAAATGGAACCACCATAAGACTCAGGTCCCATCACACAATGCAACGCACACCAAGAGGATAGAGTTTTACCTTATGGTGGTTAAACATGCTAAATACGCCAAATACGTAACTAATACTATTATTAGTGTATATGGTTTCAAAACAATTCAAATTATAAGTATCAATCCTAGGAAGCATAGGTACCATATATTATGCCTCCAATACTAGTAATACAATCAAATCCGTCGGGGTCGTATTGGAAATTTGGGTTTCCATCATGAGTCCAGGCTAGGGAGGACTCCTTACCGATTCGAGACGCTCTAGTTAACGTCTCAGGATTACCCGCAGTTAACCCTTGGATCCTGCAGGGCCGGTCCTCACATACAGCTTAGAGGATTGGCAATTTCTAAGCACACGTTCCCCGGTCCTATAGGACCTATCCGAGGCGCCTCATTTCATCATCCTCCAAAAGTAAAATGACTACTAACTAGAAAGAAACGTGCTACTTTCCCTGCGTTCCCTTCCCCCTTTTTAGACTCTACCGGTTTGTGAGGCTCGTGAAGTCATGTTCTTCATACCACAAGGTTCTGCTTTTCAACAAGAACCCTGATCATTGCATCTTAGTATGCCACACCGTCACTCCATACCGTACTATTGATCGTCCGTCACTATATAAACGGGTGTTAAGTAGAGAATAAATTCTCTACCACCAATCGTTTATATATTAACTGAATATCAACAACATAATATTTTGTGGGGTACGATGTCAGACACACTATCCATTTATACCCATGCTCTAGGTCTGAACTAGGGTCAAACCCGTGAAATCAACACGTACGTTTGGGCAATTACCCCGACCCTTGAATTGGGATCAAACCAATTCAGAGTCTTGATCGTTGTCCATTCGAGGGGAGATTTACGGTCTTCATACGCCGTCTTCATACTTGAATTCTTGAAATCGTACGATCATTTGGAATGGGATTAACCCGGACTTCCCAAATAATCTCGCATTCATATATTTTGAGAAAAACATATTTCATATCGTTATTTTATTTTATAACGATTAATTCTTGCCTTAATTATTTTAATATAATTAATTTCCTTATTTAACGACGCTTCAGGTCAAGGGCGACCTTGGCGCTGTTTTCAATCAATTTTGTTTTTCACTTTCCTCAAAATCTAACCGTTGGATTTTAGCGTAGCTTATATCGTCGGAAAGATTTTTCCAAGACGGTCCTAACGGTTTCAGTTTTGGGAAAATCCGACGGTCGGATCTTCCGGTATATTCGTTTAAAAGTTCGATTTCAAAACACGAACTACTGCGCTCGATTCGTTATATTTTAATTATATATATAAAAATATATATAAATAGCTCGTTTAACTCATCGTCCTTACTTACATCTGCCTTTTCTTTATCCTTTAACTTCTTTAACTTACATGAAAATGTATTTCATAATTAGGCGGTGAATTGTTCTTTTTATTTTATTTTCATTTTATACTTTATAATTCACATTTAAAAATGTAAATTATAAAACTTCATTCCCATTATTTCTTTTCCTGTATCCTTTCCAATTATATTATAAATAATGTATATTTTCCTATGGCGTAAATTATCCCTTTTAAATACATTATAAAAAAAATGTGTGTTTTCCCTACGGTCAGGTTCTCTTTTTATATACATTATAAATAATGTATATTCTTACTATGAGATTCACTTTCTTTTTATTTAACATTAAAAATAATGTTAATCCTATCTACGGTTCATTTCCTTTTTATTTAACATTGAAAATAAATGTTATAACATACTACGGTCAAATTCTTTATATATTTACATTACAAAATAATGTTAATTTCCCTACGGTCAAATTCTTTATATAATAACATTATAAAATAATGTTAACTGTCATACGGTGGATTTCCTTATACATTATTAGTAAAATAATGTCATACGGTGGAATTTCTTTTTCTTTTAACATTAAAAATAATGGTGAATCATCCTACGGTGTACATTCTTTCATTTTAACATTAAAATAATGTTAAATTATCATGCGGTGTACATTCTCTCATTTTAATCATTGCAAATCATGTCAACCATCCTACGGTGAAATCTTCTTTAATATTATCTTTAAAAAAAAATGTTAATCTCATCATATGGTAAAATTACTTTTATTATATTAACAAAAATGTTAATGACATCCTACGGTGTATCTTTACCATATTAACATTAAACAAAAATGTTATTTTACATACAATGCATTTTTATTTTTATTTGGACAAAAATAATATGCAATACATACAATGCATTATTTTTTTATTTGGACAAAAATAATATGCAATACATACAATGCATTATTTTTTTTCTATTTTATAACATGACAAATATATTCTTTTTCCATACAATGCATTTTCTAAGATGACAAAAATGCTAAATTATCATATGGTAAAATTTTCCATATAACATTAACAAAAATTTTAATTCAACATACGGTGAAAATTTTCTATAATTCTAATATTAACAAAAACAAATGTTAATCTCATACGGTTCATTTTCTTAGTACATAACATTAAAAATAATGTTAATGAATCATACGGTGTATATTTTCATATATTAACATTAAAAATAAATTTAATGTCAATTTCTCCTACATGTAAATTTTTTTAAAACATATCTTATTAATTTTCATTTATCATTAAACAAAAGTATCAGTTTACATACAGTGACAATTTTCTATTAACCTTAGACCAAATGTCAATTTGCATACAGTGCACATTTCTATCTTAACATTAAACCAAAGTGCCATTCATTCATATGATGAATATTTCTATTTTAACATTAAACAAAAGTGTCATTCATTCATACGATGGATATCTCTATTTTAACAATGAACAAAATAGAGTCCATCCTCATACGATATATAATTCTATTTTAATAATGATACAAAAATAGCGTTCATCAACATATGGTGACATTATATTAACTAAAATTGCTCCTTAACATATAGTGACAATTCTATTTTTAAAAGTGACAGAATTTGTTAATAAACATACAGTGACAATTTTTATTTAAGTATTGAACAAAATTTGTCATTCTTACATACAGTGTAATACTAATTTAATAATGAACAAAATAGCGTTCATCAACATACGGTGTATAATACTATTTTAATAATGATACAAAAAAAAAAATAGCGTTCATCAACATACGGTGGCATATTCTATATGTTATAATGAACAAAAATTAGTTCATTTCATATAGTGCCATATTCTTATTTTTAATAATGAACAAAATATTATTCATTAACATACGGTGCTTTTCTTATTTTAATAATGACAAAAATGTCAGTTTTATCCTACGATGAACATTTCCAACATTTTCTATTTTTAATATATAAAAATGTTAATATAACATACAATGAACAATTTTGATATATTAAATTTTAACATATAAACATGTCACACAACATACATGAACGATTTTAATATATTTAATTTTGACATATCAACATGTCACACAACATACATGAACGATTTTAATATATTTAATTTTGACATATCAACATGTCACACAACATACATGAACGATTTTAATATATTTAATTTTATATTGTAACATCTCAACATACAGTGGGTTTCGTCCTAGCATACGCATACAGATTAAGTCATAGCAGATTCACATACAGTTTATATCATAGCAGATTCACATACATATATGATTATGAATGCGAACATCCATAATTAAAACATAATTACTTAAATAAAATAAATAGGATTCTCACCTCAATTAGATTAGAGTTTGTTCCCAATTGCTCTGTATTAAAGTTGTATTCGAAGTCACGGTTCCATCGGATCTGAAATTTTCAGAATCGGTGTTTATATGAAAAAGTTATTGATGTTTTAAATCAAACAGACTTTTAACAACTGTTTCTGCCACGCTTAAAAGCGTCGCTATTTCTGAAGCATACCTCATTTCAGAATTTGTTCAAAACTTCAAATCCCGATAACTTTTGATTTACTGAACGGTTTTGGACGCCGTTTGTTGGAGAATGACCGGGAAGAAGAGATCTAGGTGCGGCAAAAAGGGGGGACGTGCGGCTGGACGTGGTGGGGCCCACGTGGCTGCGACGGCGGCGCCTTCTCGGGCTCGGGGCGGGCGGCACAGGCGACGGAAAGGGACGGGACTTGTCGGAGATCGAAGAGCTCGGCGAGAGCTTCGAAACGTGTACTCACACGCTAATTTTCGTTGAGAAATGAAAGAGTTATGAGGGTTTGAAGTTTTCAGCCATGATGGGTTCAGCATGAAGAGGTGTCGGCTGAAGATGGAGGATGAACAGTAAAATCCGAATTTTATAATATTATATTAGGGTTAACTAATTATGTAATTAGCCCGTTAAGGCCCGTTTTGGTCCGAACTCCGATTTAGGCCCGCTTACTGTCGTTCTTAAGGTTTTGAGGCCTTCTGAACACAATGGGCTATGTCCCGGGGTCCAGTTCCGAGGTCTGCTATGAGTTTTGGAATAAATACATTATTTTATTAATATTTTAATGTGTACCGTACGTGAAAATTCACCGAGGTCTCAAATTAACTTCAAAAATTCTCGAAAAATATACTTAGCTATGTTTTGATGCTATGGACCTATGAAAATTAATTTCGTTCAATTCTGAGCCCGTTTGAATTTTTAATGAATTTTTAAAGTCAAAAATTTGCCCGTTTACACTGAAAAATCAATTATGATTATATATTAATTCTAAAAATTACCAAAAAATCATTTTTAGCTTTGTTTTGATGATATGAACCCAACAAAATTTATTTCGTTGAATTCTGAGACTTTTTGAAAAATGGCTATTTTCAAGGCGAATATTTTTAATATTAAAAATACATTTTTAAACAAATATTTTCTGAAACTCGAAACATACAAGTGTTTACTGTTTTTCAATGCAGAAACGTCATTCTGAGCTCAATGGAAGTGGTTTCGAGTTCCAATTCCTACATATGTGAAAAGTAGCATTTTTGTCCTATGCAAATTACCCACCGACCTTTCTAAAAATTGAATTGGCCATAACTTTTGATTCCCGTTATGAAATTTCGATTTTTCGGATTCGTTGGAAAGATATTTTTAAATAGATTCTAATATTTTTGGTTTTACTAAAATCCGTTAAATTTTGCATCCTGTATGGTTAGTCAAAGTTCAAGTTTGACTTTTCAAACTACCGCGCCATTTCTAGCTCTTTTTATTTTTAAAATTAATTTATTCATTCTAACTTCGATTTGAACCAAATTTGTGATCCTTATTATTTAAAATAGATTATTTTAATTATCAAAACTCATTTAAAATCACTTAAAATAAATTTTAACTTGGCCCCAAAATTCAGGGTCGTTACAATATGAAAACAAGAAATGGAATGAATAAACATTGAATGATGATTGATCGATAAGATTTCCATTTGGGAATACGACCGTTGTTTGTACACATGTTTTTCTTTGATAGTTAAATCACATACTATCAAAGTTTTTGACCATTATTCCGTTGTAAATATGGAGAGATCGGGATCAGATTTATAATCTGAAAACCACTCCGTATGGGCATTAGCGTTGCGAATCAAATATAATGAAGATAATTGAAGACAGAGTTATGCAAGGTCTGTTATGGCGATCTTAGGTAGAAATTGCCTAAGATGGATTTACAGAACAGTACCTTCGGTCTGTCCAGTCCCAGGACGACCTGTATGGAAGAATGTTTGACAGAGTATATTTAATAGATCGCGTAAGTTGATCTCTTCAAACGTATTTACCTTTGGTGACGGAGGAATTCGTTTCTCTTAGCTGTATACCCGTGGTATTTTTGGGGAAATCAATTTGTGATTTGGCGTGTATGGCGATGTGGCATTCAAAGTAAATAAAGGTGTGATCTATTCGTTATGACCTCTAGCCTCACAACCAGGAAATGGTATAAAATCAGGTAGGTCGCATGGCTAAGTGGTTAGCTACAAATTAAGGTGTATTTTCACCTGATCTAGAGAAATTCCATTTACTTCTATAATATATTTCGATGCTATCCCTTTCGGGAAATGGTTGTTGATCCTAACAGTTGGTGATAATGCATTCGGTACACTCAAGCGAAATGAGTGACCGGTCATGTTTAGCCTGGGTTGCAAGATGTTCTTGTTGAACCCGGTGTATTCCTCTATAGAGATACACAGTCGGAATGTGTCCCATACCTTGCCAGTTGGAATTCATTACCCAATAAGCACCCGTGGTTTTTGATTACATATTATGTATGTGGAACGTAAAATGAAAGCGTTCTGCTAGATGATTATTATATTATGGTTGATAGACACTATTAAAATATCCGAAGAGTTTTGATATAAAGATTATCGTTTCTTTCAAAAGGATTTTTGAATGATAAATCAAGTGTTTTGGATTCTCATAAGGGAAAAAACTGTTCCGTGTTATACGACGTGGTCCTATGAGATATCGTTTATTTTCTCAAACTGTTTTAAATATTTTACTCATACCAGTCCCATGACTGACCCGGAGTTTATTTTGTTTTGTTTTGCCTAAACTCTTGGGTGTCCAAATTTGTACGGGCAGTCAAGTAGTCAGGATTTTACAGACATACTGAGAGCTTGGAGTAGGAAGCTTCAAGATTTTATAGCAACTGTTTATTTCCGCTGTGTTGTAAGTGTTGTACTCTGATAAATGTTATTGTATACATATACTGGTTTATTTCAAAGTTATTTTATATGTTATTCATTCCGCTGTGAGATTCGTGTTTACTATGATGTTGTATGTTCTTCTTCTTCTATTCTAACTTTCTATCTTATCTATTCTCACCTCTATTTTCTTTCATTAACTATCCGGAATTTCCGATGCTTGAATAGTTGACATTGAGTTTATGTCGGTTACTCAGGATCGCGAAAACCCAGGTCATTACATATTTGTACGTGGATAACAACCTATCCACGAAGAACACATTCTTGGATGCTATTATTTCCACGCACACTGTATACGTGGTAAAGTTCACATTCGAGGTTACTACGTACCAGCTTTACGTGGTTCATTTCATTACCATGAAAGATGTAACCATGTATGAAAAGATTTCCACGTATCCCATCTTCGTGGTTGGTTAATTTTCGATGTGCAGTCATTTCGTGGTAACCTGGGTGATTCAAAAAAAAAGTTTCTGAAATTTCTACCACTTGAGTAGATCTACCAATTGAATTGAGCTATTGAATTACTCAATCAATTAAAACCCACAGCATCAACCCTAACATCAACAATCAATATCCAACACTAAAATCAAAACCTAACCCTAACCATAACCCTAACCCTATAAACAACAACCCTAAATCAACTTGCAAACTTACCTTGAATATGCTTCTTCGATCGATTGTCTTCGCGCTCAAATTGTTTCCCATTCAATTGAATTCACAAATTTTCTTGGCGTTGAAATGAACCGCGTTATGAATACTTTCGAGAGATCTAGGAATTACGCTTTACGTGAGTGGAAGGGTAGTGATGGAAATAAGTGGGGCTACTAATTAATTTCAGGGGTATATGTTTTTTTGGGTGGGGGGTTACTAACTAAAAACAGGGGATGGAATAGAATTTTCCTCTTTATTAGTAATTGTTTTGAAAGCAAGATCTGATCATCGCCTTATATATAACTTTTATTATATTAAATAATTATTTCATGTGATCTTTCCAATAAATTGGAAGATAAAATCTTCTTATTGCTGCTCTAGACACATCACAACAAATATTATTTTGTATTTCTTAAAAACTGGATCTAGTAATTACACTTTCTTTACAAATTCAAGATGGCTTTCATCGAGTAATAACAAATTTTAAAATAATAGTTATCTTGAAAGTACAAACATTTGATTTGACTATGAACTTCTTAAAGTATTCATGTATATAAATTTTTAAATATTGTGTTATTGTTCCGTGTGATCTTCCCAGTAAACTTGGATATAAATCTCCTTACAACTACTTTAGACACATCCAAACAAATGCCCTTTAATGTCCCTTAAAAATCAGATATATAATTGCATTTACGTTACAAATTCAAACTGTCTTTCACAAAATAATAACAAATTTTAAAACTACTTGCAAATAGGATGTAATGAACTTCTATTACAAAATCATTCTTCATAAATTAATAGTACAATTATAAATTAAGATTAATTAAAAAAATATTGCAATTTAGAAATAAATATTTAAGCTAAAGACAAGTACTTTCGAATGAAAAATATTACTAAATATTCATGAAATCAATTCTTCTTAAATAAGTTAACATATACAATTTATAAAAAGAATATTCACGTGCAAAATATATGACATGACACACATGAGGAATATGTTAAAACGCTCTTTATTATAATATTGTTGTTGAAAGATTGGATTTACATACCATTTTTAACATTAAAGTGCATATTTTATAGCTTTATAACTAGTGCAACCACACAACGTAGGAAAAATCGTCTGTTAAAATATTTAGTATAAAATATAAAATTATTTTTAAAAATTTATTTTAAGTTAGATTTAATGAAAAAATTATATCGTAGTTTAAGAGAAAATGGAAGTAAGTCAAAAATTGTTGATCCAGTTATATTAAATTGTACATGTAAATCAACTTAAGACTAAGAATATGACATCAATGTATTGATTTAAATAAATCATAACAACATACATTTTTATTATATATCATGTAACACCCGCACCCTTTAGTATTCCTTGAATGGATTATACCAAGAAATGTGAAGCTTTGTAGGTATAAAGAAACTAATCACAAAAACTAAGATTCATAAGAATAAAGTAGAAACAGTGGAAACACTTATTTAGAAACAACTTTTTATTTCAAGCAATACTTTATACAAAAAGAGTCATAATACAAATCATGTGTCTTATATAATCTCAGCTTAAATCAAAGTATACAATAAAGCATTTCCCCTCACAAGTACAAATCCAAACCATGACACATAAGATGTCATAAAATAAAAGAGAGTACATCAATTAAAAGAAAATAAGATCTCTGCGATTGGTCTTTTCAAAGATGCTAGTATCAATTGACCTCAGTCCTGTGAGCCTAATGAAGGAAGAAAAAGAAGCGGATCAAGTCCAGTGAATGAAGTAATTACTAGTATGATTGAGTAAGACAAAGGAGATAAACTCAATAACAGTTCTAATGTAAATAGCGTAATGTGATTGTGCTCAAGTACAAAAGGTAAACATACTTAAACTGATTGTTTGATTGTTACTCTTATTCAACCACTGAACATAAAAAATATGATTATGATAATTTCCTTATAGTACCTATCTACCGGTTTTATCCTATCGGCTTGCTACTTCGCAAAGTAAATGTCACCATGAATCTAAGGCTTTATCATACCCAATAATCCACTAGTAAAGACATAACATTACGTTTGGATACAGTAGTTACTTATTTGTTGGATCGTACAATAAACATAGAGGAATGAACAGGGTATATAATAATTTCACAGACAAATAAAAAAATAACATGGAAACATAAATGCGAATAAGTAAATAACACACAAATATACCTTGGTTCGATTACTAACCCACTAGTGCCTACTATTAGCTCCAAATATATTACTAGGATTATATACTCAACACTTATAACATCTGTAACCTCACACTCTCTTTTAGAATATACTAACTTTATGCCTAGTAACTCTGCCTGGACTCAATCCCTTGAGATCAGAATCCCTGAACTTCCAAACCTTGTAGCTCAAACTAAAAACTAGAGTTCGGAATAAAACGGAAAATTCAAAATAAAATTAAACAAATGCTCTTGGTAAAAACATTTAATTTCTATGCAAAATACGCAAGGGGTTTGATTTTAAAAAAAATGTTGGCAGTTTTCATTTGATATGTATTTAACCACTTTAGGTTAAATACATGATCAAAGTGGTCATTGTCGACTACCAGAAGTGGTTGATATCGACAACTATTTATGTTGGTCATTATGGTCATCTTTGACATAGGCGATGGTATGGTTTTGAGAAATGGTACGTGAAGGTTCATTTGACAATGATTTCGAGGTGATGACCCTTTTACTAGTGGTTTTAGCTCTAAGGAAAGGATGATGTGCTTCTACGCAATGATTTCATCATTCAATGATGATGGTGATTCCATAATCGGAAATAGTGGCTTTGATGATGGATGGTTTTACCACGAGATATAGAGTGATGTACTTTGAGTCAAGACGATGAGATTGTTGGTGGAGGTCTTTCGGTGGACGACATTCTACGACTGATTATGGGTCCAGAATGATCTTAAAACTGTGATAGCTATGAGCGAAGGCGGTGGAGGAAATCCAAAACGGGCTCTGTTGTAAGTAAACATGTGTTAATAGATTTATAATGTTTGTAGGTTCCGATGTGTATTGGTTGAGGGGGGGGGGGGGTACTTTCCGTTGTCCATTGTTTGATGATGGCCCTGGATATTCACATAGGTAATTACGACCCTTAAAAGCAACAATGGCTATTAGATCTCATAATCTAGGTTCCTAGAACTATCCATGGATATGTTAGTTTTGATCGTTTGAGTGGCATAATAGCATGTAATTAAGTACAATAACCAAGGCAGTAGTGGTCCTTGATTTTACGGTGGGCTCATGCAGATATTATGCATATCAAACACAATGAGTAAGTGAATGTGAGGATGAACGATGAGTGTTGTGTTTTCTTAATCGTTCTCACTTTAGGGATATCACTTAATGTAGATATCATTCATGTAGATATTTGGACACCCTTAATACCTTATATAAGGAACACCTATAATTTTGATGTCATAAAGTAGTATATACTTTTATGTGCTAACTCTGTTTATTGAGGGTCAAGTCAGGTATGATCCTACATACCAATGTTCCATTTACTATTATGACATTTATAGTACTTTGAGATTTACTTATCACTCACACTGGACTATTGTCCGACCTGAGTTTTTATGCTTCTGCTTATTACCTTGGGTACTCATTGATGACACTGACGGGTAGGCTAAATAACAGATGTAAGTACTTATTGGAGCTGCACAGGTGGATTAAACATGAGATGACGCCTTAACATATTATACTTGTGTTTATTGTTACATCTTCCACTATTAGTCACAGCGAAACCTTGATAGTGTTTGACTTGATGCTTAAGAGATAGTTTACCAATAGAGTTTATTTCACTTATACAAACTTTGTTTATGTAATTATATGAGCCAATATTCTGATTATGTGGTTTATATAATTATGACTATCTTTCTTGTTTTATATTTGTGATTTTTATTATATTTTATCTGATATGCTGTGACATGTACGATAGGTTCTGTGATTGTGTTTGCTATTTCTTTCCTTGGCTTTTCTTCCTTTCAATTTCTCTTCTTTTCTTCTATTATTTCCTCTTGACAACAGTTTTGCATCGATCAGATGGTTGTATAACACATTGTTCGCTTATATGAGCACTAATGGTGTAAAGCATAACAATTTAATAATAAATAATAAATTTAGGAGTTGACTGAAACCACGCTTGAGAATTTAGATGATTTGTGTATATAGGAACTCAAACGATTTTCCTATACAGGGCGTAACTACCCGGATTTTGGATATACCACCTTAAATAAGGGTATTAGAATTGTTTAGTTAGCCAATAATGAGTAAACATTGATTTATGATCAATTCAGAAGCACTGAATAATAATTTTAGGGAATCAAATAGGTATACAATGCCATCAATAAGGGATTATATTCAATAATTAATTTATGAATTTAAAAGAAGATTTAATTAATTCAATAATTATTATAATGACTTAAATAATTAATAACAAATCATTATAAATATGTTACATGGTGCTAACATATCGATTGCAAACAAGTTTTATAAAGAAATATAAATAACCTGAAAATATAAGAAAAATATATATCGCTTCATCTATATATTCCTGAATCTTTGAAAATTAATATTTAATATTATTTAATATGGTATTAATACTAAAAAAATCATGTTTTAATTGTTTAAACATGACAATGTTTTCACATTTTATTTACTAGGAAAAGTAGTTTAACAAAAAACCAAAAAAATGACCAATAAATGGATTTTGGATTCTCAACGATTTGATGAATAGGAATTGTACAACGTTGCATGTCACATATGTCATACATCTACATGTATATGTACACATGATAACATATACATATAAGTCTAACGAAGTTGTTGAATAAAGTAAGAGGGAATAGAAAAAAATAAGCAAAAACGACAAAAGGAGTTTACTTCAGTAAAATATTGTCTTACTCTTACACGCATCATAACTTTATACATACATGCACTTATCAAATCACTCTTACACATAAGTAGAATCATGGGAAATGGGGAGAGGTGGCGGTCGAATTAAGGGCGAGAGATGAAGGGGTTTTAAACAATTTTTTGATGTATATTTTATTCTCTAAGTTTTCTTATAAATACCTCACGTCCTTCTCACATTTATTCGCTCCAAAATTTTACTCTTCTTCTTCCTCTCAAGCTTCGTAAATGGATTCAAAATTCTCATCTAGAAATCAACAAGAATTAAAGAAATATTAGCAAGGAAATACTAGCAAAATCATTTTAAGAATCCTTATTCAAGTAGCCTCCTTCTCTACTATCACCATAAAGTGCCCAAACCACTCTTGTCTGGTAAAGGCTGAACCATAAATGGGAGGGAAGAAAGATCAAAGTGTTCGGGAGGAAGAATACTCAAGCGCGGGAAATTTCTGAGCAATCATGGAGGAGCTATAACCATTTGTATGATCTTAAAAGGCCAGTGAAGTTGATAAATTAAATTTAACAACCCCTAATTATTCATATGCTACGATAATGAGTATGCTTACTATAATGATGTTTATACTTGCTATAACGACCCCAGGATTTTCAACCCTGAAAATCGACATAAATCACCATACCGACTATTCAAGCATCGGAAATACCAGATCATTAATAGAAAGAAGTTAGAGGGTGAGAAACAGAAAGAACGTTAGAATAGAAGAAGAAGATCACAACATAACATAATCAGAATAAACACGAACCTCACAGCGGAATGAATAAAATATATTATATAACATAACTTTGAAATACAAAATTGTAATTGTACTTACATATATCATCAGAGTACATCACATATATATCATACCGACTCTATATAGATCTTACATTGAAGTCTCCTGCTCCAAGATCCTCCAAGTATATCTAAAAAATCCCGACAACTTGACTGCCTGTACAAATTTGGGAACCCAAGAGTTTAGGGTAAAACAAAACAAAATAAACTCTGGGCTAGTCATGGGACTAGTGTGAGTAAACTCCAATCATTTCGGTTAATTTTTCACAATCCTTTTCAAAGAAATGGTAATTGTAAGACCGATCCACACATAAACACAGATATTTTTTAATATTATGATAACCCAAAACATTCTTTTAAAATAATATTATTCTAATATGATAAAAGTGTCTAATATAAGTAAATAACAATCTAGTAGAACGCTTGCATCTCATGCTCCACATACATAATATACAATCAAAACCACAGGCTCTTATTGGGGAATGTATTTCCAACTATGACAAGTTACGAAGCCACCTTCCGATTAGTGTACACTAGAGGGGATACAATGGAGTTCAACAAGAACATCATGCAACTCGGCCACATATGACCGGCTATTCGTATCGCTTGAATGTTCCGAATATATTGTCACCCTACGGTTGGTATACCAACATGACCTTTCCCGGAGATACAGAAGCGAAAGAAGAACAAAAATGAATATTCTCTAGGTGGTGACAATATATTATAACAACCCTCCCGGAATGGACCTAAATTTCGACCTAGAAGAGGACCATCAAAATTTAGAGCCATCCTAAACAGGTCGTTGGTTCCTATAGGGAGTTCATTTGCACATATAATAATAACATATACTTCGAATGGAAATCTCATACAACGGAAAGAGAAAATATAATACCAAAAATAAGATGTACCATTTACTTCAAAACCACAGAAATACACAGTTGCAGTTACATTGGTTCAATAGGTGCATCATATAGTTCATTCTTATAAGATTCCAAGAGATGTAAATAAATAACTGCTAATAATATCATAATAACTTCATCTTCTTCATCGGCTTCAATCATGACCTTATCCATGGCTTTACCCCACCTACTGACTTGTTGGATATTAAGGAGAGGGGGTCAGAACATAAAGTTCTGTGTCACTGAAATAAAGTGTTATGTCCATACCCTATATTTTTAGTAGGTCACATATGTCAAGATATGTCTATGAAGCACACAACAAACATCAAGTTTCTAACCAATGGGGTGGATATCCAAGTCAATCTCCCATAAATGTTTTTAGAGTAAAGACCCAAAGAAGTGGCATTCTCGGTCACTTATGACCCTATAAAGGGTGGATTTTTATGATCTCTTATAATCCTAAGGCAAACCCCTAGCCCTTTCAGACCCCGTCGTAGTACGTCAACATTCTTAAATCTATTATCTCATTTGTGATATGAGAATTAGTATTGCGAACGTTACTACTTAATTTATATTACTCGGTAAGACACCTATGTCACTTTAGACTTCCCTTAGATAGTTGGTGAGCATGCAATTGCCACATATCCTTTAAATTACCAATCTGTCCCTAGTTAAACCCTTACAAGCTTCTAGAGGAAGTGGACATCCCCGTGAACTACCCTACTCCATTACAGTTTTATGCCTAATCACTTTTATAGAAGGAGGACCGAAAGACCTACCTCAAATCTAGTAAGGGAGGGTCTGTAACACCCCACTTCCATTAATGTCACTCACAAAGGAAATGCATTAACTTTCATGGAGCATTTTAAGTGTGTATAGAACAGAAACTTGACAACAAGACAGATATAAACAGTACTAAAACTTTAAAACTTTATTTCATTACAGCGGAAAATACGTAAGTTTGACTACATCATCAAAACCAGAGTCAAAGTACACAATATCCATCTTGACTAAATCAAAGTACATAAATTGAAAGACATAATCCCCAATACAAAATTGCCATAAATAAAAGAGAGGCTGAACTTTACTTCAGCGATCCAAGCAGTCTTCTAAAAGTAAGAAGCACAGCTGTCCAAAATCAAGCTCCAATGGTGCTAGTTCCAACCTGAGCACCTGGGGGGGGGGGGAAGGAAGAAAAGAGGAGGAAACAAAGCGGGTCAGACATAAAGTCTGGCGAGTGCGATAACTTTAACAATATAATTACCAAAGTAACTAGGCTAAGGCATAATTGAAAAAAATCAGGAAATGACCATGAACCATTGAGTATGGCAGAGTAAACAAGGAAACAAGATAAACTAAGATAACGTTAAAGCACACCTAAACCACTATAGGATAATTACTATACTGCACCAACACTATAAGATAATTGCTATACTGCACCACCTCTAGTCACCCTAAGGTTGATCCCTCCTACAGACTTAATAATGATATTGGTAGTTTCGTGCACCCCTAGCTGCCTTCATAGGTGCCGCCTGCCCCTATCTCCACTAGGTGTACCCACCCAAGCGATCGGCTCCCTAACTCGTAGATACCCGTGCTGGCCCCACAGTGGCGTGTATCACTCCCCAAAGTGGCAACCTGATACCACAAATAATGCACGGCTTATACCTACATGAGGCAACGTCTTACCTACCTGCTCGGGTCCACACACGCATATAAACCCATTGGACTTGCGTTGCCACCGCTAACCTGGTTTGGCCTCTTACAGTCAAGCCCAGTATGTGTGTCCCGTCCTCGACTTGGGTCGAGCCCACAAAAGATACTTATGGGTTACTGGTTGAAATGGGCCCCCATTATTTGACACAAGCTATCCACCTAAGCTTGGTTCCCTCTAGTATATCCCACTTAAACCACTTCTTATTCATGTTTACTTACATGTTTCAAATTTTGGTTAAGTATTTCTAATCGTATTTCAAATGCCACCCAAGGCACCCACTAGATTCCATGTGCCACCCAAGGCACCCACTTAACCCCCTCATGTCCCACTACATGTTTATCTGGTTAAGTGTTTCTTAATTCGTTAAGACCGTAACCTCATAATGACCTCTCACATTAGACTGGCATTTGTGGCAGTTGGATTTGACGGGCGGGTCCGGGCAGTCTTACACCACAAAAGAGCCTAACCTCGTGTCTTTACAATTGTTACGTATTTAATTTATGCTTAAGACCTCCCACATTAGACTGGCATTTGTGGCAGCTGGATTTGCTGGGCGGGTCCGGGCAGTCTTACACCACAAAAGAGCCTAACCTCGTGTCTTAGAGGATTAATTACTCCTAATTAATCATTCCCCAATTTGAATTACTTTCCCTATTCAAATTATCAATTAATTCCAAATTTAACTATGGCCATAATTGACTCAATCATGTCCATCTATTTATGGTATGTAAAATCATACCAATTTTCATCACAAATTTATTTTATGCCTTTTAAGGCATTTATGCCAATTAAATATTTTAATATTATCCCCTTTTACCCCACGTTGTACGTTCTTCGTTTAATGTAAAATATACGTTAGACTCGAGTAGTCTAACTCATGGAATAAAGAGAAAACTTCACAACATACATATAATTAAAACTAAATCTAAACATAAGGGGTGAACTTGCATGTGTGAATGATGTTCTACATCTAAAACTTGCATAGGCCAAAGTTACAACTTGCATAAAACTACATATGTCATAGACCCAAATCTAAAGGTGTGAACTTGTTAGGATAATGGTCACAAACTTGCATAAATTATGTATTTCATAGATCTACGTCTAAAGGTGTAAACTTACATAGGCAATAACCACAAACTTGCATGACATGCTTCATATTCAAACACATGTATTCATATAAACTTGCATATGTGGTTTATGCAACATAACAATGGTATAAACTTACATCTAAACATGTAAACTAGCATGTAGAATTCGGCATATAACTCACACATGTCATAGCCTAACTTTAGATCTAAAATAGATGTCATGAAGCATGTAAGGTTACATATAATTTTCCCCAACTTGCATATGATTCATGTCTTGATAAAAATCTAAATTTGCATACATACTTATGTGTTAGCCTACTTTGTGAACTAGGCTACACAAAGAGCAAATAGTGAGAAAGACACCAATCGGTTCAGATCCGAGGAAGATAGCGTAGGAGGTAAGTAAAGATCAAGAACGCAGAGATCACATTGGATCGGATCGGAGAGATACGTCAGCAATATCGAAGGATAGCAAGTGGACTCATCGGTTCGGAGCAGTGGAATACGTCATCAACATTAGACAACAAATGGCCTTATCGGATCAGATCAGAGGAGTATGACAGCAACATCATAAAGCAGGTGGCTTCATCGGATCGGATCGGAGGCAGCCGATCCGAACCCTTTTCTCTGAGCTTGTGACCGTTGTTGCACACACTTCCTGAAGACTCGGACCAAGCATGACCATTTCTCCCACGATCTCCTACCAAATCAATGCGCTGTCACCATCTGGAAGCCTCCGAACCCGACTCTTATAGGATGGGTGCCACGCAGTTCCGAACCGGAGCCACTTCGAAGAGATTTTTCACCTATAAATACACCATATAGAGGCATTTGAAAGGATCTTTTGGCAAATTCTCAGTTCTAACTTCCTCCATAGCCGAATTTCATAGCTACATTCAGATCAAAATCGTCTCTTAAAGTCTATTTTCTAGAGATTTGAGTGAGTTTATGCATTGTAATTGTGAAATTGGGTGAGAGTCATTGTTGTATTTGTATTTAAATCATCAATTAAAAGAAAACAAAGTGAACGTAGGCTCATTAACGCCGAACCACTATAAATCGTGTGTTCTTTGTTGCTTTTTGATTCTATTTCATTGAAATCATAATTAATTTGGGTGTTAGAACCAATTTTTGGTCTAACATTTTGGTGCTTTCACTGAGAACCTTTTGAATTCTCAGCCTTTTCGGGATTATCATTCTACTATTTGGACCTTCAAGTTGAAAGAAGTTAATCCCTTCTCTCTGATATCTTTCAGTACTTGTTGACTAACCGCTGAAGAATCAAGTGTTATGGCTAAGATCAAAGGAAAAGAAGTGCAAGGCGCTAGGGGAAATGATTCCAGAGAAGATCAGCAAGCTATCGTGTTAACAAGGTCATGTGCTCAAAGCTCTGGAACATATCACTCCAATCAGGAGGATCCGAACTGGGTGCAAGGCACCGATCCGATCCGATCTGATGAGGTTGGGGGCACACATTCTCTCCATCCGAATCGCCCCGACCAGGCTGCTATGAACCGATCCGAACAGAATGAAGCTAGAACTTCTACTCGAGCTCCCTCCAACGCTCCGATTCCAGCCACGATGACCAATGTTCAGCCTGATCCATCTGCACCCATTACTCAGGGAGATTTTTCACGTTTTCTTGACATACTTCAGAGCACCAAAGAAGCATAGGAAGCCCAAAGACGTGACAACCTTCACATGCAGGAAAACATGATCACTATGGGTAGAGAACTACAGGAGCTCCGGAGGCAGAAGTCTCCTTCCCCGACACGCCGTCTTACTACAGATGTTTTGTCTTCTTCGGAGGAGGAACGCCCTCGCGAGAGGAGGCCGCTTGAACAACCTCAGAACCTTGATCAATTGACTTTTGGATCTTTGGGATTCCGAGAAGACGCTGCTCGTGCATTGGGCCCTGATGACCCGAACCTACAACAGCCTATGTTGCTACCCATGCGCGGATCCCACGTCTTGCCCAGGGATCCTAATATTACCAACCCCACGCCGCAACAACTTCTCCAACCTCTATCTCCTGAGATCGACCGGGAACACAGAGAGCAACATAGAGCAGCTGCCTCCAGAAACAGGAGGTTATCCCCTGATCAGGAACCCAGGGGTAATCCGAACATCAGATCAAGAGAGCCTGTGCAGACATTAACAAATGCCAATGTATGGGCAATGGTGCGCAAGATCATGTCCGAAAGCCGGCACTATACTAATGAAGATTGGGGCATTGAATGAAGTCATACCCCCTATACAGATGACATACTGAATTTCCAGTTCCCCAATCGATTCAACTTGCCTCAGATGGATCGATATTCAGGAAGAACAGACCCAGGGCAACATTTGATGAGACATGCATAGTTCATGAATGCGGCAGCAGCCCTGGACACCGTAAAATGCAAAGCTTTTCCAATCTATCTGGAAGATGTAGCGTTGATGTGGTTCACTCGACTTCCTCCTCGGTCGGTATCAAATTTCACAGAATTGAGTGAGCGCTTCATGAATCAGTTTCGAATCCATGCCCAAAAGTCCAAGACCGTTATAGAATTGTCACGAATTAAACAGGCCCCAGGAGAATCTTTGAAGTCATATTTGGATCGCTTCAACCTGGCCGTCACCGAAGTTAGTGATCCCCATGAGCCCACTATCCTGATGGCCTTGATAGAAGGGGTAGATCCTGATACAGAGTTTGGGGATTACTTGGCTGGAAAACCACCTCCTACTAGAGAACTGTTCTGTGAAAAGGCTAATGTCCGCTTAAGGCGAGAAGAAGCTAAGGCAATTCGAAAGAGAAAGTCCGAAGGGGCCTCGAAGGAGGGTGTCCAGAGTAACATTGCTGTGAAACAATCTGGTGACAGTTCAGGGAAGGTGGAAGTAAATGTTGGCAACCAGAGTGGTGGTAATAGCAACAGAAATGGGAACGACAATAGAAGGAACAGAAACCGAGGTAATAGCTCTAACAAAAGACCTAGATTCCAGACTTTTGAAAATTACACGCCGTTAAATGATACGTTGGAGAACATTTATTTGGATACATACAGCATATTGCAGTACAAAAAACCACCACCCAGAGTATCTACAGAGAAAGAGATTGAAACAGGAAAGTTCTGCTTGTTTCATGGTACGCACGGTGATTCCACCAATGAGTGCCGTCATTTGAGGGATATCGTCGAAAAGTTGCTGCGAGAAGGGAAGTTGGATGAGTACCAAGGCCGCCCCAAGGGACAGGGGGCAAGGGGGACAAGCCCCGAACTAAGACCAGCCTGCTTCAAAACCTACAACTTAGCAAAAAGGTAAGAGGATCATCATTAACTCTATTATAGGCGGACCTCACCTACTTGGTCGTAGTTTTAAAGCAATGAACCAGTACGTCAACGCCGCCAAGCATTTTGAAGTAGGAGATTGCAGTAGCCCTGAAGACGTCATTCCAATAAAACAACAAAAAACTATGTCAGATGATGTCATATTCTGAAATAGAGATGATTTTGGAGTTCAATCTCCAACCGACGATCCATTAGTGATTACCACGACAATTGGCTCTGCCTTAGTCCATAAAGTGTTAGTGGACAATGGAAGCTCGGTTAATTCCTCTTCAAGAAAGCTTTCGAACAAATGAGGCTCGAAGCAAAAGACTTAAAGCCATGTCAAGGATGGATACGTGGCTTTAACGGAGTATCTATAGCTCCGATGGGTTTTGTGGAATTACCAGTCACTCTAGGACAGGGAGATCGCCAGAGAGTAAGGATCCTGCCGTTTGTAGTTTTGGATTTGGAGTCACCTTACAATCCCTTCCTAGGCCGACCGGCCCTTGCCGAATTTAGGGCATGTATTGCGCCTTGGTGCTTGCTGCTTAAATTCCCGACTGACTCAGGAGTTGGGACGATGAGGGGCGACCAAGCTATGGGACGAGCTTGTTACGTGGAAGAGTTAAAGATGTTAATGAAGGGGTTGAACATGAATGCTAAAGATGATTCCGCCCCTCCAAAGAAGGCCACAGCATAACAACTAAGGGGTCCTGTCCCAAGAGAGTCGCCCTCAGACGTACTAGAGGATATAGATCCCAGAGAGGATAGAGAAACCGGGGACAAGAAGGCAACTCCCAATGAAATAACAGTTTATATACCTATTGATGAAGCGGATCCAACAAAAGTACTAAAGATCGGCTCGCAACTGGATCCAGTTAGAGCAAGGGAATTGGCTGATTTTTTAAAGGCAAATCTGGACGTGTTTGCCTGGACTCACGCTGACATGTGTGGAATTTCGCCTACCATTATGAGCCACTCTTTGTGTATTAATCCAAAGCACCCACCAGTCAAGCAGAAGAGACGGATGTTGGGCCCAGAGCGGTCAGCAGCTTTGAAAGAATAAGTAGAGAAGTTAAAAGGTAACAGATTCATTAAGGATTCGAAATATCCTGACTGGATATCGAATCCTGTCCTGGTCAAAAAGTCAAACGGGAAGTGGAGAACGTGCATTGACTTTTCTGATTTAAACAAGGCTTGCCCATAGGATAGCTTTCCTCTTCCCAGAATTGATTAACTAGTAGATTCGACAGTCGAGCACGAACTTTTATCCTTTATGGACGCTTATTCCGGGTACAATCAAATTCCCATGCACATACCAGATCAAGAGCATACAAGCTTTATCACAAACTTGGGATTGTATTATTACGTCGTAATGCCGTTTGGATTAAAAAATGCGGGAACCACGTATCAGCGCCTATTCAACCGCATGTTTTACAATCAAATCGGGAAAACCATGGAAGTTTACGTGGATGATATGCTCGTGAAATCCAAGCAATCTCCCGATCATACAAAGGACTTAGCAGAAATGTTCGGCATACTACGAAGTTATGGGATGAAGTTGAACCCCTTGAATTGCTCTTTTGGCGTGGCATCAGGCAAGTTCCTTGGCTTTATCGTGAGTTCCAAAGGAATTGAAATCAATCCGGACCAAATAGCAACAATCCGAAATATAGAGGAGCCGCAAAAGATTAGGGATGTTCAGAGCTTAGCTGAGAAGGTTGCAGCAATGGGCAGGTTCATCTCCAAAGCAACAGACAAGTGCATACCTCTCTTTGATCTCATAAAACGGGGAAAGCGAAATTTTGAGTGGACTCCCGACTGTGTGGAGGCCTTCCAAAATCTGTTGGATTTCTTATAAAAGCCTCCAATATTATCAAAGCCCGTGGAACACGAGGATTTGTTCGTCTACTTGGCAGTATCATCTCATGCCGTTAGTGCAGCATTAGTACGTGAAGAGGATAAAGTCCAGAAACCTGTGTATTACGTAAGCAAAAAACTAGCTGCTGCAAAACGTAACTACCCAAAGATAGAGAAGCTTGCTTATAGCCTCTTGATTGCTTCCCGCAAACTCTGCCATTATTTTCAAGCACACCCAATAGTCGTGTATACTGACCAACCTTTGAGACAAGTGCTGCAGAAACCCGAAGCATCGGGGCGATTACTTAAATGGAATATCGAGCTGAGTCAATGTGATGTGAACTTTCAGCCACGAATATCAACAAGGGGACAGGCCTTGGCTGACTTTATAGCCGAATTTACAATTCCTGAAGAGGAAACGGTGGGTGACAAGGTAGTTTCTTTGGATCGAGAACTAGAGCTTAGTCCGTGGAAATTATATACGGACGGAGCCAAGAATGATAGAATGTTCGGCGCTGGAGTTGTTTTGATAACTCCTGAAGGACGATCTATCTACTATGCATTACGATTAGAGCTTGCTGCTACTAACAATGATTCCGAGTATGAAGCCCTGATTGCCGGGCTGAAACCCGCCAAAGATTTGGGAGTGAAGACACTAGATATATATTGCGATTCCAAGATAGTTGTATGTCAAGTTCAGAAAGAATTTGCTGCTAAAGGACCCCGACTTATCACTTATCTCAAAAAGGTGAAGGAATTATTGGAAGGTTTGGATCATTATAGCATAACACACATTCCGAGAGCGGAAATTCAGAAAGCAGATCGACTGGCGAAGCTGGCAAGTTCTGATAATCTTAAAGAAACCGAAATGGTTCCGATAGAGGTGTTGGATTCACCAAGTTTAGACCTAATGGAAACAGAGCTAGCCTTGGAAATCGAACCAGAAAGAGAATCCCGGATGACGTCAATTAAGAATTTTCTCAAAAATGGAACCCTCCCGTTGAAAAAGAGCGAAAGACGAGCTGTAAGACGTAAGGCCACAAGATACGTTTTACATGACGACGTCCTTTATCGTCAAGGGTTTTCAATGCCCCTGCTACGGTGTATCGCACATGACGACATCAAATGTGTACTGTAAGAGGTGCATGAAGGTGAGTGTGGAGATCACACTGGGGGCCAAACCCTAGCAAAGAAAGTGTTACGGTATGGATATTTCTGGCCTACCGTGAACAAAGACGCGGCTGATTATTCACGACGCTGCGATAGATGTCAAAGATATGCCAAAGTTCCCAGAGCGCCTCCGACTCAGCTCAAGTCAATGGTAAGTCCATGGCCGTTTGCTATGTGGGGAATTGACATTATTGGAGTGCTACCTATTGCCAGAGGAGGATCTAAGTACGCGATCGTTGCCATGGACTACTTCACAAAATGGGTGGAAGTAGAACCTCTAACAACCATCACGGCGAGGAAGGTGATTAGTTTTGTAGTCAGAAACATTATTTGTCGATTCGGGATCCCGAAGACTATCATAACCGATAATGGGACGCAATTTGACAGCATCGAGTTCAAAAACTTCTGCCCGAAATATAAGATTGATAAACGATACATTGCAGTAGCTCATCCGCAGTCAAATGGACAGGTCAAAGCCGTAAATAAAGTCATTAAATCAATTCTAAAGAAGCGGCTGAAGCAGGCCAAAGCCAGATGGGTAGATGAGTTGCCACTAGCTTTATGGGCCTATAGGACGACCTTTAAGACGACTACCGGCCATACTCCCTATTCACTTTCCTTTGGGTCTGAAGCGGTGATCCCGGTAGAATTGGAAGTCCCTTCTCATCGAGTTGCGTACTATGACCCGATGACGAATAAAGCGCTCCTCCTAGAATCTCTTGATATGATTGAAGAAAAAAGAGATGAAGCCGACTTGCGTGCCTCAAGACATCGACATCAAGTAGCACGTTATTATGACCGGAAGGTTCGTCTCAAAACCTTTGAACCAGGAGACCTAGTACTTTAGCGAGTCTTCCCGCCTTCAACCCAATTGGGTCCAAAATGGGAAGGACCATACACCATCCAACGGAAGCTTGATACAGGAGCGTTCAAGCTAACGACCGTGGACGGTGAGGAGATTCCCAGAGCCTGGAACGCTTAGCACCTACGACGATATCTGAGCTAAATATGAAATGTCATTTCTTTTGTTTTCATAAGATATGTAAGAGGCACGACTTGCCTTAAAAAGTCTGTTTATGTGAAAAAAAGATTATAAAGTGGATGTAGGCTACGACTTAGCCGAACCACTATAAAAATATCGTGTGTCATTTACTTTCCTGCATTATCTATATCTTCAACAATTATCCTATTATGACTGTGAAACACGAAATGTTAAATTAAAATTTGGAAAGTTGGAGATGACCTATATGCAGGAACAAACAAAACGACTGTTTGTACGATAAGACATAGAAGAATGGGAAGACGACATTCTTAACTCTAACTCTCTAGAATCGAGAGAGAGTATAAAGGACGGGAAGACGACGTCCTCTGAGGCGTGAAGGTGCACCCAGATGAGAGACCGCCTGAACGAGAACTCTAACCTGGATATGAGACAGGAAAGTATAAAGATGCCAGAAAGAACATGCATCAATGACAAAAGGAATATGGCCCCGTCAAAGAATCGGGGACATTTGGATTTTTTAATTTAATTTAATCTTGAATAGTACTTGCTTAGTTATCCAAGATTGACTGGGGGCATACATGTGCACACATACCCCCCCACCATGACTTCATTACATAACTTTAGTATGACATACTTTTGTATTTTCACTTAAGTGCTGAATTAACGACTATCAGACATTGCAGGAAATAAACTATTTTTATTTACAAACGTGTGAGTTTGTACAAGGAAAACAAGCAAAAAAGAAGATGCGAGGGCCGCACTCGCTGCAATAATTGCGAACCAATTAAATGCCAAAATAAAACGAAGCACTTCATCATTTGGGCTTTGGATCGGACTTGGATTTTTTGGTAGCTTTCTGAGTAGCCTTAGCTTCCTTTTCAGCTTCGGTCATAACGCGTTTCAACTTTTTCTTCCCTGTAACCAAAGTGCTAGAATCAGTTGATTTTTCCCAGGAGTCGGAACGCTGGAATCAAGAGAAGACTTTTTAGCAAGCTCTTCTGTAATAGATCTAGTTGAAAGCTTAACGACTAGCTTTGATCCAGGATCCATCACTGCAAGAGGCTTAAGGCTTTCGGGGTCCAGGTCTTCAACTTTTAGCTCCATACGTTTATCTTGTTCGGCTTTCATTTCAGCCAAAGTGATGTCATCAGCGCTTTTTGAATCCCCGACTATAGCCACATCAGGGTCTTCCTCATGACCCTCGCTACCGCCATCATCCTTCAAGGCGTCTATCATCTCGTCATCATGAGGAGCATCAGCCTTGGACAATTCAGCTCCCCCTCCTGACTCTGCTGAGGCAGCCTTATCCTTTTCTCCTTGAGCCTTCTCCGCGGATTTTGCTCCGGTGGTTGTTCCCTGAGGCACGTCTGTCTTCTCGGTCGGTTCAACACCTACAGAATGAGAAGCAACAGTTATCAACTCAGGAGAAAATAAAGGATCCTTCATCGATTGCTCGATAATGTGTTGAAAGGTGGAGACAGCTTTGACGAATTGGGGTGAAAAGGTAGAAATACCTTCCGATGATTTCTCATCTAGAGTGACTGCCGTCTCTGACGCCGTCTCGGGTATGGGGGATAAAAGAGATGCCTGAGGGATCCCCGGGTTTTCGGGGTCATATCCCTCAACTTCAGAAGTTTCAGCGACAGTAGAAGAAGAACCAGCCTCAAGGATATTCTTCTGTTTGGCCCTCCGCTTCTCTTCCTCCATAGCAGCAGCGATGAGGCGACACCCCTCGGCCAGACGTGCCGGCTCATCATCTCTCAGATATTTTTCCATAAGCTTGTCTTCGTCGACGGAGTCTACCTTGAGTTCGTCTTTCTCCCATTCGATAATTTGGCTCCATACATGAACCAAGGTAGTCGGATAATCTTCAATCCAAGAGATGTTTTGGTGACGAATTATATGCACGAAGAATTCGATTAGTAATTCGCCAAAACCATGCACTTCTTCCTGGGCCTCTGACAGCTGCTTGCGGGTCTCTTCGGCGGACTTGATAACACTTTCCACATTACCCTCCGCTAGGGCTGCCCTATTCTCGGCCTCCATCAACTTGGAAGCCAAGTCAGCATTTCTCTTCTCCAATTCAGCGTTCTTTCTCGCTAACTCGGCTTTTTCTCGCTCAAGAGAATTGTAAGCAAGTTGCATTTTGGCGTTATTCGATTTAGCATCTTCTGCTTGCTTTTTCAACTCTAAGCGCTCTTGGCTATGAGATTCTAGCAAGTCATGATAACACTTCTGTAACTCTTCAAATTGCTGTTTAAAGTTTGTAGCGTCTCGTTGAGTGATTACAAGTTAGGCCTGTGTGTCCTCAAGGTCCTTCTCCAAATTTTTCAAGGCCTTTGCGTCGGCATCTGCAGTCTTTTTCATTGATTCAATATCCGTAATTAGAGTTCGAATGATTCTGGAGAGGTTACACGAATACTTGAGCATCTCCGAATATTGTTTTTCGAATGCGTCAATTTTTCCTTTGGCCTCGTCTGCCCATCTCAAGGAAATAGGCTCGAGAGCAGGTAAGAAAGTCATATTTTCAAAATAGTGGTCGAGGAACTACTTCTCCAGATATGCCCGCTTAACTTTAGCTTTAGCATCCAATGGTGGAGGTGCCCAGTATGCTAGCTCAGTATCCTTATGTTTAGTGGGCACAATGGCCGCCTCACCCTTCCTTGGCCGCTTATCAGAAACCTTATACTTGTCGCGTGAGTCGGTATCTTTCGGCGGGCTCCTTTCCTTACTGCGTTTGTCTTGAGGAGAAGTTTGGTCTTTTGGCTGCGATGTGTCTTCTCCTCGATGACCTTGGTAGCTTTTGTATTATTCTGGATCCGACCGAATGGGGGAGCGAGAGCGCGAGGTCCGCGACTGATAAGAATCGTGAGGCCTTCTGTCCCCTCTGCCCCAGCTTTCGCGGCGATCATGCTCGACATCGGAAGGGGGTCTAGTCATGTTGCGACGTATTTTTCTAACGTCATAGTTAGGGTGAGACATTGTACCTACGCAACAATGTAAGTGGAATTCAGAGTCAGTATTCTCATGAGAAGTAAGTGCTGTGAAGTGTGGTGTTATTGTGTTAAGTGCATCCTAAGTGGTGTTCCCCCCGACAAACCCGATTCCGAAGCCAAGCCAGCGCGAGTGGGCTCTTTGGCCTTAACAGGAGTAGTCTCCTTTGAAGAAGTAAAAACTAAAGGATTTATGCCAAAATCCTCTAAAGTATAGATAGTTTCAGGTAGGGGGAGATCTCCTAAGCCCTGAAATGTAGGATCATCGATAGTAGGGGCATCTCCCTGGGAAGCGTCTGTTGGAAGTTCTTTAGGAGATAGTGATTTCTCAGGAGAAATAGCATCCCCAGGGACGATGCACCCTTCTCGGTGCTTTTCGGCTATGTTGGTCAGCTCATCGTCTTGAGTTGAAGATGGAGAAGGTGAAGTCCGAAGAGGTATTCTTGGACTTTTCGATCCCTCGCCCGTTTCAGGAATTATGTCCACTGGGGGGATGTATACATATGGACCCGACCCGTGACCTATGCTACGGGTAATGGACAATAGCCCGTGATGGTGGAGGTATTCATCCTTAAGGACTTCATCGATGGTAAGAAATTTTTGATCACCATAGAGGAGCCGATGCATCCGATCAAAGTACACTTGACCCGATATTTGTTTTGGGTCATCAACTGCAAACAAAACAGAAAGCAAGTTAGTGTATGGGCATGAACGTTCAAAATTGAGATCTATAAAATCAATGCTTTACTTAATTTTGTCCATTTCCTGGTGCATCCTGGCTGTTGCCTTATATAAAACCATTCTAGCTTGGAATCGCCGGCCTTGCTGCTGAATGGTGTTGAAATGATTTTCCTTTTTGGGACTGATTCAAAGTAAGAGAAGGAAGGAGTTTCTCGAGTCCAATGCTTGAAATTATAAAAAAAGTGAACATCGTCGAAAGTGAGCTCTGTACCTAAAATCTCTCGGTATGCTATGTATAAGGTATATAAGTAAGCATAGGAGTTGGGACGTAGCTGCATGGGGGCAATCCGCATCTGTCTTAGAAAGTCAACAACAAAAGGCGGAAATGGTGGAATTGCCCCAACCATACACATCAATCGGGTAATTGCCATAAATCCTTCTGGGGGATTGTGAGGATGGCCAGTTTTCGATGGCACTAGAGTATCCCTTTTTAGTATCCCGTGCTTTAAACATATGTGAACAAGTCTATCATCGTCGATCGTTGATTCAATGGAGTCTATGGGTGATTCCAAGATAATGGCAAACTCAAATTCGTCAGGAGCTCGATTATCTCCAATCCCTCCTTCCTCCTTATAGCCCAGAGAAACTTCGCTATCGGAAGGCGTTTCGTTGTTATGCGTTCCTACTTCATAATCTGGGCCCTCGTCGTCCCATTCAGGGTCTGAAGAAGAAGATATGTCATCAATGGTAACTTTTTCAGAAGTTTCCACAACTTTCGTCTTCTTTGCCAATCTAGATGAACGTCTTTCGGCCATGATCACTAGACTATCGAAGAAATAATAGCAAGAATTAGAGTAAAGTTGCCTGTGTCCCCTGTGTGTGTATGTGAACTAAAGTGTGTGCTATGTGTAACAAAAATGCAGAGAAAACATATGAAAGCGTGATATGAAGATTCAAAGAAGTAATAATGTGTCAGAATTGTTCTTGATGTTTGTCATGTTCGAAAGGCGCTATCCTAACTGTTCATCAAGTTGAAGGCTATGCCAAGCATTGATTAAGATAGTTGAAAAAATTCTTGCACATTAAGTTAGGCTGTTTCAGTTCGTTTCAGATATCTGTATTGGGATCGGATCGAAGGGCAAAGTCATGTTTCGATCGGAAGCGGACGTACCTACCCGGTGAGTTAAACAAGATCGGCTCGGATGTAGGCTTTCAGAGCGGATCGGATCAGCTTGAGTAATCCTTCTTCTCTTTGTCTCTTATTCCCATCCGATCTGACCAGGTAAGTTTTGTTTTCCCTTTATTTTTGCCTTTTTCTACTCCGACCCGATCTTGTAAACACCATCTGATCCGACCAGATGGGTTTTGTTTTCTTTTTTTTGGCCTTTTTCTGCTCCAACCCGATCCGGTCTTATATGCACCTTTCCCTTTCCTTCACTCCAACGCTTCTCCACCCGAACCGATCCCAGTTCCTCTCCTCTTCTTCATCTTCCCCATTTTCCACCTCGCCTAACCCATACCGAACCCAACTCCATTTCATAAATCCCTATTGATTCCCAGCACTTACGTGCTCAAGTGGACTGTAGAACCCAAATTCTTCCTCTCGACACCTCGAGGTAGTGACAAGAGCCACCAACGACGACGACGAAGAGAGAGAGGGCGGCGGCGTTGGAATTAAACGCGCACCATGTTCTAATCATCCAGTTTTACCACAAATTTAAATTGAAAACGATTACACCAAAGTGATTCGAGATATTAAACCTACCTAGTTGTTTAATTTAAGGAAGAACGAGAGAGTTTCGGGGTTTTGGAGTTTATGGGTTTCGATGCAGAGTCAGTTTATGCGGAGTGATAAAAGAAGAAGAGGAAGAAGAAGACGGGTGGGATACTTATATGAAATTAAGGTGACCACTCGTATTCCCGTTCGGACCGAAAGTTAGGCCCACTCGTGCATTACAGCCTGTTAACCCACTGATGAGCGGTACAGAAGGGGAATCTATTCGGATCGGAGTCCGAACCGAAGAAGATTATACATATGGACTTGTCGTGCAGGATGAATTTGAAGAAAAGTAAAGAAAAAGCTTACCTGGAGGAATCGCTGGACATTAAACAAAAGTTCTCAAAGTTGTTTGAAAATGAAGAAAGTAATTCATAAGGATTGTGGATATATATAAGCAGCAAAAGCCACGACCTTATGAAGCGACACGACACTACAAGTAAATGGAGGCGATCACTCAATGATTCTAATTCAAAGAATGTTCTGTAAATTGCTTCGAAGCACACTTTATTTTAAATAAGAGTGCACTTTGAGGGGGCAAAATGTTATCCTACTTTGTGAACTAGGCTACACAAAGAGCAAATAGTGAGAAAGACACCAATCGGTTCGGATTGGAGGAAGATAGCACAAGAGGTAAGTAAAGATTAAGAATGCAGAGATCACATCGGATCGGATCAGAGAGATACGTCAGCAATATCGAAGGATAGCAAGTAGCCTCATCGGTTCGGAGCGGAGGAATACGTCAGCAACATTAGACAACAAATGGCCTCATCGAATCGAAGGAGTATGACAACAACATCATAAAGTAGGTGGCTTCATCGGATCGGATCGGAGGCAGCCGATCCGAACCCTTTTCCCTGAGCTTGTGACCGTTGTTGCACACACTTCCTGAAGACTCAGACCAAGCATGACCATTTCTCCTACGATCTCCTACCAAGTCAATGCGCTGTCACCATCTGGAAGCCTCCGAACCCGACTCTTATGGGATGGATGCCACGCAATTCCGAACCGGAGCCACTTCAAAGAGATTTTTCACCTATAAATACACCATCTAGAGGCATTTGAAAGGATCTTTTGGCAAATTCTCAGTTCTAACTTCCTCCATGGCCGAATTTCATAGCTACATTCAGATCAAAATCGTCTCTTAAAGTCTATTTTCTAGAGATTTGAGTGAGTTTATGCATTGTAATTGTGAAGTTGAGTGATAATCATTGCTGTATTTGTATTCAAATCATCAATTAAAAGAAAACAAAGTGGACGTAGGCTCGTTAATGCCGAACCACTATAAATCGCGTGATCTTTGTTGCTTTTTGATTCTATTTCATTGAAATCATAATTAATTTGGGTGTTAGAACCAAATTTTGGTCTAACATTATGATTTATCATATGAATCAACATACCCAAACTAGCATATGAACAACATGGTGATTCGATTATACATAAGCCAATCATAAAATTACAACATAGATGATCACAACTTTACAAGATAGCATCGTAGAATTTACAACATAAACATCACAATTTTACTACATGAATAATTCACATCATATCCAAATAATCCACATAATAACTCAATCCAATTAATTTGCTAATTATTTTATTAAAGTTATCGAACTCACTACTCAAAGAAGGTCTTGAGTTCTGAATTCTGAGTTTTGAAGTTGTAATAGCTTTCCTTTGATGAAGATTCGTTGTTAGAGTTGAAAAAGATTGAATTTGATTTGCTTTCTTCCTCTCTAATTGGTAGCGGCTATGCTGAGTTGCTAGGTGACGGCATGGAGGCTATGAATCTAATTTTATTTTGATTTTAGGGTTTGAGTCTATAGGTGTTTTTATAGAGTTTAGGATTAGTTTAAGCCGTCCGATCAACCCAGAATTAATCCCAGCCAATCAAAGCAAATCAGAAACCCTAATGAGTCAGCATCTAGTCCTTAACAGGTCATAAATCAATTCTGGCCGGGGGGAGGGGGGCAGGTCGACCCCTAGGTCGACCCTATGGTCGACCTGGCCCGGGCGGGAATTTTCCCGCCTAGCCTGTCTGACTCCGAAATTTTGAATTTTGAAATCTGTTTTGAATTTTCTGAAACTTCCGACGGCCATAACTCCTTTATACGAAGTCCAATTCATGCAAACTCGGACTCTATCTCAACCAGAATTCCGAGACGAACACAATGGCGCAACCCGATTCCCTTATTTCTCACATTTGAGATTAGTTATTCTTTAATTTGTGAACATTAATATTAACAGAAATACGGGGTGTTACATTCTCCACTCCTTAAAGGATTTCGCCACCGAAATCTCCAAGTTAAGGAGAATGCACATCCTAACATCCAAACAACCATCTACTCAATCATCAAACATAGGCATCCATTGTCCTTATAAAATTCCTAATGCTGTATGAACATATGCAAGAAGTGTGTGTATATATGTTCTCTATCTAATGCAAAATCAGGCGGTCTACTGATTCAGTTGACCTCCTTAATGCAAACCATGATAGTGCCATGCGTCCATTATGTTTGCAAGGAACCCTATACATATCATCACTACATGTGTGCACAACCATTCACCAAAATGCAACATCCATATGATAACACAACCATTATACATCCATTAACTTAAATATATACACATATTTATATGCAATATGCAATATGAAATGACTGAGCCGATCTAGTGCCTAAAGTGTGTGTATATGCATCCACGAGCAACCACTAGCAAACACTTGCATCCACATGCATCCATCATACATAACATGTCTCAAACACATGTTTCAACCATAGGATTACCCTATCTAAAGGTCAAAGATACTAGCGAGAGGACATACTAAAGATAAAACAAGTACAAGCTAAGCGATAAAGGAGAAATTAAAGAACATACGCTCGAAAAGAAAAGGGTACAATGAATGCATCTTCTCTTCCGTCTCCCAAGTAGCGTTGCTCTCGTCATCTCCCCATTGCACTTTGACTAGCTTGACCTCTCGATTCCTCAACTTCTTAATCTCCGACCCAAGAATGCACGTAGGAGCTCGTCGAATCGTCGCATCACGCTCGATCTCCACCTCTCTAAGCAAGCTCAGCTCCACCACTTCCGCGGTCTCGTGCAGGCACTTCCTCAAATGTGATACATGGAATACGTTGTGTACACCACTAAGTCTCTCGGGCAACTCCACTCTATAGGCCATCTGCCCAATCCTCTCCTTAATGGGAAATGGGCCTACGAACCTTGGTGCTAACTTCCCAACGGACCCAAAGCGAACGACGTTCCGTAATGGAGACACCTTGACAAAGACCATGTCCCCAATATCAAACTTAAGATTGGTCCTCCTCTTGTCCGCATAAGATTTCTGCCTATCTTGCACCGTCTTCATCCTCCTTCGAATCAAATCGATCTTCTTCGAAGTCTCTCTAATCATATCGGGCCCAAGTAAGATCTTATATGTCGACTCCCACCAACATGTAGGCGAATGACACGGCCGTCCATAAAGAGCCTCGAACGGTGCCATGCCAATGCTAGACTGAAAGCTATTATTATATGCGAACTCTACCAACAGAAGATGTTCTTCCCATATATCTCCGAAGTCTAAGACACACAATCTCAATAAGTCCTCTAGAATACGATTCACCCTCTCGGTATGGCCGTCCATCTGAGGATGATATGCGGTGCTCAAACATAACTGAGTCCGTACCGCATCTTGCAAGCTCTTCCAAAATTCGCTAGTAAAGATAGGATCGCGGTCGCTCACTATGCTAGAAGGAACACTGTGCAAATGAACTATTTCTCAAATGTATACGGAGGCTAACCATGGAGCAGTCCTCTTACTCTTCATGGGAATGAAATGGGCGCTCTTAGTAAGTCTGTCTACCACGACCCAAATCCCCGTATTACCTTTCCTCGATCTCGGTAACCCGTCGGCAAAGTCCATTGAGACACTTTCCCGCTTCCATTGTGGGACCTCCAATGGGTGAAGCAATCCACCGGGCTTCTTTTGCTCTGCTTTTACTTGTTGGCACACCACGCATCTCGCGACAAACTCAGCCACGTCCCTCTTCATACCGGCCCAAAAGTAAACTCGTATCATGTCCATGTACATCTTGTCCCCGCCGGGATGGATGGTCATCTTCGAACGATGTGCATCATCAAGAATGGTCTTCCTTAGGTCCTCGTCTTTTGGTACACAAAGTCTACCGTCCCTACGTAACCAACCCTTATCATCTAGGGTATACCTACGGAGATGGCTCGATGACTCCCCTCTTTTGAGCTTCTCTACTAACTCAACCAACTGTGGGTTATCTCGCTGTGCCTCACCAATCCATCCCAAAAGCGTAGGTCTGACCTCTAAGGATGCTAGTAAATCGGGTACAAAGTCAACGGAAGGTCTAAAGTCAAACGTAGCGATGAACTCTAAACTTCACCGCTCAACAAAAAACGGACTCAAGGACAACCTTTTTCTACTTAAGGCGTCCACCACCACGTTACCCTTGCCAGGGGTATGTGCTATCTCGAAGTCGTTGGATGCTAAGAATTCCATCCACCTTTGCTGCCTTATGTTCAAGTCCTTCTGAGAGAATAAGTAATTTAGCGATTTGTGGTCAGTGAATAATTCGAATTTCTCGCCAAGAAGATAATGGCGCCAAGTCTTAAGCGCAAAAACAATAGCGGCTAACTCTAGGTCATGTGTAGGGTAATTTCTCTCATGCACTCTCAACTGCCTTCCACCATAGGCTATTACCCTTCCCTCTTGCATTAAGACTGCGCCTAGTCTTGTCCCACAAGCATCGGTATAAACAGTAAATGGCTTACTCCCATCTGGCAACATTAAGACTGGGGATGTGGTCAAAGCTCTCTTTAAACGTTGGAACGCATCATCACAATCTATGTCCCATGTGAATACTAGGTTCTTCTTCGTCAAGCGTGTTAATGGAGCTGATATTTTTGCGAAGTCTTTGATAAACTTCCTATAGTAGCCATCCAACCCTAAGAAACTCCTCACCTCGGTAGCATTTTTAGGGACCTTCCAATCTTGGATGGCCACTACCTTTGCGGGATCCGCGGCTATCCCTTCTTTGGAAACCACGTGCCTTAAGAATCGCATTTCCTTCCTCCAAAAGTGACATTTAGAAAACTTAGCTAAGATGTAGGGCATGCTCTTCCTCTTTCTTAGAAAAGTTCAAGATGTCGTCCACAAAGACTACCACAAATTTATTAAGGTACTCCCTAAACACCCTACTCATCAAGTCAACAAAGTATGCAGGGGCGTTTGTCAAACCAAAGGGCATCACAAGCCACTCTATGAAACCGTCTGGAGTCCTAAAGGCAGTTTTGTCTATGCTATCCTCAGCCACTCTCAACTGATGGAAACTCGTGGCTAAGTCCAACTGCGAAAACACTGAGGCGCCAACTAACTGATCGAAGAGATCGTCAATCCTTGGCAGTGGGTGTCTATTCTTCTTAGTAAGCTTATTAAGTTCTCTATAGTCCACACAAAGTCTAAGGGACCCATCTGCCTTTGTGGCAAATACTACTGGAGCACCCCACTCTGATATACTACGTCTGATGAACCCCTTCTCAAGCAACTCCTTCACTTGCTTACTGAGTTCTCTTCTCTCTCTTGTAGCCATGTGGCGCACTGGTAATGCAACTGGCTTTGCATTATCTACTAGATATATTCGAAAGTCTATCTCACGTTTTGGGGGTAAACCCCTCACCGTATCGAAGACATCATCATATTCACGGACTATGGGAACAGAATATAAATCATCATCGGACGCGTCAAGGGATTCTAGGTAGCTAAGTATTACTGGACCTCTATGGTCACAAGAAATATCAAGGGTCTTTCCAAAACGAATCAACAATCTAACTACCCTTCTTTCACAATCTAGGATGGCCCCATATCTAGTTAGCCAATCCATACCTAGAATTAAACCGTAGCCCATGAAGCTAAGAACAAAGGCATTGCATTCAAACTCAACGCCCAAGATAAGCACTCTCAAATCCCGACAAATCATAGAAAGATGAGCCGAACCACCAATAGGATTTGAGACTACTAAGGGATCCGTAACTAGACTTGTATCTAGGTGCAGTGTTTCAACTAATGATGTAGAGATAAACAAATGTAATGCGCTAGAATCGAATAAAGTACGGACAGGATGATCGAATAGAAAAACTAAACTTTCAACGGAAATTGCTCTACCTCGTTCTTGCAGCAGTGGGACCACGAGAGCCTGAACTTGTCCCCTTGCTTGCCCTGGTGCCATAAGAGCCTGCACCTGTCCTCCCGAGGTAGACCCTGCCCTCGTCTCTTTCTTTGGGCAGTCCTTAATCAGATGCCCCGCTTCGCCACAGTGGAAATAACCGGTCTTCTTTTTATTCCTACAATCTTTGCTTAGATGGCCTGGTGTCCCATAGTTAATTTTTTTTTCTTTCCCTTACCATTGTTTCCTTTACCACCTTTCTTGTTCTGTTGTTGCGGTTTCTTTTGATCCCCTTTCTTCTCGGGTGCCTTATCCATGCCTCCACTATACGTTCTCCATTTGTGACCTCCGACCTACAAGAAACTTCGTCCTTCATCAACCAAGCAGCTATTCGAACCTTCCCCCCTTCGTCTATCTCAAAGATACCGACAAGTCCTCCACTTCGGTGAGCCAACTTCCAGCCCCGACAAACGTCTAAGTCCCATGAAGCAATTTTCCGCCCATCGTACAGAAGTCCTCATATGTCTTAGGAAAAAGCATCTATACGTGGAGGAAGAGATTCAAAAAGGGAAAGAGGAAGAAATCAAAACGAAGAATCAAAGGAAAGATATATGGCTCTTGGGGTTATGCTTTCTAAAAATAAGCTTTTCTCTTGAAAATACTTTCCTTAAAACATACTTTTGAAGGTACTTCTTTATAAAAGTTGTTTTTCAAAAACAACTTTTCAAAATTCACATTTGTTCTAGTAACCTTCAGCTCTGATACCACGTGTAACACCCCACTTCCATTAATGTCACTCACAAAGGGAATGCATTAACTTTCATGGAGAATTTTAAGTATGCATAGAACAGAAACTTAACAATAAGACAGATATAAACAGTACTAAACTTTAAAACTTTATTTCATTGCAGTGGAAAATGCATAAGTTTGATTACATTATCAAAACCAGAGTCAAAGTACACAATATCCATCTTGACTAAATCAAAGTACATAAATTGAAAGTCATAATCCCCAATACAAAATTGCCATAAATAAAAGAGAGGTTGAACTTTACTTCAGCGATCCAAGCAATCTTCTAAAAGTAAGAAGCACAGCTGTCCAAAATCAAGCTCCACTGGTGCTAGTTCCAACCTGAGCACCTGGGGGGGGGGGGAGGGGAGGAAGAAAAGAGGAGGAAACAAAGCGGTCATACATTAAGTCTGGCGAGTGCGATAACTTTAACAATATAATTACAAAAGTAACTAGGCTAAGGCATAATTGGAAAAATTAGGAAATGACCATGAACCATTGAGTATGGCAGAGTAAACAAGGAAACAAGATAAACTAAGATAACGTTAAAGCGCACCTAAACCACTATAGGATAATTACTATAGTGCACCAACACTATAAGATAATTGCTATACTGCACCACCACTAGTCACCATAAGGTTGATCCCTCCTACAGACTTAATAATGATATTGGTAGTTTCATGCACCCCTAGCTGCCTTCATAGGTGCCGCCTGCCCCTATCTCCACTAGGTGTACCCACTACCCCCAAGCGATCGGCTCCCTAACTCGCGGACACCCGTGCTGGCCCCACACTGGGGTGTATCACTCCCCAAAGTGTCAACCTGATACCACAAATAATGCACGGCTTATACCTACACGATGCAACAACGTCTTACCTACCAGCCCGGGTCCACACACACATATGAACCTGTTGGACTTGCGTTGCCACTGCTAACCTAGTTTGGCCTCTTACAGTCAAGCCCAGTATGCGCGTCCTGTCCTCGACTTGGGTCGAGCCCACAAAAGATACTTATGGGTTACTAGTTGAAATGGGCACCCATTACTTGACACAAGCTATCCACCTAAGCTTGGCCCCCTCTAGTATATCCCACTTAACCCACTTCTTATTCATGTTTACTTACATGTTTCAAATTTTGGTTAAGTATTTCTAATCGTATTTCAAATGCCACCCAAGGCACCCACTTAACCCCCTCATGTCCCACTACATGTTTATCTGGTTAAGTGTTTCTTAATTCATTAAGACCGTAACCTCATAAAGACCTCTCACATTAGACTGGCATTTGTGGCAGCTGGATTTGCCGGGCGGGTTCGGGCAGTCTTACACCACAAAAGAGCCTAACCTCGTGTCTTTACATTTGTTACGTATTTAATTTATGCCTAAGACCTCCCACATTAGAATGGCATTTGTGGCAACTGGATTTGCCGGGCGGGTCCGGGCAGTCTTACACCACAAAAGAGCCTAACCTCGTGTCTTAGACGATTAATTACTCCTAATTAATCATTCCCCAATTTGAATTACTTTCCCTATTCAAATTATCAATTAATTCCAAATTTAACTATGGACGTAATTGACTCAATCATGTCCATCTATTTATGGTATGTAAAATCATACCAATTTTCATTACAAAATTATTTTATGCCTTTTAAGGCATCTATTCTAAATAAATCTTTTAATATTATCCCCTTTTACCCCACGTTGTACGTTCGTTCGTTTAACGTAAAATATACGTTAGACACGAATAGTCTAACTCATGGAATAAAGAGAAAACATCACAACATACATATAATTAAAACTAAATCTAAACATAAGGGGTGAACTTGCATGTGTGAATGATGTTCTACATCTAAAACTTGCATAGGCCAAAGTTACAACTTGCATAAAACTACATATGTCATAGACCCAAATCTAAAGGTGTGAACTTGTTGGGATAATGGTCACAAACTTGCATAAATCATGAATGTCATAGATCTACATCTAAAGGTGTAAACTTGTATAGGCAGTAACCACAAACTTGCATAACATGATTCATATTCAAACACATGTATTCATATAAACCTGCATATGTGGTTTATGAAACATAACAATGGTATAAACTTACATCTAAACATGTAAACTAGCATGTAGAATTTGGCATATAACTCACACATGTCATAGCTTAACTTTAGATCTAAAATAGATGTCATGAAGCATGTAAGGTTACATATAATTTTCCCCAACTTGCATATGATTCATGTCTTGATAAAAATCTAAACTTGCATACATACTTATGATTTATCATATGAATCAAAATACCCAAACTAGCATATGAACAACATGATGATTCGATTATACATAAGCCAATCATAAAATTACAACATAGATGATCACAACTTTACAAGATAGCATCATAGAATTTACAACATAAACATCACAATTTTAATACATGAATAATTCACATCATATCCAAATAATCCACATCATAACTCAATCCAATTCATTTGCTAATTATTTTATTAAAATTATCGAACTCACTACTCAAAGAAGGTCTTGAGTTCTAAATTCTGAGTTCTGAAGTTGTAATAGCTTTCCTTTGAAGAAGATTCGTTGTTAGAGTTGAAAAGGATTGAATTTGATTTGCTTTCTTCCTCTCTAATTGGTGGTGGCTATGCTGAGTTGCTAGGTGACGGCATGGAGGCCATGAATCTTATTTTATTTTGATTTTAGGGTTTGAGTCTATAGGTGTTTTTATAGAGTTTAGGATTAGTTTAAGCCGTCCGATCAACCCAGAATTAATCCCAGCCAATCAGAAACCCTAATGAGTCAGCATCTAGTCATTAACAGGTCATAAATAAATTATGCCCGGAGGGGGGCAGGTCGACCCCCAGGTCGACCCTATGGTTGACTGGTCAGGGTAGGTCGAGCCCCAGGTCGACCCCTAGGTAGACCCTATGGTCGACCTAGCCCTGGCGGGAATTTTCCTGCCTATCCTGTCTGACTCCGAAATTTTGAATTTTGAAATCTGTATTGAATTTTCTAAAACTTCCGACGGCCATAACTCCTTCATACGAAGTCCAATTCACGCAAACTCAGACTCTATCTCAACCAGAATTCCGAGACGAACACAGTGGCGCAACCCATTTCCCTTAATTCTCACATCTGAGATTAGTTATTCTTTAATTTGTGAACATTAATATTAACAGAAATACGGGGTGTTACAGGGTCCCTTGACTTTTGTTCCTCTCCAAGGAATAAACCTTCAGAGGGACCATAGTCCTAACCACTTAAGACCCAAACTAGATAAAAGGTGAGTTAACCACTTAAGACCTTCTGAAGGTGTAGTAAACCCATCTGTTTTCACAAGTCAGACTCATATATATATATATATATAGTTATATAGTTATATATATACACACTAGACCTCTCACATTAAACCATATACATGTCGATGCTGGATATGCCCGTCGGTTCTGGGCAGGCTTCTACTACAAGTTAGTTTAACCTCATGTTTAGTGTACTAATTTTGTGAATGACCCATAACACCTAGACATCTCAGATTAGTTGGGCCTACTTGTGGTTGCTGGATTTGCCAGTCGATTCCGGGCAGGCTTCTACCACAAATGGCAACTAACCTCGTATCTATGTGTCACTTATTTATATATTTAAGCCATTCTTTATATACGCACACACAAGCAAACAAATATATATATGTATATTTGTTAAGGGGACATTTCAATTTCAAATTCTAACTTAATCACATTTATTACGTTAATTACGTTGATACATTTATATAAGTAGTATAATAATAGTGCCTAATTAACGTTAGCATTCGTATAAATGGGGAAATGTTCTAACGAGGTGGCAAATTGTCAATTTATCCAATTTAAGGCATACAAGTTAGATTTTCCTTATTTTACCACTACAACATAAGCATGATGGCATAATAAACATATAACAAATAACAGCGAATGGAAAATATATACATAACAATTACAACTTGTATTCTAGGCATGTAGAAATGATTTCAATATTGAATTAAAAATAGAACGTTACATACGCTTACATATGTTTATTTATAAATCATATTTCACTCAATTCACCCTGTTTGGTCTTATGCACCTAAAATGTTTACCTTTGACCTATTTAATTGTGAATGTGTTTAGATCCAACATATGATCCACACCCAATTCAAACCATGAAACACTCAAATCCAAACCTTTTTAGGACACAATCTAATGAAAATGTGAATCACATAAAACAAAAATAATAATACAACACTCATATTTACTTTTAATCCAATACAAAAAAACCATAATTCCACAAACCCAAATTATCATGACAATTTCATACGCAATTATAAGAAAGAAGAGTCAGGGTTTTAATGTTCATATTATCGAATATCCAAATCTTCCTAGGCATATTAATTCATATGACAAACTATTAAAAGCATGAATATGCCTTAAGCAAAACTAGATTCCACTCACAAACTATAGGCATAATAGATAAAATTCTTTGGTAGATCTAGATTTGCAACGATCTTTACGTTCAAGCGAGCTCCAATAATCCTCCTAATAATATACATATAAGAAACATACAATTAGTGTCTTATACATTTATGTTTATGCCTAATTATGAAATCCTGAACTTTTATAAGTTGAAATAGAGAGATTTAGAATAGAGTTAGATAAGTAGAAGAAACCTTCACCTATTCTCTTTGTTTTTCTATGGAATTTAGCAGCATGGAGGCAGAGATGGAAATAATCAGGGTTTCTAGTGTGTGGTATTAGGGGTTATTTATACTTGCTCATGTGAGCATGAGCCGTTGGATCAATAAAATTAATCCAAGCCTTCTATATAAATATAACCTTTTAGAAAACACATATCCACGTAGGCAGATTGGGCTTTCCAGCCGCCTTGTAAATGACCGCTGGCGGTCAACACCCGTTAAGGGGGAGCGATCGACCCCTTCGAGGCTGGAACACCCAATTACGCTGCGTTGCTGAGCTGTTTATTTTATTAAATACTTGCTTAATTTGCTTAATCCTTTTCCATATATGCAATATACGTTGTCCCACAGATCTTATCTCCAATTCAAAATTTGAATTTCCCTCTTTTATTTTGAATTTATAATTTGGACAATACATATAATATTTACATAATTATATATATAATTACTTCGTACACTGCCCAAATTCATTTGTTCATAACTTCTTCATGCATTAACTGTTTTCAGTATATTATATACGAAAACGATTCAGAATTTCATCACAAATCCGAATAAAAGAGTTTCGTAGCCCAATTCCTAAAGCTGCAAAATCTCATTTTCCAACCATATCATTTAGTTGCTTGTTTTTATTTATTTATTTATGTATTTTATGGGATGTTACATTCTTTCCCCCTTAAAATGGATTTCGTCCCGAAATCTATTTAAGGGGGTGAAAAACACAACTCGTTTGAAACATCCATGTTGTACACCCATGTTATTTATAGTTCATCCATAAGCATCCATGACTCGCAGTGATTATGAACTGCATACCAACAAGGTTAGCTCTAACCTAGCATGTAGGTGTAATAAGTGATGCAATATGTATGCAAACAACCTAAATATGCATATATTTCTACATGAGTGCTTGGTGCAATTGTGTTGCTTCCATCTCCTAACATCCAATCTAGCAATCACGATGCATCCATAAATGATATTTTAAAGAAAAAAATTACCCGTGAAAAGCTCGGGGTGATTTTTTCTCATCTTGTCCCCGGTCTCCCATGTGCTTTCCGCATGGTCGTTTTTCCATTGTACTCGGACGAGGAAAACGATTTTGTTGCGGAGTCTCTTGATTCTATGTTCTACAATCCTTGTAGTGGCACGTGGCACCCTAGACTCCAACTCGAGTTTCTCTATGTCCCCAATTTTACCAAGCACGAGTCTGATAGCAGAATCATGAAGGCATTTCCTTAGATAAGATACATGAAAAACATTATGGATTCCCGATAGACGAGCTAGGAGTTCCACTCGATAGGCCAAAGATCGTATCTTCTCGATGACACTAAAAGGCCTAATAAACCTAGGAGCTAACTTCCCAGTTTTTCCAAACCAAACAGTTTTCTTGAGAGGGGATACTTTTACGAGCACTAAGTCTCTAACATTAAACTCAATTTCCCTCCTTCGCTTATCGACAGATGATTTTTGACGGTCTTGGGCTACCGTCATTCTCTGCCTAATCAAAGATATCTTCTCCATGGATTCACGGACGAAGTATGGTCCGAGTATAACCTTATTGGTAGTTTCCCACGAACAAGTTGGCGATTTGCATGGCCTCCCGTATAGCGCTTCAAAAGGGGCCATACCAATCATCACTTGAAAACTAATATTATACGTGAACTCCATAAGTGGTATGTACTTCTCCCAAACTCCTCCAAAGTCGATGATACAAGCTCTGAGCAAGTCTTCTAAGATTCCATTTACTCTCTCTGTCTGTCCGCAAGTCTACGAGTGATAAGCTGTGCTTAAGTTAAGGGTCGTCCCCATAGCTGCTTGAAGGATGCTCCAAAATTCGCTTATGAATAAGGGATCTATATGACTCACGATACTTGATGGAATACCACGAAGTCTGACTATCTCTTTGACATATAATTGTGCTAATAAGGTTGTAGTCCTTATCTTCTTGACTGGTATAAAGTGGACACTTTTGGTTAAATGAACAACCAAAACCCAAATGGCCTCATTCCCTTTTTGGCTTCTAGGAATTCCATCTATAAAGTCCATGGAAATATGCTCCCACTTCCACGTGGGTATCTCTAAAGGTAACAATTGTCCCCCGAGCTTCCCTTGTTCCGTCTTGACTTTTTGGCATGTTAAGCATTTGGCCACGAACTCGGCTACGTCTCTCTACATTCCTTTCCAATGGAGATTCCTCTTCATATCCTTGTACATCTTATCCCTAGCGAGGTGCATGGTCAATTTTGACCTATGGCACTCCTCTAGAATTTCTTTTCTTAACCCTTCATCCTTAGGGACGTGAAGTCCTCCGTCCCATATAAACTCCCATCATCGCAAATCGAATATCTAACCGAATGAGGAAAGGTCTTTCTCTTTACCACTTTCTCTTTTATTTCCCTTAAATCTTCGTCAATGTTTTGTGCGCTTTGGATTCTTTCTCTTACGGTAGGTCTAATTATTATATCCCTAAGAAAACCATTGGAAGTGGTTGGTGAGGGTTGCAAATTAAAATTTACGAGGAACTCTAACTGTTTCCATCCTGCTATTGCATTCAAAGTCGTATGTTTCCTACTTAAAGCATCGGCCACAACATTCCCTTTGCTTGGGGTATATTGAATCATAAAATCAAATGTGGCAATATATTCCATCCATAGTTGTTTTCTCAAGTTTAAGTCACGTTGAAAAAATAAATAATTAAGAGATTTATGGTCGGTAAACAATTCAGACTTCTCCCCTAAGAGGTAATGCCTCCACATCTTAAGGACAAACACTACTGCGACTAACTCAAGATTATGTTCTAGATATCTTTTCTCTGGATCCTTGATTTGTCTACTAGCATAGGTCACTACTCTTCCTTCTTGCATAAGGACTGCTCCTAAACCGGTCCCACATGCATCGGTGTAAATGGTAAACGATTTTGAACCGTTAGGTATAATTAGGACTGATGCGCTAGTTAATGCTTTCTTTAATTTCTTAAAGGCTGCATCACTTTTATTATTCCAAGTTAACACCAAATTGTTCTTTGTCAATTGGGTCAATGGAGTTGCAATCTTTGCGAAATCTTTAATGAATTTCCTATAATACTCGACCAATCTTCTTACCTCTGTAGCATTTCGAGGTATCCTCCATTCCTTAATTGCCTCATTCTTCGCCGGGTCTACGGCCAAGCCTTTACTCGACATAATATGTCCTAAAATCTCACTTCTTCCCTCCAAAAATGGCATTTCGAGAATTTTTCTTTTAGATGGTTCTTTCTTAATATCCCTAACACTTGTCTCAAGTGTTTCTCATGCTCTTCATGATATTTTGAAAATATAAGGATATCGTCTACGAAGATTACCACAATTCAATTTAGAATGCCCCTAAACACTCTACTCATGAGGTCAACAAAGAAAGCGGGTGCATTCGTTAGTCTGAAGGGCATAACTTCCCATAGGAATAATCCATCTACCGATCTAAACGTAGTTTTGTCCTTGTTGTCCTCCGCAATCCTTTACTGGTGAAATCCAGTCGCAAGGTTCAGTTTGGAAAATACTCGGGCTCCTCCCAAGTGGTCAAAAAGGTCATTGATTCATGATAAGGGTGTCTATTCTTCTTGATCAATTTATTAAGCTCTCTATAGTCCATACAAAGTCTTAAAGATCCATCTGCTTTGGTGGAAAATACAACAGGTGCACCCCATTCAGAGGTACTTCAATGAATAAAACCTTCTTGTAACAACTCTGAAATTTGTTTATCTAACTCCTTTCTCTCCTTGGGCGCCATATGCCTCAAGGGCAGTGCTACAGGTCTAGCGTCCTTCTCTAGGTCAATGCGAAAGGAGATTTCTCTATGGGGTGGAAGTCCCGTGACTTCCTCAATAACATCCAGGAATTCACAAACTATAGGGACCGAAGATGGTCCTTCAGAAATAGGAGACAAGGAATATAATAAGGCTTTGTCCTTGTTTTTAACATTATAAGGAATATTTAGGCTGCATCCTCCTCGACTTCTAAGATGAACGAGTCACTTTTCACTATCTAGGACGACCCCATAAAACGATCGCTAGTCCATACCTAAGATAAGGTCATACCCCCAAAAAACTCAACGCATACGCTTCGTAATGGAACTCGACATTGGTGACCTACAATACTAAGTCTAAACACAACAACTCTCCATTATGGTTGGCCACCTCTATCAGCTATCCGAGATAGATACGGAAAGGTTCAACAGTTTTACTAATCGCTTGGAGATAAAATAATGGCTTGCTACAAAATCAAACAAGGTATATGTTGAATTTCCTAAAATAGAGATTATACCTTCGAGTGCAGGCTGCCCTTGGTCTCCCAGGGGTTGGCTTTGAATTGGGGTTGCTTCAATCGCATAGTTCTGGCCACTCTTGGCAGCTTTGGCTAGTCTTTGGACATGTGTCCTTCTTTGTGGTAGTTGTAACATTTTCCCTTGAACTCGTTTTTCACCAATGAGGTCCTATAATCCTTGGCCTCATGGCCCTTGCGGTTGCACCTTGTACAAGTCTTTTCGTGATTTTTGGATTTGTTCATTTTCTTGTTCTTCTACCACTCCTTATTTTTATTTTTACTGAAATCTTCTCCTTTCTCTCCCTTTTTATCCTCCTTGGAGCTTTCGGCCGCCAGAGGGTAGCTGTCTCAATTAGAGTCTCGAAAGTTGCCCCAACCGTTACTTGGGCTAGTAAGGTCCCCTTCTACGGGGAGTTTAGTCCTTTGACAAACCTAAGGGCTTTGTTCATGGGAGTGTATACCAGCCCTCACCCAAACTTACATAAGTCAATGAATTTGGATACATATTCTTGCAGACTCAAGCTTCGTTGCTTGAGGTGTATGAATTTCTCTAGCTGAATATTCATTTCTGCCTGAGGTAAAAACTTCGCTTCAAACAGGGCCTTGAACTCAGCCCAGATAAAGATTCAGCCTTCTTTCTCCATAGATATTAAGTTCCACCACTCTAAGGCTTCATCTTTCAAATGCCAAGTCGCTATCTTTCTTTTTACTTCGTCGGACCAGGCTGTAGCCTCAAAGATTCTTTCACAATCCATAACCCAAGATTAAGCATTAGCAAAGCCTTCCTTTCCAGAAAACGATTTCCATCCAGGATTCGTAAAGGTCTTACAAAAGCATGAAAAGTTGAAGGCCACTTCAGCGGCAGGAGCCACTGGCGCAGGATTTGCGACAGGGACCTGTTCCACAGTACGGAGGTACTGCTGGAACCATTCGGGCAAGTATCTAGGCCTTTCCTGGTTACCCTGCTCATTTTGATTTTCATCCAGAAAAGGACGAATCTCTTAGTGGGTACTCCTGAGATAGTATTTAATGCTGAAAAAGATAAAGATGCCTAGTATATATACGTATGCTTATTGGGATAAATATATATTATATATATAGTTTGAAAAATCATTTTCAAAACACAAATACGCCTCTCATACGTATATTTCCCTTATAATCGAGTAACCTATGCTCTTATACCAAATGTAGAAACCCGCCCAGATTGGACCAAAATTTCAACCCATAAAAGGCCCATCGAAACTTAGAGCCATCCTAAACGGGTCACGGGTTCCCGTAAGGATTATATTTGCACATATAATAATAACATATACTTCGAATGAAAATCTCACACAATGGAAAGAGAAAATATAATACAAAAATAAGATGTACCATTTATTTCAAAACCACAGAAATACACAGTTGCAGTTACATTGGTTCAATAGGTACATCAAATAGTTCATTCTCATAAGATTCCAAAAGAAGCAAAGCAATAACTGCTAATAATATCACAATAACTTTGTTCTCTTCATTGGCTTTAATCATGACTTTATCTGTGGCTTTACACTACCTATTGACCTATTGGATGTTAGGATGAGGGGGTCCGAGCATAAAGTTCTGTGTGACTAAAATATAGTGTTACTTAATCTCCATATGTAATGACCCAAGGTTTTTCGGCCCCGAAAATCGATATAAATACATTTACCGTATCTCATGCCGACCTTGCAAACACCGAAAACACCAGAACATTTATTGAAAGAAATTAGAGTGTGAGATAAGAAAGAAAGAAATATTAGAATAGAAGAAGGAGAAGAGGAACCAAAACAATGCAGAGTCTCACATCACAGCGGAACAAACTGTAATATAGAATAAATCTTTAATGAGAGCTTTTAAAAAATACTAACAATCATCAGAGTATATCACACATCTGGACAGTTATAATAATATGTCCTCATATACGACACACAGCAGAATAAATACTAGATACAATATGTATGAACATCTCCAACTCGTTTCTGGACTTCGCAACATCCGATAACCTGGACCTGTACAACCCAGTCTAACCCGAGCATTACAAATACCGGGTCAGTCTGGTGAGCCAGAGTGAGAAAAACACATTAAGTTTTATAGTTTCATCCAACTTGATTTTAAAGTTCATAAACCTTTATGAAAGAAAAGGATATTCATAAGACCAAATCCACATATAAATACGGACGGTTTTTACCTTACAATAACCCAAAACAGTTTGAAATCGTATATATATTCCGATATTATAATAATGTCTAAATACAAATAAATAACAATCTAGTGGAACGCTTGCATCTCATGCTCCATATATATAGTATACAATCAAAACAGCGGGCGCTTATTGGAGATTGGACTTCGACTGTGACAAGGTATGGAACCACCTACCGATAGTCTATCTCTAAAGGGGAATACACCGGGTTCTATAAGAACGTCTTGCAACTCGGCCCACATATGACCAACCACTCATTTCGCTTGAGTGTATTGAATGTATATCACCAACAGTTGGGCTCAAACCCCGTTTCTCGAAAGGGACAACATCGAAATAGATTAAAGAAGGAAATGGATTTTCTCTAGATAGGTGATTATACACCCTAATGGGAGCGAACCACATAGCCATGCTGCCTGCCCGATTTTTGTCATTTCCCGGTTGGCGAGGCTTTGAGGTTTAGATTAACTTTTGAACTTCTGGTCATCATTCATTTTGAATGCCACATCGTCAGATCCGCCAGATATCACTAATTGGCATCCACAAAAATACTCTAGTTGGGAGCTACCCAACTATGATACGTTTGTAAAAATCAACATACACGATCCTTTTGGAAATACTCTGTCATACATCCATCCATACAAATCATCCAGGAACGGGATGAACCGAAGCTACTCTCCTACTGCATCAAATATAGGAATCACCCCAAGGATCAGTAGCGAGTAGTCCTTGTAATCCGTAGATTCCAACCACGACAGAACCACAGCTTATCTCTACTTGCAAGGCAGAGAATATTAGTGGTTCTTTCGTTTATGATGATCCACGGCCTTCAATGCTCCATCTCGATCATCTTCTGATATCTTCACGTATTTGTTGGTCAGATTGGTTTTCAAATATAAATTCGATCCCTGTCTTTCCGTACAAACAATCGTATTGGAAAGATTTGATAGTCGGTTATTTAACTGCCAAAATAAACAATGGTTCAATCATGAAAATCCAGTAAGTTCACTAGTTCAGTATTCAGCATCACTTGGCCTTTTAATTAAAATAAATGTAAATTTAAACTCTTAAATATCCCGATATTATAAATATAGCTTTCACGCTTCTTTATTTATCATAAGATTATCCTTTTAAACAAATTCATTTTTATACTTAGAAAAGTTCCATATCATATCCAGTTTTCTATTTTTGCTTTCAAAACATTAGCCACATTATTATATAATATTAGGAAATCAATTCATCCTATTATTCGTAAAACAATGTTATGAAATATAATTTATTCATTACTTGAAAACAAAAATCCATGTTATTCTTATGGAATAAAACTCATCTCTTACGCTTTCTTTTTAAATCTCGATAATATCGTTATAATTCACGCAACCCCTTTTTATTTCCCCTTTCCACTTTGGAACCCTCATTATATATATTTTCCAAATCTTTATTAGATGTTGCATTTTTATTTTTGTAATGGAAATAATAAATTATTACTAACTCCTTTTACCATTACCAACTCATATCCTCCTCAGATAATTCCGATGTCGTTCAAGTTGGGGTATTTTAATTACCTCTCAGACCTTGATCAACAACGTTAATATCTTAAGATAGATACAAGTTGTAATCCATAAACCAATATTTTATTCTAATACCAATGCCTTTTCAAATCTCTTCAACTATATCCTGCTTAAACTTCTCATTTCAATTCCCTACTTTTACTTAATCCCATCATTAAGTAACGTTAATTGTCAATTTCACGCTTTAACATCTTAAACCTCATTTGTATAACCCTGGTTACTATAAACCCCTTTTATCTTAATTCGCTTTTTATTAATTCCAATTATTCAAGTAACCTTTTATTTTAAGCTATTGTATACGCTCAAAATTCCTTCTATAACTTTGTTATAAAACTCAAATTTTAAAATAAACCTGTTCATAAACTCCTTCCACCAATCAATTATATCTCATTTCAACTTTGATTACCTTTTTAAATGAATTTCAATTTAAAAGTAAATTTCTAAATTATTATTAATTAAATTAATAATTTACTTCGATTATTAACTACTTGCATAGTTAATTTCTTTATTCACTAAAGCAAATAGTAAATCCCTTTTTAAAACCTTATTAAAATTTAAAACAGTATTCATTAAACTATTTTATTCGACTGATTCAAAACAAGCTAATTTAATAATCAACTCCAATTAAAACAGTTGACTTAGTCAACACAAAACTGTATTATCTCATTAACTAATTCCAATTCGTTCTCACTTTAAATTTATTTAATAATATAATAAATTTACATAATTCCATTAATTGTTTCTTAATAAACAATTATCCCATTTTAACCTTAGGTTAATTTCTATTCACCAGTTTATAAATCTGACTAACATCAGAATTTACTCTATAAAATCAATTAATAATTAATTATAAATTTAAATAATAAATAAATATTTACTTCCTTTAAAGAAAATTTTATTCTAAATGATATATTTTAAAATCTTATCTTCAATTATAAAATAAATTTTTATAACTTCAGTTCTATCGATTCACCTGATGGTAATCGATATAAACAAAACAATTTATTTTCAGGCCATTTACTGTCGGTTACTCAATCAATATTGCCTATTGGTTAAAACAAAACACAGGTTAAATTTCCAGTCAGTGATCACTAATCAAATCAATCACCCAATCATGACAATTTATATATGATAATATGAGAATAAATAATATATTTGAGGAATCTCGTTGGATCCCTCCAACTTGTTCTTCCCTATATCCAAAGCAGTTGTCTCAAATCAGATCATTCAATTCCATTTAATTGATAATTTTGATCATAATAAATAATAACCATTTATCATCAACCAATATACAAAACAATTCAATCAGTTCAAACAATTCAAACCATTAAACATGTTTATTTTATAAACATGACCAACAAGGTAAGGTACCATTATTGGATCCAATCTTTAAAACAACAATTTGGTATTTCACTGAAATTAAACAACAGTTTAATTTCATTGTTTAAATCAACAAACATATAACCAGCAAATAGTCAACCATCGGCAACTAGAGCACAAAAATAAAAACCCAATTTATATAAAATATAAATGGGAAGAAATGAGTGAGTTTACCTCACCTTGATTTGGTATGTTTCTGAAATGGTTAGATTATAATTAAATTAAATAGTTGTTTAATTTAAATGTAAGCTCCCTTCGTCTCTTTTTCTATCTGGATTAGTTCCATGACACAGTGCTTGTCAATACGATTTCAGCGTCACTTTGTTCGTCGAATTTTTGTTATTAAAAAATCATGGCAGAACTATCCCTTCATTTTTGAACGTTGCTTCTCCTCATTCCTAAACTGATTTTTCCCGTTCCCTGTATCATTCCAACATAACCAATTTACTAACAATTTTTAAGAAAATAATTATCCATTTAATTATTATAAGATTTAAAATTAATTATGTTTAAGACATACTGCTGCACACATTCTTTCTGTTACGTTTTCTCTTGGTGTACTAGATTCAGGTCTTCGTTACTCCCAGTATATTGTTCGAAACCTGGCCATATGCAACATTCTTTAATTAATTAATTATCCATACTTAATTATAATTTAATATGTTAATTATGTTTTACTGTTCGTTAACCTTTACTTAAAAAAACAGTCCGTCCCTTCTTCCTTGGAATACACGGTCCTTCGTTCTGGTCACTGAACCCATGCAGTTTCCTACAAAAGGAGTTCACGTATTTATTTTTATGATTTAATTAAACTATTATTATTATAATCCTAATTAAACCCAAATTAATGGAATAATTAGACTAATTACTTTTACATTCTCGAACCTGCTGTGTATATTCTGATCCCACTTCCTGTTGCTCCCTCACGCCAACTTCCCATTCCATGCAATTCTCTCTGTCCCACTGCACTGTTCCCTAATCCTGCGATGTTACCAACCCGCCAGCCTCCTATGACCCACCTTGACATCCTGTCCATGCTGTAACATTTTCATAGCATAAGATTAACTTAACTAATTTCTTTAATAAAAATTAATTAACAAATCTTATTGGTTAATTACGTTTGGGGACAAATGATACAGTCGATCACTTTCCAGAATACTGCTCCTTGACGAACCATATCCCGTCCAACATGATTTTACTAACCATTATTTATTTTAAATAAATTATAATTAAACCGATTAACTATGTCCGTTACTTTCATTAAGGAATTTAAGCCCAAGCTTCCGTTCAAACTGATCTACACCTTTAAACACAACTGACCTTCTTTGTAAATTTTCGTTCAGGCTTCCTACAGTATTCGGAAAACAATTAAATTTGTTATAAAATCATTAATTATAGTTTAATTAACCATAAATACACTAATTAATGTTATTACTTAAATCACGGCCGAACGGTTTTCCTCCCTTCCCAAAAACTTTTCCTGCTCCGTGTATTTCCACTTCAGAATTCACGCTCCCTTTCGTGAAACCGCTAGGAATCCCCTTACCACCGCCATCCACTTTACTTACATTTCCTTCCCGTAAATATCCACTCCACCAAAAACGCTACTCGCTTCCTTGTTTAAATATCTTGAAGCTCCAACCAGTCTGCCTTGCATTGAAGCCCCCTTCATGTGTATATAAGATCACCGTTTTAAAGTAGTAATTCATCGTTTTCCAATGGAAGCGCTGAGCGAGAGCAAGAGTGAAATTGGCGCTTCTGACATGGTTCCAAAGCTGATGTGTTCTTTAAAATTGAGCCATGCGACAACCACAAATGTTCCTTACACCCGACTAACCCAGACTCCTTTCCAGCAGCGCCTTACTCCACAGTTTTTATTTTACGGTTCGATTTATTCTTTCTGAGTGGAAGGAGGAAGCGACAATAATGGATGAAAGGTTTAGTTTCTGCCAGATGGAAAGAATGAATGGAGTGAAAGGATTTTATAGGTTTAGAAATACGTGGTATTGAAGTAAACTTGGGCACCATGGTTATGGTAGTGTGACATCCAAGTAAAGTAAATTGAAATTTTATTTATACTTTGTCTCCATGCAGTGGAAATACGGGAAGTAGGCATGTGAATAGAATGCTAGAAAAATATAGAGCTTACGTTTTTATTTAAGTAGATATAGGGTATATAATATTTTGGTGACTGCTAAATTAAAAACTCTATAAAAAAAAATTAGCTTGTGTTGATTATCATCATATGCTATATATTTTAATTAGTCCTCTTGAGTCCACGTACCCCTGCAATAATCCTCATCTTTCCAAAGTAAACTAGATAGCATACGGTAATATATTATATATGTATCGTGTTATCCTTTTTCTTCAGAATACTATCCCTAAAAGTATCTATAACTTTGTACTTCCTCAGGATCCATCACCAAGCGGAATTGCAATTTCGTTATTATGCTTACCAGGAAACTCTAACACTGCCAAATGGCTGAAAAACAATAGTGTAGCCACATTCAATCTCGTCTAGAGGATTTGTTTATTTATCTGCTTGTTTTCTTTATGTACTCAACTCCAAAAAGACTATGGAGGACTAACCTCCTCTGGATTACCCTACTTGTTTGAAAGATGTTTATCAAAGGTCTCCTAACATTACCCCTAAAAGGAAAAACTAAAAAAAGCGACTATGGTGGTACTATGGTGCAGTCCCTATATGCATGGAAGATTGAACAAAATGAATATGTTTTATATGATTTCTCAAGACTTAAGAACGAAGGATTAAGTTAGACATCTATAGAGTAGGCTGCATATAATATCAATAAAATAGAATAAAAAAGCTAAATTTCAAAACAATTCAATATAAATAATAATAAATTATTATTACCATAAATATCCAAATAAAATATATACACAGCTACAAAATATAAATTATACAACTTAGTATCGTCAACTCGAGTTAGAACGATGCCCGGTTTGTATTAAAATCCCTTTAAATAAATGTTATAATTTAATAATGATTTCCATAGTGACTATTTTAAAATTTTATTTAGCCATAACTAACAATCTATAACACGAAATCTGGATTTTTCTCTTTCATATGAAAATTATAACGAAATCGATTCAAATGTTTCTTGTTTTACAGAATTCCAACTTAAAACAGATTATATATATTTAGTTTAAGTCCAAAACTCCATATTTCGAACTGCCGTGCCATTTCTAGCTCGATTTATAATTGTAATATAAATATATAACGTTCAACTTTGTTTTAATAACGAATAAAATATTAAAATCTATTAATATTCCAAATATAATATTTAAAATAATAAATTAAATTAAATATTTGACTGCCAAAAATACGGGTCGTTACATTCTTCCCCCTTAAAATAATTTCGTCCCTGAAATTGCTATGATAAGAAAGAACGTTACAAATCTCATTGATTTCCAAATCAAATTTAATATAAATCAAAAACCAATTCAATATCGTAAATAAATATTTTCAAAAATATCAAAAAAATTCTAACATATTAAATCCCCGGAAAATTCAGCAGAGTCTCCCCTGTACGGAGTGACATCTGCGATATCGCAGGAGCGAATAATACATGTGCATCAACCCACATGGTCGGAAAACAAAAACCAAAACCCAAAATTTTATGTTTTCGCGTAGGCGTACCTTTTACGAGCGCTATTGAGCATAATTGCTGTAACAACCCTGAATTTTGGGGCCAATTTAAAATTTTATTTTAAGTAATTTTAATGAGTTTTGATATTTAAAACAATCTATTTTGAATAATAATGATCACAAATTTGATTTAAATCGAAGTTAGAATGAATAATTTAATTTTAATTATAAAAAGAGTTAGAAATAGCGCGGTAGTTTGAAAAGTCAAACTTGAACTTTGACTGATCGTACATGATGCTAAATTTAACGGATTTTAGTGAAACAAAAAACAATAGAATCTATTTAAAAATATCTTTCCAACGAATCCGAAAAATCGAAATTTCATAACGGGAATCAAAAGTTATGCCCAGTTTAAAATCTAGAACGGTCGCTATGAAATTTATAAGGGTCAAAATGCCACTTTTCACATACGAAGGAATTTCGACTCGAAACCATTTCCATTGAGTTCAGAATGATGTTTCTACATTGAAAAACAGTAAACACTTATATATTTCGAGTTTCGAAAATTATTTGTTTAAAAATGTATTTTTAATATTAAATATATTGGCCTTAAAAATAGCCAATTTTCAAACAGTCTCAGAATTCGACGAAAATAATTTTGTTCGGTTCGTATCATCAAAACAAAGCTAAAAATGATTTTTCGGTAATTTTTAGAATTAATATATAATTATAATTGATTTTTTAGTGTAAACGGACAATTTTTGACTTTAAAAATTCATTAAAAATTCATACGAGCTCGGAATTGAACGAAATCAATTTTTCTAGGTCCACAGCGTCAAAACATAGCTAAATATATTTTTCGGGAATTTTTGAAGTTAATTTGTGGCCTCGGTGAATTTTCATGTACGGTCAATATTTAATTAATAAATTTTTAATAGGATTTTAAATAAAAAAACGCTACAGACATCAGAAATGGGGCCCGAGACATAGCCCATTGCGCTCAGAAGACGTCAAAACCCTAAGAACGACAGTAAGCAGACCTAATTCTGAGTTCGGACCAAATCGGGCTTAAACGGGCTAATTAAACAATAATTAAATAACCCTAAATATAATAATATAAAAATCCATCGGGTCATCTTCCTCTCCCGTCGTTCTTTTTCAACCGCACGCACAAAACAACCCATCATGGCCGAAACTTCTCTCCTCCTTCTCTCCCAATCCACAAAGAATTAGCTTAGGCCGTAGTTAAACTTTTTGAAGCTCTTCTCACTCTCTTCAATCTCCAACAAGTTTCATCCCTTTTCATCGACCGTAGGCGAAGAACGAGCACCCCCAACCCGCGCTGAATGGACCCCCACCGCACCTCCTCCTTGCAGCCGCACCCTCCCATCTTCCCGGTGAAGATAGCCCTCTCGTAGCTCTCCAATCTCCCGCAAACCGTTCGTAAAACCGTCGACTACAGCTCCCGAAATCCGCATTTGAAGATTTGAACAATTCTAAAAATTAAGGTATAAATATTTCAGAATTAGCCACGCTTATTTCTGTTGCTGTGCCAGTTGTTAAAGGCCAGAATTCTAATTTTTACATGAATTTCAAATTGAAATCTTTCAGATTCGAAACCGTTTTGAATTCAAACACAAGATCTGATCAAAGTTGACAATTCATTTCAGATCCAGCCTAGGTGAGGATTTATTTTTAATTTAATTTTAATTAATTTAATTATTATTCTTTTCTAATGTTGAACGATGAAAATGAATCGTTATGCGATGGATGTTATTCTATGTTGTGAATTCGATTTGTGTTTAGATGATGTGATATTAGATCTGAGTTGATGATGTGATATTTATCGTTTGTGGTGGAATTGGATATGAAAATGTTGGACAAAAAAAATAAAAAGACGACATTTTTATGTTGAAAATGAAAAAAAGACAACCATTTTATGTTGGCTAATAAGAAGATCATCATTTTATATTGAAAATTAGAAGACGGCAATTTTATGATGATTAATAAAAAGATAATCTTTTTATAGTGAAAATTTAAAGATGAAAACTTTATGATGTTAATAGAAAAGATAATCTTTTTAGAGTGAAAATTAAAAGATGAAAACTTTAAGATGTTAATAGAAAGACGATCATTTTATATGGAGAATAAAAAAAAATATTTTTATTGTAAATAAAAGATCACATCTTTGTTTTGAAAATTAAAAGATCACATCTTTGTTTTGAAAATAGAAAAGATGATACTTTTACATTGTAAAATAAAGAAGTTAATATTTTTACATTGTAAAATAGAGGAGTTGATAGTTTTACATTGTGAAACATAAAAACTGATATTTTTACATTATAAGTATAAAAGTTGATATCTTTACATTGTAAATATAAAAGATAACACTTTTTATTGTACAAAAAAAGTTGATGCTTTTACATTGTAAGTAAAAGAATGAAATTTTATTTTGATATTTATGAATGAATTTATATTGCATGAATTATATAACATTTTATTTTGATATTTTTGAATGAATTTACATCGCATGAATTATATAACATTTTATTTTGATATTTATGAATGAATTTACATCGCATGAATTATATAACATTTTATTTTGATATTTATGAATGAATTTATATTGCATGAATTATATAAAATTTTATTTTGATATTTATGAGTGAATTTACATCGCATGAATTATATAACATTTTATTTTGATATTTATGAATGAATTTACATCGCATGAATTATATAACATTTTATTTTGTTATTTATGAATGAATTTGCATCGCATGAATTAAATAACATTTTATTATGTAGTTTAAGAATGAATTTACACCGCATGAACAAAAGTTACATTTTTATGTGTAATTTATATATAAATTTGCACCGTATGTTGAAAATTACATCTTTCTATGCAATTAAAATGTAAATTTACATTGCATGACGGAAATTACATTTTTATATGTAAATTATAAAGTGAATCAATGTTGAATGTTAAAAATTACATTTTTCTTTGTAATTAAAAGGGGAATGTCATCGTATGATAAAATTTACATTTTTATATGTAAATTATATAGGAATATACACCGTATTGTAAAAATTACATTTTTCTTTGTAATTAACATGTGAATGCCACTGTATGTTAAAATTTACATTTTTATATGTAAATTATAAAGTGAATTTATGTCGTATATTAAAAATTACATTTTTCTTTGTAATTAATATGAGAATTCCATCGTATGTTAAAATTTACATTTTTATATGTAAATTATAAGGTGAATTAATGCCGTATGTTGAAAATTACATTTTTCTATGTAACTTATATACGAATTAGGACCGTATGATAAAAATTATATTTTTATATGTAATTTAGATATGAATGAGAACGGTAAAATAAAAATTACATTTTTTTATATGTAAATTATATAGGGAATTACACCGTAGGATAAAATTTACATTTTTATATGTAATTAAAACATGAATTTACATTGTGTGTTAAATATTACATTTTTATATGTAATGTCTATAGGAAAGTATACCGTATGACAAAATTACATTTTTCTATGCAATTAAAGGATGCAATTTCATTGTATGATAGAATTTGCATTTTTCTTATATATATATGTAACATAAAATTTAGAATGAGCATTAGAAATAAAATCGATTTATTTCATATGTAATTTGATGTAGTGTTTGCATTGTAATTAAAAATCATATTTTTACAATGTAAATTAGATGTAGTGTTTGCATTGTAATTAAAAATCATATTTTTACAATGTAAATTAGATGTATTGTTTGCATTGTAATTAAAAATCATATCTTCACAATGTGAATTAGAAGTAGTGTTTGCATTGTATTTAAAAATCATATTTTTACAATGTAAATAGGAGTAGAGTTTGCATTGTAAATAAAACTTACATTTTGATATGTAAATTTAAAATAGGACTCACTGCAAATATAAGTTACATTTTTATAATGTAACTAAGACGAGAATGTACATTGAAGTTGAAATCTACGTTTCTATATGTAATTTAAAAGTAGGATTTTGAATGTATCAAAATTTACGTTTGGTTTACATGTAAATAAAAATAAAGAATATAGGAATTTGCATACGAATTAAACTTACATTTTTATGTAAATAAAAAGGATGGAATTTACATTTTCAATGTAAGGAAAGAATGAATTTAGGATGCGGTAATATTATCTTCATTTTCAAATGAATTAAAATTTAGTAAGTATCGGTAATTGTGTAGAGCGTTGTTTTAATCAAACGACGTTATTACGATTCAATGATTATATATATATATATATATATATAATTAAAATTAAACGAATAGGGCGTGGTAGTTCGCGTTTTGAAATCGTACTTTTATTCGACTATACAAGAAGATCCGACCGTCGGATTTTCTTGAAACTGAAACCGTTAGGACCGTCTTGGAAAAATCTTTCCAATGATATATATTACGTTAAGATCCAACGGTTAGATTCTGGTAAATGTAAAAATCAAAATTGGTTGAATGCAGCGCCATAGTCGCCCATGGACTTAAGGCGTCGTTATATAAAAACTTAATTATTTTAAATAATTAAAATAGGAATGAATCGTTAATAAAAATAATTATTAATGTGTAAGAAGGATTTTCAATATATATATATATATACGAGGATTATTTGGAAAGCCCGAGTTTATCTCATTCCAAATAATTAAACGACGTTTAAAAATCCAAGACTGGAAGACGGCGATTGAAGACCGTCAAATCTCCACAGCGAATGGACGATGATGACTATTGCCTTAGAATAGCTTGCTACCATGATAAGGTAATAGTAGGAATTGCCCGGACGTAGTGTTGATTTGTACAGGTTTGGCTTTCGCTCAGACCCAGAGCATAAGCTTTTAAATGGATGGTGTGTCTGACATCGTACTCCATTATATATCATGTTATTAATCTTCTGCTGAATGTATGGATGTTTGGTGGCGGAGAATTTATTCTCTTGCTTAACACCCGTTCACATATTTCGGCAAAGGATTGGTAGTGTGATATGGAGTGATGATGTGGCATGCTAAGATGCATATGATCAAGGCTTTGTTGAAAAGCAGGCCTTGTGGGACGATCAAAGCATAGTCTGTTTAGGCATAGCTTTGTGTATAGCGTGACTTCGCGAGCCTCACACACCGGCGGAGTCTAAAACGGGAGAAGGGAACGCAGGGAGAGCATCACGTTTCTTTCTAGCTAGAGTGGTGTCAGTGACCTACCAGCTCTGACATTTTACTTATGTGGATGATGGAATGAGGCGCCTCGGATGATAGGTCCTATAGGACTGGGAAACGTGTGTTCAGGTATAACTAATCCACTAAGCTGTATTTGCGGACCGGCCCTGCAGCTATCCAAGGGTTCTCCGCGGGGAATCCTGAGACATTAGCTAGAGTGTCTCGAATCGGTAGGAGCTCCTCCCTATCCTTGACTCATGATGGAAACCAATTTCCAATACGCCCCATTCGGGTTTGATTGTATTACTAGTACGGAGGCATAATATATGGGTACCTATGCTTCCTAGGATTGATACAATATGATTGAAATTGTTTTTAAAACATATACACACTAATAATAATATCAAATTCGTTTTTAACGTATCAAGCATGTTTAATCACCATAAGGTAAAACTCTATCCTCTGGTGTGCGTTGCATTGTGTGATGGGACCTGAGTCTTATGGTGATTTCATTTTTCTAAAAAGCATTGCGTTGTTTTACGATTTACTTTAAGTTATGCACGGCAATCCATTAGAGCAAACCCGTTCCGCGTTAGCGGCGTGGTCTTTGGATTTGTCCTATTAATAGTGATTAATTAGTTAAGAATTCTCACACCAGTCCCACGACTGACCCGTTGTTTGTTTCCACCTTTTTGCAAACTCGGGTGCCCTCTTTCCACACGGGCAGTCGAGCAGTTGTCTACAGGTTTATCTCTTTAGCAGGATCCTGGATTGAAGCTTAAAGCTGTGTCCAGAACATTGGAAGTCTTCCGCTGCCTTAGTTATTTTATTTCCGCTGCAATGTATTGTAATATTGTAATTTACCTTCCGCTGTATTATTAGTCAATATACTCTGATATTCTGTACTCTGATGTAACATTTACTATGATGTTATAAAAGTCTGCTGTTGTTGTTCTGATATTGTTGTATTCCCAAAGTTAACGTATGCGGATTTTGAACGGTCTTGGTCGATTTTGCGATCGATTAAGGCCGGGCAAAATGCGTGTCGTTACAATTGCTCAATATATATGCGATTTACTCAGCCAATATCAATCTGCCTAGCCATCTAGCACCTGTACTTAACTCAGTTCACATATAAGCAATAAATACATGAATTTCTTAAGTAATATTTCTCTAATCAACAAGTATAACTACACAAACAACATTAATTCATTATCAAATACAGGGATAATTCACAAATTTTAATTCATATGCAGTATCATTCTTGTTTAATTATACTGGAAATTATTCTTTAGTTTATAATTCATTCAGCTCCATTAAATTGTTGATTATTCAAAAAAATATTATCCAATAACAAACAATTCGCAATCGACAACCAATATTTAACCAAATCAATTGAATTTACATTCATTATTAATATTTTACTTCGGTTTCACATATTTGAACATCAATCGATTAATATTCGATTGATTTCTATTTGACTATTATTAATTCATTGAATTTCCAATTTTGCTTTATTTAATTTCGATATCATTCTTGATTTAGTTCCACTTAACAAAGTTTAATTTTAATTCAAATTTTTGAATCCAATTCGAATTCCATTCAAATCAGTCAAACAAACTAATATCTCAATAATTTGATAAAATTGTTTCTTCTCTATACAAAAATATAATTTGGGTAAAATTATTTCATTTATCCTCTTTACAAAACAAAACTGTATCCATGTTAATTCAATGCTTCTCAACAGTTGAACCGATCAACAACACAATACCAAAACATTTGTGTATAAATTTTACAAATACGCTCTCATATATATATATATATATATGCACGCTCAATCTCGATCTAGGGTATTACTAACCCAGATTACTCGATAGAGATGGGGTTACTCACAGAGCCAAGGTTATTACTAAACCAATAGCTCTAATACCACTGTAACGACCCAAGGGTTTTCGGCCCCAAAAATCGACATAAATACATTTACCATATCTCACGCCAACCTTCCAAACTCCGGAACATTTTATAGAAAGAAATTAGAGGGTGAGATAAGAAAGAAAGAAATAATAGAATAGAAGAACGAGAAGAGGAACCAACACAACACAAAGGCTCACATCGCAACAGAACAAAATGTAATATAGAATAAATCTTTGTTGAGAGCTTTTAGAAAAATACTTACAATCATTAGAGTATATCACACATCTTGACAGTTATAATAATATGTCCTCATATACGACACACAGCAGAATAAATACTAGATACAATACGTCTGAACACCTCCAGCTCATCTCTAGACTTCGTAGCATCCGATAACCTGGACCTGTACAACCTAGTCTAACCCGAGCATTACAAACACAGTGTCAGTCTGGTGAACCAGAGTGAGAAAAACACACTAAGTTTTATAGTATCATCCAACTTGATTTTAAAGTTCGAAAACATTTATGAAAGAAAAGGATAATCATACGACCAAATCCACATATAAATACGGACGGTTTTTAACTTACGATAACCCAAAACATTTTGAAATCGTATATATATTTTGATATTATAATAATGTCTAAGTACAAGTAAATAACTATCTAGCGGAACGCTTGCATCTCACGCCCCATATATATAGTATACAATCAAAACCACAGGAGCTTATTGGAGATTGGATTCCGATTATGACAAGGTATGGAACCACCTACCGATAGTGTATCTCTAGAGGGGAATACACTGGGTTCTACAAGAACGTCTTGTAACCCGGCCCACACATGACCGACCACTCATTTCGCTTGAGTGTATCGAATGTATATCACCCACGGTTGGGCTCAAACCCCATTTCCCGAAAGGGACATCATCGAAATAGATTAAAGAAGGAAATGGATTTTCTCTAGATAGGTGATTATACACCCTAATGGGAGCGACCCACATAGCCATGCTGCCTGCCCGATTTTTTTCATTTCCCGGTTGGTGAGGCTTCGAGGTTTAAATTAACTTTTGAACATCTGGTCATCATTCACTTTGAATGCCACCTCGTCAGATCCGCCAGATATCACTAATTGGCGTCCACAAAAATACTGTAGTTGGGAGCTACCCAACTATGATACGTTTGTAGAAATCAACGTACACGATCCTTTTGGAAATACTCTATTAGACATCTGTCCATACAAGTCATCTAGGAATAGGATGAACCGAAGGTACTTTCCTACTGCATCCAACATAGGAATCACCCCAAGGATCAGTAGCGAGTAGTCCTTGCAATCCGTAGATTCCAACCATGACAGAACCACAGCTTATCTTTGCTTGCAAGGAAGAGAATATTAGTGGTTCTTTCGTTTATGAAGATCCATGACCTTCAATGCTCCATCTCGATCATCTTCTGATATCTTCACGTATTTGTTGGTCGGAATGGTTTTCAAATATAAATTCGATCCCGGTTTTCCGTACCAACAATCTTATTGGACAGATTTGATAGTTGGTTATTTAACTATCAAAATAAACAGTGGTTCAGTCATGAAAATCCAATGAGTTCACTAGTTCAGTATTCAACATCACTTGGCCTTTTAATTAAAATAAATGTAAATTTAAACTCTTAAATATCCCGATATTATAAATATAGTTTTCTCGCTTCTTTATTTATCATAAGATTATCCTTTTAAACAAATTCATATTTATACTTAGAAAAGTTCCATATCGTATGCAGTTTTCTATTTTCACTTTCAAAACATTAGCCGCATTATTATATAATATTGGGAAATCAATTCAGCCTACTACTTGTAAAACAATGTTATGAAATATCATTTATTCATTACTTGAAAACAAATATCCATGCTTATTCTTATAGAATAAGACTCATCTCTTACGCTTCCTTTTTAAATCTCGATAATATAGTTATAACTCGTGCAACCCGTTTTAATTTCAACTTTCCACTTTGGAACCCTCATTATATATATTTTCCAAATCTTTATTACATGTTGCATTATTATTTCTGTAATGGAAATAATGAATTATTACTAACTCCTTTTACCATTACCAACTCATATCCTCCTCAGATAATTCCAATGTCGTTCAATTTGGGGTACTTTAATTACCTCTCGGATCTTGATCAACAACGTTAATACCTTAAGATAGATACAAGTTGTATTCCAAAAACCAATATTTCATTCTAATACCAATGCCTTTTCAAATCCCTTCAACTTTTTGCCGCTTAAACTTCTCATTTCAATTCCTTACTTTTACTTAATCCCATCATTAAGTAACGTTAATTGTCAATTTCATGCTTTAACATCTTAAACCTCATTCGTATAACCCTAGTTACTATAAACCCCTTTTATCTTAATTCGCTTTCAATTAATTCCAGTTATTCTAGTAACCTTTTATTTTAAGCTATCGTATACGCTCAAAATTCCTTCTATAACTTTGTTATAAAACTCATATTTTAAAATAAACTTGTTCATGAACTCCTTCCACCAATCAATTAGATCTCATTTCAACTTTTATTACCTTTTACAATGAATTTCAATTAAAAAGTAATTTTCTAAATTATTATTAATTAAATTAATAATTTACTTCGATTATTAACTACTTGCGTAGTTAATTTCTTTATTCACTAAAATAAATAGTAAATCCCTTTTTAAGACCTTATTAAAATTTAAAATAGTATTCATTAAACTATTTTATTAGATTGATTCAAAACAAGCTAATTTAATAATCAACTCCAGTTAAAATGGTTGACTTAGTCAACACCAAACTCTATTATCACATTAAATGATTCCAATTCGTTCTAACTTTAAATTTATTTAATAATATAATAAATTTACATAATTCCATTAATTGTTTCTTAACTAACAATTATCCCATTTTAACAGTTAGGTTAATTTCTATTCACCAGTTTATAAATCCGACTAACATCCTAATTTACTCCATAAAATCAATTAATAATTAATTATAAATTTAGATAACAAATATTTACTTCCTTTAAACAAACTTTTATTCTAAATGATATATTTTAAAATCTTATCTTCAGTTATAAATTAAATTTATATAACTTCAGTTCTATCGATTCACCTGATGGTAATCGATATAAATAAAACAATTTATTTTCAGGCCATTTACTACTGGTTACTCAATCAATATTGCCCATTGGTTAAAACAAAACACAGGTTAAATTTTCAGTCAATGATCACTAATCAAATCAATCACCCAATCATGACAATTTATATATGATAATATGAGAATAAATGATATATTTTAGGAATCCCGTTGAATCCCTTCAACCTGTTCTTCCCTATATCCAAAGCGGTTATCTCAAATCAGATCATTCAATTCCATTTAACTGATAATTTCAATCATAATAAATAACGACCATTTAACATCAACCAATAAACCAAAAAATTCAATCATTCAAACAATTCAAACCATTAAACATGTTTATTTTATAAACGTGACCAACAAGGTAAGGTACCTTTATTGGGTCCAATCGTTAAAATAACGATTCGGTATTTCACTGAAATTAAACAACAGTTTAATTTCATCGGTTAAATCAATATATATATATATATATATATATATATATATATAACCAACAAACAGTCAACCATCAGCAACCAGAGCACACAAAATAAAAACCCAATTTATATAAAATATAAATGGGAAGATCTGAATGAGTTTAACTCACCTTGGTTTGATACGTTTCTGAAATGGTTAGATTATAATTAAATTAAACAGTTGTTTAATTTAACTATAAACTCCCATTGTCTCTATTTCTGTCTGGATTAGTTCCATGACATAGTGCTTGTCAATACGATTTCAGTGTCACTTTGTTCGTTGAATTTTTGTTATTAACAAATCACGGCGGAACTATCCCTTCATTTTCAAACGTTGCTTCTCCTCATTCCTGAACTGAATTTCTCATTCCCTTGGTCCCTGTATCATTCCAACATAATCAATTTACTAACAGTTTTTAACAAAATAATTATCCATTTAATTTTTATAAGATTTAAACTTAATTTCGTTTAAAACATACTGTTGCATACATTCTTTCTGTTTCGTTTTCTCTTGGTGTACTAGATTCAGGTCTTCGTTACTCCCAGTATATTTTTCAAAACCTGGCCACACGCTACATTTTCTAATTAATTAATTATCCATACTTAATTATAATTTAATATGTTAATTATGTTCTACTTTCCGTTAACCTTTACTTAAAAAAAATAGTCTATCCCTTCTTCCTTGGAATGCACGGTCCTTCGTTCTGGTCACTGAACCCATGCAGTCTCCTGCAAAAGGAGTTCACGTATTTATTTTTATGATTTAATTAAACTATTATTATTATCCTAATTAAACCCAAATTAACAGAATAATTAGACTAATTACTTTTATATTCTCGAACATGCTGTGTATATTCTGATCCCACTTCATGTTGCTCCCTCACGCCAACTTCCCATTCCATGCAATTCTCTCCGTCCCGCTGCACCGTTCCCTACTCTTGCGATGTTACCAACCCGCCACCCTCCTATGACTCACCTTTATAGTCCTTTACATCCTGTAACATTTTCATAGCATAAGTTTAACTTAACTTGTTACTTTAATAAAAATTAATTAACTAATCGTATTGGTTAATTACATTTGGGGACAAATGATATAGTCAATCACTTTCCAGAATACTGCTCCTTGATGCACCATTTCCTGTTCAACGTGATTTAACTAACCATTATTTCTTTAAATAAATTATAATTAAACTGATTAACTATGTCCGTTACTTTCATTAAGGAATTTAAGCCCAAGCTTCCATTCAAACAGATCTGCACCTTTAAACACAACTGACCTTCTTTGTAAATTTTCTTTCAGGCTTCCTGCAGTATTCGAAAAACAAATAGATTTCTTATAAAATCATTAATTATAGTTTATTTAACAATAAATACACTAATTAACATTATTACTTAAATCACAGCCAAACGGTTTTCCTCCCTTCCTAAAAACTTTTCCTGCTCCGTGTATTTCCACTTCAGTACTCACGCTCGCCTTCGTGAAACCGCCCGGAATCCTCTTACCACCGCCACCCCCTTTACTTACATTTCCTTCCCGTAAATATCCACTCCACCAAAAATGCAACCCGCTTCCTTATTTAAATATCCTGAAGCTCCAACCAGTCTACCTTGCATTGAAACCCACTTCATGCTTATATAAGATCATCGTTTTAAAGTAGTAATTCATCGTTTTCCAATGGAAGTGCTGAGCGAGAGTGAAATTGGTGCTTCTGATTTGGTTCTAAAGCTGATGTGTTCTTTAAAATTGAGCCATGCGATAGTCACAGATGTTCCTTGCACCCGACTAACCCAGACTCCTTTCCAGCAACCCCTTAATCCATGGTTTTATTTTACGGTTTGATTTATTCTTTCTAGGAGGAAGGAGGAAGCGACAATAATGGTAGAAAGGTTTATTTTCTTCCAGATGGAAAGAATGAACGGAGAGAAAGGATTTTATAGGTTTAGAAATACGTGGTATTGAAGTAAACTTGGGCACCACGGTTATGGTAGTGTGACATCCAAGTAAAGTAAATGTAAATTGATATATTATTTATAGTTTGTCTCCACAAATAGGGGAAGTAGGATGTGAATAAAGTGCTAGAAAAATATAGAGCTTACGCTTTGTAATAACCCGGAAATTCTGGGCCAGTTTAAAATTTTTATTTTGGCAATTTTAGCGAATTTTGAATATTTAAAATGAATTATTTTAAATAATATCGACGAGAAATATATTTTGAATATAATTCGAATGTATATATTTATATACGTCGTCGTTAGAATATAAATATTAATATATAATTATAAATAGAATTGAAAATGGCGCGGTAGTTCGATAATTCGATTTCAAACTTCAATTGAATGTACCGGGTGCAAAACAATTCGGATTTTAGTGAAACCAGAAATCATAGGATCTAATTGATAATATCTTTTCAACGAATCCGACCAATCGAAATTTCATTGCAGGAATCAAAAGATATGTCCAATTGAAAATTCTGAATAGTCGCTATGGAATTCAGGCTCTTAAAAATGGACATTTTGCAAATGGCCTCGGATCTCGACGAAACCAGTTTTGTTGGGTCCGTGATGTCAAGTTATTGCTAGGTTTCAAATTTCATAATTTTTCGAATCAATATGTGAGCGTGGCAAAGGAAAACGCATTTGACCAGTTTCAGTTGATTTTAATCGACTGGAAAATGGCCATTTTTCAAACGGTCTCAGAATTCGACGAAACTAGTTTTGTTAGGACCGTATCGTCAATACGAAGCTAGAAAACATTTTTCTGGAATTTTTCTAGTTAGTATGTGGCCCCGGTAAATTGAAATGCACGTTTAAAATTCAATATAATGATTTAAATGTAAATGCAACGGAAACTGATCGAAACGGTCAATTCAGCTTGCGGTACATATCCCATTGTGTTCGGAATGGGGGTGAAACGCTATGGGCGACAGGCGGTGGACCTCGTTTAGAGGTCGTATGTGAAAGTCAACTTTTTAATAATTAAATAATAATAAATAAATAAAAAAAATATTTTCCCTCTCCTCCCCCTTTTAACCGATGGCCCCCCGTTTTCCTTCAGAATTGATTTCAACGAAAAAAAAAAGAAAAAGAAAAGAAGAGCGCGTCGATCCTCCACCGCGGCGGCCTCTGGCGCCACCGCTGGCCCACCGCGCCTCAGGCGAAACCCCCTCCGCACCCGATCCTCTGCCATCCTCTTCCTCCCCGATTCGAACTCCGCTACCCCCCTACCCTAAATCAGCACCGCACCCCCTTTTTCATCAGCCGCCACCCTCCACTCGAGAAACCCCCTCAGTCGCGAACCCTAGAACCACCGCGAGTACCCCCTTCGCGAGCCGCCACCGCAAGAGCCACCGTCCCCCCCACCCCCCCCCCCCCCCAGCGACTGCCTCCGGCCACCCCTCTCCCCCAAGCGCCCCTCAGGTAATTTTTAATCTATGAAATCAGTTTTTAATTTATGAAATCAGTTTATATAATCAGTATTGTTTTTAAAATAGAATAGAGAGATGATTTTTATAATAAAAATATGATTTTTATTATAAAGATATAATTTTGAAAATAAAGGTGTGGTCTTTATAGGTAAAATTAAATAATACAAGAATAAAAATATGATTTTTATATCATAGGAAGAATAAAAATATGTTTTTATTTATGTAGAGTAATAAAAATACAATTTTTATTATATTACTAGCAAGATAAAAATGGAGTTTTTATCTATATAGTAGCAGTTTAAAATAGAAATTTTATCTGTATAGTAGCGGTTTAAAATAGAAATTTTATCTATATAGTGGCGGTGTTAAAATAGAATTTTTATCTATATAGTAGCGGAATAAAAATATTATTTTTATATATAGAACGTCGGAATAAAAATATGATTTTTATATATTGAACATCGAAATAAAAATATGATTTTTATATATTGAACATCGAAATAAAAATATGAATTTTATATATTGAACGTTGAAGTAAAAATGCGATTTTTATATATTGAACATTGAAGTAAAAATTCGACTTTTACATGTAGTGGCTACAGCAACGAAGATGACGGAGATGCGATAGCGATGAAGATTTCTATCAATGAAGTGCCGTGGAGCTAGGATAGCTATATGTGAGAATTTCTCACCTTTCAATTTATTTTTCTAATTATATATATATACTAGGATGCAGACGGTGCTTAGTAGCACCCGACACAATCGTCCACAGACCATGGACTTGTTTGTTTGGTTGCATAGGTTAGTTATATGATTTGATTTGAAATTTGGTTGTTTGGTGAATTTGATTGATGTGTGAATGGCGTGGGCCTTCACTAGACCGGGGATAAGGCTAGGCCTTGTCCCGTTTCTAGTATCGTGCCGTTATGCCGCCGAAATTTTCTAAAATATGTTAGAAAAATAAAAATATCATTTTATTGAATAAAAGAACTGAATAGAATATTTTCATAGGTTGAATAAAATGTTTTATCGTTAAGAATATAATTTTTAACGTGAAAGTGAACAAATAGATATTTATAAACAAATCGGCCGATTTGTTTATATACACTGATTTGACTGACATTGATTGGGTCGATAAATTTTACACATCGCCCAACTGCACAAATAAAATCTGTGTTTGATTGTTTGAAAACCCCACACGGGTGTTGGGATGAAATATGAAGTTCACTCATCCTGACTTATTAAATATGTCGATCGATTGATTGACAGGCTGTTATAAGCGTTAGATATCTATATTTGATGCTTATACAGTGTAGTGCACTTTGGTTGATGGTTGATTATTTTTCAATGCTATTATATACATGTGTTGTATGGAAATCCATATAATTAATTTTATATGGTAATTGATTGGGCCTTATTCCAATTTGAAAAATAAAGAATATTTGAAAATAGAAATTTATGAAGCCGTGTTGATTAGATTGACGCCATTTTGACGTGAACGATATTTATATCGATTTTATTCATTTCGAAATGAATATTGAAAAGTGATTTCGAAATCGAATATTTCGAAATAAAGTGAATTGAAAACGAATTCAAAGTGAATTGAAAACGATTTCAAAGTGAATTGAAAACAATTTCGAAATGAATTGAATTGAAAACGATTTCGAAATGAATTGAATTGAAAACGATTTCGAAATGAATTGAATTGAAAACGATTTCGAAACAAAATGAATTGAATTGAAAACGATTTCGAAATGAATTGAATTGAAAACGATTTTGAAACGAAATGAATTGAATTGAAAACGATTTCGAAATGAATTGAATTGAAAACGATTTCGAAACGAAATGAATTGAATTGAAAATGATTTCGAAATGAATTGAATTGAAAACGATTTCGAAACGAAATGAATTGAATTGAAAACGATTTCGAAATGAATTGAATTGAAAACGATTTCGAAATGAATTGAATTGAAAACGATTTCGAAATGAATTGAATTGAAAACGAATTCAAAGTGAATTGAAAACTATTTCAAAGTGAATTGAAAACGATTTCGAAATGAATTGAATTGAAAATGATTTCGAAATGAATTGAATTGAAAACGAATTCAAATTGAATGGAAATTTGAATTGAATAGAAATGAATTTTAAAACGAATCTATAAAGAAGAATTCAATTGTGATTTGAATTGAAAAGGAAGTTGAAAATGTTTTTGAAACGAATTCAAAACTATTTATATAATTCGTTTTAAATAGAAATCGACGAAGTGTATATTATATATATTATATATATAATAAAATGGCCTGAATAGAACGTGCCGCGCCGCGGCAGTTCGTGAATTTCGACCATTTATTTCAAACGGACATTGCGGGAGATCCGACCGTCGGATTCTCCTAAAACCGGAACCGTTGGGTTCGTATCGAAAAGAGCTTTCTAATGAATATTAGAAATTTGAAATCTAACGGTTGGATTTGGAATTATGTCCAAATCAAATTTGAAAAAGGTCGCTGTAAGTGCAGTTCGATGGCCATTGATGGAAATCGACTGTACGGGCCTTGATAAAATTATTAAAAATAGTAATAATTTGTGTAAAATCATAAGAAATGATTTAGAAAGGATTGGGATGAAAAACTCCATATTTGAAAGGATAAAAATAGATTTTTATCGAAATGAACTAGTTTTGAACTAGAATTATAATTCTATTTATTTTTAAATAAATAAATTGAATTTGAAAAGGGTTTTGAAAATAACCAAAATTTCCAATGATTGCATTGGAGTGGATTTGAATCGAAATTGTCTTCGGAATATTTCGATGTTGGAATTCGTGATTATACAGATGTTGTTATGGAAATTTGAAAGATATATATTTATATCGTTATTTCCAATACGACATTTGTTAGTCGTAGAATTTGATATTGAATATAAGCCGATATATTTTCTATTCAGAGCCTTGTATTGAATATCAAATGTGATTTGGGTTTGTCGTGAATGGTGTCTTCACTAACACTGTTCTTGAACCCAGTTGAAAAAAAAGAATTATTAAATCTTTTTATTTAGATTTAATGAAGTGTACCAATTAAACGATATTTAATTGGAATTGAATTGATATTGATTTTTGGGTTTATCGTGAACAGTGTTTTAAATGACACCGATTCTTTAACCCAGTTAAAGATTAAAACTAAGTGGAGTTTTAATGAATCTTTAATTAGATTGAAAAGATCGAGAATGGAGTATCACCAGGTTTGCTCCAGGCGATGGTTAAATCTTTAATCAGATTTGAACGTGAAATGGTAATTGAATTTACCGATAACACTGTGGTGTTAGATATGAAGTATTACCAGTTTTACTTCATGGGATGAATAGGTTGGGATTGAGAAATAAAATAAATGATTACTTCGGTGTGGTTCGCTAATCCCGACTAGTTTGAATTGATATTCAAAGGAGATTAAAGAATAAATTTAAAGAATTTATCTTGGATAAAATTAATGGGAACTTTTCCCAAAGTATAGGAATATTTGAATAAAAGAATATTCTGAATTGGAATGAGGCGTATGTTGTGTTTGTGTAACACTTTTATAATATATACGCGAGTTATTCAGGAAGACCGGGTTTATCCCATTCTGAATAACTGATTCGACGTGGTGTCGAAGATGAAGACGGTGGTCGAAGACCGGAAGTCTTCACGTCGTTTGGGTGATAACTGATGATCTTGATTGGGCTGTACACCCGAGAAGATGGAAACAGTTGGTGATCGTCCAGACGTACTTGGAGATCGATGGATATGCGGGGTACTAGGTGCCTCCGGTTTCGTTCAGACCCAGAACGGACTTGTAAATGGACTGTGTGTCTGACATTGGATTTTAGTCTGTGTGATTGATCTCTATTAAATATATATCTGTTTGGCGGCGGAGAATTTATTCTCTTGCTTAACGCCCTTCTCTGAGACGTACGAGCTCAGAGGTTATATATTGATGGATATCAAACGCATGGAGTGAATTGCCTGTGTGGCATGCCTAAGTGGCAATTGATCGAGGCTTCTGTTGAAAAGCAAAGTCTTGTGGTGATGATCAAAGCACGGCCTTTGTGGCGTAGCTTTGTGTAACGTTTGCTTCGCGAGTTTCACACCCGGTATGAACCAAAAACGGGAGGGGACATCAGGGAGGACTTGCGTTTCTTTCTAGCTAGAAGTGGCGTCAGTGGTTTTACATGCCCTGACGAGTTTGACTTATGTGGTTGTTGCTGTTGCGAGGCGCCTCGGATTGATCGGTCGTTCTCGAACCGATGGAGTCATTTAGTTGGCTCGTTTACGCCCCAAAGGGCGGGGAAACGTATTGTTCAGGCACTATAATCCACATCGGTGGACCGGCCCTGACGATCCACGGGGCAGTTGCGGCTGTTCCGGTGGCTCGGGCTAGAGAGTCACGAATCGGTTGAGGACTATCTTTTGCCTCGGTTCATAGACGGAATTCCAATTTCCAAATACGTGACATTTGCGGTTTTATTTGTAGAGCCTAGTATGGCGACATAGTGGGATAGGGCGCTCATGCCGCCTATGATTGATACTTATGATTTGAAGTTGTTTTATACACTATGCACTTATAGTATTATCAAACGATTTGTTTTAAACGTACTAAGCATTCTTTGGCTGTTATAAGGGAAAACCCTATCCTCGGCTGCGTTGCATTGTGTGATGGGACCTGGGTCTTATAACAGCTTCATTTTTCTTTATTTAGCATCGCGCTGTTTGTTTTATGCACTGGTATTCTTGGGAGGAAACCCGTTCCGTGTTATACGGCGTGGTCCCTTGATTTACCTAACTTTAAAATAAAGATTAACTATTTTAGTTCTCACACCAGTCACATGACTGACCTGGAGTTTATTGTTTTAACCTAAACTCTGGGTGCCCCTATTTTCCGCACGGGCAGCTAGTAGTTTTGGTTTTGCAGATTTATATTCACAGGATCCTGGTTTACAGCTGGAATGATATCCGGAAAGCTCTGTATCCGTATATCACCTTCAGTTGTGCTTTGTATTATTTTCCGCTGCTATGTATTTAAATGTAATTTAAATCTCTGATATTTCTGTGTAATACTTATCCATTTATACTCTGTATATTCTTGTAATCTGATGCATTGTTGTAATATACAGTGAAATGTTCTTTTATATGCGTTCTGTTGTGGCTTGTTCTCGAACTATCCGACACTTTCCTTTACGGGGAAGTTACGGGTTTTTACACGTGGTATCAGAGCTTTGGTTTACAGAGCTCGAGAACAAGACACATTAGAACCATACGAAAGAATTCATCAGAAACTGGATTAGTAATATCCAACGGGAATGACTCGTTAGAGATAGGATCAGTAGTATCCTAGAATGAGGGTGAAGAGTATATTTTCAAATGAAAACAATTTTGTTTTGAAATTTAAACCATTTTAAAACGTATTAGATTATTTATTTATTTTGAATATGGACAATCCAATATATAAAGGTTTTGTATATACACGTCATGAATGTATATTCGAAGTTTTAATATACTGGATAGATATGGAATCACATTCTAGTCGCCCGGAGATGGTACTGATGATTGTCATGACATCATCAGTATTTATGTTCGTGTTTCGAAGGTGTGATTTTCTATATATTTCCATTAGGCTGGTGCGAGAACCAAAACTTATATATAGCTAGAACACTTTAGTGTGAATTGGCATCAAAAACAAGATTTTCAGTATATATATCAAAATTATGAATTTGAAACGTTAATTCACTAATTGATTGATGGTTTGTAGTGTTTGTTTATTTGTTTGCTAATTTTGAACCATTATGCCTAATTGAACCAAATATTGAACTATATTGAAAATTGGTCGCATTTGCTTGCATACATGTATATCTTTTGAACAGGTCATAGCAAGGAGGCTAGAGCAGAGAATAAAATTTGTTTGCCCGACAAATAGGTACATGTTTACTACATGATTTACTGTTTTGTTTGGGTGATGATGATTTTATGAGCCTATTGGCTAGCCGCTTGGCTTTTTCTTTTTCTTTTTGAGATCTGAAGGACCGGGGAAGCTATTTGAAATTCCCCGATGCTCCCATTGCAGGGGAGGTTATGGCGAAATTTTTCAGAAATTTAGGGTTTAGCCAAATTTTTGAAATTTTGAAAATTCTCAGAAGCTAAAGAGTTGGAGAATGGAAGCCAGATCGAACGTAGAGTTGAATAATCAAACCACTTTCGACTTTGTTCCTTTTCGGGGACGAAAAGTTTTAAGTGGGGGAGATTGTAATAACCCGGAAATTCTGGGCCAGTTTAAAAATTTTATTTTGGCAATTTTAGCGAATTTTGAATATTTAAAATGAATTATTTTAAATAATATCGACGAGAAATTTATTTTGAATATAATTCGAACGTATATATTTATATACGTCGTCGTTAGAATATAAATATTTATATATAATTATAAATAGAATTGAAAATGGCGCGGTAGTTCGATAATTCGATTTCAAACTTCAATTGAATGTACCGGGTGCAAAACAATTCGGATTTTAGTGAAACCAGAAATCATAGGATCTAATTGATAATATCTTTCCAACGAATCCGACCAATCGAAATTTCATTGCAGGAATCAAAAGATATGTCCAGTTGAAAATTCTGAATAGTCGCTATGGAATTCAGGCCCTTAAAAATGGACATTTTGCAAATGGCCTCGGATCTCGACGAAACCAGTTTTGTTGGGTCCGTGATGTCAAGTTATTGCTAGGTTTCAAATTTCATAATTTTTCGAATCAATATGTGAGCGTGGCAAAGGAAAACGCATTTGACCAGTTTCAGTTGATTTTAATCGACTGGAAAATGGCCATTTTTCAAACGGTCTCAGAATTCGACGAAACTAGTTTTGTTAGGACCGTATCGTCAATACGAAGCTAGAAAATATTTTTTTGGAATTTTTCTTGTTAGTATGTGGCCCCGGTAAATTGAAATGCACGTTTAAAATTCAATATAATGATTTAAATGTAAATGCAACGGAAACTGATCGAAACGGTCGATTCAGCTTGCGGTACATATCCCATTGTGTTCGGAATGGGGGTGAAACGCTATGGGCGACAGGCGGTGGACCTCGTTTAGAGGTCGTATGTGAAAGTCAACTTTTTAATAATTAAATAATAATAAATAAATAAAAAAAATATTTTCCCTCTCCTCCCCCTTTTAACCGATGGCCCCCCGTTTTCCTTCAGAATTGATTTCAACGAAAAAAAAAAAGAGCGCGTCGATCCTCCACCGCGGCGGCCTCTGGCGCCACCGCTGGCCCACTGCGCCTCATGCGAAACCCCCTCCGCACCCGATCCTCTGCCATCCTCTTCCTCCCCGATTCGAACTCCGCTACCCCCCTACCCTAAATCAGCACCGCACCCCCTTTTTCATCAGCCGCCACCCTCCACTCGAGAAACCCCCTCAGTCGCGAACCCTAGAACCACCGCGAGTACCCCCTTCGCGAGCCGCCACCGCAAGAGCCACCGTCCCCCCCCACCCCCCCAGCGACTGCCTCCGGCCACCCCTCTCCCCCAAGCGCCCCTCAGGTAATTTTTAATCTATGAAATCAGATTTTAATTTATGAAATCAGTTTATATAATTAGTATTGTTTTTAAAATAGAATAGAGAGATGATTTTTATAATAAAAACATGATTTTTATTATAAAGATATAATTTTGAAAATAAAGGTGTGGTCTTTATAGGTAAAATTAAATAATACAAGAATAAAAATATGATTTTTATATCATAGGAAGAATAAAAATATGTTTTTATTTATGTAGAGCAATAAAATACAATTTTTATTATATTACTAGCAAGATAAAAATGGAGTTTTTATCTATATAGTTGCGGTTTAAAATAGAAATTTTATCTATATAGTAGCGGTTTAAAATAGAAATTTTATCTATATAGTGGCGGTGTTAAAATAAATTTTTTATCTATATAGTAGCGGAATAAAAATATTATTTTTATATATAGAACGTCGGAATAAAAATATGATTTTTATATATTGAACATCGAAATAAAAATATGATTTTTATATATTGAACATCGAAATAAAAATATGATTTTTATATATTGAACGTTGAAGTAAAAATGCGATTTTTATATATTGAACATTGAAGTAAAAATTCGACTTTTACATGTAGTGGCTACAGCAACAAAGATGACGGAGATGCGATAGCGATGAAGATTTCTATCAATGAAGTGCCGTGGAGCTAGGATAGCTATATGTGAGAATTTCTCACCTTTCAATTTATTTTTCTAATTATATATATATATATACTAGGATGCAGACGGTGCTTAGTAGTACCCGACACAATCGTCCACAGACCATGGACTTGTTTGTTTGGTTGCATAGGTTAGTTATATGATTTGATTTGAAATTTGGTTGTTTGGTGAATTTGATTGATGTGTGAATGGCGTGGGCCTTCACTAGACCGGGGATAAGGCTAGGCCTTGTCCCGTTTCTAGTATCGTGCCGTTATGCCGCCGAAATTTTCTAAAATATGTTAGAAAAATAAAAATATCATTTTATTGAATAAAAGAACTGAATAGAATATTTTCATAGGTTGAATAAAATGTTTTATCGTTAAGAATATAATTTTTAACGTGAAAGTGAACAAATAGATATTTATAAACAAATCGGCCGATTTGTTTATATACACTGATTTGACTGACATTGATTGGGTCGATAAATTTTACACATCGCCCAACTGCACAAATAAAATCTGTGTTTGATTGTTTGAAAACCCCACACGGGTGTTGGGATGAAATATGAAGTTCACTCATCCTGACTTATTAAATATGTCGATCGATTGATTGGCAGGCTGTTATAAGCGTTAGATATCTATATTTGATGCTTATACAGTGTAGTGCACTTTGGTTGATGGTTGATTATTTTTCAATGCTATTATATACATGTGTTGTATGGAAATCCATATAATTAATTTTATATGGTAATTGATTGGGCCTCATTCCAATTTGAAAAATAAAGAATATTTGAAAATAGAAATTTATGAAGCCGTGTTGATTAGATTGACGCCATTTTGACGTGAACGATATTTATATCGATTTTATTCATTTCGAAATGAATATTGAAAAGTGATTTCGAAATCGAATATTTCGAAATAAAGTGAATTGAAAACGAATTCAAAGTGAATTGAAAACGATTTCAAAGTGAATTGAAAACGATTTCAAAGTGAATTGAAAACGATTTCGAAATGAATTGAATTGAAAACGATTTCGAAATGAATTGAATTGAAAACGATTTCGAAATGAATTGAATTGAAAACGATTTCGAAACGAAATGAATTGAATTGAAAACGATTTCGAAATGAATTGAATTGAAAACGATTTCGAAACGAAATGAATTGAATTGAAAACGATTTCGAAACGAAATGAATTGAATTGAATTGAAAACGATTTCGAAATGAATTGAATTGAAAACGATTTCGAAACGAAATGAATTGAATTGAAAACGATTTCGAAATGAATTGAATTGAAAACGATTTCGAAACGAAATGAATTGAATTGAAAACGATTTCGAAATGAATTGAATTGAAAACGATTTCGAAATGAATTGAATTGAAAACGATTTCGAAATGAATTGAATTGAAAACGATTTCGAAATGAATTGAATTGAAAACGAATTCAAATTGAATGGAAATTTGAATTGAATAGAAATGAATTTTAAAACGAATCTATAAAGAAGAATTCAATTGTGATTTGAATTGAAAAGGAAGTTGAAAATGTTTTTGAAACGAATTCAAAACTATTTATATAATTCGTTTTAAATAGAAATCGACGAAGTGTATATTGTATATATAATAAAATGGCCTGAATAGAACGTGCCGCGCCGCGGTAGTTCGTGAATTTCGACCATTTATTTAAAACGGACATTGCGGGAGATCCGACCGTCGGATTCTCCTAAAACCGGAACCGTTGGGTTCGTATCGAAAAGAGCTTTCTAATGAATATTAGAAATTTGAAATCTAACAGTTGGATTTGGAATTATGTCCAAATCAAATTTGAAAAAGGTCGCTGTAAGTGCAGTTCGATGGCCATTGATGGAAATCGACTGTACGGGCCTTGATAAAATTATTAAAAATAGTAATAATTTGTGTAAAATCATAAGAAATGATTTAGAAAGGATTGGGATGAAAAACTCCATATTTGAAAGGATAAAAATAGATTTTAATCGAAATGAACTAGTTTTGAACTAGAATTATAATTCTGTTTATTTTTAAATAAATAAATTGAATTTGAAAAGGGTTTTGAAAATAACCAAAATTTCCAATGATTGCATTGGAGTGGATTTGAATCGAAATTGTCTTCGGAATATTTCGATGTTGGAATTCGTGATTATACAGATGTTGTTATGGAAATTTGAAAGATATATATTTATATCGTTATTTCCAATACGACATTTGTTAGTCGTAGAATTTGATATTGAATATAAGCCGATATATTTTCTATTCAGAGCCTTGTATTGAATATCAAATGTGATTTGGGTTTGTCGTGAATGGTGTCTTCACTAACACTGTTCTTGAACCCAGTTGAAAAAAAAGAATTATTAAATCTTTTTATTTAGATTTAATGAAGTGTACCAATTAAACGATATTTAATTGGAATTGAATTGATATTGATTTTTGGGTTTATCGTGAACAGTGTTTTAAATGACACTGATTCTTTAACCCAGTTAAAGATTAAAACTAAGTGGAGTTTTAATGAATCTTTAATTAGATTGAAAAGATCGAGAATGGAGTATCACCAGTTTTGCTCCAGGCGATGGTTAAATCTTTAATCAGATTTGAACGTGAAATGGTAATTGAATTTACCGATAACACTGTGGTGTTAGATATGAAGTATTACCAGTTTTACTTCATGGGATGAATAGGTTGGGATTGGGAAATAAAATAAATGATTACTTCGGTGTGGTTCGCTAATCCCGACTAGTTTGAATTGATATTCAAAGGAGATTAAAGAATAAATTTAAAGAATTTATCTTGGATAAAATTAATGGGAACTTTTCCCAAAGTATAGGAATATTTGAATAAAAGAATATTCTGAATTGGAATGAGGCGTATGTTGTGTTTGTGTAACACTTTTATAATATATACGCGAGTTATTCGGGAAGACCGGGTTTATCCCATTCTGAATAACTGATTCGACGTGGTGTCGAAGATGAAGACGGTGGTCGAAGACCGGAAGTCTTCACGTCGTTTGGGTGATAACTGATGATCTTGATTGGGTTGTACACCCAAGAAGATGGAAACAGTTGGTGATCGTCCAGACGTACTTGGAGATCGATGGATATGCGGGGTACTAGGTGCCTCCGGTTTCGTTCAGACCCAAAACGGACTTGTAAATGGACTGTGTGTCTGACATTGGATTTTAGTCTGTGTGATTGATCTCTATTAAATATATATCTGTTTGGCGGCGGAGAATTTATTCTCTTGCTTAACGCCCTTCTCTGAGACGTACGAGCTCAGAGGTTATATATTGATGGATATCAAACGCATGGAGTGAATTGCCTGTGTGGCATGCCTAAGTGGCAATTGATCGAGGCTTCTGTTGAAAAGCAAAGTCTTGTGGTGATGATCAAAGCACGGCCTTTGTGGCGTAGCTTTGTGTAACGTTTGCTTCGCGAGTTTCACACCCGGTATGAACCAAAAACGGGAGGGGACATCAGGGAGGACTTGCGTTTCTTTCTAGCTAGAAGTGGCGTCAGTGGTTTTACACGCCCTGACGAGTTTGACTTATGTGGTTGTTGCTGTTGCGAGGCGCCTCGGATTGATCGGTCGTTCTCGAACCGATGGAGTCATTTAGTTGGCTCGTTTACGCCCCAAAGGGCGGGGAAACGTATTGTTCAGGCACTATAATCCACATCGGTGGACCGGCCCTGACGATCCAAGGGGCAGTTGCGGCTGTTCCGGTGGCTCGGGCTAGAGAGTCACGAATCGGTTGAGGACTATCTTTTGCCTCGGTTCATAGACGGAAATCCAATTTCCAAATACGTGACATTTGCGGTTTTATTTGAAGAGCCTAGTATGGCGACATAGTGGGATGGGGCGCTCATGCCGCTTATGATTGATACTTATGATTTGAAGTTGTTCTATACACTATACACTTATAGTATTATCAAACGATTTGTTTTAAACGTACTAAGCATTCTTTGGCTGTTATAAGGGAAAACCCTATCCTCGGCTGCGTTGCATTGTGTGATGGGACCTGGGTCTTATAACAGCTTCATTTTTCTTTATTTAGCATTGCGCTGTTTGTTTTATGCACTGGTATTCTTGGAAGGAAACCCGTTCCGTGTTATACGGCGTGGTCCCTTGATTTACCTAACTTTAAAATAAAGATTAACTATTTTAGTTCTCACACCAGTCACATGACTGACCTGGAGTTTATTGTTTTAACCTAAACTCTGGGTGCCCCTATTTTCCGCACGGGCAGCTAGTAGTTTTGGTTTTGCAGATTTATATTCACAGGATCCTGGTTTACAGCTGGAATGATATCCGGAAAGCTCTGTATCCGTATATCACCTTCAGTTGTGCTTTGTATTATTTTCCGCTGCTATGTATTTAAATGTAATTTAAATCTCTGATATTTCTGTGTAATACTTATTCATTTATACTCTGTATATTCTTGTAATCTGATGCATTGTTGTAATATACAGTGAAATGTTCTTTTATATGCGTTCTGTTGTGGCTTGTTCTCGAACTATCCGACACTTTCCTTTACGGGGAAGTTACGGGTTTTTACACGTTTTTATTTAGGTAGATATAGGGTATATAATATTTTGGTGACTGCTAAATTAAAAACTATGTATAAAATATTAGCTTGTGTCAATTATCATCATATGCTATATATTTTAATTAGTCATCTCGAGTCCACGTACTTCTGCAATACTCCTCATCTTTCCAAAGTAAACTAGATTGCATGCGGTAATATATTATATAAGTATCGTGGTACCCTTTTTTTTAGAATACTATCCCTAGAAGTATCTATAACTTTGCACTTCCTCAGGATCCATCACCAAGTGGAATTGCAATTTCGTTATTATGCTTACCATGAAACTCCAACACTGCCAAATGACTGAAAAACAATAGTGTAGCCACATTCAATCTCATCTTGAGGTTTTGTTTACTTATCTGCTTGTTTTCTTTATGTACTCATCTCCAAAAAGACTATGGAGGACTAACCTCCTCTGGATTACCCTACTTGTTTGAAAGATGTTTATCAAAGTCTCCTAACATTACCCCTAAAAGGACAAACTAAAAAAAGCGACAATGGTGGTACTTTGGTGCAATCCCTATATGCATGGAAGATTGAACAAAATGAATATGTTTTATACGATTTCTCAAGACTTAAGAACGAAGGCATATGTTAGACATCTATAGAGTAAGCTGCATATAATATCGATGAAATAAAATAAAAAATTAAATTTCAAAACAATTCAATATAAATAATAATAAATTATTATTATCATAAGTATCCAAATAAAATATATACACAGCTGCAAAATATAAATTATACAACTTAGTACCGTCAACTCGAGTTAAAACGGTGCCTAATTTGTATTAAAATCCCTTTAAATAAACGTTATAATTTAATAACGATTTCCATAGCGACTATTTTAAAATCTTATTTAGCCATAACTAACAATCTATAACACGAAATCTGGATTTTTCTCTTTCATATGAAAATTATAAAGAAATCGATTCAAACATTTCTAGTTTTATAGAATTCCGACTTAAAACAGATTCTGTATATTCAGTTTAAGTCCAAAACTCCATATTACGAACTGCCGCATCATTTCGAGCTCGATTTCTAATTATAATATAAATATATAACGTTCAAACTTCGTTTTAATAACGAATAAGATATTAAAATCTATTAATATTCCAAATATAATATTTAAAATAATAAATTAAATTAAATATTTGACTGCCAAAAATATGGGTCGTTATACTATACCCTATATTTTTAACAGGTTACATTTGTCAAGGTATGTTTACGCAGCACACAACAAACATCAAGTCCTAACCAATGGGGTGGATATCCAAGTTAATCGCCCATTAGTGTTTTTAGGGTAAAGATCCAACGAGGTAGCATTCTCGATCACTTATGGCCCTATTAAGGGTGAACCCTTACGATCTCTTATAACCCTGAGGCGGACCCCTAGACCTTTCAGACCCCGTCCTAGTACGTCAAAATTTGTAAGCTTATTCTCTTATTTGCAATATGAGAACCAATAATGCGAAAGTTACTACTTGACTTATATTACCGATAGGACACCTGTGTCGCTTAAGACTTCCCTTAGATAGTTGTTGAGCATGCAATGGCCACATATCCTTTAAATTACCAATTTGTCCCTAGTTAAACCCTTAAAAGCTACTAGAGGAAGTGGACATCCCCGTGAACTACCCTACTCTGTTACCGTTTTTTGCCTAACCACTTTTAGAGAAGGAGGAGCCAAAGACCTACCTCAAATCTAGTAAGCGTGGCTCCTATGACTTTGGTTCCTCTCCAAGGAATAAACCTTCGGAGGGACCCTAGTCCTGACCACTTAAGATCCAAACTAGATAAAAGGTGAGTCAGCCACTTAAGACCTTCTCAAGGAGTGGTAAACCTATATGTTTTCACACGTCAGACTTATATATATATATATAGTTATATATATATATACACACTAGACCTCTCACATTAATCCATATACCTGTAGATGCCGGTTATGCCGGTCGGTTGCGGGCAGGCTTCTACTACAAGTTAGTTTAACCTCGTGTTTAGTGTACTAAGTTTATGAATGGCCCATGGCACCTAGACATCTCACATTAGTTGGGCCTACTTGTGGTTGCTGGATTTGCCAGTCGGTTCCGGGCAGGCTTCTACCATAAATGGCAACTAACCTCGTATCTATGTGTCACTTATTTATATATTTAAGTCATCCTATATATACGCACACATACGCAAACAAATATATATGTATATTTATTAAGGGGACATTTCAAATTCAAATTCAGACTTAATCGCATTTATTACGTTAATACAACGTTAATTACGTTGATTATATTTATATAAATAATATAATAATAATGCGTAATTAACGTTAACGTTCGTATAAATGGGGAAACGTTCTAACGAGGTGGCAAATTGTCAATTTATCCAATTTAAGGCATACACGTTAGATTTTTCATATTTTACCACTACAACATAAGCATGATGGCATAATGAACAAATAACAAATAGCAGCGAATGGAAAATATATACATATAACAATTACAACTTGTATCCTAGGCATGCAGAAATGATTTCAATATCGAATTAAAAATAGAACGTTACATACACTTACATATGTTTGTTTATAATTCGTATTTCACTTAATTCACCCTGTTTGGTCTTATGCACCTAAAATGTTTGCCTTTGACCTATTTAATTTTGAATGTGTTTAAATCGAACATATGATCCATGCCCAATTAAAACTATGAAACATTCAAATCCAAACCATTTTAGGACACAATCTAATGGAAAGGCGAATCACATAAAAAATAGTACAACACTCATATTTACTTTTAGTCCAATACAAAAAACCACAATTCCACAAACCCAATTTATCATGGAAATTTCATACGCAATTATAAGATAGAAAATTTGGGGATTTTCATGTTCATATTATCGAATATCCAAATCTTCCTCGGCATATCGGTTCACATGACAAACTATTAAAAACATGAATATGCCTTAAGCAAAACTAGATTCCACTCCCAAACTATAGGCGGAATACAAAAAATTATTTGGTAAATCTAGATTTGCAACGATCTTTATGTTCAAGCAAGATCCAATAATCCACCTAATAATATACATATAAGAAACATACGATTAGAGTCTTATACATATATGTTTATGCCAAATTCCGTAATTGTAAACTTTTATAAATTGAAATAGAGAAATTTAGAATGGAGTTAGAGAAGTAGAAGAAACTTCACCTATTCTCTTTGTTTTTCTATGTAGCTTAGCAGCATTGAGCCAGAGATGGAGAATAATTAGGGTCTCTAGTGTGTGGTATTAGGGGTTATTTATACTTTCTCATGTGGTCATGAGCCGTTGGATCAATAAAAATTAATCCAAGCTTTTAATCGGCCTTTTGTTCCGGTTTCCAAAAGTATGCAAAGTACACTCGACTCAACGTATCGCATGAAGTTAAAGCTGGGAGTGTCACAAGGAGTAAAGGGAGTGAGCCAAGAAGGGATCATGCCAACAGGAACCTCGCCGCTCCATTAAACATTGCCAGACAATGCCCCAAGTCCAGAAAGTCTCGAGTATCGCTAGTCTCGACTCCCCTATACCGTTCAGGGATTCTTCGTACCCCTCGGGGTATGAATTTCGTACACCTAGAGGTACGAAATTCGTACCCAACGGGGTACGAAATTCGTGCTTCACGGGTTAAAATTCGTACTCCTCGGGTTATGAATTTCATACCCTAGGGAGGGGTACGAGTTTCCGGGTATCCGCATAACGAGGTCCGAGATTCCGAGGCATGGCCAAATGGGATACAAGATTTCTGGTGTGGTCGCCTACTTCTAGCTACTCCCACTTAACCACTTCACTATAAATACCCCTCAACCTCACACTTCAAAGGGGTTGGAATTTGGTGATTTGACTTCTCTGGAGAGCTCCATGTAGCCTTTTTAATGACATCCATGCTTTGAGGAAGAAGAAGGGCAAAAGTGTCCTTTTCCTAATATTTTGCATATGACCATTATGACCTCATATAACTTAGAGATTTATGTACAGAGATGTCATGTGTAACGACCCGCATTCTTCGCATCGAAGGATCATAGAATATTTATCTCTTTCACATACGAAGTCGTATGGTTATGTAACTTTGGGAGATGACTATCGGGGTCATTTCCCATGTTTATGATTTTCCCCAATTTTTAAATGACCATTTTGCCCCTAATTGATCTTGTTTTGGCCATAACCTTTGATTGGAAAGGAATTTTGACCTGAATCTACTTCCATTGGATCCGGATGATGGTTTACAATTTCGTAGAGTGGTCACATTAGCCAAACGGGCTCACCGTTCGGGAGATATGGCTAAAACAAGTTTCAAATGGTGAAAAACAGCTTAATTGGGCTTAACCGGGTGATTAACAGCTAGGCCCAAAGGGGAATTTCGGGATTTGGAGTATTTAAGGGCTGTTAGGGTTAGGGATTTCGGTTTTAAGACATTTTCCAGCTACCATAGACATTTGTTCAACCCTACCAATGGTCTCCAACATCTAAAATATCCCTAAACCACTTTCTAATTGAAGATTAGGCTTAACAACATCAAATTAAGGAGGAATAGCACCAAAGCAAGGTTAGAACCGCTGTGTTGCATTGGGAACAGCGCCAAACAGAGAATCATTTCAGATTTGGTATTTTATTTGTGGCCAAGGTGAGTGATTTGCATGGTTTTGCACTAATTACAGTTAATTAAGGGTAATTAGTGAAGATTAACGAAATTAGACATGATAAAATTTTGGAAAAATATTTATAAAATTCGAAATGATGTTTTAGACCTCTGTTAGAAGTTTGGGTTGATTTGGTTAAGTTTTGCTAATCATATCATTAGATTTGCTTAAACTTGCTTAAGGGAAAATATGGGTTTTTGGGCATGTTTGATCCATTTTACATGCTATGATTGTTGTTTTGTTGTTTGTGGATGATTATACATGTTGCTATGACTGTATAGTATGCTTTGTGGTTGTCTAGAAGTGTTAGATTGGTCAAAAATGCCTTCAAATGGCGTAAACAGTTGCTGGAAGAAGTTGTAGGAAATATGCAGGGCTCAGATCGGATCGCCCCTGCTCTCCACGACCCGACCCGATCGTGGAGTGCATCACCTTTCACGAGTCACCACGAGCCGACGTGGAGTTTGAGTCACGATCTCGAGTCATGAGCTGGAGCAGTGACCGCCACGAGTCGAGTTGGAATGGAAATCACGATCCCTCACGGGCCAAGCATGGTCACGAACCAGAATGGGACTCACGACCTGAACTGGAGCATGCACGACGACTCAAACTAGAAGCAACCGACCCGATCCGATGGGTGAGCACAACCCGATCCGATCCGTATGCAGCAACCCGATCCGAACCAGAGGAGATACTACGAGCTGAACCAAGGAGCTTGGACGCGAGACACATATTATGAACTGAATGAAGACTGGTCCGGAGGAGGAGACCAAAACCCTAGATGCAAAGGTAGTCCAAGTGGGAACTTTTTACTCAAGATCCAGTTGGGAACCAACGAGTTGACTTCATGAGTTGGGGTTTGCTGCGGGACGTGTGCTAAGGGGTTGTCGATGTCTATAACTTTGGATCACTATGTGCAGGGGGTATGTGAACGGATTCAGGGCCACAGTGGCCTAGGTACGACTAAAGAGCTATAGACCAATGAAGTGGGGTCATTTGTAAAGATTTGGTCGTGACTCCATAGGGTAAGCTTGGTAGTAGTAGTAGTTGTACAAGTTGAACTCCGTTACTACTTCGAAGGGTCTAGTGATTGACAGTGGTGGACATCGTATGCTTTACGCACCGAGTGTGAGGATGGTTGCTATGTTTGATTTGTTTGCCATCATTATGACATTCACACCCCCACCCCCGTTATCTTTACACCATCTGTTTAGTGGCACCTTAGAGTATTGTACGGTATGTAGTGCTAACTCTTTGGTTGCAGGTTCAGGTATGGTTTAGTATACCTGTTATTGTTCTGTTTTGCTGCTTATCGCTCATATCAGATTTTTTTTCTGACCCAGAGTTTTATGTCTCTTCTTATTACTCTGGGTGCTCTCACGAGCAGACTAGAGACAGGTTAGGTGGTATGCACGAGTAGCTGTACCAGAGGCGAGCAGGAGGCTTCCACATATGATACATACACACACACACACACACATATATATATATAGATATATAGATATTCTCCCTGTGTTGCTGCGGTCACTACTTTGGGCATTAGTGGTGTACCTTTCTTTCTTTTGTTTAGAGACAGTAATTTGGAAAGTTGTAATAAGCTGTATTTGGATTTCTGCTACTCTGATGATGATGTTGGTTTAATTATCAGCTTATGCACTGTCTCGCTTGTTTTATGTCAAGTATATTATTTTTATATTTTGTTCCATGCGCTATGAGACATTCTACAGGTTTTCGATTAGTTCACTCTCTTCTTTCCTTTCTTTGGCGACCGTTCCGTGCTAGTCGGGCATGTGTACATCGCACTTTCGGAGGAAATGCCAGCTGGTGCGGGGCGGGCCGTCACACTTGGTATCAGAGCGAGGTTGCGTAGTTAACCTAGGGAAAGATACCAGGGAGAGATAATACATATATGAGAGCACGTATTTGTGATTATTTCAGTTTTCAAAAGCTATATATGTATATATTATTAATATAGCTAAGGATGAAGTCGCACTGCACTGACACCACAAAGAGGATGGTTAATCGTTTTCTCTGTGCAGATTAAACGATGAGCCGATACACAAGGGGTACTGGTAGAGGAGCCAATAATGGGAATGCTGCCGAGATGAGGACGATGTTTACTGACCTCATGAGAGATTCTTAGAGATGTTCAGAGGGCACCTCCCAATGCTAGTAATGGAGGTGGTCCAATAGTGCAGGCGCCTAGGGCCGATTTCGCTAAGCTGAACAAGGACTATACTAGTCTTGGTGGGAAGCCGTTCCATGGAACGGAATTGACTACGGATGTTCAGGATTGGTTGGATAGCCGCGAGAGCCTATCTTCGAAGACTTGGGTATAGAGGATGCAATGGAGAGAAGGCTAGCATCCCGTCAGCTGCAAGGACGGGCAATGAATTGGTGGAATGCTATAAAGGAGCTACTCCCGAGGATCAGATTACTTGGGATCAGTTTAAGGCTCGCTTTAGCGATAAGTTCATTCCAGCTGCTCAGAAGTCAATGTTGTTTAAGAGATTCTTGGAACTCAAGCAGAATGGCAGAGCTGTCTTGGAGTATATTGCCGAATTCGACACTTTTTCGAAATATGGGTTATCCCTAATAGATACTGCCGAGAAAAAGAACGAGAAGTTCATAATTGGTTTGGATGGATACTTGGGGGAAAGACTTATTAACCACATCGATGAGACGTTTGAATCGATTGTGGGAAAGCATTGAGGTCAGAGAGTCTTTACCTTAAGCCGAAGACTGAGGTCACATCTGCAGAGGAGCCAAAGCCGCAAGCAAGCGGTGTAGTCAAGAATGGTTCTCAGAATAAGAGAAAGCAGAATCAGACCAAGGATGACCAGAATAAAAAGAATAAGAAGGATGTTGAGTGCTTCAGCTATGGTAAGAAGGGCTATTATGCTAGTAATTGTCGAGCAAAGCCAGCAGACAGAAAGTGCTTCAACTGTGGCCAAGTGGGACATCACAAGGACAAGTGTCCGCAACCCCCTAAAGAAAAGCAGATGGTGAAAGCATATGCCCTTAATGCTATTCCTTCTTCGTCGAATGCCCCAACTGCGATGGAGAAGGGAAAGAATGTCATTATCCAAGGTATGCTTTCTGTTTATGACGTTCCTGTTAGAGTTTTGTTTGATACCGGAGCTTCCAGATCTTTCATATCTAGTGACCTAGTAGATAGGCTAGGATTGGAGCCCGAGATTGTCGATAGACCTTTAGTAGTGACGAACCCGATTAGTGGTTCGACTAACCTTAGCATGATTTGCCGTAATGTGGTCTTATCGAGTCATGGATGCATGTTTGTTTGTGATTGCTTTGTTTTGGGCTTTACTGGGTTTGGCATTATTTTGGGAGTCGATTGGCTCTAAAGATACGGGGTAGTGATAGACTGTGAGGGCTTTTTGGTGACAGCTAGAGCGGATGATGGGCAGAGGGTAGTGTTTGGTGGTCTACCTAGTGATGGGGTAATGGCTAGTTTTCTAAATTCTCTCGACATCCCGCATGGTGAGTTGTCAAGTTTGCCCGTGGTTGGCCAGTATTCGGACGTCTTCGAAGAAGTGACCGGGCTTCCACCACACCGAGAGATTGAGTTCCATATTGATTTAGTGAAAGATGCCAGACCTATAGTGATGCCACTTCGTCGTATGGCACCAAGGGAGCAGCGAGTGCTCGGGGTGCAAGTCAGCGATCTTTTGAAGAAGGGATTTATCAGAAGGAGTGTTTCTGAATGGGGAGCACCAGTTGTGTTTGCTACCAAGGCCAATGGTTCCCTTTGTTTGTGTGTAGACTACCGCGAGTTGAATAAGGTGACGAGGAAGAACAAGTATCCTCTACCGCGGATAGATGATTTTTTTGATCAGTTGAGTGGCACGAGAGTATTCTCTCAGTTGGATCTCGCGACAGGTTTTCATCAGCTTAGAGTGGAAGCTGAGAGTATAGCTAAAACGACATTTTAGACGCCGTCTGGATTTTATGAGTGGTTGGTCATGCCATTCGGGCTGACCAATGCACCAACATATTTTTTGGATCTTATGAATAGGGTATTCAGAGATCAGTTGAATAAGTTTGTTCTTGTGTTCATGGACGGTATACTTGTTTATTCATAGACAGAGGAAGAACACAAGGAACATTTAAGGATAGTGATGGGGGTGTTGAGAAAACACCAATTGAAAGCAAAGTTTTCTAAGTGTCACTTCTGGAGGAGGGAAGTGAGATTCTTGGGCCATGTTGTTTCAGAGAATGGTATTGCCGTGGACCCCGCGAAGGTGGCTACAGTTTAAGATTGGTCTACGCCCAAGAATGCAATGGACATAAGAAGTTTCTTGGGATTAGCTGGATATTATCGTAAGTTTATCCAAGACTTCTCCAAGATAGCAGCACCTTTGACTCAGTTGACCAAGAAGAATCAAGCTTTCGTCTGGGATGAAAAGCGTGAGAACGCATTCAAGAGTCTAAAGAAAAAGTTGACATGTGCACCAGTGTTAGTCATTCCTAAGGGGAATGAAGAGATGACAGTATATACGAATGCATGTGGCACAGGACTAAGTGCTGTGTTGATGCAAGGAGGTAGGGTTGTAGGTTATGCAATTCGGCAACTGAAACCGCATGATAAAAGATATCCTACCCATGATTTGGAATTGGCAGTGATCGTGTTCGTATTGAAGATGTGGAGACATTATCTCTTGGGAGAAAGATTCGATTTGTTTACTGATCATAAATCGTTAAAGTATCTTTTCTCTCAAAAGGATCTAAATGTCCGACAACAAAGATGGTTAGAATTCTTAGCTTCCTATGATTTCGATATCGCATACATACCAGGAAATGGAAATACAGTAGCTGATGCATTGAGTAGAAGACATGCCAGTCTAGAGGCTATGTTTCTAGAATGGAGGCAACTGGAGTACATCGCTGGGTACGATTTCAGACCAAAGTGCGAATTGGATCCAGGAATGTTAGCAGGTTTGACGATCAGACCCACTTTGATTGAGCGGATTGGTTCCAGTCAGAGGGACGATCCTAACCTATTGGAAATCATCTCAAAATTGGAGATGGGAATCGACGGAGAGATGAACAAGTATGGGCTTGATTGAGATGGATGGCTTAGAAAGAATGGAAGACTAGTTGTACCCAATGACAATGGATTGAGAGATGAAGTGCTTAGGGAATGTCATCGCTCAAAAATGACTATACATCCCGGTGGTAACAAGATGTACGGAGACATGAAGCAGACCTACTACTGGGAAGGGATTAAAAGAGACGTTGGAAAGTTCATCTCTAAATGCACGAATTGCTAGCTAGTTAAAGCTGAGCAAAAGAAGCCTAGTGGCCTGTTGCAACTGTTAGAAATTCCAGAATGGAAATGGGAACAAGTCTCAATGGATTTCATTGACGGGTTACCAAGAACTAGGTCGGGCCATGCTAGAATTTGGGTGATTGTGGACCGATTGACTAAGAGTGCAAGGTTTATACCCGTCAAGTCAAACAGGACGGGAGCTAAGTTGCCAAACTATATGTAAAGTGGGTAGTGAGATTTCATGGAATACCCAAAGGCATTGTAAGTGACCGAGATCCGTTGTTCATTAGTGGATTTTTGAAAAGCTTACAAGAGGCGTTAGTATCAGAATTACATCTCAGTACCGCATATCATCCTCAAACCGATGGAGAGACAAAGAGGGTGGATCGAGTGTTAGAAGATCTCTTGAGAGCTTGCATATTGGATTTTGATGGATCATGCGATGACCATCTACATCTAGTAGAGTTTGCATATAATAATAGTTATCAATCCAGTATTGGTATGGCTCCATTTGAAGCTTTGTACGGAAGACCGTGCAACTCACCGTCATGTTGGTTAGAAACTGGTGAGAAGTTTGTGCTTGGACCAGATGTGATAAGAGAAACTTCAGCTAAGATTAAGGTTATCCAACAGCGAATGATTGCTGCCCAAGATAGGCAGAAGAGTTATGCCGATAAGAGGAGAAGAGATTTAATGTTCTCCATTGGTGACTTGGTGTTTGTCAAGATATCTCCGTTAAAGAGCGTGATACTATTTGGCAGGAGAGGCAAGTTAGCACCAAGATTCGTTGGTCCATTCCCAGTTCTAGAGCAAATTGGGAATTTGGCATATAAAATTGAATTACCAGAGAAGATGGCAGGAGTTCATAACGTATTTCATGTTTCCCAGTTAAGGAAATTCGTACACGATGCAGATGTGACTATTTCACCTGATCAGTTGGATGATATCGAAGTTGACCCCGAGGCGGTTGGGAACCACAGGCCTATGCGTATTGTTGGGAACGATACGAAGCAGCTTCAAAGAAAGGCGGTGAAATTAGTCAAAGCTCAGTGGGGCGAGAATGAGAATGACTGTACTTGGGAGACAAAGGAGAGCATTAGGAAAACGTATCCAGAACTCTTCGCCTGGTAAGATTACAGTTTCGATTTAGTCTTTCCGCATGCTAGGATAGGCTTGTTTTTTTGTTTTTCATGTTGATTGTTGTATGTGGCTGGTAGGCATGCGGGATCCTTTGTATGTTTTGGGTTAAGAAATTTCAGGGACGAAATTTCTTAAGAGGGGAGAGTGCAACGACCCGTATTATACGCATCGAAGGAACGTAGAATATTTATTTCTTTCACATACGAAGTCGTATGGTCATGTAACTTTAGGAGACGACTATCGGGGTCATTTCCCATGTTCATGATATTTCCCAATTTTTAAATGACCATTTTGCCCCTAGCTGATCTTGTTTTGGCCATAACTTTTGATTGGAAAGAAATTTTGACTTGAAACCACTTCCATTGGATCCGGATAATGGTTTACAATTCCATAGAGTGGTCACATTAGCCAAACGGACTCACCGTTTGGGAGATATGGCTGAAACAAGTTTCAGATGGTGAAAAACAGCTTAATTGGGCTTAACCGTGTGATTAACAGCTAGGACCAAAGGGGTATTTCGGGATTTGGAATATTTAAGGGCTGTTAGGGTTGGGGATTTCGGTTTTTAGACATTTTCCAGCCATCACAGACATTTGTTCAACCCTAACAATGGCCTCCAACATCTAAAACATCCCCAAACCACTTTCTAATTGAAGATTAGGCTTAGCAACATCAAATTAAGTAAGAGTAGCACCAAAGAAAGGTTAGAACTGCTGTGTTGCATTGGGAACAACGCCAAACAGAGAATCATTTCAGATTTGGTATTTTATTTGTGGCCAAGGTGAGTGATTTGCATGGTTTTGCACTAATTACAGTTAATTAAGGGTAATTAGTGAAGATTAACGAAATTAAACCTGATAAAATTTTGGAAAAATATTTATAAAATTCGAAATGATGTTTTAGACCTCTGTTAGAAGTTTGGGTTAATTTGGTTAAGTTTTGCTAATAATATCATTAGATTTGCTTAAACATGCTTAAGGGAAAATATGAGTTTTTGGGCATGTTTGATCCATTTTACATGCTATGATTGTTGTTTTGCTGTTTGTGGATGATTATACATGTTGCTATGACTGTATAGTATGCTTTGTGGTTGTCTAGAAGTGTTAAATTGGTCGAAAACGCCGTCGAATGGCATAAACAGTCGCTGGAAGAAGTTGCAGGAAATATGCAGGACCCGGATTGGATCACCCCTACTCTCCCCGACCTGACCTGATCGTGGAGCACCTCACCTTTCACGAGTCACCACGAGCCGACCTGGAGTTTGAGTCACGATCTCGAGTCATGAGCTGGAGCAGGGACCGCCACGAATCGAGTTGGAATGGAAATCACGATCCCTCATGGGACAAGCATGGTCACGAACCAGAATGGGACTCACGACCTGACCCGAAGTCATGACCTGAATTGGAGCATGCACGACGACTTAAACTAGAAGCACCCGACTCAATCCGATGGGTGAGCACGACCCGACCCGATCCGTATGCAGCAACCCGATCCGAACCAGAGGAGATACTACGAGCTGAACCAAGGAGCTTGGACGCAAGGCACGGGTTACGAACTGAATGAAGACCGATCCGGAGGAGGAGACCAAAACCCGAGATGCAAAGGTAGTCCAAGTGAGAAGTTTTGTACTCAGGAACCAGTTGGGAACCAACGAGTCAACTTGATGATTTGGGCTTTGCTGCGGGACGTGTGCTAAGGGTTGTCGATGTCTGTAACTTTGGATCACTATGTGCAGGGGGTATGTGAACGGATTCAGGGCCACGGTGGCCTAGGTATGACTAAAGAGCTATAGACCAATGAAGTGGGGTCATTTGTAAAGATTTGGTCGTGACTCCATGGGGTAAGCTTGGTAGTAGCAGTAGTTGTACAAGTCGAACTCCGTCACTTCTTCGAAGGGTCTAGTGATTGACAGCGGTGGACATCGTATGCTTTACGCACTGAGTGAGAGATGTGAGGATGGTTGCTATGTTTGATTTGTTTGCCATCATTATGACATGCACACCCCCATCCCCGTTATCTTTACACCATCTGTTTAGTGGCACCTTAGAGTATTGTACGGTATGTAGTGCTAACTCTTTGGTTGCAGGTCCAGGTTAAGGTATGGTTTAGTATACCTGTTATTGTTCTGTTTTGCTGCTTATCACTCATACCAGACTTTTTGTCTGACCCAGAGTTTTATGTCTCTTCTTATTACTCTGGGTGCTCTCACGAGCAGACTAGAGACAGGTTAGGTGGTATGCACGAGTAGCTATACCAGAGGCGAGCAGGAGGCTTCCACGTATGATACATATATATAGATATTCTCCCTGTGTTGCTGCGGTCACTACTTTGGGCATTAGTGATGTACCTTTCTTTCTTTTGTTTAGAGACAGTAATTTGGAAAGTTGTAATAAGCTGTATTTGGATTTCCGCTACTCTGACGACGATGAAGATGTTGATGTTGGTTTTAATTATCAGCTTATGCACTGTCTTGCCTGTTTTATGTCAAGTATATTATTATTATTTTTTGTTCCATGCGATGTGAGACATTCTACAGGTTTTCTATTAGTTCACTCTCTTCTTTCCTTTCTTTGGCGACCATTCTGTGCTAGTCGGGCATGTGTACAGTGCACTTTCAGAGGAAATGCCGGCTGGTGCAGGGCGGGCCATCACATCATGATATGTTCTCAACCTTGTAACTCTTTGTAATTAATTATATTCCAACGACTCTTCCAAAGTGGACGTAGGTCTCCATTAAGACCGAACCACTATAAATCCTGTGTGTTATTTATTGCTTTTTGCACTTATTTTTCCACGTGAAACTATAGTTCTAAAATAATAAGAATCTTGGGTGTTTACGACATATTTTGCCGTCAACATTTTGGTTCTTTCACTGAGAAAACTTGGATTTGTTTCTTTGTCGAACATTACCATCTTGACTCCTACGTGCTTTAGGTTTCTTTGCTAATCTGCCACCAAGTCCGCTTACGATGGTAAAGCTACCAAAGAATATAATAATCGGCTCTTCTGCTGCAGCCGAAGCTGGAACTTCCCAATAACCCCAACCGGCGGATATCCCATCCACAACTGAAACCCTTCCTTGCATGGACCCCGATGTTCCCGTGACACAAGCGCAGATCCGCGCGCTTAATGGAAAATATGAGAACACAGCTATTGAACTCAATACGGCGTTGAGAAATAACATCGACCTTATGCGCCAATTTGAAGAAAGTCAACGCATCGTCGCTCGACTTCAGCTCGCTCAGGGCAAGGCTCAGCCTCGACGCACTATCTTAGAAACCTCCTCTTTCGAGTCAAGGGACCCACATCAGAGAAAGTGGTTTAGACTCATCAACAATGTTGTTGTCCGCTCCAACGCCCCGGCTAATGGCAATGGCAACGGCTACGCCAACGACAATGCAAATGGAGACCGACCTATGGTCACTTATAGCGAAGGGGCACAGTATCGAGACCGTTCCCGACCGATTATCAATGATGAACCGGGTTCGAACAACCGACCCCCTCCTCAACAGAACCCGGCTGCCGTCATCTAGGATCAGGGACCTACTCTCCTAATGGCCCATGCTTTTCTAGATCAAGATGTGCATCAACCTGCTCAGCCTCATCGCCCATGCAAGAACCTAATCATAGATGTTGATGGCATGGAAGAAAGAAGACTAAGATATGCATCATAGAAGACGACCACGGAACAGAACTCCGGAGGTCCGACAAAACCTATGGATCCCGCCAACGGATCCACATCCGACATATCTCCCCGACATGGTCCGAAGGATCATGAGTGAAATGTGAGGGAACGCCAACGACTTATGGGAAACCCACTTAAGGCGTAATCCCTTCTTAAGGATCGTGCATGAAGCCGAGTGGCCCCGATGCTTCAGCATGCCGCAAATGCCACTTAATGATAGAACAACCGACCCATGTGCCTTCCTGAATCGCTATGAATGGCATATGGATTTAGCCGAGCCATTGACCCAGTCAAATGCAAGTGTCTCCTTGTTTTTTTGTTAGGCACTACTTTACTCTGGTTCTCTCCCCTTCCACTCCATTCAGTCAACAACTTCGGCCAACTAGCCAAAATAATTGGTCAAGCAATTCAGAATGCACGTCCCAACTCCTAAGAACGCTCTCACTCTGTTGAACTTGTACCAAGGACCCGTTGAGTCACTCAAGAGCAACCTCTTATGATTTAATACCGCTCTTGTCGAGGTAGATGACCCAGAGCCTCGTACCGTGCTTTTCTAACTTGCAAAAGGATTCCTCAGCATGTAACACCCTGCATATCTAATGAAATTAAAAATGTGGAAATATGTATATATATTATATACATGGATATATATAAGAGAAAAATTAAATAATGACAATAAAATTGCATGTAATAAGTTCATACAGTGAAATGAAGGAAAAAGATTAATAAAAGAAATCAAATGCAATACATGAAATGCAAAGAAACGCATGCGAACAATTAAATAGAAATGAAAAAGAAAATTTGAAGAGCTTCAGGAATTTGGTTACGAAATTAGCTTCATTGCGTTCATGGCGATTTTCTAGTCAATTTAGACCTATGGTTTGCAGAAAAGCGATTTAGGATGAAAAAGATATCTTTTAATTAGATATTGCAACAAAACATGGAAAAAAAAGGAATGAGAAAATAATAATGAATACCATTGTCCTAAGTCTTGTTAACAAAGTCTAAGTAGCCCAGTTGGTTAGAGCATGTGACTTGCATACAAGAAGTATAGAGTTCGATCCCCGCTAGCGCCATATTTTTGTTTTAGGGGAATGGCTAAAAAGTGGCTTAGTGTGAACGCAGTTCAATTAAAAAGCGATTTAGTGCGAAAAGGGTTAATTGGAGGATTAATTGGAAAAATGGTTAAAAAGAAAAAAAATATATGTATATATATATGATATATATATATATATATATATATATATGACGTGTGGGTGTCAACACCATGTTGATGCGCATCATGTTGCACACATGGCGCATTTTTATTGGTTAATGATTGTTTTTTGCTACATGGCTATTTTCTATTGGTCGGATGACATGGACGATTCCTATGGCTCCAGATCTAATCAATGGTCCTAATATACCTAATACACCTATAAATAAACACCTAACCTAACCTTAATCTCATTGTTTTCATCCATGGCGCCTCCATGCTGCTCTAATCTAAATTTAAACAAGCCTTTCTTCTCCATCAAGTCAAATTAGAAGATTAGAATTTCTACAACAATTTCTTAGCAAATCAAATTCTAGATCCGTTCTTTCTCAAATCTCTAGACCTAACGTTGTGAGTTTCTAGATTACTTTTAGGTTTAGATAAATAAAAGTATGCTTTGATAGACAATGAATTGGGTATGTTATAAAGTATGATTTTGTGTTAATATGAAATTCTATCTTATGTCATGACAAATCTAATTTCTTAGCTCTAATATAATTGTAGTGATTCGATTATGATGTTTATATGGATCTTGACTTGTAACCATGTTATGATGGAAGTACATCTATTAGTTTGGAAAATTGTGACGTTATTTGGATCTAGACCTTTATGTTAATCTACCTTTTGATCTAAACATGTTGCTATGTCACCCTTACTATGCTAGATCTAGGTAATTGGACACCTAGTGCTAAATCTAGATCTATTGTAAACTTGACATGTTACATTTATTTAATTGGATAGTTGGATCTAGTTGTTTATATGAATCTCCTTTTTGTAATAGATCTAGATCTACTATAAACTTGACATGTTACATTTATTTAATTGGACAGTTGGATCTAGTTGTTTATATGAATCTCCTTATTGTGGTAAATCTAGATCTATTGTAAAATTGACATGTTATATTTATTTAATTGGACAGTTGGATCTAGTTGTTTATATGAATCTCCTTATTGTGGTAAATCTAGATCTATTGTAAACTTGACATGTTACATTTATTTAATTGGATAGTTGGATCTAGTTGTTTATATGGATCCCCTTATTGTGATCAATCTAGATCTGTTGTGAACTTTACATATGAATCCATCTTTATGTCTCCCTAATTATGCTAGATCCGATTAGGAGACATTTAGATCTCATTATGCTTTATTTGATATTTAGGAATTGCCACAAGTTATTAGTTTTATATATCCACACCATTATGATAGTTACATGTCCTTTCCCTTTGTTATCATGCTAGTATGTTATGTCAATATGTGTTGAAATTATCACCTTTATCATATTCCCTTCTCATTGTTATGGCTAGGCTACTTTATAGCCTAGGTGCCGCCAAAATACGTGCGAATACGTTAGTTAAGGAAACGGGGGAAAAGGGATTTATAATTGGCATGTAATCTTTATTTGAATTGATACGTAATTCAAATTACCATTAAAATAGGTATTGACACCTATAAAAGGAAAGGATTAATTTATAAATAAATAAATCAAAAACGGAATGTTTAGTAACTACAATTAGGAATTGTAATTGTACTTATGACACGAGGTTAAGTTACATTAGTAGTGGAAGTCTGACTGGATCTGACCGGCATTTCCAGAAGCCACTAATGTTGAACCTAATGTGGGAGGTCTAAGTACGTAAATACGAATCGGGCTAAGACACGAGGTTAATCCCAAATGTGGAATAAGACTGCCCGGAACCGACCGGCATATCCAGCATCCACATGTTGTAGGCCTAATATGGGAGGTCTAGCCCATTATAAACCAAAAATGGACATGGTAATGAATTGGGCTACTTAACCAAATCTAATCCATAGGGAATGTGTGAACTTAGACTTAAGCTGAGGTTAAGTAAATTTGATTAAGCAAAGTGGGAGGGTTGAGTAAACCTTGGTTAGGTGGGTAATATTAGTATATATAGGCCCACAAACTTAACCATTAAATAAACATGCTTGAACCAGTGGGAGGGCTAAGTACATCTTGGGTTAGTGGGTAATATTTGTATATATAAGCCTACAAACTTAACCATTATAGAGTTATGTAATTAAAGATCACCCATTAGGGTATACATAACTGGTATAGGGCTATGTAATTAAAGATCACCCTTTAGGGTATACATAGTCGGTGGAAAGCCTAGCGGGGATACAAGACAAAGGGGAGAGCTTGTATCATATTGTGTGGGAGTTATCTAATTAAAGATCACCCTTTAGTGTATACATAACTAGTATAGGGCTATGTAATTAAAGATCACCCTTTTAGGGTATACATATTCAGTGGAAAACCTAGTGGGGATACATGACAAAAGGAGGAGCTTGTATCATATTGTGTGGGACCCATTTCAGTCAGTAACCCGAAGTGGTATCAAGTAAAGACATCCATACTAGGTGGAGGAGGGGCACACTTACTGATTGGTTATAAGAGATCCAAAACGTGACGGGTGGTGTAGACGGCGCAAACCGACCGGGGACATGTGCGTGCATGGGTCGGGTAGAGGGAGACAAGACAACCATGACACCAGTAGGTATGCCTGTGCACATCTTGGGTTGCCACTTTAGGGAAGTGATACCCCCTACTGTGGGACCAGCACAGGATATCTATAGAGTAGGGAGCCGATCGATTAGGGTAGTGGTTAGCGTATACTCGGATGTATTCCCTAAATCTACCAACTTATAGGGATCATCTCATCTTGATTATACTAGTAATGGTGCAGAAGAATCATTAGAAGCATTTACACCTTAACCTATCTGCCTTGTCACACCAGTTATTGTATGGTTTCCCTTATCCACTTTATATGCCTATCATGTTACTTTTATTTATTTACTGGCTAAAGTAACTAGACTCGCCAGACTTTATGTCTGACCCTTTTTGTTTCCCCTTCTTTCTTCCGTTTCTTCCCCCCAGATTCTCAAGGGAGGGAATTTTCAGGCTTAGTCAGGATTTTGCTATCATCTTGCTTGGAGCTTCTAGATGTATTGCTCAAGGTTCTATCTTTGCTACTATAGCTTATGATTTGGGGATTATGCTTTCTTTATTATTGTACTCAAATATTTAAAGTACGAGACATAAGTTTTAACGATGAACAAAGTTTATGTATTTTCAGACATATGGTGTAATCATGCTTTATGATTAATAAAAGTTGTTTTTATTCCGCTGCAAAAAAGTATATCTGTCTTGTAATGTTTATGTTCCGTTTACTAAAATGCTTCACGAAACTTAATGCATTCCCTTTTTGAGTGACATTAACGGATGTGTGGTGTCACACAACACATCCGAGTTTGGGGCCTGGATTGATAGAAAGCAACCCAAGAGTCTCGATGCTTTCTACGAAAAGGCCGAACAATTTCTATGTCATTTAGAAGCGGGCCGCAACCGAATCTCCCGGACAACCTACTCCAACAACCCGCATGCCGATACCATTGACGGCAGTGCCAAAGGGAAACTGATTGTAGAACCTTTCAGCAAGAACAAGGGGCCGAGTCCCTACAAATCGAAGCTAGGTAACGACACGTAGGGCGGCCACAACACAAACCAGGTCCAGCAGATCCCAAGAGGCCCGACCGCCACCAAGCCTATGAGACATACACTCCATTGAATGAAGACTTGGAAACAATCTATCTAGAAACATGTAATATGCTTTAGTACAAGAAGCCACATACTAGGGAGTCCATTATCTACGAGAAGAACACCGGTAAGTACTGTCGATACCACGAGATGTATGGGCACGTTCACGACCTAGGATTCCATTTTATCTTCAATCCAATCACCGTTCACATATTTTTCTTATCAATGAATAGATCTCTTTACTTGTACGACTTAGATGTCTCATATTTCTAGAAAAAGTGATTCGATTGATGGAATTTGGTATGATACTTATAAGATCGATGAGATTTATATTCAAATATTTCTTCTTAGAACATATTGATTTGACCCCATAAGTGGGACCACCACCCAATAGCATGTTTCCACCAAAAGCAAAACCCTATATTTCTTCCAGAGAAGCTCCTAATTGTTCCAGAGCAACTAGAAAGAGATTCTTTAACCAAAAAGAATTCAGTTCAGATGTAGGATACATATCCAGAAGTTTCCGCAACTCAATCATGTATGATGGAATCATCAAATATTTTATCTTTTCTAACACTGTCTGTAACTCACTAGAGGCTCGGGAAAAAATACGAGAAGATGCATACGAACAAGATATCCAGCAACAAGAAGAAGCAAAAGGATTGAATAGAGGAACTCCCAAGCATAACTCAAGGACGCAATCGAAAAGCTTATTAGCGAAAAGTGTTAGAATTTATGCGCTAGGGGGAATCCATTTGATAGCACTGTTGATGTTATAATTTTATTTGGAATAAAATATTCTGTTATATTATATATATATATATATATACTGCATAATATAAATATTAACATAATAGAAGTCCTTAGAATAATAATATGGATTTATATAGTTCAAGTAAGTGACTTGAAAATGAGATTATATAATATATTGAGTAATATAATATCTTTAATGTCCCTAATCGAGTTTTATTGTTTATATATAGGACAACAATAAAACATTGAGACTAGTATATTTATTGACTGATCACATCTCATTGATCATTAATATACGTAATATTAAAGTCAATATATAAATATGTATTGGAGAATAGCATATTGGGCTGACCCACCATGAGATAACTACATGGAATATAATTAACAGTATCATAAGTTATTCTCATAGTGACAGTGAAGTAATGGTCCTCAAACCTGAATTCATTATAATTTTATTCGAGGATATTTGTGTTTTGATATCATCTAAAGTTACTCATAACAGAGTAGCGATAACGGTGATTATTGGATACATCTCGAGTCGAATGAAAATTATGAATGATATAGATGGAATTTAACCCTATGATATACTTGTAGTGATATCCATGGGCCTCTTGATTGATTGAGACTGTGAAATGGATGGTCATGCTCAAATATTGATTTGTTTTAAAACAGTCTGCTTATCGATCAAGATAAAAGGATTAAATTATAAAGAGGTTGATACGATCCATGTCTCGAGTTTAATCCTGGATATATTCGTTAAAAGGATTATATTACGTAGATACACTAGTCATAAAAGGGAATGTATCGAATCATTGATATTATTATAACTTGGGTAACAACGATGTATTGCTAGATGCCGCTCACTCTTTACAATTTAAATAATGTTTAAATTGTTGCCAACGATATGATAACCTATAGGGTTACACAAATGAACGTCGAATAGGGTGGGAACCAATTGAAATAAAAGGAAATCAAATAGGTTGAATATTTCTTTTATTTTAAGTGGTGACCGGGTCAATAGGTTTTCCACATATCTCATATTGCAATGTTATAAAACAAAGGGGCCCATCCCTTTACATTTTATTCATTACCAAAATTTACACAAGATCCAGAAAAACCCTAGAAGCCCCAAATTTGGCTAGTGCCAATTCATTTCTCCTTGATTTCGTTTAACGATCTTGAGATCGATGTTTGTGGATCTCCAATAGAGGCGCTTCTTCTTAGGCGCTTGTGTTCGATTCAATTCAGACTAACTACCTTTCAGATTTGCGATTTGATCCCAAGAAGTAAGGTACTCTTTCTACGATTTAATTTTGAATTCGATTTATTAACTAAAGCTGTTAAATTTGATTGAAATAAGCTGCTAAATTGATCCTCAATTACCTTCAATGGTATCAGAGCCAGGTTTTAAATCAATTCAGTTATTGGTTAGGCCATAAAAATTATTATTGTAATAATCTAAACGATGTTATAAACATCGATAAAGGTCAGATCTGGAATACAGTAAACATCCGATTAGAAATGAAATTGCTTCATGATAAACAAAATTTTGTTTTATTTATTCTACTGAATCTGAATTAGTATACGATTTTAATTAGTATGTTTGGATCTCCAGTTCATATTTGTACAAATATGGTTTAACCTATAGTCTGTTTCTGTTATTAAAATTGGAATCTAACTTGCTACTTTCGATTGAATGCTTTTGTCCAGATCATATTTTTAAGTGGTTTCATCCTCAAATTCGGTAATTACCCTGTTATAATTTTTTGAACTAAGTTATTTTAATTAGTTGTTTTGATCCAAGTTATTGAACTATGGATCTGTAATTAAAAAATGATATTGTTTCATTGAAATTTCTGGCATAATTACTCCATAAATTTATAAGGGCTAATCTGTTATAACATTAACTATGCACAAAACCTTTGCAACCTAGTTATTTTTTTTTTGAACTGGGTGACAATTAGATAATACTGATGCATATTTTGGTATAATGAATATTAAAGGTTATTTTAGTGGATTATTCATTTAAATTTCTTCTATATGATATTAATATGTGATATTAAAAATTGCTGCAGTGTATATATAAAGCAGTGTATATATATGTTAATCTGCAAGTTATGTAACTTTAGTGTTACTAGATCAGGGAAGATAAAATATAAAGCTGGAAAGTTTAAAACGTTTAAATCTAGACAGTTTAAATATCAAAATCTGGGTAGCTTAAAATGTTTAAGTCTGGATTGTTTAAAATTATTTGAATCTAAACAAGTTTAAAAATGTTTAAATCTGGCCTGTTTGAATGTTTAAATAAGGATTGATTAAATGGTTAAGTCTGGGTAGTTTAATATGTTTGAATCTGGACAGTTTTTGCATTTGAGTTATTCAATAATCAAAGAGTTTATATCAGTTTTCATATACCAATCACCATATCTGGTTACAAACATAATATCTTTCCTTAACAGGTATGAGTATCCAATTAGAATTAAAATAAGTGTTATTTTATTTTAACATCTAGATTTTAATTGTTTCATCGGACAAGTATGTCAATACTTAAAATAAAACAATTATAATTTTGCTTGTTGACAAATGTATGAATTCAAACTCCATATTTATGGTGATAAACAAATTTTGGATATCAGTTATTTGCTATAACAGATATGATTTGTTGTTTAATCTAATGTCATATGTATTAGTTAATATATTAATACAATGGACTATATAAATTTTGATTTGTATTCTCATTCTTATTAGAAATATAATGGTACTAATCTTCCACATTGTTTTGGATTTCTAGTATAAGATATTAGCCCTTTTAAAATTAGGCTAAGTTATTTTAAAATGAAATATTGTTTTAATATTACACTTTGGGTCATCCACAAGTATATGGTACAATTATGGGTTTAAAAATCCAAAGCATAATAATCTATTATGCAAGATTCAGATTGATGTACTAGTTTTAATTAACATAGTATTTAAAAGAAAGCATTTGATTTTAATGAGCTTATTCTACGTTTATGGTGATAAACGTATATACTGCAGGTCCCACAACCTTAAATATGATTTACTCGTTTTAATATTTGTTTGGCCAAAAAGTAGTTCTAACACCCAAATTGACTAAAATCAAAATAAAATAAGATCGAAAATAAAAAGGAGACACAAGATTTATAGTGGTTCGGCGTTGAAAAGCCTACGTCCACTTTATAATCACTTTGCTTGATGATGTAGATGAAAATACAATGATATATTCACTCAATTTCACTCACTTTTCATATACATTCACTTGACTATCTCAACATATACTTTGAATGATGATTTTGGATTGTTTGGAGTGCTGGAATTCGGTTCTCTTTGATGTTTGAACTGTAAGAGTGCTTCCAAAGATGCTTTCAAATGCCTCTTGATGGGGGTATTTATAGGTGGAAACTTCTCCATAATTCGGTTCGGATCGGACCCACGTGGCTCCTATCCCACCACTTTCGGGCTCAAATGGATTTCAGTGTTGACAACGCACCGGGTTAGTGGCCAACGTGGGTAGAAAGTGGATGTAACTGCCCCGATTGTTTAGGAGAACGTGGTGTGAAGACTGCTGTTACTCTAGGAACGGATCGGACATGCTAGTGTGTGGGGGTTCGGTTCGGGTTTATGCCATCCGCTCCGGTTTAACCTATGTTGAATTCAAGCTTGTCCATTTTCTGCTCCGTTTCGATCAGCCTTGGCATTAATCATCCGATCTGATCCGTCATGCCTTCCTTCCCTTTCTGCCTTGTGCTGGTCTGTCTCTACCTAAGGAACTCCGATCCGATCCGGTTGTTGGCAGGATGTTTCTTCTTTATTTGATTCTTTAACTTTGTGTAGCCTAGTTCACAAAGTAGGCTAGCATTTTTCCCCCTCAAGGGATGCTTCTATCGAAGATGGAGCGTGCCTTGACATTGTCTGCTCATCGGTCTCTGAATTTGAACCGCTGAATAGTTGCTTTCATTCGTGTGTAGGGATACGTTGTTTCATAAAGTCATGTCCCTTGTTGCTTATATATACACCATAAAATGTTTGAATTACCTTCTTCACTTTTAAACAATTCTGAGAACTCTTCTCGATGTCCAGTGATTCATCTAGGTAAGCTTTTTCTTTATTTTTCTTTGAATTCAATTCGTATGCCAAGTTGATATATGACATTCCCTCCAGTTCGGATTCCGACCCGAATGGCCTCCTCTCTTCTTTCACTTGGCACCGGGTTAGCAGGCCAAAATGAGTTTGTGGGCTCCCATTCCGGTCCGAGCGGGAATACAATGGCCACCGTATACCTATGTAAATCCACTCCCTGCCTTCTTCTCCCTTTCTTTTTCTTTTACTGCGCTTGTCTGATAAATTCTCCCCCGAAACCCTAGGTCCCAAAAAGAAAACTCTTACAATTCTTGTGCTGATCTCCAAATTAAACACCTTGGTAGGTCTAAATCTTCGACTAACTTCATAATAGTTGATTTCAATTGAAATTTACGGTCAATTCGACCGGTTTGGGTATGGTTTCAACGTCACAGCCTCCTCCTCCTTCACTATCGTCGTTGGTGGCTCAGCCGCCACTTCGAGGCGTTGGAAGATGGAGACTTGGCTTGTTCGATCCTAACTGGGGTTTCGGAGACGGGATTGGGTTTAAAATTAGAGAAGAGGAAGAAGAAAGAGATTGCAGGGGATCGGTTCAGGTGATGGAGTGTGAAAAATGGAGGAGAAGAAAAGGAAGAGAGATTCACAAGACTGAATCGGGTCGGAACAAAAGTTAAAGAGGGGAGGCAAAGTTTTTTCTACCGGGTCGGCTCGGAGCAAAAAGAAAAAAAGGGAAACAGAGCTCATTTGACCGGATCGGGTCGGAGTGAGAAATAAGGGAGAAGGGGCATTGGTATTCAAGCTCATCTGATCCACTCCGAATACATACTCCCGAACCGGTCCGGTTGGATGTCTACCTTTGACCTAAGCACGGCTTCGCATCTGATCCGATCCCAACATGCATATCCGAACCGAACCAAAGTAGCCCAACTTAAAGCACAATAATTTGTCCAATTTGCTAAATCAACATTTGACATAACTTCCAACTTCATGAATAGTTAGGATAGTGCCTTACGAACATAAACGAAGATCAATAGCTATTCTGAACATCATTGCGTCACCAAAACTTTACATAATGCTCCTGAGTGTTTACTTTTCCAAGCGTTTGCTTTCATGTTTTGCACACACCATACACATTTTAGTCCACACATATGCACAGGGGGACACGGGCTAATTTACTCTAACTTCTGTTACTTCTTCGATAGTTTAGTGATCATGGCCAAAAGACATTCTTCTAGGCTGGCAGAAAAGAAAGAGGTCCCAGAGACATCCGACAAAGTTACTCTTGATGACATATCTTCTTCCTCTGATCCTGAATGGGGTGACGAGGGATCGGATTGTGAAATGGGGGCGCATAGCAGTGGAACATCTTCTGACAGTGAAGTTTCTCTGGGTTACGAAGAGGAAGGAAGGGTCGAAGATACCCGAGCTCCTGACGAATTTGAATCTGCCGTCATATTGGAATCACCTAAAGATTCCATTGAATCGACAATTGACTATGATAGGCTCCTTCGAATATGTTTGAAGTACGGGATACATAAAAAAGATACCCTGGTGCCGTCTAAAACTGATCGTCCTCATAATCCTCCGGTGGGATTTATGGCAATCACTCGATTGATGTGCATGGTCGGAGCTGTTCCACCGTTTTCTCCCTTTGTCGTCGACTTTTTAAGACAGATGCGGATTGCCCCCATGCAGCTGCATCCCAACTCTTATGCTTACCTGCATACCTTATATGTAGCATACCGTGAGATCCTAGGCATAGAGCTCACTTTTGACGACGTTCATTTCTTCTATAACTTCAAGCACTGGACTCGAGAAACTCCTTTCTCTTTCTTCAAGTCTGTCCCAAAAAATAAAGATAATTTCAGCGCCCTTCAGTAGCAAGGCCGGCGACTCCAAGCTGGAATGGTTTTATATAAGGCAAAAGCCGGGGTGTGCTAGGAGATGGAGAAAATCGAATAAGGCACCGATTTTCTAAACCTCGACTCTGAATGTCCATGCCACCATACTAATTCGTTTTCTTTTTGTTTGCAGTTGACAATCCAAAACAGATATCGGGCCAAGTGTTCTTTGATCGTATGCATCGGCTCCTTAATGGTGATCAAAAGTTTTTAACTATAGATGAAGTCCTCAAGGACGAATATCTCCATGACCACAGGCTGCTATCCATTACCCGTAGTATAGATCACGGGCCAGGTCCATATGTGTATATCCCTCCGGTGAATGTAATTCCAGAAATGGGTGAGAGCTCAAAAGGTCCCACCGTGCCACTTCAAACTTCACCCTCTCCAAGTTTGACTCAAGACGATGAGTTCGCTAATTTACCCGAAAAGCACCGAGAGGGATACATCACTCCTGGGGATGTTGTTTCTCCTGAGAAATCACCATCTCCTGAAGAACAGCAAACAGGCGCTTCCCAAAGAGTTGCTTCTACTGTTGATGATCCCACATTTCAGGGCCTGGGAGATCTTCCACTTCCTGACACTATTTACACTTCTGAGGATTTTGGAACAAATTCTTTAGTTTTTACATCTTCGGAGGAGGCCACTCCTATTAAGGCCAAAGAGCCCTCTCGTACTAGCTCAGCTCCAGAATCTGGTTTGTCGGAGGGGGGACACCACATAGGATGCACTTAACACAATTGCACCCCACTTCACAGCACTTACGTCTCGTGAGAATACTAATTCTGAATTTCACTTACATTACTGTGTAGGTACAATGTCTCGTGCTTACTATGACATCAAGAAGCTACGTCGCAGCATGACCAAACCCCCTCACGATGTTGAGTATGATCGTCGCAAAGATCGCGGTAGGGAGGACAGAAGGCCCTATGATTCTTATCTTTCGCGGTCCTCGCGCTCTCGCTCTCCCGTCCGGTCAGATCCAGAGTGATATAAGGGCTACCAAGGTCGCCGAGAAGAGGACAGGCTGCAATCAAAAGACTCAACCTCTTCTCAAGAAAAGCGCAGTAGGCAGAGGAGCCCGCCAAGAGATACCAAATCACGAAGCAAGCGTAAGGTTCCCGCTAAACGATCTAGAAGGGATGAAGAGGCCATTGAGCCCTCCACGCACAGGGATATCGAGCTGACATTCCCTGCACCTCCACCGCTGGATGCTGAAACTGTAGTTTAGCGGGCGTATCTGGAGGAGCAATTTCCTGATCAATACTTCGAAAACTTGACTTTTTTACCTGCTCTTGAGCCTATTTCTTCGAGGTGGGCAGATGAGGCCAAAGCAAAAATAGACGCGGTCGAGAAACAATATTCAGAGGTGTTCAAGTATTCGCGCAACCTCTCCAGAATCATCTGAACTTTAATCACGAATACTGACTCGATGCAAAAGACCACAGAAGACGATGCAAGGGCCTTAAAAAATTTAGGAAAAGACCTCGAGGATACACAGGCTCAACTTGCTGCTGCTCAACGGGATGCTGCCAGCTTCAAGCAACAATTTGAAGATTTACAAAAACGCTATGATGATTTGCTCGAGTCCCATTCTCAAGAGCGCTCGGAGCTGAAAAAGCAAGCGGAGGATGCCAGGTCAGATGCTGCCAAAATGCAACTCGCTTATACTGACCTTGAGCGAGAAAAGGCCGAGTTGGCGAAGAAGAACGTCGAATTGGAAAAGAAAAATGCTGACTTGGCTTCCAAGTTGATGGAGGTAGAAAACAGGGCTGCCCTGGCGGAGGGTAATGTCGAAAGCATCATCAAATCGGCCGAAGAATCTCGTAAACAGCTAGCGGAGGCCCAGGATGAGGTGCAGGGTTTTGGTGAATTATTGATTGAATTTTTCGCACACATAATCCGCTACCGGAACATCTCTTGGATCGACGATTACCCGACTACATTGGTTCATGTATGGAGCCAAATTGTCGAATGGGAGAAAAAAGAACTGAAGGTAGATTCCATCGACGAGGACAAACTTATGGAAAAGTACTTGAGAGATGACGAGCCGGCGAGTCTAGCCGAGGGGCGTCGCCTAATTGCTGCCGCCATGAATGAGGAAAAGCGGAAGGCTAAACAAAAGGACGCCTTGGAGGTTGGCTCTTCTTCCACTGCCACTAAAACTCCTGAAGTAGAGGAATACGACCCCGAAAATCCGGCGATCCCTCAGACAACTCTTTTATCTCCTATTCCTGAATCGGCTTCAGAGACGGCAGCTACTCCGGCTGAGAAATCATCGGAAGGTATTTCTACCTTTTCACCCCAATTCGTCAAAGCTGTTTCAACTTTCCATCGCATAGTCGGACAATCAATGAAGAGCCCTTTATTTTCCCCCGAGTTGATAACCGTTACTTCTCATTCCGCAGGTGCTGAACCAGCCGAGAAGGCAGACGTGCCCCAAGGAACCACTGTCGAAACAAAGTCAGCGGAGAAGGATGAAGGAGACAAGGGTAAAGCTGACGCTCCTCATGATGGCGAGATGATAGACGCCTTAAAAGATGATGGTGATGATGAGGGACGTGAGGAGGATCCTGAGGTGGCTATAGTTGGGGAATCGAAAAGCGCTGATGACGTTATTTTAGCTGCACTAAAAGCCGAACAAGACAAACGCATGCAGCTTAAAGTTGAAGACATAGACCCCGAAAGCCTTAAGCCCCTCGCAGTAGTGGATGCTGGATCAAGGTTAGTTGTTAAGCTTTCGACTAGATCTATTACATAAGAACTTGCTAAAAAGTCTTCTCTTGATTCAAGCGTTTCGCCTTCCGGGAAAAGTTGACTGATTCCGGCACTTCATCCTCAGGGAAGAAAAAATCAAAGCGCATCTTGACTGATGCTGAAAAAGAGGTGAAGGATGCGCAGAAGGCTGCTAAGAAGTCCAAGTCCACTTCGAAGTCTAAGTGATGGAGTGTCTTGCTTTATTTTAGCATTTAATTGGCCCATAATTGTTGCTGCGAGTGCGGCCCTCGCACCTTCTTTTTACCTGTTTTCCTATACTAATTCATTCATTTATGAATAAAAATAATTCATTTTCTGCAATGTCTGTTAGTCGTCAGTTCCGTACTTATGTAAAAATGCAAATGCATGTCCTACTATAGTTGTGTAATGGAGTCATAGTGGGGGGGGGGGGGGGGGAATATGTGTGTACATATATGCCCCCGGTCAGACTTGAAAAACTATTCAAGGTTTAGTCAAAAAGTCTGAATGTCCCCGATTCTCCGACGGGGGTCACATTCCTTGTGTCATTGATGCCTGTTCTTTTCTGGCATTTTTTATACTCTCCCGTCTTATATTCGGGTTAGAGTTCTTGCTGAGGCGGTCTCTTGTCTGGGTGCACCTTCATGCCTCAGAGGACGTCGTCTTCCCGTCCTTTATACTCTCTCTCAACCCTTGAGAGTTAGAGTTAAGAATGTCGTCTTCCCATTCTTTCATATCTTATTGCACAAACAGTCGTTGTGTTTGTTCCTGCATATAAGCTGTTTTCAACTTTTCAGATTTTAAATTAACTTCTTATATTCCACAATCATAATGGAATAACAATTGAAGGTATAAATAATGCAGGAAAGTAAATGGCACACGATATTTTTATGCTGGTTCGGCTAAGTCGTAGCCTACATCCACTTTATAGTTCTTTATTCATATCAACAGACTTTTCTAAGGCAAGTCGTGCCTTTTTACAGAGTTCATAAGGAAAACAACAGAAAATACAACATCCTTAATTTAAATATCGCATCAAGTGTTGGGCATTCCAAGCCCTAGGCACTTCCTCGCCATCTACGGTCGTTAACTTGAAGGCTCCTATCTCAAGTTTCCGTTGGATGATGAACGGTCCTTCCCACTTTGGACCGAGGTGAGGAAGGGATGGAAAAACTCGCTTTAGCACCAAATCTCCTGGTTTAAAGGTCCTAAAACAAACTTTTTTGTCATAATAGCGTGCCATCTGACGTCGATGTCTCGACGCATGCAAGTCTGCCTCGTCCCTTTTCTCTTCGATTTCATCAAGAGACTCGAGGAGGAGTGCCCGATTCGTCATTGGATTATAATATGTCACCCTGTGAGAGGGAACTTCAAGCTCTACCGGGATTACTGCTTCTGAGCCAAATGAGAGAGAGAAAGGGGTATGACCGGTGGCTGTCTTAAACGTTGTCCGATATGCCCACAAAGCTAAGGGCAATTCATCCACCCATTTTTCTTTTGCACGTTCTAATCGCTTCTTGAGGATGGACTTTATGACTTTGTTTATTGCTTCTACTTGCCAGTTCGACTGTGGATGGGCGACTGCAGTGTACCGTTTGTCGATCTTATATTTCTGGCAGAAATTTCTAAATTCGGCACCATCGAACTGGGTTCCGTTATCAGTTATAATGGTCCTTGGAATCCCAAATCGGCATATGATATTTCTAACCACGAAACTCGTCACTTTCTCGCTGTGATTTTGGTTAAGGGCTCAGCTTCCGCCCACTTCGTAAAATAGTCCACGGCGACTATTGCATATTTCGCTCCTCCTTTGGCAATCGGTAGAACTCCGATGATGTCAATTCCCCACATGGCAAACGGCCAAAGACTCACCATCGATTTGAGCTGGGTCGGTGGTGCTCTGGGGATCTTGGCGAATCTCTGGCATTTGTCGCAGCGTCGTGAATAGTCAGCTGCATCTTTATTAATTGTGGGCCAGAAGTATCCATATCGCAATACCTTCTTTGCTAAGGTCTGACCTCCCGTATGATCTCCACACTCACCTTCGTGTACTTCTCTTAGTACACGCTTGATGTCGTGATGTGCTATACATCGTAACAGGGGCATAGAAAATCCTTGTCTATAGAGAGTATCATCTTGAAGGATGTATCTGGTGGCCTTGCGAACTATGGACCGCCTCTCACTCCTCTTTGACGGGAGTATCCCATTTCTAAGGAAATTCTTAATTGGGGTCATCGACGACTCCTTCTCCGGTTCTGCTTCGAAAGCTAATTCAATTTCCATCGACCTAAAGATTAGTGATCCCAACGTTTCAATTGGAATCATTTCGGTTTCCTCCGGATTGTCGGAACTAGCTAGCTTTGCTAGCCCGTCTGCCTTCTGGTTTTCAGCTCTTGGGATATTCGTTATGTTATACCGTTCCAAGTTGCTCAACAGCTCCTCCACTTTCCCGAGATAGGCGATAAGTCGAGGTTCCCAAGCCACAAACTCCTTCCGCACTTGGCAGACGACTATTTTGGAGTCGCAGAATATATCCAATGCCTTTATTCCAAATTCCTTAGCAAGTTTCAGCCTGGCAATCAGGGCTTCATATTCAGAGTCATTATTAGTCGCTGAAAATTCTAATCGCAAAGCATAATATAACGATCGTCCCTCAGGAGTAACTAAGACGACTCCAGCTCCGGACCTTCGGTCGTTCTTGGCTCCGTCTGTGTACAGCTTCCATGGATCTAATTTTAATTCCTCCTCTGACTTGACCACCTTGTCATTGATCATTTCCTCCTCTGGAATTGTGAACTTTGCTATAAAGTCAGCCAGAGCTTGCCCCCTGATCGATCTCCGCGGCTGAAAATTTCAATCAAACTGACTTAATTCAATATTCCATTTGATCAACCGTCCCGATGCTTCGGGTCTTTGCAAAACCTACCTCAGAGGCTGATCAGTATATATGGTTATTGAGTAAGCTTGAAAATAGTGGCGAAGTTTTCGGGAGGCGATCAGGAGGCTGTAAGCAAGCTTCTCAATCCTTGGGTAGTTGCGTTCTGCAACTGCCAATTTCTTACTTACATAATATACCGGCCTTTGCACTTTGTCTTCTTCTCGGACCAAGGCGGTGCTAACAGCGTGAGCCAACACTGCTAGGTAAACAAACAGCTCTTCATGATCCACTGGCTTCGACAAAATCGGTGGTTTCTCTAGTAATTCCAATAAATTTCGAAAGGCCTCAACACAGTCCGGAGTCCATTCAAATTTTTTCTTTCCCCTTTTTATCAAGTTAAAAAATGGGACGCATTTGTCTGTTGCTATGGAGATAAATCTACTCAACGCAGCTACTTTCCCTGTAAGACTTTGGACTTCTTTGATTCTCCTTGGTTCTTCAATGTTTCTTATCGCTGCTATTTGACTAGGATTGATTTCAATTCCTCGAGAGCTCACGATGAAACCTAGAAACTTTCCAGATGCCACTCCAAATGAGCATTTCAAAGGATTTAACTTCATCCGATACTTTCGCAGGATACCAAACATCTCTGCCAAGTCTTGTGTATGGCTGGAGGACTGTTTCGATTTGATAAGCATATCATCCACATAAACCTCCATAGTCTTCCCTATTTGGTTATAAAATATCTTGTTCACCAAGCGTTGGTAGGTAGCTCCAGCGTTTTTCAATCCGAACGACATGACCACATAGCAATGCAACCCCAAATTTGTAATGAAGCTCGTGTGCTCTTGATCGGGCACATGCATGGGAATCTGGTTGTACCCGGAATATGCGTCCATGAAAGAAAGAAGTTCATGTCCCGCTGTCGAATCTACTAGTTGGTCTATTCTGGGGAGTGGGAAGCTATCTTTCGGGCAAGCTTTGTTCAGGTCTGAAAAATCAATGCATGTCCTACACTTTTCGTTTGACTTCTTTACCAAAACAGGATTCGATATCCAGTCGGGATATGTGGAATCTCTAATAAATCCGTTCTCTTTCAACTTCTCCACTTCCTCTTTCAGAGCTGACGACCTCTCTGGGTCCAGCACACGTCTCTTTTGCTTTACAGGTGGGTGTTTTGGGTTTATACTCAGTGAATGACTCATGATGGATGGCGATATCCCACACATGTCGGCGTGGGTCCAGGCAAACACATCCAGGTTTGCCTTCAGGAAGTCAGTCAGTTCTTTAGCTCGGTGTGGATCCAACTGGGATCCAATCTTCAAAACTTTTGCTGGATCAGCTTCGTCAATGGGTAAGTCCACTGTCGCTTCATTAGGAGTTGCATTTCTAGCCTCTGGTTCCTCATCTTCTCTGGGATCCAAGTCTTCAGGCATTCCCTTGGCAACTCCTTCGGGGCTGATCCCTCTAATTGCTACGCCGAACCCTCATTTGGAGGAGGTGAGGTACCTTTAATCTCGATTTGAGTCCCTTCATCAGCATCTTTAACTCGGCAATATAGCAAGCCCATCCGGAGACTTGATCTCCTCTCATTACTCCTGTTCCGGCTTCAGTTGGGAACTTAAGCAATAAACACCACGGGGCGATACAAGCCCTGAACTCTGCAAGGGCAGGCCTTCCCAAAAATGCGTTGTAGGGTGAATCCACGTCCAGCACTACGAACTGAAGCATTCGTACTCTTCGACGATCCTCTTACCCCAATGTTACGGGCAATTCTATATACCCCATTGGAGCTGTCGATGCCCCGTTGAAGCCTCGGATCCAACCTTCACAAGTCTTCAAATCTCCAGACTCAAGTTTCATATGATCAAATGACTTCTTAAACAAAATATTGACAGAGCTTCCATTGTCCACTAGTACCTTATGAACCAGTGCCGGTCCAATGGTAGTGGTAATGACCAACGGATCTTCAGTAGGTGACTGGATTTCAGTATCGTCTCTGCTACGGAACACCACGTCATCGAACATTGTCTTCTGCTGTTTCACAGGGGTGATATCTTCCAAATCGTCGCACTCATCCACATCTATGTGCTTAACTGCATTAACGTATTGGTCCATTGCTATGAAACTGTGAATAGCTAGGTGGAGTCCACCTACTATGGTGTTAATAACAATTCCTTTGCCTTTCTGTTGCGCTATAGGCTTGGGGAGCAGACTGATTCTGGTTTGGGGTCTGTTCTCCTTGCCCCCTGTCTCTTGGGGCAGCCTTATACTCATCCAATTTTTCTTCGCGCAACAGCTTCTCAACTACATCTCTCAAGTGTCGACATTCATTCGTTGAATGCCCATGAGTTCCATGAAATAAACAAAATTTTCCAGTTGTGATTTCTTTCTCTGTTGAATCTCGTGGCGGCGGTCTTTTGTATTGCAAAACATTGTATGTATCCAAATAAATGTTCTTTAAAGTGTCATTCAACGGTGAATAATTCTCAAAGATCTGGAACCGGGGTCTTTTGCAAAATTACTTCCTCGGTTCCTATTTCTCCTATTACCATTCGCATTACGGTTGCTGTTGCCCCCGTTTCCATTATTATTGTTTCCATTCTTGTTTCCCACATTCAGTTCGACTTTCCCATAATTTCTCTAGACTGCTTTATGGCAACATTACTCTGAACAATTTCTTTTGAAGCCGCTCCGGACTTCCTCTTTCTGTTTGCCCTTGCTTCCTCTCGTCTTAACTGAATATTGGCCTTCTCATAAAACAACTCTCTTGTGGGAGGTGGCTTCCCAAAAAGATAATCTCCGAACTCATAATCAGGATCAACTCCTTCCATTAAAGCCATCAAGATGGTAGGCTCATGCGGGTCACTGACTTCTGTTACAGCTAAGTTGAAACGGTCAAGGTACGACTTCAGAGACTCACCCGGCGCTTGCTTAATTCTTGATGATTCAATAACATTCTTAGACTTTCGGGCGTGAAGTCGGAATTGATTCATAAAACGTTCACTTAATTCCTTGAAATTCCATATCGATCGAGGAGGAAGTCGGGTAAACCATAGTAATGCCACGTCTTCTAAATAAATCGGGAAAGCCTTACACTTTACTGCGTCAGGGGCAGCGGCAACATTCATAAGCCATGCGTATCGCATCAAATGTTGTCCCGGGTCGGTTCTCCCGTTATATCTGTCCATCTGCGGCAGGTTAAAACTCGGGGGAACTAAAAGTCAAGGATGTCATCAGTAAAGGAAGTATGGCTTCGCTCAATGCCATAATCTTCATTGGTGTAGTTTCGACTCTCAGACATGATCTGTCGTACCATAGCCCATACGTCAGCATTGGTCAAGGGCCGTTCAGGCTCTTTGGCTCTGATGTTCGGGTTTCCTCTGGGCTCCTGATCAGGGGACGCCTTCCTTCTTCTAGCCGCTTCTGCTCGGCTTTGCTCCCTACGTTCCCGATCGATCTCGGGAGGAAGGGGCTGAAGCATTTGTCCCTGAGTGGGATTGGTAAGGTTAGGGTCTCTAGGTAAAACATGGGATTCCCACATTGGTAATAGCATAGGCTCTCTCAAGCTCGGATCATTGGGTCCTAGTACCCGAGCAGCGTCCTCGCGGGATCCCAAAGATTCGAAAGTCATTTGCTCCAAATTCTGAGGTCGTTCGAGCGGCCTTTTTTCATGGGGCCGTTCTTCCTCAGAAGAAGAAGACTGATCCATTGCGGTGTGATGAACCGGGGATGGAGTTCTTTGTCTGCGGAGTTCGCCAATTTCCCTACTCATGATTCTCATATTATCTTGCATCATTAGATTGGTGCGCTCGTGGACTTTCATAGCCTCCCTAGTGCTCTCAAGCATGTCAAGAAGGCGCGAAAAATCTCCTTGGGTGACAGGCATAGATGGATTGATCTGGTCGTTGGTCTTGGTGGCTGGAGTCGAAGCATTTGGAGGGGCTCGAGTAGAGGTTCCAGCATCTCCTAGTATCGGATTGGATCGGAGCTGAGCAACCTATTCGGATCGGTTCGGGTTAGGGGAGTGCACTTCTTCAATGTCTCCTACTCGGTTCGGATCGGAGCTCTCTCCTTGAGGTCGGCTCGGATTTCCTGAACCTGCCCGATCTGCTCCCGAACTCTGCCCATGAAACCTTGTCACGACCGGGTTTTGCTGATCTTCACCAATTTCGTTCCCTCGACTGGTTTGAACTTCCTTGCCTTTTCCTTTGGCCATAGTTCTTCAACAATCAACCAACAAGTATTCAAAAGCGTCGAAAATTGGGGATTAACTTCTTTGAACTCAACGGTCCAAAAAGTAGAACGATAATCCAGAAAAACAGAGAATTCAAATGTTCTCAGTGAAAGCACCAAAATGTTAGACCAAAAAGTAGTTCTGACACCCAAATTGATTAAAATCAAAATAAAATAAGATCGAAAATAAAAAGGAGACACAGGATTTATAGTGGTTCGGCATTGAAAAGCCTACGTCCACTTTATAATCACTTTGCTTGATGATGTAGATGAAAATACAATGAGATATTCACTCAATTTCACTCACTTTTCATATACATTCACTTGACTATCTTAACATATACTTTGAATGATGATTTTGGATTGTTTGGAGTGCTGGAATTCGGTTCTCTTTGATGTTTGAACTGTAAGAGTGCTCCCAAAGATCCTTTCAAATGCCTCTTGATGGGGTATTTATAGGTGGAAACTTCTCCAGAACTCAGTTCGGATCGGACCCACGTGGCTCCTATCCCACCACTTTCGGGCTCAGATGGATTTCAGTGTTGACAGCGCACCGGGTTAGTGGCCAACATGGGTAGAAAGTGGATGTAACTGCCCCGATTGTTTAGGAGAACGTGGTGTGAAGACTGCTGTTACTCTGGAATCGGATCAGACATGCTAGTGTGTGGGGGTTCGGTTCGGGTTTATGCCATCCGCTCCACTTTAGCCTATGTTGAATTCAAGCTTGTCCATTTTCTGCTCCGTTCCGATCCACCTTGGCATTAATCATCCAATCCGATTCGTCATGCCTTCCTTCCCTTTCTGCCTTGTGCTGGTCTGTCTCTACCTAAGGAACTTCGATCCGATCCGGTTGTTGGCAGGATGTTTCTTCTTTATTTGATTCTTTAACTTTTTGTAGCCTAGTTCACAAAGTAGGCTAACAATATTATACACCTATTTGTGTAATTATTCTGTAAATATGTTTACATTTCTTTAGTGAAGTTTTTTAATTAAACCAGTGTATAGAATAGCACTGATTTCATATATTTGGCAGCATGAGTATTTGTAAAATGTATATTTGAATGTCACAAACATAGACACTGAATTTTAAATAAAGTGTCTGTATGTTTATATTGATAAATATATAAATATATGCACTGCAAGTTTATATTAACATGCTGATGTGATATTATACAATGTAACATATACTTTTAGTGTAAATCAAATATCTAATTATAAAATTAGTCTATAATGCTCATGTCTTTAATTCTGCTACAAAATATTGGAAACTTTAACAAGTATGACCTGTTTTAATTTCATAAAGTTTGTATCCAGATCATAGAATCTGGGGTTTTGTATAATTCACCTTGTATAAATGCATAAGTTAAGAAATGATTATATGTGATGACATTATTGTAGATATTTGAATAAACACAAATTATCGTGAATATTCATTCATGCATATTTTGCTGTTATCACTAGGAATAACACTTGATTGCATAAATGAATATGGGATTATATATGATGGATTTGTTATATAGTTTGTGTAACACCCCGAATTTCGGTTAATGCTTAAATTCACTAATTACAGAATAAATAATCTCATATGTGAGAATTGGGGGAAACGGGCTACGTCATTGCGTTCGTCTCGGAAAAATACGCGAAATAGAGTCCGAGTTTTCGAGAATCGGAGTCCGTATGGCCCGGTTATGGCCCAATGAAGTTTACAGAAAATTCAAAGTTCAAAACAGATTTAAAATTCAGGTTCAAATTTCGAAATTGGGGGCCATTGGGCGCAGGGGGGGAAATTCCCGCCTAGCTACCCAAGTCGACAGCCCTGTCAACTGGGCAGTCGACTTGGCTAGGACCAAGTCGACAGCCCTGTCGACTTGGGTGTCGACAGGGGGTGCTCGGCCAGTTTGGCCTGGTGCACCATTTTAGGGTTTGGGCTGTGTTTTGGGGCTGGTTTCTGGAAGCTTCCAAGATCTGATGGTCCTAATCTAATTTAGGGTTAATCTAATGGCCTAAAACACTTGCCTAATCCTATAAATAAGACCCTAAGCTAGCCCTAAATGATCATAATCCTATCATCTAACTAAACTATGCCAAAATTTTCTATGATCATGGCCTCCACTCAAAAGCCTAGCCTCCATCCTCTTTCTAATACTATTTCTATGAAGGCTTTCATGTTCATACAAGCATCTTTGAGTTGTATGAGTGATCATTAGCTTGCATTCATTATCAAGTTGCAAGCTTTATGTTCAAGGCTAGAGTTTTTGGGTGATTTTTGGCAAGGGTTTGCTTATTGGAGTTTAGTGGTGAGTTTCTATAGCCTTAATAATCAATTGTTAAATTGATTATGATAGGATATGATAAGATATGGCTATGTTTGTGGATAAATGTGCTTATGCAAGTTTAGTATAGTGTATGTTGTGTGTTTTGCAAGTTTTATGCTATATGCAAGTTTAATGCTATGTTTTATGATGCTCACTATGCAAAACACTATGTTGAACATTGATGCATATGTAACATGTTATGCAAACTATATGTGAGATTATATGCAAGTTATATGTAACATGTTATGCAAGTTATGTATTTGGTTTTATGCATGCTAAGTATTTGGTTTTGTGCATGCTAAGCATTTGGTTTTATGCATACTAAGTGTTTGGTTTTATGCGAGTTATGATGCAAGTTCATATGCAAGTTATGATGCAAGTTCATATGCAAGTTATGATGCAAGTTCATATGCAAGTTTGTCTCTTTTTATGATATGCATAATATATGCAAGTTTGCCTCTAAGTATGGCATGCTATGCAAGTTCATATGCAAGTTATGATGCAAGTTCATATGCAAGTTATGATGCAAGTTCATATGCAAGTTTGTTTCTTTTTATGATATGCATAATATATGCAAGTTTGCCTCTATGTATGACATAAGTACATGTGCAAGTTCATCCCTTTTAGACCTATGACATGTATGCAAGTTGACACCTTTATGATAGGTCTATGACATGAACATTTATGCAAGTTACCATCATTATGACATATGTGATTCATGCAAGTTTGGATTGGTTATTTACGCAAGTTGGGTTTATGGTCATATATACAAGTTGACACCTTTTAAACCCATGATAATGCTAATGATATGCTAAGTTGAACCCATTGTGTGTATGATGAATCTTCTCTTTTGAAGTATGTCATGTTAACGTATTTACGTGTGGACGATGGGGTAAAAATTAATGAACACATAAAATTGTGTGAAGTGGGTATGATTAAACATACCGTAAAGTGGATGGACATAATTGGGAATTTACCTATTAAGTTAGGTCTACCCATATTATGGAATTGGGAATTTACCTATTGAGTTAGGTCTACCCATATTCTTAAATATTTGTAATTAATTAGGGATAATTAATACAAATTATGGGGGTGATTAATTAGGTGTAATTAATCTACTAAGACACGAGGTTGGACCCTTTTTTAGCATAAGACTGCCCGGAACCGACCGGCAAATCCAGCGGCTACAAATGATTGGCCCAATGTGAGAGGTCTTAGTCATAAACTAAATACGTGACAAGTGTAAAGACACGAGGTTAGACTCTGTTATGGTGTAAGGCTGCCCGGAACCAACCGGCATATCCAGCTGCCATAAAAGACAGTCTAATGTGAGAGGTCTTTATAAAGGTTACGATCTTAATTAATTAAGAAACACTTAACCAAATTAGCATGTAGTGAGGCATGAGGGGTTAAGTGGGTGCCTTGGATGGCATGTAGTAACTAGTGGGGGTGCCTTGGGTGGCATGAGGAAACTAGTGGGTTGCCTTGGTGTAACAATCCGAAAATCTGGGCCAGTTTAAAAATTTTATTTTGGCAATTTTAGCGAATTTTGATTATTTAAAATGAATTATTTTAAAAAATATCGACGAGAAGTTTATTTTGAATATAATTAGAATGTATATATTATATATGTCGTCGTTAGAATATAAATATTTATATATAATTATAAATGGAATTGAAAATGGCGCGGTAGTTCGATAATTCGATTTCAAAATTCAATTGAATGTACCGGGTGCAAAACAATCCGGATTTTAGTGAAACCAAAAACATTAGGATCTAATTGGGAATATCTTTCCAACGAATCCGACAAATCGAAATTTCATAGCGGGGATCAAAAGATATGTCCAGTTGAAAATTCTGAATAGTTGCTATGGAATTCAGGCCCTTAAAAATTGACATTTTGCAAACGACCTCGGATTTCGACGAAACTACTTTTGTTGGGTCCGTGATGTCAAATTATTGCTAGGTTTCAAATTTCATAATTTTTCGAATCAATATGTGAGCGTGGCAAAGGAAAACGCGTTTGACCAGTTTTAGTTGATTTTAATCGACTGGAAAATGGCCATTTTTCAAACGGTCTCAGAATTCGACGAGACTAGTTTTGTTGGGACAGTATCGTCAAAACATAGCTGGATTTATTTATCTGGAATTTTTCGAATCAGTTTGTGGCCCCGGCAAATTGAAATGTACATTAAAATTAAATATATATTGATTTATATTTTAATTTTAGCGAAAACTGATCGTAACGGCCGAATTGGGTTACGGTACATACCTCATTGTGTTCGGAATGGGGGTAATTAGCTATGGGCGACAGTCGGCGGGTTTGGTTTGGAGTTCGGATGCGAAACGAATTAATAAGTGAATTTAAATATTAAAATAAATATTTATATAAGCCATTTTAAGTCAAAACCCTAGTCAGACAGTTCATTCCCGTGGTCAACGTTTGGTCCACGCCTCCACCTCGTTCAAGGGCGGAAAAGCACCGATCTAAATCCCTAAAAAAATTTCCAACTCAATTCGAATTAAACACCAGCAATTAAACGAAATTTGTGGCCCTCTTCTTGATCTTCAATCCCATACGATTGAGATCGACTTTCAGTGTCTATTTTGCACAAATTTTGTGGCCAACCTTGCCACGTTCGAGCTCGATTTGGGGACCAACAAGGCCAGCGAGTTTCACGTTGTTCCAGGTGGTAGGAGGTGTCGACATGAGCTTCGTCGAGGTGCAGTCCGATTCAGCTCTGGTGGTGCGAGTCTCGATGCGCGCTAAAGGATTTGAGGGCGAGCATGGGTTTCGCGTGTTCCTGAAGGAGAATCGGGAAAGAGGGAGATTAAAGTAAAGGTTAATTAATTTAATTATTTCTTAATTACCAGAGACTAAACTAACTATATAATTAATGTTTAGTACCTTGTAACTTGGTCATACTGAATCAGAATTCCACGAAGTTGAGTCTGTTGCAACCGTAAATTCAAACTCTACGCAATGGAACTGAGGGGATTGTGATAGGAGCTAACTGCAATTTTTGACTGAATGGAACGCACTGTTTAGTTCAGTTAAATCAATCACGATTTCGAATCCGATCAAAGTGAGAATTTCTCACCTTTCAATTTCATTTTCTAGTAATATATATATATATATATATATATATTAGGATGCAGACGGTGCTTAGTAGCACCCGACACAATCGTCCACAGACCATGGACTTGTTTGTTTGATTGCAAAAAAAAAAAAATTAGTTAGATTATTTGATTGAAATTGAATTGTTTGGTGAAATGGAATGAATTGATTGATGTGTGAATGGCGTGGGCCTTCACTAGACCGGGGATAAGGCTAGGCCTTGTCCCGTTTCTAGTATCGTGCCGTTACGCTGCCGAAATTTTCTAAAATAAGTTAGAAAAATAAAAATATCATTTTTATTTGAGAATGAACTGAATAGAAATTCATATGTTAAAATAAAATGTTTTATCGTTAAAAATATATTTTTTAACGTGAAGTGAATAAAATAAAATATTCATTACAAACCGGACGGTTTGTTTATGTACACCTATTTGAAGGACATTGATTGGGACGATAAATTTTACACATCGCCCAACTGCACAAATAAAATCTGTGTTTGTTGATTTGAAACCCCACACGGGTGTTGGGATGAAATATGAAGTTCACTCATCCTGATTGATTAAATATGTCGATCGATTGATTGACAGGCTGTTATAAGCGTTAGATATCTATAATTGATGCTTATACAGTGCAGTGCACTTTGGGTGATGGTTGATTATTTTTCAATGCTATTATATACATGTGTTGTATGAAAATCCATATAATTAATTTTATATGGTGATTGATTGGGCCTCATTCCAATTTAGAGAATAAAGAACAATATAAAATAAAGGTTCATGTGTTGACTGTACTCATCCGTTGAGATTAGTCATGTGTTGAACGAAATATTTTAATAATAAAATTTACATATTTATCAATATAAAATAAAGGATCATGTGTTGACTGTACTCATCCGTTGAGATTAGTCATGTGTTGAACGAAATATTTTAATAATAAAATTTACATCTTTATCAATATAAAATAAAGGTTCATGTGTTGACTGTACTCATCCGTTGAGATTAGTCATGTGTTGAACGAAATATTTTAATAATAAAATTTACATCTTTATCAATATAAAATAAAGGTTCATGTGTTGACTGTACTCATCCGTTGAGATTAGTCATGTGTTGAACGAAATAATTTAACAAAAATAGTCACACGTGGACAGTACTCATTCGTTGAGATTAGTCGTATGTTGACAAAAAAATAAATATTCGTTTGTTGAATAGAATAAATGTAACAACCCGTAAAATCTGGGCCAGTTTAAAATTTTTATTTTGGCAATTTTAGCGAATTTTGATTATTTAAAATGGATTATTTTAAATAATATCGACGAGAAATTTATTTTGAATATAATTTGAACGTATATATTTATACGCGTCGTCGTTAGAATATATAATAATTATATATAATTATAAAAGGAACTGAAAATGGCGCGGTAGTTCGAAAATTCGATTTCTAATTTCAAATGAATATACAGAATTCAATATAAGTCAGAATTGAACGAAACAAGAAATATTTGAATCTGTATGACTATATCTTTGTAACGAAGTTAACAAATTAAGATTTCATCTTAGGAATGATAAGATATGTCCAGCTGAAAATTCTGAATAGTCGCTATGGAATTCAGGCCCTCAAAAATGGACATTTTGCAAAACGACCTCGGATTTCGACGAAACCAGTTTTGTTGGGTCCGGGATGTAAAGTTATTGCTAGGTTTCAAATTTCATAATTTTTCGAATCAATATGTGAGCGTGGCAAAGGAAAACGCGTTTGACCAGTTTCAGTTGATTTTAATCGACTGGAAATTGGCCATTTTTCAAACGGTCTCAGAATTCGACGAAACTAGTTTTGTTAGGACCGAATCGTCAATACGAAGCTAGAAAATATTTTTTCAGAAATTTTTCTAGTTAGTATGTGACCCCGGTAATTTGAAATGGACGTTTAAAATTCAATATAGTGATTTAAATGTAAATTCAAAGGGAACTGATTGTAACGATCAAATCAGCTTGCGATACATATCCCATTGTGTTCGGAATAGGGGTGAAACCCTATGGGCGACAGGCGGTGGGCCTCGTTTCGAGGTCGTATGTAAAAGTCAACCTTTTTGAATAAAAAAAAAAAAATATTCTTCTTCTCCTTAACCAGGCCCCCCCCCCCGTTACAAATCATTTCAAACAAAAAAAGAAAAAAAAAAGAAAATCCCCTAATCAAAGTCGAACCCCGCCGCCCCTCCCCGATGAACCCCGCGACCCCCTCCCTCAGCTCGCCGCCCTCCTCCTCCTCCTCCTCCTTCCCTTCTCCATCCGCTGACCCCATCCCTGAAATCCCCGACCTCGAAGCCGCCGACGAACAAATCGCCGCCCCCCCCACCGCACAACCTCCCGCCTCTCAGTTCGATTAGCCCTAGCCCCCTGATTAGTCCCTCCGCCGCCACCAAGGTGAACCGCGCCTCCCCCTCCTCCCTCACGAGCCGCGACAGAAATAAGCGCCCCCCCTGTAAGTTTTTCTATTTATTTAATTTATTTATTTTATCTAAAACAGAAAAAGAAACTGCTTTTGTTTTAAAAATGAAAAAAAACTGATTTTTATTTTAGATGTAAAAACTGAAATTTATAAAGATTTTAAAACTGAAATTTTTTAGAGAAGATTTTAAAACTGAAATCTTTAAAAAGAAAAACTGATTTTATTTTTAGATTTTAAATAAGAAAAAGTTTGATTTTGCGTATAGAAAAAGATTTGATTTTTAGCGATAAAAAGATTTGATTTTTAGTTAGAAGAAAGGAAGTGATTTTTATGTAGACAACATAAAATAAAAACGAGATTTTTATTTGTATAGCGATATAAAGATTCGATTTTTACTATATGAATATCAAGGTAAAGATAGAATTTTTATCTATATAGTAGCGGTAGAAAAATGTGATTTTTATCTGCATAGTGTAGAAATAAAAATTCGATTTTTATATATTGAACTTTGAAATAAAAATTCGATTTTTATATATTGAACTTTGAAATAAAAATTCGATTTTTATATATTGAACTTTGAAATAAAAATTCGATTTTTATATATTGAACTTTGAGATAAAAATATGATTTTTATATATTGAATAGAGATGTAAAAATTCGATTTTTACATATGTAGTGAAAGCAGCAACGAAGGTGACAAAAAGGCGAAACGACGAAGACTTCTGCAAATGAAGAGCCGTAGAGCTAGGATAGCTATACGTGAGAACTCCTCACCTTTCAATTTAATTTTTCTAGTTATATATATATACTAGGATGCAGACGGTGTTTAGTAGCACCCGACACCCGTCCACAGACCATGGACTTGTTTGTTTGGCTGTTTGGTTATTGATTGCGATATTGGTTTGAATGTGGTTGTGGTGTGAAAAAAAAATCGAATCGATAAATTGGTTAGGATTAGACGTGCGCCGTTATAAGGCGAAGGAGTAAGGCTAGGTTAGACTCTTACTCCAAATTTTGTGGTTTGCATAACGAATTGATTTGATTGATGTGTGAATGGCGTGGGCCTTCACTAGACCGGGGATAAGGCTAGGCCTTGTCCCGTTTCTAGTATCGTGCCGTTATGCCGCCGAAATTTTCTAAAATGTGTTAGAAAATAAAAATATCATTTTATTGTGTAAATGAATTGAATAGAAATTCATAGGTTGAAATAAAATGTTTTGTCGTTAAAAATATAATTTTTAACGTGAATGTGAGTAAATAAATATTCATTTACAAACCAGACGGTTTGTTTATGTACACTTATTTGAATGACATTGATTGGGACGATAAATTTTACACATCGCCCAACTGCACAAATAAAATGTGCGTTTGATTGTTCGAAACCCCACACAGGTGTTGGGATGAAATTTGAAGTTCACTCGTCCTGATTGATTAAATATGTCGATCGATTGATTGACAGGCTGTTATAAGCGTTGAATATCTATATTTGATGCTTATACAGTGTAGTGCACTTTGGTTGATGGTTGATTATTTTCAATGCTATTATATACATGTGTTGTATGGAAATCCATATAATTTATTTTATATGGTAATTGATTGGGTCTCATTCCAATTTAGAAAATAAAGAATATTATAAAATAAAAGTTCATGTGTTGACAGTACTCATTCATTGAGATTGGTCATGTGTTGAACGAAATATTTTAGTAATAAAATTTGCACCTTTATCGATATAAAATAAAAGTTCATGTGTTGACAGTACTCATTCATTGAGATTGGTCATGTGTTGAACGAAATATTTTGATAATAACAACTATTTTGAAAATAGAAATTTATGAAGCCGTGTTGATTAGATTGACGCCATTTTGACGTGAACGATATTTATATCGATTTGAAAACGATTTCGAAATGAATTGAATTGAAAACGATTTCGAAATGAATTGAATTGAAAACGATTTCGAAATGAATTGAATTGAAAACGATTTCGAAATGAATTGAATTGAAAACGATTTCGAAATGAATTGAATTGAAAACGATTTCGAAATGAATTGAATTGAAAACGATTTCGAAATGAATTGAATTGAAAACGATTTCGAAATGAATTGAATTGAAAACGATTTCGAAATGAATTGAATTGAAAACGATTTCGAAATGAATTGAATTGAAAACGATTTCGAAATGAATTGAATTGAAAACGATTTCGAAATGGATTGAATTGAAAACGACTTCGAAATGAATTGAAAACGAATTCAAATTGAATTGAAAACGAATTGAAATGAATTCAAATTGAATTGAATAGAAATGAATTTTGAAACGAATTTATAAAGCAGAATTCAATCTTGATTTGAATTGAAATGGAAGTTGAAATTGCTTTTGAAACGAATTTAAAACTATTTATATAATTCGTTTTAAATAGAAATCGACGCAATATATATTATATATATTATATATATAATATAATGGCCTGAATAGAACGCGCCGCGCCGCGGCAGTTCGCGAATTTCGACCATTTGTTTCAAACGGACATTACGGGAGATCCGACCGTCGGATTCTCCTAAAACCGGAACCGTTGGGTTCGTATCGAAAAGAGATTTCTAAAGAATATTAGAAATTAGAAATCTAACGGTTGGATTTGGAATTATGTCCAAATCAAATTCGAAAAAGGTCGCTGTAAGTGCAGTTCGATGGCCATTGTTGGAAATCGACTGAACGGGCCTTGATAAAATTATTAAAAATAGTAATAATTTGTGTAAAATCATAAGAAATGATTTAGAAAGAATTGGGATGAAAAACTCCATATTTGAAAAGATAAAAATAGATTTTTATCGAAATAAACTAGTTTTGAACTAGAATTATAATTCTATTTATTTTTAAATAAATAAATTGAATTCGAAATGGGTTTGAAAATAACCAAAATTTCCAATGAATGCATTGGAGTGGATTTGAATCGAAATTGTCTTCGGAATATTTCGATGTTGGAATTCGTGATTATACAGGTGTTGTTATGGAAATTTGAAAGATATATATTTATATCGTTATTTCCAATACGACATTTGTTAGTCGTAGAATTCGATATTGAATATAAGCCGATATATTTTCTATTCAGAGCCTTGTATTGAATATCGAACGTGATTTGGGTTTGTCGTGAATGGTGTCTTCACTAACACTGTTCTTGAACCCAGTTGAGAAAAGATTAAATCTTTTTATTTAGATTTAATGAAGTGTACCAATTAAATGATATTTAATTGGAATTGAATTGGTATTGATTTTTGGGTTTATCGTGAACAGTGTTTTAAATAACACTTGTTCTTTAACCCGATAATTAATGGAACGTGATTTGGGTTTGTCGTGAATGGTGTCTTCACTAACACTGTTCTTGAACCCAGTGGAGAAAAGATTAAATCTTTTTATTTAGATTTAATGAAGTGTACCAATTAAATGATATTTAATTGGAATTGAATTGGTATTGATTTTTGGGTTTATCGTGAACAGTGTTTTAAATAACACTTGTTCTTTAACCCGATAATTAATGGAACGTGATTTGGGTTTGTCGTGAATGGTGTCTTCACTAACACTGTTCTTGAACCCAGTTGAGAAAAGATTAAATCTTTTTATTTAGATTTAATGAAGTGTACCAATTAAATGATACTTAATTGGAATTGAATTGGTATTGATTTTTGGGTTTATCGTGAACAGTGTTTTAAATAACACTTGTTCTTTAACCCGATAATTAATGGAACGTGATTTGGGTTTGTCGTGAATGGTGTCTTCACTAACACTGTTCTTGAACCCAGTTGAGAAAAGATTAAATCTTTTTATTTAGATTTAATGAAGTGTACCAATTAAATGATATTTAATTGGAATTGAATTGGTATTGATTTTTGGGTTTATCGTGAACAGTGTTTTAAATAACACTTGTTCTTTAACCCGATAATTAATGGAATGTGATTTTGGGTTTATCGTGAATCGTGTTTTAAATGACACTGATTCTTTAACCCAGATAATGATTAAAACTAAGTGGAGTTTTAATGAATCTTTAATTAGATTGAAAAGATCGAGAATGGAGTATCACCAGTTTTGCTCCAGGCGATAGTTAAATCTTTAATTAGATTTGAACGTGAAATTTAGAAACTAACTGTCGGTTAGCCAAGCAGGATGGTTTTCTGGATATTGATCTGATGTTGGTTTCGGCCTTCGGGGTTAATATTTGGGGAATTATTCTCTTGATTAATTTACGGTTAGTGACTAATGAATTGGAATGAGGCGTATGTTGTGTTTGTGTAACACTTTTATAATATATACGCGAGTTATTCGGAAAGACCGGGTTTATCCCATTCTGAATAACTGATACGACGATAAGTCGAAGATGAAGACGATGGTCGAAGACCGGAGGTCTTCACGTCGTTTGGGTGATAACTGATGATCTTGATTGGGCTGTACACCCAAGAAGATGGAAACAGTTAGTGATCGTCCAGACGTACTTGGAGATCGATGGATATGCGGGGTACTAGGTACCTCCGGTTTCGTTCAGACCCAGAACGGACTTGTAAATGGACTGTGTGTCTGACATCGGATTTCATTCTGTGTGACTGATATCGGTTGCATAGGATGGCTTGCCTGTGTGGCATGCTAAGATGCAAATGATCAAGGCTTCTGTTGAAAAGCAAAGTCTTGTAGTTGATGATCAAAGCACGGCCTTTGTGGCGTAGCTTTGTGTAACGTTTACCTCGCGTGTTTCACACCAGGTATGGACCAAAAACGGGAGACGGACGTCAGGGAGGGCCTGTGTTTCCTCCTAGCTAGAAGTGGCGTCAGTGGTTTTACACGCCCTGACGAGTTTGACTTATGTGGTTGTTGCTGTTGCGAGGCGCCTCGGATTGATCGGTCGTTCTCGAACCGATGGAGTCATTTAGTTGGCTCGCTTACGCCCCAAAGGGCGGCGAAACGTAGTGCTCAGGCATTTTTAATCCACTCCGTGTGGACCGGCCCTGTCGCTCCAAGGGTCGATGCGTTCTGATCCTGAGACTCGGGCTAGGCAGTCTCGAATCGGTTGAGGACTATCTTTTGCCTCGGTTCATAGACGGAAATCCAATTTCCAAATACGTGACATTTGCGGTTTTATTTGTAAACCTATATATGGCGACATGATATATGGTACCCATGCCGCCTATGATTGATACTTATGATTTGAAGTGTTTTATACACTATGCACTTATAATAGTATCAAATGATTTGTTTTAAACGTATCAAGCATTCTTTGGCTGTTATAAGGGAAAACCCTATCCCCCGGCTTGCGTTGCATTGTGTGATAGGACCTGGGTCTTATAACAGCTTCATTTTTCTTTATTTAGCATTGCGCTGTTTGTTTTATGCACTGGTATTCTTGGGAGGAAACCCGTTCCGTGTTATACGGCGTGGTCCCTTGATTTACCTAACTTTTAAAATAAAGAATAATAACTGTTTTAGTTCTCACACCAGTCACATGACTGACCTGGAGTTTATTGTTTTAACCTAAACTCTGGGTGCCCTTATTTTCGACATGGGCAGCTAGTAGTTTTGGTTTTGCAGATTTATATTCACAGGATCCTGGTTTACAGCTGGAACGATATCCGGAAAGCTTTGTATCCGTATATCTACTCCTAGTTGTATATTGTATTATTTTCCGCTGCTATGTATTTAAATGTAATTTAAATCTCTGATATTTCTGTGTAATATTCATTTATACTCTGTATATTCTTGTAATCTGATGCATTGTTGTAATATACAATGAAACGTTCTTCTGTATGCGTTCTGTTGTGGTTTGTTCTCGAACTATCCGACGCTTTCCTTTACGGGGAGGTTGCGGGTCTTCACAATAAAGGAATATATGAAGCCGTGTTGATTAGATTGACGCCATTTTGACGTGGACGATATTTATATCGATTTTATTCATTTTAAAATGAATATTGAAAAGTAATTTTGAAATCGAATATTTCGAAATGAAATGAATTGAAAACGATTTCGAAATGAAATGAATTGAAAACGATTTCGAAATGAAATGAATTGAAAACGATTTCGAAATGAAATGAAAACGATTTCGAAATGAAATGAATTGAATATGTAACGATATCGAAATGAATTGAATATATAACGATATCGAAATGAATTGAATATATAACGATTTCGAAATGAATTGAATATATAACGAATTTGATTTGATTAGAAAATGAATTGAATTTGAATTGAATAGGAAAACGATTTTGAATTGAATTGAAAAGAAAAGGAATTCGAATCGAATTAAAATCGATTTGAATTAAAATCAAATAGAAATGAAAGTAAAAAGGATTTATAATAGAAAAATTCAATTTCGATTTGAATTTGAAATAAAGGTTGAAATTGTTTTTGAAACGAATTCAAAACTATTTATAGAATTCGTTTTAAATTGTAATTGACGAAATATATATTATATATTATATATATATATATATAATATAATGGCCCGAATAGAACGCGCCGCGCCGCGGCAGTTCGTGAATTTCGACCATTTATTTCAAACGGACATTACGGGAGATCCGACCGTCGGATTCTCCTAAAACCAGAACCGTTGAGTTCGTATCGAAAAGAGCTTTCTAACGAAGATTAGAAATTTGAAATCTAACGGTTGGATTTGGAGATACGTCCAAATCAAATTCGAAAAAGGTCGCTATAAGTGCAGTTCGATGGCCATTGATGGAAACGACTGTACGAGCCTTGATAAAAATTATTAAAAATATCAATAATTTGTGTAAAATCATTAGAAATGATTTGGGAAAATTGGGATGAAAAACTCCATATTTGAAAAGATAAAAATAGATTTTTATCAAAATGAACTAGTTTGAACTGAATTTAAAACCCGATTTGTTTTTAAATAAATAAATTAGATTTAAAAAGGGGTTTTAAATAATCGGAATTCCTAATATATTTGAATTAAATTAAACCAGAATGGATTCATGGGTTTATCGTGAACTGTGTTTTAAATAACACTAGTTCTTTAACCCGATGATAAATAGAATGTGATTTGGGTTTATCGTGAACTGTGTTTTAAATGACACTAGTTCTTTAACCCAGTAAAAAGAGTTTTAATGGATCTTCAATTAAATTGAAATGTGGATTGATAATTTAAATTATCAACTTTAGAAAATGAGCGAGAATGGAGTATCACCAGTTTTGCTCCAAAACGATAGTTAAATCTTTAATTAGATTTGAACGTGAAATGGTAATTAATTTTACCGATAACACCATGGTATTAGATATGGAGTATTACCAGTTTTGCTTCATGGGATGAATAGATTGGGATTGGGAAATAAATCAAATAATTATCTCGGTATGGTTCGCTAATCTCGACTAGTTTGGGAAATCCATAATTTGGTTTGAAATGACATCCAAAGGAAGATTAAAGGATAAATTTTAAAGAATTTATCTTGGATAAAATTAATGGGAACCTTTCCCTAAGAATTGAAATTTAGAAACTAGCTGTACGTTAGCTAAGAAGAATGGTTTCCTGGGTATTGATCTGATGTTAGTTTCAGCCTTCGGGGTTAATATTTGGGAAATTGTTCTCTTGTTGATTTACGGTTAGTAGCTAATGAATTGGAATGAGGCGTATGTTGTGTTTGTGTAACATTTATTTTTAATATACGCGGGTTGTTCGGAAAGGCCGGGTTTATAACCATTCTGAATAACCGATTCGACGATATGTCGAAGATGAAGACGGTGGTTGAAGACCGGAAGTCTTCACATCGTTTGGATAATTACTGACGATCCTGATTGGGCTGTACACCCAAGAGGATGGAAATAGTTGGTGGTCGTCCAGAGGTACTTGGAGATGGATGGATATGCGAGGAAAGTGCCTCCGGTTTCGTTCAGACCTAGAACGGACTTGTAAAAGGATGGTGTGTCTGACATTGTATTCCTTTATATTGTATTCGTTGATCTCTGCTAAATATATATCCGTTTGGCGGCGGAGAATTTATTCTCTTGCTTAACGCCCTTCTCTGAGACATACGAGCTCAGAGGTTATATATTGGCAGAAATCAGTGGTACGATATGGATTGATAATGTGGCATGCTGAGATGCAGTAATCCAGACTTTTGTTGAAAAGCAAAGTTTGGTGGATGATGATCAAAGCGCAGCTGATATGGCATGGCTTTGTGTATAGCGTTGATTCGCGAGCCTCACACCTCGGTGTGAACCAAAAACGGGGAGGACCTCCGGGAAATGGACATATGCTGGTTTCTAGTTAGAAGTGGTGTCAGTGCTTAAACTGGCTGGCATTACTTATGTGGATGTTGCTTATCATTACTTATTGCCCAACGGGGCGTCTCGGTTAACGGTGGTTGCAGAGGCTTACAGGTCCCAGATCACTATGAGGTTCCATAGAACCGGCTAGCATATCGTTTACGGCATTACTAACCATCGACGGGTGGCCGGCCCCGTCGTTCCGGGTGCAGTCGCGGCTGCAACCTGAGGCTCGGGCTAGAGAGCCTCGAATTAAGCACAGGATATTCCCTTTGCCTTGGTTCACAGGATGGAAATCCAATTTCCAATACGTGTATTGCGGTTTTAATTGTAGAACTAGTATGGCGACATGATATATGGTACCCATGCCATCTATGATTGATATTTATGATTTGAAATTGTTTTGACACTATACACTTATAGTAGTATCAAATGATTTGTTTTAAACGTACTAAGCATGTTTAGCTATTATAAGGGAAAACCCTATCCTCGGCTGCGTTGCATTGTGTGATGGGACCTGGGTCTTATAATTGCTTCATTTTTAGAAAAGCATTGCGCTGTTTACTTATATGCACTGGTGTTCTTGGGAGGAAACCCGTTCCGTGTTATACGGCGTGGTCCCTTGATTTACCTAACTTTAAAAATAAAGATTAATAACTGTTTTAGTTCTCACACCAGTCCCATGACTGACCTGGAGTTTATTGTTTTGACCTAAACTCTGGGTGCCCCTATTTTGACACGGGCAGCTAGTAGTTTTGGTTTTGCAGATTTATATTCACAGGATCTTGGTTTACAGCTGGAACGATATCTGGAAAGCTCTGTATCCGTATATCTCCTTCTAGTTGTGCATTGTATTATTTTCCGCTGCGATGCATTTAAATGTAATTTGAATCTCTGATATTTCTGTGTAATATTTATTTGTTTATACTCTATATATTCTTGTAATCTGATGCATTGTTGTAATATACAATGAAATGTTCTTTTATATGCGTTCTGTTGTGGCTTGTTCTCGAACTATCCGCGCTTTACTTTACGGGGAAGTTGCGGGTCTTCACACTTGGGTGGCAATAGAAAATACGATTAGAATACTTAACCAAAGCGGAACATGTAATTAAACATGATTAAAGGGTTAAGTAAGTGCCTTGGGTGGCATGTGGGAATCAAGTAAGTGCCTTGGGTGGCATGTGGAAATCTAGTGGGTGCCTTAAGTGGCAATTGAAATATAATTAAATGACAAGCTTAAGTAGTAGCTTGTGGGGGCCTTAAGTGGCAATTGAAATATAATTAAATGACAAGCTTAAGTAGTAGCTTGTGGGGGCCTTAAGTGGCAATTGAAATATAATTAGATGACTTAACCAAACCTTAACATGTAAGGGGGCATGATTATAAAAGGGGTTAAGTGGGATGCACTAGATAAAATGACAAGCTTAAGTAGTAGCTTGTGGGGGCCCATTTCAACCAATATCCCAAACATATCTTTGTGGGCTCGACCCAAGTCGAGGACGGGACACGCATATTGGGCTTGACTATAAGAGGCCAAAACGGGGTAGCGGTGGCAACGCGAGTCCAACGGGTTTCATATGCGTGTGTGGACCCGGGCTGGTAGGTAAGACGTTGTTGCATCGTGTAGGTATAAGCCGTGCACCATTGATTATCGGGTTGCCACTTTGGGGAGTGATACACCCCACTGTGGGGCCAGCAGGGGTATCTACGGTAGGGAGCCGATCGCTTGGGAGTAGTGGGTACACCTAGTGGAGATAGGGGCAGACGGCACCTATGTAGTCAGCTAGGGGTACACGAAACTACTATTAAAATTACTAAGTACACTTAGTGGGATCAACCTTTAAGTAGGAATTACCCTTGGTGGGTAGAACTGGTGTGGTGCAGTGTAGGAATTACCCTTGGGTGGGTAGATCTGGGGTGGTGCAATATTGTAATTATCCTTGGGTGGATAGGCGCGTCTTTACCGTTATCTTAGTACATCCTGTGTTTAGTTGGCTACTTAGTGTAGTCATTATCCCCAGAGGTACCGTACCTTGTTTATATCATACCCTAATTACTTTAATGATTGTGTTGTTAAGGTTATAGAACTCACTCAGACTTATGTCTGACCCCGTTGTTTCTTTATCTTTTTTTTCCAACCCTCATGTTTTCAGAGTGGGCCTAGCACTAGTGGGCTTTGATCAGACTGCTTTATCTATCTTTTGGAGCTTGGACCGTGGATGTAAAGCTCAGTTTATCTTTTCTATTATGGCTATTAGGTTATGTAGTGGGATTATGTACTTTTGTTTTATCAGGATGGATATTATCTACTTGACTCTTATTTATGGTTTTGGTGTAACCAAACATGTTTTACTTTCCGCTGGAATGAAATGATGTTTTAAATTCTCAAGTATTACTTATATCTGTCTTGTTGTAATTTTTCTGTTCTATATTCACTTAAAATACTCCACCGATGTTATGGCATTCCCATAGTGAGTGACCATAGCGGGTGTGGGGTGTTACAGTTTGTCATAAGTTATTAATCACGGATTTAACCAACATAATGATGTTACCGCCTTATTTGATAAGCTATATACTTGTTTTGAAAATGTTTTCATAAGGATACTTGGAATAGTATCCAATCCTTGAATATTCACATGTTTATCATAAGACATGATTATTTATATATATCCCAACCAAATAAGATTTGTTTGGATAGCAAGATATAATCTGCATATTTTCATAATTTTGGATGTTCAGACCTGCTATAAAATTTATAAATGCTTTGTTAGTTATTCATGAATATATATATATATATATATATATATATATATATATATATATATATATATTAGACAGTCAAATGTACATATACTTTTATTTTACATCTGAAGTCCTATCACATGATCCAAATTTGAACATTACTGCGCATTAAGATGTGAAAGAAACTGAACCTATGTACGATTCTGGAAGTAGTAATTATATAAAACCATATATTTGATGTAATTTACTATTAAAGAATAGTAAACTAATTTAAACTTTGCATTTGACTTAATTGAAAGTTTAAATTTGGCTTTTGAAGCCACATCTCTAGATAATTACTATTGTGCATGGTAACATACATTTAGATGTGTTGTTAGTCATACTAACCATGTTTATTTATCTGTTTTCATAACAGCAATTGAATACGCTGAAGTTGTTCAGCAGGAGATGGGTTAAAAATTGCCATGTCTACAACTATGATTTGAGACAAAAAGGGACAAGTGTGACTTGTTTTAATTTACAAAATGTTTGTATAAATTTTATGTCCTACTGCATGGAACAGTAAGCATGTAAATGTCTCTATACTATACATTATGATGTATATGCAAATATATATTAAAAGGTGTGACATGAGCAACCTATATATGTATATATATATATATACATATATATATATATATGAAATTCTCTCTAATAATGCATTTATTAATATATACATATGTCAGAATTTGTCTGAGTGAAAATTGTATGCATGATCTAGATACCCATAAGGCCTACCTTGTATGGTCTGCGTATTAGAAGCCCATGTGAGAACTGTTATTACCAATCTGATGGCAAGAGTAATGCAAGTCCATATATATTTATATTCAAAGTTAGACTATTTTAAACAAAATGGGCCTTAAATATATTTGGGCTTGAACTTATATAAATTTTGAATTCTATAGACATAGGTTTTATATTATATTTCTAGTAAATATAAGATGGAAGCATGTCATGTAGTAATGTTGATAACCAATACTTTGAATAATTCGAAAGAAAAGGGATACCACCTTAATAATGTTGAATTTAAATAAACATATATGCATTATATATATTTTATTTAGATCCAATTATTTAAAATACATATATTTTGATATGTACAAATAACTCTAATATTGTTCGCCATTACGAATTATTAATTCCCTTTAAAGCAAATTTTGTTATATTAAGTCATGGTGACGTCTTCCAATAATGCACTCATCAATGTCCATAATCACTGGATGTAGGTAATGCCAAAGCATTATGCATCCTTTTATTCTGGTTATATGCGACGGAGTAAAAGTGATACTTGAATTGTATTATTGGGTCTGACTTAACTAAGCTGCATAATTATGGCTTTGAGATAATAACATGAATTATTCTATATTTTGAGCAAATGAATAATACCGAACAAATGTTCATCATGAGATCCAAGAGTTATACATACGATATAATTGACATAAGATGTCTACCTAAAAGGTTGTATTTTGGGGACTAGCCAAAGCTAGGTCAAGGCATGACTAGATATGGATCTTGGAATAGCATTATATATATACTGATATATTTATATAAAAAGAGGAATGTTAATTTGAGTGGGAGCGTATTTTAGTTTAAATTACACATTTATGTTAATATAAAATTTTGATTGTCAAAATTTATATTAAATAAATATTAAAGAATCAGTTACTATTTGTTATCTACTGTAGATATTAAATAACAAAATAACTCCGATAATTTAAATTAATCCTTGAGAAGGATAAATTAAATTAATTCAAATTTCTTGACTAACATTAAAATTAGAGGATTGTCCTCAAACAAATTAAACGTAATTGTTTTAGAAATAAAGAGAGGATCTAAAATAAGTTAAAGTATGACTTCAACTAATTAAGATATGAATGTTATAAAATCTACTTATACATCTCTAATAATAGATACTAGATACAAACCACACAGATGTATGTGAATTTATAGAAATTGCAAAATAAGTCGAAATTTGATAAAAGGACAAGTGGACTTACGATTGGAAATGAAGCAAATGTTGCTAGATTATCCATAGGAAGTTGATTCTTTTTGTATATACTAGCTTAATCAAATAAATAAAATAATTGTTACTATGAAATTCCACTCAAAATAAATGTTATGAAAGATCTTGTTCACACAATTTTGAATTTCATTTGTAATAAAAGGAATAATTGTTATTCATTTATTTAAATGAAATATCATATGGAATTTCACAAATGGTTAATGATGTTTGTAAATCCTTAACTATTATGTACTTGACATAAATACTAAATGGATTAAATTTAGTGATTTAAATCCAGCATACCTTTAGCATTGTCAGTTAACCCATATAAACAAGAATAGTATATCAAAACTCCATTATGATGGAATTTTGAAATCATTTGATTTCAAATCATATGAAGAATGCAAATCTTGTTTATTAGGCAAAATAACTGAATCACCTTTCACTTGACAGAGTGAATGAGTGATAAGTATTGGGTCTTGTACATAACGATGTATATGGAGTAATGAATACATAAGCTAGAGACATGTTTTATTACTTCATTTACTGATGATTATTAGTGGATACAGATATGTGTATCTTATGAAACACATATCAAAATCCTTTGAAAAGTTCAAAGAATTCAAAATGATGTTAGAAACCAATTTTAGTAGAAAATAAATACTTTTCGAACAGTTCGAAGAGAATATTTAAGCCAACTATTCAATGACTATCCAGATGAGTTTGAAATTGTTTCACAACTCGTTCCATCTAGAACATCATATTGGAATGGTGTGTTTAAAAGGAGACATCGCATCTTATAAGGTATAGTACGATTAATGATAAGTCATATAGATTTTCCAATAAGTTAAATTTAGAACAATTGCATTTAATCCTACTAAAACAAGTTTAAAGACGCCATATAAGATATGGACTAGGAAATGTCCTAGTATGTCTAATGCGAAGATTTGGGATGTAAAGTGTTTGTTAACCGTCATTCCTTTGATAAGATCAGACCCAAATCAGATAACTATTTTGTGTAATATCCACAAGAAACAAATGGATATTATTTCTATAAGTCCTTTGAGAATAAAACATTTATTTCTCGAGAAGGTATCCATTTAAAGGAGAACCAGTCTCTGAGAAACCGATGGGAATGAAATAGAATTCAAAATGTCTCAAAAACCACAAAAATTCCATTAAATCTTGTGTAAACAAGAAATTGAGTGGGAGTGACACAATAAGTCTAATGTTATTCGATGAATCATTAATTATTGTAAATACATTAGTTTTAAAACAAGAAATAAATACTGATTCTAATAAAGCAAATGTTTGGATTAAGAAGTTCATAATTGAACTCAATTCATTGTTGATCCAGTGATATACATTGCGATAACAATATGGCTATTGCTCAGGCCTAAAACGTTAAACTCATTATCGATCCAAACATATATTTAAGAAATATAATTCTTATGTGAATTGTTCACAGAAGAAATGAACATATCTACACAAAGTTACAAAAGTTGTAATGTTGCAGACCTACTAAATTAAATTCTATCGCAGCAGAAGTTTAATAGTCACACTAGTTTCATGAATATACGATACGTGAATGGTTAACTCTAGTGCAAGTGGGAGATTGTTAGAGTTTATGCCCTAAAGGCAATCCATTTGATAGCACTATTTTTGTTATTATTTTATTTGGAATAAAATATTCTGTTATGTTATATATATTTACGTGTAATATAAATATTAACATAATAGAAGTGCTTAGAATAATAATATGGATTTATATAGTTCAAGTAAGTGACTTGAACATGAGATTACATAATATATTGAGTATTATAATTCTTAAATGTCCCCAGTCGAGTTTTATTGTTTATATATAGAACAACAATAAAACATTGAGACTAGTATATTGGTTAAATGAAGATCATATCTCATTGATCATTAATATACGTGATATTAAAGTCAAGATATAAATGCGTATTGGAGAGTAGCGTATTGCGCTGACCACCATGAGATAACAACATGGAATATAATTAACAGTATCATAAGTTATTCTCATAATGATAGTGATGTAATGGTCCTCAGACCTGAAATCATTATAATTTTATTCGAGGATATTTGTGTTTTCATATCATCTAAAGTTACTCGTAACAGAGTACCGATAACTATGATTATTGGATACATCTCGAGTCAAATGAAAATTATGAATTATCTAGATGGAATTTAACCCTACGATATATTTGTAGTGATATCCATGGGCCTCTTAATTGAGTGAGACTGTGAAATGCATGGCCGTGCTGAAATATTGATTTGTTTTAAAACAGTTTGCTCATTGATCAAGGTAAAAGGATTAAATTATAAAGAGGATGATACGTTCCATGTCTCGAATTTAATGCTGGATATACTAGTTAAAAGGATTATATTACATTGATACATTGGTCACAAAAGGGATTGTATCGAATCATTAATATTATTATAACTTAGGTAACAACGATGTATTACTATATACCGCTCACTATTTACAATTTAAATATTTTTAACTTGTTGCCAACGTTATGGTAACATGTAGGCCACACAAATGAACAACGAACAGGGTGATTACCATTTGAAATAAAAGGAAATCAAATAGGTTGAATATTTCTTTTATTTTAAGTGGTGATCGGGTCAATAGATTTTCCACATATCTCATATTGCAATATAAAACAAGGGGGCTGATCCCTTTTCATTTTATTCATTTCCAAAATTTACAAGAGATCCAGAAAAACCTAGAAGCCCTAAATTTGGCTAGTACCAACTCATTTCTCCTTGATTTCGTCTGATGATCTTGAGAAACGATGTTCGTGGATCTCCAATAGAGGCGCTTCTTCTCAGGCGCTTGTGTTCGATTCAATTCAAACCAACTACCTTTCAGATTTGTGATTTGATCCCAAAAAGTAAGGTACTCTTTCTACGATTCAATTTTGAATTCGACTTATTAACTAGGGTTATTAAAATTGATTGTAATCCGTTGCTAAATCGATCCTAAATTACCTTCAAAAAGCGCCTTGAGTAATATGTCTAAGTACCCTTTCCTCCTGATGCAAACTCGAGTCCTCCTGCATCAGTACCTCCAACACCCGCCAAGGGAGCCCCAGGTCTGTCTAACCAAAGGCGGGGTATTATGATCAACACTATCTGTGTTGGGCCATACCGCACACACGAAAGCTTTCGAAAAGTGTAAGGATACATGAGCGCTATAAAGCACGCCACTTATGAAGCTTGCTCCACTCCAGACGAGTCCATCCCTGCCCAGCTTCAGAAAACAATGCGGGATGACATTGTCTTCCGCGAAAGAAAGTCTACAGGAATCAAAATCCCAACTACAGACACTTTCATGATCACATCTCAAATCGGTGCTGCATCCATCCGAAGAGTATTGGTTGACTCAGGAAGCTCGGTCAACATCATGTTCAATGCTGCCTATGATCAAATGAAGCTGGAAACCTAGGACTTGAAACCCTGCCATGCCACAATCCATGGCTTCAAAGGATCCTCCAATCACCCAGTGGGCATGATCGACCTACCAGTTATACTAGGTGATGGGGATCAGAGCTGGGTTTGAATCTTCATTTTCGTGGTTATCAACATTATCTCTCCCTATAATGTCTTCTTCGAATGACCGTTCCTTACAGAATTTTGAGTCTGCATGCCACCATGGTCTCTTCTAATGAAGTTCCCGATGGAAAACGGGATCAGCACAGTTAAAGGCGACCAAGAAACTACGAGAGATTGTTACGAGATAGAATGGAAAAATGCGCACAATAAGGACAAGGGAAAGGCTGTGCTCCTACCTTCCTATGCCAAGACCGTCTCCGCGTCCCGCCTTAGCTCAGGAGCCACTACCATCTATTTGACGATCTCGATCTAAGGAAGGACGAAGAGCCTGACTACAAGAGGCTGCTCCAATTAAACCTACGGTGGATGTTATGATCGACCTCGACGACCCATCAAAGGTCTTGAAAATCAGATCGCAACTCCTCCCCGCGATAAAAGATGATCTTGTGGATTTCCTAAGGGCCAACCTAGACATATTTGCTTGGACCCATTCAAACTTGAAACGCATCTACCTCACAATAGCTTGACACTGATTAAATCTCGATCCCACGCTACGTCCATTCAAACAAAAACGCCGCAATCTGGGCTATGAAAGATCTAGTGTACTCAAGGAAGAGGTAGATTGGCTACTCAACAACGAATTCATCCGCGAAGTCGACTACCTCGAATGGGTCTCCAACCCGGTTCTAGTCAAAAAATCCAATGACAAGTGGTGAACATGTATCGACTTCTCCGACTTGAACAAGGCGTGTCCCAAAGAAAGCTTCCCACTTCCAAAAATCAATCGACTAGTTGACTGGCCCGCCGGATACCAGCTCTTATCTTTTAAGGACACTTATTCAGGCTATAATTGGATTCCGATGTATCCTCACGATAAGGATCACACCTCTTTCACAACCGATACTCTACTGCTACCGCGTCTTGCCTTTTGGTCTCAAGAACGCGGGAGCCATTTATCAACAAATGATTAACCATCTCTTTGAAAACCATATCAGGATATCTGTAGAGGTGTACGTGGAGGGATGCTGGTAAAATCTAAAATATCAAGTGAACACGTCAATGACCTCTCCAAAATGTTCGATGTCCTCCGCCAATATGACATGAAACTCAATCCCCTAAAATGCTCCTTTGGAGTTGCCTCAGGAAAATTTTGGGTTTCATTGTCAATTCCCTCGGCATCGAAGCCAATCCAGACAAAATCGAAGCTATCCGGGATATCCACGTCCTTTAGAACATCAAGGATGTCCAGATTTTAAATGGAAAGTTCACCACTTTAAGCTGATTCATCTCCAAAGCAACTGACAAATGCATTCCCTTCTTCGATTTTCTTCGAAAGGGGAAGTGCAACTTCGAATGGGCTCCATAATGCATTATCGCATTCGAGGACCTGTTGAATCACTTAGAGCGACCACATTTCTTGTCCAAGCCTATGGACCATGAAAACTTATATGTTTATTTGGCAGTTTCCATGCAGGCAATTAGCTCGGCATTGGTGCACATTGAAGACCGTGTCCAACGACCCATTTACTATATCAGAAAAAGATTTATGAGGATGGAGAAGAATTATCTAAAGCTTGAGAAACTATCTTACTGCTTATTGATTTCCTCTCAGAATCTTCAACCATACTTCAAGTCTCATCCCATAAAGGTTTACAGCGACCAGCTACTACGACCGGTCCTACAACAACCTGAGGTGTCCGAACGACTATTAAATTGGAGTATGAAGCTGAGTTAATTTGAGAAAACATTCATCCCCCGTCGAACCATCCTCGAACATGCTCTCATCGATTTCATATTGGAATTCACCGCTCCCGAGGAGACTCCTACAAAGAACGTCAAAGTTCCTAACACTCAGTGGAAATTATTCATGGAAGGGTCCTCTAATATCAAAGTTCTAGAGCCGAAGTCATGCTCATCACTCCGGAGGAACTTCCGATATGCTACGCATTAAAGCTCAACTTCCTTGCTGTCAACAATGACATAGAGTATGAGGCCTTGATAGCCGGACTTAGGATCTCGATCGAACATAAGCTAAAGACAATCCAAATCTTCTCCTACTCACACTCATCGTGCACCAGGTACAGGGAGAATATCAAGCCAAGGGGGCATGGCTCGCCCCATATCTAATCTAGGTTCAAGAATTTCTCACCAAATTCGACCACTTTGTCATCACATACATTTCCCGACAACAGAACGAGAAAGTAGACTCGCTAGTCAAATTGGCAAGCTTCGAGGATTCACAGCTCATGGGGTTCGCCCTAGTCGAAGTACTTGATTCACCAAGCCTTAGCCAGACGCAGACTAACTCGATAATGAGCACCGAGTCCAAACCCGAATCTTGGATGACACCAATCAAAAACTATCTACAACACGGGACCCTCCTAGGACATTACTAGGAGAGACGAGTGCTCACATGCTAATCATCCCAATACATTCTAATGGGTGGGGTACTCTATCGCAAAGGCTTCTCTGTCCCATTACTAAGGTGCCTAGGCCACGAAGACGCCAATCGTATGTTAACATATGTACATGAAGGCGTGTACGATGACCGCACCGGAGGGCAAACGTTAGCAAGAAAAATCATCAGGCATGGCTATTTTTGGCCCATGCTCGATCAAGACACCGCAGACTATGCCTGTAAGTGCGACAAATTCCAGCGCTTCTCAAAGATTCCAAGCGCCCCGCTTATCGAATTGACACAAATGGTCAGTCATTGGTCATTTGCTATGTGGGGAATAGACATCATTGGGACTCTTTCAGTGGCTAGAGGCATGGCGCGTTACACTATCGTCGTGATCGACTAGTTTACAAAGTGGGCAGAAGCCGAAGCTCTCGCCACGATCACCACCAAGAAGGTAATCAAATTCGTCGTCCGCAACATCATCACCCGCTATGGGGTCCCCAGGCCATCACTTCGACAGTGGAACCCAATGTGAGATCGCAAAGTTCAAGACCTTCTGTCTGTGGCACAACATCGAAAAGAGATTCTAAGCGGTAGCTCACCCTCAATCCAATGGGCAAGTCGAAGCTGTTAACAAAATAATCAAATCCATCGTCAAGAAGCGTCTGGAAAAGTCCGGAGGCATGTGGGCAGACAAACTCCCTCTAGTCCTACGGGCCTGCCGGACCACACATAAGTCTATGATTGGACACACTCCATTCGCCCTTGCCTATAGAACCGAAGCCGTCATCCCCATCGAGCTGAAGCTTCAGTCTCACTGGGTTACCTACTATGATCCAAAAACCAACCATGATTTGCTTATGGGATCACTCGATTTACTCGAGGAAAAAAGGAATGAAGCTGAACTCAGAGCTTCTGCCCAGGGACAACGAGTGACCGTATACTTCAACTCCATAGTGCACCTTAAGGATCTCAATATCAGCGATCTCATCCTGAAATGGGTCTTTCCCCCACCAACTGGCTTCAATCCTCGCTGGGAAGGCATGTACGCCGTACAATGTAAGCTCAAAGATGGGACTTTCAAGCTAGCAACCGTAGATGGAGCCGAAATCCCCAGGGCATGGAACAACGAACACATCCACCGCCACTTTACATAACTTAGTGTACAGTAGTTTATGCTTTCCAACAATGTTTTGTTTTTCTTGAAATTCAAGGCATTGTAAAGGTTGTTACCGCCAAAGTTATTAGTAGAATATATGTTCAGCATCCCGTATCCTCTCCATGTTTACTTTCTACATGATATGTTTGATTGACTATCACAACTGACTTATGCACACCACTATACGAACACCGCATCAGCACCTCGAGTACGGGAGCCGATGCCGCCTTTCGAACCTTGAACCAACACTGAGGATAAACATCACTTGCACCGATCGGCTCCCCAAGCGCAGGAGCCGGCACCGCTACTCGAGTCCCCGACCCACAACGTGATCGAGTATAAATAACTGTAACTTGATTCTCGGCCCAGCTCCGAGACCTAGTATAAATCGTTCCGCCCTCAAGTTCCCAAGCTTGAAGGCCGCTTTCCAGCTAACCAAACACGATGTCACCTACTCTCACGGCTATATCCGACCCCTTGTGTCAGGATCCGAGTATCTGTCGAATCACGGTGCAACACCGAGACCGTGCTTAAATCATTTTCCACCCCAAAGCCCCAGGGCTTATGGGCAGCCTAATAGCCACCATCCAACCTCTAGGTTTGGATTATGGCACTCTGAGGTGAATAAACGATGTCTTCGCTCTTAACCTAAATGAACGACGGAAGAGCAACAAATCAGACGAATTACAACGTTATCGCCTTCACTCTACTTGGGACTAACTCTGGGGACTGCATGGAAGAAGGCACCTGTCCTTGTTTCCACAACCAACACGATTCCTAAGCTGAGGGAAACCCAATAAATGAAACCAGCGCTCGATCTCCACGAAACTGGAAATGTCCCAGAGTGAGATCACTGATTGCATTTCCACAAATGTAACAATAAGTATGCTTGTGCAAGTACAAGATGTTGGGAAACATGAGATGAACATTCGAACACTTAACATGAAATGCGATTTTACTAATTAATATTTCATTTCATACGCACACACTAAACAAACTATGTATCTAACATCTTTCCTTTCTAATGACAGTGTGTACATGAGAGCCACACCGTGCCTTTAAAAACCAAAAGCGAGGTCAGTACTCACGTATATTATCAGCCTACATAACCAAAATAACAGTAACATATACTATGGTTACTAATTCTTCTCATGCCTCTTCTTTTTGTGCTTCTTTTTTGTAGATTTAGCACTAGACGGCTCTCCAGTAGTAGGCCTCTTCTTCCCAGATCTGCTTCCGCTTCTTCCTCCGCCCTTCGGAGGAGTTACCAACTCATTAGAGATTGAGGGGACGCCTTCCACCTTCATCATCACTACTTGATATCTCCATGATCTCGATAGAGACAGTGTACAGTAGTGGATTGGGGGCATTCTCAGTAGCAAGGGCTACCACAACGTCGCCTTTCCTAGGGACTTCTTTAGCCTCCATCTCCGCTTTCTACTTGGCGTCTCTAGCAGTCTTTCGGTCGACCACCTTATTGGATTTAAGTTTCACGACATCATCAACCTTGAGCTTTTCAAAAGTATCTATGGCTCTCTGCTTAGCATCCTCAATTTCCTTCCTCTTAGCCTCTACGGCCACTCTCTCCTTCTCAGCATCATCGACGATCATTTTCTTTCGATCCTTCTCGACAACCCTTTCCGGCTCCGCCTCAGCGTCAGCCTTCCTCTTCACAACTATAACAGTGGCTCTCTCCTTGGCTTCCTTCCTAGCCTTCACCTGAGCCTCTTGCCTAGCGATCTTATCCTACCTGCTCTTCTCTTACAGTTCTTCACACTTAGAAGCCATCCTAACCGTTAAGGTGTCCACTAGCCCTGCATTGAAGGCACATCAACATCCAGTGGGCCCATCGCGGGAGTGCTTTGGCCATCAACCATCTCTCCTTCCTCTATAAGGCCCTCATAAATACTAGACCCTAGCCTAACATCTGAAAAAGTGTCCAGCTAACCGCCTCCTTCTCCAAACTGCATCCCTTGCAGTCCTAACCCAGATTCTGTTGTTGGAGGGAGCACAGGGGGCAAAGCCTGGTGTCACAGTCAGGAAGGGCTGCATAGTAAAAACACAACCTTTTAGTCCACAAATTCGGTAATCACATCATCTTCGGGAATTCGCGGTAAAGAAAATTTATCACCGGTCAGGGATGGTGTCGGCATAACGGGGGGTGTGTTTGTCGTAGAAAACAAAGTAAATCCAGTTTCTCCCAGTCCCAGATACTCGAGATCATACTTAGTTGAGTCCCAAGCCAAAGCTGTGGGGTCACTGGTGGTGGCCGATCTGGGAACCAATGGATGATAAGAGCTTGCCTCTGCAAATGTCTCTATTACCACCACACTCTCAGTAGGAACATAATTCCCTTTTTTCGCGGCAAGCCTCGCCAGTCTCTTATTTTTAGCATCCTCTGCAGCAACTTCCTCCCTTCCTCCAGCTTCTCACGCTTCTCATCAGTCAGGAGATCATTCATCAGTTGGCGCTCATCTAAAGTTCCCATGTCCACCTGACATAATTAGTCTCATATGGCAGAAGTCTCTCCCATGTTCGTTCCAACACTCGAGAGTAATCCTTATCCTACGAGAGTCCACAGAACTTTAGAACCGTAAAATACATGTTTCGGACATGTTCCGCCATGGAAGCCTCCACTCGAAATTCGGTATCCTCAAGCTCTTCTCTCAACTGTTCCACCTCCCTCAAGTGCTCGACCTTTAATCCCTCGACCGAGCTCAACACATCCCTATTGCTAGCCTCAACATCCTCCTTTTACTTCCTCATCGCCTCAAGCTGCCTTCTCATCTTAACAAGCTTCGCGGTCTCAGCCCTCAGCTTCTTGTTCTTTGCCCTCAAGGCATTGTTGTCATTCTAATGCTAGGTTACTCATTCATGGTCCTTTTCCAACTTAGCGTACGCTCTCTCCAGCTCAGCCTTATCCCTTTTTAAGGCCGTGTTTTCAGTAGTTAGAAAGGCCGTAGTATCCTTAAAAGTTGAGCTGGCATGTGCTGCTTCCTTTTTCAGCAGTCGTATGTCTGCTTCATCTCTACAGTAACAACAACACTAGAAATTAGCATTTGAAGGAACAAAGATAAGCGAAGAATTGTTTACGACACAAGGAGCAGGCCTACCTATTTCCTTCTCTAATTTACCGACGGTGGTCTGCTCAACATCGATAGTTAACCCCTAATTCAGGAGCTCTAAGTTTTTCTTCCTAATCAGCTCTAAGTGATGGAAGAAATAACTAAGAAGCTCATCAGCCTGGTGATGCATGGCCCTTACATGCATCCATATCTCACTAGGCACCCTAATAGGATGCGGACTGTGATCAGGGAGGAATACCAGCTCATCAAAATAATGCTGAGGGGAATTCTGCTTCAGCAACGCCTTCCTTTCATCCATAGAAATTTCTCGCCTCTCAGGCACTGCTAGATCTTGCCTCCTCATTATAGTCATTCCCTTCAGCCTTGCATGGCTAAGGGACGTCACTTTCCCCTTAATAACTTGGATGGGAGCCAAAGGCACTGTGTGTGAAGGAGCTGTCAATGACGAATGCCTCGAGCCCACTACATCGGGCCGAGAATCTGCTTCGGATACTCGGATAGGAGAAGGAGGAATCAAAGATCGCCGAGACCTATCTCTGTGACGATACTCATTGCCGCGATCTTGTGCGGTGGGGAGTCACAATATAAGTAAGACCCTCTCCTCAAAACTTCAAGAAAAGTATTACTAGGGTATTGGTGACCTCCGTACCCATAACCTCATCCTCCGTGTCCTCTCTTCATATCACCTGCCAAAGAAACAAGTACAAAGTCAGACACTTTGTACATTCGAGCAATCTGTATGTTATGTAGTGTTTATGAGTGTATGCCCTAAGTGTTCTCTCAACAAACTAGATGATGGTCCGCCCGAAGGATTGAACCCCTCCACAGCTAAAACTAGCTCCTTCATACTTGCCGTGTTTGGGCACGATGACTAGTCTAGAGCAAGTTTATTGTTAACGACATTTTTCATCAATGCCCAGATTACAGAATGTGATGTATGCGTTCACGAGATTTGTCGTGGTCACGACTCAGAGTCTCCAGGAATTAATCCTGGATCTGGAACGGGTAAGCTTCTGTGCCATGATGACAACATTGTGTATTCCAATAAGAAGAAAATGGGCTAACACCTCTCTTGAGTTCATGGATGAAAGCATCACAACATTCGTTAACTCCGATGGATCCATAGTGTCAGATCTTCCAAAGAGAGGAGTCTGAATCAGGACAGAGATTGGGTTAGGAATTCGTATACGATTTCTTTACATCAATGTTTGGGAAGCGTTAGGCTCAGCATGAGAATATGGATCAACCATGGTAGCCCCTTAAAGCGAGGAGAAGAGGACTTCATGTTTCCATAAAGCCCTCTTCCTCCACTACTAGTGCACCTTGGTTGATCTCCTCACCAGAAAGGTTAGCGTTAACTTCCTGTTTCATCATTATGACACTACAAGATTATCAAATCGTAAGGTGTATGGAACCCAGAATTCTCCATATATAGATTGCAGATATATTACAAGAATTGATGATTTGCTCCTCCTGAGAAGAAAGAAACTAAATTGAGAAATAAAAAGTTCGTCCCCCTTTATGGAGCTTTTCGGGTCCTATTTATAGAGAATCCGAGGTCCTTCCAACACTAGGTTGTTGGGCCTGAATGATTCTCATCGGCCACTTTTTTCCTTGGCTTCAGGCTTCTGACTATCGGTCCTCCTTGTGGTGCCGGTTATAGTCTTTGAAGCGAGGGTTCCGGGTGAATTGAGGCCTCTCCTAGCTGGAAGAGGACTTGTTGCCGAGATGGATTGCAAAGGTATTTTGAATTTCTTGGTGGATGCCTCCAAGTGTCGGTCCTTTGTTGTAGGCTCTCGGATGTAGGCTTTCGGCTTTATCGTAGGTACTTGGAGGGATCCACCCTCACGATGTATGTGTATATTTGTCGATTTAGAACCGCTGATGGTTCAGGTACTAGGAGGATTAGTACGAATAGCCTGTATCCTTGCTTGATTTTCAGTTTAGCCTTCCGGTTTGGCTCCCTGGAAGATAGCTTTCGCTGATACCCATGTTACTTACGAAGGTAACCCCTTTCGTCACCTACGGAGCCGTTCTTCAAGGGTCAGTTACAGACCATCTTAATGCTCTGACTCGATACTCTTCCTCTTTTAATGTATTGGTGTTACATCGGTCAATTCCTGGTTTGTAGACCCTATCTGTTGAACCTTTGTTGATGCCCGGTAGGTCTCGGGTCCCTTCTCTCCGGAGGGGGTATCGGCCTGAGTTGCTCTCGAATTCTTCATCTCATCCATATATTCATTTGACATCCCTTCACTGTCTCTTTGCGCTAAGATCATTTTGGTAGTAACATTTGCCCCCCTAGTGAATGGGTGTCTTCGATTTTCCAAGTCAAGCTTCTTTTCCCGGGCTTTCTTCTATTTGTTTGCCAATTACTTTCCAATGATAAGTTACGCCGTAGGTCCTGCCAAAGAGATTCTCTTTCGACGCCTTATGGAGGAAGGAAGTGACCTAAATGCAGGCATTGATGGAAGATTGAATACTCTTTCCAACAATGATGTTGAGTCAAATACTATCTAGACTCGAACAGATCAAGATTAAGGAGCCGAATTCACCCAAATTCGGGAACTTAAAGGTTGAAGACCGGGAACCTTTCCAGGATTATTGAAGAGCCAAATCCACCCAGATTTGGGTATTTTAAGATTAAGGACCGGAAACCCTTTCGGCATTAATGAAGAGCCGAATACACCCAGATTCGGGTATTTTTAAGATTAAGGACCGGAAACCCTTTCGGCATTAATGAAGAGCCGAATCCACCCAAATTCAGGTATTTTTAAGATTAAGGCCTGGAAACCCTTCCGGCATTAATGAAGAGCCAAATCCACCCAGACTCAGGTATTTTTAAGATTAAGGACCGGAAACCCTTCTAGCTTTAATGAAGAGCAGAATCCACCCAGATTTGGGTATTTTTAGATTAAGAACCAAAAACCCTTCCGACATTAATGAAGAGTCGAATCCACCCAGATTCAGGTATTGGTATAGAGAACTAGAACCCCCTCCTGTATTAGTAAAGCACCAAATTGACCCAGATTTGAGTATTAGTACAGAAAACCACAACCCACTCCAGTATTAGTAAAGCGCCGAATCGAACCAGATTCGGGTATTAGTATAGAAAACCGGAACCCCCTCCGGTATTAGTAAAGCGCCAAATCAACCCAGATTCGGGTATTAGTATAGAAAACCAGAACCCCCTCCGGTATTAATAAAGTGAGTATCCCCTTAGGATTTGATTTAGGAAGCATAGGTTATAGGTGCTTCTTGTGCCTCCCCTTGGGCTTTTGTTGTCAAAGTAGAGGATGTACGTGCTTTGTTGGCCACTCTCTGGGCTTGTGCGTCCAGAGCGCTTGGCTAGCTTATCCACAAGTAGGGCTCAAGGACTTACCTGACCTCCCTCTAGGAGGTGCCTTATCCTGACCATTGTAGGCGATGATAAGGGCTTACAAACTTAGACAGGGCCATTGTAGGCACATAACCAAGGTTTATTCTTTTGATGCTCTACACGGGTCATCGTAGGCATTGATAGAGGCTTATACGCCACCCCCTCCAAGAGGTGCCCTATACTGACCATCGTAGGAGATGGTAGGGGTTTGCGCTCTCTTTTGCTAGTAATGCAGAACATAAGCAGAGGTAGGACATGCTCTTCTACATGCAGTGGTAGGACGTTCTTAGTTCGAGCAGAGGCAGGGCATACTCTTCTACGAGTAGAGGCAGGGCATACTAATTTTTAGATGCACTGCCATGATCATCTCTGGTGTGAAACGGTGGCTTACACTTTTGATGTTTAATCCTACCCCCTCTGGTTTGGGCAAGGAGAAAGACTAACACAATCATCCCCCTCCGGGGGATGCCTCGCACCAGCCAATTTGGCGATGATGAGGGATTCAATCCTTTTTCTAGCTCGACCCCTTTTGTGTTTCTCACGAGCTACGGGGAGAGTTTCCATGCCCCTAGTTGTATGATGATTTCTTGGGGGAAAGATCTTGTTCTCTATTATTTCATGGTTGAGAAATATAGCCTCAAATGTTCTGAGTTCCATGTCCTTGGAACAAGATCGCTGTTGGGTCTGCATAGCCGATATGTGCTGGGTATGTATTCTTGATGGAAAATTTGGGGTCCTTCCCAATTTGGAACGAGAGAACCATCAGCCGAATGTGTTAGCCATTACTCTTTGCAGTACTAATTCACCCTTAGTGAAGGTTCTAGATTTGACCTTCGAATTGAAATATTTTGTTATCCTTCTTTGGTATTCGGTAGTTCTAATTGCAACCTCATCCCTTAGTCCCTGTATAAGTCTAGTGATTCTTGTCTTATCTCCTTATTGGGGTCAAATGCGTATACTACCCTTCTATGTGATGGAATTTCGACCTCAACCGGAAGCATAGCTTCGCATCCATATGTTAAGGAAAAGGGGGTGTGTCCTGTAGTTGTTTTGGTAGAAGTTCTGTATGCCCATAGCACTAAAGTCAACTCCTCTGCCCAATTTCCTTTAGCCTGATTTAGACGTTTCTTAAGGATTATCTTAATGGTCTTATTTGCAGCTTCCACAGCTCCATTAGTTTTCGGGTGGGCTACTGAGGAGAAACTTTTGATGATTCCATTTTTCTCATAGAATCGGGTGAACTCTTCGCTCTCGAATTGTGTTCCATTGTCTGATATGATCTTATTATGGATTCCGAAGCGGGTAACGATACTCTTTATTATTAATCTTAATACCTTTTTGTATGTGATAACCGAAAGGGGCTCCGCCTCCACCCACTTGGCGAAGTAGTCGATAGCTACTATGACATATTTAGCTCCTCCCTTGGCGAGTGGTAAGGGTCCGATTAAATCTATCCCCCATATATCAAAAGGCCAGGGGCTCGATATAATGGTCATGTCACTGGGAGGAATTCATGGCACTTTAGAGTACTTCTGACATTTATCGCATCTCTTGACATACTCAACCACTTAACTAACCATCCGCGGCCAATAATAACCTTGTCGCATGACCCTTTTGGCCAGTTTAACTCCATTGGACTGGTCCCTGCACCATCCTTCTTGAGCTTCTTTTAATAGGCTGAGTCCATCTTCGAAACCTACACACCTTAAATAAGGAAGCGAATGTCCCTTTTTATAAAGTACGCCGTCCATGATCACGAATGTGGGAGCTTGGTGTTTTATCTTTCTTGCATCTTGCTTTCTAAGAGGTAGCATCCTCCTTAGGAGGTAGTCCTCTATTGGAGTTATCCACGTAGTTTCCTGTTGGTGGCATGTTTCCATTATGGGGGACTCCCTCTCAGAGTTTCCTTCTTGATCTTCCCCGTCTCCCCTTCTTAAGGCTTGGGATCTGGTCAAAACCAATAACTCTTTTCCTGTTTTTGATTCTTCTTGTTCGATGTTAGGTACCTCCTGATATCCCACCGGCATTATTTGGGTTTCAGGGGCTCCTCGAGAGCTAGCTAATTTGGCTAGCGAATCTGCCTGGTTATTCTCCTCATGGGGTATTTGATGAATTGAGAAGTCCCCAAACAGGGAAAGCATCCTTATTACCTTCTTCATGTATAAGATGAGTCGCTTATCTTTGGTTTGATATGTCTGTTTTATTTGGTTTAACATTAATTGCGAGTTGCTAAAGATTTCTATCCTTGGTATCTTCAACTATAATGCCAGGTTCAGATCAGCTATCATAGATTCATATTCAGCCACATTGTTGGTTGATGGGAACCCTAACTTCATGGCGTAGTGCAAGCAGTGTCCGTCTGAGGTGATTATAACATAACCTGCCCTTGCTCCCTACTCGTTGGAAGCTCCATCCACAAAGAGTTGCCATTTGGTCTTTGAGTCATTTTCTTTAATCAACTGTTCCAAAATGAAGTTCGTGCACTCGTTCACGAAATATGCGAGAGCTTGCCTTTTGATTGCTGCTCGAGGATGGAACTCAATTTCGCATTGGCTAAGCTCAATACCCCATTTAATTAGCCTTCCCGAGGTCTCTGGTTTCCTGAACACTTGTTTGAGCAGGAAGCCAGTTAAAACTTTAATAGGGTGGGCCTAGAAATAACCTCTGAGCTTTCGTGCGGTAAGGATTAAGCAATACTCTAGTTTCTCTATGATGGCGTATCGGGTTTCCGTGTCCTTTAGCCTTCGGCTAACATAATAGATGGGGTGTTGAGTCCCTGTGACTGAGCTCACTGCATATTCGGAGACATCCATGTATAGGTACAGAGTTTCTCCCTTCTCGAGATTGAACAAAACCGGAGGCGTTCCCATATAAACTTTCAATTCTTGGAATGCCTTTCTACACACTTCGTTCCATTCGAAATTCTTATTTTTCTTTATGACATCAAAGAAATGGATGCATTTATCAGTGGCCTTAGAATGAACCGGCTGGGCACCGCTACCCTCCCGTTCAGGCTCATAACTTCCTTGCTGGTTTTAGGTTCCTCCATGTCCTTAATGGATTGTATTTGGTCGGGGCTAGCTTCATTTCCTTGCTCACTTACCACATATCCTAGAAACTTCCCTGATTGAACTTCGAAAGAACACTTTTGAGAGTTTAGTTTCATCTAGTAACTTCTCAAGACACCAAACATTTTTTCCAGATCCTTTAGATGATCCTCTGTTTCGGCGGATTTCACTAGCATGTCATCTACATATACCTCCATATTACGCCTTATCTGCTCTTGGAACATCCTGTTTAGCAGCCTTTGGTATGTTGCCCTGCATTTCTCAAACCAAAGGGCATTACTTTATAACAAAATGTTCCCTAGTCGGTAATGAAGCTTGTGTGTTCCTCGTCGGGTTTGTGCATCGGGATTTGGTTGTACCCCAAATAAGCGTACATAAGGGATAGTATCTTGTGTCCACTCGTGGCATCAACCAACTGATCGATCTGCGGGAGAGGGTAACAATCTTTCGGACAAGCTTTGTTTAAATCTATGTAATCAACACACGCCCTCCACTTCCCGTTGGACTTCTTCACTAGCACCGGATTGGCTAACCATTTCGGGTGATTGACCTCTTGGATAAACCCGTTAGTTTCCAGCCTTTTGACTTCCTCCTTCAAGGCCTCTATCTATGATTATATTGTCTTTTCTTTTGTCGGACCGGGGTTATCGAAGGTTGATGTTTAAGGCGTGGCTCATAATTGAAGGATCGATAACAACCACATCCGAGTGGGTCCAGGCGAAAACATCTTTGTTGAGCTGGAGGAAGTGGATTAAGTCACTTCGGAGAGGCTCCGTTAGCCTCTTCCCTATGTTGATGATCTTCAATTTATCTTTCGGGTCTACTTCTTCTATTGGTTTTATTCTTTCGATATCTCCTCTAGAGTCTAAATCTGTGATAATCTCTTCTTCTTTAGTTGTGTTCACCTCTTTGGACCTTTTCCTCTTCCTTTTCAAAGAAGCGTACCTACCATTAGTGCATTGGTCAATCTTATTTATTTTCATCTTGTCTTCAAATGAGGGATGTAATAATCCCTTATCCGAGGGCATAAAATCAATAGAAGAATAAAAATACGAAGAATACTCCCCTTTGTATTTTTTGACTGTTGTGAAGTACAACTCTCAGGAGCTAAACTGTTCTCCCCGGATGGTATCCCATCCTTGTTTGGTCAGAAATTTTAACATGAGATATTTGGAAGAAACAAAGGCATCCATCTCCTCTAAACCTGGTCGTCTGAAGAAGGCATTGTAATAGGACGGTTGATCAATCACGATGAAGAGAGTTTTGAAAGTCCTGTGAAGAGTGGACAACCTTATTTAAACCAAAAGGTTGATTTGACCCATTGGAGTTGATCCTTTATTGTTGAATCCGAAAATTGGTTCGTTGCTAGGCTCCAGCATCTTTTTGGAAATTCCCATCTGATCGAAGGCGTGCTTGAAGATGACATTGACAGCGCTTTCAGTATCCACCAATATTTTAGAAATGACTGAAAGCCCTATCTGCACCATTATTATGATGGGGTCATTATGGGGGTGACAGACCCCTTTCTTTATTTCTTCCAGAGAGACCACGAGGTTATGCATTTTGAGGGCACAACGCGCGCTCTTCAATGATGGTTCTTCTTGGATGGAGAAGATTCTTTCCAAGGCTTCCTTCACATATCAGTTCCTAGCCTTCAGACAGCTTCCTGCAGGGTGTGGTCCCTGACGGATCACATTGATTTGGTTTATGGGAGGCCCCAAATCCAGGTCATTCTCCCCTGTAGTGACTCCTATCGTGTTTACAGAAACCTTTTGATGTCCTCTTGCATGTTGAGCTGGTGATGCTTTATTTGAAACAAACTCCTTCAGGTGTCCCTCTTGGTTTAGTTTCTGGATAATCACGGCCAATACCTTGCACTCGTTTGTCATGTGCCCATTGGTTTTGTGGAACTCGTAGTATTTACCGCCGGCATGAGGTTCAGGGCAATTTTTCACTTTGAACGAGACGGGGAAGTTATTGACCCTTTCTTTTGCAATAGCATACACATATGAGATGGGCTTGTTCAAGGCAACTGAGTTGGTGTTAGAGTCTTCCCACCTCGATCTCCTCTAATTCCCTTCCGGGAGCTTTCGTCCAAACCTCGAATTCCTCCTTCCCCTCAAGGCCCAAATTTCCTCTTCGTGAAGTACAGTTCATCTATGCGGATAAACTTATCAGCTTTTAAGTGAAAATCTTGCAAATCTTTGTAACCGTGGATATATAACTCCTTCTAGAAGGGGGTGTTCTCAATCAACACTAAGTGTACAGCGATCAGCTTGCCGCGGTCATTCATATCCTTGGCCTTTAATGGTTTAATGTTGAACCTTTTTAGATAGTCCACTAGAGGCTCCCCTTGTCTCTGTTTGATGTTAGCGATGACTGTATAGTCTACGGTTGGATCTTTACAAATGTAGAATTGCGCGGAGAATTCGTAGGAGAATTGTTTCCACAAGTAAATGGTGTTTTCCCTATACTGGCGATACCACTTCGCCGCAGCCCCTTGGAAGGTCATTGGGAAGAGGCGACACCTGACGGCTCCAGAAGCATTGTAAAGATCCATCTAGCGGTCGAAATCCAATAGAAGATCGTCGGGGTTAGTTGTTCCTAGATATTTTATGGTGGGAACTTTGAATCTTGACGGTATTATGGTGTTCATAATCTCATCGATGAACGGTGCTACTCTTTCATTGTCACTAACCTTGTCATCCTAGGTTCTCTTCCCCTTGCTTCCCAGCAAGTCCTTGAGAGTCTTTTGAGTGACATCTCTGATGTAAGCTTCCGTATTGTCGTAATTTTCTCTTTTGGGATCGTAGCCTTTTGAGGTGGAGCTCCCAGACTATTCCTGCTCGCGCTGATTCCCTTGATGATCTACTCACGTCAGATTAGACTTCTTTTTCTTAGAAGAAGTTGCTTTAGGCTTCCCTTTCGCTTCTGACTATTGAATGTGAGCCTTCCTTTTTAAAGATTCATTCATCTCTCTCTGACTTAATCTGGTGAGCCTCGAGGATTTCTGTTCCTTGACAGCGTCGACACGAGCCTTCATTTCTTGGAGTTGCTTCTCCAAGACCAAGATTCTTGCAACATTGTCCTCCATGGCGTTTGGGTCTCGTGGTTGTTGTGGATTGGATGTTGCTCCTTTCTCTTTATTATTTGGGTTGAGTGCTAGGCCCTCATTTCCTTTGACGATGGCATCGGGATCCAACTCTTTGTTTTGATCCTCCAATCTTTTCGATTCCATCCTTCTTGCCATGGAGCAACAAATTAACCAAATTAATTTTGACAGATTAACCACAAGGTTGGAGGTTCAAGGCCCTCCTTCTAGCACCAAATTGTTAACGACATTTTTCGTCAATACCCGGATTACAGAATGTGATGTATACATTCATGAGATTTGCCGTGGTCACGACTCAGAGTCTCCAGGAATTAATCCTGGATCTGGAATGGGTAAGCTTCTATGCCATGACGACGACATTGTGTATTCCAATAAGAAGAAAATGGGCTAACGCATCCCTTGAGTTCATGGATGAAAGCATCGCAACATTCGTTAACTCTAGTGAATCCCTCGTGTCAGATCTTCCCAAGAGAGGAGACTGAATCACGACAGAGATCGGGTTAGGAATTCACATACGATTTCGTTAGATCAATATTTGGGAAGAGTTAGGCTCAGCATGAGAATATGGATCAACCATGGCGGCCCCTTAAGGCGAGGAGAAGGGGACTTCATGTTTCCACAAATCCCTCTTCCTCTGCTATCGGAGCACCTTGATTGATCTCCTCACCCAAAAGGCTAGTGTTAACTCCCTGTTTCATCACTTTGAAACTACAATATTATCAAATCGTAAGGTGTACGGAACCCGGAATTCTCCATATATAGATTGCAGATATATTACAAGAATTGATGATTTGCTCCTCCTGAGAAGAAAGGAACTAAATTGAGAAATAAAAAGTTTGTCCCCCCCTTTATGGAGCTCCAGGGGTCTTACTTATAGAGAATCCGAGGTCCTTCCATCAGTAGATTGTTGGGCCTGAATGATTCCTGTCGGCCGCTTTTTTCCTTGACTTAGGCATCTGATTATCGGTCCTCCTCGTGGTACCGATTACAGTCTTCTAAGTGAGGGTTCCGGGTGAATTGAGGCCTCTTCTAGGTGGAAGGGGGCTTGTTGCCGAGACGTATTGCGGAGGCATTTTGGATTTCTCGGTGGATTTCTCCAATTGTCGGTCCTTTGTTGTAGGCTCTCGGATGTAGGCTCTCGGCTTTATCATGGGTACTTGGAGGGGCCCTCCCTCACGATGTATGTTTATGTCTGCCGATTTAGAACCGTTTATGGTTCAGGTACTAGGCGGATTAGTACGAGTAGCCTTTATCCTTGCTTGAATTTCGCTTTAGCCTTCCGGTTTGGCTCCTTGGAAGGTAGATTTCGGCGATACCCATGTTGCTTACTAAGGTAACCCCTTTCATCACCTATGGAGTCGTTCTTCAGGGGTCGGTTGCAGACCATCTTAGTGATCTGACCCGATACTCTTCCTCTTTTAATGTGTTGACGTTACATCGGTTAATTCCTGGCGGGTAGACCCTGTCAGATGAACCTTTATTAATGCCCGGTAGGTCTTGGGTCCCTTCTCTCCGGAAGGGGTATCGGCTTGAGCTTCTCTCGAATTCTTCATCCCTTCCTTATATTCATTTAACATCCCTTCACTATTGCCTTGTGCTAAGATCAATTTGGTAGTAACATTTACTAAGGCCATCATATTGGCCCTCTTTCTCGAGTGAAACGGCGGTCTACGAAGGAGTAACATGAGACTGTGGTCTGGTCGACGCTCCTACCTTGCCTTCGGCAGAATAGGAGTGCTCGATGGACCCTCGTCCCTAGAAACTATCTCCTCACCACTAGTCTCATCCTCGCCAGTTTCTTCCTGCGATTTAGCATCCTTTCGCGATTTAAGCCTAGTAGAGGGCATCTTTCTCTTTCGACTAGGAGCTCCTTTTTCTTTTGCCGCCTCCGCTTCTTGTCCCTCGCATGCGACAGCAGACCTAAGTATAACTCGATTATCAGGAAGCAGTCCTACACGAGGAAAGCGATCTTGACTGATAACTGTATCAGTGGGGCGCGACTTGGCTGGAATCGCTCGTAAAGCCTCAAGATGTTGTCGATACTCGGTACCAATAGGTGCCTCAGGGTATCCTGCCCGGTCAAAACAAAGTCGAGTATATAACATCAAGTCCATGAACTTTAAAATAAAACGTGGAGTTTGCTTACTTCCTTCCATCCATCTCCTCGCAAATCCGGGGGAAAATGCATGGAGAACCATTCATAGTTGTACATAGTAGGCTTGGGCCACGTCCCGACAAAAACTTGGTGTTGGGCGAAGATTCTAGAAAGTACTGAGAAGGCGATACATCAGCTCTTCTCTTTAATTGGAACAAGTACCGAATATCTTTCCCGATGGGTTCTAAGTGCAAGTACTCCCGGTAAAGGACATAGGTGCCTAAAAGCGAAGCATATGCATTTGGATGTTGTTGTGACGACGCAATGCAGAAATAATACAACATGTACTGAATAAAATTACTTGTTAGGGGCACGCACCCATTAATGCAAACTTGTTTGTTCCAAGCAGTATAACCCTCGGGCGGTGTGTGAGCCCTGCCATCCTCTCCTGGTGCATGGGTGTGATCTATAGGAATGTGAAATCGTAATGCCACTTTATTAACTGTTATTGCATTTGTTCAAGATGGCACTGAATCCGATGGGTTTTCAATTATAACTGCATCGGCCAACATGTTTGGTGCCACTAGTGCATCCCCCTAAACAATTTCCACATTCTCCACCTCCTCATGTACGACCGGAAAATGCTGCCTTTCAATTTGCTCCCCATGCTTAGATGCTCCTGGCAAGCTTGTCGTTTGAGAAGGGGTGGATCTCTCGGTAGTCTCAAGCTTGCTGCCCGTCGAGCTAGCATTGCTTGTAGAGTCAGATGTATGCTGCGTTGACCGCCCAAAACCCCTGCATTTAACAAGAGAAATAATGCGTTGAAAGACGTGGTAGGCAGTTATGGACGATCATCATAGAAGAATAACACAATGCGGAAGCTGTCATAAATCTCACAGTGCAAGGATAAAATATAATAGAACATATACAGCAGGTAATAATAGTGAAGCATATTTGAGTAGAAATTTCAAACTTTCAAAACAACTAGAAAGTATATCCATACACCAGGACTGCAACATAAGTCTGTACAAATTTGCCTCACTACAGCACCCAGAGAAGAAAAACAAACATCGGAAATGCAAATACTTTATAGTAAGAAAGATAGTACGTCAACCTCCTTCTCGCCTCCGAACCACTACATCGTCCTCACTAAGCTATCACCTGTCACCTAATCTGCCTATCCACAATCGGACGAACAACCAAAGGTAATAAGAGGGAAACATAAAACCTTGAGTCAGACAAAAGTCTTAGTGAGCGATAAAACAGCTATCTAACGTCATCAATAAAGAATATGAGAATGGGTAAATAAACAAACTAATCTACCCACAACACCAGAGAAGAACTCGACTCCCATCTTCCCCACATCGGACAGTGACAGCCTTTACATTAAACATTTCAACCATACATTCATAGAAATCAGAACAACCATTCACCCATGGCAATTTCAAATAATCGAACAAAACCACTCATAGCATCCAGATTATATATCTCATATAAATCATCCTAATCGAATTCAACATCTCTTAAGTACAAGCCCGAAAGGCCTAAACCAATATCAGATAAACACCCAAGGAACATCTCCTTCGATGTTGGACAACCTACGTGAGATAGTACAGACCAAGCATCCAATTATTCATGAACGACTCTGGCTATCACTCCCAATACTGCTTTGGAACCATTGTTAATCGTATGATTGGCCGTATCGTACTTCCATCCGTCAAGGGCTAATGGTAATCTCGGTTCTATCGTACCCCTGTTCTGAGCCAACTAGAACCTACGACAGCGATAATCTCTCAGCCTTCAACACTCTAGTCGTCAATACCTACAACTATTCTCAAGCTCAAAACATGCTTGAGCAACCATTATCCATCAACTCAAAATACCCTTGAGTTTTTGCTTTTCAACGATCAACGAACATCTCACACCACTTTGAACATTCCCCCTTGAACTCGCCTTGAAGCTAGAACCATCATCGACTCAAAAACAAGCTTCGTTTGATCGATAATGCATTTCAAAGCATTTCCAGCTTCTTTACTATGAAAAACTGGCCATAATGTCAAAACAGCCTTTTACAACATTTCTGAAGTGCTATTATATCCCTTGGTTCAATTTAGCATCAATCTGGTTTGAAAAAAACTAAATAAAACATTAAAATTGGTTTTCATAGCATTTCTGCGTTTTTACAGCATTTCTGAAATGCTATTCTAGCTCAGGTGTGACATACAACATACACCATGCGAAATTCTTGTTTCAGGACTTTCCATAGCATTTTTCAAATGCTATTAAATCTCACCCGACCCGCGACGTGCGACATGCGACTTTAGCTCATTCTTGTTCCAGGACTTTCCATAGAATTTTTTCACTTTCGACAGCGTGTTTCCAACGCTATCAAATGCTGTAAATTTCCATTACTTGGTTTTTGGCTCAATTCCTGAAAATTCACCCGATCCGCTTGATTTTTCTTGATGAACCATGACTTTTCAACTTACCAAACATGTTGCCAAACAATCCCAAACTCTCTAATCTATCTCAACTCAAAATCAATCAATTTCATCAACAAATCATCAACATCAAAACAACGATTCAACAAATGATTAAACCAATATATATGGATCTAAACATAGAATTAACACATGAAATTACATTTTATAAGTTGCTAGATTAGATTGTATGGTGATTCATATGAAAATACACTTACCACGATGTAGATATAAGGAAAACGACTTGAAAATGATGAAATTAAGATCATAGAACTCATTTGCTTGATTGAATCCGTGTGAGAGATGCATATCACTCACCAAATCTTCAAAATAACGCAAAAACACTTGGATCTAAATCCAAACAGCAGGGAATTAGCTTCAAACTCTTCAATTTGATTAAATCTCACCTCAATTAATGTAAATCTAGCTTCAAACGATGTAAATCTTAAATCTTCACATGTAGATCTAGAATTTTAATGGTGGAAAGGTGTATTTAATTGAGCAAGGAGGATCGCGAGCTCAACCAAATGAGAGAATAATGAAAGTAAACTATTCTCCATGCCTCTAACCCCCTATTTATAGCCTCCCACCAACCCACTAATGGGCTTCTCCGAATCAGCCCATTAATTGTTCAAAAACCTGAACAACCAATTGTAAAACCTTAAAACAGCGATTCCTCCCAAACCGCTTAGCCAAATCTTTAATAACCATTCTATGGAATGGGAAACATCATTTCCTTTCTAATGACACAGATTTCAACACCTGATTCGATCCGAGTCAATAGTTATGCCTTATAGAAGACCTGCAAGGGCAAAATGGTCACAAATAAAATTGGTCAAAATTATGAACATGTCTCACATAACCATAAACAATATATTAGAATATGAGAATAATCCAACCCTTAGGGAATAAAATAAAAATATTTTACGATCCTTTGATATGTAAAATGCGGGTTGTTACATATGCAATGACGGCAAGGAAGTTTCGGCTTTCGAAGTCTTTTCTGTCATGGATCTTGTATGCATTGCTAGCTATACTTTAACACACCAGCGTTAGACATCGCAGTTGAATAACCTGTACCCCTCGTGTTAGTGCAAACTAGCATGTGCGTGCAGTGTTATGCAATGTCAAAGTAATACGGTTTACATGTCAAGAACGTAGGTCGCAACGTCAACGGCAAGTCCTTGAGAATGTCGCCCTCACCGCGACTAGCTAACGTTATTAGATTCGCTCGAACTCGTAACCATGTTGCGCTAAAGATACACAAAAGAGATCCAAATAGTTGGGCAGTTCGATCATAGTCCAAGTATATACTCTAATCCTATGTGTAAATTCATGTTGTAAATCGTGCGGCCGTCGACACATGCATTGGCCCGGTCACAAAAACGACGCAGAAGAAGTACAGATCTGGAAGTCGTTAGTCGAGAACTCGAAATTCCAGAAGGAATATGCGATGAAAGGTGAAGCTCCCGGGGAAACACAGAGTTCATGCCCCTCCAAGAAGTACGAAAACTCGTACCCCTAGGGGGTACGAAAATTCGTACCTCACTGGGTATGAGTCTCGTACCCCCACCGGGTACGAATCTCTTACCCACCGGGTATGAGTTTCGTACCCCATTGGGTACGAGCCCTGTACCCCACTGGGTACAAATTTCGTACCCCGATAAGGGTACGAAAATTCGTGACTCCAAGCCAGCGGAGTACGAAATTTCGTACCCTCAACGGGTCGAGATTTTGTACCCTAAGCTCCGGAGCACGAATCTCTTCCTATCTCTCCAGTGATCCTCCTCCTCTCCCTCACTATCACATCCACCTTCGAGCACTTGACTCTCCTCTTCTCCCTTCCTCTCTTGCATTTACTCACACATGCCTTCCTCTCTCCAGCTCCATAACCACGCCCAAAAGAAACTCATGGAGAACCTCGACGTCTTCCTTAGGCGCCATGGCCGAGCTCGACAGGGGAAGGCTTACGCCTTTGAGGCCTTCGAATCCTACATGATTTGAATGTTCAATGGTCGGGTCCAGGAATAATGGCGGCGGACAAAATAAGTAAAGTAAAGAAAGAATGGGGAAAGGAGGCGGCCTATTTATAATAAAAGAAGATGTCTACTCGTATTCCCAAGCATGACCATTCGTACCCTAGCGGGGTACAAAAATTCCCGCCCAATCTGGATACGAAATTTCGTATCCCTGGCTTGGGATACGAAATTCGCGTATCCCAAACCAGGGTATGAGATTTTCAAAAAAAAGGGAGAGAAATAGAACATATATATATATGTGTGTGTGTGTGAGTGTGTGTGATATATACGTATATATTTACATATACGACATGCCCATATACGAATGGTTGCAAGCACACATGCATGCTGTAATGCATGTACTTAACAACATAAACACATCGTCGCGCCAACAATGATTCGTTTACGATTCTACAATAAACGAGCTCAAAAAATAACGTCTATTTTCATAAGTTTACAGGGAAAGGTCGACGACTCATCAACTACTTCAATCAACACAAAGCACATCATGTCAAGGCAATACGTACTTTGAGGGGCAAATATTAACCGACCTTTTGGTCCGGATCCCAAAAGTACGCAAAGCATGCTCGACTCAACATATCGTGTGAAGTTAAAGCCGGGAGTGTCGCCAAGGAGTAAAGGGAATGAATCGAGAAGGGGTCATGCTGACATGAACCGCGCCGCTCCTCCAAACATCGTCAAACAATGCCCCAAGTCCAGAAAGTCTCGAATATCACAAATCTCGACTCCCTCATACCCGTTTAGGAATTCTTCATACTCCTCAGGTTACAAAATTCATACCCTACGGGGTACGAGTTTCCGGGTATCCGCACAATGGTGTCCGAGATTCTGAGGCATGGCCATATGGGACACGAGATTTCTGGTGTGGTCCCTTACTTCTATCTACTCCTACCTACTCCTACCTAACAACTCCACTATAAATACCCCTCAACCTCACACTTCATGGGGGTTGGAATTTGGTGATTAGACTTTTCTTGAGAGCTCCAAGTAGCCTTTTTAATGGCATCCATGTTTTGAGGAAGAAGAAGGGCAAAATGTTTTTTCCTAATATTTTGCATATGACCATTATGACCTCATATAACTTAGAGATGTATGTAAGGAGATGTCATGAGATGTTCTTAACCTTGTGTAATGTCCCACTTTTCCGTACTAATTTAAGCTGATAATTTTCCACCATAGTCAACCCAAATTATACAGAAAAGAAGTAGTTAAGAGAAAGAATTAGAGGATGAGAAGTAGAAAGATAGAACTAATAGAATAGAAGAGTAAAAAGAACATCAGAATCTCACAGCGAAATTTCATAAAAATACATAATATATTACATAACAGGGTTTGTTACATCATAGAATACTTCATACATCTTACATGGTTACTGGCCTAACACAAACATTCATCTTGATACTTGGATATCGATATAACTAATAAGCTAAATCCATGATTTCCAATCCAAAATACTCCAACAGATTCCAGTAGTTCCCTGAATCACTTGTCTACCATAACAATTGTTATGAGTACCCAAGAGTTTAGGAAAACACAGAAAAATAAACACTGGATCAGTCAGGGGACTGGTGCGAGTAAACAATTTTAAAACAGTTCAAATGATCAATTATTAACATAGAACGGGTTATTCTCTTATGAGAACAGATCGATTTAATGTTCGAAAACCCTTCGAAAGAAAAGATAATAGTAAGACCAGCCCACACATAAACATGGACGGTTTTTGCTTTCTTATAACCCAAAATATTTTTGATATCAAAATCATTTGATATTACAATAGTTTTTATCAGATAAATAACCACCTAGAGAAATGCTTGCATCTCACGCTCCACATATATAATAATATAAAATCAAAAACCGCGGGCTCTTATTAGAGATTGGATTCCAACAGACAAGGTATGAGACCACCTGCCGATCAGTGTACTCTAGAGGGGATACACTGGGGTTCAACAAGAACGTCTTGCAACCCGGCTACACATGACTGCCCCCTCATTTAGCTTGAGTGTAGCGAATATATTATCACCCCCACGGTTGGGAGCGACCCACCATTTCCGAAAGCTGCAGCAGCGAAATATAGATTAAGAAATAAATAGGAATTTCTCTAGATGGTGATAATACACCCTACTTAGGAATGACCCACCTAGCCATGCTGCCTGCCTAATTTTTGTCTTTCCTTGGTTGTTAGGCTTTGAGTCTATGTTTATCTTCCAAAACACTTGGTCACCATTCACTTTGAATGCCACATCGTCAAACCCGTCAATCACTAATTGATCTTCCCAAAATGTTACGGGTATAAAAGCTAAGAGAAACGAATTTCTCCGCCACTAGACAAAATACCTTGAAAAGATCGTCTTATGTGATCTATTAGGAATACTATGTCAGACATTCGTCCATACAAGTTGTCTTGGGACTCGACAAACCGAAGGTACTATTCTGTAAAACAAAATAGCCCTTGCGTATCTCTGTCTTCAATAATCTCTGACACACGATGTATAAATCAAATCGAAGTGGGGTATAAATTCTGGTCTCTTCGATATGATCGGCATAGTGTCTTTTACGGTTATCTGATTATCATTCTTTGTTTGTAAAATGATTGCCAATTGAAATTAATTACATTAATAGCTTCTAATTTCAAACAAACTAGTTTGTCATACTTCTATAAATTTATGCTCAGCATACAACATCTTTTTTTTACCAAAGTTCACTAATCAGGTATTCACTAATACTCTAGTCGCGGGATAATGAAATATTCCTGCTTTCCTTTATTATTTGGATTTATTCAAATGAATAATTAAATCATTAAATCAACTTTATATATATTTAATTTCTCGTTTTAGAAAGAAACATAGATCAATGTACATCGATAACAATTCCATATTTTTATATCACTTAGTTTAATAAAATTGACGTTTATAGGTAGTCACTTGTCTAAATTGTCAAATCTAATTCCGAATCTATCGAATTACTCTATTTTAGTTATACATTTAAACAAATCCTTCGATTTTTATTATGCGTGTATATTTATTTTATACATTTCATACATTTTAAAATTCCCCTTTTCTTTCTATTTTTACTTCTGTAACACCCCACCTCCGTTAAGGTCACTCACAAAGGGAATGCCTTAACTTTGGTGGAGCATTTTAGTAAACAGAACAGAAACTTACAAGACAGATAAAACAGTACTTGAAAATTTTTATCTTTATTACAGCGGAAACATAAATTAATATGGTTACATCCTTTCAAATTTCAGAATTCAAGTACAAAATATCAGTCTTGTACAAAAGCCTTCAAAATGCATGGTTTAAAATCATAATCCCCATGGAACGGAAGCTATACAGAGCCAAGCCATACTTTAAGCACTTCAAGCAAAGAGAAATCCGGATCGAACTAAAGTATTCCCTCCTTGGATAACCTGGGGGGGAAATGGAAGAAAGGAGGCGAAACAACAAGGGTCAGACAAAAAGTCTGGCAAGTCCAGTGACTTTCAGCATATGAACAGATAATAATAATATGATATGAACATAAAACTGGATGTGAGATAACTGTAACAGGTGTAGCAGATATAACAGAAAAACAGAATGATATAAACTATTGTTTTACACTTCTCTGCACTAATACTAGTATAGCAAAATTAGGTGTCACCCTAATGTCTAAATTGAAGCAGGAACGGGTACAGAATACTTTAACAGAAACAAAATGCTAATAATGGGCCTTTACTACCCGATCAGAAACAGACAGAAGAAGAAACATATTTATCCCTATGGAAACAGAATGTGGAATTAGGTGTACACTAGTAATGGGCCTTTACCACCCGAACAGACGGTACCACGCAGAAACAGACAGGTGTTACCACCCAACAGAAACAGACGGTACCAACAGAAACAGACAGAACTAAGCGTACCCTAAAACCCTACCCCAAGCGATCGGCTCCCTAATACATAAATATCCTATGTCGGCCCCACAGTAGGGTGTATCACTCCCTAAAGTGACAACCAATTGGCACAGACCTATTTACAGATGTCACGGCGTCTTACATCCTCAGAGGCAGACCGGGATCCATGCACGCACATGACCCGGTTGGAACGCACCATCAACACCCTTCGCCATTATCAGAATGAACCACTTATAATTAGTTCAGTAAGCGTGCCCGGACCCTACCTACTGTGGGGGTCAAAGTTTTGATACCAGAAAGGGTTACTGACTAATATGGGTCCCAAACAACAGATGACACAAGTAATTCCCCTCCTAACCTTGTGTCCCCAGACTAACAGATTTCAGATTTACAAGTTCAGACATACAGAATTCAGATTTACTAATTCACAAATTAAGTTAACAAGTTTTCAGACTAACAGGTCAGATGTACAGATTTTTCAGATTTGTCTAACTTTGTATTGGGCCTACAGATTCATGGACGGGTTTTACTACATCTATTAATCCCTTTGGTTTAACCCTATTTTTCCCCAATACGTTTTAGACGTCATTCTTATCTTAGATTTACATTAATTAATTATTAATGCACAGACCTCTCACATTAGGTCGGTAGCTTGTGGCCGCTGGATATGCCGGGCGGTTCCGGGCAGACTTCTGCCACAAGCCAGACCTAACCTCGTGTCTTACGCATGTTATGACTAACTTCTCACATTAGAACCTATTGTTTGCGGCCACTGGATGTGCCGGGCGGTTCCGGGCAGATTTACGCCGCAAACTCATTCTAACCTCGAGTTAGCCATGTTTATCTTTGCGACCAGTTAATTAATAATTTACCGTTTATGCGCACGCCCAATATATATGCCAATTCAGATTATATCAATAACAGGATGATTATATCAACATAGCAGATAACAAATTTTATATGACTTAACGGATCTAACAGATTTAGCAAGTTAGCAGATTTTGGCATATAACAGGTTAGGCATTTCAACCGACAAATTTAACAGATTAGGCATTTCAATCTAATTAGCAGTCTAGGCAATATAACAAAACTAGTAGTTTAGGCAACTTGACAAATTAGCAGATTTAGCAAATTTAATATTTCTAAAAGTTCTATTTACATGCCTTGCCCAATCATAAATTGGCCTAAATTCATAAGCTTACAGAATTGTCATGATTCACAACATATACTCCATGTTTGCATAAGCGCAGAATATGGACATAATTTGCCATATAACATATGTTCCAATTTTTGTTAAACTAGCATTTTACAGCAGATTCACATATAAATTATACCAAATATAACCCTTAATTTTAATGCATGTCATATATCCAAAAATCCCTGTTTAGGTGTAATCACAATAATAGATATCCTAATTAATGTAAATCCTAAGTTTCCATATCTTCTTCTTTTTGAGTCATGGATCATTATGCAAACTATACCCAATAATATAAATCTTTAAATCATATCTTCTAAAAATCAGATCTTGCCTTTTTATATGCATTTTGTCCAAAGTCTCAAATCATATGTAATCCTACAGTGGTTCCTCTTCTTTTATCATAGAATATGCATAGATCCAAATCTAGTTTACAACATATGCTCATTAATTACAGATCTAAATTACAACATAACTATGCATACAACATGCATAAATTATATGTTCATAGTCAAATTTATGCATACGTCCAATATATTTTATGCCTCAGTCATATGTTCAATCCAGTCTTGTCATTTCGCATCATTCATTAATTGTCCCAAATTTTGCGTTCATACGTTAATCTCTTTATGAGATTGGGCACAGGCTCGTGGTAGCCTGGCTATAGAAACAGAAAAGAGGAAAGGAATATAGAACAGTCACAGAAACAGATCTAACAGAAGAGAATACAACCTCAAACTCAGATTTAAATGCATATCAAAATTATAATTAACGTTTATAGCGGAGAATAACTGTACTTGCCTTGATTGGATTAAAGAAAGAACTTTAACTTGTTGTAGAATCTTTGCAGAACTTTAATCTCTAGTTTGAATTGAGTTGCTTAGGCTGATGTTGATTATCTTCTAGTTTTAATTCCAGCAGAGCAGAGACGCCATTTTTATTTTTTTATTAGAAGAAGAGAGCAATGGAGGCTAGAGAATTGTGTAAGAAACCTAGGTAGAGTCTAGGGCCATTTTTATAGAGTTTATGAACTGATTAGGACCATCGATGTTGCCTGGATTGATCGTAGCCATTCATTCGCAAGAGGGACCAATTAGAGCCTGCCACCTAGCCCTAATGACAAAGCAGACCACAGAAAATCGATCAACATAGAATAGGCCAGCCAGGGTGGACTGGGTTCGACCTGGGTCTGGACCAGGTCGACAGCCCTGTCGACAGCCCTGTCGACAGCCCTGTCGACCTGGTTAGACCAGGTCGACAGCCCAGTCGACCTGGGTGTCTTAGGCGGGAGTTTTCCCGCCTTGGCCAATTGGGCCCGGTTTTAATTTTTAAACTGTTTTATTCTGTTCGAATTCAGAAACTTCCGAAGGCCATATCTTCTTCATACGGACTCCGTTTTCGAAAACTCGGACTCTATTTCGCGTATTTTTCCGAGACGAACGCAATGACGTATCCCGTTTCCCTTAGTTCTTTGATTTCAAATTAATTATACTTTAATTTGTTAATTCCACAGTTATAGAATACACGGGGTGTTACATTCTCCCCCACTTAAAAGGATTTCGTCCCCGAAATCTTCAAGTTAAGAAGAATGTGTCCTACCATCCAATCATCCATCTACTCAATCATCAACCACAGGCATCCATTGTCCTTATAGACTTCTAATGCTTTCATGTTTAAATGCACAGTGTGTGTTCATGTCCGTATCTAATGCAAAATCAGGCGGCCCACTGATTCAGTCGACCTCCTTAATGCAAATCATGTTAGTGCCATGAGTCCCATATGTATGCAAATTCTCCTATTTGACACATATCATTTCTATATGAGTGCACAACTGCTCATTCATATGCAACATCCATATGCTGATTCAACCATTTTGCATCCATAAAAATTTAAAAATGCTCACACATCCATATGTAGTATGAGAGTGCTTTCGAGCCGATCTAGTGCCTAGTGTGTGTATATGCATCCACGAGCAACCACTAGCAACCACTTGCATCCACTTGCAACCATCAAACATAACATGTCTCAAACACATGTTTACACCCATTAGTTTCTACCTAAAGTTCAAATATTCGATCGATAGGATACAGTCGAATGATGGAAGCGAGTACAGATAGAACGAAAATTTGGTTCCCATTAGACATGGGTCCTAAGTATCGGCCCCAAAGACCGAAACCAACATCAAATTGACACCCAGAGGATTACCTTCTTTAGACAATGTCAAAACTGGAAATCCTATAAAAAGTATTTAGATATTTACAGACTACTGGTACAGATCAGGTTCCCTAATGATTCTTAGGAAGCTAAGCATGATAAAATCATATCCTACGAAAACTCAGAATGTATGCGCCATACTTGACGCCTAACACAGATATCCCTCAAACCCCAATCTCAAACAGATGATCCATAACCCTTACGGGTCTGAGTCTATAGCGGAATTCAGAAATAATACTAGCATTAAAGTGCAGAGTATCGATTACAAAATCAAAATACCAGAATCAGAAAAAGTCACAAAGAAATTAAACCTACTATAGAAATTTTCCTATTTCTATCCTAGCCACTAGCCTCAAGAGTGTTCGCCTGCCCTCCTTGTCCTCGTCTCTTCGGGCAGTCCCTAGTGAAGTGTCCCATCTCCCCACAGTTGAAGCAAGCGCCCTTCCTTTTTCTGCAATCCTTGTTCAGATGAGTTGAGCTCCCACAAGTAAAGCACTTTTTCCCCTTCTTATCTTCAGGCTTCTCATCCTTCTTTTGTGTTTCCTTTTTGGGCCCCGCTTTCTTATTCTGTGGTTCTTCCTTCTTTGTCTCTTTCGGGCCCTTGTCTTCCTCGTGCAGTAGTGCCATATCCACCAATTTCTCGTAAGTTGCTCCCATGGGTACATGGGTCATGGCTAGGCTGTGCAGTGGCTCATTCAATCCTTTAACAAAGCGGAGAGCCTTTTTATGCTGAGTGTTGACTAAATCCAATCCGAATCTTGCTAGTTGGTTGAACTGGTTGACGTATTCCTTGACCGTCATACTTCCTTGCTTAAGAGACAAGAACTTTTCCAATTGTAAACTTCGTTCAGCTTGCGAGAGGAATTTTGTCTCAAACCTTGTTCTGAAATCCATCCATGTCTCAACCGGCCTCTCGGCGTTAGTGACTTCCCACCAGTAGGAAGCTTCGTCTTTGAGCAGCCATACTGCCAACTGTACCTTCTGCCTATCGTCCACCTCGAAGATAACGAATAGATCCTCAGTTTCTTTGAGCCAATTCCTTGCTTCTACGAATGATTCAGTTCCTTTGAAATCCTTCCCACCCATGGCCCTAAAATCTCTACAGATCTTTGAGAAAGCAATTGCACGAGGAGGGGGTGGAGGAGGGGGATCATTTGCTGGACCTGCAGCGGCAGTCCTAGCCTCAAGATATTGACGAAACCAACCGGGTACATGAACACCCTCTGGTATCTCAGATGCTTCCGACATGCTGGAACGAAAAAGGAAAGGTTCAATACAAAAAGGACTGAAAGAAAGATATATGGCTCTTGGGGATCATGTTTTTCAAAATAAGCTTTATTTTTGAAAATACTTCCTTTCAAAACCTTTTTTGAAAATAATTTTTCAAAACTTTTTTTTTTTTTATAAAATCTGGTAACCTTCAGCTCTGATACCAAGTGTAACACCCCACCTCCGTTAAGGTCACTCACAAAGGGAATGCCTTAACTTTGGTGGAGCATTTTAGTAAACAGAACAGAAACTTACAAGACAGATAAAACAGTACTTGAAAAATTTTATCTTTATTACAGCGGAAACATAAATTAATATGGTTACATCCTTTCAAATTTCAGAATTCAAGTACAAAATATCAATCTTGTACAAAAGCCTTCAAAATGCATGGTTTAAAATCATAATCCCCATGGAACGGAAGCTATACAGAGCCAAGCCATACTTTAAGCACTTCAAGCAAAGAGAAATCCGGATCGAACTAAAGTATTCCCTCCTTGGATAACCTGGGGGGGAAACGGAAGAAAGGAGGCGAAACAACAAGGGTCAGACAAAAAGTCTGGCAAGTCCAGTGACTTTCAGCATATGAACAGATAATAATAATACGATATGAACATAAAACTGGATGTGAGATAACTGTAACAGGTGTAGCAAATATAACAGAAAAACAGAATGATATAAACTATTGTTTTACACTTCTCTGCACTAATACTAGTATAGCAAAATTAGGTGTCACCCTAATGTCTAAATTGAAGCAGGAACGGGTACAGAATACTTTAACAGAAACAAAATGCATTAATTAATTATTTATTAACAGAAACAAAATACTTTAGCAGGAACGTTTTAGACGTCATTCTTATCTTAGATTTGCATTAATTAATTATTAATGCACAGACCTCTCACATTAGGTCGGTAGCTTGTGGCCGCTGGATATGCCGGGCGGTTCCGGGCAGACTTCTGCCACAAGCCAGACCTAACCTCGTGTCTTACGCATGTTATGACTAACTTCTCACATTAGAACCTATTGTTTGCGGCCACTGGATGTGCCGGGCGGTTCCGGGCAGATTTACGCCGCAAACTCATTCTAACCTCGAGTTAGCCATGTTTATCTTTGCGACCAGTTAATTAATAATTTACCGTTTATGCGCACGCCCAATATATATGCCAATTCAGATTATATCAATAACAGGATGATTATATCAACATAGCAGATAACAAATTTTATATGACTTAACGGATCTAACAGATTTAGCAACTTAGCAGATTTTGGCATATAACAGGTTAGGCATTTCAACCGACAAATTTAACAGATTAGGCATTTCAATCTAATTAGCAGTCTAGGCAATATAACAAAACTAGTAGTTTAGGCAACTTGACAAATTAGCAGATTTAGCAAATTTAATATTTCTAAAAGTTCTATTTACATGCCTTGCCCAATCATAAATTGGCCTAAATTCATAAGCTTACAGAATTGTCATGATTCACAACATATACTCCATGTTTGCATAAGCGCAGAATATGGACATAATTTGCCATATAACATATGTTCCAATTTTTGTTAAACTAGCATTTTACAGCAGATACACATATAAATTATACCAAATATAACCCTTAATTTTAATGCATGTCATATATCCAAAAATCCCTATTTAGGTGTAATCACAATAATAGATATCCTAATTAATGTAAATCCTAAGTTTCTATATCTTCTTCTTTTTGAGTCATGGATCATTATGCAAACTATACCCAATAATATAAATCTTTAAATCATATCTTCTAAAAATCAGATCTTGCCTTTTTATATGCATTTTGTCCAAAGTCTCAAATCATATGTAATCCTACAGTGGTTCCTCTTCTTTTATCATAGAATATGCATAGATCCAAATCTAGTTTACAACATATGCTCATTAATTACAGATCTAAATTACAACATAACTATGCATACAACATGCATAAATTATATGTTCATAGTCAAATTTATGCATACGTCCAATATATTTTATGCCTCAGTCATATGTTCAATCCAGTCTTGTCATTTCGCATCATTCATTAATTGTCCCAAATTTTGCGTTCATACGTTAATCTCTGTAACACCCCACCTCCGTTAAGGTCACTCACAAAGGGAATGCCTTAACTTTGGTGGAGCATTTTAGTAAACAGAACAGAAACTTACAAGACAGATAAAACAGTACTTGAAATTTTTTATCTTTATTACAGCGGAAACATAAATTAATATGGTTACATCCTTTCAAATTTCAGAATTCAAGTACAAAATATCAGTCTTGTACAAAAGCCTTCAAAATGCATGGTTTAAAATCATAATCCCCATGGAACGGAAGCTATACAGAGCCAAGCCATACTTTAAGCACTTCAAGCAAAGAGAAATCCGGATCGAACTAAAGTATTCCCTCCTTGGATAACCTGGGGGGGAAACGGAAGAAAGGAGGCGAAACAACAAGGGTCAGACAAAAAGTCTGGCAAGTCCAGTGACTTTCAGCATAAGAACAGATAATAATAATATGATATGAACATAAAACTGGATGTGAGATAACTGTAACAGGTGTAGCAGATATAACAGAAAAGCAGAATGATATAAACTATTGTTTTACACTTCTCTGCACTAATACTAGTATAGCAAAATTAGGTGTCACCCTAATGTCTAAATTGAAGCAGGAACGGGTACAGAATACTTTAACAGAAACAGAATGCTAATAATGGGCCTTTACTACCCGATCAGAAACAGACAGAAGAAGAAACATATTTATCCCTATGGAAACAGAATGTGGAATTAGGTGTACACTAGTAATGGGCCTTTACCACCCGAACAGACGGTACCACGCAGAAACAGACAGGTGTTACCACCCAACAGAAACAGACGGTACCAACAGAAACAGACAGAACTAAGCGTACCCTAAAACCCTACCCCAAGCGATCGGCTCCCTAATACATAAATATCCTGTGTCGGCCCCACAGTAGGGTGTATCACTCCCTAAAGTGACAACCAATTGGCACAGACCTATTTACAGATGTCACGGCGTCTTACATCCTCAGAGGCAGACCGAGATCAATGCACGCACATGACCCGGTTGGAACGCACCATCAACACCCCTCGCCATTATCAGAATGAACCACTTATAATTAGTTCAGTAAGCGTGCCCGGACCCTACCTACTGTGGGGTCAAAGTTTTGATACCAGAAAGGGTTACTGACTAATATGGGTCCCAAACAACAGATGACACAAGTAATTCCCTTCCTAACCTTGTGTCCCCAGACTAACAGATTTCAGATTTACAAGTTCAGACATACAGAATTCAGATTTACTAATTCACAAATTAAGTTAACAAGTTTTCAGACTAACAGGTCAGATGTACAGATTTTTCAGATTTGTCTAACTTTGTATTGGGCCTACAGATTCATGGACGGGTTTTACTACATCTATTAATCCCTTTGGTTTAACCCTATTTTTCCCCAATACGTTTTAGACGTCATTCTTATCTTAGATTTGCATTAATTAATTATTAATGCACAAACCTCTCACATTAGGTCGGTAGCTTGTGGCCGCTGGATATGTCGGGCGGTTCCGGGCAGACTTCTGCCACAAGCCAGACCTAACCTCGTGTCTTACGCATGTTATGACTAACTTCTCACATTAGAACCTATTGTTTGCGGCCACTGGATGTGCCGGGCGGTTCCGGGCAGATTTACGCCGCAAACTCATTCTAACCTCGAGTTAGCCATGTTTATCTTTGCGGCCAATTAATTAATAATTTACCGTTTATGCGCACGCCCAATATATATGCCAATTCAGATTATATCAATAACAGGATGATTATATCAACATAGCAGATAACAGATTTTATATGACTTAACGGATCTAACAGATTTAGCAACTTAGCAGATTTTGGCATATAACAGGTTAGGCATTTCAACCGACAAATTTAACAGATTAGGCATTTCAATCTAATTAGCAGTCAAGGCAATATAACAAAACTAGTAGTTTAGGCAACTTGACAAATTAGCAGATTTAGCAAATTTAATATTTCTAAAAGTTCTATTTACATGCCTTGCCCAATCATAAATTGGCCTAAATTCATAAGCTTACAGAATTGTCATGATTCACAACATATACTCCATGTTTGCATAAGCGCAGAATATGGACATAATTTGCCATATAACATATGTTCCAATTTTTGTTAAACTAGCATTTTACAGCAGATTCACATATAAATTATACCAAATATAACCATTAATTTCAATGCATGCCATATATCCAAAAATCCCTATTTAGGTGTAATCACAATAATAGATATCCTAATTAATGTAAATCTTTACACCTAAGTTTCCATATCTTCTTCTTTTTGAGTCATGAATCATTATGCAAACTATACCCAACAATATAAATCTTTAAATCATATCTTCTAAAAATCATATCTTGACTTTTATATGCATTTTGTCCAAAGTCTCAAATCATATGTAATCTTACAATGGTTCCTCTTTTCTTCTATCATAGAATATGCATAGATCCACATCTAGTTTACAACATATGCTCATTAATTATAGTTCTAAATTACAACATAACTATGCATACAACATGCATAAATTATATGTTCATAGTCAAATTTATGCATATGTCCAATATATTTTATGCCTCAGACCTAAAGTCATACATTCAATTTAGTCTTGTCAAATTTCGCATCATTCATTATTTATCCCAAAATTTGCGTTCATACGTTCATCTCTTATGAGATTAGGCACAGGCTCGTGGTAGCCTGGCTATAAAAACAGAAAAGAAGAAAAGGGATACAGAACAGTCACAGAAAAACAAATCTGACAGAAGAGAATATATATACAATCTCAGATTCAGAATTAAAAACATATCAAAATTATAATTAACGTTTATAGCAGAAAATAACTGTACTTGCCTTGATTGGATTAAAGAAAGAACTTTAACTTGTTGTAGAATCTTTGCAGAAACTTTAATCTCTAGTTTGAATTGAGTTGCTTAGGCTGATGTTGATTATCTTCTAGTTTTAATTCCAGCAGAGCAGCGACGCCATTTTTATTTTTTTATTAGAATAAGAGAGCAATGGAGGCTAGAGAATTGTGTAAGAAACCTAGGTAGAGTCTAGGGTCATTTTTATAGAGTTTATGAACTGATTAGGACCATCGATGTTGCTTGGATTGATCGTAGCCATTCATTCGAAACAGAGACCAATTAGAGCCTGCCACCTAGCCCTAATGACAAAGCATGCTTCTGAAAATCGACCAACATAGACTAGGCCAGCCAGGGTGGACTGGGTTCGACCTGGGTCTGGACCAGGTCGACAGCCCTGTCGACCTGGTTAGACCAGGTCGACAGCCCAGTCGACCTGGGTGTCTTAGGCGAGACTTTTCCCGCCCTGGACAATTGGGCCCGATTTTTAATTTTAAACTTGATTCAGAAACTTCCGGAGGTTATATCTTCTTCATACGGACTCCGTTTTTCGAAAACTCGGACTCTATTTCGCGTATTTTTCCGAGACGAACGCAATGGCGTATCCCGTTTCCCTTAGTTCTTTGATTTCAAATTAATTATACTTTAATTTGTTAATTCCACAGTTAGAGAATACACGGGGTGTTACATTCTCCCCCACTTAAAAGGATTTCGTCCCCGAAATCTTCAAGTTAAGAAGAATGTGTCCTACCATCCAATCACCCATCTACTCAACCATCATCCACAAGCATCCATTGTCCTTAGAAAACTTCTAATGTTGTATGAACATATGCAAAAGTGTGTGTATATGTTCCTTATCTAATGCAAAGATCAGGCGGTCTACTGATTCAGTTGACCTCCTTAATGCGAATTATGTCAGTGCCATGAGTCCAACATGTATGCAATAGAATTCTGATGATATATATTATTTCTATATGAGTGCACAACCATTCACTCAAATGCAACATCCATGTGCTGAATCAACCAATTTGCATCCACAAGAATTGAAAAATGCTCACCCATCCATATGCAGTATGAGAGTGTTTTCGAGCCGATCTAGTGCCTAGTGTGTGTATATGCATCCACGGGCAACCACTAGCAACCACTTGCATCCACTTGCAACCATCAAACATAACATGTCTCAAACACATGTTTACACCCATTAGTTTCTACCTAAAGTTCAAATATTCGATCGATAGGATACAGTCGAATGATGGAAGCGAGTACAGATAGAACGAAAATTTGGTTCCCATTAGACATGGGTCCTAAGTATCGGCCCCAAAGACCGAAACCAATATCAAATTGACACCCAGAGGAGTACATTCTTTAGACAATGTCAAAACTGGAAATCCTATAAAAAGTATTTAGATATTTACAGACTACTGGTACAGATCAGGTTCCCTAATGATTCTTAGGAAGCTAAGCATGATAAAATCATATCCTACGAAAACTCAGAATGTATGCGCCATACTTGACGCCTAACACAGATATCCCTCAAACCCCAATCTCAAACAGATGATCCATAACCCTTACGGGTCTGAGTCTATAGCGGAATTCAGAAATAATACTAGCATTAAAGTGCAGAGTATCGATTACAAAATCAAAATACCAGAATCAGAAAAAGTCACAAAGAAATTAAACCTACTATAGAAATTTTCCTATTTCTATCCTAGCCACTAGCCTCAAGAGTGTTCGCCTGCCCTCCTTGTCCTCGTCTCTTCGGGCAGTCCCTAGTGAAGTGTCCCATCTCCCCACAGTTGAAGCAAGCGCCCTTCCTTTTTCTGCAATCCTTGTTCAGATGAGTTGAGCTCCCACAAGTAAAGCACTTTTTCCCCTTCTTATCTTCAGGCTTCTCATCCTTCTTTTGTGTTTCCTTTTTGGGCCCCGCTTTCTTATTCTGTGGTTCTTCCTTCTTTGTCTCTTTCGGGCCCTTGTCTTCCTCGTGCAGTAGTGCCATATCCACCAATTTCTCGTAAGTTGCTCCCATGGGTACATGGGTCATGGCTAGGCTGTGCAGTGGCTCATTCAATCCTTTAACAAAGCGGAGAGCCTTTTTATGCTGAGTGTTGACTAAATCCAATCCGAATCTTGCTAGTTGGTTGAACTGGTTGACGTATTCCTTGACCGTCATACTTCCTTGCTTAAGAGACAAGAACTTTTCCAATTGTAAACTTCGTTCAGCTTGCGAGAGGAATTTTGTCTCAAACCTTGTTCTGAAATCCATCCATGTCTCAACCGGCCTCTCGGCGTTAGTGACTTCCCACCAGTAGGAAGCTTCGTCCTTGAGCAGCCATACTGCCAACTGTACCTTCTGCCTATCGTCCACCTCGAAGATAACGAATAGATCCTCAGTTTCTTTGAGCCAATTCCTTGCTTCTACGAATGATTCAGTTCCTTTGAAATCCTTCCCACCCATGGCCCTAAAATCTCTACAGATCTTTGAGAAAGCAATTGCACGAGGAGGGGGTGGAGGAGGGGGATCATTTGCTGGACCTGCAGCGGCGGTCCTAGCCTCAAGATATTGACGAAACCAACCGGGTACATGGACACCCTCTGGTATCTCAGATGCTTCAGACATGCTGAAACGAAAAAGGAAAGGTTCAATACAAAAAGGACTGAAAGAAAGATATATGGCTCTTGGGGATCATGTTTTCCAAAATAAGCTTTATTTTTTTTTTGAAAATACTTCCTTCCAAAACCTTTTTGAAAACAGTTTTCAAAAACTTTACCCAATCCGGTAACCTTCAGCTTTGATACCAAGTGTAACACCCCACCTCCGTTAAGGTCACTCACAAAGGGAATGCCTTAACTTTGGTGGAGCATTTTAGTAAACAGAACAGAAACTTACAAGACAGATAAAACAGTACTTGAAAATTTTTATCTTTATTACAGCGGAAACATAAATTAATATGGTTACATCCTTTCAAATTTCAGAATTCAAGTACAAAATATCAGTCTTGTACAAAAGCCTTCAAAATGCATGGTTTAAAATCATAATCCCCATGGAACGGAAGCTATACAGAGCCAAGCCATACTTTAAGCACTTCAAGCAAAGAGAAATCCGGATCGAACTAAAGTATTCCCTCCTTGGATAACCTGGGGGGAAACGGAAGAAAGGAGGCGAAACAACAAGGGTCAGACAAAAAGTCTGGCAAGTCCAGTGACTTTCAGCATATGAACAGATAATAATAATATGATATGAACATAAAACTGGATGTGAGATAACTGTAACAGGTGTAGCAGATATAACAGAAAAACAGAATGATATAAACTATTGTTTTACACTTCTCTGCACTAATACTAGTGTAGCAAAATTAGGTGTCACCCTAATGTCTAAATTGAAGCAGGAACGGGTACAGAATACTTTAACAGAAACAGAATGCTAATAATGGGCCTTTACTACCCGATCAGAAACAGACAGAAGAAGAAACATATTTATCCCTATGGAAACAGAATGTGGAATTAGGTGTACACTAGTAATGGGCCTTTACCACCCGAACAGACGGTACCACGCAGAAACAGACAGGTGTTACCACCCAACAGAAACAGACGGTACCAACAGAAACAGACAGAACTAAGCGTACCCTAAAACCCTACCCCAAGCGATCGGCTCCCTAATACATAAATATCCTGTGTCGGCCCCACAGTAGGGTGTATCACTCCCTAAAGTGACAACCAATTGGCACAGACCTATTTACAGATGTCACGGCGTCTTACATCCTCAGAGGCAGACCGGGATCCATGCACGCACATGACCCGGTTGGAACGCACCATCAACACCCCTCGCCATTATCAGAATGAACCACTTATAATTAGTTCAGTAAGTGTGCCCGGACCCTACCTACTGTGGGGTCAAAGTTTTGATACCAGAAAGGGTTACTGACTAATATGGGTCCCAAACAACAGATGACACAAGTAATTCCCCTCCTAACCTTGTGTCCCCAGACTAACAGATTTCAGATTTACAAGTTCAGACATACAGAATTCAGATTTACTAATTCACAAATTAAGTTAACAAGTTTTCAGACTAACAGGTCAGATGTACAGATTTTTCAGATTTGTCTAACTTTGTATTGGGCCTACAGATTCATGGACGGGTTTTACTACATCTATTAATCCCTTTGGTTTAACCCTATTTTTCCCCAATACGTTTTAGACGTCATTCTTATCTTAGATTTGCATTAATTAATTATTAATGCACAGACCTCTCACATTAGGTCGGTAGCTTGTGGCCGCTGGATATGCCGGGCGGTTCCGGGCAGACTTCTGCCACAAGCCAGACCTAACCTCGTGTCTTACGCATGTTATGACTAACTTCTCACATTAGAACCTATTGTTTGCGGCCACTAGATGTGCCGGGCGGTTCCGGGCAGATTTACGCCGCAAACTCATTCTAACCTCGAGTTAGCCATGTTTATCTTTGCGGCCAATTAATTAATAATTTACCGTTTATGCGCACGCTCAATATATATGCCAATTCAGATTATGTCAATAACAGGATGATTATATCAACATAGCAGATAACAGATTTTATATGACTTAACGGATCTAACAGATTTAGCAACTTAGCAGATTTTGGCATATAACAGGTTAGGCATTTCAACCGACAAATTTAACAGATTAGGCATTTCAATCTAATTAGCAGTCTAGGCAATATAACAAAACTAGTAGTTTAGGCAACTTGACAAATTAGCAGATTTAGCAAATTTAATATTTCTAAAAGTACTATTTACATGCCTTGCCCAATCATAAATTGGCCTAAATTCATAAGCTTACAGAATTGTCATGATTCACAACATATACTCCATGTTTGCATAAGCGCAGAATATGGACATAATTTGCCATATAACATATGTTCCAATTTTTGTTAAACTAGCATTTTACAGCAGATTCACATATAAATTATACCAAATATAACCATTAATTTCAATGCATGCCATATATCCAAAAATCCCTATTTAGGTGTAATCACAATAATAGATATCCTAATTAATGTAAATCTTTACATATAAGTTTCCATATCTTCTTCTTTTTGAGTCATGAATCATTATGCAAACTATACCCAACAATATAAATCTTTAAATCATATCTTCTAAAAATCATATCTTGACTTTTATATGCATTTTGTCCAAAGTCTCAAATCATATGTAATCTTACAATGGTTCCTCTTTTCTTCTATCATAGAATATGCATAGATCCAAATCTAGTTTACAACATATGCTCATTAATTACAGTTTTAAATTACAACATAACTATGCATACAACATGCATAAATTATATGTTCATAGTCAAATTTATGCATATGTCTAATATATTTTATGCCTCAGACCTAAAGTCATACATTCAATTTAGTCTTGTCAAATTTCGCATCATTCATTATTTATCCCAAAATTTGCGTTCATACGTTCATCTCTTATGAGATTAGGCACAGGCTCGTGGTAGCCTGGCTATAAAAACAGAAAAGAAGAAAAGGGATACAGAACAGTCACAGAAAAATAAATCTGACAGAAGAGAATATATATACAATCTCAGATTCAGAATTAAAAACATATCAAAATTATAATTAACGTTTATAGCGGAAAATAACTGTACTTGCCTTGATTGGATTAAAGAAAGAACTTTAACTTGTTGTAGAATCTTTGTAGAAACTTTAATCTCTAGTTTGAATTGAGTTGCTTAGGCTGATGTTGATTATCTTCTAGTTTTAATTCCAACAGAGCAGCGACGCCATTTTTATTTTTTTTATTAGAAGAAGAGAGCAATGGAGGCTAGAGAATTGTGTAAGAAACCTAGGTAGAGTCTAGGGTCATTTTTATAGAGTTTATGAACTGATTAGGACCATCGATGTTGCTTGGATTGATCGTAGCCATTCATTCGAAAGAGAGACCAATTAGAGCCTGCCACCTAGCCCTAATGACAAAGCATGCTTCTGAAAATCGACCAACATAGACTAGGCCAGCCAGGGTGGACTGGGTTCGACCTGGGTCTGGACCAGGTCGACAGCCCTGTCGACAGCCCTGTCGACCTGGTTAGACCAGGTCGACAGCCCAGTCGACCTGGGTGTCTTAGGCGGGACTTTTTCCGCCCTGGCCAATTGGGCCCGATTTTTAATTTTAAACTTGATTCAGAAACTTCCGGAGGCTATATCTTCTTCATACGGACTCCGTTTTTCGAAAACTCGGACTATATTTCGCGTATTTTTCCGAGACGAACGCAATGGCGTATCCCGTTTCCCTTAGTTCTTTGATTTCAAATTAATTATACTTTAATTTGTTAATTCCACAGTTAGAGAATACACGGGGTGTAACAATCTCTTTATGAGATTGGGCACAGGCTCGTGGTAGCCTGGCTATAGAAACAGAAAAGAGGAAAGGAATATAGAACAGTCACAGAAAACAGATCTAACAGAAGAGAATACAACCTCAAACTCAGATTTAAATGCATATCAAAATTATAATTAACGTTTATAGCGGAGAATAACTGTACTTGCCTTGATTGGATTAAAGAAAGAACTTTAACTTGTTGTAGAATCTTTGCAGAACTTTAATCTCTAGTTTGAATTGAGTTGCTTTGGCTGATGTTGATTATCTTCTAGTTTTAATTCCAGCAGAGCAGAGACGCCATTTTTATTTTTTTATTAGAAGAAGAGAGCAATGGAGGCTAGAGAATTGTGTAAGAAACCTAGGTAGAGTCTAGGGCCATTTTTATAGAGTTTATGAACTGATTAGGACCATCGATGTTGCCTGGATTGATCGTAGCCATTCATTCGCAAGAGGGACCAATTAGAGCCTGCCACCTAGCCCTAATGACAAAGCAGACCACAGAAAATCGACCAACATAGAATAGGCCAGCCAGGGTGGACTGGGTTCGACCTGGGTCTGGACCAGGTCGACAGCCCTGTCGACAGCCCTGTCGACCTGGTTAGACCAGGTCGACAGCCCAGTCGACCTGGGTGTCTTAGGCGGGAGTTTTCCCGCCTTGGCCAATTGGGCCCGGTTTTAATTTTTAAACTGTTTTATTCTGTTCGAATTCAGAAACTTCCGAAGGCCATATCTTCTTCATACGGACTCCGTTTTTCGAAAACTCGGACTCTATTTCGCGTATTTTTCCGAGACGAACGCAATGGCGTATCCCGTTTCCCTTAGTTCTTTGATTTCAAATTAATTATACTTTAATTTTTTAATTCCACAGTTATAGAATACACGGGGTGTTACAACTTCTCTTCTATATTTCCTACTATTTTTTCCAGTTATCCAAATCTTTGCCCAACTACTATCAGCCTGGATACTATCTCTTACCTTTTCTAATCTAATTACTTGGCCCAATTTTCTTTTATCTTGTTTATTCTGGCCCAGTTTCTACTTCCAATTTGTTTTCACATTTCTTGAAGGCCTTAATCCCGTGTACCCTTACTTCCTCCTCCTTAGTTGCCATCCCCCACTTTATTTTTTGCAACTTCTCTTTTTCTTCTATCTTCCCACATTTTTCCTTACATCCTAATATCACCGAACCATCCATTCTTTAAAAATTTTTTCATTGTTTCAAATCCATTCAACCTGGCCAAGATCCATCGAGTCCAAGACTGCGCACTACTTCTCTTCTATGAGAACTCGTTGATATCCATGGTGCACACACGTACACGGTGCACGTGTACACACATACCACTGGTCGTGACCCTCTTCTGATCGTCCCTGCAAACTCCGATTCGCACGTCGTTACCACTTCCCTACCCAGATTTTCTCACTGACTCCACTATGGTGTTTTCACCGATCAACTTCATCCTTTCTCAAGAACGCGATCAAAAGAAAGCTTCCCGTTCTATCACCACCGTGCACCATTCGACTCCACACTTCACTATCAGAAGGTCTATTTGGGCCATCCAACTTCCATCATTAAAATGGTGGCACTCGACACTTCCATCACCCAGCAGTTCGTCGTCGAAATTTACTCTATCCAACTAAACCTAAAACCCTAAATTTTATTCAATCTCAAAACCCAAACTATGGAAAAATGAAATGATATTTTTCCTATACTCTACTCTTCTCTGTGTTTCTTTAGTGCCAAGCTCATGGCTTTCGATAATCTAGGTCGCCAGAAAAAGCTCCACTTCCCTTTTTCGATCATCTCCTATTATATCAACAACCCTAACCTTTAAAATCACCAAATGACCATTAAAAATCACCATTTCGCCCTATAATTCTATTCATATAATCAAAACTCGGATTCATAATACTTGAAAATTTTGTGTTTTGATGTTGATATAGGAAAACGTGTATATCTTTGACCATATAACTTAATAAATCCTAAAAATATTTTTACCGTATACCAAGAACCTAGAAGGACATCTTTTGTATATAAATCAAGTCCTGAAAACTTGTTGAATTCAAGTTATAGATTTTTTTAGAATATAGTGGTGATTGGCTCGTACTTTTAGAAGACATACAGAGGCCATTTAAATATCTGTAGGGTTTTCTGTGTCTTGCACATCATCATATCTATGTTTACATAAGTAGTATACAATCTGTTCTAACATAAATTCAACTACCTACTTATGAACAAACAAATATAGTCTCAGAAAAAGTTCTAAACCAAAGTAGAAGTGCATTTACTCACTTATTTTGCTTTCCTCTGTTTTAGAGTTTCCTTTACTATATGTTCTCTTGAACTCCATTGTTGTGTGAGAAAGGATAGAGAGTTCAGATGCTGTTTATAAGCAGTTTTTCTATATAAACAATTCCTTTTTCTTATTGTTTAAAGGATCGTAGGCTCTCTATTTTAATGCCATAGTACTCTAGCTTTAGACCTAATCTTTACTCAACCTTATTTGATAGGATGTATAACAAGAATATTTTAAACCGGATTTTTACATATATTTGTCTCCATCTTAGCTTCTAGGAACATTTTAACCATGCCTCATTAATGAATAAGATGGAAGCAAGCTTTCTTGGATTTGTAAACATATAAAACAGATTTTTACTGCATGATATTTTGCTTAGAAGTAATTTTATATATGCAAGTTGGTACAGCCTAGTTTTAGGGAATGGTTCAAGCTTATTTTAGCCACAATATTCCATGTTAAATCAAATTAAGAGCATTGACTTCTTTTGTTGTTTTTATATGAGCAATACACTTGGTTTTCGCTGTGGTATTTTACCGTACACATTGTGTTCATCTCAAAAAGATTTGTTTTTACCCATTCATGTATACTTGTGTTTGCTGGAATTACTTCTTACTAAAGTTTTCCCCTTCAATTGTCTACACTAGTTTAAGGATTATTTATTTCCTAAGTACTACATGTCATATTATATATTTATATATACATTTTGTTATAATTGTATGTATATGTTTTGTGGTTTAGTCGTAAGCTTTTCTCATGTATTTTCTTGTTAAAACATAACTCCAATTAGGTGCATATTCCTATATACATTCCTACATATATTTATAATCATTTAAGTTTTTCTATTATGATAATTTAATTCCATTTCAATTTAATTAACTCATAATATTTAATATTTATTGTTAACCAAAGTCGTCTAAAAACCGAGACATTACAATCCACCCCCTTTAAAAGAATTTCTTCCCCGAAATTAAAGAGTGACGAATAGATTCTAGTTTTAATTAAATAGATTCATAACTATCTATCACATCTTCTGGATGGACTCCATTTTTTATTTAGAATTTAGTATTCTTTATTTCTAGAATTCTGATTTCATTACAAAATCAGTTTACTTAACTCATACGAATTCAAATCCAGTTAATAACTCAAGTCTGGTTCACTAGATATTTTCCTAAATCTAATTTAACTTATTTTGAGACTGACCCTAAATATTTAACTCCTTCCATTGGTTGTGGTGGTTGTCCTACTCGCTCCTCGGCCTTTTCTTCTACGAGAACTCATTTCAACTACCTAAGTATACGGTTTGATAATCAAACTTAATCGGAAGATCTATTTAACGGTGACCTAAGACGATAACTCTAGTTGTCCTATACAAAGTATACAATTTATTTTATAGTTTAAATTTTCAAAATATGCTCTCTCAATACTTACCCAAACTCAATCTAGGGTGTTACTAACCCTATCTCTACCGAGTTATGCCATAGAGTCAAGGTTACTACTCAATCAATAGGTCTGATACCACGTTGTAACGTCCCACTTTTCCATACTAATTTAAGCTGATAATTTTCTACCACAGTCAACCCAAATTATACAGAAAAGAAAAATGTATAGAGAAAGAATTTAGAGGATGAGAAGTAGAAAGATAGAACTAATAAAATAGAAAAGTAAGAAGAACATCAGAATCTTGCAGCAGAATTTCACAAAAATATATAACATATTACATAAACAGAGATTGTTACATCATAGAATACTTCATACATCTTACATGGTTAATGGCCCAACACAAACATTCATCTTGATACTTGGATATATATATAACTAATAAGCTGACTCCATGACTTCTAGTCCAAAATAATCCAACAGATTCTAGTAGTTACCTGAATCACTTGTCTACCCATAACAATTGTTATGAGTACCCAAGAGTTTAGGAAAATACAGAAAAATAAACGCTGGGTCAGTCAGTGGACTGGTGTGAGTAAACAATTTTAAAGCAGTTCAAATTATCAATTCTTAACACAGAATGAGTAATTCTATTATGAGAAAAGATCGATTTAATGTTCGAAAACTTTTCGAAAGAAAAGATAGTAGTAAGACCAGCCCACACACAAACATGCACGGTTTTTACCTTACTATAACCCAAAACATTTTTGATATCAAAATCATCTGATATTATAATAGTTTTTATCAAATAAATAGCCATCTAGCGGAACACTTACATCCTACGCTTCACATATATAATAACATAAAATCAAAAACATTAGGCTCTTATAGGAGATTGGATTCCAATAGACAAGGTATGGGACCACTTGCCGATCAGTGTACTCTAGAGGGGATACACTGGGGTTCAACAAGAACGTCTTGTAACCCAGCAACACATGACCACCCACTCATTTAGCTTGAGTGTAGCGAATATATTATCACCCCCACGGTTGGGAGTGACCCACCATTTCCGAAAGCTGCGGCAACGAAATATAGATTATTTAACAAATAGGAATTTCTCTAGATGGTGATAATACACCCTACTTGGGAATGACCTACCTAGCCATGTTGCCTGCCCGATTTTTGTCTTTCCCTGGTTGTGAGGCTTTGAGGCAGCGTTTATCTTCCAGAACATTTGGTCACCATTCACTTTGAATGCCACATCGTCAAACCTGTCAATCACTAGTTGATCTTCCCAAAAATGTTACGGGTATAAAAGCTAAGAGAAATGAATTTCTCCGCCACCAGATGAAATACCTTGAAAAGATCGTCTTGTGTGATCTATTAGGAATACTTTGTCAGACATTCGTCCATACAAGTTGTCCTGGGACTGGACAAACCGAAAGCACTATTCTGTAAAACAAAATAGCCCTTGCATATCTCCATCTTCAATTATCTTCAACAATCTCTGACACGCGGTATAAATCAAATCGAAGTGGAGTATAAATTCTGATCTCTTTGATACGATCAACGTAGTGTCTTTTACAGTTATCTGATTATCATTCTTTGTTTGTAAAATGATTATCGATTGAAATTAATTACATTAGTACCTTCTAATTTCAAACAAACTAGTTTGTCATACTTCTATAAATTTATGCTCAGCATACAACATCTTATTTACCAAAGTTCAGTTATCAGGTATTCACTAATACTCTAGTCACGAGATAATGAAGTATTCCTACTTTCCTTCATTATTTGGATTTATTCAAACGAATAATTAAATCATAAAAGTTAACTTTATATATATATATATATATAATTTCTCGTTTGAGAAAGAAACATAGATCAATGTACATCGATAACAATTCCATATTTTAACATCACTTGGTTTAATAAAATTCACTTTTTTAGGTAGACGATCAGTTTCCAAATTGTCAACTCTAATTCCTTATCTATCGAATTACTCTATTTCGATTATGTATTTAAACAAATCCTTCGAATTTTATTATGTGTGTATATTTATTTTAAATATTTTATACATTTTAAAATTCCCCTTTTCTTTTTATTTTTACTTTTCTTCTATATTTCCTACTTTTTTTTTCACTTATCCAAATCTTGGCCCAACTACTATCGGCCCGGATACCATCTCTTCCCTTTTCTAATCTAATTACTTGTCCCAATTTTCTTTTATCTTGTTTATTCCGACCTAGTTTCTATTTCCAATTTGTTTTCACATTTCTTGAAGGCCTTAATCCCGTGTACTCTTACTTCCTCCTCCTTAGTTGCCATCCCCCACTTCTATTTCCCGCAACTTCTCTTTTTCTTCTATCTTCCCACATTTTTCCTTACATCTAATACCACCGAACCATCCATTCTTTAATTTTTTTTTCATTGTTTCAAATCCATTCAGCCTGGTTATAATAGCCAAGATCCATAGACCCTAAGACTGTGCACTACTTCTATGAGAGATCGCTGATATCCATTTGCACACACGTACACGGTGCACGTGTACACACATACCACTGGTCGTGACCCTCTTCTAATCGTCCCCGCAAACTCTGATTCGCAGGTCGTTACCGCTTCCCTACCTAGATTTGCTCACTGACTCCACTACAGTGTTTTCACCGATCAACTTCATCCTTCCTCAAGAACGCGATCCAAGAAAGCTTCCCATTCTGCCACCATCATGCACCATTCGACTTTAGACTTCACCATCAGAGGGTCTACTGGGCCGCAACTTCCATCTCAAAAATGGTGGCACTCGACACTTCCATCACCCAGTAGTTCTTCGTCGAAATGTACTTTATCCAACGGAATCTAAAACCCTAAATTTGATTCAAACTCAAAACCCAAGCCATGGAAAAATGAAATGATATTTTTCCTATACTCTAGTCTTCTCTACGTTTCTTTAGTGCCAAGCTCATGGCTTTGATCATCTAGGTCGCCAGAAAAAGCCCTACTTCCCTTTTTCGATCATCTCCTATTATCTCAACAACCCCAACCTTAAAAATCACGAAATAACCATTAAAAATCACCATTCCGTCCTATGATTCTATTCATAGAATCAAAATTCGGATTCACGATACTTGAAAACTTTGTGTTTTTATGTTGATATGGGAAAACATGTATATCTTTGACCATATAACTTAATAAGTCCTATAACTATTTTTGTCGTATACTAAGAACCTATATGGATATCTTTTGTATATAAATCAAGTCCTGAAAACTTGTTGAATTCAAGTTATAGAATTTTTAGAACATTGTGGTGACTGGCTCGTACTTTTGGAAGACATACAGAGGCCATTTAAATGTCTGTAGGGTTTTCTGTGTCTTGTACATCATCATATCTATGTTTATATAAGTAGTATACAATCTATTCTAACATAAATTCAACTACCTACTTATGAACAAACAAATATAGTCTCAGAAAAAGTTTTAAACCGAAGTAGAAGTGAGTTTACTCACTTGTTTTTCTTTCCTCTTTTTTAAAGTTTCCTTTACTATTTGTTCTCTTGAACTCCAATGTTGCATGAAAAAGGATAGTGAGCTCAGATGCTATTTATAAGCTATTTTCCAAAATAAAAAAATTCCTTTTTCTTATTATTTTAAGGATTGTAGGCTCTCTATTTTAATGCCACAGTACTCTAGCTTTAGACCTAATCTTTACTCAACCTTATTTGATAAGATGTATAACAAGAATATTTTAAACCAGATTTTTACATATATTTGTCTCCACCTTAGCTTCTAGAAACATTTTAACCATGCCTCATTAATGCTTAAGATGGCCGCAAGCTTTCTTGTATTTGTAAACATATAGAACATATTTTTAATGCATGATATTTTGCTTAAAGTATTTATATATGCAAGTTGGTACAACCTTGTTTTAGGGGATGGTTCAAGCCTATTTTAGCCACACTATTCCATGTTAAAGCAAATTAAGAGCATTGACTTCTTTTGTTGTTTTTATATGAGCAATACGCTTGGTTTTCGCTGTGGTATTTTACCATACACATTGTGTTCATCTCAAAAAGATTTGTTTTTACCCATTCATGTATACTTGTGTTTGCTGGAATTACTTCTTACTAAAGTTTTCTCCTTCATTTGGCTACACTAGTTTAGGGATTATTTATTTCCTAAGTACTACATGTCATATTACATATTTATATATACATTTTGTTATAATTGTATGTATATATTTTAAGGTTTAGACACAAGCTTTTATTATGTAATTTCTTGTTAAAACATAACTCCAATTAGATATTCCTATATACATTCCTATATGTATTTATAATCGTTTAAGCATTGTTATTATGATAATTTAATTCCATTTCAATTTAATTAACTCATAATATTCAATGTTTATTATTACCCAAAAGTCGTCTAAAAACCGGGACATTACACCCTGTAGCTCTTTTTTATTAATAATATTCCAATGACTCTTCCATAGTGGAGGAAGGCCTCCACCGAGACCGAACCACTATAAATCCCATGTATTATTTATTGCATTCCGCACTTGCTTTTCCATACGAAACTATAATTCTTAAGTAATAAAAATCTTGGATGTTTACGACATATTTTTCCGTCAACACAAGACTTCTTTATAAATATTACCTTTTAGAAAAACCCTTATCCACGTAGGCTAATTGGGCTTTCCAGCAGCCTAGCTGTCGACACCCCTTAAAGGAAGCAATCAACCCCTTCGCTGTTAGAACACCTAATTACACTGCTATGCTGAGCTGTTTATTTTATTAAACACGTAATTAATTTGCTTAATCCTTTTCCATATAAGCAATATACATTGTCCCCTAGATCATTTCTCCAATTCAAAATTTGAATTTCCGTCTTTTATTTTGAATTTACAATTTGGACAATATATACAATATTCAAATAATTATATATATAATTTCTACGTACAATTTCTAAATTCATTTGTTCATAACTTCTTCATACATTAACCGTTTTCAACATATTATATATAGAATTTCTATGTACACTATCCAAATTCATTTGTTCGTAACTTCTTCATACATTAACTGTTTTCAGCATATTATATATGAAAACGAATTAGAATTTCTCCACGAATCTGAATAAAAGAGTTTTGTAGCCCAATTCCTAAAGCTAAAAATTCTCATTTTCCATCCATATCATTTAATTACTTTATTTATTAATAATTAATTTTTATGGGGTGTTACATATACTCTAATTGGGTGCAACCCACTTAGCCATGCTGTCTGCCCGATTTTTGTCATTTCCCGATTGAAGAGGCTTGTGGTTAGAATGTATCCTTTTCCAAATCACACCTTCATTTACTTTGAATGCCACATCGTCATACCTTCCAAATCAAAAATTGATTTCCCTAAAAATACCATGGGTATAAAGCTAAGAGAAACGAATTCCTCAACCACCGATGTAAATATATTTGAAGAGATCATCAACTTACGTGATCTATTAGATATACACTGTTAGACATTCGTCCATACAAGTTGTCATGGGACTCGACATACCACAGGCACTGTTATGTAAATCCATCTTAGGAAATTTCTATCTAGGATTTCCAACAGCTCTTGCATAAACTCTGTCTTTAATTATCTTCATCATATTTGATTTGCAATGCTAATGCCCATATGGAGTTGTTTTTTGATAATAAATCTGATTCGAGTCTCTCCGTATTGACAACGGAAAAATGGTCAAAAACTTTGATATTCAGTTATTTAATTATCAATGGAAAACATCCATACAAACAACGATCTTTTTTCCAAATTGAAATTATATCAATCAACCATCAAGCAACATTGAGCCCCTTTAAATAGATTTATCAATAATTTATTCTTTTCATAATCTCATGTTTCCTATATTTCTTAAACCCGTTTTAGACGCTTACGATTCGCAAAAAACATTTCCATATATCCGCAATTTCTTATTTTCTGTATTTAGAAAATATACGCTATTTACATTGGAAAACATTTACATTTCTTATTCATGCATCATTAACCTTCGACATCCATCAATCGCTAACTGTAAATGAGTAAGAGAACAAATCCCTAAGTATCAACCCTAATGGCCAAAACCAACATCAGATTGATACTTAGAAAGTTATTCAACTTTACTAATCTCCAGTCAGTTTCTAATTTCCTTAATCCCATTTCTTAATTTCTTATCAAATCATTGCTTACACTACACTCGGATTCGGTTTACATATCCACTTCTTTTACGAAAAATATTGATTTTAACGATAGCATATAATACCTATTTCCAAATATTTAACTTGAAAATATAATTTTGCTTCGTTACTTTGAATAAATAAATAAATAAATAATTAATCTTCATTAAAGAACGGAAAATAAATATTAAACGTCCAACTCTACTCGAATAATTCCTATTCGATTAACATTCCGAATTTTGGAATAATTTAGCGTTTTAGGTCGACTCAATTTCTAAAATCAATTTTCAACTTATCACTTCCAAAAACATCGCTAATTCCCTTTATAAACATTCCAATTTACAAAACGTTCGCTTTTAAATCATTATCACTTTATAACGTAAATACTATTCCTTTATAGAAATATGGGCTTGTTATATCAATCAAATCTTGATTTTTTTTATTTATAAATACCAATATAATTCACCTTCTGTCTATCAAGTTATTTTATAAATTCATATTCATATTCTGCTTCATAAATTCCGTTTACAAGCAAACTTATTGTCAATTATACATTAATTTTATAACTTAATCTTGACTTTATCAAACCAAATATTAATTATCTTGACAAATTCTAAATTATATAATATATAATTTCTAAAAATAAATTTTTAATAGCATTCGTCATCATCGAATTATAATTACAAATCCTTATGGTTTTATTTAGTTCCATTCACATTTCGAACATCGTAATAAATTTCCTCGTTTTCTTTTAAAAACGATTTCCATTTCCCTTTCTAATATTCATTCTTGAGCTTACATTTCCAAATAATTTAATAACAATTATTTCATACCATTTTTAGATCTCATCTACAAACCAAACTACTTGTTTTATATAATTAAACAAGTCATTATATTCTAGCTAATCGAAATTCAATTTCAATTTTTGAAAATAAATCTTCCCCTTTCAAAACTCGAATTCTTTTCTAATATATTTTAATAGTATTTAAATACCAATTATTGCAGGTTTAAACATCCAAACACACAATAATCAACACCAGATTATTTGTCACATCACGTAATGCAATATATGAAAAACAACAATATAATTGTTAATGAATCCAGTTGGATCCCTCCAATCGATTTCCCTGCATCCACAGATGTTAATCAGCATAAATGACACCAATTTCGTATATTAAATAGAATCAATATTTAATATACGATTTATATGTAATTATACCTATAATTTCAACTAAATATTCAGCAATTCATCCAAACAACCATCACACATCATCCAATCACCATTTAATAATGTTAGAATATGCTTATAAAATTTATAGACTGGACAGAGTTAGTGAGTTTACTCACCTTGGTCGTTAATTGTTAAATAACGATTACGGTTGATCAAATTGAGTGTTTTATTTCATCTAAAATTGTAGCATGCTCAAAATCTCTCCAAACTGGTTCCAGTACGTAGCCTACGACCAAATGATCCAAACAAATCCTGTATTATTGAATTTCGAAAACGTATGCATAAGTTATGGGTTTTACAAATTTATACGCTATTAAATTGAATTTTAAACCTAATAATATATTAGAAATGGGCCTCACCATTGATTTATATAACCCATGCCTATTCAAAGGCCCACCCCATTGTGACAACAAGGAATTTCACTCGATCCGAATCGATCGTTAAACCGACCCAGACCGTTCGAAACCCCTGATTGTTTTGAGAACAAGCCACATCAGAATTCAAACAGAAGAACATTTCATTGCTTATTACAACAATTCCATTAGAATATAAGAATATTACAGAGTATAAATAAATATTACACAGAAAATATCAGAGATTTAAATTACAGTTAAATACATCGCAGTGGAAAAATAATACAAAGCACACTGAAAACAGATACACGGATACAGAGCTTCCTGAATACCGCTTCAGCTGTAAATCAGGATCCTGTGAATATAAATCTGCCAAACTAGAACTACTAGCTGCCCGTGTCGAAAATAAGGGCACCCAGAGTTTAGGTTAAAACAATAAACTCCAGGTCAGTCATGTGACTGGTGTGAGAACTAAAACAGTTATTAATCTTTATTTTAAAGTTAGGTAAATCAAGGGACCACGTCGTATAACATGGAATGGGTTTCCTCCCAAGAGTACCAGTGCATAAAACAACAACGCATTGCTAAATAAAGAATAATGAAGCTATTATAAGACCCAGGTCCCTTCACACAATGCAACACAAGCCGGAGGATAGAGTTTTACCTTATAATAGCCAAAGAATGCTTGATATGCTAAATTTCATGTTTTATTATTACTATTAGTGTATAGTGTCAAAACAATTTCAATCATAAGTATCAATCATAGACGGCATAAGTACCCTATACCACTATGTCGCCATATATATAGGTTCTACAATCAAAACCGCAAAGTCACGTATTGGAAATTGGATTTCCATCTGTGAACCGAGGCCAGGGATCATCGTCACCGCTTCGAGACTGTCTAGCCTGAGTCTCAGGCAAGTACTCAGTCAAGCCTTTGGATCGTCAGGGCCGGTCCACCGATGTGGATTAAAATGCCTGAACACTGCGTTTCCCCGCCCTTTGGGGCGTAAATGAGTCCTATGACTCCATCGGCTCCACATAGCCACCGATATATCCGAGGCGCCTCGCAATCCAACAACCACACAGGTGAAAATAATATAAATGTCAGGGCTGGTAGGTCACTGACACCACCCTAGCTAGAAGGAAACGCATGCCCTCCCTGAGGTCCTCTCCCATTTCTGGTTCATAACAGGGGTGTGAGGCTTGCGAATTAACGCTACACAAAGCTATGCCACACATGCCGTGCTTTGATCATCAACCACAAGACTTTGCTTTTCAATGAAAGCCTTGATCATTTTCCACTTCGGCATGCCACACAGGCAATTCACTCCATGCGATTGATATCAATCAATATATAACCTCTGAGCTCTCAGAGAAAGGCGTTAAGCAAGAGAATAAATTCTCCACCGCCAAACAGATATATATTTAATAGAAATCAATCACACAGAATAAAATCCAATGTCAGACACACAGTCCATTTACAAGTTCGTTCTGGGTCTGAACGAAACCGGAGGCACCTTGTATGCAACAACCCGGAAAATCTGAGCCAATTTAAAATATTTAATTTGGCTATTTTAGTGGATTTTAAATATTTAAAATAAATACGTTAAATAATAACGACGAAAAGTATCTTTGAATCGATTTTGAAAGTAAATATATTTATTTTAAATTATAAACAAGGCCTGAAATGGTGCGGCAGTTTCAAAATTTCAATTCAAACTTTGACTGACTGTACCGGGTGCAAAATAAAACGAATTTAGTGAAACCAAAAATATTTAAATATGTTAGTGAATATCTTTCTAACGAATTTAAAAAATCGAAGTTTCATAGCGAAAGTCAAAAGTTATGGCCAAATGAATTTTCAGAAAGGTCGCTATAGAGAATATATCGCCCTTGAAAATAGACATTTTGAAAACGACCTCGGAATTCGATAAAACCACTTTTGTTGCATCCGGGATATGAAATTATTGCTAGGTTTCAAAATTCATAATTTTTAAAGTCAATATGTGAGCGTGGCGAAGGAAAATGTGTTTTGGTTAATTACAGTTAAATTGGATCGACCAAAAAATGACCATTTTTCAAACGGTCTCAGAATTCGACAGAACTAGTTTTGTTGGGACCGTTTCGTCAAAACATAGCTAGATTTATTTTTCGGGAATTTTTAGAATCAGTATGTGGCCCCGGCAAATTGTAATGTACGTTCAAATTAAATATTGAATGTTTTATATTTTAATTTGAAGAGAAGCTGACTGAGACAGTCGAATGGGACTTCGAAACATATCCATTGTGTTTGGAATGGGGGTATTTAGCTAGCGACGATAGTCGTTGGGTTTGGATTGGAGTTCGTAGGAGATAAGGGGTATTTTATAAATTTAAAAATATATAAATAAATAAATAAATCTCATTGTCCAGTCAACCTTCTCTCTCCCCGCTTTCTCTCTCTCCCTCCCCCGATCGATGACGAAACTCGTTCCTCCCTTCCCGGCCATTTTCTGATCAAACCACGCATCGATAGCTTTCGACCAGTTGAGCTTTTTGAAGAGCTTTCCTTAAGCTTCAAATCCATACCTGTTGCACCTCCCCTTGTCTCTCCATCGCCGAGAACCATCGCCCTGAAGTGCCACCGCCTCGTCGGGAATTGCGCCTCTGCCTGGACTTCGAGTTCAACGTGGTGCACCTCGCCGGGATCCCCTCTCGAAGCCCTACAACGTGGCATCGTCTGATCTTGGCTAAACTACACGGATTTGGAGAAGTCTTTCAACCTATTTTTGAACAAAACAGTGAAGGTAACGACCTATATTTTATTCTATAGTTTATAGCACTTTAAAGCGCTACGGTTTTTGATTTCACTGTAAAAATCATATCTTTTTCGTTTGTGGTTGAAATCCAGTGAAACAAGAGACAGTGGACTCATGTGGACGTCTTCTACATTCTAGAAGAGACTGCATATTTTTCCGAGCCTTCTGCTATTTTTGAAGGAGTGGAACCCAAGGTGAGATTTCTAATTTATAAATGATATGGAAAACAACGATGTATAAATTATATAGTCGATATATGAGTTATATAAGCGTTGTACACCTCATGTATAAACGTTGTATAAGTTGTACGTTCGATATATAAGTTATATATGCGTTGTAAAAAATTATATATGTGTTGAAATAAATTGAAATAATATTGAAATGAAATTGAAATATAGTTATATACGTATATATATATATATACTCCCCTCGTCCACAGACCATGACTATATATATTGGTTGTGATATTGTTTGGATTATTGGTTGATGTGAAATTTGGTGAATATCATGAATGGTTGATTTGAAATGATTGATTGTGATTGAAATCCCAATAGGATTAGTATATAGGAAAAATTCGCCTGCGTACGAACTAGATATTGAAAATCCCCATTGTTAAAAACCGCGAGGTTTTAAGGTAGAGCGAGGAGCCGTACTAGGGACGGTGCCGGTTTTAACTACCCTGCCGTTATGCTGCCGAAATTTTAGATAATATTCATGTGTTAGAATTATTTTCATGTGTTGAAACTATATTCGTGTGTTGAATAGAAGTTCATGTATTGAATAGAAATTCATGTGTTGAATGAGTTCATGTGTTAACTAAATTGTTTTACAATAGAAATCACATTTTTATTATATGCATAGCCTATATAAAATATTAGTATTTTAAATAAAAAAATTTAACACCAAAAATAACATTTTTACCTTATGTATAGACTATATAAAACAATCATGTTTTGAAATAAATTGTTTTACAATAAAAATCACATTTTTATTATATATATCAACTATAGAAAATATTCATGTGTTGAATAAAGGACTAGAACGATAAAAATCATATTTTATCGTATGTGTGAAGTCGAAAACGTTCATGTGTTGAATATATAGATTGAACAATAAAATCTACATTTTTATTGTAAATATGAAGTGCTAAAAATATTCATGTGTGGAATAAATATTTTTGATGATAAAAATATCATTTTTATCAAATATATAAAGTGGATATAGTTTTGAAATCGAAGAAAGAATTATATATATATATAATTAAAATAAATCGAATAACGAAGCTGCAGTTCGTGTTTTGAAACCGTGATTTCAAACGATTAGTTCAAGAGATCCGACCATCGGATTTTCCCGAAACCGAAACCTTTGGGCTCGCCTTGGAAATATCTTTCCAACGGCACCAACGTTGTGAAGATCCAACGGTTGGATTGTCTGAAATGTTTAATTGAAATCTAAAGAAAAACACCGCTAGAATCGATTATATTTATATATATATATATAATTAAATTAAATCGAATAACGACGCTGCAGTTCGTATTTTGAAATTGTAACTTCAAACGATTAGTGCGGGAGATCTGACCGTCAGATTTTCCCGAAACTGAAACCGTTGGATTCGTTTTGAAAAGGTCTTTCTAATGATATAAAATTTGTGAAGATCCAACAGTTAGATTTTCAGATATGTGTAAATCAAATCTGAAGAAAAACAGCGCCACGGCCACGTTATGGCCTGAAGCGTCGTTTGAATGAATTGGCTATGTTTAAATAAATAAAAATAGCGATAAATCGTGATAAAATATTATAAACGATATGGAATGGAAATAAACCGAATTTGCTCGGTTTATGTGATATTTGATGGTTGAATGTGTTTGGTGTGAAAATTACATTAAAGAACAGAATTAGTGATATCGAATAATTTAACCATTGAAATGAATTGATTTGAAATTCTAAAAAAATACGTGAATTATTTTAAAAGGCCAAGTTGATTCTCATTTCAAATAATTGATCGATGAGTGAAAGTAGAAGATATGAAGACGGTGCATGACCGATGATCTTCACGTCGAATGGAGGTGTGCTACTGATGCTCATGATAGGAGTAGCTACCTTGACGAGGCTTAAGTGGTAGCCACCCGGACGTACTTGTTGATTGTATAGATATGAGAGGTATTGATTGCCTCCGGTTTCGTTCAGACCCAGAACGAACGTGTAAATGGAATGTGTGTCTGACATTGGATTTTATTCTGTGCTGATTGATCTTTATTAAATATATATCTGTTTGGCGGCGGAGAATTCATTCTCTTGCTTAACACTCTTCTCTGAGACGTACGAGCTCAGAGGTTATATATCGATAGAAATCAGTCGCATGGAGTGAATTGCCTGTGTGGCATGCCTAAAAGGCAGATGATGAAGGCTTCTGTTGAAAAAGCAAAGTCTTGTGGTTGATGATCAAAGCACGGCCTGTGTGGCATAGCTTTGTGTATAGCGTTGTTTCGCGAGCCTCACACCCCGGTATGAGCCAGAAACGGGAGAGGACATCAGGGAGGACATGCGTTTCCTTCTAGTTAGGAGTGGTGCTTTTGGTTTTGCACGCCCGAGTATTTTACTTATGTGGATGATGGAAAGCGAGGCCTTGGTTTTTCTTCGGTCTCTTCGGAGGCGATGGTGTTGTCAGATATGACCGGTTTACGCCCCATAGGGCGGGGAAACGCAGTGTTCAGAAATTTTAATCCACATCGGTGGACCGGCCCTGACGATCCAAGGGCCCACCTGTGTCTAGGTCCTGAGACATGGGCTAGATTGTCTCGAAACGGTAAGGACTATCTTTTGCCTTGGTTCATGGTGGAAATCCAATTTCCAAATACGACATCGTGCGGTTTTGATTGTGTATATATATGACGACATGATATATGGTACCCATGCCATCTATGATTGATAGTTATGATTGAAATTGTTTTTGAAACATATATACTCTAGCAATAATTATAAATGATTTGTTTTGCTCGTATCAAGCACATTTTGGCCATTATAAGGTAAAACTCTATCCTCCGGTTTGTGTTGCATTGTGTGATGGGAACTGAGTCTTATAATGACTTCATTTTTATAAAAAGAATTGTGATGTTTAAAGGATTTACTTGTTTTAAAGCACTGGCAATCCAATTGAGTAAACCCGTTCCGCGAAAGTGGCGTGGTCCTGTGATTAGCCATATTGTAAGATGTGTTAAGTAGATTTCTCATACCAGTCCCATGACTGGCTCGTAGTTTGTTTCACTTGCAAACTCGGGTGCCCCTTTTCTACACGGGCAGCCTTGTATTCAGGTTTTAGCAGGCTCTTTCTGGATAGCTGGAGTTGAAGATGGATTCTATCATTTATCTCTTTTTATGCTGTTCAGCTCCTATTGTACATATTATGTTTTCTTTTCCGCTGTAGACATTTATGTATAGCTGAACTGTATTTGTACTAAGTATGATCCTATATACTGTGTAACTCTGATGATTATATTTATCCAATGTACTCTATTGCACATTATCTGGTGTATTTATTTATTTCTGTTTCGCTATTATTTGTTTATGTGTTATATTCCAAAGATGACCCTTGCACCGTCTTATCGGGGGTTTAGGGTCATCACATTGTACCTCACATATCCATCGATCTCTAAGTACGTATGGACGATCACCAACTGATTCCCTCCTCTTGGGTGTACAGCCCTATCAAGATCACCATAATCATCCAAACGATGTGAAGACCTCCGGTCTTCGACCACCGTCTTCATCCTCGACACATCGTCGAACCAGTTATTCAGAACGGGATAAACCCGGTCTTTCTGAATAACTCGCGTATATAACAAACAAGTGTTACACAAACACAACATACGCCTCATTCCAATTCAGAATATTCTTTTATTCAAATATTCTTATATTTGGGAAAGGTTCCCATTAATTTTATCAAAGATAAATTCTCTAAATTTATTCTTTAATCTTCTTTTGAATATAAGTTCAAACCAAATTATGGTTTATCCAAACTAGTTGGGATTAACGAACCTTACTGAAGTAATCATTTGTTTTAATTTCCCAATCCCAACCTATTCATTCCATGAAGTAAAACTGGTAATACTTCATATCCAACACCACGGTGTTATCGGTAAATTCGATTACTGTAATGACCCACATTTTTAGCTGTTGAATAATTAATTAATTTAATTATTTAAATATCGTTTTGACGATATCAATGACCTGAATTAAATAATATTGAATATTTAATTAATATTTACAATGAATGATAAATTATAAATTATAAATATCGAAATAGTCATAAATAGTAGAATTCACAATAGAGAGTGAATTGAATAGTATACGAGATGTGGTTGAGTTTCGATTCGAAATATAATAACGAATATATTGAATCGACAACAGTTGAACGTATAGTTTATAATACATTTATAAAAGAGCTTGAAATGGCGCTGCAGTTCGCGATTTGGCGATTTGAACTTCAACTGGATGTACAGGATTCGTTTTAAGTTGGATTTCTGTGAAACAAGAAACGTGTGGAGCTGGTGGAGTATATCTTTCTAGTGGAAGAGAAAAATCGGGATTTCGTCGTGTAGATTTTGTGATATGTCCAAATCAAATTTTAGAAAAGTCGTTGTGGAATTCCTTTATAATTTGTGACGCTTTATTTACGTTATAAAAGGATTTTCGATATAAACTGAATATCGATAAATCTAAAATCTGAAATATCAAACTGTAAATTCTGGTATAATATTCTGGAGCTGTACGATATCATATGTGAAGATATACGATAATATAGATTTATTATATTTAATTTAACTATATTTAAATATATTTATATATTTAAATGGGTCATCCAGAGCTTTAAAAATAGCCGGTTTTGCAAACGAAGTCGGAATTCGACGAAACCAGTTTTGTTGAATCCGCAATATCAAATAGTTGTTAGATTTCCAGTTTCGTGATTTTTAGAGTCACTGTGTGGCCGTACGGATTTTTAGAGTGTAAAACAATCAGTATTTTGACGGTTAAAAATACGCTATGTGAGCATACAAAGTCGGAATTCGACGAAACCAGTTTCGTTGGGACCGTAATGTCGAATTGTAGCTGCATGTCCAGTTTGGTGATTTTTGGGTATCGTGTGTGATCAAAGGAATTTTTAGAAGGCGAATATTGGCAGCGTTACAATATAATTGAATATTTATAATGAAAATATCTCCTCCCCTAACTCTATAAATACCCATTACCTCCTCCAAACCCTTAGAAAATTTCCCTGAAGTCAAACACTCAGCCGTCAGTTCCTTTCTCTTCTAAAAAAATGAATCGTGACTTCTCAAAATCAAAAGAAAATGAAAATAAATTCGAAATAAAATCCAATAAATTCAAAGTTGGGTTGTTTGAATTCGTATGAGAAGTAGCTTCATCTGGGTACCACTTTTATTCAGTTCGATGTCAGCTCGGTGGTTCCACGGATTTTCCGCAGTACCTAGGATTAAGGGGATTTGGGTTTTGAAGCATTCGAACTTGTCTTGGCTGCCACGAGCTCCGATCTGAAGGTTGGGAGAAGCAATCGAAGTTACTGGAAGTTCGGTTGTGGGTCTTTTAGTGAAGCTCGGTTCAAGGTTCTGTCGAAGGGCTCCTGTAGCCAAACGTTGGAAGTTGAAGTCGCATGTGTGGTCGGTGGTGCGAGGGGTACTGTTATCGGTCATTTTGGGATATTGGAGTGCGAGCTGCTCCTATGACAGTGAGAAGAGGAGGATGGGATTTAAGTATAAGGGGAGATATTTAGATGAGGTAAATTTCTGTTATTTGGGTTGATTTTCGGTGGAGTATGGGATGTCGTTGAGCACCTGGAAGTCGGCCATGGAACTGTAAATGGTCGTCATGATTTTGGTTGTGTTCGAAGTGAGGATGGGTGTACAGTTGTATGGAGTTGTGATGAAGAATGAAATGGTGATGAGTTCGAACTGTGTGAAGATGGAGCAGCAGTTTTCTGTGAGGATGGAGTATGAAATCATGGTTCACTGGAGGGGTGATGTCTGGGTGCGAAGTAAAGTGATGACAGTGTTTGTAGCAGGGACGTTTGCAGTGTGCTCAAGAAGAGGAAAAAAATGGAAGTGTTGTCTGCGAATGTATGTGATGAAGCAAGCAGGAAAAATGTTTGTGAAGGAATTTGTTCAAGTAGGAATGGGCCAGAAAGAAACTAAAGGTTAAAGCAAAATTTTTATAAAATTAAATTTAAATTAGTTTCAATTTAAATTTGTACAAACCTGTATAATGTATAACTTATGCATACATGATCAGAATTCCGTGAAACTAGATCCGACAGGATCGTACGGACGGGAGCAACACAATGAGACTGACCGGGAGAGAAACAAAGCTCGTTACAATTTATGGCAAAATAAATTGTCTGTCTGAATCAAAGACAGTTAATCGTTTTTAACGATAACAGTCCAATGTGAGTAAAACTCACCAACTTTGTCCAGTTCTATTTTTACAACGTATTCTTAGAACTGTTAAATATTGTTTGTTTGATTGTGTGTTGACTGTTTGATTGAACTGCTAGTCAGTTAGTGAATATTATATATATATATATATATATATATAAACAGTTTAATAGTTATATATTGATTCTGTTAACAGAATATTTCATATTTAACTGGAAGTGATGTTGATTATATTGTGTAACATCTGTGGATGCAGGGAAACAGGTTGGAGGAATCTGACTGGATCCCTCAACAGTTATTTTATTGTTTTTCATATATTGTTATATGATGTGATATAAAATCTGTGGGTGATTATATGTGCTTGGACGATATTGAACATCGCGATTTGATATGATTGAATACCCTAACATACCGAAATGTTGATAAGGGGATTTTCAAAGTGATACTGAAAATAGAATATTCATAAAATGGAATATTTATAAAGTGGAATATTTATAAATAAGAAATGTTTATAAATTGGAATATTTATAAGTAGGAGATATTCAAAAAAGGAAATAATTACAAACCATTTTCTTTTTGAATGGAAAGGCCTATGTGGCGGGTTTGGGGGTTTTCCCGATGCTCCCGTTACAAAGGAGGTTATGGCGAATTTTTCAGAGAATTTAAGGAGTTAGAATATTTCAAGAATAAATTTGAAAAGAGAAATATTTGTAAAACATTTACAAATAGAATAGAAAGAGGAATATTTGTAAAATCATTTACAAATAAAATTGAAAAGGAAATCATTTGTAAAGTGAAGAACCGTTACTAAAAGTAAATCTTTATAAATGAATAAACGTTGTTAAAAAGGAAATCCTTTTGAATGGATAAACGTAATTAGAAAGGAGTTAATCGAATATGGTATTCGAAAGTAAGTTAATCGAATTTGGTATTCGAAAATTAGTTAATCGAGTATGTTATTCGAAAGGGGGTTAGTCGAGTTAGAGTTAACCAGTTAGAGTTAATCAGTTAGAGTTAACCAATTAGAGCTAATCAGATAGAGTTAATCAAATAAGTGTTAATCCAAATGAGTTGCCATTTCGTACGACTGCTAGCGTAATTCGCAGGGCTGTAAATAGCCTACGGCGGTCGGATGTTTCCTGAGGGAATCAGGCGTAACCATTGTGATAGCTAAGATCTAGAGTCAAGCGAATGGAGTTAAATAGAGTTATCGAATATTAGTTATTCGAATAGAGTTAAACGGAGTTAAATAGAGTTAATCGAATTAGTTATTCAAATAGAGTTAAATAAATAAGAGTGATTCTAATTAGTTATTCGAATAGAGTTAAACACAAAGGAGTTATCGATTTGTTAAATCGAAAGGGAATATTTTCGAATATCTTTTATTCGAGAGGAGATTTTCGAATATAGTTTATTCGAAGGAGTTATCGATTATTAGTTAATCGAAGTGAGTTATAGAATATTAGTTAAATCGAAGGAGTTATCAAATATAGTTTATTCGAATAGAGTTAGAGGAGTTATCGAATATAGTTTATTCGACAGGAGTTAAGTGAATTGGTTAAGTTAACCAAAGTGAATTAGTCGAGTTAATCAAAGTGATTAGTTCAGTTAATCGAGATAAGTAAATCAAGTTAGGTTAATCGAGTTGAATTAGTCAGTCGAGTTAATAAATTGAGTTAGTCAAACCAAGTAACACCAGTTAGAGTAAATTAATTAAGGTTGACCAGTTAGAGTTGATCGGTTAGAATTAACCAGTTAGAGTTAATCAATCAGAGTTAATCAAATAGAGTTAAGTAAAATTAGAACTGACTAGAGATTAGTAAATTGAATGGTTTTCTAAGTTTCTATCTGATGTTGGTTTCGACCTTTGGGATTTATACTTAGGGAATTGTTCTCATACTAGTTTACAGTCAGGAACTGATAGTTGGGGAAGAGTAGGGATTTGTAAATAAGCAGATGGAAACGTTTTCCAGTATTAATAACTTATATTTTCTAAACATAGAAAATAAGGCAATGTGAATATATATATATAGATATATGTTGATGATTGATCGATATAATTTCCATTTGGGAATAATATCGTTGTTTGCACACTTGTTGTCTTTGATAGTTAACTCACAGACTATCGAAGTTTTGACCATTTTAACGTTGTTAATATGGAGAGACCGGTTGGATTATTATCCAAAGAACCACTCTGTATTGGCATAAGCGTTGCGAATCATATATGCCAAAGATAATTGAAGACGGAGTAAAGTGCAAGGGTTGTTGTATAAGTCTTAGATAACAGTGACTAAGATGGATATACTGAATAGTGCCTTCGGTTTGTCCAGTCCCAGGACAACTTGTATGGACGAAGGTCTGACAGAGTATATCCAATGAATTGCGTAAGTTGATCTGTTCAAACGTATTCATGTTTGGTGGCAGAGGAATTCGTTTCTCTAAGCTGTATACCCGTGTTATTTTTGGATAAATCAATTTGTGATTTGGAGAGTATGACGATGTGACATTCTAAGTGAATGAGGATGACTTGTGTTGATGAATGTCTGACAGAGTATTTCCAGAAAGGTCACGTACATTGATTTCTTCAACTATACCAAGAGTGGAAGCGGAGAAGGAAACTTCTTTAGCTAACACGTAACGTACTGTTGTAGATGCCAATTAGTGATTTTCGATGGATCTGACAATGTGGCATTCGAAGTGAATCTGATGTAATGATAAAGCGTAGCTTCTAGCCTCATCAACCGGTAAATGACAGAAATCGGGCAGGCAGCATGGCTAAGTCGGTCGTACCGAAGTAGGGTGTATAATCACCTATCTAGAGAATATTCATTTGTTTCTTAAATCGATCAATGTTGTCCCATATATATACGGGAACGATTGCTGATCCCAACCGTTGGTGATATACATTCGATACACTCAAGCAAAATGAGTGGTCGGTCATGTGTGGTTGAGTTACAAGATGTTCTTGTTGAACTCCAGTGTATCGTTCCTAGAGTACACTGATCGGAAGGTGGTTCCATACCTTGTCATAGTTGGAAATCCATTATCCAATACGTGCTTGCGATTTTGATTGTATACTATATATGTAGAACGTGAGATGAAAGCGTTTCTGCTAGTTGATATCTATTTGTACATAGACATTATTATAATATCAAAAGGTTTTTGATATAAAGATATTTTGGATTCTCATAAGGGAAAAACCCGTTCCGTTCTGCGGCGTGGTCTTATGAGATATCGTTTACTTGTTCATATACCTGTTTAAACTGTTTTACTCACACCATTCCCATGACTGACCCGGAGTTTACTTTGTTGTTTTCCCTAAACTCTTGGGTGCCTAAATTTGTACGGGCAGTCAAGTAGTCCGGATTTACAGATATACTTGAAGAGTTGGAGCAGGAGACTTCTGGATCATATAGCTATAGTTTATTTCCGCTATGTTGTAAGTGCTGTACTCTGATAAGTGCTATTGTATACATAATTGTTATATTTCAAAGTTATGTTATCTATTATATGTTATTCATTCCGCTGTGAGGTTCGTGTTACTCTGATGTTGTGTTCTTCTTCTTCTTCTATTCTAAGTTTCTATCTTATCTATTCTCACCTTCTAATTTCTTTCATTATTTACCGGGATTTTTCGATGTTTTGGTTATCGACATCGAGCTTATGTCGATAACCAAAGTCGCTCAAAATCCGGGTTGTTACAATTACCATTTCACGTTCAGATCTAATTAAAGATTTAACTATCGCCTAGAGCAAAACCGGTGATACTCCATTCTCGACCATTTCAATCTAATTAAAGATTCATCAAAACTTCACTTGGTTTTAATCTTCCCAAAAAATCAATATCAATGATTATTTAACTTGGGAAATCATGTCCTGTCTTTAACTGGGTTAAAGAACCAATATCAGTTAAAACACGGTTCACGATCAACCTAAAAGCACATTCTATTCCATCAGCCTTTAACCGTAAATTAGCAAGTGAACAATTCCCTAAGTAACAACCCCAAAGGCCGAAACCAACATCAGATCAATACCCAAGAAATCATTTAACTTAACTAATCTTCAGTTAGTTTCTGATTTTCTTAACTCCGTTGGGTCTAAGAACAGTATTATTGAAGATACCATTCACGACAACCCAAAATCACATTCCATTAATTGTCGGGTTAAAGAACAAGTGTTATTTAAAACACCGTTCACGATAAACCTAATAATCAATTCAAATTCAATTCCAGTTAAATACCATTTAATTGGTATACTTCATTAAATCTAAATAAAAAGACTTAAGCTTTTTCTCAACTGGTTTTAAGAACAGTGTAATTAAAGACACCATTCACAACAAACCCAAATCCCATTTGATATTAAATACAAGGCTCTGAATAGAAAATATATCGGCTTATATTCAATATCAAATTCTACGACCAACAAATATCGTATTGGAAATAACGATATAAATATATCTTTCACATTTCCATAACAATATCTGTATAATCACGAAATCCAACATCGAAATATTCCAAAGACAATTTCGATTCAAATCCATTTTGTGACGGCCCGCCCCGCACCAACCGATATTTACTCCAAAAGTGAGCTGTACACATGTCCAGTCAGCATGGGACGGGTCATCAGAAGAAGAGGGAAGAAGGAAATGAACTAACAAGGAACCTGTAAAATGTCTCACAGCGCATGGAACAAAATATAATAACAACGTACTTGACATAAAACAGGTGAGACAGTGCATAGCTGAAAACAAACTAATATAGCAGCGGAAAATCCAAGTACAGCTTATGATCCAAAGCTAACATTATTACAACTTTTCAAACTGTCTCAATAAGCAAAAGTAAGATAAAGGAGGTACACTACTAATACCCAAGTAGCGACCACCAACGACACAGGGAGAATATCTATATATCATACGTGGAAGCCTCCTGCTCGCCTCCGAATCAGCTACTCACGCATCACCAGCTAACCTGTCTCTAGTCTGCTCGTGTGAGCACCCAGAGTAATAAGAGGAGACATAAAACTCTGGGTCAGACATAAAGCCTGGTATGAGCGATAAGCATCTAAACAGAACAATAACAGGTAGACTAAAACATACGTGAACCTGTAACCAAAGAGTTAGCACTACATACTGTACAACACTTTAAGGTGCCATTTCAAATAGTGCAAAGATAACGGGGGTGGGGGTGTGCATGTCATAGTAATGGCAAACAATCAAGCATAACAACCATCCTCACATCTCTCACTCAGTGCGTAAAGCATACGATATTCACCACTTCGATCACCCAACATACCCTGCTATGATCACTTTGCCCCATGAAGTCATAAATGGCTTCACTGCACTGATACATAGCCACTAATCCTTTGCTATGTCCACTTTGCCCCCATCGAATCACAATGACCCCACTGCACTGGCTCATAGCCTCACTAATCCTATACTATGTCCACTCTTCCCCATGGAGTCACAATGACCCCACTGCACTGGCTCATAGTCTTACTACGCATCACTTTGCCCCTCGAGTCAATGACTCTACTGCACTGATAACGTAGTCTTGCTACCATCACCTTGCCCCTCGAGTCATAGTGACTCTACTGCACTGATAAGTAGCCCATCATCCATTCTCAGTGGTGAATCGAAGTTATGAACGTCGACAACTCCTTAGCACACGTCCCGCAGCAAAGCCCAACCATGAAGTGAACTCATTGGTTCCTAATTGGATCCTGAGCTCTAACTTCCATTTGGACTACCTTTGCATCTCGGGTTATTGGTCATCACCGGATCGGTTCGGATCCCCTCTTAGCCATCAGTTCGGTTCGGATTGGAGTGCTCCTCCTTCGCTGGATCGGATCGGGTCAGGTCTCCACGTCCAGTCACCATCATCGGTTCGGGTTGAAATCCTCCAATCTGCCACGGTTCGGATCGGCTTCTTCTGATCAACTTGGGTCGGGTCGTAGTCTCCAAGCCTCGCCGTAGCACTTCAGTTCAGATCGGGGTACCAGGGAGGATCGGGTCGGAGAACACCAGGCGGTTCAGATCAGATGATGCATGCCACGATGAGAGCGAATAGATCGAGGAATGAAGTATGGGAGCGGATCGGGTCCTCCCTCCGTTCCGATCCGGATCGGTCTATTCTCTGCACTTTTCCAGCAAGCAGTTTTACGCCACTCGATGGCGTTTTCGACTATTCCAACTATTCTAATCAATCACAAAGCATACCATACAGTCATAGCAACATAGGGAATCAATCACAAACATCAAAACAACAAAATGATAGGTTAAAATGGATCAAACATGGCCAAAACCCCATATTTTCCCTTAAGCATGTTTAGGTGAAACTAATGATGTGATTAGCAAAACTTAACCAAAGTAACCCAAATTCATATCAAAGGTCTAAAACATCATTTCGGGTTTTATAAATATTTTTCCATAATTTTATCATGTTTAAATTCGCTAATTAACACTAATTACCCTTAATTAGCCATAATTAGTGAGGAACTATGCAAATCACTCACCTTAGTCATAAATAAACTAAGATCTGAAATAAATCTTTGATTTGATGCGAATCCCAATGCTAAACAACAGCTCCAATGTTGATTTGGTGTAGATCTCCCTTGAGTTGATGTTTCTAAGCTTAATCCTTGATTAGAAGATGATTTGGAGGTGATTTTAGAGGTTGGAGGCCATTTTTTGGGTTTCTAAGAGGTAAGTAGAGGCTAGAAAACTGAAATGGAATGATTCTCTAACTCCTTTCAGCCTTCCCATAACCCTAATCCCGAAATGGGTTATGGGCCCATTCACTAATTACCCTATTTGGCCTGGTTAAGCAGTTTTTCACCTTCCAAACCTTATTTCAGTCATATCTCCCAAACGATAAGTCCGTTTTTGACATGTGACCACTCTACGGAAAGGTAAACTATCAAACGAATCTAATGGAAGTGGTTTCAGGTCAAAATTCCTTTCCAATCAAAAGGTATGGTCAAAACAAGATCAGCTAGGGGCATAATGGTCATTTAAAAATCGACAAAAATCATGAACATGGGAAATGAGTCAAATGGTTGTTTCCCAAAGTTACATGACCATACAACCTCATATGGGAAAGAAATAAACATTCTACAATCCTTCGATGCGTAGAATGCGGGTTGTTACATTCTCCTCCCCCCCCCCCCCTAAGAAATTTCGCCCCCGAAATTCCCTAACCAAAACATACAAAGGGTGTCGCATGCCTATCAACCATAAAACAATAACCAAACATGCAAACCAAGCAAGACAAGTCTATCCTAGCATGAGGAATAACTAAATTACAAAGTAGATCTTACCAGGCAAAGAGTTCTGGATACGTCTCTCTAATGCTCTCCTCTGTCTCCCAAGTACGGTCATTCTCGTCATCGCCCCACTGAACCTTGACTAGTCTCACCGCCTTCCTTCGAAGTTGCTTCGTATCGTGCTCGACAATACGGATCGGCTTGAGGTTCCCAACCGCCTCAGGTTCTACTTCGAAGTCCTCTAACTGATCAGGTGAAATAGTCATATCTGGATCATGAACGAACTTTCTTAGTTGGCAAACATGAAATACGTTGTGAACTCCCGCCATCTTCTCTGGTAAGCCAACTCTATATGCCAAATTCCCGACTAGTTCAAGAACAGGGAATGGGCCAACAAATCTTGGTGCCAATTTGCCTCTCCTGCCAAATCGTATCACGCTCTTCAACGGAGAAATCTTGATAAACACCAAGTCACCAACGGAGAATTTTAAGTCTCTTCTCCTTTTATCAGCATAACTCTTCTGCCTATCTTGGGCAGCTTTCATTCGTTATTGAATGATCTTAATCTTATCCGAAGTTTCCCTCACCACATCTGGTCCAAGCATAAACTTCTCGCCAATCTCTATCCAACATGATGGTGAGTTGCATGGTCTTCCATACAAAGCTTCATATGGAGCCATACCGATACTGGATTGGTAGCTATTATTATATACAAACTCTACTAGCTGCAAATGGTCATCCCATGATCCACCAAAATCCAATATACATGCTCTCAAGAGATCTTCCAATATACGATTCACCCTCTCCGTCTGATCGTCGGTCTGAGGATGATATGCGGTACTGAGATGTAATTCTGACCCTAGAGCCTCTTGTAAGTTCTTCCAAAACCCACTAGTGAACAACGGGTCTCGGTCACTCACAATCCTTTTAGGTACTCCATGAAATCTCACTACCCACTTCATATACAATTCTGCTAACTTAGCTGCCGTTCTGGTCGATTGGACTAGTATAAATCTTGCACTCTTAGTCAATCGATCCACAATTAACCAAATGCTATCATATCCCGATCTAGTCCTTGGTAAACCATCGATGAAATCCATCGAGACTTGCTCCTATTTCCATTCGAGAATTTCTAATGGTTGCAAAAAACCACTAGGCTTCTTTTGCTCGGCTTTAACTAGCTGACAATTCATGCATTTGGATATACTCTTTTCATCCCTTCCTAGTAGTAAGTCTGCTTCATGTCTCGATACATCTTATTACCACCGGGATGTATAGTCACTTTTGAGTGATGACATTCTCTAAGCACTTCATCTCTCAAACCATTCACGTTGGGTACAACTAGTCTTCCATTCTTTCTAAGCCATCCATCTTGATCCAGCCCATACAAATTCATCTCTTCACCGTTGGTGTTCATCTCTAACCTAGAGATGATTTCCAATAGATTAGGATCGTCCCGCTGGATGGAACCAATCCGCTCTATCAAAGTGGGTCTGATCGTCAAACTAGCTAGCATGTATGGATCTAATTCGCACTTTGATCTGAAATCAAACCCCGCGATATACTCCAGTTGCTTCCATTCAAGAAACATAGCCCCTAAACTGGCATGTCTCCTACTCAAGGCATCGGCTACCGCATTACCTTTCCCAGGTGTGTACGTGATATCAAAATCATACGAAGCCAAGAACTCTAACCATCTCTGCTGACGGAGATTCAGATCTTTCTGAGAGAAGAGATACTTCAACGATTTATGATCGGTAAACAACTCAAATCTTTCTCCCAAGAGATAGTGTCTCCACATCTTTAATGCAAACACAATCGCTGCCAGTTCCAAATCATGGGTAGGGTACTTTCTCTCATGCGGCTTTAGCTGCTGACTAGCATAAGCTTCAACCCTCCCTCCTTGCATCAGTACAGCACGTAGTCCGGTACCACAAGCATCCGTGTATACCGTCATCTCTTCATTCCCTCTAGGAATTACTAATACTGTCGCACGCGTCAACTTTTCTTTTAGACTCTTGAATGCATTCCCACACACTCCGTCCCAGACGAAGGACTGATTCTTCTTAGTCAACTGAGTCAATGGTGATGCTATCTTGGAGAAGTCTTGGATAAACTTACGATAATATCCAGCTAACCCCAAGAAACTTCTTACATCTGTTGCATTCTTGGGGCGTATGCCAATCCTGTACCATAGCCACCTTCGCAGGGTCCACGACAATACCATTCTCGTAAACAACATGGCCCAAGAATCTCACTTCCCTCCTCCAGAAATGACACATAGAGAATTTTGCTTTCAATTGGTGTTTCCTCAACACCTCCATCACTATCGTCAAGTGTCCCTTGTGTTCCTCGTCTGTCCTCGAGTAAACAAGGATATCGTCTACGAACACAAGAACAAACTTATTCAACTGATCTCCGAATACTCGATTCATAAGATCCACAAAGTAGGCTGGTGCATTGGTCAACCCAAATGGCATGACCAACCACTCATAGAATCCAGATGGCGTCCTAACTGCCGTTTTCGGAACACTCTCATCCGCTACTCGGAGCTGATGAAATCCTGTCGCGAGGTCCAACTGGGAGAACACTCTTGCTCCTTCCAGTTGATCAAACAAATCATCTATCCGCGGTAGAGGATACTTATTCTTCCTCGTTACCTTATTCAACTCACGATAGTCCACACACAAACGAAGGGAACCATCTGCCTTAGTGGCAAACACAACTGGTGCTCCCCACTCGGAGACACTTCTTCTAATAAATCCCTTCTTCAAAAGATTGCTGACTTGCACCCCGAGCTCTCGCTGCTCCCTTGGTGCCATACGACGAAGTGGCATCACTATAGGTCTGGCATCTTTCACTAAATCAATACAGAACTCAATCTCTTGGTGTGGTGGAAGCCCGGTCACGTCCTCGAAGACGTCCGGATACTAGCCAACCACGGGCACAACTGACAACTCATCATGCGGGATGTCGAGGGAATTTATAAAACTAGCCATTACCCCATCACTAGGTAGACTACCAAACACTACCCTCCGCCCATCATTCGCCCTAACTGTCACCAAAAAGCCCTCAAAGTCTACCACCACCCCGTATCTTTGGAGCCAATCGACCCCCAATACAATGCCATACACAGTAAAGCCCAAAACAAAGCAATCACAAACAAACATATATCCATGACTCGATAAGACCAAATTTCGGCAAATCATACTAAGGCTAGTCGAACCACTAATCGAGTTCGTCACAACCAATGGTCTATCGACTATCTCGGGTTCCAGTCCCAACCTATCTACCAGGTCACTAGATATGAAGGAACGGGAAGACCCAGTATCAAACAAAACTCGAACTGGTACATCATAAATAGAAAGCAAACCTTGAATAACGACATTCTTTCCTTTCTCCGCCGCAGTTGGGGCATTCGACGAAGAAGGAACATCATCAATAGCATATGATTTCACAATCTGCTTCTCCTTAAGAGGTTGCGGATACTTATCCTTATGATGTCCCACTTGGCCATAGTTATAGCACTTCCTATCCGCTGGCTTGGCCCGACATTCTTTAGCATAATGGCCCTTCTTACCACAGCTGAAGCACTCAACATCCTTCTTGTTCTTTTTTTGGCAACCCTTAGATTGGTCCTGCTTCCTCTTATTCTGAGAGCTATTCTTGCCTCCACCGCCTGCTTGCGGCTTCAGCCCTTCTGCAGATCACTACAACAAAACTGCTGTTTTATAGCGGCCTATAACCGCTATTAATAAGAAAGATAGCGGTTTCATAACTGTTGTATATGAACATGTTATTAAAAACTGCTAAACTTTTATAACGCTTTCAATGTTGTTATTAATGATACTCATTGACAGCGGTATTTGGCCGTTATGTTATATTATTATAGTAGCGCCTACTGACCGCTATAATACATCGAAATCTCATTCAAAGAGAAAATATTTATAACACAATGTTGCCGTTATAAAATATGTATTCAATAACAGATATTCAGTGTTATTAATAAACTTGTTATAGTGTTACTAACCCCTTTGACAGCTCAATATTGCCGCTATGCTTGATCAATACAATAACACATTTTAGCCGCTATGCCACATCAGAACAATAGCTCAAATTTACCGTTATTATACATCTAAATCTCAATAAATATGAGATTATTCATAGCGCAGGTTTACTGTTATAATAGCTCATGCATTTTAATAATAATAATCAAAATGAATATTCTTAACAAGTTAAAAGATGAACACAGAAAATATACTAATAGCAAATAAAGTATCAACTAACAAAAGAAATTCAATACATGAGTTAACACCTAATTCAGTACTAATGTCAACTTGAGTACACAAAATACATAACATAGTTTACAGTTCAGTTAACACACAAAAGACACCCTTCCATTGGTAATCGCAGCACCATCACCAAAGTCATTTCTTCTTTCCTCACCTGCAAATATAGAAATTGGTAGTAAGTTCACTGTAGTAAGTTCACTGCAGTAAGTGCACGACATGTTAAAAAGTTGCAAAAATTGGCAGTAAGTTTTGGCTGTATCATTTCTTATTTCGGCTGTATCATTTTGGTCCATTAGTATCTTTGTACAAAACCATCTAATGAAGAATATCTCAAATATTAAAAATTAGCTAGCTACAGCTGAAGCAAGAAACAAAAGTAACAAAAATGGTGGAAATATAAATGAAGATGACAAACCAAAAGGAAGATCTATGAGTGATGTACTTTTCCGATCAGAATTGAATAACGAAGAATTCCAGGAGGGTGATAGAGAAGACTCCAAATTTAAAGAAATGGAAGTCGATTTTGAAACATCAGTATTAGGTGACGAGGCCCGAGGGTCATGATACAAAATCTTTTGTACTTCATGTGCATGTGAATTTGAGATATCATAGGAGTGATGATTCAAACATAGATAGTTGCAGTACAAATGGTTCAGAAGGATCACCTTCATCATCTCAGCAAGGACATCTTCCTCCTCAGTCTGAATATGCCACTGATATGAAACAAAAATATGCTGGTCACTGCAATATTGGAATAGATATAAAGCAGGCTAGCTTTTTCGGGCAATAAGGAGAATTTGTGGCTAGTGGGAGTGATGATGGAAGATGGTTTATATAGGAGAAAACTATAGGGTGATTCATAGAAATGTTGACTGGGGATGAAGGTGTTGTAAACTGCATCCAGTGTCATCCATCTGATTGTGGCGTTGCAACTAGCGGAATTGACAGCACCATCAAGATGTGGAGCCCACATGCAAAGGTTCGCTTCATAGTTGCTGGAGGGGTTGCATGGCCAGAGACTCTTATGTACTTTGCATTATTGAGTTTAATCAACAAAAATTAAATTACGAAGGAGCCTAGGAAATTTTGTGGAGCCGCTTACAATGCATGACCTACAATTTTCCGATGTTCGTCCTTTCGAATGCGCACAGACGTGAATCAGGTTTAGAAATAATGGTGCACAAGATGATGCTTGCTAATTATGATGGAGGTTGACCAGTGTATGTAAAATAAAAAAGAACTGCATTAGACGATTTTTCTTGCTTATTTTTCTTGCAAAAATTAACATTATTTCATTCTGCATTATGTACAAAACCATCATCAATGAAGAATATCTTCATTCTCCACACAAAATCAAATTTGTGTAAAACTTTAGATGCTGCTTTACTTTTTATAGTTTTATTGTTGCTCATAATCATATCCTCCTCTGTTTACTTTCTACATGAACAGCATACGCTAAGATATCTAACTATGTCCAACACCAGAAGCTAACTGTTTTTTGTTTTAAATTGCATTTCCATTTAATTTTCTCGTGATATTGTTACAATTAAGTAAGATTATTCTAGTTTATATTTATATACTTTACATAAGCAAAATTAACCTTTTTAACATGATAAACCTGATGGTTATGTTTCTATATATCATCCTCAACATTGAAACCAATAAAGATTTAACACTTTCATAATATGCAGATGAAAGAATTTTCTTGTATAGAATCTTAGTTAGGGGTGACATTTCAAAAAATAAAGTAAAATTGATGTGATATCTGAAAAATTTTATATTATGTGATGATATCTTTCATGGTTATATCAAATGATAGTATACATATTTTTGAATTATAGGTATATTTAGTACTAACATAACATATTATTTGTCTGAAATTCAAAAACTGAAATAACAAAATTCCCGCCCCCACTCGGTGAAATATCTGCGTACGTCCATGCCCACAACTACCTCACCATCTAATTCACAAAGTTAGCGTTCTTCTCCTCTCACGAAACCTAATCTGTTACCGATCTCAAATTTGCATCACACCCTTAGGTTCATCAGATACACTGCAGTCAAGCTATCATCTTACAAATTAAGATCCGAGGTAATCCATTGATTTTTGTAATTATTACTAAGATTGGTAATATTGTTATTATTTAAAACTTTATTCGCCGTTCAAAACTAATTATTCTGTTCAAAAATGAACTTTTGAAAACTGGTTTTTATGCCAATGAATCTGTGGTTTTTGAAGGTCAACATAACCAACGTCGGCCTGAAAGTACGATGCCGTCATGGTGAAATGCACAAAATATCGTATACTACGTTTGAGCCTTTTAACTTAAAATAATCATAAAAATAAAAATTGTTTGTTCTTTTTTTGAACAGGCATGATTTTGTGCAGCTAAAAAGGATTGTGTACATCAACTAATATGTCATGTTTGTGTGCAGTTTTCGTATGCATTATTCTCTTGTGTAACATTACTGACACGGAAACAAGTGACATTTTCAAGTTGCTAGCTAGATGCATGACAAACAGATGAATTCATATGCAGTTTCTGTTTAATGTAGCTGGCTAAGATTAACATAAAAATTAAATGGTAAAGACTTAGTTAAAATTCATTCCATTATGACGTGCTCAGCAGGCCAAGCTATAGTAGAAGAGAGCACATCTTCCATGTACTGAAATTCGGATGTCTGCCTCCATAGCTCTACTTCCGGCTCTTTTACGGTTTCTATCCAAACTTTAACTGCATTGTTTCCTAGAGGTTTGAAATGTACGCGTGCATTTGGATCGGTTGACTCCACCCGTCCTAAAGCTACTACTTTCCCATTTCCCGATAAACTCATTATCTTGCATTTATTGTTTGTTTTTGAACTTGCAGTCTGCAAGTTGAAAAAAGAAAAAAAAATCAAGTTGCTAATCCTTGAAAAAATAAAAGACAACATAAAAATCAAGTACCGTAAATGTTTTCACGACATCCTTAGTCGTAGTAGTAACTGTATTATCACTTGTCTCAACAAGTACTTGTGATTCAGGCCATGCAACCTTCTTACCAGCAGCATCTCCAATTCGGAACAAACCAGGGGATGGCCTCCACAAAAAAGCTTCTGGATTTAGGGGTTCATCCATCCAAACAATCGTAGCTGATGGTCCAAGCGGAACATCGTTAACAATTTCCTCCGAGATGCTCGAATGTAATCGTCCTACAGCCACTAATTCCTTGTTCCCTCCCCAATCAAAAATCTTGCATTTACATTCCAAGCTGCTACTTCGACTCTATTAGATGTAAAAATATTTATTTAGTAAAAAATGTATATAATAAAATTGCATGTTCATTGTGAATAAAAATATTTACCTTATCTTCTCCTCCTCCATTGTGATCGGTTGAATGTAGAACAACACTATTCTTCGGCCATGCCACTACATAATCCTTTTCCTCCCCAATAAGTGAAAAAGAAGTTGTAGGCCTCCATACAAAAGCATCTAGCTTGGTTGGATTTTCAACAAAAATAATCATCGCATGCGGCCCTAAAGGAACATCATTGACAAGCTGGTTTGGATCATCTGACACGAATCTTCCTTCAACAATGATCTCTTCATTCCCTCGCCAATCCAATAAATCACACTTCTTCATATTTTCGTCAAAGTTACACTACATTTAAACATAGGAAAATAATGATACTAATTGAATAAAAAGTTAAAATAAGAACGATGCGAAACCAATTAAAAAAGATTACTTTAGGTTTGTTTACTTCTGTCCCACTGTGTCTACTCTGCAAAATCTTAGATAATATAAATTTAGTTAGAATTATATACAAATGTAATATTTAAGATATACAAGCAGGTAATACTTCAAGTTTAAAATCATAACAATAGCAGTTTGTTTACACAGATTCAAGAATGTATTAATATCAAGTGAACATTCAAGTGTTTTATACTAAAATTAAGGACAATGATCCTACTTGATGTTTTATCAAATTATTATGGTGCAACTACAGGTTATCAGATCATATGCAGTCATACATAGATATAAACAAGACGACATTTCATCATTGAAATCCATGCATACAACTAATATGTGCTAATTCATGTCTTCATAAGACATTTTAACACATAATGATTTAAAAGGTGAATCAGCAAATCTCATTTGTGGTTTCCTAGAACATTTTAAAACCATGATGTTCCAAAATATACATTATCAGAGTTTTAAAAGGATGCATAGGTTCAAATAAATTTTTTGATCATATCAATTTTAGATATACATATGGTATATACGTCTCAGTAATTCATGATCGTAAGTGACTCCGTAGTTTTGGGTTTCTCTTTCAACGTCCTTTGTATGAAAACGTTGTCCGTTAATTATATAACCTTTATAGGACAATGCATTACTACTTGGGCCAAAAGCAATCCATCTTAGTAATTCATCACTTGTTGATTGGAAAGGTATCTGGAATCAAATCGTTTTACATAAAATTTGAAGTAAAAAGGAAATTTGTTTGTCCATGGAAGGATAATGAAAATTAAACTAACCTTCTGTTTAATCCAATCTGAAAAATTATCTGTATGTTTTTTCCACAGCAACATCGCACTTTTTTCCAAACGCTTATCAGAATTTTGTAACTCCTCCAAATGCATACTGGTGTTTAAATAATTTTACCCAGGTTATATTCCACATCAAAAATTTTATAAAAAGGTATAAACAAAATATATTATGTACTTACTCTAAGTACGGTTCCACCACAGCTATATTCATTAGCACAGACAAATGAGCAATATCTTTTTCATTCGATGACAATGTAATTGTCTTCGGTTTTAAAATTGGACGTCCTTCAAGTATCGCTTTGTTTTCATAATCTTCATTTCGGACTTCTTTCCCCTCCATTTGTACTTTCTTTTGTAGAAATTCACTAAAAAATCTCATTGATTCTTCTGCAAGATAAGATTCTGCAATACACCCTTCAGGTCGTGCATAATTCCTTACATAATCTTTAATCGTTTTCATATACCTTTCAAAAGGATACATCCAACGAAAATTAACCGGACCACATAATTGTGCTTCTCTTCCAAGATGAATTGTCAAATGTACCATTATATCGAAAAAGGAAGGTGGAAAATATCTTTCGAGTCAACACAAAATTTCAACAATCTCATCATTAAGTCGCCTCAATGTCTCTCTTTCAAGAACACGTTGACATATTTGATTGAAAAACGAACACAAACGAATTATTAGTGTTCTAACTTTTTTCGGTAACAAATCTCTAACCGCAACAGGTAACAATTGTTGCATTAGGACATGATAATCATGCGACTTCAACCCACTAAGTTTGCACTCTTCTAATGATACAAAACTTTTGAAATTTGAGCAATAACCATCAGGACCTTTAAAATCATGTAACCTTTTACAAAATATTTTTTTTTCGGACATTGACAACATATATGGAGCCGGTGGTAGATATGTTCTATTCCCACGAGGTTGTGCATAAAGACTTTGTCGAATCCCCCATTCCTCCAAATACTTCCTTGAATTAATTCCATCTTTCGATTTACTGTCATGCAACATCGTGCTTATTAGGCTTTCAGCGACATTTTTCTCAACATGCATCACATCTAAATTATGTCGCAAAGGAAGTTCCTACAAATATCGATAATACAACAATTTATTAACTTTTATATTGTTAGGTCTAATAAAAAACTATAATTTTAATACTAACCTTCCAATACGGCAAATCAAAAAAGATTGATCTTTTTTTCCACCTTAATAGCTCTTTTTTCCCATCATCTTCGCCTTCTTTACTGTGAGTACTCTTCCCCTTCCTCTTTTTACTTGTTAACTTCTTACTCAACTCTGTCTTTAGCTTCTTCTTACTCATCCTCCTTTTTATTGCTTCATTCTTATCTTTTCCAAAAACATTTGGAAAATCATCCAAAATAGCAGAAATGTTTCGTCCAGTTAGAATTCTAGGTCTATAACCCTCCTCTACAGTGTTATCAAACCAAGTTTTTTTTCTCTCCATGGATGTGAAGGGTCTAGAAACCTTCTATGTCCCATATAAACACTTTTCTGACAATGCTTCAACCATCGATGATGAGTGTTAACACCGCATAATGGACAAGCTTTTTCGCCTTTTACACAACATCCTGCAAGATTTCCATAGGCTGGAAAGTCGTTTATTGTCCATAGTAAAATTGCTCTTAAATTAAAAACTGATTTACTGAATGCATCATATATATCAATTCCATTATTCCATAAATAATTTAAGTCTTCTACCAATGGCGCCAAGTACACATCAATATCATTTCCAGGTTGCTTTGGTCCAGGAATTATTAATGTTAGCATCATATTTTCTTGTTTCATACATAACATAGGCGAGAGATTGTATGTCACAAGCATTACTGGCCAACAATTATATTTGGAGCTCATCGAGGCAAATGGATTGACACCATCTGAAGCAAGACCAAGTTTGATATTGCGTGGATCGGATGAAAATGATTTCCACCTCTCGTCCACTGCATTCCATGCTACAGAATCTATAGGATGTCGCATTTTTCCATCATTGCTTTTATTGTTGAAATGCCACCTTAGGTCTTCTGCCATTTGTTGCGATCTATACATTCTCCTAAATCTTGGAATGATTGGAAAATACCTCAACACTTTAGCTGGAACACCACGTATAATCTCCTTAGTGTCCTCATTTATCTTCCACCTCGAAGAGTTACATTTTGGACAACTTTCTAAATGTTGAAACTCTTTTCTAAAAAGACAACAATCCTTCTTACAAGCATGAATCTTTTCAAACCCCATGTCAAATACTTTGAGAAATTTTTTTACATCATACAAAGTCTTAGGAAGTACATTATTCACCGGCAACAACAATTGTAGTACCTTCAAAAGCTTATCAAAACCATTATCGGATAACCCAACCTCACATTTAAGATTATACAAAGCAGTGATGGCAGATAGTTTAGTTTGATCTACACAATCAGGATATAAGGGGGTTTCTGCATCCTCCAAATTCTTAAGTAATTCATCCTCACGTTTTTGAACATCCTCGTCTTCATTAACATCAGTAAAAAAAGCATGATTCATAAAATCTTCATCTTCAAAATGAATAGCTTTAAGTAGATCAAATGTATTGTCCAACTTCATGTCTACGCCCACATTTAATTGTTCGCCATGATGATACCACTTAGTACTGCTCTTGTACGTAGGATCCATACCCCTTATAATTAAATGCTGAACAATAACGTCATCATCTTGTCGACTAAGATTTCGGCAATCTAAACAAGGGCATAAAAGTTTCTCTACATTTCTTATATTTCTCTTTGCAGCATCTACGAAGCTTCTTGCCCCTTGCGAGTACTCTTTGGAAGTTCTATAATGAAAAAAAAAATCAACAACATAGTTGAGTCTTAACGTCAAATATTTTTATTTTCTGAAATTAAACACAGTTGAGAATATCGAATTATCTATTTACCTGTGTAAATAAACCCAATCTTTTTCCATCGACGTACAATTTAGGATACACACGGGAAGAAAGAGTGCTCAAGCTCCAAAACTACATAGAAAAAAGATTGCTACAGCATAAAGTACATTAAACTCATATCAACGTCATTAACCTCAGCTGCTCATTTGCTATTCCTGCACTCCTCAATTATTGTTATTAATCTCAGACCAAATGGTAACAACCGTGGTGAGATCTCATTCCTAGGCAATAGAAAAGTCTACATACTCTCTTGTGTACGCTTATTTTTTTACTATATATATTATCATTACTTTAAGCGAATGATATGTTGGTAATAAACCTTGTTAATTCAACCCTGGTGAGATCTCATTCCTAGGCAGTAGAAAATGCTTTTGCTACTGAAGTGATTTTGTTTAATATAATTTCCATGTTTAAATGTTAATTCAATGATGATTGTCATTCAAGTTTTTCTTGCTGGTACTAATCGAGCGAACAAAAAACATTAGTTACAACTTTTTTTTATTTACCTAAGATGTCATTAGAGTCTAATGCATGTTATGAATTTATCAAAATGTGATGAGATTTGTTGGAATCAAGCAATACCTAGAGCACAACAAAGTCGAGTCTATCAATCTGCACTGTTAGGTTCTGTACTGACGGTTTAGTTTTACCCTTTTATGCTTATTTTTAGTTTTCAATTTTTTGCAGTGTGAATATTTGCAGGTTACCTTAAATATTTGCAGCGTGAAATGCAAATATGGTAGTTTTAAGTGCTGAATTCTGAAATTGTTTGAAAAAACATTCCGAAGAAAGTTCTATACAATTTATAATGCTTAGGTAAACATGTATTTATTACTAAAACATTTATTATTTTATTTCAATGCAGATTTAGCGCGGGCGCTGGTGGCAGTGGATTGTGCACATCCAAATGGAACAGAAGGAAGAGACAGCAAAAACATGAGCGTTCTACAGCAGCACGTCGCCTTCTTTGATAGGAATAACGATGGAAAGATTTATCCCTGGGAAACTTTCCAACGCAAATAATTATATTTTTCAAATAAAAAGATTTCGTTGGTTAACCATTTAATGAAATTTCCATTTCTTTTTGCAGGCTCCAGAGCAATAGGGATTGGTGTCATTGCATCGTTTATTATTGTTATTGGACTTGGCATTTTCTTCACTTACCCAACCCGAAAGGTTAAAAATATTGATATCAAATTATGCCTACTTCTATACTGTGGAACACATTGTTTTGACAAATACAACTGTTTGCAGGGGTGGCTGCCTTCGCCTTCGTTATCGATTCATATCGAGAACATCCACAAAACTAAGCATGGTAGTGATACGGAGAGTTATGATACAGAAGGAAGGTCAGTGTCCCTTTGTTAGCTTGAAATGGACTACGAACAGACGAACAGTTACAGTGGTTATAAATTGCAACTACTTGAATCTGTTTTTGCTTTCGCAGATTTGATGCAACCAATTTTGACGCTATTTTCAGTAAGTATGCATTGGCCTATCCTAATGCACTGACATGGCACGAGTTAAACATAATGATTCGAGCTAACTAACTTCGGTGATCTAGTAGGATGGTTAGAACACAGACTAATCAGTGTCCTGTCTTCTTTACTTGATATTTGAATATTTGCTTAAATCCGAATGTGGTATAAGGATAAATATAATTTGACCACCTTTTTTTCCCTTTGAATGGATGAAATTTGAATACAACCAGAAGTTTTCTTAAAGAACATCGGTCAACCTAGTTGGTTAGATTGGAAAATGACTTCCTTGTAAAGTCAAATGGACGTGAGTTTGATACAACCAGAAGTTTTGTTAAAGAATATAATCGCAGTAATATATATATATATATATATGTATATATGTTTATGTGTGTGTGTGTGTAGTAATTGTTTAGTTTATAAATATTCATAATTTTCAATATTCACATAGGTTTGCAAAAAATTGAGTAACATATCCACTTTAGTATGCATGCATATGATAAGGTTGACTGTTAGAGTCTGACAAGATTAAAAACAAATCCACATGCAGTCACTAGTTCTAAAAACAGGGTATGGATTTCTTTTCAAAAAAGGTATGGATTTCTTTTCAAAAAAGAAATTATTTGCACTAAAATATAAAAGTGAAAATACAAGTGGTATAATGTTCTAAAAACAGGGTTCTACAGGTCATTAGTTGGAAAAAAATATCGTTCTACTCACAAAATATTCATAACCAACTAACCAAAACATTAATCTAACCAATAAAGCAAAAATAATGACAACATAAAATTACCTGACTTCAGGATTGACGGTAATGTTACTATAAAGAGAATACACGCAGGTACCCACAGCTGAGCCAACAGCAGCAAACAATGGGTAGACCTACCACCAAAATAAAATTAAGAATTAGGTTAAAAAAAATAGCAAAATGCCAGCATATTTCTAATTATATATGTGCAATGACAGAGGATTTTGTTGCATGTTATAAAAAGTACACATATATTTTATTTTGTTGTAAAAATGCCAGCATGTTATAAAAAATTTGGTGCATCAGTGTGCAAGAGCCCTTTCCCATGTTATAAAAGTACAGTGAATTTTGTTGCATCAGCGTGCAAACATAACCATATACACACACACACACTCACACACACATATATATATATATACAAATATATATATATATATATATATATGCATGTCATTAATTATGATGGCTGATCAGAATTTATTATCTACATAGTATGATGTTACAGACAAAAAAAAATCAGTTCAAAACTGATTCTTGTAAATATACAAGTACAGGAATAATTGCTATGTTAATGAAATATGTATTAAAATATATGGTAATGGAGATGCATATATATAAACATGAAAATCATTCAGTAATGTTCATATATGGACGAAATTAGAAGTTTATGAATTGATCTAAAACCAATTCAATTTTGATATAATTGTTTATACATGCAGTATAAAGGCAAATATCATGTTACATTCGCAGAACTTTTCAATCTAATTTGGATCATGTATATTTATCAACAAAAATATACAAACAGCTCATTGATATCCTAATCTACTAAACATGATCTGTCAAGTATATGATGCAAGATATAAGATGAAAATTGGTCTTTAAAATCCAATTCTTGTCTTGGTGCATATATGTATGTCCAATAACCAAATTCAGTTTTTATAATAATGTTCAATACCTAGATTCAGTGTGTTCATGAAAATAATAAAGTAAGTCACACTTGTTTTTAAATAATAGTACATATTAGAACATTTATTATTATGAACACCACTGGCTTACCATTTGAATTAAACACATAGCATGTTATCAAATGTAAATAAAATTTATGTTATAATCTATCAGTTATAGCAAGGCAACAAACATATTATTTTAACAGTTTAAAACAAATGTCTTATATCCATTGCCTAGTGACCGTGAATATAATTCAAATATATGAGAAGAAATCTTATCTTTTGAAATGATGCAAGGAGCTTCACCAAATCATATTTGCATTATAAAGGCAGTGTCACAAATAGCTTTATATAAAACATACATTACATCTTATGCGAAGACAGATCGAGCAAAGCTTTTTCTACGGCAGGATATCCCTTTTATATCAAAACAAGCTCACAAACATCATTACCTTGTAAGGGGATATACATTTTACAACTTACATTTCTAAGATTTAAACATCTGGAATTTATATAAAGGAACACATACTCAAAAATATTTGCACTTGCTTCTCTCTATACTACTCCTTATTGTCTTGCATTTCAAAGAATGGCCAGTACCCTTTGTAGGGGTAGGTGGTCCAAAGTGTACATTGGCATGAAGATGTACACATACTACGAATACATGCATACACACACATACATACATATATATATATACACACACACACACACACACATATATATATATATATAAAACCAAAAGACTCATGTTTTCTTACTTTTTATACTCAGGCTATTTCGTTAATATGCCACATATAATTCCAATGATCATGAGGTTAAAGATTCTACTTAATCTCAAATAACAAGATATATCTTATCTACATATTACTTCATGTCATTCAATAATCTGTTTTTTCTATATATATGAACACTTACAAACAGATTCATACAAATTATTTTATATATTTACTACTGAAATTCAGGTGTTGCTCCTATAAATACATAAACTTCCAGGCTCAGTTTATATCTAATTCTCAAGCTTCTTGAAATACATACCTAAGATATTATATATATTAGGTATAAAACTGAGTGTCTATACAATACGTTAAAAACTAATCAATGGTCTCTCTCAAACTTCATTAAACCTCCAATTTAGTTTAGAAATTCGTAGGTTAAGCACCACCATTTTTACAAGCATTACATAACATCACTCCCAATTTAATAGCTAATTAAACTGACTTTTACACTCAGCATACAATAAAGCAATACATCAAACATACTATCCTCAAACAAGCATTTTGAATAACAATTTAATCATTAATTTAAAAGTTCCTATTAACATCTTTTTTGCGATAGGACGAGAAACCGTGTAAATATACAAATTAGGTGTGGATGAACTCAAGAATATGGTGGATGAAACCCTAGCTTACCAAACAGTAACCCTAAAATTTAAACCTAGCTTACCCTAAAATTATTCAAGATGTTTACCCTAAAACAGTATCGTAAATCCAAAATCGTAAATGCATAATCGTAAATTCAGATCTACAGAACACACAAACAAAGAATCGGGATCGCTTACCAAAATCCAATCGAATATTAGATCCAAATCGCGCCGCGCCCTAGATTCGACAGAGATTGGAGATGGAAAAAGTTTTGAAGGGACACCGTGTATAAGAGTTGACGAGATTGGAGATTGGAGTTGATGATTTGTGAGGAACGGTGTTAGTTTTGGGGGAAGAAGAATGGATTATCGGGGGGAAGACTGAAAAAATATTTGTGAAGTGGCGGCCTTGAAAAGAGGCCAGCGTTACACTCTAGTTACGTGAAAAAAGCCAGCGTTACTCTCTAATTACAAAGCAAATTCTGGTTGAAAAAAATAATCAAGTCTAATCAATATCAGTTTAGAATAGTATGTTATAAAAAAGCATTATAAATAATATATTTTGTTGTAGTGGATGCAGCCTCAGTCTTTGACTAAGGGTAAAGACTCTCTGATCTCAAAGCTTTCCCCACAATCGATTCAAAAGTCTCATCGATGTGGTTGATAAGCCTTTCCCCAAGTATCCATCCAAATCAGTAATGAACTTCTCATTCTTCTTCTCAGGAGTATCGGTAAGAGATAGTCCATACTTCGACAAAGTGTCGAACTCAGCAATATAGTCAGAGACTGCCCTACCATTCTGCTTGAGTTCAAAGAATCTCTTAAACAACACAGACTTATGGGCAGTTGGAATAAACTTCTCGCTAAAGCGAGCCTTGAACTGATCCCAAGTAACCTGATCTTCTGGAGTAGCTATTCTAATGGCATTCCACCAATTCATCGCTCGCCCTTGCAGCTGACGAGACGCTAGCCTTCTCTTCATCGCATCCTCGATACCCAAGTCGTCGAAGATACGATCACAGCTATCCAACCAATCCTGAACATCTGTGGCCGACTCCGTTCCATGGAATGGCTTCCCACCAAGGTTAATGTAATCCTTGCACAACTTGGCGAAATCGACCCTAGGCGCCTGCACCAATGGACCACCACCAATTCCGGGATTGGGAACTGCCCCTTGCACCTCCCTAAGCATGTCTCTCATGAGGTCAGTAAACATCGCCCTCATGTCAGCAGCATTCCCATTATTAGCTCCCCTACCAGCACCTCTTGCATATCGGCTCATCGTCAGTCTGTAAAAGGGGAAACGATTAACGACCCCATAGTGGTGCTAGTGCAGTACGACTTCATTCTTATACTACTAATAGTATATACATATATAGCTTGTGAAAACCAAAGTAATCACAAATACATGCTCTCATATACGTACTATCTCTCCCTGGTGTCTTTCCCTAGGTTAACTACGCAACCTAGAGCTCTGATACCAAATGTGATGGCCCGCCCCGCACCAACCGACATTTACTCCAAAAGTGCACTGTACACATGTCTAGTCAGCACGGGACGGGTCGTCAGAAGAAGAGGGAAGAAGGAAATGAACTAACAAGGAACCTGTAAAATGTCTCACAGCGCATGGAACAAAATATAATAACAACATACTTGACATAAAACAGGTGAGACAGTGTATAAGCTGAAAACAAACTAACATAGCAGCGGAAAATCCAAGTACAGCTTATGATCCAAAGCTAACATTATTACAACTTTTCAAACTGTCTCAAAAAGCAAAAGTAAGATAAAGGAGGTACACTACTAATGCCCAAGTAGCGACCACCAACGACACATGGAGAATATCAATATATCATACGTGGAAGCCTCCTGCTTGCCTCCGAATCAGCTACTCGCGCATCACCTGCTAACCTGTCTCTAGTCTGCTCGTGTGAGCACCTTGAGTAATAAGAGGAGACATAAAACTCTGGGTCAGACATAAAGCCTGGTATGAGCGATAAGCATCTAAACAGAACAATAACAGGTAGACTAAAACATACCTGAACCTGGACCTACAACCAAAGAGTTAGCACTACATACTGTACAACACTCTAAGGTGCCATTTCAAATAGTGCAAAGATAACAGGGGTGGGGGTGTGCATGTCATAGTGATGGCAAACAATCAAGCATAACAACCATCCTCACATCTCTCACTCAGTGCGTAAAGCATACGATATTCACCACTTCGATCACCCAACATACCTTGCTATGATCACTTTGCCCCATGAAGTCATAAATGGCTTCACTGCACTGATACATAGCCACTAATCCTTTGCTATGTCCACTTTGCTGGATCGGATCGGGTCAGGTCTCCACGTCCCGTCACCATCATCGGTTCGGGTCGAAATCCTCCAATCTACCACGGTTCAGATCGGCTTCTTCTGATCAACTCGGGTCGGGTCGTAGTCTCCAAGCCTCGCCGTAGCACTTCAGTTCAGATCGGGGTACCAGGGCGGATCGGGTCGGAGAACACCAGGCGGTTCGGATCGGACGATGCATGCCACGAGGAGAGCGAATAGATCAGCGAGTGAGGTATGGGAGCGGATCGGGTCCTCCCTCCGTTCCGATCCGGATCGGTCTATTCTCTGCACTTTTCCAGCAAGTAGTTTTACGCCACTCGACGGCGTTTTCGACTATTCCAACTATTCTAATCAATCACAAAGCATACCATACAGTCATAGCAACATAGGGAATCAATCACAAACATCAAAACAACAAAATGATAGGTTAAAATGGATCAAACATGGCCAAAACCCCATATTTTCCCTTTAGCATGTTTAGGTGAAACTAACGAAGTGATTAGCAAAACTTAACCAAATTAACCCAAATTCATATCAGAGGTCTAAAACATCATTTCGGATTTTATAAATATTTTTCCAGAATTTCATCATGTTTAAATTCGCTAATTAACACTAATTACCCTTAATTAGCCATAATTAGCGAGGAACTATGCAAATCACTCACCTTAGTCACAAATAAACTAAGATCTGAAATAAATCTCTGTTTTGATGCGAATCCCAATGCTAAACAGCAGCTCCAATGTTGATTTGGTGTAGATCTCCCTTGAGTTGATGTTGCTAAGCTTAATCCTTGATTAGAAGATGATTTGGAGGTGATTTAGAGGTTGGAGGCCATTTTTAGGGTTTCTAAGAGGTAAGTGGAGGCTAGAAAACCGAAATGGAATGATTCTCTAACTCCTTTTAGCCTCTCCATAACCCTAATCCCGAAATGGGTTATGGGCCCATTCACTAATCACCCTATTTGGCCCGGTTAAGCAGTTTTTCACCTTTCAAACCTTATTTCAGCCATATCTTCCAAACGGTAAGTCCGTTTTTCACATGTGACCACTCTACGGAAAGGTAAACCATCAAATGAATCTAATGGAAGTGGTTTCAGGTCAAAATTCCTTTCCAATCAAAAGTTATGGCCAAAACAAGATCAGCTAGGGGCAAAATGGTCATTAAAAAATCGACAAAAATCATGAACATGGGAAATGAGCCAAATTGTTGTTTCCCAAAGTTACATGACCATACGACCTCATATGGGAAAGAAATAAATATTCTAAGATCCTCCGATGCGTAGAATGCGGGTTGTTACACATTTCCACTTTATATATTGGAAAATCTGATTATTTTCAAAACCATTTCAAATCCACTTTATTTATTTTAAAAATAAATGGGATTATAATTCTAGTTCAAAACTAGTTCATTTCGATAAAAATCTATTTTTATCTTTTCAATATTGGAATATTTCATCCCAATTCTTCACAAATCATTTCTTATTATTTTACACAAATTATTACTATTTTTAGTAATTTTATCAAGGCTCGTACAGTCGATTTCCATTAACGGCCATTGAACTGCACTTACAACGACCTTTTCCAAATTTGATTTGGACATAATTCCAAATCCAACCGTTAGATTTCAAATCTTTAATATTTTTTTAGAAAGCTCTTTTCGATACGAACCCAGCGGTTCCGGTTTTAGGAGAATCCGACGAACGGATCTCCCATAACATCAATTCGAAGTCAATGGTCGAAATTCGCGAACTGCCGCGGCGCGGCGCGTTCTATTCAGGCCATTTAATATATAAAATATATATATATATATATATTTCGTCGATTTCCTTTCAAAACGTATTTTATAAATCGTTTTAAATTCGTTTTCAAAATGATTTCAACTTCATATTCAATTTCAAATCAAAATTGAACATTCCGTATCATTGATATATAAATGATAGTATTTTCAAAAAATTATATTTTGAAATCAATTCTTTTTCAATATTCATTACAAAAATGAATAAAATCGATATAGATATCATTCACGTCAAAATGGCGCAAATCTAATCAACAGGGCTTTATATATTTCAATAACTTTGTTATTCTATTCAACAAATGAATATTTTCTTCAAAACATGAATATATATTTTATTCAACACATGAATTTCCTTTTATTCAACACATGAATATATATTTTATTCAACACATGAATATATATTTTATTCAACACATGAATTTCCTTTTATTCAACACATGAATATATATTTTATTCAACACATGAATATATATTTTATAATATTTTTTATTTTCCAAATTGGAATAAGGCCCAATCAATTACCATATAATGTTAATTATATGGATTCCATATAACACATGTATATAATAGCAACGATAAATAATCAACCATCATCCAGAGTGCACCACACAACTGCATAAGCATTAAATATAAATAATTAACGCTTATAACAGTCTGTCAATCAATCAATCGACACACAGCTAATTATTGGGATTAGTGTACGCCAAATATCATCCCAACACCCGTGTGGCGTTTCAAACAATCAAACACAGGTTTTATATGTGCAGTTGGGCTATGTGTAAAATTTATCATCCCAATCTATATCCTTCAAATAGGCATAAACAAATCGTTCGATTTGTAAATGAATATTTATTTTATATACACGTTAAAAATTATATTTTTAACTATAAAATATTTATTACATCCACATCACACAATCAATTTTCGCAACACATCAATCAAACAACCAAGTCATCAATGGCCTATGGACGATGGATGTCGGGTGCTGCTAGGCACCGTCTGTATCCTAGTATATATTTCAACTAGAAAATAAATTAAAAGTGAGGAGTTCTCACCGAGGGTTCCACTCTGCCATTTTATTTCTGAAATTCAGAACAGTCTGGATCTGTCCGTACATCCAATGCAGTCTTCTCCACCCTGTTCATATTAAAAATCACATTTTTATTATCACTACATGTACATAAAAATCATATTTTTATTTCCACTTCACATATATAAAAATCGAATCTTTATCGCTACTTCATATATATAAAAATCGAATTTTTATCGCTACTTCATATATTTAAAAATCGTATTTTTTACTTTATACTTATATAAAAATTATATTTTTAACTTCATACTTATAAAAAATTATATTTTTAACCTCTTACTTTAAAAATAAAAATCCTATTATTATGTCGCTTTTTTATATATAAAGATCTAATCCTTAATTCACTAACTTATATATAAAAATCAAATTTTTATATCATTACAAATCAAATCTTTTCATACGATTAATAATCAAACTTTTTAAACATTAAAAATAATTAAAACCGAACATAAAACAATGTATTTACATTAGAACTGAATTTATAAATAAATAAAAAATCACCTTCGTTCGATTTGGTGGCGGAGCGGGGCAATGGGGGTTCACCATCGTCGCTGGAGGAGGAGGGGTTTCGCCAGTGGGTAGAGGTGCAGGTGGTGCTGGGGTTCGACGGAGAGTTGCTGCTTCGATGGGTTTGGGTTCGATTCAGAAGAGAACGGTGGAGGGAGAAGCGGAGGAGGGGCGCGTGGAGGCCAGTGGAGGGCGGAGGAAGGTCGACCGACATGGGGAGGGTGGCGGCGCTGGATGCTACGGGCGGTGGCAGGCCTGAAGAGGAGCGACGGGGGAGGTTTGGAAGAAAAGGGGCAAGTTTTCGATTTTGACTGAGGGGACTAGTTTGACCAAGGGTTTGAAGGAAGAGAGGGCTTTATAATTTATTATTTTATTTTATTCTCTAAAATGTTGACTTTCCTTTTTAACCCTAAACGAGACCCAACGACTGTCGCCCCTAGCCAATTACCCCTATTCTGAACACAACAGGATATTTTTCGTATGCTAGTTCGACTGTTTCGATCAGTTTTCGTTGAATTTAAAATATAAATCTTTATTTATTCAATTTAAATGCACATTTCAATTTACCGGGGTCAGATATAGACTCTAAAAATTCCAGAAAAATTATTTCTAGCTTCGTATTGCTGATAAGGTCCTAACAAAACTAATTTCATCAAATTCTGAGATAGTTTGAAAAATGGCCAATTTCCATTCGATCGAAATTGCTGAAACTGTTAAAACTCGTTTTACTTCGCCAGCTCGCATATTGATTCGAAAAATTATGAATTTTGGAATCTAGCAATAATTCGACATCCCGGATCCAACAAAAGTGGTTTCGTCGAAAACAGAGGTCCTTTGCAGAACTTCCATTTTTAAGGGCCATAATTCCATGCAACTATCCTGAATTTTCAACTGGGCATAACTTTTTATTCTCGCTATGAAATTTTAATTCTTCGGATTCGTTGGAAAGATATTTTCAAATAGATTCTAATATTTTCGATTTCGTTAAAATACAGTTTGTTTTGTATCCTGTACATTCATTTGAAATTCGAAATCGAAATTTTCGAACAACCACGCCATTTTCAATTCCTTTATAATTTAAAATAAATATTTATATTCTAGCGACGATCTATATAAATATATACGTTCTAATTCTATTCAAAATAAATTTCTCATCGTTATTATTTAAAATAATTCATTTTAAATATTCAAAATTCATTAAAATTGCCAAAATAAAATTTTTAAATTGGCTCTGATTTCCGGGTTATTACAATATCCCCAACTTAAAACTTTTCGTCCCCGAAAAGGAACGAAGCTGAAAGTTGTTTAACTAATCAACTCAACTTTCATTATTTTCTTTATGGCTTAATTTCTTCAACTTTTCGGTTTCTAAGAACTTTTCAAATTTTTCAAAAATTTGGCTAACACCCTAAATTTTTGAAAAATTTCTCCATAACCTCCCCTGCACCGGGAGCTTTGGAATATTTCAAATAGCCTCCCATGGCCCTCACCAGTCCAAAAGAAAAAGAAAAAGCCAAGCGGCTAGCCAATCGGCTCATAAAATCATCAAAAACCCAAGAAATACAATAAACATGTACCTATTTGTCGGGAAAACAATTTTATTCCTCTTCTCTAGCCTCCATGCTATAACCTGTTCAATGTAAGTACATGTATATGCATGCAAATGCGACTAATTTTCAATATAATTCACTATTTGGTTCAATTTGGCTAAAGGTTCAATATTTATTTAATTAAACAATAATCAAACAACACAACCAACAATCAATTAGTTGATTAGCTTTTCACATTCATAATATTAATACAAAGTCCAAAAATCAGATTTTTGATGCCAAATCTCAACAATATATTCTAACTATATTTTGGTTCTCACACCAGTCAATTGGAAATGTATAGAAATCCCACTTTCGTCACTCAAAAATAAATACTGGTGATGGTATACTTCATCATCAGGACCATGTCCGGGCGACTAGAGTGTGATTCTATATCTACCCAGTATATTAAAACTTCAAATACACGCGGATCAGACGTATACGCAAAATCTTTATATACTGGATTATCCAAATTCAATACAAATAAATATTCAAATACGCTGAATAAGGTTTAAATTTTCAAAACAAAACTTGTTTTCAATTTTATTTTAAAAACATCACTCTTCACACTCGTTCTAGGATACTACTGATCCCATCTCTAATGAGTCATTCTCATTGGATATTACTAATCCAATCTCGGATGAATCCTTTCATTTGGTTCTAACGTGTCTTGTTCTCGAGCTTTGTAAACCAAAGCTCTGATACCAAATGCAACAACAAGGAATTTCGCTCGATCTGAATCGATCGCTAAACCGACCCAGACTGTTCGAAACCCCTAATTGTTTTGAGAACAAGCCACATCGGAATGCAAACAGAAGAACATTTCATTGCTTATTACAACAATTCCATCAGAATACAAGAATATTACAGAGTATGAATAAATATTACACTGAAATATCATAGATTTAAATTACATTTAAATACATCGCAGTGGAAAACAATACAAAGCACAAATGAAAACAGATACACGGATACAGAGCTTTCCGAATACCGCTTCAGCTGTAAATCAGGATCCTGTGAATATAAATCTGCAAAACCAAAACTACTAGCTGTCCGTGTCGAAAATAAGGGCACCCAAATTTTAGGTTAAAACAATAAACTCCAAGTCAGTCATGTGACTGGTGTGAGAACTAAAACAGTTATTAATCTTTATTTTAAAGTTAGGTAAATCAAGGGACCACGCCGTATAACATGGAATGGGTTTCCTCCCAAGAGTAACAGTGCATAAAACAACAGCGCAATGCTAAATAAAGAACAATGAAGCTATTACAAGACCCGGGTTCCATCACACAATGCAACACAAGCCGGAGGATAAGGTTTTACCTTATAATAGCCAAAGAATGCTTGATATGCTAAAATTCATGTTTTATTATTACTATAAGTGTATAGTGTCAAAACAATTTCAATCATAAGTATCAATCATAGACGGCATAAGTGTCCCATACCACTATGTCGCCATATATATAGGTTCTACAATCAAAACAGCAAAGTCACGTATTGGAAATTGGATTTCCATCTGTGAACTGAGGCCAGGGATAGTCCTCATCGCTTCGAGACTGTCTAGCCCAAGTCTCAGGCAAGTACTCAGTCAAGCTTATGGATCATCAGGGTCGGTCCACCGATGTGGATTAAAATGCATGAACACTGCGTTTCCCCGCCCTTTGGGGCGTAAATGAGTCCTATGACTCCATCGGCTCCATATAGTCACCGATATATCCGAGGAGCCCCGCAATCCAACAACCACACAAGTGAAAATAATATAAATGTCAGGGCTGGTAGGTCACTGACACCATCCTAGCTAGAAGGAAACGCATGCCCTCCCTGAGGTCCTCTCTCGTTCCTGGTTCACAACCGGGGTGTGAGGCTCACAAATTAACGCTACACAAAGCTATGCCACACAGGCTGTGCTTTGATCATCAACCACAAGACTCTGCTTTTCAACAAAAGCCTTGATCATTTGCCACTTAGGCATGCCACACAGGCAATTCACTCCATGCGATTGATATCCATCAATATATAACTTCTGAGCTCGTGCGTCTCAGAGATGGGCGTTAAGTAAGAGAATAAATTCTCCTCCGCCAAATAGATATATATTTAATAGCAATCAATCACACAGAATAAAATCCAATGTCAGACACACAGTCCATTTACAAGTTCGTTCTGGGTCTGAGTGAAACCGGAGGCACCTTGTACCTCACATATCCATCGATCTCCAAATATGTCTGGACGATCACTAACTGATTCCCTCCTCTTGGGTGTACAACCCAATCAAGATCATCAATAATCACCTAAACGATGTGAAGACCTCCGGTCTTCGACCACCGTCTTCATCCTCGACACATCGTCGAATCTGTTATTCAGAATGGGATAAACCCGGTCTTTCTGAATAACTTGCGTATATAATAAACAAGTGTTACACAAACACAACATACGCCTCATTCCAATTCAGAATATTCTTTTATTCAAATATTCTTATACTTTGGGAAAGGTTCCCAATAATTTTATCAAAGATAAATTCTTTAAATTCATTCTTTAATCTTCTTTTGAATATCATTTCAAACCAAATTATGGTTTATCCAAACTAGTCGGGATTAACGAACCTTACCGAAGTAATCATTTGTTTTAATTTCCCAATCCTAACATATTCATCCCATGAAGTAAAACTGGTAATACTTCATTTCTAACACCATGGTGTTATCGGTAAATTCAATTACCATTTCACGTTCAAATCTAATTAAAGATTTAACTATCGCCTGGAGCAAAACTGGTGATACTCCATTCTCGACCATTTCAATCTAATTAAAGATTCATTAAAACTTCACTTGGTTTTAATCTTCCCAACAAATCAATATCAGTGGTTTTTCAACTTAGGAAATCATATCCTGTCTTTAACTGGGTTAAAGAACCAATATCGTTTAAAACACAGTTCATGATCAACCCAAAATCACATTCTATTCCATCAGCCTTTAACCGTAAATTAGCAAGTGAACAACTCCCCAAGTAACAACCTCGAAGGACGAAACCAACATCAGATCAATACCCAAGAAACCATTCAACTTAAACTAGTCTTCAGTTAATTTCTGATTTTCTTAACTCCGTTGGGTATAAGAATAGTATTATTGAAGATACCGTTCACAGCGATCCAAAATCACACTCCATTAATTGTCGGGTTAAAGAACAAGTGTTATTTAAAACACCATTCACGATAAACCCAAAAATCAATTCAAATTCAATTCCAATTAAATACCATTTAATTGGTATACTTCATTAAATCTAAATAAAAAGACTTAATTTTTTCTCAACTGGGTTTAAGAACAGTGTAAATGAAGACACCATTCACAACAAACCCAAATCCCATTTGATATTAAATACAAGGCTCTGAATAGAAAATATATCGGCTTATATTCAATATCAAATTCTACGACCAACAAATATCGTATTAGAAATAACGATATAAATATATCTTTCAGATTTCCATAACAATATCTGTATAATCACGAAATCCAACATCGAAATATTCTAAAGACAATTTCGATTCAAATCCATTTCCACTTTATATATTGGAAATTCTGGTTATTTTCAAAACCATTTCAAATAATCCACTTTATTTATTTTAAAAATAAATGGGATTATAATTTTAGTTCAAAACTAGTTCATTTCGATAAAAATCCATTTTTATCTTTTCAAATTTGGAATTTTTCATCCAATACTTCACAAATCATCTCTTATTATTTTACACAAATGATTACTATTTTTAATAATTTTATCAAGGCTCGTACAATCAATTTCCATCAACAACCATCGAACTGCACGTACAACAACCTTTTCCAACTTTGATTTGGACATGATTCCAAATCCAACCGTTAGATTTCAAATCTCTAATATTCATTAGAAAGCTCTTTTCGATACGAACCCAACGGTTCCGGTTTTAGGAGAATCCGACGGTCGGATCTCCCGTAACGAAGTCAATGGTCGAAATTTGCGAACTACCGTGGCGTGGCGCGTTCTATTCAGGCCATTTAATATATAATATATATATATATTATATATATTTCATCGATTTCCTTTCAAAACATATTTTATAAATCGTTTTAAATTCGTTTTCAAAACGATTTCGACTTCATATTCAATTTCAAATCAAAATTGAATATTCTATATCATCGATATATGAATGATAGTATTTTCAAAATATTATATTTTGAAATCAATTCTTTTTCGATATTCATTATAAAAATGAAAAAAATCGATATAGATATCGTTCACGTCGAAATGGCGCAAATCTAATCAACAAGGCTTTATATTTTTCAATAACTTCGTTATTCTATTCAACAAATGAATATTTTCTTCAACACATGAATATATATTTTATTCAACACATGAATTTCCTTTTATTCAACACATAAATATATATTTTATTCAACACATGAATTTCCTTTTATTCAACACATGAATATATATTTTATTCAATACAAGAATTTCCTTTTATTCAACACATGAATATATATTTTATAATATTCTTTATTTTCCAAATTGGAATGAGGCCCAATCAATTACCATATAATGTTAATTATATGAATTACATACAACACATGTATATAATAGCAACGATAAATAATCAACCGTCATCCAGAGTGCACCACATAACTGCCTAAGCAATAAATATAAATAATTAACGTTTATAACAGCATGTCAATCAATCGATCGACACACAGCTAATTATTGGGATTAGTGTACGCCAAATATCATCCCAACACCCGTGTGGGGTTTCAAACAATCAAACACAGGTATTATTTGTGCAGTTGGGTGACGTGTAAAATTTATCGTCCCAATCTATATCCTTCAAATGGGTGTACATAAACAAATCATTCGATTTGTAAATGAATATTTATTTTATATACATGTTAAAAATTATATTTTTAACTATAAAATATTTATTCCATCCACATCACACAATCAATTTTCATGACACATCAATCAAACAACCAAGTCATCCATGGTCTGTGGGCGACGGGTGTCGGATGCTGCTAAGCACCGTCTGTATCCTAGTATATATTTCAATTAGAAAATAAATTAAAAGTGAGGAGTTCTCACCGAGGGTTCAACTCCGCCGTTTTATTTCTGAAATTCAGAACAGTCTGGATCTATCCGTACTTCCAACACAGTCTTCTCCACGCTGTTCATATTAAAAATCACATTTTTATTATCACTACATGTACATAAAAATCATATTTTTATTTCCACTTCATATATATAAAAATCGAATCTTTATCGCTACTTCATATATATGAAAATCGAATTTTTATCGCTACTTCATATATATAAAAATCGTATTTTTTACTTTATAATTATATAAAAATTATATTTTTTACTTCATACTTATATAAAAATTACATTTTTAATATCTCTATGGTATAAAAATTATATTTTTAACCTCTTACTTTAAAAATAAAAATCCCATTATTATGTCGCTTTTATATATATAAAGATCTAATCCTTAATTCGCTAACTTATATATAAAAATAAATTTTTTATATCATTACAAATCAAATCTTTTCATGCGATTAAAAATCAAACTTTTTAAACTATAAAAATAATAAAAACCAAATTTAAAACAATGTATTTAAATTAGAACCGAATTTATAAATAAATAAAAAATCACCTTCGTTCGATTTGGTGGCGGAGTGGGGCAATCTGGATTCACCATCGTCGCTGGAGGAAGAGGGGGTTTCGCCAGTGGGTAGCAGCGCAGGTGGTGCTGGGGTTCGACGGAGGGTGGATGCTCCGATGAGTTTGGGTTCGATTCAGAAGAGAACGGTGGAGGGAGAAGTGGAGGAGGGGTGCGTGGAGGCCAGTGGAGGGCGGAGGAAGGTCGGCCGACATGAGGAGTGTGGCGGCGCTGGATGCTACGGGCGGTGGCGGGCCTGAAGAGGAGCGACGGGGGATGTTTTGAAGAAAAGGGGCGGGTTTTCGATTTTGACTGAGGGGGCTAGTTTGACCAAGGGTTTGAAGGAAGAGAGGGTTTTGTAATTTATTATTTTATTTTATTTTATTCTCCAAAATGTTGACTTTCCTTTTTAATCCCAAACGAGACCCAACGACTGTCGCCCTTAGCCAACTACCCCCATTTTGAACACAATGGGATATGTTTCGTAGGCTAGCTCGGCTGTTTCGATCAGTTTCCGTTGAATTTAAAATATAAATCTTTATATATTCAATTTAAACGCACATTTCAATTTACCGGGGTCACATATAGACACTAAAAATTCCAGAAAAATTATTTCTAGCTTCATATTGCTGATACGGTCCTAACAAAACTAATTTCGTAAAATTATGAGACCATTTAAAAAATGGCCATTTTCCAGTCGATCGAAATTGACTGAAACTGTTAAAACACGTTTTACTTCGCCACGCTCACATATTGATTCGAAAAATTATGAATTTTGGAATCTAGCAATAATTCAACATCCCAGATACAACAAAAGTGGTTTCGTCGAAAACAGAGGTCCTTTGCAAAACTTTCATTTTAAGGGCCAGAATCCCATAGCGACTATCCTGAATTTTCAACTGGGCATAACTTTTTATTCCCGCTATGAAATTTCAATTCTTCGGATTCGTTGGAAAGATATATTCAAATAAATTCTAATATTTTTTGTTTCGCTAAAATCCGATTTGTTTTGAATCCTGTACATTCATTTGAAATTCGAAATTGAAATTTTCGAACTACCGCGCTATTTTCAATTCCTTTTATAATTTAAAATAAATATTCATATTCTATATAAATATATACGTTCTAATTCTATTCAAAATAAATTTCTTGTCGTTATTGTTTAAAATAATGAATTTTGAATATTCAAAATTCATTAAAATTTCCAAAATAAAAATTTTAAATTGGCTCAGATTTCTGGGTTATTACACCCATGTACATAATGCCTGCCATATTCTTGATTTCGTTTGCCCATTTTCACGCCATGCGCTTCCCTTCCCCGTATTTCTTTTTCCAACTTTTTTCTGTGGACCAAGCCCAATCAGGAGGAAGCCCACCTACATCTATAATATTCTCCCTTCCCTGTACATACATTCGCGACTTCCACTCCAAACAATGAACCCGCAAGCAAGCTCCTTTACCCCAAGTCCACCATTGCCGAACGTTTCGTCAACCCATCCTCCCTCAACCTACCATGATTTCCAAAATCGCAAATATTGTGCTTCTTCTCTGTCAATCCACTTTCATGCCATCACCATTTATCAATACTCGAAATCACTACTTCCATTCGCGTCGATCAGGGACTTCACGCCATCATAAGAATACTCACAACAGTTTTTATTTTCATAAATTCCACAAAAATTAAACTAGATGCTATTTCATGCCCAGACTCCAAAAATAACCTCGAATTTGCCTCAAACTCTATGAATCAAAATGAGACGTGAGCCCTAGCTTGCTTCAGAAAAACACGAGTTGTTTAAAACTTCGTCGCAACTCTTACGAATGGCACGAAAACGAAGAGCAGGTTCCAATGATCTCGTGTGTGTGTATATATATATATGCCTTGCGATTTTTAGTGGAGTGTTTAATTTACTTTTAATTTTCTTACGCCGTTAAAATGCTTTGATTTCAACAGAAAAATAAGGGATGAAGGCTGCGAATTTATAGCGGAGGATGACTTAGACATCACACATTAGGGGTCAATGTAGAATAGGGTAGGGCTGCTTGATTCGTTCAGCATGAAGCTTCATGGTCGGCTTCCGCTAAGAGTATAGGTAGTTGTTCTTCTTCATTTTGTAGTATGAGGTGGGTTTAGACTTGGGCATGAAGTATTAGGGATTATAGCTCTGTGTTGATAGGACTGCAAGTGTACGTATTTTTTTTAAAGGAAGAAGTTGATGTTAGGTTCGCAATATAGGATAATAGTAATTTATTTAAAGGGTTTGATTTTTCTTTGTTCCTTATTCTATTACTCTATTCTAATTTGTTTGCTTTTTGGATATAAGGATCAAAGCTTTTGCCATGTTTACTGTTTATGATTTCTTCTCCTTCAGTTTCTTCTTTATATCTTATCCTCTTCATTTTGATTTTACCTTGAAATGATTGAATGATATTTTTAGTGACTTATTTTATTGGCATTCAATATACGTACATATATTTATAGAATTTTACCAGTATATTTGTACTGCAAATGTACAACGTTGGTTATTGCTTGGTGCAAGAGACACACTTTCTTATTGTTAAATGTTCTTTGTGTTCTAAATCATACGTAGAGGAAAGTACTTTGAATCTCTTTGCTATGAGTATGAATGAGGCAGTATGTAATTTAGAACTAGAAAAGCTTGAAACTTATAGCAGAGTAGAGCGAGTCTTCCAAAGAGTTTTGGTTTCATGTTTTGTACAATATGTATAGGATCATTAGTTGATCAACTAAGCCTACTAATCACTTGTTTGGATAGTTAACACGATTTGATTAAAATAATCCAATTTAATACAAATAATTATTATTATCATATATATATATATATATATATATATATATATATATATATATACAAACATAATATATACAGTTTCAAAAATAAAAGATCTGCAGTTTTATGCTTGATGTTTCAGTTTAAAGTTAAAACGATGTTCAATTTAGATTAAAACCCTTATTATTTTATTAATAAATCGTTGTATTCTATAAACAATTCCATAGCAACTTTCCAGAAATTTGATTTGGACATAACTTACAATCTATAAGACGAAATCCTAATTTTTTACTTCCATTAGAAAAATACAGTTCAATAGATTCCAACATTTCTTGTTTCAAAGAAATCTGACTTAAAATGAATCATGTATACCAAGTTGAAGTTCAAAACGCCAAACTATCAACTATCGCGACGTTACGAGCTCAATTAAGTTATATTAAAATTAACATGTTCAAATGTCGTTTAATATATAATCACTTTATGTAACAACCCGAAAATCTGGGCCAGTTTAAAACTTTTATTTTGGCAATTTTAGCGAACTTTGAACATTTAAAATAGATTATTTTAAATAAAATCGACCAGAAATTTATTTTGAATATGATTCGACGTATATATTATATACGTCGTCGTTAGAATATAAATATTTATATATAATTATAAATAGAATTGAAAATGGCGCAGTAGTTCGATAATTTGATTTCAAACTTCAATAGAATGTACCGGGTGCAAAACAATCCGGATTTTAGTGAAACCAAAAATAATGGAATTTAATTGATAATATCTTTCCAACGAATCCGAAAAATCGAGATTTCATAATGGGAATCAAAAGATATGCCCAGTTGAAAATTCTGAATAGTCGCTATGGAATTCAGGCCCTTAAAAATAGCCATTTTGCAAACGACCTCGGATTTCGACGAAACCACTTTTGTTGGGTCCGTGATGTAAAATTATTGCTAGGTTTTAAGTTTCATAATTTTTCGAATCAATATGTGAGCGTGGCGAAGGAAAACGCATTTGACCAGTTTCAGTTGATTTTAATCGACTGGAAAATGGCCATTTTTCCAACGGTCTCAGAATTCGATGAAACTAGTTTTGTTAGGACCGTATCGTCAATACGAAGTTAGAAAATATTTTTCAGGAATTTTTAAAGTTCGTATGTGACCCCGGTAATTTGAAATGTAAGTTTAAAATTTAATATAGTGATTTAAATGTAAATTCAAAGGAAACTGGTCGAAACGATCAAATCAACCTACGATACATATCCCATTGTGTTCGGAATGGGGGTAAAATGCTATGGACGACAGGCGGTGGGCCTCGTTTCGAGGTCGTATGTAAAAGTCAGCTTTTTGAAAATTAATTAATTAAATAAAAAAAATAATAAAAAAAAGAAAACCTCTCCCCGTTAACCCGCTCTCCCCCCCCCCCCCCCCCCCCAAATCATTATTTCAGATCAAATTAAAAAAAAATTGTCGAAACAAAACCCGCCGCCGCCCTCCTCCGTTCAACCCACCGTCGAGCCGCCTCCCCATCGCGCCACCGCGTTGCCCCCCCACCGTCGAACCTCCCTCCTCTCCCAATTGAAGAACCGCACCTCCTTCCCCTCCGTCCTCCCTCCTTCGCATCGATTTCCGCACCCCCTCGCCGCAGTTCACCATTGGAGCCCCCCAGCGGCGCCGACCTCGCATCAGCCCTCCCTCTGTAAGTAAAACCGATTCTTTTATTTTATTTTATTTTACTTTAAAACTGATTTTTTTTATTTTACTTTAAAACTGATTTTTATAAATTTAGATTAGAAAGGAAATACGATTTTAATTGAATATAAAGTTTAGATATTTATTCGTATAAAGAATATATTCTTATTCATATGAAATGTAAATGGGTAATCATATAAAGATTAGATTTTTCAAAAGGAAAAGATGAGATTTTTCATGTAGGAAAAATATGATTTTTCATGTTAGAAAGAAGTGATTTTTAGCAATATAGAAATATAATTTTTCTATATAAAGTAGTAGCGAAATATTTATGTTAGAAAAGGTGAAATGAAATCTTTATTATTAAAAAGGCGAAATCTTTTTATATAATAGCGAAGTGAAAATTCGATTTTTAAAAAGTATGAAGCAATTATAAAAATATGATTTTTATATATTGAATAGCATACTAAAAATTCGATTTTTATATATTGAATAGCATACTAAAAATATGATTTTTATATATTGAATAGCATACTAAAAATTCGATTTTTATATATTGAATAGCATACTAAAAATATGATTTTTATATATTGAATAGCATACTAAAAATTCGATTTTTATATATTGAATTGCGAAGTAAAAATTCGATTTTTACATATGTAGTGGCTACAACAACGAAGATGATAAAAATGCGATAACGACGAAGGTTTCTACAAAAGAAGAGTCAAGATGATTGGATAGCTATCTGTGAGAACTTCTCATTCTTCAATTTCTTTTTCTAGTTATATATACTAGGATGCAGACGGTGCTTAGTAGCACCCGACACAATCGTCCACAGACCATGGACTTGTTTGTTTGGTTGCATAGATTAGTTAGATGATTTGATTTGAAATTGAATTGTTTGGTGAAATGAATGGATTTGATTGATGTGTGAATGGCGTGGGCCTTCACTAGACCGGGGATAAGGCTAGGCCTCGTCCCGTTTCTAGTATCGTGCCGTTATGCCGCCGAAATTTTCTAAAATAAGTTAGAAAAATAAAAATATCATTTTATTTAAAGAATGAACTGAATAGAAATTCATATGATGGAATAAAATGTTTTGTCATTAAAAATATAATTTTTAACGTGAATGTGAATAAATAAATATTCATTTACAAACCAGACGGTTTGTTTATGTACACCTATTTGAAGGACATTGATTGGGTCGATAAATTTTACACATCGCCCAACTGCACAAATAAAATATGCGTTTGATTGTTTGAAACCCCACACGGGTGTTGGGATGAAATTTGAAGTTCACACATCCTGATTGATTAAATATGTCGATCGATTGATTGACAGGCTGTTATAAGCGTTAGATATCTATATTTGATGCTTATACAGTGTAGTGCACGTTGGTTGATGGTTGATTATTTTTCAATGCTATTATATGTGTGTAATGTATGAAAATCCATATAATTAACTTTATATGGTAATTGATTGGGCCTCATTCCAATTTGAAAAATAAAGAATATTATAAAATAAAAGTTCATGTGTTGACAGTACTCATCCATTGAGATTGGTCATGTGTTGAACGAAATATTTTAGTAATAAAATTTACATCTTTATCGATATAAAATAAAAGTTCATGTGTTGACAGTACTCATCCATTGAGATTGGTCATGTGTTGAACAAAATATTTTAGTAATAAAATTTACATCTTTATCGATATAAAATAAAAGTTCATGTGTTGACAGTACTCATCCATTGAGATTGGTCATGTGTTGAACGAAATATTTTAGTAATAAAATTTACATCTTTATCGATATAAAATAAAAGTTCATGTGTTGACAGTACTCATCCATTGAGATTGGTCATGTGTTGAACGAAATATTTTAGTAATAAAATTTACATCTTTATCGATATAAAATAAAAGTTCATGTGTTGACAGTACTCATCCATTGAGATTGGTCATGTGTTGAACGAAATATTTTAGTAATAAAATTTACATCTTTATCGATATAAAATAAAAGTTCATGTGCTGACAGTACTCATCCATTGAGATTGGTCATGTGTTGAACGAAATATTTTAGTAATAAAATTTACTTCTTTATCGATATAAAATAAAAGTTCATGTGTTGACAGTACTCATCCATTGAGATTGGTCATGTGTTGAACGAAATATTTTGATAATAACAACTATTTTGAAAAAGAAATATTTGAAATAGAATATTTGAAAATGGAAATTTATGAAGCCGTGTTGATTAGATTGACGCCATTTTGACGTGAACGATATTTATATCGATTTTATTCATTTCGAAATGAATTGAATTGAAAACGATTTCGAAATGAATTGAATTGAAAACGATTTCGAAATGAATTGAATTGAAAACGATTTCGAAATGAATTGAATTGAAAACGATTTCGAAATGAATTGAATTAAAAACGATTTCGAAATGAATTGAATTGAAAACGATTTCGAAATGAATTGAATTGAAAACGATTTCGAAATGAATAGGATTGAAAACGATTTCGAAATGAATTGGATAAAAAACGTTTTCGAAATGAATTGGATTAAAAACGATTTCGAAATGAATTGAATTGAAAACGATTTCGAAATGAATTGAATTAAAAACGATTTCGAAATGAATTGGATTAAAAACGATTTAGAAATGAATTGGATTAAAAACGATTTCGAAATGAATTGAATTAAAAACGATTTCGAAATGAATTGAATTGAAAACGATTTCGAAATGAATTGAATTAAAAACGATTTCGAAATGAATTGAATTAAAAAACGATTTCGAAATGAATTGAATTGAAAACAATTTCGAAATGAATTGAATTGAAAACGAATTCAAATTGAATTGAAAACGAATTGAAATGAATTCAAATTGAATTGAAATTTGAATTGAATAGAAATGAATTTTAAAACGAAATTACAAAGAAGAATTCAATTTTGATTTGAATTGAAAAGGAAGTTGAAATTGCTTTTGAAACGAATTTAAAACTATTTATATAATTCATTTTAAATAGTAATCGACGAAATATATATTATATATAATATAATGGCCTGAATAGAACGCGCCGCGCCGCGGCAGTTCGTGAATTTCGACCAATTATTTCGAACGGACATTACGGGAGATCCGACCGTCGGATTCTCCTAAAACCGGAACCGTTGGGTTCATATCGAAAAGAGCTTTCTAACGAATATTAGAAATTTAAAATCTAACGGTTGGATTTGGAATTATGTCCAAATCAAATTTGAAAAAGGTCGCTGTAAGTGCAGTTCGATGGCCGTTGATGGAAATTGACTGTACGGGCCTTGATAAAATTATTAAAAATGGTAATAATTTGTGTAAAATCATAAGAAATGATTTATAAAGAATTGGGATGAAAAACTCCATATTTGAAAAGATAAAAATAGATTTTTATCGAAGTAAACTAGTTTTGAACTAAAATTGTAATTCTATTTATTTTTAAATAAATAAATTGAATTTGAAAAGGGTTTTAAAAATAACCAGAATTTCCAATGATTGCATTGGAGTGGATTTGAATCGAAATTGTCTTCGGAATATTTCGATGTTGGAATTCGTGATTATGCAGATGTTGTTATGGAAATTTGAAAGATATATATCTATATCGTTATTTCCAATATGATATTTGTTAGTCGTAGAATTTGATATTGAATATAAGCCAGTATATTTTCTATTCAGAGCCTTGTATTTAATATCAAATGTGATTTGGGTTTGTCGTGAATGGTGTCTTCACTAACACTGTTCTTGAACCCAGTTGAGAAAAGATCAAATCTTTTTATTTAGATTTAATGAAGTGTACCAATTAAATAATATTTAATTGGAATTGAATTGATATTGATTTTTGGGTTTATCGTGAACAGTGTTTTAAATAACACTTGTTCTTTAACCCGATAATTAATATGATGTGATTTTGGGTTTATCGTGAACTGTGTTTTAAATGACACTGATTCTTTAACCCAGTTAAAGATTAAAACTAAGTGGAGTTTTAATGAATCTTTAATTAGATTGAAAAGATCGAAAATGGAGTACCACCAGTTTTGCTCCAGGCGATAGTTAAATCTTTAATTAGATTTGAATGTGAAATGGTAATTGAATTTACCGATAACACCGTGGTGTTAGATATGAAGTACTACCAGTTTTACTTCATGGGATGAATAGGTTGGGATTGGGAAATTAAAACAAATGATTACGTCGGTAAGGTTCGCTAATCCCGACTAGTTTTGAATTGATATTCAAAAATAGATTAAAGAGTAAATTCAAGAAATTTATCTTGGATAAAATTAATGGGAACCTTTCCCTATGAATGTGAAATCAGAAACTAACTGTCGGTTAGCTAAGCAGAATGGTTTTCTGGATATTGATCTGATGTTGGTTTTGGCCTTCGGGGTTAATATTTGGGGAATTATTCTCTTGATTAATTTACGGTTAGTGACTGATGAATTGGAATGAGGCGTATGTTGTGTTTGTGTAGCACTTATTTAAAATATACGCGAGTTATTCGGGAAGACCGGGTTTATCCCATTCTGAATAACTGATACGACGATAAGTCGAAGATGAAGACGATGGTCGAAGACCGGAAGTCTTCACGTCGTTTGGGTGATTACTGATGATCTTGATTGGGCTGTACACCCAAGAAGATGGAAACAGTTGGTGATCGGCCAGACGTACTTGGAGATCGATGGATATGCGGGGTACTAGGTGCCTCCGGTTTCGTTCAGCCCCAGAACGGACTTGTAAATGGACTGTGTGTCTGACATTGGATTTTAGTCCGTGTGATTGATCTCTATTAAATATATATCTATTTGGCGGCGGAGAATTTAATCTCTTGCTTAACGCCCTTCTCTGAGACGTATGAGCTCAGGGGTTATATATTGATGGATATCAATCGCATGGAGTGAATTGCCTGTGTGACATGCCTAAGTGGCAATTGATCGAGGCTTCTGTTGAAAAGCAAAGTCTTGTGGTTGATGATCAAAGCACGGCCTTTGTGGCGTAGCTTTGTGTAACGTTTACTTCGCGAGTTTCACACCCGGTATGAACCAAAAACGGGAGACGGACCTCAGGGAGGGCATGCGTTTCTTTCTAGTTAGAAGTGGCGCCAGTGGTTTTACACGCCCTGACGAGTTTGACTTATGTGGTTGTTGCTGTTGCGAGGCGCCTCGGTTTGATCGGACGATCCGGGTCCGATGTAGTCATTCGTTGGCTCATTTACGCCCCATAGGGCGGGGGAACGCATGTTCAGGGTTTAAGTTTAATCCACATCGGTGGACCGGCCCTGTCGCTCCAAGGTCACTCGAGCTCTGACCTGTGGCTCGGGCTAGAGAGTCACGAATCGGTTGAGGACTATCTTTTGCCTCGGTTCATAGACGGAAATCCAATTTCCAAATACGTGACTTTGCGATTTAGATTGTATAACCTATATATGGCGACATAGTGGTATGGGGCATTCATGCCGCCTATGATTGATACTTATGATTTGAAGTTGTTTTATACACTATGCACTTATAATAGTATCAAATGATTTGTTTTAAATGTATCAAGCATTCTTTGGCTGTTATAAGGGAAAACCCTATCCCCCGGCTTGCGTTGCATTGTGTGATAGGACCTGGGTCTTATAACAGCTTCATTCTTCTTTATTTAGCATTGCGTTGTTGTTTTATGCACTGGTATTCTTGGGAGGAAACCCGTTCCGTGTTATACGGCGTGGTCCCTTGATTTATCTAACTTTAAAAATAAAGATTAACTGTTTTAGTTCTCACACCAGTCACATGACTGACCTGGAGTTTATTGTTTTAACCTAAACTCTGGGTGCCCTTATTTTGACACGGGCAGCTAGTAGTTTTGGTTTTGCAGATTTATATTCACAGGATCCTGGTTTATAGCTGGAATGATATCCGGAAAGCTTTGTATCCGTATATCTCTTCTAGTTGTGTATTGTATTATTTTCCGCTGCTATGTATTTAAATGTAATTTAAATCTCTGATATTTCTGTGTAATATTCATTTTTACTCTGTATATTCTTGTAATCTGATGCATTGTTGTAATATACAATGAAATGTTCTTCCGTATGCGTTTTTCTGTGGCTTGTTCTCGAACTATCCGCCACTTTCCTTTACGGGGAAGTTACGGGTTTTCACAGTTGGTATCAGAGCTTTGGTTTACAGAGCTCGAGAACAAGACACATTAGAACCGTACGAAAGAATTCATCAGATATTGGATTAGTAATATCCAACGAGAATGACTCGTTAGAGATGGGATCAGTAGTATCCTAGAACGAGTGTGAAGAGTATATTTTTGAAAGTGAAAACAAATTTTTGTTTTGAAAATTTAAATCAATTATTCGTATTTGATTATCTATTTATATTGAGTTGGATAGTCCAGTATATAAATATTTTGCGTATACGTCTAATCCACGTGTATTTGAAATTTTAATATACTGGATAGATATAGAATCACACTCTAGTCGCCCGAAGATGATTCTGATGATAGTTCGAACATCATCAGAATTGATATTCGTGTTTCGAAGGTGTGATATCTATATATTTCCTATTGACTGGTGTGAGAACCAAAATTAGATAGGGCCTATTGTTGTGATTTGGCATCAAAAATTTGATTTTTGTATATGTATCAAAATTATGAATTTGAAACTCTAATTCACTAATTGATTGATGTTTGTGTTGCTTGTTTAATTGTTTGTGTTGCTTGTTTAATTGTTTGATAATTTTGAACCATTTAGCCTAATTGTATCAAATATTGAACGATATTGAAAATTAGTCGCATTTGCTTGCATATACATGTACTTGCATTGAACAGGTCATAGCAAGGAGGCTAGAGCCAGAGAATAAAATTTGTTTGCCCGACAAATAGGTACATGTTTACTACATAATTTACTGTTTTGTTTGGGTGATGATGATTTTATGAGCCTATTGGCTAGCCGCTTGGCTTTTTCTTTTTCTTTTTGAGATCTGAAGGACCGGGGAAGCTATTTGAAATTCCCCGATGCTCCCGGTGCAGGGGAGGTTATGGCGAAATTTTTCGAAAATTTAGGGTGTTAGCCAAATTTTTGAAAATTTGAAAATTCTCAGAAACTGAAAAGTTGGAGAATGAAAGCCAGATCGAACGTAGAGTTGATTAATCAAACCACTTTCGAATTTGTTCCTTTTCGGGGACGAAAAGTTTTAAGCGGGGGAGATTGTAACAACCCAAAAATCTGGGCCAGTTTAAATTTTTTATTTTGGCAATTTTAGCGAACTTTGAACATTTAAAATAGATTATTTTAAATAAAATCGACCAGAAATTTATTTTGAACATGATTCGACGTATATATTATATACGTCGTCGTTAGAATATAAATATTTATATATAATTATAAATAGAATTGAAAATGGCGCGGTAGTTCGATAATTCGATTTCAAACTTCAATAGAATGTACCGGGTGCAAAACAATCCGGATTTTAGTGAAACCAAAAATAATGGAATCTAATTGATAATATCTTTCCAACGAATCCGAAAAATCGAGATTTCATAACGGGAATCAAAAGATATGTCCAGTTGAAAATTCTGAATAGTCGCTATGGAATTCAGGCCCTTAAAAATAGCCATTTTGTAAACGACCTCGGATTTCGACGAAACCACTTTTGTTGGGTCCGTGATGTAAAATTATTGCTAGGTTTTAAGTTTCATAATTTTTCGAATCAATATGTGAGCGTGGCGAAGGAAAACGCGTTTGACCAGTTTCAGTTGATTTTAATCGACTGGAAAATGGCCATTTTTCCAACGGTCTCAGAATTCGATGAAACTAGTTTTGTTAGGACCGTATCGTCAATACGAAGGTAGAAAATATTTTTCAGGAATTTTTAAAGTTCGTATGTGACCCCGGTAATTTGAAATGTACGTTTAAAATTCAATATAGTGATTTAAATGTAAATTCAAAGGAAACTGGTCGAAACGATCAAATCAACCTACGATACATATCCCATTGTGTTCGGAATGGGGGTAAAATGCTATGGACGACAGGCGGTGGGCCTCGTTTCGAGGTCGTATGTAAAAGTCAGCTTTTTGAAAATTAATTAAATAAAAAATAAATAAAAAGAAAACCTCTCCCCGTTAACCCGCTCTGCCCCCCCCCCCCCCAAATCATTATTTCAGATCGAATTAAAAAAAAAATGTCGAAACAAAACCCGCCGCCGCCCTCCTCCGTTCAACCCACCGTCGAGCCGCCTCCCCATCGCGCCATCGCGTTGCCCCCCCCCCCCCCACCGTCGAACCTCCCTCCTTTCCCAATTGAAGAACCGCACCTCCTTCCCCTCCGTCCTCCCTCCTTCGCATCGATTTCCGCACCCCCTCGCCGCAGTTCACCATTGGAGCCCCCCAGCGGCGCCGACCTCGCATCAGCCCTCCCTCTGTAAGTAAAACCGATTCTTTTATTTTATTTTATTTTACTTTAAAACTGATTTTTTTTATTTTACTTTAAAACTGATTTTTATAAATTTAGATTAGAAAGGAAATACGATTTTAATTGAATATAAAGTTTAGATATTTATTCGTATAAAGAATATATTCTTATTCATATGAAATGTAAATGGGTAATCATATAAAGATTAGATTTTTCAAAAGGAAAAGATGAGATTTTTCATGTAGGAAAAATATGATTTTTCATGTTAGAAAGAAGTGATTTTTAGCAATATAGAAATATAATTTTTCTATATAAAGTAGTAGCGAAATATTTATGTTAGAAAAGGTGAAATGAAATCTTTATTATTAAAAAGGCGAAATCTTTTTATATAATAGCGAAGTGAAAATTCGATTTTTAAAAAGTATGAAGCAATTATAAAAATATGATTTTTATATATTGAATAGCATACTAAAAATTCGATTTTTATATATTGAATAGCATACTAAAAATATGATTTTTATATATTGAATAGCATACTAAAAATTCGATTTTTATATATTGAATAGCATACTAAAAATATGATTTTTATATATTGAATAGCATACTAAAAATTCGATTTTTATATATTGAATAGCGAAGTAAAAATTCGATTTTTACATATGTAGTGGCTACAGCAACGAAGATGATAAAAATGCGATAACGACGAAGGTTTCTACAAAAGAAGAGTCAAGATGATTGGATAGCTATCTGTGAGAACTTCTCATTCTTCAATTTCTTTTTCTAGTTATATATACTAGGATGTAGACGGTGCTTAGTAGCACCCGACACAATCGTCCACAGACCATGGACTTGTTTGTTTGGTTGCATAGATTAGTTAGATGATTTGATTTGAAATTGAATTGTTTGGTGAAATGAATGGATTTGATTGATGTGTGAATGGCGTGGGCCTTCACTAGACCGGGGATAAGGCTAGGCCTCGTCCCGTTTCTAGTATCGTGCCGTTATGCCGCCGAAATTTTCTAAAATAAGTTAGAAAAATAAAAATATCATTTTATTTAAAGAATGAACTGAATAGAAATTCATATGTTGGAATAAAATGTTTTGTCGTTAAAAATATAATTTTTAACGTGAATGTGAATAAATAAATATTCATTTACAAACCAGACGGTTTGTTTATGTACACCTATTTGAAGGACATTGATTGGGTCGATAAATTTTACACATCGCCCAACTGCACAAATAAAATATGCGTTTGATTGTTTGAAACCCCACACGGGTGTTGGGATGAAATTTGAAGTTCACACATCCTGATTGATTAAATATGTCGATCGATTGATTGATAGGCTGTTATAAGCGTTAGATATCTATATTTGATGCTTATACAGTGTAGTGCACGTTGGTTGATGGTTGATTATTTTTCAATGCTATTATATGTGTGTAATGTATGAAAATCCATATAATTAACTTTATATAGTAATTGATTGGGCCTCATTCCAATTTGAAAAATAAAGAATATTATAAAATAAAAGTTCATGTGTTGACAGTACTCATCCATTGAGATTGGTCATGTGTTGAACGAAATATTTTAGTAATAAAATTTACATCTTTATCGATATAAAATAAAAGTTCATGTGTTGACAGTACTCATCCATTGAGATTGGTCATGTGTCGAACGAAATATTTTAGTAATAAAATTTACATCTTTATCGATATAAAATAAAAGTTCATGTGTTGACAGTACTCATCCATTGAGATTGGTCATGTGTGGAACGAAATATTTTAGTAATAAAATTTACATCTTTATCGATATAAAATAAAAGTTCATGTGTTGACAGTACTCATCCATTGAGATTGGTCATGTGTTGAACGAAATATTTTAGTAATAAAATTTACATCTTTATCGATATAAAATAAAAGTTCATGTGTTGACAGTACTCATCCATTGAGATTGGTCATGTGTTGAACGAAAGATTTTAGTAATAAAATTTACATCTTTATCGATATAAAATAAAAGTTCATGTGTTGACAGTACTCATCCATTGAGATTGGTCATGTGTTGAACGAAATATTTTAGTAATAAAATTTACATCTTTATCGATATAAAATAAAAGTTCATGTGTTGACAGTACTCATCCATTGAGATTGGTCATGTGTTGAACGAAATATTTTGATAATAACAACTATTTTGAAAAAGAAATATTTGAAATAGAATATTTGAAAATGGAAATTTATGAAGCCGTGTTGATTAGATTGACGCCATTTTGACGTGAACGATATTTATATCGATTTTATTCATTTCGAAATGAATTGAATTGAAAACGATTTCGAAATGAATTGAATTGAAAACGATTTCGAAATGAATTGAATTGAAAACGATTTCGAAATGAATTGAATTGAAAACGATTTCGAAATGAATTGAATTAAAAACGATTTCGAAATGAATTGAATTGGAAACGATTTCGAAATGAATTGAATTGAAAACGATTTCGAAATGAATTGAATTGAAAACGATTTCGAAATGAATTGAATTGAAAACGATTTCAAAATGAATTGGATTAAAAACGATTTCGAAATGAATTGGATTGAAAAGGATTTCGAAATGAATTGAATTAAAAACGATTTCGAAATGAATTGGATTAAAAACGATTTCGAAATGAATTGGATTAAAAACGATTTCGAAATGAATTGAATTAAAAACGATTTCGAAATGAATTGAATTGAAAACGATTTCGAAATGAATTGAATTAAAAACGATTTCGAAATGAATTGAATTAAAAAACGATTTCGAAATGAATTGAATTGAAAACGATTTCGAAATGAATTGAATTGAAAACGAATTCAAATTGAATTGAAAACGAATTCAAATTGAATTGAAATCGAATTGAAATGAATTCAAATTGAATTGAAATTTGAATTGAATATAAATGAATTTTAAAACGAAATTATAAAGAAGAATTCAATTTTGATTTGAATTGAAAAGGAAGTTGAAATTGCTTTTGAAACGAATTTAAAACTATTTATATAATTCGTTTTAAATAGTAATCGACGAAATATATGTTATATATAATATAATGGCCTGAATAGAACGCGCCGCGCCGCGGCAGTTCGTGAATTTCGACCATTTATTTCGAACGGACATTACGGGAGATCCGACCGTCGGATTCTCCTAAAACCGGAACCGTTGGGTTCGTATCGAAAAGAGCTTTCTAACGAATATTAGAAATTTGAAATCTAACGGTTGGATTTAGAATTATGTCCAAATCAAATTTGAAAAAGGTCGCTGTAAGTGCAGTTCGATGGCCGTTGATGGAAATCGACTGTACGGGCCTTGATAAAATTATTAAAAATGGTAATAATTTGTGTAAAATCATAAGAAATGATTTAGAAAGAATTGGGATGAAAAACTCCATATTTGAAAAGATAAAAACAGATTTTTATCGAAGTAAACTAGTTTTGAACTAAAATTGTAATTCTATTTATTTTTAAATAAATAAATTGAATTTGAAAAGGGTTTTAAAAATAACCAGAATTTCCAATGATTGCATTGGAGTGGATTTGAATCGAAATTGTCTTCGGAATATTTCGATGTTGGAATTCGTGATTATGCAGATGTTGTTATGGAAATTTGAAAGATATATATCTATATCGTTATTTCCAATATGATATTTGTTAGTCGTAGAATTTGATATTGAATATGAGCCGGTATATTTTCTATTCAGAGCCTTGTATTTAATATCAAATGTGATTTGGGTTTGTCGTGAATGGTGTCTTCACTAACACTGTTCTTGAACCCAGTTGAGAAAAGATTAAATCTTTTTATTTAGATTTAATGAAGTGTACCAATTAAATAATATATAATTGGAATTGAATTGATATTGATTTTTGGGTTTATCGTGAACAGTGTTTTAAATAACACTTGTTCTTTAACCCGATAATTAATATGATGTGATTTTGGGTTTATCGTGAACTGTGTTTTAAATGACACTGATTCTTTAACCCAGTTAAAGATTAAAACTAAGTGGAGTTTTAATGAATCTTTAATTAGATTGAAAAGATCGAAAGTGGAGTACCACCAGTTTTGCTCCAGGCGATAGTTAAATCTTTAATTAGATTTGAACGTGAAATGGTAATTGAATTTACCGATAACACCGTGGTGTTAGATATGAAGTACTACCAGTTTTACTTCATGGGATGAATAGGTTGGGATTGGGAAATTAAAACAAATGATTACGTCGGTAAGGTTCGCTAATCCCGACTAGTTTTGAATTGATATTCAAAAATAGATTAAAGAGTAAATTCAAGAAATTTATCTTGGATAAAATTAGTGGGAACCTTTCCCTATGAATGTGAAATCAGAAACTAACTGTCGGTTAGCTAAGCAGAATGGTTTTCTGGATATTGATCTGATGTTGGTTTCGGCCTTCGGGGTTAATATTAGGGGAATTATTCTCTTGATTAATTTACGGTTAGTGACTGATGAATTGGAATGAGGCGTATGTTGTGTTTGTGTAGCACTTATTTAAAATATACGCGAGTTATTCGGGAAGACCGGGTTTATCCCATTCTGAATAACTGATACGACGATAAGTCGAAGATGAAGACGATGGTCGAAGACCAGAAGTCTTCACGTCGTTTGGGTGATTACTGATGATCTTGATTGGGCTGTACACCCAAGAAGATGGAAATAGTTGGTGATCGTCCAGACGTACTTGGAGATCGATGGATATGCGGGGTACTAGGTGCCTCCGGTTTCGTTCAGCCCCAGAACGGACTTGTAAATGGACTGTGTGTCTGACATTGGATTTTAGTCCATGTGATTGATCTCTATTAAATATATATCTGTTTGGCGGCGGAGAATTTATTCTCTTGCTTAACGCCCTTCTCTGAGACGTATGAGCTCAGGGGTTATATATTGATGGATATCAATCGCATGGAGTGAATTGCCTGTGTGACATGCCTAAGTGGCAATTGATCGAGGCTTCTGTTGAAAAGCAAAGTCTTGTGGTTGATGATCAAAGCACGACCTTTGTGGCGTAGCTTTGTGTAACGTTTACTTCGCGAGTTTCACACCCGGTATGAACCAAAAACGGGAGACGGACCTCAGGGAGGGCATGCGTTTCTTTCTAGTTAGAAGTGGCGTCAGTGGTTTTACACACCCTGACGAGTTTGACTTATGTGGTTGTTGCTGTTGCGAGGCGCCTCGGTTTGATCGGACGATCCGGGTCCGATGGAGTCATTCGTTGGCTCATTTACGCCCCATAGGGCGGGGGAACGCATGTTCAGGGTTTAAGTTTAATCCACATCGGTGGACCGGCCCTGTCGCTCCAAGGTCACTCGAGCTCTGACCTGTGGCTCGGGCTAGAGAGTCACGAATCGGTTGAGGACTATCTTTTGCCTCGGTTCATAGACGGAAATCCAATTTCCAAATACGTGACTTTGCGATTTAGATTGTATAACCTATACGTGGCGACATAGTGGTATGGGGCATTCATGCCGCCTATGATTGATACTTATGATTTGAAGTTGTTTTATATACTATGCACTTATAATAGTATCAAATGATTTGTTTTAAACGTATCAAGCATTCTTTGGCTGTTATAAGGGAAAACCCTATCCCCCGGCTTGCGTTGCATTGTGTGATAGGACCTGGGTCTTATAACAGCTTCATTCTTCTTTATTTAGCATTGCACTGTTGTTTTATGCACTGGTATTCTTGGGAGGAAACCCGTTCCGTGTTATACGGCTTGGTCCCTTGATTTACCTAACTTTAAAAATAAAGATTAACTGTTTTAGTTCTCACACCAGTCACATGACTGACCTAGAGTTTATTGTTTTAACCTAAACTCTGGGTGCCCTTATTTTGACACGGGCAGCTAGTAGTTTTGGTTTTGCAGATTTATGTTCACAGGATCCTGGTTTACAGCTGGAATGATATCCGGAAAGCTTTGTATCCGTATATCTCTTCTAGTTGTGTATTGTATTATTTTCCGCTGCTATGTATTTAAATGTAATTTAAATCTCCGATATTTCTGTGTAATATTCATTTTTACTCTGTATATTCTTGTAATCTGATGCATTGTTGTAATATACAATGAAATGTTCTTCCGTATGCGTTTTTCAGTGGCTTGTTCTCGAACTATCCGCCACTTTCCTTTACGGGGAAGTTACGGGTTTTCACACTTTATTTTAATTAAATTCTAAACTGAAATAAATCTGTAATATTATCCAATTCACTCAATATTGCCAATTCAGCAGTTTCCGACTATTTAGAAATTAAGTTTTATTATTCCATTATTTTATATTAATTAAATTTTCAAAATATTTGAATTCAAACCATTTAAATTATCAAACCACTACATCAAAATAAATTAAGAAATTAATTATTAAATCACTAAAATTCCGGGACATTACATTCCTTCCCCATTAAAATTATTTCATCCCCGAAATTACTAAGGTAGGAAAATGCTACAAACCCTATTAACTAGGTTAAAAAAATCAATTAAATAAAAAATACAACACTGGAATTGAGGATGAAAATTCTTTCATAACCATCGTTAATGGCGTCCTTGTCAAATAATTTTTCTTCTTCCCATTCCTTTTCCACCGTCTTTCCATCTCTTCCATCGTGGCCTTCACCTTTAATTCCCCCTGATCGTCTACCTCCTAATGTCAATCCCTCACTAGTTATCCCCTCCATTTCCAATTTGGGTGCGGCTTCTTTGAATAATAATCTTGAGAACGTTAGATCCACGATTTCTTGTGATCCAAATTCTAATTTTGCTCATGTCAATTTCAATTCATCGGGTCTCCTGTCTAAAGTCAACCCAGATCCTGTTACTTTGAATTACTCTTATCCCTCTTTCACTAAGATTAAATTTGCTTCTCTCTTTAAATTTCTTCCTAAGAATGGAGGGGCTTATAAACCTCAACATTTCAATATTCCAAGGGATGGATTGTCGAAAAAGTAGCCAGATCGGGTTAAGCAGGAAGGTTTGAATACCTGGAGCGATTATCTAGTTGGATTTTCTTGGATTTATCTTTATCTTATCTTTCAGTGGTAAATTTCTTGCACCGATTTTGGTAATTGCAAGGTGAGGTTGATATCAAGTTTGATGGTAATCACTTCTATTTTAATTTTTTTAATAATGAAGACACGGATAGGATCCTTAAATCTGATCCGATCTTTATTCATGGAAGAAGGTTTATAATTTCAAAATGGGATCCTTTTGTAGGTAATACACAATCTTAGATTAGGAAAGTGCCGATTTGGGTTCACTTTTATATAATTTCGATTATCTTGTGGACTTTATTAGGTATAAAATTGATTTGTTTTGATAGTAGTATGGAAAGAATGCAAAGATTTAGATATGCTAATGCATTAGTAGAGATTACACTTGATTTTACGCTTCCCAAAACAATAGAAATTGCAGATTTAGGAGATAAATGCCCCTATATAAAATTGTCCTTTGATCAGAGACCTAAATTATGTACCAACTGTAAGGTGTTCGACCATGATACATCTTGCTATGATGTTAAGCCTGGAATAAGCAATTTAGTCAAACATAACGTTTTTATGGATGATAATCATAATGATAAATTTGTTAATACTGGTAATAAAATCAGAATGTGAACGCTTTTGATAGTCAGCTTAAATGGTTTATTGTTAACATTAAGAAAAGGAAATTTTGGAGGAGGAAAGATATTGACGTGAATGTTAATATTAATAAGGGAAATGTTGATGGTGCTAAAGAAATGGGCAGTGAGAATGTTAATCAGTTTGAGGCTTTGGCTTCTGAGGTAAAAGACAGTGTTGGCGATCCATTTGCTAATAACAATGCTGATGGTAAGGTCGATACTGTTGATCCAGTTGCTAATGACAATGTTAAGGTTAATGACAATGTTGAGATTAATGGTAAGGTCAATATTGTTGCTGATGACAATGCTGGTAAAGATAGTACTGAAGTTAATGATGGCACTGATGTTCATATCCAGTTGTTGGTAATGTACAAAATCTGGCTAAAAGGGTTGTTACTGAGGACTGTAATAATTTTAAGTCAGGTGGGTATACTTCTGGTTCTCCTCAGGTTGATTCTTCTACTTCTCTTAATGTTAATGATGCTGATGCAATTCAAAGTGTCACAAATTTCATATTCAAAAGTAGTAAAAGGTGCGCCAAAAGGAAGAAAACAGCTGAGCGTAATACTAAGAGCAAGGGCATGGTTAGTGAGCATGACGGGGAGCTTCAGAATGATGATACGTTTAATTCGACTTTAAGACACACGAGAAGTAATCTAGGTGTTCTATATGATCCACTTTTGAAATGACTTTGTTGTTTCGAAGAATATCAATTTTCAGGAATATTGGTTTTGAAGAATTTCAGTATGGTTGTCTATGGTTTTGGTAAATAGTAATAATGGCATATACAAGTGAATGTCAGTTTTGAAGAATGTCGGTTTTGGTAAATAGTTATATTGTCAAATAGTATATCAGTATGGTTGTCAGTTTTGCAGAATGTTAGTATATCAGTATGGTTCTCCGCAGTTTTGATGATTGTTAGTTTTGAAGAGGGCTCCAGTGTTACATATTTCATTCTTTTTTTGATTACTAGCTTGAGGCATTTTTTGGGATTCAATTGTATCTCATTCATTGTTTTTTCTCAAGGCTTACTTGCTGAGTGTTTTTGAGTGAGTTGTATAGATAGTGATTTGATTGTATTGATTCCTTTGTAATCATTTCATAGTGTTAATAAAATTTTACTTTGCCTTTCAAAACTAGGTTAAAAATCTTTTGTTTCACTTTTTAACTTAAGTTTTGACTGAACCAGCTATTTTCAATTTAAAATATTAAATCATTCCTAGTAATTAAAATTCTAAAAAATTTCTAACACTTAGATTTTCAAAAAAAAGGCCAACATCTTCTTTGCCTGGCTTGATCAGTACAACTACAAACTTGCCTCTCTAGGCCTTCTCCAATCCAAAAGAAAATAAAACAGCCAAGCGGCTAACCAAAAAGGCTCATAAATCTCATACCCAATTAAAATATAAACTTGTCCCTTTTGTCGGGCATCCAACTCAATCTCTTCCATTTTCTATCAAGTCAACATATACCTATGCCTTCGCAATTGATCACCAATCAATTTATTCTCAAATCCAAATCATTCTCTTATACCCAAGCCACATTCCATCCTCGATTTCTAGTTCCGTTATCAAATTTAAATTCTTACTCAACAATCCAATTCCACTCCAGATTATCTCTAATCCAATCCAATTTTATTTAACTTAGTTTAATTTAAATTCTAATTCATTTATTCACTATTACCATTTCAGTCTATTTAACTTCATAAGTTAAATTTAAATTCCAGAATTTAAATTCCTGGCTTTTATTCCAAATCAGCTTGAAATCATATATATATATATAATATATATGCATAACAATAGCAATTTAAAACATTTGAATTTCTGAATAACTTATTTCCTCAGACAATTCAAAAATAAATTCTTTGTTAGTAATTCGTCACTTAGAAACTCGAAAATGTGTCGCGATCCATCATCAGAATTATTTTCCTGCCACCGAAGTAAGTTCAATACTATATCACTTTCAAAACTATTTTTAAACACTTCCATCTTGATATTACTTTATAATATCCTTTAACATACTCAGAAAACATATCCAATTTCACCAAAGATCTTAAAATTTCCATATATTTAAGCCAAAACTATTTACAAACACTTTTCCAATTTTTTAGAGTTTTATTTCCAATTCCATTTTAAATTCATATTTAATCCATTTGGTTTTATATATTACACTTAGGAATCCATATTGGTTATGTATAACCATCTCAATTATAATCTTATTCGATTATAATAACAACCAACACATCTAATATATATTATAACAATCTCAATATATGTGTGTGTGTGTATATATATATATATATATATATATATATATATATATATATATATATATATTTCTGCATATCAAAATATATTTTAGGTAAAATTATTTCATTTACCCTCTTTCAAAAACATGCCGTGGTGGTTCATCGTATTCAAGTGTTTAGAAACCCCTATCGACATTGTGGTGCCCTACCATCGACTAGAATTCATAAGCCACTCAACCAATAAATCTCCACAATATAAATCATTTTTTATACAATCTACATATACGTTCACTCATATATATATATATATATACACTAAAACTCAATCTAGGGTATTACTAATCCCATCTCTATTGAGTTATGCCACAGAGCCAAGTTAACAACTTAACCTTCAGCTCTGATACCACTATAATGACCCAAGGATTTTCGACCCTGAAAATCGACATAAAAACACCATATCAACAAGCATCGAAAATACCAAATAATTAATAGAAAGAAGTTAGAGGGTGAGAAATAGAAAGAAAGAAAGTTAGAGTAAAAGAAGAAGATCACAGCAGAACATAATCAGAATAAACACGAATCTCACAGCGGAATGAATAAAATACATTATATAACATTATTTTGAAATGCTAATCTATATTTGTATTTACATATATCTCAGAGTACATCACGTACATATCACAACGGAAACAAACTCTCTCTCTCTCCATATATATCTAATGTTGAAGCCTCTTGCTCTAAGCTCCTTCAAGTATATCTGAAAAATCCCAAGTACTTGACTTTCTATACAAATTTGGGCACCCAAGAGTTTATGGTAAAAAAAAAACTCTGGGTCAGTCATGGGACTGGTGTGAGTAAAGTCCAATAATTTGGGTTAACTTTTCACAACCCTTTTCAAAGAAATGATAATCATAAGACCGATCCACACATAAACACGGATGGTTTTATCTTACGATAACCCAAAACATTCTTTTAAAACAATATTATTCTGATATGATAATAGTGTCTAACTCAAGTAAATAGAAATATAGCAGAACGCTTGCATCTCACGCTCTACATACATAATATACAATCAAACCCGTAGGCTCTAATTGGGGAATGGATTTCCAACTATATCATGATATAGAGCCACCTTCCAATCATTGTACTCTAGAGGGATACACTGGAGTTCAACAAGAACATCTTGTAACTCGGCCACACATGACCGACCATTCATTTCGCTTGAATGTTCCAAATATATTGACACCTTATGGACATAACAGTTCCCTGGAGATACAGAGTCGAAAGAAGAACAAAAACGAAAATTCTCTAGATAGTGGCAATATACCCTAATTGGGTGCGACCTACTTAGCCATGCTGCCTGCCCAATTTTTTCCATTTCCCGGTTGAAGAAGCTTGAGGTCATAACATATCCTTTGTCAGATCACACTTTCATTTACTTTGAATACCACATCGTCATACCTTCCAAATCACAAATTTATTTCCTAAAAAATACCATGGGTATAAAGCTAATAGAAACGAATTCCTCCACCGCCAACGTAAATACGTTTAAAGAGAAAATCAACTTAAGTGATTTATTAGATATACTCTGTCAGACAATCGTCCATATTAAGTGAAGCGAACCGAAATCCCCCTTACGGGAAATCACGGATTGAATTGAGAACAACACAGATCGGAACGCAGACAGAAGAACATTTCATTATATATTACAACAATTCCATCAGAATACAAGAATATACAGAGTAAGAATAAATATTGCACAGAAAATATCAGAGATTTAAATTACATTTAAATACATCACTGCAGCGGAAAAATAATACAATACAAAACTAGAAGTAATATTCGGATACATAGCTTTCCGGATATCATTCCAGCTGTAAACCAAGTTCTTGTGAATATAAATCTGCAAAACCAAAACTACTAGCTGACCGTGTCAAAATAAGGGGCACCCAAAGTTTAGGTTAAAACAATAAACACCAGGTCAGTCATGGAACTGGTGTGAGAACTAAAAACAGTTATTAATCTTTATTTTAAAGTTAGGTAAATCAAGGGACCACACTATATAACACAAAATGGGTTTCCTCCCAAGAACACCAGTGCATAAAACAACAGCGCAATGCTAAATAAAGAACAATGAAGCTATTATAAGACCCAGGTCCCATCACACAATGCAACACAAACCGAAGGATAGGGTTTTGCCTTATAATAGCCAAAGAATGCTTGATACGCTAAATTTCATATTTTGATTCTTAATCAGACTCCAACCGCAAATTAGTAAGAGAACGATTCCCTAAGTATTAACCCCGAAGGCCGAAACCAACATCAGACCAATACCCAAGAAACCACCCATCTTAGCTCGTTTCCAGTTAGTTTCTGATTTTATATACAATCATAAATATCAATCATAGGCGGCATGAGCGCCCCATCCCACTTTGTCGCCATATATAGGATTACAACTAAAACCAAATTATCACGTATTGGAAATTGGATTTCCATCTGTGAACCGAGGCTAGGGATTGTCCTCTACCAATTCGAGACAATCTAGCCTACCATGTCTCAGGCAAGTACTCAGTCAAGCCTTAGAGCAACAGGGCCGGTCCACTCGATGTGGATTGAACTTAAACCCTGAACACTACGTTTCCCCGCCCTTTGGGGCGCAAATGAGCCAATGAATGACTCCATCGGCTTCACATAGTCACCGATAAATCCGAGGCGCCTCGCAACAGCAACAACCACATAAGTCAAACTCGTCAGGACGTGTAAAACCACTGACGCCACTTCTAGCTAGAAAGAAACGCATGTCCTCCCTGAAGTCCTCTCCCGTTTCTGGTTCACAACCGGGGTATGAGGCTCGCGAATTAACGCTACACAAAGCTGTTCCACACAGGATGTGCTTTGATCATCAACCACAAGACTCTGCTTTTCAACAGGAGCCTTGATCATTTGAATCTTAGCATGCCACACAGGCAAACCACTCCATGCAACCGATATCCATCAATCACACAGAATGATATCCAATGTCAGACACACAGTCCATTTACAAGTCCGTTCTGGGTCTGAACGAAACCGGAGGCACCTTGTACCTCGCATATCCATCGATCTCCAAGTACGTCTAGACGATCGCTAACTGATTCCCCCCTCTTGGGTGTACGACCCAATCAAGATCATCAGTAATTATCCAAACGACGTGAAGACCTCCGTTCTTCAACCACCGTCTTCATCTTCGACTCATCGTCGAATTAGTTATTCAGAATGGGATAAATCCGGTCTTTCTGAATAACTCGCATATATAATAAACAAGTGTTACACAAACACAACATATGCCTCATTCCAATTCATCATTCACTGACCGTAAATTAACAAGAGAATAATTCCCCAAATATTAACCTCCCCAAATATTAACCCCGAAGGCCGAAACCCACATCCGATCAATACCCAGGAAACCGTTCTGCTTAGCTAACCTATAGTTAGTTTCAAAATTTCACATTCTTAGGGAAAGGTTCCCATTAATTTTATCAAAGATAAATCCTTTTAAATTTATTCTTTAATCTTCCTTTGAATATCACTTCAAACTAGTCGGGATTAGCGAACCGCACCGAAGTAATTATATATTTTATTTCCCAACCCCAACCTATTTATCCCATGAAGTAAAACTGGTCATACTTCATATCTAACACCACAGTGTTATCGGTAAATTCAATTACCATTTCACGTTCAAATCTAATTAAAGATTTAACTACCGTCTGGAGTAAAACTGGTGATGCTCCTTTCTCTTTTTTTCCAATCTAATTAAAGATTCATTAAAACTCCACTTAGTTTTAATCTTTGACTGGGTTAAAGAATCACTGTCATTTAAAACACAGCTCATGATAAACCCCAAAATCACATCACATTTCAATCAGTCCCTTTCCGTAAATTAGCAACTGAGCAATCCCTAAGTATTAACCCCGAAGGCCGAAACCAACATCAGATCAATACCCCAGAAACCATTCAACTTAACTAATCTCCAGTTAGTTTCTGTTTTTCTTAACTCCTTTGGGTCTAAGAACAGTATTATTGAAGATACTATTCACGACAACCCAAAATCACATTCCATTAATTATCGGGTTAAAGAACAAGTGTTATTTAAAACACTGTTCACGATAAACCCAAAAATCAATACCAATTCAATTCCAATTAAATATTATTTAATTGGTACACTTCATTAAATCTAAATAAAAGGATTTAATGTTTTTCTCAACTAGTCTTAAGAACAGTGTTAATGAAGACACCATTCACGACAAACCCAAATCACATTTGATATTAAATGAAAGGCTCTGAATCAAAAATATACCGGCTTATATTCATTATCAAATTCTAAGACTAACAAATATCGTGTAGGAAATATCGATATAAATATATCTTTCAAATTTCCATAACAATATCTGTATAATCACGAAATCCAACATCGAAATATTCCAAATATAATTTCGATTCAAATCCATTCCAATTCAATTACTGGAAATTCTGATTATTATCAAAACCGTTTCAAATCCAATTTATTTATTTAAAAATAAATAGAATTGTAATTCTAGTTCAAAACTAGTTCATTTCGATAAAAATCTATTTTTATCTTTTCAAATATGGGGTTTTAATTCCAATTCTTCCTAAATCATTTCTTATGATTTTACATAAATTATTACTATTTTTAATAATTTTATCAAGGCCCGTACAGTCGATTTCCATCAACGGCCATCGAACTGCACTTACAACGACCTTTTCCAAATTTGATTTGGACATAATTCCAAATCCAACCGTTATATTTCTAATTTCTCACATTCCTTAGAAAGCTCTTTTTGATACGAACCCAATGGTTCCGATTTTAGGAGAATCCGACTGTCAGATCTCCCGCAATATCCATTCGAAGTCAATGGTCGAAATTCGCGAACTGCCGCAGCGTGACGAGTTCTATTCAGGCCATTATATATATATAATATATATATTATATATATTTCGTAGATTTCCTTTCAAAACGTATTTTATAAATCGTTTCAAATTAGTTTTCAAAACGATTTCAACTTCTTATTCGATTTCAAATCAAAATTGAATTTTCCTTTATAAACTCCTTTTAAATTCATTTCAAATTGATTTCAATTCAAATCGATTTTTAATTCAATTTCAGTTCGTTTTTCAATACAATTCAATTTCAATTCGAATTCATTTCTATTCAATTTCAATTCGAATTTCATTTCTATTCAATTTCAATTCGAATTCATTCCTATTGAATTTCAATTCGAATTCATTTCTATTCAATTTCAATTCGAATTTCATTTCAAAATATTCGAATTTTGAAATCACTTTCCAATATTCGTTATTAAAACGAATATAATCGATATAAATATCATTCGCGTCGAAATAGCGCATATCTAATCAACACGGTTTTATATATTTCTATTTCAAATATTTCCTTTTCAATTATTTCTATTCAAAATTGGAATGAGGCCCAATCACTTACCATATAATGTTAATTATATGGATTTTCTACAACACATGTATATAAAATAACAACGATAAATAATCAACCATCATCCAGAGTGCACCACACAACTGCATAAGCATTAAATATAAATAATTAACGCTTACACAGCCTGTCAATCCATTGATGGACATACAACTAAACAATCGGGATTAGTGTACGTCAAATATCATCCCAATACCCGTGTGGGGTTTCAAATGAACACACACAGATTTTATTTGTGTAGTTGGGCGATGTGTAAAATTTATCGTCCCAATCAATATCAGTCAAATGTGTTTATATAAACAAATCGTCCGATTTGTTTATATTTATTTCTTTTTAAATACACGTTAAAAATTCTATTTTCAACTATAAAATATTTTTAACTAACTAAATATTTTATTTCATTTCACATCAAAATCAAGCAAACAAGCATACAAGCTGTCCATGGTCTGTGGACGACGAGTGTCGGGTGCTACCGAACACCGTCTACATCCTAGTATATTTTTCAAACAAGAAATTTAAATTAAAGGTGAGGAGTTCTCACCGAATTGCTAAACCAAACGCCACGACTCTTCTTATATAGAAATCTTCGTTGTGCTCGCCTTTTGTCAATTTCATCGTCCGTAGTCACTACATATATAAAAAACACATTTTTACACTGCTACCATATAGATAAAAATTCCATTTTTATCACGCTATTCTCTATATAAAAATTATATTTTTATATCTACTTCTAATATAAAGATCGAATTTTTATATCATTGCTATAAAAATCCCATTTTTATTTCAACATATATATAATAAAAATCAGGTTTTTCATATAAAGATCAAATTTTTACTATCTATGTAATATAAAAATCGTATTTTTATTATCATACATATATAAAAATCGTGTTTTTATATCGCTACATCTACAAAGATCTCCTCTTTTTATACATTAAACTGATTTTTTTCCTTTTATTTAATCTAATCACAATAAAATAAGTAAAGATAAACAAAAATAATAAAATAAAATAAAAATCCTACAGTGTTCGGCATTGGACAGAGAGGGGGGGCACTGCTTTTCGCGGAAATCGAGGAGGGGAGGTGCGGTGGTTCTGCCCAGCGGGTTTTGGGGTCATTGCATTCGGATTGGGGGAGGAAAGAGAAGGGGAAGGGAGGAGGAGAGAGAAGGGGGTTCGGCGAGGTGGAGGGGGGCGGAGCAAGCGGCGGCGGGGTTTTCTATAGGTTCGGAGGGGAGTTTAGGGCTGGCGATTTGAATAGGGGAAGGGGGAGATAGAGAGGACCAAGAGGGAGGGGATCGAAGGGGGCGCGACAGGTTGGGGAGGTGGCGGAGGTGCCAACGATGGCGACCGGCGGCTACGAAGGGGAAGGCGATTTGAACGAGGGGTGTCGGGTCTTTTATTTTCAATCGAAGAAAGTGAGCTGAGGGGGTTGACCAAGGGAGAGGGGATATATAATAATTTACATAATTAATTTTCTCTAAAAAGTATCGTTTTCATTTGAGTTTTAAATTGAGCCCACCAACTGTCGCCCTAGCCAATTACCCCCATTCCGAACACAATGGGATATGTTTCGCAAGCCAATTCGGCTATTTCGATCAATTTTCGTTAAAATTAAAATATAAATCGATATATTGAATTTTTAACGCATATTTTAATTTACCGGGGCCACATACGAACTCTAAAAATTGCAGAAAAATTATTTCTAGCTTCATATTGACGATACGGTCCTAACAAAACTAATCGTCAATTTTTGAGACCATTTAAAAAATGGCCATTTTCCAGTCAATTAAAATCAACTAAAACTGGTCAAACGCGTTTTCCTTTGCCACACTCACATATTGATTCGAAAAATTACGAATTTTGGAATCTAGCAATAACTTGACATTCCGGTTCCAACAAAAGTGGTTTCGTCGAAAACCGAGGTCGTTTGCAAAATGGCAATTTTTAAGGGCCAGAATTCCATAGCGACTATTCTGAATTTTCAATTGGGCATAACTTTTTATCCCCGTTGTGAAATTTCGATTCTTCGGATTCGTTGGAAAGATATTCTCAAATAGATTCAAATATTTTTGGTCTCGTCCAATTCCGACTTAAAACGAATTCTGTATATTCATTTGAAATTCGAAATCAAAATTTCAAACTACCGCGCCATTTCAGGCTCGTTATATAATTAAAATAAATTTCTATATTCTAACGACGATTCAAATAAATATATACGTTCGAATTCTATTCAAAATAAATTTCTCGCCGTTATTATTTAAAATAATCTATTTCAAATAATCAAAATTCATTAAGATTGCCAAAATAAAAATTTTAAATTGGCCTGGATTTCCCGGTTATTACAATCTCCCCCACTTAAAACTTTTCGTCCCCGAAAAGGAACGAAACCGAAAGTTGTTTAACAAATCAACTCAACTTTCACTATCTCCATTACGGCTTAAGTTTTCCAACTTTTCAGCTTCTAAAAACTTTTCAAAATTTGGCTAACACCCCAAATTTTCGAAAAATTTCGCCATAACCTCCCCTGCACCGGGGACTTCGGGATATTTCATATAGCCTCCCATGGCCTTCTTCAATCCAAAAGAAAAGGAAAAAGCCAAGCGACTAGCCAATCGGCTCATAAAATCATCACCACCCAAACAAAACAGTAAATTATGGTAAACATGTACCTATTTGTCGGGCAAACAATTTTATTCTCTACTCTCGCCTCCTCGCTATAACCTGTTCAATGTAAGTACATGTATATGCATGCAAATACGACTAATTTTCAATACAATTCAACATTTGGTTCAATTTGGCTAAAGGTTCAACATTTTAATTAATCAACCAATAATCAAACAACACAACCATCAATAAATTTGTTGATTAGCTTTTTAAATTCATAACTTTGATACATAGTCCAAAAAATCACATTTTTGATGCCAAATCACAACAATCTATTCTAGCTATATTTTGGTTCTCACACCAGTCTAATGGAAATATATAGAAATCTCACCTTCGTAACTCGAAAATAAATACTGATAACGCTGCAGCATTATCAGAATCATCCCCGGGCGACTAGAATGTGATTCTATATCTATCCAGTATATTAAAACTTCGAATATACGTTTGCAAGGCGTATATGCAAAATCTTTATATATTGGATTGTCCAAATCAATATAAAATAAATAATCAAATACGAATAATTGATTTGATTTTAAAATCAAAACCAGCTTTCAATTTTGTTTATATACTCTTCACACTCGTTCTAGGATACTACTGATCCCATCTCTAACGAGTCATTCTCCTTGGATATTACTAATCCAATCTCTGATGAATTCTTTCGTTTGGTTCTAACGAGTCTTGTTCTCCGAGCTTTGTAAACCAATGCTCTGATACCAAATGAAGCGACCCGAAATCCCCCTTACGGGAAATCATGGATTGAATTGAGAACAACACACATCGAAACGCAGACAGAAGGACATTTCATTGTATATTACAACAATTCCATCGGAATACAAGAATATACAGAGTAAGAATAAATATTACACCGAAAATATCAGAGATTTAAATTACATTTAAATACATTACAGCAGCGGAAAAATAATACAATCCGCAACTAGAAGTAATATACGGATACAGAGCTTTCCGGATATCATTCCAGTTGTAAACCAAGTTTCTATGAATATAAATCTGCAAAACCAAAACTACAAGCTGCCCGTGTCAAAATAAGGGGCACCCAGAGTTTAGGTTAAAACAATAAACTCCAGGTCAGTCATGGGATTGGTGTGAGAAGTAAAAATAGTTATTAATCTTTATTTTAAAGTTAGGTAAATCAAGGGACCGCACCGTACAACACGGAATGGGTTTCCTCCCAAGAACACCTGTGCATAAAACAACAATGCAATGCTAAATAAAGAACAATGAAGCAATTATAAGACCCAGGTCCCATCACACAATGCAACACAAACCGGAGGATAGGGTTTTACCTTATAATAGCCAAAGAATGCTTGATACGCTAAATTTCATCTTTTGATTCTTAATCAGACTCCAACCGCAAATTAGTAAGAGAACGATTCCCTAAGTATTAACCCCGAAGGCCGAAACCAACATCAGACCAATACCCAGGAAACCACCCATCTTAGCTCGTTTCCAGTTAGTTTCTGATTTTATATACAATCAGAAATATCAATCATAGGCGGCATGAGCGCCCCATCCCACTATGTCGCCATATATAGGATTACAACTAAAACCGAATTATCACGTATTGGAAATTGGATTTCCGTCTGTGAACCGAGGCATGGGATCGTCCTCTACTGATTCGAGACAATCTAGCCTACCATGTCTCAGGCAAGTACTCAGTCAAGCCTTGAAGCAACAGGGTCGGTCCACTCGATGTGGATTGAACTTAAACCCTGAACACTACGTTTCCCCGCCCTTTGGGGCGCAAATGAGCCAACGAATGACTCCATCGGCTTCACATAGTCACAGATATATCCGAGGCGCCTTGCAACAGCAACAACCACATAAGTCAAACTCGTCAGGGCGTGTAAAACCACTGACGCCACTTCTAGCTAGAAAGAAACACGTGTCCTCCCTGAAGTCCTCTCCCGTTTCTGGTTCACAACTGGAGTGTGAGGCTCGCGAATTAACGCTACACAAAGTTGTGCCACACAGGCTGTGCTTTGATCATCAACCATAAGATTCTGCTTTTCAACAGGAGACTTGATCATTTGCATCTTAGCATGCTACACAGGCAAACCACTCCATGCAACCGATATCCGTCAATCACACAGAATGATATCCAATGTCAGACACACAGTCCATTTACAAGTCCGTTCTGGGTCTGAACGAAACCGGAGGCACCTTGTACCTCGCATATCCATCGATCTCCAAGTACGTCTGGATGATCGCCAACTGATTCCCTCCTCTTGGGTGTACGGCCCAATCAAGATCATTAGTGATTATCCAAATGACATGAAGACCTCCGGTCTTCAACCACCGTCTTCATCTTCGACTCATCGTCGAATCAGTTATTCAGAATGGGATAAACCCGGTCTTTCTGAATAACTCGCATATATAATAAACAAGTGTTACACAAACACAACATACGCCTCATTCCAATTCATCAGTCACTAACCGTAAATTAACAAGAGAATAATTCCCCAAATATTAACCCCGAAGGCCGAAACCCACATCAGATCAATACCCAGAAAACCGTTCTGCTTAGCTAACCTATAGTTAGTTTCTAAATTTCACATTCTTTGGGAAAGGTTCCCATTTATTTTATCAAAGATAAATCCTTTTATATTTATTCTTTAATCTTCCTTTGAATATCACTTCAAACTAGTCGGGATTAGTGAACCACATCGAAGTATTTATTTATTTTATTTCCCAATCCCAACCTATTTATCCCATAAAGTAAAACTGCTCATACTTCATATCTAACACCACGGTGTTATCGGTAAATTCAATTATCATTTCACATTCAAATCTAATTAAAGATTTAACTACCGTCTGGAGTAAAACTGGTGATGCTCCTTTCTCGATCTTTTCAATCTAATTAAAAATTCATTAAAACTCCACTTAGTTTTAATCTTTGAATGGGTTAAAGAATCAGTATCATTTAAAACACGATTCACGAGAAACCCCAAAATCACATCACATTTCAATCAGTCCCTAACCGTAAATTAGCAAGTGAGCAATTCCCTAAGTATTAACCCTGAAGGCCGAAACCAACATCAGATCAATACCCCAGAAAACATTCAACTTAACTAATCTCCAGTTAGTTTCTGATTTTCTTAACTCCTTTCGGTCTAAGAACAGTATTATTGAAGATACCGTTCACGACAACCCAAAATCACATTCCATTAATTATCGGGTTAAAGAACAAGTGTTATTTAAAACACTGTTCACGATAAACCCAAAAATCAATACCAATTCAATTCCAATTGAATATTATTTAATTGGTACACTTCATTAAATCTAAATAAAAAGATTTAATGTTTTTCTCAACTGGGCTTAAGAACAGTGTTAATGAAGACACCATTCACGACAAACCCAAATCACATTTGATATTAAATACAAGGCTCTTAATAGAAAATATACCGGCTTATATTCAATATAAAATTCTACGACTAACAAATATCGTATTGGAAATAACGATATAAATATATCTTTCAAATTTCCATAACAATATCTGTATAATCACGAAATCCAACATCGAAATATTCCAAAGATAATTTCGATTCAAATCCATTCCAATTCAATTACTGGAAATTCTGGTTATTATCAAAACCATTTCAAATCCAATTTATTTATTTAAAAATAAATAGAATTGTAATTCTAGTTCAAAACTAGTTCATTTCGATAAAAATCTGTTTTTATCTTTTCAAATATGGGTTTTTTCATCCCAATTCTTCCGAAATCATTTCTTATGATTTTACACAAATTAATACTATTTTTAATAATTTTGTCAAGGCCCGTACAGTCGATTTCCATCAACGGCCATCGAACTGCACTTACAGGGACCTTTTCCAAATTTGATTTGGACATAATTCCAAATCCAACCATTAGATTTCTAATTTCTCACATTCGTTTGAAAGCTCTTTTCGATACGAACCTAACAGTTTCAGTTTTAGGAGAATCCGACGGTCGGATCTCCCGCAATGTCCATTCGAAGTCAACGGTCGAAATTCGCGAACTGCCGCAGCGTGGCGCGTTCTATTCAGGCCATTCTATATATATAATATATATATTATATATATATTGTCGATTTCCTTTCAAAACGTATTTTATAAATCGTTTCAAATTAGTTTTCAAAACGATTTCAACTTCTTATTCAATTTCAGATCAAAGTTGTATTTTCCTTTATAAATTCCTTTTACATTCATTTCAACTTGATTTCAATTCAAATCGATTTTTCAATTCAATTTCAGTTCGTTTTCAATTCAATTCAATTTCAATTCGAATTCATTTCTATTCAAATTCAATTCAAATTTCATTTCTATTCAATTTCAATTCAAATTCATTTCTATTGAATTTCAATTCGAATTAATTTCTATCCAATTTCAATTCGAATTTCATTTCAAAATATTCGAATTTTGAAATCACTTTCCAGTATTCATTATAAAAACGAATATAATCGATATAAATATCGTTCATGTCAAAATAGTGCATATCTAACCAACACGGCTTTATATATTTCTATTTCAAATATTCTATTTCAAATATTTCCTTTTCAATTATTTCTATTCAAATCTGGAATGAGGCCCAATCACTTACCATATAATGTTAATTATATGGATTTTTTAGAACACATGTATATAAAATAACAACGAAAAATAATCAACCATTATCCAGAGTGCACCACACAACTGTATAAGCATTAAATATAAATAATTAACGCTTACACAGTCTATTAGCCCATCGATTGACATACAACTAAACAATCAGGATTAGTGTACGTCAAATATCATCCCAATAGCCGTGTGGGGTTTCAAATCAACACACACAGATTTTATTTGTGCAGTTGGGCGATGTGTAAAATTTATCATCCCAATCAATATCAGTCAAATGTGTGTATATAAACAAATCGTCCGACTTGTTTATATTTATTTCTTTTTAAATACGCGTTAAAAATTCTATTTTCAACTATAAAATATTTTTAACTATATAAATATTTTATTTCATTTCACATCAAAATCAAACAAACAAGCATACAAGCTGTCCATGGTCTGTGGACGACGGGTGTCGGGTGCTACTAAACACCGTCTACATCCTAGTATACTTTTCAAACTAGAAATTTAAATTAAAGGTGAGGAGTTCTCACCGAATTGCTAAACCAAACGCCACGACTCTTCTTATGTAGAAATCTTCGTCGTGCTTGCCTTTTGTCAATTTCATCGTCCGTAGCCACTACATATATAAAAATCACATTTTTACACTGCTACCATATAGATAAAAATTCCATTTTTATCGCGCTATTCTCTATATAACAATTATATTTTTATATCTACTTCTAATATAAAGATCGAATTTTTATATCATTGCTATAAAAATCCCATTTTTATTTCAACATATATATAATAAAAATCAGGTTTTTACTTCGCTACACATATAAAGATCAAACTTTTACTATCTATATAATATAAAAATCGTCTTTTTATTATCATACATATATAAAAATCATGTCTTTATATCGCTACATCTATAAAGATCTCATCTTTATATATATTAAACTGATTTTTTTTCTTTTATTTAATCTAATCACAATAAAATAAGTAAAGATAAACAAAAATAATAGAATAAAATAAAAATCTTACCGTGTTCGACATTGGACAGAGAGAGGGGGGTGGAAATCGAGGAGCGGAGGGTGCGGTGGTTCGGCGCAGCAGGTTTTGGGGTCATTGCATTCGGATTGAGGGAGGAAAGAGAAGGGGAGGGGAGGAGGAGAGAGAAGGGGGTCCGACGAGGTAGAGGGGGCGGAGCAAGCGGCGTCGGGGTTTTCTATGGGTTCGGAGGGGAGCTTAGGGCTGACGATTTGAATAGGGGAAGGGGGATAGAGAGGAGCAAGAGGGAGGGGATCGAAGGGGGCGCGACAGGCTGGGGAGGTGGCGGAGGTGCCAACGACGGCGACAGGCGGCTACGAAGGGGAAGGCGATTTGAACGAGGGGTGTCGGGTATTTTATTTTCAATCGAAGAAAGTGAGCTGAGGGCGTTGACCAAGGGAGAGGGAATATATAATAACTTATATAATTAATTTATTTAATTTTCTCTAAAAAGTTGCTTTTTCATTTGAGTTCTGAATCGAGCCCACCGACTGTCACCCCTAGCCAGTTACCCCCATTCCGAACACAATGGGATATGTTTCGCAAGCCAATTCGGCTATTTCGATCAGTTTTCGTTAAAATTAAAATATAAATAGATATATTGAATTTTTAATGCATATTTTAATTTACCGGGGCCACTTACGAACTCTAAAAATTGCAGAAAAATTATTTCTAGCTTCGTATTAACGATATGGTCCTAACAAAACTGATTTCGTCAAATTCTGAGACCGTTTGAAAAATGGCCATTTTCCAGTCGATTAAAATCAACTGAAACTGGTCAAATGCGTTCTCCTTTGCCACACTCACATATTGATTCAAAAAATTACGAATTTTGGAATCTAGCATTAACTTGACATTTCGGTTCCAACAAAAGTGGTTTCATCGAAAACCGAGGTCGTTTGCAAAATGGCTATTTTTAAGGGCCAGAATTCCATAGCGACTATTTTGAATTTTCAACTGGGCATAACTTTTTATCCCTATTATGAAATTTCGATTCTTCAGATTCGTTGGAAAGATATTCTCAAATAGATTCAAATATTTTTGGCTTGTCCAATTCCGACTTAAAACGAATTCTGTATATTCATTTGAAATTCGAAATCGAAATTTCAAACTACCGCGCCATTTCAGGCTCGTTATATAATTAAAATAAATTTCTATATTCTAACAACGATTCAAATAAATATATACATTCGAATTCTATTCAAAATAAATTTCTCGTCGTTATTATTTAAAATAATCTATTTTAAATAATCAAAATTCATTAAGAATGCCAAAATAAAATTTTTAAATTGGCCTGGATTTCCGGGTTATTACATTAAGTTGTCTTGAGACTAGACAAATCGAAGGCACTATTATGTAAATCTATCTTAGGAAATTTCTGTCTAGGATTGCTAGAACAGCCCTTGCATTAATTGGGTCTTTAATTATCTTCATCATATTTGATTCGCAAAGCTAATGCCCATACAAAGTGGTTTTTAAATAATAAATTTGATCCCGGTCTCTCTGTATTGACAAGGGAAAAACGGTCAAAACTTTGAGCGTCGGTTATTTAACTATCAAAGGAAAACATCCATACAAATAATATTTTTATTTCCAAATTGAAAGTATATCAATCAACACTGAGCCCCTTTAAATAGATTTATCAATAATTTATTCATTTCCCAATCTCCTGTTTCCCTTATTTCTTAAACCCATTTTAGATTTTTAAGATTCGCGGAAAACATTTCCATATATCCACAATTTCTTATTTTCTGTATTTTACATTTCCATTTCTTATTCACGCATCACTGACCTTCCACATCCATCAGTCCCTAACAGTAAACGAGTAAGACAACAACTCCCTAAGTATCATTCCCAAAGGCCGAAATCAGCATCAGATCGGTACTCAGAAAGCCATTCAACTTTAATAATCTCTGGCCAGTTTCAAGTTTCCTTAATCCCATTTCAATTTCTTATCTAATTATTGCTTACGCAACTATCGAATTCGGTTTACGAATCCACTTCTTTTATGGAGAATATTGATTGTAACGACATCAATATAATCCCTATTTCCAAAATATTTGACTTTAAAATATAACTATGATTTGTTACTTTAAGTAAATAAATAATAATTAATTAATCTTCATTTAAAAACGCAAATTAAATATTACTTTCCTAAATTAAACGTCTGACACTCCTTCTAATAATTCCTATTCAATTAATGTTTCGAACTTCGGAATACTTTACCGTTTCTGCTCGACTCAATTTCTAAATTCATTTTTGAATTTATCATTTCCAAAACATCACTAATTCCCTTTATAACCATTCCAATTTACAAAATGTTTGCTTTAAATGATTCTTCACTTTAAAACGTGAATATTATTCCTTTATAGAAATCTGGACTAGTTATATCAATCAAATCTTGATTTTTTATTTATAAATACCATTACAGGTTCACCATCTGTCTATCGAGTTATTTTATAAATTCATATTCATATTCTGCTTCATAAATTCCATTTACAAGCAAACTTCTTGTTAATTATACATTACTTTTATAACTTAATCTAGATTTCAAATCCGATTATAAATTATTGGTTTCGAACCAAATATTAACTATCTTTTCAATTTTTGAATTATATTATATATAGTTTCTAAAGATAAAATTTTAATTACACCCGACATCGTCGAATTATAAGTACAAATCCTTATGGCTTTTATTTAGTTCCATTCACATTTCGAACATCGCAACACATTTCATCGTTTTCTTTTGAAAACGATTTCCATTTCTCTTTATAATATTCATTGTGGAATTTACGTTTCCAAATTATTTAATAACAATTATTTCATACCATTTTTAGATTTCGTTTATAAACCAAACTACTTGTTTTATATAATTAAATAAGTTATTACATTCTATCTAATCGGAATTCAATTTCTATTTTGAAAACAGAACTTTCCCTTTGAAAATTGGAATTCTTTTCTAATACGTTTTTATGGTCTTTAAATACCAATTATTCCAGGGTCAATGTTATTTAACCATCCCAAACACACAATAATCAACATCAAATTATTTGTCACATCATATAATGCAATATATGAAAAACAACAATATAATTATTGAGGAATCCAGTTGGATCCCTCCAACCTATTTCCCTACATCCATAGATGTTTCAACATAAATAATACCAATTTCATATATTAAATAGAATCAATATTTAATCAATGATTTATATATAGTTATATCAATAATTTCAACTAATACTCAGTAATTCATCTAAACAACCATCACACATCATCCAATCATCATTTAACAATATTAGAATATGTTTACAAAATTTATAAACTGGACAGAGTTAGTTAGTTTACTCACGTTGTTTGTTAATCGTTAAATAACGATTAACATCAGTTGATTAAATCAAGCATTTTATTTTGTATAAAATTGTAATGTGCTCCAAATCTCTCCAAACTAGTTCTAGTAGTATCCTCCAACAATATGATCTTAACGGATCTTGTATTATTGAATTTCGAAAATGTATGTATAAGTTATGGGTTTTACAAATTTATGCATTACTAAATTTATTTTAAACTTAATAATATATTAGAAATGGGTCTCACCATTGATTTATACAGTCCATGACCATTCAAAATCCCACCCCATGTTCATAAAGCCTGCCATATTCTTGATTTCGTTTGCCTGTTTTCACGCCATTCGCTTCCCTTCCCCATATTTCTTTTTATAACTTTTTTTATATGGCCCAGGCCCAATCAGGAGGAATCCACCCATGACAATAATACTCTCCCTTCCCTATACGAACATTCGCGACTTGCTCTCTAGAAATTGAACTCGCAAGCAGGCTCTTGTATTCTAAGTCCACCATTGCCAAACGTTTCTTCAACCCATCCTCCGTCAACCTACCATGATTTCAAAAACCACAAATACCATGCTTATTTTCTCTCAATCCTCTTTCATTCCATCACCATTTATCAATACTCGAAACTGCTACTTCCACTCGCGTCGATCAGGGACTTCACGCCATCATAGGAATAACCATGTCAATTTTTATTTTCATAAATTCCACAAAAATTATACCAAATGCTATTTAATGTTTAGACCCCAAAAAACTCTAAAATTTGCCCGAATCAAATGAAATGCGAGCCCTAGTGTAACACCCTATAATTTCAAAACATGAAATAAGAGATAATTAAAGAATAATTAATTTTTAAATGAAGAATTATGTGAAACAGGTTAATCCATTGCGTTCGTCTCGGAATTCTGCTTGAGTTAGATTTCGAGTTTGCGTAAAACAGACATCGTATGAAGAAATTATGAAGATCGGAAGATTTAAAGTTTAAAGCTAAAAATTTGAAGCTGAAGAACAAGTCGACCCCCCTTTTTTCACCAGTCGACCGTTTTTGTACAGAAGCAAAAACGGTCGACCAGTTGAAATTGGCCGGTCGACCGGTTGGGTCTGGGAAGCCTCCTGGTGACGTGGTCTGTGATGACGTGTCCTTCTGGGATTGGCTGGATGACGTGTTTTTGGGGTTTGGATGGTTCAAATGGATCCTAATCTAATCTAGGGGTTCTAATTCACCTACAACATCTATAAAATACCCCTAAACCTAACCCTAATCTCATTGTTATTCATCCATGGCGCCTCCATGCTTCTCTAGTCTAAATTAACCTAGCCTTTCTTCTCCAATCAAAATCAAAGTAGAGATTTATAGATAGTTCTTCTTCAATAATCAAATTAGAAGATCAGATCTACATCAATCAAGTAGAGATTATTCAAAATCTGAATTGCTACAACAACGCCTAATTTTCTAAGAATCTTGTTGCTGTGAGTCTATGTTACTTTCATGTATAATTAAATTAAAAGTGATTGTGATAAGATTGTAAATTGGATTTTGTGAACATGCCTGTAAGACAAATCATATCAAGTTTGTAGGTCCTTATCTTTCATATTCATACCTAAATTTCTGTTATCATAAGCCATTTCATATTCCATATGCATATTAGATCTACTTTATTGTTCTATGCCAGTTCATATTTCATATGCCTATTTTTATGCCAGTTCTGGTGTCATGATTCCCTTCCCTTCTTCTTTTCCTTTTTCATTATGAGATTAGGCTAACTTCGAGCCTAACAACTTGCATTGAGATTTGCGTACAAATAAAGTTGGAATGATTGGGAAAAGTTTGGGAAAATATTGAATAATACATAATTGGGCATAAATTGATTTGTAATCATGTAATTGATTTAATTTATATACATGGAATTATATGCATGACTTGGATTGGAATTATAACATAACTTGAATTGGAAATTATGGGAAATTGGAATATATGTTATAATTTAGAACTTGAAATTGGGTTTGAATAAAAGAAAGTGATAATTAATGCCTAAGACACGAGGTTAGATTCGAATTGCGGTATAAGCCTGCCCGGAACCGCCCGGCACATCTAACGACCGCAATTTGGTAATCTAATATGAGAGGTCAAAGGCAGAAATTAGATGCATAATAATACAAAGACACGAGGTTAGATTCGGTTTGCGGTATAAGACTGCCCGGAACCACCCGACATATCCATCCACCGCAAAACATTAATCTAATGTGAGAGGTCTTGCATGATTACAGTTATAATAAATTAATGAACACTTAACCAAGAGAAAACATGTGATTAAACATGGTGATGAAGAAGGGTTAAATGGGTGACATGGGTAACATGTGAAATATAATTAAGGCACTTAACCAAAATGAGACATGTAAGAAAACATGGGAATAAAAGAAGGGGTAAAGTGGGAAATCCTTGTGGGGACAAAGCATAGGAGGGAAGCTTGCGTCAAGTGGGTGGACCCTTTTCAACCAATAACCCATTTAGTATCTATGTGAGCTCGAACTAGGTCGAGGACGGGACACACTTACTGGGTTGATTGTAAGATGTCACTAAAGAGTTAGCGGTGGCAACGCAAGTCCAACGGAGTCATGTGCGTGCATGGTTCTAGGCTGGTGGGTAAGATGTTGTTGCATCATGTAGATATAACCCGTGCCTTTAAGTAGTATCGAGTTGCCACTTTAGGGAGTGATACACCCTACTGTAGGACCAACACGGGTATCTACGAGTTAGGGAGCTGATCGAATGGGGAGGGTAGTGGGTACAATTAGTGGAGATAGGAGCAGGTAGCACCTATGAAAGTATGCAGGAGTACAAGAAACTACCATTATTATTATTATTATCATGATCAGTGAAAGGGATCATCTTTTAGTGTGAAACTAGTATTGGTGCGATGTAGGAATTATCTTATAGTGATTAGAAGCGCAATCAACGTTATATCTTGTTCATCTTATTTACCTTGTCATATCTGCTTATGTTACAGTCATCTCTTATATCCAATTTATGTTCTTATCCTGCTACTTTACTGATTATATTGTTAAAATCACTAGACTCTCCAGACGTATGTCTGACCACTTTTTGTTTTGCCTTTTTTCTTTCTTCCCCCCAGTCCTCAGGGTGGGAATAGTGAAGCTTGACTTGGATTCCTTTTCTTCTTGAAATGCTTGGAAGTGTTGAAAGTAATGCTCAGCTTTATCTCTTTCTCATTATGGCTATTTGGAGTGGGATTATGAATTTACTTTTATGTACTCTGATAATAATTTTGTATAAGATGGATATTTACGTACTTGACTATAGTATGTGGTTTTGATGTTGTAACCAAACATGTTTTGCTTTTCCGCTGCAATGAATAAATTTTGAATTTTCTTAAGTACCATTTTATATATCTATCTTGTGATATTCTGTTCTATACTCTTATAATACTCCATGAAAGTTAATGCATTCCCTTAGTGAGTGACATTAATGGACGTAGGGTGTTACACGTGGTATCAGAGCTGAAGGTTACTAGGACAGATAAAAGATTTTGAAAAACCGATTTCAAAAGCATTTTTAGAAAGAAGTACTTTCATAAACATGTTTTAAAGAAGGTGTTTTCAAGAGAAAGGTTTATTATGAAAAACATAATCCCCAAAAGCCATATATCTATCTTTCTCTGTTTTGAATCTCTTTTTCTTTCATTTCAACATGTCTGGGGATCTTAATCTTCCAGAGGACGTACAGATACCGGGATGCTTCCGTAGGTATCTAAAGGCTAGGGCTACTGCTGCAGGCCCAATAGACGTTCCTCCTCCCTAGCTGCAGTCGTTCCCCCTCCTCCTCCACATGTAGATGCTTTTTCTAAGATATGCAGAGACTTCCGTGCGATCGACGGAAATCCTTTTTATGGGACTGAGACATTTGTTGAGGCTTGAAATTAGCTTAAGGAAGTGGAGGATTTGTTTGGTATCTTTGAGATAGACAATGGAAGGAAGGTTCAGCTAGCTGCTTGGTTGATGAAGGATGAAGCTTCCTTTTGGTGGGAAGTAACTAATGGAGGACGCCCAGTTGAGATGTGGATAGACTTCAGACGAAGATTCGAATTGAGATTTCTTTCACAAGCGGAGGAGAGTTTATACATGGAGAGGTTCTTGGCTTTAAAACAAGGGAGTTTATCTGTGAAGGAGTACGTTAACAAGTTTAACCAGTTAGCAAGATTTGGTATGGAGTTAGTTAATACACTACATAAGAAGGCTTTGAGATTTGCCAAGGGTTTGAGTGAACCATTACATGGGTTGTCTATGTCCCACATTCCTATGGGGGATAATTTCGAGAAACTTGTTGACATGGCGCTGATGCATGAAGAGGAGAAAGGTGCTAATGTAGATAAGGCACGGGATAAGAAAGGGGATCCAAAAAAGGCACAACAACAACAAAAGAAAGGTGGCAAGGATAACAAGGGCCAAGGGAAGATAAGGTGTTTTAATTGTGGAACACCGGGCCACTTAAGCAAGGATTGTAGGAAGAAGAAGAAGACGGGTTGCTTCCAATGTGGTGAGGCTGGACATATGATTAAAGACTGCCCAAGGAGGCAAGGACAAGGGCAAGGACAGAGGACATGATCTACTTCTAGAGGGTAGGTTCATGCTCTCATGACACCAGGACAAGAGAGAGGTAGAAACATTTCTGTTGAAAGTTAGATTTTCCTTTTTGATCATCCTGTTCGAACTTTATTTGATCCTAGCGCTTCACATTCGTTTATATCTACTTCGTTAGTTGAAACACTGCACCTAAATACTAGTTTAGTTATGGAACCCATTGTAGTCTCAAATCCTATTGGGCGTACGACTCATATTTCTATGTTATTTTAGGATTTGAGAATATATGTGTATGGCATTGAGTTCGAATGCAACGCTTATGTGCTTGGATTCACGAGATATGGGTTGATTCTAGGAATGGATTAGCTAGCCAGGTATGGTGCCATTCTCGACTGTGAAAAGAGGGTAGTTAGACTGTTGACTGGTTTGGGTAATACTCTCGATATTTCTTATGACCCCAAGGGTTCCGTTATGCTTAGCTACCTAGAATCTCTTGACACATCTATTGATGATTTGCAATCTGTTCGAGCAGTCTGTGAGTGTGCAGATGTCTTTGAGGAGGTTAGGGGCTTACCTCCAAAACGCGAGATAGATTTTCATATATATTTGGTGGACAATGCAAAGCCAGTTGCATTGCCTGTCGCCACATGGATCCTAGAGAAAGGAGGGAGCTTAGTAAACAAGTGAAAGAGTTGCTTGAGAAAGGGTTCACAAGGAGAAGTATCTCGGAGTGGGGTGCTCCTGTTGTTTTTTCTACAAAGGCTGATGGTTCGCTCATATTGTGAGTGGACTATAGGGAGCTGAATAAGCTTACGAAGAAGTGCAGACACCCATTGCCAAGGATAGATGATTTGTTCGATGAGTTGGTTGGTGCTTCGGTTTTCTCGCAATTGGACTTAGCTACAGGATTTCATCAGTTGAGGGTAGCTGCGGATAGTATAGATAAGACTGCCTTTAGGAATCCCGACGGTTTCTTCGAATGGCTCATCATGCCTTTTGGTTTGACAAATGCACCAACATATTTCGTAGACTTGATGAGTAGGGTGTTTAGGGAGTTTCTAGACAAGTTCGTGGTGGTCTTTATGGATGATATTTTGATATTTTCTAGAAGCGAGGATGAGCATGACCAACATCTTAGGGAAGTCTTAGAGAGCCTTCGAGCACTTCAACTCAAAACTAAGTTCTCCAAATGTCGTTTTTGGAGAAAGGAAGTGAGGTTTTTATTACATGTAGTCTCTAAGGAAGGGATAACAGTGGATCCCGCGAAGGTGGTGGCAATCCAAGTTTGGAAGGTTCCTAAGAATGCAACAGAAGTAAGTAGTTTTCTTAGTTTGGCGGGGTATTACAGAAAGTTCATTAAGGACTTTGCTAAGATATCAGCCCCACTTATATGGTTGACGAAAAGAATCTGACCTTTTCTTGAGATGTTGACGGTGACGATGCTTTCCAACGTTTGAAGAGGGCATTGACCACGGCTCCAGTTTTAGTTTTGCCGGATGGGGGTAAACCATTCACATTGTATACCAATGCTTGCGGGACAGGGCTTGGCGAAGTTTTGATGCAAGAGAGAAGAGTGATATGCTATGGTGGAAGGCAGTTAAAGGCCCATGAGAAGAATTTCCCTACCCATGACTTAGAGTTAGCTTCCATAGTTTTTGCGCTTAAGTCTTGGTGCCATTACTTGCTTGGTGAGAGTTTTGAGTTGTATACAGACCATAAGTCACTAAAATACTTGTTCTCTCAAAAAGATCTAAACTTAAGGTAATAGAGATGGATGGAGTTCTTAGCATCCTACGATTTTGAGATTGCATATACCCCTAGCAAAGGTAACGTTGTAGCTGACGCCTTGAGTAGAAATAAGTTGACTTTGAGTCCTTTATTTGTCGAGCAGCAGAGTTTAGTGTATATCTTTACCTTTGACTTTATACCGTTTATTGATTATGTACCTGGTTTGTTAGCATCATTAGAGGTGCGACCTACGCTTTTGGGACAGATAGGTGCGACACAGTGAGATGACCCACAGTTGATAGAGATAGTAGACCTGCTTATCAGAGGCGAGTCTTCGAGCCGTCTTAGTAGGTATAATATCGATGACAAAGATTGGTTGCGTAGGGATGGGAGACTTTGCGTATCTCGAGATGAGGGATTAAGGAGGACAATCCTTGAAGAAGCACATCGTTCTAAGCTGACTATACATCCCAGTGGAGACAAGATGTATAGGGATATGAAGCGAGTTTTCTTTTGGGTCGGAATGAAGCAAGATGTGGCTGAGTTCATCTCTAGATGCTCAGTATGCCAGCAAGTCAAGGCTGAGCAAAAGAAGCCTGGTGGTTTGCTTCACTCTTTAGAGGTTCCACAGTGGAAATGGGAAAGTGTTTCCATGGATTTCGTCGACGAGTTGCCGAGGTCAAGGAAGGGTAATACGGGGATTTGGGTAGTAGTGGATAGACTGTGCCCATTTTATTCCCGTTAAGAGTAAAAGAACAGCATCATGGTTAACATCTGTTTATCTTCGAGAGATAGTTCATCTACATGGCATACCTTCTAGTATTGTAAGCGATCGAGATCCTATTTTCACTAGTGATTTTTGGAAAAGCTTGCAAGAGGCGATAGGAACGCAATTATGTTTGAGCACCGCTTATCACCCATAGACGAACGGCCAAACAGAAAGAGTGAATCGGATTCTAGAAGATCTTTTGAAGTTATGAATCTTGGACTTTGGAGGGACATGGGAGGAACATCTTCCATTAGTAGAGTTCGCCTACAGCAACGACTATCAGACTAGTATTGGCATGACACCTTTTGAGGCTCCATATGGATGACCTTGCCAATCACCTACTTGTTGGTGGGAATCTACAGATAAGATTTTGCTTGGGCCCAAGATGATAAGGGAAACTTCAGAAAAGATAGACTTGATTCGAAGACGCATGAAGACGACACAGGGCCAGCAAAAGTCATATGCTGATAAGAGAAGGACCGATCTTGAGTTCAGTGTTGTAGACATGGTCTTTATTAAAGTATCACCGTTGAGGAATGTAGTTCATTTTGGGTACGTAGGGAAGTTGGTACCAAGGTTTATAGGGCCATTCCCCATTACAGAGCGAATTGGACAAATGGCCTACAGAGTGAAGTTGCCCAAGAAGCTCAGTGGTGTTCATGATGTATTTCATGTGTCACATCTACGGAAGTGTTTACATGATACCGCGGAAGTAGTAGAGCCGAGCATGCTTGGGGAAGTGGAAGTGGAGTGAGATGCCATGATTAGACGAGCTCCTACGTGCATCCTTGGATCAGAGGACAAGAAATTACGCAATCGAGAGGTCAAGTTAGTTAAAGTCCAATGGGGAGATGATCAAGGAAACGTGACTTGGGAGACTTAAGACAAGATATGCGCGTTGTACCCTTTCCTTTTTGAGGGTATGTTCTTAACTTCTCCTTTTTCTACTGCTTTGTTTATACTTGTTCTACCGTTTGGTGTATACTCTCGATTATATCTTCGATCATTAGGTAGAAAATCCTATGGTTGTAAACATATGTTTGAGACATGTTATGTTTGGTGGATGCAAATGGATGTAAGTGTTTGCTAGTGGTTGCTCGTGGATGCATTTACACACACATTAGGCACTAGATCAGCTCAATCGCTTTCATGTTGCATATGAATAAGTGTGCATATTTAAACTAATGGATGTATATTGAATGTGTTATCATGTGGATGTTGCATTTGAGTGAATGGTTGTGCACTCATATAGAAGTTATAAAGTGCACTAGGAATAATTTCATACATGTTGGACTCACGGCACTAACATAATTCGCATTAAGGAGGTCAACTGAATCAGTAGACCGCCTGATCTTTGCATTAGATAAGGAACATATACACACACTTTTGCATATGTTCATATAACATTAGAAATATTTTAAGTACAATGGATGCTTATGGATGATGGATGAGTAGATGGATGATTGGATAGTAGGATACATTCTTTTTAACTTGAAGATTTCATGGACGAAATCCTTTAAGGAGGGGAGAATGTAACACACCATAATTTTAAAACATGACATAAGAGATAATTAAAGAATAATTAATTTCTAAAAGAAGAATTAGGTGAAAAGGGTTACGCCATTGCATTCCTCTCGGAATTCTGCTTGAGATAGAGTCCGAGTTTGCGTAAAACGGACATCGTATGAAGAAGTTATGAAGATCGGAAGATTTAAAGTTTAAAGCTGAAAATTTAAAGCTGAAGAACAAGTCGACCGCCCATTTTTCACCAGTCGGCTATTTTTGGACAGAAGGAAAAACGGTCGACCGGTTGGAATTGGCCGGTCGACCGGTTGGGTCTGGGCAGCCTCGTGGTGATGCGGTCTGGATGATGATGTGTCCTTCTTGGAATGGCTGGATGACGTGTTTTTCTGGTTTGGATGGTTCAGCTGGATCCTAATCTAATCTAAGGGTCCTAATTCACCTAGAGCATCTATAAAATACCTCTAAACCTAACCCTAATCTCATTGTTATTCATCCATGGCGCCTCCATGCTGCTCTAGTCTAAATTAACCTAGCTTTTCTTCTCTAACCAAAATCAAAGTAGAGATTTAGAGATAGTTCTTCTTCAATAATCAAATTAGAAGATCAGATCTATATCAATCAAGTACAGATTATTCAAGATCTAAATTGCTACAACAACGCCTAATTTTCTAAGAATCCTATCACTGTGAGTCTATGTTACTTTCATATATAATTAAATTAAAAGTGATTGTGATAAGATTGTAAATTGGATTTTATGAAATGCCTGTAAGATGAATCATATCAAGTTTGTAAGTCATTATCTTTCGGATTCATACCCAAATTTTTGTTATCATATGCCTATTGTATATAATTTATTGTTCTATGCTAGTTCATATTTCATATGCCTATTTTTATGCCAGTTTTGATGTCATGATTCCCTTCCCTTCTTCTTTTCCTTTTTCTTTATGAGATTAGGCTAACTTCGACCTAACGTATTGCATTGAGATTTGCGTACAAATAACGTTGGAATGATTGGGAAAAGTTTGGGAAAATATTGAATAATATGTAATTGGGCATAAATTGATTTGTAATCATGTAATTGATTTAATTTATATACATGGAATTATAGGCATGACTTGGATTGGAATTATAAACATAACTTGAATTGAAAATTGTGGGCAATTGGAATATATGTTATAATTCAGAACTTGAAATTGGGTTTGAATAAAAGAAAGTGATAATGAATGCCTAAGACACGAGGTTAGATTCGAATTGCGGTATAAGCCTGCCAGGAACCCCCCGGCACATCCAGCGACCGCAATTTGGTAGTCTAATGTGAGAGGTCAATGGCAGAAATTAGATGCGTAATAATGCAAAGACCCGAGGTTAGATTCAGTTTGCGGTATAAGACTGCCCGGAACTGCCTGGCATATCCAGCAACCCCAAAAGGACAATCTAATATGAGAGGTCTTGCAAGATTACGGTTATAATAAATTAATGAACACTTAACCAAGATAAGACATGTGGATGATAAAGGGTTAAGTGGGTGACATGGGTAACATGTGAAATATAATCAAGGCACTTAACCAAGATGAGACATGTAAGAAAACATGGGAATAAAAGAAAGGGTTAAGTGGGAAATTTTAGTGGGGACCAAGCACAGGTGGGAAGCTTGTGTCAAGTGGGTGGACCCTTTTCAACCAGTAACCAGTTTAGTATCTATGTGAGCTCGAACTAGGTTGAGGATGGGACACGCTTACTGGGTTGATTCTAAGAGGTCAATAAAGAGTTAGTGGTGGCAACGCAAGTCCAACGGAGTCACGTGCGTGGGTCTGGGCAGGTAGGTACGACGCTGTTTCATCAAGTAGATATAAGCCGTTCCTTTTAGTAGTATCGGGTTGCCACTTTAAGGAGTGATACACCCTACTGTGGGACCATCTACGAGTTAGGGAGCCGATCGAATCAGGAGGGTAGTGGGTACAATTAGTGGAGATAGGAGCAGGCGGCACGTATGACAGCAGCTAGGAGTCCACGAAACTACCATCATTATTATTGTTATCATTATTAGTGAGAGGGATCATCTTTTAGTGTGAAACTAGTATTGGTGCGGTGTATGAATTATCTTATAGTGATTAGAAGCGCAATCAACATTATATCTTGTTCATCTTATTTACCTTATCATATCTGCTTATGTTACGGTCATCTCTTATATCCAGTTTATGTTCTTATACTTTTACTTTACTGATTATATTGTTAAAGTCACTAGACTCGCTAGACGTATGTATAACCTCCTTTTTTTGGCCTCTTTTTTTCCTTTCCCCCCAGGTCCTCAAGGTGGGAATAGTGAAGCTTGACTTGGATTCCTTTTCTTCTTGAAGTGCTTGGAAGTGTTGAAAGTAATGCTCAGCTTTACCTCTTTCTCATTATCACTATTTGGAATAGGATTATGAATTTACTTTTATGTACTCTGATAATAATTTTGTACAAGATGGATATTTGCATACTTGACTCTAGTATGTGGTTTTGATGTTGTAACCAAACATGCTTTGCTTTTCCGCTGCAATGAATAAATTTTGAATTTTCTTAAGTACCATTTTATATATCTGTCTTGTGATATTCTATTCTATACTCTTATAATACTCCGTGAAAGTTAATGCATTCCCTTAGTGAGTGACATTAATGGACGTAAGGTGTTACACCAAGCTTGCTTTAGAAAAAATCGAGCTGTTTAAAACAGCGTCGCGACTCATACGAATGGCAAGAAAATGAAGAGCAGGTTCCAACGATCTCATATGTATACGCACTGTGATTTTTAGTGGAGTGTTTAATTGACTTTTAATTTTCTTACGCCATTAAAAAACTTCGATTTCAGCAGAAAAACAAGGGACAATGGCAAACAATTTATAGGGAGGATGGCTTGAGAAACACGCATTAGGGGTCGACATAGAATAGGGTAGGGCTGCTCGATTGCATGGGCATGAAGCTTCGCGGTAAGCTTCAACCAAGAGTATAGATAGCTGTTCTTCTTCATTTCATAGTATAGGGTGAATTTAGACTTGGGCATGAAGCATTAAGGGAGTATAGCTCTGTGATGGTAGGACTTCAAGTGTACGCTTTTTTTTAAAAGTAGGAAGCTGAGTAGATTCGCAATATAGGATACTAGTATAATTTATTTAAAGGGTTTGGTTTTTCTTTGTTCCTTGTTCTGTTACTCTATTCTAATTTGTTTGCTTCAGACAGAAGGATAAAAGCTTTCGCCATGTTACCATTTATGATTTCTTCTCCATCGGTTTCTTCTTTATATATTATCCTCTTCATTTTGATTTTAAGTTGAAATGATTGAATAGGTTTGTTTAGTGACTTATTTTATTGGCATTCAATATGCATACATATATTTATAGAATTTTACCAGCAAATGTGTATTGTAAATGTACAACTTTGGTTATTGCTTGGTGCGAGGGACCCTCTTTCTTATTGTTAAATGTTCTTTGTGTTGTAAATCATACATGGAGGAAAGTACTTTGAAGCTCTTTGCTATGAGTATGAACGAGGCTGTTCGTAATATAGAACTAGAAAAGCTTGAAACATATAGCAGAGTAGAGCGAGTCCGCAAAAGAGTTTTGGTTCCAAGTTCAATACAATATGTATAGGTTCGTTAGTTGATCAACTAAGCATACTTAATCACTTGTTTGGATAGTTAACACGATTTGATTAAAATAATCCAATTTAATACAAAGATTTAGTATTATCATATATGTATATATATATTTAAACATAATATATTCAACTTCAAAAATAAACAATATACAGAATTATACTTGACTTTTCAGTTTAAAGTTAAAACAATGTTCAATTCAGATTAAAACTCTTATTATTTACTAAATAAATCGTTATATTTTATAAACGAATTCATAACGACTTTCTGGAAATTTGATTTGGGCATAACTTACAACCTATAAGACGAAATCCCAATTTTTTACTTCCACTAGAAAAATACAGTTCAATAGATTCCAACATTTCTTGTTTCAAAGAAATCCGACTTAAAAGGAAGCATGTTTACTGAGTTAAAGTTCAAAACGCCAAATTACGAACTACCACGACGTTGCGAGATTGATTTAAATTATATTAAAATTAATACGCTCAAACATCATTTGATTAATATTCTTGTTATAATAATTAAATTCTAAACTGAATTAAATCTATAAAATTATCCAATTCACTCAATATTGCCAATTCAGCTATTTCCGGCTATTCCAAAATTAAATTTTATTATTCCATTATTTTATGTTAACAAAATATTTAAAATATTTGAATTCAAACCATTTAAATTATCAAGCCACAATTTTAAAATAAATAAATAAATTATCAATTGTTAAAATTCTGGGATGTTACACCTGCTATAATGATTGTTTATCAAGTCTTGATTTATGATATGTTGCTTGAATGGATTATTTAACAAGTCATGTTAAATACACGTCAATAAGCGTAAAGGAAATTACTTTCCATTCAAAAATATAATGGCATAATGAAATAATTAAACCTCTTGAAAATGGTTTAAAATGGTTTTAAAATGACTTCTAAACTTCTAAGTGTAAATACGAAGTTGTAAAGAATATGAAATTTGGACAAATTTTCATGCGTCGCGCAATGGTAATTTGCGATTTTGCACCTTAAAATCTTGTACTTTTGTATAAGACAAAATATAAATTCAATTTCTTTGAAATAATATTTTTTTTTCCAACTTTTATAAATATATCTTTCCAATGAATCAAAAATATCAAGGTTTCCTTAAGTAGATTTTGAAATATAGCCAAAAAATATTTGAAAAATAATCGTCATTTTATAGTTTGATATCCAGAAAATACAATTTTTTCAATTTGAGATTTTTAATCTCTTAAATATGTGGAATAAATTTTATAGATCATATAAAATGTTATAAAAGTGATTTAAGTTGAGTATATGAATTTTCCAATTATAGGAAAGTCATTTTGATCGATTATGCCAAAGTAGCACTTTTTGGCACTTTTCGCATCACTTTTCAATAACAACTAAAACAATTTTAATATTTCTTAAAAGGTTAACAACTTATTTAAAATCTTTTTAATAATTGATTTTAATAAAAATTTATCATAACAATTCTTTTAATCTTGGCTCTAATAAGCCAGAAGTAAACTTGATTTTTTATTTCTGAGATCTGGATGTGGGTGTTTAACCAAAGACCTATTCAAGAGCAATCGTTTCCTTGGCTCACTTAGCACTTTCACGGGCGAGGGATAAATAACTTTGGAATGTCAAAAAGGATTATAGTATAAACAATCAAATTTTCCTTAAAAGATAAATCAAATGACTTGGAGATGATCCTTCTGTAATTAATATAAAATTTTGAGGAGGAAATCCTTTCTATTCATGGGAATTTAAAAGGCGTTTACACCATTATGACGAGTAGTAGATATTGAATGTGGAAATATATATCAAGTAAAATGAGTTTGATTTCTTTCGATCTATCATACTAAAATAGATTTACCATCACAACATCATAAATAAATGAGGTTTAATGATTCCATATATATGACCGAAGAATATTTGAATGATATACATACTTGAAAGATGTTTTGTGACGAAATAAATTAAGAAATAATGAACACCTAATACTACTTAAATGGTATTTTCTCGAAGATTGATTAAAGGAGACCAGGATCAGATCTGCATTTGGACTATTTGCAGCATTATAGGGGTTCTCGCTCTATGTTTAATGGTGGGCTATTGACTCTTACTCCTACATGTCCCTTTGCGAGTCTTGGTTTAGGCACCAAGCATACAATCGAGAGGCTAACCGTAAAATTAACTCTATGGTACAAGCAAATGTCACGGTGGGATTTACAAGCTATTTGATGTTTGAAAAACAAAGCAAAGTTTCATATGATATCATGGAATGGGTTGTGAGAATATCTAAACATGATCTTAGTAAAAGAGTTTAGTGATACTCTGTACCCATTAGAGGTAGGGATATAAATAGCAGGAATGAGTTGGGAGTAATATATATGGGTATAAATGATTTCTCTTTGAAATTAAGTAAATACATAATTTCAAAGAGAAATCATTTATCCCTGTATATATTACTCCCAACTCATTCCATGGTATTTATAAGCAGATTTTTGGTTCTAAGATTAAGAGAAGGATTAATGTTAGATGGAATGACATTTATCCTTCTGAGGATAAGATTAATTTAGTAGATTTGGATAAGCCTTTCTCATAATAGGAGATTTGGAAGGCTATTAACGATATGCCTAGTGACAAAGTTCTTGGTCCAGGTGGCTTTTCTATTCTTTTTTATAAGTAGTTTTGGGATGTCTTGAAATATGATATTATCAACTTATTTAATGATTTTTATAGTGGCAATTTGAGGTTAGGTAGCTTTAACTTTGCTGATGTTATCCTTATTCATAAGAGAGTAGGAGATAATTCTTTAAAGGATTTCAGGTCTATTTCCTTAATTAATTGTTCCGTTAAGATTATTACCAAAGTCCTAGAAAATAGGCTTAGTACCAAGATGAACGACCTTATCAATTGTTCCCAAACTGCCTTTATTAAAGGCAGGAATATAGTGGATGGAGTTGCTGCTGTTCAAGAGTATATAAATGTTTGTTGTAAGAATAATTTTTCTTGTGCGATTTTGAAAATAGATTTTGAGAAGGCAATCAATTCTGTTGACTGGGATTTTATTTGCGAGTTATGTTTAGCTAGGGGTTTTAGTATTAGATGGATCAACTGGATTATGCTTTGGCTTAGGTCTAGTTTCTCTAATATTATTGTTAATGGGGTTATTGGTAAGAAAATCCAATCTAAAATAGGTCTTCGACAAGGTGATCCCCTATCACCTCTTCTTTTAAATCTTGTTGTGGATGTTTTCACTAAAATTATTAAGAGAGCAGTGAGATTAAGTGTCTTAGGTTTTATAGGTAATGAGGACTTTAATAATGCATTATCTATTCTTCAATTTGCAGTAGAAACATTATTATTTCCTCTCACTTACCCATGCATATTATTGCTTCGAAGTTTATTATTTATTGTTTTGAGATGTTATCTGGTCTCAGAATCAATTTTGATAAAAGTTCTATTATTGGTCTTAATGACTTTGACAATGTTGAGTACCTTGTTGCTGACACCTTAAATTGTTCTACTATGAAATTTCCTTTTGATTATTTGGGTTTTAAGATTAGGCCTTCAAATCTCAAGAATGAAGATTGGTTAGTTATTATTGATAAGATTAATAATAGACTATCAAGTTGGAATAAAAGATTTCTCTCAAGTGCTCGTAGATTAGTTCTGTTAATTCCGTGTTGTCTGCTATTCCTGCTTATTGGATAACCGTTCATCGATTTCCTTAATGGGTAATTGAGAAGATTGAAAGAATTAGGCGTAATTATCTTTGGAGTGGAGATAACATTTGTAGAGGTTCTGAATGTTTAGTTAACTGGGAGGTTTGCTGTATATCCAAGAAGGATGGAGGCATTGGGATCATTAATTTACATAACTTTAATTCTTCCTTGTTAGCCAAATGGTTATGGAGATATAGATGCCCAGAAGTGACGGCTACTTGGAAGCATATTGTTTCCATATTTTATTATTCAGGGAGCGAGTTTATAATTGGTTCTAGTTTTAGTTGGATTCATAGAATATCTTTTTTTTGGAAGTCTATTTTGAGATGTTTTATTTTTTTAATTTAGGTTGTAAGCTGACTGTTCATTCGGGTAATATTACTTTCTTTTGGCATGATGCTTGGATATCTCGAGTGCCCCTTAAAACTGAATTTATAGAGCTTTTTGAGAATTTCTGCTTTTAGAATGCTCTGATTATAGATGTTTATAGAGGGAACTTAGATCCCCCGTGGGAGTTTACCTTTGAGAATATTTTGGAAGGGGTAGTGTTAAGGCAATTAGCCTTACTTAGAGCTATGTTGGCTTTGTATCATTTGGATTATAATGGGGATAGCATTTGTTGGGCCCTTGATAAGAGTCTTATGTACTCTTCTAATTATATGTATAATTTCCTTAATTTTTCTGGTGTTTCCATGTTGTTATTTAAGTTTCTTTGGAAGTCTAATTCTCCACCTAAAGCTAAATTTCTTATGTGGTAGATTATTTATAAGAGCTTAATACGATTGAGATTTTTTTTTTTTGAGCAAACAGATATGTAGCGCGGGGCTACACAACCGGTTAATTAATAGATAAAAGTAGTTATCCAACTGACAAACTCAGTTGGTGGTCCAAAAAACAACCATCACCACAAGGTTTAAGATACAACATACAACACACGTAGAGTATATTACGAATACAACTACAAAAGCATGCAGATCAAACTGTTAACCATCATAATTATACAAATACTACGCTGAGAAATAAAGAGGCATCATCAGTCATCACATAAGCTCCATGCTAGACGCTGTATCATTGCTATCAACAGAAGTAGCTGGAGAAGTGGCCACCGGCAGTGCAAACCTGAATATAGCAGCATGGTTGACTCCAGAACCTGATGAGGACAAAAAAATATGAATGATGCAATGACAGATAGACATGATCGAACTAGCTTTGTTATTAAAAATCCTTGCATTTCTTTCTTTCCATATACACCAACTGTAAACAGCCAGGAAGATATCAAGTACTGGACAAGAATCAGAGTCCCAATGGTAAAAAAAAAAAAGAAATGATGGGGATGAAACCAATTAAATGGGTACTTGCTGCAGCCCAAATTGGGTAGGTATAGTCACAGGAAAAGAAGAGATGATGAATGGATTCAGCATGAGAATTACAGAAAGGGCAGTTGGGGTCAGGAACCACATTGTGTTTGAAGAGCTTCTCTCTTGTATTGACCTTTTCATGAATCAAACACCATTGGAAGAAGAGAATTCTTGGAGCCAGCTTGCATTTCCAAAGTCTTGAGAATTTAAACAATCTACCAGAAAAATTCAGGTACTTGTAACATGAAGAAATAGAAAAGCCTCTAGATGGAGAGAGAACCCAAACAAAATGATCATCCAAGTTATTTAGCTGAGTGTTGCTAATGAGTGCAAAGATATTTAGCAACTGAAAAAGAATATTCCGATCAAATAGCGAACCTGGAACTAAGCTAACATAATCATCATTAAAAGCATCAGCAACAGAAAGCGAAGGGTTAGACTAAAGAGAAAAGAGTGAAGAAAAGGTAAGAGAGAGAGGTAACTGACCAAGCCAAATATCGTGCCAAAATAAACAGGATGAACCACCCCCCAAAGAGACATGAAACAGAAATTTAATATGAGGAAGACAAGATAGAATCCCATGCAAGAAGGGAGAGAATCTAGAGGAAGGACGATGATGCAAAACAAGATGGGGGATTGAAGAAAAGTAGCGAGCTAAAATCCAATTTTTCCAAATAAAATTTCCAGGGCTTAGGAGTCTCCAAACCCATTTGGCCAACAAAGCAATATTAAAGTGGTAAAGGTCAAGAACACCAAGCCCCCCTTGATCAGAGTGTAGGCATACCGTCCTCCAGTTAATTAATTTCTTGATGTTATGACTATTCCAAAGAAATGAACTTCGAATTGAATCAATCTTACAAATTACCCATTTGGGGAGTTTGTGAAAAGACATCCAATATGTAGGGATAGCGGAAAGCACAGATTTAACTAAAATTACACGGCCTATAGATGATAATGAATTTGCTTTCCAAGCCGCTAATCTAGTTTCAATCTTATTGATAAGGGGAAGCCAATCATTTTTATGAAGCTTAGAGGGCCTGAGAGGTAAACCAAGGTAGGTCATTGGGAATTTTGCTACCTTGCAGTTGAGAGTAGAAGAAATCAAGTCACCAAGATGATCTGACTTACCAAGCATGTAAATAACACTTTTATTAAAATTAATGGAAAGACCAGATATCAGCTCGAATACATATAACAGGATTTTGAGGCACTGGATATGGTAAGGTTCAGGGGAAGAGAAAATAATAGTATCATCTACAAATTGTAAATTGTTGATGCATAGGGGAGTATTTGGGAGAGAAATACTAGCCAAGTAACCATGTGAAGAAGCTTATTTAACCATTTGATTAAACACATCAGCAACAAGCACAAAAATCAAAGGGGAAAGAGGATCGCCTTGTCTAAGCCCACATTTAGATTTGAAAAGGTTTCCAGAAGCACCATTTACTGAAATGTATGAGCAGCATGAATTAAGTATATTATCAATCCATGAACACCATTTATCTGAAAAACCCCTGTGTTTAAAAACATCCATGATAAAGGGCCAACTTACTGAATCAAATGCTTTGGAAAAATCCAGCTTAACTAAAACACCAGGGGTAGATGAGTGATGACAGAAGGAGATTATTTCCTGAGTTGCAGCGATACAGTCATGAATGTTCCTCCCCAAAATGAAAGCAGATTGTTCTGGTCCAACAAGTGTGGCAATAACAGATTGAAGACGATTAGGCAACACCTTTGTGATGATTTTAAAAGTAGTATTTAGCAGGCTAATGGGACGGAAAGAAGATAAAGTGTTGGCCCCCGAAGGTTTGGGAATGAGTATAATGTTGGCATAATTTAGTCTGGCAATTGAAGTAGGGTCGTTATAAAATTCGTTGCACATGTCAATTATATCAAATTTGACCAAGGCCCAAAAATGCTTAAAGAAAACTGGGCCGAACCCATCAGGACCGGGGGCCTTATCATCCGACATATCCTTCAATGCAGCCCAAATTTCTGATTCAGAGAAAGGATGGTCAATGTGAATAGGCACAGGGTTTGGATAAAGAAGATGCCATTCAACATCAGGTGAATTTGAGTGTGAACGACCAAGCTGAGATCGAAAGAAATCAGAAAAGAGAGAGAGGATGACATTTTGATCAGAGAAAGAGTGGCCATCTTTAATTATTTCCGAGATGAATGTTGATCTCCGTCTGCCATTAGCCATCCGGTGAAAATATGATGTATTCCTATCACCTTCCTCCAACCATTTGGCTTTGGATCTTTGCTTCCAACCAATTTCTTCTTGTTTCATCAGTCTATCCAACTCATCTTCTAAAGCACGTAAGTTAACATACTCAGCTTCAAGAAGTGGGCGCTGCTCTTCTAGAATGTTGATGTCAATAATTTCATTTTGAATGGAGGAGATGCGAGAACGAATAGAACCCCATAAGTTTTTAGCCCATGGTTTAATAATCTTTCTAAGGGCTCTCAATTTTAGGACAATCCTATGAGATGCTGATGCTACATTTAAGTTTTGAGACCAAATTAAATGAATAAAGTCATCAAACGAGGGTTCGAGTAGCCACAACCTTTCAAATCTAAAGGGTCGTTTGCTGCATATAGAAATATCAGAATTTAGCAGAATGGGGCAATGATCTGATATAACTGAAGCCAAACCATACATAACAGTCATAGGGAAAAGCTCGTCCCAAGCGCCATTATATAGAAAGCGGTCAAGTTTAGCCAACGATGGTGATGATCTATGGTTTGACCAAGTGAAGGAGCGGTTACTAATCGGTGGATCAATCAAGGAGCAGTCGAAAATGAAAGAATTGAAGTCTTCTGAGTCCTGGGATAGAATGCCTAAGTTTCTGTCATAAACAAATCTGGTAGTGTTGAAATCTCCACCAATCACCCAAGGGCCCAAGAATTGAGATGCGAGAGAGCAACATTCAGACCAGAGAAGAGATTTATCAGTTGCATCTTGAGGACCATAAATATTAGAGAAAAAGTAGATTTGGTTTGAGGGAATATGACGTAGTGCAACATGAAGTGCTGATTTATTTTGAATAGACCAACATAAAGACCAAATTGATTCATTCCAAGCTGTAATTAAACCTCCACATGTGTCAATTGCCTTAACAAAAGTCCAACCAGAAAGGAAGGAGCCCCCCACAAGTCTAAAGTGATATGGAGAAGGGTCATCAAGTTTAGTTTCTTGGAGAAAAAGAATGTCGACTTTTAAAGGAAGTAAAACCAAACTAATTGCGTGGCATTTTGAGGGGTTGCCCAAGCCCGTAACATTCCATGAAACGATTTTCATTTGGCACCATTAATACGCTCAAGTTCCAAATCATGCATGGAAATATAGTGTGATTCACGTAAATTAACACCCATGCAACGTGGCATTTTTCTACATAGACTTTTATTAGCAGAAGAAAAAACAACAGGAGTAAATAAACTACCCGAGCCTTCAGGATGATCCACTCTATTCTTGATCCTTGCACTACGCCTGACAATGACCGGCGAAAGAAACTGAGTCCAGTTCTCTTCTTCTGCGTTATGAGTAGCATCAGCCGGAAGGATTTGCTGGAGAGGGAGGATAGTTTGAGGTGGCGACTGGTTGTCTTGGGGGATCACGTTGGGAGGGGCAGCTGATAGAGGGTCATCAATTTGGAGAGGGACAATTGGGAGGGGGATAGAGAACGCGAAGGGCATAGGGATATTTTGGAAAAGCATGTCAGTGTTGAAAAGGTGATTCATGTTCTGTTGAGGGGCTTGATCAACTTCGTGATCAACATCAGGTATGGCCATAGCAGACATATCATTTGGTGTGGCTTCAACAGAATCCTCAAAGTTATCATGCATGCAGGGAATCGTTAGCTCTTCAACATTACCAATAAATAAGGATTCGGGTTTAACACCAGGGTGTTCATGGATGCAACGTTGGACTTTTATGAGATGTTTCTTCTTATTGATGTTAACCACAAGGAAAGTAATCAGGTCAATCCCCTCAAAAAATTGAATTTTGATAAATAAGTTTCTGTGATCGAAGTGAGCCCATTCACAATCATCTAATGCTACAACTTTTCCCAAAGGACTAAGAATATTCATAACTGCAGCAGAATTGTACCTTAGAAATTTTGGAAAACCCACCACCTTTGCCCATGATTCACACTCTAACACCGCTTCCGGTTCCCATTCAGCTTCAGACCAAGGCTCAAAGTATATAGATCCACCAGGCTTCGCAAAGAGTTTCCAGAACAAGACTTGGTTTTTAATCCATTCGTTTGGGCAAGAAACGATGAAGGAGTTGTTTCTATATATCCACATGGGCCATTCATGATAATTGAAAGCATTGGATAGGATGAAGTGAAGCGATGTAATACTCCAACCACTAGAAATCACAGTTCCAACAATGTAGTTTGATGAATCTTCCATTACAAAGTGATTCATATTTTCAGTGCATAGTGTGGGAGTGATGGATGGGGAGGGAATAGGAATTGGAGAGGGCGTGGATTGCCGACAGCTGGAACGATGTGGTCTTTTCTGGGTTCGATCAGATTGAGATGATGTACGAGGGACCCACGCAACAGAAGATGCATCATTCCAATGGACGCCTTTACGCACATGTTTTGAGGTGCCTCTTTGTATTCTTTTTTTAGGGCAACGTGTACATAAATGGCCGTAGCCTGAACAAAAAAAACAAATTTTAGAATTCCTGCAGGCACTTGCCACGTGGCCTTTATGTGAACATTGAATACAGCGACGTTCGCTCTTCAGAAGATCGACCATGTTCTGAATTAAAGAGAAAGCAGGTAAAACTGATGATTTTTTCGCAATCCTGCGAGACGATTGAGCTTTTAAAGAAGAAAAATATGATTGTTGATGCTAAGTGTTGTTTTTGTAATATATTGGATGAAAATGTTGATCACTTATTTTTCTCCTGCTATAACACCAATTATATTTTAAATATGGTTTTAAGGATTTTTTTTCTTTCGGTTGTTTAAATTCTTTTAGTAACTGTGTTTATTATTGGGATTGTGGTAGATTTATTTTTGATTCCAGGCAAAGATATATGTTGGATTCTTTAGTTACTATTATTAGTTGGTACAATTGGTTGGAGAGAAATCAGAGATTGTTTCAATTTATATCTGATTCTGTAGATAATTTAATCATTAGGATTATTACCTTCTGTCTGAATTGAATGTCTAACTCACATTATCAGTTTTCTGGAGAATTGCGTTTTGAGAGATTGTTGGTTAAGGTTTGATATAATTTGATTTTATTTATTAGAATCAATAGATATTTTAGTTGTAATAGAATTTACATTTGTTATTGATTTCTGCTTTTTTGTGTTTGTCTCTTTTTCCCTATTTTTCTTTTCTTTTTCACATATACATATGGTTATATATATATATATACAGTAATATATATATACTCATATATATATGTGTGTGATGGTAGCTTATGGTTTGGCTAGTTTTTTTTTTTCAAGTCATAGGTAGTTGATTATTGCTACGGAGCTTGTTGGGAAGATGTTTTGGTTGGTTAAAGATTTTTTCTTTGGAGTTTTCTAAATTGCTATTTTAGTGATTTTTCGTGTTGTGTTGTTCTCTTGTATGTTCTATATTTAGTTTTGAGTGACTAGTTTTTGTATAGGAGTAGATATACTTCACTATCGAGTGGTGGCCTTGTTGGAATTCGATATTGAAGTATGATGGGCGGTGGTTTATCCGGCGCTCATCTATCTACTTTTCTTTACATACTTATAGCCATGTCTTTTGTAGCTGCTTGGTTTCCTTTTTGTCCTATAGACGGATTTTGTAGATTTTATTCTTATTTTTTATATATGTGCGCTCTCTTCTTTTTAGAAGATCACACATTTTTGCTTTCAAAAAGAAATTAAGTAAATACATAAATTTACGTAGGATTTATTTTCAATAAAGAATATCTTTGAAAAATATAATTAGTCAAAACTATAAATGATAAAGACCTTGTGATTAGAATCTCACAAATTGACTACAAAAGGATAGGTTAAGCAAGAAATACAAAAAGTTTTGGTTATATCTTCAAGTTACCAATTAGAATATACCATTAATAAGTGGACTTTATCTTTGTAGAAATTGGACAAAGAAGGTTTTACAAGGGAGAATTCTCTAAGGCGCAGCAGAACAAAGCCATCATCATCTCTAGTGACGATGAGATGAGCCTTTGCTCAGGAATTCCTATTTCCCCTTTTAGCTGGGAAAATATCCCTATTGCTTAGATTGTTGTCCATTTTAAGACTCCGGAGCTTAACGCCCTCTCTTGTGACAAGGAGTTAACATCGATATTAGAGATCAAGGAATTTGAACCAAGCGAGGAAGGTTCAGAGCAAGAAATTGAACTCAATACCTAAAAAAAATCTTACTACAATAGGTGGATGAACGACATTCCCAGCGACAATATTAAGAGTAGGTAGGACAACAAAATCAGTTGGTTAGTAGGAAGTGGCAACATAGAGTGGCTAGATGAGATAGAGGTTAAAGAATTGGAGGAGGTGGAGGAATAAGCACTCACAGAGATAGAATTTATCCTTCTAATCGAGAAAATTAAGGAGGGAAATATTGTGGAAGTGATACCAGTTAGAATGGGACATTTCCTATAGAACCAAACTTGATTACCTTAGAAGAAAACCCACCTCAAGAAGAGGGATACATGAATGAGGTTGATAACGAGGGTGTAGTGGACGAGGAGATGCCATTTGAGGTAGGCTTTTGGTATTGGAAAGCCCTATCTGATTCTAGAGAGTAGATTTGGGTAAGAGGAAGCAATAATTAGGGGTGTAAATCAGTCGGACCGAACGGAGGAATGTTCAGTTTCTATCCTAAAAAAATTCGGACCGAACATGGACCGGATGAAAAAAAATTCTCGGACAAATTTTCTTGTCCTAAATAAAATCGGTCAGACACAGACATACGTTTATCGGACACGGACACGAGTGGACTTTGTTGAACATGGCCATTTATATCATATTTTATACTTTTTATTAGGTTTTCTCTTAACTATATATAAAATTACAAGGAAATCGGACGAATTCAAACGAACATGGACCAGACGTGATTTTTTCTCGTACAAATTTTGTTGTCCTAACCCGTTTCCTAAATGAGAATCGAACGGACTCGGACGGACGTATTTCGGTCACGGACATGAATGGACGTCGAGCATCATATAAAATATATAGCCCTAGCAACAACTAGATAATTAATGACTTAAATTATATGGGTACTATAGTTTGTATAATTTATTTTTGGTCAACGAATGAAATTTTCCATTATTATGCATTTTGAATCAATCTCATCCAAAAGTTATTAAGAAATTTAGAAAGATAAAAATTTTAAAAAATTTCTTTTATCGAAGATTCATGTCTAGAAATTATATGAGAAAAAGAAGAAAGATAAGTTTGAAAAAAAATTGTAATAGAGTCAACTTCGGAAATGTTGAAGCAATTTTTTTAAAGTGTAATAAACCCACTAAGACGAAAACGTAAGAAATATTTGAATCATCTAGTCTGCATAAATAATCTTTATCAAACATCAAGTTTGGAACTTTAAAGACAATTAACTAATCGAGGAACGATTTATTATTCTAAGTACGACGACAATTGTGGATTGGGGTTTAAGATCGAGTACTTAAGCTTTCTATTATGTTTGAGAACTATGCAAGAAAACTGAACTTTTTTTTAATCAAAGAGCTAATCAAAATCCACACTAATAGATGAAAGGATCGACACATGTTGGAAGTGGTGTTGTACATTCAAATAAAGGATCAAATCAGATATTGCAGGTAGGCGATTTATATGCCGCAGACACATTAACGGGCTTGTAATTTCTAACATGAAATTCTTTTAAGTGGGGGAGAATGTAATAACTCGTTTTTTTTATCACCTTAAATAAGGGTATTATAATTGTTTAATGGTAAGTTTGTCTCAGGTCCCTAAAAGCAATTAGGCTTACATCCAGTCAAATGTTTTATATAAATTACATCCCCATTTTTCAAAAATTCATCAAAAAAAAAATCACATGTTTTTTTAATAGGGACTCGGTTTATTTTTGAAAAACATAGGGAGGATGCCGTTCTAATTAAATAGAACACGTAAATATAATTTTCTTTGAATAACACGTAACTATCAAAATAGGGACCCGCTTTACATTTGAAACATGGGGAGGATGCCGTACTAATTTGAATTTTTTTAAGGATGTCACGCTAATTTTTACATTGTTTAATTGGTCAAGAAAGAGTAAATCTTGATTTATAATCAAGTCAAAAGCATTGAATAACAATTCTAGAGAAATTGAATAGGTATATAATTCCATTAATAAGGGATTATATTCAATAATTGATTTATAAATTTAAATGAAAATTTAAGTGATACAATATTTATTCAATTAATTTTTTAAATGATAAGAAATCATTAAAATGTTATATAGTGATAACATATTGATTGTGAATAAGTTTTACAAAGGGATATAAATAACCTGAAAATATAAGAACTATCGAAATCGCTTCATCCATATAATCCCAAATTTTAGATAGTAATTATTTAACATGGTTTTAATACCATAATACTCAATTTTTTACTATTTAAACATGATAATAAATTTATTTTCAATTTTTGTATACTACGAAAAATAATTTAATTGGAAATTGAAAATATGGATGATAAATGAATTCTAGATCCATAGTGATTTGACGAATATGAGTTGTAAAGTGTTGTATGTCACATATGTCTATCATACATATACATGTATATGCGCACATGATAGTATATACATATAAGGCTAATGAAGTTGTTAAACAAAGTAAGAGAGATTAGGAAAAAGTAAGCCATAGAAGACAAAAGGAGTTTACTTTAATAAACTATTAACTTACTCTTACACACACCATCACCTTACACGAACATGCGCATACCAAATCACTCTTCCACATATGTACAAGCATTGGGAAGGGAGGGAGGTGGCGGCCAAAAGTAAGAAGGATAGGTGGAGTGGTTTTGAACAATTTTCTAACATAGTTTATTCTTTAATATTTCCTATAAATACCTCGTATCTTTCTCATATTTATTTATACCAAAACTCCACTCTTCTTCTTCCTCTCAAGTTTCATTAATAGCTTCAAAATGCTCTTAATTAGTAAGAAAAACATAAGGAGAAATCAGGAATAACTAACAAGGAGATAGTAGCAAAATCTCTTCAAGAATCCTCCTTTCCTACCATCACCATCAAGTGGCCAAACCACTCATATTTGGTCAAGGCCGAACTATAAAGGAGAAGGAAGCAAGATCAAAGTATTATGGAGGAAGAATATTCAAGTTTTGGAAATTTTCGAGCAATTGTACCAGAGCTATAGTCATTTGTAGATTCTTAAACAAATAATGTAGGTAAGAAAATAAGCTTAAATGACCCTATGTATTCATATGCTATGATAATTAATATGCTGGCTATAATGATGTTTAATGATGTTTATGATAGCTATTATGATTTATTATTAAGCTATGATAGATGATGTATTATTCGAATGGATTATTTAGCAAATCATATTAAATAATAAGCACAAAGGAAATCACTTTCCTTTTATAAATGAAATGGTTTAATGGAATGATTAAACCTCTTGAAAATGTTTTATAAATGACTTATAAGCACTTCTTAGTGTACACATGAAGTTTGGAAAGAATATGAAATATGAAAAAAATGGTACATCACATAACAGTAGTTCACAACTTCGCACCTTCAAAGTTAGACTTTTGTATATGACAAAATATGAATCCAAATTATTTAAAATACGATTTTCCAAACTTGTATAAGCATAGTTTTCTAGAGAAATGAAAAGATTAAGAATTCGCTAGCAGATTTTGAAATACAGCCAATATAGGTCGTAACACCCCGTATTTTTTATAACATGTTAAAACCATAAATCAAGGCAGAATTAAATTTTAAAATAATAATCAGGGGAAATGGATTGCGTCATTGCGTTCATCTCGAAATTCTGCATGGAAACAAGTCCGAGTTTTCGAAAAACGGAGTCCGTATAAGGGAGATATGACCCTCCGAAGTTTCAGGAATTTTCAAAATCGAAAACAGCTCGAAATTCGAATTCGAAATTCGAATTCAAACGCCAGCGCAGACTGGGCGGGAATTTTCCCGCCCAGGACCAGGTCGACCTGGGGGTCGACACTATGGTCGACATCCCAGGGACCAGGTCGACCCTATGGTCGACCTGGTGATAGAACCCAGTTCTGAGCCTGGGTTCACTCTGATGTATCGAGTCACGTTTTCTGTCTAGATTCGTCCGCCTAATCCTATATAAACAACCTCCTAGCCTCATTCTCTTTACACCGTTCTATTCTCTCCTTATGTTGCTTCTAGAATAATTGAAATAAATAAATAAAAATAAAATACGAAGACTATTTCTTGAAGACTACGGCTAGGAGTTGCAAATAGGAGATTCAAAACTATAAATCAAAGTAACGTTTATCTACCCAAAGGAAAGCATCTCAATTCCAGAACTCAGAATCCAGAATTCAAGTTCGTCGTTTGTTGTAAGTCAATTACTTTTTTAGATTTGAACGTCTAGATCTTTTTATGGCATGTAATTGAATGGATATAAGAATATGCCAGATCCTTTCATTTGAATCTGTGCTTGTATATGCCTTTGGATCTGATTAAGAACTATTGAGATTAATTGCCGATGAGACTATGCCTATGGCTATGACTGTGAACATGAGACTATGCCCATGCCTATGACTGAACATAAGACTATGCCTATGCCTAAGACCGTGAACATAAAACTATTGCCTATGACTATGACAAGGACAGTTGTGGCTAATCACCTATGACTCATGACTATGAGATTACTGCCTATGATTATAAGACTATTATCCATGACTATTTTGTTTAATCGCCAATGATTCATAACTATGAAACCATGACTATGACTATTGAGGTTAATTGCCTATGACTAGTATGGTTAGTTGCTTATGCCCATAACACTATAGTTGTAAATCATGTTGTACACCGAATTGGAATTATGTTAGACGAAATCACCTATGCATATTCCCTAAATTGTGTTGATCTTGTATTTATGATGTAGCATGTCTAGTTTATTCCTATTCACTGTTATGTACATCAAACTTATTGGAACAATTATCTTTGTAATTGGTTTGCTTTCGCATGCCTATTCTTTTATGTCAAATTCTCGTGCTTATCCCCTGATCCTTTTGCTAGTTTCATTTCATAAGTACTTAGAAACTTGTGAAATCATGTTATACGTATGACTACGGCAGGGGAATTTGGGCGTAGCTTAATTTATATAATTTGGCATAATAAGTATGTTGATATAAATCCGAATTGGCTATAATAATAAATATTACATGCATATTAGACCTGGGCATATAATGGTAAATTGTTAATTGGCCGCAAACCATGTAGTTGGCATGTGAGTCTAATTTTGGCATAAATTGTAAACTAGAATATTAAATCTAGTTCTAACATGAATTGAAAATTTGGATATTTAATCTAAGTTGGGCCAAAAATGTAAATAAGAACATTAAGTCTAGATTAGGCTTAACAACTTATTTGGAACGCCGAATATATGGCATAGTGATTTTGGGCATAACTATTATGGCAAGTTTGGGAAGGTAGGTTATAGCCTATTCTAATTAATAACTTGAAATTACATGTAATTGTCATGTTTAGCATAACCATGGTTAGTGACACTTAATTTGGTATAATCTTATAAACATGATTTAGAGGACAAGTGGGCCATAATAATAAATGTTGACAATTTACAATAAAAGAGTAATTATGGCATAAGTAAATTACTAATAATTTACAAGAAGAATTTGTCCTAAATGAGAAATATGTACATTGTAGAAAATACGAATATGCCTAACCCGAGGTTAGATTGAGTTACGGTATAAGACTGCCCGGAACCGCCCGGCAAATCCAGCAACCGTAACAATACCTATCTAATGTGGCTGGTTAGAGCATTGAGCCCAAAAAGGACCCGAGGTTAGATTGTGTTGCGGTGTAAATCTGCCCGGAAACGACTGGCACATCCAGTAACCACAACAAGATCTGTCTAATGTGAGCGGTTGGTGCTTTAAAGAATAATTTAAAGCTAAGAAATGGTTAAGCTAGAATGGGAGGGTTAAGTCCATAGGAATACTTAACCAACTTAATATGTTAACAAGACTTGTAAGGGTTAATTAGCTGTTATAACATGTTGGCTAGACAAGTGGGTGAGGTTAAGAAAAGGTTTAACCGTTATAACATGTTAACTAGACTAGAAGGTGGGGTTAAGTAAAATACACTTAGCCAATCTAACAAGTTAACCAGACTTGAAGGTGGAGTTAAGTAAACTTAGAATACTTAACCATTAGAACATGTGAATTAAACAGATGTTAGGGTTAAGTTAACTAAGAGAACACTCAACCGCTTTAGCATGTTAGCTAAACAGAAAGGGCAGGGTTAAGTAAAAGGGAACACTTAGCAAATACAAGGTGAAGGGGTGGGGTTAAGTAATAAGAAATACTTAACCAATATAACTAGATTTGTTGTAGGGTTAAGTTAACATGAACTACTGACAAAACTTAACCAGTTTAACATGACAAATGAATGGGTTAAGTTAACTTGAATTGACTAATGACACTTAACCAATCCAACTTGACGAGAAAGAGAACTAAGTAGTAAACCTTAGTTAAGAGGACTAAGTTGTAAACCTTAGTTAAGAAAACGACGGTTCAGGAAACTAAGTAGTAAACCTTAGTAGAATCTGATAAGGACCGGACGTCCATCTGATCTTAAAGAAGGCTCCAAACTGGATTATGAAGCACGCGGCTTCGAGGGGATGTGAGGGTACTCTTGGTATCCCTCTGTGAGGCTGCAGATGATCCGCCTGGGCTCACAGAGGTCAAGGTCTGCGTTAGAAGAATCAAGGGTATGCCTTGGTTGCAATATGAGGCAACCTAAAGACTAGGATGGACCAGCGTGATTCGGCGAGACCAGTAGCCCTATGATAGCAACTTGTCGTCTACCTACCATCTTGAGTCAATCGAGATACGTGAAGCGGAAAGGCGGAGAACTCCAACAGACCATATGTAACGACCCGGAAAATCGCGACCTTGATTATCTGATATACAACACATATCGAACATCAAGAGTCGAAAATAACCGAATAGTTAATGAAAGAAATTAGAGGGTGAGAATAGATAAGATAGAAACATAGAATATAAGAAGAAGAAGAACACAACATCAGAGTAGCACGAACCTCACAGCGGAACGAATAACATATAATAGATAACATAACTTTGGAATATAACAGTTATGTATACAATAGCACTTATCAGAGTACAACACTTACAACACAGCGGAAATAACTATAGCTATATGATCTTGAAGCCTCCTGCTCCAAGCTCTCCAAGTATATCTGTAAATTCCTGACTACTTGACTGCCCGTACAAAATTGGGCACCCAAGAGTTTTGGTAGAACAAAACGAAATAAACTCCGGGTCAGTCATGGGACTGGTATGAGTAAAACAGTTTAAACAGTTTGAACAAGTAAACGATATCTCATAAGACCACACCGTATAACGGAACGGGTTTTTCCCTTATGAGAATCCAAAATATCTTTATATCAAAAACCTTTGATATTATAATAATGTCTATTAACCACAATATAATAACCATCTAGCAGAAACGCTTTCATCTCACGTTCTACATATAGTATACAATCAAAACCGCAAGCACGTATTGGGTAATGGATTTCCAACTATGACAAGTTATGGAACCACCTTCCGATCAGTGTACTCTAGGAACGATACACTGGAGTTCAATAAGAACATCTTGCAACTCAGCCACACATGACCGACCACTCATTTTGCTTGAGTGTATCGAATGTATATCACCAACGGTTGGGATCAGCAACCGTTTCCCGAATATATATATGAGACAGCATTGATAGATTAAAGAAGCAAATGAATATTCTCTAGATAAGTGATTATACACCCTACTTCGGTGCGAACGACTTAGCCGTGTTGCCTGCCCGATTTCTGTCATTTACCAGATGATGAGGCTAGAAGCTACGCTTTATCATCACATCAGATTCACTTTGAATGCCACATCATCAAATCCATCCAATCACCGATTGACGTCCTCAACAATACATTATGTGTTAGCTAAAAGAAGTTTCCTTCTTCGCGTCCACTCTTGGTACGGTTGGAGAAATCAATATACGTGATCGTCTAGAAATACTCTGTCAGACATCCGTCCATACAAGTCATCCAGGAACAGGATGAACCGAAGGCACTATTCAGTACATCCATCTTAGGCACTGTTATCTAAGACTTATACAATAGCCCTTTGCACTTTACTCCGTCTTCGATTATCTTTGGCATATATGATTCGCGACGCTTATGCCAATAAAGAGTTGTTCTTTGGATAATAATCCAACCGATCTCTCCATATAAACAACGTTAAAATGGTCAAAACTTCGATAGTCTGTGATTTAACTATCAAAGAAAAACAGGTGTGCAAACAACGATATTATTTCCAGATGGAAATTCTATCAATCAATCATCAATCATATATATATATTCATATTTCAATATTATCGATTTGTCTCTGATTCTATTTGGAAAACATTTCCAAATCTTCTTTACTTGGATTTAAACAGGTGTTTAAATCAACATCGCGACGACCACTCACCACTATACTTATTTACTAAATTCACTTAACAATTTCACTCTCGAACCTTAACCATTTCTAAATTAAAAACGCAGTCAAATAAGTTGGGGTATAGCTACCTCTCAGACCCTAACTGAACAACATTTCAAATCTCGAAATAGGGTAAGTTCACCTTTTAATCCTTTAACACTTCCTTATGTAACTCCCGTTCGAATAAATCTCTATTCGATAACTCCTCCCTTCGAATAACTATATTTGATAATCTATCTTACGAATAACTAGATTCGATTAACCTTTCTTCGAATAAACTAAATTCGATTAACTCTGTTTATTTAACCCTACTCGATTAACTCTTTTTACTTAATTCCTTACTTAACTCCTTTCGAATAACTAATTCGATAACTCCTTTCGATTTAAACTATAATTGATAACTCCTTTCGAATAACTAATTCGATAACTCCTTTCGATTAAACTATAATCGATAACTCCTTAAACTCTATTCGAATAAGCTATATTCGATTAACTCATCTAACTCGATTATAATAACTAATATTTGATAACCCCCTTTAATTCTATTCGAATAAACTATATTCGATTAACTCATTGATTTAACTGAGACGACCCGATTTCCCGTTCTCACGGAAACAAGGTTATCTTTGGAATATAACACAGAAACATATAATAGCAGAACAGAATTAAATAAATACACCAGAATGAACAACAAAATATACTGGATAAAAGTAATCATCAGAGTTACACAGTATACAGGATCTTACTTAGTACAAATACAGTTCAGCTATACATAAATGTCTACAGCGGAAATAAACAAAATATGTACAATAGGAGCTGAACAGCATAAAAAGAAAAAAATGATAGAATCCATCTCCAGCTCCAGCTATCCAGAAAGAACCAGCTAAACCTGAATACAAGGCTGCCCGTGTAGAAAAAGGGGCACCCGAGTTTGAGAGTGAAACAAACTACGAGTCAGTCATGGGACTGGTATGAGAAATCTACTCAACACATGTATATAATTTGGCTAATCACAGGACCACGCCACTTTCGTGGAACGGGTTTACTCCATTGGATTGCCAGTGCTTTAAAACAAATCTTTCTTTTAAACATCGCTATGCTTTTTATAAAAATGAAGCCATTATAAGACTCAGTTCCCATCACACAATGCAACGCAAACCGGAGGATAGAGTTTTTACCTTATAACAGCCAAAATATGATTGATACGAATACAACAAAGGCATTTGATATTATTGCTAGTGTTTATATGTTTTGAAAACAATTTCAAATCATAACTATCAATCATAGACGACATGAGCGTCCCATGCCACTATGTCGCCAATAGGTATACAATCAAAACCGCACAGTCACGTATTTGGAAATTGGATGTCCATCATGAACCAAGGCAAAAGATAGTCCTTACCGAATTCGAGACAATCTAGCCCATGTCTCAGGCAAGCGCGCAGGCAAGCCTTGGAGCGACAGGGCCGGTCCACCGATGTGGATTATTATGCCTGAACAATACGTCTCCCCGCCCTTTGGGGCGTAAACGAGCCAACGAATGACTCCATCGGACCCGGATCGTCCGATCAAACCGAGGCGCCTCGCAACAGCAACAACCACATAGGTGAAAAGTATATAAATGTCAGGGTTGGTAGGTCACCGACACCACCCTAGCTAGAAGGAAACGCATGCCCTCCCTGAGGTCCTTCTCCCGTTTTAGGTTCACACCGGGGTGTGAGGCTCGCGAATTTACGTTATACACAAAGCTACGCCACACAGGCGATGCTTTGATCATCACCACAAGACTTTGCTTTTCAACAGAAGCCCTGATCACTGCATCTTAGCATGCCACACAGGCAATTCATACCGTGCAACTGATGGCTATCAATCACACAGAACAAATTCCAATGTCGGACACACAGTCCATTTACAAGTCCGTTCTGGGTCTGAACGAAACCGGAGGCACTAAATACCTCGCAAACCCTTCGATCAACACGTACGTCTGGACGATCACCACTCATTATCCATATTTCGGGATGCCTCCCAATCAGGACCTCGGTTACCATCCAAACGAGGTGAAGATCTCCGGTCTTCGACCACCGTCTTCATCTTCGACTTTCAATCGTCGATCAATTATTTGAAATGAGAATTAACTCGGCTTTTTCAAATAATTCACGTATATTTAGAATTTCAAATCAATTTATTTCAATGGTTAAATTATTCGACAACACCAATTTCGTTCTTTAATGTAATTTTCACACCAAACACATTCAACCATCAAAAGCCACATATATCAAGCAAATTCAGTTTATTTCCATTCCATATCGCTTACGATATTTTATAACTATTTATCGCTATTTTTATTTATTTTAAAATAGCCATTTTATTCACAACGACGCTTCGGGCCATACAGCGGCCGTGGCGCTGTTTTTCTTCAGATTTGATTTACACATATCTGAAAATCTAACCGTTGGATCTTCAACAAATTTATATCATTAGAAAGGTCTTTTCAAAACGAATCCAACGGTTCCAGTTTCGGGAAAATCCGACGATCGGATCTCCCGGTACAATCGTTTGAAGTTTCGATTTCAAAATACGAACTGCAGCGTCGTTATTCGATTAAATATAATTATATTTATATATATAAATAAATATAATCGTTTCTGGCGCTGTTTTTCTTCAGATTTGAATTAAACATTCCAGACAATCCAACCGTTGGATTTCTACAAAGTTGGTGCCGTTGGGAAGATATTTCCAAGGCGAACCCGACGGTTGAGGTTTCAGGAAAATCCAATGGTCGGATTTCCCGCACTAGTCGTTTGAAATCACAGTTTCAAAATACGAACTGCACGGCTTCGTTTCGTTTTAATTTTATTTATATTTATACATTTATATAAATATAGTTCATTCAACAATTTCAATATCGTTTTCACTTCAAATATTTTTCTAACACCTTAAATTTTGGAAAAATTTCGCCATAACCTCCCCTGCACCGGGAGCATCGGGAAATCGCAAATAGCGTTCCCGGTCCTTCTAATCTCAAAAAGAAAAAGAAAAAGCCAAGCGGCTAGCCAACAGGCTCAAAATCATCACCCAAACAAATCAGTAAATGTGTACCTATTTGTCGGGCACAAAATTTTATTCCTCTTCTCTAGCCCCTTTGTTATAACCTGTTCAATGAATATTGCATGTACATATATATACAGTTCTTATCATTTATCAATTTCTATTCGACTTCATATTTGATTTCTATTTGGTTTAAAAACTCCATTCATTCTAATGTTACATAAATAGGTGCAAATCATTTCATTAGCTAATTAATGAATATTTCAACTCATATATGTTTATTTTGAACAAGTGGCTATTTTTAACACTTCACATTTCAACGATTTATGCATACAATAAAAATGTGATTTTTATTGTAAAACAATCCATTTCAAAACACTATTTTTCTATATAGTTCATATAGGTGACAAAATAGGATTTTTATCATAAAACAATTTCTTTTTAAAACGAGATTATTTTACACAGTTCATATAGTCGATAAAAGGCGATTTTTATTATCAAACAATTTATTTCAAAATATGAATACCATTCAACACATGAATTTCTAAACAACGAATGAATATCAATTCAACCCATGAATGTTTTCTATAGTTTCTATATATAGATAAAAATGTGATTTTTATTATCGAACAATTTATTTCAAAATATGAATACCATTCAACACATGAATTTCTAAACAAAGAATGAATATCAATTCAACACATGAATGTTTTCTATAGTTTCTATATATAGATAAAAATGTGATTTTTATTATCGAACAATTTATTTCAAAATATGAATACCATTCAACACATGAATTTCTAAACAACGAATGAATATCAATTCAACACATGAATGTTTTCTATAGTTTCTATATATAGATAAAAATGTGATTTTTATTATCGAACAATTTATTTCAAAATATGAATACCATTCAACACATGAATTTCTAAACAACGAATGAATATCAATTCCACACATGAATGTTTTCTATACAATGAATAAATATAGTTTAAGCATATGAAAATAATTCAAACACACAAATATTATTCAAAATTTCGGCAGCATAACGGCAGGGTAGTTACACCGGCACCGTCCCTAGTACGGCTCCTCGCTCTACCTTAAAACCTCGCGGTTTTTGACAATGGGGATCATGCATCTAGTTCGCACGCAGGCGGCATGTATATATTTATTTCATTTCCACAAACTAATCCTATGTGGTTTCAACCAAATATTTTTCAACCACAAACGGGTATTTTTCAACCGCAATCAACCAATATCAATCACAAACAATCCCAAACAATCATTCGTTATCAACCAATTATCACAACAATTTCAATCAATAAATATCGTCCATGGTTTGTGGACGAGGGGCGTATATATATATATATATATTTATTTATATATAGCAATTCACTTTTACTTCAACACACATATAATATTTTTAAATCAGAAATCTCTCCAATAGCTATCCAACTGCACGACACTTACTTGCATAAAATCTTCGCCAACCTCTCCTTTTGTCGCTTCGTTGCCTGTATTCTCTACATATGTAAAAATCGAATTTTTACTATGTTATTCAATATATAAAAATCGAGTTTTGACGTCGCTATTCATATATAAAAATATGATTTTTACTTCGACTTTCAATATATAAAAATATGATTTTTACTTTTTAAAGTTCAAATCTTTTTCCATTCTAAAGCTCAAACCTTTTTCTCTTTGAAGTTAAAACCTTTTTCTTTTTAAAGTTTAAACCTTTTCTATTTAAAGTTCAAACCTTTTTCTAAAAATCAGTTTTTACTTTTATAAAAAAATCAGCTTTTACTTTATTTCAAAATCAGTTTTTACTCTATTTCAAAATCAGTTTTTACTTTTTAAAGGGCGGGGAGACGTATATCTCCCCCACTTAAAACTTTTCGTCCCCGAAAAGGAATAAAGTCGAAAGTGGATTGATAATTCTACAATCACAAAATACAACAACCAATTTGTTTTTAATATTCAGAGTATAGAATAAATAGTGCACATCCATGGGAAGGAAATAGCAACAGAATAGAGAATTAAATGGTAATGCAAGGTAGGGTAAATGTACCTGGCACCGGAGTCAATCAGAGATATCTACTCGGCATCTGGGATAAGCTTTCTGAATGCTCTCCTCAGTTTCCCAAGTACAATCTCGCGGATCTCCACTCCATTGCACTTTGACTAAGTGAACCTTCTTGTTCCTCAGCTCTTTGGTTTCTTTGCCGATAATATTCAGCGGCTCACGCCTCACAGCTAATTCTGGAGTAATTTCAATGTCCTGCTGAGCTGCTTCTTCCACGATCAAGTCTGGATCATGAACGTGCTTTCGAAGTTGAGATATATGAAATACATCATGAACTCCAGGCAGCCAGTCAGGCAGTTTGACCCTGTAAGCGAGAGTTCCAATCCGTTCCAGAATAGGAAACGGACCAATGAATTTGGGTGCCAACTTTCCAGTTTTACCGAACCTGATAACTCCTCTCATCGGCGATACTTTCAAATATACATAGTCGCCAACTTCAAAGGATATATCTCTTCTTCTTCTATCGGCATAGCTCTTTTGTCGGCTTTGAGCGGCGAGTAATCGCTTCTTAATAAAATCGACTTTGTCGGCAGCTTCTCGGATCATATCAGGACCCAACACAAGTCTATTTCCTGGCTCGACCCAACAAGCAGGAGATCGGCACGGTCTACCATACAATGCTTCGAATGGCGACATTGTCAGACTCGCCTGGTAGCTGTTGTTATAAGAGAATTCAGCCAAATGCAGATGGTCTTCCCATGATCCACCGAAATCTAGAATACAAGCCCGCAATAGATCTTCTAAAATGCGATTCACCCTCTCAGTCTGACCGTCTGTCTGAGGATGATAAGTGGTGCTCATGTTTAACTTCGTTCCTAGCTCGACTTGAAATGCTTCCCAGAATTTGCTAGTGAATATTGTATCTCTATCACTTACTATACTGAGCGGCACTCCGTGCAGTCTAACTATTTCCCTGAAGTAAATCTGCGCCAGACTCTGAGCAGTTCTATTTGATTTGACAGGTATGAAATGGGCGGTCTTCGTGAAGCGATCTACGATCACCCAAATACTGTCATTTCCTTTCTTGGTTCTGGGCAAACCATCGATGAAATCCATAGAAATATGTTCCCACTTCCAGCCAGGAACTTCTAGCGGTTGTAATAATCCAGCCAATTTCTGTTGGTCACTTTTGACTAGCTGGCAAGTAGGGCATCGACTAACATATATTGAGATGTCTCTTTTTAACGACTTCCACCAGAATGTGCGTTTGATATCGTTATACATTTTATTCACACCTGGATGGATACTGAGCTTAGATTTGTGGCATTCATCAAGCACCTCTCTTCTGAGTTCAGGAATATCTGGAACGCAAATTCTCCCTTCTAACCTCAGAATCCCTTCGCTGTCTAACTTGAAATCCGAAGCATTGCCTTCACGAATTCGCTAACTTATTCCTTTGATAAATTGGTCGTCTTCTTGGAGAGCCGATATCTTATCAATCAACGAAGTCGCAATGATGAAACTGGCGATCATCTCATTTTTTCGGCTTAACGCATCGGCCACGACATTGGCTTTCCCTGGAGTATATATAATTTCAAAGTCATATGCTGCAAGAAACTCCAGCCAACGTTGCTGCCTCAAATTCAAGTCCTTTTGAGTGAACAGATACTTTAACGACTGGTGATCTGTAAACAGTTCAAATCTCTCGCCCAGAAGATAGTGTCTCCAGATTTTCAAAGAGAATATGATAGCCAATAACTCAAGATCATGAGTTACATAGTTTTTCTCGTGTGGCTTCAGTTGACGGCTAGCATAAGCAATTACTTGACCTCTTTGCATTAACACGGCGCCAAGGCCTTCTCTAGAAGCATCGGTCCAGACTTTTAGATCTTGGTTGCCATCGATGATGGTTAACACTGGAGCAGTTGTTAATCTCAACTTCAGCTCTTCGAAAGCTTCCTCACTCTCTTGAGTCCATTTGAATTTAGAATGCTTCTTTGTAAGCTTCGTTAAGTGACCAGATATCTTCGAAAAGTCTTTAACGAACTTTCGGTAATAGCTAGCCAATCCGAGAAAACTGCGGACTTCAGTGGGAGTACTGGGCTGTTTCCAATTCTGAATAGCTGTGATTTTGCTTGGATCCACAGCGATTCCATCTTTCGATACGACATGGCCCAGAAATTTCACTTCATCTTTCCAGAATATACATTTGGAAAACTTGGCTTTTAATACATTCCGTCTGAGAATTTCTAACACTTGTTCCAGATGCTTTTCATGTTCGGCCTTTGATTCAGAGAAGATTAGAATATCATCAATAAAAACCAGAACAAATTTATTCAAAACTCCTCTGAATACCCTGTTCATTAGATCGACGAAATAGGCTGGAGCGTTACATAAGCCGAACGGCATTACTAACCACTCGTAGAATAAGTCGGGGCCTCTGAACGCTGTCATTGGAACACACTCTTCGGCAATTCGAAGTTGATGGAAACCTGTAGCTAGGTCCATTCGTGAAAATACTTGTGCTCCATTTAATCGATCCAACAAATCATCAATCCGCGGCAATGGATATTTGTTCTTTATGGTCTGCTTGTTTAAATCACGATAATCCACACATAGACGTAGAATACCGTCAGATTTTGGGACAAACACCACTGCTGCACCCCAATCAGAGAAACTAGGCCTGATCAGACCTTTCCATACTAGCTGTCGTGTTTGATTGTCTAATTCCTCCTTCTCTTTCAAGGACATTCTTCGAATAGCGTGAACTACCGGCCTTGCATTGGGAATTAAAGCAATCTTGAAATCTATTTCTCTCTGCGGAGGTAAGCGAACAACTTCTTCGAACACATCCGCATAATTCTTGACGACAGGAATGTCTTTGATGAGGTCGGGAATATTTTCCGTGACTTCAGGGATATTTTCTATTTGAGCTGGAGAAACATCGAGAGCTGACCAGAAATCTTTTCTATTTGCAGTTGGGCCTTCACATGGTATGGTTATATAATTTCCCAATTGTGCTTTTGCCTTTACAACTCTCTCGGCGCATTTAACTTCCGCTTCATATTTGGTTAGCCAATCCAATCCCAGAATAAGATCGAATTCATTAAAATTCATGATGATAGAGACAATGGGGAATTTATAGCAAGAAAAAGAGACGGGCACTGCACAAATCCAACTGAGATTGATGGAACCTCCAACTGGATTCTGAACAGTCATGGGCTCTTTGAGCTTTTTCAAATTCAAATCCAACTTCTTGACTGCACTCTTTGCAATAAAGCTTCGCGACGCGCCAGTGTCAAACAGTACTTTAACTGGAATATTTTTGACATTAAGCGTGCCTTCTAAAACATCAGACCTTCCCTGACTATCTGAGGGTGCTGAGGTTTCTGCTACTTCATTTACCTGAGCCTCTTTGGCCCTTTTTAACAGCCAGCAATCTCTCTTTATATGACCGGACTGATGACAAAGATTGCACTCTCGAGTCACAGGAGACTTGTTCTTGGTTTTAGATTCACTCCCCCTTCGCTTTTTCGAGGGTTTGCAATTCCCCTGGAAATGCCCTGGCTTATGGCAGTTGTTGCATATGGCAGTCGTTGCTGGTTCTTTTTCGGATCTGGCCCTTTTCTGATTGGTCCTAGGCTCCATACTGACCTCAGACATCATACTGGCTTCAAGAATATCCGTTTCCGAATCTTCTTTGTCACTACAACAAACTTCTTCTTCATCACGCAACATTCCTTTCTTGTCTAGATCTTCGTATTGATAAGCCATATAAATCATTTCTGAGAAAGGAAGCTTCACATGCCCCAATACTTTATTCCGGTATTTCCTTTGAAGCCCGTGAATAAATCTCAGATTTTTCCTCTTTGGGTCTTGAATTAGATGAGGAGCAAAGTGAGAAAGTTCATTGAATTTCTTATGATATTCGGGAATTGTCATGTCTCCTTGTATTAGATAAGAAAATTCATCGCATAATCGCTCAGTTGCTTCGGGAGGAGTAAATTTTTCTAGGAAAGTCACTTTGAATCTATCCCAGGTGATATCACCTTCTGGATTACCTTTAATAACTGAATCCCACCAAAACAAAGCTTCGTCTTCGAGTGCCCAGGAGGCCAGTAATCTTTTCTGGTCATCCCTCAGTTTTAAGGCTTCGAAGATTTTCTCAGCCGAACGAATCCAAGCTTGCGTTCTCATAATAGATTCTTCGCCCGAGAACGACTTTCCACCCAGATTTCTATACTTCATGAATAGAGCTTCGATATCCAGGTTAGTATTACTTCTTCTGTTTCTGGCACTCATTTTCTAGTTCTTCTGCAAATAGCAGATCAAGTGTCAGGTCAACAGAAAAGATATTTCAAAATATAGAGACAAATACTTGAATGTAAATGTGTCTATCGAGGTGTAATTTCATTCTGCTTTACTCATACTAGGATATTACTGATCCTATTTGTATAGAGTTACCCGTCCTAGAACACTACTGGTTCTATTTCTGACGAGTTCGTTCAAATGTTATATTCCAGAACTAAGCTTAACCAAAGCTCTGATACCACGTTGAGACGACCCGATTTCCCGTTCTCACGGAAACAAGGTTATCTTTGGAATATAACACAGAAACATATAATAGCAGAACGAAATTAAATAAATACACCAGAATGAACAACAAAATATACTGGATAAAAGTAATCATCAGAGTTACACAGTATACAGGATCTTACTTAGTACAAATACAGTTCAGCTATACATAAATGTCTACAGCGGAAATAAACAAAATATGTTCAATAGGAGCTAAACAGCATAAAAAGAAATAAATGATAGAATCCATCTCCAGCTCCACCTATCCAGAAAGAACCAGCTAAACCTGAATACAAGGCTGCCCGTGTAGAAAAAGGGGCACCCGAGTTTGAGAGTGAAACAAACTACGAGTCAGTCATGGGACTGGTATGAGAAATCTACTCAACACATGTATATAATTTGGCTAATCACAGGACCACGCCACTTTCGTGGAACGGGTTTACTCCATTGGATTGCCAGTGCTTTAAAACAAATCTTTCTTTTAAACATCGCTATGCTTTTTATAAAAATGAAGCCATTATAAGACTCAGTTCCCATCACACAATGCAACGCAAACCGGAGGATAGAGTTTTTACCTTATAACAGCCAAAATATGATTGATACGAATACAACAAAGGCATTTGATATTATTGCTAGTGTTTATATGTTTTGAAAACAATTTCAAATCATAACTATCAATCATAGACGACATGAGCGTCCCATGCCACTATGTCGCCAATAGGTATACAATCAAAACCGCACAGTCACGTATTTGGAAATTGGATGTCCGTCATGAACCAAGGCAAAAGATAGTCCTTACCGAATTCGAGACAATCTAGCCCATGTCTCAGGCAAGCGCGCAGGCAAGCCTTGGAGCGACAGGGCCGGTCCACCGATGTGGATTATTATGCCTGAACAATACGTCTCCCCGCCCTTTGGGGCGTAAACGAGCCAACGAATGACTCCATCGGACCCGGATCGTCCGATCAAACCGAGGCGCCTCGCAACAGCAACAACCACATAGGTGAAAAGTATATAAATGTCAGGGCTGGTAGGTCACTGACAACACCCTAGCTAGAAGGAAACGCATGCCCTCCCTGAGGTCCTTCTCCCGTTTTAGGTTCACACCGGGGTGTGAGGCTCGTGAATTTACGTTATACACAAAGCTACGCCACACAGGCGATGCTTTGATCATCACCACAAGACTTTGCTTTTCAACAGAAGCCCTGATCACTGCATCTTAGCATGCCACACAGGCAATTCATACCGTGCAACTGATGGCTATCAATCACACAGAACAAATTCCAATGTCGGACACACAGTCCATTTACAAGTCCATTCTGGGTCTGAACGAAACTGGAGGCACTAAATACCTCGCAAACCCTTCGATCAACACGTACGTCTGGACGATCACCACTCATTATCCATATTTCGGGATGCCTCCCAATCAGGACCTCGGTTACCATCCAAACGAGGTGAAGATCTCCGGTCTTCGACCACCGTCTTCATCTTCGACTTTCAATCGTCGATCAATTATTTGAAATGAGAATTAACTCGGCTTTTTCAAATAATTTACGTATATTTAGAATTTCAAATCAATTTATTTCAATGGTTAAATTATTCGACAACACCAATTTCGTTCTTTAATGTAATTTTCACACCAAACACATTCAACCATCAAAAGCCACATAAATCAAGCAAATTCAGTTTATTTCCATTCCATATCGCTTACGATATTTTATAACTATTTATCGCTATTTTTATTTATTTTAAAATAGCCATTTTATTCACAACGACGCTTCGGGCCATACAGCGGCCGTGGCGCTGTTTTTCTTAAAATTTGATTTACACATATCTGAAAATCTAACCGTTGGATCTTCACCAAATTTATATCATAAGAAAGGTCTTTTCAAAACGAATCCAACGGTTCCAGTTTCGGGAAAATCCGACGGTCGGATCTCCCGGTACAATCGTTTGAAGTTTCGATTTCAAAATACGAACTGCAGCGTCGTTATTCGATTAAATATAATTATATTTATATATATAAATAAATATAATCGTTTCTGGCGCTGTTTTTCTTCAGATTTGAATTAAACATTCCAGACAATCCAACCGTTGGATTTCTACAAAGTTGGTGCCGTTGGGAAGATATTTCCAAGGCGAACCCGACGGTTGAGGTTTCGGGAAAATCCAATGGTCGGATTTCCCGCACTAGTCGTTTGAAATCACGGTTTCAAAATACGAACTGCACGGCTTTGTTTCTTTTTAATTTTATTTATATTTATATATTTATATAAATATAGTTCATTCAACAATTTCAATATCGTTTTCACTTCAAATATTTTTCTAACACCTTAAATTTTGGAAAAATTTCGCCATAACCTCCCCTGCACCGGGAGCATCGGGAAATCGCAAATAGCGTTCCCGGTCCTTCTAATCTCAAAAAGAAAAAGAAAAAGCCAAGCGGCTAGCCAACAGGCTCAAAATCATCACCCAAACAAATCAGTAAATGTGTACCTATTTGTCGGGCACAAAATTTTATTCCTCTTCTCTAGCCCCTTTGCTATAACCTGTTCAATGAATATTGCATGTACATATATATACAGTTCTTATCATTTATCAATTTCTATTCGACTTCATATTTGATTTCTATTTGGTTTAAAAACTCCATTCATTCTAATGTTACATAAATAGGTGCAAATCATTTCATTAGCTAATTAATGAATATTTCAACTCATATATGTTTATTTTGAACAAGTGGCTATTTTTAACACTTCACATTTCAACGATTTATGCATACAATAAAAATGTGATTTTTATTGTAAAACAATCCATTTCAAAACACTATTTTTCTATATAGTTCATATAGGTGACAAAATAGGATTTTTATCATAAAACAATTTCTTTTTAAAACGAGATTATTTTACACAGTTCATATAGTCGATAAAAGGCGATTTTTATTACCAAACAATTTATTTCAAAATATGAATACCATTCAACACATGAATTTCTAAACAACGAATGAATATCAATTCAACACATGAATGTTTTCTATAGTTTCTATATATAGATAAAAATGTGATTTTTATTATCGAACAATTTATTTCAAAATATGAATACCATTCAACACATGAATTTCTAAACAACGAATGAATATCAATTCAACACATGAATGTTTTCTATAGTTTCTATATATAGATAAAAATGTGATTTTTATTATCGAACAATTTATTTCAAAATATGAATACCATTCAACACATGAATTTCTAAACAACGAATGAATATCAATTCAACACATGAATGTTTTCTATAGTTTCTATATATAGATAAAAATGTGATTTTTATTATCGAACAATTTATTTCGAAATATGAATACCATTCAACACATGAATTTATAAACAACGAATGAATATCAATTCAACACATGAATGTTTTCTATACAATGAATAAATATAGTTTAAGCATATGAAAATAATTCAGACACACAAATATTATTCAAAATTTCGGCAGCATAACGGCAGGGTAGTTACACCGGCACCGTCCCTAGTACGGCTCCTCGCTCTACCTTAAAACCTCGCGGTTTTTGACAATGGGGATCATGCATCTAGTTCGCACGCAGGCGGCATGTATATATTTATTTCATTTCCACAAACTAATCCTATGTGGTTTCAACCAAATATTTTTCAACCACAAACGGGTATTTTTCAACCGCAATCAACCAATATCAATCACAAACAATCCCAAACAATCATTCGTTATCAACCAATTATCACAACAATTTCAATCAATAAATATCGTCCATGGTTTGTGGACGAGGGGCGTATATATATATATATCTATATATATATATATTTATTTATATATAGCAATTCACTTTTACTTCAACACACATATAATATTTTTAAATCAGAAATCTCTCCAATAGCTATCCAACTGCACGACACTTACTTGCATAAAATCTTCGCCAACCTCTCTTTTGTCGCTTCGTTGCCTGTATTCTCTACATATGTAAAAATCGAATTTTTACTATGTTATTCAATATATAAAAATCGAGTTTTGACGTCGCTATTCAATATATAAAAATATGATTTTTACTTCGACTTTCAATATATAAAAATATGATTTTTACTTTTTAAAGTTCAAATCTTTTTCCATTCTAAAGCTCAAACCTTTTTCTCTTTGAAGTTAAAACCTTTTTCTTTTTAAAGTTTAAACCTTTTCTATTTAAAGTTCAAACCTTTTTCTAAAAATCAGTTTTTACTTTTATAAAAAAATCAGTTTTTACTTTATTTCAAAATCAGTTTTTACTCTATTTCAAAATCAGTTTTTACTCTATTTCAAAATCAGTTTTTACTCTATTTCAAAATCAGTTTTTACTCTATTTATAAAAATCATTTTTATCCTAAAAAGAAAATCAGTTTTAAACTAATTAAAATTCAGTTTTGAAATCATAACTAAAATCAGTTTTTACTTTTAATTAAAATCAGTTTTTACTTTTAATTAAAATCAGTTTTAACTTTATTTAAAAATCAGTTTAAAATTCTTTAGAAAAATCTGTTTTAAAACTTTTTTTTCTCTAAAATAAACAGTTTTTAAATCCTTAAAAATAAAATAATAAAACAACAAAAAACTTACGGAGGGGGGGGGGGTTTCTGTAGTTCGTCGGAGGGGAGGCTTCGAGGTGGCGGCTCGGGTCTCGAACGGTGGTGGCAGGCGGTCGTCAGACGGGGAGGGGGCTGCTCGAATCACTCGCGATGGCTGCTGGAGGACGGGGTCTTCGATCGATGCAGGGGGAGGCGAGGTCTTCGTCGGCGGCGTTCGCTCGAGGGGGGGGGCTGGTGAACGTCGCGATGGCTTTAGGGGTTTTTTTTTTTTTTCTGTATAAATGAATTCGGGGGGGGGGGGGGGGCAGAGGTATAGGAGGGAAAAGTATTTTTTTTTTATTTAATTATTATATTTTGCAAAAAGGTACCTTGCCAAAAAATGGGGTAAGGTACCGCCGAGTTCTTACTTTTTCTAAAAAGAGAATATAGTTGGAAAACGTCTGATTGGAAATTCGAAAAGAGGGCCGGAAACGAAATTAAATTCTTTTCCTCAGGATCCCTCGAGTGGAAATAGGGAACGTTATCGATACTGGAACTTGTTTTAATATTTATTGTTTAATTTTAATATTGTATCGATTGATATATAAATAATAAATGATATATAAATAATAAAGAGCTTCCGGTTAATAGAAACTGAGGAGATTGACTCGATAAAATATGCCTATCATTATCTCACATTAAGTTAGAAAATTAAAAAACGAGAAAAATTTTAAATTTCTTTCATTCCAAGCATAACTTGGATCCGTGCGCTTCATATTAGATCGAGCACCAGAGATTTTTAATGTTTCTATTCAGCGGCCGCGGTTAAAGAGAAGTACAATATCTCTTTTCTTTCCTCAAGGCGGCTAAGCTACTATTGGTGCACAAAAGACCTAGGATAATAAGCTCATGAGCTTGGTCTTACTTCACCGTCGAGAAACGAAAGAAGACTCGGGGGATCAAATTGATTATAGAAACAAATCTCGAGACGTTCCTCGAACCAATCATATACTTTATTGAGATAGGGAATCCGAGGCTAAAGAAAAGGCTTTTATTGCAACTAAATTTGTGAAAGATGTTCCACTAGAAATATTCTTGTTATTGCTTCGACTCATATTCCCAAACCGGGCTATCTTTGTCTTCTTTCCCGATCAGTGCAATGGGATGTGTCTATTTATCTATCTCTTGACTCGAACGCATTAGCTGTCCGCTCTCCGGTTGGGCTAGTTTTGCCAATATTCGCGGGTTCCTCAATTTTCTTTCTCCGGCGCACCGAGAATAGATATCTATCTTAGCTAGCGGGGGCGCCTCTGGTAGTCCCGCTGCGGCCTCTGCCAATTAATATACTGCACATGCAGCCATTTTTATGGTAAGAGACTACGATCCAACTACTCGATACAATGAATGTAGAGCGTGTCTTCAGAAATACGTTGCTGAGGAGAGATCCATAAAAAAACGCCTATACTAAGATCGGCCAAAACAAGGTGATATCCAAAAGGAATTACTAAATAACTTAGTAGAACAGATATGACCGCTTGGGACAAAGTTCTATCTTCAAAGATTTCTCGGGATATCTTCTTACGAAGTTAAGACTTCGCTTCGGGGATCAAACCCTCCGCTCCAAGGCCAAGTATTTACTTAACTGGAAAGTGATCCTTATTTTTTTTTTATTTTCTTTTAATAAATTATTGAATCAAGACAATATTGGAATCCAATAAATAAGAAATAAGGGTTTCGCGGGCGAAAGAACCTAGGCCCAGAAGAACTTAGGGAATCTAACTTTATCCGCTGGGTTTGGATCAAATCTTCCAATTAATGGGTCCGGAGCATTGATTCCCCATAACGAATAGGCTAACTCTATCTCTCTGTCATTAAGGTGGAGAACTGAACCAAGAATTCTCTTTCTTCAAAACAAGAAAAAAATAGAATTGAACGACGGACCGTACAAAACTGTTTCTTTTTAAGAACCAAAAAAATACTCTCTCATGGATTTATTGGTGCTGCACTAAAAAAATTGTTCTTGGTTCATTCCGCCATCCCGCCTGCTCAATCATTTGGATTCTTTTAAATAGAATCTTATATAGTCACAGGTTTCGTCGTTCCTATAGCTTCTCCATTAATGATTAGGCCTGAACTCAAGCTAAGGGACGCGAAGCCCTTGCCTGGCCGGCATTCATTGGTTGATAAGACTAAACGCCAAACTGATGGAAAATACATGATAAAAAAAAAAAAACAAGAAACTTATTTTCTTCCAAGGAATAGATTCAAAATTAAAGTAAGGAGTAAGATTGAATAACTAATAATCCTGTTAGAGAAAAAAAAGTAGCTAACATTCCTGGCCTTAGTGATCCGACGGTGCCGAGTGGAAGGGCCGTCGCTAGAAATAAAGAAACTCGTGGTTGTTTTTTCATCCCTTTTTCAACGAATAACTAATAATCCTGTTAGAGAAAAAAAAGTAGCTAACATTCCTTTTTGATTTATTTCGTACCCCTCGCTCGACCAGTCACTCACTTTTGACAGTTATACGATTCCAGAGGATGATCCAGAATTATCTCCAAGATTTTTTTTGAAAAGGGAAATTCTGGATAGGTATCCTACATCTGAACTGAATTCTTTTTGGTTAAAGAATCTCTTTCTAGTTGCTCTGGAACAATTAGGAGATTCTCTGGAAGCTGTACTCGTCCAAGCCAGCGGGTACAGACCGGTACACAAAGCTTCCTCTTCGCGGAAATGGCCCTGAAGTAAGCAAGTCATTAAAATTTCCAAAGTCAAAAGAGCGATCGGGTTGCAAAAATAAAATTTTTTTTATCTCATCCTATTTCATCAGATCCGGGATGTGATATGGTTCCGAAGGATGAACTACCTTTTCCTAAAAAAAAGGATTGAGCCGAGTTTAATTGCAATCAATTAGGAGAACAAAACAATTTAATTAGATTTTATGCTTCCGTATAGGATAAAAAAAGAAACTCCAGATATTTGCTATCTTTCTCTTTGAATGAGATCTCAATTCCAGCTACGGTTTCATTAGCTATCTTACAAATTTTGGGGTCATATCTAGTATTCAGAGTTTGCCTCGATTTGGTACCGCTCTCGCGGCCCGCACCGAAACAGTGCTTTACCCCTAGTGCATCCTCTGTCTTACCGCGGCTGCTGAATTTTTTCAACAAAAATGTGAATTAGGAAGGATGCCCACCGCCTGTCGCCCATAGCGTTTCACCCCCATTCCGAACGCAATGGGGTATGTATCGCAAGCTGATTTGATCGTTACAATCAGTTTCCTTTTGAATTTTCATTTAAATCTCTATATTGAATTTTAAACGCACATTTCAAATTACCGGGGTCACATACTAACTAGAAAAATTCCAGAAAAATATTTTCTAGCTTCGTATTGACGATACGGTCCTAACAAAACTAGTTTCGTTGAATTCTGAGACCGTTTGTAAAATGGCCAATTTCCAGTCGATTAAATTCAACAGAAACTGGTCAAACGCGTTTTCTTTTGCCACGCTCACATATTGATTCGAAAAATTATGAAATTTGGAATCTAGCAATAACTTGACACTGCGGATCTAACAAAAGTGGTTTCGTCAAAATCCGAGGTCATCTGCAAAATGTCCATTTTTAAGGGCCTGAATTCCATAGCGACTATTCAGAATTTTCAACTGGACATATCTTTTGATCCCCGCTATCAAATTTCGATTGGTCAGATTCGTTGGAAAGACATCACCAATTTGATTCCATTATTTTTGGTTTCACTAAAATCCGGATTGTTTTGCATCCGGTATATTCAATTGAAGTTTGAAATTGAATTATCGAACTACCGCGCTATTTTCAATTCTATATATAATTATAATTAATTATATTCATTTTCAAATGTCGATTCAAACTCAGTTTTCATCGCCATTATTTAAAATATTTATTTTAAATATTTAAAATCCATCATTTTAGCCAATTTAAAAAATTTTAAATTGGTTCAGATTTTCTGGGTCGTTACAAGTTCGATTTAACTCTATCGAATAACTAAATTCGATAACTCCTTTCGAATACCATATTCGGTAACTCACTTCGATTAAACTAATAATCGATAACTACTTTGATTTAACAAGTAAATCGATAATTCCTTTCGAATAAACTATATACGATAATTCACTTCGAATAACTAAATTCGATAACTCCTTTCGAATACCATATTCGGTAACTCACTTCGGTTAACTCCTAATAGATAACTCCTTTGTGTTTAACTCTATTCGAATAACAAATCCGAATAACTCTTATTTATTTAACTCGATTCGAATAACTAATTCGAATAACTCTTTCAACTCTAGTTCGATTTAACTCTATCGATTAACTCTAACTGATTAACTCTAACTGATTAACTCTAACTGATCAACTCTAACTGGTTAACTCTAACTGATTAACTCTAACTGATTAACTCTAACTGGTTAACTCTAACTGATTAACTCTAACTGATTAACTCTAACTGGTTTAACTCGAACTGGTTAACTCTAACTCTAATCGATTTCTCTTATTCGAGTACCCTATTTGATAACGTTTATTCATTTATAAAGATTTACTTTTAGTAACGGTTCTGCACTTTATAAATGTTCTCTTTAATAACGTTCTTCACTTATACAAGTGTTGTGTACCCATTCTATTTAAACCTATCGGTGTTAAATCCAATATCTCTTCTCTATATGAGTCCAGACTTATATATATTCCATTTATCGAATGATAAATATTTAATTTAATTTATAAACTGTTATTTATAAATTGATCCTTTCTATTTATTTAACAAATAAATATCTCTTTTAAATTCTATTTATTTAACAAATAAATATCTCCTTTAATCTTTATTTATTTCCTAAATAAATAAACCCTTTTACTTTTATTTATTTCCTAAATAAATATTTCCTTTATACTTGCATTTATTTCTTAAATAAATAAATAATCCCATTTAATCTATTTGTAACTGTTTTTTTTTTTACAAATATCTCCTTTTATATCCTATTTGTAAATGGTTTTACAAATATTTTCTTTTTATTTGTTTACAAATAATTTCCTTTATACTTGTTTAACAAATATTCCTTTAAATTTGATTTCACAAATATATCTCCTCTATGTTGTTTTACAAATATATTTCCCTTATATTTGATTTTCACATATATTTCTCTTATATTTGATTTACAAAATATATTTCCTTACATTTGATTTACAAATATATTTCCTTATATTTGATTTACAAATATATTTCCCTTATAATTGATTTACAAATATATTATAACTCTTTAAATTCTCGGAAAAATTTGCCATAACCTCCTTTGTAACGGGAGCATCGGGAAAATCCCCAAACCCGCCACACAGGCCTTTCCATTAAAAAAATGGTTTGAAATTTATTTCCTTTCTAAATATCTCCTATTTATAAATATTCCAATTTATAAATATTTCTTATATATAAATTATCCATTTATTAATATTTTATTTTCGCTATCACTTTGAAAATTCTCTTATCAACATTCCGGTATGTTATGGTATTTAACATACCATATTTCGATGTCCAATATCGTCCATACACACCCAATCAACAACAGGTTATAATTCACATCATATATCAAAATATATGAAAAACAATAAAATAACTGTTGAGGAATCCTGTCGGATTCCTCCAACCTGTTTCCCTGCATCCACAGATGTTACACAACATGATTGTCATCACTTTCAGTTCAATATGAATTATTCTGATAAACAGAATCAATATATAACAATCTAACTGTTTATATATTATATATATATTTATATATATATAATATTTCATTTACTGACTAGCAGTTCAATCAAACAGTCAACACATAGTCAATCAGACAATGTCTAACAGTTCTAAAAATGCAACATGAAATTATAAACTGTTCAGAGTTAGTGAGATTTACTCACATTGGACTATCATCGTTAAATAACGATAATTGTCGCTTGATTTGATTCTGACAATTTATTTCATGATAAATTGTAACGAGCTCCGATGGACTTCCAGTCAGTCTCATTGTGTTGCTCCCGTCCATACGATCCCAACGGATCTTGGTTTACTGAATTTCGATATCATACGAGAGAGTTATGCATTTTAGATGTTTATATTCATTAAATTGAAATTAACTTAAATGATATAAATGGTTGGGCCTCACTCTTTTCATTTCCCTGGCCCATCACCTAATTCAAAAGCCCGCACCCGTACCATTTCTTCCCCAATTCGATTTTTGCTCCCTCCAGCCAATTTCCAAACCTTTTGACCGCACCATTGACCTCCTCCCCCCATCGACATGGTCACCAATCACCACCATCATCACCACCTTCCGATACTGTGCATCACTCCCTATCCGAACGCCACCACTACACCCAACTCGACGCCCTCCCAACAATTCCGTCAGTTTTCATCTTCGCACAACCCAGGACATCGCTTGACAATTCTGTGCATCGAAACCCTCCAAAAACTTCGTACACACTCGAAATCAACCCACAAATCCTTCGAAAATACTCACTTCCCGAATCGATGCTCACAACCAATGTTTTCGCGAACCCTAGCTCACAAAAATCGTCCCTGGGAAAACCATTGAGCACAATTTTGTTGATCGAATTGCTAAACAGGGACTCCAGAACGAAGAACACACAATGAGGATCACTATTATATATAGATGTAAATTTATAGGAATTTCCTTTATTTTCCATGGGATTTTCTTTTGGATGAACTTTTACTGTAAGAGAAGAAGAAAAAGAAGGAATGCGGCGCAATATTTGATCTATTGACTTTGGAGGAAGAGAATTTAGGATTAGAAGGTATAGTGGTGCTATTTATAGGCAAATAAAATATCTAGATATTTTCAAAGATGTTTTTAGATATTTTTCTTTATCATTTTATATTCGTCTCTGCACTCTAAAAATCCGTACGATCACATATGATACCTAAAAATCATGAAACTGGACATGCAGCTACAGTTCGACATTACGGTCCCAACGAAACTGGTTTCGTCGAATTCCGACTTCGTATGCTCACACAGCGTATTTTTAATCATCAAAATACTGACTGTTTCTCACTCTAAAAATTCTTACGGCCACACGGTGACTCTAAAAATCACGAAACTTGACCTCTAACAATAATTTGATGTTGCAGAACTAACAAAATTAGTTTCGTCGAATTCCGACTTCGTTTGCAAAAGTGGCTTATTTTTAAAGCTCTGAATGACCCCTTTAAATATATAAATATATTTAAATATAATTAAATTAAATATTAAATAAATTTATATTATCGTGTATCTTCAGATATGATATCGTACCGCTCCAGAATATCATATCAGAATTTACAGCTTGATATTTCAGATTACAGATTTATCGATATTCAATTTATATTGAAATACCTTTTATAAAATATAAATAATTCCTTTATAAATTATAAAGGAATTCCACAGCGACTTTTCTAAAATTTGATTTGGACGTAAATCAAAATCTACACGACGAAATCCCGATTTTTCTCTTCCACTAGAAAGATATACTCCACCAGCTCCACACATTTCTTGTTTCACAGAAATCCGGCTTAAAACGAATCCTGTACATTCAGTTGAAGTTCAAATCGCCAAATCGCGAACTGCAGCGCCATTTCAAGCTCGATTTTAATTATAATATAATTATACGTTCAAATTTTCGTTCAAATAATATATTCGTTATTTAAATTCAATTCTAAACTGAATTAAATATCACAGATGATCCTGTTCACACCATATCGCCATTTCGGCCAATTCTGATTTTTTCAGAATTAAATATATTATTTAATTTATTATTTTAATTAAATATCCGCCATTATTTAATTCCATGAGCATTAAATCCCTTAATTCACCTTTTAAATAATTAAATAAATTAATTATCATACCTCTGCAAATGCGGGTCATTACATTCTTCCCCACTTAAAATAATTTCGTCCTCGAAATTGCTAAGGTAGAGAACGACCCTATCGACTGGTTAGAACATATATGTTCAATTCCTAACTTTAGTTTCAACCTAACCAATTTAATTTCAATTAAATTATTAATTAATTCTTATCATCGAAAATTTCCAAAAATCCTGAAAATTTTCCAACACCTAAATTTTTCGAAAAATTTCGCCAGCACCTCCTTTGTACTGGTCAATAGGTCAAACTCCATCTCGCCTCTCTGGACCATCTCCAACCCAAAAGAAAATCAAACAGCCAAGCGGCTTACCAATTCGGCTCATAAATCTTATATCCAATAGAAATATAACCTTGTACCATTTGTCGGCATATCATTATATCCTTTCCACCGGTTATCAATTCAGCGGATAAAAGGGTCATCCCAATCAAACTCCAATCAGTTTTTTATCCTCAAACCAAATCATAGGCTTATACCCAAGTCAAACTTCATTTTAAATTCGAGTCCCAATATCGATTTCAAACTCTAACTCACCAATCCAAAATCATTTCAGATTCCTATATCACAATCCCATTCATTTGATATTTCTACTTTAATTCAGTTTCAGTTACCACTTAACTAGCTTTAATTCAATTTCTGTTTCTTTCCCAAATTTCAATTCAATTTGGTTTTTAATTCAAATAGTCTTTCCCTAGGAGTTTTTAAACAGTTTATTCTTTTTAAAAATCAAAATTTCCTTTTTGGACTTCAAACAACTTGTCTTTTCCTAAAACAAATTCAAAACAATATCTCTGGTAGTAATTCGTCACTTAGAACTCGAAAATGAATACTGATGATGCAGCTGTCATCATCAGAATCTATTTTCCAGCGATCGAAGTGAGTTCAATACTATAAAACCATTTGTAAACATTTCCACTTTAAAATTTATTTCACAATATAATTCACACTGCTTGTAAAACAATTTAAAATCTCCCAGGATCTTAAATTTTCCTTATTTTTAATCCAAATCCATTTACAAACACTTATCCAATTTTCCAGAATTTTAATCCAATTTCTGGTTTAAATTTCAGATTTAACTCATCTAATTTCACGTATTTCACTTATATGAATTCTGATTGGTTATTTACATAACCACTTAATTTATAATCTTACTCGATTATAATAACAACCAATATATCCAATATATTATAATTTTGATATATATATCTTCTCTATATGAAGATATACCTTGGGTAAACTTATTTTAATTTACCCTCTTTTCAAAACATATCATGACGACTCATCGTATTCAAGTGTTTAGTAACTCCTACCGATACAGTGGATCAAACTGATCGACCAGAACTCATAAACGACTCAACCAATGAATCTCCACAATATAAAATAATTTTTTTTATATCAAATACAAATACGTTCACTCGTATATATACACTCAATCTCAGTCTAGGGTATTACTAACCCTATCTCTACCGAGTCATGCCACAGAGCCAAGGTAATTCTTAACTTAAGCTTTGATACCAACTGTAACGACTCGGAAAATCGCGACCTTGATTATCCGATATACAACACATATCGAACATCAAGAGTCGAAAATAACCGAATAGTTAATGAAAAAAATTAGAGGGTGAGAATAGATAAGATAGAAACTTAGAATAGAAGAAAAAGAAGAACACAACATCAGAGTAACACGAACCTCACAGCGGAACGAATAACATATAATAGATAACATAACTTTGGAATATAACAGTTATGTATACAATAGCACTTATCAGAGTACATCACTTACAACACAGCGGAAATAATTATAGCTATATGATCTTGAAGCCTCCTGCTCCAAGCTCTAGAAGTATATCTGTAAATTCCTGACTACTTGACTGCCCGTACAAAATTGGGCACCCAAGAGTTTAGGTAGAACAAAACAAAATAAACTCCGGGTCAGTCATGGGACTGGTATGAGTAAAACAGTTTAAACAGTTTGAACAAGTAAACGATATCTCATAAGACCACGCCGTATAACGGAACGGGTTTTTCGCTTATGAGAATCCAAAATATCTTTATATCAAAAACCTTTTGATATTATAATAATGTCTATCAACCACAATATATTAACCATCTAGCAGAAACGCTTTCATCTCACGTTCTACATATAGTATACAATCAAAACCGCAAGCACGTATCGGGTAATGGATTTCCAACTATGACAAGGTATGGATCCACCTTCCGATCAGTGTACTCTAGGAACGATACACTGGAGTTCAACAAGAACATCTTGCAACTCAGCCACACATGACCGACCACTCATTTTGCTTGAGTGTATCGAATGTATATCACCAATGGTTGGGATCAGCAACCGTTTCCCGTATATATATATATATATATATATATATATATATATATATATATATATATATATATATATGAGACAGGGTTGATAGATTAAAGAAGCAAATGAATATTCTCTAGATAGGTGATTATACACCCTAATTCGGTGCGACCGACTTAGCCATGCTGCCTGCCCAATTTCTGTCATTTACCGAATGATGAGGCTAGAAGCTACGCTTTATCATCACATCAGATTCACTTTGAATGCCACATCATCAAATCCATCCAATCACTGATTGACGTCCTCAACAATACATTATGTGTTAGCTAAAAGAAGTTTCCTTCTTCGCTTCCACTCTTGGTACGGTTGGAGAAATCAATATACGTGATCGTCTAGAAATACTCTGTCAGACATCCGTCCATACAAGTCATCCAGGAACAGGATGAACCGAAGGCACTATTCAGTACATCCCTCTTAGGCACTGTTATCTAAGACTTATACAATAGCCCTTTGCACTTTACTCCATCTTCGATTATCTTTGGCATATATGATTCACAAAGCTTATGCCAATACAGAGTGGTTCTTTGGATAATAATCCAACCAGTCTCTCCATATTAACAACGTTAAAATGGTCAAAACTTCGATAGTCTGTGATTTAACTATCAAAGAAAAACAGGTGTGCAAACAACGATATTATTTCCAGATGGAAATTCTATCAATCAATCATCAATCACATATATATCTATATATATTCATATTTCAATGTTATTGATTCGTCTCTGATTCTATTTGGAAAACATTTCCAAATCTTCTTTACTTGGATTTAAACAGGTGTTTAAATCAACATCGCGACGACCACTCACCACTATACTTATTTACTAAATTCACTTAACCATTTCACTCTCGAACCTTAACTATTTCTAAATTAAAAACGCAGTCAATTAAGTTGGGGTATAGCTACCTCTCAGACCTTAACTGAACAACATTTCAAATCTCGAAATAGGGTAAGTTCACCTTTTAATCCTTTAACGCTTCCTTATGTAACTCTCGTTCGAATAAATCTCTATTCGATTACACCTCCCTTCGAATAACTATATTTGATAATCTCTCTTACGAATAACTAGATTCGATTAACCTTTCTTCGAATAAACTAAATTCGATTAAGTCTTTTTACTTAATTCCTTACTTAACTCCTATCGAATAACTAATTCGATAACTCCTTTCGATTTAAACTATAATCGATAACTCCTTTCGAATAACTAATTCGATAACTCCTTTCGATTAAACTATAATCGATAACTCCTTAAACTCTATTCGAATAAGCTATATTCGATTAACTCATCCAACTCGATTCGAATAACTAATATTTGATAACTCCCTTTAATTCTATTCGAATAAACTATATTCGATTAACTCATTGATTTAACTCTAGTTCGATTTAACTCTATCGAATAACTAAATTCGATAACTCCTTTCGAATACCATATTCGGTAACTCACTTCGATTAAACTAATAATTGATAACTACTTCGATTTAACAAGTAAATCGATGATTCCTTTCGAATAAACTATATCCGATAATTCACTTCGAATAACTAAATTCGATAACTCCTTTCGAATACCATATTCGGTAACTCACTTCGGTTAACTCCTAATCGATAACTCCTTTGTGTTTAACTCTATTCGAATAACAAATCCGAATAACTCTTATTTATTTAACTCTATTCGAATAAATAATTCGAATAACTCTTTCAACTCTAGTTCGATTTAACTCTATCGATTAGCTCTAACTGATTAACTCTAACTGATTAACTCTAACTGGTTAACTCTAACTGATTAACTCTAACTGATTAACTCTAACTGGTTAACTCTAACTGGTTAACTCTAACTGATTAACTCTAACTGATTAACTCTAACTGGTTTAACTCGAACTGGTTAACTCTAACTCTAATCGATTTCTCTTATTCGAGTACCCTATTTGATAATGTTTATTCATTTATAAAGATTTACTTTCAGTAACGATTCTGCACTTTATAAATGTTCTCTTTAATAACGTTCTTCACTTATACAAGTGTTGTGTACCCATTCTATTTAAACCTATCGGTGTTAAATCCAATATCTCTTCTCTATATGAGTTCAAACTTATATATATTCCATTTATCGAATGATAAATATTTAATTTAATTTATAAACTGTTATTTATAAATTTATCCTTTCTATTTATTTAACAAATAAATATCTCTTTTAAATTCTATTTATTTAACAAATAAATATCTCCTTTAATCTTTATTTATTTCCTAAATAAATAAACCCTTTTACTTTTATTTATTTCCTAAATAAATATTTCCTTTATACTTGTATTTATTTCCTAAATAAATAAATAATCCCATTTAATCTATTTGTAACTGTTTTTTTTACAAATATCTCCTTTTATATCCTATTTGTAAATGGTTTTACAAATATTTTCTTTTTATTTGTTTACAAATAATTTCCTTTATACTTGTTTAACAAATATTCCTTTATATTTGATTTCACAAATATATCTCCTCTATGTTATTTTACAAATATATTTCCCTTATATTTGATTTTCACATATATTTCCCTTATATTTGATTTACAAAATATATTTCCTTATATTTGATTTACAAATATATTTCCTTATATTTGATTTACAAATGTATTTCCCTTATAATTGAATTACAAATATATTCTAACTCTTTAAATTCTCGGAAAAATTCGCCATAACTCCTTTGTAAGGGGAGCATCGGGAAAATCCCCAAACCCGCCACACAGGCCTTTCCATTCAAAAAGAAAATGGTTTGAAATTTATTTCTTTTCTAAATATCTCCTATTTGTAAATATTCCAATTTATAAATATTTCTTATATATAAATTGTAACGACCCGTGTTTTGACCAGTTGAATCTGAATAATTAAAATTGGTTTTAAATATTTTATCGGGAATATAAATGGATATTAATCGCTATTTAAACGAATTTGAACGATATATATTCTTATATAAAATAAAACGAGCTCAGAACAGCGCGGTAGTTCGTAAAATAGAGTTTTAAACTTCAAGGGGTCGTACCGGGTTCAAAATAAGTCGGATTTCCTCGAAACAAGAAACATCGGGACCGGTTGAACGATATCTTTCTAACGGCAGAGAAAAATCGAGTTTTCGTCGTGTAGATTGGAAGTTATGCCCAAATCAATTTGGCAGAAAAACAGCGGCGTAATCGTTTATCGACCGTAATGGTATATTCGATATAACTAGATACAGGTTTCGAATTTAGCCAAGGTTCTTTTGGGACATAGTGATAATTTAATTTTTAGAATTTTACTGTAATTTTTAATTAATTAAATAAGCAACTTTTTATTTGGAGTATTTTACACCCTGTGACAACATTTTGGGATTTCACAATATAAGTTAAACTACTGGTATTATTATATTTTTGGGATCGCGACACCTCACTGAACACGACTGTATTTTTATTTCAGTCTGCAACGCTCATATATGAATACATAGTGGCGTAGGTAACTTTATTTGAAAGGTTAACTGGTCAAACGAACTCTAAATTCAACGAAACAAGTTTCATACGAAACCTTAAGAAGAAGTCTAGTGAAACGTCAAGACCTCATATTTTTAGGATTTTTTCTGTAATTTTAAGAAATTAATGCTCGGTGTTTTTCATCTATATTTTCTAAAGGATTTTCGCAAACGGTGTCGGAATTCGACGAAACCTGTCTCATTGAGTCTGGAATATTTTTTTATGCTAGAATCAGGTATCACTTCTTGAATTAGAAGTCAAATGGGATGTTAATTTTACGAAAAGCTCCATGCACATTTCATAATAATAAAATAATATTAAAATCATACCATGCATTCATGCATTATATATTTAAAGGGGACGTTGCTTTGTTTGTTGTATGGTACTATACAGTGCGCGTTACATACAGCGAAGTTATGGCATCCAAAAAAAACAAAAGAAAAGAAAAACAACTTTCTTCTCTTGCGCATTTCCTTGCGTGCGAAATCAGGTAAGCAATACCAACTTTAGTTCTTTGTTGCATTCCAACATTTCACTATTTTCTTTTCTTGCGCATTTCCTTGCGTCCAAAATATCAGCTCCTTGCGCTCCAAACAAACAACTTTCTTGCCTGCCAAATTACTTCTACGTGCCGACCAAGTTGTTGGAATTTCAAAATCCACCTATACTCTACCCATAAAGTACTGCAAACCTATAAGCTAGGTGCCTTTCCTTCCACGTATTCCTCTCTATAAAAGGACCAGATGCTCCATTTTCTTTTAGGAGGAAAAAAAATAAAATAAAGAAAATCAAGTAGATCTATTGCCTCTGTCCCTCTTCGATCTCGCTCTTCTCTTCTCTTAGTCTCAGATCTGCATCATGAAATAAAAACTAAGCCGCACGTTAGTTCAAGGGTGCAACAGGAACTCCACCATTTCGATTTAGGCACTATTCGTGGTGAAGGCACAAATGAAGACGCAGCCGAATTTGAAGCAAAGTAATTAGCAGTGCATGGTTTCTTGCGTGAAAAGCAGGTGAGAACTATTATTTAATATGCCTAAACGTATGTGTATGTTTAACATAGCCAGACCTTTATATTTTATAAATGCCTAATTAGTTTCCCATATCCAGTCCAGTTGCCTGATTTTCAACATGTTAATAAATAGTGTACTAGGTGAAAATGAAAAGATGGATGCTTAACCGGTCTAAATATATCTTAGCAACTTAATGTGCCAACTGCATTTAAGGTATACATTAATGTACGGGTTAGAAGCAAATATAGTAGGTGAAGAAAACAGTAGGAAAGTTTGCATGCCTAATAAATATCTAATCATGACCTATTAGTTTAAGGTATAATTAGTTTAAATTAAATATTTGATTAAATTTAATTAATTTAAATTAAAAATGTGAACGGATAATTTACGTATGTTCTCATTTATTAACAGAATGGAACAAAACCAAAGATGTTGGAACCATACTGACAGGCGTAACATTTTGAAGCCAGATTGGATGGAGTTGGAAGCAACTGGGGTTTTCAATAAAATTAAACACTGAGTTAATTTAACTGAAACGAACCGTTTTGACGAAGAATGGAATTCAGGTGAGTTAAACTCACTCAGTTCTCCCCTCTTATATTTTATATGAGTCGGATTTTATAATTGTGTGCTAGGGTTGGTTGTTTGTTTGTTCGTTGTTGATTTTATATTCATATATGGACTGAAACAGTTAAATTAAACGTTCGTTTAATTTAATTGAAAACAAATCGTTATTTATAACGATTAAAATCCAAATGAGGTAACTTACCTCAGTGGTTACGTTTATAACACTATAAACATTATGATCAAATAGTTGAATGCTTGAACTGCTGTTATTATCCCAGTATTGACTGTTACAGTTATTATTAACCGTTATTATTAAACTGTTTTATTTCATATGTCTAGATGAAACCGTATATTAGACTGAATGATTTGAATTGTGGTAACCATTGTTTTGCAGGGAGTAACATGTGGGATAATATTGATAACGTTCATCAATATGACAACTTTGTTAGTTATGAAATGTAAAATTAGTTTATATTTCACGGTTTGGTACTATAGTAGCCATTTGCCTCTTTAGTACCATCGATAAAAAGAAATGATTTTTCGAAATCGATATTAAATGAATTTCGAATAATTTCAAAGAGATAAATATATTTTGACATGGATTTAAAATGTGATTTCAATTGTAAAGATAATAGCAAAGATAAAACTTACAAATTTTTAATGGAGATGCAAGATATTACTAAGTAATGTTTAAAATAATATAAATTTATCATGGCAACTTAGTAAATGTGGAAATGATTTTGTAAAGGCCCTAATGGTCATGAAGAGAGTTTTAATGGTTTTCAAAATATCAAAATGAAATAACTGAATCGTGGATACATGAAAATGTATAAGAAGATTGAAGAGTAATATTTATGTAATAAAACATTGTTTAGCATGGTATTTTAAATAATACGAAATGCGATAAAAGAACATTTTAGAAATAAGATTGACAAATCGATGGAATTGGAAATGAGTGTTGACTTGGGAATGGGATTTCATATTTCTATGAAGCCAGATTTGAAAATATCACTATGGATTTTTAAATGAGGTTTATAAAAGGGATTTAGTTAATGGAAGCGAGGTTTATTCCGAAGTTCGGAAGGGTTAATCAAAGTAATTTTTATTCCGAGATTCGGAATACGGAATTCGGAATATTAACTGAAGGTAGGAATACAAATGAAGTTAAAAAGATTTGAATAACGACAATGAATATTAGTTGTCGATAAGGAATCGAAATTGAGATTTTCTAATATAGTTAAAGATGTGAGAATGAAAACGAATAGTAATTTGTCATAATTTATTTGAAAAAGATTTTGTAAACGAAAATTTAAAGTTTTGGGAAATGAATCAGACTAGTAAATAAACTTAAAAGTTGGTAAATTGGTTTTGCGGCATTCGTCATGAAGATATGAACTATTTTTAAATATAACTTTAAAGGATTATTATATGTTTAGACAACAAATAAGTAGTCAAGTATGTTTGAAAAGAATGTGATAAATGGAAGTAAAATGATTTTGAAATAGGATATGGAGCATTGTTACAGATGATAAGTTGGATTACTTGATAAATATCAACATGCGAATTTGGAAAGATAACAATATAATAATTGTATAAGACATTGATATAAGATGTATAAAAGATTTGTTTTTAAACAAATGAAATTGAATTGTTGAAATAATTTGTAATATTAGAATAAAGAGATATTAAGGAATTTTTCATCAGGATTCTATTTCAAATAGAATCGAAGCTTTGTCGAGATTTAAATCAGATTTTCAAAGGGACGTGTGGTTAATAAACTTCTATTTTATCCTGAAGAGATGAATGTTGTTGGTCAAGGTCTGAGAGGTAAATAAAATACCCCCATTTGAACGACTCCATGATTATCCAAGGATGGTATTAGTTTATAAACAAGAATGGCTGAGGAAAACATAAGTTATGATTTCCGTAAATGACATTATAAACTGTCTTCGAAAGTTTATAGCATGAATTTGGGGAATATTCTTATCTTATAATAAGAAGTAAGAGTGATGTTTCAAATATTGGAAAATTTGGAAAATAAAATTAACGGACGGTTCGTTAAAGAGGCTAAATGATACTGAGTATTGAATCAGTAAATCCATTTTCTTGTATGGATGAATGGTTGTTTTATTTGATAGTTAAATAACCGACTATCAAATATTGGCCCATACGATTGTTGGTACGGAAAGACCGGGATCAAATATATTCGAAAACCATTCCGTCCAGCAAATACAAATACATTGAAGATGCTGATTCAAGATGGAGCTATTGAAGATCGTTGATCTTCATAAGCGGAAGGATTACTTAAAATCTCTGATTGCAAGCAGAGATATACTGTGATTCGGTCGTGGTTGGAATCTACGGATTGCAAGGACTTCTCGCTACTGATTCTCAGGGTGATTCCTAGGATGCTGTAGGAGGGTACCTTCGGTTCATCCTGTTCCTGGGTGACTTGTATGGATGAATGTTTGACAGAGTATTTCCAGAAAAGATCACGTACATTGATTTCTCCAACTGTACCAAGAGTGGAAGCGGAGAAGGAAACTTCTTCTAGCTAACACATAATGTATTGTTGTGGACGTCAGTTAGTGATTTCGATGGATCTGACGATGTGGCATTCGAAGTGAATGTGATGTGCTGATAAAACGTAGCCTCAAGCCTCATCAATCGGGAGATGACAAAAATCGGGCAGGCAGCATGGCTATGTGGGTCGCTCCCATTAGGGTGTATAATCACCTATCTAGAGAAATTCCTTTTGCTTCTTTGATCTATCGATGCTGTCCCTTTTCGGGAAACGGTGGTTTGAGTCCAACTGTTGGTGATATACATTCGATACACTCAAGAGAAATGAGTGGTCAGTCATGTGTGGGCCGGGTTGCAAGATGTTCTTGTTGAACCCAAGTGTATTCGCCTCTAGAGATACACTATCGGCAGGTCGTCCCATACCTTGTCAATGTCAGAATCCAATCTCCAATAAGCGCTTGCGGTTTTTGATTGTATACTATATATGTGGAGCGTGAGATGCAAGCGTTCCGCTAGATTGTTATTTACTTGTATTTAGACATTACTATAATATCAGACAAGATATTGATTTCAAAACTGTTTCGGGTTATCGTAAGGTAAAAACCGTCCGTGTTTATGTGTGGATTTGGTCTTACGATTACTCTTTCCTTTTGAAAAGATTTCGAACTTTAAAATCATGATTGAATGATTTACCCTCAATACTGTGAGAGTTTACCTCACTCTGGTTCACCAGACTGACCCGGTGTTTTGTAAATGCTCGGGTTAGCCCGGGTTGTTCAGGTTCAGGTTATCAAATGTTGTGAAGAGACGAGCTGGAAGAGTTCAGACGTATGATTATATATAGCTACTATTCCGCTGTGTGATTGTATATGAGGACAGGTTACATAACTGTCCAGATATGTTGATGTACTATGATATTGTAAGTATTATTTCAAGCTCTCAATAAAAGTTATCTCTATATTATATTTTATTCCGCTGCGATGTGAGACTCTGATTCTGGGTTGTGATGTTTCTTCTTCTTCTATTCTAATATTTCCTTCTTTCTTATCTCACCCTCTAAATTCTTTCTAATAACGTCCAGTGTTTTCGGTGTTTGGAGGTCGGCATGAGTTACAGAAAAGATATTTATGTCGATTTTTGGGGCCGAAAATCCTTTGGTCGTTATAGTGGTATCAGAGCAATTGGTTGAGTGATAACCTTGGCTCTGTGGTGTAACTCGATAGATATTGGGTTAGTAATACCCTAGATCGAGGTTGTGTATATATATGAGCGCGTATTTGTGGATTTGATATAAAATTGTTTTATATTGTGTTGGCTGGGTTGTTGAGTGGTTTATGAATTCTGGTCGATATAGGAAGTACAACTGTATCGATAGGTGTTTTTAACCTCTCGAACAAAACAATTCGATATAGTATCAATTTTTTTTTTAAAATAAGGAGGTAAATGAAATAAATTTTCTCAATTATAGTTTATATAGAAAAGAAATTATTTTTATTGAGTATTTGATTGTTGGATTGATTTGAAATAGAGTTAAAATCCAATATGGAAATACAATTTGACTTGGTTCAGTCAAGTTAAATCAAAATTGGAGATAGTGTTGGAATTAAATAAAATACCTTTGGAATATGGTAATCAAATAAACAATTGGATAAGAAATCGATTTAATATAAATCGATAAGTGAAACCATAGTGAAAACAAACAAGAAATAGAAATATTGAATCAAAACGATTTGGTTGGGTTGTAATGACTTGTTTGGTTATTGGATGGTTTGAATATAATTCACCTATAGTTAAATTTAAAATTTCACCAAATAAGTCAACAAGGAAAGCTGAATGAATTGAAATCAAATACTATTATAAGGAATTAAGAGTGGAATCACATATGAGATAGAACTAAATAATTAAACTCCGGATTGTTACTTCGATTGTAAATGAGTGCATACAGATAACATAAGGCAATGTGAAACACCCCACCTCCGTTAGGGTCACTCTCAAAGGGAATGCCCTAATTTTGGTGGAGGTTTATAAGTACAAGTCACAGATATACAAGACAGATATAAGAACACATATTTGTAAACAGCGGAAGAACAACAAACTTTATTTCATAAAGTCAAATACGTGTTACAACAACATCCTTTCCAAAAACATAACATAACACTTTCATAATCTGTCTTGAGTACATTATTTAAAGAAGCATAAATAAAACATAGATAAACTGCAAAAGCCCCATAGTGGATTGTCCAAAGCCATAGTTCAAAACAGGAAAGTCCAAGCAATACATTTCTCTTCTTCAAGCTGGATGTTGAGGTTGGTCAAGCTGCTGTGTTCCCTCCCTGAGGACCTTGGGGGGGGGGGGGGGGAGGGGGGGGGGACGGAAGAAAAGAAGACGAAAGAAAAGCAGAGTCAGACATAAAGCCTGAGTAAGTCTAGTACTATTTTGTCTATGAATAAAGAACTGTGTATGATAAGTATAAACAAGAAGTGGGCAAGCACTATAAACTTGGTTAAGTTGTCTAGGGTCGAATATACTATCGTACCCCATGTTAATCTCTGAACCCATATAAACTAGTTTCCAACTGGCACCCCAAAATCAGGGTGATGTGATCCATTCTATGATGATCGGCTCCTACTCGCATGGTTACATGTGTCTTACGGCCCCCGATGTTGTAGTTACCTATGCTGGTCCCACCATGGGGTGTATCAAGTCCCATAGTGGCAACCCGACACAACCTTAGAGTGCACAGGTATGCTACTGGTGTCCAGTGCCTTATTTTTCTGCGCCGGAGTGTGTGCACGCCCGCACTCCGTTAGAACCTACACTGCTACACCACCGCCGTCGCTTTGACCTCTTACAATCAGCCCAGTAATCGTGCCCCACCCTGCCTAGTTTTCGGGTATCCTGATATACCTTCTAGGGTTACTACTGAAAAGGGTCCCCCGTTACTAGGTTTTCTATCTCTAGCCAACATGCTAAGTTGGTTAAGTGTTTCCTAACCTAACCCCCACCAGTCCGTTTTGTTTAGCATGTTCCATTTTGATTAAGTCTTTAGTTCACTTAATCCTATCAATCCTGACTCAGCCTTAATTGTCTTATTAAGGCCCTGACCTCTCACATTAGACAGGTATTGTTGTGGCTGCCTGTTGCCGGTTGGTTCCGGGCAGTCTTACGCCACAACTCAGTCTAACCTCGGGTCCTTGCTGGGCTCCATGTTTAACCTCCCACATTGGATAGGTATTGTTGTGACTACTGGACAGCCGGGCGGTTCCGGGCAGGTTTACATCACAACTCAATCCAACCTCGGGTTAAACACATCGTATGTTCTACATTTACATATTTTGTCATTCCTCTTTATTTCTTATATGTAAATATTTGCGGCCCATTATTAAGTTAATGGTGTAAAGGTTACACCAATCATGGGCCCAACCCATACTTGAACTTGGGCCCTTCTATTTTATATTTTCATTCATTAGTAATTTTAACCCAACGTTATTTTCCCCCGTTTAACACGTCCGTTTATATATATTTTGGGCTTAGCCTTTTAAAGCCCAAATTAGCCATGCGAAAAGGGGAGGCTTAAAGCGTAATTACATACACAAAGAGGGGAATGTGAGCGCATGAACTTGCAATACGACGTTGGAAATACAAAATAGAAACTGGTGTACTTGCATAGTGGTAACATAGGTGACATGAATCAAAGCATGTGAACTTGTAATTGAGTTGTCACATGAACCTATATTTTTATTTAGGCATAATGTCAAACATAAGCATGGCATAAATATTTCTAGCATAAGCATGGCATAATGTCAAACATAAGCATGGCATAATATCAAACATAAGCATGGCATAAGTATAGTTAAATTTGTTCACATAACCATGGCATAAATATTTCTAACATGAAATCATGATTCTTACTTTAGCCATGTAAACTTACAAAAAGGGACCTTTTGAACCTAACCTAGCCATGTACCACATATGTCATCATATAATTCTTGTAAACAAGATAGACCTAATCGTGGTTGCCAAATATCAATCATAGCCTAGCCATATTCATAAGTTTGCAAATAGGTTTTCTAGTACAAAAGCATGGCTTAATACATAATGCCAAATTCTCAACATAATTTCATATGGATAATAACCAAACTTGTTCCAATTACTTACAAAATGATTTATGCACAAAAATATACATCATGGTGGCATAGAAGCAAAACCCCAAACTTGCATGAATTTAAATCAACTACATACATGTAGCTTCAACATGGATTACATAATTTGCGAAATATTCCAAACGTATACTTGCATAGAACTACCGCATGTAGTTCTTTATAATGAATAACATAATTCATAAATATCCAAACGTATATAATATTTCAAATTGACAAGAACGCACAAATATGAATTACTTTATTGCCACAATTCAAGCATACAAACCAACACAATTGTTTATTCATACCAAAGTAATACTCTACTTACAATGGTGTGATGAATTCTCTGGTTTAGGGATTGAAGACGCAAATTCCTTTGTTCAATTGATTTGTTTAGGTTGCTTTAAGCTTTAGAATCTTCCTCCTAATCCTCTCTCCAATTTGGTGGCTACTCCTAGTCGTTCCTCAGCAACATGGCGGCTATGTTCTTATTTTTGAATGAATAGATTAGGGTTTAGTCTAGGGTTGTTTATATAGAGGTTAGGAACTGATTAGGACCATTGATGTTGCTTGGATTGATCGTAGCCATTCATTCTAAGGAGAGACCAATTAAAACTTGCCACCTAGCCCTAGTGACAAAGCAGACCACAGAAAATCGACCACATAGGGAATAGGCCAGCCGGGTTAGACTGGGCTCGACCTGGGTTTGGACCAGGTCGACACCCCTGTTGACAGCCCTGTCGACAGGCATGTCGACCTGGTTAGACCAGGTCGACAGCCCAGTCGACTTGGTGGGTCAGGCGGGTGTTTTTCCGCCCTGGCCCATTGGGCCCCATTTTCGAATTTAAACCTGATTTATTCTGTTTGAATTTAAACTTGATTCTCAAACTTCCGAAGGCCATATCTTCTTCATCCGGACTCCGTTTTTCGAAAACTCGGACTCTATTACGCGTATTTTTCCGAGACGAACGCAATGGCGTATCCCGTTTCCCTTAGTTCTTTGATTTCAGATTAATTATACTTTAATTTGTTAATTTCACAGTTATAGAATTTGCGGGGTGTTACATTCTCCCCCACTTAAAAGGATTTCGTCCCCGAAATATTCAAGTTAGGAGGAATGTATATCCTAACATCCAATCATCCATCTACTCATCCATCAAACACGAGCATCCATTGTCCTTAAAAGACTTCTAATGCTTCATGATCATATGCGAAGTGTGTGTGTACATGTACTTATCTAATGCAAAATCAGGCGGTCTACTGATTCAGTTGACCTCCTTAATGCGAATTATGTAAGTGCCATGAATCCATTATGTATGCAAATTTTCCTATTTTTGATTTTACATGAGTGCACAATCATTCATTACAAATGCAACATCCATATGACAACACATTAAAGTTCAACCATATACGAATGCAAACATATATGCATATGCAATATGAAGTGATTGAGCCGATCTAAAACCTAGATTGTGTGTGTATATGCAACCACGAGCAACCACTAGCAATCACTTGCAACCACTTGCAACCATCATCCATAACATGTTTCAACTACATGTTTCCATCCAAAGGGTTTCTACCTAAAAGATACGGTCGAGGAAATATACCTAAAAAGATAGATAAAAGCGCAACTTAAGGAAAAAGAAAGATCAAAGATGTACCATCGAACAGAAAAGGGTAGGCAGTACGTATTCTAGCTTCAGTTTCCCAAGTCGCGTCTCCCTCGGCGTCGCTCCACTGAACTTTGACGAGCTTGACTTCGCGGTTGCGTAGCTTCTTCACTTCCGTTCCTAATATGCGGGTTGGAACTTTTCTTATGGTTGCTTCGCGTTCCACTTCGGCCTCTTCGAGGATATTTGGCTCTACCACTTCAGCAAACTCATGTAGACATTTTCGGAGATGTGAAACGTGAAAAACGTTGTGGACTCCAGCCAACTTCTCGGGTAGCTCTAATCTATAGGCCATTTTCCCAATTTTCTCGATAATAGGGAATGGCCCTACGAACCTCGGTGGCAGTTTTCCTGTGGTTCCAAAACGAACAACGTTCCTTAGCGGTGATACCTTGAGAAAAACTCTGTCTCCAACTTCAAATTCAAGGTCGGTCCTCCTCTTGTCGGCGTAGGACTTTTGTCTGTCTTGGGCCGTCTTCATCCTTCTTCGTATTAAGTCTACTTTCTCTGAGGTCTCTCGGATCATATCTGGTCCAAGTATGAGCTTATCCGTGGACTCCCACCAACAAGTGGGCGATCGGCACGGTCTTCCATATAAAGCTTCGAAGGGCGCCATTCCGATGGCTGCTTGATAGCTGTTGTTGTAGGCGAATTCTACCAAAGGAAGGTGGTCTTCCCATGTCCCTCCGAAGTCAAGGACGCATAGTCTTAAGAGGTCTTCCAAAACTCTATTCACTCTCTCTGTTTGGCCGTCGGTTTGGGGATGATAGGCTGTGCTCAAGCATAACTGCGTTCCTACTGCTTCTTGCAGACTCCGCCAAAACTCGCTGGTGAAGATGGGGTCTCGGTCACTAACAATGCTAGATGTTATTCCATGGAGTCGAACGATTTCCTTGAGATAAAGTGATGCTAGGGATGAGGCAGTTCTTTTACTTTTGACAGGTAAAAAGTGGGCGCTTTTAGTAAGCCTATCCACTATTACCCAAATGCTAGTGTTGCCTCTCCTAGACCTAGGCAGGCCATCGATGAAGTCCATTGAGATGCTATCCCACTTCCACTGCGGGACCTCCAGAGGATGTAGTAGTCCGCCAGGCTTTTTCTGTTCCGCTTTAACCTGTTAGCACACCATACACTTAGAAACGAATTCTGCCACGTCCTTTTTCATGCCGTTCCAGAAGAAAGTCCTTTTTATATCTTTGTACATTTTATCTCCGCCTGGGTGTATCGTCATCTTGGAATGATGCGCTTCCTCGAGAACCTTCCTTACTAAATCTTTTGTCTGTGGGACGCATAGTCTTCCGTCTCGCCTTAGTAAACCTTTATCGTCAATGGAGTATCTGTTGAGGTGACTTGAAGTCTCACCCCTAATTAGCCTATCAATTATTTCCACAAGCTGAGGGTCTTTGCGTTGTGCTGTCCCTACTGAATCCACTAAAGTTGGGCGCACTTCGAGAGATGCTAGCAAGCCTGGTACGAAATCGGAGGAAGGCCTAAAGTCGAAGCTGGCTATAAACTCTAGGCTTTGTCTTTCAACAAACAACGGGCTTAGGGTCAATTTCTTTCGGCTCAACGCGTCTGCCACTACGTTGCCTTTGCCCGGAGTATAGGAGATTTCGAAATCGTACGAGGCAAGAAACTCCATCCATCTTTGTTGCCTCAAGTTAAGATCCTTCTGCGAGAAAAGATATTTCAACGATTTATGGTCAGTGTAAAGTTCGAACTTCTCACCTAGGAGATAGTGTCGCCAAGACTTGAGTGCAAAGACGATGGCGGCTAACTCAAGATCGTGGGTTGGGTAGTTCTTTTCGTGCACCTTCAATTGCCTCCCGCCATAAGCTACTACCCTTCCTTCTTGCATTAAGACGGCGCCTAGCCCTGTCCCACATGCATCCGTATAAACAGTGAACATCTTGCTCCCATCTCGCAGCGTCAAAACTGGGGCTGTTGTGAGAGCCCTTTTTAGTCGTTGGAAAGCAAACTCGCAATCCAAGTTCCAATTGAACGCTAGGTTCTTCTTAGTCAATTTCGTGAGCGGAGCTGAGATTTTCGCAAAATCCCTTATGAACTTCCGATAGAAACCTGCTAGTCCTAGAAAACTTCGGACCTCAGTTGCATTCCTTGGTGTCTTCCAATCCTGTACCGCTACTACCTTAGCAGGGTCCACCGCTAACCCTTGTTTGGATACTATGTGCCCAAGGAACCTCACCTCTTCTCTCCAAAAGTGGCATTTGGAGAACTTGGCTTTTAGTTGATGGACTCGCAAAGTTTCCATGATTGCCCTTAGGTGCTGAGCATGTTCCTCTTCACTCTTTGAGAAGATAAGGATATCATCTACGAAGACCACTACGAATTTGTTGAGGAAATCTCTAAATACCCTACTCATCAGGTCCACGAAGTAAGCAGGTGCATTTGTCAAGCCGAAAGGCATGACAAGCCATTCAAAGAAACCGTCTGGGGTTCTGAACGCCGTTTTATCGATGCTATCTTCAGCCACCCTTAGCTGATGAAAACCGGTTGCTAAATCGAGTTGGGAGAAAACAGACGCTCCTACAAGCTGGTCAAACAAATTGTCAATTCTAGGGAGAGGGTGCCTATTCTTTTTCGTTAGTTTGTTGAGCTCCCTATAGTCAACACATAGACAGAGTGAACCATCCGCCTTTGTAGCGAACACCACTGGAGCGCCCCATTCTGAAATGCTCCTCCTAATGAACCCCTTTTTTAGAAGCTCTTTAATCTGTTTACTGAGCTCTTTCCTTTCTCGTGGAGCCATATGTCTAACGGGCAACGCAACGGGCTTTGCATTATCTACAAGATATATGCGGAAGTCTATTTCCCGCTTTGGAGGCAAGCCCTTCACCTCTTCGAAGACATCCGGATATTCCCGGACCACTCTAACTGATTGCAAATTTTCAACGGAGGCATCTAGCGATTCAAGATAACTAAGCATAACCGCATGCGAGGGATTACAAGAAATTTCCAAAGTATTACCGAGCTGGGTTAGGAGCCTAACAACCCTTTTCTCACAATCAAGGATGGCCCCATTACTGGATAGCCAATCCATACCCAAAATCAAACCATACCCCGAAAAGCCCAAAACAAAGGCACTACATAGAAATTCTATACTTAGGATAGAAATTTTCAATCCCACACAGATCATAGACAAATGAGCTGGGCCCCCAATTGGGTTTGAAACAATTAAGGGGTCCTCTACCATACTAGTTTCTAGGTGCAGAGATTCTACTAAAGCAGACGAGATAAAGGAGTGTGATGCGCCAGAATCAAATAAAGTGCGAACGGGGTGATCATAAAGATAAACTACACTTTCTACAGAAGTATTTATACCTCGCTGTTGCAGAGGTGGCGCTTCTAGCACATGGACCTGTGCCCCTGGGGTAGATCCAGCCCTCTGCACCTGTCCTCGTTTCTTTGGGCAGTCCTTAGCCCTATGGCCTGTCTCACCGCAAGAAAAGCACCCACCATTCTCCTTGGCCTTCTTTTTTCGGCAGTCCTTTACTAAGTGCCCCACTTTGCCACAGAAATTGCACTTCCTCTTCTCTTTGTTGCCTTTCCCGCCCTTCTTAAAGTCTGTCTTCTTGGGCTGCAAACCCTCTTTCTTCTTGCCCTTATCCTCTTCATTCAGCAATGCCATTTGCACCAATCTTTCATACGTGGCTCCCATGGGTATATGGGTCATGGCCAAACTGTGTAATGGCTCATTTAACCCTTTGACGAAACGGAGAGCCTTCTTGTGCGGGGTGTTGACTAGGTCAAGCCCAAACCTAGCCAGCTCATCGAACTGATTCACATACTCTCTGACCGTCTTGTCCCCTTGCTTAAGAAATAAGAATTTTTCCAACTGCAAACTTCTTTCCGCATCTGAGAGAAATTTAGTCTCAAACCTTGCCCTAAAGTCCTCCCATGTCTCCACTGGTCTTTTAGCATTAGTGACTTCCCACCAGTAGGAAGCCTCGCCCTTCAATAGCCACACTGCCAACTGTACTTTTTGTCTATCTTCTACCTCAAAGATGATGAATAGGTCCTCAGTTTCTTTCAGCCAATTTCTAGCTGCTACGAAGGACTCAGTTCCATGGAAATCCCTTCCTCCCATAGTTTTAAAATCTTTACATATCTTAGCAAACGTGTTTCCCCGAGGAGGAGGTGGAGGAAAAGGTGCCGCTGCGGCTGGATGATTTCCTTCAGCTAGGGGAGGAGGAATGGTAGGACCTGGCTGAGTGGCCCTTGCTTCTAAGAACCGTCTAAACCAACCAGGTATTGGCACCCCTTCCGGCAAGTTAAGTTCTTGGGACATGCTGAAACAAAAAGGATAGATTCAAAACGAAGGATAAGAGATAGTTCCTATGGCTTTGGGGGGTGGACTTTGCCTTTTTAAAATAAAATAATATTTTTCTTTTAAAAATGCTTCTTTAAATTTCCTTTTTGAAAATAATTTTTCAAAACTTTTTATCTTATCTGGTAAACCTATGCTCTGATACCAAGTGAAACACCCCACCTCCGTTAGGGTCACTCTCAAAGGGAATGCCCTAATTTTGGTGGAGGTTTATAAGTACAAGTCACAGATATACAAGACAGATATAAGAACACATATTTGTAAACAGCGGAAGAACAACAAACTTTATTTCATAAAGTCAAATACGTGTTACAACAACATCCTTTCCAAAAACATAACATAACACTTTCATAATCTGTCTTGAGTACATTATTTAAAGAAGCATAAATAAAACATAGATAAACTGCAAAAGCCCCATAGTGGATTGTCCAAAGCCATAGTTCAAAACAGGAAAGTCCAAGCAATACATTTCTCTTCTTCAAGCTGGATGTTGAGGTTGGTCAAGCTGCTGTGTTCCCTCCCTGAGGACCTGGGGGGGGGGGGGCGGAAGAAAAGAAGACGAAAGAAAAGCAGAGTCAGACATAAAGCCTGAGTAAGTCTAGTACTATTTTGTCTATGAATAAAGAACTGTGTATGATAAGTATAAACAAGAAGTGGGCAAGCACTATAAACTTGGTTAAGTTTTCTAGGGTCGAATATACTATCGTACCCCATGTTAATCTCTGAACCCATATAAACTAGTTTCCAACTGGCACCCCAAAATCAGGGTGATGTGATCCATTCTATGATGATCGGCTCCTACTCGCATGGTTACATGTGTCTTACGGCCCCCGATGTTGTAGTTACCTATGCTGGTTCCACCATGGGGTGTATCAAGTCCCATAGTGGCAACCCGACACAACCTTAGAGTGCACAGGTATGCTACTGGTGTCCAGTGCCTTATTTTTCTGCGCCGGAGTGTGTGCACGCCCGCACTCCGTTAGAACCTACACTGCTACACCACCGCCGTCGCTTTGACCTCTTACAATCAGCCCAGTAATCGTGCCCCACCCTGCCTAGTTTCCGGGTATCCTGATACACCTTCTAGGGTTACTGCTGAAAAGGGTCCCCCGTTACTAGGTTTTCTATCTCTAGCCAACATGCTAAGTTGGTTAAGTGTTTCCTAACCTAACCCCCACCAGTCCGTTTTGTTTAGCATGTTCCATTTTGATTAAGTCTTTAGTTCACTTAATCCTATCAATCCTGACTCAGCCTTAATTGTCTTATTAAGGCCCTGACCTCTCACATTAGACAGGTATTGTTGTGGCTGCCTGTTGCCGGTTGGTTCCGGGCAGTCTTACGCCACAACTCAGTCTAACCTCGGGTCCTTGCTGGGATCCATGTTTAACCTCCCACATTGGATAGGTATTGTTGTGACTACTGGACAGCCGGGCGGTTCCGGGCAGGTTTACATCACAACTCAATCCAACCTCGGGTTAAACACATCGTATGTTCTACATTTACATATTTTGTCATTCCTCTTTATTTCTTATATGTAAATATTTGCGGCCCATTATTAAGTTAATGGTGTAAAGGTTACACCAATCATGGTCCCAACCCATACTTGAACTTGGGCCCTTCTATTTTATATTTTCATTCATTAGTAATTTTAACCCAACGTTATTTTCCCCCGTTTAACACGTCCGTTTATATATATTTTGGGCTTAGCCTTTTAAAGCCCAAATTAGCCATGCGAAAAGGGGAGGCTTAAAGCGTAATTACATACACAAAGAGGGGAATGTGAGCGCATGAACTTGCAATACGACGTTGGAAATACAAAATAGAAACTGGTGTACTTGCATAGTGGTAACATATGTGACATGAATCAAAGCATGTGAACTTGTAATTGAATTGTCACATGAACCTATATTTTTATTTAGGCATAATGTCAAACATAAGCATGGCATAAATATTTCTAGCATAAGCATGGCATAATGTCAAACATAAGCATGGCATAATATCAAACATAAGCATGGCATAAGTATAGTTAAATTTGTTCACATAACCATGGCATAAATATTTCTAACATGAAATCATGATTCTTACTTTAGCCATGTAAACTTACAAAAAGGGACCTTTTGAACCTAACCTAGCCATGTACCACATATGTCATCATATAATTCTTGTAAACAAGATAGACCTAATCATGGTTGCCAAATATCAATCATAGCCTAGCCATATTCATAAGTTTGCAAATAGGTTTTCTAGTACAAAAGCATGGCTTAATACATAATGCCAAATTCTCAACATAATTTCATATGGATAATAACCAAACTTGTTCCAATTACTTACAAAATGATTTATGCACAAAAATATACATCATGGTGGCATAGAAGCAAAACCCAAAACTTGCATGAATTTAAATCAACTACATACATGTAGCTTCAACATGGATTACATAATTTGCGAAATATTCCAAACGTATACTTGCATAGAACTACCGCATGTAGTTCTTTATAATGAATAGCATAATTCATAAATATCCAAACGTATATAATATTTCAAATTGACAAGAACGCACAAATATGAATTACTTTATTGCCACAATTCAAGCATACAAACCAACACAATTGTTTATTCATACCAAAGTAATACTCTACTTACAATGGTGTGATGAATTCTCTAGTTTAGGGATTGAAGACGCAAATTCCTTTGTTGAATTGATTTGTTTAGGTTGCTTTAAGCTTTAGAATCTTCCTCCTAATCCTCTCTCCAATTTGGTGGCTACTCCTAGTCGTTCCTCAGCAACATGGCGGCTATGTTCTTATTTTTGAATGAATAGATTAGGGTTTAGTCTAGGGTTGTTTATATAGAGGTTAGGAACTGATTAGGACCATTGATGTTGCTTGGATTGATCGTAGCCATTCATTCTAAGGAGAGACCAATTAAAACTTGCCACCTAGCCCTAGTGACAAAGCAGACCACAGAAAATCGACCACATAGGGAATAGGCCAGCGGGGTTAGACTGGGCTCGAACTGGGTCTGGACCAGGTCGACACCCCTGTCGACATCCCTGTTGACAGGCCTGTCGACCAGGTTAGACCAGGTCGACAGCCCAGTCGACTTGGTGGGTCAGGCGGGTGTTTTTCCGCCCTGGCCCATTGGGACCCATTTTCGAATTTAAACCTGATTTATTCTGTTTGAATTTAAACTTGATTCTCAAACTTCCGAAGGCCATATCTTCTTCATCCGGACTCCATTTTCGAAAACTCGGACTCTATTTCGCGTATTTTTCCGAGACGAACGCAATGGCGTATCCCGTTTCCCTTAGTTCTTTGATTTTAGATTAATTATACTTTAATTTGTTAATTTCACAGTTATAGAATTTGCGGGGTGTTACACAATGGAAGTTGATTTAGTGATTTACTTATAGGGAACGAAGTCTAGGTTGAAAGACAAAAGGCAGTTAGTGGATTTGCTACGAAAATTGGATTGGGAAATTAACGGGATTTATAGCATATTTCTTACCTTAGCAATTTCGAGGACGAAATTATTTTAAGGGGGGAAGAATGTAACGACCCGTGTTTTGACCAGTTGAATCTGAATAATTAAAATTGGTTTTAAATATTTTATCGGGAATATAAATGGATTTTAATCGCTATTTAAACGAAGTTGAACGATATGTATTCATATATAAAATAAAACGAGCTCAGAACAGCGCGGTAGTTCGTAAAATAGAGTTTTAAACTTCAAGGGGTCGTACCGGGTTCAAAATAAGTCGGATTTCCTCGAAACAAGAAACATCGGAACCGGTTGAACGATATCTTTCTAACGGCAGAGAAAAATCGAGTTTTCGTCATGTAGATTGGAAGTTATGCCCAAATCAATTTGGCAGAAAAACAGCGGCGTAATCGTTTATCGACCGTAACGGTATATTCGATATAACTAGATACCGGTTTCGAATTTAGCCAAGGTTCTTTTGGGACATAGTGATAATTTAATTTTTATAATTTTACTGTAATTTTTAATTAATTAAATAAGCAACTTTTTATTTGGAGTATTTTACACCCTGTGACAACATTTTGGGATTTCACAATATAAGTTAAACTACCGGTATTATTATATTTTTGGGATCGCGACACCTCACTGAACACGACTGTATTTTTATTTCAGTCTGCAACGCTCATATATGAATACATAGTGGTGTAGGTAACTTTATTTGAATGGTTAACTGGTCAAACGAACTCTAAATTCAACGAAACAAGTTTCATACGAAACCTTAAGAAGAAGTCTAGTGAAACGTCAAGAACTCATATTTTTAGGATTTTTTCTGTAATTTTAAGAAATTAATGCTCGGTGTTTTTCATCGATATTTTCTAAAGGATTTTTGCAAACGGTGTCGGAATTCGACGAAACCTGTCTCATTGAGTCCGGAATATTTTTTTATGCTAGAATCAGGTATCACTTCTTGAATTAGAAGTCAAATGGGATGTTAATTTTACGAAAAGCTCCATGCACATTTCATAATAAAATAATATTAAAATCATACCATGCATTCATGCATTATATATTTAAAGGGGACGTTGCTTTGTTTGTTGTATGGTACTGTACAGTGCGCGTTACATACAGCGAAGTTATGGCATCCAAAAAAAAAAAAAAAAAAAAACAACTTTCTTTTCTTGTGTGTGAAATCAGGTAAGCAATACCAACTTTAGTTCTTTGTTGCATTCTAACATTTCACTATTTTCTTTTCTTGCGCATTTCCTTGCGCTCCAAACAAACAACTTTCTTGCCTGCCAAATTACTTCTACGTGCCGACCAAGTTGTTGGAATTTCAAAATCCACCTATACTCTACCCATAAAGTACTGCAAACCTATAAGCTAGGTGCCTTGCCTTCCACGTATTCCTCTCTATAAAAGGACCAGATGCTCCATTTTCTTTTAGGAGGAAAAAAATAAAATAAAGAAAAGAAAATCAAGTAGATCTATTGCCTCTGTCCCTCTTCGATCTCGCTCTTCTCTTCTCTTAGTCTCAGATCTGCATCATGAAATAAAAACTAAACCGCACGTTAGTTCAAGGGTGCAACAGGAACTCCACCATTTCGGTTTAGGCACTGTTCGTGGTGAAGGCACAAAGAAAGACGCAGCCGAATTTGAAGCAAAGTAATTAGCAGTGCATGGTTTCTTGCGTGAAAAGCAGGTGAGAACTATTATTTAATATGCCTAAACGTATGTGTATGTTTAACATAGCCAGACCTTTATATTTTATAAATGCCTAATTAGTTTCTCATATCCAGTCCAATTGCCCGATTTTCAACATGTTAATAAATAGTCTACTAGGTGAAAATGCAAAGATGGATGCTTAACCGGTCTAAATATATCTTAGCAACTTAATGTGCCGACTGCATTTAAGGTATACATTAATGTACGGGTTAGAAGCAAATATAGTAGGTGAAGAAAACAGTAGGAAAGTTTGCATGCCTAATAAAGATCTAATCATGACCTATTAGTTTAAGGTATAATTAGTTTAAATTAAATATTTGATTAAAGTTAATTAATTTAAATTAAAAATGTGAATGGATAATTTACGTATGTTCTCATTTATTAACAGAATGGAACAAAACTAAAGATGTTGGAACCATACTGACAGACGTAACATTTTGAAGCCAGATTGGATGGAGTTGGAAGCAACTGGGGTTTTCAATAAAATTAAACACTGAGTTAATTTAACTGAAACGAACCGTTTTGACGACAAATGGAATTCAGGTGAGTTAAACTCACTCAGTTCTCCCCTCTTATATTTTATATGAGCCGGGTTTTATAATTGTGTGCTATGGTTGATTGTTTGTTTGTTCATTGTTGATTTTATATTCATATATGGACTGAAACAGTTAAATTAAATGTTCGTTTAATTTAATTGAAAACAAATCGTTATTTATAACGATTAAAATCCAAATGAGGTAACTTACCTCAGTGGTTACGTTTATAACACTATAAACGTTATGATCAAATAGTTGAATGCTTGAACTGCTGTTATTATCCCAGTATTGACTGTTACAGTTATTATTAACCGTTATTATTAAACTGTTTTATTTCATATGTCTAGATGAAACCGTATATTAGACTGAATGATTTGAATTGTGGTAACCATTGTTTTGCAGGGAGTAACATGTAGGATAATATTGATAACGTTTATCAATATGACAAATTTGTTAGTTATGAAATGTGAAATTAGTTTATATTTCACGGTTTGGTACTATAGTAGCCATTTGCCTCTTTAGTACCGTCGAAAAAAAGAAATGATTTTTCGAAATCGATATTACATGAATTTCGAATAATTTCAAAGAGATAAATATATTTTGACATGGATTTAAAATGTGATTTCAATTGTAAAGATAATAGCAAAGATAAAACTTACAAATTTTTAATGGAGATGCAAGATATTACTAAGTAATGTTTAAAATAATATTAATTTATCATGGTAACTTGGTAAATGTGGAAATGATTTTGTAAAGGACCTAATGGTCATAAAGAGAGTTTTAATGGTTTTCAAAATATCACAATGAAATAACTGAATCGTGGATACATGAAAATGTATAAGAAGATTGAAGAGTAATATTTATGTAATAAAACATTGTTTAGCATGGTATTTTAAATAATACGAAATGCGATAAAAGAACATTTCAGAAATAAGATTGACAAATCGATGGAATTGGAAATGAGTGTTGACATGGGAATGGGATTCCATATTTCTATGAAGCCAGATTTGAAAATATCACTATGGATTTTTAAATGAGGTTTATAAAAGGGATTTAGTTAATGGAAGCGAGGTTTATTCCGAAGTTCGGAAGGGTTAATCAAAGTAATTTTTATTCCGAGATTCGGAATACGGAATTCGGAATTCGGAATATTAATTGAAGGTAGGAGTACAAATGAAGTTAAAAAGATTTGAATAACGACAATGAATATTAGTTGTCGATAAGGAATCGAAATTGAGATTTTCAAATATAGTTAAAGATGTGAGAATGAAAACGAATAGTAATTTGTCATAATTTATTTGCAAAAGATTTTGTAAACGGAAATTTAAAGTTTTGGGAAATGAATCAGACTAGTAAATAAACTTAAAAGTTGGTAAATAGGTTTTGCGGCATTCGTCATGAAGATATGAACTATTTTTAAATATAACTTTAAAGGATTATTATATGTTTAGACAACAAATAAGTAGTCGAGTATGTTTGAAAAGAATGTGATAAATGGAAGTAAAATGATTTTGAAATAGGATATGGAGCATTGTTACAGATGATAAGTTGGATTACTTGATAAATATCAACATGCGAATTTGGAAAGATAACAATATAATAATTGTCTAAGACATTGATATAAGATGTATAAAAGATTTGTTTTTAAACAAATGAAATTGAATTGTTGAAATAATTTGTAATATTAGAATAAAGAGATATTAAGGAATTTTTCATCAGGATTCTATTTCAAATAGAATCGAAGCTTTGTCGAGATTTAAATCAGATTTTCAAAGGGGCGTGTGGTTAATAAACTTCTATTTTATACTGAAGAGATGAATGTTGTTGGTCAAGGTCTGAGAGGTAAATAAAATACCCCCATTTGAACGACTCCATGATTATCCAAGGATGGTATTAGTTTATAAACAAGAATGGCTGAGGAAAACATAAGTTATGATTTCCGTAAATGACATTATAAACTGTCTTCGAAAGTTTATAGCATGAATTTGGTGAATATTCTTATCTTATAATAAGAAGTAAGAGCGATGTTTCAAATATTGGAAAATTTGGAAAATAAAATTAACGGACGGTTCGTTAAAGAGGCTAAATGATACTGAGTATTGAATCAGTAAATCCATTTTCTTGTATGGATGAATGGTTGTTTTATTTGATAGTTAAATAACCGACTATCAAATATTGGCCCATACGATTGTTGGTACGGAAAGACCGGGATCGAATATATTCGAAAACCATTCCGTCCAGCAAATACGAATACGTTGAAGATGCTGATTCAAGATGGAGCTATTGAAGATCGTTGATCTTCATAAGCGCAAGGATTACTTAAAATCTCTGATTGCAAGCAGAGATATACTGTGATTCAGTCGTGGTTGGAATCTACGGATTGCAAGGACTTCTCGCTACTGATTCTCAGGGTGATTCCTAGGATGCAGTAGGAGGGTACCTTCGGTTCATCCTGTTCCTGGGTGACTTGTATGGATGAATGTCTGACAGAGTATTTCCAGAAAAGATCACGTACATTGATTTCTCCAACTGTACCAAGAGTGGAAGCGGAGAAGGAAACTTCTTCTAGCTAACACATAATGTATTGTTGTGGACGTTAGTTAGTGATTTCGATGGATCTAACGATGTGGCATTCGAAGTGAATGTGATGTGCTGATAAAACGCAGCCTCAAGCCTCATCAATCGGGAGATGACAAAAATCGGGCAGGCAGCATGGCTATGTGGGTCGCTCCCATTAGGGTGTATAATCACCTATCTAGAGAAATTCCTTTTGCTTCTTTAATCTATCGATGCTGTCCCTTTTCGGGAAACGGTGGTTTGAGTCCAACCGTTGGTGATATACATTCGATACACTCAAGAGAAATGAGTGGTCAGTCATGTGTGGGCCAGGTTGCAAGATGTTCTTGTTGAACCCAGGTGTATTCGCCTCTAGAGATACACTATCGGCAGGTGGTCCCATACCTTGTCAATGTCAAAATCCAATCTCCAATAAGCCCTTGCGGTTTTTGATTGTATACTATATATGTGGAGCGTGAGATGCAAGCGTTCCGCTAGATTGTTATTTACTTGTATTTAGACATTACTATAATATTAGACAAGATATTGATTTCAAAACTGTTTTGGGTTATCGTAAGGTAAAAACCGTCCGTGTTTATGTGTGGATTTGGTCTTACGATTACTCTTTCCTTTTGAAAAGATTTCGAGCTTTAAAATCATGATTGAATGATTTACCCTCAATACTGTGAGAGTTTACCTCACTCTGGTTCACCAGACTGACCCGGTGTTTTGTAAATGCTCGGGTTAGCCCGGGTTGTTCAGGTTCAGGTTATCAAATGTTGTGAAGAGACGAGCTGGAAGAGTTCAGATATATGATTATATATAGCTACTATTCCGCTGTGTGATTGTATTTGAGGACAGGTTACATAACTGTCCAGATATGTTGATGTACTATGATATTGTAAGTATTATTTCAAGCTCTTAATAAAAGTTATCTCTATATTATATTTTGTTCCGCTGCGATGTGAGACTCTGATTCTGGGTTGTGATGTTTCTTCTTCTTCTATTCTAATATTTCCTTCTTTCTTATCTCACCCTCTAAATTCTTTCTAATAACGTCCAGTGTTTTCGGTGTTTGGAGGTCGGCATGAGTTACGGAAAAGATATTTATGTCGATTTTTGGGGCCGAAAATCCTTTGGTCGTTACATAAATTATCCATTTATAAATATTTTATTTTCGCTATCACTTTGAAAATTCCCTTATCAGCATTCCGGTATGTTATGGTATTTAACGTACCATATTTCGATGTCCAATATCGTCCATACACACCCAATCAACAACAGGTTATAATTCACATAATATATCAAAATATATGAAAAACAATAAAATAACTGTTGAGGAATCATGTCGGATTCCTCCAACCTGTTTCCCTACATCCAACGATGTTACACAACATGATTGTCATCACTTTCAGTTCAATATGAATTATTTTGATAAACAGAATCAATATATAACTATCTAACTGTTTATATATTATATATATGTATATATATAATATTTCATTTACTGACTAGTAGTTCAATCAAACAGTCAATACATAGTCAATCAGACAATTTCTAACAGTTCTAAAAATAAAACATGAAATTATAAACTGTTCAGAGTTAGTGAGATTTACTCACATTGGACTATCATCGTTAAATAACAATAATTGTCGCTTGATTTGATTCTGACAATTTATTTCACGATAAATTGTAACGAGCTCCGATGGACTTCCAGTCAGTCTCATTGTGTTGCTCCCGTCCATACGATCCCAACGGATCTTGGTTTACTGAATTTCGATATCATACGAGCGAGTTATGCATTTTAGAAGTTTATATTCATTAAATTGAAATCAACTTAAATGATATAAATGGTTGGGCCTCACTCTTTTCATTTCCCTGGCCCATCACCTAATTCAAAAGCCCGCACCCGTACCATTTCTTCCCCAATTCGATTTTTGATCCCTCCAGCCAATTTCCAAACCTTTTGATCGCACCATTGACCTCCTCCCCCCATCGACATGGTCACCAATCACCACCATCATCACAACCTTCCGGTACTGCGCCTAACTCCCTATCCGAACGCCACCACTACACCCAACTCGATGCCCTCCCACCAATTCCGTCAGTTTTCATCTTTGCTCAACCCAGGACATCACTCGACATTTCTGTGCATCGAAACCCACCAAAAACTTCGTACACACTCGAAATCAACCCACAAATCCTTCGAAAATACTCACTCCCCTAATCGATGCTCACAACCAATGTTTTCGCGAACCCTAGCTCATAAAAGTCGTCGCTGGGAAAACCGTCGAGCACAATTTTGTTGATCGAACTGCTAAACAGGGACTCCAGATCGAAGAACACACCATGAGGATCACTATTATATATAGATATAAATTTAAAGGAATTTCTTTTATTTTCTATGGGATTTTCTTTTGGATGAACTTTTACTGTAAGAGAAGAAGAAAAAGAAAGAATGCGGCGCAATATTTGATCTATTGACTTTGGAGGAAGAGAATTTAGGTTTAGAAGGTATAGTGGTGCTATTTATAGGCAAATAAAATATCTAGATATTTTCAAAGATGTTTTTAGATATTTTTCTTTATCATTTTATATTCGTCTCTGCACTCTAAAAATCCGTACGATCACATATGATACCTAAAAATCATGCAACTGGACATGCAGCTACAGTTCGACATTACGGTCCCAACGAAACTGGTTTCATCGAATTCCGACTTCGTATGCTCACGCAGCGTATTTTTAATCATCAAAATACTGACTGTTTCTCACTCTAAAAATCCTTACGGCCACACGGTGATTCTAAAAATCACGAAACTTGACCTCTAACAATAATTTGATGTTGCGGATCTAACAAAATTAGTTTCGTCGAATTCCGACTTCGTTTGCAAAAGTGGCTTATTTTTAAAGCTCTGAATGACCCCTTTAAATATATAAATATATTTAAAAATAATTAAATTAAATATTAAATAAATTTATATTATCGTGTATCTTCACATATGATATCGTACTGCTCCAGAATATCATATCAGAATTTACAGCTTGATATTTTAGATTTCAGATTTATCGATATTCAATTTATATTGAAATTCCTTTTATAAAATATAAATAATTCCTTTATAAATTATAAAGGAATTCCACAGCGACTTTTCTAAAATTTGATTTGGACGTAAATCAAAATATACACGACGAAATCCCGATTTTTCTCTTCCACTAGAAAGATATACTCCACCAGCTCCACACGTTTCTTGTTTCACAGAAATCCGGCTTAAAACAAATCCTGTACATTCAGTTGAAGTTCAAATCGCCAAATCGTGAACTGCAGCGCCATTTCAAGCTCGATTTTAGTTATAATATAATTATACGTTCAAATTATCGTTCAAATAATATATTCGTTATTTAAATTCAATTCTAAACTGAATTAAATATCATAGATGATCCAGTTCACACCATATCGCCATTTCGGCCAATTTTGATTATTTCAGAATTAAATATATTATTTAATTTATTATTTTAATTAAATATTCGCCATTATTTAATTCCACGATAATTAAATCCTTTAATTCACCTTTTAAATAATTAAACAAATTAATTATCGTACCTCTGCAAATGCGGGTCATTACACCATATACTTGCTATCTAGTTATGGGTGCGGATGGCCATAGGTTAGTGGGGCATGGAGAGCCTGCGTATAGTTCTCATTTTTCAAGGTGTGCCTTCCATTAGTTGAGGGAGGGGTCAGGTGGGACCATAGCCACTGGAAAAATAGACCTTAGCATCTGCATCGGCAGATATCTGAAAGCTCCCGACCGAGTTCCGTGTTTCTTGATTTGCCCTGCCACGAGACTCGGGTCACACATATAGAGGACATGTGCATCTAGACAGCGATAACGATCCATGACACATACGTGGGGAAAGTCTAGGAACATATATCGCCCTAGGTATTGTGTCCTAGAGTAGGGGCGTCGTTCGATAGGTAGCATAATCCCTAGTTGGAACTAAGTCGCGTAAACCTTAAAATCCGAGAATCATTGGATAAGTCGTGTAAATCCTAGTAAAATCTAGGAAGGACTCGATAGAAAAACCCTAGGTTAGGCCTAGGTAATAAATGACAAATGTACACTTGAGACAAACAAAAATTGTGGGAATTGGGATCACATATCTGTTCTTGTCAGTTTATACAGATGACTAGTCAGGTGGTGCAGGGATATAAAAATTAGACTAACAAGGTAGTGGCGAAGCAGAGAACGTATAGAAGTGCATCCAGTTTATCTTACCTTATCATATCTTGTGCTAACCTTATGATTCCCGTCATCATGGTGTAGTCTTGTATACAGTTAATTCATGCCATGTTGCTTTTACTTGTTCACATGCTGAAAGTTACTGAACTTACCAGACTTTATGTCTGACTCTGTTTTCTTTCGCTTTCTTGTCGTCCGTCCCCCCCCCCCCCCCCCCAGGTTCGCAGGGAGGGAATATTACTACTTAGCCCAGTTTTCTTCCAAGCTGAAGGTTAGTTGAAGTTTTTCTTGGATTCTCTTTTCCATTGCTATGGCTGGCTCATGCTACATTGGGGAATATAAATGTATTTTTATGCTTCTTTATTTTGTAAGACAGATATCCTGGCATTAGAAAATAATTGTTGTACAAACTATTTTATCAATAAAGTAAAGTTCTACTTTCCGCTGTTTTAAATTTTGTCTGTCTTGTAATTTATCTGTATCTTTTACCTATAAATCTCCTCCGAAGTTAAGGCATTCCCTTTGTGAGTGACCATAATGGATGTGGGGTGTTAAACGTGGTATCATAGCTAAAGGTTACCAGATCTGATAAAAAAATTTGAAAAGTTATTTTCAAAATGGTTTTTAAAAGAAGCATTTTCAAAAGAAAAGTTTTATTTTAAAGGCATATTCCCCAAAAGCCATATGCACTATCTTCTGATCCTCTGTTTGAATTCTTGTCCCCTTCTTTCTTGAATTTTAGGGGCTCCTGGCTTTCTGGGAGGTAACCTCATCACGGCACGATCCCATAGGCTTGATAAGACTACGATACATATAGAAGGGAAAAGTAGTGCCCGACTCCCATCTATAGCCATAGTAGTTTCACCTGCAGCTAATTTTGGAGGATTTTCCATGCGATGGAGGCAGCTTTTGAGAAACTTGTCAATATGATTTCACAGGGATGGTAAAGATGAGGATGAGGGAGCTTGGCTAGGGAGCTCAACACAAGGATGAGAAATTCGTGGATATAAACTCGACTCACGAAGAAAGAAGGATTTATAAAACCTAAGGCGAGAGGAAGTATCTTTTCCATGGTATGATAGGACATATAATTAAGGACAAGGGTTAGGACGAGGGACATACAATCTTATATTTAATAACAATGATATATTTGTCCGCCAATTCTAATGCGACAAAAACAATGGTTTCAACATTGTATATTTTTTACTTAATAAAAATGTAAACGTCCCTTATTCTTTTATTTACATATAAAATGTAAATGTCTTTTATTTTATATTGAAATGTAAATCCTTTCTTTTTAATTCTTTACATTCAAAAATGTAAATGTTTTCTTTTTATATAGAAAAATGGAACTCTTTTCTTTTATTTACCATTGGATATTCTATCTATTATCATATTAAAATAATATTATTTCCAAAATATTAGTTTTGAAATTAGCCCTTTTAATATGCATTATAAAATGGACAAAATAGATCGATAAATACGTTCGGGTTAAAATGGCGTTGCTATTTTAAACAAATTAAATAGCCCAGTTCATTATCTTATTCATTTATATTTTATATTGGGCTAGACCCCTCACATTAAGCCTGCCACTTGTGAGTGCTGGATATGCCGGTTGGTTCTGGGCAGACTTATCCCACAAGTTGGGCTTAACCTCGTGTCTGGGCTCAATTCGTATTTGCGCACTTGGACCTCTCACATTAGGCCCAACATTTGTGGTAGCTGGATATGCCGGTTGGTTCCGGGCAGACTTCCACCACAAATGTGACCTAACCTCGTGTCCAAGTACAATTATAATTTTATAATTATAATTAATTTGTCCTAACATATTATTTGAAAATATCCTTTCCATTAAAGAATCTTAATTTTAGGTTATTCTTTAATTCTAATATGTCGTGCTTTCAAATGCCTTAACTTATCTTTTCAAATCTTTATAAAGATTTGAACCTTCCATTTATTAAAACAACAATAATGATCTTTCCAACGCTCAATTTTGAAATCAAATCTATTTATTGCCACTTAATGACAAGTAAAATGTAATCTTTCAAAACGTTCAAATTTTGAAATCAAATCTATTTATTACCAATTAATGACAAGTAAAATGTAATCTTTCAAAATGTTCAAATTTTTAAATCAAATCTTCTTATCTTAACCTATTGACAGTAAAGAGGTAATCTTTCTAAATCCACTTCAATTAATTCCATTAACTGAATATTAAATTAAAATATTCCTACATGACATTAAAAAGATAAATTCTTAAGGTAAACAAATTCACGTTCCGACATTAAAAAGATAAATTCTTAATGTAAACAAATTCATGTTCCTTTATGACATTAAAAAGTTGAATTTTTTTTAATGCAAAACATTTTATGTTTCTTCATGACATTAAAAAGATAGAACTTTTTATATTAAAAACATATTAAAAACATATTTTGTGTTCTTACTTTAAATAAAAAGATTAACTTTTTATTTTACAACATATTTCATATTCTTACATGATATAAAAAGATTAACTTTTTAATGCGAATCACTTTTATATACTTACATGACAATAAAGAATGATTTTTTTATGCAAATCATTTTTCATGTTCTTTGGTGACAATGAAAGAATGATGATTTTTTATCATTTTTATGCACTGTAACTACGATAAAAGAATAATCTTTTGATGCAAATCTTTTTATGTTACGATAAAAGGAATAATCTTCAACGTCAACAAAATATATTCATTCGCATAACTTTTAGCGTCAACAAAATATGTTCATTTGCATATTTCTAAACGAAAATAAAGGTTCGTTTTTAGCGTCAACTACTTTATGTTCATTTTCATGTTTATAAATGAAAATAAAAGAATGATTTTTAGCGTTAATGAAAATATGACACTAAACATATTTTCTAAATAAAATAAAAAGATTATTTTCATAGTTATTCAAGATATGACAATAGACATGTTCTTATTTATAATAAAAGGAATAATTTTATTATAAATCTTATTTGGACAAATTCCTATTTTTTTTTTAACGTTCGATAAAAAGGATAATTTTTACTATAAATATTTATTTGACAAATTTCTTTTCTGAATGGGAATGAGACCCAAATCAAATACCGTTAATTAATGGATTTCAAACAATCCATGTATTCAATAATAACATTCATTATACATCTCAACCACATAACATTCAAATAACGTTCAAACAACATTCAAATAATAATGTATTATTTGTGCACTTGGGCGATGTGTGAAAATATCAACCCAATCAACATATATTAGTCAGGTAACTCATATATGGCCGTGTAACATATTTTAAGAATCATAAATAAGGTGACATCAATTGATATGTTACATATTCACCAATTCAAACATTGCATCCCCAAACATCAATACATAACAAATAATGTATGCCACAGAAATAATCCACAAAATTTCATCACAGACATTAAACTACATTTATTAATGAAAACAAATAATAACTGTAAAAATAAATTGAGTGAGATAAGAGTTCTCACATAGGTTTGACTTTATTGGATCCAAATGATCGGTTTTCGGCAAAATTCAACATCCTCAGAATTAGGCAAAATTGGTCTCTATGCGAAGCTTCTCGTCAAGAGGATTCCAACGCATTTCATCAAATTCTGACCTCCCGTCGTTTAGAAACTGAGGCGACATCGAACAACTTCAATCGAATTTCAGAAAGTTTGATCCAAAATTTTGGCGAATCCGAGCGCTGTGTGGCAAAACTAATGGTATCCGTAGCTTCATATCGTCGAGACCTTCGTTTTGATATATAATTTGCTATGATTTGGAGAGATTTGGTTTTTATCTTGTATTTTGTGAAGAGAGGAGCCGTCATTGCAAAGAGGAGGAAGAAGGAACTTAGATTTTGGTTTTAGAATTAGGTTAGGGTTAGGTGAATAGGATATTATATATGAGTTAGCAAATTCTAATTAGGTCCCTAGGTTATTAGACCCCTTTTTATTTAAACCTGATGTCGCTATTTTTAATTACATTTAAGTCCAAATCGGCCCTTTAAATTTCATACGTTTTGTGACTTTTATGCAGCCACTTATGTTTCCAACCACTAATTGCTCCTTTATTAATGATATTTTCGGAATTAACCTTGTAATAAACGTAAACATTTAATTACATGTTTTTCTTCTAAATTAACATGAATCCTCATAAATGCCAAATTAATACGTTTTCCTTAATAAATGTATTCTCTCCAAATTAATGTCAATAGGTGACAAACTACCATATTCTTATAATTAACATACACACGATAAAAACAACAAGAATAATTTAATTTATATAATATTAATGGCATAGTATTTCCAAAAAGAAAAAGAAAAAATACATGCGTGGTAATAACATATAATTAATATTTTTAACGAAAGAATTAATTGTTTCTTATATATTAACATATAATTAAGTGTAATCAAACAGTACAATTTAACATCCATCGTGCCGTATTGAAATTAAGGTGAAAATAATATGCCATAATAATATCAACTTTAATGATACGTGGATTATAATTTCATAGCCATCACAGATATATACGCATAAAAATTTCATAGCCAAATCAACCAAATAAAATGTTTTCAAAAATTTGACTAATTGCCAATCCAATTTTAGGCTGATTGGAATAAATTTTGCCATGTGACATATTTCAAAATCAGCACAAATATGAAACATGATTTCTCTAAATGAGACATGTTTGCCTTGATGTGCAAGCACAATTTTTCTATATTATTAAGAATGACATAATATTTCTTAAAAACATAAAGACATTTAACACAAATATAAAATATCATTAATAAAGAACATTTATGAACATCAAGTGATATTTTTCAGCTACAACATTCAATTCAGCTATATAAGTTTGTTTGCTTAATTTGAGATTGCCAAATGATGTAAAATATTTGTAAATCAACAAACTAATAACCATTGAAGATCTTAATTATCTATCAGTTGTGCAAAGTCTACATATAAGTATGTATGTGTGTGTATAAATAGAAAGGGGCATGTTGAGTCATTTGTAGCCTTCAAGTTGTTTTATTAGTACATCACATAACTAGCTTTAATTCATTCGATTGACAAAAAGGAACCTCAAAATATGGAATGTTATTATAAGATAATTTAACATCCAACAACGTAGTATGAATAAAAATTTGAAGTTACAATTTGTAAATTTACCAACTATTCAGAAAGTATCTGCCATAAATTTTAGATTACACATATTCCCTTAAAAAAAAGTTGTGGATGCCATTAAATGCCTTCCTTTATTTGATAAGAAGGAACGTAAATTGTTAAAATATGGTAACAAATTCCATTATTAAACATCTAATCATCCTCTAATAGGTACAAATAAAGATGATAATTCAAATAAATTTATTAAAATTATACCACAGAATTATTTGAAAGTGCATATTCGGTTTTTTATTTTATATAAATTTATTTCATAATTTCAATAGATTTACAATTCAAATACTACATAAGTATTATCTGCTTTAAATAATCTCATTTGCTATTAAACGAAATAAATCCATCACACATATATTTAAAGTATCATTTTTCTGTAAAATAAATTAAAGGTATTATTTGAAAACAGATACATAAATGCCTGTGAAAAAACAATTATGGAATGTTTGAGATCTAAGCAACAATAATGCGCGTATAATAGTTGGAATAAGTTATTTATGGTTATCCCAACTATGATAATTTTATATAAGCTATTTTATCAAATGCCTTTCAAATAAATTAAACAGATATTTTATTTTGATAATTTTATGTTGAAAATTTTATCATACAATTTATATATCTTTAAAAAAAAATTCTTACCATTATTCACTAAATTTTATCTTTTTGAAAAACACGGGTTGTTACAGACATGATTTTCAGAAGGGAGAGTGCATACTTCCACCATCAAAATAGCTGGGAGAGAGATAGTAAAAGTCTCTATTGGAAAAGTTTAGCTTCTCGTTTTGATCAACCAATTAGTACTCTTTTGATCTTAGCGCTTCGCATTTGTTCATATCTGCTTCCATAGTTGAATCTCTGCACCTTAGTACTTGTATAGTAGAAGATCCCATTAGTGTCTCAAATCCAATTGGTGGTTCAGCCCGTTTACCTTTGGTTTGTAAGGATTTGAGAATAACTATATTAAGGGTTGAGTCTAAGAGTAATACTTATGTTTGTGGTTCCATGGGCTATGAGTTGATTCTAGGCATGGGTCAGTTGGCTAGTAATTCTGAAAGGAGGGTAGTTAGACTTCTGACTTGCCTTGGAATAACCTCGAGATTCCGTGTAAAGAATCAGTTAGGCTTAGCTAGCTAGAATTGCTTAATACATTTATCGACGATTTGCAATCCGTTAGGGTGGTCCATGAGTATGCAAATGTTTTTGTTTAGGTCAGGAGTTTACCCATAAGACGCGGGATAGACTTCCACATGTATCCAGTTGACAGTGAAAAACCAACTATCCGGTCAACGGTAGTTTTGGGAATGGAGGTCAAGAAGCTTCGCAATCATAAAGATTAACTAAATAAGGTAAAGAATACTGAAGCTCAAGAAGATGCAACTTAGAAGACTGAAGACTAGATACACGCATTATACCCTTTTTCTTAAGGGTACATCTTTGATCTCTTTTTCTTGGAATTTTATACATACCTCCTAGCTTTTAAGGTATATCCGCTAGGGCGTATCATCGATCTTTAGGGAGAAGCCAATGGATATAAACATGTATTTGAAACATGTTATGATTGATGGTTGCAAATGGTTGCTCGTGGATGCATATACACACCATAGGCGTTAGAACGACTCAGTCACTTTCATATTTCATTAGCATATATGTGTTTGCTTAACGGATTTAATTGAATATGTTATCATATGGATATTGCATATGGATGAATGGCTATGCACACATGTAGTATTTACAAAACTAGGTATGCTTGCATAAATGATTGGATGCATTGCACTGACATATTCGCATTAAGGAGGTCAACTAAATCAGTAGACCGCCTGATTTTGGCATTAGATAAAGACATATACACACACTATGCATATGAACATGAAAGCATTAGAAATATTTTTAAGGACAATGAATGCCTGTGATTGAATGGTTGAGTAGATGGGTGATTGGATGGTAGGATACATTCTTCCTAACTTGAAGATTTCGGGGACGAAATCCTTTTAAGAGGGGGAGAATGTAACACCCCGTATTTTTTATAACATGTTAAAACCATAAATCAAGGCAGAATTAAATTTTAAAATAAGAATCAGGGGAAACAGATTGTGTCATTGCGTTCGTCTCGAAATTTTGCATGGAAACGAGTCCGAGTTTTCAAAAAATGGAGTCCGTATGAGGGAGATATGACCCTCCAAAGTTTCAGGAATTTTCAAAATCGAAAACAGCTCGAAATTCGAATTCGAACACCAGCACAGACTGGGCAGGAATTTTCCCGCCCAAGACCAGGTCAACCTGGGGGTCGACACTATGGTCGACCTCCCAGGGACCAGGTCGACCCTATGGTTGACCTGGGGGTCGACCTGGTGAAAGAACCCAGTTCTGAGCATGGGTTCATTCTGATGTATCTGGTCACGTTTTCTGTCTAGATTCGTCCGCCTAATCCTATATAAACAGCCTCCTAGCCTCATTATCTTTACACCATTCTATTCTCTCCTTATGCAGCTTCTGGAATAATTGAAATAAATAAAAATAAAATACGAAGACTATTTCTTGAAGACTACGGCTAGGAGTTGCAAATAGGAGATTCAAAACTATAAATCAAAGCAACGTTTATCTACCGAAAGGAAAGCATCTCAATTCCATAACTCAGAATCCAGAATTCAAGTTCGTCGTTTGTTGTAAGTCAGTTGCTTTTTTAGATTTGAACATCTAGATCTTTTTGTGGCATGTAATTGAATGGATATAAGAATATGCATGATCCTCTCATTTGAATCTGTGCTTATATATGCCTTTGGATCTGATTAAGAACTATTGAGATTAATTACCGATGAGACTATGCCTATGCTTATGACTGTGAACATGAGACTATGCCTATGCCTACGACTAAACATAAGACTATGCATATGCCTAAGACCGTGAACATAAAACTATTGCCTATAACTATGACAAGGACAGTTGTGGCTAATCACCTATGACTCATGACTATGAGATTACTGCCTATGATTATAAGACTATTATCCATGACTATTGTGTTTAATCTCCCATGATTCATAACTACGAAACCATGACTATGACTATGGAGGTTAATTGCCTATGACTAGTATGGTTAGTTGCTTATGCCCATAACACTATAGTTGTAAATCATGTTGTACACCGAATTGGCATTATGTTAGATCAAATCACCTATGCGTATTCCCGAAATTGTGTTGATCTTGTATTTATGATGTAGCTTGTCTAGTTTATTCCTATTCACTGTTATGTACATCAAACTTATTGGAACAATTATCCTTGTAATTGGTTCGCTTTCGCATGCCTATTCTTTTATGTCAAATTTTCGTGTTTATTCCCTAATCCTTTTGCTAGTTTCATTTCATAAGTACTTAGAAACTTGTGAAATCATGTTATACGTATGACTACGCCGGGGGAATTCGAGCGTAGCTTAATTTATATAATTTAGCATAATAAATATGTTGATATAAATCCGAATTGGCTATAATAGTAAATATTACATGCATATTAGACCTGGGCGTATAATGGTTAATTGTTAATTGGCCGCAAACCATGTAGTTGGCACATGAGTCTAGTTTTGGCACAAATTGTAAACTAGAATATTAAATCTAGTTCTAACATGAATTGAAAAATTGGATATTTAATCTAAGTTGGGCCAAAAATGTAAATAAGAACATTTAGTCTAGATTAGGCTTAACAACTTATTTGGAACGCTAAATATATGGCATAGTGATTTTGTGCATAACTATTATGGCAAGTTTGGGAAGGTAGGTTATAGCCTATTCTGATTAATAACTTGAAATTACATGTAATTTTCATGTTTAACATAACCATGGTTAGTGACACTTAATTTGGTATAATCTTATAAACATGGTTTAGAGGACAAGTGGGCCATAATAATAAATGTTGACAATTTACAATAAAAGAGTAATTATGGCATAAGTAAATTAGTAATAATTTACAAGAAGAATTTGTCCTAAATGAGAAATATGTACATTGTAGAAAATATGAATATGCCTAACCCGAGGTTAGATTGAGTTACGGTATAAGACTGCCCAGAACCGCCCGGCAAATCCAGCAACCGTAACGATACTTATCTAATGTGGGTGGTTAGAGCATTGAGCCCAAAAAGGACCCGAGGTTAGACTGAGTTGCAGTGTAAATCTGCCTGGAATCGACCGGAACATCCAGTAACCGCAACAAGATCTGTCTAATGTGAGTGGTTGGTGATTTAAAGAATAATTTAAAGCTAAGAAATGGTTATGCTAGAACGGGAGGGTTAAGTCCATAGGAATACTTAACCAACTTAACATGTTAACAAGACCTGTAAGGGTTAAATAACTATTATAACATGTTGGCTAGACAAGTGGGTGAGGTTAAGAAAAGGTTTAACCATTATAACATGTCAACTAGACTAGAAGGTGGGGTAAAGTAAAATACACTTTGCCAATCTAACAGGTTAACCAGACTAGAAGGTGGAGTTAAGTAAACTTAGAATACTTAACCATTAGAACATGTGAATTAAACAGATGTTAGGGTTAAGTTAACTAAGAGAACACTTAACCGCTTTAGCATGTTAGCTAAACAGAAAGGGCAGGGTTAAGTAAAAGGGAACACTTAGCCAATACAAGGTGAAGGGGTGGGGTTAAGTAATAAGAAATACTTAACCAATATAACTAGATTTGTGGTAGGGTTAAGTCAACATGAACTACTGACAACACTTAACCAGTTTAACATGACAAACGAATGGGATAAGTTAGCTTGAATTGACTAATGACACTTAACCAATCCAACTTGACAAGAAAGAGAACTAAATAGTAAACCTTATTTAAGAGGACTAAGTTGTAAACCTTAGTTAAGAAAACGACGGTTCAGGAAACTAAGTAGTAAACCTTAGTAGAATCCGAGAAGGAGCGGACGTCCATCTGATCTTAAAGAAGACTCCAAACTTGGTCACGAAGCACGCGGCTTCAAGGGGACATGAGGGTACTCTTGGTATCCCTCTGTGAGGCTGCAGATGATCCGCCTGGGCTCATAGAGGTTAAGGTCTGCGTTAGAAGAATCAAGGGTATGCGTTGGTTGCAATATAGGCAACCTAAAGACTATGATGGACCAGCGTGATTTGGCGAGACCAGTAGCCCTGTGATAGCAACTCGTCGTCTACCTACCATCTTGAGTCAATCGAGATACGTGAAGCGGAAAGGTGGAGAACTCCAACAGACCATATACTTGCTATCTAGTTATGGGTGCGGATTGCCATAGGTGAGTGAGGCATAGAGGGCCTGCGTATAGTTCTCATTTTTCAAGGTGTGCCTTTCATTAGTTGAGGGAGGGGTCAGGTGGGACCATAGCCACTGTAAAAACAGACCTTAGCATCTGCATCGGCATATAACTTAAAGCTCTCGACCGAGTTCCGTGTTTCTTGATTTGTCGTGCCACGAGACTCGGGTCGCACATATAGAGGACATATGCATCAAGACAGCGATAACGATCGACGACACATACATGGGGAAAGTCTAGGAACATATACCGCCCTAGGTATTATGTCCTAGAGTAGGGGCGTCGTTCGATAGGTAGCATAATCTCTAGTTGGAACTAGGTCGCGTAAACCCTAAAATCCCAGAAGCATTAGATAAGTCGCGTAAATCCTAGTTAAATCTAGGAAGCACTTGATAGAAAAACCCTAGGTTAGACCTAGGTAATAAATGACAAATGTACACTTGAGACAAACAAAAATTGTGGGTCACGTATATGTTCTTGTCTGTTTATACGGATTACTAGTCAGGTGGTGCAGGGATATAAAAATTAGAATAACAAGGTAGTGGCGAAGCAGAGAACGTATAGAAGTGCATCCAGTTTATCTTACCTTATCATATCTTGTGCTAACCTTATGATTCCCATCATCATGGTGTAGTCTTGTATACAGTTAATTCATGCCATGTTGCTTTTACCTGTTCACATGCTTAAAGTTACTGAACTTACCAGACTTTATGTCTGACTCTGTTTTCTTTCGCTTTCTTGTCGTCCGTCCCCCCCCCCCCCCCAGGTTCCCAGGGAGGGAATATTACTACTTAGCCCAGTTTTCTTCCAAACTGAAGGTTAGTTGAAGTTTTGCTTGGATTCTCTTTTCCATTGCTATGGCTGGCTCACGCTACATTGGGGAATATAAATGTATTTTTATGCTTCTTTATTTTGTAAGACAGATATCCTGGCATTGGAAAATAATTGTTGTACAAACTATTTTATCAATAAAGTAAAGTTCTACTTTCCGCTGTTTTAAATTTTGTCTTTCTTGTAATTTATCTGTATCTTTTACCTATAACTCTCCACCGAAGTTAAGGCATTCCCTTTGTGATTGACCTTAACGGATGTGGGGTGTTACATAGGTTTAAAAAACTTCGCTGTTTTGCTGTTCAAAATCCAGAAAATGCAATTGTTTGAACTTTTTATTTTTAATCTCTTAAAAATGTGGATTAAATATTATAAATAATTCAAAATGTTTTTAAAGTGATTTCAGTTGTATATATGAATTTTCCAATGATAGAAAAGCTGTTTAGATCGATTAAGCTAAAATAGAACTTTTCATAGCGGATTTCAATAACAATTGAAATCTAAGTTTAAACTTAATGAATCTTCTTCGAATCTCTTGCCAATGTTTTCAAATGATAAATGAAGTGATTTTAACGTTATCTAAAAGTCCAACAACTTATTCAAAAGTGTTTAAATAGTTGATTTAAATAAAAAAAGTCTAGTATTTACAACTGTTTTAATCTCGACTCCAGTAAACCGATGAGTAAACCCGATTTTCTATTTTGAGATCTAGATATGAGTCTTGAACCAAGGAGATGTTTAGTAGTCACTAGTTCCCTGGTTCACCTATCTCTTTCCTAGATACGGGATAAAAAAATTTGAAATGTCAGAATTGAGTTTAGTGTAATAGATCATATTTTCCTAAGAAAATGAATTAGTTTGCTTGGAAATTATTATGTTTAGTATCAAATTCAAAGGAGAGAATCCTTACTATCTGTGAGACTTTAAAAGATGCTCACACCATTAATTAACAATTAAAAGGGTTTGAAAATAAAAATGGTATTGAGTAAATGCGTATGATTGCTTTTGATTTATCATATTAAAATGAAATTACCATCGACGACGACATAAGAAAGGAATAGGGTTCAATGATTCCATATATGTGCCCAAAGAATATTTGGAAGATATATCCTTAAAAGAAGTTTTGTGAATAAATGAATAAAGAAATGAAGAATACCCCATAATAATTAAAAAGTATTCTCTTGATGATTGATTCGAAGAAATCACGGCAGGATTTTAGTGATTTCTATCTAGAAACCACTTTGGATCGACCGACATTTCGAAAGCAAAGAAGAGGAATGTACAAGAGTTATGGAGATTGAATGAAGGGTTGTAGTTGCTTACCCTCGGGGAATTTTTTACCGATCGACAACAGTTCTACAATCAGTCATTGATACAAGGGATCCTCCCTTTTGGATCACACGATCTAGTGGGAGAATAGTCTTTTTGGTTTATCCAAATCCAAGATGATTTGAATGGACAAATGTGTAATGTTGCGGTTCTAATACCCTTATATTGATCTCTAAGAATGTACATTTGTTTAATGGTATGGGAAGTAACTCTAATGTACTATATGCATCCTTTTCTACGAGCTAAAGATTGTACATTAGTGAGGATCAATTGTGTGTGACGGACTTAGCAATGTGACATTCAAAGTGAATGATCTGCTAGGTGTTAGGTAATTGATGACCTTAAACTTAGACACATGATAATGGTAAAAACAAAGCATGCCATAAGATTATGCTAGTAATTCTTATTAGGTTATGTTCATCACCTTTCTAGATTACTCATTATATATTGAGCATATGGTGTATGCGAAGAGATATCTTGATAGGTCAGTTACGACCGAGGTGATAACATATCTGGTCAGTGCACTACCTTAGGGTCTATGTAGCTGGACTTGTATTGCTTGACCAATGGAGGGAAGTTGTTCCTTGTTACATCCCTTTAGAGGTGCATAATATGGTAGATAGTTCCTTACCTTGCCATTGTATCAAAATCCATTCGCTTTAAGAGTTTAAGGTTTTGTTTGCATTGCTTAACATATGTAGAATTTAATAATGGTAACAATTTCTCTTAGGTGATTTGACTTACTTCATCGTTTTTATCTTGCAATTCATTAAGGATAATATAAAATAATTTTAGATACCAAAGATTTGGTTACAATAAGGGAAAAACTCATGCTATGTTTATGTGTGGTTATCGTCTTATAGGATACCTTTGTTCTTCAAACATCGGATTTAAGTTTCTCACACTAATCACATGCCTAACCCAGAGTTATTTTCCTTTTCCCTCTAATTTTAGGTGCTCTATTTTCTCTAGGCTTCCTAGTAACTCAGGTTCCACCTTAAACAACTGGATGGAGCTTATAGCTGAGGATTCTATAGATAGCCATTTAGTCCTACCTTTACTATATTCTCCCTTAGATTTATTTAAAAATCGTAAGGATATGTTTTATAACCATCTAGGTAAAGGTAAGTCACTCTGATTCATAGGAACATTTTGCAATGATGATTTTTCATATTAATATATATATATATATGTTTTCTTTCTACTTTTTTTACGACCCGAATTCGCTAGCCTCCGAGGAGACCGGAAAACATGGATTGCAATGAGAACACGACAATTCAAAACACAAATGATAGAACATTTCATAGTTGTTACAACAATTTACATCAGAGTACAAGAATATAACAGAGTATGTATAAATAATATACATCAAAAAATTATCAGATATTAAAATTACAAAGCAACGGAAAAATAATATGTAACACAACTGAAAGAGATACATGGATACAAAGCTTTCCTAATATAGCTCCAGCTGTAAACCAGGATCTTGTAAAATAGAAATCTGCTAAACCAAAACTACTAGCTACCCGTGGGGAAAATAGGGGCACCCAAAGTTTAGTTTAAAACAATAAACTCCAAGTCAGTCATGAGACTGGTGTGAGAACTAAAATAGTTATTAAAACTTTACTTTAAAATAGGGAAAATCTAGGGACCACGCCGTATAACACGGAACAGGTTTTCTCTCAAGAATACCAGTGCATAAAACAAACAGGGCAATGCATTTTGGAAAAATGAAGCTATTATAAGACTCAGGTCCCATCACACAATGCAACGCAAGACGGAGGATAGAGTCTGTGACACCCCACGTTCGTTAATGTTACTAATTAAGGGAATGCATTAAGTTTCTTGAAGCGTTATAGTTAAATAGACACAAAATAATTACAAGACAGATAAAATAGCAGCCGAATTAAAAACTTTTAATTAATCATAAAGCATGGTTACACCATATGTTTGAAAATACATGAACTCAGTATATCATTAAAACTTCTGTCCTGGTTTAAATATCAGAGCACAATAACAAAGAAAGAATAATTCCCAAATCATGAGCCATAGTAGCAAGGATTGAAGCTTGAGTAATACATCTAGAAGCTCCAAGCAAGAAGATAGCAAAATCCTGACTAAGCCCGAGAATTCCCTCCCTTGAGAACCTAGGGGGAATGGAAGAAAGAAGAGGAAACAAAAAGGGTTAGACATAAAGTCTGGCGAGTCTAGGTACTTTTAGCCAGTAAATAAATAAAAGTAACATGATAGGCATATAAAGTGGAAAAGAGAGATCACTACATAAATAGCAGGTGTGACAAGGTAGACAAGATAAGGTGTAAATGCTTTTAATGATTACTCTGCACTGTTACTAGTATATCAAGAAAGAGATAATCCCTTCAACTATAAGGTGGTAGACTTAGGTATACGTCCAAATGTATCCTAACTACTACCCTGACTAATCGGCTCCCTAACCCTCGTGGATACCTTGTGCTGGCCCCACCACTACAAGAAAAACCGAGATTAGCGACAGATTTTTAGCAGCTGAAAACTCCGTCACTATTTAGCGGCGGATTTCCGTGGGCTTTGTAAGAGAAAATATTTTGGATTTTATATGTCATCTTATTATAAATTATTACCGTCGAATACTAATTCTGTCACTAAATCAATGGAAATTGCAGCTCTTTACCATCATATAATATTTAACGCTAAATTCCGTTGCTAATAGAGTCGGATTACCGTCGACATAATTTTAAAGCTATTTCCCTGTAGTTTTCTAAGAGATTTGAAACGAACTTTTATATTTATTATTTATAAAATGTTTTAAATTTGTGTTATTACTTAGTAATTAATTAGTAAATTTAAATTTTAAATAATTAATGTTAATAATACATTAGTAATTAATAATAAATAATAACCATTAGAAGTAAATAAAATTCAATAGTTAATGCTGAATATTTTTTTGAAATTTAATGTTGATTAAATATTAATTACTAATATTAATTACTATATAATATAGGTAAGAGGTAATAGTAATTAATAAAATACATTGTTGTTCGATGTTTATTAAATTTGTTTTGATAATCAATGATTATTTAATAGGCTTTAATATGATTAATTAAATTAATATCAAGAAATTATTAATACATATTTGCTTTTAAGAAATTGATTGGTACGTATTATTTGATAAATAATTAGTAATTAAGAAAAACAAAATGGTCAAAGATTAAAAATAAGAAGTTAAATAAATATAAATAAATATTAAAGAATTTCAAAATTCAAAAATTCAAACATTACCATACAAGTTATTATTTTTATGCATATTAATGTACTATAAATAATTAATAATTGATATGTGATAGTTAATATAAGTATATAATAGTTATTATAAATTAATATCTACTATTAATAATTAGTTATTAGTAATCTATAATTAATAATAAATATTTAATTATTGATTCATTACAGCTAAGCATAAGATTTAAGTAGTGCACTTATCTCTAATATATTGTTATACAACACATTTTCAGTTTATAAAGATCAGAATTTAAACTGTAAGATTATATATACATAAATAATATCATGTTCTTTTATACTGGTGTATAATGTGATTTCAGTATACATGTTTCCTAAATTCAATAAGTATTGCAATTATCTCTAATATAATATAAGACAACACATCCTCAGTTTATATAATTCAAAGTTATATATATAATGTATGTATATATATACACATACATAATATATATATATATACATACATTATATGTATATATGTGTGCTTTTTTTTTATGAATTTTCATAATTCTTTACTTGGTCATATAAGATAAAAAGATCATCTACCATGTTAATAAACAAACCGAAAACATTGCCTGCACGGTTAAAGATTACCATCCTAATTACAGAAATTAAGAAAAAAGCCAAGTCATAAGAATTCATACCTTGATTATTTTTCTCTCAAACTTTTACGCACAACAGGAATGAAAAAGCTTATATAGAGAAATGAAGAGAAAGTTTACACTGCCATTAAAACTTTTAAAAGCTTACAAGATTAGCCGACCGGTTCCTGAACAAGGATTCCCAACGTATTCTGGTAATAGTGTTTAAAGAATATCCAAATCTGTTTAATATATTAATTTGCCTAAATCTTCAGATTTTAGAAAAAACTTGAACGACTTGAAAACGAACAATCCTTTAATCAATAATTAGATAGAATTTCTGAACAATTATCAAAATTAAGTTTAGGAGAACCAATTATTAAAAGAAAACTTACTTAATAGTCTTTAATACGATTAATTAAATTAATATCAAGAAATTATTAATACATATTTGCTTTTAAGAAATTGATTGGTACGTATTATTTAATAGTTTATAATTATTTTTAATAATTATAAGGTAAAAAAATTTATAAGAGGAAAATTTATAGTTTAGTTTTAACAATTGTTTTCCTTGTCAGTGAAATGAATATATTTTTTACAATTGTTTCTTTTCACTTGGTTAGCAACTAGTTAATTATGAATAGCAAATATTTTTTTAAAACCTTTATTGTTCAAATGTTATATGTAATTTTACAACTACTTTATATGCACACGTTGTTAATTGAAAATAGTAATCTTAGTAGTGTTAATAAATTAGATATATGTAACGACCTGCAGGAATTCGAGCCCGAATTCCGACAATAATACAGATCTTGTATCACTTGCCAGAACCAAGTATCGAAAACGCAGATAGTTATTAGAAAGAAATTAGAGGGTGAGATAAGGAAGAAAGAAATATTATAATAGAAAAATAAGAAGAAGATCACAACACATCACAGAGTCTCACTCGCAGCAGAACAAAATATAATATAGATATACCTTTTATTGAGAGCTTGAAATAATACTTACAACATCAGAGTACATCAATACACTTGGACAGTTATAATAGTTTGTCCTCATATATATAACACACAGCGGAATAATAACAGTTGAACATCATACGTTTGAACTCCTTCAGCTCGTGTTTGGACTTCAAAACCTCTGCTAACCTGAACCTGTACACCTCGGTCAAACCCGAGCATTTACAAAACACCGGGTAAGTCTGGTGAACCAGAGTGAGAAAAACTCGCACATTATTAAGGGGGATCATCCAACTTGATTTTAAAGTTCAAAAATAATCTTTTTGAAAGAAAAGGATAATCGTAAGACCAAATCCGCACATAAATACGGTCGGTTTCTACCATACGATAACCCAAAATATTTTTGAAATCAATATCTTTTCTGATATTATAATAGTGTCTAAATACAAGTAAATAACGATCTAGTGGAACGCTTGCATCTCACGCCCCACATATATAGTATACAATCAAAACCGCGGGCGCTTATTGGAGATTGGATTCTGACTATGACAAGGTATAGAACCACCTGCCGATAGTGTATCTCTAGAGGGGAATACACTGGGTTCAACAAGAACGTCTAGCAACCCAGCCCACACATGACCGACCACTCATTTCGCTTGAGTGTATCGAACGTATATCACCAACGGCTGGGCTCAAACCATTGTTTCCCGAAAAGGGACAACATCAAAATAGGTTAAAGAATGAAATGGATTTTCTTTAGATAGGTGATTATACACCCTAATGGGAGCGACCCACATAGCCATGCTGCCTGCCCGATTTTTGTCATTTCCCGGTTGATGAGACTTGAGGTTATAATTGACTTTTGGAACATCTGGCCACCATTCACTTCGTCCACACTAGTCATCCAGAAATAGGATGAACCGAAGGCACCCTCCTACCACATCCAAGGAATCACCCTGTAGATCCATAGCGAGTAGTCCTTGCAATCCGTAGATTTCAGCCATGACAGAATCACAGTATATCACTGGGGATCAGCCAGAGATTGTAAGTAACTCTTCCATTTTATGAAGATCTACGGTCTTCAATTGCTCCACCTCGATCAGCATCTCTGATGTATTTGTATTCTTTGGTTAGAATGGTTTTCGAATATAAATTCGATCCCGGTCTTTCCGTACCAACAACGCACTGGGCATGATTTTGATAGTCTATTATTTAACTATCAAAATAAACAACCATAAAAGTAAAACAGATTCATTGGTTTATTGCACAGCATCACTTAGCCATAAAAATAATATATCAGTTCTAATATATTAATATTCTCTGATCATTTTATTCATATACTTGAAAAATATTAAAATCATACCCAATTCTTCCGTTAACTATCATTTCAAAACATTTCTGCAATATTATTTATTATCGATAATTAGAAAATCAATTAAATTTATCGTCGTAAACAATTGTTACGAAATCCTTTTTTTCGTTATTTGCAAACACTAATTGTCACTTATCCTTTTTGAATAAACCCATTATAAAACTCATCTCTTTATTTCGAAAATATTGTTATATTTTCATAAATCTCCTTTTATTTTCTTTACTATGGAAATGTCATTTTATATACTCAAGCCCCTTTTACTTCCGCTACTTTGGGAAATATCCATATGCATTTTTTCAAATTCTTTTATTTCCTTTATTTCAGAAACTCGTTATCTATCCTCAAATCTTCCAAATAATGTTGCATTATATATTCTCAAAATAAATCTCTTCTAACTTCTTTACCATTACAACTAATATCATCTTTCAATAATCCTGAAGTTGTTCTAGTTGGGGTATTGTAATTACCTCTCAGACCTTGATCAACATCATTCTTAAATATGAATTGTAATTCAAAAACCCATATTCATTCTAATACCAACAAATACCACTTCACAAATTTATTCAAAATACGGTTTTATAAAACCTTCTTACTTTTGAAATCTCCTTTTTAAATATATTATTATTACTGAATTTCTTAATTTAGTAAATTGTTAAATAGACAACAACTTTTAAACTTTAACGTCTTTAAGCTGTTTGTTTCACCATCTAGTATTTATTACAAATCCCATTACTCGATCTTTCGCCAAATTCAATTACTAGAATCCTTTCCTAAACCTGTTAATAATTTATTCTAGGAAATCTCATTTCAAATCCCATCCATTTCACTTAATACCATTTGAGTAACGTTAATTTAAAATTAACGCTTTAATGTCACATCTCCTTTTATAAACTCGTTTATACAATTCTGTTTACTATCAAAACTGTTTTCATCTTGATTTCCTTTAGCTAATTTAAATGTTAAGTAATATTTATTATATTTATTTCAAATCACTTTTATAACTTCATTTACCGAACTTGGTTTAAACATAAACTCGTTCAAAAACTCACTTTGAAAAATCAATTATATTTCAATACTACTTCGATTACTTAAATGAACTTCATTTAAGAAATAATCCCCTAAGTTATTATTAATTAAATTTTTAATTCACTTCATCACTAATTGGGATTGATATTAAATTCCTGTTTAAAATCTTATTAAATTAAACCACTATTTGTTAAATTATCTCATTATATTAACTGGCACAAACTAGTTTGAATCAAATAATCAATTTCAATTAAAACAGATGGCTTGGTCCATTTAAAACATGATTACTCATTGATCAATCCTAACTCGTCTTTGCATTTAAATTAATAACTAATATAATTAATTTAAATAATCTATTTCAAAATAATCTTAATATAATTGTTTCTTAATTAATCGCAGTAATTAATCGTTTCACCATTTCTTAACAATCTTACTAATACAATAATTTGCTTTATAAAAGATAACACACGTGCTTCGCACACGGTCGATTTTGGTGCCAAAATGGTGATTGTTGGTTAAAATAATCCATATATATGTGGTAGGTTTTTTTTTTAAATCTTAATAAAAATAATGTATTTAAAAATCTATATTCAGTTATAAAATAATTTTCATAACTTCATTTTTACCGATTCACTTGACGGTAAATCAATTTTATGAAACAATTTCTATTTTGGCCATCTAATATAAATTCCTCAAACAATATTAACCATTGGTCAACAACCAAACAAATGTTGAATTTGGATTCAACAAATAACCACCAAGTCAATAATCCAATCATGTCGGTTAAACAGTTCATATAATGATCATATGCAAATAAACAATCAATTCAACTGATAGTGGCCCACCAAAATAAGAATTCAAGCATCCAGTTCATTTTAAATATGTTTATATTGTTATGAACGTAACTAATAATGTAAGTTACCTCTATTGGAACTAATCGTTAACAACGATTTCATATCATTTAAATTAAACAACCGTTTAATTTAAACAGTATAGCAAATAACCAAACAATCATCAAATCAATCAACAACTAGCAGACATAGCACCTAAACAATAAACCCGATCTATAAAAATTGTAAATGGGATAAATGAGTGAGTTAAACTCACCTCGATTTAATCCTGTTGTTAAAACGATTGGTTTTTAATTAAATTAAATATGCGTTTAATTTAATTAAAATCCTCTGTTGCTTCCATCTCCGCCCATTCCCATCTTCAAAATGTGGTGCTCCTCGATACGGTTTCAATGTAGTTTGTTCCGCTTTAATCTCTCAACATGTGCATGATTTATTTACGTTATAGTCGTATGATTTTATTTTAATAACTAACTTCTATTATATTAGTTAACTTACCCTAAATAAGAAAATTAATAAACTAATTAGGTATAATTAGTATAAGGTGATCGCTTACTTCGGTTCAAGCCGACACATTTCTTCTTCCTTGTGTTGTCTTAAATTTCTTCTTTCCACCGCACTGCTACAACTTCCCCAACGTTCCTTCTTTCCTCTCCCATGCACAGTTCCGTTTCTAAATTCATTTCTTTCTTTCTCTTTTTTTTCTTTTTTTTTCATTCACTTAAAGCCCGGCCCACTGACCCAAACCTCTTTAGCCCATACTCCACTCCTCCACGTTAAAACAGCTCTTCCTCCTTAACATGTCCTGAAGTCATCACCACAAGCGCCTGATCCTTCCCACAACTCCTTCCATGATCAATCTTCTTTTTTAAATGGGCCCATCCACAAAACCAACCCTACTCCAAAAGCCCACGTCCTCCCAAACATAATGCAACAGTAAACTTCTTCCAAAATAAGAAAATTTGTACCTGTAGCTTACCAACTCTTCACCGTATTCTTCCATTGCTGCTCCATTCCTGCCCCTTCTTCTGCTGTTCCAGTTCCGTCACCCAAATCCATCACTTCATTGCTACTGGCATGCACTGCTCCTCCTTCCCAAACTTTTCCTTCCCCATGTATGAAAATATCTCCAGATTCTCCATGCAACAGTCCCTTCATCCCCACTTCACTACCACTCTGTCCACGTTAATATACAGTTTCGACCCCCCTCATGTTCTGCTATTACTTCCTTCCCACTTTATACAGTTCAACCGATTTACTTTCTCTCTTTATTTTCTTTAAACGAGGCTATGTTTTTTTTTAGCTGTCCGAATATGCCTATTTATAGAAGAGTGAATGCGAAGATTGGCACAACGTCTATCATATACGTACAGTGGTAGGCATGTAGAGAGGTCAGTAGTGTATATAGCTATGAGATGCTTCTTCATTTCGTTTAAAGAAACAAGTCCTAAGATGGCAATGGTAGCAGAGAGATGTGCTAATGATATTCATTTCGATGGAGACTAAACTGTTTAGTACGACATATAGGAAATAGGGTAGAGTAGAAATTAGCTGAGTGACGTTGACGTTGCAGAGAAATTTGGGAAAAGGAAAACATGTGCGTAGTTGAAAAGGGTGGAAAGGATGTACAGTACATAATTTTTTTGTTTTATATGTATATCCGTATTGTTGGTATTTGGGGTAGGCTGCTGAAAAAGAAAGAGAAAAGGGTGTGCTTTGGTTGGTTGCAAACAATGAAAAGAAAGAAATAAAATATGCTAGAAGCTGCACATGAATTTGTATATAGTGTGTAACTTGTGTACACCTAATACGGTATAGACCGTGTATGTGTTTTCTTACCATAAAAATATAGGAAGCTCGCATTGGGCAGGATTGCATACATTAGGGTAGGATTAGCTGTGGAAAAAAAATAGGTTTGCAGGATAATATAATTTAGCATGTGCATAGATGGACTTCAGCAAATGGTGGTATGCGTGTAATACTTAAGGTAGTAGCTGGCAAATCGAAAATAGGTTGATGAATAGATTGTGTAGGCATGTTCTTCAATTCTTTTGGTCTGCGGATCTATATATTTGCTTGAATAAGTCGACTAAGCTATTGTTTGTTTCAAATTCTCATGGGCAAGTTCTCAGTTTCCATGTGAAGAATTCAGTTGCATCTGCTATGATATTGAATGGAGATGGCAAGGTTTCTACGATGGATCATGTGCATGATGGCATGTGCGTGCTCAGCATGTAGGCATGTTTGTGTTCAGCATGCATGGTTTACTTAATTGTGCAACTATAAGGTTATGGGGTATATAATGATGTCTAGAAAATGCATGAAAGTTTGCCTATGATACTTGTCAAGTCCAGCTATCATAATCCGGACATTGGCGATGCTATATCTTGCTTATCCAGTTATGTTACATAATTAAGCAGTCATTTGGAAAAGATTTGCCATTGAAGTTAAAATAATAATTTATTATCCTTGAATATACCGAAATGGAAATATATACTTCACTTCAAATTTAGCTAATATGAAAGTATAACTCAATATCCACATTTCTGAGTTAAACGATATTCGAAATACATAGAAATTCCCTTTAAAATTATTAATAACCATTATAATTTATCAACGATTCCATAACAACTATTTGAAATTTTGAATTTGACGTAAATTACAATATATAAGCCGACATTCCAATTTTCTCTTCCATTAGAAAATTGTAATCAATACGATCCTAAGTTTCTTGTTTCACAGAATTCCGACTTAAAATGGATTCTGTATATTCAATTGAAATTCAAAACCCAACATTACGAACTACCGCGCGTTACGAGTTCGTTTAAATATAAATATAAATTAAAATGTTAAATCACCATTTTATACATGAAATCGATATTAAATCCATTAATATTTCAAAATATAATATTTAAACCAATTTAAATATTTGAATTCAAATGATCGAAAAATCCGGGTCGTGACATTCTTTCCCCCTTAAAAGAATTTCCTCCCCGAAATTACCAAGCTAAGAAGAATGTTCAAAATGCCAATTATTACCAAAATAATTGTATTTAAAATATTATCTAAAAATATCTAGGTTTAATTTTTTTTCTCTTTCGACAAATTCGTCAATACTATCTCTGTACGGCTTGATCTAAACAATTGCATCTGCCACTACGGGCCTTATATCGATCAAAAGAAAACAATGCCAAATGGCGACCCAACTCAGGGATATAAAATCAATCACTCCATCAATATATTTCGGTTTACCTTTTTGTCGGGCAATCAAACTCCGATCACCAAGCATAGCACTAACTGCCATTTCTCTTCCAATTCGCATCAATCTCAATATATTGCAAGTACCCATTATAAGATCAAATCATCTAGTTCTACTTCAATATTTTATTCCATTCGAATTCATTATACTAGAGCCTATTTCCTAGATTTCAATTCATTAAATTGTTAATGAATTTCTATTCAATCAATCAAACATCTAACGATCAACAATCAGCATAACCAATCATTCCATATTTACTTTAATTTCATTTACCTTATCTTCAGTTAAATTCTGATCAATTTAATTCTATATTACAATTTCTATATTTTGAATTCATACAAATCAATCGGACACACCAATATATTAAAATTTTGATAAACTCCTATATATATGAAAATATATATTGGGCAAAATTATTTCATTTACCCACTATACAAAACAATATTGTATCAATTTCCAGTTCAACTTGAACCGATCAAACAACACAATAAAAACATTTTATATAAAAATTACAAATACGCTCTTGTATATATACACACTCAACTCGATCTAGGGTGTTACAAACCCCATTTCTATCAAGTTACGCCACAGAACCAAGGTTATACCTAAACAATTGCTCTGATACCACTGTAACGACCTGCGGGAATTCAAGCCCGAATTCCGATAATAATACAGATCCTGTATCACTTGCCAAAACCAAGTATCGAAAACAAAGATAGTTATTAGAAAGAAATTAGAGGGTGAGATAAGGAAGAAAGAAATATTAGAATAGAAGAATAAGAAAAAGAACACAATAAATCACAGGGTCTCACATCATAGCGGAACAAAATATAATATAGATATAACTTTTATTGAGAGCTTGAAATAATACTTACAACATCAGAGTACATCAATACACTTGGACAATTATAATAGTTTGTCCTCATATATATAACACACAGCAGAATAATAACGGTTGAACATCATACGTCAGCTCGTCTTTGGACTTTGAAACCTCTGGTAACCTGAGCCTGTACACCCCAGTCTAACTCGAGCATTTACAAAACACCGGGTCAGTCTGGTGAACCAGAGTGAGAAAAAGTCACATAGAATTAAAGGGGATCATCCATCTTGATTTTAAAGTTCAAAAAATCTTTTCGAAAGAAAAGGATAATCGTAAGACCAAATCCACACATAAATATGGATGGTTTTTACCTTACGATAACCCAAAATATTTTTGAAATCAATATCTTTTCTGGTATTATAATAGTGTCTAAATGTAATGACCCGCATTGGCAGAGGTATTATGATTAATTTATTTAATTATATAAATGGTGGTTTAGAGAATTTCATGGTCGTGGAATTAAATAATGATGAATATTTAATTAAAATAATAAATAATATATTAAATTCTGAAATAATCAGGATTGGCTGAAATGGCGATATGATGTGAACCGGATCATATTTGATATTTAATTCAGCTTGGAATTGAATTTAAATAATGAATATATTCAATCGTCGACAGGTGAACGTATAGTTTATAATATAATTAAAATAGAGCTTGAAATGGCGCTGCAGTTCGTAAATTGGCGATTCGAACTTCAACTGAATGTACATGATTCGTTTTAAATCGGATTTCTATGAAACAAGAAACGCGTGGAGCTGGTGGAATATATCTTTCTAGTGGAAGAGAAAAATTGGGATTTCGTCGTGTAGATTTTGATTTATGTCCAAATCAAATTTCAGAATAGTCGCTATAGAATCGTTTATCGGCCATAACGGTTATTTCGAAATAACTAGTTATCAGATTCGAATTTAGACAAGGTTCTTTTGGGAAGTAGTGATAATTTAATTTTTAGAATTTTACTGTAATTTTTAATTAATTAAATAAGCAACTTTTTATTTTGAGTATTTTGCACCCTGTAATCAACATTTTGAAGTTTCAAAATATAAGGCCACCTACCGATATTATTATATTTTTGGAATCCTAACACCTCGCTAATTACAACAGTATCTTTATTTCTGTCCATACATGAATGGAATTTAGGTAATATGGTATTTTGAAAACCAAACTTTCGATACGTTAATGAAATAAAGTTGTAATTGTTTTTGAGTGAACCTATACAAGGCACGTTTTCCTCTTCTCATCCGCCAGTACTCCAGAGCCCAAAATCAAAGACGTAGCCTTCAACGTATCCACAAAAAAAAGACCCCAACTAAATATATATATATATATATACCCCATACGAAAATCTTATAACGAAAATTCTTGTTCCTCCGCAAAAGACCGGCCGCTAGATATATTTCCACCCTCAAAGCAAGAAACGAGAAATTATACCTAAGAAGAAATCAAAAATCAACTCCACAAAAAAATCCCATAAATCAAAACACTCTTATATTCGAACTCCTCATCAATTACTTCTCCATTTAGTGTGAGTTTGGAAGGCTGTGAAGTTCTTTTTGTTCGCTGTTCTTAGGCCGGCGTTTCCAGAGTTTGAAGTGGTCTGAGGAGTTGCTGACGTGCTGCTGTTAGCTGAGGGAAGTGGGAGCAACATAGGTTACAGAGGCGACATGCGCAGGTGGAGTTCGGGATACGTGAGTTCGTTGTTGCGGAAGGGAGTGGAATAGTGAAGAAGGTTGTTGTGTTCAACGTTGCAGAGGACTGTGAGGTAACGGCTGGATTCAAGTGATGTAGTTGTTGTGGGGTTGGCTACTAGGTGGTTTCGAACTGTTAAAAGGAGCAGTAGGGGCACGGTACTGTTTTGGGTTTGTGTAGAAGAGAGGAAGGAGAAGCTGTTCATTTTTGAACATGGACCATAGTTTTACTTTTGGGGTGGGATGCCATGCGTGTACGTGAACAAAGTGGAGACTGTTGTTCTTTATTGAGAGGGATTGCATGGGTTTAGTTGTGAAGTAATTAGGGAGTGGTTATTTTCAAATAAGGAAGAAAGGTCAGGGTTGCAAACAAAAGAAGTTTGAAAGGGAAATAGAAGAAGCTGGCGGTTCTGGGTATTTCATACGGGAGAAATGGTAGTAATACACGTTGGTTTCTAAAAGGGTTTATCTCCAGGTGTTGTGAATAGAATTGGATGAGTTTATTTATATACTGCACTTAAATCAGAACTCAGTAGAGACGTGAAGAAGGGTATTCGGATCTGGGTTATTAGAATGCATAGGACGTATGAGAAAGAAAATGCTATGGTGGTTACCATTTCCTGAAGCGTGCATATATTAAAACAAGGTGAGGAAGTTATATTGTAAAAGATGGAGATTTACAGTTGAAATATGAAGACGTGCTACTGTGCATGTGCGATGATCGGAGGACGCGGCAGAGGGGTGAGGATCAGTGAATGATCAGCAATGGTGTTTGGAGGATCTACTGGAGCGGAAATTATTCAGAGGAGGATGAAGTACTATTCACATGGTTGGGATTGATACGTGGGCCGGGTTAAACAAAAGAATTTCGAACGGACGGATCCGTTGGAATCGTATGGACGGACACTACACCATGGAACCGACTGGGAGTGAATCGAGGCTCGTTACAATTTATGGTGAAATAAATTGTCCGACTGAGTCAAATAACGCAAACCGATATTTTTCGGTTAACGCGCAAAAGTGAGTAAATCTCACTAACTTTGAACAGTTTATAATTTCATGTTATATTTTTAGAACTGTTAGATATTGGCTGATACTGTATGTTGACTGTTTGATTGAACTGCTAGTCAGTTAGTTAAATTTTCTATATTGATTCTGTTTAACAGAATATATCATATAGAACTGAAAAGTGATGTTATCTATATAGTTTAACATCTGTGATGCAGGGAAACAGGTTGGAAGAATCCGACTGGATTCCTCAACATTTATTTTACTGTTTTTCATATATTGTGATATATGATGTGTTATATAATCTGTTATGGATTATGTGTATTGGAATGATGTTGATCATTTTTATTCGATATTGTAAATATCATAAAAGACCCTGGGATGTAAAAAGAAGTATTTCAATGTATATTGAAATAAAGGAATTTTATAAAATCACAGGATTTTATAAAAGGAATTATTTATAAAACGAACACGGTTTTATAAAAGGGATATTTATTTAGAAAATAAATAGAAGTTATAAAAAGGATATATTTGTAACGGTAAATAGAAGTTATAAATAGGATATATTTGTAACGGTAAATAGAAGTTATAAATAGGATATATTTGTAACGGTAAATAGAAGTTATAAATAGGATATATTTGTAACGGTAAATAGAAGTTATAAATAGGATATATTTGTAACGGTAAATAGAAGTTATAAATAGGATATATTTGTAACGGTAAATAGAAGTTATAAATAGGATATATTTGTAATGGTAAGTAAACGTTATAAAAAGGAAATAGTTGTAACGGAAAACGTAGTTAAGTAAAAGAAGTTAATCGATGTTAGTTAATCGATTAGAGAATAAAGTTAAAAAGGAGTTAATCGATGTTAGTTAATCGATTAGAGAATAAAGTTAAAAAGGAGTTAATCGATGTTAGTTAATCGATTAGAGAATAAAGTTGAAAGGAGATAATCGATGTTAGTTTAATCGATTAGAATGGAAGCAAATGAGTTAATCGAATATAGTTTATTCGAAGAAAGTAAAAGGAATTATTGAATATAGTTTATTCGAAAAGAGTAAGTGAAATGAGTAAATAAATAGCGTTAGTCAAATAGTGTTAGTCCAATAGAGTTAATTGATAAGAGTCAATCGAATATAGTTATTCGAAGGAGAGTTAAGTAAGGAAGTCAGTAAAAGGAATAAAGTGAACTTTGCCTATTTCAAAGTTAGAAATGTTGTTCAGTTAAGGTCTAAGAGGTAGTTCTACCCCAACTTAATTGGCTTCGTTTTAACTAAGGAATAGTTAATGTTCGGCAGTAAAAGGAAATGGTTTGAGTTGGCATCGCGATGGTTTGTTTAAACATCTGCCTAAGTCCAATGAAGAAGCTTTGGAAATGTTTTCCAAATAAGAAACCAGAAATGTTTTCTAATAAAGAAAACAAGAAATGGAAATGTTTTCCATTGATAATAACTATATTTTCCAAATTTAGAAAATAAGAAATACTGAATATAGGGAAACAGGAGATAAGTAAATTAATGAACTAAAGCGATAAATGTTGAATGATGTTTGATCGATATAATTTCCATTTGGAAATAATATCGTTGTTTGCACACTTGTTTTTATTCGATAGTTAAATCACAGACTATCGAAGTTTTGACCATTTTAACGTTGTTAATATGGAGAGACCGGTTGGATTATTATCCAAAGAACCACTCTGTATTGGCATAAGCGTTGCGAATCATATATGCCAAAGGAAATTGAAGACAGAGTTATGCAAGGGCTATCCTGTTTACAAGATAGTGCCTTCGGTTCATCCTGTTCCTGGATGACTTGTATGGACGGATGTCTGACAGAGTATGTCCAGACGATCACGTATATTGATTTCTCCAACCTTACCAAGAGTGGAAGCGGAGAAGGAAACTTCTTTTAGCTAACACATAATGTATGGTTGAGGACGTCAATCGGTGATTTGATGGATTTGACGATGTGGCATTCAAAGTGAATCTGGTATGATGATAAAGCGTAGCTTCTAGCCTCATCATCCGGTAAATGACAGAAATCGGGCAGGCAACATGGCTAAGTCGGTCGCACCGAAGTAGGGTGTATAATCACCTGATCTAGAGTTTCATTTACTTCTAAAAATATATTGTTGATGCTGTCCCATTCGGGAAACGGTTGTTGATCCCAACTGTTGGTGATATACATTCGATACACTCAAGCGAAATGAGTGGTCGGTCATGTGTGGCCGGGTTGCAAGATGTTCTTGTTGAACCCAGTGCATTCCTCTCTAGAGATACACTAGCGTAAGGTGATTCCATACCTTGTCATAGTTGGAAATCCATTACCCAATACGTGCTTGCGGTTTTGATTGTATACTATATATGTAGAACGTGAGATGAAAGCGTTTCTGCTAGATGATTATATATACTGTGATTGATAGGCATTATTATAATATCAAAAGATTTTTGATATAAAGTTATTTTGGATTCTCATAAGGGAAAAACCCGTTCCGTTATGCGGCGTGGCCTTATGAGATATCGTTTACTTATTCGAACTGTTTTTAAACTGTTTTACTCATACCAGTCCCATGACTGACCCGGAGTTTACTTTGTTGTTTTCCCCAAACTCTTGGGTGCCTAAATTTGTATGGGCAGTCAAGTAGTCGGGATTTTACAGATATAGTTGAAGAGCTGGAACAGGAGGCTTCAGGATCATATAGCTATAGTTATTTCCGCTGTGTTGTAAGTGCTGTACTTTGATAATGATGTATATTCAAATACAGATGTATATTTCAAAGTTATGTTATGAAATATATTTATTCGTTCCGCTGTGAGATTCGTGTTACTCTGATGTTGTGTTCTTCTTCTTCTTCTATTCTAATTTTCTATCTTATCTTTCCTCACCCTCTAATTTCTTTCACTAATTACCAGGATTTTTCGACGTTTTGGTTATCGGCATCGCGCTTATGTCGATAACCAAAGTCGCCGAAAATCCGGGTCGTTACAGTTGGTATCAGAGCTTAAGTTAAGAATTACTTGGCTCTGTGGCGTGACTCGGTAGAGATAGGGTTAGTAATACCCTAGATTGAGTTTGAGTGTATATATACGAGTGAATGTATTTGTTATTGATATAGAAATTTGTTTTATATTGTGGAGATTTATTGGTTGAGTCGTTTATGAGTTCTGGTCGATCAGTTTGATCCACTGTATCGGTAGGAGTTACTAAACACTTGAATACGATGGGTCGACACGGTATGTTTTGAAAAGAGGGTAAATTAAAATAAGTTTACCCAAGGCATATCTTGACATAGAGAAGATATATATATATATCAAAATTTTGATATAGTGTATATGTTGTTTGTTATTATAATCGAGTAAGATTATAAATTGAATGGTTATGTAAATAATCAATCAAAATTCATATAAGTGAAATACGTGAAATCAGATGAGTTAATCTGAAATTTAAACCAGGAATTGAGTTAAAACTCTGGAGAATTGGATAAGTGTTTGTAAATGGATTGGGATTAAAAATAAGGAAAATTTAAGATCCTGGGAGATTTTAAATTGTTTTACAAGCAGTGTGATTTATATTTTAAAATGAATTTCAAAGTGGAAATGTTTAGAAATGGTTTTATAGTATTGAACTCACTTCGATCGCTGGAAAATAGACTCTGATGATGACAGCTGCATCATCAGTATTCATTTTCGAGTTGTAAGTGACGAATTACTACCAAAGATACTGTTTTGAATTTGTTTTGGGAAAGACAAGTGTGCTGAATTTCAAAATGGGATTTAAAATATAGAATTTGAATTTTGAAATAGATTTGAAATATTAACTTGTTTTAAAAGAAATAAAACGACAAGTTCCTTTATAAACGAAGTTTATAGATAGTTCTTTTATAAACGAAGTTTATAAAATGAAGTGAAAAGAATTATCATTGGATAATTCAGAAATATAAAAATACAAGTGCGAAATTGAAAGGGAAATTTACTTTCCAAAGGTAGAAATATCGATTTCAAAAAGAATTGAAACTGAGACTTATTTAAAGGAATTTGAATAAAGGAAGTTCAAACATAGGATTTGAATATAGAAAATTCAAAGGGGATTTGAATAAAGAGAATTCAAATAGAAATTGAATATAGAAATTCAAAGGGAGTTTGAATATATGAAATTCAATGGAAGTGATATAGAATTTGAATATAGAAATTCAAATGGCGCTTGGATATAGAAAATATAAGAGATTTCAAATATAGGATTTGAATATCGAAAGTGAAATGAAATTTGAATGTAGAGGATTCAAATAGAATTGAAAAGGAAATTTGAATAAAGAAGATTCAAATAGAATTGAATTTGAAATTTGAATATAGAAGATTCAAAGGGAATTGAAATGAAATAAAGAGAATTCAAATGGATTTGAAATGAAATTCAAGTATAGAATTTGAATAAGGAAATTGAAATGGAAATTGAATATAGGAAATTCAAATAAAATTTGAAATGGAATTCAATTAGCTGATAAACAAGTTAAACATATATTTGAACAGGTTATACTCAAATATGAAGGTGAAATGGGAAAACCAGTAATTTGAAAATCACTTAACGAACTAAGTTAAAATGATTGGATTAAGTTGAAATGAATTAGAAATGTATAAATATACATGAGATAGGTATGGATAAGGTATGAAGGTATATAAATAGAATGCTGGACGGAAAGGTATGTATTTAATTCATATATGAGATTTTATGCGCCGTATCGGCTAGCCGCTTGGCTTTTTCTTTTTCTTTTGGATTGGTGAGGGCCATGGGAGGCTATTTGAAATATCCCGATGCTCCCGGTACAAAGGAGGTTATGGCGAATTTTTCCGGGAATCTAAGGAGTTAAAATATTTTAAGATAATTTGATAGTTAGAAATCAACGTATCGATATATATATAGAAGTCGATAAGAAAATGAACTTAAAAATAGAATAGTAAAATCAAAAAGGAAGTCTAGAATAAAATCCAGTAAGAATAAAAAGAGAAGGTGTATATGTGTTTAAAAGTTAATCAGTAGTTGTATGGTATTGATTATTCGAGTAAGTAGTCATATCTGTTTTGATGTTATAAATGTTATTCAGTCAAGGTCTGAGAGGTAGTTATACCCCAACTTGATTGATTTCATTATTAACAAATAAATAGTAAGATTTCAGGCTCGAAGATCGATGTTGAATAAGAGTTAGTGAATATAGTATTTGGGTTGTCGTAACGATGTTTTACACAACATCTGTTTTAACCCAAATAAGTGTAAACTTGGAAATAGAATAATAAATATTTCCTAAGTATAAAGATAAACGAGATCGGAAAAAGAGATAAGTAATTGGAACATTTTCCAATTATAAATAGCATATATTTTCTAAAGTTCAGAAAATAAAGGAAGGCGATATTCGGAAATGTTTTCTAAATAACATAAAAGGCCAATATGGTTATTGAAAATATTTGGTTAACAAATATTGATAAAGAAATAGAGAAGTGATTTAACTAATGGAATATTGATTATGGGCTCAGTTGAATTTCAAAAAGGAAATTTGATTTTTGAAAAGAGTAAACTGTTTACAAACTCCCAGGGGAAGACTGTTTGAATTAAAAACAAATTTAACAGAAATTTGTGAAAACAAAATCGAATTAAAGTAAAGCCAGTAAAGTGGTAACTGAGTTTTGAATTAGAATGATATCAAGACAAATTTGATTGTGAGATTCAAATGTGAAGTGTAAGGTTATAATCAAGTTAAGAGTTGGGGATCAAGAACGAAACTTAAGTTGAAATGAAAATTTGGCTTGGTACAAAGCGAATGGTGGTGTTGAGGATAAATTGATCAGTGTTTGGTTTGATTAATATTAGTATATGCTGAGTTGATAGCATATGGAAGTGATGGGGTTGATATGCCCGACAAAAGGTACAAGTTTATATTTCCATTGGGTATGATATTTTGATGAGCCGAATAGGCAAGCCGCTTGGCTGTTTGGTTTTCTTTTGGGTTGGAGATGGCCCAGAGAGGCGAGTGGTGGTTTGACGTATTGACCAGTACAAAGGAGGTGCTGGCGAAATTTTCGAAGAGTTAAGGCGTTAGAAAATTTTCAGGATTTTAGAAAATTTTCGTTGATAAGAATTAATTAATATTTAATTGAAATTAAATTGTTTCAGTTGAAACTGAAGTTAAGAAGTGAACAAATATGTTCTAACCAGTCGATAGGGTCGTCCTCTACCTTTTAGCAATTTCGAGGACGAAATTATTTTAAGTGGGGAAGATTGTAATGACCCGCATTGGCAGAGGTATTATGATTAATTTATTTAATTATATAAATGGTGGTTTAGAGAATTTCATGGTCGTGGAATTAAATAATGATGAATATTTAATTAAAATAATAAATAATATATTAAATTCTGAAATAATCAGAATTGGCTGAAATGGCGATATGATGTGAACCGGATCATATTTGATATTTAATTCAGCTTGGAATTGAATTTGAATAATGAATATATTCAATCGTCGACAGGTGAACGTATAGTTTATAATATAATTAAAATAGAGCTTGAAATGGCGCTGCAGTTCGTAATTTGGCGATTCGAACTTCAACTGAATGTACAGGATTCGTTTTAAATCGGATTTCTATGAAACAAGAAACGCGTGGAGCTGGTGGAATATATCTTTCTAGTGGAAGAGAAAAATTGGGATTTCGTCGTGTAGATTTTGATTTATGTCCAAATCAAATTTCAGAATAGTCGCTATAGAATCGTTTATCGGCCATAACGGTTATTTCGAAATAACTAGTTATCAGATTCGAATTTAGACAAGGTTCTTTTGGGAAGTAGTGATAATTTAATTTTTAGAATTTTACTGTAATTTTTAATTAATTAAATAAGCAACTTTTTATTTTGAGTATTTTGCACCCTGTAATCAACATTTTGAAGTTTCAAAATATAAGGCCACCTACCGATATTATTATATTTTTGGAATCCTAACACCTCGCTAATTACAACAGTATCTTTATTTCTGTCCATACATGAATGGAATTTAGGTAATATGGTATTTTGAAAACCAAACTTTCGATACGTTAATGAAATAAAGTTGTAATTGTTTTTGAGTGAACCTATACAAGGCACGTTTTCCTCTTCTCATCCGCCAGTACTCCAGAGCCCAAAATCAAAGACGTAGCCTTCAACGTATCCACAAAAAAAAGACCCCAACTACATATATATATATATATATACCCCATACGAAAATCTTATAACGAAAATTCTTGTTCCTCCGCAAAAGACCGGCCGCTAGATATATTTCCACCCTCAAAGCAAGAAACGAGAAATTATACCTAAGAAGAAATCAAAAATCAACTCCACAAAAAAATCCCATAAATCAAAACACTCTTATATTCGAACTCCTCATCAATTACTTCTCCATTTAGTATGAGTTTGGAAGGCTGTGAAGTTCTTTTTGTTCGCTGTTCTTAGGCCGGCGTTTCCAGAGTTTGAAGTGGTCTGAGGAGTTGCTGACGTGCTGCTGTTAGCTGAGGGAAGTGGGAGCAACATAGGTTACAGAGGCGACATGCGCAGGTGGAGTTCGGGATACGTGAGTTCGTTGTTGCGGAAGGGAGTGGAATAGTGAAGAAGGTTGTTGTGTTCAACGTTGCAGAGGACTGTGAGGTAACGGCTGGATTCAAGTGATGTAGTTGTTGTGGGGTTGGCTACTAGGTGGTTTCGAACTGTTAAAAGGAGCAGTAGGGGCACGGTACTGTTTTGGGTTTGTGTAGAAGAGAGGAAGGAGAAGCTGTTCATTTTTGAACATGGACCATAGTTTTACTTTTGGGGTGGGATGCCATGCGTGTACGTGAACGAAGTGGAGACTGTTGTTCTTTGTTGAGAGGGATTGCATGGGTTTAGTTGTGAAGTAATTAGGGAGTGGTTATTTTCAAATAAGGAAGAAAGGTCAGGGTTGCAAACAAAAGAAGTTTGAAAGGGAAATAGAAGAAGCTGGCGGTTCTGGGTATTTCATACGGGAGAAATGGTAGTAATACATGTTGGTTTCTAAAAGGGTTTATCTCCAGGTGTTGTGAATAGAATTGGATGAGTTTATTTATATACTGCACTTAAATCAGAACTGAGTAGAGACGTGAAGAAGGGTATTCGGATCTGGGTTATTAGAATGCATAGGACGTATGAGAAAGAAAATGCTATGGTGGTTACCATTTCCTGAAGCGTGCATATATTAAAACAAGGTGAGGAAGTTATATTGTAAAAGATGGAGATTTACAGTTGAAATATGAAGACGTGCTACTGTGCATGTGCGATGATCGGAGGACGCGGCAGAGGGGTGAGGATCAGTGAATGATCAGCAATGGTGTTTGGAGGATCTACTGGAGCGGAAATTATTCAGAGGAGGATGAAGTACTATTCACATGGTTGGGATTGATACGTGGGCCGGGTTAAACAAAAGAATTTCGAACGGACGGATCCGTTGGAATCGTATGGACGGACACTACACCATGGAACCGACTGGGAGTGAATCGAGGCTCGTTACAATTTATGGTGAAATAAATTGTCCGACTGAGTCAAATAACGCAAACCGATATTTTTCGGTTAACGCGCAAAAGTGAGTAAATCTCACTAACTTTGAACAGTTTATAATTTCATGTTATATTTTTAGAACTGTTAGATATTGGCTGATACTGTATGTTGACTGTTTGATTGAACTGCTAGTCAGTTAGTTAAATTTTCTATATTGATTCTGTTTAACAGAATATATCATATAGAACTGAAAAGTGATGTTATCTATATAGTTTAACATCTGTGATGCAGGGAAACAGGTTGGAAGAATCCGACTGGATTCCTCAACATTTATTTTACTGTTTTTCATATATTGTGATATATGATGTGTTATATAATCTGTTATGGATTATGTGTGTTGGAATGATGTTGATCATTTTTATTCGATATTGTAAATATCATAAAAGACCCTGGGATGTAAAAAGAAGTATTTCAATGTATATTGAAATAAAGGAATTTTATAAAATCACAGGATTTTATAAAAGGAATTATTTATAAAACGAACACGGTTTTATAAAAGGGATATTTATTTAGAAAATAAATAGAAGTTATAAAAAGGATATATTTGTAACAGTAAATAGAAGTTATAAATAGGATATATTTGTAACGGTAAATAGAAGTTATAAATAGGATATATTTGTAACGGTAAATAGAAGTTATAAATAGGATATATTTGTAACGGTAAATAGAAGTTATAAATAGGATATATTTGTAATGGTAAGTAAACGTTATAAAAAGGAAATAGTTGTAACGGAAAACGTAGTTAAGTAAAAGAAGTTAATCGATGTTAGTTAATCGATTAGAGAATAAAGTTAAAAAGGAGTTAATCGATGTTAGTTAATCGATTAGAGAATAAAGTTAAAAAGGAGTTAATCGATGTTAGTTAATCGATTAGAGAATAAAGTTGAAAGGAGATAATCGATGTTAGTTTAATCGATTAGAATGGAAGCAAATGAGTTAATCGAATATAGTTTATTCGAAGAAAGTAAAAGGAATTATCGAATATAGTTTATTCGAAAAGAGTAAGTGAAATGAGTAAATAAATAGCGTTAGTCAAATAGTGTTAGTCCAATAGAGTTAATTGATAAGAGTCAATCGAATATAGTTATTCGAAGGAGAGTTAAGTAAGGAAGTCAGTAAAAGGAATAAAGTGAACTTTGCCTATTTCAAAGTTAGAAATGTTGTTCAGTTAAGGTCTGAGAGGTAGTTCTACCCTAACTTAATTGGCTTCGTTTTAACTAAGGAATAGTTAATGTTCGGCAGTAAAAGGAAATGGTTTGAGTTGGCATCGCGATGGTTTGTTTAAACATCTGCCTAAGTCCAATGAAGAAGCTTTGGAAATGTTTTCCAAATAAGAAACCAGAAATGTTTTCTAATAAAGAAAACAAGAAATGGAAATGTTTTCCATTGATAATAACTATTTTTTCCAAATTTAGAAAATAAGAAATACTGAATATAGGGAAACAGGAGATAAGTAAATTAATGAACTAAAGAGATAAATGTTGAATGATGTTTGATCGATATAATTTCCATTTGGAAATAATATCGTTGTTTGCACACTTGTTTTTATTCGATAGTTAAATCACAGACTATCGAAGTTTTGACCATTTTAACGTTGTTAATATGGAGAGACTGGTTGGATTATTATCCAAAGAACCACTCTGTATTGGCATAAGCGTTGCGAATCATATATGCTAAAGGAAATTGAAGACAAAGTTATGCAAGGGCTATCCTGTTTACAAGATAGTGCCTTCGGTTCATCCTGTTCCTGGATGACTTGTATGGACGGATGTCTGACAGAGTATGTCCAGACGATCACGTATATTGATTTCTCCAACCTTACCAAGAGTGGAAGCGGAGATGGAAACTTCTTTTAGCTAACACATAATGTATGGTTGAGGACGTCAATCGGTGATTTGATGGATTTGACGATGTGGCATTCAAAGTGAATCTGGTATGATGATAAAGCGTAGCTTCTAGCCTCATCATCCGGTAAATGACAGAAATCGGGCAGGCAACATGGCTAAGTCGGTCGCACCGAAGTAGGGTGTATAATCACCTGATCTAGAGTTTCATTTACTTCTAAAAATCTATTGTTGATGCTGTCCCATTCGGGAAACGGTTGCTGATCCCAACTGTTGGTGATATACATTCGATACACTCAAGCGAAATGAGTGGTCGGTCATGTGTGGCCGGGTTGCAAGATGTTCTTGTTGAACCCAGTGTATTCCTCTCTAGAGATACACTAGCGTAAGGTGATTCCATACCTTGTCATAGTTGGAAATCCATTACCCAATACGTGCTTGCGGTTTTGATTGTATACTATATACGTAGAACGTGAGATGAAAGCGTTTCTGCTAGATGATTATATATACTGTGATTGATAGGCATTATTATAATATCAAAAGATTTTTGATATAAAGTTATTTTGGATTCTCATAAGGGAAAAACCCGTTCCGTTATGCGGCGTGGTCTTATGAGATATCGTTTACTTGTTCGAACTGTTTTTAAACTGTTTTACTCATACCAGTCCCATGACTGACCCGGAGTTTACTTTGTTGTTTTCCCTAAACTCTTGGGTGCCTAAATTTGTATGGGCAGTCAAGTAGTCGGGATTTTACAGATATAGTTGAAGAGCTGGAGCAGGAGGCTTCAGGATCATATAGCTATAGTTATTTCCGCTGTGTTGTAAGTGATGTACTTTGATAATGATGTATATTCAAATACAGATGTATATTTCAAAGTTATGTTATGAAATATATTTATTCGTTCCGCTGTGAGATTCGTGTTACTCTGATGTTGTGTTCTTCTTCTTCTTCTATTCTAATTTTCTATCTTATCTTTCCTCACCCTCTAATTTCTTTCACTAATTACCAGGATTTTTCGACGTTTTGGTTATCGGCATCGCGCTTATGTCGATAACCAAAGTCGCCGAAAATCCGGGTCGTTACACTAAATACAAATAAATAATAATCTAGTGGAATGCTTACATCTCACGCCCCACATATATAGTATACAATAAAAACCACGGGCTCCTATTGGAGATTGGATTCCGACTATGACAAGGTATGGAACCACCTGCCGATAGTGTATCTCTAGAGGGGAATACACTGGGTTCAACAAGAACGTCTTGCTACCCGGCCCACACATGACCGACCACTCATTTCGCTTTAGTGTATCGAATGTATATCACCAATGGTTGGGCTCAAATCACCGTTTCCTGAAAAGGGACAACATAGAAATAGGTTAAAGAATGAAATGGATTTTCTCTAGATAGGTGATTATACACCCTAATGGGAGGGACCCACATAGCCACGCTGCCTGCCCAATTTTTGTCATTTCTCGGTTGATGAGGCTTGAGGTTATAATTGACTTTTGGAACATCTGGCCACCATTCACTTTGTCCACACCAGTCATCCAGAAACAGGATGAACCGAAGGAACCCTCCTACCACATCCTAGGAATCACCCTATAGATCAGTAGCGAGTGGTCCTTGCAATCCGTAGATTTCAGCCACGACAGAATCACAGTATATCTCTGGGGATCACCCTATAGAATATAAGAAACTCTTCCATTTTATGAAGATCTACGGTCTTCAATTGCTCCAACTCGATCAGCATCTCTGACGTATTTGTATTTTTTGGTCGGAATTGATTTCGAATATAAATTCGATCCCAGTCTTTCCGTACCAACAATGCATTGGGCATGATTTTGATAGTCGGTTATTTAACTATCAAAATAAATAACCATAAAAGTAAAACAGATTCATTGGTTTATTACACAGCATCACTTAGCTATAAAAGTAATATGTCAGTTCTAATATATTAATATTCTCTGATCATTTTATTCATATACTTGAAAAATATTAAAATCATATCCAATTCTTCCGTTAACTATCAATTCAAAACATTTCTGCAATATTATTTATTATCGATAATTAGAAAATCAATTTAAATTTATCGTCATAACATTACGAAATCCTTTTTTTTCGTTATTTGCAAACACTAATTGTCAATTATCCTTTTTGAATAAACCCATTATAAAACTTATCTCTTTATTTCGAAAATATTGTTATATTTTCATAAATCTCCCTTTATTTTCTTTACTATGGAAATGTCATTTTATATACTCAAGCCCCTTTTACTTCCGCTACTTTGGAAAATATCCATATGCATTTCTTCAAATTCTTTTATTTACTTTATTTTGGAAACTCGTTATCTATCCTCAAATCATCCAAATAATGTTGCATTATATATTCTCCAAATAAATCTCTTCTAACATCTTTACCATTACAACTAGTATCATCTTTCGATAATCCTGAAGTTGTTCAAGTTAGGGTATTGTAATTACCTCTCAGACCTTGGTCAACATCATTCTTATCTTAAGATAAATATGAATTGTAATTAAAAAACCCATATTCATTCTAAAACCAACAAATACCACTTCACTAATTTATTTAAAATACGGTTTTATAAAACCTACTTACTATTGAAATCTCCTTTTTAAATATATTATTATTACTGAATTTCTTGATTTAGTAAATGGTTAAACAGACAACAACTTTTAAACTTTAATGACTTTAAGCTGTTTGTTTCACCATCTGGTATTTATTACAAATCCCATTACTTGATCTTTTGCCAAATTCAATTACTAGAATCCTTTCCTAAACCTGTTAATCATTTATTCTGGGAAATCTCATTTCATATCCCATCCATTTCACTTAATACCATTTGAGTAACGTTAATTTAAAATTAACGCTTTAACGTCACATCTCCTTTTATAAACTCGTTTATACAATTCTGTTTACTATCAAACCTGTTTTCATCTTGATTTCCTTTAGCTAATTTAAATGTTAAGTAATATTTATCATATTTACTTCAAATCACTTTTATAACTTCATTTACCGAAATTGGTTTAAACATAAACTCGTTCAAAAACTCACTTTGAAAAATCAATTATATTTCAATACTACTTCGATTACTTAAATGAACTTCATTTAAGAAATAACCCCTTAAATTATTATTAATTAAAAATTTTAATTCACTTCATCACTAATTGGGATTAATATTAAATTCCTGTTTAAAATCTTATTAAATTAAACCACTATTTGTTAAATTATCTCATTATATTAACTGGCACAAACTAGTTTGAAATCAAATAATCAATTTCAATTAAAACAGATGGCTTGGTCCATTTAAAACATGATTACTCGTTGATCAATCCTAACTCGTCTTTTCATTTAAATTATTAACTAATATTATTAATTTAAATAATCTATTTCAAAATAATCTTACTATAATTGTTTTTTGGTTAATCGCAGTTATTAATCGTTTCACCGTTTCTTAACAATCTTATTAATACAATAATTTGCTTTATAAAAGATAAAACACGTGCTTCGCACACGGTCGATTATGGTGCCAAAATGGTGATTGTTGGTTAAAATAATCCATATATATGTGGTAAGTTTTATTTTCTTTTAAAAATCTTAATAAAAAATAATATATTTAAAAATCTATATTCAGTTATAAAATAAATTTCATAACTTCATTTTTACCAATTCACCTGACGGTAAATCAATCTTTATGAAACAATTTGTATTTTGGCCATCTGCTATAAATTCCTCAAACAATATTAACCATTCGTTGATAACCAAACAAATGTTGAATTTAGATTCAAAAAACAACCACCAAGTCAATAATCCAATTATGTCAGTTACACAGTTCATATAATGATCATATGCAAATAAACAATCAATTCAACCGATAGTGGCCCACCAAAATAAGAATTCAAGCATCCAATTCGTTTTAAATATGTTTATATTGTTATGAATGTAACTAATAAGGTAAGTTACCTATATTGGAACTAATCGTTAAAAATAACGATTTCATATCATTTAAATTAAACAACCGTTTAATTTAAACAGTATAGCAAATAACCAAACAATCATTAAATCAATCAATAGCTAGCAGACATAGCACATAAACAATAAACCCGATCTATAAAAATTATAAATGGGATAACTGAGTGAGTTAAACTCACCTCGATTTAATCCTGTTGTTAAAACGGTAGGTTTTTAATTAAATTAAATATGCGTTTAATTTAATTAAAATCCTCAGTTGCTTCCATCTCCGCCCATTCCATCTTCAAAATGTGGTGCTCCTCGATACGGTTTCAATATAGTTTGTTCCGCTTTAATCTGTCAACTTGTGCACGATTTATTTACGTTATAGTCGTATGAAACTAACTTATATTATATTAGTTAACTTACCCTAAATAAGAAAATTAATAAACTAATTAGGTATAATTGGTGTAAGGCGATCGCTTACTTCGGTTCAAGCAGACACATTTCTTCTTCCTTGTGTTGTCTTAAATTTCTTCTTTACACTGCACTGCTACAGCTTCCCCAACGTTCCTTCTTTCCTCTCCCATGCACAGTTCTGTTCCTAAACTTCTTTTCTTTCTTTCTTTCTCTTTTTTTTATTTTTTTTTCATTCACTTAAAGCCCGGCCCATTGACCCAAACCTCTTTAGCCCATACTCCACTCCTCCATGTTAAAATAGCTCTTCCTCCTTCACATGTCCTGAAGCCATCACCACAAGTACCTGATCCTTCCCATAACTCCCTCCATGATCAATTTTTTTTATATGGGCCCAATCACAAAACCAACCCTACTCCAAAAGCCCACTTCCTCCCAAACATAATGCAACAGCAAACTTCTTCCAAAATAAGAAAATTTGTACCTGTAGCTTACCAACTCTTCACCGTATTCTTCCATTGCTGCTCCATTCCCGCCCCTTCTCCTGTTGTTCTAGTTCCGTCACCCAACTCCATCACTTCATTGCTACTGGCGTGCACTGCTCCTCCTTCCAAACTTTGCCTTCCCCATGTATGAAAATATCTCCAGATTCTCCATGCAACAGTCCCTTCATCCCACTTCACTACCACTCTGTCCACATAAATATACAGTTTTGACCCCTCTTACGTTCTGCTTTTACTTCCTTCCCACTTTATACAGTTCAATCGATTTACTTTCTCTCTTACTTTTCTTTGAACGAGGCTGTGTGTTTTTTTTGGGCTGTCCGAATATGCCTATTTATAGAAGAGTGAATGCGAAGATTGGCACAACGTATATCATATACGTACAGTTGTAGGCATGTAGAGAGGTCTGCAGTGTATATAGTTGTGTGATGCTTCTTCATTTCGTTTAAAGCAACAAGATCTAAGATGGCAATGGTAGCAAAGAAATGTGCTAATGGTATTCATTTCGATGGAGACTAAACTGTTTGGTACGACATATAGGAAATAGGGTAGAGTAGAAATTAGCTGGGTGACGTTGATATTGCAGAGAAATTTGGGAAAAGGAAAACATGTGTGTAGTTGAAAAGGGTGGAAAGGATGTACGGTACATATTTTTTTTTATTTTATATGTATATCCGTATTGTTGGTATTTAGGGTAGGCTGCTGAAAAAGAAAGAGAAAAGGGTGTGCTTTGGTCGGTTGCAAACAATGAAAAGAAAGAAATAAAATATGCTAGAAGCTGCACATGACTTTGTATATAGGGTGTAACTTGTGTACACGTAATACGGTATAGACCGTGTATGTGTTTTCTTACCATAAAAATATAGGAAGCTCGCATTGGGTAGGACTGCATACATTAGGGTAGGATTAGCTATGGGAAAAAAGAATAGGTTTGCAGGATAATATAATTTAGCATGTTCATAGATGGACTTCAGCAAATGGGGGTATGCGTGTAATACTTAAGGTAGTAGCTGGCAAATGGAAAATAGGCTGATGAAAATATTGTGTAGGCATGTTCTTCAATTTCTTAGGTCTGCGGATCTATATATTGGCTTGAATCTATATATTTGCTTGAATAAGTCGACTAAGCTATTGTTTGTTTCAAATTCTCATGGGCAAGTTCTCAGTTTCCATGTGATGAATTCAGTTGCATCTGCTATGATATTGAATGGAATTGGCAAGGTTTCTACGATGGATCATGTGCATGATGGCATGTACGTGCTCAGCGTGTAGGCATGTTTGTGTTCAGCATGCATGGTTTACTTAAGTGTGCAACTATAAGGTTATGGGGTATATAATTATGTCCAGAAAACGCATGAAAGTTTTCCTATGATACTTGTCAAGTCCAGCTATCATAATCCGGACATTGGCGATGCTATATCTTGCTTATCCAGTTATGTTACATAATTAAGCAGTCATTTGGAAAAGATTTACCTTTGAAGTTAAAAAAATAATTTATTATCCTTGAATATATCCGAATGGAAATATATACATCACTTCAAATTTAGTTAATATGGAAGTATAACTCAATATCCACATTTCCGAGTTAAACGATATTCGAAATACATAAAAATTCCCTTTAAAATTATTAAATAACCATTATAATTTATCAACGATTCCATAGCGACTATTTGAAATTCTGAATTGGACATAAATTACAATATACAAGCTGACATTCCAATTTTTCTCTTCCATTAGAAAATTGTAATCAGTACGATCCAAACGTTTCTTGTTTCAAAGAATTCTGACTTAAAATGGATTCTGTATATTCAATTGAAGTTCAAAACCCAACATTACGAACTACCGTGCGTTACGAGTTCGTTTAAATATAAATATAAATTAAAATGTTAAATCATCGTTTTATACATGAAATTGATATTAAATCCATTAATATTTCAAAATAAAATATTTAAACCAATTTGAATATTCGAATTCAAATGATCAAAAAATCTGGGTCGTGACAATACACAAATGATACAAATATACTTTCATATGCATTTAACATTTACTATTTAACAATAATCAATATTATATAATTTATAAGTGGTAGTTAATGTTGAATAATTAATAAGTAATAAGTAGACATTATAGTAATTAAATAATAATATTGAATGATTGATACATCTTGTCGAATTTGAATAAATACTTATACATTATTTTAAAGAAAGCTTAGTTTAGTTTTATAATACTTCAAATTGCATTCTTCGTATTCAAGTAAAATTTCAGCTAATAATCTACTTTAAAATTTGTTAAACCTCAACTTCAAACAGATGAAATTTTGGCCCCAAATAGCCGAAATTTTGGCTCTAAACAGTTGAAATCTTGGCTTCAAACAGCTAAAATTTTGGCTCCAACCTGCTGAACTTTTGCGCCCTTCCAGTTATTTCACGTTAACCCATTTTTCAATACCACTTTTCCAAACACAAATCCCAATTCACTTCCGCCTCCCTTTTCGAATTCCCAAAATTCACGAAATCCCCTTCCACCTTGTGACTTCCAATTCCCCTTCCATCTTCGTCGGCCTCTCCCTCACCTCTCCAGACCAGCACAGCCTCAAGGACTCTTCCGCCTGCGACGCCAGCACCGACGTCGTCCGCAACCTCCTCGTCTTCGAGGTCACCTCCTTCAGCGTCTTCCTCTTCTCTTCCCTCATCGCCCAGGGCCTTAAGCTTGCAATCAACCTGATAAAAAACAAGGACGTGGATGAGGCATTTAGGGTTCACATCAACAAGCGGGTTCTCAGATTGGGGATGCTCAGATCTGCTGTGGGATCCGTTATGAGCTGCTTGTTTCTGCTGTTGTTGATGGAGAATGCGATGCAGATCCGGCTTGGGATGCTTTCTTGCGGCAGTAAGTCTTCTGTTTTTGGCCATAATCACAAACAATGTTAGAGAATTTGACAGTAATGATGTAAAGAGATTTGGGTAAACTGATGCAATGTATGCTTTGTCTTGAGATGCAATGAATCAATTTGGGTCAGTTTCTTTCATTATTCAGGTTATTGAACTCTTCAACACTTGAATGTTGCTTAAGACGGTTATTAGTAGCTTATTCACATTTTAAAAAAATTCAGATGAAATTATTTCTTGTTCACATTTTATTAGAAACAGCGGGAATCGTCTATGGTTTGCGATCATCTTCTGATCCTCATCGCAATCAAGTGCTTTTAATTCTAAAGATTCAGCCTCCTTCCTAAGTTGCGCCAACTGTATTTTCAAAGAAAGCAGACTATATCACAAACTGAAAACAGTCCCACTTCTGAATTACATCACAATCGGCGGTATATATTTATCAATGTGTGTGTGTGTATGCGAAAGGAATATGGTTTTCATTGTTGCTTTTGTAATGGTAAGTGGTTCTTGCTATGTCACACACTCTTGGTAATTGAGGCATAACTTCTATAATTAATTTATTCTTATTTTCTAATTTATTTGGTTATGTTAACACGACTGTTAGCAATCCAACGAGCCACCTGTAGTACCCTTACTATTTATTACTTCTTTTTTCTTAAATGATGTTTAGTTTACATTGTACCGTCCATTACTGCTTTTTATTTTGTATTTTGCAATGTGTGTAATAAATATTAGTTTCCACAAATCTTATCTAATAGTTTTTAAATGTCAAAATTTCAGTAGAAGAACATGTAAGGTAACCATAAGAATAAAATAAAACATTAATTCATATATATATATATATATGTGTGTGTGTGTGTGTGTGTGTGTGTGTGTGTGTGTATGAGGGATAGTCTAAAAGAACACAAAATTTTGTGTTAATTGGTGACATAGCTGATCTCCACAATTGGATCACCTTTTGAATTCCACTCTTCCATATAAGGACAAAAAGTCCAACGGCTTGGGTCTTTTGTGTTAGCATATATATATATATATATATGTATGTATGTATGTATGTATGTATGTATGTATGTATATATATATGTGTGTATATATATATGAGGAGCCTTCCCATGTTGTGCAATTGACTGAGGAGGCCTGAGGTTTCCCTTTAACCTTTTCTCTTTGTTGTTAGCTTGTAGTGAATGATGTATTCTTTTGATTGGTCCATTAACCATTTCCCTTTAACCAATATCGTTGTCAGGTATGTCTATTTGCAGTAACTGTTTAGTTTTCATTATTACCATAATATAAGTTTGATGTTGGGCTCTCAATTTTCATTGTACCTTACTCCTTTTAATCTACATGCCTCATGATTAATAAAATAGTTATGACCTTATTGAACAATAATAACATCAGAAGAAACACAAGTTTGCACCGTATTTCAACATAGAGGATATGTGAGGATTTTATTAGGAATTTAGGCTGTAATCTTTGGTAAATTTTCATTTGCAGTTTTTTACTTGGTTGTTCAGTGAGAATGGCATAGAATTGATGTGCTGCTGCCAGTTGATGTGCACAGCAAGGAGCAAAAGGGCGGAAGAAGCATACATAAACATCTTTGTGAAGGAATAATACTATATTTTACTGGACCGATATATGTGTTTTGGCTTTATCATTTTGTATCGTACTATATTTTGAAATTATTACTTGGATATGTGATGTATGCTTTAATATGCTAGAAGTTTGAGTGTAATTGTTTCAAGCATTTATGAATATGTTAGAAGTTTGTGTATGTAATTTTATTTTGATTAGATTTTAAGATTGTGTTATTAGTTATTACATTGTGATATTTGTTTTCAGCAATGGATTATCGCATAATACATATTGATAATGGTAATACACACGCGCACACACACACACACAAATATATATATATATATATATATATATATATAGTCAGATCAGAAGGGGAATAGCGACGGATTACCAACAAAAAAAGTGAGGCTAAGTTTACCCCAATTTAATTTCCGTCGCTAATCCCTTGGCAATTAGTAAGGGTTTACCAACACTTTTTATAAATGATAATTTATTATAAATTAATTATCCGTCGGTAAATAAATTAAAATAAAATTATTAAATAAAATTATATTTTTATTAAATAAATAGTAAAATGATGGAAAACTGTCGGAAAACTCATGCTATATTCCGTCGCTTAAATTGACATAATTACCATCATGGTTTTTACCGACCAACAAGTTATATAGGAAATCCGTCGCTAAGATCAATTTAGCTACGGATTAGAAGCGGATATTGCCGTCGCTAATCTCGGTTTTTCTTGTACTGTACAGTAGGAGGTATCACTTCCTAAAGTGGCAATCCCTCATCGTAATAATTTGCACAACCATATCTACAGGTGTCACGGTTGTCTTATCCCTTCTGCCCGGCTCTTGCACGCACATGGCTCGGTCGGTTTGCGCCGCCCACACCGTCCTTCACGTTTGGATCTCTTACAATCAGTCAGTAAGCGTGCCCCTTATCCGCCTAGTACGGAGTTCTTTGTTTGATACCTACTCTGGGTTACTAACTGAAATGGGTCTCAATAATACTATACAAGCCCTCCCCTTGTCTTGAAACCCCCACTAGGTTTTCACTGACTACGTATACCACTAGGTGTCTTTAATTACATAGCCTTATTTATTTCTACCTTTTATGCTTACCCTAAAGGGTGTCTTTAATTACATAACTCCAATCATTCCACCGGTTGTGCTTACCTACAGGTGTCTTTAATACATAACCCCCAATCTTCCAACCGGTTATGTTTACCTATAGATGTTTTTAATACGTAACCCTATCATTTCTACAAGTTATGTTTACCCTAAAAGATGTCTTATAAATTTCATAACTTTATTATTTTACCAATTATGTATACTAATAGGTGTCTTTAATTACATAATCTTAACGGGTTAAGTTTGTGGGCCTATTAACCATTACCTCTTCAGATTCACTTAACCCACCCCTCAACCATGTTTACTTAACCCCCAACTTAAATTTAAGTTCATACAGTCCCTGTGGATTAACTTAGGTTAAGAAGTCCAATTCTTTACCATGTCCATTTGTGGTTTCATAATGGGGCAGACGTACCACATTAGGCCTACAACATGTGGATGTTGGATATGGCGGTCGGGTCCGGGCAGACTTATTCCACAGTTGGGCCTAACCTCGTGTCATAGCCCGATTCATATTTATGTACTTAGACCTCCTACATTAGGTTTACCTTTAGCGGCTGCTGGATATGTCGGTCGGGTCCGAGCAGACTTCCACCACTAATGCAACCTAACCACGTGTCATAAGTACAATTACAATTCCTAATTGTAATCACTAGACATTTCGTATTTAATTAATTAATCAATTAAATAATCCTTTCCTTTTATAGGTGTCAATATCTATTTTACCCAATAATTTGAATTACATGTCCATAAATGTTCATATTCAAATTATGCCATTTTTAACCCTTTTACTGTAACAACCCGTAAAATCTGGGCCAGTTTAAAATTTTTATTTTGGCAATTTTAGCGAATTTTGATTATTTAAAATGAATTATTTTAAATAATATCGACGAGAAATTTGTTTTGAATATAATTCGAACGTTTATATTATATGCGTCGTCGTTAGAATATAAATATTTATATATAATTATAAATAGAATTGAAAATGGCGCGGTAGTTCGATAATTCGATTTCAAACTTCAATTGAATGTACCGGGTGCAAAACAATCCGGATTTTAGTGAAACCAAAAATAATGGAATCTAATAGTGAATATCTTTCCAACGAATCCGAAAAATCAAAATTTCGTGGCGGGAATCAAAAGATATGTCCAGTTGAAATTTCTGAATAGTCGCTATGGAATTCAGGCCCTTAAAAATGGACATTTTGCAGATGACCTCGGATTTCGACGAAACCAGTTTTGTTGGGTCCGGGATGTAAAGTTATTGCTAGGTTTCAAATTTCATAATTTTTCGAATCAATATGTGAGCGTGGTAAAGGAAAATGCGTTTGACCAGTTTCAGTTGATTTTAATCAACTGGAAATTGGCCATTTTTCAAACGGTCTCAGAATTCGACGAAACTAGTTTTGTTAGGACCGTATCGTCAATACGAAGCTAGAAAATATTTTTCTGGGATTTTTCGTGTTCGTATGTGGCCCCGGTAATTTGAAATGTACGTTTAAAATTCAATATAGTGATTTAAATGTAAATTTAACGGGAACTGATCGAAACAGTCGAATCAGCTTACGATGTATATCCCATTGTGTTCGGAATGAGGGTGAAACGCTATGGACGACAGGCGGTGGGTCCCGTTTCGAGTCCGAAATTTTAAGTTGCCTTTTTGGAGAATAAAATAAAATAATTTAATTAAATAAATATATATATTATAAAACCCCGTACCCCCCCTTTTTTTTCTCCAATCAGAAAAAGAAATTGAAAATTAAAAACCGATCCTCCTTTTCACCGTTGACCCCGTCGCTCCCCCTATCTCCACCGCGCCTCCGCCGGAGGGCCCCACCTCGCGTCGCCCGCCACCTCCACCCCTCTCGCTCCCTTCTCGCTTCTCTTCTGTTGAGACCCGAACCCCCCCCCCCCATCGCGATTCTCCCTCCTCTTCCAATTAAGCCGCCGCCGCACTCACATCCACCCTCAGGCGAACCTCCGACCACCGCATCCGCCTGCTCGTCCACCGCCACCCTGTTTCACCGCCAAACCACCATGTCCCGACCCTCCAATCACGAATGAACAACCCCTCCCTCTAGAAGAAAAAACCTGTAAGATTTTAACTATATTTTATTTTGTTTTATTTAAAGCTTTCAGTTTTATCCATTTTTAACTTAAAATAATTAGTTTTAAAAAACCGGCTTTTTATATATGGAAGAAAATTATTTCAAAAACTAATATTTTAAATAGAAATAAAGGTGTTAATAAATTATGATTTTGATTTATATGTCGGATTATAACTTTGACGATGAAAAGATTAAAACTTTGATGTAAAAGATTATAGTTTTGACAATTAATGGAATGTGATTTTTATCATATATAAAGATTGGACTTTTAAATATAGAAAGAACGGATTTTAATATAGGAAAACAAAGGATAAAAATACAATTTTTATTCAAGTAGCAAGATAAAAATGTGTGATTTTTATATATTGAATTGCGAACTAAAAATATGTTTTTTATATATTGAACTTCGATATAAAAATGGGATTTTTATATATTGAACTTCGATATAAAAATAGGATTTTTATATATTGAACTTCGATAGAAAAATAGGATTTTTATATATTGAACTGCGATAGAAAAATAGGATTTTTATATATTGAACTTCGATAGAAAAATAGGATTTTTATATATTGAACTTCGATAGAAAAATAGGATTTTTATATATTGAATAGCGAAGTAAAAATTCGATTTTTATATATTGAATAGCGAAGTAAAAATTCGATTTTTATATATTGAATAGCAAAGTAAAAATTCGATTTTTATATATTGAATAGCGAAGTAAAAATTCGATTTTTACATAGGTAGTGAAAGCGGACAACGAAGATGACGAAGATGCGATAGCAATAAAGATTTCTATCAATGGAGTGCCGTGGAGCTAGGATAGCTATATGTGAGAATTTCTCACCTTTCAATTTAATTTTTCTAGTTATATATATATTAGGATGCAGACGGTGCTTAGTAGCACCCGACACAATCGTCCACAGACCATGGACTTGTTTGTTTGGTTGCATAGATTAGTTGAATTATTTGTTTGAATTGAATTGTTTGGTGAGATGAAATTGATTTGATAGATGTGTGAATGGCGTGGGCCTTCACTAGACCGGGGATAAGGCTAGGCCCTGTCCCGTTTCTAGTATCGTGCCGTTATGCCGCCGAAATTTTCTAAAATATGTTAGAAAAATAAAAATATCATTTTATTGAATAAATGAATTGAATAGAAATTCATAGGTTGAAATAAAATGTTTTATCGTTAAAAATATAATTTTTAACGTGAATATGAAAATAGTGAAGTGAACAAAATAAAATATTCATTTGCAAACCGGACGGTTTGTTTATGTACACCTATTTGAATGACATTGATTGGGACGATAAATTTTACACATCGCCCAACTGCACGAATAAAATCTGTGTTTGGTTGTTTGAAACCCCACACGGGTGTTGGGATGAAATTTGAAGTTCACTCATCCTGATTGATTAAATATGTCGATCGATTGATTGACAGGCTGTTATAAGCGTTAGATATCTTTATTTGATGCTTATACAGTGTAGTGCACTTTGGTTGATGGTTGATCATTTTTCAATGTTATTATATACATGTGTTGTGTGAAAATCCATATAATTAATTTTATATGGTAATTGATTGGGCCTCATTCCAGTTTAGAAATGGAAATATTTGAAATAGAAATATTTGAAATAGAATATTTGAAAATAGAAATTTATGAAGTCGTGTTGATTAGTTTGACGCCATTTTGACGTGAACGGTATTTATATCGATTTTAAACGATTTCGAAATGAATTGAATTGAAAACGAATTCAAAGTGAATTGAAAACGATTTCAAAATGAATTGAATTGAAAACGAATTCAAAGTGAATTGAAAACGAATTCAAAGTGAATTGAAAACGATTTCGAAATGAAGTGAATTGAAAACGATTTCGAAATGAATTGAATTGAAAACGATTTCGAAATGAATTGAATTGAAAACGAATTCAAATTGAATTGAAATTTGGATTGAATAGAAATGAATTTTAAAACGAATTTATAAAGAAGAATTCAATTTTGATTTGAATTGAAAAGGGAGTTGAAAATGTATTTGAAACGAATTCAAAACTATTTATATAATTCGTTTTAAATAGAAATCGACGAAGTATATATTATATATATTATATATATAATATAATGGCCTGAATAGAACGCGTCGCGCCGCGGCAGTTCGTGAATTTCGACCATTTATTTCAAACGGACATTACGGGAGATCCGACCGTCGGATTCTCCTAAAACCGGAACCATTGGGTTCGTATCGAAAAGAGCTTTCTAACGAATATTAGAAATTAGAAATCTAACGGTTGGATTTGGAATTATGTCCAAATCAAATTTGAAAAAGGTCGCTATAAGTGCAGTTCGATGGCCATTGATGGAAATCGACTGTACGGGCCTTGATAAAATTATTAAAAATAGTAATAATTTGTGTAAAATCATAAGAAATGATTTGTGAAGATTTCGGATGAAAAACTCCATATTTGAAAAGATAAAAATAGATTTTTATCGAAATGAACTAGTTTTGAACTAGAATTATAATTCTATTTATTTTTAAATAAATAAATTGAATTTGAAAAGGGTTTTGAAAATAACCAAAATTTCCAATGATTGCATTGGAGTGGATTTGAATCGAAATTGTCTTCGGAATATTTCGATGTTGGAATTCGTGATTATACAGATGTTGTTATGGAAATTTGAAAGATATATATTTATATCGTTATTTCCAATACGACATTTGTTAGTCGTAGAATTTGATATTGAATATAAGCCGATATATTTTCTATTCAGAGCCTTGTATTGAATATCAAATGTGATTTGGGTTTGTCGTGAATGGTGTCTTCACTAACACTGTTCTTGAACCCAGTTGTGAAAAGATTAAATCTTTTTATTTAGATTTAATGAAGTGTACCAATTGAATAATATTTAATTGGAATTGAAGTGATATTGATTTTTGGGTTTATCGTGAACAGTGTTTTAAATAACACTCGTTCTTTAACCCAATAATTAATGGAATGTGATTTTGGGTTTATCGTGAACCGTGTTTTAAATGACACTGATTCTTTAACCCAGCCGAAGATTAAAACTAAGTGGAGTTTTAATGAATCTTTAATTAGATTGAAATGATCGAAAATGGGGTATCACCAGTTTTGCTCCAGGCGATGGTTAAATCTTTAATTAGATTTGGACGTGAAATGGTAATTGAATTTACCGATAACACTGTGGTGTTAGATATGAAGTACTACCAGTTTTACTTCATGGGATGAATAGGTTGGGATTGGGAAATAAAATAAATGATTACTTCGGTGTGGTTCGCTAATCCCGACTAGTTTGAATTGATATTCAAAGGAGATTAAAGAATAAATTTAAAGAATTTATCTTGGATAAAATTAATGGGAACTTTTCCCAAAGTATAGGAATATTTGAATAAAAGAATATTCTGAATTGGAATGAGGCGTATGTTGTGTTTGTGTAACACTTTTATAATATATACGCGAGTTATTCAGAAAGACCGGGTTTATCCCATTCTGAATAACTGATTCGACGTGGTGTCGAAGATGAAGACGGTGGTCGAAGACCGGAAGTCTTCACGTCGTTTGGGTGATAACTGATGATCTTGATTGGGCTGTACACCCAAGAAGATGGAAACAGTTGGTGATCGTCCAGACGTACTTGGAGATCGATGGATATGCGGGGTACTAGGTGCCTCCGGTTTCGTTCAGACCCAGAACGGACTTGTAAATGGACTGTGTGTCTGACATTGGATTTTAGTTTGTGTGATTGATTTCTATTAAATATATATCTGTTTGGCGGCGGAGAATTTATTCTCTTGCTTAACGCCCTTCTCTGAGACGTACGAGCTCAGGGGTTATATATTGATGGATATCAAACGCATGGAGTGAATTGCCTGTGTGGCACGCCTAAGTGGCAATTGATCAAGGCTTCTGTTGAAAAGCAAAGTCTTGTGGTGATGATCAAAGCACAGCCTGTGTGGCACAGCTTTGTGTAACGTGAATTCGCGAGTTTCACACCCGGTATGAACCAAAAACGGGAGACGGACCTCAGGGAGGACTTGCGTTTCTTTCTAGCTAGAAGTGGCGTCAGTGGTTTTACACGCCCTGACGAGTTTGACTTATGTGGTTGTGGCTGTTGCGAGGCGCCTCGGTTATATCGGTTTCGGCCGATGCATTCTGGTCGGCTGACGGACCAGACTTACACCCCATAGGGTAGGGAGACGTAGTGTTCAGGCATAATAATCCACATCGGTGGACCGGCCCTGTCGCTCCATGGGGCAGTTGCGGCTGTTCCTGAGACACGGGCTAGAGCGTCTCGAATCGGTTGAGGACTATCTTTTGCCTCGGTTCATATATGGAAATCCAGTTTCCAAATACGTGACATTTGCGGTTTTATTTGTAAACCTATATATGGCGACATAGTGGCATGGGACGCTCATGCCGCCTATGATTGATACTTATGATTTGAAGTTGTTTTATACACTATGCACTTATAATAGTATCAAACGATTTGTTTTAACCGTATCAAGCATTCTTTGGCTGTTATAAGGGAAAACCCTATCCTCGGCTGCGTTGCATTGTGTGATGGGACCTGGGTCTTATAACAGCTTCATTTTTCTTTATTTAGCATTGCGCTGTTTGTTTTATGCACTGGGATTCTTGGGAGGAAACCCGTTCCGTGTTATACGGCGTGGTCCCTTGATTTACCTAGCTTTAAAAATAAAGATTAACTGTTTTAGTTCTCACACCAGTCCCATGACTGACCTGGAGTTTATTGTTTTAACCTAAACTCTGGGTGCCCCTATTTTGACACGGGCAGCTAGTAGTTTTGGTTTTGCAGATTTATATTCACAGGATCCTGGTTTACAGCTGGAACGATATCCGGAAAGCTTTGTATCCGTATATCTCTTCTAGTTGTGTATTGTATTATTTTCCGCTACGATGTATTTAAATGTAATTTAAATCTCTGATATTTCTGTGTAATATTCATTTATACTCTGTATATTCTTGTAATCTGATGCATTGTTGTAATATACATTGAAATGTTCTTCTGTATGCGTTCTGTTTTGTCGTGTTCTCAAACGATAGGGCGTTTCGAACGGTCTGGGTCGGTTTAGCGACTGGTTCGGACCGAGCGAAATTCCTTGCCGTCACAGTTGGTATCAGAGCTTTGGTTTACAAAGCTCAGAGAACAAGACACATTAGAACCATATGAAAGAATTCATCAGATATTGGATTCGTAATATCCAACGAGAATGACTCGTTAGAGATGGGATCAGTAGTATCCCAGAACGAGTGTGAAGAGTAAATTTTTAAAGTGAAAACAAATTTTGTTTTGAAAATCTAAATCAATTATTCGTATTTGATTATCTATTTATATTGATGTGGACAATCCAGTATATATAGATTTTGCGTATACGTCTGATCCGCGTGTATTAGAAATTTTAATATACTGGATAGATATAGAATTACACTCTAATCGCCCGGAGACGATTTTGATGATGGAGCTCCATCATTAGAATTTATGTTCGAGTGACGAAAGTGAGATTTCTATATATTTCCTATTGACTGGTGTGAGAACCAAAATTAGATAGGGCCTATTGTTGTGATTTGGCATCAAAAATCTGATTTTTGTATGTGTATCAAAATTATGAATTTGAAACTCTAATTCACTAATTGATTGATGTTTGTGTTGCTTGTTTATTTGTTTGATAATTTTGAACCATTTAGCCTAATTGAAACAAATATTGAATTGTATTGAAAATTGGTCGCATTTGCTTGTATATACTCGTACTTATATTGAACAGATCATAGCAAGGAGGCTAGAGCAGAGAATAAAATTTGTTTGCCCGACAAATAGGTACATGTTTACTACATAATTTCCTGTTTTGTTTGGGTGATGATGATTTTGTGAGCCTATTGGCTAGCCGCTTGGCTTTTTCTTTTTCTTTTTGAGATCTGAAGGACCGGGAAAGCTATTTGAAATTCCCCGATGCTCCCGGTGCAGGGGAGGTTATGGCGAAATTTTTCGAAAATTTAGGGTGTTAGCCAAATTTTTGAAAATTTGAAAATTCTCAGAAACTAAAGAGTTGGAGAATGGAAGCCTGATCGGTCGTAGAGCTGAATTATCAAACCACTTTCGACTTTGTTCCTTTTCGGGGACGAAAAGTTTTAAGTGGGGGAGATTGTAACAACCCGTAAAATCTGGGCCAGTTTAAAATTTTTATTTTGGCAATTTTAGCGAATTTTGATTATTTAAAATGAATTATTTTAAATAATATCGACGAGAAATTTGTTTTGAATATAATTCGAACGTTTATATTATATGCGTCGTCGTTAGAATATAAATATTTATATATAATTATAAATAGAATTGAAAATGGCGCGGTAGTTCGATAATTCGATTTCAAACTTCAATTGAATGTACCGGGTGCAAAACAATCCGGATTTTAGTGAAACCAAAAATAATGGAATCTAATAGTGAATATCTTTCCAACGAATCCGAAAAATCAAAATTTCGTGGCGGGAATCAAAAGATATGTCCAGTTGAAATTTCTGAATAGTCGCTATGGAATTCAGGCCCTTAAAAATGGACATTTTGAAGATGACCTCGGATTTCGACGAAACCAGTTTTGTTGGGTCCGGGATGTAAAGTTATTGCTAGGTTTCAAATTTCATAATTTTTCGAATCAATATGTGAGCGTGGTAAAGGAAAATGCGTTTGACCAGTTTTAGTTGATTTTAATCGACTGGAAATTGGCCATTTTTCAAACGGTCTCAGAATTCGAAGAAACTAGTTTTGTTAGGACCGTATCGTCAATACGAAGCTAGAAAATATTTTTCTGGGATTTTTCGTGTTCGTATGTGGCCCCGGTAATTTGAAATGTACGTTTAAAATTCAATATAGTGATTTAAATGTAAATTTAACGGGAACTGATCGAAACAGTCGAATCAGCTTACGATGTATATCCCATTGTGTTCGGAATGGGGGTGAAACGCTATGGACGACAGGCGGTGGGTCCCGTTTCGAGTCCGAAATTTTAAGTTGCCTTTTTGGAGAATAAAATAAAATAATTTAATTAAATAAATATATATATTATAAAACCCCGTACCCCCCCTTTTTTTTCTCCAATCAGAAAAAGAAATTGAAAATTAAAAACCGATCCTCCTTTTCACCGTTGACCCCGTCGCTCCCCCTATCTCCACCGCGCCTCCGCCGGAGGGCCCCACCTCGCGTCGCCCGCCACCTCCACCCCTCTCGCTCCCTTCTCGCTTCTCTTCTGTTGAGACCCGAACCCCCCCCCCCCCCCCCCAATCGCGATTCTCCCTCCTCTTCCAATTAAGCCGCCGCCGCACCCACATCCACCCTCAGGCGAACCTCCGACCACCGCATCCGCCTGCTCGTCCACCGCCACCCTGTTTCACCGCCAAACCACCATGTCCCGACCCTCCAATCACGAATGAACAACCCCTCCCTCTAGAAGAAAAACCCTGTAAGTTTTTAACTATATTTTATTTTGTTTTATTTAAAGCTTTCAGTTTTATCCATTTTTAACTTAAAATAATTAGTTTTAAAAAATCGGCTTTTTATATATGGAAGAAAATTATTTCAAAAACTCATATTTTAAATAGAAATAAAGGTGTTAATAAATTATGATTTTGATTTATATGTCGGATTATAACTTTGACGATGAAAAGATTAAAACTTTGATGTAAAAGATTATAGTTTTGACAATTAATGGAATGTGATTTTTATCATATATAAAGATTGGACTTTTAAATATAGAAAGAACGGATTTTAATATAGGAAAACAAAGGATAAAAATACAATTTTTATTCAAGTAGCAAGATAAAAATGTGTGCTTTTTATATATTGAATTGCGAACTAAAAATATGATTTTTATATATTGAACTTCGATATAAAAATGGGATTTTTATATATTGAACTTCGATATAAAAATAGGATTTTTATATATTGAACTTCGATAGAAAAATAGGATTTTTATATATTGAACTTCGATAGAAAAATAGGATTTTTATATATTGAACTTCGATAGAAAAATAGGATTTTTATATATTGAACTTCGATAGAAAAATAGGATTTTTATATATTGAATAGCGAAGTAAAAATTCGATTTTTATATATTGAATAGCGAAGTAAAAATTCGATTTTTATATATTGAATAGCAAAGTAAAAATTCGATTTTTATATATTGAATAGCAAAGTAAAAATTCGATTTTTATATATTGAATAGCGAAGTAAAAATTCGATTTTTACATAGGTAGTGAAAGCGGACAACGAAGATGACGAAGATGCGATAGCAATAAAGATTTCTATCAATGGAGTGCCGTGGAGCTAGGATAGCTATATGTGAGAATTTCTCACCTTTCAATTTAATTTTTCTAGTTATATATATATATTAGGATGCAGACGGTGCTTAGTAGCACCCGACACAATCGTCCACAGACCATGGACTTGTTTGTTTGGTTGCATAGATTAGTTGAATTATTTGTTTGAATTGAATTGTTTGGTGAGATGAAATTGATTTGATAGATGTGTGAATGGCGTGGGCCTTCACTAGACCGGGGATAAGGCTAGGCCCTGTCCCGTTTCTAGTATCGTGCCGTTATGCCGCCGAAATTTTCTAAAATATGTTAGAAAAATAAAAATATCATTTTATTGAATAAATGAATTGAATAGAAATTCATAGGTTGAAATAAAATGTTTTATCATTAAAAATATAATTTTTAACGTGAATATGAAAATAGTGAAGTGAACAAAATAAAATATTCATTTGCAAACCGGACGGTTTGTTTATGTACACCTATTTGAATGACATTGATTGGGACGATAAATTTTACACATCGCCCAACTGCACGAATAAAATCTATGTTTGGTTGTTTGAAACCCCACACGGGTGTTGGGATGAAATTTGAAGTTCACTCATCCTGATTGATTAAATATGTCGATCGATTGATTGACAGGCTGTTATAAGCGTTAGATATCTTTATTTGATGCTTATACAGTGTAGTGCACTTTGGTTGATGGTTGATCATTTTTCAATGTTATTATATACATGTGTTGTGTGAAAATCCATATAATTAATTTTATATGGCAATTGATTGGGCCTCATTCCAGTTTAGAAATGGAAATATTTGAAATAGAAATATTTGAAATAGAATATTTGAAAATAGAAATTTATGAAGTCGTGTTGATTAGTTTGACGCCATTTTGACGTGAACGGTATTTATATCGATTTTAAACGATTTCAAAATGAATTGAATTGAAAACGAATTCAAAGTGAATTGAAAACGATTTCGAAATGAATTGAATTGAAAACGAATTCAAAGTGAATTGAAAACGAATTCAAAGTGAATTGAAAACGATTTCGAAATGAAGTGAATTGAAAACGATTTCGAAATGAATTGAATTGAAAACGATTTCGAAATGAATTGAATTGAAAACGAATTCAAATTGAATTGAAATTTGGATTGAACAGAAATGAATTTTAAAACGAATTTATAAAGAAGAATTCAATTTTGATTTGAATTGAAAAGGGAGTTGAAAATGTATTTGAAACGAATTCAAAACTATTTATATAATTCGTTTTAAATAGAAATCGACGAAGTATATATTATATATATTATATATATAATATAATGGCCTGAATAGAACGCGCCGCGCCGCGGTAGTTCGTGAATTTCGACCATTTATTTCAAACGGACATTACGGGAGATCCGACCATCGGATTCTCCTAAAACCGGAACCGTTGGGTTCGTATCGAAAAGAGCTTTCTAACGAATATTAGAAATTAGAAATCTAACGGTTGGATTTGGAATTATGTCCAAATCAAATTTGAAAAAGGTCGCTATAAGTGCAGTTCGATGGCCATTGATGGAAATCGACTGTACGGGCCTTGATAAAATTATTAAAAATAGTAATAATTTGTGTAAAATCATAAGAAATGATTTGTGAAGATTTCGGATGAAAAACTCCATATTTGAAAAGATAAAAATAGATTTTTATCGAAATGAACTAGTTTTGAACTAGAATTATAATTCTATTTATTTTTAAATAAATAAATTGAATTTGAAAAGGGTTTTGAAAATAACCAAAATTTCCAATGATTGCATTGGAGTGGATTTGAATCGAAATTGTCTTCGGAATATTTCGATGTTGGAATTCGTGATTATACAGATGTTGTTATGGAAATTTGAAAGATATATATTTATATCGTTATTTCCAATACGACATTTGTTAGTCGTAGAATTTGATATTGAATATAAGCCGATATATTTTCTATTCAGAGCCTTGTATTGAATATCAAATGTGATTTGGGTTTGTCGTGAATGGTGTCTTCACTAACACCGTTCTTGAACCCAGTTGTGAAAAGATTAAATCTTTTTATTTAGATTTAATGAAGTGTACCAATTGAATAATATTTAATTGGAATTGAAGCGATATTGATTTTTGGGTTTATCGTGAACAGTGTTTTAAATAACACTCGTTCTTTAACCCAATAATTAATGGAATGTGATTTTGGGTTTATCGTGAACCGTGTTTTAAATGACACTGATTCTTTAACCCAGCCGAAGATTAAAACTAAGTGGAGTTTTAATGAATCTTTAATTAGATTGAAATGATCGAAAATGGGGTATCACCAGTTTTGCTCCAGGCGATGGTTAAATCTTTAATTAGATTTGGATGTGAAATGGTAATTGAATTTACCGATAACACTGTGGTGTTAGATATGAAGTACTACCAGTTTTACTTCATGGGATGAATAGGTTGGGATTGGGAAATAAAATAAATGATTACTTCGGTGTGGTTCGCTAATCCCGACTAGTTTGAATTGATATTCAAAGGAGATTAAAGAATAAATTTAAAGAATTTATCTTGGATAAAATTAATGGGAACTTTTCCCAAAGTATAGGAATATTTGAATAAAAGAATATTCTGAATTGGAATGAGGCGTATGTTGTGTTTGTGTAACACTTTCATAATATATACGCGAGTTATTCAGAAAGACCGGGTTTATCCCATTCTGAATAACTGATTCGACGTGGTGTCGAAGATGAAGACGGTGGTCGAAGACCGGAAGTCTTCATGTCGTTTGGGTGATAACTGATGATCTTGATTGGGCTGTACACCCAAGAAGATGGAAACAGTTGGTGATCGTCCAGACGTACTTGGAGATCGATGGATATGCGGGGTACTAGGTGCCTCCGGTTTCGTTCAGACCCAGAACGGACTTGTAAATGGACTGTGTGTCTGACATTGGATTTTAGTCTGTGTGATTGATTTCTATTAAATATATATCTGTTTGGCGGCGGAGAATTTATTCTCTTGCTTAACGCCCTTCTCTGAGACGTACAAGCTCAGGGGTTATATATTGATGGATATCAAACGCATGGAGTGAATTGCCTGTGTGGCACGCCTAAGTGGCAATTGATCAAGGCTTCTGTTGAAAAGCAAAGTCTTGTGGTGATGATCAAAGCACAGCCTGTGTGGCACAGCTTTGTGTAACGTGAATTCGCGAGTTTCACACCCGGTATGAACCAAAAACGGGAGACGGACCTCAGGGAGGACTTGCGTTTCTTTCTAGCTAGAAGTGGCGTCAGTGGTTTTACACGCCCTGACGAGTTTGACTTATGTGGTTGTGGCTGTTGCGAGGCGCCTCGGTTATATCGGTTTCGGCCGATGCATTCTGGTCGGCTGACGGACCAGACTTACACCCCATAGGGTGGGGAGACGTAGTGTTCAGGCATAATAATCCACATCGGTGGACCGGCCCTGTCGCTCCATGGGGCAGTTGCGGCTGTTCCTAAGACACGGGCTAGAGCGTCTCGAATCGGTTGAGGACTATCTTTTGCCTCGGTTCATAGATGGAAATCCAGTTTCCAAATACGTGACATTTGCGGTTTTATTTGTAAACCTATATATGGCGACATAGTGGCATGGGACGCTCATGCCGCCTATGATTGATACTTATGATTTGAAGTTGTTTTATACACTATGCACTTATAATAGTATCAAACGATTTGTTTTAACCGTATCAAGCATTCTTTGGCTGTTATAAGGGAAAACCCTATCCTCGACTGCGTTGCATTGTGTGATGGGACCTGGGTCTTATAACAGCTTCATTTTTCTTTATTTAGCATTGCGCTGTTTGTTTTATGCACTGGGATTCTTGGGAGGAAACCCGTTCCGTGTTATACGGCGTGGTCCCTTGATTTACCTAGCTTTAAAAATAAAGATTAACTGTTTTAGTTCTCACACCAGTCCCATGACTGACCTGGAGTTTATTGTTTTAACCTAAACTCTGGGTGCCCCTATTTTGACACGGGCAGCTAGTAGTTTTGGTTTTGCAGATTTATATTCACAGGATCCTGGTTTACAGCTGGAACAATATCCGGAAAGCTTTGTATCCGTATATCTCTTCTAGTTGTGTATTGTATTATTTTCCGCTGCGATGTATTTAAATGTAATTTAAATCTCTGATATTTCTGTGTAATATTCATTTATACTCTGTATATTCTTGTAATCTGATGCATTGTTGTAATATACATTGAAATGTTCTTCTGTATGCGTTCTGTTTTGTCGTGTTCTCAAACGATAGGGCGTTTCGAACGGTCTGGGTCGGTTTAGCGACTGGTTCGGACCGAGCGAAATTCCTTGCCGTCACAGTTGGTATCAGAGCTTTGGTTTACAAAGCTCAGAGAACAAGACACATTAGAACCATATGAAATAATTCATCAGATATTGGATTCGTAATATCCAACGAGAATGACTCGTTAGAGATGGGATCAGTAGTATCCCAGAACGAGTGTGAAGAGTAAATTTTTAAAGTGAAAACAAATTTTGTTTTGAAAATCTAAATCAATTATTCGTATTTGATTATCTATTTATATTGATGTGGACAATCCAGTATATATAGATTTTGCGTATACGTCTGATCCGCGTGTATTTGAAATTTTAATATACTGGATTGATATAGAATTACACTCTAATCGCCCGGAGATGATTTTGATGATGGAGCTCCATCATTAGAATTTATGTTCGAGTGACGAAAGTGAGATTTCTATATATTTCCTATTGACTGGTGTGAGAACCAAAATTAGATAGGGCCTATTGTTGTGATTTGGCATCAAAAATCTGATTTTTGTATGTGTATCAAAATTATGAATTTGAAACTCTAATTCACTAATTGATTGATGTTTGTGTTGCTTGTTTATTTGTTTGATAATTTTGAACCATTTAGCCTAATTGAAACAAATATTGAATTGTATTGAAAATTGGTCGCATTTGCTTGTATATACTCGTACTTATATTGAACAGATCATAGCAAGGAGGCTAGAGCAGAGAATAAAATTTGTTTGCCCGACAAATAGGTACATGTTTACTACATAATTTCCTGTTTTGTTTGGGTGATGATGATTTTGTGAGCCTATTGGCTAGCCGCTTGGCTTTTTCTTTTTCTTTTTGAGATCTGAAGGACCGGGGAAGCTATTTGAAATTCCCCGATGCTCCCGGTGCAGGGGAGGTTATGGCGAAATTTTTCGAAAATTTAGGGTGTTAGCCAAATTTTTGAAAAATTGAAAATTCTCAGAAACTAAAGAGTTGGAGAATGGAAGCCTGATCGGTCGTAGAGCTGAATTATCAAACCACTTTCGACTTTGTTCCTTTTCGGGGACGAAAAGTTTTAAGTGGGGGAGATTGTAACAACGCGTAAAATCTGGGCCAGTTTAAAATTTTTATTTTGGCAATTTTAGCGAATTTTGATTATTTAAAATGAATTATTTTAAATAATATCGACGAGAAATTTGTTTTGAATATAATTCGAACGTTTATATTATATGCGTCGTCGTTAGAATATAAATATTTATATATAATTATAAATAGAATTGAAAATGGCGCGGTAGTTCGATAATTCGATTTCAAACTTCAATTGAATGTACCGGGTGCAAAACAATCCGGATTTTAGTGAAACCAAAAATAATGGAATCTAATAGTGAATATCTTTCCAACGAATCCGAAAAATCAAAATTTCGTGGCGGGAATCAAAAGATATGTCCAGTTGAAATTTCTGAATAGTCGCTATGGAATTCAGGCCCTTAAAAATGGACATTTTGAAGATGACCTCGGATTTCGACGAAACCAGTTTTGTTGGGTCCGGGATGTAAAGTTATTGCTAGGTTTCAAATTTCATAATTTTTCGAATCAATATGTGAGCGTGGTAAAGGAAAATGCGTTTGACCAGTTTCAGTTGATTTTAATCGACTGGAAATTGGCCATTTTTCAAACGGTCTCAGAATTCGACGAAACTAGTTTTGTTAGGACCGTATCGTCAATACGAAGCTAGAAAATATTTTTCTGGGATTTTTCATGTTCGTATGTGGCCCCGGTAATTTGAAATGTACGTTTAAAATTCAATATAGTGATTTAAATGTAAATTTAACGGAAACTGATCGAAACAGTCGAATCAGCTTACGATGTATATCCCATTGTGTTCGGAATGGGGGTGAAACGCTATGGACGACAGGCGGTGGGTCCCGTTTCGAGTCCGAAATTTTAAGTTGCCTTTTTGGAGAATAAAATAAAATGATTTAATTAAATAAATATATATATTATAAAACCCCGTACTCCCCCTTTTTTTTCTCCAATCAGAAAAAGAAATTGAAAATTAAAAACCGATCCTCCTTTTCACCGTTGACCCCGTCGCTCCCCCTATCTCCACCGCGCCTCCGCCGGAGGGCCCCACCTCGCGTCGCCCGCCACCTCCACCCCTCTCGCTCCCTTCTCGCTTCTCTTCTGTTGAGACCCGAACCCCCCCCCCCCCATCGCGATTCTCCCTCCTCTTCCAATTAAGCCGCCGCCGCACCCACATCCACCCTCAGGCGAACCTCCGACCACCGCATCCGCCTGCTCGTCCACCGCCACCCTGTTTCACCGCCAAACCACCATGTCCCGACCCTCCAATCACGAATGAACAACCCCTCCCAATAGAAGAAAAACCCTGTAAGTTTTTAACTATATTTTATTTTGTTTTATTTAAAGCTTTCAGTTTTATCCATTTTTAACTTAAAATAATTAGTTTTAAAAAATCGGCTTTTTATATATGGAAGAAAATTATTTCAAAAACTCATATTTTAAATAGAAATAAAGGTGTTAATAAATTATGATTTTGATTTATATGTCGGATTATAACTTTGACGATGAAAAGATTAAAACTTTGATGTAAAAGATTATAGTTTTGACAATTAATGGAATGTGATTTTTATCATATATAAAGATTGGACTTTTAAATATAGAAAGAACGGATTTTAATATAGGAAAACAAAGGATAAAAATACAATTTTTATTCAAGTAGCAAGATAAAAATGTGTGATTTTTATATATTGAATTGCGAACTAAAAATATGATTTTTATATATTGAACTTCGATATAAAAATGGGATTTTTATATATTGAACTTCGATATAAAAATAGGATTTTTATATATTGAACTTCGATAGAAAAATAGGATTTTTATATATTGAACTTCGATAGAAAAATAGGATTTTTATATATTGAACTTCGATAGAAAAATAGGATTTTTATATATTGAACTTCGATAGAAAAATAGGATTTTTATATATTGAATAGCGAAGTAAAAATTCGATTTTTATATATTGAATAGCGAAGTAAAAATTCAATTTTTATATATTGAATAGCGAAGTAAAAATTCGATTTTTATATATTGAATAGCGAAGTAAAAATTCGATTTTTACATAAGTAGTGAAAGCGGACAACGAAGATGACGAAGATGCGATAGCAATAAAGATTTCTATCAATGGAGTGCCGTGGAGCTAGGATAGCTATATGTGAGAATTTCTCACCTTTCAATTTAATTTTTCTAGTTATATATATATACTAGGATGCAGACGGTGCTTAGTAGCACCCGACACAATCGTCCACAGACCATGGACTTGTTTGTTTGGTTGCATAGATTAGTTGAATTATTTGTTTGAATTGAATTGTTTGGTGAGATGAAATTGATTTGATAGATGTGTGAATGGCGTGGGCCTTCACTAGACCGGGGATAAGGCTAGGCCCTGTCCCGTTTCTAGTATCGTGCCGTTATGCCGCCGAAATTTTCTAAAATATGTTAGAAAAATAAAAATATCATTTTATTGAATAAATAAATTGAATAGAAATTCATAGGTTGAAATAAAATGTTTTATCGTTAAAAATATAATTTTTAACGTGAATATGAAAATAGTGAAGTGAACAAAATAAAATATTCATTTGCAAACCGGACGGTTTGTTTATGTACACCTATTTGAATGACATTGATTGGGACGATAAATTTTACACATCGCCCAACTGCACGAATAAAATCTGTGTTTGGTTGTTTGAAACCCCACACGGGTGTTGGGATGAAATTTGAAGTTCACTCATCCTGATTGATTAAATATGTCGATCGATTGATTGACAGGCTGTTATAAGCGTTAGATATCTTTATTTGATGCTTATACAGTGTAGTGCACTTTGGTTGATGGTTGATCATTTTTCAATGTTATTATATACATGTGTTGTGTGAAAATCCATATAATTAATTTTATATGGTAATTGATTGGGCCTCATTCCAGTTTAGAAATGGAAATATTTGAAATAGAAATATTTGAAATAGAATATTTGAAAATAGAAATTTATGAAGTCGTGTTGATTAGTTTGACGCCATTTTGACGTGAACGGTATTTATATCGATTTTAAACGATTTCGAAATGAATTGAATTTAAAACGAATTCAAAGTGAATTGAAAACGATTTCGAAATGAATTGAATTGAAAACGAATTCAAAGTGAATTGAAAACGAATTCAAAGTGAATTGAAAATGATTTCGAAATGAAGTGAATTGAAAACGATTTCGAAATGAATTGAATTGAAAACGATTTCGAAATGAATTGAATTGAAAACGAATTCAAATTGAATTGAAATTTGGATTGAATAGAAATGAATTTTAAAACGAATTTATAAAGAAGAATTCAATTTTGATTTGAATTGAAAAGGGAGTTGAAAATGTTTTTGAAACGAATTCAAAACTATTTATATAATTCGTTTTAAATAGAAATCGATGAAGTATATATTATATATATAATATAATGGCCTGAATAGAACGCGCCGCGCCGCGGCAGTTCGTGAATTTCGACCATTTATTTCAAACGGACATTACGGGAGATCCGACCGTCGGATTCTCCTAAAACCGGAACCGTTGGGTTCGTATCGAAAAGAGCTTTCTAACGAATATTGGAAATTAGAAATCTAAAGGTTGGATTTGGAATTATGTCCAAATCAAATTTGAAAAAGGTCGCTATAAGTGCAGTTCGATGGCCATTGATGGAAATCGACTGTACAGGCCTTGATAAAATTATTAAAAATAGTAATAATTTGTGTAAAATCATAAGAAATGATTTGTGAAGATTTGGGATGAAAAACTCCATATTTGAAAACATAAAAATAGATTTTTATCGAAATGAACTAGTTTTGAACTAGAATTATAATTCTATTTATTTTTAAATAAATAAATTGAATTTGAAAAGGGTTTTGAAAATAACCAAAATTTCCGATGATTGCATTGGAGTGGATTTGAATCGAAATTGTCTTCGGAATATTTCGATGTTGGAATTCGTGATTATACAGATGTTGTTATGGAAATTTGAAAGATATATATTTATATCGTTATTTCCAATACGACATTTGTTAGTCGTAGAATTTGATATTGAATATAAGCCGATATATTTTCTATTCAGAGCCTTGTATTGAATATCAAATGTGATTTGGGTTTGTCGTGAATGGTGTCTTCACTAACACTGTTCTTGAACCCAGTTGTGAAAAGATTAAATCTTTTTATTTAGATTTAATGAAGTGTACCAATTGAATAATATTTAATTGGAATTGAAGTGATATTGATTTTTGGGTTTATCGTGAACAGTGTTTTAAATAACACTCGTTCTTTAACCCAATAATTAATGGAATGTGATTTTGGGTTTATCGTGAACCGTGTTTTAAATGACACTGATTCTTTAACCCAGCCGAAGATTAAAACTAAGTGGAGTTTTAATGATTCTTTAATTAGATTGAAATGATCGAAAATGGGGTATCACCAGTTTTGCTCCAGGCGATGGTTAAATCTTTAATTAGATTTGGACGTGAAATGGTAAATGAATTTACCGATAACACTGTGGTGTTAGATATGAAGTACTACCAGTTTTACTTCATGGGATGAATAGGTTGGGATTGGGAAATAAAATAAATGATTACTTCGGTGTGGTTCGCTAATCCCGACTAGTTTGAATTGATATTCAAAGGATATTAAAGAATAAATTTAAAGAATTTATCTTGGATAAAATTAATGGGAACTTTTCCCAAAGTATAGGAATATTTGAATAAAAGAATATTCTGAATTGGAATGAGGCGTATGTTGTGTTTGTGTAACACTTTTATAATATATACGCGAGTTATTCAGAAAGACCGGGTTTATCCCATTCTGAATAACTGATTCGACGTGGTGTCGAAGATGAAGACGGTGGTCGAAGACCGGAAGTCTTCACGTCGTTTGGGTGATAACTGATGATCTTGATTGGGCTGTACACCCAAGAAGATGGAAACAGTTGGTGATCGTCCAGACGTACTTGGAGATCGATGGATATGCGGGGTACTAGGTGCCTCCGGTTTCGTTCAGACCCAGAACGGACTTGTAAATGGACTGTGTGTCTGACATTGGATTTTAGTCTGTGTGATTGATTTCTATTAAATATATATCTGTTTGGCGGCGGAGAATTTATTCTCTTGCTTAACGCCCTTCTCTGAGACGTACGAGCTCAGGGGTTATATTTTGATGGATATCAAACGCATGGAGTGAATTGCCTGTGTGGCACGCCTAAGTGGCAATTGATCAAGGCTTCTGTTGAAAAGCAAAGTCTTGTGGTGATGATCAAAGCACAGCCTGTGTGGCATAGCTTTGTGTAACGTGAATTCACGAGTTTCACACCCGGTATGAACCAAAAACGGGAGACGGACCTCAGGGAGGACTTGCGTTTCTTTCTAGCTAGAAGTGGCGTCAGTGGTTTTACACGCCCTGACGAGTTTGACTTATGTGGTTGTGGCTGTTGCGAGGCGCCTCGGTTATATCGGTTTCGGCTGATGCATTCTGGTCGGCTGACGGACCAGACTTACACCCCATAGGGTGGGGAGACGTAGTGTTCAGGCATAATAATCCACATCGGTGGACCGACCCTGTCGCTCCATGGGGCAGTTGCGGCTGTTCCTGAGACACGGGCTAGAGCGTCTCGAATCGGTTGAGGACTATCTTTTGCCTCGGTTCATAGATGGAAATCCAATTTCCAAATACGTGACATTTGCGGTTTTATTTGTAAACCTATATATGGCGACATAGTGGCATGGGACGCTCATGCCGCCTATGATTGATACTTATGATTTGAAGTTGTTTTATACACTATGCACTTATAATAGTATCAAACGATTTGTTTTAACCGTATCAAGCATTCTTTGGCTGTTATAAGGGAAAACCCTATCCTCGGCTGCGTTGCATTGTGTGATGGGACCTGGGTCTTATAACAGCTTCATTTTTCTTTATTTAGCATTGCGCTGTTTGTTTTATGCACTGGGATTCTTGGGAGGAAATCCGTTCCGTGTTATACGGCGTGGTCCCTTGATTTACCTAGCTTTAAAAATAAAGATTAACTGTTTTAGTTCTCACACCTGTCCCATGACTGACCTGGAGTTTATTGTTTTAACCTAAACTCTGGGTGCCCCTATTTTGACACGGGCAGCTAGTAGTTTTGGTTTTGCAGATTTATATTCACAGGATCCTGGTTTACAGCTGGAACGATATCCGGAAAGATTTGTATCCGTATATCTCTTCTAGTTGTGTATTGTATTATTTTCCGCTGCGATGTATTTAAATGTAATTTAAATCTCTGATATTTCTGTGTAATATTCATTTATACTCTGTATATTCTTGTAATATGATGCATTGTTGTAATATACATTGAAATGTTCTTCTGTATGCGTTCTGTTTTGTCGTGTTCTCAAACGATAGGGTGTTTCGAACGGTCTGGGTCGGTTTAGCGACTGGTTCGGACCGAGCGAAATTCCTTGCCGTCACATTTCCTCCGTTCCTTAACTAGCACCCTCACAAAATTGGCAAGATGCCTAGGATAGACAATAGCCTAGTCATAAACGATAATAGGGAAAAATAATGGGAATATAACTAAAATGATCATCTTGGCATAAACATAAACTTGTATGACAAAAGGTGAACATACATACTAGCATGGACATAAAATTGTCGTCATAACAAGGTGGACATAAAACTGATAAACTATGATGTCATAATATCTAAATTAGCAATTTAGGCGTCCAATTGGTTTAGATCTAACATGATTATATAAGGTGATAATTTAGATCACATAAAATAGATCTAATCATGTTAACATAAGGTGACAATTTAGAGCACATAAAATAGATCTAACATGTTAACATAAGGTGATAATTTTGATCACATAAAATAGATCTAACATGAATCATAAGGTGACAATTTTAGATCACATAGAATAGATCTAGTATGAATCATAAGGTGACAATTTTAGATCACATAGAATGGATCTAACATGAATCATAAGGTGACAATTTAGATCACATAGAATAGATTTAACATGAATCATAAGGTGACAATTTTAGATCACATAGAATGGATCTAACATGAATCATAAGGTGACAATTTTATATCACATAGAATAGATCCAACATGAATCATTAGGTGACAATTTTAGATCACATAGAATGGATCTAACATGAATCATATAGTGACAATTTAGATCACATAGAATGGATCTAACATGAATCATAAGGCGACAATTTAGATCACATAGAATAGATCTAACATGAATCATTAGGTGACAATTTTAGATCACATAGAATAGATCTAACATGAATCGTAAGGTGACAATTTAGATCACATAGAATAGATCTAACATGAATCATAAGGTGACAATTTTAGATGACATTGAACAGATCTAACATGAATCAAAAGGTGGAAATTTTAGATCACATAGAATAGATCTAACACGAATCATAAGGTAACAATTTACATCACATAGAATAGATCTAACAATAACATAGATCCAAGGTTTGCAACATATCCAAATCACAGTCTTTCATAATTCACTATTATTTATCTAAACCTAAAAGCAACTAGAACTCACTGTGATTGGATTGCTAAGATGATAGAAAATGTGCTGAGTCTATGCTTGAATCTCAGAATTTGATATGCTTTAGAAGAAGATGAGAGACCCTAGTTTAGTTCAGTATCCGACATAGTTTAGCCGCCATGATTTCTAATGATGAAATATGTGAAATGGTCATATATTTATAACTGCAGAACCATCTGGAACCGACTGCCACATAAGCCCTAGGGTAAATCAGGTCGCGGGCCGCCTCCCACTTGGGAAAAGGCCCAAATACCAAACATATATATTCTGGGCGCACTTTACAGGTGCTCCAATGTAAAAATACATGGGCGCACTTGTCAAGTGCGTTGGAAATTTCTTCTTTTTCTGCCAAACTTCTATCGTCCATAACTTCTTCATACGTTATCCGTTTTACGCAAACCAGGTGGCTATCTTGACCAGAATTTCGAAAGGACATAATGGTGCAGTCCTTTCCCCTAATTTTGAATATTAAATTAATTATTATTTAATTTATCCACTATAATGTTGTTAAAATTTCGTAGTGTTACAGAATCTTTCCCTTATAATAGCCAAACATGCTTGGTACGTTTAAAACAAATCATTTTATACTATTATAAGTGTATAGTGTATAAAACAACTTCAAATATAAATGTATCAATCATAGATGGCATAGTACCCCATCCTACTATATTGCCATACTAGTTCTATAACTAAAACCGAAAAGTCCAATATTGGAAATTGGATTCCATCCATGAGTCGAGGCAAGGGATGTACTCCTCGCCGGCTTTGAGACACTCTAGCAAATGTCTCAGGGTCCCTCGCAATGAACCCTTGGATCCTCCAAGGCCGGTCCACCCTTACGTTTGAGGATTTGTTATTTCTGAACAAACGTTTTGCGGTCCTATAGGACCTATCCATCGTCTCCGTAGTAATCAATATATCTGAGGCACCTCGCAATCCATCATCCACATAGGTAAAAATTAATAAATATCTAGACTCTATACCATGATACCACCCATAGCTAGAAGTAAACATCGTGCACTCCTTGGGTCGCTTATCCCGTTTTTGATTCATACCGAGGTGTGAGGCTCGCGAATTAAAGCTATACACAAAGCTATGCTATTTAAATCCGTGCTTTGATCATCAACCACAAGACATTGCTTTTCAACAAAAGCCTTGATCATTTGCATCTCAGCATGCCACACTGACAATTCATGCCATGCGACTGATGTCTACCAATATATAACCTCTAAGCTCATATGTCTCAAAGAAGGGTGTTAAGCAAGAGAATAAATTTTTCGCCACCAAACAGATGTATATTTAATAGAAATCAATCAGTACAGAATAAAATTCAATGTCAGACACACATCCATTTACTAGTCTATTCTGGGTTTCAATGAAACTGGAGGCACCTTATTCCTCATCCCATATGTCCAATACAGGAGAGAGGTCCTCGCATATCCGGTCGATTTCTAAGATCTTCTGGACGATCGCCACTTATTACCCTGTCTTGGGTGTACAACCCAATCAAGACATCAGTAATCGTCCAAACGATGTAAAGAACTCCGGCCTTCAACCACCGTCTTGATTGTCAACTTATCGTCGAATCAATTATTCAGAATGGGTATAAACTCTGCCTTTTCGAATAATTCATGTATCTTATAATCAAATACTATAAAAACACAATATACGCCTCAATCCAATCCAAAATATTATTTTATTCAAATAATCATATCCTTTGGGAAAGGTTACTATTAATTTTATCAAGGATAAGTTCTTTAAATTTATTCTTTAATATTCCTTTGGATATCGATTCAAACCAAATTAAGGTTTATCCAAGCTAGTCGGGATTAGTTCACCTTACCGAAGTAATCATTTGTTTTATTTCCCAATCCCAACCTATTTAACCCATGGAGCAAAACGGGTAATACTCCATATCTAACACAACGGTGTCATCGGTAAAATTAATTACCATTCCACGTTTAAATCTAATTAAAGATTTAACTATCGCCTGGAGTAAAACTGGTGGTACTCCATTCTTGATCGTTTTCCAAATTCGATAATTTAAATTATCACATTCACACTTCAATCTAATTAAATATTCATTAAAACTCCACTTAGTTTTAATCTTCCAACAACCATTATTAATGATTATTTAACTTTAGGAAATCAAACATGCCACATCGGCAATCTACACCGGACCCCTGATTTCTGCGATATATAACCTCTAAGCTCGTACATCTCAGAGAAGGGTGTAAAGCAAGAGAATAAATTCTCTGCTACCAAAAAGATATATATTTAGCAGAGATCAATAATGCAGTTTTAAATACAATGTTAGACATGAAATCGTCTTTAAATGGGTTAAAGAATCAATGTCATTTAAAACACAGTTCACGATAAACCAAAAATCACATTCCATTAATTATGGAATCTTCACGAAAAAACAGATCAATATATAATCGATATCAATTTCCGTGTCCGACTAATAATATAAATGGTATAACGACAAAGCCTTTTAAATTCTATATATATTAACAGTCTTCCTCCACAAAAGCTCACTTCAACTATTACCAAATCAAATTCCATTCAATCCAAATTTATTTTATTAAATTGGAAAGCTTTACTTTGGGAAATTTCCATTAAATATTAATAAAAAGATTTATAAATTCCAAATCACATTTCACAGTTAATCGAGCTAAAGAACGAGTGTCATTAAAGCACGGTTCACAATAAACCCAATTCACATTCCATTTTATTCCAATTACTAAATATAATTGGAAACTATAATAATCTTAATTAAAAGATTTATTTTTTTCGCACGGGGTTTAAGAACAGTGTTATTTAAGACACCATTCATGACAAACCCAAATCCAATTTGACATTAAATATAAGGCTTTGGATAGAAATTATATCGGCTTATATTCAATATCAAATTCTGAAACCAACACATATTGTATGGGGAATAACGATATATATATATATATATCTTCCAAATTCCTCCACACTATCCATATAATCACGAATTTCAATATCGAAATATCCCGAAGATGATTTCTATTTGAATCCATTCCAATTTATAGATTGGAAATTTCTGGTTATATTAAAACCCTTTATAAATCAGATTTATTTATTTAAAAATTATTGGATTATCTTTCTAGTTAATAAGTAGTTAATTTTGATAAAAATATAATTTTATCTTTACAAACGTGGAATTTTTCATCCAAATTCTTTCCAAATCATTTATCATGATTTGACACAAATTATTAATACTTTTAATAATTTTATTAAGGCCCTTTCAGTTGATTTCCACAAACGGTCATCGAACTGCATTTACAGCGACCTTTCCCAAATTTGATTTGGACATAATTCCAAATCCAACTGTTAGACTTCAAATCTCTTATATTTGTTGGAAATCTCTTTTCGACTCGAACCCAATGGTTCCAGTTTTAGGAGTATCCGACTGTCGTCAATTCAAAGTCAATGGTCGAAATTCGCGAATGATCGCAGCGCGGCGCGTTCTATTTAGGCCATTAAATATATATGATATTTAATATGTATTTTTTCGATTTCCATTTAAAACATATTTTATAAATCGTTTACAAATTCGTTTTAAAATGATTCCCACTTCCATTTCAATTTTAAATCGTAATTGAATACTCCCTACCATTATAATATTTAAATGATAATATTTTTTAAATATAAAAATTTTAAATCATTTCCTTTTAGATATTCACTTTAATAATTAATAAAATCGATATAAATATCGTTTGCGTTAAAATGGCACAAATCTAATCAACACGACTTCACATATTCAATATTTTCATGTCCATCCCAAATCAGACATTAAAATCATATTTTATCCTTTACGGAATATTATTTTAAAATATTCATTCTTTTAGAATTGGAATCAGACCCAATAAATTACCATATAATTTTATTTGTATGGATCTCATACATCACATGTACACAACAATAATGATACACAATCAACCATCATCCAGAGTGCATTACACAACTGCATAAGCATTAAATGTAAATTATTAACGCTTACAATAGTCTGTCAACCAATCGATTGACATACAACTAAACAATTGGGATTAGTGTACTCAAATATCATCCCAATACCCATGTGGGGTTTCAACCAACAAATACTGAATATTATTTGTGCGGTTGGGCGATGTGTAAAATTTATCATCCCAATCAATATCAGATAAATCGGTGTACATCAACAAATCGTCCGACTTGTAAATGAATATTTATTTTCATTTCAAAAGAATTTTATGCCCTTCACATGTACGTTAATAATTATATTTTTGATGATAAAATGTTTATTTCAATACATGACTATTTTATATAGGTCATACACTCAATAAAAATAATATTTTTATTGTTAACTTTTTATTCAACACAAGAATATTTTATACAGTTCACATACACATTAAAAATTATATTTTTAATGTACAAATATTTATTTCAGAAAATTTCAACATTATAATGGCGCGACATTAGAACTGGAGTAATGTCTAGCATTACCCCTCTCCTGATACTGGCTCGCGCCATAAACAATAATCAATCCAAACAACAAAACCCTAAATCAATCAATAACCACAATACAGTCAATTTTCCACAATACAATTCAAACAAACAACCATGGTTTGTACAATAAATAGTATCGGGGGATTCTAAGCCTCGTCTGCATCCTAGTATATATCTAACTGTAAAATAATTAGAGTGATAAGAAGTTCTCACCAATGGTTTCCACTCTATGACAACTCGAATTCCAACAGATAGATTTTTTTTCAAAAACTCCAATTTATCAAAACTCGGATTTCATTGCTCTGGTATCCTGCTGAAAAGATAGAGACATAAAATATGTCAGAGCCTAGAAAATATCTCACAGCAAAATGGATAAAATATAGCACAATGAAAATATAGCCTTATCGTATTAATAATACTGCCTAACCAGTATCCAAGGCTATCCTGTCCCTGCTACAAATCTAACCTGCGAGTAAGTTATGAGGAGGGGGTCAGAACACAAGTTCAAGTGACTAGGTTTAAACCATACACTTAAGATAATCCTACATATATCTTTCAATCATGTTTTCTTATTTATTAGGTTACTTGAGTTAACAATACTCAAGGCTTACACACACGTCGCACCCATTTACTTCCCAGCGGATTAACCTAATACAGTATATGTTTAGCTACCCTAATATTAAGGTACACCCCAAGGTACCCCACTCGCATGGTCTCCAGCGTCACACCATCGGAATATAAGAAGTCCCTCATCCTACGTCGTAGTGACGTACAGATAACAATATTACATTCCGCACATATCTATCATTACTATGCTACGTAATCATATTGTCTGTCACCTTTGTTTGAATCAGACTCCATACCGAAGTAATACCCTCAAGTTTATGGTACACCACCCTGACCATATATGCATGTATCTAGACCGTCCCTTGTATGTACTATTAATTGTAGCTCGGTGCCTTAATCACACGTCCTCTAATGTGCACCGAGTTCCGTGGCAGGGCGATACAAGAAACACGAAACTCGGTCGGGAGATTTTCTATATATGCATAGGCCCGTCTTTAAAGAACCTCTATATACAGATATACCTAAGGTCTGTTTTCATGGTGGCTATGGCCCCACCTCGGCCCCTCCCTCAACTAGTAAAGACTATAAGAGCTAAGCGACTGCCCCTACGCAAATAATCTAAACATCCATTTGGCGTCTCCCCTCAACCCCTTACCCCGATAGTGAAGGGTGAAATGATATCTTGGGTTTAGCTCTAGTCTTTTTGCATCCCACTGGCTGCCAATGACGGGTGTCCGACGGTCTACTATCCTTATTGGTCGTGACCCACTGCTTCCTTATGAGGCAACTACCGAACCACCCTGGTATCACCATGTCACAACATTCTGACTGCATAGCTACATCTACAGTTAAGGCCCACCCACCTAATAGTTAGGCGCAGATCCAACCTCTGCGAGCACAGCCTAAGACATCTATCACCGCACAGAGGACTATTGGGAGCACCTTACGTACCTCAAGAAGCCACATGCTTCCCCTTCCCGTCCTTTGGAGCCGTCTGAACAATCAGATGAATGTGCGCTCCCCGCGTGCCTTATAAGACCTCGATGATCTACCCCATTTGGTTATTCACCCTTAACTATACGGACAACGGACTGGTCTAAGCGCCTTACTTTAGCATGTTATTAGACCCTATGTCTAAACTTTCTTCTATGTGCTTGTCTCACCTCATCAGATTTCCAGTTAACTTGGTTATTCCAATTCATGTTGAATTCTTATTCAAATTACCAAGTTTCTCTTGCTTATTAATTTCAGTCATACAACTTGATCCATTTAAGTTTATTAATATGCCCACAACATGTTATTCTCCAGATTGTGGCCCAAGGTCTGTAATCCATAACACCTTTTTATCTTCTTGTTGATTTCATCATTATAATAACATGTTTTACTTAATATGTAATTAACTATATCCAATTCATATGTTTTCTAATTAACATGTCACCTGCCATTTACGATTAAATATAACTTATTTCATTTCATAAGTTTTCCTCATTCTTTCTCATTTAATCGTAATTCCATTTTACATTCTCAATACAACTTATCGTTGTTTACTTATTAAATTAGTTCTGTTAACTAAGTCCCATTAATAAGTTTCTCTACCCATTTATTATAACCTATGTTATAATTTCCTCTTGTTCGTAAGACAAGTGTAAACATTCCTACCAACGGGTTTCAGACTCCCAAGCTTACAGATTACTTAATTTATAATTAAGTACAATATATTTTCCCCCTTTTCTTAACTAATTTCAAGTTTTCACCTTTATCGATTACATAATTTATAATTAAGTGTCCCTTAACTCAATTCACCAGTCATACCATTCCCTTACTAATTTATTATAACCTAAATTATAATATTCAATTGTCCCTAGGGAAAGTCTACCTATTATACAACATGTTATTTATTTATAATAGGTTATTATCATTCCCCTTTTAAACCATTTACCGAAACCATTATTCTTCATTCACTGTAATATACATTCCTTATTGTATTAAGGAAAACACTTCAAGCGTCTTATCAGTTTGGCAGAAGGAATCAATGATTTACTTTCATAATGTATTCCCATCTAAATCTGTGATAGCTAGTAATTTCTTTACTTTTCTTCATTTACTATGGCTTACTTGCAACAACGTTTTTAGAAATAGGTCATTTAGTGAAATACATCACTTTTCCTTCCTATCACACTAACTCAGTTCATTATGTCCCTTCCTTTCTTATTTTACTGAGTTAGAAATTTAATTACCATAATTGCCATTTATTCATATCTTGTTATATACATATATTTATGTATATGTAAGCACTATACCTCTCATATTAAGCCCACATTTGTGGATGCTGGATTTTTCGGGCGGGTCCGGGCAGCCTTCTACCACAAGTTGACTTAACCTTGTGTCTTTGTAGTGACCCGCATTTTTTAGCTTTTGAACAATTTATTTATTTAATTATTAAATATCGATTTATCGATATCGAGAACGTGAATTAAATAATATTGAATATTTAATTAATAATTATAATATAATAAAATATATTATAGTGTCGAAATAGTCAGAAATAGTGAAATTCACAATATCGTGTGAATTGAATAGCATACGAGATTTGGTGGAGTTTCGATTCGAAATATAATAACGATTATATTGAATCGACGACAGTTGAACGTATAGTTTATAATATATTTATAAAACGAGCTCGAAATGGCGCGACAGTTCGCTATTTGGTGTTTCAAACTTCAACTGAATGTACATGATTCGTTTTAAGCCGGATTTCTGTGAAACAAGAAACGTGTGGAGCTGGTGGAGTATATCTTTCTAGTGGAAGAGAAAAATCGGGATTTCGTCGTATAGATTTTTAGTTACGTCCAAATCAAATTCTGGAAAAGTCGCTATGGATTTCCTTTATAATTTGCGACGCTTTATATACGTTATAAATCGATTTTTCGATACGAACTGAATATCGGGATAATCTGGAGTCTGGAAATCAGGTCATAAAATCTGAGGTGATATTCTGGAGCCAGACGACATCGTATATGGATATATACGATAATATAAATTTATTTATATTTAATTTAATAATATTTAAATATATTTATATATTCAAATGGGTCATCCAAAGCTGTAAAAATAGCCACTTTTGCATACGAAGTCGGAATTCGACGAAATCAGTTTTGTTGGATCCGCAATATCAAATAGTTGTTAAATTCCAAGTTTGGTGATTTTTAGAGTCACTGTGTGGCCGCACGGATTTTTAGAGTGAAAAACAGTCAATATTTCGATGGTTAAAAATACGCTGTGTGAGCATACAAAGTCGGAATTCGACGAAACCAGTTTCGTTGGGACCGTAATGTCGAACTCTAGCTACATGTCCAGTTTCGTGATTTTTGGGTATCGTATGTACTCACGAGGATTTTTAGAAAACTAAATGGATATATAAAAGAGAATATTCCGAGAATATTCTTTCTATAAAAATATCTACACTATAAAAGCACTCAACTAACTTCCTTAAGACCTAAACCAAAGCTCAGAAAACCGGCTGTCGTTTCCATTTCCTTTTTCCTCTATCTCAACTTGAAAACAATCCTTCAAAATTCAAGAAGAAATATAAATCAAATCATATAAATCCTTTACTATACATATTTGGATTCTATGTGTGCTTCTCGTCAGTCTGGTATGAGTATTGTCAAGCTCGAACGAGATATATGGGATCGACCTTTTCCAGCGTGTTCTCAATGATGCTAGGGTTGTGATTCTTGGGTAATTAAGGTTGAATTTCGAATAGTAGTTGTCGTAGTTGGGTTCGGGAGATCAATCCGCATGTGTATGTGGAGTTTGGTTTGATTTGGGGTCAAATTAGTTCGTTACCTTTACTGTAGGAGACGGGGAAGTTGTACGCTCGGATTTCCATTGAGGGCGGCGAGTTGGAGGTTATGGGTGTATGACGGGAGAGGGTTGGATGAGGAAGAGAACGGTGGTAGTTTTGTGTTGATCGGTGGTGTGTGGGAGGAGCAGTTGGGGATGAATGGGGCGGAAATGGCTGTGTGATGGAGTGGAGGTCCACGGCTTTGATGGGGAAGAAAGGGATTAAACGGGTAGGCTTTGGTGGAGTGGGCCGACTTCGAAAAGGTTAAGGCCCGAGTTGGATTTACTTAAGTTATTTTCTATATAAATGTATTTAAACTTGTAAAAGCAATAACTCTCTCGTACGATATCAGATTGACGAACCGTAAGTTGCGTTAGGATCGTTTGGACGGGAGCAACACAATGGGACTGACCGCGAGTCAATCCGAGTCCGTTACAATTTATAGCAAAATAAATCGGCTGAATCAAGCGATGGTTATCGTCATTGACGATGATCGTCAAAATGTGAGTAGAAACTCACTAACTCTCCTCAATTTATATTTTAATATAAATTGTATTTTATTTCTGTATTTGACTGCTAGTTATGTACTGTTAATTTGGACTGTTAAGTTGTATTGTTAAATTGGACTGTAGATTGGACTGTTAAATAATTTATTGAAAACAGTATGGATATATATATATATATATATATATATATATATATATATATATATATATATATATATATATATATCTACACACACACACACACATATATATATATCGTTATTAAACGGTGATTTTGTTATCAGTGTATTTCATTAGAAATGCAAGTGATGTTATATACGTTGTTTAACATCGGTGGATGCAGGGAAACAGGTTGGAGGAATCCGACTGGATTCCTCAACTTTGATTTTACTGTTATTTGTATATTGTGATATATACTGTGATATATAATTTGTTGTTTGATTGTATATGTTTGGATGATATTGATCATTGACAGTTGGTTGTTTAAAAACAAATAGAAAACACTAAAAATGTAGAAAAGGGGATTTTCAATATTTATATTGAAAATGAATATATTTATAAAATCGAAGGATTTTATAAAAGGATATTTATTTAGAAATAAATAAATAAAACAAAGGAATGTTTATTTAGATTAAATAAATAGAATAAAGGATATTTAATTAGGAATTAAATAATTAGAGTTATAAAGGAAAATCTATTTAGGAAAATAAATAGATTATACAAAAGGAAATCTATTTAGGAAATAAATAGAAGTTAAAATAAATAGAAATAAAAGAAAAGTTAGTTAGTCGGATATAAATATTCGAATCAAGTTAGTTAAGTGGTCAAACCAAGCTAGTCGAACCAAACTAGTCAAGCTAGTCGAACCCAACCGAGTCGAAATGGTCGAGTCGAACCAAATCGAGCCAAATGGTCGAGTCGAACCAATCAAGTCAAGCTGGTCAAGTTAGTCGAACCTGGTCAGTACAACCAAGCTGGTCAAGTTAGTCGAACCTGGTCAGTCGAGTCGAGTAAATCAAACTTAGTTAATCGAAAGTAGTTTATCGATTTAGTTAATCGATAGGAGTTAATTGATTTAGTCAATCGAGATGAGTTAGTCGGTTTTAATGAATCGAGAGGAGTTAGTCGAATATGGTATTCGAACCAAATGGTCAAACCAAGTGGTCGAACCAAGTAGTCAAGCCCAGTGGTCAAACCAAATGGGTCAGGTTAGCCAAACATGGTCAGTCAAACCAAATGGGTCAGGTTAGCCAAACATGGTCAGTCAAACCAAATGGGTCAGGTTAGCCAAACCTGGTCGGTCAAACCAAATGGGTCAGGTTAGTCAAACCTGGTCGGTCGAACCAAGTTAGTCGAGTTAAGTTAGTCGAGCCTAGTTAATCGAATCGAATTGGTCGAACCAAGTAAGTCGAGTTAGTCGAGTCAAGTTAAGTTAGTCGAGTTAAGTTCGTCGAGTTAAAGTTATCGATGTTAGTTTCATCGAAAGGAGTTATCGATGTTAGTTTCATCGAAAGGAGTTATCGATGTTAGTTCATCGAAAGGAGTTATCGATGTTAGTTCATCGAAAGGAGTTATCGATGTTAGTTTCATCGAAAGGAGTTATCAATGTTAGTTCATCGAAGGGGGTTATCGATTATAATTTAAATCGAAGTGAGATTTTCAAATATGGGATATTTGAAAAGAAGAGTTATCGAATATTAGTTATTCGAAGAGAGATTATCGAATATCGTTTATTCGAGAAGGAGTTAATCGAATATAGGTTATTCGAAGAAGAGTTAATCAAATAGAGATTTATCGAAGAGAGTTAATCGACAAATTCGATTATATCGAATCCGGGAAAGTACTTATACTTTCCAGTGTTTAAATAGAGATTTATTTATTTATAAATAATTAAGTGTTAGGTTAATTATTCACTAATAGGAATAGAAGTTATAATTAAAGTTAGATAATTCGAAAGTAGGGATTATAACGTTATCATTATAACCAATGTTTTAAATATAGAAGTGGACTAGTAAAATTGAATCCGAGAAAGGCGTAAAGAATTTGTTAAAGATTAAAAGATAAACTTTGACCATTTCGAAGTTATAACGTTGTTCAGTTAAGGTCTGAGAGGTAATTATACCCCAACTTGAGTGACTTCCTTCTTAACTAAGAAATGGTATGGTTTGATCGTAAAGGAGTTTTGGAAATGTTTTCCAAACGAGAATCAGAAATGTTTTCTGATAAAAGAAAATAAGAATTTAGAATATAGGGAAACAGGAGATAAGTAAATAAATGAACTAAAGAGATTAATGTTAAATGATGTTTGTTCGATATAATTTCCATCTGGGAATAATATCGTTGTTTGCACACTTGTTTTTCTTTGATGGTTAAATCACAGACTATCGAAGTTTTGACCATTTTAACGTTGTTAATATGGAGAGACCGGTTGGATTATTATCCAAAGAACTACTCTGTATTGGCATAAGCGTTGCGAATCATATATGCCAAAGATAATTGAAGACGGAGTAAAATGCAAGGGCTATCCTGTTTACAGAATAGTGCCTTCGGTTTGTCCAGTCCCAGGACAACTTGAATGGACGAAGGTCTGACAGAGTATATCCAATGGATTGCGTAAGTTGATCTGTTCAAACGTATTCGCGTTTGGTGGCGGAGGAATTCGTTTCTCTTAGCTGTATACCCGTGTTATTAAGGATAAGTCAATTTGTGATTTGGCGGGTATGACGATGTGACATTTCTAAGTGAATGAAGATGGATGTCTGACAGAGTATTTCCAGACGATCACATACATTGATTTCTTCAACCGTACCAAGAGTGGAAGCGGAGAAGGAAACTTCTTTAGCTAACACGTAATGTACTGTTGTAGACGTCAATTAGTGATTCTGATGGATCTGACAATGTGGCATTCGAAGTGAATCTGATGTGATGATAAAGCGTAGCTTCTAGCCTCATCAACCGGTAAATGACAGAAATCGGGCAGGCAGCATGGCTAAGTCGGTCGCACCGAAGTAGGGTGTATAATCACCTATCTAGAGAATATTCATTTGTTTCTTAAATCTATCAATGCTGTCCCATATATATACGGGAACGGTTGCTGATCCCAACCGTTGGTGATGTACATTCGATACACTCAAGCGAAATGAGTGGTCGGTCATGTGTGGCTGAGTTACAAGATGTTCTTGTTGAACTCCAGTGTATCGTTCCTAGAGTACACTGATCGGAAGGTGGTTCCATACCTTGTCATAGTTGGAAATCCATTATCCAATACGTGCTTGCGATTTTGATTGTATACTATATATGTAGAACGTGAGATGAAAGCGTTTCTTCTAGTTGATATCTATTTGTACATAGACATTATTATAATATCAAAAGGTTTTTGATATAAAGATATTTTGGATTCTGATAAGGGAAAAATCCGTTCCGTTCTGCGGCGTGGTCTTATGAGATATCGTTTACTTGTTTATATACCTGTTTAAACTGTTTTACTCATACCAGTCCCATGACTGACCCGGAGTTTACTTTGTTGTTTTCCCTAAACTCTTGGATGCCTAAATTTGTACGGGCAGTCAAGTAGTCGGGATTTACAGATATACTTGAAGAGCTGGATCAGGAGGCTTCTGGATCATATAGCTATAGTTATTTCCGCTGTGTTGTAAGTGTTGTACTCTGATAAGTGCTATTGTATACGTAACTGTTATATTTCAAAGTTATGTTATATATTATATGTTATTCGTTCCGCTGTGAGGTTCGTGTTACTCTGATGTTGTGTTCTTCTTCTTCTTCTATTCTAAGTTTCTATCTTATCTATTCTCACCCTCTAATTTCTTTCAATAATTACCAGGATTTTTCGATGTTTTGGTTATCGACGTCGAGCTTACGTCGATAACCAAAGCCGCTCGAAATCCGGGTCGTTACAGTCTTAGCACCATTACATGTTTTTAATTTTTCACTTAGGCCTACCACATTAGGTTCAACATTAGTGGCTTCTGGACATGCCGGTCGGGTCCGAGCAGACTTCCGCCACTAATGCAACCTAACCTCGTGCCATAAGTGCAGTTACAATTTTTAATTGTAATCCTAGGCAAATTCATCTTCATTTATTCAATTCTATGTATATAATCATACAACCATTCTAATTCATACAGGTAAGGGCTCTGGTATATAAATGGAACAAATCAATATGTGATATAAACAGTGGAAGTTATTGCCAATATTTTAAACAATTCTATAACATATAAACATTTCCAACATTTCAATTAATCTTTTATATGAATTTTCAACCATTTATGTTTATACCAGATTGCGCCTCCAAGTTATAGTCTCAAAACATAATATATGTTATGTTCCAAAATCCCATTTCAAATTATGTCCCAAATCCCAATATATGTTGCGTGTCTTTCTACATGTAATTAACTTTATTTAAAATGACATGTAGTCCTCCAATAGTGTATCATTTACCCAATTCATAGGTTTATAAAATGGATCTATACAACAGTATTCATTTTTTTTAAACATTCAAGTAAATTTACATCTCAACATATTAACTAATTGAACATATTATCCGTTCCAGCGCAGTAATGTATTTCATCAAATTAAACCTTCCAATATGTTCATTGTGGGGAATGCCAAATGATAGAGGTACTATTATTCAAAAAGTATATTTTAAATCCACTCACCTTTCATGCTTTCCCCAAATTTTGGATCTGATCCGTTCTATCATCCATGGTTTCCCTTTTTCCCTTTAATATGATTCACAACCTAACGACCATGGATTTATTATTTCATGAAAAGAGAAGGGAAAGAGAAAGAATTTAAATAGATTGGTTTTTAGAAGTTTACCTTGCTTTCATGATTCAATAATGTTTTTATTAACGTTGATTCCCTCTTCTAGATCTGAATTCATTTTTAGAATAGATTTGAGAAGGGAGGGGGAGAGAGAGAGAGTAATGGCAGCGTTCTAGCGTAGCTATCGAATTATGAGGCTTAGGGTTAGGTCTAGGGTCTTATTTATAGGTGTAAGGAGCAAATAGGAACCTCAAATTTGCCCAAAAGCCATCTGAATCGTCAAAATATCACAAAACCCTAATCTGCCAAAATCTGCCGTAGGTGGGTAGACCCACCCTTGAGTGGGTTGACCTTGGTGTCGACCCACGCTTGAGGGTGTCGGCCCACCTGGGCGGGAAATCTACTGCCTTTTGAAAATTTGAATTTTGAAACGATTTTCGAATTTCTGGACCCATTTTTGAATTTCCGAACCTAATATATATATGTATGTATGTATTTATACTCTTCTTGTGCGTACACAAACTTCAAACCTTACTAACTTCTTCATACGGTGTCCGATTTACCCAAACTAAGAGTCGATTTTGACAAAAATTTCGAGACAGACGCAATGGCGCAGTTTGTTTTACTTAATTCTGAATATTTAATTAAGTTATTCTTATTTTACTATCTTACGTTAAAAATATGGGGTGTTACATTCTCCCACCCTTAGGAAATTTCGTCCCTGAAATTTGATAAGGGTAAAATAAATTAACCCCTCGCATAATATACATCCATCATGTGTGCATCCAATTTTTGCAAACATTGTGCACTTGTGCAAAGTGAAGTACAACATAATAATGCATGCCTAAGAGGTACCTCCTATGTGTATGCAAATTTCTCAAAAATACTTTTCAAAATATGATGCTGACATCCTAAATATACTGGTAGTTCTACATGAATGCAATATTTTGAAAATCAAAATGCTTTTTCATCCAAATTTTACCACACTCTTACTGAGTAAGAGCATAGTTCATCCAGTTTTTGCATCCATAATCCTACCAACCAACTTTATTTTTCGAATTTCAGAAAAATCTAATTTTCTAAATTCGATTTCTTATGTTACAAAAAGATGGAAATCAGAAAACTCCGCATCTTCCGTTTTCCTTTTTCAACCTTTTTCCTAACCGTACTTGGATTTTTATGTAACTATTTATAAAGGTTCCCTATTTTCCTTTCCAATCACAGCCCACATAAGAAATTTTTCTTTGTTACTGGTTTTCCTTTCATCTTATCTTGGAAATTTTTATTCTTATCCATCTTTTCTCATAATTTTCCAATTTTGTTGCTTTACTGAATTTTCTATCTCCATCTTAGTTGTACCTTTTCTCTTTTATTAGCTTATTTAATCATTTAATCTTAGTTTAAATTCAAATAAGCCTCTAGTCTTTCAACTAAAACAGGAGAACGGACACCTTACACAACTACTACCAACGGCCAAGAATCTTAGGACTATGTCCCCCTCAGACAGAAATGTCCAAACTATGGGATCCATGATAGGTTTAGGTGTTACCCTAACTACCCCACAAAATAACGGAACGATCCCAATAGAAATGCAGTATCGGGTTTTAGCCCTAACAGGATCTAAACACTTACTTTCCCGTTTTTACTATATAGTAGTCATCACTAGTCCTGGCTGTGTACCAATAAATACATAAAGCAACATTCTAGGCTTTCCAACGCTTATGCATTCTATGGGAACTCACTATTATTCCAAGATAGTTCTCGCTATTTACTTTATAGTCTCAAAACCTTTCCCGTCTTTCCTAGGCACTACTCCATACTTTTTAAAAAAAAACATGGTTTGGCCCTTTTCCTTCCAAAAATTAAAAGCATCAAAAATTTATTTTCCTCATGAAAACTTTCTTTTGCCAAACCATAAAAACATGTCATCTTAAATGAACATGTAAATCATCATTTTTTTCAAATCACAAAACTGGAGTAGATACGGATAACTATTTCTCAATCGGGTTTATGACTTGTTCTTACCTATAAGGTCAGTTCTGTCTCTTACTACAAGGTCCAAACATCCACTTTATTCTTAATTTCTATACTTGTTTTGTCCACCCAACAAAATTATCTTGTCAAAATTTATCCGAAAAGGATTGTCATAAGAATAGAGATTTAAAATCTTTCTTTTATAAAACTTATTGTTTTGAAATATAACAAGAAAACTAGTGAGCTATATATGCTCTATAATATGCACCTTTTACTGAGAGAAGTTTACTTTAAAAATCAATATGTACTTCAATATGTACTTCTTTACATACTTTGAAACTATAACTTTTAAGATTAAAATTTTAAAACACCATAAACCATTTTCCTAAAACTTTTATAATCTTAGTCCTTATAAGTTAATAATGGGGATAGACTCAAAGCGGGTTTCCAATTTTTCTAGGCTTTCCTAGACACTCCCCAAGGTCAATTTTCTCAATTATATATATTCCTAATCCATTGTGTTTTTCTCTTTTTAACCTTTTCCAATTTATAAGGTTTTACTGCCAAACCCACTAACCCAAAATACTAATCATATGGGATTCACTTTCCTACCATACAAAGTATATTGTACACTATCCACCCGAATTACCTAAGCGTATCATATTTCCATATTAATTCCTTTAGTGTACAAAACAAGTATCCCAATTCTTACCATATTACACTCTTTCTATTTAGTGGGTCTCTCTTTGGATCTAGGTATGTATATATAATATTTATATTTATAAAAATACAAATACGTTCACTCACTATTTATACAGGAATCTTAAACCCAAGCTCTGATACCAGATGTGACAATCCGAATTCCAACAGACCAATTTTTTTTCAAAAACTCCAATCTATCAAAACTCGGATTGAGTTGCTTTGGTATCCTGCAGAAAAGACAGAGACATAAAATATGTCAGATCCCAGAAAATATCTCACAGCGAAATGGATAAAATATAGCATAATCAAAATATAGCCTTACCGTATTAATAATACTTCCTAACCAATATCCAAGGCTATCCTGTTCCTGCCACAAATCAAACCGGCGAGTATTTTATGAGGAGGGGGTCAGAACATAAGTTCTGGTGATTGGATTTAAACTATACACTTTGGATAATCCTACATATACCGTTCAATCATGTTTTATTATTTATTAGGTTACTTGGGTTAACAGCACTCAAGGCTTACACACACGTCGCACCCATTTACTTCCCAGTGGATTAACCTAATACAGTATATGTGTAGCTACCCTTAATATTGAGGTACACCCCATGGTACACCACTCGCACGGTCTCCAGCGTAACACCATCGAAATATAACCAATCCCTCATCCTACGTCATTGTGACATACAGATAACAATATTACGTTCCGCATATATCTATCATTACTATGCTACGTAATCGTACTGTCTTCCACATTTATTCAAATCAGACTCCATACAGGAGTAAAGACATCAAGTCTACGATACATCACCTAGAGCAGATATGTACGTATCTAGACCATCCCACATACGTACTGTTAATTGTAGCTCGATGCCTCAATCACACATCCTCTAATGTGTACCAAGTTTCATGGCAGGGCGATACAAGAAACATGGAACTCGGTCTGGAGCTTTTCCAGATTTGTACAAGTCCGTCTTTAAAGAGCCTCTATATACAGATATGCCTAGGGTCTGTTTTCATGGTGGCCATGGCCCCACCTCGGCCCCTCCCTCAACTAGTAAAGACCACAAGAGCTAAGTGCCTGCCCCTACGCAAACAATCTAAACATCCAAGTGGTGTCTCCCCTCAACCCCTTACCCCGATAGTGAAGGGTGAAATGGTATCTTGGGTTTAGCTCTAGTCTATCCGCATCCCACTGGCTGCCGATAACGGGTGTCTGACGGCCAACTATCCTTGTTGGTCGTGACCCACTGCCTCCTCGTGAGGCAACCACCGCACTACCCTGGTATCACCATGCCACAACATTCTGACTGCATAGCTACATCTGTCGTCAAGGCCCACCCACCTAGTTGTTACACGCAGACCCAACCTCTGCGAGCACAGCCTAAGACATCTGTCACCACATAGAGGACTACTAGGAGCACCTTACGTACCTCAGGAAGCCGTGTGCTTCCCCTTCCAGGCCTTTGGAGCCGTCAGAACAATCAGATGAATGTGCGCTCCCCTAGTGCATTATAAAACCTTGATGATCTACCCCATTGGTTTATTCACCCTCAACCGTACAGACTGGTCTAAGCTCCTTACTTTAGCATGTTATTAGACCCAATGTCTAAAGTTTCTTTTACGCGCTTGTCTCACCTCATCAGGTTTCCAGTTAACTTGGTTATTCCAATTCATATTGAATTCTTATTCAAATTACCAAGTTTCTTTTGCTTATTAATTTCGGTCATACAACTTGGTCCATTTAAGTTTATTAATAAGCCCACAACATGTTATTCTCTAGATTGTGGCCCAAGGTCTGTAATCCACAACCTCTTTTTATCTTCTTGTTGATTTTATCGTTACAATAACATGTTTTACTTAATATGTAATAAGTATATCCAATTCACATTTTTACTAATTAACATGTCACTCACCATTTATGATTAAATATAACTTATTTCATTTCATAAGTTTTCCTTATTCTTTCTCATTTAATCATAATTCCATTTTACATTATCAATAAAACTTATCATTGTTTACTTATTAACTTAGTTCTATTAACTAAGGCCCATTAATAAGTATCTCTACCCATTTATAATAACCTATGTTATAATTTCTCTGGTCCCTAGGACAAGCCTAATCATTCTTATCGATGGGTTTCAGACTCCCAAGGTTAAAGATTACTTAATTTATAATTAAGTACAATATATTTCCCCATTTTCTTAACTGGTTTCAAGTTTTACTTAATTTATAATTAAGTGTTCCTTAATTCAATTCACCAGTTATACCAATCCCTTACTAGTTTATTATAATCTAAGTTATAATATTCACTTGTCACTAGGGCAAGTCTACCTATTATACAACATGTTATTTATTTATAATAGGATATTTTCATTCCCCTTTTAAACCATTTACCATTGCAAACCATTATTCTTCATTCACTGTAATATACATTCCTTATTGTATTAAGGAAAACACTTCATGCACCTTATCAGTTTGATAGAAGGAATCAATAATTTACTATAATAATGTATTCCCATCTAAATCCGTGGTAGCAAGTAATTTCTTTACTTTTCTTCATTTACTGTGGCTTACTTGCAACAACGTTTTTAGAAATAGGTCATTTAGTGAAATACATCACTTTTCCTTCCTATCACACTAACTCAGTTCATTACATCCCTTCCTTTCTTATTTTCCGAGTTAGAAATTTAATTACCATAATTGCCAATTATTCATATCTTGTTATATATATATATTGTATATATAAGCACTAGACCTCTCACATTAAGCCTACACTTAAGGATGTTGGATTTGCCAGGCGGGTCCGGGCAGACTTCTACCACACATTCACTTAACCTCGTGTCTTAGCACCATTACATGTTTTTAATTTTTCACTTAGGCCTCTCACATTAGGTTCAACATTAGTGGCTGCTGGACATGTCGGTCGGGTCTGGGCCGACTACCGCCACTAATGCAACCTAACCTCATGCCATAAGTGTAGTTACAATTTCTAATTGTAATCCTAGGCATATTCATCTTTATTTATTCAATTATATGTATGTAATCATACAACCATTCTAATTCACACAGGTAAGGGCTCTGGTATATAAATGGAACAAATCAATATGTGATATGAACAGTGGCAGATACTACCAATATTTTTTACAAGTCTATAACGTATAAACATTTCCAACATCTAACTAATCTTATGTATGAATTTTCAACCATTTATGTTTATATCAGATTGCGCCTCAAAATTAAAGTCTCAAAACATAATATATGTTAGGTTCGAAAATCCAATTTCAAATTATGCCCCAAATCCCAATATATGTCGCATGTCTTTCTACATGTAATTAAATTTATTTAAACAACATGTAGTTCTCCAATAGTGTATCATTTACCCAATTAATAAGTTCATAAAATGGATCTATACAACGGTATTCATTTTTCTTAAACATTCAGGTAAATGTACATCTCAACATATTAACTAATTGAACATATCATCCATTTTAGAACAGTAATGCATTTCATCAAATTTGTAATAACCCGGAAATCTGGGCCAATTTAATTTTTTTATTTTGGCAATTTTAATGAATTTTGAATATTTTAAATGAATATTTTAAATAAAAACAACGAGAAATTTATTTTGAATAGAATTCGAGCGTATATATTTATATAGATCGTCGTTAGAATATAAATATTTATTTATATATATAAAAGGAATTGAAAATGGCGCGGTAGTTTGATAATTCGATTTCAAATTTCAAATGAATGTATAGGATTCAAAATAAACTGGATTCTAACGAAACCAAAAATATTTGAATCTAATTGAGAATATCTTTCCAACGAATCCGAAAAATTGAAATTTCATAGCGCGAATCAAAAAAAATGTCCAGTTGAAAATTCTAAATAGTCGCTATGGGATTCAGGCCCTTAAAAATGGAAATTTTGCAAATGACCTCGGTTTTCGACGAAACCACTTTTGTTGGATCCGCGATGTCAAATTATTGCTAGGTTTCAAATTTCGTAATTTTCTGAATCAATATGTGAGCGTGGCAAAGGAAAACGCGTTTGACCAGTTTTAGTTGATTTTAATCGACTGGAAAATGGCCATTGTTCAAACGATCTCAGAAATCGATGAAACTAGTTTTATTAGGACGGTATCGTCAATACGAAGCTAGAAAATATTTTTTGAGAATTTTTCGAGTTAGCATGTGGCCCCGGTAAATTGAAATGCCTGTTCAAATTAAATATACAAATTTATATTTCAAATTTGATGGAAACTGATCGAAACAGTCGAATCGGCTTACCGAACATATCCCATTGTGTTCGGAATGGGGGTATTTAGCTAGGGGCGACAGTCGTTGGGTTTAGAAAGGAGTTCGTATGCAAAACCCTATCTTCACAAATTAAATAATATAAAAAAATTTAAATATAAAGGATCTCATTGGTCGGTCAAAAGGGGTCAAACCCCTCTTTCTTCTTTAGCGCGGTCAACCTTATCTGGAGCCGCCGCTTCACTGCGATTAAAGAACGAAATTGCTCGATTTTAATTCTCCAAATCGAAATCAAAATACAAGGAAATAAACGTTGGTTTATACATGAAAATGGTGGAGCCTTGTTCGATCTACGTATCTGTACCAATGTGATCTAATTCCATGGATTATCGTCCTCGATTTTGGCCTAGGAAGTTGCTTCGTTCGCGCCCTAATCGCGAGGCCATCGGGGCGTCGAGTTCAACCGTGGGTAGTGTCGCCGGAGCAGGGAAGAATGGCGGAGGTCGTGGCGGCATCAGATTGAGGCCTCGCACCTCGAGATGCGTAATATTTGAAGCCCTAGGGGCTGAGAATCTTTGATAGGCAACGTCCATAACTGACAAAGGAGGAAAGCAACGTAATTTATAAACGTTATTAAAGGCTTAAGGTTAATTAATTATATTAATTATCAAATTAATTATTCAAATGTTTCAAAATCTGTATCTCCTTCATATGAGGTTCAAATCAGACGATTTAATATCCGTTGTGATCGCGGAGACGAGAGCTTCGAAACAAAACTGACCGGGTCCAATTCCGAGCATGTTGGAATTTCGGGCAAATTCAAATCCAGACTGTTCAGAATTCAGATAAAAACTGATGGAGTGGATCCCAATATGAGAATTCTCTCACCATAAATTTTCTTGTACAGTTATTTATATTATAACTACATATCTGAACTGCTCACATACGTCCACAGACCATGGACGACTTGTTTGATTGTATTCTGTGTGAAAATTGATCGTGATGTGAAATGAATTGTATATATTAGAAGTGTATGAAATATATATATTGAAAGTGAAAATAATATATATATATATATTGAAAGTGAAAATATCGTATATATTGAAAAGTGAAAATAATATATATATTGAAAGTGAAAATATCATATATATATATATATATATATATATATATATTGAAAGTGAAAATATCGTATATATTGAAAGTGAAGATATCGTATATATTGGAAAGTGAAAATAATATATATATATATATTGAAAGTGAAAATATCGTATATATATATTGAAAGTGAAAATAATATATATATATATATATTGAAAGTGAAAATATCGTATATATTGAAAAGTGAAAATATTATATATATGAAATGTGAAAACGATATATATATGAAATGAAAATGATATATATATATATATATATATATATATATGAAATGGGAAAATGATTTGCTTATTAAAAATATAATTTTTAACATATATATAGACTGTATAAAATTGTCGTGTATATGGAATATTCAATTTTGATTAGAAATTGAATATGAAGTTGAAATCGTTTTGAAAACGGAATTTAAAACGATTTATAAAATACGTTTTAAAAGGAAATCGACGAAATATATATTATATATATAATATAATGGCCTGAATAGAACGCGCCGCGCTGCGGCAGTTCGCGAATTTAGACCATTGACTTCGAATGGACATACAGGAGATCCGACCGTCGGATTCTCCTGAAACCAGAAGCGTTGGGTTCGTATCGAAAAGAGCTTTCCAATGAATATGAGAAATTTGAAATCTAACAGTTGGATTTGGAATTATGTCCAAATCAAATTTGGAAAAGGTCGGTGTAAGTGCAGTTCGATGGCCATTGGTGGAAATCGACTGTACGGGCCTTGATAAAAGTATTAAAAATAGTAATAATTTGTGTAAAATCATAAGAAATGAATTGGGATGAAAAATACCATATTTGAAAAGATAAAAATATATTTTTATCGAAACGAAATAGTTATTAACTAGAAAAATAATCCAATGGTTATAAATAAATAAATTGGATTTGAATTGAAATTATCTTTGGATATTTTCGATATTGGATTCCGTGATTATACAGATATTGTGATGGGAATTTGGAAGATATCGATATCGTTATTCCCGATATGATATCTGTTGGTTTCAGGATTTGATGTTGAATATAAGTCGATACTATCCCTATTCAAAACCTTATATTTAATGTCAAATTGGATTGATTGATTGTTTGGATTGTGCTCGACCAGTTTATGAGCAAAATATGCTTTTACATTTAGCATTGGGTTAGGTAGAAATATCTATGTGCTAACACCTTGTGAAACACTTCACGATTTGATGATAAGGTGTTTAGCGATGTTGTGTTTATTTCAAATTTAATGAATGATTGTGAAATGATATTTTTCTTAAGTGAAAAGAAATGTATTCCCGATTTTTGACAGGGAATGTTTTATAAAAATGTTTTATAAAACAGAAAGGATTTCGAGGCCCAAAACCCGATGATTTCTAAAATGATTTAGAAGTGTATTATGTGTTACATTGTGGTTCATCGCATATTCGATTAGTTGCTATTTATGATGCATCTGTTTGGTGGCGGAGAATTTATTCCTTTGCTTAACAGCCTTCTTTGAGACATACGAGCTCAAAGGTTATGTGATTAATAGTGACTGATCATATGTGTGAATTACTGATGTGAAGTACTATATTTTGAAAGTACTTGTAATTATTATGTTGTGAAATGATTTTCCCTACTTCGGGATATGAAATGATTTAGTATGTGGCTAAAGAGTCGGGTAACCCTGAGACTAAAACTATGGGTGAGAGGTCGGTGTAGCCTACTCCAGTGTGGGGTAGGTGCATCGTCGGTGTAGCCTGCTCCTATGTTGTGATAACCCCAAACCTCCACTGGGTGAAAGTAAGGAATAATCATATGGAATACAACATAAATATAACAATACACATCACTGATACAACATAGCAGAGGAAATACCATAGAATAATAACATTATAGCAATGGAAATATATTGTCATAAACCACAGAATCTCAACATTCACAGAATTCCAAATTATTGCATCAAGTTTGCAGAAATGAAAATAAGTTCCAACTCCCAAAATAAGCAATACGAAATGAAACAAGTCTAATGACTGAACTTAAAGATAGAAAAATGCAATAGAAGTAAATGATAGCTGTCCTCAAAGCTCCAATCATCACCTCTCCGCAAAAGAAAATCCAAGCAAAGATAATGAGCAACTCCAAGAAGACTCCAAGCAAAGAATGAACCTGTTTACTTGGCTGCCCGTGTAGAAAAGAGGGCACCCGAGTTTGCAAAAAGGTGAAACAAACTACGGGTCATTCATGGGACTGGTATTGGAATTCATAACTAGTTTAGTAATAATAATATGACAAATCCAAAGACCACGCCGCTAATGCGGAACGGGTTTACTCAATGGATTGTCGTGCATAATTTAAAGTGTCAGAACATACAACATCGCAATGCTTTTTAGAAAAATGTAATCACCATAAGACTCAAATCCCATCACACAATGCAACACACACCAGAGGATAGAGTTTTCCCTTATGGTGATTAAACATGCTAAATACGGCAAATACGAGTTTAATATTATTATTAGTGTATAATAAAACATTTCGAAATAAATATATCAATCCTAGGAAACATAGTACCCCATCCTACTATATCTCCATACTAGTAATACAATCAAAACCGTAGGGTCGTATTTGTAATTTGGATTTCCATCTGAGTCAAGGCTAGGGAGGAGCTCCTTACCGATTCGAGACACTCTAGCCAGTGTCCCAGGATTGGTACTCTGTCCAACCCTTGGATCCTGCAGGGCCGGTCCACACTTACTTTTGTGGATTAGTTATGCCTGAACACACGCTTCCCGGTCCTTTTGGACCTACAACACGGCCAGTGGCGACCGCATAAATTTGAGGCCTCGAAAAATCCAACAACCACAATGAATAAATGCCAGCGCTGGTAGGTCCCTGGCACCACTCTAGCTAGAAAGAAACGTGTGCACTCCCTGCTTTCCCTTCTCCCGTTTTAGACTCCGCCGGTGTGTGAGGCTCGTGAAGTCACGTCATACACAAAGCTATGCCTAAACAGGCTATGCTTTGATCATCCCACAAGGCCTGCTTTTCAACAAAGCCTTGATCACATGCATCTTGGCATGCCACATCGTCAATCCATACCATATCATTGATTTCTGCCAACATATAACCTCTGAGCTCGTACGTCTCAGAGAAGGGTGAAAGACACCAAACAGATATATGTTTAGCAGAGATCAATAGATACAATGTAAAGGAATACCACGTCAGACATGCAATCCATTTACGCTTATGCTCTGGGTCTGAGCGAAAGCCAAATCCGTTCAATCAACATGTTCGTTCGAACGACGATCATGACCTCGAATTGGGAGTAAATCAATTCAAAGCCTCAATCGCTGTCTTCCTGAGGGGAAGATTGACGGTCTTCATTAGTCATCTTCTTCTTCAATTTTCATCGTCTTTTTGATTATTTGGAATGAGATTAACTCGGCCTTTCCAAATAATCTTCGTATATATATATATATATATATATATATATATATATTGAAAACTCTTCCTTATCGTTATTTCTAATTTATAACGATTATTTTCTATTTTATTTAATTAAAAATAACTAAATCTTAAATCCACGACGATTCAGGTAAATATCGATTCTGGTGCTATTTTCAATCAAGTTTGATTTTCACATATCTCAAAATCTAACCGTTGGATTTTGACGTATTATATATCATTGGAAAGATTTTTCCAAGATGGTCCTAGTGGTTTCGGTTTCAAGAAAATCCGACGGTTGGATCTTCTTGTATAGTCATTTAAAGATATAATTTTAAAACGCGAAATACCGCACTCGATTCGTTTAATTTTAATTATATTTATATATAAATATATAAATGTAACCCGTTTAACTCTTTATTCTTAAGTATATTTTCCTTCTTTATCCTTTCATCCCTTCATTTACAGAGAAATGCAAATCATACTTGAATGATGAATTCTTCCTTTTTGATTCTTTTAATTTCTTTAACTTACGGTAAAATGTAAATTATATTTCATTGTCCAATTCCTTCTTTTAATTCCATCCTTACATGTAAAATGTAATTTATAATTCATCATTCTTAATTACATATAAAAACACAAATTTTATTTACAACGTGAATCCCACTTCTTGTTTACATTATAAAAATGTAATCTTTATTTACAAAGTAAATCCATACATTCATTTCATAGAAAAAATGAAATTTCATTCATGCGGGTTAAATTCATTCATAATTTACATAATAATATGTAATTTATTTCATACGATGAAAATTCATTCATAAATTACATATAAAAATGTAATTTACTTCATGCGGACTAATTCCATTCATAAATTATAAAATAAAATGTAATTTATTTCATGCGATCTTAACTCATTCATAAAATGCATATACAAATGTATTTTATTTCATGCGAAGTTAATTCATTCATAAAATACATACAAGAATGTAATTTATTTTATGAGGTCTTAATTCATTCATAAAATACATATAAAAATGTATTTTATATTATGCGTGCTTCATTCATTCATAAATTACATAAATAAATGTAATTTATGTCGTGTGGTCTAATTTCATTTATAAATTACATAAATAAATGTAATTCATGTCATGCGGCCTAATTTCATTTATAAAATGCATATAAAAATGTATTTTATCTCATGCAGTCTAAATTTCTTTAAATTACATTATAAAATAACGTAATTTATCCTACGGTCAATTCTCTTTTTATTCACATTATAAATAATGTCACTTATCCTACGGTAAATTTTCTTTTTATTAATATCATAAATGATGTCACTTATACTACGGTCAATTCTCTTTTTATTAACATTATAAATAATGTTAATTATCCTATGATGTCATTCTTTTGTATTAACATTATAAATAATGTTATTTTTCTACAGTGTAAATCCCCTTTTATATACATTATAAAATAATGCAAAATCATCCAACATTGTAATTACTAAAAATTTTACATTAAAAATAATGTAAAATGGGCATACGGTGAAACTCATGTATATTTACATTAAAGGAAATGTAAATTTTCATTCTCTAATTACAATGTGAAATCCGTTCTTTCTTTACAATGTAAAATTGACTTTTTAATTACAATGTAAAGTCCATTCTTTTTATTTCATAAAAAATAATGTAAATCTTCCTACAGTTAAATTCCTTTTTATTTATATTTATAAACATGTAAATTTTAACATACGATGAATTTCTATATATCTTACCTTATAAAATAAAATGTAAATTTTATTTCACCATGTACATTCTACTTCTTTATAATAAAAGTAATCTTTAATCTACATGCAAACTCTACTTTATATTTACATGTAAAATAACGTCAAATTTTACATACGGGTGAGGTTTCTATTTCATTTACATTTAAAATAATGTAACTTTACATATAATGCAAACTCATATTTCATTTACATAGAAAAATGAATCTTTTTTTTTCATGCAGTGAAATTCACATCTTTAATTACAAAGGAAAAATGTAATTCTAATCATGCGGTGAAATTCCCTTTTTAATTACAAAGAGAAATGTAATTTTTATCATGCGGTGAAATTCCTCTTTTTATGTACAGTAAAAATAATGTACATTTATCCTACGGTGAAAATATTCATTTTAATATACATTAAAAGTATGTAACTATATCCTACGGTGTAAATCCTTTTCATAATTACATTATAAAATAATGTAAAATGTACATACAGTGCCATTCTACGGTTAAATTTACTATTTAATTTACATTGGAAATAATGTAAATTTATGCATACGGTGAAAATACTTTATTTACATAATAACATGTAAAATTTCATGTCATCACAAATTCTAATTTTAACTTACATAATAAAATGTACATCTTCATGACATTGCAAAATTTTAATTTTAAATTTACAAAACAAAATGTAATTTTAATGTCATCGCAAAGTCTAACTTTAAATTTACAAATAAAACGTAAACTTTACGATATCGCCAAATTCTAACTTTAATTTACATGATAAAATGTAAATTTTATATCAACGCAAAATTCTAGCCTTAATTTACATAATAAAATGTAAATTTGTGTATCAACGCAAAATTCTAACTTTAATTTACATAAGAAAATATAAATTTTATATCACGCAAAATTCTAGCTTTAATTTGCCATAGAAAAAAAAAGTTTGTGTCAACGCAAAATTCTAACTATAATTTACAAATAAAAATGTAAATTCTATGTCAACGCACAATTCTAACTTTATTTACATAATAAAATGTAAAATTTGTGTCGTCACAATGTTTTAATATTGAATTTACAAAATAAAATGTAAATTCATGTCATTGCCAAATTTTAATATTGAATTTACACAATAAAATGTAAATTCATGTCGACGCAAAATTCTAATATTAAATTTACAAAATAAACTGTCAATTCATGTAATCGCTAATTTTTAACTTTTAATTTGCATACTAAAATGTATATCATCGCAATTTCTAAAATTTTGATTTACATACTAAATTGTAAATCATCGTAAATTCCAAAATTTTGGTTCAAATAATAAAAATGTAAATCATCGCAAATTCTATATTTTTACAACATAAGATGTAAATTTATATCATCCAATCAACAACCACATTCAAATATCCAAACAAGTATACATCTAACAATTCATATCAAGATAATATTCCAGGTGGTTTATATTTTGACATATGTCAAATCGGCGAAGTATGATTCAATATCATTAACAAATAATATATATTAATTAGCCAATAGTTTCAGATCTAATATTTAGATTCGCGGATCTAACTTCATACGGTCATAAACAACCTAGATCCGTATTTCAAATATCACTACATGGCATATCAATCAATCGATATTCTTTAATAATAAAGAATTAATAATTAAATAAATTAAATTTAATTAAAAATAAATTCTCACTATGTTTGGTCTGAGGAGATGCTTCAGGTTCGATTAGATTTGATGTTCGAATTCACTTGGTTTCGGATCTGGAACAATTCCAATGCAAATTCAAAGGAAAAATCAAAATCAGGCCTTTAACAACTGCTGCAGCAACGCTTAAAAGCGTGGGGAAATCTGAAATAGAATTTACCTTAGAACGTTCAAAACTTCAAATTTGATTTCTGGAGTTGTAGTTGATGAAACGACGAGCCGTTTGTTGGAGAAGGACCGGCTAAGAGAGATCTTTGATCGGCCTGAAGGTGGTGAGGTGCGGCGGCGGCGTGGGGCCCAGGGGAGGCTGCGTTCGGCGGCACTTTGAGGGCTTGGTGGCGGCGCTACGGGGCACGGGGAGGGACGGGACTTGTCGGATGTAACGACCCGGATTTTTGGCCGTTGAATTCTGAATATTTAAATTTGTTTTAAAAATTTTAATTGAATTACATATAGGAATTTATTAATTAAAAACGAAGTTTGAACGTTAATTTATAATATGATTATAAAACGAGCTCGAAATCGCGCGGCAGTTCGTAATATAGAGTTTTGAACTTCAACTGAGGATACAGGATCCGATATAAGTCGGATTTCTGTGAAACAAGACACGTTGGAACCGTATTGATTATAATTTTCATATGAAAGAGAAAAATCTAGATTTCGTGTTATAATTTGTTAGTTATGGTCAAATCAAATTTTGAAATAGTCGCTGTGGAAAATCGTTATTTAAATTATACGTGTTAAAATAGCCGTTTTGCAAACGGACTCAGATTTCGACGAAATCAGTTTCATTGGGACCGTATCGTTAAATTATTGTACGGTGGTGAGTGGCGTGGAAAACCGATGTCGTATGTAACCACGGTAGCCGTAAACGCTCGTTCAGTGCAATTAAATTAATTCAACTGAATAAAGGGATATTAGAGTGTAACTTGAACAGACGATCGAATCAGGCCACGAAACCAGTTCCGGTGAATTCGTAGCGTCGGATATAGTCAGGGTAGGTATATAGTTTGTTATTTTTAGAGATCGGCAAATTTGGTGTTCAGAAGGGCAGTGCGGTACGCGCCAAAAACAGCCTACCGGGGCAACGGTCTCAGAATGCGACGAAACTAGTGCCGTTGGGTTCGTATCGAAAAGTTATTGTGAAAACCCGCAACTTCCCCGTAAAGGAAAGCGTCGGATAGTTCGAGAACAAACCACAACAGAACGCGTACAGAAGAACCTTTCATTGTATATTACAACAATGCACCAGATTACAAGAATATACAGAGTATAAATGAATATTACACAGAAATATCAGAGATTTAAATTACATTTAAATACATAGCAGCGGAAAATAATACAATAAACAACTAGAAGAGATATACGGATACAAAGCTTTCCGGATATCGTTCCAGCTGTAAACCAGGATCCTGTGAATATAAATCTGCAAAACCAAAACTACTAGCTGCCCGTGTCGAAAATAGGGGCACCCAGAGTTTAGGTTAAAACAATAAACTCCAGGTCAGTCATGGGACTGGTGTGAGAACTAAAACAGTTATTAATCTTTATTTTAAATCATTAGGTAAATCAAGGGACCACGCCGTATAACACGGAACGGGTTTCCTCCCAAGAATACCAGTGCATAAAACAAACAGCGCAATGCTAAATAAAGAAAAATGAAGCTGTTATAAGACCCAGGTCCCATCACACAATGCAACGCAGTCGAGGATAGGGTTTTCCCTTATAACAGCCAAAGGATGCTTGATACGTTTTAAAACAAATCATTTGATACTACTATAAGTGTATAAAACAACTTCAAATCATAAGTATCAATCATAGGCGGCATAAGCGCCCCATCCCACTATGTCGCCATATATAGGATTACAATTAAAACCGCAAATGTCACGTATTTGGAAATTGGATTTCCGTCTATGAACCGAGGCAAAAGATAGTCCTCAACCGATTCGTGACTCTCTAGCCCGAGCCACAGGTCAGAGCTCGAGTGACCTTGGAGCGACAGGGCCGGTCCACCGATGTGGATTAAAATGCCTGAACACTACGTTTCCCCACCCTATGGGGTGTAAGTCTGGTCCGTCAGCCGACCAGAATGCATCGGCCGAAACCGATATAACCGAGGCGCCTCGCAACAGCAACAACCACATAAGTCAAACTCGTCAGGGCGTGTAAAACCACTGACGCCACTTCTAACTAGAAAGAAACGCAAGTCCTCCCTGAGGTCCGTCTCCCGTTTTTGGTTCATACCTGGTGTGAAACACGCGAGGTAAACGTTACACAAAGCTACGCCACAAAGGCCGTGCTTTGATCATCACCACAAGACTTTGCTTTTCAACAGAAGCCTTGATCATTTGCATCTTAGCATGCCACACAGGCAAACCATCCTATGCAACCGATATCAGTCACACAGAATGAAATCCGATGTCAGACACACAGTCCATTTACAAGTCCGTTCTGGGTCTGAACGAAACCGGAGGCACCTAGTACCTCGCATATCCATCGATCTCCAAGTACGTCTGGACGATCACTAACTGTTTCCATCTTCTTGGGTGTACAGCCCAATCAAGATCATCAGTTATCACCCAAACGACGTGAAGACCTCCGGTCTTCGACCATCGTCTTCATCTTCGACTTATCGTCGTATCAGTTATTCAGAATGGGATAAACCCGGTCTTTCCGAATAACTCGCGTATATTTTAAATAAGTGTTACACAAACACAACATACGCCTCATTCCAATTCATTAGTCACTAACCGTAAATTAATCAAGAGAATAATTCCCCAAACATTAACCCCGAAGGCCGAAACCAACATCAGATCAATATCCAGAAAACCATTCTGCTTGGCTAACCGACAGTTAGTTTCTAAATTTCGCGTTCAAATCTAATTAAAGATTTAACTATCGCCTGGAGCAAAACTGGTGATACTCCATTCTCGATCTTTTCAATCTAATTAAAGATTCATTAAAACTCCACTTAGTTTTAATCTGTGACTGGGTTAAAGAATCAGTGTCATTTAAAACACGGTTCACGATAAACCCAAAGTCACATCCCATTAATTATCGGGTTGAAGAACAAGTGTTATTTAAAACACTGTTCACGATAAACCCAAAAATCAATATCAATTCAATTCCAATTAAATATTATTTAATTGGTACACTTCATTAAATCTAAATAAAAAGATTTAATCTTTTCTCAACTGGGTTCAAGAACAGTGTTAGTGAAGACACCATTCACGACAAACCCAAATCACATTCATTAATTATCGGGTTAAAGAACAAGTGTTATTTAAAACACTGTTCACGATAAACCCAAAGATCAATATCAATTCAATTCCAATTAAATATTATTTAATTGGTACACTTCATTAAATCTAAATAAAAAGATTTAATCTTTTCTCAACTGGGTTCAAGAACAGTGTTAGTGAAGACACCATTCACGACAAACCCAAATCACATTCGATAATTATCGGGTTAAAGAACAAGTGTTATTTAAAACACTGTTCACGATAAACCCAAAAATCAATATCAATTCAATTCCAATTAAATATTATTTAATTGGTACACTTCATTAAATCTAAATAAAAAGATTTAATCTTTTCTCAACTGGGTTCAAGAACAGTGTTAGTGAAGACACCATTCACGACAAACCCAAATCACATTCGATATTCAATACAAGGCTCTGAATAGAAAATATATCGGCTTATATTCAATATCGAATTCTACGACTAACAAATGTCGTATTGGAAATAACGATATACATATATATCTTTCAAATTTCCATAACAACACCTGTATAATCACGAATTCCATCATCGAAATATTCCGAAGACAATTTCGATTCAAATCCACTCCAATGTAATCATTGGAAATTTTGGTTATTTTCAAAACCCTTTTCAAATTCAATTTATTTATTTAAAAATAAATAGAATTATAATTCTAGTTCAAAACTAGTTCATTTCGATAAAAATCTATTTTTATCTTTTCAAATATGGAGTCTTTCATCCCAAATCTTCACAAATCATTTCTTATGATTTTACACAAATTATTACTATTTTTAATAATTTTATCAAGGCCCGTACAGTCGATTTCCATTAACGGCCATCGAACTGCACTTACAGCGACCTTTTTCGAATTTGATTTGGACGTATCTCCAAATCCAACCGTTAGATTTCAAATTTCTAACATTCATTAGAAAGCTCTTTTCGATACGAACCCAACGGCTCCGGTTTTAGGAGAATCCGACGGTCGGATCTCCCGTAATGTCCGTTTGAAATAAATGGTCGAAATTCACGAACTGCCGCGGCGCGGCGCGTTCTATTCAGGCCATTATATTATATATATAATATATATAATATATATTTCGTCGATTTCTATTTAAAACGAATTATATAAATAGTTTTAAAATCGTTTCAAAAGCTATTTCAACTTTCTTTTCAATTCAAATCAAAATTGAATTCTTCATTTTAAATTCGTTTTAAAATTCATTTCTATTCAATTCAAATTTCAATTCAATTTGAATTCATTTCAATTCGCTTTCAATTCAATTTGAATTCGTTTTCAATTCCATTCATTTCGAAATCGTTTTCAATTCCATTCATTTCGAAATCGTTTTCAATTCAATTCATTTCGAAATCGTTTTCAATTCAATTCATTTCGAAATCGTTTTCAATTCAATTCATTTCGAAATCGTTTTCAATTCAATTCATTTCGAAATATTCGATTTCGAGATTATTTTTCAATATTCATTTTAAAATGAATAAAATCGATATAAATATCGTTTACGTCAAAATGGCGTCAATCTAATCAACACGGCTTCATAAATTTCTATTTTCAAATATTCTATTTCAAATATTTCCTATTATCAAAATATTTGTTATTATCAAAATATTCTTTATTTTCACGATTGGAATGAGGCCCAATCAATTACCATATAAAATTAATTATACGGATTTTCATACAACACATGTATATAATAACATTGAAAATAATCAACCATCAACCAAAGTGCACTACACTGTATAAGCATCAAATATAGATATTCAACGCTTATAACAGCCTGTCAATCAATCGATCGACATATTTAATCAATCAGGATGAGTGAAATTCATATTTCATCCCAACACCCGTGTGGGGTTTCAAACAAACAAACACAGATTTTATTTGTGCAGTTGGGCGATGTGTAAAATTTATCGTCCCAATCAATGTCATTCAAATAAGTGTACATAAACAAACCATCTGGTTTGTAAATGAATATTTATTCACTTCACTATTTTCATATTCACGTTAAAAATTATATTTTTAACGATAAAACATTTTATTTCAACCTATGAATTTCTATTCAATTCATTTATTAAATAAAATGATATTTTTATTTTTCTAACATATTTTAGAAAATTTCGGCGGCATAACGGCACGATACTAGAAACGGGACAAGGCCTAGCCTTATCCCCGGTCTAGTGAAGGCCCACGCCATTCACATATCAATCATATCAATTTCAATTTCACCAAAACAATCCAATTCAAATCAAATAATCTAATCAACTACACAACCAATCAAACAAGTCCATGGTCTGTGGACGGGTGTCGGGTGCTTCTAATAAGCACCGTCTGCATCCTAGTATATATATATATAACTAGAAAAATAATAGAAAGGTGAGAAATTCTCACAGATTAGCTATCCTAGCTCCACGGCACTTCTAATGCAGGAAATCTTCGCCAACTCGCCTTTTGTCGCTTTCGTTGTCCGCTTTCACTACATATGTAAAAATTGAATTTTACTTCGCTATTCAATATATAAAAATTCTATTTTCCTTTCGAAGTTCAAAATATAAAAATCCTATTTTCCTTTCGAAGTTCAAAATATAAAAATCCTATTTTCTTTTCGAAGTTCAAAATATAAAAATCCTATTTTCTTTTCGAAGTTCAAAATATAAAAATCCTATTTTCTTTTCGAAGTTCAAAATATAAAAATCCTATTTTTATGCCGAAGTTCAATATATAAAAATCCCATTTTTATGCCGAAGTTCAATATATAAAAATCCTATTTTTATGCCGAAGTTCAATATATAAAAATCCTATTTTTATCGCAAACCTATTTAAATAAAAAATCACATTTTTATGTGATGTTATTTATATTTTAAAAACAACGTATATTTTTAAAACAAAGCTAATTTTATTTAAAAAAAAACATGTAAAACAGGAGATTACCTTCTCCTGCTTCCTTGATTCTGATAAACCCGTATGCCCTCGAACCCACGGTCGTTTTTGAATCCTCCACGCCACAGGTTCCTGGAGCCGCCGGAGATGGATCGCCGGCCACCCCTCGACGCGGCTGAGCGTCGCCGACTTCCTCCCCTGAGCGCGCCACAATCGGTGGCCCCACCTGGTCGGAAACCTGACATGAACGATGCGACATCGACCCTTGAGATCGTCGCGAGGTAGGGTGAAGCAGTGGGGGGGGGGTCGATCGCCGGAGTGAGGAGGCAGTCTGATCGTAGGCGGCGACGATGGCCCCTGGGCGGCGACGAAATCGAGATCGATGGTTTGTCTCTTTTTTTTTTTTTTTTTTTTTTTTTTTTGATTTTGTTCTGTTCGATCTGAATCGGGGGGGGGGGGCCTGGAGGGGTTTTAAGGGGAGAAAGGTTTTTTTATTATTTTTTTATTTTATTTTATTATTTAATTATTTTATTCGAAAAAAAGGTTGACCTTTAAATACGAACTCGAAACGAGGCCCACCGCCTGTCGTCCATAGCGTTTCACCCCCATTCCGAACACAATGGGACATGTATCGTAAGCTGATTCGGCTGTTACAATCAATTTTCGTTAAATTTACATTTAAATCACTTATATTCAATTTTAAACGTACATTTCAAATTACCGGGGTCACATACTAACTCGAAAAATTACAGAAAAATATTTTCTAGCTTCGTATTGACGATACGGTCCTAACAAAACTAGTTTCGCCGAATTCTGAGACCGTTTGAAAAATGGCCAATTTCCAGTCGATTAAAATCAACTGAAACTGGTCAAACGCGTTTTCCATTGCCACACTCACATATTGATTCGAAAAATTATGAAATTTGGAATCTAGCAATAACTCGACATCACGGACCCAACAAAACTGGTTTCGTCGAAATCCGAGGTCATTTGCAAAATGTCCATTTTTAAGGGCCTGAATTCCATAGCGACTATTCAGAATTTTCAATTGGACATATCTTTTGATTCCCGCTACGAGCTTTCGATTTTTCGGATTCGTTGGAAAGATATTCACTATTCGATTCCATTATTTTTGGTTTCACTAAAATCCAGATTGTTTTGCACCCGGTACATTCAATTGAAGTTTGAAATCGAATTATCGAACTACCGCGCCATTTTCAATTCTATTTATAATTATATATAAATATTTAATATTCTAACGACGACGTATATAATATATACGTTCGAATTATATTCAAAATAAATTTCTCGCCGATATTATTTAAAATAATCATTTTAAATAATCAAAATTCGCTAAAATAGCCAAAATAAAAATTTCAAACTGGCTCGCATTTTACGGGTTGTTACAATCTCCCCCACTTAAAACTTTTCGTCCCCGAAAAGGAACAAAGTCGAAAGTGGTTTGATTATTCAGCTCTACATTCGATCTGGCTTCCATTCTCCAACTTTCAGTTTCTGAAAATTTTCAAAATTTCAAAAATTTGGCTAACACCCTAAATTTTTGAAAAATTTCGCCATAACCTCCCCTGCACCGGGAGCATCGGGGAATTTCAAATAGCTTCCCCGGTCCTTCAGATCTCAAAAAGAAAAAGAAAAAGCCAAGCGGCTAGCCAATAGGCTCACAAAATCATCATCACCCAAACAAAACAGGAAATTATGTAGTAAACATGTACCTATTTGTCGGGCAAACAAATTTTATTCTCTGCTCTAGCCTCCTTGCTATGACCTGTTCAATGATATATATGTATATGCAAGCATATGCGACCAATTTTCAATACAATTCAATATTTGGTTCAATTAGGCCAAATGGTTCAAAATTATCAAACAGATAAACAAACAACACAAACATCAATCAATTAGTGGATTAGAGTTTCAAATTGATAATTTTGATACATATACAAAAATCATGTTTTTGATGCCAATTCACAACAATAAGCCCTATCTAATTTTGGTTCTCACACCAGTCAATAGGAAGTATATAGATATTACACGTTCGTCTCTCGAATATAAATTCTAATGATGGAGCTCCATCATCAAAATCATCTCCGGGCGATTAGAGTGTAATTCTATATCTATCCAATATATTAAAACTTCGAATACACGCGGATCAGACGTATACGCAAAATCTATATATACTGGATTGTCCACATCAATATAAATAGATAATCCAATACGAATAATCGGTTTAAATTTTCAAAACAAAAATTTGTTTTCACTTTCAAAAATATACTCTTCACACTCGTTCTAGGATACTACTGATCCCATCTCTAACGAGTCATTCTAATTGGATATTACTAATCCAATATCTGATGAATTCTTTCGTATGGTTCTAATGTGCCTTGTTCTCTGAGCTTTGTAAACCAAAGCTCTGATACCAACTGTGAAAACCCGCAACTTCCCCGTAAAGGAAAGCGTCGGATAGTTCGAGAACAAACCACAACAGAACGCGTACAGAAGAACCTTTCATTGTATATTACAACAATGCACCAGATTACAAGAATATACAGAGTATAAATGAATATTACACAGAAATATCAGAGATTTAAATTACATTTAAATACATAGCAGCGGAAAATAATACAATAAACAACTAGAAGAGATATACGGATACAAAGCTTTCCGGATATCGTTCCAGCTGTAAACCAGGATCCTGTGAATATAAATCTGCAAAACCAAAACTACTAGCTGCCCGTGTCGAAAATAGGGGCACCCAGAGTTTAGGTTAAAACAATAAACTCCAGGTCAGTCATGGGACTGGTGTGAGAACTAAAACAGTTATTAATCTTTATTTTAAATCATTAGGTAAATCAAGGGACCACGCCGTATAACACGGAACGGGTTTCCTCCCAAGAATACCAGTGCATAAAACAAACAGCGCAATGCTAAATAAAGAAAAATGAAGCTGTTATAAGACCCAGGTCCCATCACACAATGCAACGCAGTCGAGGATAGGGTTTTCCCTTATAACAGCCAAAGGATGCTTGATACGTTTTAAAACAAATCATTTGATACTACTATAAGTGTATAAAACAACTTCAAATCATAAGTATCAATCATAGGCGGCATAAGCGCCCCATCCCACTATGTCGCCATATATAGGATTACAATTAAAACCGCAAATGTCACGTATTTGGAAATTGGATTTCCGTCTATGAACCGAGGCAAAAGATAGTCCTCAACCGATTCGTGACTCTCTAGCCCGAGCCACAGGTCAGAGCTCGAGTGACCTTGGAGCGACAGGGCCGGTCCACCGATGTGGATTAAAATGCCTGAACACTACGTTTCCCCACCCTATGGGGTGTAAGTCTGGTCCGTCAGCCGACCAGAATGCATCGGCCGAAACCGATATAACCGAGGCGCCTCGCAACAGCAACAACCACATAAGTCAAACTCGTCAGGGCGTGTAAAACCACTGACGCCACTTCTAACTAGAAAGAAACGCAAGTCCTCCCTGAGGTCCGTCTCCCGTTTTTGGTTCATACCTGGTGTGAAACACGCGAGGTAAACGTTACACAAAGCTACGCCACAAAGGCCGTGCTTTGATCATCACCACAAGACTTTGCTTTTCAACAGAAGCCTTGATCATTTGCATCTTAGCATGCCACACAGGCAAACCATCCTATGCAACCGATATCAGTCACACAGAATGAAATCCGATGTCAGACACACAGTCCATTTACAAGTCCGTTCTGGGTCTGAACGAAACCGGAGGCACCTAGTACCTCGCATATCCATCGATCTCCAAGTACGTCTGGACGATCACTAACTGTTTCCATCTTCTTGGGTGTACAGCCCAATCAAGATCATCAGTTATCACCCAAACGACGTGAAGACCTCCGGTCTTCGACCATCGTCTTCATCTTCGACTTATCGTCGTATCAGTTATTCAGAATGGGATAAACCCGGTCTTTCCGAATAACTCGCGTATATTTTAAATAAGTGTTACACAAACACAACATACGCCTCATTCCAATTCATTAGTCACTAACCGTAAATTAATCAAGAGAATAATTCCCCAAACATTAACCCCGAAGGCCGAAACCAACATCAGATCAATATCCAGAAAACCATTCTGCTTGGCTAACCGACAGTTAGTTTCTAAATTTCGCGTTCAAATCTAATTAAAGATTTAACTATCGCCTGGAGCAAAACTGGTGATACTCCATTCTCGATCTTTTCAATCTAATTAAAGATTCATTAAAACTCCACTTAGTTTTAATCTGTGACTGGGTTAAAGAATCAGTGTCATTTAAAACACGGTTCACGATAAACCCAAAGTCACATCCCATTAATTATCGGGTTGAAGAACAAGTGTTATTTAAAACACTGTTCACGATAAACCCAAAAATCAATATCAATTCAATTCCAATTAAATATTATTTAATTGGTACACTTCATTAAATCTAAATAAAAAGATTTAATCTTTTCTCAACTGGGTTCAAGAACAGTGTTAGTGAAGACACCATTCACGACAAACCCAAATCACATTCATTAATTATCGGGTTAAAGAACAAGTGTTATTTAAAACACTGTTCACGATAAACCCAAAGATCAATATCAATTCAATTCCAATTAAATATTATTTAATTGGTACACTTCATTAAATCTAAATAAAAAGATTTAATCTTTTCTCAACTGGGTTCAAGAACAGTGTTAGTGAAGACACCATTCACGACAAACCCAAATCACATTCGATAATTATCGGGTTAAAGAACAAGTGTTATTTAAAACACTGTTCACGATAAACCCAAAAATCAATATCAATTCAATTCCAATTAAATATTATTTAATTGGTACACTTCATTAAATCTAAATAAAAAGATTTAATCTTTTCTCAACTGGGTTCAAGAACAGTGTTAGTGAAGACACCATTCACGACAAACCCAAATCACATTCGATATTCAATACAAGGCTCTGAATAGAAAATATATCGGCTTATATTCAATATCGAATTCTACGACTAACAAATGTCGTATTGGAAATAACGATATACATATATATCTTTCAAATTTCCATAACAACACCTGTATAATCACGAATTCCATCATCGAAATATTCCGAAGACAATTTCGATTCAAATCCACTCCAATGTAATCATTGGAAATTTTGGTTATTTTCAAAACCCTTTTCAAATTCAATTTATTTATTTAAAAATAAATAGAATTATAATTCTAGTTCAAAACTAGTTCATTTCGATAAAAATCTATTTTTATCTTTTCAAATATGGAGTCTTTCATCCCAAATCTTCACAAATCATTTCTTATGATTTTACACAAATTATTACTATTTTTAATAATTTTATCAAGGCCCGTACAGTCGATTTCCATTAACGGCCATCGAACTGCACTTACAGCGACCTTTTTCGAATTTGATTTGGACGTATCTCCAAATCCAACCGTTAGATTTCAAATTTCTAACATTCATTAGAAAGCTCTTTTCGATACGAACCCAACGGCTCCGGTTTTAGGAGAATCCGACGGTCGGATCTCCCGTAATGTCCGTTTGAAATAAATGGTCGAAATTCACGAACTGCCGCGGCGCGGCGCGTTCTATTCAGGCCATTATATTATATATATAATATATATAATATATATTTCGTCGATTTCTATTTAAAACGAATTATATAAATAGTTTTAAAATCGTTTCAAAAGCTATTTCAACTTTCTTTTCAATTCAAATCAAAATTGAATTCTTCATTTTAAATTCGTTTTAAAATTCATTTCTATTCAATTCAAATTTCAATTCAATTTGAATTCATTTCAATTCGCTTTCAATTCAATTTGAATTCGTTTTCAATTCCATTCATTTCGAAATCGTTTTCAATTCCATTCATTTCGAAATCGTTTTCAATTCAATTCATTTCGAAATCGTTTTCAATTCAATTCATTTCGAAATCGTTTTCAATTCAATTCATTTCGAAATCGTTTTCAATTCAATTCATTTCGAAATATTCGATTTCGAGATTATTTTTCAATATTCATTTTAAAATGAATAAAATCGATATAAATATCGTTTACGTCAAAATGGCGTCAATCTAATCAACACGGCTTCATAAATTTCTATTTTCAAATATTCTATTTCAAATATTTCCTATTATCAAAATATTTGTTATTATCAAAATATTCTTTATTTTCACGATTGGAATGAGGCCCAATCAATTACCATATAAAATTAATTATACGGATTTTCATACAACACATGTATATAATAACATTGAAAATAATCAACCATCAACCAAAGTGCACTACACTGTATAAGCATCAAATATAGATATTCAACGCTTATAACAGCCTGTCAATCAATCGATCGACATATTTAATCAATCAGGATGAGTGAAATTCATATTTCATCCCAACACCCGTGTGGGGTTTCAAACAAACAAACACAGATTTTATTTGTGCAGTTGGGCGATGTGTAAAATTTATCGTCCCAATCAATGTCATTCAAATAAGTGTACATAAACAAACCATCTGGTTTGTAAATGAATATTTATTCACTTCACTATTTTCATATTCACGTTAAAAATTATATTTTTAACGATAAAACATTTTATTTCAACCTATGAATTTCTATTCAATTCATTTATTAAATAAAATGATATTTTTATTTTTCTAACATATTTTAGAAAATTTCGGCGGCATAACGGCACGATACTAGAAACGGGACAAGGCCTAGCCTTATCCCCGGTCTAGTGAAGGCCCACGCCATTCACATATCAATCATATCAATTTCAATTTCACCAAAACAATCCAATTCAAATCAAATAATCTAATCAACTACACAACCAATCAAACAAGTCCATGGTCTGTGGACGGGTGTCGGGTGCTTCTAATAAGCACCGTCTGCATCCTAGTATATATATATATAACTAGAAAAATAATAGAAAGGTGAGAAATTCTCACAGATTAGCTATCCTAGCTCCACGGCACTTCTAATGCAGGAAATCTTCGCCAACTCGCCTTTTGTCGCTTTCGTTGTCCGCTTTCACTACATATGTAAAAATTGAATTTTACTTCGCTATTCAATATATAAAAATTCTATTTTCCTTTCGAAGTTCAAAATATAAAAATCCTATTTTCCTTTCGAAGTTCAAAATATAAAAATCCTATTTTCTTTTCGAAGTTCAAAATATAAAAATCCTATTTTCTTTTCGAAGTTCAAAATATAAAAATCCTATTTTCTTTTCGAAGTTCAAAATATAAAAATCCTATTTTTATGCCGAAGTTCAATATATAAAAATCCCATTTTTATGCCGAAGTTCAATATATAAAAATCCTATTTTTATGCCGAAGTTCAATATATAAAAATCCTATTTTTATCGCAAACCTATTTAAATAAAAAATCACATTTTTATGTGATGTTATTTATATTTTAAAAACAACGTATATTTTTAAAACAAAGCTAATTTTATTTAAAAAAAAACATGTAAAACAGGAGATTACCTTCTCCTGCTTCCTTGATTCTGATAAACCCGTATGCCCTCGAACCCACGGTCGTTTTTGAATCCTCCACGCCACAGGTTCCTGGAGCCGCCGGAGATGGATCGCCGGCCACCCCTCGACGCGGCTGAGCGTCGCCGACTTCCTCCCCTGAGCGCGCCACAATCGGTGGCCCCACCTGGTCGGAAACCTGACATGAACGATGCGACATCGACCCTTGAGATCGTCGCGAGGTAGGGTGAAGCAGTGGGGGGGGGGGTCGATCGCCGGAGTGAGGAGGCAGTCTGATCGTAGGCGGCGACGATGGCCCCTGGGCGGCGACGAAATCGAGATCGATGGTTTGTCTCTTTTTTTTTTTTTTTTTTTTTTTTTTTTGATTTTGTTCTGTTCGATCTGAATCGGGGGGGGGGGGGCCTGGAGGGGTTTTAAGGGGAGAAAGGTTTTTTTTATTATTTTTTTATTTTATTTTATTATTTAATTATTTTATTCGAAAAAAAGGTTGACCTTTAAATACGAACTCGAAACGAGGCCCACCGCCTGTCGTCCATAGCGTTTCACCCCCATTCCGAACACAATGGGACATGTATCGTAAGCTGATTCGGCTGTTACAATCAATTTTCGTTAAATTTACATTTAAATCACTTATATTCAATTTTAAACGTACATTTCAAATTACCGGGGTCACATACTAACTCGAAAAATTACAGAAAAATATTTTCTAGCTTCGTATTGACGATACGGTCCTAACAAAACTAGTTTCGCCGAATTCTGAGACCGTTTGAAAAATGGCCAATTTCCAGTCGATTAAAATCAACTGAAACTGGTCAAACGCGTTTTCCATTGCCACACTCACATATTGATTCGAAAAATTATGAAATTTGGAATCTAGCAATAACTCGACATCACGGACCCAACAAAACTGGTTTCGTCGAAATCCGAGGTCATTTGCAAAATGTCCATTTTTAAGGGCCTGAATTCCATAGCGACTATTCAGAATTTTCAATTGGACATATCTTTTGATTCCCGCTACGAGCTTTCGATTTTTCGGATTCGTTGGAAAGATATTCACTATTCGATTCCATTATTTTTGGTTTCACTAAAATCCAGATTGTTTTGCACCCGGTACATTCAATTGAAGTTTGAAATCGAATTATCGAACTACCGCGCCATTTTCAATTCTATTTATAATTATATATAAATATTTAATATTCTAACGACGACGTATATAATATATACGTTCGAATTATATTCAAAATAAATTTCTCGCCGATATTATTTAAAATAATCATTTTAAATAATCAAAATTCGCTAAAATAGCCAAAATAAAAATTTCAAACTGGCTCGCATTTTACGGGTTGTTACAGTTATTGTCGGTGTTCGCAGTTTCAAGTTGTTTTGATTTATCTGGTGATCGTGAAAAATTTAAACGCGTGTTGATTTCTGGTTTTATAAAGAAATTTTTTTCAAACAATGTCGGAATTCGACGAAACTTGTCCCGTTGGATTCAGAATACCTTTTTACACCAAGATTAGTTTTTTTATCAGTAAACAGACTGTTCATTCATAAGATTATTCGTTCATTTCTAGTCAAAGATGGCGGCTACTGTTCCGTTCATAAACAGCGTGCTTGCCAAGTGAACAAACATCCGTGCCTCCCAAGGATTTCAACTCCGTGGCTTCCAAGCTATCACAACGCCGTGCTCTCCAAACCAACATCTCCGTGCATCCCAAGGCAATGCAGAACCGTACCACGTGAGTCTACTGTTAACTCCTTGCCGACAAAGTAAAAACATACCTCGAAAATAAAACCTACCCTATTACCCTACGTACGTGCTTGCCAAGTAATTTGGCTTTATAAATACAGCTTCCGTTGCCTTCCCCAAAGAAAAACAAAAGCAAGTTGTCTTCTTCCATTTTACAGAAACTACTCACAAGCCTCTTAACTAATTCAAAAATCAAAACAACAAACCCACCCGTGCTTCTGAAATTCCCGGTTCCAATTCATTCCTTCGCGTCCCTTATTTCCTCAAATCCCAATTCCACTTCGTTCCTCTTCTTTACAACCGGAATCTCGTTCTCTTTGAAAACCAATTAGAAATCAAATACTAGATATAAAAGAAAATTCGATCTGGGGCTCGTTGCCATCATTGAAACGAGGGCTTCATCTCGGTCTCGATGCGATGGTTGTAAGGATGAACGGAGGCCGTCTTCAAGTTCATGAGGAGGAAGGCGCGGCACCCAGGGATCTCTAATGAGGTTCTGACGTTGACAGGGGGAGTATGGACGTGGTGTCCAGGAGTCCAAGGAAAACGGATGAGAGGAGTTTGGAGTGTGTAGTGGGACCGTGAAGTTAAGGGCAAGAAAGTGGAGCTGGGAGTTTTCTTTTTCAACTTGGTTTTGGCAGAGGAATCAAATGGTGACGGGTCTTCTTTTTAGCAACAGAAGATTAGAAAATTGGAGGAAGGGAGCAGGTTCATTTCGAAGAACTTGCAAACTTGGAGGCTAAAGGAATATCGCGATGCTAACCGGTTAAACCTGGACTAATCATACTTAATTGCGGTAATTAACAATAACAATGATCATTAGTGGTTAAAATTATTTGAAATATAACTGGAAAAGTTCCAGGAAAATTTTGAAGGAAAAAGGGGGGTTACAAACACGTGAAGGAACTGGGAGATCAAAATGAAACAAATGTTGTTGGTGTGAAGGGCATACAAAAGGGGAACGTTGGGTTTTTGCAGTAGAAGTGGAGGGGTAAAAGGGTTAACCGATAGTAAATGTTGGACTGGAGGTTGCGTTGCTGAAGTAAGGTGAAGGGGGCGGTGTAAGCTTGGTGACAGGCGTGATTAGCAAAGCCATTAAGGTAAGAAGGATAACTATTTTAATATATGAAGTGTGCGTGGACTAGTTTTAATGGATTGTCCTTACTTTCAACGATAAAACCTATTCAAGTTCCCTATTTCCTCTTGATAGCATGTACCGTGCACTCACACTAAGATGCGGTTAAAGAATTATAAATGATAATTGGTGTAGTAATTAATTAATAATTAATATTTAATTTAATTTGAATTAATATTATAATATGCATAATTTATTCAGTACGATATCAGAATCAAACCAAACAATTGCCGATGGACACAGCGAGGAAATCTACATTGTAAAACCAGTGTGATCAAGAACAGAGCTATTGAAATTTCGCAGTAAAGTCAAAAGCTCGTTTGGTCTTAAATGGAACAAACAACAGAACCGTCAACTGCAAAACAAGGTGAGTAAACTCACTAACTCCCTCTCGTTTATATTTTTATATATAAACGAGTTTTAAATATTTTTATAATGTGCAATGGTTGATTGGTTGAATAGTTGGTAAATTTGGTTGAATTGGTTGATAGGATTACACCATTAATTGATCATTAGTTCTGATATTTCATTTTGATGTGAAATAATATTATTGATGTTATTAACATCTGTGGATGCAGGGAAACAGGTTGGAGGGATCCAACTGGATCCTCAACATTTATATTACCGTTTGTTATTTATGGTGATGTGTATACGATGATGGATTGTACTATGTTGAATCACCCTGACACTGGAAATTTAGTTATTTTAAATGCCGTAAAAGATTTTCGAATATAGAAAAGAAATTGAGGTTTAAAAAGAGAACTTATTTCCAAAAGAGAAATTAAATTTTGAATGGAATTAAAAAGTAGAAACTTGTTTTATTAAAAGAAGAAGTTGTTTTTAAGCGAGTTTATAATCATTGAATAAATTGAATATAAATGCTTTATTTAAATTTATATGGAAAAGTGGAAATTAGATTTGAAATCAATATTTGAGATGGGATTTGAACTTAGCAGAGTATAAAGCAAATCATAAACAAGATTTTTAACGATTGGAATAAAAATCAGATTTGTTTGCAAAGACTCAGAATAGAAGTTATAGATAGAATTTGGGGTTTAAGAGAATATGTATAAGTACGAAATCAAAAGATTATATATAAAAGAAATATATTCAGGATTAAAGTGGATAATGGTTCAAAGGAAGTATTTTGCAAGTGAAATATTTATAAGGGAAGAACACAGCAGACGGTTTTGTGTTAAACATTTTGGATTTTTGGAATAAAAAAAATCCAAGGAAGAAATCTTGTGGTAAAGAAGGTGGAAACTGGATTTTTATCCTTATATACTCTTTATCTTATGGGTTTCGACAAATAGAATGATAAATGTCTGCATCGTTTAAATCCAGATATTTTGACTATCTTTTAAAATGAACAACGGAAGCGTGTGCGTCGCACACGGTATTTTATTCAAAAAAAGCAATCATAACGCTATTGTTATAAGAAATGCTTTTATAATTTTAAACAGCGATTATAACGCTGTCTTTGTAAGAAATGCTTTTATAAAACTAAACAGCGATTTTAGCGCTGTTGTTATAATGGATGTTGTAAATCTATACAGCAATTTTAGACGCTGCTGTTATAATAAATGTCTTGGTAAATCTAAATAGCAATTTTAACGCTGCTGTTATAATAACTGTTTTAATAGCAATTTTAATACTATGGTTATGATAAGTGTTCTATAATGCTAAGATAGCGGTTTTAACGCTGTTGTTGAAAGCAATGTTTTATAAACCAAACATTTGAAGACAGCAATTATAACGCTACCGTTATAATCAATATTTTTATAAAGGAGTGTTCGTAGATCAAATCCGAGAGTCGCGTAAGCAATGTTTGGTTTAAAATTGTGAGCTCTGACTATTTCAAAGTTAAGAATGTCGTTCAGTTAAGGTCTGAGAGGTAATTATACCCCAACTTGACTGACTGCATTATTGACGGAGAAACGGTTAAGGCTCGATAGCAAGGGTTGGTTAGTGATATCGTTAGTTAACGAATGATTTATGATTTGAGTTATAATAACGATGTTTATAACATCAGTTAATTCAAAGGATTTAGAAATGTTTTCTAACTGGAGTAAAAGATATTTTCTAAATAAAGGAATTATATATATTGGAAATGTTTCCCAATAATCAAGAGAGAAAATAGAGCTTTGAAAGAACACGAAAGGTGGAAAATGGAATTGGAAATGATAATGTAATAAAGAACTAATATAAAAAGGGCCCAGTGTTGTTTAATGCTTGATTGATAGAATTTCCATTTGGAAATAGAACCGTTGATTGTATGGATGTTTCTTTGATAGTTAAATCACCGACTATCAAAGTTTTATTTTTTTATACCTCCGTTGTCAACATGGAGAGACCGGGATCAGATTTAATATCTGAAAACCACTCCGTATTGGCGTAAGCGTTATGAAGCAACCTATGCTGAAGAAAATTGAAGACGGAGTTATGCAAGGGCTATCCTGTTTACGGGATAGTGCCTTCGGTTTGTCCAGACCCAAGACAACTTGTATGGACGAGTGTCTGACAGAGTATTTCCAAAGGGGGTTACGTACGTTGATTCCTTCAAACGTACGAAGTTAGTGGCATAGAAGGGAAACTTCTTTAGCCTAAAAATCTGAGTATTTTTGTGGGAATCAATTAGTGATTTCCGATGGATCTGACGATGTGGCATTCAAAGTGAATGGTGGCTAGATATTCTGGAAGATAATTCATACTTCAAGCCTCACAACCCGGAAGTGGACAAAAATCGGGCAGGCAGCATGGCTATGTGGGTCGCACCCATTAGGATGTATAACCACCTATCTAGAGAAATTCCTTTTGCTTCTTAAATCTATCGATGCTGTCCCTTTTCGGGAGGCGGTTGCTGATCCCAACCGTCGGTGGTATACATTCGATACACTCAAGCGAAATGAGTGGTCGGTCATGTGTGGGCCGGGTTGCAAGATGTTCTTGTTGAACCAAGTGTATTCGTCTCTAGAGATACACTATCGGAAGGTGGTTCCATACCTTGTCATGTTGGAAATCCAATCTCCAATAAGCGCCATGCGGTTTTTGATTCAATATTATATATGGAGCGTGAGATGCAAGCGTTCCTCTAGATTCTATTTATTTGATGTAGACACTATTATAATATCACCAGATTTTGATATCAAAATATTTTTGGTTATCGTAAGGTAAAAACCATCCGTGTTTATGTGTGGATCGGTCTTACGATTATCATTTCTTTCGAAAGGATTTTGAAAGTTAAACAAATGGTTGGAGTTTACTCACACCAGTCCCATGACTGACCCAGAGTTTATTTTGTTTGTTTTCCCTAAACTCTTGGGTGCCCAAATTTGTACGGGCAGTCAAGTAGTTGGGATTTTTCAGATTCACTTGGAGGAGCTTGAAGCAGGAGGCTTCACCAGTTAGCTATAGACTATCATATTTTCCGCTGTGTACTATGTTGTATCTGGAAACAGGTGTTTATAACTGTTCCAAGGATAATCGTTGTGCTCTGATAATGGTATGTATATACAAATACTGATTTGTGCTTCAAAGTTATATTATCTAATATATTTTATTCGTTCCGCTGTGAGTTTGTGATCTTCGTTTTCTCCTATTCTAATATTTCTTTCTTTCTATTTCTCATCCTCTAACTTCTTTCTAAAAATGATTCGTATTTCTGTGCAATTTGGGTTGGACGTGTGGTATGATTAGTCGACTCAAAGGGTACAGATTTGCGGGTCGTTTCATCGGAGATCGAAGAGCTCGGCGAGAGCTTCGAAATGAGTACTCACACGCTAATTTTCATTGAGAAATGAAAGAGAAATCGGAGTTTGAAAATTTGAAGACTCATGGGTTATGGTGCAGCTGAAAATGATGGGTTTGGGAGACGATGAACAGTGATTCGGGTTTAAATAATATTATATTAGGTTTTCCTAATAATTAGTTAATAATTTAATTAGCCCGTTAAAGCCCGTTTTGGTCCGAACTCCGATTTAGGCCTGCTTACTGTCGTTCTTAAGGTATTGAGGCCTTCTGAACGCAATGGAACATGTTACAGGAACCAATTCCGAAATTTATTATGAGTTTTGGAATAATTATATTATTTTATTAATATTTTAATGTATACCGTACATGAAAATTCACCGAGGTCACAAATTAACTTCAAAAATTCTCGAAAAATATATTTAGCTATGTTTTGATGCTGTGGACCTATGAAAATTAATTTCGTTCAATTCTGAGACCGTAAGAATTTTTAATGAATTTTTTTAAAGTCAAAAATTTGCCCGTTTACACTGAAAAATCAATTATAATTATATTTTAATTCTAAAAATTACCAAAAAATCATTTTTAGCTTTGTTTTGATGATACGAATCCAACAAAATTTATTTTGTTGAATCCTGAGACATTTTGAAAAATGGCTATTTTTAAGGCCAGTATATTTAATATTAAAAATACATTTTTAAAAAATTATTTTTGAAACTCGAAATATATAAGTGTTTACTGTTTTTCAATGCAGAAACGTCATTCCGGACTCAATGGAAGTGGTTTCGAGTCCAAATTCCTTCATATGCAAAAAGTAGCATTATTGACCTATGCAAATTACTTGGCGACCTTTCTAAAAATTGAATTGGCCATAACTTTTGATTTCCGCTATGAAATTTCGATTTTTCGGATTCATTGGAAAGATATTTTTAAATAGATTCTAATATTTTTGGTTTCACCAAAATCAGTTAAATTTTGCGTCCTGTACGGTCAGTCAAAGTTCAAGTTTGACTTTTCAAATTACCGCGCTATTTCTAACTCTTTTTATAATTAAAATTAATTTATTCATTCTAACTTCGATTTGAACCAAATATGTGATCATTATTATTTAAAATAGATTATTTAAAATAGTCAAAACCCATTAAAAACACTTTAAATAAAATTTTAAATTTACCCCAAAATTCAGGGTTGTTACATATGTGGGGTAGGTGCATATTTATATATCGAGTTGCGAGGTGCGTACCCTTTGCCTTGTCGATGGGGAGCACGATATTTGGTTGCATACTTGTTTGTATGCATTGTTATGTTTTGGAATTCATATTTCCAAAATATTTGTTTTGAGATCCCGAAGTGAAATCTACTTTGATATAGAAAGTTAGATAGGTATTTCAAATGATTTGAAATAAGAAATTGGGAATTAAATCCAAAGGAATAATTTCTGTAAATTGAATTGGATTTGGAAAATCCAAGTGTGATGATAAATCTAAATGGGTTGATTGGGATATTGCATGTTGATTGATGCATAGTAGATCCATATACCTATATTGATTGTTGTTTATACGCTATCATTCATGGGGGTAAACCCATTCCGCGTTAGCGGCGTGGTCCCGTGATATGCCATATTATTAAATAAGTTAATTATAACTGTTTAGAGTTCTCACATCAGTCCCATGACTGACCTGTAGTTTGCTTTTCCCTCGCGAACTCGGGTGCCCCTATTTTCCACACGGGCAGTCGAGTAGTTTTATTTTGCAGATATATTGAGCAGGATTCTGGATTGAAGCTTTAAGCTGTGTCCAGGCATTTACAGTCTTCCGTTGTGTTACTTTATTTATTTTCCGCTGTGCATTGTATTATATTTATTGTAAAATCATCTTCCGCTGTATTATATTTCGATATACTCTGATATATTCTGTACTCTGATGTAACATTATTATGATGTTTATAAAAGCCTTATGTTATTTGTTCTGATGTGTTGTATACCCAGAGTTAGCGTATGCGGGATTCGAACGGTCTTGGTTGATTTAGCGATCGATTAGGTCCGAGCGAAATCCGTGTCGTTACAGCTGGTATCAGAGCTTTGGTTAACTCAAATCTTTGGGGTACAACTCGTTAGAACTGAACAAAAGACTCATTAGAGGTAGGATTAGTAATATCCTATAGAAGAATCCTCATTGGAGATAGAATCAGTAGCATTCTAGAATGAGTTGAGTGTTATATGTTTATAAATAACATATTTGTGATTATATATGTAATCTAGTTTTTAGAAAATATGATTTTTGAATATATAAAAGTTCTAAATATTTGAAAATTTAATCAATAAATTGATTGTTGGTTGTGTTGTTTGATTTTTGGTTGATTAATTAGATTTTTGAACCATTTAGGCCTAATCGAATCAAAATATTGAACTGTATTGAAAAATGATTACAATTGCATGCATATATATGTATATCCATTGAACAGGTCATAGCAAGGAGGCTAGAGAAGAGGAATAAAATTGTTTGCCTGACAAATAGGTACATGTTTATTGTATTTCTTTGGGTTTGGATGATTTTATGAGCCGATTGGCTAGCCGCTTGGCTTTTTCTTTTTCTTTTGGTTTGAAGAAGGCCATGGGAGGCTATATGAAATATCCCGAAGTCCCCGGTGCAGGGGAGGTTATGGCGAAATTTTTCGAAAATTTAGGGTGTTAGCCAAATTTTTGAAAAATTTGAAAAGTTCTTAGAAACTGAAAAGTTGAAGAACTTAAGCCGTAGTGAAAATAATGAAGGTTGAGTTGATTAGTTAAACAACTTTTGGCTTTGTTCCTTTTCGGGGACGAAAAGTTTTAAGTGGGGGAGATTGTAATAACCCGGAAATCTGGGCCAATTTAAATTTTTTATTTTAGCAATTTTAATGAATTTTGAATATTTAAAATGAATATTTTAAATAAAAATGACGAGAAATTTATTTTGAATAGAATTCGAGCGTATATATTTATATAGATCATCGTTAGAATATAAATATTTATTTATATATATAAAAGGAATTGAAAATGGCGCGGTAGTTCGATAATTCGATTTCAAATTTCAAATGAATGTATAGGATTCAAAATAAACTGGATTCTAACGAAACCAAAAATATTTGAATCTAATTGAGAATATATTTCCAACGAATCCGAAAAATTGAAATTTCATAGCGGGAATCAAAAGATATATCCAGTTGAAAATTCTGAATAGTTGTTATGGAATTCAAGCCCTTAAAAATGGAAATTTTGCAAACGACCTCGGTTTTCGACGAAACCACTTTTGTTGGATCCGCGATGTCAAATTATTGCTAGGTTTCAAATTTCGTAATTTTCTGAATCAATATGTGAGCGTGGCAAAGGAAAACGCGTTTGACCAGTTTTAGTTGATTTTAATCAACTGGAAAATGGCCATTTTTCAAACGATCTCAGAATTCGATGAAACTAGTTTTGTTAGGACTGTATCGTCAATACGAAGCTAGAAAATATTTTTCGAGAATTTTTCGAGTTAGTATGTGGCCCCGGTAAATTGGAATGCATGTTCAAATTAAATATACAGATTTATATTTCAAATTTGATGTAAGCTGATCGAAACAGGCGAATCGGCTTACCAGACATATCCGATTGTGTTTGGAATGGGGGTATTTAGCTAGGGGCGACAGTCGTTGGGTTTAGAACGGAGTTTGTATGCAGAACCCTATCTTCACAAATTAAATAATGTAAAATAAATAAATATAAAGGATCTCATTGGCCGGTCAAAAGGGGTCAAACCCCTCTTTCTTCTTCAGTGCGGTCAACCTTATCTGGAGCCGCCACTTCACTACGATTAAAGAACGAAATTGCTCGATTTTAATTCTCCAAATCGAAATCAAAATACAAGGAATTAAACATTGGTTTATACAAGAAAATGGTGGAGCCTTCTTCGTTCTACGAATCTATACCAACGTGATCTAATTCCATGGATTATCGTCCTCGATTTTGGCCCAGGAAGTTGTTTCGTTCGCGCCCAAATCGCGAGGCCATCGGGGCGTCGAGTTCAACCATGGGTGGTGACGCCGGAGCAGGGAAGAATGGCAGAGGTCGTGGCGGCATCAGATTGAGGCCTCGTGCCTCGAAATGCATGAAATTTGAAGCCCTAGGGGCTAAGAATCTTCGACAGGCAACGTCCAGAACTGACGAAGGAAGAAAGCAACGTTATTAAAGGCTAAAGGTTAATTAATTATATTAATTATCAAATTAATTATTCAAATGTTTCAAAATCTGTATCTCCTTCGTACGAGGTTCAAATCAGATGATTTCAGATCCGTTGTGATCGCGGAGACGAGAGCTTCGAAACAAAATTGACCGGGTCCAATTCCGAGCATGTTGGAATTTCGGGCAGATTCAAATCCAGACTGTTCACAATTCAGATAAAAACTGACGGAGTGGATCACAATGTGAGAATTCTCTCACTATAAATTTTCTTGTACAGTTATTTATATTATAACTGCATATCTGAACTGCTCACATACGTCCACAGACCATGGACAACTTGTTTGATTGTATTCTGTGTGAAAATTGATCGTGATGTGAAATGAATTATATATATTAGAAGTGTATGAAATATATATATTGAAAGTGAAAGTAATATATATATATATATATATATATATATTGAAAGTGAAAATATGGTGTATATATATATTGAAAGTGAAAATATCATATATATATTGAAAGTGAAGATATCGTATATATTGAAAAGTGAAAATAATATATATATATATATATTGAAAGTGAAAATATCGTGTATATATATATTGAAAGTGAAAATAATATATATATATATATATATATTGAAAGTGAAAATATTATATATATATGAAATATGAAAACGATATATATATGAAATGAAAACGATATATATATATATATGAAATGTCAAAATGATTTGATTGTTAAAAATATAATTTTTAACATATATATACACTGTATAAAATTGTCGTGTATATGGAATATTCAATTTTGATTAGAAATTGAATATGAAGTTGAAATCGTTTTGAAAACGAATTTAAAACAATTTAAAAAAAACGTTTTAAAAGGAAATCGACGAAATATATATTATATATATAATATAATGGCCCGAATAGAACACGCCGCGCTGCGGCAATTCGCAAATTTCGACCATTGACTTCGAATGGACATTACGGGAGATCTGACCGTCGGATTCTCCTGAAACCAGAAGCGTTGGGTTCGTATCGAAAAGAGCTTTCCAATGAATATGAGAAATTTGAAATCTAACAGTTGGATTTGGAATTATATCCAAATCAAATTTGGAAAAGGTCGTTGTAAGTGCAGTTCGATGGCCATTGGTTGAAATCGACTGTACGGGCCTTGATAAAATTATTAAAAATAGTAATAATTTGTGTAAAATCATAAGAAATGAATTGGGATGAAAAATTCCACATTTGAAAAGATAAAAATATATTTTTATCGAAACGAACTAGTTATTAACTAGAAAAATAATCCAATGGTTATAAATAAATAAATTGGATTGGATTTGAATTGAAATTATCTTTGGATATTTTCGATATTGGATTCCGTGATTATACAGATATTGTGATGGGAATGTGGAAGATATCGATATCGTTATTCCCGATATGATATCTGTTGGTTTCAGGATTTGATGTTGAATATAAGTCGATACTATCCCTATTCAAAACCTTATATTTAATGTCAAATTGGATTGATTGATTGTTTGGATTGTGCTCGACCAGTTTATGAGCAAAATATGCTTTTACATTTAGCATTGGGTTGGGTAGAAATATCTATGTGCTAACACCATGTGAAACACTTCACGATTTGACGATAAGGTGTTTAGCGATGTTGTGTTTATTTCAAATTTAATGTATGATTGTGAAATGATATTTTCCTTAAGTGAAAAGAAACGTATACCCGATTTTGGACAGGGAATGTTTTATAAAAATGTTTTATAAAACAGAAAGGATTTCGAGCCCCAAAACCCGATGATTTCTAAAATGATTTATAAATGTATTATGTGTTACATTGTGGTTCATCGCATATTCGATTAGTTACTATTGATGATGCATCTGTTTGGTGGTGGAGAATTTATTCTTTTGCTTAACAGCCTTCTTTGAGACATATGAGCTCAAAGGTTATGTGATTAATAGTGACTGATCATATGTGTGAATTACTGATGTGAAGTACTATATTTTGAAAGTACTTGTGATTATTATGTTATGAAATGATTTTCCCTACTTCGGGATATGAAATGATTTAGTATGTGGCGAAAGAGTCGGGTAACCCTGAGACTAAAAGTATGGGTGAGAGGTCGGTGTAGCCTACTCCAGTGTGGGGGTAGGTGCATCGTCGGTGTAGCCTGCTCCTATTTGGGGTAGGTGTACATTTATATATCGAGTTGCAATGTGCTTACCCTTTGCCTTGTCGATGGGGAGAACGATATTTGGTTGCATACTTGTTTGTATGCATTGTTATGTTTTGGAATTCATATTTCCAAACGATTTGATTTGAGATCCCGAAGTGAAATCTACTTTGATATAGAAAGCTAGATAGGTATTTCAAATGATTTGAAATAAGAAATCGGGAATAAAATCCAATGGAATAATTTCTGTAAATTGAATTGGATTTGGAAAATCTAAGTGTGATGATAAATCTAAATGGGTAGATTGGGATATTGCATGTTGATTGATGCATAGTAGATCCATATACCTATATTGATTGTTGTTTATACATTGGCATTCATGGGGGTAAACCCGTTCCACGTTAGCAGCGTGGTCCCGTGATATGCCATATTATTAAATAAGTTAATTATAACTGTTTAGAGTTCTCACACAAGTCCCATGACTGACCTGTAGTTTGCTTTTCCCTTGCGAACTCGGGTGCCCCTATTTTCCACATGGGCAGTCGAGTAGTTTTATTCTGTAGATATATTGAGCAGGATTCTGGATTGAAGCTTTAAGCTGTGTCCAGGCATTTACAGTCTTCCGCTGTGTTACTTTATTTATTTTCCGCTATGCATTGTATTACGTTTATTATAAAATCATCTCCCGCTGTATTATATTTCGATATACTCTGATATATTATGTACTCTGATGTAACATTATTATGATGTTTATGAAAGTCTTCTGTTATTTGTTCTGATGTGTTGTATACCCAGAGTTAGCGTATGCGGGATTCGAACGGTCTTGGTCGATTTAGCGATCGATTAGGTCCGAGCGAAATCCGTGTCGTTACAAAATTAAACCTTCCAATGTGTTCATTATGGGAACGCCAAGCGATAGAGATACTATTATTCAAAAAGTATATTTTAAACCCACTCACCTTTCATGCTTTCCCCAAATTTTGGATCCGATATGCTCTATCATCCATGGTTTCCCATTTTCCCTTTAATTTGATTCACATCCAAACAACCATGGATTTATATTTCATGGAAAGAGAAGGGAAGGAGAAAGAATATAAATAGATTGGTTCCTTGAATTTTACCTTGATTTCATGATACAATAATCTTTTTATTAACGTTCATTCCCTCTTCCAGATCTGAATTCATAATTCTCCTAGGCTAACATTTTAATTTTGAGAATAGACTTGAGAAGGGAGAGATAGAGTAATGGCCGCGTTCCAGCATAGCCATAGAATTATGAGGCTTAGGGTTAGGTCTAGGTTCTTATTTATAGGTGTATGGAGCAACCAGGACCCTCGGATTTGGCCAAAAGCCATCCGAATCATCAAAATATCACAAAACACTAATCTGCCAAAATCTTCCGCAGGTGGGTAGACCTACCCTTGAGGAGGTCGACCTGGGTAGACCCACCCTTGGGGAGGTCGACCCTGGTGTCGACACATCCTTGAGGGTGTCGACCCACCTGGGCCGGAAGTTTGCCAGCTTCTGAAATTTTGAATTTTGAATCGATTTTCGAATTTCTGGACACATTTTTTAATTTCTGAACCTAATATATATATATATATCCTTCTTGCGCGTATACAAATTTCAAACCTTAATAACTTCCTCATACGGTCTCCGATTTACGCAAACCAGGTGTCGATTTTGACAAGAATTTCGAGACGGACGCAATGGCACTATCTGTTTTTCTTAATTCTGAATATTTAATTAAGTTATTCTTATTTTATTATCTTACACTAAAAATACGGGTGTTACACACTTCGTCAATCTTTATCGGATGGTTTGGATTTGGATTTGCCCTAAATTCAAACGAGCTCAAAATTGGACCCGGTCAGTCTTATTGTGATGCTGTCGACTCCATGATCACAACAGATCCTGTTTCACATGATTCGTGTTCGTATGGACACGTTATTAGCGTACAAACATTATATTTTAAAAAAATTGGAATAAAAATTGGATTTTTAAATGTTCACTGTTGACAATTTGCTTTTCCCGCTTGGGCCCACTTGGGCATCGCCGCTACCTGCTGGCACCACCGCCGGTCGGAGGCGCCGCTCCCCTCCAAGCTTCGTCGTCTCTGCTGCCACTGTTCACTGAAAATTGACGAAAGATCCAAATTCCGTTCACCTGAAATTGCTCGGCCGCCATGCCACGTCAGCGTCGAGGACCCCCATGGATCGACACGCCTCCCACCGCTGACGAACTTTCCTTCAGTGCCCCTTTCTTGTAAACGCATGTGGTGTCGTCCTCCCGTCCAAATTCTATTGCTGCTCGCCAGAAAACATCCCCATGTTGAACTCCACCTTGCCACTACCACGATCAATTTCAAACCAAACACCCAGAAGCAATGTTGTAGTGCATTGTGTCCTCTACCATTTTCCCTTTATGCCATTATCAAATACCCAACGGATTGATCAAAATTTAGCCAAAACCGAAACAGTTTTCTAGACATTGACCATCGATTGCTTCCAATCCGTGCGACGATAAGTCATGGAATTTTTGTAGGAGGTAGAGGCTATGGTGATCTTCAAAACCCAGAAACCATTTGGGTTAATTTGGGTTAATTGTGCATGGATTGAGAGATATAAACGTTTTAGTGATTGTGGTTTTTTTTTTGTAAAATTCCAGAAGGGCTATTGCCGATTTTGAGGGAGGAGAATTAATGAGGGTTTAGGAAATGTAAAAGACATTATATAGTAGTGGCGTAGGGTTTTATATTAATTTTCTATTTTATGCTGTCCCCGATCTATAGTTATCGATGCCACAGTCACATACAAACTCCGTTGGTGATAAAAATTGACATGCAGCTATGTATTGACGATACGGTCCCAACAAAACTGGTTTCGTCAAATTCCGATTCCGTTTTCTTAGAAAGCACTTTTTCCGGCTTAAATGCCTGATCGATTCACAATTCAATGTGTACGGCTACATACTAACTCCGAAAATTACGAAATTTGGAATTCTCGCTTTTTTTTCAAATACGGTTTCAACAAAACTAATTTCTTTGAATTTGGCGACCGTTTGAAAAATGACCTTTTTAACTGATCGATTTAATTCAAATTTAAATTGAAAACACATTTAAATTTACTATGCTCACAAATTAATTACAAAAATTACGAAAATTGGAATCTAGATATATTTGTTATTCCGAATCCAACGAAAGTGGTTTCGTTGGAAACGGAGGTCATTTGCAAAATGGCTATTTTTAAGGGCTATATATTATATAAAATATAAATAATTCCATAGTGACTATTTTGAATTTTAAACTAAACATAACTTTTAATTTATATTATGAAATCTCTATTTTTCACATTCTTTAGAAAGATATAATTGAACAAATTCAAATATTTCTGGTTTTACTGAAATCTGGTTTATTTTGAATCTTGTACATTCTATTGAAATTTGAAATCGAATTTTCAAACTACCGCGCCGTTTCAAGCTCGTTTTTTAAATAAAATAAATTTATATGTTCTAACTACGATTTAAATAAATTTATAGTCGTTATTATTTAAAATAAATCATTTTAAATTCTTAAAATCCATTAAAATAGCTAAAATAAAAATTTTAAATTGGTTCTGAAATTCCGGGTTGTTACAATCCCCCCCACTTAAAATCTTTTCGTCCTCGAAAAGTAACAGAGCTGAAAGTTGTTTAAATAACTAACTCAACTTTCATTCTTCAACTTTTTAGTTTCTAAGAATTTTCAAATTCTTCAAAAATTTGGCTAACACCCTAAATTTTCGAAAAATTTCGCAATAACCTCCTTTGTACGCGGAGACCTTTAAAACTGCAACTTGCCTCACAGGGCACTCATCAATCCAAAAGATAAAGCCAAGAGACTCATAAAATCATCAAAACCCAAGAAATACAATAAACATGTACGTATTTGTCGGGCATACAATTTTATTCCTCTTCTTAGCCTCCATGCATGACCTGTTCACACATATATATGTACGTGTATGCAACTCCAATAAAATTTCCAATTCAGTTCAATATTAATTCAATTTGGCTAAATTTACCATTCATTCACATATTGGTTAAATTAGTTATCATTCCAATATTTTTATTAGTTGAACTAATAATCACACAACGCAATCAGCAATCAATTAGTCAATTATATTTTCAAATACATAACTTTAGTATATTCAAAAATCATCTTTTTGGTGCCAAATCACAACAATAGTCCAATCTAGTTTTGGTTCTCACACCAGTTAATTGGAAATATACAGATATCCCACTTTCGAAACCCGAACATAAATGCTGATGATGCTCGATCGATCATCAGAATCATCTTCGGGCGAGTAGAGTGTGATTCTATATCTACCAAGTATATTTGAGACTTCAAATATACATTCATGACGCATATATGCAAAATCTTCATATACTCGATTGTCCAAAATAAAATAAAATAATATACTCAAATATGTTTAATTAGATAATTTTTTCAAAACTAAATTTGTTTTCAATAAATAAAACCCTTCTAACTCATTCTAGGATACTACTAATCCTATCACTAAAGAGTCATTCTTATTGGATATTACTAATTGATCGACGCTTTCCTAAGAACTAGAAAAGTGCGATTTATGTAATAAATACTACAAGCGCACAGATCGTGTAATATGTAGGTCGAATCACATGGAGGTAAATTAAATTATTTATATTATTTCTTGGGCGAGCTAGACGAAATTTGGGGATTCGGTTGAGAAACAATAAAACTATTATTTAATTGAATCAGATATGAATCTAATCAAATCTATATTCAATCCAATATGATCTAGGAAAGCAATAAAAGAAATATAAATTAAAATTTTAAAAATTAAATAACAAACAGGAAATAAAATTAGGATTATCGTTAAATCTAATCAGACGGTCAATCACTAATGAAAAATAAATGAAAAATACAAATAGTGCTCTGCCAAATCTAATTGTGTAGACAACATTAATTGCTAAGAAAATAAAAAAATGCAGAAAGGTAAAAGAAACTCTCAATTCATAGATGATCTTTACAACGAGATTACAAGGATATTTATAGGATAGATAGCCAACCTAAACCCTAATATAATCACAAATGGGCCTTAAATAATTCTATTAAAATTGGGCCTTTCCTCTTTTCCTCTTGGTTTCTTGACAACCCTTTCTTGATTTATGATATGGATCTTCTTTCTACCAATTATTTTCTTATCAAAAAAGCAAATGGATGTGAGATCTTCATCAGCAAGTCTTCATATGTAAATATACAACAAGTTGATCTTTATTTTTATATTTTCTAACTGCATGTGGCTAAGTCAGCTTATCTGTAAAAGTGAAAAAATAATACCCAAGTAATATTTGTTTATATACAAAAGAAAAGATATAAGAGCATAAAATAAACACATTTCTATGCTAATGTTTATGATTAATTACATACACCTAACTTAAAAGACCAAGGTATACCACCCAGGTAATGTTTGGGCATCATAGCTTATTCTCTATCTCTATAAAAATTAAAATTTATGATTAATTACATACACCTAACTTAAAAGACCAAGGTATACCATCCATACACTGCCTTGCGGACTGACGGAGATTTGGGACAGAGTTTGGCGGATTGTGCAGACCGATGCTGACATTGTCAACGACATGTCAGTAATCCTTAGGTGTCCAATTCATAAAATGAGACTAAGATTTGCCAACGCTGACTTTGTCAACAACATGTCAGATAGAGCTTGGCGGGTTTGCACCCCAACGCTAGATATAAAAGCAGTGTTGGATACCCTTGAATTATTATTATTATTATTATTGAAAATGTAAGAACAAGAGAGATTATGCAAATTCAGCTTAACACAACTTAGTTTTAAAGATTTGAAAAGCCAATATAAGTTTTTTATGTCCTCCACTCATTTAAACAAAAACTACAATATAGAATAGATTTAATGGCCATCACCTAAGAATCTCCCTATGTACCAGTTATACTATTATCCCTCAAAATTCAACTTTTCATTATATTTCTTATTAAATCTTAGTCGAGAGAAAAAAAACACTATCAACTGAATAACAACTGTTAATTCATTTTATTGTATCAATCTGAAATAAGTTATATTTCAAAAAAAAAGTTATGGTATGTTACTACGATCTAAAATGCATGATGGTCCTATTTAAATGGATGAAAATGAAAAGAAAGGAAAAGTAAAGAAGAATAAAAAGGATGTAATGCAGACTCCCCCCCCCCCCCCACACTAGATCTAAACAGTGTCTACACTATAATGTTTCCTAAATTTGAAAAATCGTACCCAAAGGTGAATGAGTTGCAAGATTATTTGTAGAATGAAATGCAGTTTACTATATGTAAGAATGGATCATATGTATAGTGATATACGTGTTTGCGGTGCATGCGATGCAAAGAATGCCACCAACTTTTTCCCCCGCACTTGGTTCTAGCCCGATGAATCCCATTCCCACTATGTCTAGGCATGTTTTCTAATAAGCAAAGGTTTTTGAAAACCATCTCATCTTTATACCTGGATTTATAGTCCAGTAGATAAATATCCAGGGTTGTCCTAACATGAAGTTTTTCAATCAAGCTAACATTCCAAAAATAATTCATGTGCTCAACAAATTTATCAGTGTAATTGTCCAAAAATTTATGATGGTATATAAACTTAGTTGCAATCATGAATTTTAAATTCTGAGTGTTGTTCAAGAATATGTGATCACATTTCTCAATTTCATTAATTGACAACGTATTTTCGACACTGACAATTTCAAGTTCGTTTAAAGTTGTCTCAAAGTTACAAATTTCAAACTCGTGACTAGAATCAACATCTTCTTCATATAACAATTCATCTTCATACAACCCAAAAAATTCATGTTCCTTAAAATCCTTCTCAAATTTTGAGTTTATGAAAATTTCAACATCTTTGTTTTGTTCAATTTGTAAAATTTCCAGTTTCTCACAGTCTGAAAGAGAAAGATCAAAATCTGAGCTTAAATCTTTTTCTTGAAAAGAGTTGAAGTCTAAATCATTTACTGAATTGTGAACAACTTCATTTAGACGGTTATTCTCAATTTCCAAAGTTGTTGTTTGAAAATTTTCACTATCAATAAAGAATGGATTATTTCATGATTCATTGCATGTTTGAATTTGATTTTGTTGCTCGAGTTGTTCTTTAAAATAAGTCATTAAACATAGAAGTTCATCAAGGTGTCTATCTTTTTCATCAAGCTGTCTATCTTGCCTTTCTACCCTCTCTCTAAGAATGTTAAGATGATATTCTTTAGAATCGTTGATTTGAGAGCTCTCATTTTGGATTTCTTGATTCTCAAATTTATAGTTCACATCAATTTCATGATCAATATTATTTCCAATGTGGTGGTTGTTTGAATTTTCAGGAAAATGACAATGGTATCGGAAATCATTTTGATTATAAAAATTATGTTCATAACCAAAACTGTTAAAATTCGAGTGAAAATTGCAATTTTGGTTATTTTCAAGATGTTGATATCGATTATAATTTTAATTTTTTTGGTTTTCAACCCTATAATGATGTGGATCAAAGCCATACTGAGATTCAAAGCTATTTTGATGTGGTTGTGGCCCATAATCGAAATTTGAATTGAAATCGCAATTTCGATCATTTATTTGATTTTGAAAATTATTGCCATTAGGCACACGAAATTTTGGAAATTTTTTCCTCCTGAGATGTAATTCATACTCATTCTCTTCAAGAGGACGTCTGCTCCGGTTATTAACCCACAATTCTCTCAAGGATTTTTTTGAATCAGACATTTGAGTGAAGTCAAGGGAAGACAGAAATTATTCTTATTGCAAAATAGTATAAAAGACTGAGTTGTGGTCTATTAATTAACTAACTCGATTAGAAGGGGGAAGAGGGTCTTATGGACATTCACGTATAGTATGAATACTAAGGGATACAACCAATGTTTCACAGGTAGTGTGCAACCTCTTTTGCTAATAGTTCGATAAATTGAACTACTATATATCCGCGATCCAATTATACGAGACGATCAACTTCACAAAGCACCACTTTTCAATTATATTATTTTGCAACATCTATTTTTATTGTTGAAAACAATGAGAATGAAGATTTTAGTTGTGGAAATATCAGTCAACCACAAAAATCAGACAATATTAACTGCAGAAATTTAAAATTTTGTATAAGCAAGTCACTGCCCCTGCAGAAGATTTTTACAAGCAATTTCTATATTTTTCAAGTAGTTGCAGAACACCTATTGAGTTTAGAAATTTTACATTGGGGTATGACAGTCCTTCCAAAACAATTGAATAATGCTAGTAGTTCAACTCCACCGGTTTGCAAATTTCTTGATCTTTGAGTTTGCTTCGCTTGAATTCTTTCTTAATTCGACCATTGATTTTTCTTTTTTCTAGAGAAAATAAAGCAACAAAAGAAAGAAAAAATAATTAAAACTAGCCTAGGAAGAAAAAACTAAACTAGACTAAATGAAAAATAAATAAATAAATAACACTAAAAAAAACCGACCCCACCTTCTTTTTCGAAAAATAAAGCAAAAGGCATTCCTCAAATATATATAACCCGGTCAAAGGTATAGAAATAAATCTAGCAATTAAACTAGCTTAACACCCAAGGTAATGTTCCTACAAATAAAGCCGGTTTTGATGGTTCCTTAGGAGAAAATTATATATATATATATATAATGCACCCATGTATACAAAGAACAAATCAAAAGAATAACAAGAAAACTATGATTAAGTTGGTTCCTTTTTTTTTAAACTCAGGGGTACACCTGTACAATGCTATACCACCAAAAAAAAAAGGAATCTTCCTTAGAAATCTCTCAACTAAAACTGCTCCAAGTCTCAAAATGGAAATAGACTTTCCTTCCTCTTTTTTTATTCGTATCAGATTTTTTTGGAGTTACGATCAGTAGGACCAGGAGGTAGTTCAACTTGGTGTTTGAATCTAGCAAGTCAAATGAACTCCAACAACAATTGTGTGTTTCTAATCGAATCGAATCAGGTTTTTATGGATAGCGTTTCGAATTCGGATCTGCTGAAGCAATTGGAAGGGTTCGATATTGCGAATTGGTTTCTATGGAGTTCGAACAATCAGATTTTCTTTTGGGGTCTATTACTTGTGTGGTTCATACGTGAGTGATGGCAGATGGGAGATGAGAATTGGGCAAGATAGAGGGTGACGGAGTGTTGAATCGATGAGGTTTGGAAAATTCAGGCGCATATTTTGTTGTTGATGACTCGAATTTGCTTCGGAATTTGGTACGAATTTTGTCCGCGTGATGACAGTTATTTGAGTAGGGTTTTGGTCTTGAATTGAGGGGCTTCTTAGTCGAATCAGGTCTTGGTTGGGGTATTATTTGAGTTGTTCGAAGGGGATGGTCTGTGCATGAGTTTGTAGTAGGTTAATGGGTCGGTCTGGCAGATGTTTGTGTTGACTGGGAAGCGACTGAATTGTGGTGTGAAGAGGAAGAAGGGTAAAAATATTGATGAAGGTTGCTTTGTGTTTCGGGTATGGTGGTGTCTGGACAGCGGTGATGTTGTTGAGAGGAGTAGGGACTGTGAAGTATTTGTTGGTTGCGTGGAAAGGATAGGAGGCAGAGTGGTTATGTTGGAGGGTTGGTGAAGGGTCTTTGATGAATATGGTAGGCGCCAGTCTGGGCAAGTTTGGATGGGGAGGAGATTAGTAGGCATTGAAGATGACTGGGGACAGTTGGTTAGATGGGAGTATGGATGATCGGCAATGGCAGAAGCGTGCAGATTTGTTAGGTGGAAGGGCAAGACCGGTTGATGATTTGAGATAGAGAAAAGAAAGAAGGAAGAAAAGGAAAAGAAAATAACAAAAGATTTTTTTTCTTTTTTTTGGAAATAAATTGTAAATAAAATGGAGGGATGTAAGAGATTGGAAAGAAAATTGGAAAAAGGAAAGAAATCAAGGGAAAAAATTTGGCAACTTTTTTTTTTGCAAAGAGGAAAACAAGTTGAAAAGAGGAAAGAAATAAAGAAAAATATAGCAAGATTTTTTTTCTTTTTTTTAAAACAAAATCAAACAAAAGTAAAAATAAAACCAAAACTAACATGAATCAGAAATTAAAAATATTTAAATTTAATTGTTGCCTTCCCGGCGATGGCACCAAAAACTTGATCAACGCTTTCCTGAGAACTAGAAAAGCACGATTCATGTAATAAATACTACAAGCGTATTGATCATGTAATATGTAGGTCGAATCACATGGAGGTAAATTAAATTAAATTATTTATATAATTTCTTGGGCGAGCTAGATGAAATTTGGAGACTGGGTTGAAGAACAATAAAACTATTATTGAATTGAACCAGATCTGACTCTAATCAAATCTATATTCAATACAATATGACCTAGGAAAGCAATAAAAGAAACAGAAATTAAAATTTCAGAAATTAAAATTACAGAAATTAAATAACAAATAGGAAATAAAATTAGAATTACCATTGAATTTGATCAGATGGTCAATCACTAATGAAAAGTAAATGAAAAACACAAATAGTGCTCTACCAAATCTAATTGTGTAGACAACACTAATTACTAGGAAAATAAAAAAAAGCAGAAAGGTAAAAGAAATTCTCAATTCATGGATGATCTTTACAATGAGATTACAATGGTATTTATAGGATAGATAGCCAACCTAAACCCTAATACAATCACAAATGGGCCATAGTTAATTCTATTAAAATTGGGCTTTTCCTCTTGCTTTCTTGACAAGCCTTCCTTGATTAGTGATATGGATCTTCTTTCTACCAATTATTTTCTTTTCCAAAAAGCAGCTAGATGTGAGATATTCATCATCAAGTCTTCATATGTAAATGTACAGCAAGTTGATCTTTATTTTTATATTTTCTAACTGCATGTGGCTAAGTAGGCATATCTGTAGGAGTGAAAAAATAATACCCAAGTAATATTTATTTATATACAAAAGACAAGATATAAGAGCATAAAATAAACACATTTCTACGCTAATCACTAATCCAATCTTTAATGGATTCCTTCGTTCGGTTCTAATGTGTCTTGTTCTCGAGCTCCGTAAACCAAAGCTCTGATACCACAAATGTTTCGACTCGAATTCGCTAGCCTTCGAGGAAACCGGAAAACACGGATTGTATTGAGAACACGATAATTCAGAACACAAATGACAGAACATTTCATTGATGTTACAACCATTTACATCAGAGTACAAGAATATAACAGTGTATGAATAAATAATATACATCTGAAAAATATTAGAGATTAAAATTACATAACAGGGGAAAATAATACATAACACAACTGAAAGAGATACGTGGATACAAAGCTTTCTGAATATAGTTCCAGCTGTAAACCAGGATCTTACAAAATAGAAATCTGCAAAACTAAAAATACTAGCTGCCCGTGTGGAAAATAGGGACGACCAAAGTTTAGGTTAAAACAATAAACTCCAGGTTAGTCATGGGACTGGTGTGGGAACTAAAACAGTTATTAAAACCTTACTTTAAGATAGAGTAAATCCAGGGACCAAGCCGTATAACACAGAAAGGGTTTTCTCCCAATAATACCAGTGCATAAAACAAACAACGCAATGCTTTTTGGAAAAATCAAACTATTATAAGACTCAGGTCCCATCACACAATGCAACACAAGTCGGAGGATTGAGTTTTTCCGTTATAATAGCCAAACATGCTTGATATGTTTAAAACAAATCATTTTATACTATTAGAAGTGTATAGTGTATAAAACAACTTCAAATATAAATGTATCAATCATAGACAGCATAATACCCCATCCTACTATGTTGCCATACTAGTTCTACAATTTCAACCGAAAAGTCGCGTATTGGAAATTGGATTCCATTTATGAGTCGAGGCAAGGGATGTACTCCTCACCGACTTCGAGACACTTTAGCAAATGCCTCAGGGTCCCCTGTAGTGAACCCTTGGATCCTCCAAGGTTGGTCCTCCCTTACGTTTGAGGACTAGTTATTCCTGAACACACGTTTCCCGGTCCTATAGGACCTATCCATTTGATCCGTAGTAACCGATATATCCGAGGCGCATCGCAATCCATCATCCACATAGGTAAAAATAAATAAATGTCTGGGCTCTATACCATGACACCACCCATAGCTAGAAGGAAACGTCGTGCACTCCTTGGGTCCCTTGTCCCTTTTTGACTCATATCGAGGTGTGAGGCTCGCAAATTAACGCTATACACAAAGCTATGCTATTTAAGGCCGTGCTTTGATCATCAACCACAAGACTTTGCTTTTCAATAAAAGCCTTTATCATTTGCATCTCATCATGCCACACTGATAATTCATGCCATGCGACTGATGTCCACCAATATATAACCTCTAAGCTCATACGTCTCAGAGAAGGGTGTTAAGCAAGTGAATAAATTCTCCTCCACCAAACATATATATATATATATATCTAATAGAAATCAATCAACACAGAATAAAGTCCAATGTCAGACACACATCCATTTACTAGTCCATTCTGGGTCCGAACGAAACCGGAGGCACCTTATTCCATGTCCCATATGTCCAATACAGGAGAGAGGTCCTCGCATATCCGGTCGATCTCCAAGTACATCTGTATGATCACCACTTATTTCCTTGTCTTGGGTGTACAACCTAATCAAGACATAAGTAATCATCCAAACGATGTGAAGAACTCCGGTCTTCAACCACCGTCTTCATCGTCAACTTATCGTCGAATCAATTATTTAGAATAGGTATAAACCCGGCCTTTCCGAATAATTCACGCATCTTATAATCAAGTGCTAAAAAAACTCAACATACGCCTGATTCCAATTCAAAATATTCTTTTATTCAAATATTCATATCCTTTGGGAAAGGTTCCCATTAATTTTATCAAAGATAAGTTCTTTAAATTTATTCTTTAATCTTCCTTTGGATATCAATTTAAACCAAATTACGGTTTATCTAAGCTAGTCGGGATTAGCGCACCTTACCAAAGTAATCATTTGTTTTATTTCCCAATGCCAACCTATTCATCCAATGGAGAAAAACTGGTAATACTCCATATCTAACACCAGGGTGTTATCGGTAAAACTAATTACCATCCCACGTTCAAATCTAATTAAAAATTAACTATCGCTTGGCGTAAAACTGGTGGTACTCCATTCTTGATCATTTCCAAAATTCAATAATTTAAATTATCACATTCACACTTCAATCTAATTAAAGATTCATTAAAACTCCACTTAGTTTTAATCTTCCAACAATCATTATTAATGATTATTTAACTTTGGGAAATCAAACATGCCGCATCGATAATCTACACCGTACAACTGATTTCTACCGATATATAACCTCTAAGCTCATACGTCTCATAGAAGGGTGTTAAGCAAGAGAATAATTCTCCACCAACAAACAGATACATATTTAGTAGAGATCAACATTACAGTTCGAAATACGATGTTAAACATGAAATCGTGTCTCTAACTGGGTTAAAGAACCAATGTCATTTAAAACACAGCTCACGATAAACCCAAATCACATTCCATTAATTATGGAATCTTCACGGAAAAAAAATCAATATATAATCGATATCAATTTCCATCTCTGACTAATAATATAAATGGATTAACAACAAAGCCTTTTAAATTCTATATATATTCACAGTCTTCCTCCACAGAAGCTCACTTCGATTATTACCAAATCGAATTCCATTCAATCCCAATTTATTTTATTAAATTGGAAAACTTTACTTTGGGAAATTTCCACTAAATCTTAATAAAAAGATTTATAATTCCAAATCACATTTCACTGTTAATCGAGTTAAAGAATGAGTGTCATTAAAAACAAAGTTCACAATAAACCCAATTCACATTCCATTTTATTCCAGTTACTAAATATAATTGGAAACTCTAATAATCTTAATTAAAAGATTTATTCTTTTCATACGAGGTTTAAGAACAGTGTTATTTAAGACATCATTCACGACAAACCCATAATCCAATTTGATATTAAATATAAGGCTATGAAAAGAAATTATATCGACTTATATTCAATATCAAATTCTGAAACCAACACATATCATATGGGGAATAACGATATATATCTATCTTCTGAATTCCTCCACATTATCCGTATAGTCACGAAATCCAATATCGAAATATCCCGAAGATGATTTCTATTCGAATCCATTCCAATTTATAGATTGGAAATTTCTGGTTATATTAAAACCCTTTATAAATCCAATTTATTTATTTAAAAATTATTTAATTATTTTTCTAGTTAATAACTGGTTCATTTTGATAAAAATATATTTTTATCTTTACTAACATGGAATTTTTCATCCAAATTCTTTCCAAACCATTTGCTATGATTTTACACAAATTATTAACATTTTTAATAATTTTATTAAGGCCCTTTCAATCAATTTCCATAAACGGTCATCGAACTGCATTTACAACGACCTTTTCCAAATTTGATTTGGACATAAGTCCAAATCCAGCCATTAGATTTCAAATCTCTTATATTCATTGGAAAGCTCTTTTCGATACGAACCAAAAATTTCCAATTTCAGGAGAATCCGGCAGTCGGATCTCCCGTAATGTCAATTCGAAGTCAATGGTCAATATTCGTGAACGGTCGCAGCGCACATTCTATTCAGGTCATTAAATATATATGATATATATTACATATATTTCATCGATTTCCATTCAAAACGTATTTTATAAATCGTTTATAAATTTGTTTTAAAACGATTCCCACTTTCATTTCAATTTTTAATCAAAATTGAATACTCCTTACCATTATAATATTTAAATGATAATATTTTCAAAATATCTGATTTTGAAATCATTTCCTTTTTGATATCCATTCTAAAATGAATAAAATCAATTAAAATATCATTTGCAAAAAATGGCGCAAATCTAATCAACACGGCTTCACATATTCAATATTTTTGTGTCCATCCCAAATCTGACATCAAAATCATATTTTTATCCTTTATGGAATATTATTTTAAATATTCGTTCTTTCTGAATTGGAATCAGACCTAATCAATTACCATATAATTTTAATTATATGGATTTCATACATCACATGTACACAACAACAATGATACACGATCAACCATCATCCAGAGTGCATTACACAACTGCATAAGCATTAAATATAAATTATTAACGCTTACAATACTCCGTCAACCAATCGATTGATATACAACTAAACAATTGGGATTAGTGTACGTCAAGTATCATCCAATACCCATGTAGGTTTTCAACCAACAAATACAGAATATTATTTGTGTGGTTGTGCGATGTGTAAAATTTATCGTCCCAATCAATATCAGATAAATAGGTGTACATAAATAAATCGTCTGATTTGTAAACGAATATTTATTTTCATTTCAGGAGAATTTTATGCCGTTCACATATACATTAAAAATTATATTTTTAACCATAAAATATTTATTTCAACACTTGACTATTTTATATAGTTCATACACTCAATAAAAATAATATTTTTATTGTTCTAACATTTTATTCAACATACGAATATTTTATATAGTTCATATACACATTAAAAATTATATTTTAAATGTACAAATATTTATTTCAGAAAATTTCGGCTTTATAACGGCGTGATATTAGAATCGGAGTAATGTCTAGCATTACCCCTCTACTGATACTGACCCACGCCATACATAATAATCAATCCAAACAACAAACCCCAAATCGATCAATAACCACAATACATTCAATTTTCCGCAATACAATTCAAACAAACAACCATGGTTTGTACAATAAAAAGTTGCGGGGGCTTCTAAGCCCCTTCTACATCCTAATATATGTTTAACTATAAAATAATTAGAGTGAGAAGAAGTTCTCACCATTGGTTTCCGCTCCATCAATCTTTATCGGACTATTTGGATATGGATTTGCCCTTAATTCAAACGATCTCCAAATTGGACCCAGTTATTATTATTGTGTAGCCGCCGACTCCACGATCACAACGGATCCTATTTCATGTGATTTTGTGTTTGTTTGGACACGTTATTAACATATGAACATTGTATTTTAAAAAAATTGAAATAAAAATTGGATTTTTAAATGTTCACCGTTGACCATTCGTTGTTCCCAACGCCTGGGTCCCACCTGGGCATCGCCGCTGCCTGCTGGCACCACTGCGGGTCGGAGGCGCTGTTATCCTCCAAGCCTCGTCGTCTCTGGTGCCACTGTTCGCTGGAAATTGATGAAAGATGTAACAACCCGTATTTTTATAACATGTTAAAACAAGAAATCAAGGCAGAATTAAATTTTAAATTCAGAATCAGGGAAAACTGGTTATGCCATTGCGTTCGTCTCGAAATTATACATGAAATAGAGTCCGATTTTTCAAAAATCGAAGTCCGGATGAAGAAGTTACGGCCTGTACAAGTTTCAGCAGTTTTCAGGCAGGACTGGACCAGGGGGTCGACCATAGGGTCGACCTACCTCCCCCAGGTCGACCATAGGGTCGACCTACCCCCCAGGTCGATCATAGTGTTGACCTCCCCCCTTACAGGTCGACCTAGTCGGCCTGTTTTGACCTAGAACTCATTTTTGAAGCCTGAGACATGTTTTGACGGTCCGGATTAATTCTAGGGTTAATCTAAGGGCCTAAACCAGTTGCTACACCTATAAAAACACCCTTAGACCTAACCTAATTCATATCAAATCATTCTTACACCATTATGCCGCTGAACTCCCTCTTGAACCATGGCCGCCAACCCCAAATTGAAGTACAAACATTCAAACTCAAATCAATTCAAAGAACAAAGCTTCAACGATGATTTAAGACAATAAATCAGCAACGCCGCAACATTTGTACAATAAATTCAGTTCCTAATTCACAAGCCATGCTCTGTAAGTTCTAGTTGTTTTTAGATTTAAAAATTTAATTATAATGTGGCCATGGAATAAAGTGGAATTGGATTTAAGTATGTTTATCGATTCTGATCTATTTCTGTTGCTCCTTTAATCTTGTGTTTTGGGACTTGTCTATCTTTATGCTCATGACAAGTTTATGATCTATTCAGCGGTTTTCTTGATTCGTAATGACGTTATCATCAAGTTGTAATATTTATGCCTATGATGATGTTTTCCTCTGATCTCATTTTTATTCAATTTCTATCTCCCCCAATTTATTTTCTTTCATGAACCTTGGTCAATTTTAGACCTTTTCCTAAAATCGCGATTTGCGTACGATATGTATACAGGGGAATTATGGGTTATTGCTTATATGAATATGATGTAATAATTGGCAACATGAAATTGGATATTATCATTGTATTTGCAAGTTTGGGCATGATCTGTAAATTTTGGTATAATCTTGCTATGAAAAATTTGCATAAATATTATATACATGGAATTTGGCACAAATAGGATCTATGTAATATAACATGAGATTTGGTATATATAACATGTAAATAATTTGGCATAAACATGTATTATGAACTTGGGCAACTGACATGTATTGTAATAAAAAGATTATAGTTTGGATAACTACATCATGAATCATGATTTGGGTTTATTGGGATGAAACTTGATACATGTAATTTTGGCTAGAACTTGACATGATAAAATGGCATAAAATTGATATTCATGTAAAACGGCATAAATTGAACATATGCAAATTTGGTACGAATTGGGCATATGTAAAATTTACATGTAATTTAGAACTTAGGCATACGTTAATTGTGTAAAATTTGGAGTTGAAACATATATAAAAATTTATGACTTGGTAAAGGTTTAATATGAACGCGCCTAAGTTGGGTTTTGGGTAGTTGGCATGTATTGTAAATAAAAGGCTATAACTTGGCATAACCTTATAGTGAATTACGATAATAATTTGGGAATACGTTTTGGGGCAAAAACGTGAATCATGAATATTTCTATATGTTAAACGCATGAACTGATATTGGGGTTTTGGGTGGAATACGACCATTAATGAACCTTTGACACGAGGTTAGACTCAGTTTGGGGTGTAAATCTACCCGGAACCGCCTGGCAAATCCAGTAGCCACAATGTGTCAGTCTAATATGAGAGGTCGAAGGTCGAATTGTAGGCATAATGATTTATGACATGAGGTTAGACCCAGTTTGTGGTGTAAATCTGCCTGGAACCGCCCGGCAAATCCAGTGGCCACAAAATGCACGGTCTAATGTGAGAGGTCATGATTCGTTCATCATAATGAATGAATTAAGGAATACTAACCATAATAAGACGTGGGTATGGTTAGAGGGTTAGGTGGGATGACATGGAAATTTGACTTGTAAATGTGGACCTAACCGATATGAGTTAAGAGCATGTAAAACTTACAAATATAGGCTTAACCAACATAATAGTTAATCAGACCAATGGGTGGGTTAAGTAATATGACAAGACTAATGACACTTGTAACACCCCACCTCCGCTAGGGTCACTCACAAAGGGAATGCACTAGGTTTGGTGAAGCATTATCGAGGTAAACATGCACAGAAATATTACAAGACAGAACATATATAAAACAGCGGAAGTAAAACAAATTTTATTACCTTATAAAATAAGGTCTAAAGCCTTTTACATTAGAATACATCAAAACCTGTCTTGCAATAGTAAAGAAGCATAAAACCATTTCATAAATTATTCCCCAAGTAAAACAGTAAAGTAGCCATAGCCAAGAAAAGTCCAAGCCATGCGTGATGACCTTCAAGAAGAAGAAGTCCGAACTAGATAACAGTGTTTCCTCCCTGAGACCTGGGGGGAACGGAAGACAAAGAGGCGAAACAAAACGGGGTCAGTCATAAAGACTGGTAAGTCCTGTCTACTTCCAGTATAAAAACAGGTAAAGGTAACATGACATGCATAAACTGAAAGTAAACATAAGGATGACGACAAGATAGATAAGCTAAACCAAGATAACTGGATGAACTACTGTAGCAAGGTAAACTAAGGTGTCATGATAAACTATGGTGTCAAGATAAATCAAGGTGTCACATTGACAGGTTTCTATCAAGTATACTATCCCAAGGTATCTATCATGTATATCATCCCACGGTATCTATCATGTACAACATCCCAAGGTATTTATCATGTATATTTGCTCTGCACCTCTCGTACTAGTATCCCAACCCGCGTCACGTGTCAACTATGAATGTCCCTTGCCCAATGTCATGTAATGGTCCATGTCAACCTAATATATATAGCATATGTAGGTTTTCCCAACTCGTATGTTTCTTTCCATGTATAAGTTCAGTCCTTTGCCGTAGGCCATACGGGCTTTCCCATGTAAACGTTTTATCCTTGAGGTTATTTTGGACTGCTACCCTTGACCTGGTTATGTTTTCTTACCATGAACTCTCGCGTGTTCACTTAGGATTTATGTTACCTAGGACCACTAGGGATTATACTACCTAATGAACGTTTCCGTGTCTCGATTTGGGTTCAGCCACCTAGGGCCACTAGGGATTATGCCACCCGTCAACCGCGCCCTTTATCCCGCGTATGTATCGTGAATCGTTTTCCATGTCTAGACGCACATGTTCCTTAATGTGCCATCCGAGTTCCGTGCCAGGGCAAATCAAGAAATACGGAACTCGGTCGGGAGCTTTAAGTCGTCTGCTGATGCAGATATCAAGGTCTATTTTTGTACCCGTGGCTATGGTCCCACGTGACCCCTCCCTCAACTACTGAAAGGCAATCCAAGAAAAATCATGTATGAGAACTACCTCCCGGCCCCACTATAGCCCCACTTTCCTATGGGCCAACCTCACCCATGACTCGATAGCAAGAACATGGTCTGTTGGGAGTTCTCTGCCTTTCCGTTCGTACACGATTGACTAAAGATGGTAGGTAGTCGGCGACGTGCTATCCAAGGCAAAATCAAGTATCGTCGACTCCATGCTAATCCATACCAGTCTTTAGGTCGCTTGCATAGCAACCAAGGCATACTCTTGGATCTTCTATCGCAGACCTTAACTTCTGTGAGGCCGGGTTTCATGGACCACCTGCCACCTCACAGAGGGATACCAAGAGTACCCTCACGTCCCCCAAAGCTACGGCTTCGTCACCCAGTTCGTTGGAGCCCTTATCCAAGTCGGATAATTTGCTCCTCCTCGTGTGTTTAAACGATGACCTACCATATCGGGTTACTCATCCATTCATGAACTAGCCCCATGTCCTTGGCTAAGAATTATTACTTAGTTATACTTAACTAAGGTTTACCACTTAGCTTCTTTTCCCCGTTTCCCTTGATTAACCATGATTTTCTACCTAGTTCCTCTCACTAGGGTTTTGTCTATTGGGTTAAGTGTTGTTATTCAGGTTCGTGACTTAGCCCACCTACGAATCATGTCAAGATTGGATAAGTATTTAAGTTCAAGGCTTAGCCCTACAAGTTGATTAAGTATACCACGAAGCGCATGACTTAACCCTATCAAGTCAAATTGGTTAAGTATTGGTTTGTCTTAACCCTATCAGATTATCGTGTTAGATTGATTAAGCATAAATTATCTAAATCGCATCAGATCATCGAGTCGGATTGGTTAAGTATGGGTTAGCTTAACCTCATCCCCTAATCATACTGCAAGGGTTAAGTATATTCAAAAGGTCTTGTGACTTAACCCTATCAAGTCCACATGTTAGATTGGTTAAGTATAGGTTACTTAACCTCATCAAATCATCATGTATAATTGGTTAATTGTAAGTTACTTAACCCCATTAATTATCATGTTAAGTTGGTTAAGTATTGGTTGCTTAACCTCATTGAATTACCAAGTTTAGATTGGTTAAGTGTTTAACTTAACCCCATCGAATTACCGTGTTTAGATTAGTTAAGTATAGGTTACTTAACTCCATCTAATTACCAAGTCGGATTAGTTAAGTGTAAATTACTTAACCCCATCCCCTAATCATCTTGTATGGTTAAGTGTCATTAAGAAATCAAGCCCGGTCCCACTTAACCTACACTTTCGTGTCATATCGGTTAAGTGTCATTAGTCAAATTTACTTAACCTTATCATGTGGCACTAATTTAATTAATGCACTCTCAACCTCTCACATTAGACCTTGTTGTGGTTACTAGTTAAGCCGGGCGGGTCCGGGTAGTTTTACACCACAACCTAGTCTAACCTCGGGTCTTAAGCGCGACATGACCAACTTCTCACATTGGATCCTATTGTTTGTAGCCACTAGTTAAGCCGGGTGGGTCCGGGTAGATTTATGCTACAAACTCAACCCAACCTCGAGTTGGCCACTTTCATGTTTGGTCTAGTGTCATATTACACTTACAACCCCCGTGTCTAGTTTCAAGTCCCATGTTTACCCCACATGTCATGTCCCCATTTAGGTGTATCATGAGTGTCATATTCTCATGAAATCCCATATCAAATTTTCATGTCATACCCACGTTTTTCCTAAGCTACCCAAATGTATTTCCAACCCAAGTGGAAGCGAGTCACATAGTAGGGTATTATGCCAACATATTGGCCACAAACATGCATAGTATCATAAGGGAATTTGGCCACAAACATGCATAGTATCATAAGGGAATTTGGCCACAAGCATGCATAGTTTCATAAGGGAATTTGGCCACAAACATGCATAGTATCATAGGTGAATTTGGCCACAAACATGCATGATACATAAGGGGTTTAGGTTCATTTACATGCATAAGCCCCAAAGTCAAGTCTTTGCCAATGTTTTCACAAGTCAAGTGGTTCCCAAAGGTTCAATCTAACATTCTATGGATAAAGATTCAAACTTGCAAGATATACTAGGTTAAACATAACATAAGTGGCATGATTTAGTCACTAAGCAAAGCCCAAAGTCATAGGTTCAAGCAAAAGAGACATGACAAGGTTCATATAGGCTAGCATACTTAGGTTTCATCACATTTTATCCCATGTCACATTAGAACCACCGTTAGAATCTACAAGTAGCTAGAACTTACATAGCGAGGCTTAGGGAATGAGCATGATCCGTCTTGACGAAGAAAGGTGGCTCCTTTGAGGAAGAACCGTCATGAAATCGTCGTAGCAACGTTGATCGAGCCTCGATTTGGTGTAGCAAGCTTGCACCTTTCGATTCGGATCCGATTTGCATGCATAGCCTCTTGGAGTTGGAGATGGAGGCCATGATCACTTGGCATTTGGGCAGCACTTCGTGGCATGAGAGAGTTTGAGTGATTTAGGTTAGGGGGTTAGGGTCTTTTTATAGAGTTTAGGAGCATTTTAGGCCATAGGATAAACCCTAGATCAAATCCAAGCCATCCAGAATCGTCACAAGCCTCCAAAACCGAGCCAACATGACAAGCAGGTGCACCAGGTCGCGGTTCTACAGGGGGGAGGGGGTCGACCCAGGGGTCGACACCCATGTCAACCCCCTGGGGAGGGGTCGACCCAGGGGTCGACACCCATGTCGACCCCTTGGAGGGGGGGCGACCCAGGGGTCGACACCCTGTGTGTCTGGCGGGAATTTTCCCGCCTTCTCTTTCTGGGCTGAATTTCAAATCTGTTTTCGGATTTGAATTTTCGTGAAACTTCGTTGGGCCTTAGCTGGGTCATACTGACTCCGATTTACGAAATTTCGGACTCTATTTCGCGTATTTTTCCGAGACGAACGAAATGGCGCAACCTGTTTATCCTGATTTAGATTTTATAATTTAATTCTGCCTTGATTCTTGTCTTAACACGTTGTTTAAAATTCGGGTTGTTACAACACTTAACCAATATAACATGACACGTGGCAGGGTTAAGTCAACTTGAACATATAGATAATACTTAACCAACTTAGGATGATACGTGGGCGAGCTAAGCCATGAATTATTTGAATATACTTAACCAATTGGACACGATGATTTGATAGGGTTAAATCATAAACCGCTTGAATATACTTAACCAATTGAACACGATGATTTGATAGGGTTAAGTCATGAACCGCATGAATATACTTAACCAATTGGACACGATGATTTAATAGGGTTAAGTCATGAACCACTTGAATATACTTAACCAATTGGACACGATGATTTGATAGGGTTAAGTCATAAACCGCTTGAATATACTTAATGTAATAACCCGGAAATTCTGAACCAATTTAAATTTTTTATTTTGGCAGTTTTAGCGAATTTGAAATATTTAAAATATATTATTTTAAATAAAATCGACGAGAAAATTTATTTTGAATATAATTCAAATTTATATATTATATACGCCGTCGTTAGAATATAATTATATATATAATTATAAATAGAATTGAAAATGGCGCGGTAGTTCGATAATTCGATTTCAAACTTCAATTTGACATACCGGGTGCAAAACAATCCGGATTTTAGCGAAACCAAAAATATTAGGATCTAATTGATAATATCTTTCCAATGAATCTGAAAAATCAAAATTTCATAGCGGGAATCAAAAGATATGTCCAGTTGAAAATTCTGAATAGTCACTATGGAATTCAGGCCCTTAAAAATGGGAATTTTGCAAACGACCTCGGATTTCGACGAAACCAGTTTTGTTGGGTCCGTGATGTCAAATTATTGCTAGGTTTCAAATTTCATAATTTTTCCGAATCAATATGTGAGCGTGGCGAAGGAAAACGCGTTTGACCAGTTTCAGTTGATTTTAATCGACTGGAAAATGGCCATTTTTCAAACGGTCTCAGAATTCGACGAAACTAGTTTTGATAGGACTGTATCGTAAATACGAAGCTAGAAAATATTTTTCTAGAATTTTTAAAGTTCGTATGCGACCCCGGTAATTTGAAATGTACGTTTAAAATTCAATATAGTAATTTAAATGTAAATTCAACGGAAACTGATCGAAACAGTCAAATCAGCTTGCGATACATATCCCATTATGTTCGGAATGGGGGTAAAACGCTATGGACGACAGGCGGTGGGCCTCGTTTCGAGGTCGTATGTAAAAGTCAACTTTTTGCAAAATAAAATAATTAAAAAAAAAAATCCCTCCCCTTATCTCCTCTCAGGCCCCCCCTTTTTAAAATCGAACAGAAAAAAAAAAACAAAGGCCCATCGTCGATTCAACGCGCCGTCGCCCACGGCGAGACCACCGCACCTCCCTCCGCAGATCGATGCCACCGCCGACGAACTCCCCCGCCGATGCCCCTCCTCCTCCAAGCCCCAACCGCCTGCGACGACGAGAACGACCCCAATTCGAGAGCAACCCTCACGAGATCGAACCCTAGCCGTCGCTCTGGCCTGAGCCACCCCCGCGCGAAGCAAACTGGACCCCCCCCTCGTCGACTTCACCGTAGCCCCACCCCCCTTTTTCCGCCCAGTCGACCCCGACTCCTCAGCAAGTCCGACGACCTCCTTCCCCGAGTAACACAGTAAGCTCCCTTATTTATTTTTATTTAATTTCAGTTTTTTTTAGTTAGATAATTTATAAAATCTGATTTTATTTACATAGAAAAGATTAGATTTTTCGAAGTGAAAAGATTATATTTTTGTTTATAAAAATATGATTTTTATATAAGGAAGAGGTAAAATAGATTTTTATTCAATTAAAAATATGATTTTTATATTTTTATATTTTTAAAGTTTTAAAAATATAGTCTTTAGTATATAGCGACTATAAAAATATGATTTTTGTTTATGTAGAGGATTAGAAATATAATTTTTGCATGATAGGAATATTAGAAATACCATTTTTATATGTGTAGAAGAATTAAAATGTGATTTTTATAATGATATATTCGAAAAGGAGAAATCTTTATAGTTGAAAAGGCGAGATCTTTATATATAGAATAACGATGTAAAAATAGAATTTTTATCTATATAGTAGCGGTGTAAAAATAGCATTTTTATCCATATAGCGTGAAAGTAAAAATTCGATTTTTATATATTGAATAGCGAAGTAAAAATTCGATTTTTATATATTGAATAGCGAAGTAAAAATTCGATTTTTATATATTGAATAGCAAAGTAAAAATTCGATTTTTATATATTGAATAGCGAAGTAAAAATTCGATTTTTATATATTGAATAGCGAAGTAAAAATTCGATTTTTATATATTGAATAGCAAAGTAAAAATTCGATTTTTATATATTGAATAGCGAAGTAAAAATTCGATTTTTACATATGTAGAGAATGCGGGCAACGAAGGTGACAAAGATGCGATAACGATGAAGATTTCTATCAAAGAAGAGTCAAGATGATTGGATAGCTTTCTGTGAGAATTTCTCACCTTTCAATTTCATTTTCTAGTTATATATATATACTAGGATGCAGACGGTGCTTAGTAGCACCCGACACAATCGTCCACAGACCATGGACTTGTTTGTTTGGTTGCATAGATTAGTTGGATTATTTGATTGAAATTGAATTGTTTGGTGAAATGAATGGATTTGATTGATGTGTGAATGGCGTGGGCCTTCACTAGACCGGGGATAAGGCTAGGCCTTGTCCTGTTTCTAGTATCGTGCCGTTATGCCGCCGAAATTTTCTAAAATAAGTTAGAAAAATAAAAATATCATTTTATTTAAAGAATGAACCGAATAGAAATTCATATGTTAAAATAAAATGTTTTATCGTTAAAAATATAATTTTTAACGTCAATATGAATATAGTGAATGTGAATAAATAAATATTCATTTACAAACCGGACGGTTTGTTTATGTACACCTATTTGAATGACATTGATTGGGACGATAAATTTTACACATCGCCTAACTGCACAAATAAAAATCTGTGTTTGATTGCTTGAAACCCCACACGGGTGTTGGGATGAAATTTGAAGTTCACTCATCCTGATTGATTAAATATGTCGATCGATTGATTGACAGGCTGTTATAAGCGTTATATATCTATATTTGATGCTTATACAGTGTAGTGCACTTTGGTTGATAGTTGATTATTTTTCAATGCTATTATATGCATGTGTGGTATGGAATCCATATAGATAACGCTATATGGTAATTGATTGGGCCTTATTCCAGTTTAGAAAATAAAGAATAATATAATATAAAGGTTCATGTGTTGACTGTACTCTTCCGTTGAGATTAGTCATGTGTTGAATGAAATATTTTTATAATAAAAATTACATCTTTAATAATATAATATAAAGGTTCATGTGTTGACTGTACTCATCCGTTGAGATTAGTCATGTGTTGAACGAAATATTTTTATAATAAAAATTACATCTTTATCAATATAATATATAGGTTCATGTGTTGACTGTACTCATCCGTTGAGTTTAGTCATGTGTTGAACGAAATATTTTTATAATAAAAATTACATCTTTATCAATATAATATAAAGGTTCACGTGTTGACTGTACTCATCCGTTGAGATTAGTCATGTGTTGAACGAAATATTTTTAAAATAAAATCTACATCTTTATCATATATAAAATTAGAAACTGACTGGAAAATAGATAAGATGAGTGGTCTCCTGGATATTAATCTGATGTTGGTTTCGGCCTTCGGGGTTAATATTCAGGGGATCGTTCTCTTACTAATTTACGGTTGGAGTCTGATTTAATATCAAACGATAGATACCTTAATTTTCATAAAATATGTTAAATAACAAAATAGTCACACATGGACGGTACTCATTCGTTGAGATTAGTCGTGTGTTGACAAAGAGATAGAATCGTGTATTGAATAAAAATATTTTGAAATAGAATATTTGAAAATAGAAATATATGAAGCCGTGTTGATTAGATTGACGCCATTTTGACGGGAACGATATTTATATCGATTTTAATCATTTTAAAATGATGTTGAAAAGTGATTTCGAAATCGAATATTTTGAAATGAAATTTGAATCAAATTGAATAGAAAACGAATTCTAATTGAATATATGAGGAATTGAATTCGAATTGAATATAAAACGAATTTGATTTCAACAGAATATATAACGAATTTGATTTCAACTAAATATATAACGATTTCGAAATGAATTGAATATATAACGATTTCGAAATGAATTGAATATATAACGTTTTCGAAATGAATTGAATATATAACGTTTTCGAAATGAATTGAATATATAACGTTTTCGAAATGAATTGAATATATAACGATTTCAAAATGAATTAAATATATAACGATTTCGAAGTGAATTGAATATATAACGATTTCGAAATGAATCGAATAGAAAACCACTTTGGAATGAATCGAATAGAAAACCAATTTGAATTGAATCGAATAGAAAACCACTTTGAATTGAATCGAATAGAAAACCAATCTGAATTGAATCGAATAGAAAACCAATCTGAATTGAATCAAATAGAAAACCAATTTGAATTGAATCGAATAGAAAACGACTTTGAAATTGGATTGAATTGAAAACGAATTCAAATTGAATCGAAAGTGAATTGAAATGAATTCAAATTGAATTGAAATTTGAATTGAATAGAAATGAATTTTAAAACGAATTTATAAAGAAGAATTCAATTTTGATTTAAATTAAAAGGAAGTTGAAATTGCTTTTGAAACGAATTTAAAACTATTTATATAATTCGTTTTAAATAGAAAACGACGAAATATATATTATATATATTATATATATATATAATATAATGGCCTGAATAGAACGCGCCACACCGCGGCAGTTCGTGAATTTCGACCATTTATTTCAAACGGACATTACGGGAGATCCGACCATCGGATTCTCCTAAAACCGGAACCGTTGGGTTCGTATCAAAAAGAGCTTTCTAACGAATATTAGAAATGTGAAATCTAACGGTTGGATTTGGAGATACGTCCAAATCAAATTCGAAAAAGGTCGCTATAGGTGCAGTTCGATGGCCGTTGTTGGAAATCGACTGTACGGGCCTTGATAAAATTATTAAAAATAGTAATAATTTATGTAAAATCATAAGAAATGATTTGGGAAGAATTGGAATGAAAAAGTCCATATTTGAAAAGATAAAAATAGATTTTTATCGAAATGAACTAGTTTGAACTCAATTTAAAACCCGGGTTTTTATTTTTAAAATAAATAAATTAGATTTAAAAAGGGGTTTTAAATAATCGGAATTTCTAACATATAACGATTGGATTTGAAATGGGTTTATCGTGAACTGTGTTTTAAATAACACCTAGTTCTTTAACCCAGTAAAAGGAGTTTTAACGAATCTGCAATTAGATTGAAATATGAATTGATAATCTAAATTATCAAAATTAGAAAATGAGCGAGAATGGAGTATTACCAGTTTTGCTCCAAAGCGATAGATAAATCTTTAATTAGATTTGAACGTGAAATGGTAATTAATTTTACCAATAACACCGTGGTGTTAAATATGGAGTATTACCAGTTTTGCTTCATGGGATGAATAGATTGGGATTGGGAAATAAAATGAATAATTAATTCGGTGTGGTTCGCTAATCTCGACTAGTTCAGAAAACCATAATTTGGTTTGAAATGACATCCAAAGGAAGATTAAAAGATAAATTTTAAAGAATTTATCTTGGATAAAATTAATGGGAATCTTTCCCTATGAATATTCTGAATTGGAATGAGGCGTATGTTGAGTTTGTGTAACATTTGTTTTTAATATACGCGGGTTGTTCGGAAAGTCCGGGTTTACACCCATTCTGAATAACCGATTCGACGATATGTCGAAGATGAAGACGGTGGTCGAAGACCGGAAGTCTTCACATCGTTTGGATTATTACTGACGATCCTGATTGGGCAGTACAACCAAGAGGATGTAAATAGTTGGTGGTCGTCCAGGCGTACTTGGAGATGGATGGATATGCGAGGAAAGTGCCTCCGGTTTCGTTCAGACCCAGAACGGACTTGTAAATGGATTGTGTGTCTGACATTGGATTTTATTCTGTGTTGATTGATTTCTATTAAATATACATCTGTTTGGCGGCGGAGAATTTATTCTTTTGCTTAACGCCCTTCTCTGAGACGTACGAGCTCAGAGGTTGTATGTCGATGGACATCAGTCGCATAGCATGAATTGCATGTGTGGCACGCTAAGATGCAATGACCAAGGCTTCTGTTGAAAAGCAAAGTCTTGTGGTTGATGATCAAAGCACGGCCTACGTGGCAGCTTTGTGTATAACGTAAATTCGCGAGCCTCACACCTCGGTTTGAGTTAAAAACGGGACACGGACTGCAGGGAGAGCACTACGTTTCTTTCTAGCTTTGGTGGTGTCAGTGACTTACCAGCCCTGACATTTATATACTTTTCACCTATGTGGTTGTTGGATAAGGCGCCTCGATTATAGGTTTGTAAGGACCGGGAAACGTGTGTTCAGGAATTGCCAATCCTCTAACGTAAGTGAGGACCGGCCCTGAAGCATCCAAGGGTTGCCCAGAGTGCGTAGCCCTGGGACATTTGCTAGAGTGTCTCGAACGCGGAGAGGAGCTTGCCCCTTGCCTCGACTCATGATGGAATCCAATTTCCAATACGTGTAATTCGGCTTTAATTGTAGAACTAGTATGGCGACATAGTAGATGGTAGCTATGCCGCCTATGATTTATATTTATGATTGAAATGTTTTGACACTATACACTTATTATAGTATCAAATGATTTGTTTTAAGCGTATCAAGCATGCTTTGTCTGTTATAAGGGAAAACCCTATCCCCCGGCTTGCGTTGCATTGTGTGATAGGACCTGGGTCTTATAACAGCTTCATTTTGCTTTATTTAGCATTGCGCTGTTGTTTTATGCACTGGTATTCTTGGGAGGAAACCCGTTCCGTGTTATACGGCGTGGTCCCTTGATTTACTTAACTTTGAAAATAAAGATTAATAACTGTTTTAGTTCTCACACCAGTCACATGACTGACCTGGAGTTTATTGTTTCAACCTAAACTCTGGGTGCCTCTATTTTCCGCACGGGCAGCTAGTAGTTTTGGTTTTGCAGATTTATATTCACAGGATCCTGGTTCACAGCTGGAATGATATCCGGAAAGCTCTATATCCGTATATCACCTTCAGTTGTGCTTTGTATTATTTTTCCGCTGCTATGTAATTTATTGTAATCTCTGATATTTACCGAATGTAATTTATTCATTTATATTCTGTATATTCTTGTATCTGATGGAATTGTTGTAATAGCAACGAAATGTTCTTCTGTTTGTGTTCTGTTTTGTCCTGTTCTCAAACAGTCAGGGGTTTCGAACGGTCTAGATCGGTTTAACGACTGATTCGGATCGAGCGAAATTCCCGGCCGTCACATTTGGTATCAGAGCTTTGGCTTACAGAGCTCTAGAACAAGACACATTAGAACCATACGAAAGAATTCATCAGATATTGGATTAGTAATATCCAATTAGAATGACTCGTTAGAGATAGGATCAGTGGTATCCTAGAACGAGTGTGAAGAGTATATTTTTCAAATGAAAACAATTTTGTTTTGAAATTTAAACCATTTTAAACGTATTTGATTATTTATTTATTTTGAACATGGACAATCCAATATATAAAGATTTTGCATATACGCGTCATGAATGTATATTCGAAGTTTTAATATATTGGATAGATATAGAATCACATTATAGACACCCGGAGATGATTCTGATGATTGATATATCATCATCAGAATTTGTGTTCGTGTTTCGAAGGTGTGAGTTTCTATATATTTCCATTAGACTGGTGTGAGAACCAAAACCAATATAGCTAGAACACATTGTTGTGAATTGGCATCAAAAACATGATTTTTTGTATATGTATCAAATTATGAATTTGAAACGTTAAATTCACTAATTGATTGATGTTTGTGATGGTTGTTTATTTATTTGATAATTTTAAACCGTTATGCCTAATTGCATCAAATTTTGAATATTATTGAAAATTGGTCGCATTTGCTTGCATATACAAATACTTACATTGAACAGGTCATAGCAAGGAGGCTAGAGCAGAGAATAAAATTTGTTTGCCCGACAAATAGGTACATGTTTACTACATAATTTACTGTTTTGTTTGGGTGATGATGATTTTATGAGCCTATTGGCTAGCCGCTTGGCTTTTTCTTTTTCTTTTTGTGATTAGAAGGACCGGGGAAGCTATTTGAAATTCCCCGATGCTCCCGGTGCAGGGGAGGTTATGGCGAAATTTTTCGAAAATTTAGGGTGTTAGCCAAATTTTTGAAAATTTGAAAATTCTCAGAAACTGAAAAGTTGGAGAATGGAAGCCAGATCGAATGTAGAGCTGAATAATCAAACCACTTTCGACTTTGTTCCTTTTCGGGGACGAAAAGTTTTAAGTGGGGGAGATTGTAATAACCCGGAAATTCTGAACCAGTTTAAATTTTTTATTTTGGCAATTTTAGCGAATTTTGAATATTTAAAATAGATTATTTTAAATAAAATCGACGAGAAAATTTATTTTGAATATAATTCGAATGTATATATTATATACGCCGTCGTTAGAATATAATTATATATATAATTATAAATAGAATTGAAAATGGCGCGGTAGTTCGATAATTCGATTTCAAACTTCAATTTGACATACCGGGTGCAAAGCAATACAGATTTTAGCGAAACCAAAAACATTAGGATCTAATTGATAATATCTTTCCAACGAATCCGAAAAATCAAAATTTCATAGCGGGAATCAAAAGATATGTCCAGTTGAAAATTCTGAATAGTCGCTATGGAATTCAGGCCCTTAAAAATGGGAATTTTGCAAACGACCTCGGATTTCGACGAAACCAGTTTTGTTGGGTCCGTGATGTCAAATTATTGCTAGGTTTCAAATTTCATAATTTTTCCGAATCAATATGTGAGCGTGGCGAAGGAAAACGCGTTTGACCAGTTTCAGTTGATTTTAATCGACTGGAAAATGTCCATTTTTCAAATGGTCTCAGAATTCGACGAAACTAGTTTTGATAGGACCGTATCGTCAATACGAAGCTAGAAAATATTTTTCTAGAATTTTTAAAGTTCGTATGCGACCCCGGTAATTTGAAATGTATGTTTAAAATTCAATATAGTAATTTAAATGTAAATTCAACGGAAACTGATCGAAACGGTCAAATCAGCTTGCGATACATATCCCATTGTATTCGGAATGGGGGTAAAACGCTATGGACGACAGGCGGTGGGCCTCGTTTCGAGGTCGTATGTAAAATTCAACTTTTTGCAAAATAAAATAATTAAAAATAAAAAAAAATAAATCCCTCCCCTTATCTCCTCTCAGGCCCCCCCCTTTTTAAAATCGAACAAAAAAAAAAAACAAAGGCCCATCGTCGATTCAACGCGCCGTCGCCCACGGCGAGACCACCGCACCTCCCTCCGCAGATCGATGCCACCGCCGACGAACTCCCCTGCCGATGCCCCTCCTCCTCCAAGCCCCAACCGCCTGCGACGACGAGAACGACCCCAATTCGAGAGCAACCCTCACGAGATCGAACCCTAGCCGTCGCTCCGGCCTGAGCCACCCCCGCGCGAAGCCAACTGGACCCCCCCCCCCTCACCGACTTCACCGTAGCCCCACCCCCTTTTTTCCGCCCAGTCGACCCCGACTCCTCAGCAAGTCCGACGGCCTCCTTCCCCGAGTAACACAGTAAGCTCCCTTATTTATTTTTATTTAATTTCAGTTTTTTTTAGTTAGATAATTTATAAAATCTGATTTTATTTACATAGAAAAGATTAGATTTTTCGAAGTGAAAAGAATTGATTTTTAAATTGAAAATATTATATTTTTATTTATAAAAATATGATATTTATATAAGGAAGAGGTAAAATAGATTTTTATTCAATTAAAAATATGATTTTTATATTTTCAAAGTATTAAAAATATAGTCTTTAGTATATAGCGACTATAAAAATATGATTTTTGTTTATGTAGAGGATTAGAAATATAATTTTTGCAAGATAGGAATATTAGAAATACCATTTTTATATGTGTAGAAGAATAAAAATGTGATTTTTATAATGATATATTCGAAAAGGAGAAATCTTTATAGTTGAAAAGGCGAGATCTTTATATATAGAATAACGATGTAAAAATAGAATTTTTATCTATATAGTAGCGGTGTAAAAATAGCATTTTTATCCATATAGCGTGAAAGTAAAAATTCGATTTTTATATATTGAATAGCGAAGTAAAAATTTGATTTTTATATATTGAATAGCAAAGTAAAAATTCGATTTTTATATATTGAATAGCGAAAATTCAATTTTTATATATTGAATAGCGAAGTAAAAATTCGATTTTTATATATTGAATAGCAAAGTAAAAATTCGATTTTTATATATTGAATAGCGAAGTAAAAATTCGATTTTTATATATTGAATAGCGAAGTAAAAATTCGATTTTTACATATGTAGAGAATGCGGGCAACGAAGGTGAAAAAGATGCGATAACGATGAAGATTTCTATCAAAGAAGAGTCAAGATGATTGGATAGCTTTCTGTGAGAATTTCTCACCTTTCAATTTCATTTTCTAGTTATATATATATACTAGGATGCAGACAGTGCTTAGTAGCACCCGACACAATCGTCCACAGACCATGGACTTGTTTGTTTGGTTGCATAGATTAGTTGGATTATTTGATTGAAATTGAATTGTTTGGTGAAATGAATGGATTTGATTGATGTGTGAATGGCGTGGGCCTTCACTAGACCGGGGATAAGGCTAGGCCTTGTCCTGTTTCTAGTATCGTGTCGTTATGCCGCCGAAATTTTCTAAAATAAGTTAGAAAAATAAAAATATCATTTTATTTAAAGAATGAACTGAATAGAAATTCATATGTTAAAATAAAATGTTTTATCGTTAAAAATATAATTTTTAACGTCAATATGAATATAGTGAATGTGAATAAATAAATATTCATTTACAAACCGGACGGTTTGTTTATGTACACCTATTTGAATGACATTGATTGGGACGATAAATTTTACACATCGCCCAACTGCACAAATAAAAATCTGTGTTTGATTGCTTGAAACCCCACACGGGTGTTGGGATGAAATTTGAAGTTCACTCATCCTGATTGATTAAATATGTCGATCGATTGATTGACAGGCTTTTATAAGCATTATATATCTATATTTGATGCTTATACAGTGTAGTGCACTTTGGTTGATGGTTGATTATTTTTCAATGCTATTATATGCTTGTGTGGTATGGAATCCATATAGTTAACGCTATATGGTAATTGATTGGGCCTTATTCCAGTTTAGAAAATAAAGAATAATATAATATAAAGGTTCATGTGTTGACTGTACTCATCCGTTGAGATTAGTCATGTGTTGAACGAAATATTTTTATAATAAAAATTACATCTTTAATAATATAATATAAAGGTTCATGTGTTGACTGTACTCATCCGTTGAGATTAGTCATGTGTTGAACGAAATATTTTTATAATAAAAATTACATCTTTATCAATATAATATAAAGGTTCATGTGTTGACTGTACTCATCCGTTGAGATTAGTCATGTGTTGAACGAAATATTTTTATAATAAAAATTACATCTTTATCAATATAATATAAAGGTTCACGTGTTGACTGTACTCATCCGTTGAGATTAGTCATGTGTTGAACGAAATATTTTTAAAATAAAATCTACATCTTTATCATATATAAAATTAGAAATTGACTGGAAAATAGATAAGATGAGTGGTCTCCTGGATATTAATCTGATGTTGGTTTCGGCCTTCGGGGTTAATATTCAGGGGATCGTTCTCTTACTAATTTACGGTTGGAGTCTGATTTAATATCAAACGATAGATACCTTAATTTTCATAAAATATGTTAAATAAAAAAATAGTCACACGTGGACGGTACTCATTCGTTGAGATTAGTCATGTGTTGACAAAGAGATAGAGTCGTGTATTGAATAAAAATATTTTGAAAATAGAAATATATGAAGCCGTGTTGATTAGATTGACGCCATTTTGACGGAAACGATATTTATATCGATTTTAATCATTTTAAAATGATGTTGAAAAGTGATTACAAAATCGAATATTTTGAAATGAAATTTGAATCAAATTGAATAGAAAACGAATTCGAATTGAATATATAAGGAATTGAATTCGAATAGAATATAAAACGAATTTGATTTCAACAGAATATATAACGAATTTGATTTCAACTGAATATATAACGATTTCGAAATGAATTGAATATATAACGATTTCGAAATGAATTGAATATATAACGTTTTCGAAATGAATTGAATATATAACGTTTTCGAAATGAATTGAATATATAACGTTTTCGAAATGAATTGAATATATAACGATTTCGAAATGAATTAAATATATAACGATTTCGAAGTGAATTGAATATATAACGATTTCGAAATGAATCGAATAGAAAACCACTTTGGAATGAATCGAATAGAAAACCAATTTGAATTGAATCGAATAGAAAACCACTTTGAATTGAATCGAATAGAAAACCAATCTGAATTGAATCGAACAGAAAACCAATCTGAATTGAATCGAATAGAAAACCAATTTGAATTGAATCGAATAGAAAACGACTTTGAAATTGGATTGAATTGAAAACGAATTCAAATTGAATCGAAAGCGAATTGAAATGAATTCAAATTGAATTGAAATTTGAATTGAATAGAAATTAATTTTAAAACGAATTTATAAAGTAGAATTCAATTTTGATTTAAATTGAAATGGAAGTTGAAATTGCTTTTGAAACGAATTTAAAACTATTTATATAATTCGTTTTAAATAGAAATCGACGAAATATATATTATATATATTATATATATATATATATAATATAATGGCCTGAATAGAACGCGCCGCGCCGCGGCAGTTCGTGAATTTCGACCATTTATTTCAAATGGACATTACGGGAGATCCGACCGTCGGATTCTCCTAAAACCGGAACCGTTGGGTTCGTATCGAAAAGAGATTTCTAAAGAATATTAGAAATTTGAATTCTAACGGTTGGATTTGGAGATACATCCAAATCAAATTCGAAAAAGGTCGCTATAGGTGCAGTTCGATGGCTGTTGTTGGAAATCGACTGTACGGGCCTTGATAAAATTATTAAAAATAGTAATAATTTATGTAAAATCATAAGAAATGATTTGGGAAGAATTGGAATGAAAAACTCCATACTTGAAAAGATAAAAGTAGATTTTTATCGAAATGAACTAGTTTGAACTCAATTTAAAACCCGGGTTTTTATTTTTAAAATAAATAAATTAGATTTAAAAAGCGGTTTTAAATAATCGGAATTTCTAACATATAACGATTGGATTTGAAATGGGTTTATCGTGAACTGTGTTTTAAATAACACCTAGTTCTTTAACCCAGTAAAAGGAGTTTTAACGAATCTGCAATTAGATTGAAATATGAATTGATAATCTAAATTATCAAAATTAGAAAATGAGCGAGAATGGAGTATTACCAGTTTTGCTCCAAAGCGATAGATAAATCTTTAATTAGATTTGAACGTGAAATGGTAATTAATTTTACCAATAACACCGTGGTGTTAAATATGGAGTATTACCAGTTTTGCTTCATGGGATGAATAGGTTGGGATTGGGAAATAAAATGAATAATTACTTCGGTGTGGTTCGCTAATCTCGACTAGTTCAGAAAACCATAATTTGGTTTGAAATGACATCCAAAGGAAGATTAAAAGATAAATTTTAAAGAATTTATCTTGGATAAAATTAATGGGAACCTTTCCCTATGAATATTCTGAATTGGAATGAGGCGTATGTTGAGTTTGTGTAACATTTGTTTTTAATATACGCGGGTTGTTCGGAAAGTCCGGGTTTACACCCATTCTGAATAACCGATTCGACGATATGTCGAAGATGAAGACGGTGGTCGAAGACCGGAAGTCTTCACATCGTTTGGATTATTACTGACGATCCTGATTGGGCAGTACACCCAAGAGGATGGAAATAGTTGGTGGTCGTCTAGGCGTACTTGGAGATGGATGGATATGCGAGGAAAGTGCCTCTGGTTTCGTTCAGACCCAGAACGAACTTGTAAATCGATTGTGTGTCTGACATTGGATTTTATTCTGTGTTGATTGATTTCTGTTAAATATACATCTGTTTGGCGGCGGAGAATTTATTCTTTTGCTTAACGCCCTTCTCTGAGACGTACGAGCTCAGAGGTTGTATATCGATGGACATCAGTCGCATAGCATGAATTGCCTGTGTGGCACGCTAAGATGCAATGACCAAGGCTTCTGTTGAAAAGCAAAGTCTTGTGGTTGATGATCAAAGCACGACCTATGTGGCAGCTTTGTGTATAACGTAAATTCGCGAGCCTCACACCTAGGTATGAGTTTAAAACGGGATACGGACTGCAGGGAGAGCACGACGTTTCTTTCTAGCTTTGGTGGTGTCAGTGACTTACCAACCCTGACATTTATATACTTTTCACCTATGTGGTTGTTGGATGAGGCGCCTCGATTATAGGTCTGTAAGGACTGGGAAACGTGTGTTCAGGAATTGCCAATCCTCTAACGTAAGTGAGGACCGGCCCTGAAGCATCCAAGGGTTGCCCAGAGTGCGTAGCCCTGGGACATTTGCTAGAGTGTCTCGAACGCGGAGAGGAGCTTGCCCCTTGCCTCGACTCATGATGGAATCCAATTTCCAATACGTGTAATTCGGCTTTAATTGTAGAACTAGTATGGCGACATAGTAGATGGTAGCTATGCCGCCTATGATTTATATTTATGATTGAAATGTTTTGACACTATACACTTATTATAGTATCAAATTATTTGTTTTAAACGTATCAAGCATGCTTTGGCTGTTATAAGGGAAAACCCTATCCCCCGGCTTGCGTTGCATTGTGTGATAGGACCTGGGTCTTATAACGGCTTCATTTTGCTTTATTTAGCATTGCGCTGTTGTTTTATGCACTGGTATTCTTGGGAGGAAACCCGTTCCGTGTTATACGGTGTGGTCCCTTGATTTACTTAACTTTGAAAATAAAGATTAATAACTGTTTTAGTTCTCACACCAGTCACATGACTGACCTGGAGTTTATTGTTTCAATCTAAACTCTGGGTGCCCCTATTTTCCGCACGGGCAGCAAGTAGTTTTGGTTTTGCAGATTTATATTCACAGGATCCTGGTTCACAGCTGGAATGATATCCAGAAAGCTCTGTATCCGTATATCACCTTTAGTTGTGCTTTGTATTATTTTTCCGCTGCTATGTAATTTATTGTAATCTCTGATATTTACCGAATGTAATTTATTCATTTATATTCTGTATATTCTTGTATTTGATGGAATTGTTGTAATAGCAACGAAATGTTCTTCTGTTTGTGTTCTGTTTTGTCCTGTTCTCAAACAGTCAGGGGTTTCGAACGGTCTAGATCGGTTTAAAGACTGATTCGGATCGAGCGAAATTCCCGGCCGTCACACTTAACCAACTTGACATATGATTCGTAGGGCTATGTCATGAACTTGGACTACAACACTTAGCCAATTTGACATGACACGTAGGTGGGTTAAGTCACGAACTTGAATGACAACACTTAACCAACTTGACATGCTAGACTGATGGGGTTAAGTCTCAAATTTAAATGACAACACTTAACCTACTGAACGGAAACCCTAGTTGCGCAGTCCTTTTCAACATTAACCCACTAGATGTATCACGGTACCCTGGAACTAGGCAAGGTGCGGCACGATTACTGGGATGATTGTAAGCGACCAGAACGACGGCTGAGTTGGTGCGCCATTGTAGGTTCAGGCGGACTATGGTTGTGCACGTAGTCCAGAGTTGAAAAAGAAGGCATTGGGCACCAGTAGGTTTACACTATGCGTGCTTGATTCGTGTCGGTGGTTGGCACCCTAGGGCTTGATACACCCTATGGTGGACCTAGCACAAGTGAATACATTTCATGATTGGGCCGTATGACACAAACACATGAACGAGCTAGGACTTGTAGGGAGTCGATCGATTAATAGATCGTTACGTGGAAAAAGGTTGTTGTTCGTTAGGTAGCATAATCCCTAGTGGTCCTAGGTGGCATAAACCCTAATCGAATCTAGAAAACGTTCAATAGGTAGCATAATCCCTAGTGGTCCTAGGTGGCATAAGTTCTAGTTGAATACGCGATAGTTCATGATAAGGAAACCTAGCCAGAACAAGGGTGGCGGTCCAAACGATTTCAAGAATGGTGGCACTACGTTGAAGTAGTATAGTAATACGTGATGAAACCCGTACGATATACGGCAAGGGACTGTACACATACATGGAAAGGATGATACGGATTGGGGTACTAGTACAGTTGGTGCAGAGAACATAGGAAATCAAAGAAAATAGTGGAATGGTGAAGCTCAGAAATCTTGCGATGTTATACTTAATAGAAACCTTACAATGTGATATTTGGTAGGAACCTTGTGATGATACTCTTGATAGGAAGCATGGGATGTTATACTTGATTCATCGTGCCTGTAGCTTACCTTGTCATCATGCTTATGTTTACTTTCAGTTTATTCATGCCATATTATCTTCACCTGTTTTTATTTTGAAAGCCACTAGGACTTACTCAGTCTTTATGACTGACCCGGTTTGTTTTGCCTCTTTTTCTTTTGTTCCAGTAACACCCCACACCCGCTACGGTCACTCACTAAGGGAATGCCATAGCATCGGTGGAGTATCTTAAGTGAATATAGAACAGAAAAGTTACAACAAGACAGATATAAGTAATACTTGAAAATTTAAAACATCATTTCATTGCAGCGGAAAGTAAAACATGTTTGGTTACATCACAAAACCATAAACAAGAGTCAAGTACATAATATCCATCTTGATAAAACAAAAGTACATAATCCCATTACATGAACTAATAGCCATAAAAGAAAAGATAAGCTGAGCTTTACATCAATGGTCCAAGCTCCAAAAGACAGATAAAGCGATCTGATCAAAGTCCACTAGCACTAGGCCCATTCTGAGAACCTGAGGGTTTGGAAAAAAAGATAAAAACAACGGGGTCAGACATAAGTCTGAGCGAGTCCTATACCCTTAACAATACAATCATTAAAGTAATTAGGGTATGATATAAACCTGGTACGGTACAACTGGGGATAAATGACTACACTAAGCAGTCAACTAGACTTAGGATGAATTAAGATAACGGTAAAGACGCATCTACCCACCCAAGGGTAATACTAAACTGCACCACACCAGATCTACCCACCCAAGGGTAATTCCTACACTGCACCACACCAGATCTACCCACCCAAGGGTAATTCCTACACTGCACCACAACAGATCTACCCACCCAAGGGTAATTCCTGCACTACACTACACCAGATCTACCCACCCAAGGGTAATTCCTAACTTAAAGATTGATCCCACTAAGTGTACTTAGTAATCTTAATAGTAGTCTCGTGTACCCCTAGCTGACTACATAGGTGCCGTCTGCCCCTATCTCCACTAGGTATACCCACTACTCCCATTCGATCGGCTCCCTAACGTAGATACCCGTGCTGGCCCCACAGTGGGGTGTATCACTCCCCAAAGTGGCAACCCGATACAACCAACGGTGCACGGCTTATACCTACACGATGCAACAACGTCTTACCTACCAGCCCGGGTCCACACACGCATTTGAAGCCCGTTGGACTTGCGTTACCACCGCTAACCCGTTTTGGCCTCTTATAGTCAAGCCCAGTACGCGTGTCCCGTCCTCGACATGGGTCGAGCCCAATAAGATACATATGGGTTAGTGGTTGAAATGGGCCCCCACAAGCTACCCACCTAAGCTTGTAACTTCTAGTGTATCCCACTTAACCCTTTTTAATAATCATGTCCACTTACATGTTTAAAGTTTGGTTAAGTCATCTAATCATATTTTTCAATTATCACTCAGGGCACCCACTAGATTTCCACATGCCACCCAAGGCACTTACATGATTTCCACATGCCACCCAAGGCACTTAACCCTTTAATCATGTTTAATTACATGTTCTACTTTGGTTAAGTATTCTAATCGTATTTTCTATTGCCACCCAAGGCAACCACTAGATTTTTCCACATGCCACCCAAGGCACCCACTAAACCCCTCATGTCCCTCTATATGCTAATATGGTCAAGTGTTTCTTAATTGATTAAGACCGTAACCTTTGTAAAGACCTCTCACATTAGACTATCTTTTATGGCAGCTGGATTTGCCGGTCGGTTACGGGCAGCCTTACGCCATAACAGAGTCTAACCTCGTGTCTTTACACTTGTCACGTATTTAGTTTATGCCTAAGACCTCTCACATTGGGCCAACCATTTGTAGCCGCTGGATTTGCCGGTCGGGTCCGGGCAGTCTTATGCTACAAAAGGGTCCAACCTCGTGTCTTAGTCGATTAATTACACCTAATTAATCACCCCCATAATTTGTATTAATTATCCCTAATTGATTACAAATTTAACGATGTACATAATTGACTCAATTATGTCCATCCACTTTATGGTATGCATAATCATACCAACTTCCCACAATTTTGTTAACATGAATATTAACCCCATCGTTCCCCCACGTAATACGCTAACGTGACATACTTAAAAGGGAAGATTCATCACAAATACAATGGGTTCAACTTAGCATAACATTAGCATCAACATGGGTTTTAAAGATGTCAACTTGCATATATGACCATAGCATCAAACCCAACTAGCATAAATAATCAACCCAAACTTGCATGAATCACATATGTCATAAAGAGGGTAACTTGCATAAGTTACTTATATCATACAAAGGGGTAAACTTGCATATGTATGTATGACATACAAAGGGGTTATCTTGCATATGTATGCATATCATACAAAGGTGTAAACTTGCACATGTCACTTGCATACAATCAACCACCAAACTTGCACAACATGTCATATATGAACTTGCATATAATCAACCACCAAACTTGCATAACATGTCATATATGAACTTGCATATAATCAAACACCAAACTTGCATAACATGTTATATATGAACTTGCATAACATGTTATATATGAACTTGCATATAATCAAACACCAAACTTGCATAACTTGTTATCATAATGGATCAATGTTTATCATAGTGACTTGCATAACTAGCATCATGAACATATAGCATAAAACTTGCTTAACTAGCATCATGAACTCATAGCATATGACTTGCATAACTTGCATAACATCATGAACACATAGCATATGATTTGCATAACTTGCATAACATCATGAACACATAGCATATGACTTGCATAACTTGCATAACATCATGAACACATAGCATATGACAACATAACTTGCATTGATCCACATTCATAGCCATAACCTCATTATATCCTATCATAATCAATTCAACAATTGATCATTAAGGCTATAGTACTCACAACTTGTTGATTAGCACTCCTGTGAAGAAGATTAAGTTGCTAGAGTTGATTAGAAGTTGATTTGAGAAGCTATCTTCTTCAACAATTTGATGGAGGCTCCTTCAAGTTGCAATTTGACGGCATAACGACGTTGTATCTATTTTTAGTATGAATTAGGGTAGTCTTAGGGTGTATTTATAGAATTAGGATGTAGTTTAGGCCCTTAGATTAACCCTAGATTAGGTTAGAGCCGTCAGATTTCGTCACAAGCCACCAGAACCCAGCCCAAAGATCAAACCAGTGAACCCAGGTCACACAGGCCGACGGGGGGGGGGTCGACCCCTGGGTCGACCCCTAGAGGGGGGGTCGACACCCTCTGTCTGGCGGGAATTTTTCCCGCCTCTTCTGAAACTTGAAATATTTATATTTAAATTTGTTTTGAATTTTCTGAAACTTCTTTGGGCCTTAACTGGGTCATACGGACTCCGATTTTCGAAAACTCGGACTCTATTTCGCGTATTTTTCCGAGACGAACGCAATGGCATAGCCCGTTTCCCCTGATTCAGATTTTAAAATTTAATTCTGCCCTGATTTATATCAAAACAAGTTATTCAACATACGGGGTGTTACATTCTCCCCTACTTAAAGGATTTCGTCCCCGAAATCTCTAAGTCAAGAAGAACGTATCCTACCAACCAAACAACCATCTACTCAAACCATCAACCACTGGCATCCATTGTCCTTAAAGTTTCTAATGTTGTATGAACATATGCAAAAAGTGTGTGTATATGTTTCCTGTCTAATGCAAAATCAGGCGGTCTACTGATTCAGTTGACCTCCTTAATGCAAACCATGATAGTGCCATGCATCCAATATGTATGCGAAAGAACCCTATCGACACATACTATTTCTACATGAGTGCACAATCATTCACCAAAATGCATCATCCATATGATAACACAACCATTATACATCCATTAATATAGCTACCTACACACAATTATATGCAATATGCAATATGAAGTGACTGAGCCGATCTAGTGTCTAAAGTGTGTGTATATGCATCCACGAGCAACCACTAGCAAACACTTGCATCCACGCGCATCCATCAATCATAACATGTCTCAAACACATGTTTCAACCATAGGTTTATCCTATCTAAAGGTCAAAGGTACTAATGAGAGGACATACTAAAGATAAGATAAGTACTAGACAAACGATAAAGGAGAAGTTAAAAGACATACCCTCAAAAAGGAATGGGTACAGTGAATGCATCTTCGCTTCTGTCTCCCAAGTAGCATTGCTCTCATCCTCTCCCCATTGCACTTTGACTAGTCGAACCTCTCTGTTTCTCAACTTCCTAATCTCTGACCCAAGGATGCGAGTAGGAGCTCGTCGAATAGTCGCATCACGCTCTACCTCCACTTCTCTAAGCAAGCTCAGCTCTACTACCTCTGCGGTCTCATGTAGGCACTTCCTCAAATGTGACACATGGAATACGTCATGTACCCCACTAAGTCTCTCGGGTAAATCCACTCTATATGCCATCCGTCCAATCCTTTCCTTAATAGGAAACGGTCCTACAAATCTGGGTGCTAACTTCCCAACGGACCCAAAGCGAACGACATTCCGTAATGGAGATACTTTGACAAAGGCCATGTCCCTAACATCAAACTCAAGATCTGTCTTCCTCTTGTCCGCATAAGATTTTTGTCTGTCTTGTGCCGCTTTCATCCTTCTTCGAATCAAGTCAATCTTCTCCGAAGTCTCTCTAACCATATCAGGCCCAAGCAAGATCTTATCCGTAGATTCCCACCAACATGTAGGTGACCGACAAGGCCTTCCATAAAGAGCTTCGAAAGGAGCCATACCAATACTGGACCGAAAGCTGTTATTATACGCGAACTCCACCAATGGAAGATGCTCTTCCCATGTACCTCCAAAATCTAAGATACATAGTCTCAAAAGGTCTTCTAGAACACGATTCACCCTCTCGGTCTGGCCGTCCGTCCGAGGATGATATGCGGTGCTCAAACACAACTGAGTCCCTACTGCCTCTTGCAAACTCTTCCAAAACTCGCTAGTGAAGATAGGATCTCGATCACTCACTATGCTAGAAGGTACACCATGCAACCTAACTATCTCTCGAAGGTAAACTGAAGCTAGCCATGGAGCAGTCCTCTTACTCTTCACGGGTATGAAATGGGCACTCTTAGTAAGTCTGTCTACCACAACCCAAATTCCTGTATTACCCTTCCTCGATCTCGGTAACCCATCAATAAAATCCATCGAGACGCTATCCCACTTCCATTGCGGAACTTCCAATGGGTGAAGCAACCCACCGGGTTTCTTTTGCTCCGCTTTCACTTGTTGGCACACCAAGCATCTAGCGACATACTCGGCCACATCTTTCTTCATACCGGCCCAAAAGAAAACTCGCTTCATGAATTGGTACATCTTGTCCCCACCGGGATGAATGGTCATCCTTGAACGATGCGCATCATCAAGAATAGCTTTCCTCAAACCCTCGTCTTGCGGTACACAAAGTCTACCGTCTCTACGAAAGCACCCCCTATAGTCTAGGGTGTACCTACTCAAATGGCTGGACGACTCCCCCCTTATGAGCCTCTCCACCAACTCAACCAACTGTGGGTCGTCCCGCTGTGCCTCACCAATCCGTCCCAAAAGAGTAGGTCCGACCTCTAAGGATGCTAGCAAACCGGTTATAAAGTCAACGGAAGGTCTGAAATCAAACATCGAGATAAATTCCAAGCTTCGTCGTTCCACGAACAATGGACTCAAGGACAACCTTTTTCTGCTTAAGGCGTCTGCCACCACGTTACCCTTGCCAGGGGTATACACTATCTCGAAATCATAGGATGCTAAGAACTCCATCCACCTTTGCTGTCTCAAGACTATGCGCTCGAAGAGTCTCCAACACTTCCCTAAGATGTAGGGCATGCTTTTCTCCACTTCTAGAGAAAACCAGGATATTCTCCCATGCAAAATCGTCACATCTATCCATCACTCACGCAGACCATCCTAGTCGAACTCGACATTCCCCAAGTGCAAGCCCCAAAGGCCTAAACCAATATCAGACAAACACCCAAGGGATACCTCCTACGAATTCAGACGACCTACGTGAGATGATACTAGTAAAAACGGCTAAATAATTAAGCACTTGTCTAACTCTAGATGTCCTTGCCAGTCTCGCTCCAAAACCACCGTTGATCAAATAACTGGCTTTGCTTAACCTATTAAGCACATACGAAAACTTATTTCGCTCTTAGAAAAGACCAAGATGTCATCCACAAAGACCACTACGAGGTTATTTAGGTACTCCTTGAACACCCTACTCATCAAATCAACAAAGTATGCGGGGGGCGTTCGACAAACCAAACGGCATCACAAGCCACTCATAGAAACCATCCGGAGTCCTAAACGCGGTCTTCTCTATACTATCCTCAGCCACTCCCAACTGATGAAACCTCGTGGCTAAGTCCAACTGCGAAACACTGAGGCGCCAACCAACTGATCAAAGAGATCATCAATCCTCGGCAATGGGTGTCTATTCTTCTTTGTGAGCTTGTTGAGTTCTCTACAGTCTACACAAAGTCTGAGGGACCCATCTGCCTTCGTGGCAAAAACTACTGGAGCACCCCACTCTGATATACTTCGTCTTATGAACCCTTTCTCAAACAACTCCCCTACTTGTTTATGGAGTTCCCTCCTCTCACGAGGAGCCATGTGGCGCACTGGCAAAGATACTGGTTTAGCATTGTCTACCAGATATATTCGGAAGTCTATCTCCCGCTTCGGAGGTAAGCCCTTCACCTCCTCAAACACATCCGAGTATTCCCGGACCACTCTAACAGACCGCAAACTCTCGACCGAAGCGTCAAGCGATTCAAGATAACTTAGCATAACAGAATCCATGGGATTTCAAAAGATCTCGAGAGTGTTACCCAAGCGGGTCATAAGCCTAACAACTCTCCTTTCACAACCAAGAACGACTCCATTACTGGATAACCAGTCCATGCCCAAAATCAACCCATAGCCCGGGAAGCCCAAACAAAAGCATCACATCTAAACTCAACGCTAAGTATGGAAATCTTCAAACCCAAACATATCATGGACAAATAAGTGGAGCACCCAATTGGGTTTGAAACAACCAAGGGATCATCTACTAAACTGGTGTCTAGGTGCAGTGACTCAACTAGTGATGATGAGATAAACGAATGTGATGCGCCAGAGTCGAATAAAGTTCGAACAGGATAATCGAGAGAACCAAATTTCAACCTCGACGGTCCTACCCCCATCAGGTATACCCGTCGTGAGGGAATACATCTACCCTCCAGAAGATCCTGTACTTTGTTCTTACCTCTTTGGACAATCCTAATAAGGTGTCCTATTTCTCCAAAACAACTAGCCTTCTCCTTCATATTCTCCTTTCGTGGCCTTCTTACCACGATGAGGTTTCGTCCTTTATTTACCTAAAAGCTATTTGAACCTTCCTCCCTCGTCCATCTTAAAGGTACCCACAAGCCCTCCGCCTCCTTGAACTAACTTCTTAGCCCGACAAACTTCTAAGTCCCTTGAAGTGGTTCTTCCGTCCTTCATACGGAAGTCCTTATTTATCTTAAAAAGACATCTATACGCGGAGGGGAAATTCAAAAAAGAAAGAGGAAGAGATTCAAAACGGAGAATCGAAGGAAGGATATATGGCTCTTGGGGATTATGTTCTTTTCTTTCAAAAACTTTTCTCTTAAAAGACATGTTTTTTAAAATACTTCTTCCAAAAATGTTTTTAGAAAAGATAAGCTGAGCTATACATCGGTGGAGTAGCTTACCTTGTCATCATGCTTATGTTTACTTTCAGTTTATTCATGCCATATTATCTTCACCTGTTTTTATGCTGAAAGCCACTAGGACTTACTCAGTCTTTCTGACTGACCCAGTTTGTTTTGCCTCTTTTTCTTTCGTTCCCCCCCCCTCCCCAGGTTCGCAGGGTGGGAATACAGCTTAGTTCGGATCTTACCAAGCTCCAAGGCTCTTTCATGTACTGCTTGGATTTCTCTTGGCTATGGCTTGCTTTGCTGTTTTACTTAGGGAATAATTTATGACTATGGTTTTATGCTTCTTTACTATTGCATGACAGATTTCGATGTAATGGATTTAATAGCATTTTGATGTAAAAGGCTTTAGACCTTTCTAGATTTTAAAGCAATGAAATTTGGTTCTTCTTCCGCTGTTTTATATGTTCTGTCTTGTAATATTTCTGTGTATGTTTACCTGGATGATGCTCCACCAAAGCTAGTGCATTCCCTTTGTGAGTGACCCTAGCGGAGGTGGGGTGTTACAAAAGACCCAAATTTCATCGCCTGAAATTGCTCCGCCACCATGCCACATCAACATCGCGGATCCCCATGGATCGACGTGCCTCCCACCGCTGACGAACTTGCCTTTAGTGCCCATTGCCAATAAATGCCTGTGGCGTCGTTCCCCCCTTCAAATTCGATCGTTGCTCGCTAGAAAACATCCCCCGCGTTGAACTCCACCTTGCTGCCACCACGGTCAATTTCAAACCAAACACCCTGAAGCAATGTTGTAGAGCATTGTGTCCTCTACCATTTTCCCTTTGTTGCCATTATCAAATACCCAACGGACTGATCATAATTTAGCCAAAACTGAAACAATTTTCTGGCCGTTGATCATCGATTTCTCCCAATCCATGCAACGATAGGTCATGGAATTTTTGTGGGAGGTAGAGGCCATGATGATCTTCAAAACTCAGAAACCATTTGAGTAAATTGTGTATGGATTGAGAGATATAAATGTTTTAGTGATCGGGATTTTTTTGTAAAATTCCAGGGGGGCTGCTTCCATTTTTGAGGGAGATGAATTAATGAGGGATTTAGAAGTGTAAATGACATTATATAGTAGTAGCATATGGTTTTATATTAATTTTCTAGTTTACGTTGTCCCCGGTCGATAGTTATCGATGCCACAGTCACATACAAACTCCATTGGTGACGAAAATTGACATGCAGCTATGTCCTGACGATGGTCCCAACAAAACTGGTTTTATTGAATTTCGAGTCCGTTTGCTCAGAAAGATCTGTTTCTGGCTTAAATGGCTGATCGATTCACAATTCGTTGTGTGCTGCCACATACAAACTCCAAAAATTATGAAATTTGGAATTCTCGCTTTGTTTTTCAAATATGGTTTCAACAAAACTAATTTCATAAAATTTGGAATCTAGCTATAATTTGACATTCCGGATCCAACGAAAGTGGTTTCGTTGAAAACGGAGGTCGTTTGCAAAATGACTATTTTTAAGGGCTATATATTATATAAAATATATATAAATTCCATAGCGACTATTTTGAATTTTAAACTGGACATAACTTTTAATTTATATTATGAAATCTCAACTTTTCACATTCGCTAGAAAGATATAATTAAACAGATTCAAATATTTTTGGTTTTACTGAATTCCGGTTTATTTTAAATCCTGTACATTCAATTGAAATTTGAGATCGAATTTCAAACTATCGCGCCATTTCAAGCTCGATTTATAATTAAAATAAATTTATATGTTCTAACTTCGATTTAAATAAATTTACAGTCATTATTATTTAAAATAAATCATTTTAAATTCTTAAAATCCATTAAAATATCTAAAATAAAAATTTTAAATTGGTTCTGAAATTCTGGGTTGTTACAACTTTCTTTCTATTTTCTTTCATACCACAAATGATCCGGTTTTCCAGCACTTAATACTGAGATGTATTAGTGTTGTTTTTCGAGGTTTGAGAAAGTAGGTCATTTCATAGGGACTGAAGATTTAGTCAATAAAGCAAAATGTGTTTGCAATTGAATGTAATGTTATTTGCAGGTAAATACAAGATTTTTTTCTCATATTTGTCCTATTTTTTGCTTAGGTTATAAGGGTAAATAATGATCTTATGAATTCGCGAACATATTATTTAAACTATACTAGAGACTAATCATTATGTCAAATATATATGAGATATGACATAGCTATTGTAGGAACCATTAACCATTAAATTAAAACTTTACCAATTGCATGCCTTAGAGGAACTTTGGCAGTTAAAAAAACTAGTGCAAGTTTAGTTTGAAATGGGCATGGAACAAAAAAAAAATTAAATTAAGCTTTCTAGAAGCAAAGAACCAAAAAACTAATTAATTATTCATGAGTGACGGAAAAATTAAATCAATGATGAAATTTGTAATTAATCAACATAAGATAACCGGAAAAAAAATCAACAAATGAAGCAAATTGAATGTACCAAAAATAAGTAGCAACATGGAAGAATACAAAATCTACATCGACCATAGAAAATATTTTAGCTTAGATAGAATTTACAAGATTTTTATAGAAATAATATATATATATATATATATATATATATATATAAAGTGTGCATTCAAATTTCCTCCAATATTTTTTTTAAAGAAGTAACAATATAATTATAAATAACAATATTTAAGAGTTGTTTATTAGAGAACTAAAACCAAGCTTGAGAACTCAGATGATTAGCTCATAAGAGGACTGCAGATTAGTAAATAAAACAAAATGTATTTGCTATTGAATCTAATGTTATTAACCACTATTCAATGAAGCCAGAGTCAAAATATCATCCACCTCCTAAACAAAATATAAATCAAATCTTTATTATCTATAAATTGAAATCAAGCTTATAACGATAAGTACATTTTTATGTAATAAAACAATTAAATCAACATGTGATGTGCTAAATTTGGACTAGTAACCAAGAAGAAAAGGAATATTTATATTGAGGGAGTATTTGTGAATTGCGAAATAGAGGTGCTTCATCGATTAAACTTTTAATTTTTGATTGATTTTAGAGGAATGAAAGTACTTTTGGGTGATAGTTCCAAAGAATAACAGCTCTAGGCATACAAATACGTAAGATTCCTAATGATAGTTCATTCCATTAAAAATGAAAAAGCAGTTATGGACTTACGAATATGAAGGCACAAAAGAAATTAAAGTTCAGGTTAATATGAAGGGATCAAAGGAAATATACAAGGATAAGCCATTGGATTTAGGTTCTATACACGTGTCAACATATTATCTTTTTGGTAAAAATGACGCTGAAAGATGTTAAGAGAAACATTGGGCTTCAAGATAACATAATAGAATATATAGATACGCTTTTGTTATTCATAACTTTATTTTAAAAATGTATAGAATAATAATAATAATTATTATTATAAAACTGATATGTGCACAGTTTACCTATACTTGTGTATATATATTATTTTATTATTACTATTCAAAAAATTGGTAATAATTTACTTTCATTTATATTATGGAAATTAATGAATTTAATTGGGCATATATGAAGAGAAAAACTCTGAGGACTTTTATCCTTTCTTCGCTCCTTTATTCAATGCCATTTCAAATCAACATTCGAAAACATGACCTAATTACTAATTAATTATGATAATTTTAACCTTTTTTAAATTTTCAACTAACATTTGAAACATGATTTTGTCTTAAAATGGATTCAATGTTAGGTTTATTATTTTAAACGAAATCCCTTTTGAAAGTGTTGAATTGAAATAACATATACATTGTAAAAACCTACATATTAATACACAATAATTTGTTGATTAAAGAATAAGTTGTAATATTGTCAGAATTTGACAAAAGGAATTGCACCATTAAGTATATTGTGATTTTCTGGTTCAGATACATATATGATTTGTTGGATACGGTCGTAAAACAAAGAAGTTATGGCAATTTGGAATTTTAATTCTAAATAAGAAAAATATATTACATATTGCATGAGATGACTCGGTAAATCACAAGGTCGACCTATGGGTCAACCAGGTGGCAACTTGGTCGACCCATATATTGATCAAGTGAATGTGTAAGTCGACTCGTGTCATTCCAGGCATGTTTATGAGTCGTTATGTATTCAAATTGGGTGGAGATTATGTTTACAACATTATTTTATTACATGGATTTTTCTAGTTGGTTTATTTCAAATCCAGGGCTGACGTGGCAACCCCTGATTAGTTCGAGGACATCATTGGTTAGGATTTAAACCCTGAGCCAAACAACTTGTAATGAACCAAAAAATTCAATGCTCGAATTTTCGACACAAATACATCCTGTGTCCAAAACTCGAGTACCAAAAATCCAGAACATTAAAGAAAGAAGTTAGAGGGTGAGATAAGAAAGAAAGAAAGATTAGAATAGAAGAAAAAGGAGAACTAAACATAATACACAGTCTCACATCGCAGCTGAATAAAATATAATACAGAAATAATTCTTTATTGAAAACCTGGAATAATACTTACAATTCATCAGAGTACAGAGGCCTTTTTATTCATCTGGACAGTTATAACAATCTGTCCTCATTTTCAACACACAGCGGAATAATATATAACTATATAATACGTCTTATCTCCTCTAGCTCGTCTCCTGAAGTCTGTATCATTTTGCCTTGAACCTTTACAACTCGGTCTGACCCAACTGGGTCTGATCCGAGCATTACAAACGCCAAGGTTAGTCTGGTGAACCAGCGTGAGAAAAACCCACTTAATTATTGGTATCATCCAACTTGATTTTAAAGTTAAAAATCATTTCGAAAGAAAATGATAATCGTAAGACCAATCCACACATAAACACGGACGGTTATTGTAAAGACCCAGAAATTCCCGCTCTTGAATCGACCATAAACCACACAGGTCTGACCCAAAGGATGGAAATCTTCGAATACTTTAACATTGGGAATACAAAACATTAGAACAACAACCACAAACTTTTATTACATTACAATAATGTTACATCAGAGTACAGAATATATCAGAGTACAAAGAGATTAAATTACAGCGGAAGATACATAAAAGATAATACAAACAAACAGCGGAAGACTACCAAGCTCTGGACACAGCTTTAGGCTTCGATCCAAGATCCTGCTAAAGAGATACATATCTGCAAAAAGCTACTCAACTGCCCGTGTAGAAAAGAGGGCACCCGAGTTTGCAAAGTGAAACAAACTACGAGTCAGTCATGGGACTGGTGTGAGAATTCTAAACTAATATAACTAATAAGACAAATCCAAGGACCACGCCACTTTCGCGGAACGGGTTTACTCCTATGGATTGCCAGTGCATAAACCAAAGTAAATCGAGAAATAACGCAATGTCTTTTCGGAAAAATGAAACCATTATAAGACCCAGGTCCCATCACACAATGCAACGCACACTAGAGGATAGGGTTTTACCTTATAATGGTCAAAAGATGCTTGATACGTATAAAACGGATTTGATATTATTATTAGTGTATATATGTTTTAATAAAAAGATTTGAATCATAAGTATCAATCCTAGACGGCATGGTTACCATATAGCATGTCGCCAATACTAGTTCTACAATCAAAACCGCAAGGGCGTATTGGAAATTTGGATTCCATCATGAGTCGAGGCTAGGGGCAAGATCATCTCCGATTCGAGACACTCTAGCAAATGCCTCAGGATTCCCCGCAGTGAACCCTTAGAAGCGGTAGGGCCGGTCCCCGCCTATGGGCAGTGGATTGGTTATGCCTGAACACACGTTTCCCGGTCCCTTTGGACCTATAATATGACCACCAACGGCCTATAAAAATAACGAGGCGCCTCAAAATCCATCATCCACATAAGTAAAATGTCAGCGCTAGTAGGTCCCTGACATCACTCTTGCTAGAAAGAAACATGTGCACTCCCTACGGTCCGTATCCCGTTTTTGACTCATACCGGGGTGTGAGGCTCGCGAAGTCACGCTATACACAAAGTTACGCCTAAACAGGTCGTGCTTTGATCATCAACCACAAGGCTTGCTTTTCAACAAAAGCCTTGATCAATGCATCTTGGCATGCCACATTGTCAGCCCATATCATTGATTTCTACCAATATATAACCCCTAAGCTCGTATGTCTCAGAGAAGGGTGTTAACCACCAAACAGATATATATTGACAGAGATCAACGAATGTAGTAAAAAGGACTACAACGTCAGACATACATTCCATTTATACTTATGCTCTGGGTCTGAGCGAAAGTCTAATCCATACAAATCAACACTACGTCTGAACGGCCACCACTGAGGCCCTTTCAAGGTAGCTACTCCTCTCATGGGTCTCAGTAGCAACGCATCCATTCGATGTGAAGATCGTCGGTCTTCAATCACCGTCTTCAAATCTTCGACTTAGAACGTCGTATAAATCATTTGAAATGAGATTGAACTCGGACTTTTCAAATGATTCTCGCGTATATATATAATTTAAAATCACTTCATATCGTTATTAATATTTAATAACGACCTATCGCTACTTTTATTTATATAAAAATAGCTCGAATAAATTTAACGACGCTTCGGGTCAATGGGCGACCCTGGCGCTGTTTTCAACCAAATTTGACTTACGCATATCTAACCGTTGGATTTTGATGAAATTTATATCATTGGAAAGATTTTCCCAAAGCGGTCCTAACGGTTCCTGTTTTGGGAAAATCCGACGGTCGGATCTTTCGGTATAACCGTTTAAAGTTACGATTGTCGATACGCGAACTACCGCGCGTGTTTCGTTTAAATTTAATTTATATATATATATATATATATAAATCTTTTTACTATTTCAATTATAAAAGTCTATTCTTTTTATCGCATCTAAAATGACGATAAAATATTTCTTGTTTTATTTTACTACCTTTCTTATTTTATTTACTCTAATTGTAAATAAATTATGCTTTATATATCCTTTTAATTTATTTTCTATTTATTTACCTAAATGTAAATAAATGTTTTTCTATTCTTTTCCTTATTTATTTACCTAAATGTAAATAAATATTTCTCTACTTCTTTTATCTTATTTATTTACATTATTTATAAATAAATGTTTCTAATTCCTTTTCTTATTTATTTACACTATTTGTAAATAAATGTACTTAATTTCTTTTTCTTATTTATTTACACTATTTGTAAATAAATGTTTTTATTTTATTTTTCCTATTTATTTACCTAAGTGTAAATAAATATATTCTTATCCTTTTGTTATTTATTTACCTAAATATAAATAAATGGTTTCATCTTCTTTTTCTTCCTTATTTACACTATTTGTAAATAAAGAGTTTTAATTTCTTGTTCTTATTTATTTACTTAATTCCTGTCCAATCTAATTAAAGTTTTAATTAAAACCTTATTTCGCTTTAACCTTCCAAAGTCATTATTAAATAATTAATCAAAAATTAGGAAATTAATCCCCTCATTAATCCGGGTTAAAGAATAAATGTTATTTAAAACATAATTCATGATAAACCCAAATTCAAATTTCATTGTAAATCCGTAGTTATAATAAAACCATTTTTTAATTCCTTTTATTTATTTTAAAATAAATAAACCATTTATTCTGATCAAAATATCATTTCTCATATTAAAACATTATTTTCAAAATATTAATTTTGAAATTAACTCTTTTAATATTCATTATAAAACGGATAATATAAGTTAATAAACTTATTCAGGTTAAAATGATGTTTCTATTTAAAATGGATTAAATAATCCAATTCGTTATATAATCCATTTATGTTTTATAATGGGCCAGACTTCTCACATTAGGCCTACAACTTGTGGATGCTGGATATGCCGGTTGGGTCCGGGCAGACTTATTCCACAGTTGGGCTTAACCTCGAGTCAAAACCCAAATTGTATTCGTGTACTTGGACCTCTCACATTAGGCCCAACATTTATGGCTGCTGGATATGCCGGTTGGTTCCGGGCAGACTTCCGCTATAAACGTGACCTAACCTCGTGTCCAAATACAATTTATAATTTATAATTATAATTGTTTCTTAAAAATCTTATTTTTAAAAATATTTCATATTTTTAAACCTCTAAAATATCATTCATTCCTTGAAATACTCTTTATATAAATTCTTATCTTTCCATTTCAATACACATTAATTTTTCCCCATTATTATAATACTATAATAATAATCACTTCAAAAATGGTTTTAATTGTTATATTAAAAACCTACCATTCCAACATTAAATCAATCATTTATGTCAAGTATTGAAATCCATCTTCCAAATTTAATGTTAACATAAAACATAATCTTTCAGTTTCAAATTCTCCTTATAGTTGGAATGTAATTTACCAATTCTAGAAATTTGTTTTATAACTTTCCAAATAAACAAGGATATGTCCTCCTTAATTTAAGCGTCCATTAATTCTATTAATTGAGTAATCAATGGAATTTATTTCTTTCATTCCAAACTTCTATTTTATCCTTTTTAAATAGTAAAATACATAACTCCTTCATCCAATTTCCAATTTATTGTATTAATTGCATATTTATTTGTTTGAATCAAAATTGGAATGAGACCCACACCATTCATTTCCATATAATTCGATTATACGGAAATTGTATATTTATTAAATAGCAAATTTCAAACATCAACAACCAAAGTGCATTTTCTAATTAAATCCAAGGGTGACGTGTATTCAAATGCCAACCCATGACCCGTGTGGGGTTTCAACCAACACAATTCAAATATTATAAAATAAACGGTGCTTCTGGACAATGTGTTAAAATTGATCGTCCAATCACATAAACAAGCCAAGGTCGCTTGTAAATGACAGTGTATACAAGTGCATTAAATAATAACATAAATAACATACCCAATTAACGATGTTCACATAATAGGTACGACGGTTCCAATTTCATCCCTTTTTAAATGAAATAAATTTACAATAAACATATTCACTTTATACCATTTCATTTAATGTAAACAACCCATATACAAACTATTTCCTTTTTAAATCCGTTCCTAAATAAAGAACAAATTTTATTCATTTTAAAATAAAGAAATAAAACTTTTTTTTTCATTTAAGTCCTTTATTAAAATAAAGAACAAAACTTTGTTCATTAAAGTCCTTTTTATAATAAAGGATAAAACTTATACATCTTAGTTCCTTTAAAATAAAGAAATAAACTTTTACCTTTTAATCCTTTTTAAAATAAAGAAATAATCTTTATTCTAATCTTTTATTAAAAAATAAAAGTCAAACACTAACTTAATTTCAAAACAAAATCAAAAAAATAAAAATAAAGATAAAGTTTCGTTATGTTTTTAACAAAACAAAATCAAAAATAAAGTTACATTCTATGTTTCAACAAACAAAAAGAAAAGTTTCATTTTGTTCTTCAACAAAATAAAATATAAGAATGTTTCATTTTTGTTTTTCATCAAAATAAAATATAAAAATGTTTCATATTTGTTTTTCAACAAAATAAAATATAAAAATGTTTCATTTATCTCCAATAAACCAAAAATATAAAAAGGTCTATTTTTGTTACAACAAACAAAAGTAAAAGTTTCATTCTTGTTTTACTAAACAAAATATTTGTGCTTCATTTGTTTTAACAAAATTAAAGGTTCCAATTCGACTCAACCCAATAGTATCAACCACATATGCAACATCAACTGACAATCACAGTACAAGCAACAACATCCATATTCAAGCATACATCACAGATTCATATTCATTCACATCATACAATGATTTTCATACAACGAAAGAAAAAAAATCAAATTAAACATAGAATCTCACCGAAAGCTTTCCACTAAACATTCACGTCACGCCGCCACTACAGGAGTTCAGATTGCATCTGTCTTCACCACGTTAGAGCCCCTATTGTGTGCCACCGTCGCCCGCAACCACCACCAGTTCGGTGGTCTCTCGAGACCCTCTTTCATTTTTGCTTTGGAAATTTCGAATTTTACTGAATGTGTTCAAAGTAAAGGGGAAAGGAATTTAGGAGTGTTAGGGCAATTGATAAAGAACATGACGGCGGCTTGGAATAAGAATTAGTGTTTAGTTTTGACCGTATATTTATTAGGTTATATGTATATTAAATAATATTTAATTTAATAGGTGTTTATCTTATTTTTTTTCCTTGAATTTATAAAAGGGATAAAATATGACATATATGCAAATGAGAGGAAGAGAGAGAGAACATAGGAGAAATAAATGAAATGCATGCGGCCATTATTATTCTCATTTTCATTATTCTTTTTCCTTCTTTATATATATATATATATATATTTGCAATGAATGACACGCCTCTAATTTCCATTGATTATAATTCCAAATTTTATTTATTTATTTTTCATGCACAGGAAACATTAATATCATTGCTATCTTTAATACGCGGGTTTTGAACATTGCCATCTTTCATCTTACATATAAATAAATATATATCATGAAATGCTCAACAGCATTAAAGGAGAAATAATAATAATATATTATGACAATAAATTTCTTTTAACACGAACATACATGCATTCATAAATTTCTATTCACCTGTTGCCTTCCTATCCATTTATAACAATCTATTTAATTTACCTAACGTTTCCATTCATCTTTTATTCTCATGTATATTTATAGTTGATTATTCTTTCTAAATTTCCAATCAAAAATGTCATTTTGTTTTAACACAAATTCTCTTAACAAAAATGTGACTTTTGTTATTACACAAATTCTCTTAACAAAATGTTAATTTTGTTATTACACAAATTCTCTTAACAAAATGTTAATTTTTGTTATGCTAATCAATGACATATTCATTTATTACAACATTTATACTAATCAATGACATATTTATTTATCATAGATGACAAATTTGATTGCGAATAGTAATGACCATAATTGATTGCTAATAGTAATGACCAGAATTGATTGCTAAAAGTAATGACCAGAATTGATTTCTTAACATATAGGACAAAATTGATTTCTAACGTATAATGTATACTAACATGACGATTTATCAAATTTAAATTAACATGAGATATTGGCTTTCAATAAAACAATCATATTAAATATAACATTCATCATTCCACACCTTTAAAATTTCAAACTTTAGTGCTATTTTAAACTCCCTATATAATTAAATAAATTTATTTGTTTTATTTTTGATTAAAAATTAAATTTTTAGCCATTATTATTTAAAATAAATAGTTTTAAATATCCAATTTTCTTTTAAATTCCCAAAATAAAAATTTTAAATTGGCCCCAAAAATTCCGGGTTGTTACAGTCGCCCCCACTTAAGATCTTTTCGTCCTCGAAACGGAACTAAGCTAAAAGTTGTTTAATTTACTAACTAAATTTTAATTTTACTTTTATTAATTTCATTTGTTGGCTAACTTATCAAATACATATATACTTTTATATATTTAAAAATCTTATCTTCTGAAATAAGATTATATATATAATCAAAATACTTTAATTATAAGCTTATCACTCTGAACTCATTCTAGGGCATTACTAACCCCATCTCTAATGAGTATTCTCATTCTAGGATACTGCTGATCCTATCTCTAATGAGTATTCTTATTGGACATTACTAATCCAATCTCTAATGAGTCTTTTGTTCAGTTCTAACGAGTTGTATCCCAAAGATTTGAGCTAACCAGAGCTCTGATACCAACTGTAAAGACCCGGAAATTCCCGCTCTTGAATCGACCATAAACCACACAGGTCTGACCCAAAGGATGGAAATCTTCGAATACTTAAACTTTGGGAATACAAAACATTAGAACAACAACCACAAACTTTTATTACATTACAATAATGTTACATCAGAGTACAGAATATATCAGAGTACAAAGAAATTAAATTACAGCGGAAGATACATAAAAGATAATACAAACAAACAGCGGAAGACTACCAAGCTCTGGACACAGCTTTAGGCTTCGATCCAGGATCCTGCTAAAGAGATACATATCTGCAAAAAGCTACTCGACTGCCCATGTAGAAAAGAGGGCACCCGAGTTTGCAAAGTGAAACAAACTACGAGTCAGTCATGGGACTGGTGTGAGAATTCTAAACTAATATAACTAATAAGACAAATCCAAGGACCACGCCACTTTCGCGAAACGGGTTTACTCCTATGGATTGCCAGTGCATAAACCAAAGTAAATCGAGAAATAACGCAATGTCTTTTTGGAAAAATGAAACCATTATAAGACCCAGGTCCCATCACACAATGCAACGCACACCAGAGGATAGGGTTTTACCTTATAATGGTCAAAAGATGCTTGATACGTATAAAACGGATTTGATATTATTATTAGTGTATATATGTTTTAATAAAAAGATTTGAATCATAAGTATCAATCCTAGACGGCATGGTTACCATATAGCATGTCGTCAATACTAGTTCTACAATCAAAACCGCAAGGGCGTATTGGAAATTTGGATTCCATCATGAGTCGAGGCTAGGGGCAAGATCCTCTCCGATTCGAGACACTCTAGCAAATGCCTCAGGATTCCCCGCAGTGAACCCTTAGAAGCGGTAGGGCCGGTCCCCGCCTATGGGCAGTGGATTGGTTATGCCTGAACACACGTTTCCCGGTCCCTTTGGACCTATAATATGACCACCAACGGCCTATAAAAATAACGAGGCGCCTCAAAATCCATCATCCACATAAGTAAAATGTCAGCGCTGGTAGGTCCCTGACATCACTCTAGCTAGAAAGAAACGTGTGCACTCCTTACGGTCCGTATCCCGTTTTTGACTCATACCGGGGTGTGAGGCTCGCGAAGTCACGCTATACACAAAGTTACGCCTAAACAGGTCGTGCTTTGATCATCAACCACAAGGTCTGCTTTTCAACAAAAGCCTTGATCAGTGCATCTTGGCATGCCACATTGTCAGGCCATATCATTGATTTCTACCAATATATAACCCCTAAGCTCGTATGTCTCAGAGAAGGGTGTTAACCACCAAACAAATATATATTGACAGAGATCAACGAATGTAGTAAAAAGGACTACAACATCAGACATACATTCCATTTATACTTATGCTCTGGGTCTGAGCGAAAGTCTAATCCGTACAAATCAACACTACGTCTGAACAGCCACCACTGAGGCCCTTTCAAGGTAGCTACTCCTCTCATGGGTCTCAGTAGCAACGCATCCATTCGATGTGAAGATCGTCGGTCTTCAATCACCGTCTTCAAATCTTCGACTTAGAACGTCGTATAAATCATTTGAAATGAGATTGAACTCGGACTTTTCAAATGATTCTCGCGTATATATATATAATTTAAAATCACTTCATATCGTTATTAATGTTTAATAACGACCTATCGCTACTTTTATTTATATAAAAATAGCTCGAATAAATTTAACGACGCTTCGGGTCAATGGGCGACCCTGGCGCTGTTTTCAACCAAATTTGACTTACGCATATCTAACCGTTGGATTTTGATGAAATTTATATCATTGGAAAGATTTTCCCAAAGCGGTCCTAACGGTTCCTGTTTTGGGAAAATCCGACGGTCGGATCTTTCGGTATGACCGTTTAAAGTTACGATTGTCGATACGCGAACTACCGTGCGTGTTTCGTTTAAATTTAATTTATATATATATAAATATAAATCGTTTTACTATTTCAATTATAAAATTCTATTCTTTTTATCGCATCTAAAATGACGATAAAATATTTCTTGTTTTATTTTACTACCTTTCTTATTTTATTTACTCTAATTGTAAATAAATTATGCTTTATATATCCTTTTAATTTATTTTCTATTTATTTACCTAAATGTAAATAAATGTTTTTCTATTCTTTTCCTTATTTATTTACCTAAATGTAAATAAATATTTCTCTACTTCTTTTATCTTATTTATTTACATTATTTATAAATAAATGTTTCTAATTCCTTTTCTTATTTATTTACACTATTTGTAAATAAATGTACTTAATTTCTTTTTCTTATTTATTTACACTATTTGTAAATAAATGTTTTTATTTTATTTTTCCTATTTATTTACCTAAGTGTAAATAAATATATTCTTATCCTTTTGTTATTTATTTACCTAAATATAAATAAATGGTTTCATCTTCTTTTTCTTCCTTATTTACACTATTTGTAAATAAAGAGTTTTAATTTCTTGTTCTTATTTATTTACTTAATTCCTGTCCAATCTAATTAAAGTTTTAATTAAAACCTTATTTCGTTTTAACCTTCCAAAGTCATTATTAAATAATTAATCAAAAATTAGGAAATTAATCCCCTCATTAATCCGGGTTAAAGAATAAATGTTATTTAAAACATAATTCACGATAAACCCAAATTCAAATTTCATTGTAAATCCGTAGTTATAATAAAACCATTTTTTAATTCCTTTTATTTATTTTAAAATAAATAAACCATTTATTCTGATCAAAATATCATTTCTCATATTAAAACATTATTTTCAAAATATTAATTTTGAAATTAACTCTTTTAATATTCATTATAAAATGGATAATATAAGTTAATAAACTTATTCAGGTTAAAATGATGTTTCTATTTAAAATGGATTAAATAATCCAATTCGTTATATAATCCATTTATGTTTTATAATGGGCCAGACTTCTCACATTAGGCCTACAACTTGTGGATGCTGGATATGCCGGTTGGGTCCGGGCAGACTTATTCCACAGTTGGGCTTAACCTCGAGTCAAAACCCAAATTGTATTCGTGTACTTGGACCTCTCACATTAGGCCCAACATTTATGGCTGCTGGATATGCCGGTTGGTTCCGGGCAGACTTCCGCCATAAACGTGACCTAACCTCGTGTCCAAATACAATTTATAATTTATAATTATAATTGTTTCTTAAAAATCTTATTTTTAAAAATATTTCATATTTTAAAACCTCTAAAATATCATTCATTCCTTGAAATACTCTTTATATAAATTCTTATCTTTCCATTTGAATACACATTAATTTTTCCCCATTATTATAATACTATAATAATAATCACTTCAAAAATGGTTTTAATTGTTATATTAAAAACCTACCATTCCAACATTAAATCAATCATTTATGTCAAGTATTGAAATCCATCTTCCAAATTTAATGTTAACATAAAACATAATCTTTCAGTTTCAAATTCTCCTTATAGTTGGAATGTAATTTACCAATTCTAGAAATTTGTTTTATAACATTCCAAATAAACAAGGATATGTCCTCCTTAATTTAAGCGTCCATTAATTCTATTAATTGAGTAATCAATGGAATTTATTTCTTTCATTCCAAACTTCTATTTTATCCTTTTTAAATAGTAAAATACATAACTCCTTAATCCAATTTCCAATTTATTGCATTAATTGCATATTTATTTGTTTGACTCAAAATTGGAATGAGACCCACACCATTCATTTCCATATAATTCGATTATACGGAAATTGTACATTTATTACATAGCAAATTTCAAACATCAACAACCAAAGTGCATTTTCTAATTAAATCCAAGGGTGATGTGTATTCAAATGCCAACCCATGACCCGTGTGGGGTTTCAACCAAGACAATTCAAATATTATAAAATAAACGGTGCTTCTGGACAATGTGTTAAAATTGATCGTCCAATCACATAAACAAGCCAAGGTCGCTTGTAAATGACAGTGTATACAAGTGCATTAAATAATAACATAAATAACATACCCAATTAACGATGTTCACATAATAGGTATGACGGTTCCAATTTCATCCCTTTTTAAATGAAATAAATTTACAATAAACATATTCACTTTATACCATTTCATTTAATGTAAACAGCCCATATACAAACTATTTCCTTTTTAAATCTGTTCCTAAATAAAGAACAAATTTTATTCATTTTAAAATAAAGAAATAAAACTTTTTTTTTCATTTAAGTCCTTTATTAAAATAAAGAACAAAACTTTGTTCATTAAAGTCCTTTTTATAATAAAGGATAAAACTTATACATCTTAGTTCCTTTAAAATAAAGAAATAAACTTTTACCTTTTAATCCTTTTTAAAATAAAGAAATAATCTTTATTCTAATCTTTTATTAAAAAATAAAAGTCAAACACTATCTTAATTTCAAAACAAAATCAAAAAAATAAAAATAAAGATAAAGTTTCATTATGTTTTTAACAAAACAAAATCAAAAATAAAGTTGCATTCTATGTTTCAACAAACAAAAAGAAAAGTTTCATTTTGTTCTTCAACAAAATAAAATATAAGAATGTTTCATTTTTTTTTTTCAACAAAATAAAATATAAAAATGTTTCATTTTTGTTTTTCAACAAAATAAAATATAAAAATGTTTCATTTATCTCCAATAAACCAAAAATATAAAAAGGTCTATTTTTGTTACAACAAACAAAAGTAAAAGTTTCATTCTTGTTTTACTAAACAAAATATTTGTGCTTCATTTGTTTTAACAAAATTAAAGGTTCCATTTCGACTCAACCCAATAGTATCCACCACATATGCAACATCAACTGACAATCACAGTACAAGCAACAACATCCATATTCAAGCATACATCACAGATTCATTTTCATTCACATCATACAATGATTTTCATACAACGAAAGAAAAAAAAATCAAATTAAACAAAGAATCTCACCGAAATCTTTCCACTAAACATTCACGTCACGCCGCCACTACAGGAGTTCAGATTGCATCTGTCTTCACCACGTTAGAGCCCCTATTGTGTGCCACCGTCGCCCGCAACCACCACCAGTTCGGTGGTCTCTCGAGACCCTCTTTCATTTTTGCTTTGAAAATTTTGAATTTTACTGAATGGGTTCAAAGTAAAGGGGAAAGGAATTTAGGAGTGTTAGGGCCATTGATAAAGAACATGACGGCGGCTTGGAATAAGAATTAGTGTTTAGTTTTGACCGTATATATATTAGGTTATATGTATATTAAATAATATTTAATTTAATAGGTGTTTATCTTATTTTTTTTCCTTGAATTTATAAAAGGGATAAAATATGACATATATGCAAATGAGAGGAAGAGAGAGAGAACATAGGAGAAATAAATGAAATGCATGCGGCCATTATTATTCTCATTTTCATTATTCTTTTTCCTTCTTTATATTTTTTTTTGCAATGAATGACACGCCTCTAGTTTCCATTGATTATAATTCCAAATTTTATTTTTTATTTTTCATGCACAGGAAACATTAATATCATTGCCATCTTTAATACGCGGGTTTTGAACATTGCCATCTTTCATCTTACATATAAATAAATATATATCATGAAACGCTCAGCAGCATTAAAGGAGAAATAATAATAATAATAATATATTATGACAATAAATTTTTTTTAACACGAACATACATGCATTCATAAATTTCTATTCACCTGTTGCCTTTCTATCCATTTATAACAATCTATTTAATTTACCTAACGTTTCCATTCATCTTTTATTCTCATGTATATTTATAGTTGATTATTCTTTCTAAATTTCCAATCAAAAACGTCATTTTGTTTTAACACAAATTCTCTTAACAAAAATGTGACTTTTGTTATTACACAAATTCTCTTAACAAAATGTTAATTTTGTTATTACACAAATTCTCTTAACAAAATGTTAATTTTTGTTATGCTAATCAATGACATATTCATTTATTACAACATTTATACTAATCAATGACATATTTAATTATCATAGATGACAAATTTGATTGCGAATAGTAATGACCGGAATTGATTACTAATAGTAATGACCAGAATTGATTGCTAATAGTAATGACCAGAATTGATTTCTTAACATATAGGACAAAATTGATTTCTAACGTATAATGTATACTAACATGACGATTTATCAAATTTAAATTAACATGAGATATTGGCTTTCAATAAAACAATCATCATTAAATATAACATTCATCATTCCACACCTTTAAAATTTCAAACTGTAGTGCTATTTTAAACTCCCTATATAATTAAATAAATTTATTTGTTTTATTTTTGATTAAAAATTAAATTTTTAGCCATTATTATTTAAAATAAATAGTTTTAAATATCCAATTTTCTTTTAAATTCCCAAAATAAAAATTTTAAATTGGCCCCAAAAATTCCGGGTTGTTACAGTTATTACCTTAGGATAAACAAAAACATTTTTGAAATCAATATCTTTTCTGATATTATAATAGTGTCTAAATACAAATAAATATCAATCTAGCAGAACACTTGCATCTCACGCTCTACATATTTAGTATACAATCAAAACCGCGGGCGCTTTTTGGAGATTGGATTTCAAACTATGACAAGGTATGGAACCACCTTCCGATAGTGTATCTCTAGAGGGGAATACACTGAGTTCAACAAGAACGTCTTGCAACCCGGCCTACACATGAACGGCCACTCATTTCTCTTGAGTGTATCGAATATATTGTCACCTACGATTGCTAGCAACATAACCGTTCCCGGGAGATACAGAAGTGAAAAGAAGTAACAAATATGAATATTCTCTAGATGGTGACAATACACCCTAATGGGTGCGGCCCACATAGCCATGTTGCCTGCCAGATTTTGTCATTTCCCAATTGTGAGTCTTGAGGTTAGAATCGTATTTCTAGATCATCTGGCCACCATTCACTTTGAATGTCACATCGTCAGATCCATCGAAAAATCATTAATTGATTTCCCTAAAAATACTAAGATTGTTAGGCTAAAGAAGTTTCCCTTCTTTGCCACCAACTTCGTACGTTTGGAGAAGTCAACGTACGTAATCTCTTTGCAAATACTCTATCAGACATTCGTCCATATAAGTTGTCCTAGGCCTGGACAAACCGAAGGTACTCTCCTACTGCATCCTAGGAATCACCCTATGGATCAATAGCGAGTAGTCCTTACCATCCGTCGATTTCAACCACGACAGGATCACTATCAAAATATCTCCGGGCGCGACTCCATTGAATTCGACCAATAGTCCTTTCGCTTATGAAGATCTACGGTCTTCACTGCTCCATCTTCAATCAACAACTTCCACGTTACGTATTAGTTGGTTTGGAATGGTTTTTGAATAAATTCGATCCTGGTCTTTCTGTATCAACACTCGTATTAGGCCAGATTTGATAGTCGGTTATTTGACTATCAATTAAAACAACCATTCATCCATAAAAGAAAATTGCATTCACTAATTTAATATTCTCCATCCCTTTATCCTCTTTTTGATTAATCATTCGTTAATCCAAAACTAATCTTCCTTTTCAATGTTTGAAATCCTCATTTCTTTTCTTATATTAATATAAGAATAATCAAATCCGTTCAATTTAAAATATTTTAAAACCGTATCTCTCATCTCGGTCATTAATCCCTAACCGTAAACTAGTAAGAGAATAAATTCCTCAGTATCAACCCCAAAGGACGAAACCAACATCAAATCGATACTTAGAATATTATTCAACTCACTAATCCCCAACCAGTTTCTAATTCACTTAACTTAATTTTTTTTAAATTTCTAACCAATAAAAATATTCCAGTTATTCATTATCACTTTCAAACGAGATATTTATCTCGAATTTATCGTCATTCCAAATATTTTAGTTAAAAAAAATATGATTTACAAAACTATTATCGAATGAATATTCTATTCTTTATAACCACCTTTAAAGTTTTATTATAACTTATCTCGGTTTATTTTGATAACTTCATTCCATAAAAATATTCATATAAAAATACCATTTGCCAATCCTTTATTATTTCATATGCATTATCTAAAGTCCTATAATCTATATTTTATTTTTTGTAACAACCCGAAAATCTGGACCAGTTTAAAATTTTTATTTTGGCGATTTTAGCGAATTTTAATTATTTAAAATGAATTATTTTAAATAATATCGACGAGAAATTTATTTTGAATGGAATTAGAACGTATATATTATATTTATAAAGGAATTGAAAATGGCGTGGAAGTTCGATAATTCGATTTCAAACTTCAATTGAATGTACCGGGTGCAAAACAAACCGGATTTTAGTGAAACCAAAAATAATGGAATCTTATAGTGACTATCTTTCCAACGAATCCGAAAAATCAAAATTTCATAGCGGGAATCAAAAGATATGTCCAGTTGAAAATTCTGAATAGTCGCTATGGAGTTCAGGCCCTTAAAAATAAACATTTTGCAAACGACCTCGGATTTCGACGAAACCAGTTTTGTTGGGTCCGTGATGTCAAATTATTGCTAGGTTCCAATTTTCATAATTTTTTGAATCAGTATGTGAGCGTGGCAAAGGAAAACGCGTTTGACCAGTTCCAGTTGATTTTAATCGACTGGAAATTGGCCATTTTTCAAACGGTCTCAGAATTCGACGAAACTAGTTTTGTTAGGACCGGATCGTCAATACGAAGCTAGCAAATATTTTTCGAGAATTTTTAGAGGTAGTATGTGACCCCAGTAAAATGAAATGCGCGTTCAAATTCATATATAGAGTTATATGTTGATTTCGACGGAAACTATTCGAAACGATCAAATCAGCTTACGATACATATCCCATTGTGTTCGGAATGGGGGTAATTAGCTAGGGACGACAGGCGGTGGGCCTCGTTTTGAGGTCGAAAATAGAAGTTGCTTTTTGGTGGAAAATAAAATAATTAAATAAAAAAAACCCTTCTCCCTTATCTTTCCTCAGACCCCCCCCCCCCCCGTTCATTTGAAAAAAGTAAAAGAAAAAAAAGGGTCGATCCCCAACCCGCTCCACCGACCGTCGCTCCTCCGAAGTCGGCGCCGCCTCCACCACCACGGCGAACTCCTCCAGCCTCCCTTCTCTCTCCCGCGATCCCCTCTCTCTCCCCTCGCTCCTCTGTAGAAACCGCGACACCCACAACCCACCGCGCCGCTCCAAGCCAGTCGCCGCCGTCGTAGGTACACCTCCACCTCCCCAGACCCTGATGCCTTCCCCTCTTCCTTACTCCGTTGCCCCCTTCTTCTATACACCCCAATTCGAGACTCCTAGCCCTAAATATCCAAATCGACCTCCCCCTAGACCTTCGCCTCCGCCTCCTTCTATCGTGTGAGAGAACCGCGAGACCCCTCTGGAAAATACCGAATTAAAGTGAGTTCTTTTATATTATTTATTTTATTTATTTTAGTTTAGCTACTTTAAAAATAAAAGCATGGTTTAAATCCGTTTTTTTTTAATTTAGAAAAGGCAAGATTTTTAACATAGGAAAAGAGTAAAAATATGATTTTTATATATTGAACATCGAAGTAAAAATATGATTTTTATATATTGAACATCGAAGTAAAAATATGATTTTTATATATTGAACATCGAAGTAAAAAAAATTCGATTTTTATATATTGAATAGTGTAGTAAAAATATGATTTTTATATATTGAACATCGAAGTAAAAAAAATTCGATTTTTATATATTGAATAGTGTAGTAAAAATATGATTTTTACATATTGAACATCGAAGTAAAAATATGATTTTTATATATTGAACATCGAAGTAAAAATATGATTTTTATATATTGAACATCGAAGTAAAAATATGATTTTTATATATTGAACATCGAAGTAAAAATATGATTTTTATATATTGAACATCGAAGAAAAAAATATGATTTTTATATATTGAATAGCGAGGTGAAAATTCGATTTTTACATATGTAGAGAATACGGGCAAAGAAGGTGACGAAAGGCGAGAACGGCGAAGATTTCTAAATGAAGTGTCGTGAAGTTGGGATAGCTATCGGTGAGAATTTCTCACCTTTCAATTTCTTTTTCTAGTTATATATATATATATACTAGGATGCAGACGGTGCTTAGTAGCACCCGACACAATCGTCCACAGACCATGGACTTGTTTGTTTTGTTGCATAAATTAGTTAGATGCTTTGGTTTGAATTGAATTGTTTGGTGAAATGAAATTGATTTGATTGATGTGTGAATGGCGTGGGCCCTCACTAGACCGGGGATAAGGCTAGGCCTCGTCTCGTTTCTAGTATCGTGCCGTTATGCCGCCAAAATTTTCTAAAATAAGTTAGAAAAATAAAAATATCATTTTATTTAAAGAATGAAATGAATAGAAATTCATATGTTAAAATAAAATGTTTTATCGTTAAAAATATAATTTTTAACGTGAATAAGAATATAGTGAATGTGAGTAAATAAAATATTCATTTACAAACCGGACGGTTTGTTTATGTACACCTATTTGAATGACATTGATTGGGACGATAAATTTTACACATCGCCCAACTGCACAACTAAAATCTGTGTTTGATGGTTTGAAACCCCACACGGGTGTTGGGATGAAATTTGAAGTTCACTCATACTGATTGATTAAATATGTCGATCGATTGATTGACAGGCTGTTATAAGCGTTAAATATCTATATTTGATGCTTATACAGTGTAGTGCACTTTGGTTGATGGTTGATTATTTTTCAATGCTATTATATGCGAGTGATGTACGGAAATCCATATAATTAATTTTATATGGTCATTGATTGGGCCTCATTCCAATTTAGAAAATAAAGAATATTATAACATAAAAGTTCATGTGTTGACAATACTCATTCGTTGAGATTAATCATGTGTTGAACGAAATATTTTAATAATAAAATTTGCATCTTTATCAATATAAAATAAAGGTTCATGTGTTGACTGTACTCATCCGTTGAGATTAGTCATGTGTTGAACGAAATAATTTAACAAAAATTGTCACACGTGGACAGTACTCATTCGTTGAGATTAGTCGTGTGTTGACAAAAATAAATATTCATTTGTTGAATAGAATATTTGAAAATAGAAATATATGAAGCCCTGTTGGTTATATTGACGCCATTTTGACGTGAACGATATTTATATCGATTTTATTCATTTTAAAATGCATATTGAAAAGTGATTTCGAAAACGCATATTTTGAAATGAAATCGAAATGAATTGAATATATAACGATTTCGAAATGAATTGAATATAAAACGATTTCGAAATGAATTGAATATATAATGAATTCGAATTGAAATGGAAAACGAATTTGATTTCAATTTAATAGCAAACGAAACGAATTCGAATCGAATTGGAAACAAATTGAAATGAATTCAAATTGAATTGAAATTTGAATTGAATAGAAATGAATTTTAAAACGAATTTATAAAGAAGAATTCAATTTTGATTTGAATTGAAATGGAAGTTGAAATTGCTTTTGAAACGAATTTAAAACTATTTATATAATTCGTTTTAAATAGAAATCGACGATATATGTATTATATATATTATATATGTAATATAATGGCCTGAATAGAACGCGCCGCGCTGCGGCAGTTCGTGAATTTCGACCATTTATTTCAAACGGACATTACGGGAGATCCGACCGTCGGATTCTCCTAAAACCGGAACCGTTGGGTTCGTATCGAAAAGAGCTTTCTAACGAATATTAGAAATTAGAAATCTAACAGTTGGATTTGGAATTATTTCCAAATCAAATTTGAAAAAGGTCGCTGTAAGTGCAGTTCGATGGCCATTGGTGGAAATCGACTGTACGGGCCTTGATAAAATCATTAAAAATAATAATAAATTGTGCAAAATCATAAGAAATGATTTGGGAAAATTTGGGATGAAAAACTCCATATTTGAAAAGATAAAAATAGATTTTTATCGAAATGAACTAGTTTTGAACTAGAATTATAATTCTATTTATTTTTAAATAAATAAATTGAATTTGAAAAAGGGTTTTAAAAATAATCAGAATTTCCAATAATTGCATTGGAATGGATTTGAATCGAAATTGTCTTCGGAATATTTCGATGTTAAATTTTGTGATTATACAGATGTTTTTATGGAAATTTGAAAAATATTTATATATCGTTATTTCCAATACGATATCTGTTGGTCGTAGAATTTGATATTGAATATAAGCCGATATATTTTCTATTCAGAGCCATGTATTTAATATCAAATGTGATTTGGGTTTGTCGTGAATAGTGTCTTGACTAACACTGTTCTTGAACCCAGTTGAGAAAATATTAAATCTTTTTATTTAGATTTAATGAAGTGTATCAATTAAATAATATTTAATTGGAATTGAATTGATATTGATTTTTGGGTTTATCGTGAACAGTGTTTTTAAATTACACTTGTTCTTTAACCCGATAATTAATGGAATGATATTTTGGGTTTACCGTGAACCGTGTTTTAAATGACACTGATTCTTTAACCCAGTCAAAGATTAAAACTAAGTGGAGTTTTAATGAATCTTTAAGTAGATTGAAATAATCGAAATGGAGTATCACCAGTTTTGCTCCAGGCGATAGTTAAATCTTTAATTAGATTTAAACGTGAAATGGTAATTGAATTTACCGGTAACACCGTGGTGTTAGATATGAAGTAAGACCCGTTTTACTTCATGAGATGAATAGGTTGGGATTGGGAAATTAAATAAAATGGTTACTTCGGTAAGTTTCGTTAATCCCGACTAATTTGAATTGATATTCAAAAGTAGATTAAAGAATAAATTAAAGAATTTATCTTGGATAAAATTAATGGGAACCTTTCCCTATGAATGTGAAATTTAGAAACTAACTGTCGGTTAGCTAAGTAGAATGGTTTTCTAGATATTGATCAGATGTTGGTTTCGGCCTTCGGGGTTAATATTTGGGGAATTATTCTCTTGATTAATTTACGGTTAGTGACTGATGAATTGGAATGAAGCGTATGTTGTGTTTGTGTAACACTTATTTAAAGTATACGCGAGTTATTCGGAAAGACCGGGTTTATCCCATTCTGAATAACTGATACGACGATAAGTCGAAGATGAAGACAATGGTCGAAGACCGGAGGTCTTCACGTCGTTTGGGTGATTACTGATGATCTTGATTGGGCTGTACACCCAAGAAGATGGAAACAGTTGGTGATCGTCCAGACGTGCTTGGAGATCGATGGATATGCGGGGCACTAGGTGCCTCCGGTTTCGTTCAGACCCAGAACGGACTTGTAAATGGACTGTGTGTCTGACATTGGATTTTAGTCCGTGTGATTGATCTCTATTAAATATATATCGATTTGGCAACAGAGAATTTATTCTCTTGCTTAATGCCCTTCTCTGAGACGTACGAGCTCAGAGGTTATATATTGATGGATATCAATCGCATGGAGTGAATTGCCTGTGTGGCATGCCTAAGTGGCAAATGATCAAGGCTTCTGTTGAAAAGCAAAGTCTTGTGGTTGATGATCGAAGCACGGCCTTTGTGGCGTAGCTTTGTGTAACGTTTACTTCGCGAGTTTCACACCCGGTATGAACCAAAAACGGGAGACAGACCTCAAGGAGGGCATGCGTTTCTTTCTAGTTAGGAGTGGCGTCAGTGCTTGAACTGGCTGATGAGTTTGACTCATGTGGATGTTGCTTATTATTACTTGCTGAAAAGCGAGGCGCCTCGTGATATCGGTTTCGGCCGATGCTTCTGGTCGGCCGACGGGCCAGGCTTACGCCCCAAAGGGCGGGGAAACGCAGTGTTCAGGCATAATAATCCACATCGGTGGACTGGCCCTGACGATCCAAGGGGCAGTTGTGGCTGTTCCTAGACATGGGCTAGATTGTCTAAAATCGGTGAGGATCTTGCCCCTAGCCTCGGTTCATACCATAAATGATAACCCAACTTCCAATACGACATTGCGGTTTTGATTGTAAACCTATATGTGGCGACATAGTGGCATGGGAAGCTCATGTCGCCTATGATTGATACTTATGATTTGAAGTTGTTTTATACACTATGCACTTATAATAGTATCAAATGATTTGTTTTTAAACGTATCAAGCATTCTTTGGCTGTTATAAGGGAAAACCCTATCCCCCGGCTTGCGTTGCATTGTGTGATAGGACCTGGGTCTTATAACAGCTTCATTTTTCTTTATTTAGCATTGCGCTGTTTGTTTTATGCACTGGTATTCTTGGGAGGAAACCCGTTCCGTGTTATACGGCATGGTCCCTTGATTTACCTAACCTTAAAAATAAAGAATAATAACTGTTTTAGTTCTCACACCAGTCACATGACTGACCTGGAGTTTATTGTTTTAACCTAAACTCTGGGTGCCCTTATTTTGACACGGGCAACTAGTAGTTTTGGTTTTGCAGATTTATATTCACAGGATACTGGTTTACAGTTGGAACAGTATCCAGAAAGCTTTGTATCCGTATATCTACTTCTAGTTGTGTATTGTATTATTTTCCGCTGCGATGTATTTAAATGTAATCTCTGATATTTTCTTTGTAATATTTATTCATTTATACTCTGTATATTCTTGTAATCTGATGCATTGTTGTGATATACAATGAAATGTTCTCCCGTCTGGGTTCTGATTTGTGGTGTTCTCAAACGATAGGGCGTTTCGAGCGGTCTGGGTCGGTTTAGCGACTGGTTCGGACCGAGCGAAATTCTTGCTCGTCACAGTTGGTATCAGAACTTTGGTTTACAAAGCTCAGAGAACAAGGCACATTAAAACCATACGATAGAATTCATCAGATATTGGATTAGTAATATCCAATGGGAATGACTCGTTAGAGATGGGGTCAGTAGTATCCTAGAACGAGTGTGAAGAGTATATTATGAAAACAATTTTTGTTTTGAAAATTTAAATCAATTATTCGTATTTGATTATTTATTTAATTGATTTGGACAATCCGATATATAAAGATTTTGCATATGCGTCTTGCAAACGTGTATTCGAAGTTTTAATATACTGGATGGTTATAGGATCATACTCTAGTTGCCCGGGGATAATTCTGGTGATGGGGCACTGTCGCCAGTATTTATTTTCGAGTAACGAAAGTGAGATTTCTATATTTCCATTAGACTGGTGTGAGAACCGAAATTAGATAGGGCTTATTATTGTGATTTGGCATCAAAAATCTGATTTTTTGACTATATATCAAAGTTATGCATTTGAAAAGCTAATCAACTAATTGATTGCTGGTTGTATTGTTTGAATAATTAAAATTTGAACCATTTAGTTCATTTGAGTCAAATATTGAATTTTATTGAAATTTGGTCGCATTTGCTTGCATATACATGTACTTACATTGAACAGGTCATAGCAAGGAGGCTAGAGCAGAGAATAAAATTTGTTTGCCCGACAAATAGGTACATGTTTACTACATAATTTAATGTTTTGTTTGGGTGATGATGATTTTATGAGCCTATTGGCTTTTTCTTTTTCTTTTTGAGATTAGAAGGACCGGGGAAGCTATTTGAGATTTCCCGATGCTCCCATTGCAGGGGAGGTTATGGCGAAATTTTTCGAAAATTTAGGGTGTTAGCCAAATTTTTGAAGAATTTGAAAATTCTCAGAAACTGAAAAGTTGGAGAATGGAAGCCAGATCGAACATAGAGTTGATTAATCAAACCACTTTCGACTTTGTTCCTTTTCGGGGACGAAAAGTTTTAAGTGGGGGAGATTGTAACAACCCGAAAATCTGGGCCAGTTTAAAATTTTTATTTTGGAGATTTTAGCGAATTTTGATTATTTAAAATGAATTATTTTAAATAATATCGACGAGAAATTTATTTTGAATGGAATTAGAATGTATATATTATATACGCGTCGTCGTTAGAATATAAATATTTATTTTATTTATATTTATAAAGGAATTGAAAATGGCGCGATAGTTCGATAATTCGATTTCAAACTTCAATTGAATGTACCGGGTGCAAAAAAAACCGGATTTTAGTGAAACCAAAAATAATGGAATCTAATAGTGACTATCTTTCCAACGAATCCGAAAAATCAAAATTTCATAGCGGGAATCAAAAGATATGTCCAGTTGAAAATTCTGAATAGTCGCTATGGAATTCAGGCCCTTAAAAATAAACATTTTGCAAACGACCTCGGATTTCGACGAAACCAGTTTTGTTGGGTCCGTGATGTCAAATTATTGCTAGGTTCCAATTTTCATAATTTTTTGAATCAGTATGTGAGCGTGGCAAAGGAAAACGCGTTTGACCAGTTCCAGTTGATTATAATCGACTGGAAATTGGCCATTTTTCAAACGGTCTCAGAATTCGACGAAACTAGTTTTGTTAGGACCGTATCGTCAATACGAAGCTAGAAAATATTTTTCGAGAATTTTTAGAGGTAGTATGTGACCCCAGTAAAATGAAATGCGCGTTCAAATTCATATATAGAGTTATATGTTGATTTCGACAGAAACTATTCGAAACGATCAAATCAGCTTACGATACATATCCCATTGTGTTCGGAATGGGGGTAATTAGCTAGGGACGACAGGCGGTGGGCCTCGTTTTGAGGTCGAAAATAGAAGTTGCTTTTTGGTGGAATATAAAATAATTAAATAAAAAAAACCTTCTCCCTTATCTTTCCTCAGACTCCCCCCCCCCCCCCCCGTTCATTTGAAAAAAAAGAAAAGAAAAAAAAGGGTCGATCCCCAAACCCGCTCCACCGACCGTCGCTCCTCCGAAGTCGGCGTCGCCTCCACCACCACGGCGAACTCCTCCAGCCTCCCTTCTCTCTCCCGCGATCCCCTCTCTCTCCCCTCGCTCCTCTGTAGAAACCGCGACACCCACAACCCACCGGCCCCTCCAAGCCTGCCGCCGCCGTCGCAGGTACACCTCGACCTCCCTAGACCATGACGCCTTCCCCTCTTCCTTACTCCGTCGCCCCTTCTTCTATACACCCCAATTCGAGACTCCTAGCCCTAAATACCCAAATCGACCTCCCCCTAGACCTTCGCCTCCGCCTCCTTCTATCGTGTGAGAGAACCGCGAGACCCCTCTGGAAAATACCGAATTAAAGTGAGTTCTTTTATATTATTTATTTTATTTATTTTAGTTTAGCTAATTTAAAAATAAAAGCATGGTTTAAATCCGTTTTTTTAATTTAGAAAAGGCAAGATTTTTAACATAGGAAAAGAGTAAAAATATGATTTTTATATATTGAACATCGAAGTAAAAATATGATTTTTATATATTGAACATCGAAGTAAAAATATGATTTTTATATATTGAACATCGAAGTAAAAAAAATTCGATTTTTATATATTGAATAGTGTAGTAGAAATATGATTTTTATATATTGAACATCGAAGTAAAAATATGATTTTTATATATTGAACATCGAACTAAAAATATGATTTTTATATATTGAACATCGAAGTAAAAATATGATTTTTATATATTGAACATCGAAGTAAAAATATGATTTTTATATATTGAACATCGAAGTAAAAATATGATTTTTATATATTGAACATCGAAGTAAAAATATGATTTTTATTTATTGAACATCGAAGAAAAAAATATGATTTTTATATATTGAATAGCGAGGTGAAAATTCGATTTTTACATATGTAGAGAATACGGGCAAAGAAGGTGACGAAAGGCGAGAACGGCGAAGATTTCTAAATGAAGTGTCGTGAAGTTGGGATAGCTATCGGTGAGAATTTCTCACCTTTCAATTTCTTTTTCTAGTTATATATATATATATATATATATATATATATATATACTAGGATGCAAACGGTGCTTAGTAGCACCCGACACAATCGTCCACAGTCCATGGACTTGTTTGTTTTGTTGCATAAATTAGTTAGATGCTTGTGTTTGAATTGAATTGTTTGGTGAAATGAAATTGATTTGATTGATGTGTGAATGGCGTGGGCCTTCACTAGACCGGGGATAAGGCTAGGCCTCGTCCCGTTTCTAGTATCGTGCCGTTATGCCGCCGAAATTTTCTAAAATAAGTTAGAAAAATAAAAATATCATTTTATTTAAAGAATGAAATGAATAGAAATTCATATGTTAAAATAAAATGTTTTATCGTTAAAAATATAATTTTTAACGTGAATAAGAATATAGTGAATGTGAATAAATAAAGTATTCATTTACAAATCGGACGGTTTGTTTATGTACACCTACTTGAATGACATTGATTGGGACGATAAATTTTACACATCGCCCAACTGCACAACTAAAATCTGTGTTTGATGGTTTGAAACCCCACACGGGTGTTGGGATGAAATTTGAAGTTCACTCATCCTGATTGATTAAATATGTCGATCGATTGATTGACATGCTGTTATAAGCGTTAAATGTCTATATTTGATGCTTATACAGTGTAGTCACTTTGGTTGATGGTTGATTATTTTTCAAAGCTATTATATGCGTGTGATGTATGGAAATCCATATAATTAATTTTATATGGTCATTGATTGGGCCTCATTCCAATTTAGAAAATAAAGAATATTATAACATAAAAGTTCATGTGTTGACTGTACTCATTCGTTGAGATTAGTCATGTGTTGAACGAAATATTTTAATAATAAAATTTGCATCTTTATCAATATAAAATAAAGGTTCATGTGTTGACTGTACTCATCCGTTGAGATTAGTCATGTGTTGAACGAAATAATTTAACAAAAATTGTCACACGTGGACAGTACTCATTCGTTGAGATTAGTCGTGTGTTGACAAAAATAAATATTCATTTGTTGAATAGAATATTTGAAAATAGAAATATATGAAGCCGTGTTGGTTAGATTGACGCCATTTTGACGTGAACGATATTTATATCGATTTTATTCATTTTAAAATGCATATTGAAAAGTGATTTCGAAAACGCATATTTTGAAATGAAATCGAAATGAATTGAATATATAACGATTTCGAAATGAATTGAATATAAAACGATTTCGAAATGAATTGAATATATAATGAATTAAAATGGAAAATGAATTTGATTTCAATTTAATAGCAAACGAAACGAATTCGAATCGAATTGAATTGGAAACAAATTGAAATGAATTCAAATTGACTTGAAATTTGAATTGAATAGAAATGAATTTTAAAATGAATTTATAAAGAAGAACTCAATTTTGATTTGAATTGAAATGGAAGTTGAAATTGCTTTTGAAACGAATTTAAAACTATTTATATAATTCGTTTTAAATAGAAATCGACGATATATATATTATATATATATTATATATATAATATAATGGCCTGAAAAGAACGCGCCGCGCTGCGGCAGTTCGTGAATTTCGACCATTTATTTCAAACGGACATTATGGGAGATCCGACCGTCGGATTCTCCTAAAACCGGAACCGTTGGGTTCGTATCGAAAAGAGCTTTCTAACGAATATTAGAAATTAGAAATCTAATGGTTAGATTTGGAATTATGTCCAAATCAAATTTGAAAAAGGTCGCTGTAAGTGCAGTTCGATGGCCATTGGTGGAAATCGATTGTACGGGCCTTGATAAAATCATTAATAATAATAATAAATTGTGTAAAATCATTAGAAATGATTTGGGAAAAATTGGGATGAAAAACTCCATATTTGAAAAGATAAAAATAGATTTTTATCGAAATGAACTAGTTTTGAACTAGAATTATAATTCTATTTATTTTTAAATAAATAAATTGAATTTGAAAAAGGGTTTTAAAAATAACCAGAATTTCCAATAATTGCATTGGAATGGATTTGAATCGAAATTGTCTTCGGAATATTTCGATGTTAAATTTCGTGATTATACAGATGTTTTTATGGAAATTTGAAAGATATTTATATATCGTTATTTCCAATACGATATCTGTTGGTCGTAGAATTTGATATTGAATATAAGCCGATATATTTTCTATTCAGAGCCTTGTATTTAATATCAAATGTGATTTGGGTTTGTCGTGAATAGTGTCTTGACTAACACTGTTCTTGAACCCAGTTGAGAAAAGATTAAATCTTTTTATTTAGATTTAATGAAGTGTATCAATTAAATAATATTTAATTGGAATTGAATTGATATTGATTTTTGGGTTTATCGTGAACAGTGTTTTTAAATAACACTTGTTCTTTAACCCGATAATTAATGGAATGATATTTTGGGTTTACCGTGAAACGTGTTTTAAATGACACTGATTCTTTAACCCAGTCAAAGATTAAAACTAAGTGGAGTTTTAATGAATCTTTAAGTAGATTGAAATAATCGAAATGGCGTATCACCAGTTTTGCTCCAGGCAATAGTTAAATCTTTAATTAGATTTGAACGTGAAATGGTAATTGAATTTACCGGTAACACCGTGGTGTTAGATATGAAGTAAGACCCGTTTTACTTTATGGGATGAATAGGTTGGGATTGGGAAATTAAAACAAATGGTTACTTCGGTAAGTTTCGTTAATCCCGACTAATTTGAATTGATATTCAAAAGTAGATTAAAGAATAAATTAAAGAATTTATCTTGGATAAAATTAATGGGAACCTTTCCCTATGAATGTGAAATTTAGAAACTAACTGTCGGTTAGCTAAGTAGAATGGTTTTCTAGATATTGATCTGATGTTGGTTTCGGCCTTCGGGGTTAATATTTGGGGAATTATTCTCTTGATTAATTTACGGTTAGTGACTGATGAATTGGAATGAGGCGTATGTTGTGTTTGTGTAACACTTATTTAAAGTATACGCGAGTTATTCGGAAAGACCGGGTTTATCCCATTCTGAATAACTGATACGAAGATAAGTCGAAGATGAAGACGATGGTCGAAGACCGGAGGTCTTCACGTCGTTTGGGTGATTACTGATGATCTTGATTGGGTTGTACACCCAAGAAGATGGAAACAGTTGGTGATCGTCCAGACGTGCTTGGAGATCGATGGATATGCGGGGTACTAGGTGCCTCCGGTTTCGTTCAGACCCAGAACGGACTTGTAAATGGACTGTGTGTCTGACATTGGATTTTAGTCCGTGTGATTGATCTCTATTAAATATATATCGGGTTGGCAGCGGAGAATTTATTCTCTTGCTTAACGCCCTTCTCTGAGACGTACGAGCTCAGGGGTTATATATTGATGGATATCAATCGCATGGAGTGAATTGCCTGTGTGGCATGCCTAAGTGGCAAATGATCAAGGCTTCTGTTGAAAAGCAAAGTCTTGTGGTTGATGATCGAAGCACGGCCTTTGTGGCGTAGCTTTGTGTAACGTTTACTTCGCGAGTTTCACACCCGGTATGAACCAAAAACGGGAGACGGACCTCAAGGAGGGCATGCGTTTCTTTCTAGTTAGGAGTGGCGTCAGTGCTTGAACTAGCTGACGAGTTTGACTCATGTGGATGTTGCTTATTATTACTTGCTGAAAAGCGAGCCGCCTCGTGATATCGGTTTCGGCCGATGCTTCTGGTCGGCTGACGGGCCAGGCTTATGCCCCAAAGGGCGGGGAAACGCAGTGTTCAGGCATAATAATCCACATCGGTGGACCGGCCCTGACGATCCAAGGGGCAGTTGCGGCTGTTCCTAGACATGGGCTAGATTGTCTAAAATCGGTGAGGATCTTGCCCCTAGCCTCGGTTCATACCATAAATGATAACCCAACTTCCAATACGACATTGCGGTTTTGATTGTAAACCTATATGTGGCGACATAGTGGCATGGGACGCTCATGTCGCCTATGATTGATACTTATGATTTGAAGTTGTTTTATACACTATGCACTTATAATAGTATCAAATGATTTGTTTTTAAACGTATCAAGCATTCTTTGGCTGTTATAAGGGAAAACCCTATCCCCCGGCTTGCGTTGCATTGTGTGATAGGACCTGGGTCTTATAACAGCTTCATTTTTCTTTATTTAGCATTGCGCTGTTTGTTTTATGCACTGGTATTCTTGGGAGGAAACCCTTTCCGTGTTATACGGCGTGGTCCCTTGATTTACCTAACCTTAAAAATAAAGAATAATAACTGTTTTAGTTCTCACACCAGTCACATGACTGACCTGGAGTTTATTGTTTTAACCTAAACTTTGGGTGCCCTTATTTTGACACGGGCAGCTAGTAGTTTTGGTTTTGCAGATTTATATTCACAGGATCCTGGTTTACAGCTGGAACGATATCCGGAAAGCTTTGTATCCGTATATCTACTTCTAGTTGTGTATTGTATTATTTTCCGCTGCGATGTATTTAAATGTAATCTCTGATATTTTCTGTGTAATATTTATTCATTTATACTCTGTATATTCTTGTAATCTGATGCATTGTTGTGATATACAATGAAATGTTCTTCCGTCTGCGTTTTGATTTGTGGTGTTCTCAAACGATAGGGCATTTCGAGCGGTCTGGGTCGGTTTAGCGACTGGTTCGGACCGAGCGAAATTCTTGCTCGTCACATTTTTCAAATTAGTTTGACTTGAATTCAATTAGAATTTATAATTTAAAAACAACCCTTCCTTCTACTGACCCTCATTTGCAAAATATTTTCCTTTTCCCTTATTTGTCTTAAAAGGTTGATAATATTTCTTTAATACCAGTTCATATTGAATTCATGCTTGCAATTTCAAGTCTCATTCTATTTATAACTTTTATTGAGTTTTAAAATCTTCCTTTTATTTCCCTTGTAAATTGGAAAATTTAAATCCATTTCAAATGTTAGTTTCAAACCACATTTCCTTTTCCAAATCCACGCTCAAATTATACTTTCTCAATATACTTCCAATATATGATTTTCACTTTTATAAATGTCACTTATAAAAATCGAGTTCTCACCTTATTTGTTAAAACAGCATTTAATTTTCAATTCTATTTAATTTGGTTTCTAAATAAACATTTCTATTTGGAAATAAATATTTTCTTTTAAGTTCTTTTCATATTGCAGTTCTATTTTGAAATCCATATTTTCCAAATTCTCAAATGGTAATCATTCATTCCTTTATAAACATTGTTTATAAAATCACCTCATTAACACATTTGTTTAAACAAATCTTTTCCTTCAAACCGTATTTATAATTTGGATTTCAAATGGACATTTCTATTTAAAAATAGGTATTTGCCCCTAGGACAAATTTCATTTTTATTTTAAAATAACTGTTTATTTTACAATTCCCATTTCTTTTCCAATTTCATACAAACTTCACATTTTTCTCAAATTTCCAAAATAATAATTCCACTTCTCATAATGTCATCCATAAAATCACTTCTTCACGATATTTATTTAAATAAATATTTGCTTTTAAATCCTATTTAATTTGCATTCTAACTAACCATTTTAATTTGGAATAAATATTTAAAAATTCTTTTTATATTCCAATTTCTGTTTTGAAATCCATATATTATTATTTAGGATATTTAAAATATCTCAAATCAACAATCAATGTTACTAACGCATCCAAACATATCGTAAGCTATCACAGGTTATAAAACACATCATATATCAGTATATATGAAAAAACAAATTATCTAAATGCGAGGAATCCAGTTGGATCCCTCCAACCTGTTTTTCCTGCATCCATAGATGTCAGTCAACAATAATAATACCCATCCTGCTTCGAGGCAAGATATCGCGGTATAAAAGGTCATCCACTATATATATTGTGTGGAGCATAGGGAAATCATTCGCTAATTGTACTACGGGCATCCACTAATGGTACTGCGAGAATTATCCAACCACCAATATTATTATATTATTTTATTATATAATATTATCACTTTATAGCAATCAATCTAGCAGCCAACAAGCAATAAAATAAATTTTGAACTATTAAAAATAGTTCCTAATAATTACTGAGTGAGTTTGACTCACCTCGGTTTTCCTTGATGAATATCTGTAAGTCTCCAAATTGTCGTGTCTACGAATTGACTTGAATTAAGTATCCACCTACAATTATTTATTTATCAATTAAATGATTTATCAATTTAAATAAACCTATCACAAAAATAACTTAAGTACCCTATGTATTTAAAGAAAAATATACCTTATTGCTAATCCAACTACTCGACTAATCCAAACACATCCTCGGACAGTTCTAAGAATGCAAATAGCCCATATACACTTCACTCATCCATTTATGGTATTTCAATTGAAAAACTCACTATCATCCTCCATCTCCTTCTATTACCTACCCTACGGACAAAACTGCTTCACTACTAAATCTACTTAGTTCGTCAAAGTGCACCCATTACCAAGCATCTTCTCCAAAATCACAATCCCAATATCCAACATCTCATTGGTGAACACTTCATTTATTTACAGCCTTCATCTCCACCATTTTACATTCCAGTATCCACATATTCGCACCACACAAGTAACTTAGACATCGCACCCCTACATTCAACTGTCAAACACCAATTTCCTATTTTGTTTATCCATTAACGCAACACTTCAGTCAACCCCAAAACAAGCATCGGCCTCCCCACAACACTGTAACATACTCCCAAAATCTCCACTGTTCATCACCAGAAAACTGAACCCAAGCCTCGCATTCAACATTAATGAATTAAACTCCAAGTCTTCTCAGTTGAACACAAATATTATACGTACCATTTAAACAGTATCTCCCCTAAAATCCCTAGTTCAAAATCAGCAACTTTCCCGTTTATCCCAATTACATTATCAGCTCACTTGCACCAAGCCGATTCTCGTACTCACATCCACTACCTTACTATTTTACCGCATTCCTCCCATTCACAGGATTGCGTTCACCCCTCAGTACATCGACAGTTCATGGCAACTTCCATCACACCCTAAGCCTTTACTGTCACACAAAATTCATCATTGGAAAAAAATTGAATTATTCTAGTCTGAACCCAAAACATCGACCTTTACCTGAATCTCCATTTCCATCACACGCCTTAGACCCAAGACCAAACATCGAGCCCCTTTTCTACACCTTCGAACTCTCAATACCTCAGTCAACGTTCGACATCTTCTCAATACGCTCAAAAGAAACCACAACCGAACTCCGTTAACCCATCGTCCACCCCTCTAGCGTGAGTTCCTAGATTGCATTTGAGTTTCACATCACACCTGATTCGAAATCATGATGGGTCGAAGTGCGATTTCACTTTGAAACACCCCTTTCGTTGATGAGCTCTATCCGTGTTGTGATGGATTTAATCGTGATCTGCAGTTTTGGTTTCTTTTTATTTTATTTTCTATTGGAGGAGCGAATTAACAGGAAAAAAAAGAAACGAGGAAATCTGACTAATTGGTTTTGAGGAATGAAGGAAAATGAGGTGCGAGAGGTTATTTTATGGGAGAGTAATGGGAGGATAAGAAGAGCATCAGTTTTCACGAGCTACAGATAGCTTTTAGACGTAGTCATTAGAGCATCTCCAGTGGTGACAATTCAGGGTTGAATATTAAGGTAATTGCACCCAGTGGTGCAATTACGCCTTAATATGAAGGCTCCGATTCAGGATCCAGTTCAGGATCCTGAATCGGATCCTGGCGCCTGTTGTACAGGCGCCAGGATCCAGGCGCCTACAGTGTAGGCGCCAGAAGCTGGCGCCTACACTGTAGGCGCCAGGATCCTGGCGCCTGTACAACAGGCGCCAGGATCCAACCCCCTTCCCCGCGCCATATTACCCCTCCAACGGTCGTTTTTTCGAATTGCAACAGCTATAAACGGTCATATTTTAAACCACAACGGCTATAAACGGTCATATTTCTTCTATATATTCATGTATGAATATCACTTTGAAAGACACACAGATTTATTTACTTCCACCCATAATCGTAAGCAGCAAGCTATGTCATTTCCATTCAACTCGTACAACGAAGCGATGAATTCGAATACTTGGGATATCGATTCTCAACCAGTCGAGGATTTTATTCCTCGTTCTGCTCCTCCGATATCGTTTCATTCATCTGCTCCTTGGACTGCAGACGAAGATAAAGATCTCTGCTATATATACTGCCACTTTTCTAACGACTCGGCGAAGGGAAATGACCAAAGCAGTGAGATATTCTGGGGTAAAGTTATGGCTGCGTACAACAAGAAACACGTATCCAAGACGAGATCAATCTCTGCACTTACTGGTCGATTTGGAAAGATTAATCGACAAACCCAATTCTTCGAGTCTCAAGTTCACAAAATCCGAACTGCGAACCCCAGTGGAATGGGAGGCGAAGCCGAACTGGTAATAATCTTGAAAACCATAATTTGGTTAAATAATTTTTCCATTTCTATAGCATGAATGTATACAAACAGTTATTACGTTATCATTTTCAGAAGCGAATGGCGAACGATCAATTCTTGAAATTATTTCCAAGAGAAAATGGTATAAAAAAACCTCATTACTACCAGTTTGCTAATTGTTATGACATACTCGTTAGTAATCCCAAATGGAGTTCTTGTAATGCAAAGAGCTTAAGAGATGTTCAATCAAAGGGTAAAGAGAAGAAAAAGACAAACCGAAATTCGTATACTTCAAGTCCAGGAGATTCTTCACAACACGATTCTAACGAGGGTGTAGAAGAAAACCCCCAAATTGATGAAGATGCTAGACCAATGGGTCAACATGCTGCGAAAAGGAAAAATGCTGTTCAAACCCAGCTTGATTCTCGTTTGGCCCAGATGTACGAGAAACATGCGAAAGAAAATGAAGATCGTCTACGAAATAGTTCAGAAAAACTGGAGATATTAAAACAGTTGACCGAGATTGAACGGGGTAGGTTCGAGTTGGAGCGCGAACAACAAGAGAGTATGGTAATGAAAAAGGATGTTACGGGAATGGATCCACTATCTAAGCAGTACTGGATGGATTACAAACAGCGTATTGTTGATAGTCGGGCCGGATCAAGACGTATGTAATTTAGTTTAGGTATTGGTGTATTCCCATTTATACTGTATTTGACTTATGAAGTCATGCACAACCTTTATTGTATCGAATTAAGTAGCGTTTTATAGTATGAATTAAGTAGTGATATTCTATTTTGTTTATGTCCGTATATATGTATCAACTAATAAGTACCACATTAAAACAATTCAACATACTACATAACATAAATTGTACAGATTACAAAGCAAATAAAATTAATAAAACAAAGCTTATGAAATTTAATCTACTGATTGCAATAAGAGTTCCAAATGTGATCCATTAGATCTTTTTGAAGCCGATTGTGAAGTGCCGCATTACGATATATTTCATGTTTATCGGCGTTAAACATATCGTACTGTCCGTGAATTGGTTCATCGGAAATTCGGAATATCTGAGGGGGTTGTCTAGATCCTTCGTACTCGTAATCTGGGTAAACCATCTCTCGTTCATCTTCAATTATCATGTTATGCAGAATGATACAACAGAACATAATTTTAGACATTTTCGACCGCTTCCATAACCTACAAGGATTACTAACCATTGCGAATCTCGATTGAAGAACCCCAAAAGCTCGCTCAACATCTTTCCTTTGCCCCTCCTGCATACTAGCAAACTTTTTCTGTTTCGGAGTTAGTGGATTTGAAAATGTCTTCACAATCGTGCTCCATTTAGGATAAATTCCATCTCCTAAATAGTAACCGTGCTCGTATGTGTTGTGCCCAATTGTAAACGATACAGGAGTTGATTTACCCTGCGCCAAATCGCTAAACAAATGTGATCGCTCAATAACATTGAGGTCGTTAAGTGAACCAGGCATTCCAAAAAACGCATGCCATATCCACAGATCATGAGATGCAACAGCTTCTAAGATGATTGTTGGTTTTTTTTCTTTACCATTATATGCTCCATGGAAAGCTTTAGGACAGTTCTTCCACTCCCAATGCATACAATCTAGACTCCCTAACATCCCAGGCCAGCCGCGATTTTCGTGCATTTCACGCAATCTAGCAACGTCTGCTTCGTTGGGAGTACGGAGGTATTCATCCCCGTAAATGTCCACCACTGCTTGACAGAAATGATCTAGATTTTCCAATGCCGTACTCTCGGCAATACGATAAGCGTCATCTAGAGCGTCGGCGGGCGTGCCGTACGCTAACATCCTCAAAGCTGCGGTCATCTTTTGATGCCCACTCAATCCTTGTTTTTTTGCAGCGCCCTGCTTAAAAACGAAGTATTTATTATTCAACTGAATACTTTTAAGAATTCTTACAAATAAAGGTCGACTCATTCTAAATCGTCTGCGGAAAATGGATGGGCCGTAAGTTGGATCTGAAGCAAAATAATCTTTTACTAGTGTTTTATGAAATGCCGCATGATCCCGGTGAAAGTATCTTCGACCCACTGTTGAGCCACCGTGTTGTCCGCTAGTGGATCCGTACGCTTCATGGTAGATTTGTATTAGTTCCTCTTCTTCTTGCTGTTGAGCTGAAGAGTACGCTTCGTTTTCAGAGTCGCTATCGCATAACATTATTGCTTTCAGTAAATGACCAGACATTATTTTGAAAGTTATAAGTTGTGAATGTAAAATGTAGAGTTTGAAATGTGGTTGTGAACCTTACTGTCCAACCAGTATATGTATACCATGGAAGCGCTTGGACTAATCAATCACTTTTCCAATCCCATGTGACTGTAGCCATGTTGAATTGTTTGTATGCTCCATGTTAGTGTGTCAGTGTACAGTGTACGTGGTGAGACTGTAGCCATGTTATGAATGGTCAGAAATAATGCCTGTCTTGTGAATGGTCATATTTGTGAACTGTAGCCATGATGAATTGTTTGTATGCTCCATGTTAGTGTGTCAGTGTACAGTGTACATGGTGAGACTGTAGCCATGTTGTGAATGGTCAGAAATAATGGTTGTCTTGTGAATGGTCATATTTGTGAACTGTAGCCATGATGAATTGTTTGTATGCTCCATGTTAGTGTGTCAGTGTACAGTGTACATGGTGAGACTGTAGCCATGTTGTGAATGGTCAGAAATAATGGTTGTCTTGTGAATGGTCATATTCGTGAACTGTAGCCATGATGAATTGTTTGTATGCTCCATGTTAGTGTGTCAGTGTACAATGTACATGGTGAGACTGTAGCCATGTGATGAATGGTCAGAAATAATGGCTGTCTTGTGAATGGTCATATTCGTGAACTGTAGCCATGTGGGAATGAAGCCATGGATGGTATGGTCGTATTCATCTATAGTGTATGGTCATATCCTCCACTGTACACATGTGACTGGATGAATATACATATGTGACTGGATGAATATACCTCTATAAGCTTTATCTCTTCAAACAACAACGTTCCTTTCTATGGCCGATTGGGAAATAAGTGATGAACAAATGGACAGATTATTTGATGAGTATGAACGAAGTCAAGTCAACGAGAATGAAGCTGGATTAGTTCCTGATACGCAAATTGATGAAGTTCCTTTGCAGGTCCAGCATCGGGTGCTTCTAGCTTCGCGTCCAACTCCAGAAACGCGTCCAGCTCCAGTAACGCGTCCAGCTCCAGTAAGGCGACCTCGTAATTGTGGTCAAGCATCGACATCTACACGTCCCCCATTTTCATCCAAGGATTTGCTAGCCCTCGTCAATGCCTATATTGAGGTTGATAAAAGAGAATGGAAACTAATGCAGAGTGGAGGGGGTTTAACATATGAAGAAAGATGGGAATTGATCACGAGGCTACACAACAACCATCGTTCTCGGCCGACTAGACGAACATCGGTTGAACTACAAATGGGGGACTGAAATTGTACTGGTTTTGAAGCTTCATGGAGAAGGAAGTAAGAAGATGTGAAAGTGAAAAGAAAAGATGACTGAAATTGTGCAGATAGCATGTGCTAGTGAAAAAGAAAGTCGTACCCTATACATAGATTTTTATATTTATAATTAAATTAAATTTTAATTTATTTATTTTAATCGGTGTACCTTAAATTAAAATATCCATCACTATTGAACCCTTATTTGAACGCAACGAACGGCATTTCCAGGGTTCTACCACCCTCCTGAACACACTAGAATAGCCTCCACGGTCTAATTTGACCATATACAGAAGATATTAAAATTAAATTTATGATTTAACATTAAATTCGATTAATATTTATATTGACTCAAATATGAACAATCTACTGAAAATAAATTCTCATTATCATATATATTTTCAAACTGAATTTATACAACTTTCAGAATAAACTAATATAAAATTAAATCTCGATATTATATACTCTAGTTAAACCAATATTAAACTGATTTAAAATCGATTTATTTTGTTAAATAAATCGTTACGGTTTATAAATGATTTCATGGCGATTATTTCAAAATTTGATTTGGTTATAACTCTCAATATAAAACATGAAATCTTGATTTTTTTTCTCTTTCATTGCAAAATTATAGTTCAACATATTCATATATTTCTTGTTGCAGCGAATTCTGACTTATAATGAATTCTGTACACTCAATTAAAGTTCAAAACTGAATATTACGAACTACCGCATCATTTCGAGCTCGTTTATATTTTATATATATTTATATGTTCCAAACTAATTTAAATAATATAAATTTTCGTTTATATTACCAAAACCAATATTTAAACTAATTTAAATATTCAAATAAAAATCGATAAAATGCGGGACATTACATTCCTTCCCCCTTAAAAGAATTTCATCCCCGAAAATTATAAGTAGGAAAATAGCTATATCTCATTAACTTCTCCCAATTCATACATGCAACCCGACACTTACTCCAGTATCCTTTCTATACGACCAACTTGCTAGCTTGTTATTCCACTCAAAAATCCTCAACTCTGATTAAATTTTTGTCAGCAAAAATTTTCAAAACTGTTGAAAAAATTTCTAGCTCCCTAAATTTTTGAAAATTTAGGGAGCACCTCCCTTGTACAAGTCAATAGTTCAAACCTCAACTCGCCTCTCTAGGCCCTTCTCATTCAAAAAGAAAATCAAAAAGCAAAGTGGCTTGTCGATTCGGCACATAAAAGCTTATATTGAATTAAACGTGTACCTTTTTGTCGGGCATCTCATATTTATCTTTCACACTTGCTTCATCCAATAAACCTATCCAATCATGTATATATCCATTCCTGTTCGATCATGATCATTTTAACTTCTTACTTCCACTTTGCCTATTATCCATTTATTGGTTTTCTGGCTTAACTCGTGATAGTTAAACAGATACGTCCAAATATGTATATACCTACTTACAACGAGTCGAGTTTCATTTATAATCCAAGTTCCAGGTTTTATTTCTAATTTACAGGTCCTTTTAAATTTACACTTTAGTTCCACATTTAGTTAACTCATTTCCCGAGTCTTTATAAATTTTGAATTCAAATCTCAACCTAAATCAAACTTAATTTGATTTATCCTTCATTCAATTTCATTTCAACTCAAATTTATACAATCCAAGTTTATATTCACTATTCAATATACACATTCACTTCTATTTCAAGATTCAATTCCATAGCCCAAACTCAATTGAATAACATTTCAAGTCATATTCAACTATTTTCTCGAATTGGATTTATTACAATTCATTTCTTATTTCACTCAACATATTCAAACAATATGTGTCGAGCTTTATTTAGATTATCAACATTCAGTTTTATTGTTATTTCAACTTGAATTCAAGAATTTTCATTCCATATTGATTCTATAATTCGTTTTAGTTTAATATGGTTTCAATCTCAATCCAAATTTGTTTAACCTACCTTTCAATCAAGTTTTAATCTATTCATTATATTAGAATTTGTTTCCTTAAATTTCCATTTTGATTTTTATTTCAAAAATCCTTTCATCTTCTGATTATACTAAACCAGTTTAATTCCATAATTCCATTTGAATTATATTCAAACAATCAAGCAACCAAATACCAATAATATTTAAGAAAACTATTTCTTTTATATACAAAAATAAATTTGGGCAAAATTATTTCATTTACCCGCTTTACAAAATAAAATTGTATCAAGTTCCAGTTCAATGCTTTTCAACACTTGAATTGATCAACTAACACAATATAAAATATTTGTATATGAAATCTACAAATACGCCTTTATATATATATTCAACTCAATCTAGGGTGTTACTAACCCTATCTCTACTGAGTTACGCCACAGAGCCAAGGTTATTTCTAAACCATTGCTCTGATACCACTGTAACGAACCGGAAAAATCGATGCTCGAATTTTTGACACAACTACATCCTGTGTCCAAAACTCGTGTACCAAAAATCCAGAACGTTAAAGAAAGAAGTTAGAGGGTGAGAAAAGAAAGAAAGACATATTAGAATAGAAGAAAAAGGAGAATTAAACACAATACACAGTCTCACATCGCAGCTGAATAAAATATAATACAGAAATAATTCTTTATTGAAAACCTGAAATAATACTTACAATTCATCAGAGTACAACGGGGTTTTTATTCATCTGGACAGTTATAATAATCTGTCCTCATTTTTAACACACAACGGAAAAATATCTAACTATACAATACGTCTGATCTCCTCCAGCTCGTCTCCTGAAGTCTGTATCATCTTGCCTTGAACCTGTACAACTCGGTCTGACCCAACTGGGTCTGACTCGAGCATTACAAACACCAAGGTCAGTCCGCTGAACCAGCATGAGAAAAACCCACTAAATTATTGGTATCATCCAACTTGATTTTAAAGTTAAAAATCATTTCGAAAGAAAATGATAATCGTAAGACCAATCGACACATAAACACAGACGGTTTTTACCTTACTATAACCCAAAACATTTTTGAAATCAATATCTTTTCTGATATTATAATAGTGTCTAAATACAAATAAATATCAATCTAGCAGAACGCTTGCATCTCACGCTCTACATATTTAGTATACAATCAAAATCATGGGCGCTTATTGGAGATTGGATTTCCAACTACGACAAGGTATGGAACCACATTCCGATAGTGTATCTCTAGAGGGGAATATATTGGGTTCAACAAGAACGTCTAGCAACCCGGCCCACACATGACCGACCACTCATTTCTCTTGAGTGTGTCGAATATATTGTCACCTACGGTTGCTACCAACATAACCGTTCCCGAGAGATACAGAAGTGAAAAGAACTAACAAATGTGAATATTCTCTAGATGGTGACAATACACCCAAATGGATGCGACCCACATAGCCATGCTGCCTGCTTGATTTTTGTCATTTCCCGGTTGTGAGGCTTGAGGTTAGAATCGTATTTCTAGATCATCTGGCCACCATTCACGTTGAATATCGTCAGATCCATCAGAAAATCACTAATTGATTTCTCTAAAAATACTCAGATTGTTAGGCTAAAGAAGTTTCCCTTCTTTGCCACCAACTTTGTATGTTTGGAGGAGTCAACGTACATAATCCCTTTGGAAATACTCTGTCAGACATTCGTCTATACAAGTTGTCCTAGGACTGGACAAACCGAGGGCACTCTCCTAGTGCATCCTAGGAATCACCCTATGGATCAAAAGCGAGTAGTCCTTTCCATCCGTCGATTTCAACCACGACAGGATCACCACCAAAATATCTCCGGGCGTAACTTCAGAGAATTCGACCAATAGTCCTTTCGCTTATGAAGATCTACGGTCTTCACTGCTTCATCTTCAATCAGCATCTTCCACGTTACGTAATAGTTGGATTGGAATGGTTTGCGAATAAATTCGATCCCGATCTTTCCATACCAACAAACGTATTAGGCTAGATTTGATAGTCGGTTATTTAACTATCAAATAAAACAACCATTCATCCATAAAAGAAAATTGCATTCTGTAATAACCCGGAAAATCCGAGCCAATTTAAAATTTTTATTTTGGCAATTTTGATGAATTTTGAATATTTAAAATGATTTATTTTAAGTAATAATGATGAGAAATTTATTTTTAATAGAATTAGAATGTATATATTTATTCGAATCGACGTTAGAATATAAATAATTATTTTAGTTATAAAAGGAAGTAAAAATGGCGCCGTAGTTTGAAAATTCGATTTAAAATTTCAAATGAATGTACAGGATTCAAAATAAACCGGATTTTAGCGAATCCAAAAATATTAGAATCTATTTGAAAATATCTTTCCAACGAATCCGAAAAATCAAAATTTCATAGCGGGGATAAAAAGTTAGGTCCAGTTGAAAAATCAGAATAGTCGCTATGGAATTTTGGCCCTTAAAAATGGAAATTTTGCAAATGACCTCCATTTTTGACGAAACCACTTTTGTTGGATCCGGAATGTCAAGTTATTGCTAGATTCCAAAATTCATAATTTTTTATGTTAGTATGTGAGCGTGGCACAGGAAAACGTGTTTTGTCAGTTTCAGTCAATTTGGATTGACCAGAAAATGGCCATTTTTCAAATGGTCTCCAAATTTGATGAAATTAGTTTTGTTAGAACCGTATCGTCAATACGAAGCTAGAAAATATTTTTCAGGAATTTTTAGAGTCCGTATGTGGTCCCGGTAAATTGAAATGCGCATTCAAATTCAATGTATAGATTTATATTTTGATTTTGGCGAAATCTGATCGAAACCATCGAATCAGCTTACGATACATACCCCATTGTGTCTGGAATGGGGGTAATTAGTTATAGGCGACAGCCGGTGGGTTCAATTTCGAGTTGAAAATAAAAAGTTGCTTTTTAGAATTTAAAATAATTATATATATATATTATATAATATAACCCCCTTCTCCCTCCTCTATCTCTTCATTTACAAATCGAAAAAAAAAACCCAGCCTAAATCGCTGACCGCCGCACCTCTAGGGGGGCCACCGTCGCCGCCGCACCTGGTGCGCCTTCTCCCACTGGCGAAGCCGCGGCCCCTGCTCCTTCCCTCCTCTACTCGAGAACCCCCACGCCCAATTTGAGACCCGACACCTGTCGCTCCACCATAGGACCCACCGCCCACCACCGCACCCCTCCCTCGCCAACGCCACACCCTCTCCTTCCTCTCCCATTCTGATTCGAGCCTACACCCAAACCATATCCAAAACCCCCTTTTAACCGCTGCTTCGCCCACAGCGTCCCACGGCCGACCCCATACCACCAATAGCGACGCCTCCGACCGCCAGCAATCCCCAACACGCCTCTGACCGCCACCAACGACTTCCAATCTACCGATGATCCTTTATACTTATTTTGATTAGTTTTTATAATTAAAAATGTGATCTTTTCAATTGGAAAAAAAACATTGATTTAAAATAGTGATCTTTAATATATAAAAATTGTATGTTTTATTTTCAGTTTTTAAATAGAAAGTAAGAAAAAGAAAAACATTCAAGACAAAATATATATGATTTATATATATATGACATGGTATTGAAAATAAAAATATAATTTTTAATATACTTAGCGATGTAAAAATATGGGTTCTTATTTATATATAGCAAGTTTGAAAATATGTGTATTTTTGAAATATAAAAGATGTGATTTTTAAATTAGAAAAGATTTGATTTTGCTTATTTGAAAAGATAAGATTTTTAGAATGAAGTAGCGAAGTAAAAATATAATTTTTAGCTATGTAAAAAAAAATTGCATTTTGATTGTTTGAATAGCAATATAAAAATATGGTTTATATATGTGAAACGAAATAAAAATTCGATCTTTATATAAGAAGTAGAAATATTAAAATATAATCTTTATATAGGAAGAAGCGTTGTAAAAATATATGAAATAGAAATTAAAATATGATTTTTATTTATTGGAATGAAGCGATAAAAATATATGATTTTTATATATGAAATGCCATTGTAAAAATGTGATTTTTAATGTGAATAGCGGGAAAAGATAGCAATGGTATCGACGGAAATCAAAACGGAATCCATACCGTTCAGAAGGAAAGAATGACGGAGTGGAACCCAAAGGTGAGAAATTCTCACTTTTATTTCGTTTTCTAGTTAAAATATATACTAGGATGCAGACGGTGCTTAGTAGCACCCGACACCCGTCGTCCACAGACCATGGATGGATAGTTTGTTTGATTGTATATTGTTGTGAAAATTGGTTGTGGTGTGGAATGGGTAAATAAAATATTCATAAATGTAGATAAAATATTTTATAGTTAAAAATATAAATTTTAACGTGTATAGGAATGAAATAAATATTTATAAACAAATCGGATGATTTGTTTATGTACACACCTTTGACTGATATTGATTAGGACGATAAATTTTACATATCGCCCAACTGCACAAATAAATTTCATTATTTGCTGATTGAAACACCACACGTGTATTGGGATGATATATGACTTACACTAGTCTCAATAATTAACTGTATGTCGATCGATTGATTGACAACCTGTATGAGCATTGAATATTTATTTTAATGCTTATACGGTTGTAGAATGCGCTTTGGATGATGGTTGATTGTTTGTCGTCACTGTTGTGTACATGTATTGGATGAAATCCATATAACTGAAATTATATGGTAATTGACTGAGTCTGATTCCAGTTCAGAATTAATGAATATTTTAAAATGAAATTCAGTGAATATTGAATGTGAAGCCGTGTTAAGTAGTTAAACGCCATTTTAACACGAACGGGTATTTGGTCGATTTTATTCATTTTATAATGAATATCGAAAAGTGGTTTCAAAATCTGATATTTTGAAAATATTGAAGTGATATAGAATAATCGATTTAATTGAATTCAAAATGAATTGAAATTGAAATTGAATTGAAATCGATTTAAAGTGAATTCAAAATGAATTGAAATTGAAATTGAATTGAAATCGATTTAAAGTGAATTCAAAATTAATTGAAATTGAATTGAAATCGATTTAAAGTGAATTCAAAATGAATTGAAATTGAAATTGAATTAAAATCGATTTAAAGTGAATTCAAATTGAATTGATATAGAAATTGAATTGAAATCGATTTAAAGTGAATTCAAAATGAATTGAAACTGAATTGAAATTGAAATTGAAATTGAATTGAAATCAATTTAAAATGAATTTATAATGGAAAATTCAATTGGAATTGAATATGAAGTTGAAACTGTTTTGAAAACAAATGTAAAACAATTTATAAAATACGTTTTAAATGGAAATCGATGAAATATATATTATATATATATATATAATATAATGGCCTTGTAATGGATGGAATTTTCGACCCAGAAAATCAACATAAATACACTGTCAATTTCTCGAGCATCGAAAATACCGAGACATTAATAGAAGAATTTAGAGGGTGAGATAGAAATAGATAGAACTAATAGAATAGAAGAAGAAGAAGAACACACTGAACAGAATCAGAGTAAAACACGAAACTCACAGCGGAATGAATAAATTTTATTATAACATAACTTTGAAATACAAATCTGAATTTGTATAAATACATACCATATATCAGAGTACAATACATCATATCACAGCGGAAATATTCTCTAACTAATTAATGGTGAAGCCTTGTGTTTCCAGCTCCTCCAAGTGAATCTGTAAAAGCCTGAAACACTTGACTGCCCATACAAATTTGGGCACCCAAGAGTTTAGGGAAAACAAACAAAATAAACTCTGGGACAGTCATGGGACTGGTGTGAGTAAATTCCAACCATACTGTTTACTTTGAAAATCCTTTTCAAATAAGAAGATAATAGTAAGACCGGCCCACACATAAACATGGACGGCTTTTACCTTACTATAACCCAAAATACATTGATATCAAACTTCAGTGATATTATAATAATGTCTACTCAATTTAATAATCAAGTAGCAGAACGCTTGCATCTCACGTTCCACATTTATATAGTATAAAATCAAAAACCGCAGGGCGCTTATTGGAGAATGGATTCCAACAGACAAGGTATGGGAGCACCTTCTGAATAGTGTACTCTAGAGGGGATACACTCAGGGTTCAACAAGAACGTCTTGCAACCCGGCCACACATGACCGCTCACTCATTTAGCTTGAGTGTCGCGAATATATTGCCACCACGGTTGTAGGCCATCCAACCGTTATCCGAAGATACAGAATCGAAAAGAAATATAAATATGAATTTTCTCTAGATCGATGACAATACACCCTGCTTGGGTATGACCCAACTAGCCATGCTTCCTAGCCCAACTTCTGTCATTCCTGGTTGTGAGGCTAGAGGCTACGTCTATCTTCAGAACATCTGATCACCATTCGCTTTGAATGTCACATCGTCAAATCCGTAATCACACATTGATTACACAAATGCACACTGGGTGTAGAATAAAGAGAAGTTACCTTCTCCCCACCAACTTGGTATATTCGTAAAATCAACGGCATGACCGTTGGAAATACTCTGTCAGACACTTGTCCATACAAGTTGTCCTAGGACTGGACAAACAAAAACATTATTCTAGAACTGGACGACCCTTGCATTTAACTCCGTCTTCAATCATCTTCAGCATAATATAATTCACAGCGCTGATGCCTATACGGAGTGGTTTTCAGATAACATATCCAACCGGTCTCTCCGTATTGACAACGATGGTCAAACACTTCGATAGTCGGTTATTTAACTATCGAAGTAAAAATAACATCCATTTAAATGATCAAATAAACACACACAACCACAAGCACTTTTATTTAACATTCGTTTTATTTATTCGCATTCCAATATCTTACTAGATATTTCTCAAATCCCGTTTAGTCTTTCTTCTTGGAAAACATTCCAGTTATTATACACTCTTATTATTTCATGTTTCAGAAAACATGCGTTATTAACGTTCGAAACATTTCCATTCTTTTCACGTTATTCATTTTCTACGCTTGGATAATATATCCTAGCTCCATTGGAAAAATAATTCCAATTTCATTTTAAACATTTAAATCTGCCAAGCTTTTACTTTAAAGCATTATTCACTTTAAAATGTGAATATCATTTCTATTATAGAAATCTGAGCATCTTTATCATATAACTCTTTATTCATGAAATAAATTCCTTCATCTTGTTTTACCGAAATCTCTTTCATACTTTTTACATTCCTATTCCACTTTATAAACTCTGTTTCTAAGTCAACTTCTTATCAAATCGATATCAAATTTATAACTAAATACTGACTCCTATCCTATTAACATTTATTTGTTTAAACTAAATGTTAATTATTCTATCAGATTATAATCCCTAAAAATAGTTTACTTTTAATACATTCGACATCGTCGAATTCTAGTTACAAACCCTAACGGTTTAATTCTAATCACATTTCGAACATCGAAATGCTGTCATCAGTTTTTAATACGATTCCCCAATTCTTTTTCTAAATTCTTTCTTATATTTCTTTGAACAAACGTCGTTACTTATTACTCTAGAATAAGTGGATTTCAAACCAAACTGTTACATTTCCTAGGAAGTGCTGTTATATATAAAAGTCACGCTTAAGTCTAATCAACAGCAGTTAATTTGTCGCTATAGTTCTAAACTTATCATACGCTGCAATATTCTCCTTACAACAAATCTCAACATTACAGTCACACTTACCTTATCAACAGCGTTACTTTATTGCTATAGTTCAACTTGTCATACGCTGAAATATTCTTTGTTATAACTAATCTTGACATAACAGACACACTTATCTTATCAATAGCGTTATTTTATCGCTATAGTTCAAACTTGTAATACGCTGCTATATGCCACTTTATAACTAATCTCGACGTCTTTTTCCGTTACAAAAATCTTGACATCTCTTTCTGTTACAAAAATCTTGACATCTCTTTCCATTACAAACTGATGTTGTTCCTCGATAATAGCGAAGCCGTTCAAGTTGGGGTATTCTATTTACCTCTCAGACCTTGACCGACAACGTTCTTACTTTAGAACAGATACAAGTCTGTATTCTAATTCCTTATTACTTATAATATTCATCAAATCGTATTTCCTTGTTTTATTTTGGAATATGGTTTCATAACATCATATTCATACTTTGAGATCTTCGTTGTTTATAATTATTTATTTTAAACATTTACTCTTCGCTTTTCCATTCCACGGTTCTACTTATAACTTCTTAACTAAAAGGTAATCAAATCTCATAAACTTTGATTAATTTATTTCTAAACCGTTTGATTAGATTAATTTAAGACCAATTAATCTAATAATCATTTTTCCCAAATAATAGTTGATTTGATCAACTCCATTCCATCAGTAAATTCGTTAACTGATTTTATTTACTTCTCAACATTAGATTAATATAATGAATCTAATAATATTTCTAAATATACTTATCTTAAATATAATTATCCAAATATTAATCATAGGATGATTTCTGCTAAATAGACTGATTTAAATGTCAACAAATCGTTTTTATTTTATTTTATAAAAACGAACTCTAAAATACTGGTTTATAATAGAACTTCTATTATAGATTTAAACTTTGCTTTAATTATAAAAATATAATTTTTATAATTATCTTCGTTGATTTGCCTGACGGCCAATCAACTTCTTAACAAAACGATGGTTTTACGGTCGACTGTTAACACTTTCTAAATCGATATCGTTTATTTATTTAATCTAAACAAATGTTGAATTTCCGTTCAACATCAATATTCACATGGGGTTTTAAATATAATTCAGGTTCATACAAAACAAACAGTACATATAATTATCAAGGAATCCGGTCGGATTCCTCCAACCGGTTTCCGCATCCACAGATGTCAGTCAACACAATTTACACTAACTTTATATCAGGGGATATCCTAATCGATGGAATCAGTATCTAACCGGTGATGTGTACATATGTAACGGTATATAATATTCAACCAATTTAATTGTAATTTACCTAATCGACCATCATACAGCATTCAAACAACATTAAAATATAATTAAAATATTTTAAGAATATCAGAGTGAGTGAATTTACTCACCTTTGCGTGTTAACCGTTAAACAACGATTTGCGTTCGCTGATTTGATCAGGAGATTCTGATAGCTCCGTTCTCCACGAAATCAGCTCCACACTGTAGATCTTGTTATTTCGATGCCAATGTGATCCATTTCATCACACTTTTGATTTTCAAGGTCTGCCGCTCCACCGTTTGCGAACTCCATCCCACTGCCAGAGCTGTTTTCACTCAAACCCTTTTACTTGCCAACTTCTTTTCTGATATATAAATCATTTTCTTTTTCCCTTTTTCTTCTCTAATCATTGGGCTTTCAACTTTGTAGATTCATTTCGGCCCACTCATTTTTGCTCTCCCCCCGATCCACTTTTAAGTGTTTCTTCCTAGAAATATCTCGCTTCAGCTAATTAAAAACTCCATGGCTATGTCAGTTACACCGCCAATTTATCGGTTCGCCTGCAAAGTATACCCTCTTTCCGATAGCCGAGCTCTCCAGTAACCCATTCAGGACACAACCGAGGTCTGCATCATCCAAGCCTTCTCATTTGTTACTGTGAACCCGTACATAAAATAACCAAAATCCCTTCGAACCTTAAATCTGCTCACACCGCTTCTAGCGTACCTCCTCTCCACTTACTGCATGGAATAAGAGTTGCAAACGTACTGCGCCTTGAACCCATGAACACAGCTGCCACTTCAGGTGTACTCCGCCTTCTTTCTTCAACTCGCATATTTCCGGATCTCCCTCCTACAAGCGTGGACCTCCCCTTATAAACAAACGCAGGCACCTCCTTAATTTCCCATTACCTCATCATAAGCCATCCCCGTGCATTCGTTTGCACAACTCCCCTTCTTCTCTTCTGCTATGAAGTACTGTCCTCCCTTCTGCACTTTCTTCCTCTTCGTTAAACTCCCTTTTTCTTATTTCTTGTCTTTCTACAAACTATGCTTCACGTTATTAGCACATCCACCTCCATTCTAAGAGCACGTGTAAGCCCACATCCTTGACAGCACAGGTATTTTCTGACCCCACCGAACATGTTTTCCCTTCTAACTCGTCACCGTGCTCACACTTATGTACCCAACAGTGCACCCCTATCCTTCACGTCATAAAGTAAAACCCATGCTTCTTCTGTTTAAAACTGAGATGCCCTTCCAGATCCCACTATCGTGCTACCAGCTCGCACCATCCATTCACTTCACCACCTTCATGAGATTCCCACGCACAATCACCCATTTTCCATACTATAAACTCCATATCCATCTCTTGGTCACATCATCCCTAGCTGCTCGAACTCCACAGTCCATACATGAAGCCAATGTCCACTTTTATCTTCCCGAACAGTTTCCTACACACCTCTTTCACCAACACAAACGTCACTTACACCGTTTCGCCAGCTCATACATGACTCCTTCAGCACACCTTCCTGCTACCATGAACTCAGCGTCCTCCGTTGAACCTTTAAGCTTCAGTAATCCTACATCCATTTGCAAATCAGGTTTCGAAACCTTAAAATGGATCTACAGATCAGTTTTCGGTTCTCACGTTGGATGAGGACGAGGATTTTTCTCTTTTTCTGAAAGTGAATGAGTACTGTTATTATTTATAAATGGATGAAACAAAGTCGTTTTTCAAACATAGGGGTATGTTTTCAAACGTAGGGGTATGGGCTGAGTTAAATCATTCATTTAATTTCGATACGTAGGGTATGGTAAGCTTTACTACGAAGACTTGGTGAGTTATGAGGTACCATACTTTTCATTAAATTTGACTAGAAACTTCAAGATATTTTTCTCTTCTTCTTTCTGATTAGTTGAAACATTACACGTTTCGTATGTTATAAGTAGCTCATATTTATTAGTGGATTTGTTTAATATGTCGGCCACTGTACCCGCACATGTTACCATACCCTTTTCAGAATTCATTATCAGATTTTCCGGGATGTTTGACCAGCGATACACAGTATACACTATTTGCTAAGACTTCGAATGATCTGATAGGATTCTTCCCCACATATAAGATTTGGTCCGAGATTATATATGTATATGAATTTTGTTTTAATTTCCAAAGGTTCACATACACCGCTACCTAAAATTATATTCATTCACGAGCGCTGCAGACTGAAATAAAGAAACGGATGCGTTCAGTGAGGTGTCATGATCCAAAAAATATAGAAATACCGGTAGATTGAATTATATTTTGAAATCCCGAAATACCCATACAGGGTGCGAAATACTCCAAATAAAAAGTTGCATATTTAATTAATTAAAAATTACAGAAAAATTCTAAAAATTAAATTATCGCTGCGCCTCAAAAGAACCCTGTCCCGATTTGCACCCGATATCAAGTTATATTCAAATAACTGTTGCGGTCGATATATGATTTCACGGCGACTTTTCGAATATTTGATTTGGACATATCTTGCAGTATATACGATGAAATATTCATTTTCCACTTCTGTTAGAAAGATACAGTTCAAAAGATTCCAACATTTCTCGTTTCGAAGAAATCCGATTCAAAACGAGCCCGGTACACTCAGTTGAAGTTCAGAACGTTAAATTACGAACTGCAGGGTTGTTCTGAGCTCGATTATGATTAATATTTATTTATATACGTTCAACTTCTTTTTAATTAATATATAAATCCACTTATATTACAAATTCAATATTTAAACTGATTTAAATATTCAAATACCACCCGACAAAAATGCGAGACGTTACAGACCTTCCCCCTTAAAATAATTTCGTCCTCGAAATTGCTAAGATAGGGAAATGCTACAATCTCTGTTATAACATGGTTAAAAATCTTTTTGGTTTACTTCATAATTCCAGTTTCCACTGAACTGATTATTTCCAATTAAAATATTAATTCCTTATTATTTCGAATATTTTCAAAATTTCTGAAAATTTCCTAACAGCTTAAATTTTCAGAGAATCTCGCTAGCATCTCCTCTGCACGGCTCACTCGGTACTATAACCACTTGCCACTCCAGGCCTTCTTCAATCCAAAAGAAAATCAAATAGCCAAACGGCTTGCCCAAACTGACTCATAAAAAATCTCATACTCGTATATAAACGTGTACCTTCTCTATTGGGTATTCCACTCTATCTCTGCCATCTGCTATCAAACCAGCATATCCAAGCATCCTTGGTTGATCTCCCATCAATCCGTTCTCAAACCAGTCTTTCTCTTTTACTAAGCCAAATTTCTATTTCAACTCTGATTCCACTCTCAGTTATTAACCTTGTTAAGTTTTATTATGACATTCCATTTACTGATTTATTTCTCAAATCAGTTATCTCCATCTCTAATTCAAAATTCGATTCTTATTCTTCAAGAATCAATTCATTTTTAATAACTCGAATATCCAATATTTTTCTTTTATAATTTTCATTCTGGATCTTTCCAAATTCAGTCCAGTTTTGTTATCTTTGTTTAAATTCCACTTTTACCATTTTAACTCTATAAGTTAAATTTTTATTTCAGAATTCAAATTCCTGGGATTTATTTCAAATCAGTTTGAAATCATATATAATTCAAAACATTTGATTTTCTGACAACTTGTTTCTCAAACAATACAAAACAAAATCTTTGGTAGTAATCCGTCACTTACCAGCTCGAAAATGAACACCGACAATGTCGCGATCATCATCGGAATTTATTTTCCAACCATCGAAGTGAGTTCAATACTATATTGCTTTTAAAAACTCATTAATAATCACTCTATTTTTGAAATTACTTCAAAATATCTTTCATAGCACTTGGAAAACAAATTTTCAAATCTCCTAGGATTTTAAAATTCCCTTATATTTAATTCAAATTCAATTTCAATTCTTTTCCAAGTTTCTAGAGTTTTATTTCAATTCTGGTTTTTAATTCAGATTCAGCTCATCTGATTTTTCATATCATACTTATATAATATTTCGATTGGTAGTTTATATAACCAACTCAATTATAATCCTGCTCGATCATAATAATGATCACATATCCAATATATTATATTAATATCAAGATATACACTTCTTTTTATATCAAAATATACTTTGGGTAAAATTATTTCATTTACCCTCTTTTCAAAACATACTGTGTCGAATTACTCTGTTCAAGAGTTTAGAAACACCTATCGCCTCAGTTTGCATTACTGTTTCGACCAGAATTCATAAAGCACTCGACTGACCAGTCAACACAATATAAAATAGTTTTTATATTGATCACAAATACGCGCTCATATATATACACTCAACTCAATCTAGAGTATTACTAACTCCATCTCTATTGAGTTACGCCACAGAGCCAAGGTAATCACTTAACCATATGCTCTGATACCATCTGTAATGGATGGAATTTTCGACCCAGAAAATCAACATAAATACACTGTCAATTTCTCGAGCATCGAAAATACCGAGACATTAATAGAAGAATTTAGAGGGTGAGATAGAAATAGATAGAACTAATAGAATAGAAGAAGAAGAAGAACACACTGAACAGAATCAGAGTAAAACACGAAACTCACAGCGGAATGAATAAATTTTATTATAACATAACTTTGAAATACAAAACTGAATTTGTATAAATACATACCATATATCAGAGTACAATACATCATATCACAGCGGAAATATTCTCTAACTAATTAATGGTGAAGCCTTCTGTTTCCAGCTCCTCCAAGTGAATCTGTAAAAGCCTGAAACACTTGATTGTCCATACAAATTTGGGCACCCAAGAGTTTAGGGAAAACAAACAAAATAAACTCTGGGTCAGTCATGGGACTGGTGTGAGTAAATTCCAACCATACTGTTAACTTTGAAAATCCTTTTCAAATAAGAAGATAATAGTAAGACTGGCCCACACATAAACATGGACGGCTTTTACCTTACTATAACCCAAAATACTTTGATATCAAACTTCAGTGATATTATAATAATGTCTACTCAATTTAATAATCAAGTAGCAGAACGCTTGCATCTCACGTCCCACATTTATATAGTATAAAATCAAAAACCGCAGGGCGCTTATTGGAGAATGGATTCCAACAGACAAGGTATGGGAGCACCTTCTGAATAGTGCACTCTAGAGGGGATACACTCAGGGTTCAACAAGAACGTCTTGCAACCCGGCCACACATGACCGCTCACTCATTTAGCTTGAGTGTCGCGAATATATTGCCACCACGGTTGTAGGCAATCCAACCGTTATCCGAAGATACAGAATCGAAAAGAAGTATAAATATGAATTTTCTCTAGATCGATGACAATACACCCTGCTTGGGTATGACCCAACTAGCCATGCTGCCTAGCCCAACTTCTGTCATTCCTGGTTGTGAGGCTAGCTACGTCTATCTTCAGAACATCTGATCACCATTCACTTTGAATGTCACATCGTCAAATCCGTAATCACACATTGATTACACAAATGCACACTGGGTGTAGAATAAAGAGAAGTTACCTTCTCCCCACCAACTTGGTATATTCGTAAAATCAACGGCATGACCGTTGGAAATACTCTGTCAGACACTTGTCCATACAAGTTGTCCTGGGACTGGACAAACAAAAACATTATTCTAGAACTGGACGACCCTTGCATTTAACTCCGTCTTCAATCATCTTCAGCATAATATAATTCACAGCGCTGATGCCTATACGGAGTGGTTTTCAGATAACATATCCAACCGGTCTCTCCGTATTGACAACGATGGTCAAACACTTCGATAGTCGGTTATTTAACTATCGAAGTAAAAATAACATCCATTTAAATGATCAACTAAACACACACAACCACAGGCACTTTTATTTAACATTCATTTTATTTATTCGCATTCCAATATCTTACTAGATATTTCTCAAATCCCGTTTAGTCTTTCTTCTTGGAAAACATTCCAGTTATTATACACTCTTATTATTTCATGTTTTAGAAAACATGCGTTATTAACGTTCGAAACATTTCCATTCTTTTCACGTTATTCATTTTCTACGCTTGGATAATATATCCTAGCTCCATTGGAAAAATAATTCCAATTTCATTTTAAACATTTAAATCTGCCAAGCGTTTACTTTAAAGCATTATTCACTTTAAAATGTGAATATCATTTCTATTATAGAAATCTGAGCATCTTTATCATATAACTCTTTATTCATGAAATAAATTCCTTCATCTTGTTTTACCGAAATCTCTTTCATACTTTTTACATTCCTATTCCACTTTATAAACTCTGTTTCTAAGTCAACTTCTTATCAAATCGATATCAAATTTATAACTAAATACTGACTCCTATCCTATTAACATTTATTTGTTTAAACTAAATGTTAATTATTCTATCAGATTATAATCCCTAAAAATAGTTTACTTTTAATACATTCGACATCGTCGAATTCTAGTTACAAACCCTAACGGTTTAATTCTAATCACATTTCGAACATCGAAATGCTGTCATCAGTTTTTAATACGATTCCCCAATTCTTTTTCTAAACTCTTTCTTATATTTCTTTGAACAAACGTCGTTACTTATTACTCTAGAATAAGTGGATTTCAAACCAAACTGTTACATTTCCTAGGAAGTGCTGTTATATATAAAAGTCACGCTTAAGTCTAATCAACAGCAGTTAATTTGTCGCTATAGTTCTAAACTTATCATACGCTGCAATATTCTCCTTACAACAAATCTCAACATTACAGTCACACTTACCTTATCAACATCGTTACTTTATTGCTATAGTTCAACTTGTCATACGCTGAAATATTCTTTGTTATAACTAATCTTGACATAACAGTCACACTTACCTTATCAATAGCGTTATTTTATCGCTATAGTTCAAACTTGTAATACGCTGCTATATGCCACTTTATAACTAATCTCGACGTCTTTTTCCGTTACAAAAATCTTGACATCTCTTTCTATTACAAAAATCTTGATATCTCTTTCCATTACAAACTGATGTTGTTCCTCGATAATAGCGAAGCCGTTCAAGTTGGGGTATTCTATTTACCTCTCAGACCTTGACCGACAACGTTCTTACTTTAGAACAGATATAAGTCTGCATTCTAATTCCTTATTACTTATAATATTCATCAAATCGTATTTCCTTGTTTTATTTTGGAATATGGTTTCATAACATCATATTCATACTTTGAGATCTTCGTTGTTTATAATTATTTATTTTAAACATTTACTCTTCGCTTTTCCATTCCACGGTTCTACTTATAACTTCTTAACTAAAAGGTAATCTAATCTCATTAACTTTGATTAATTTATTTCTAAACCGTTTGATTAGATTAATTTAAGACCAATTAATCTAATAATCATTTTTCCCAAATAATAGTTGATTTGATCAACTCCATTCCATCAGTAAATTCGTTAACTGATTTTATTTACTTCTCAACATTAGATTAATATAATGAATCTAATAATATTTCTAAATATACTTATCTTAAATATAATTATCCAAATATTAATCATAGGATGATTTCTGCTAAATAGACTGACTTAAATGTCAACAAATCGTTTTTATTTTATTTTATAAAAACGAACTCTAAAATACTGGTTTATAATAGAACTTCTATTATAGATTTAAACTTTGCTTTAATTATAAAAATATAATTTTTATAATTATCTTCGTTGATTTGCCTGACGGCCAATCAACTTCTTAACAAAACGATGGTTTTACGGTCGACTGTTAACACTTTCTAAATCGATATCGTTTATTTATTTAATCTAAACAAATGTTGAATTTCCGTTCAACATCAATATTCACATGGGGTTTTAAATATAATTCAGGTTCATACAAAACAAACAGTACAAATAATTATCAAGGAATCCGGTCGGATTCCTCCAACCGGTTTCCGCATCCACAGATGTCAGTCAACACAATTTACACTAACTTTATATCAGGGGATATCCTAATCGATGGAATCAGTATCTAACCGGCGATGTGTACATATGTAACGGTATATAATATTCAACAAATTTAATTGTAATTTACCTAATCGACCATCATACAGCATTCAAACAACATTAAAATATAATTAAAATATTTTAAGAAGATCAGAGTAAGTGAATTTACTCAACTTTGCGTGTTAACCGTTAAACAACGATTTGCGTTCGCTGATTTGATCAGGAGATTCTGATAGCTCCGTTCTCCACGAAATCAGCTCCACACTGTAGATCTTGTTATTTCGATGCCAATGTGATCCATTTCATCACACTTTTGATTTTCACGGTCTGCCGCTCCACCGTCTGCGAACTCCATCCCACTGCCAGAGCTGTTTTCACTCAAACCCTTTTACTTGCCAACTTCTTTTCTGATATATAAATCATTTTCTTTTTCCCTTTTTCTTCTCTAATCATTGGGCTTTCAACTTTGTAGATTCATTTCGGCCCACTCATTTTTGCTCTCCACCCGATCCGCTTTTAAGTGTTTCTTCCCAGAAATATCTCGCTTCAGCCAATTAAAAACTCCATGGCTATGTCAGTTACACCGCCAATTTATCGGTTCGCCTGCAAAGTATACCCTCTTCCCGATAGCCGAGCTCTCCAGTAACCCATTCAGGACACAACCGAGGTCTGCATCATCCAAGCCTTCTCATTTGTTACTGTGAACCCGTACATAAAATAACCAAAATCCCTTCGAACCTTAAATCTGCTCACACCGCTTCTAGCGTACCTCCTCTCCACTTACTGCATGGAATAAGAGTTGCAAACGTACTGCGCCTTGAACCCATGAACACAGCTGCCACTTCAGGTGTACTCCGCCTTCTTTCTTCAACTCGCATATTTCCGGATCTCCCTCCTACAAGCGTGGACCTCCCCTTATAAACAAACGCAGGCACCTCCTTAATTTCCCATTACCTCATCATAAGCCATCCCCGTGCATTCGTTTGCACAACTCCCCTTCTTCTCTTCTGCTATGAAGTACTGTCCTCCCTTCTGCACTTTCTTCCTCTTCGTTAAACTCCCTTTTTCTTATTTCTTGTCTTTCTACAAACTATGCTTCACGTTATTAGCACATCCACCTCCATTCTAAGAGCACGTGTAAGCCCACATCCTTGACAGCACAGGTATTTTCTGACCCCACCGAACATGTTTTCCCTTCTAACTCGTCACCGTGCTCACACTTATGTACCCAACAGTGCACCCCTATCCTTCACGTCATAAAGTAAAACCCATGCTTCTTCTGTTTAAAACTGAGATGCCCTTCCAGATCCCACTATCGTGCTACCATCTCGCACCATCCATTCACTTCACCACCTTCATGAGATTCCCACGCATAATCACCCATTTTCCATACTATAAACTCCACATCCATCTCTTGGTCACATCATCCCTAGCTGCTCGAACTCCACAGTCCATACATGAAGCCAATGTCCACTTTTATCTTCCCGAACAGTTTCCTACACACCTCTTTCACCAACACAAACGTCACTTACACCGTTTCGCCAGCTCATACATGACTCCTTCAGCACACCTTCCTGCTACCATGAACTCAGCGTCCTCCGTTGAATCTTTAAGCTTTAGTAATCCTACAGCCATTTGCAAATCAGGTTTCGAAACCTTAAAATGGATCTACAGATCAGTTTTCGGTTCTCACGTTGGATGAGGACGAGGATTTTTCTCTTTTTCTGAAAGTGAATGAGTACTGTTATTATTTATAAATGGATGAAACAAAGTCGTTTTTCAAACGTAGGGGTATGTTTTCAAACGTAGGGGTATGGGCTGAGTTAAATCATTCATTTAATTTCGATACGTAGGGTATGGTAAGCTTTACTACGAAGACTTGGTGAGTTATGAGGTACCATACTTTTCATTAAATTTGACTAGAAACTTCAAGATATTTTTCTCTTCTTCTTTCTGATTAGTTGAAACATTACACGTTTCGTATGTTATAAGTAGCTCATATTTATTAGTGGATTTGTTTAATATGTCGGCCACTGTACCCGCACATGTTACCATACCCTTTTCAGAATTCATTATCAGATTTTCCGGGATGTTTGACCAGCGATACACAGTATACACTATTTGCTAAGACTTCGAATGATCTGATAGGATTCTTCCCCACATATAAGATTTGGTCCGAGATTATATATGTATATGAATTTTGTTTTAATTTCCGAAGGTTCACATACACCGCTACCTAAAATTATATTCATTCACGAGCGCTGCAGACTGAAATAAAGAAACGGATGCGTTCAGTGAGGTGTCATGATCCAAAAAATATAGAAATACCGGTAGATTGAATTATATTTTGAAATCCCGAAATACCCATACAGGGTGCGAAATACTCCAAATAAAAAGTTGCATATTTAATTAATTAAAAATTACGGAAAAATTCTAAAAATTAAATTATCGCTGCGCCTCAAAAGAACCCTGTCCCGATTTGCACCCGATATCAAGTTATATTCAAATAACTGTTACGGTCGATATATGATTTCACGGCGACTTTTCGAATATTTGATTTGGACATATCTTGCAGTATATACGACGAAATATTCATTTTCCACTTCTGTTAGAAAGATACAGTTCAACAGATTCCAACGTTTCTCGTTTCGAAGAAATCCGAATCAAAACGAGCCCGGTACACTCAGTTGAAGTTCAGAACGTTAAATTACGAACAGCAGGGTTGTTCTGAGCTCGATTATGATTAATATTTATTTATATACGTTCAACTTCTTTTTAATTAATATATAAATCCACTTATATTACAAATTCAATATTTAAACTGATTTAAATATTCAAATACCACCCGACAAAAATGCGAGACGTTACAGACCTTCCCCCTTAAAATAATTTCGTCCTCGAAATTGCTAAGATAGGGAAAATGCTACAATCTCTGTTATAACATGGTTAAAAATCTTTTTGGTTTACTTCATAATTCCAGTTTCCACTGAACTGATTATTTCCAATTAAAATATTAATTCCTTATTATTTCGAATATTTTCAAAATTTCTGAAAATTTCCTAACAGCTTAAATTTTCAGAGAATCTCGCTAGCATCTCCTCTGCACGGCTCACTCGGTACTATAACCACTTGCCACTCCAGGCCTTCTTCAATCCAAAAGAAAATCAAACAGCCAAACGGCTTGCCCAAACTGACTCATAAAAAATCTCATACTCGTATATAAACGTGTACCTTCTCTGTTGGGTATTCCACTCTATCTCTGCCATCTGCTATCAAACCAGCATATCCAAGCATCCTTGGTTGATCTCCCATCAATCCGTTCTCAAACCAGTCTTTCTCTTTTACTAAGCCAAATTTCTATTTCAACTCTGATTCCACTCTCAGTTCTTAACCTTGTTAAGTTTTATTATGACATTCCATTTACTGATTTATTTCTCAAATCAGTTATCTCCATCTCTAATTCAAAATTCGATTCTTATTCTTCAAGAATCAATTCATTTTTAATAACTCGAATATCCAATATTTTTCTTTTATAATTTTCATTCTGGATCTTTCCAAATTCAGTCCAGTTTTGTTATCTTTGTTTAAATTCCACTTTTACCATTTTAACTCCATAAGTTAAATTTTTATTTCAGAATTCAAATTCCTGGGATTTATTTCAAATCAGTTTGAAATCATATATAATTCAAAACATTTGATTTTCTGACAACTTGTTTCTCAAACAATACAAAACAAAATCTTTGGTAGTAATCCGTCACTTACCAGCTCGAAAATGAACACCGACAATGTCGCGATCATCATCGGAATTTATTTTCCAACCATCGAAGTGAGTTCAATACTATATTGCTTTTAAAAACTCATTAATAATCACTCTATTTTTGAAATTACTTCAAAATATCTTTCATAGCACTTGGAAAACAAATTTTCAAATCTCCCAGGATTTTAAAATTCCCTTATATTTAATTCAAATTCAATTTCAATTCTTTTCCAAGTTTCTAGAGTTTTATTTCAATTCTGGTTTTTAATTCAGATTCAGCTTATCTGATTTTTCATATCATACTTATATAATATTTCGATTGGTAGTTTATATAACCAACTCAATTATAATCCTGCTCGATCATAATAATGATCACATATCCAATATATTATATTAATATCAAGATATACACTTCTTTTTATATCAAAATATACTTTGGGTAAAATTATTTCATTTACCCTCTTTTCAAAACATACTGTGTCGAATTACTCTGTTCAAGAGTTTAGAAACACCTATCGCCTCAGTTTGCATTACTGTTTCGACCAGAATTCATAAACCACTCGACTGACCAGTCAACACAATATAAAATAGTTTTTATATTGATCACAAATACGCGCTCATATATATACACTCAACTCAATCTAGAGTATTACTAACTCCATCCCTATTGAGTTACGCCACAGAGCCAAGGTAATCACTTAACCTTATGCTCTGATACCATCTGTAATGGATGGAATTTTCGACCCAGAAAATCAACATAAATACACTGTCAATTTCTCGAGCATCGAAAATACCGAGACATTAATAGAAGAATTTAGAGGGTGAGATAGAAATAGATAGAACTAATAGAATAGAAGAAGAAGAAGAACACACTAAACAGAATCAGAGTAAAACACGAAACTCACAGCGGAATGAATAAATTTTATTATAACATAACTTTGAAATACAAATCTGAATTTGTATAAATACATACCATATATCAAAGTACAATACATCATATCACAGCGGAAATATTCTCTAACTAATTAATGGTGAAGCCTTCTGTTTCCAGCTCCTCCAAGTGAATCTGTAAAAGCCTGAAACACTTGACTGTCCATACAAATTTGGGCACCCAAGAGTTTAGGGAAAACAAACAAAATAAACACTGGGTCAGTCATGGGAATGGTGTGAGTAAATTCCAACCATACTGTTTACTTTGAAAATCCTTTTCAAATAAGAAGATAATAGTAAGACCGGCCCACACATAAACATGGACGACTTTTACCTTACTATAACCCAAAATACTTTGATATCAAACTTCAGTGATATTATAATAATGTCTACTCAATTTAATAATCAAGTAGCAGAACGCTTGCATCTCACGTTCCACATTTATATAGTATAAAATCAAAAACCGCAGGGCGCTTATTGGAGAATGGATTCCAACAAACAAGGTATAGGAGCACCTTCTGAATAGTGCACTCTAGAGGGGATACACTCAGGGTTCAACAAGAACGTCTTGCGACCCGGCCACACATGACCGCTCACTCATTTAGCTTGAGTGTCGCGAATATATTGCCACCACGGTTGTAGGCCATCCAACCGTTATCTGAAGATACAGAATCGAAAAGAAGTATAAATATGAATTTTCTCTAGATCGATGACAATACACCCTGCTTGGGTATGACCCAACTAGCCATGCTGCCTAGCCCAACTTCTGTCATTCCTGGTTGTGAGGCTAGAGGCTACGTCTATCTTCAGAACATCTGATCACCATTCACTTTGAATGTCACATCGTCAAATCCGTAATCACACATTGATTACACAAATGCACACTGGGTGTAGAATAAAGAGAAGTTACCTTCTCCCCACCAACTTGGTATATTCGTAAAATCAACGGCATGACCGTTGGAAATACTCTGTCAGACACTTGTCCATACAAGTTATCCTGGGACTGGACAAACAAAAACATTATTCTAGAACTGGACGACCCTTGCATTTAACTCCGTCTTCAATCATCTTCAGCATAATATAATTCACAGCGCTGATGCCTATACGGAGTGGTTTTCAGATAACATATCCAACCGGTCTCTCCGTATTGACAACGATGGTCAAACACTTCGATAGTCGGTTATTTAACTATCGAAGTAAAAATAACATCCATTTAAATGATCAACTAAACACACACAACCACAGGCACTTTTATTTAACATTCATTTTATTTATTCACATTCCAATATCTTACTAGATATTTCTCAAATCCCGTTTAGTCTTTCTTCTTGGAAAACATTCCAGTTATTATACACTCTTATTATTTCATGTTTCAGAAAACATGCGTTATTAACGTTCGAAACATTTCCATTCTTTTCACGTTATTCATTTTCTACGCTTGGATAATATATCCTAGCTCCATTGGAAAAATAATTCCAATTTCATTTTAAACATTTAAATCTGCCAAGCGTTTACTTTAAAGCATTATTCACTTTAAAATGTGAATATCATTTCTATTATAGAAATCTGAGCATCTTTATCATATAACTCTTTATTCATGAAATAAATTCCTTCATCTTGTTTTACCGAAATCTCTTTCATACTTTTTACATTCCTATTCCACTTTATAAACTCTGTTTCTAAGTCAACTTCTTATCAAATCGATATCAAATTTATAACTAAATACTGACTCCTATCCTATTAACATTTATTTGTTTAAACTAAATGTTAATTATTCTATCAGATTATAATCCCTAAAAATAGTTTACTTTTAATACATTCGACATCGTCGAATTCTAGTTACAGACCCTAACGGTTTAATTCTAATCACATTTCGAACATCGAAATGCTGTCATCAGTTTTTAATACAATTCCCCAATTCTTTTTCTAAACTCTTTCTTATATTTCTTTGAACAAACGTCGTTACTTATTACTCTAGAATAAGTGGATTTCAAACCAAACTGTTACATTTCCTAGGAAGTGCTGTTATATATAAAAGTCACGCTTAAGTCTAATCAACAACAGTTAATTTGTCGCTATAGTTCTAAACTTATCATACGCTGCAATATTCTCCTTACAACAAATCTCAACATTACAGTCACACTTACCTTATCAACAGCGTTACTTTATTGCTATAGTTCAACTTGTCATACGCTGAAATATTCTTTGTTATAACTAATCTTGACATAACAGTGACACTTATCTTATCAATAGCGTTATTTTATCGCTATAGTTCAAACTTGTAATACGCTGCTATATGCCACTTTATAACTAATCTCGACGTCTTTATCCGTTACAAAAATCTTGACATCTCTTTCTGTTACAAAAATCTTGATATCTCTTTCCATTACAAACTGATGTTGTTCCTCGATAATAGCGAAGCCGTTCAAGTTGGGGTATTCTATTTACCTCTTAGACCTTGACCGACAACGTTCTTACTTTAGAACAGATATAAGTCTGTATTCTAATTCCTTATTACTTATAATATTCATCAAATCATATTTCCTTGTTTTATTTTGGAATATGGTTTCATAACATCATATTCATACTTTGAGATCTTCGTTGTTTATAATTATTTATTTTAAACATTTACTCTTCGCTTTCCATTCCACGGTTCTACTTATAACTTCTTAACTAAATGGTAATCAAATCTCATAAACTTTGATTAATTTATTTCTAAACCGTTTGATTAGATTAATTTAAGACCAATTAATCTAATAATCATTTTTCCCAAATAATAGTTGATTTGATCAACTCCATTCCATCAGAAAATTCGTTAACTGATTTTATTTACTTCTCAACATTAGATTAATATAATGAATCTAATAATTTTTCTAAATATACTTATCTTAAATATAATTATCCAAATATTAATCATAGGATGATTTCTGCTAAATAGACTGATTTAAATGTCAACAAATCGTTTTTATTTTATTTTATAAAAACGAACTCTAAAATACTGGTTTATAATAGAACTTCTATTATAGATTTAAACTTTGCTTTAATTATAAAAATATAATTTTTATAATTATCTTCGTTGATTTGCCTGACGGCCAATCAACTTCTTAACAAAACGATGGTTTTACGGTCGACTGTTAACACTTTCTAAATCGATATCGTTTATTTATTTAATCTAAACAAATGTTGAATTTCCGTTCAACATCAATATTCACATGGGGTTTTAAATATAATTCAGGTTCATACAAAACAAACAGTACATATAATTATCAAGGAATCCGGTCGGATTCCTCCAACCGGTTTCCGCATCCACAGATGTCAGTCAACACAATTTACACTAACTTTATATCAGGGGATATCCTAATCGATGGAATCAGTATCTAACCGGTGATGTGTACATATGTAACGGTATATAATATTCAACCAATTTAATTGTAATTTACCTAATCGACCATCATACAGCATTCAAACAACATTAAAATATAATTAAAATATTTTAAGAAGATCAGAGTGAGTGAATTTACTCACCTTTGCGTGTTAACCGTTAAACAACGATTTGCGTTCGCTGATTTGATCAGGAGATTCTGATAGCCCCGTTCTCCACGAAATCAGCTCCACACTGTAGATCTTGTTATTTCGATGCCAATGTGATCCATTTCATCACACTTTTGATTTTCACGGTCTGCCGCTCCACCGTCTGCGAACTCCATCCCACTGCCAGAGCTGTTTTCACTCAAACCCTTTTACTTGCCAACTTCTTTTCTGATATATAAATCATTTTCTTTTTCCCTTTTTCTTCTCTAATCATTGGGCTTTCAACTTTGTAGATTCATTTCGGCCCACTCATTTTTGCTCTCCACCCGATCCGCTTTTAAGTGTTTCTTCCCAGAAATATCTCGCTTCAGCCAATTAAAAACTCCATGGCTATGTCAGTTACACCGCCAATTTATCGGTTCGCCTGCAAAGTATACCCTCTTCCCGATAGCCGAGCTCTCCAGTAACCCATTCAGGACACAATCGAGGTCTGCATCATCCAAGCCTTCTCATTTGTTACTATGAAACCGTACATAAAATAACCAAAATCCCTTCGAACCTTAAATCTGCTCACACCGCTTCTAGCGTACCTCCTCTCCACTTACTGCATGGAATAAGAGTTGCAAACGTACTGCGCCTTGAACCCATGAACACAGCTGCCACTTCAGGTGTACTCCGCCTTCTTTCTTTAACTCGCATATTTCCGGATCTCCCTCCTACAAGCGTGGACCTCCCCTTATAAACAAACGCAGGCACCTCCTTAATTTCCCATTACCTCATCATAAGCCATCCCCGTGCATTCGGTTGCACAGCTCCCCTTCTTCTCTTCTGCTATGAAGTACTGTCCTCCCTTCTGCACTTTCTTCCTCTTCGTTAAACTCCCTTTTTCTTATTTCTTGTCTTTCTACAAACTATGCTTCACGTTATTAGCACATCCACCTCCATTCTAAGAGCACGTGTTAGCCCACATCCTTGACAGCACAGGTATTTTCTGACCCCACCGAACATGTTTTCCCTTCTAACTCGTCACCGTGCTCACACTTATGTACCCAACAGTGCACCCCTATCCTTCACGTCATAAAGTAAAACCCATGCTTCTTCTGTTTAAAACTGAGATGCCCTTCCAGATCCCACTATCGTGCTACCAGCTCGCACCATCCATTCACTTCACCACCTTCATGAGATTCCCACGCACAATCACCCATTTTCCATACTATAAACTCCACATCCATCTCTTGGTCACATCATCCCTAGCTGCTCGAACTCCACAGTCCATACATGAAGCCAATGTCCACTTTTATCTTCCCGAACAGTTTCCTACACACCTCTTTCACCAACACAAACGTCACTTACACCGTTTCGCCAGCTCATACATGACTCCTTCAGCACACCTTCCTGCTACCATGAACTCAGCGTCCTCCGTTGAACCTTTAAGCTTCAGTAATCCTACAGCCATTTGCAAATCAGGTTTCGAAACCTTAAAATGGATCTACATATCAGTTTTCGGTTCTCACGTTGGATGAGGACGAGGATTTTTCTCTTTTTCTGAAAGTGAATGAGTACTGTTATTATTTATAAATGGATGAAACAAAGTCGTTTTTCAAACGTAGGGGTATGTTTTCAAACGTAGGGGTATGGGCTGAGTTAAATCATTCATTTAATTTCGATACGTAGGGTATGGTAAGCTTTACTACGAAGACTTGGTGAGTTATGAGGTACCATACTTTTCATTAAATTTGACTAGAAACTTCAAGATATTTTTCTCTTCTTCTTTCTGATTAGTTGAAACATTACACGTTTCGTATGTTATAAGTAGCTCATATTTATTAGTGGATTTGTTTAATATGTCGGCCACTGTACCCGCACATGTTACCATACCCTTTTCAGAATTCATTATCAGATTTTCCGGGATGTTTGACCAGCGATACACAGTATACACTATTTGCTAAGACTTCGAATGATCTGATAGGATTCTTCCCCACATATAAGATTTGGTCCGAGATTATATATGTATATGAATTTTGTTTTAATTTCCAAAGGTTCACATACACCGCTACCTAAAATTATATTCATTCACGAGCGCTGCAGACTGAAATAAAGAAACGGATGCGTTCAGTGAGGTGTCATGATCCAAAAAATATAGAAATACCGGTAGATTGAATTATATTTTGAAATCCCGAAATACCCATACAGGGTGCGAAATACTCCAAATAAAAAGTTGCATATTTAATTAATTAAAAATTACAGAAAAATTCTAAAAATTAAATTATCGCTGCGCCTCAAAAGAACCCTGTCCCGATTTGCACCGGATATCAAGTTATATTCAAATAACTTTTACGGTCGATATATGATTTCACGGCGACTTTTCGAATATTTGATTTGGACATATCTTGCAGTATATACGACGAAATATTCATTTTCCACTTCTGTTAGAAAGATACAGTTCAACAGATTCCAACGTTTCTCGTTTCGAAGAAATCCGATTCAAAACGAGTCTGGTACACTCAGTTGAAGTTCAGAACGTTAAATTACGAACTGCAGGGTTGTTCTGAGCTCGATTATGATTAATATATATTTATATACGTTCAACTTCTTTTTAATTAATATATAAATCCACTTATATTACAAATTCAATATTTAAACTGATTTAAATATTCAAATACCACCCGACAAAAATGCGAGATGTTACAGGCCTGAATAGAACGTGTTGCGCTGCGACAGTTCGTGAATTTCGACCATTAGTTTCGAACAGACATTACGGGAGATCCGACCGTCGGATTCTCCAAAAATGGAACCGTTGGGTTCGTATCGAAAATAGCTTTCTAACGAATATTAAAGATTTGAAATCTAATGGTTGGATTTGGAATTATGTCCAAACCAAATTTTGAAAAAGTCGTTGTAAGTGCAGTTCTATGGCAGTTTGTGGAAATCGACTGTACGGGCCTTGATAAAAATATCAAAAATATCAATAATTTGTTTAAATTCATAATAAATGATTTGGAAAGAATTGGGATGAAAAATTCCATATTTCAAATGATACAAATATATTTTTATCAAAATAAACTATTTTTGAAATAGAATAATAAATCCAATATTTTTAAAATAAATAAATTGGATTTGAAATGGTTTTAAAAATAACTAGGATTTCCAATATATGAGTTGGAATGGATTTGAATCAAAATTATCTTCAGAATATTTTGATATTGGATTTCGTGATTATACGGGTATTGTGGAGGAATTTGGAAGATATATATATTGTTATTCCAATACAATATTTGTTGGTTTCAGAATTTGATATTGAATATAAGCCGATATATTTTCTATTCAGAGCCTCATATTTAATATCAAATTGGATTTTGGGTTTGTCGTGAATGGTATCTTTAATAATATTGTTCTTGAACTGAATGTAGTTAGGAATATTAGAAACTGACTGGAGATTAGTTAGGTTGAATGGTTTCCTGGGTATTGATCTGATATTGGTTTCAGCCTTCGGGGTTAATACTTAGGATATTGTTCTCTTACTAATTTACGGTTAGAGACTGATTGGATTTTGGGTTTTTTATGAACTGTGTTTTCAATGACATTCGTTCTTCGACCCGATTTACAGTGAAATAAGATTTGGAATTTATAAATATTTTTATTAAGATTTAACGGGAATTTTCCAAAGTAAAGTTTTCCAATTTAATATATTTAATTGGAATTGCATTGAAATTGGTCTTTGCGTTTATCGTGAATAGTGTTTTAAATAACACTGGTTCTTTAACCCGATTAACAATGGAGTTAAGAAAATCAGAAACTAACTGGAGATTAGTTAAGTTGAATGGTTTGTTGGGTATTGATCTGATGTTGGTTTCGGCCTTTGGGGTTAATACTTAGGGGATTGTTCACTTGCTAATTTACAGTTAGAGGCTGATGGAATGGAATATGATTTGGGTTTATCGTGAACTGTGTTTTAAATGATATTGGTTCTTTAAGCCAGTTAAAGACGGAATACGGTTTGAATTGAAATCCAAAGGAAAGATTAAAGAATAAATTTAAAGAATTTATCTTTGATAAAATTAACGGTAACCTTTCCTAAAGTATGTGAATATTTGAATAAAAGAATATTCAGAATTGGAATGAGGCGTATGTTGTGGTTTATAGCACTTGTTTATTATATACGCGAGTTATTCGGAAAGGCCGGGCTATACCCATTCTGAATAATTGATTTGACGATATTCGACGATGAAGAAGTTGGTTGACGACTGGAGGTCTTCACATCGTTTGGATGATTATTGATGTCTTAATTGGGCTTTACACCCAAGCCAAGGTAATAAGTGGTGATCGTCCAGACGTACTTGGAGATCGACGGATATGCGAGGGCCTTTCCCCTGTATTGGACATATGGGGGAGGAATAAGGTGCCTCTGGTTTCATTCAGAACCAGAACAAACTTATAAATGGATTGTGTGTTTGACATTGGATTTTATTCTATGCTGATTGATTCCTATTAAATATATATCTATTTGGCGGCGGAGAATTTATTCTCTTCCTTAATTCCCTTCTCTGAGACGTACGAGCTCAGAGGTTATATATCGATATATATCAATCGCGTGGTATGAATTGCCTGTGTGGCATGCTGAGATGCAGTCATCAAGGCTTTTGTTGAAAAGAAGAGTCTTGTGGTTGATGATCAAAGCACGGCTTTGATACAGCATAACTTTGTGTATAGCATTGATTCACGAGCCTCACACCTCGGTATGAGTTAAAAATGGGATAAGGACCGCTGGGAGAACAGGACGTTTCTTTCTAGTTATGGGTGGTGTCAGCGCTTTACTAGCCTTAACATCGTTGATTATTATACCTTTGTGGATGTTGGAATGTGAGGCGCCTCGGATATAGGTCTGATAGGACCAGGAAACGTGTGTTCAGGAATAACCAATCCTCAAACGTAACGGTGGACCGGCCTAGCCGATTCCAAGGGATACTATAACACCCCACGTCCATTAATGTCACTCACAAAGGAATGCATTAACTTCCATGGAGCATTTTAAGTAAGTATAGAACATAAAATCACAACAAGACAGATATAAAGCAGTACTTGAAAATTAAAACTTTATTTCATTGCAGCGGATAAACCCATATGTTTGGTTACATCATCAAAACCATAAACCAAAGTCAAGTACATCATATCCATCTTGGTAAAACAAAGTACATAAACTGAAAGACATAATCCCCAACATTAAAATAGCCATAAATAAAGAGAATCTAAACTTTACTTCAGCGGTCCAAGAAATCTTCTAAAAGCAGTCCAAGATCAAGCTCCACTGGTGCTAATTCCAACCTGAGCACCTGGAGGGGCAAAAGGAAAGAGATGGAAAAAGGGGGTCAGACATAAAGTCTGACGAGTGCGATAATTCTAACAATATAATTAACAAAGTAACTAGGCTAAGGCATAAGTTGGAAAATAGTGAAATGACCATGAACCATTGAGTATGACAGAGTAAACAAGGAAACAAGATGAATTACGATATCGTTAAAGCGCACCTAAACTACTATAGGATAATTACTGAACTACACCAACACTATGGGATAATTCCTAAACTGCACCGCCACTAGTATACTGCATCACTACTAGTCACCCTAATATTGATCCCGCCTACAGACTTAATAATGATATTGGTAGTTTCGTGCACCCCTAGCTGCCTTTATAGGTGTCGTCTGCCCCTATCTCCACTAGGTGTACCCACTACCCCCAAGCGATCGACTCCCTAACTCGTAGATACCCGTGCTGGCCCCACAGTGGAATGTATCACTCCCCAAAGTGAAAACCCGATACCACCAAGAATGCACGGCTTATACCTACATGATGCAACAACTTCTTACCTACCAGCTCGGGTCCACACACGCATATGAACCCGTTGGACTTGCGTTTCCACCGCTAACCCGGTTTGGCCTCTTACAGTCAAGCCCAGTATGTGTGTCCCGTCCTCGACTTGGGTTGAGCCCACAAAGATACGTATGGGTTACTGGTTGAAACGGGCCCCCTTTACTTGACACAAGCTATCCACCTAAGCTTGGTCCCCTCTAGTACATCTCACTTAACCCACTTCTTATTCATGTTTCAATTACATGTTTCATATTTTGGTTAAGTGTTTCTAATCATATTTCCAAATGCCACCCAAGGCACTCACTAGATTCCACATGCCACCCAAGGCACCCACTTAACCCCCTTATGTCCCACTACATGCTTATATGGTTAAGTGTTTCTTAATTCATTAAGACCGTAACCTCGTAAAGACCTCTCACATTAGACTGGCATTTGTGGCAGCTGGATTTGCCACGCGGGTCCGGGCAGTCTTACACCACAAAAGAGCCTAACCTTGTGTCTTTACATTTGTTACGTATTTAGTTTATGCCTAAGACCTCTCACATTAGACTGACATTTGTGGCAGCTGGATTTGCCGGGCGGGTCCGGGCAGTCTTACACCACAAAAGAGTCTAACCTCGTGTCTTAGACGATTAATTACTCCTAACTAATCACCCCCAATTTGAATTACTTTCCCTATTCAAATTATCAATCAATTCCAAATTTAGCGATGTCCATAATTGACTCAATTATGTCCATCCATTTATGGTATGTAAAATCATACCAATTTCACCACAATTTTATTTTATGCCTTTTAAGGCATTTATGCCAATTAAACATTTTTAATATTATCCCCTTTTTCCCCACTTAGTAGGTTTGTTCGTTTAACGCAAAGATATACATTAGACTCGAATAGTCTAACTCATGGAAAAAAGAAAACATCACATATATACACATAATTAAAACATAGATCTAACATAGCGGTGAACTTGCATATGTGAATGATGTTCTACATCTAAAACTTGCATATGTGAATGATGTTCTACATCTAAAACTTGCATAGGCCCAGATTACAACCTGCATAACAACATATGTCATGGTTCCAAATTTAAAGGTGTGAAATTGATGAGAAATTGGCCACAAACTTGCATAAACATCATGTATAACATAGATCCAAATCTAAAGGTGTGAACTTGATGAAATAATGGCCACAAACTTGCATAGACAACATATGTCATAAACCTATATCTAAAGGGGTTAAACTTGCATAAACATCATATGTCATAAACTTATATCTAAAAGGGTTAAACTTGCGTAAACATCATGCATAACATAGCATGATTCATGTCCAACTCATAAATTCACATATGTGATTTATACATCGCCACAATGGTGTAAACTAATGTCTAACATGTAAAGTATCATGTCATAGCCTAATCTTTCAATTAAATTCTCATATAAACTAGGTGCCATAATCATGTAAGGTCACATGTAATTATTCCCAAACTTGTATATGATTCATGTTTGAATAAACATCTAAACTTTCCTACATATGATTTATCGTATGAATCAATATCGCAAACTAGCATAAGAAACATGACGGTTTGATTGTATATAAGATTACAACATGGATGATAGCAACATAACTTCGCATCACAACATAACATCATAGGTATTTCAATCATAATCCTACAACATAATTACAACATGCAATCAATACTTCATATCACATCCATACAATCCACGTTATAACTTAATCTAATTAAATTACTAATTATTTTGCTAAAAATTCAAACTCACAACTCAAAAGCAGTCTTGAGTTCTGAATTCTGATTTCTGGAGTTGAATTAGCGCTCCTTTGATGAAGAATCGCTGTTAGGGTTGAATAGTTCTAATTTGGTTGCTGTTCTTCCTCTTTAATTTGGTGGCGGCTGCTCTAGGGTTCAAGACAACAGCATGACGGCCATAGGTTTAGTTTTAATTCTGATTTAGGGTTTGAGCCTATGGGTCTTTTTATAGATTTATGAATTAATTTAAGCCGTCGGATGTTCTTAGGGTTAATCAAAACCATTCAATTATGATAGGGTGATGAGTCAGCCCTAATGACTCAGCAAGGAGTCAGAATGGACTCAACAACACGGGTCAGCCTGAACCAGAAAGTTGTGCAGGCTCGAGCCTCGGCCTGGGCGCACTTGGCAGGTGCGCCAGTGTAAATAGGTACTGGCGCACTTCCCAAGTGCGCCAGTGCATTTATATTTTTTTGTCTTTACTTTGCCACCAAACTTCGTTCGTCCATAACTCTTTCATCCGGTACTCGTTTCCCGCAAACTCGGACTCTATCTTCACTAGAATTCCGAGACGAACACAATGGCGCAACCCAATCCCCATAATTCTCACGTCTGAGATTTATTATTATTTAATTTAGTTAATTCGATTATTCAAAAATCCAGGGCGTTACATTCTCCCCTCCTTAAAGCATTTCGCCCCCGAAATCTCCAAGTTAAGGAGAATGTATATCCTACCATCCAAACAACCATCTACTCAACCATCAAACACGGGCATTCATTGTCCTTATAAAATTTCTAATGCTATATGAACATATGCAAGAAGTGTGTATATGTTCCTTATCTAATGCAAAATCAGGCGGTCTACCGATTCAGTTGACCTCCTTAATGCAAACCATGATAGTGCCATGCGTCCATTATGTATGCGAAAGAACCTGATACATATCATTTCTACATGCGTGCACAACCATTTACCAAAATGCAACATCCATATGATGGTACAACCATTATTCATCCATTACTTAAATATGTACACACATTTATATGCAATATGCGATATGAATTGACTGAGCCGATCTAGTGCCTAAAGTGTGTGTATATGCATCCACGAGCAACCACTAGCAAACACATGCATCCACATGCATCCATCATCCATAACATGTCTCAAACACATGTTTCAACCATAGGACTATCCTATCTATAGGTCAAGGATACTAACGAGAGGACACACTAAAGATAAGATAAGTACAAGATAAACGATAAAGGAGAAATTAAAAGACATACCCTCGAAAAGAAAAGGGTACAATGAATGCATCGTCGCTTCCGTCTCCCAAGTAGCATTGCTCTCATCATCTCCCCATTGCACTTTGACTAGCTTGACCTCTTGACTTCTCAATTTCTTAATCTCCGACCCAAGAATGCGCGTAGGAGCTCGTCGAATCGTCGCATCACGCTCGATCTCCACCTCTCTAAGCAAGCTCGGCTCTACCACTTCCGCGGTCTCGTGCAAGCACTTCCTCAAATGTGATACATGGAATACGTCGTGTACACCACTAAGTCTTTCGGGCAACTCCACTCAATACGCCATCTTCCCAATCCTTTCCTTAATAGGAAACGGCCCTACGAACCTTGGTGCTAACTTCCCAACGGACTCAAAGCGAACGACGTTCCGTAATGGAGACACTTTGACAAAGACCATGTCCCCAACCTCAAACTCAAGATCTGACCTCCTCTTGTCCGCATAAGATTTCTGCATATCTTGCGCCGCCTTCATCCTTCTTCGGATCAAATCAATCTTTTCCGAAGTCTCTCTAATCATATCGGGCCCAAGCATGATCTTATCTGTAGCTTCCCACCAACATGTAGGCGAACGACACGGCCGTCCATAAAGAGCTTCGAATGGTGCCATGCCAATGCTAGACTGAAAGCTGTTATTATATGTGAATTCTACCAACATAAGATGTTCCTCCCATGTACCTCCGAAATCTAAGACACATAACCTCAACAAGTCCTCTAGAATACAATTCACTCTCTCGGTCTGGCCGTCCATCTGAGGATGATATGCGGTGCTCAAACATAACTGAGTCCCTACCGCCTCTTGCAAGCTTCTCCAAAATTCGCTAGTGAAAATAGGATCACGGTCGCTCACTATGCTAGAAGGAACACCGTGCAAACGAACTATTTCTCGAATGTATACGGAGGCTAACCATGGAGCAGTCCTCTTACTCTTCACGGGAATGAAATGGGCGCTCTTAGTAAGTCTGTCTACCATGACCCAAATACCCGTATTACCCTTCCTCGATCTCCGTAATCCGTCAATAAAGTTCATCGAGACGCTTTCCCACTTCCATTGTGGGACCTCCAATGGATGAAGCAATCCACCGGGCTTCTTTTGCTCCGCTTTTACTTATTGGCACACCAAGCATCTAGCGACATACTCAGCCACATCTTTCTTCATGCCGACCCAAAAGTAAACTCGTCTCATATCCATGTACATCTTGTCCCCGCCGGGATGGATGGTCATCTTCGAACGATGTGCGTCATCAAGAATGGTCTTCCTTAGGTCATCGTCTTTTGGTATACAAAGTCTACCATCCCTACGTAACCAACCCTTATCATCTAGGGTATACCTACGGAGATGGCTCGATGACTCCCCTCCTTAGAGCTTTTCTACTAACTCAACCAACTGTGGGTCGTCTCGCTGTGCCTCGCCAATCCATCCCAAAAGCGTAGGTCTAACCTCTAAGGATGCTAGCAAACCGGGTACGAAGTCAATGGAAGGTGTAAAGTAAAACGTAGAAATGAACTCTAAACTTCGTCGCTCAACAAACAAAGGACTTAAGGATAATCTTTTTCTACTTAAGGCATCGGCCACTACGTTACCCTTGCCAGGGGTATATGCTATCTTGAAGTCGTAGGATGCTAAGAACTCCATCCACCTTTGCTGCCTTAAGTTCAAGTCCTTCTGAGAGAATAAGTATTTTAGCGATTTGTGATCAGTGAACAATTCGAATTTCTCGCCAAGAAGATAATGACGCCAAGACTTAAGCGCGAAAACAATAGCGGCCAACTCTAGATCATGTGTAGGGTAATTTCTTTCATGCACTCTCAACTGCCTTCCACCATAGGCTATTACCCTTCCCTCTTGCATTAGGACTGCGCCTAGTCCTGTCTCACAAGCGTCAGTATAATTGGTAAATGGCTTACTCCCATCTGGCAATACTAAGATTGGGGCTGTGGTCAAAGCTGTCTTTAAACGTTGGAACGCATCATCACAATCTACGTCCCACATGAAGACTAAGTTCTTCTTCGTCAAGCGTGTTAATGGAGCTGATATTTTTGCGAAGTCTTTGATAAACTTCCTATAGTAGCCAGCCAACCCTAAGAAACTTCTCACCTCGGTAGCATTTTTTGGGACCTTCCAATCTTTGATAGCCACTATCTTTGTGGGATCCACGGCTATCCTTTCTTTGGAAACCACGTGCCCTAAGAATCGCACTTCTTTCCTCCAAAAGTGACATTTGGAAAATTTAGCTTTAAGGCTATGTGCTCGAAGAGTCTCCAACACTTCCATAAGATGTAGGGCATGCTCTTCCTCGCTCTTAGAAAAGATCAAGAAGTCATCTATAAAGACCACCATGAATCTATTAAGGTACTCCCTAAATACCCTACTCATCAAATCAACAAAGTATGCGGGGGCGTTTGTCAAACCGAAGGGCATCACCAGCCACTCGAAGAAACCGTCTGGAGTCCTAAAGGCAGTCTTGTCTATGCTATCCTCAGCCACTCTCAACTGATGGAAACCAGTGGCTAAGTCCAACTGCGAAAACACTGAGGTGCCTACTAACTGATCGAAAAGAACGTCAATCCTCGGCAGTGGGTGTCTATTCTTCTTAGTAAGTTTATTAAGCTCCCAATAGTCCACACAAAGTCTAAGGGACCCATTCGCCTTCGTGGCAAATACTACTGGAGCACCCCACTCTGATATACTACGTCTGATGAACCCCTTCTCAAGCAATTCTTTCACTTGCTTACTGAGTTCTCTTCTCTCTCTTGGAGCCATGTGGCTCACTAGCAATGCAACTGGCTTTGCATTGTCCACTTGATATATTCGGAAGTTGATTTCACGTTTTGGGGGTAAACCCCTCACCTCATCGAAGACATCAGCATATTCACGGACTATGGGAACAGAATGTAAATCATCATCAGATGTTTCAAGGGATTCTAGGTAACTAAGCATTACTGGACCTCTAGGGTCACAAGAAATATCAAGGGTCTTTCCCGAACGAGTCAACAATCTGACTACCCTTCTTTCACAATCTAGGATGGCCCCATATCTAGCTAGCCAATCCATACCTAGAATTAAACCGTAGCCCATGAAGCCAAGAACAAAAGCATTGCATTCAAACTCAACGCCCAAGATAAACGCTCTCAAATCCCGACAAATCATAGAAAGATGAGCCGAACCACCAATAGGATTTGAGACTACTAAGGGATCGGTAACAAGACTAGTATCTAGGTGCAGTGTTTCAACTAATGATGTAGAGATAAACGAATGCGATGTGCCAGAATCGAATAAAGTACGGACAGGATGATCAAACAGAAAAACTAAACTTTCAACGGAAATTGCTCTACCTCGTTCTTGCAGTGGTGGGACCACGAGGGCCTGAACTTGTCCCCTTGCCTGCCCGGGTGCCATAAGAGCTTGCACCTGTCCTCCCGAGGTAGACCCTGCCCTCTTCCCTTTCTTTGGGCAGTCCTTAATAAGATGTCCCGCTTCGCCACAGTGGAAACAACCGGTCTTCTTCTTCTTCCTACAATCTTTGCTTAGATGGCCGGGTGTCCCACAATTAAAGCATTTCTTCTTCCCCTTAGCATTGTTGCCTTTGCCACCTTTCTTGTTCTGTTGTTGCTGTTGCGGCTTCTTTTGATCCCCTTTCTTCTCGGGTGCCTTATTAGCATTGGCGCCCTTCTCCTCTTCATGCATGAGTGCCATGTCAACTAACCTCTCAAAGGTAGCCCCCATGGGAATGTGGGTCATAGCTAACCCATGGAGCGGCTCGTTTAAACCTTTAACAAATCTTAGAGCCTTCTTTTCTGGAGTGTTCACCAAGTCTAAGCCAAACCTTGTCAATTGGTTGAATTTGTTAACGTACTCTTTCACCGATAAATTCCCTTGCTTTAGTGACAAGAACCTTTCCATGTATAGATTCTCTTCATCCCGTGACAGAAACTTTGCCTCAACCCTCTGCCTAAAATCTTACCATGTATCGACTGGACGACCCCCATTAGTGACCTCCCACCAAAACGAGGCCTCATCCTTCATTAGCCACGCAGCTATCTGGACTTTCCTTCCGTCATCCACTTCAAAAATTCCAAACAATTCTTCCACCTCCTTTAGCCAGTTACGAACTTCAACAAATGTCTCCGTCCCGTGAAAAGGTTTTCCACCCATAGCTCTAAAGTCCTTACATATCTTTACGAAATTAACGACACGAGGAGGAGGAGGATTTGCTGGACCTGCGGCGGCGGCCCTAGCCTCTAGATATTGACGGAACCAACCGGGCACATGAACGCCTTCTGGTATCTCAGATGCTTCAAACAAGCTGAAACGAAAAAGGAAAGATTCAATACAAAAAGGACTAAAGGAAAGATAAATGGCTCTTCGGGTTATGCTTTCCAAAATATACTTTTCTTTTGAAAATACTTTCCTTAAATCATACTTTTGAAGGTACTTCTTTATAAAAATTGTTTTGAAAAATAGTTTTTTCAAAAATTCATATCTGTTCTGGTAACCTTCAGCTCTGATACCACGTGTAACACCCCACGTCCATTAATGTCACTCACAAAGGGAATGCATTAACTTCCATAGAGCATTTTAAGTAAGTATAGAACAGAAAATCACAACAAGACAGATATAAAGCAGTACTTGAAAATTAAAACTTTATTTCATTGCAGCGGATAAACCCATATGTTTGATTACATTGTCAAAACCATAAACCAAATCAAGTACATCATATCCATCTTGGTAAAACAAAGTACATAAACTGAAAGACATAATCCCTAACATTAAAATAGCCATAAATAAAGAGAAGCTGAACTTTACTTCAGCAGTCCAAGAAATCTTCTAAAAGCAGTCCAAGATCAAGCTCCACTGGTGCTAGTTCCAATCTGAGCACCTGGAGGGGGAAAAGGAAAGAGATGGAAAAGGGGGGTCAGACATAAAGTCTAGCGAGTGCGATAATTCTAACAATATAATTAACAAAGTAACTAGGCTAAGGCATAAGTTGGAAAATAGGGAAATGACCATGAACCATTGAGTATGACAGAGTAAACAAGGAAACAAGATGAATTACGATATCGTTAAAGCGCACCTAAACTACTATAGGATAATTACTGAACTACACCAACACTATGGGATAATTCCTAAACTGCACCGCCACTAGTATACTGCACCACTACTAGTCACCCTAAGATTGATCCCGCTTACAAACTTAATAATGATATTGGTAGCTTCGTGCACCCCTAGCTGCCTTCATAGATGCCGTCTGCCCCTATCTCCACTAGGTGTACCCACTACCCCCAAGCGATCGGCTCCCTAACTCGTAGATACCCGTGCTGGCCCCATAGTGGGATGAATCACTCCCCAAAGTGGTAACCCGATACCACCAAGAATGCACGGCTTATACCTACATGATGCAACAACGTCTTAACTACCAGCCCGGGTCCACACACGCATATGAACCCGTTGGACTTGCTTTGCCACCGCTAACCCGGTTTGGCCTCTTACAGTCAAGCCCAGTATGCGTGTCCCATCCTCGATTTGGGTCGAGCCCACAAAGATACGTATGGGTTACTGGTTGAAACGGGCCCCCTTTACTTGACACAAGCTATCCACCTAAGCTTGGTCCCCTCTAGTACATCCCACTTAACCCACTTCTTATTCATGTTTCAATTACATGTTTCATATTTTGGTTAAGTGTTTCTAATCGTATTTCCAAATGCCACCCAAGGCACTCACTAGATTCCACATGCCACCCAAGGCACCCACTTAATCCCCTCATGTCCCACTACATGCTTATCTGGTTAAGTGTTTCTTAATTCATTAAGACCGTAACCTCATAAAGACCTCTCACATTAGACTGACATTTGTGGCAGCTGGATTTGCCGGGCGGGTCTGGGCAGTCTTACACCACAAAAGAGCCTAACCTTCTGTCTCTACAATTGTTACGTATTTAGTTTATGCCTAAGACCTCTCACATTAGACTGACATTTGTGGCAGCTGGATTTGCCGGGCGGGTCCGGGCAGTCTTACACCACAAAAGAGTCTAACCTCGTGTCTTAGACGATTAATTACTCCTAATTAATCACCCCCAATTTGAATTACTTTCCCTATTCAAATTATCAATCAATTCCAGATTTAGCGATGTCCATAATTGACTCAATTATGTCCATCCATTTATGGTATGTAAAATCATACCAATTTCACCACAATTTTATTTTATGCCTTTTAAGGCATTTATGCCAATTAAACATTTTTATTATTATCCCCTTTTTCCCTATGTAGTAGGTTTGTTCGTTTAACGTAAAGATATACGTTAGACTCGAATAGTCTAACTCATGAAATAAAAGAAAACATCACATATATACACATAATTAAAACATAGATCTAACATAGGGGTGAACTTGCATATGTGAATGATGTTCTACATCTAAAACTTGCATAGGCCCAGATTACAACCTGCATAACAACATATGTCATGGTTCCAAATTTAAAGGTGTGAAATTGATGAGAAATTGGCCACAAACTTGCATAAACATCATGTATAACATAGATCCAAATCTAAAGGTGTGAACTTGATGAAATAATGGCCACAAAATTGCATAGACAACATATGTCATAAACCTATATCTAAAGGGGTTAAACTTGCATAAACATCATATGTCATAAACTTATATCTAAAAGGGTTAAACTTGCGTAAACATCATGCATAACATAGCATGATTCATGTCCAACTCATAAATTCACATATGTGATTTATACATCGCCACAATGGTGTAAACTAATGTCTAACATGTAAAGTATCATGTCATAGCCTAATCTTTCAATTAAATTCTCATATAAACTAGGTGCCATAATCATGTAAGGTCACATGTAATTATTCCCAAACTTGTATATGATTCATGTTTGAATCAACATCTAAACTTTCCTACATATGATTTATCGTATGAATCAATATCGCAAACTAGCATAAGAAACATGACGGTTTGATTGTATATAAGATTACAACATGGATGATAGCAACATAACTTCGCATCACAACATAACATCATAGGTATTTCAATCATAATCCTACAACATAATTACAACATGCAATCAATACTTCATATCACATCCATACAATCCACATTATAACTTAATCTAATTAAATTACTAATTATTTTGCTAAAACTATCGAACTCACAACTCAAAAGCAGTCTGGAGTTCTGAATTCTGATTTCTGGAGTTGAATTAGCGCTCCTTTGATGAAGAATCGCTGTTAGGGTTGAATAGTTCTAATTTGGTTGCTGTTCTTCCTCTTTAATTTGGTGGCGGCTGCTCTAGGGTTCAAGACAACAACATGACGGCCATAGGTTTAGTTTTAATTCTGATTTAGGGTTTGAGCCTATGGGTCTTTTTATAGAGTTATGAATTAATTCAAGCCGTCGGATGTTCTTAGGGTTAATCCAAACCATTCAATTATGATAGGGTGATGAGTCAGCCCTAATGACTCAGGAAGGAGTCAGAATGGACTCAACAACACGGGTCAGCCTGAACCAGAAAGTTGTGCAGGCTCCAGCCTCGGCGTGGGCGCACTTGGCAGGTGCGCCAGTGTAAGTATGTACTGCCGCGCTTCCCAAGTGCGCCAGTGCATTTATATTTTTTTCTCTAATTTGCCACCAAACTTCGTTCGTCCATAACTCTTTCATCCGGTACTCGTTTCCCGCAAACTCAGACTCTATCTTCACTTGAATTCCGAGACGAACACAATGGCGCAGCCCAAACCCCATAATTCTCACATCTGAGATTTAATATTCTTTAATTTAGTTAATTCGATTATTCAAAAATCCGGGGTGTTACAGATACCCAGAGTGTGTAGTCCTGGGGCATTTTCTAGAGTCTTTCGAAGCGGTGAGAAGCTTGCCCCTGGCCTCGACTCATGACAGAAATTCAATTTCCAATACGTGATATTTCGGTTTTATTTGTAGAGCCTAGTATGGTGACATAGTGGGATGGGGCACTATGCTGTCTATGATTGATACATTTATATTTGAAGTTGTTTTCATGTACTTTACACTATAATAGTATCAAATGATTTGTTTTAAATGTATCAAGCATTATTTGGCTATTATAAGGTAAAACTCTATCCTCCGGCTTGCGTTGCATTGTGTGATGGGACCCGATTCTTATAATAGCTCCATTTTTCCAAAAAGCATTGAGCTGTTTATTCTATGCACTGGTATTCTTAGGAGGAAACCCGTTCCGTGTTATACGGCGTGGTCCCTTGAATTACTCTCTTTTAAAGTAAAGTTTTAAATAACTGTTTTAGTTCTCACACCAGTCAAATGACTGACCTGGTGTTTATTGTTTTAACCTAAACTCTTAGTGCCCCTATTTTCCACACGGGGAGCTAGTAGTTGGGTTTTGCAGATTTATATTCACAGGATCCTGGTTTACAGCTGGAATGATATTTGGAAAGCTCTGTATCCGTATATCTCCTTCAGTTGTGTTTTGTATTATTTTTCCGCTGCTATGTAATGTAATTTAAATCTCTGATATTTCTCTGATGTATAATATTTATTCATACTTTGTATATTCTTGTATTCTGATGGAATTGTTGTAATAAGCAATGAAATGTTCTTCTGTTTGTGTTCTGATTAGTCCTGTTCTCAATACAATACATTCTTTCCTTCACTGGGAAGTTCAGGTCGTCTCATTTTGGTATCAGAGCTTTGGTTTACAGAGCTCGAGAATAAGACACATTAGAACTGAACGAAAGAATTCATCAGAGATTGGATTAGTAATATCCAATGAGAATTACTCATTAGAGATGGGATCAGTAGTATCCTAGATCGAGTGTGAAGAGTATATTTTAAAAATGAAAACAATTTTTGTTTTGAAAATTTAAACCTTATTCAACATATTTGAATATTTATTTGCATTGAATTTGGGCAATCCAATATATAAGGATTTTGCATATACGCCTTGCAAACGTATATTCGAAGTTTTAATATACTGGATAGATATAGAATCACACTCTAGCCGCCCGGGCATGGTTTTGATGATAACGATCACATCATCAGCATCTATGTTCGTGTTTCGAAAGTCGGATATCTATATATTTCCAATTCACTGGTGTGAGAACCAAAACTAGATAGGGTTACTTTTTGCGAATAGGCATCAAAAACATGATTTTCTGTATATGTATAAAAATTATGAATTTGAAACGTTAATTCACTAATCGATTGATGATTGTGTTATGTGATTATTTATTTAAACCATTTTGTGAATGTAAGGTAAACTTACCCGGTTTGAACCAAATATTGAACTGTATTGAAAATTGTTGGAAGTTGCATGCATACATGTGTATCCATTGAACAGGTCATAGCAAGGAGGCTAGAGCAGAAGAATAAAATTGTTTGCCCGACAAATAGGTACATGTTTACTAATTTCTTGTGTTTTGGATGATTTTATGAGCCGATTGGCTTTTTCTTTTTCTTCTTGGATTGGAGAGGCCTATATGTCGATTTTGGGATTTTCTCGGTGCTCCCTTACAGGGGAGGTTATGGCGAAATTTTTCGAAAATTTAGGGTGTTAGCCAAATTTTTGAAAAATTTGAAAAGTTCGTAGAAACTGAAGTTTGAAGAATGAAAGCCATAATTAAAATAATGAAAGTTGAGTTGGTTTGCAAAACAACTTTTAACTCCGTTCCTTTTCGAGGACGAAAAGATTCTAAGTGTGGGTGATTGTAATAACCCGGAAAATCTAAGCCAATTAAAAATTTTTATTTTGGCAATTTTGAATATTTAAAATGATTTATTTTAAATAATAACGACGAGAAATTTATTTTGAATAGAATTAGAATGTATATATTTATTTGAATCGATGTTAGAATATAAATAATTATTTTAATTATAAAAGGAAGTGAAAATGGCGCGGTAGTTTGGAAATTCGATTTCAAATTTCAAATGAATGTACAAGATTCAAAATAAATCGGATTTTAGCGAATCCAAAAGTATTAGAATAAAAATATCTTTCCAAAAAATCAAAATTTCATAGCGGGGATAAAAACTTATGTCTAGTTGAAAATTTAGAATGGTCGCTATGGAATGTTGGCCCTTAAAATGGAAATTTTGCAACGACCTCCGTTTTTGACGAAACAACTTTTGTTGGATCCAGGATGTCAAGTTATTGCTAGATTCCAAAATTCATAATTTTTAAAGTTAATATGTGAGCGTGGCGCAGGAAAACGTGTTTTGTCGGTTTCAGTAAATTTGGATCGACCGGAAAATGACCATTTTTCAAACGGTCTCCAAATTTGATGAAATTAGTTTTATTAGAACTGTATCGTTAATATGAAGCTAGAAAATATTTTTTGGGAATTTTTAGAGTCCGTATGTGGTCCCGGTAAATTGAAATGTGCGTTCAAATTCAGTATTTATATTTTTATTTTGACAGAAACTAATTGAAATGATCGAATCAGCTTACAATACATATCCCATTGTGTCCGGAATGGGTGTAATTAGTTATGGATGACAGTCGGTGGGTTCGATTTCGAGTTGAAAATAAAAAGTTGCTTTTTAGAATTTAAAATAAATAAATACATATATATATATATATGTATCTATATATATTATAATATGACCCCCTTCTTCCCTCCTCTCTCTCTCTCTCTCTCTTCGTTTACAAATCGAAATAAAAAAACCCTGGCCAAAATCACCGACCGCCGCGCCTTAAGGGGGCACTGCCGCCGCCGCACTTGGCGCGCCTTCTCCCAGTGGCGAAGCCGCGACCCCTGCTCCTCCCCTCCTCTACTCGAGAACCCCCATGCCAAATTCGAGACCCGACACCCGTCGCTCCACCGTAGGACCCATTGCCCACTACCGCACCCCTCCCTCGCCAACGCCGCCTATCACCGCACCCCTCCCTCGCCAACGCCGCCCCTTTCCTTCCTCTCCCCTTCTGATTCGAGCCCACATCCGAACCGTAGCCAAAACCTCCCTTTTAACCTTTGCTTCGCCCAGAACGCCCCATGGCCGACCCCACACCACCTACAACGACGCCTCCGAACGCCAACAATCCCTAACACGCCTCTACCGCCACCAACGACTGCCAATCTACCGGTGAGCCTTTATACTTAGTTTGATTAGTTTTTATAATTAAAAATGTTATTTTTTCAATTGGAAAAAAACTTTGATTTAAAATAGTGATCTTTAATATATAAAAATGGTATGTTTTATTTTCAGTTTTTAAATAGAAAGAAAGAAAAAGAAAAACATTCAAGACAAAATATATATGATTTATATATATATATAACATGGTATTGAAAATAAAAATATAATTTTTAATATACCTAGCGATGTAAAAATATGGGTTCTTATTAATATATAGCAAGTATGAAAATATGTGTATTTTTGAAATATAAAAGATGTGATTTTTGAATTAGAAAAGATTTGATTTTGCTTATTTGAAAAGATAAGATTTTTATAATGAAGTAACGAAGTAAAAATATAACTTTTAGCTTTGTAAAATAAATTGGATTTTTATTGTTTGAATGACAATATCAAAGTATGGTTTATATATGTGAAACGGAATAAAAATTCGATCTTTATATAAGAAGTAGAAATATTAAAATATAATCTTTATATCAGAAGAAGCATTGTAAAAATATATGAAATGGAAATTAAAATATGATTTTTATTTATTGGAATGAAGCGATAAAAATATATGATTTTTATATATGAAATGCCATTGTAAAAATGTGATTTTTAATGTGAACAGCGGGAAAAGATAGCGGCGGTATCGACGGAAATCAAAATGGAATCAATACCGTTCAGAAGGAAAGAATGACGGAGTAGAACCCAAAGGTGAGAACTTCTCACTTTTATTTCATTTTCTAGTTAAAATATATACTAGGATGTAGACGGTGCTTAGCAGCACCCGACACCCATCGTCCATAGACCATGGATGGCTTGTTTGTTTGATTGTATGTTGTTGTGAAAATTGGTTGTGGTATGGAGTGGATAAACAAAATATTCATAAATGGAGATAAAATATTTTATAGTTAAAAATATAAATTTTAACATGTATAGGAATGAAATAAATATTTATAAACAAATCGGACAATTTGTTTATGTACACACCTTTGACTAATATTAATTGGGACGACAAATTTTACACATCGCCAAACTGCAAAAATAAAATTCATTATTTGTTGATTGAAACCCCACATGGGTATTGGGATGATATATGACATACACTAGTCTCAATAATTAACTGTATGTCAATTGATTGATTGACAGGTTGTATGAGCGTTGAATATTTATTTTAATGCTTATACGGTTGTAGAATGCACTTTGGATGATGGTTGATTGTTTATCTTCATTGTTGTATACATGTATTGGATGAAATCCATATAACTGAAATTATATGGTAATTGATTAAGTCTGATTCCAGTTCAGAATTAATGAATATTTTAAAATGAAATTCAGTGAATATTGGAATGTGAAGTCGCGTTAAGTAGATAAACGCCATTTTAGCACGAACGGGTATTTGGTTGATTTTATTCATTTTACAATGAATATCGAAAAGTGATTTCAAAATCTGATGTTTTGAAAATATTGAAGTGATATAGAATAATCGATTTAAATGAATTCAAAATGAATTGAAATTGATTTAAAGTGAATTCAAAATGAATTGAAATTGAAATTGAATTGAAATCGATTTAAAGTGAATTCAAAATGAATTGAAATTGAATTGAAATCGATTTAAAGTGAATTCAAAATGAATTAAAATTGAAATTGAATTGAAATCAATTTGAAATGAATTTAAAATGAATTTATAATGGAAAATTTAATTTTGATTTGGAATTGAATATGAAGTTGAAATTGTTTTGAAAACAAATTTAAAATGATTTATAAAATATGTTTTACATGGAAATCGAAGAAATATATATTATATATATTATATATATATTATATATATAATGGCCTGAATAGAACGCGCCGCGCTGCGGCAGTTCGTGAATTTCGACCATTGGCTTCGAACGGACATTACGGGTGATCCGACCGTCGGATTCTCCTAAAACTGGAACCATTGGGTTTGTATCGAAATAGTTTTCTAACAAATATTAGAGATTAGAAATCTAATGGTTGGATTTGGAATTATGGACAAATCAAATTTTGAAAAGGTCGTTGTAAGTGCAGTTCAATGGCCGTTTATGGAAATTGACTGTACGGGCCTTGATAAAAATATTAAAAATATTAATAATTTGTGTAAAATCATAGTAAATGATCTAGAAATAATTGGGATGAAAAATTCCATATTTGAAAAGATAAAAATATATTTCTATCGAAAAAACTAGTTTTGAAATAGAATAATAAATCTAATATTTTTGAAATAAATAAATTGGATTTGAAATGGTTTTAAAAATAACCAGGATTTCCAATATATAAGTTGGAATGAATTTTAATCAAAATTATCTTCAGAATATTTCGATATTGGATTTCGTGATTATACGGGTATTGTGGAGGAATTTGGAAGATATGTATATCGTTATTCCAATACAATATTTGTTTGTTTCAGAATTTGATATTAAATATAAGCTGATGTATTTTCTATTCAGAGCCTTGTATTTAATATCAAATTGGATTTTGGGTTTGTCTTGAATTGTAATGACCCGCATTGGCAGAGGTATTATAATTAATTTATTTAATTATATAAATAGTGATATAGTGAATTAAATGGTGGTTTAATTAGATAATGGCGAATATTTAATTAAAATAATAAATTAAATAATATATTTAATTCTGAAATAATCAAAAATATTGGAAATCACAATATTCTGTGAACTGGGTCATCCCTAATATTTAATTCAGCTTAGAGTTAAAGTATATTGACGAATATATTCAATCGACGTCAGTTTGAACGTAGAATTATAATATAATTAAAATAGAGCTCGAAATGGCGCGGCAGTTCGCTATTTGGCGATTTGAACTTCAACTGAATGTACAAGATTCGTTTTAAATCGGATTTCTGTGAAATAAGAAACGTGTGGAGCTGGTGGAGTATATCTTTCTAGTGGAAGAGAAAAATCGGGATTTCATTGTGTAGATTTTGAGATATGTCCAATTCAAATTTTAGAAAAGTCGCTGTGGAATTCCTTTATAATTTATAAAAGAATTATTTATATTTTAAAAGGGAATTTCAATATAAATAGAATATTGGGTTGACCTAGAAGTGAATATCGAGCTAGAAATTCATATAGGAATATTCTAGAGCTGTATGGTATTCCACTGTGAATATAGACGATAATATTTAATTTTTAAATATTAAATTTAATTATATTTAAATATATTTATATATTTAAATAGGTTATTTAGAGCTTTAAAAATAGCCACTTTTACAAACGGAGTCGGAATTCGACGAAACTAATTTTGTTGGATCCACAATGTCAAATATTTGTTAGATTTCCAGTTTTGTGATTTTTAGAGTCACTGTGCGACCGTACGAATTTTTAGAGTGAGAAACAGTCAGTATTTCGATGGTTAAAAATACGTTGTGTGAGCATACGAAGTCGGAATTCGACGAAACCAGTTTCGTTGGGACCGTAATGTCGAACTTTAGCTACATGTCCAGTTTGTGATTTTTGGGTATCATGTGTAATCACTGGGAATTTTAGAAGATAGATACAAGAAGAAAATCGATAAAATAAAATAAATATATCAAAAAGAAAATATCCAACATTTTCTTGGACAATAGGGATGCCACGTACACTGCCTCCACAGGCACGAACCTCACCTACCACCAAAAACACCAATATAAAGGCTGTATAAACCAACACAACAAGATTTTTTACCACAAACAAAAATTAAAACAAAACCCTACAAAATCCCTTAAATCGAAATACATATATGGTTGAAATCGCCATCTAATTCTCTTCAATCCTACAGTAGTTTCAATGGTTGCGACTTTTGTTTGGGTTTGCTGGTTTTTGGACCGTGATACTAGGGTTAAACAATTCAAGAGGATAAGGCAAGGATTCGCGAATTTGAGGTTGGATGAGCGTTCAGGAGATCAAGGTGCATCAGTGGGTATTCTTTAGTAAAGAACGAATGCAAAAGAAAATGACGCTCGAATGTTGCTGGAGCGTGGGTTTCTGCGAAGTCGCGGAAATGGAAGGAAGAGGGCGAGCGTCCAGCGTGGGAGTTGAGGAAGAAGATTTCAAGGAGAGAAAGCTTTTGGTGGTGGTGGCGCTTGGAAAATATGGATAGAGGGGGAGAAATCAGCAGTCAACTGGTGGAGTTTCCTTTCAGGAAGTCACGGCTGAAAAACCATTTGGAGAAGACGGGTTTTAAATTGGAGCGAGTGGGCTTTGAAGGGTGTTGGGCTAAAAACAAAAGGTTAAGGGCCCATTAAAAATAAAAATCCATGTTTTAATTTAATTCAAATATATCTCAACTTCGTAATATCATAACTATTGCGTACAATGTCAAAATCAAGCAAAACAAGATCCGTTGGGATCGTATGGACGGACACTACACGATGGAACTGACTGGAAGTCCATCGGAGCTCGTTACAATTTATGGAAAAATAAATTGTCTAATCTGAATCAACGACAATTATCGTTATTAACGATGATAGTCCAATGTGAGTAAATCTCACTAACTCTGAACAGTTTATAATTTCATGTTGTATTTTTAGAACTATTAAATATTGGTTGATTGACTGTGTGTTGACTGTTTGATTGAACTGCTAGTCAGTTAGTTGAATTTCTATATTTGATTCTGTTTAACAGAATATATCATATGGAACTGAAAGTAATGTTATCTATTGATAGATCAAAATTTGGACCTAACACCCAAATTGTTCTGAATCTTATAGAATTTTAACTGAAGAATGAAGAAAAAGAAAATAACACACATAATTTATAGTGGTTCGGCGTTAACAAGCCTACGTCCACTTTATATGTTATTGATTATACTTTGAATGCGGGTACAATCAATGATTTCTCTCTAGCTCACTTTTACAATTGTGATTTCTCTCAGTAATCTAGTAATAAAACTGATAAGATATGGTAGTATGACAATAATGGCGGAATCAGTCCTCAATATTGCCAAAAGGATCCTCCAAAATGCCATGCTCCGGGCTATTTATAGTTGATTTTGTCAGGCGGATCGTGGTAACATGTGGCACGAATCCCGAGAACATCGGATCGCATCGCAGCCGATGAAGAAATAGTCAAATTAGTCGTTGTGGACAGGTGTCGCGATCCCCTCGAAAATCGGATCGAGCAAATGGGTAGAATCAGTCAAAATGACGGTTGGGGACACATGTCGTTGGACCCGTGCATCTCGGATCGCTGAAGACTAGCTCATGCTTGAACGGGTCAGAGGCTTCGCCGTGCATCAGGGGATCGGATCGGTCTATACTGGGCAGTAATGTATGTACGGATCGAATCGCATAGAGGTGTCGTTTCCCTGATGAAATGGGGGCGATCCGTTGAGGTGCGATCCGATGGTGCGATCCAATGAGGGGCGATCCGATGGGTGCGATCCGCTCCTTCATGCACTTAGGGAATGTAGTTTCATACTTTCTTCTTGTGAATGAACCTGGGTGGCTTGGTCAAAAAGCTAGCCAACATTTTGCCCCCTTGAAGTATGTTTTATCGATGATGGAACATGCTTCGAAGCTATAGAATCGTCTTTTCACAACGAAACGCAAATCAGTGAACAATTCCTTTTCTGGGATCTTTCAGAGTCTTCATAACTGGATCTGTCGGTCATTTATTGATTCGGATCGCGTGCTCGAGTTGCGGTCCGTTAGCAAGCCATTCGCCTCGTTCTTTGGTGAGCACTTGGGCCTCTTCACGGAACGGAACGAGATGGGCTTCTCTTCGAGATGTGGTGGGCTTTTGGTTCGCGGCCCGTCTATTTTCGCGGATCGAATAAGACAAAAAAGGGGAGACAAACGGTTACCTTTTGCCTATATAAGTCGACCCTCCTCTCCACTTTCTTCCTTCTTCTTTCTTTTGTATCGTATCGCCATCATCGTTGAGGAAAAAAACCTTATTTTCGATTTCCAAATTCTTGCTCGATTTCGAACTTTTAAAAAGGTAACTAGATGATTTCTCTTGAATTTCTACCGTGTTCGCACTAGTTTAGAGAGCATAGACAGCGGGATTTTATAAGGTTTGGTGAGAATAGACGTGAGTGTGCCTGGTGAGAAGGGGAGCGTTGAGGAAGAAGAAGGAAGAGATGACCAGGTCGATTCGTGGGCGAGGTCGGAGTTCGGAGCGGTGGCGAGACGAGGAGAGAGGGTACTGAACTGGAAAGTTGATTTGGGTAGCGGATCGGAGTGAGGAAATGGTGAAGTGGTGAATCGGATCATGGAGATGCTTGTGAGGATAGGACAAGAGCAAGCAGCGGATCGTGACGAGGTGGCGGGGACACGGATCGCTACGAGATGATAGCGATCCGATCCGAAATACTTCCTGGAGTTAGCACCTCTTTTGCTGGTCCAGGCTGGCCTCGCGAACCTGTGATCGCGCTACGATCCGATCCACACCCCACGATCCGAAAGGGTTTTCACGAACCGAAGAGTGAATGCTCGAAAAAACTTGTAGAATAAGCAATGCAATTTAATTCCAGTACACCAATGGACAATTAGGCTAGACCCTTAATGACGAACATTCTGGACTGACCAAATGCATAACTTAACAGCATAAAATGCCCAATATTTTGACGATCTCATCAGCCTTTACGCTTTTCTTTAATGCATGCACAAACACACACACCGGCACTTGCACACACGGGGGACGGGTAGTTTTAATCTCATTTTTCATGTTTTCTCGCCTAACAGTAATGTCGGATAATCAATCTTCTTCAAGATCCGTTACAGAAACGGAGTCCGAGGTTCCTGAGCAATACAACCCCGAGGTCCCTCCAATTAACCCAGGAGGTGAAGATTATGGATCTGAATACGAGGCAATGGAATCGGATCCGTTTGGAAGTACTTCATCTAGTGAAGAGTCTGAGATAGACAGGCGAGCTCCCGACGAGATTCCTGGCGCGCTCGGGATAGAGAAATTTTCTGATTCTTTAGCATCTAAACTCGATGATATAAAGCTTAAAAGAATCTGCCTGAGACATGGGATCCCTTGGGATGATGTGATGACACCCGGTAGCGAAGATAGACCCCACATAGCTCTGGAAGGGTATATGGCAGTCAGTCGAACCATGTGCTTGGTAGGAGCTATTCCTCCGTTTCCTCCAATCATCATCGAGACCTTAAAACGACTGGGTATCGCTCCGATGCCGCTTCATCCTAATGCCTACGCATCTCTACACACCCTATATATTGCATACGCGGAGATCCTACATACCGAACTCACATTTAGAGATTTGACATTCTTCTTTCTTTTCAAGCATCGCTCCTCGGCAACCCCAAATTTCTCTTTCTTTGAATCGGTGGCCAATAGGAAGGTTCTGTATGACGGATACAACAATATAGGGGATCCTAAGTCTGATTGGTTCTTTATAAAGAAACAGGCCGAATGCTCAAGAAGATGGCTTAAATCAAGTAAACTTTAATCTTTTGACTGAATATCTTGTTCAAGAAGCCGAAGCATTAACATTCTCCCCCCCTTTCTTTGTTTTAAACAGATCACGTCTTCCCGAAAACGGAGGGTCCGTTATACAATAATCGATTGTCTATTCTTCTACAAAGCAGATCCGACTTTCTAAGGATCAAGAAGTGCATCACTGACGAGAATCTTCATAAGCATCGTCTTATAGATATAAGATTTGGACTTGGCGCTGGAGGCAAACCTTATAGATACGTGCCCCCAGCGGAGGGAGAGGGAACATCGCAGGCAGTAGAAACAACTAAATTTCGCAAGAGTCCTTCCCCGATAGTCATCCAAGTCGATGAGGACCTGAACATATACAGAGGGGATGAGGCCCGCGGTGACAAGTCCAAGGAAATACCAGTTTCTACTCCAATCGAACCCGCTGCTCCCGATGATTTGACAGAAGAACAGTTATTCCACGAGCTGAGCAAAATTCCTCTGCCCGATGATGTATACACAGAGAGGGATTTTGAAGGGGAGCCATTCTTCCCTGCTTCTGAAGAGACCATCGCTCCAACTAGAGAACAAGAAACTAGTCAGATGAGCCTATCTTCAGGCCCGGGTCTGTTAGGGGGAATTATATGGGATGCACAAATCACACACACTGCCTGACCCCGCACTCTTACATCATCAGTATTCAAAGTTTTAATATGCTTTTTTCTCTTTTGCAGGAAAGATGTCCCGCAGGCGATCTTATTCTTATCGTTCTCTTCGTGAGGGCACACCCAGTCTTCATCCGGGTACTGAGCGCCCTCGCGGCCCTTCTCACAAGCCGACTTCCTTGCAACCCCGGTCTTCACCGAAATCGACATCTGCCAAGCTTCCCAGTTATCCGGTAGTTCCTACGGGGGGAAAGAAACTTCCTAAAGAGTTAACTCCTCCGAAAAGTGCACCCTCTCACAGCAGGTCGTCAAAAAGGCATCACGAGTCTAAGGATAAAGGCAAGGATCCAATCAAAGAGTCTGAAAAGGAGAGGAGTGACATCGTCCCTTCCAGCCAGCCAGAGTTGGCTGCCCCCGGGTCACGGGATTACATCCATGGTCCCGAGATTCAAGGTAGGCTGGAAAAGCTGCGGGAACAATTCCCAGACTTTTTCTTCGAGAGGATGACGTTTGTTCCAGCTTTGGAACCGATCCCTAAGAACTGGGATAATGAAGTTTTCGGGCACATCCGCCATGTAGCCAGACAGTATGAGATGATGAAGAAACATGCAGTTAATCTTTCAGAAGTCATACGAACGCTCGAAATGGAAGATCATAGATCTAAAGCGAAACTTGATAACAACGAAAGGGCTAGGGCAAAGATGGAGAAGGACCTAGAAGATGCTCAATCCCAACTTGCTTTAGCGCGGAGAGATACTGAAAATTGTAAGACCGAATTGGAGAATGCTAAGAAACGCTTTCATTCGGAACTTGACTCCAATAGCCAAGAGAAAATGGCCTTAAAGAAGGAGGTTGAAGATCTCAAAATGGCCAACATTGAGTTGAAAATAGCACAAGGCAATTTTGAAGCTGAGAGAGCTGCTTGGGAGGCAGAAAAAGCAAGTTTGAAAGAAAGTTTAGCTTTGGCTAAAGTGGAAAAGGTGATTTTGAATGATCAAGTCGCGGATGCGGAGAGACGGGCAGCTCTCGCCGAAAAGAATGTTGAAAGTGCCATCGAAATGGCTACTGCTTCTAACAACAAGCTCCTCAAGAGAGAGAAGGATATCGAGGGGTTTGAAGAGATGATTTTTGACTTCCTTGGCCAAGTCCTCAAAACCCGCAACATCTCGTGGATCCCGGATTACCACGTTACTTTAGCCAATTTATGGGATGCCATTGTTGAGGGTGAGAAGCAGAGATTGGGAGTCGAAGAAATTGATGAAGATGAGTTGATGAAGAGCATCTTGAGGGATAACGAGCCCGAGGACCTGGCAGAGGGTCGTCGTCTGATTCAAGCGGAGATGGAAAAGGAGAGGGCCCTGGCTAAGGGTAAAGGCAAAGCTGACGAAGGTTCTAGTTTAGCCGTGGAGCCCAAGACCTCCGTAGTTGAGGAATACCATCCTGATGATCCACTAATCCCTTTGGGCCTAACTCTTGTGGTTGTTGGAGCTCCCGCAGCTACCCAAGAAGGAGGATCTGCGGAAGGTATCTCCCTTTTTTCCCCACAATTTGTCAAAGCAATTGTGAATTGTCGTCGTCTAGTAGAACAACCAATTGAATTAGTAACGTGTGTTCCCCATAATACAGGTGGTGAGCCCGTCGACAAGGGTGTTGAAAAAGGAAAAGAGGCGGAGAAGGAGGCTGTCTCGCCATGCGCCGGTGTTGATATATCGATGCAGACCGAGGATACAACAGCAGAAAAAAGCGTCCTGGCACCTAGTCCTGATGTCCCCAAGGATGCTGAAACCATCGAGGCCTTGAAAGACATGGATGGGCGCCATGTAGAGGATGAGGAGGATATCATTGGCGCCAAAGAGACCGAAGATGATAACGACGAAACTTTGGCCAGCAGAAAAGCTAGGAAGGAAAAAGAGATGGCTTCGAAGAAGGTGGGACAAGAGCCTTTGGACATAGTCCCTATCGCAGAATTTGATCCCAAAACCGGGATGATTTTGAAAATCCAGCCCAAATCCATCAGCAGACAGCTTCATTTTGCGAATCCTGATGATTTCTCGGCTTCCCTTTCTGATAAAGGGAAGAGAAGGGAGGTGGATGAGGAATCTTCTGAAGAGTCGGATGTTCCTCTCATAGACAAAAGGAAGAGGAAGAAAGGGGATCAATCCGATGCCGACAAGGCGAAGCTGGAGAAACAGAAGCAGGAGAAGAGGTCAAAGCGTAAATAGGATATTGTCGCTGGTTTATATTTTGTCTTTAGGTTTTCCACTGGCCAGGAAGTGTAATTGTGAGACTGGCCCTCACTTTTGTTTTCTAGGTTATTCTTCACTTTGTAGGTTTGCAGTATATAAAGGAAAGTTTACCTCTTTTTACATCATTGTGTACCTATATTCAAATAAACTTTCCATGTTTAGTCATAGACCATCTAATTATAACTACAAATCAGTCAAACAACAGAAAGGAAAATTAAAAATTTTCGTGCTGCATTGCTGCATTAAAGTTCATGTGCATATGGCCCCCAATCAGTCGTTAATGTGGCGCTTAACTAGGGCTTATTAAAGATTGATTAGCATTATTCGCATGTTGCCCCCTATTTCTGAATATGGGAGACTTAGAAAATTTCATAAGATAACTGTTCTTGTGGTACTGAACTTCTGGGACCTTTCTAAGTGCTTACTCTGAGACGCTTTTATACTCTCTCTCTCTCTCTCTGGAGAGTTAGAGTTCGAGCTCAGCAATTCAACCGCTCCCCGATCCTTCAGCGGGGAGGGAGCTCTTTCTCAGCGCTCAATCGGAGACGCTTTTATACTCTCTCTCTCTCTCTCTCTCTAGAGAGTTAGAGTTCGAGCTCGGCAATTCAACCGCTCCCCGATCCTTCAGCGGGGAAGGAGCTCTTTCTCAGCGCTCAATCAGAGACGCTTTTATACTCTCTCTCTCTCTCTCTCTGGAGAGTTAGAGTTCGAGCTCAGCAATTCAATCGCTCCGCGATCCTTCAGCGGGGAAGGAGCTCTTTCTCAGCGCTCAATCGGAGACGCTTTTATACTCTCTCTCTCTCTCTGGAGAGTTAGAGTTCCGTCAAGGCGGTTCCGATCATGGTACACCGCCATAACTTATGGACATCGGCTTCATGTCCGTTATGCTCTCTCTCGGTCTCTGGAGAGTTAGAGCGCTATCAACGATATAATTTACTTTATTGCATTCTCAGAATTTTGACTTGTGATTACATTCCATTCTGATGGAAGGCATTTATGATTATATGCTTCTGGGATCGTTGCATTACTCACAGAAATTTCCATAAAACTAAAAAGGCAGATAAATAAAGGTGCAATAAAGGTAAATGACGCACAATATTTTTATAGTGGTTCGGTCGAATCATGACTTACGTCCACTTTATAATTTTTTTGCTTTGAGAAATCAGACTATTCTAGGCAAGTCGTGCCTTTTACATGGTTCTTAAACAAGCAAAAGAACAGATTTGAAATTTTTATGTTAAATATGGCCGTAAATGTTGGGCATTCCACACTCTTGGGATTTCCTTTCCATCTACGGTTGCCAGCTTGAAGTTTCCATTATCAAGCTTGCTCAGAATGGAGTACGGTCCTTCCCACTTCGCTCCCATATGAGTTGGGGGTGGAAAGACACGTTTCAGAACCAAGTCTCCGGGTTCCAAGGTTCGGGCTCGAACCTTTTTGTTGTAGTATCGAGCGACCTGTTGTTTGCATCTCAAGGCACGCAGGTCTGCTTCATCCCTCTTTTCTTCGATCATATCCAGGGACTCAAGGAGAAATTCATTATTGGTCATCGGATCATAATAAGTCACTCGGTGAGAAGGTACCTTTATCTCAACCGGGATGACCGCTTCCGTTCCAAAAGCGAGGGAGAAGGGGGTATGTCCTGTTGACGATTTATATGTTTGTCCTGTAGGCCCATAGTGCCAAAGGCAATTCATCAGCCGACATGGCTCTAGCCCGCTTCGGTCTTCTTTTCAGAATGGACTTAATCACTTTATTCGCCGCTTCGACTTGTCCGTTCGATTGTGGGTGCGCCACATAGGTGTACCGATTCTCAATGTGGTATTTTTGGCAGAAATTTCTGAATTCAGTGCTATCGAACTGAGTTCCGTTATCCGTTATCACAATCTTTGGAATCCCAAATCAACAGATGATGTTTCTAACGATAAAATTGATTACTTGTTTGGTTGTGATTGTAGTCAGTGGTTCAGCCTCGACCCACTTAGTGAAATAATCCACGGCCACAGTAGCGAACTTTGCTTCGCCCCTAGCTATGGGGAGACTTCCAATGATATAAATTCCCCACATAGTGAAAGGCCATGGGCTCGTCATTGTTTTTAACTGATTAGGAGGTGCTCTAGGTATTTTTGAAAATCTCTGGCACGCATCACACCGTCGTGCGTATTTTGCCGCATCCTTGTTTACGGTGGGCCAGAAATAACCATGCCGCAACACCATTTTTGCCAAAGTTTGCCCTCCAGTGTGATCGCCGCATTCGCCTTCGTGTACCTCCTGCAGCACACGCTTGATGTCATCGTGGGCTATACACCGGAGGAGGGGCATCGAAAATCCTTGTCTGTAAAGAACTCCGCCTTGCAGAACGTATCGGGCAACTTTACGAATTACTTTACGCCTCTCGCTCTTCTTGGTCGGAAGCGCTCCATTCATCAAGAAATTCTTTAGAGGGGTCATCCACGACTCCCTTTCTAGTTCCGTCTCTAGTATTAGATCGATTTCCATTTGATCTATACTAGGGGACCGAAGTACCTCAACGGGGGCTAGCCCGGTCTCTTCAGGATCGTCAGAACTAGCCATCTTTGCCAACTTATCCGCCTGCTGATTCTCTTACCGCGGAATGTGAGATATGCTGTAGTGATCAAAATCGTTCAGCAACTCCTTCACTTTCTTCAAGTATAAAATCAATTTTGCACTTTTAGCTTGGAATCTCCCAGTAACCTGGTTCAATACTAACTTGGAGTCGCAAAAGATGTTCAGCTTTGTGACCTCTAACTCCTTTGCGATCCTTAATCCGGCTATCAGGGCTTCATATTCGGAGTCGTTGTTAGTGGTGTGAAACTCCATCCAAATAGCATAGGATATCAATCGTTCCTCGGGAGTTTCAAGCACTATTCCAGCGCCGGATCTTTCGTCATTCCTAGCGCCATCAGTATTCAATCTCCAGGCATTGGGATCGAGAAGTAACTTTGAGGGATCAACTTTTTCGTTTGCTATATCCTCCTCCGGGACGGTAAACTCTGCTATGAAGTCGGCTATCACTTGCCCCCGAATTGACCGTCTGGGCTGAAAGTTCAGATCAAATTGACTTAACTCAATGTTCCATTTGAGTAATCTTCCAGACGCCTCTGGTCTCTGTAGGACTTGCTTAAGTGGATGATCGGTGTATACGGTAATGGGATGCGCCTGAAAATAATGTCGAAGCTTTCTAGAGGCGATCAGTAAACTATATGCCAATTTTTCTATCCTTGGATAATTATGCTCTGCTGCTGTCAATTTTTTACTCACGTAATACACGGGCCTTTGGACCTTATCTTCTTCTCTTACCAATGCCGAGCTGATCGCGTGGGATGCCACTGCTAAGTACACGAATAGGTCCTCGTGATCCATCGGCTTAGATAATATTGGAGGTTTCTCCAGGTGCCTCAGTAAGTTCTAAAATGCTTCTACGCAGTCGGGCGTCCATTTGAAGTGGCGCTTTCCCCGCTTTATTAATTCGAAGAATGGGATGCACTTGTCCGTAGCCCTGGAGATAAATCTGCTTAGTGCGGCTACTTTTCCTGCAAGGCTTTGCACATCCTTAATTTGCCTAGGCTCCTGAATGTCTCTGATTGCCGCGATCTGGTCTGGATTAATCTCAATCCCACGGGAACTGACGATGAACCCCAAGAATTTTCCGGAGGCGACACCGAATGAACATTTTGTTGGGTTGAGTTTCATTCCGTACTTTCGAAGAATGCCGAACATCTCTGCCAAGTCCGTAGTGTGATGGGAGGATTGCTTGGACTTAACCAACATGTCGTCGACGTATACTTCCATTGTTTTCCCAATCTGGTTATAGAACATTCTGTTGACTAAACGTTGATATGTAGCGCCTGCATTCTTCAAGCCAAAGGGCATCACTACATAGCAATATAATCCCAGATCCGTGATAAAACTAGTGTGTTCTTGATCTGGAACATGCATTGGAATCTGGTTATATCCTAAGTAAGCATCCATAAAAGAGAGAAGTTCATGACCCGCCGTTGAGTCCACCAACTGGTCGATCCGGGGTAACGGAAAACTGTCTTTTGGGAAGGCTTTGTTCAAATCCGAGAAATCGATACACGTTCGCCACTTCCCGTTGGCCTTCTTTACCAGGACTGGATTTGAAATCCAGTCTGGGTAGATTGAGTCTCTGATAAATCCATTATTCTTTAGCTTTCCAACTTCTTCTTTCAAGGCAGCGGACCTCTCTGGGCCCAGCATTCGCCTTTTTTGCTTTACCGGAGGATGTTTAGGGTTAATGCTTAATGATTGGCTCATGATTGATGGGGATATCCCACACATGTCTGCGTGGGTCCAAGCAAATACATCCAAGTTATTTTTTAAGAAATTCGTCAGTTCCTTAGCGAGATTCGGATTTAACTGGGATCCAATCTTAAGGACCTTCTCTGGGTCACTATCATCGATCATTACATCAACAATTGTCTCGTTGGGAGTCGCCATTCTGCCCCCAGGTTCTTGGTCCTCTCTGTGATCTATATCCTCGGGCAACTCTCTGGGCGACTCTCCTACGGTTATCCTCTTTAGTTGCTATAAGGTCTCCGCCCTTGTAGGGGGAGAAGCGCCCTTGATTTCTATGTCCCCTCCATTGCGAAGTAACTTTAGCTCGGCAACATAGCATGCTCGTGCGGCAACCTGATCTCCTCTGACAATACCAATGCCAGCTTCTGTGGGGAATTTCAATAATAAGCACCAGGGGGCTATACAGGCTTTAAACTTTGCGAGGGCCGGTCGGCCCAAGAAGGCATTGTAGGGTGATTCAACATCCAAAACCACGAAGGGAAGGATTCTCACTCTCTGGCGTTCTCCTTCCCCAAGCGTAACTGGTAACTCTACATAACCCATTGGAGCAGTGGATGCTCCGTTAAATCCACGGATCCATCCTTGACAGGGCTTCAAGTCTTTTATTTCGAGGTTCATCTGGTCGAATGTCCTTTTGAAAAGAATGTTGACGGAACTCCCGTTGTCCACTAAAACCTTATGAACAGTGGCTGGTCCAATAGGTACTGTGATTACAAACGGATCTTCAGTCGGAGCATGGACTCCAATGCTTTCTCGTTCGCGGAAAACGACATCGTCGGACATCATCTTTTGTTGCTTTACCGGGATATTGTCCTCGGGGTTGCTGCACTCCCCTACCTCGAGGTGTTGCTTGGCTGCATTGACATATTGATCCAATGCCTTGGAACTGTGGCCGGCGAGATAAAGCCCTCCGATTACGGTATTGATAACGATGTCCTTTCCCTTTTGCTGGGCAGTTGGCCTGGCAGCAAGTAGATTCTAGTTCTGATTTGGGGCCTGTACGGCTTTCCCCCTATCTCTGGGCGTTACTCTGTATTCATCTAATTTTCCTTCTCGAAGAAGTCTCTCAACTACATCTCTTAGGTGACGACATTCATTTGTCGAATGGCCATGAATCTGTTGAAAGAGACAAAACTTCCCCGTTTCACGTTCTTTCTCCGTCGAATCTCTGGGAGGTGGCCTCTTATTCTGGAGGACGTTGTACAAATCCATGAAGATATTTTCCAGAGTATCATTTATTGGCGTATAACTCTCAAAGGCCCTGGGACGAGTCCTTCTCTAGGAGTCATTCCCTCGGTTCCTCTTCCGGTTGTTGCCATTACTATTATTATCATTGTTCCCTGACTGACGACCACCCTGATTCCGATTTCCGACATTAACCTCGACCTTCCCCGAGCTGTCTCCTGTCTGCTTAATGGCGACATTGCTCTGGATTTCCTCCTTATCGGCCGTTTTTGCCTTTCGGTTAGCATATACTTCTTCCCGGCGTAAATGTACATTAGCTTTTTCGTAGAATAACTCTCTAGTATGGGGTGGCTTGCCTGCCAGGTATCTCCCAAATTCAGTGTCTTTATCTACTCCATCAATTAGAGCTGCGACAACGGTTGGCTCATGGGGATCTTTAACTTCAGTAGCGGCCAAGTTGAAACGGTCTAGGTACACCCTCAAACTTTCGCCTGGTCGCTGCTTGACAAGGAACAAGTCAATCACACTTTTTGCCTTTTGTGCATAGATGCGGAATTGTTCTACGAACTTTTCACTCAACTCCCTGAAGCTAGAAATCGATCTTGCTGGTAAGCGAGTAAACCATAAAAATTCTACATCCTCCAAGAATATGGGAAATGCTTTGCACTTGATAGCGTCAGAAGGTGCGGCAGCGGTCATTGACCAAGAATATCTCATCAGACACTGGACGGGATCAGACCTACCCGCGTATCAGTTCATTTGTGGCATGTTGAAACGCCTCGGGAAAGTCGCATCCAAAATATCATCAGTGAAAGGGGTGTGACTGCGGTCGATTCCCAAATCTTCATTCCGTTGTCCACGGCTATCCGCCAGAATTTGATGGATCATAGCTGCAACATTTGCACTGGTTAGCGGAGGTTCAGGGTCAGTGCTTCTTGCTCGGCGGGGTTCTCTAATCTCTCTTCCGGGAGCAGTCACAAAATCCGGGGCTCGGATTGGGCTTCGTTGCCCCCTGTTACCATGAGCATTTGCGCGGCGACGGGGCTGAGGTAGTCTGTTCTTTACAAGACTGTCCACACCTCGAGCTCTGGGAGTTGCGGCGTGATCATTCACATTATGGTTTGAGGGCCCTGCACCCAGTGCCTCTTCTTCTCGTGATGGCAGTGTCCCGAACCGAAGCTGCTCTATGTTTTCGGGTCTCTCATATGGTCGCCGTGGAGGTCTCGGCGATTCCTCTAACGAAGAAGAATATCCTGGAGTGAGCGGACGAGCTAGCGGCGTCCTTTGCCTTACGAGATCATTAAGCCTTCTATCCACAACGGTCAAATTTTATCGCAGAACGGAGCTTTCCTGCCTTTGGGCAGCCAATTCATCAAACAGTCTCTCCCACATTTCGGAAAAGCGAGAGAGATACCCCTCAGTAACGGGAGCAGCAGGGTCATATTGGTCATCATCACTTTCTCTTATGCGCAAAGAGCTTGAGCCAGGTCGAGCGGAGGGGCCAGGACGGTAGGTGCGAGCCATAGGCTCCTTTCCAGGTCGAGTTGTAGTCCGATCATCAATTCGGATCGCTGTGGATCGAGGATGGTGGCTCGCAGCCCCCCTGGGATCGGTTCGTGGTCACGGTATGCGGAGGATTGGAGGCGTTATCTCGGGATCGAGTAACAACCCCTTCAGCAGTCCGGATCGCCTCGTTCTCGTCGACTCGGAGCGTGGCATCTTCAGCGGATCGGTTCGCCCCCAGCGCTCCGCGATCCAAAGTTCCCTCATTGCCTAGCTCGTGCACATTTTCTTCGACTGCTTCATTCGCAGTTTCATTGGTTCGTGAAGCTCGTACTTCCATAGATCTCTTTCCAGCCATGATATCTGAGTCGCTGGAATTTTCAAAGAACTGAATAGTGAAGCTTTAGGACTGTTTTATCAGTGAAAGCACCAAACTGTTAGATCAAAATTTGGACCTAACACCCAAATTGTTCTGAATCTTATAGAATTTTAACTGAAGAATGAAGAAAAAGAAAATAACACACAGAATTTATAGTGGTTCGGCGTTAACAAGCCTACGTCCACTTTATATGTTGTTGATTATACTTTGAATGCGGGTACAATCAATGATTTCTCTCTAGCTCGCTTTTACAATTGTGATTTCTCTCAGTAATCTAGTAATAAAACTGATAAGAAATGGTAGTATGACAATAATGGCGGAATCAGTCCTCAATATTGCCAATAGGATCCTCCAAAATGCCAAGCTGCGAGCTATTTATAGCTGATTTTGTCAGGCGGATCGTGGTTACACGTGGCATGAATCCCGAGAACATCGGATCGCATCGCAGCCGATGAAGAAATAGTCAAATTAGCCGTTGTGGACAGGTGTCGCGATCCCCTCAAAAATCGGATCGAGCAAATGGGGAGAATCGGTCAAAATGACGGTTGGGGACACGTGTCGCTGGATCAGTGCATCTCGGATCGCTGAAGACTAGCTCGTGCTTGAACGGGTCAGAGGCTTCGCCGTGCATTAGGGGATCAGATCGGTCTATACTGGGCAGTAATGTATGTACGGATCGAATCGCATAGAGGTGTCGTTTCGCTGATGAAATGGGGGCGATCCGTTGAGGTGCGATCCGATGGTGCGATCCAATGAGGGGCGATCCGATGGGTGCGATCCGCTCCTTCATGCACTTAGAGAATGTAGTTTCATACTTTATTCTTGTGAATGAACCTGGGTGGCTTGGTCAAAAAGCTAGCCAACATCTATATTGTTTAACATCTGTGATGCAGGGAAACGGGTTGGAGGAATCCGACTGGATTCCTCAACAGTTATTTTACTATGATTTATATATTGTGATATATAATCTGACGTTGATTATGTGTGTTTGGACGACAGTTATCGTTGTTATATGGTGTGTTAAATACCATAAGAAATACCAGAATGTGATAAAGGGATTTTCAAAGTACAATTTGAAAATAATTTATTTATATAAAATCAATGGATTTTATATTATAAAAGGAAAAGGATTTTGAATAAAAGAAATATATTTGTAAATCAAATATAAAGGAAATATATTTGAGAAATCAAATATAAGGGAAATATATTTGTTAATCAAATATAAAGGAAATATATTTGAGAAATCAAATATAAGGGAAATATATTTGTTAATCAAATATAAAGGAAAATATTTGTCAATAAATTAGAAAGAGAAATATTTGTAAACCAAATCAAATAGAATAGAGATCAAAAGAGAATATTTGTAGAACATTCATAAATAGATTAAATGGGATTATTTATTTATTTAGGAAATAAATAAAAGTATAAAGGATTTATTTATTTAGAAAGATAAATAAGATTACAAGGAACATTTATTTAGAAAAATAAATAGGATTATAAAGGAGTATTTATCTAGGAAACAAATAGAGTTAAGTAAGTAGAGTTAATCAAATAAAGTCATTCGAATAAAGTAAATCAAAGGAGGAGTTAACCGACTATAGTTTATATTCGAAGGAGTTAATCGAATATAGTTAATATTCGAAGGAGTTAATCGAATATAGTTTATTCCAATAGAGTTAGAGGAGTTAATCGAATACAGTTTATTCAAATAGAGTTAGAGGAGTTATCAAATATAGTTTATTCGACAGGAGTTAAGTGAATAGAATAAATCAAATAGAATAAATCAAATATAGTAAATCAAATAGAGTTAAAGGAGTTAATCGAATAGAGTTAAGTGAAAAGAGTTAATCGAATGTAGCTATTCGAAAGAAAGGTTAAGTAAGGAAGTTAGTTAAAGAAATTTAAAGTGAACTTTGCCTATTTCAAGGTTAGAAATGTTGTTCAGTTAAGGTCTGAGAGGTAGTTATACCCTAACTTGATTGGTTTCATTTTTAATTAAGGAATGGTTAAGGTTCGGCAGTAAAGGATGGTTAAGTGAATTTAGTAATTAAAGGAAATGGTTTGAGTTGGCATAGCGATGTTTTATCTAAACATCTACTTAATCCAAACGTAGGAGTTTTGGAAATGTTTTCCAGTGTTAGTACCATATATTTTCTAAAACTTAGAAAATAAGAAAATGTTGAATATAGGGAAACAGGTAATGACAAATAAGAAAAGTAAATGATAAATTAATTAAAAGGATAAAAGTTGTTTGATGGTTGATCGATATAATTTCCATCTGGAAATAATATCGTTGTTTGCACACTTGTTTTTCTTTGATAGTTAACTCACAGACTATCGAAGTTTTGACCATTTTAACGTTGTTAATATGAAGAGACCGGTTGGGTTATTATCCAAAGAACCACTCTGTATTGGCATAAGCGTTGCGAATCATATATGCCAAAGTTAATTGAAGACGGAGTAAAGTGCAAGGGCTGTTGTATAAGTCTTAGATAACAGTGACTAAGATGGGTATACTGAATAGTGCCTTCGGTTTGTCCAGTCCCAGGACAACTTGTATGGAAGAAGGTTTGACAGAGTATATCCAATGGATCGCATAAGTTGATATCTTCAAATGTATATACGTTGGTGGCGGAGAAATTCGTCTCTCTTAGCTGTATACCTGTTGTATTTTTGAGGAAATCAATTTGTGATTTGGCGGGTATGATGATGTGACATTCTAAGTGAATGAAGATGTGGCATGTAAACCTGGATGACTTGTATGGATGGGTGTCTGACAGAGTATTTCCAGACGATCACGTACATTGATTTCTCCAACCGTACCAAGAGTGGAAGAGGAGAAGGAAACTTCTTTAGCTAACACATAATGTATTGTTGAGGACGTCAATCGGTGATTTGATGGATTTGATGATATGGCATTCAAAGTGAATCCGGTGTGATGATAAAGCGTAGCTTCTAGCCTCACATCCGGTAAATGACAGAAATCGGGCAGGTAGCATGGCTATGTAGGTCGCACCTATTAGGTTGTATAATCACCTGATCTAGAGTTTCATTTACTTCTAAAAATCTATTGTTTATGTTGTCCCATTCGGGAAACGGTTGCTGATCCCAACCGTTGGTGATATACATTCGATACACTCAAGCGAAATGAGTGGTCGGTCATGTGTGACCGGGTTGCAAGATGTTCTTGTTGAACCCAGTGTATTCCTCTCTAGAGGTACACTAGCAGAAGGTGGTTCCATACCTTGTCATAGTTGGAAAACCAAATATCCAATACATGCTTGTGATTTTGATTGTATACTATATATGTAGAACGTGAGATGAAAGCGTTTCTGCTAGATTGATATCTATTTGTACTTAGACATTATTATAATATCAGAATGATATTGCTTATCAAAGATGTTGGATTCTCATAAGGGAAAAACCCGTTCCGTATTCACGGCGTGGTCTTATGAGATATTATATACTGTTTTAAACTATTTTACTCACACCAGTCCCATGACTGACCTGGAGTTTACTTTGTTTTGTTTTCCCTAAACTCTTGGGTGCCTAAATTTGTACGGGCAGTCAAGTAGTCGGGGTTTACAGATATACTTGGAGAGCTTGGAGCAAGAGGTTTCAAGATTTTATAGCTATTGTTTTCCGCTATTGTTGTAAGTGCTATATTCTGATAAAGTACTATTGTATACATAACTGTTATATATTTCAAAGTTATGTTATATATTATATGTTATTCGTTTCGCTGTGAGATTCGTGTTACTCTGATGATGTAAGTTCTTCTTTTCTTCTTCTATTCTAAGTTTCTATCTTATCTATTCTCACCCTCTAATTTCTTTCACTAATTACTAGGATTTTTTGATGTTTTGGTTATCGACATCGAGTTTATGTCGATAACCAAAGTCGCCAAAAACCCGGGTCATTACATGGTATCTTTAATAATATTGTTCTTGAACCGAAGGTAGTTAAGAAAATTAGAAACTGACTGGAGATTAGTTAGGTTGAATGGTTTCCTGGGTATTGATCTGATGTTGGTTTCGGCCTTCAAGGTTAATACTTAGGGAATTGTTCTCTTACTAATTTAAGGTTAGATACTGATTGGATTTTGGGTTTGTTACGAATTGTGTTTTCAACGACATTTGTTCTTTAACCCGATTTACAGTGAAATAAGATTTGGAATTTATAAATCTTTTTATTAAGATTTAACGGGAATTTTCCAAAGTAAAGTTTTCCAATTTAATATATTTAATTGGAATTGCATTGAAATTGGTCTTCGAGTTTATCGTGAACGGTGTTTTAAATAACACTGGTTCTTTAACCCGATTAATAACAGAGTTAAGAAAATCAGAAACTAACCGGAGATTAGTTAAGTTGAATGGTTTTTTGGGTATTGATCTAATGTTGATTTCGGCATTCAGGGTTAATACTTAGGAGATTGGTCACTTGCTAATTTACGGTTAGAGGCTGATGGAATGGAATATGATTTGGGTTTCTCGTGAACTGTGTTTTAAATGACATTGATTCTTTAACCCAGTTAAAGACGGAATACAGTTTCAATTGAAATCCAAAGGGAAGATTAAAGAATAAATTTAAAGATTTTATCTTTGATAAAATTAATGGAAACCTTTCCCAAAGTATGTGAATATTTTAATAAAAGAATATTCAGAATTGGAATGAGGCGTATGTTGTGGTTTATAGAACTTGTTTATTATATACGCGAGTTATTCGAAAAGGCCGGGCTATACCCATTCTGAATAACTGATTCAACGATATGTCGACGATGAAGATGGTGGTTGAAGACCGGAGGTCTTCACATCGTTTGGATGATTACTAATGACTTGATTGGCCTTTACACCCAAGCTGAGGTAATAAGTGGTGATCATCCAGATGTACTTGGAGATCGACGGATATGCCAGGGCCTCTCCCCTGTATTGGACATGTGGGGGAGGAATAAGGTGCCTCCGGTTTCGTTCAGACCCAGAACGGACTTATAAATGGATTGTGTATCTGACATTGGATTTTATTCTATGCTGATTGATTCCTATTAAATATATATCTGTTTGGCGGCGGAAAATTTATTCTCTTGCTTAACTCCCTTCTCTGAGACGTACGAGCTTATAGGTTATATATCGATCGATATCAATCGCATGGCATGAATTGCCTGTGTGGTATGTTGAGATGCAGTGATCAAGGCTTTTGTTGAAAATCAGAGTCTTGTGGTTGATGATCAAAGCACGGCTTTGATACAGTGTAGCTTTGTGTATGTCGTTGATTCGCGAGCCTCACACCTCGGTATGAGTTAAAAACGGGATAAGGACCGCTGGGAGAACACGACGTTTCTTTCTTGTTATGGGTGGTGTCAGCGTTTTACTAGCCCTGACATTGTCGATTATTATACCTTTGTGGATGTTGGAATGCGAGGCGCCTCAGATATAGGTCCGATGGGACTAGGAAACGTGTGTTAAGGAATAACCAATCCTCAAACATAATAGAAGACCGGCCCAGTCGATTCCAAGGGCTACCTAGAGTGTGTAGTCCTGGGGTATTTGCTAGAGTGCCTCGAAACGGTGAGTAGCCTGCCCCTGGCCTCGACTCATGATGGAAATCCAATTTCAAATACGTGGTATTTCGGTTTTATTTGTAGAGCCTAGCATGGCGACATAGTAGGATGGGCACTATGCTGTCTATGATTGATACATTTATATTTGTAGTTATTTTCATACACTTTACACTATAATAGTATCAAATGATTTATTTTAAACGTATCAAGCATTATTTGGCTATTATAAGGTAAAAATCTATCCTCCGACTTGCGTTGCATTATGTGTTGGGACTTGAGTCTTATAATAGCTCCATTTTTCCAAAAAGCATTGTGTTGTTTATTCTATGCACTTGTATTCTTGGAAGAATACCCGCTCTGTGTTATATGGCGTGGTACCTTGAATTACTCACTTTTAAAGCAAAGTTTTAAATAACTATTTTTGTTCTCATACCAGTCACATGACTGACCTGGAGTTTATTGTTTTAACGTAAACTCTGGGTGCCCCTATTTTCCACATGGGCAGCTAGTAGTTCGGTTTTGCAGATTTATATTCACAGGATCCTGGTTTACAGCTGGAACAGTATTCGGAAAGCTCTATATCCGTATATCTCCTTCAGTTGTGTTTTGTATTATTTTTCTACTGCTATGTAATGTAATTTAAATCTCTGATATTTCTCTGATGTATAATATTTATTCATACTCTGTATATTCTTGTATTCTGATGGAATTGTTGTAATAAGCAATGAAACGTTCTTCTGTTTGTGTTCTGATTAGTCATGTTCTCAATTTAGTCCGTTCTTTCCTTCACGGGGAAGTTCGGGTCGTCTCACATTCACTGTTTTAATATTCTCCATCCCTTTCTCCTCTTTTTGACTAACCTTCGTTAATCCAGAACTTCTCTTCCTTTTCAGTATTTGAAATCCTCATTTCTTTTCATATATTAATACAAGAATAATCAAATCCCTTCAATTTAAAACACTTTTAAAACCGTATCTCTCATCTCCGTCATTAATCCCTAACCGTAAACTAGTAAGAGAATAATTTCCTCAGTATCAACCCCGAAGGCCGAAACCAACATCAGATCGACACTCAGAATATTATTCAACTCACTAATCCCTAACCAGTTTCTAATTCATTTAACTACATTTTTTTTATTTCTAACCAATAAAAATGTTCCAGTTATTCATTATCACTCTCAAACGAGATATTTATCTCGAATTTATCGTAATTCCAAATATTTTAGTTAAAAAAATATGATTTACAAAACCATTATCGAATGAATATTCTATTCTTTATATCCACCTTTATAGCTTTATTATAACTTATCTTAGTTTATTTTGATGACTTCATTCCATAAAAATATTCGTATAAAAATACCTTTTGGCAATCCTTTATTATTTCACATGCATTATCTAAAATCCAATAATCTATATTTTATTATTCAAATTAGTTTGACTTGAATTCAATTAGAATTTATAATTTAAAAGCAACCCTTCCTTCTACTGACCCTCATTTGCAAAATATTTGTCTTTCCCCGTATTTGTCTTAAGTGTTGATAATATTTCTTTAATACCAGTTCATATTGAATTCATGCTTGCAATTTCAAGTCTCATTCTATTTATAACTTTTATTGAGTTATAAAATCTTCCTTATATTTCCCTTGTAAATTGGAAAATTTTAATCTATTTCAAATGCTAGTTTCAAACCACATTTTGCTTTCCGAATCCACGCTCAAATTGTACTTTCTCAAAATACTTTCAACATATGATTTTCACTTTTGTAAATGTCACTTATAAAAATCGAGTTCTCACCTTATTTGTTAAAACAACATTTACTTTTCAATTCTATTTACTTTGGTTTCTAAATAAACATTTCTATTTGGAAATAAATATTTTCTTTTAAGTTCTTTTCATATTTCAATTCTATTTTGAAATCCATATTTTCCAAATTCTCAAATGGTAATCGTTCATTCCTTTATAAACATTGTTTATAAAATCACCTCATTAACACATTCGTTTAAACAAATCTTTTCCTTCAAACCGTATTTATAATTTGGATTTCAAATGGACATTTCTATTTAAAAAAGTTATTTGCCCCTGGGACAAATTTCACTTTTATTTTAAAATAATTGTTTATTTTACGATTCCCATTTCTTTTCCAATTTCATACACACTTCACATTTTTCTGAAATTTCCAAAATAATAATTCCACTTCTCATAATGTCATCCATAAAATCATTTCTTCATGATATTTATTTAAACAAATATTTGCTTTTAAATCCTATTTAATTTGGATTCTAACTAACCATTTTCATTTGGAATAAATATTTAAAAATTCTTTTGTATTCCAATTTCTATTGTGAAATCCATATATTATTATTTAGGATATTTAAAATATCCCAAATCAACAATCAATGTTATTAACGCATCCAAACATATCATAAGCTATCACAGGTTATAAAACACATCATATATCAGTATATATGAAAAAATCGAATAATCTAAATGTGAGGATTCCAATTGGAACCCTCCAACCTATTTTTCCTGCATCCACAGATGTTAGTCAACAATAATAATACCCATCCTGCTTGGAGGCAGGAAATCACGGTATAAAAGGTCATCCACTATATATATTGTGGGGCGCATAGGGAAATCATCCGCTAATGGTACCGCGGGCATCTGCTAATGGTACTGCGGGAATTATCCAACCACCAGTCACCAATATTATTATTATATAATATTATCACTTTATAGCAATAAATCTACCAACAAATAAGCAATAAAATAAATTTTGAACTATTAAAAATAGTTCCCAATAATTACTGAGTGAGTTTAACTCACCTCGGTTTTCCTTGATGAATATCTGTAAATTTCCAAATTGTCGTGTCTACGAATCGACTTGAATCATGTTGAATTAAGTATCCACCTACGATTATTTATTTATCAATTTACATTAACTTATCAAAAAAATAATTTAATTACCCTATGTATTTAAAGAAAAATATACCTTATTGCTAATCCAAACACATCCTCGGACAGCTCCAAGAATGCAAACAGCCCATATACACTTCACTCATCCATTTCTGGTATTTCAATTGAAAAACTCACTATCATCCTCTATCTCCTTCTATTACCTACCCTACGGACAAAACTGCTTCACTACTAAATCTACTTAGTTCATCACAGTGCAACCACTACCAAGCATCTTCTCCAAAATCTACTTAGTTCGTCACAGATAGCTTTTAGGCATAGACATTAAGGAGTATGGGTTTGCAGTGTACTGGTTTTGAAGCTTCATAGAGAAGGAAGTAAGAAGATTTGAAAGTGAAAAGAAAAGACGATTGAAATATGCAGATAGCATGTGGTAGTGAAAAAGAAAGTCGTCCCCTATACATAGATTTTTATATTTATAATTAAATTAAATTTTAATTTATTTACTTTAATAGGTGTACCTTAAATTAAAATATCCATCACTATCGAACCCTTATTTAAACACAACGAACCGCATTTCCAGGGTTCTACCACCCTCCTGAACATACTGGAACAGTCTCCACGGTCTAATTTGACAATAGACAAAAGATATTAAAATTAAATTTATGATTTAACATTAAATTCGATTAATATTTATATTGACTCAAATATGAACAATCGACTGAAAATAAATTCTCATTATCATCTATATTTTTAAACTGAATTTATACAACTTTCAGAATAAACTAATATAAAATTAAATCTTGATATTATATTCTCCAGTTAAACCAATATTAAATTGATTTAAAATCGATTTATTTTGTTAAATAAATCATTACAGTTTATAAGTGATTTCACAACAACTATTTCAAAATTTGATTTGGTTATAACTCTCAATATAAAACATGAAATCTTGATTTTTCTCCTTCATTGCAAAATTATAGTTCAACTGATTCAAATATTTCTTGTTGCAGCGAATTCTGACTTATAATGAATTCTGTACACTCAACTAAAGTTCAAAACTGAATATTACGAACTACAGGATGATTTCAAGCTCGTTTATATTATATATATATTTATACGTTCCATACTCGTTTAATTAATATAAATTTTCATTTATATTACCAAAACCAATATTTAAACTAATTTAAATATTCAAGTAAAAATCGATAAAAATTCGGGACATTACACAACTTAGGATTGAAAATGTCGGGTGTGTATGACTTATGCAGGATCTATAATATGGTTATGCGGAATATGATAACAATATATATATATATATCACAGATAACTTTAAATGCAGTAAAGTAAAGTAAAGTAGAGTAACGACACCAGGATTTTTATACTGGTTCGGACCTCCAGTCCTACGTCCAGTCCCGAAGCTCCTCTTCGGTTTTTCACTAAACAACACCCTCGCTTCACCCGGAGGAACAGGTTCACAACTACTTGATTTACGGGCTACAAGTTTACCCACTTGATTTCACGGGCTACAAGCTTACCCACTTGATTTACGGGCCACAAGCTTACCCACTTGATTTCACGGGCTACAAGCTTACCCACACAGGACAATTACAAGAGTTTGACTTCTGACTGTGTTCTTCTTTCAACACTGATTAGCCAACGATTGAGTACACCCTTCCTATAATCTTATCCTCAAATGAAATTTGATGTTTAGAAAGATTAGGAAGTATAATATCGAATTGAATCACAAGTGTATGAAATATGCTTGGAGATTCAACCGATAAAATGAATGCTTTTTGAGTGCTTTTTGAACGAGAAGAATATTGCAAGATAGATCAGAAAAAATAGAGAGAAATTTCGGTAATTTGGATGATTGTAAAATCATGTATTTATAGAGATCGAGAGGTTGCAAATGTTGGTGAAAAGATGCATCTAAAAGGAGTGATTATTCATGAAGAAAAATGGATGCAACTCTTGAAGAAAGAAGATGACTTTTCAATATAACGGTCAAAATTCAAAAACCTGTTGACCTATAGAATTTTATAGGTCGACATGTTTTTAGCCGTTGGAATTCAAAAACCTGTTGACCTATAAAATTTTATAGGTCGACCTATTTTTGACCGTTACAATTTAAAAACCTGTTGACCTATAAAAAATTGTAGGTCGACATGTTTTCGGTCATATGCATAAAAAATGTCTTCATGAGTAGTATTTTCAAACAATTAGAAGTATGATTATTTGAGGATAGATTTTAACATTTTATAACTCTAAATAATCGACTTCTAACCTATGAAGTCATCTTGTCTTCTTTTTGTCGATGTAGAAGCTTCTTCTTGTCATAAATCAAAATAACCATCGACGCTTCGACTCAACATTCTCCCCCTTTTTGATTGATGACAACTTGGCATAATAAAGGTATTGTTCCTTGTATATTGCTCCCCCTGTATATATGCTCCCCTTGAATTATACAATGTGTTGCTCCCCCTGTATATATGCTCCCCTTGAATTATACAATCTGCATAGCACTTGTTAGTAACATTTTCTCCCCCTTTGTCATCGACAAAAAGGGTTTTCATAATAATGTATAAGAGAACAATAATTCACAGAGATATCATACTACTAAAAATCCATAGAATATTGTACGAGTTACAAGTCAAACAAAACGTGCACAAGAAGATAGTATAGTTAATACAAAACAAATGACATAGAAGTGCATAGATCAAAGCGTAAGAAATGATGCGTAGAGACTATTGTGGTGATTGTGGAGGCCAATCAGAATCACTATCTTCTCCTTCGTCCTTGTCACCTTCCTCCTCTCGTTCCTCATCATCACTATTACTATCATTGTCATGAGTTCCCTCCTCAATGTGTGACATTCCACGACCTAGCATGTGTTGAGTACTTGCTCCCGAACTCGTACCTTCTTCAGAAGAAGACCATGTGAATGTAGGCGGCATCGGACGTTTACCTGGGTCTTGAGTAAGTGGTGCGGAGGTCGAAGCACAAGAGATGGCTTCCCAAATCGTCCCAAAGAAGGATTTCAATTTATTGAACCGCTTATCAAGTTTAGAATCTAAGCGGTCGATTTTATTATCGGTTCTTTTAAGCCTAGCTTCAAGTAAGAACTGATTTCAGGCGATTTGCTCAAGTGTATCCTTAGTAGAAGAAGTGGGAGGCGGAATCACAACATCTTCAGGCCTATGAGTAGGAACTTGAGAAGTGGAAGTTTGTGGAGGTGGAGGTGGTCCTTGTTCGACATATTGTTCAAAGGGAATAATATTCAAATATGGAATTGGAAGCTTCATCCTCTTTTTAGAAGCTTTATCAATACATTTTGGTATTGATATTCTTGATGGAGGAGATCTTACGCCACATTCCATGAGGCAACGCATAATATACTCGTTATAAAACAAGTGAGGTCTTGAGCGTTTATTAACCATCAAAATCTCGTCAAATATCATCGCAACCCAATTCACTCTGATATTTGCATAAATGGCATATAGTGCCTTAAAGTTTTCTTTGTATACCGCATCAAAATTTCCGGTTCTAGGAAGAAGAGAATGGGTGGTACAAAGGTGTAGAACTCTAGCGGATGGTCTTAGATTTATACCTTTAGTACTTGACTTATGGTCTTCTATAAAAAGGTGACTATATTTATCACGAATATGAATAGGGCAGAATTCACTAGTAAATTGAATTCCATCATTGTGGGTTCGAAGAATTTCTGCCATTCGATCTTTGGAGAGAAAGATGTGTTGGCCACACACCACTGACCATAAGCAATCATGAGAATTTTGAGGCTTAAATTTGTCTAAATTGAGATTAGCATAGAATAATTTTATTAAAATATGGCTTATCTCAACATGATTATCTTCAAAATTTAGAAGTGACTCTATACCCGCTCTGTTTGATAGATTTCTAACTTCGTAGAGGACGAAATCAGAGAATTTGAGAAAGGATCCGTGGTGAATTGTATAGTCTTTCATCTTGTTCCATCTCTTCACCGCAAGAGGATACATTAGCCATTGTTTGATTTGAGTATCAATAGGTTGAATAGGAGTTTGAGAAGATGATGTTTTGGACTTCTTTTGCTTTGGGGCCATTGATTCCTTTTGGAAGATTTTTTAGAGAATTTTTGAAGAAGGGTTTTTAACAAGAAGGATAATGAGAAAAAAATGACCTTTGGTGAAGGGATATAAGATTTAAAAAAGGAAAGGACGTGTTGTTTTGTAAAAAAAAAAAAAAATCAGTGAAACCGGTCGATAGATAATCCTAGACCGGTCGACCGTGAAATGTTCTGGAAAAAAACAAACAAAATTTTCTTAAGGCCGGTCGACAGGTGATATAGAGGCGGTCGACCGTTAAAAGTTCTGGAAATATTGGCCATATAAATTATAAACGACCGGTCGACAGGGTAGAAAGTAGGCGGTCGACAGGAATAAGCTCTGGATGAAAATGTTTAAGATTTTGACTTGATCGGTCGACAGGTGTTTTTGTAGCGGTCGACCGGTAATAGTTCTGGTTGAAAATGAATTTTAAGTTGAACTATGGCGGTCGACAGGGCTTTATAGACCGGTCGACAGTTGATGGATTCTTTTAATTTTCTGGGAAGATAATAAATATAAAACAAACTTTATTCAACAAAAATTCAAAAGAACAAATATTTGAAAAAACAAATTTATTTTCAATGAGAAGTTTAAACGATATAAATTATCTCTTTGGCTCCCATGAATTCTTTGGTTCCCAAGGGTTGAACCTTCCACTAGCTCCTTCATTGTTTTGATAATTTCTATCCCATGAGTTCGGAGTTCGTGAAGACGATGGTATTGGCATTGGCTCATGTACATTATGCCTGTCAGAGCTGCAGAAGAGAGTAGCTAATCGTTCGAGGTAAGTCAAACGAGAAGTCGTCAGTTTCTGCTCGTAAAACATTTGTTGTTGATAGTAGTGTATCTCGTCTATCTTTTCTTTAGTTCGGGGAGAACAAAACAACACCTTCTTGCTTCTCTTAGGAGTAGGCGTAGTTCCCGGAGTACGAGAAGGTGGATGATAACCAGGTGGATGCTCTGGTGTTTTTGGGGAGTTATATTCAGTTGGTTCGGAACTTGTAATCGAAATGTGTGAATTTTCAGCACATTTTTCACAAATATGAGCCATATTTTCAGAAATATGAATGAATTAAATTGAGGTAATGTTTTCAGAAAGCACTCAAAATATGATATATATAGAGAAATATTTCTATTTATAGGATATGAATTGTTGGTTTCATATTCATTTTACCGTAGAAATTTTCTCTACTATGTATAGTTAAAATATTTAAAATGTTAGTTTCTGTAGATGAACTCTTTTAAGTTATATATATATATATATCCTTTAATTTTCGAGTTCACTTTTAGATACTAAACCTAGCTCTCTACGCAACTTAATGAAACATGATTCTTGTAGAGGCTTTGTAAAAATATCTGCTAGTTGATTTTCCGTGTTAACACATTCAAGAGTTATATTTCCCTTTTCAATGTTATCTCGTAGAAAATGATGACGAATGTCAATGTGCTTAGTCCGAGAGTGATTAACTGGGTTTTTGGACAAATTTATCGCACTAGTGTTATCGCAATATATAATAGAATTCGATAGATTTATACCGAAGTCTTTAAGTGTTTGTTGCATATATATAACCTGTGTGCATGCCAAAGCTGCTGAAATATACTCTGCTTTGCATGTCGATAGTGAAACACAGTTTTGTTTCTTACTAAACCAAGAGACAAGTGATTTTCCGATGAAATGACACGTACCACTTGTACTCTTTCTATCCGTTCGTGATCCTCCGAAATCAGCATCACTATAGGATACTAATTCGAATGCACATTCCTTAGGATAGAAAAGACCGAAATCTTTGGTGTTATTAAGATATCGAATAATTCGTTTCACTGCTCGCAAATGCGATTCCTTGGGATTAGCTTGAAAACGTGCACACAAACAAACACTCATTATAATGTCAGGACGACTAGCTGTTAAATATAGGAGAGAACCTATCATACTACGATACGTCTTTTGGTCTACACTCTTTCCACTTTCATCTTTTTCAAGATGACTAGTGGTACTCATTGGAGTCAGTTTTCCAGAAGTATTTTCAAATCCAAATCTTTTAATAAGATTTTCACAATATTTTTCTTGATTTATAAAAATACCATTCGGAAATTGTTTAATTTGAAGACCAAGAAAGTATGATAACTCTCCCATGTGTGACATTTCAAATTCTTTGGTCATGACATCTGCAAATTCTCTACAGAGTCTTTCGTTTGTTGAACCAAAGATTATGTCATCCACATATATCTGAACAATAAGTATATCTTTGTGTGATTGTTTAATAAATAATGTTTGATCAACCTTTCCGATTTGAAACCCAGATTTGATAAGATGACTTCGTAGTCGTTCATACCAGGCACGTGGTGCTTGTTTTAAACCGTACAAAGCCTTTTTGAGCTTGAAAACATGATCTGGATATTTTTCATGTTTAAATAATGGTGGTTGTTCAACATATACTTTTTCTTTTATAAACCCATTTAGGAATGCACTCTTGACATCCATTTGATATAATTTAAAATTATGGTGACAAGCAAAAGATAAAAGTATTCGAATTGCTTATAGTCTAGCAACAGGTGCAAAAGTTTCTTCATAATCGATACCCTCTTCTTGATTATATCCTTGTGCTACTAATCGTGCTTTGTTACGAGTTATGTTTCCTTGTTCATCAGCCTTGTTTTTGTAAACCCATTTAGTTCCAATAACTGATTGATCGGTTGGCCTTGGAACAAGTTCCCATACATCATTGCGTTCGAACTGATTTAGTTCTTCTTGCATAGCAATGATCCAATATTCATCAGTAGCAGCTTCTTTAGGATTCTTAGGTTCGATATTTGAAATAAATGCAACATGTCCCATTTGGTTAAGTTGACTTCTAGTTCTTATTTGAGACGATATTTCTCCAATTATATTTTGAACTGGATGATCTCTTAAAATTCTTGTTGGAGAACGTATTCTTGGTGGAGATCTTGGCTCTTCTTGTTGAATATTGTTATCAATTATTTCTGAGTCAGAATCTATATTTGTGACACTATTATTTTCTGAGATAATATTTTCGTCCTCATCATCAAAAGTATTTTGATGTTTATAATATTCATCGAATGATATATGAAGTGATTCTTCAATATTTTTAGTTCTTTTATTATATACACGATATGCCTTGCTTCGATCCGAATAACCAACAAATATTCCTTCATCAGCTTTTGAATCAAATTTACTAAGGTGATCTTTCGTGTTTAGAATAAAGCATTTTGAACCAAAAACTTTGAAGTATGAGATATTCGGTTTTCTTTGATTAAATAGCTCATATGATGTATTTTTAGTCAGAGGTCGAATAGACACACGATTCAAAACATAACAAGCAGTTGCAACAGCTTCTGCCCAGAAATGTTTTGGTAAAGTGCTTCCATTTAATAATGTTCTTGCACATTCTTGTAATGTTCGATTTTTCCGTTCTACAACTCCATTTTGTTGTGGAGTTCTAGGAAACGAAAAATTATGATTGATACCTTTTGTTGTACAAAAATGTTCAAAATCATTATTTTCGAATTCTCCGCCATGATCACTTCTTATATTCTTGACTTTAAGTCCCTTCGATTTCTGAATACATTTGACGAAAGATTTGAATTTTTCAAAAGTCTCACTTTTACTTTTCAAGAAAATAGTCCAAGTGAATCGAGAGTAGTCATCAACAATTACAAACACATATCTACTATGATTTATGGATTGTATTTGAGTGGGTCCAAATAAATCCAAATGTAATAGTTCAAGTGGTTGTAATGTTGAGATAACCTTCTTAGATTTAAACGATGACTTAGTTAATTTTCCGATTTGGCATGCGTCACAAAGATTGTCAACTTTGAAACTAAGTTTCGGTAGACCTTTGACTAGATTATTTTTAGCTAGCTTGTCAATAGTTTTAAAGTTTATATGACAAAAACGTTTGTGCCATATCCATGGATCATTATCATTAGCGATAAGACACATATCTGAATTATGATTAATATTCATATTCAGAATATATATGTTTCTGTCTCTATATCCTTCAAAAACTAACTTTTGATCTTTGTCCAGTATACTACATTTATTGTTTGAGAAAGAAATCGTAAACCCTTTGTCACATAATTGGCTTATACTAAGTAAGTTATGTTTTAGATTTTTAACTAGCATGATATTTGTAATAAGAGGTAAATTAGATGTACCGTAATTGCTCGCATCACCTTTTCCGATGATAAAGCCTATTGAATTATCTCCAAATGTGACTGAGCCTCCATCAAAATATGTAATATTCATCAATATGCTCTTGTCTCCAGTCATATGCTTTGAGCAACCACTGTCCAAAATCCATTTTCCTCTTTTCTTTAGTGGGACCTGCAAAAATAATATTAAGTTCATGGTACCCACTTTTTATAGGGTCCTAAGAGTTAGGTCTTAGGAGTCCAAACCCATACGGGTCCGGTATCCCCTTTATACAAATAATTTGAATTATGATGTACAGTACTTAAAAAAATTTGAATGTACTTGTTCCTAATCAAACTATTATTTGTTTTAGGAACCCATACTTTTATAGATTCGACATTCTTCTTTTGAAGTTTCACAATCGGTTTAGGTTTGGAATATAATAAACTAAGATTTTTCTTAGCTTCAGTTTCTTGTACTACTTTATTTTTCCTTTTTCTTTTACCAAGATTTTTCTTGATAACTTGTTTCTTATATCCCAATCCTTGCTTATTTGAAGTTGATTGTGAATTCTCAATAAGTTTTGTCAAATTTTCTCGACCTTTGTTAAAATTAGAAACATTTTTTGTAATGTCATCTAATTTTGATTGTAGACTAGCTTTTTCAAGGTCTAGAATCTTGACTTTTGTTTTAAGCTCATGATTTTCAGTAATAAGAACATCATTCTTCTCTTTTTGAACTTCAATTTCTTGAGTCAAAAGAGATAGTTGAGAATTAGAATTAGAAAACGATTCTTGAGCCTTTTCAAGTTCTTCTTCTAATATTTTCTTCTCATCTTTTAACATATCTCGTTCTAATTCGGATCTATTCAACATTGTCTTGACTTCTTTTAACTGATATTTTTATCTTTAAGTTTAATCATTACTTTATCATAAATATCAAGCATATCCTCAAGAGTAGGAATTCGTACCTCATCCTCTGTTGTCATAAAACATACATTTGCTTGTTCAGTGTCTGAGTCACTTTCGCTATCAGATGAAGATGAGTCTGAATCATCCCAGGTTACTGAGAAAGCTCTCTTCTTTGATTTGTCCTTCTTGAATTTTTCGGAATTCTTCTTTTTATCCGGACAATCTTTATGCACATGTCCCTTTTTGTGACAATTGAAACATTCCATATTTGAAGATGATGGTTTATTTGATCCAAACTTCCTTTTGTCGTATCGACTAGCTTTTCTTTGCTTCAAAAACTTCTTAAAGCCTTTTGCAATAAGTGCTAAGTCTTCATCTTCAGAATCTGAAATGTCTTCATCTTTTTCGGCATGAAAAGCAACATTTTTCTTTTCTTCTTTTTGTTCTCTTCTAGCCTGTAAATTTGCTTCATAGGACATTAGATTTCCTATCAACTCATCTGGCTTCATGGTAGAAAGATCATTAGCTTCTTCTATAGCTAATACTTTTCCTTCCCATTCATTAGTCAGTGAGTGTAGGATTGTTGAAACTACATCAAAGTCAGAATATTTTTGTCCTAACCCAATAAGAGCATGATGAATAGTTTGAAACCTTGAATACATCTCATTGACTGTTTCATTTGGCTTCATTTTGAAATTTTGGAATTGACTTTTCAACAAAGCTATTTTTGCTTGTTTAACCTTGTTAGTACCTTCATGAGTTGTTTTTAGCGTTTGCCAAATTTGATAAGCAGTGGTACAGATACTAACACGGTTATACTCATTTTGGTCTAATGCACAAAACAACATATTTATTGCTTTTGCATTTACTGCTGCTGCTGTTTTCTCAGCAGAAGTCCATTCTGCATACTCAGTAGTTGGATTAACTATTTCTTTCTGAGTAGCATTCCAAGCATCATAACTTGTTGATTGCATATAGAAAGCCATACGTGTTGCCCAATAACTATAGTTTAGGCCATTAAAGAAAGGAGGTCTTTGTGTTGATTGACCTTCAGTGTAAGTGTTAGTGCTGGTACTTGTATTATTTGCCATATTACTAGAATATATCAAATAACGTTGTTACAGTTATATGATGACCTTGCTCTGATACCAAATGAAAATGTCGGGTGTGTACGACTTATGCAGGATCTATAATATGGTTATGCGGAATATGATAACAATATATATATATATCACAGATAACTTTAAATGCAGTAAAGTAAAGTAAAGTAGAGTAACGACACCAGGATTTTTATACTGGTTCGGACCTCCAGTCCTACGTCCAGTCCCGAAGCTCCTCTTCGGTTTTTCACTAAACAACACCCTCGCTTCACCCGGAGGAACAGGTTCACAACTACTTGATTTACGGGCTACAAGTTTACCCACTTGATTTCACGGGCTACAAGCTTACCCACTTGATTTACGGGCCACAAGCTTACCCACTTGATTTCACGGGCTACAAGCTTACCCACACAGGACAATTACAAGAGTTTGACTTCTGACTGTGTTCTTCTTTCAACACTGATTAGCCAACGATTGAGTACACCCTTCCTATAATCTTATCCTCAAATGAAAGTTGATGTTTAGAAAGATTAGGAAGTATAATATCAAATTGAATCACAAGTGTATGAAATATGCTTGGAGATTCAACCGATAAAATGAATGCTTTTTGAGTGCTTTTTGAACGAGAAGAATATTGCAAGATAGATCAGAAAAAATAGAGAGAAATTTCGGTAATTTGGATGATTGTAAAATCATGTATTTATAGAGATCGAGAGGTTGCAAATGTTGGTGAAAAGATGCATCTAAAAGGAGTGATTATTCATGAAGAAAAATGGATGCAACTCTTGAAGAAAGAAGATGACTTTTCAATATAACGGTCAAAATTCAAAAACCTGTTGACCTATAGAATTTTATAGGTCGACATGTTTTTAGCCGTTGGAATTCAAAAACCTGTTGACCTATAAAATTTTATAGGTCGACCTATTTTTGACCGTTACAATTTAAAAACCTGTTGACCTATAAAAAATTGTAGGTCGACATGTTTTCGGTCATATGCATAAAAAATGTCTTCATGAGTAGTATTTTCAAACAATTAGAAGTATGATTATTTGAGGATAGATTTTAACATTTTATAACTCTAAATAATCGACTTCTAACCTATGAAGTCATCTGTCTTCTTTTTGTCGATGTAGAAGCTTCTTCTTGTCATAAATCAAAATAACCATCGACGCTTCGACTCAACAAGGATCTTTTAACCCACCTATAAATAAACCTCCAAACCCTTTCACCTTCTGCCCTCATTATTCAAAACACATCTCTTCCTGTAACAATCCTAATTTTTTGAACTAATTTAAAATTTATTTTAATTTGATTTTTATGGATTTTAAGTATTTAAAATAATTTATTTTGAGAGTAAATGATTTAAAGTTTATTTTAAATGAAGTTAGAACATATAAATTTATATTTATCATAAAACAAGCTTGAAATGGTGCGGTAGTTTGAAAATTTGGCTTTGAATTTTAAATTCATATACAGAATGCAATATAAATTAGAATTTAGTGAAACAAGAAACATTAGAATCTATTTTATTATATCCTTCTAACGAATGTGAAAAATTCAAATTTCATTTCATAAATTGTAGCCAAATTAAAATTTCAAATATTCGCTATGGAATTTATATATTTTTTAATATTATATATAGCCCTTAAAAATAGTCATTTTGCAAACAACCTCCATTTTCGATGAAACTAATTTTATTGGATCCGGAATGTCAAATTATTGTCATGTTTAAAATATTAAGTCAATTGGAATTCATATGTAAGCATAGTAAATTTAAACGATTGTCGAATTTCAATTGGAATTTAATAAGCTAGTTAAAAGGTCATTTTTCGAACAGTCTCCAAATTTGGCGAAAATAATTTTATTAGAACTGTATTTGCGAAAAATAGTTAGATTTCAAATTTGGTAATTTTTGGAGTCGGTATGTGGTCGTGGCAAATTAAAATGTACGTTGAAATTCAATTTTGAATTTTTTTTTTGAAACTGGGTAAACCGCCTCATTAAAAACCTGTACGTGTACATAGTGTGTGTAAACGACAGGAAAAAAGTGTGTGGTGCTTTATTGATAACGCATCAATAAAATGTATAAAAGTACAGTGGCAAGAAAACATCATTATTCCTTCCTTGCCGAAAACCCAAAAAAGAAAAAAATACAAAAAGAATGCTCAAGCCCACTACAAACCAGGCCCACAACAATAAAACACGGTGATTAAGCCTTCTCCCATTCCAAAAAAGGAATCCGCAGTTGAAACTGGAGAAGAAATCCCCAGATCGAGCTTCAATGGCGGTGTGCTAATCAACCGTTGTCCAAGAATTCAATGCCCCAATTCTGAAGAATCTTCACATATTTTGACGCGTGCTTCCTCTTGGACCTCGACATCAGTTACAGAATGTCGATTTCTATGAAATCCCATCTTTTAAACTTATCCATAGCACCTCGACCATGGCAGCAAGCATTTCTCTCCACCCAAACTTGATACACCATTGTAACCATGCTACAAAATGCTAGATCCGTAGATACATCATTAGATTTGTAATTTGCTTTCAAGAAATTGACTTCGTCATTTAAAGTGTACGGCTGATGCGTGGTGGGGGGCTGTTTATCTTCAGCCGGCATCTCGTCCACAGATAAGATGAGTATGGACACGAGAAGAGCATGTGATTTCTAGTCTCGTCACATTCCTTACACAACACGCATATAAGGTTTACTTCATATCCGCAGTTTGAGAGATGATCCATGGTAGATAATCTTTTAAGCATAGCTTTATACATGCAGATTGACATTTTAGGACTATTAATATAGTGCCAAGTGATATTTGACCAATCAATTTCTGGTTTAGGGCTTCTAGAAATCTCCCATGCCGAGTGAAATGAAAAACCATTCTTGCTACCAATCCAGGTCCAGTAATTAGCATCATAATTAGAATTTATTCGCACCGCATCAATTTTGTCTGCTATCATTTGGGAGATAGTAATTTGATTAGTATTAAAAGCATCATTTTGAATTAAACATTCCACTTTTAAATTGTCTCCACCAAACAAACTTAAACTGTCCCACCCCAACATATTAACCAGAATTTCACTATTCAGCCATGGATCAAACCAAAGCATTGTATCATGACCGTTCACAATACATCTATTTATACATTTCATCCCCAAAGCTCGCTTCCTAAGCATCGCCTTCCAAGTACAAGAACTATTGACATCGATTTTCATAACCCAAAAATTATCTTGTTTGACATATATGCTATCTATCCATTTCTTCCACATACTATTTCCACCCACAAAATGCCAAATCAGTTTAACCGCTACAGCGGATTAAATGTCCTCAAATCTTCTTAACCCAACACCCCTTCATTTTTTGGACTACAAAGTGTGTCCCAAGTGATTCTATGACTTTTCCTACCCTATACAAAGTTAGCACACATCTTGTCGATCTTTCCCATCGTCGCCGCAGGTAGTTGATACAGTAATGACCAATACAAGATCATAGGGGTAATAACTGACTTAATCAATTCGATTTTCCCAGCCATAGATAGGAGTCTACATTCCCAATTATCCATCTTCTTTCTGATTTTATCAAATAAGCCACCACAGACCGAAAAGTGTAAGTAATTATTGGATAAAGGGACGCCTAAATATTTAATATGCATCTTTCCTTCTCTTATATCAAGAAAATTAATTAAATCATTTTTATTATTCACCGATTTACTGAAAAAAATCTTTGACTTTAGACCGTTTACCTTCAGACCCGCCATCATCTTCGTACTGTCTAAAATCTTATAAATTTCATTAGCACACTTATCCTTAGCTTTTGAAAAGATCAATTTTAATTTTAATTTTGAAAAAAATTAATTAAATCATTTTGAATGTTATATTGATTTATATTTTAATTTTGAAAAAAATTGATAAAAACAGTCAAATTGGCTTACGAAACATATCCCATTGTGTCCGGAATATGGGTATTTAGCTAGGGCGACAATCGTCGGGATTAGTTTGGATTCGTGGCATTAAACAGGTAACTCACGAATTAAATAATATTAAATTATATAATATATAACAAAGTCAAAGGGTCAAACCCTAACTTTATATCTCATGTTGTCAACCCTGCTGTTAGCCACCGCCTTCGTTATCAATGGTCTATAATCTTCCACCATTCCCACCCCAAATCCTTCTAATCTGCACCTCCTTACCCAAATCTTATAACTACAAAAGCAAAGCCCTCTATGAGCTGGAGGACATCAATGGTGGTGATAGCCTGTTATGTGGTGGATGATGTGTAACACCCTGTATTTTCTATGAACGTATAAGTAACAAATCAAAGGATAATTAATTTTTAAAATAAAAATCAAGGGAAATGGGTTGCGCCATTGCGTTCGTCTTGGAATTCTTCTTGGAAAAGAGTCCGATTTTACAAGAATCGGAGTCCGTATGAGGGAGATATGACCCTCCGAAGTTTCAGGAATTTTCAGAATCGAAAACAGCTCGAAATTCGAATTCAAAACCAGAAGCGGGCTGGGCGGGAAATTTCCCACCCAGGACCCAGGTCGACTGGGCAGTCGACCCCCCCCCCCCCGACCAGGTGGACTGGGGAGTCGACTGGGCAGTTGACCCCCCCCCCCCCCCCGACCAGGTCGACTGGGCAGTCGACCTGGGGGTCGATCTGGTCCCCGAACCTGGTTTTGGGCCTGGGTGCACTCATATGTATCTGGTCTCATTTTCTATCCAGATTCATCTGCCTAAACCTATTTAAACAGCCCCAAACCCTAGCCTTCTCTACACACAATTCTATTCTGCTTCTTCTCTGCCTCTGTTCTAAATAAAAATAAAAAAATGGCATCGCTACTCTGTTGGAATCAAAACTAGAAGCTAATCAACATCAACCTAAGCAACTCAATTCAAACTAGAGATTAAACCTTCTGCAACGATTCTACAACAATTAAAGTTCTTTCTTTAATCCAACCAAGGCAAGTGCAGTTATTTTCCGATATAAACTTTAATCATAATTGTGACATGATTGTAAATCTGAATTTGAGATTGTGTATGTTCTGTTCTGATCTATTTTATTCTGTATCTCTTCTTCTTTCTGTTTAATAGCCAGGTTACTACGAGCCTGTGCCAATCTCCTAAGAGATTAATGCACGAAAGCTAAAATGTTTGGGACAAATAATGAATGTGGCATAATTGGACATGGCTAATCTGTGATTGATTTAAGAAAAAGGACATAGGTTGTAAACTAGATTTAGCTCTATGCATACTCTGTGAATTGGAAGAAGAGGAACCATGGTACGTTAACATGTGACTTGAGACATTGGACATAACACATATTTTGAATTAAGATCTGTTATAACTAGATTGTTGGGCATATTGTTTATATAACAATTCATGATTTGAAAGAGAATATGACTTAGGTGTGAAGATCTATATTAAGATTTGATAACTATCAAATGTGAATAACACCTAAGTAGGAAATTTTTGAATATATGACATGCATTGAAATCGATGGTTATATTTGGTATAATTTATATGTGAATCTTTTGTACTAGGCAAGTTGAACTAAATTGGCACATGTAAATTATGACCAAAATCTATGACATGTAAATTCAATGCAAACGTGGGGTATATGATCATAGTGTGAATCATGACAACTATTTAGGCATGCAAACTTAGGCCAAGTTTATAATTAGGCAAGATATGTTTGTGAAACTTTAAGGAATGATTAAATCTGTTATATTTGCCTAATTTACTAGTTCTACTATATTTGCCTAATCTCCTAGTTCTGTTATATTGCCTCATCTGCTAGTCCTGTTATATTGCTTAATCTGCTAGTTCTGCTCTACTGCCTAGTCTGCTAGATCTGTTCATCTGCCAAATCTATCATCTGCTAAGTCTGATGAAAATGCCTAATCTGTTATCTGCTAAATCTGCTAGTCTGCTTAATCTGCTAAATCCGTTAAGTTGCCTAATCTGAAAAATCTGTTATCTGCTATATCTGTTGAGTTGATATAATTAGTCTGTTATTGACATAATCTGAATTGGCTACAGTTAGGAATAATTAACATGTATATTAGGCGTGGGCATAAATGGTAAATTATTAATTAATTGGCCGCAAAGATAAACATGGCTAACTCGAGGTTAGAATGAGTTTGCGGCGTAATTCTGCCCGGAACTGCCAGGCACATCCAGTGGCCGCAAACAATAGGTTCTAATGTGAGAAGATAGTCATAACATGCTTGAAACCTGAGGTTAGACTCAGTTTGCGGCAGAAATCTGCCCGGAACCAACCGGCCTAACCAGTAGCCGCAAAATGTCAGTCTAATGTGAGAGGTCTGGGCATTAATATTTAATTAATGAAAATCTGAGATAAATATGATGTCTAAAACGTGTTGGGTGGATAGGGTTAAACCCACTAGACTGATGAATTTAATAAATCTGTTCCGTGAATCTGTAGGCTCAATTACAAAGTTAGACAAATCTGTAAGTCTGTTAATCTGTAACTGGTTAATCGGTAAGTCTGTTAAATCTGTATATCTGATCCGTTAGTCTGAAAACTTGTCTGTGAACTAGTTGATCTGAATTCTGTATGTCTGAACTTGTAAACAAGTTAATCTTAAATCTGTTAGTCTGGGGACACAAGGTTAGGAGGGGAATTACTTGTGTCATCTGTTGTTTGGGACCCATATTAGTCAGTAACCCTTTCTGGTATCAAAATTTTGACCCAACAGTAGGTAGGGTCCGGGCACGCTTACTGAACTAATTATAAGCGGTTCATTCTGATAATGGCGAGGGGTGTTGATGGTGCGTTCCAACCGGGTCATGTGCGTGCATGGATCCCGGTCTGCCTCTGAGGATGTAAGACGCCGTGACATCTGTAAATAGGTCTGTGCCAATTGGTTGTCACTTTAGGGAGTGATACACCTTACTGTGGGGCCGACACAGGGTATTTATGTATTAGGGAGCCAATCTCTTGGGGTAGGGTTTTAGGGTACACTTAGTTCTGTCTGTTTCTGTTGGTACCGTCTGTTTCTGTTGGGTGGCAACACCTGTCTTTTTCTGCGTGGTACCGTCTGTTCGGGTGGTAAAGGCCCAATTACTAGTGTACACCTAATTCTACATTATGCTTCCGTAGGGATTAATCTGTTTCTGTACCTTCTGTTGGGGTGGTAAAGGCCCATTATTAGCATTTTGTTTCTGTTTGTTTCTGTTCGGGTGGTAAAGGCCCATTACTAGCACTCTCTTCCGGGGAAATTATTCTGTACCCGTTTCTGTTTCAATTTAGACATTAGGGTGACACCTAATTCTGTTATACTAGTATTAGTGTAGAGAAGTGTAAAGAAATAGCTTATGTCATTCTGTTCTTCTGTAATATCCGTTACACCTGATACTGTTATCTTTCATCCAGTTTTATTTTCATGTCATGTTATTATTATCTGTTCATAACTGAAAATCACTGGACTTGCCATACTTTATGTCTGACCTTGCTTGTTTTCGCCCCTTTTTCTTCCGTTTCCCCCCCCCCCAGGTTATCCAAGGAGGGAATACTTTAGCTTGATCCGGATTCCTTCTGCTTGAAGTGCTTAAAGTATGGCTTGGCTCTGTATAGCTTCCGTTCTGTGTGGATTATGATTTTAAAGTTTTGTACTCTGATGGCTTTTGAACAAGGCTGATATATATATGTACTTGAGTTTTTGGTAAAGTTGTAACCAAACTGATTTCTGTCCGCTGCAATAAAGTTATAAAGTTTTTCAAGTACTATTTTTATATCTGTCTTGTAATATTCTGTTCTGTTTACTAAAATGCTCCATCAAAGTTAAGTCATTCCCTTTGTGAGTGACCTTAACGGAGGTGGGGTGTTACATGAAGGGAAATTGAAACGACCCAAACTCGCCCTTTCGAGAAAGCCTGGATTGAGTTGAGAATGAGATAATTCAGAATGCATCAGAGGAACATTTCATTGCTATTACAGCAATTTACATCAGAGTATAAGAATATAACAGAGTATAAATGAATAAACAATATATATTTCAAAAATATCAGAGATTAAAGTACATTACACAGTAGCGGAAAAATAATACATAACACAACTGTAACAAATACATGGATACAGAGCGTTCCGAATATAGCTCCAGCTGTAAACCAGGATCCTATAAAGATAAATCTGAAAAACCAAAACTACTAGCTGCCCGTGTGGAAAATAGGGGAACCCAGAGTTTAGGTTAAAAAAATAAACTCCATGTAAGTCATGGGACTGGTGTGAGAACTAAAACAGCTATTTGAAACTTTACTTTAGAAATAAAGTAAATCAATGGACTACGCTGTTTAACACGGAACGGGTTTCCTCCCAAGAATACCAGTGCATAAAACAATTTATAAATAGCACAATGCTTTTCAAAAAATGAAGCTATTATAAGACTCAGGTCCCATCACACAATGCAACGCAAGCCGGAGGATAGAGTTTTCCCTTATAATAGCCAAACATGCTTGGTATGTTTAAAACAAATCATTTTGATACTATTATAAGTGCATAATGTTACAAAAACAATTTCAGTCATAATGTATCAATCATAGATGGCATGGGTTCCATATATCATGTCACCATAATAGTTCTACAATTAAAACCGAAATGTCATGCATTGGAAATTGGATTCCATCTATGAACCAAGGCAAGGGATCGTCCTTACCGACTTCGAGTCACTCTAGCCCGTGCCTCAGGACTCAGACTCAGGTGAGACCTTGGATCTTCAGCGTCGGTCCTCTCTTACGTTTGAGGATTGGTAATTCCTGAACAAAACGTTTCCCCGCCCTATGGGGCATAAGTCTGGTCAGTATGTCGACCATATCCATCCATAGGCCTCGTAGTGACCGATATATCTGAGGTACCTCGCTTCCTATCATCCACATAAGCAAAAAATGTCTGGGCTCCATACCATGACACCACTCCTAGCTAGAAGGAAACGCATGTTCTTCCTGTAGTCCTCTCCCGTTTCTGGTTCGTACCAAGGTGTGAGGCTCGCGAATTAATGCTACTCAAAGCTTTGCTATTTAAAGCATGTTTTGATCATCAACCACAAGACTCTACTTTTCAATAGAAGCCTTGATCATTTGCATCTCGGCATGCCACACAGGCAATTCACACCATGTGACTGATGTCTATCGATATGTAACCTCTGAGCTCGTACGTCTCAGAGAAGGGTGTTAAGCAAGAGAATAGATTCTCCACCACCAAACAGATATATTTTTAATAGAGATCAATCAACATGGAATAAAATCCAATGTAAGACACACATCCATTTACTAGTTCGTTCTGGGTCTTAACGAAACCAGAGGCACCTTATTCCTCTTCCCATATGTCCAATATAGGAGAGAGGTCCTTGCATATCCGGTCGATCTCCAAGTACGTCTGGACGATTACCACTTATTACCTTGTCTTGGGTGTACAAACTAATCAAGACATCAGTAATCATCCAGACGATGTGAAGACCTCCAGTCTTCAACCACCGTCTTCATCGTCGACTTGATGTCAAATCAGTTATTCAGAATGGATATAAACCCGGCCTTTCCGAATAACTCGCATATTTTAAAAACAAGTGCTATAAAAACACAACATATGCCTCACTTCAATTCTGAATATTCTTTTATTCAAATATTCGTATCCTTTGGGAAAGGCTCCCATTAATTTCATCAAACTTTTAAATTTATACTTTAATCTTGCTTTGGATATCAATTCTAAACCAAATTAAGGTTTATCAACTAGTCGGGATTAGCAAACCTTAACGAAATAATCATTTCTTTTATTATCACAACCTCAACCTATTCATCGCATGGAGAAAAACTGGTGATACTCCATATCTAACACCATGGTGTTATTAATAAAATTAATTACCATTTCCCATTCAAATCTAATTAAAGATTTAACTATCGCCAAGAGTAAAAATGGTGGTACTCCGTTTTCGATCATTCCCTAAATTTGATAATTTAAATTATCACATTCACATTCCAATCTAATTGAAGATTTATTAAAACTCCACTTAGTTTTAATCTTCACAAAAATCAATATTAATGATTATTTAACTTTGGGAAATCAAACGTGTTGCCTCGACAATCTACATTGTACCACTGATTTCTACTAGTATATAACCTCTGAGCTCGTACGTCTTAGAGAAGGGTGTTAAGAAAGAGAATAAATTCTCCGCTACCAAGCAGATATATATTTAGCAGAGATCAACAAATACAGTTCAAAATATTATGTTAGACATGAAATCCTGTCTTTAATTGGGTTAAAGAACCAATGTCTTTTAAAACACGGTTCACAATAAACCCAAAATCACTTTCCATCAATTATAGAATCTTCACGGAAAACAGACCAATATATAATCGATATCAATTTCCGTATCCGACTAATAATATAAATGGAATAACGATAAAGCCTTTTAAATTCCATATATATTATCAGTCTTCCTCAATAGAAGCTCACTTCGATTATTATCAAATCAAATTCCATTCCATTCTGATTTATTTTATTAAATTGGAAAAGTTTACTTTGGAAAATTTCCATTAAATCTTAATAAAAAGATTTATAAATTCCAAATCCCATTTCACTGTAAATCAGGTTAAATAACGAATGTCGTTAAAACACAGTTCACAATAAACCTAATTCACATTCCATTTTAATCCAATTACCATATATAACTGGAAATTCTAATAATCTTAATTATAAGATTTATTATTTTCACACGGGGTTTAAGAACAGTGTTATTTAAGACACCATTCACGACAAACCCAAAATCCAATTCTTTTATTCAATTCCAATTAAATATTAATTAATTGAAAAACTCCACTTAATATTAACTAAAAGATTATTCTTTTCTTAACTAAGTTTAAGAACAGTGTTATTTAAGACACCGTTCATGACAGACACAAAATCCAATTCTTTTATTCAATTCCAATTAAATATTAATTAATTGGAAAACTCCACTTAATCTCAATTAAAAGTTTATTATTTTCTCAACTGGGTTGAAGTACAGTGTTCTTTAAGACACCGTTCACGACAAACCCAAAATCCAATTTGATATCAAATACAAGGCTTTGAATAGAAATTATATCGGCTTATATTCAATATCAAATTCTGAAACCAACAAATATCATTTTGGGAATAACAATATATATATATATATATATATATATATATATATATATATCTTCCAAACTCCCATAACAATATCCGTATAATCACGGAAACCAATATCAAAATATTTCAAAGATGTTTTCCATTCAAATCCATTTCAATTCATATATTGGAAATTCTTGTTATATTAAAACCATTCACAAATCCAATTTATTTTATTTAAAAATTATTGGATTTCAAATCTAGTTAATAACTAGTTCATTTTGATAAAAAAAATATTTTCATCTTCCCAAATATGGAATTTTTCATCCAAATTCCTTCCAAATAATTTATTATGATTTTACACAAATTATTAATATTTTTAATAATTTTATTAAGGCTTTTTCAATCGATTTCCATAAACGGTCATCGAAATGCACTTACAACGACCTTTTCCAAATTTGATTTGGACATAATTCCAAATCCAACCGTTAGATTTCAAATATCTTATATTCGTTGGAAAGCTCCTTTCGATACAAGACCCAATAGTTCCGTTTTTAGGAGAATCCGACTGTAGGATCTCCCGTAATATCAATTCGAAGTCAATGGTCAAAATTCGCGAACGGTCGCGGCGCCGCGCGTTCTATTTAGGACATTATATTATATATATATAATATAATATATATTACATCAATTCCCATTTAAAACGTATTTTATAAATTCGTTTTAAAACGATTCTAACTTCATTTCCAATTTTAAATCAAAATTGAATACTCCTAATCATTATATTATTTAAATGATAATATTATCAAAATATCAGATTTTGAACTCATTTCCTTTTTTATATTCATTATAAAAATGAATAAAATCGATATCAATATCATTCGTGTCAAAATGGCGCACATCTAATCAACACGGCTTCATATATTTCAATATTTTCGTATCCATCCAAAATCGGACATCAAAATCATATTTTAATCCTTTACTGAATTTTATTTTAAAATATTCATTGTTTTAAAATATTCGTTATTTTAAAATATTCGTTCTTTCTGAATTGTAATCAGATCCAATCAATTACCATATAATTTTATTTATATGGATTTCATACAACACATGTACACAACAACAATGATAAACAATCATCCATCATCCAGAGTGCATTATACAACTGTATAAGCATTCAATATAAATAATTAATGCTTACAACAGTCTGTCAACCAATCGATTGACATACAACTAAATAATTGGGATTAGTGTACGTCAAATATCATCCTAATACCCGTGTGGGGTTTCAACTAACAAATACTGAATATTATTTGTGTAGTTGGGCGATATGTAAAATATATCGTCCCAATCAATGTCAGTGTAACAACCCGGAAATTAAGGATAAATTTAAAAATTTTATTTCATAAAATTTTGCTAGAAAATAGGGGAGAATTTAAAAAAAATCTATTTTTAAATTAAAATAATAATAATAGTTGAATCCTTGATTTTATTTTAAAGGTTCAATAGAATTTTTAATAAGAAATTGACACAAAGTTGAGTGTCAACTATAAGATATGTTTGATTTGAAAAATTAAATGATAAAATATATTTGTTTCACTTTATTTATATAGTAAATTTCATGTCGCATGTGATAGACAAAGTAACATTCGTTAATTAATGTTGACATTAATAAACAAATAAATCATGCATGTTCATATCATAAATGCCATGTTTATTCTTTCCAAATCATGCCTGCATGTATCTTTATTTCAACCTGGTAACATTTCATTTTCTTAACTCACTATGCGTTCAAAAAAAGAAAAAAAAAGTTTGGATCTTTGTTGGTTTTGTTTTGTGAAACAATGAAATTTGAGAAAATAGAGTACAATCTTTATTTGGTTTTATGGAACGATGCAATTATAAAATAAAGTGGGAATTTTTGTGTAACATGGAAATTGAAAGTAGAGTTGGAATCTTTATTTATGAAACATTGAAAGGGAAATAAAGTTTTAATATTTATTTTAGTTTAAAACTAATAAATGTTTTCATGTAATCTAGTTTCAAAAATTACATGTTTTGTTTCAAACTAAAATCACATGTTTGTGTCAAATTAAATTACATGTTTTGATTTGTTTTTCAAACTAGGATTACAAGTTTCATTGTCACTTTCTTTTGAAAACAAAATAGTACATTTTCTTGTAAATTTTAGCTTCAACAAAATATTTCATTTTGTTGTTAATTTTAATTTCAACTAAATAATTCATGAACGTTACATGTTTTAATTAACATACATTACAACTGAAATTAATGTACCTTAGCTAGTAATTAATGTATGTCAAAATAAGAAGGAACGGAAATGGAAATTTCCACAAGAATATATAATGTTAATTAGTCTTATAAATTTGAAGTTTGAATTCTATAAATATGAATAAAGGGTAAATATATGATGAAAGAATTAAGGAAGGGTAATGAAACAGGTTACAAATTAGTGTTGTAATTAATGTAAAGAAAACAGTCGACTAAGTATAAAATTATGAATGACATTAATTAAGAGATTTATTGGTTTAAATTATATGTGTAAATGTTTGCATGTATATACACACATCAACATGATCAAAGCCTATATCAGTTATACATGTTTTGAAATTTAAAAGGTTGCAATTAGAAGAAAAAGCAAGCATTTAATTTGTTATAAATACAAAGAGGCATATAGGGGAAATAACTTGTGCATTTATTCTCTACTCTCTCTCCTCTTCTATTTATCATTCAAATTCATTTTTAGACATGAAACTATTCCTTTGATTCCCCTTTTGTTCTCTCTTCTTTTTATATATTTATAATCTTCAGACCTCATATGTAAATAAATAAAAATATTAAAGGAATAAAGATAATAATTTCCTCCACTATATAATATCATTTTTACTTCCTAATCCCATTTCTTATCAGCTGCCGCCCTAAACTAAATCAATGGCCGCCACCCATTTCTAATGGAAGGCCAACGATCTCCAATTTTGATTCCACATTTTCTATCAATCCACAAATGATTTCATGAATTCTATAAAACTAAAATAAAAGAGCACGTCAAGATCAATATATTCAACGGCCATGATCATCTCTGGTGGCTCCGTTCTATTGTGGCAGGTTTGCAAAATCGACAATTTTCTGGTGAACGATGGGTTGAATGTTTTCTGGAAGTATAAACGAGGAAGAGGAAGGAGATAAATTCCAGTTGCGTTAGAATCGCAGAAACGAGACCTACGAGATGGAACTGACCAAGACCAGAACAGGGCACCTTGAAAATCCAACCAAATTTGAACATAAACAATTTCTGAAACCCGATCAATGTGAGATTTCTATATTTTAAAATTTTAAAATTAATTATTTATTCTACTGTGGAATTTATATTTGTTCTATTTAAAATTCATGTTAATGTTGTGTATGTAATGGTTTTAGTGTTGACCATTTTATATTGATGATGAATTACTGAATTGTTTGTGTGTTTCATGGTAGTTATGATACGAATAAAAACAGTGAAAAACAAATGATTCGTTTTGTCAATTAGAAAACAATGAAAAAAAATCCTATTTTGTAGTTGTCACATTAGGATAAAGGAATTGTTTGATAAATAAAATCTCTGTTGTTTGTTACATTTGTTATAATGGGTTAATTGAAACCAAATATATCATATTTGTTATAATAATATTAGATGGAACGAGTATATCAATTTGTTGAACAAAACTATGGGAAACAAAAATACTTATTTTTTTTTGTTGAAGAAGTATAATTAGGTTAGAAAACTGGACAAATTAGAGGGATAGGACAAAAGCGGTCAATTTTGACAAATTGAAATTATTGAATTAAAAATTGACCTTGTAGTCAAAGTACAATTGTTGTATTTGATTTGTCATTTTGTTGAATTAGATCAACAAAATTATGATTCGTCATTTTATTTGGAATTAGCAGTATGAAATGCAAATGTCATTCAATTTAAACATAATAAAATTTTCATTTGGCTATGAATTGTTATGTCATATAAAATTGTTATTTGGCTATGAAATGACATGTTAAACAAAATTATCTTTTGTTTAGAATAATGACATGTTAACAAAAATGACAGGTTATAGAATGTTAAGATTAAAATGTCGTTTTTATTAGAATGTCACACTAGAAACAAAATCACCATTTTTGTTAAGAATATGTTACATAATTAAACATGACATTTTGTTAAGATTATGTTAGGAAAATAAAAATAACATTTCTGTTAGAAATGACATGTTAAAAAAAATACCATTTATGTTAGATTAAAAGACATTTATGAGAAAAAAATACCATTTATGTTAGATTAAAAGACATTTATGAAAAAATTGAAATACCATTTATGTTAGATTAAAAGACATTTATGTTAGATTAAAAAAGATATTTATGTTAGAAATTTGAAAAAAACATTTACGTCAGATTAAAAAAGTAGTCATTAAAATATATAATTAAGAATGAAATTGTGTTAACATAAAAATGAATGTCTTTTTAATTGATTTCTTAACACAAATACAACATAGAAAAATGAATGTCTTTTTAATTGTGTTTCTTAACACAAAAACAACATTGGAAAATGAATGGTCCTTTTATTTGTGTTCTCTAACACAAATATAACTTAGAAAAATAAATGATCTTTTTATTTATGTTCTATAATATAATTAAAAAAAACAGAATTTGACGGTGTAATCAAAATCACATTTTTTTTTATATGTAATTAAAGAAATTGAGAAAGTCACAAGTTTTGAAAAGGTAAGTTATAGTATTTGAAATCAAGTTATTTTGGAAATATAGAATATTCCAAAATTAAGATATTTTGAAATGAGAAACATTTTAAAATAATATTTTTAATGGAACAATTATAATGGTTAATAAAAATTGTACTTGGACCCGAGGTTAGGTCACATTTGTGGTGGAAGTCTGCCCGGACCCGACCGGCATATCCAGCAGCCACAAATGTTGGGCCTAATGTGAGAGGTCCAAGTGCGCGAATACAAATTGGGCCAAGACACGAGGTTAAGCCCAACTTGTGGGATAAGTCTGCCCGGAACCGACCGGCCTATCCAGCATTCACAAGTTGCAGGCCTAATGTGAGAAGTCTGGCCCATATTAAAATACAAATAGTTAAATAGAAAATGAACATTATTTTCACCGTCGTGTATAAAGAAGAGAAAATTACATTTTTATGTAATTATATTAAAAGAAGAAAATCTACATTTTCATGTAAAGAGAATTTAAAGAAGAAAATTTACACTTTCATGTAGATGGAACTTAAGGAAAGAAATTTACATTTTAATGAATTGGATTTTCATAAAAAAAGAGATAAAGTTAGAAATCTACATTTTTATGTAAATAGATTAACACACAAAATTATTGTTTTGTTTGTAATGAAAGATGTGCAAAGTTATTCATTTTCGTAGAATTGAAATTGACACCAAATTTATATCGCATTTTTGTTAGAACTTGAAGTGACACAAAAATACTCATTTTTGTTAAATTATAAATGACGTACAAAAATATTCATGTTTGTTGTAATGGGAATGAAACACAAAAATTACCTATTTTTGTTGTAATTGGAATGATACACAAAATATACATTTTGTGTATAGGATATGTATGGACATTGAGAAATAAAAGACAACATTGTTGTGTGTGATGATATATATCAATATTGGATATAAATAAGAAGATTTGTTGTTAGCAAAACTTAGTAAAATGAAATGGATGAAGGAATTATATATAATTATATATATAAAGATTAAAATCAAACGATATGAAATGATTTCCAACTTATAAATACGCGAGAATTATTTGGAAAGTCCGAGTCTATCTCATTCCAAATAATTTGAACGACGTTTAAAATTCAAGAGTTGAAGACAGCGATTGAAGACCAACGATCTTCACATCGAATGGACGACGACTACTGATGCCTGTGATGGGAGTATGTAACAACCCGAAAATCTGGGCCAGTTTAAAATTTTTATTTTGGAAATTTTAGCGAAGTTTGAACATTTAAAATGAATTATTTTAAATAATGTCGACGAGAAGTTTATTTTGAATATAATTCGACGTATATATTATATACATTGTCGTTAAAATATAAATAATTATATATAATTATAAATAGAATTGAAAATGGCGCGGTAGTTCGATAATTCGATTTCAAACTTCAATTGAATGTACCGGGTGCAAAACAATCCGGATTTTAGTGAAGCCAAAAACATTAGAATCTAACTGATGATATCTTTCCAGCAAATCTGAAAAATCGAGATTTCATAGCGGGAATCAAAAGATATGTCTAGTTGAAAATTCTGAATAGTGCTATGGAATTCAGGCCCTTAAAATGGGAATTTTGCAAACGACCTCGGATTTCGACGAAACCACTTTTGTTGGGTCCGTGATGTCGAATTATTGCTAGATTTCAAATTTCATAATTTTTCGAATCAATAGGTGAGCGTGGCAAAGGAAAACGTGTTTGACCAGTTTCAGTTGATTTTAATCGACTGGAAAATGGCCATTTTTCCAACGGTCTCAGAATTCGACGAAACTAGTTTTGTTAGGACCGTATCGTCAATACGAAGCTAGAAAATATTTTTCGAGAATTTTTCGAGTTAGTATGTGACCCCGGTAAATTGAAATACGCGTTCAAATTCAATATATAGAGTTATATGTTGATTTCAACAGAAACTGATCGAAACGATCGAATCAGCGAACAATACATATCCCATTGTGTTTGGAATGGGGGTAATTAGCTATGGATGACAGGCGGTGGGCCTCGTTTAGAGGTCCTATGTAAAAGTAAACATTTTGAAATTAAAATAATAAAAAAAACCTTTCCACTTTCCTCTCTCTATTACCTCGTTCCCCCCCCCCCCCGTTTCTTCAAATCAGAAAACAAAATAAAAAATAAAAAAAAGAAGGCGCAGCCCCCCCCCCCCTCGATCGCCGCCGCCGCCAGGAGGCGCGGCGCCCCTGACCTCCCTCCTGTCGTTCAACTCCCCTCCTTCTTCCCTCCTCGTCGAAGCCTCCCACCCGCCAGGAGCCACCGCCCCCCTCCAATCGGACCCCCACCACTGCGCCTTCCCCCCTTGCCCCTCCTTCGCCTAAGCGCCGACCTCAGGCCTCACTCCATCCCAGATTACCGTGAGTTGTTTTTATTTATTCCTTTATCTTTTTTTTTTATATACAAATCAGTTTTATATACATTAAAAAGTATGTTTGTTTTCAGTGTTAATTTAAAATAAACAGTGATTCAAATTCAGATTTTAATATGAAACAACATTGAATTATTTTCATATTTAAAGTATAAGTTCACATTGGCTTGAAAATATAATTTTTAAAGGAAAGACCATATTTTTAGTTATAGGAAGAAAAAGAAATGATTTTAAAAAAAACAGAAAGGTTTGATTTTTAAAATGGAAAAGATTAGATTTTTAGAATAGAAAAGGCGAAATCTTTACAATAGAAAAGGCGAAATTTTTATATAAAGAATAGTGATGTAAAAATAGAATTTTTTATCTATATAGTAGCGGTGTGAAAATAGAATTTTTATCCATATAGCGTGATTATAAAAATGGGATTTTTTATATATTGAATAGCGAAGTAAAAATTCGATTTTTATATATTGAATAGCGAAGTAAAAATTCGATTTTTATATATTGAATAGCAAAGTAAAAATTCGATTTTTATATATTGAATAACGAAGTAAAAATTCGATTTTTATATAATGAATAGCAAAGTAAAAATACGATTTTTATATATGTAGTGACTACGGGCGACGAAAGTGACGAAAGGCGAGAACAACGAAGACTTCTACAAAAGAAGAGTCAAGATGATTGGATAGCTATTGGTGAGAACTTCTCACTCAAATTTTTTTTTCTAGTTATATATATATATATATACACTAGGATGCAGACGGTGCTTAGTAGCACCTGACACCCGTCATCCACAGACCATAGATGGCTTGTTTGTTTGATTGATATGTTGTGAAAATTTGTATGTGATGTTGATGTGAAATCGATAATAAAATATTCTTGTGTTGAAAGGAAATAAAATATTTATATAGTCAAAAATATTTTATCGTTAAAAATATAATTTTTAACGTGAAAGTGAATAAATAAATATTTATAAACAAATCGGCCGATTTGTTTATATACACTGATTTGACTGATATTGATTGGGTCGATAAATTTTACACATCACCCAACTGCACAAATAAAAATATGTGTTTGTTGATTTGAAACCCCACACGGGTGTTGGGATGAAATTTGGCGTACACTAATCCCAATTATTTAATTGTATGTCGATCGATTGGTCGACAGACTGTGTAAGCGTCGATTATTTATATTTGATGCTTATGTAGTTGTGTGGTGCACTTTGGATGATGGTTTATTGTTTGTCGTTGCTATTATATACATGTGTTGTATGGAATCCATATAATTAACGTTATATGGTGATTGATTGGGCCTCATTCCAATCGGGAAAATAATGAATGTTATAAAAGAAAATTCATGTGTTGAATATAAAAATAGTCATGTGTTGACGATGTTCATGTGTTGAAAATGTTCGTGTGTTGAGTAAAATATTTTAAATAATAAAAATTACATCTTTATCATATTTTCAGTTAGAGTCTACTTCATGGTGGAGTCTAATTAAAAATCAAACGATAGATACCATAATTTTATAAAATATTTTACATAACAAAAATAATCGTGTGTTGAAAGAAATATAGATTCATGTCTTGAATAGAATGAATAATCATTTGTTGAATAGAATAAAGAAGTTTTTGAAAAATATAAGGTCGTGTTGATTAGAGACGCGCTATTTTGACGTGAACGATATTTATATTGATTTTATTCGTTTTACAATGAATATTGAAAAGTGATTTCAAAATCTAATATTTTGAAATGAAATTCAAATTAAATTAGATTAAAATTCAAATTGAAATTTTAATTGAAATCAATTTGAAATGAATTCGAATCGAATAGAAAATGAATTCGATTCGAATTGAATAGAAAGTGAATTTGAATTCAAATTGAATAGAAAGTGAATTTGAATTCGAATTAAATAGAAATGAATTCAAAATTGAATTAAATTGAAATTGAATTAAAAACGAATTGAAATCGTTTTGAATAAAATTTAAAATGAACTTAAATTGAATTGAAATCAATTTGAAATGAATTCAAATCGAATAGAAAATGAATTCGATTCGAATTGAATAGAAAGTGAATTTGAATTCAAATTGAATAGAAAGTGAATTTAATTCGAATTAAATAGAAATGAATTCAAAATTGAATTAAATTGAAATTGAATTAAAAATAAATTGAAATCGTTTTGAATAAAATTTAAAACGAACTGAAATTGAATTGAAATCAATTTGAAATGAATTCGAATCGAATAGAAAATGAATTCGATTCGAATTGAATAGAAAGTGAATTTGAATTCAAATTGAATAGAAAGTGAATTTGAATTCGAATTAAAAAGAAATGAAATCAAAATTGAATTAAATTGAAATTGAATTAAAAACGAATTGAAATCGTTTTGAATAAAATTTAAAACGAACTGAAATTGAATTGAAATCAATTTGAAATGAATTCGAATTGAATTAAATAGAAGGTAAATTCAAATTGAATTGAATTAAAACGAATTAGAATTTGAATTGAATTGAAACGAATTTGAATTCGAATTAAATCAAATTGAAATGAATTCGAATTAAATTGAGATCAAATCGATTTGAAATTGAAGATGAAGTTGAAATTGTTTTTGAAACGAATTTAGTTATAAAATTCATTTTAAAAGGAAATCGACAAAATGTATATAATATATATTTATATTATATATATAATGGCCTGAATAGAATGCGCCGCGCCGCGATAGTTCGTGAATTTCGGCCATTAACTTCGAATTGACGTTGCGGGAGATTCGACCGTCAGATTCTCCTAAAACCGAGAACCGTTGGGTTCGTATCGAAAAGAGCTTTCCAACAAATATTAGAAATTTGAAATCTAACGGTTGGATTTGGAGTTATGTCCAAAACAAATTCGAAAACGGTCGCTGTAAGTGCAGTTCGATGGCCATTGTTGGAAATCGACTGTACGGGCCTTGATAAAATTATTAAAAATACCTATAATTTGTGTAAAATCGTAATATGTGAACTGGAAAGAATTGGGCTGAAGAATCCCACATTTGAGAGGATAAAAATAGATTTTTATCGAAATGAACTAGTTTTGAACTAGAATTAAAATCAATTTATTTTTGAAATAAATAAATTGAATTTGAAAGTGATTTTGAAAATAATCAATATTCCCAACACGTGGATTGGACTGGAGTTGAATCGAAATTATCTTCGGAATATTTCGATGTTGGATTTCGTGACTATACAGATATTGTTATGGGAATTTGAAAGATATATTTTATATCGTTATTTCCAATACGATATTTGTTGGTTCCAGAATTTGATATTGAATATAAGCCGATATATTTTCTATTCAGAGCCTTGTATTTAATATCAAATATGATTTGGGTTTGTCGTGAATCGTGTTTTAGACGACATTGGTTCTTTAACCCAGTTAAAGGCAGGATATTGATTTTTGAAAAGATTGAAACTAAGTGAAGTTTTAATGAATCTTTAATTAGATCGAAATGTGAATTGATAATTTAAATTATCAAATTTGGAAAGTGATCGAGGATGGAGTACCACCAGTTTTTCTCCAAAGCGATTGTTAAATCTTTAATTAGATTTGAACGTGAAATGGTAATTAATTTTACCGATAACACCGTGGTTTTAGATGTGGAGTATTACCAGTTTTTCTCCATGGGATATATAGGTTGGGATTGGGAAATAAAATAAATAATTACTTCGGTGTGGCTCGCTAATACCGACTAGTTTGAAATGATATCCAAAGGAAGATTATAGAATAAATTTAGAAGAATTTATCTTGGATAAAATTAATGGGAACCTTTCCCTAAGAATGTGATTTTGTGAATAAAAGAATATTCTGAATTGGAATGAGGCGTTCGTTGTGTTTGTGTAACATTTGTTTACTATATACGTGGGTTATTCAGAAAGGCCGGGTTTATACCCATTCTGAATAACCGATTCGACGGGATGTCGAAGATGAAGACGGTGGTTGAAGACCGGAAGTCTTCACATCGTTTGGGTGATTACTGATGATCTTGATTGGGCTGTACACCCAACATGAGGGAAACAGTTGGTGATCGTCCAGATGTACTAGCAGATCGATGGATATGCGAGGAAAGTGCCTCCGGTTTCGTTCAGACCCAGAACGAACTTGTAAATGGATTGTGTGTCTGACATTGGATTTTATTCTGTGTTGATTGATCTCTATTAAATATACATCTGTTTGGCGGCGGAGAATTTATTCTCTTACTTAACGCCCTTCTCTGAGACGTACGAGCTCAGAAGTTGTATATCGATGGACATCAGTCGCATGGAGTGAATTGCCAGTGTGGCGCGCGTAAGTGGAAATTGATCAAGGCTTCTGTTGAAAAGCAAATTCTTGTGGTTGATGATCAAAGCACGGCCTGTGTGGCATAGCTTTGTGTATAACGTGAATTCGCGAGCCTCACACCTCGGTATGAGTCAAAAATGGGATACAGACCCAAGGAGTGCACGACGTTTCTTTCTAGCTAGGGTGGTGTCAGTGACCTACCAGCCCTGACATTTATATACTTTTCACTTGTGTGATTGTTGGATACGAGGCGTCTCAGATATAGGTCTTTACGGACCGGGAAACGTGTGTTCAGGAATAATTAATCCTCAAAAGTAAGAGAGGACCGGCCTTGGAGGTTCCAAAGGATCAGAGTGGGGTCCTGGGACATTTGCTACAGTGTCTCGAATCGGAGAGGAGCTTGCCCCTTGCCTCGACTCATGACGGAAATCCAATTTCCAATACGTGATATTTCGGTTTTAATTGTAGAACTAGTATGGCGACATGATAGATGTTACCCATGCCGCCTATGATGATATTTATGATTTGAATTGTTTTGACACTATACACTTATTATAGTATCAAATGATTTGTTTTAAACGTACCAAGCATGTTTGGCTATTATAAGGGAAAACCCTATCCTCCGGCTTGCGTTGCATTGTGTGATGGGACCTGGGTCTTATAATAGCTTCATTTTTCCAAAAAACATTGCGTTTCTTTTGTTATATGCACGAGTATTCTTGGGAGGAAACCCGTTCCATGTTATAAGGTGTGGTCCCTTGAATTACTGTCTTTAAAGTAAAGTTTTAAATAACTATTTTAGTTCTCACACCAGTCACATGACTGACTTGGAGTTTATTGTTTCAACCTAAACTATGGGTGCCCCTATTTTCCACACGGCAGCTAGTAGTTTTGGGTTTGCAGATTTATATTCACAGGGTCCTGATTTGCAGCTAGAACGATGCTCGGAAAGCTCTGTATCCGTGTATCACTTTCTAGTTGTGTTTTGTATATTTTTTCCGTTGCTATGTAATTTATTGTAATCTCTGATATTCATCGACTGTATTTTATTCATTTATACTCTGTATATTCTTGTATTCTGATGGAATTGTTGTAATAACAATGAAATGTTCTTCCGTCTGCGTTCTATTTTGTCCTGTTCTCAAAACGATCAGGGGTTTCGAACGGTCTTAGTCGTTTTAACGATCGATTCGGATCGAGCGAAAATCCTTGCCGTTACAGTAGCTACCTTGAAGGAGCTACAGTGGTGGCCGTCCGGACGTAGTGTTGATTTGTACGGATTTGACTTTCGCTCAGACCCAGAGCATAAGTTTATAAATGGATTTTGTGTCCGACATCGTACTCCGTTAAATATCATGTTATTGATTCTCTGTTAATATATAAATGATTGGCGGTGAAGAATTTATTCTTTGCTTAACACCCGTTTATATATTGACGGATTATCAATGGTACGGTATTGAGTGACAGTGTGGCATACTAAGATGCAATGATCAAGGTTTTTTGTTGAAAAGCAGAACCTTGTGGGATGATCAAAGCACAGCTTGTATAAACATAGCTTTGTGTATTACGTGACTTCGCGAGCCTCACAACCCGGTGGAGTCTAAAACGGGAGAAGGGAACGCAGGGAGAGCAACACGTTTCTTTCTAGGCAGAAGTAGTGTCGGTGCTTAAACTGGCTGATATTTACTTATGTGGATGATGGAATGAGGCGCCTCGGATAGGTCCTATAGGACCGGAAAACGTGTGTTCAGGAATTGCCAATCCACGAAGCTGTATGTGTGGACCGGCCCTGCAGGATCCAAGGGTTAACTGCGGGGAATCCTGAGACATTAGCTAGAGTGTATCGAATCGGTAAGGAGCTCCTCCCTAGCCTTGACTCATGATGGAAACTCAAATTTCAATACGCCCCATTCGATTTTGATTGTATTACTAGTATGGAGGCATAGTAGTATGGGATATTATTCTTCCTAGGATTGATATATTATGATTGAAACTGTTTTTGAAAACTTATATACACACTAATAATAATATCAAATTCGTTTTTAACGTATCAAGCATGTTTAATCACCATAAGGTAAAACTCTATCCTCTGGTGTGCGTTTTATTGTGTGATGGGACCTGAGTCTTATGGTGATTTCATTTTTCTAAAAAGCATTGCGTTGTTTTACGATTTACTTTAAGTTATGCATGGCAATCCATTGGAATAAAACCCGTTCCGCATTAGCGGCGTGGTCCTTGGATTTGCCTTATTACTATTAGTTAAATTAGTTAAGAATTCTCACACCAGTCCCATGACTGACCCGTTGTTTGTTTCCACCTTTGCAAACTTGGGTGCCCTCTTTTCCACACGGGCAATCGAGTAGTTTGTCTACAAGTCTTTATCTCTTGAGCAGGATGCTGGATTGAAGCTTAAAGCTGTGTCCAGAGCATAGTTATCTTCCGCTGTATCTATTTTATAGTTTCCGCTGCAATGTATTAAAATATTGTAATTTACCTTCCGTTGTATTTTATCGATGTACTCTGATGTTCTGTACTCTGATGCTATATTATCATCATATAATAAAAGTCTGCTGTTGTTGTTCTGATGTGTTGTATTCCCAAAGTTAACGTATGCGGATTTTGAACGGTCTTGGTCGATCTATCGATCGATTAAGGTCGGGCAAAATGCGGTATCGTTACAGTCAGTCAAATGGGTGTACATAAACAAATTGTCTGATTTGTAAATGAATATTTATTTCAACACATGAATATTTTATATTGTTCTATTACACATTAAAAATGATATTTTTAATGATTACACATTTTATTCAACACATGAATATTTTTATTATTTCATTTCTGCAATAAAAATGATATTTTTATTGTTTAAATATTTTATTCACACAATACAGTCCATTCAATCCAAACAAACAACCATGGTTCGTACAATAAATGGTGTCAGGTGCTGCTAAGCACCGTCTGCATCCTAGTATATGTTTAACTATAAATATTTTGAGTGAGAAGGAGTTCTCACCTTTGGTTTCCACTCCATCATTCTTTAGTTGGCGGATTTTGGATTTGGATTTGTTTCAGCGTGTCATTTTCTTCTCCGTGATTCCAATGCAATCTGTTTCAAGCAGTTTACATTAAAATCACATTTTTAATTCTACGTTGTATATATAAAAATCATATTTTCTATATTTTTAAAACCATTCTTATTTTATTTAGAAAAAACAAAGCCGTTTATATATTTTAAAAACAAAGTTGTTTCTATTTTTAAAATCAAAGTTATATATATATCACATTTTATAGCGTCACTACATATATAAAAATCACATTTATATCTTGCTATTATAAAAATAAAAATCGAATTTTTATATTGCTACTATATATATAAAAATCGAATTTTCATAATGCTATTGATATAATAAAAATCATATTTTTATAACACTCCTAATATAATAAAAATCATATTTTATATTTTTGAAAATCATATTTTTATATTTTAAAAAATCATATCTTTATATTTTAAAAATCATATCTTTATATTTTTATTTGTTATTCCATATAATAAAAATCCTATTTTAAAACAATGCTTATTTTAATTTTTTTTAAAACAATGCTTATTTTCATTTTTTAAAACAATGCTTAATTTTATTTTCAAAACAATGTTTATTTTTATTTTTAAAACAATGCTTATATTTTTTTTGAAACAATGCTTATTTTTATTTTTTTGCTATTATATATAAAAAAACTAAAAAGAAAAACATACAAAAAAAAACTGCTTTAAACAATGTTATTATATATATTAATTACCATTAATTAATTAACTACATAATTAATTACAAAATTAAGGGTTTATACCCTTCTTCTTCCTCGCGACGCTTCTTGGAAACCCGCTCCTCCTTGAACCTATTGATTGTCGCCGCTAGAGGGGACAGGACAACGCTCCTCCACCGCCACGACATCGCCACCAACGAGACCTTCCACAGCCTAGTACCTCCGCCTGTTTGAACCCCCCATCTCCCCTAAAATGCGTGCAATGCTGGCTAGTTTGAGGGTCAATTCCTTCCAATGGACGAGCCTGAATCCCATCTCAGCCGTTGGAGATATAGATCTCTCGATCTTCTTTCATTTTGCTTTGGAATTTTGGGAAATGGTTGATCGGGGAGGGAGATTGGAGGCGATAAGTTTGGGAGCACGAGGGCCCTTCATTTCGATTGTGGCGGCTGAAAGAAAGGGAATGGGCTAGGGTTACACAGAGGGGTATTTATATAATTAATATTTTATTATTTTTAATTCTTTTAATTTCAAAAAGGCATGTTTACAGATACAAACTCCAAATCAAACCGAATGACTATCGCCCCTAGCTAAATACCCCCATTTCGGACAAATGGGATATGTTTTGTAGGCCAATTCGACTGTTTCGATCGGTTTTCATCAAAATTAAAATATAAATTAATATAACATTCAAATTTGATTTCAACGTACATTTTAATTTACCGGGGCCACGTACTGACTCCAAAAATTCCAAAAAAAAAAAAATCTAATTATGTTTCGATGATACAGTCCTAACAAAACTAATTTCATCGAATTTGGAGACCATTTGAAAAACAGTCAATTTCCAGTTGATTAAATTCAAACTGAAAGTGCCAAACACGTTTAAATTCACCATGCTCACATATCAATTCCAAAAATTATAAAAATTGGAATCTAGCAATAATTTGACATTCCAAATCCAATAAAAGTGGTTTCGTCGAAAATAGATGTCATTTGCAAAATGACTATTTTTAAGGGCTTTATATTATATAAAAAATATATAAATTCCATAGCGACTATTTTGAATTTTAAACTGAACATAACTTTCAATTCCCATTATGAAATCTGGATCTTTCACATTCATTAGAAAGATATAATTAAACAGATTCAAATATTTCTTATTTTGCTGAAATCCAATTTATTTTGATTCCTGTACATTCAATTGAAATTTGAAATCGAATTTTAAAACTGCCGCGCCATTTCAGGCTTGTTTTATTATTAAAATAAATTTATTCATTCTAACTCCGATTAAAATAAATTTTTAGTCATTATTATTTAAAATAAATTATTTTAAATATTCAAAATCCATTAAAATAGCTAAAATAAAAATTTTAAATTGTTCTGAAAATCCGGATGGTTACAGAAATTGTGCCTTGAAGAGGCACATGTCGCGGTGGTTTTTATGGGGCAGGAGGCCACCGAGTTGGGAGCGGTGGTAGGCGCCGGAAGACGACGTCGTAGGATTCACAGTGGAAGCTTCTGATCATGCTCTGATCACTCTACGCAACGGCGGTCTAAATCCTAGGGCCTTGAATATGGGTTCAGTGATTTTGACGTTGACCTGAATGATAAAGAAAAGGATTAGCTTAGGTCAAACAAATAATTACTTATTTTAAGTTATTAATTGTGTCATTAAAGTTTTTAATATCGTATTAACTACAGAGTCATTATATGCATCGGAATCACGATGACGAGATGTACGACATGGAACAGACCAAAACGGAAACGGAGCAAGTTGAATTTTGAGCTAAATTGAACGTCTGTTTAATTTAGTTTAAAAATAAATCCTCAATTAAAGACTGACGGAGTGGAAATCAATTTGAGAACTCTCTCACTAAAATTATTTGTACGGTTATTTATTTTTATAACTGAAAATATATGGATTGCTTACGATTGGAATATTTGTTTGGTGATTGATGGGCGTTTACAGTTTTTATGTTATCATTATTAAACTGTGATTATAAGTGTTGATAAATAAAACGTTTATATTATGAATTATTCTAGGATGAAAATTTACCCACCCGTCTCCCAAATAATAGTTAAGTTCACATGGATTGTGATGTAAACCCCACGCGGGTACTGGGACAATAATTTTACACATCGCCCAAGTATACAAATAATAATATTTATTTGATTCTTGAAAACCCCACAGGGGACTGGAGATGATAATTAACTCATATCTCCCTTGGATTTAATCGTATGTCAACCGATTGATTGACAAACTGTTATAAGCGTTATTCAATTATTTAATGCTTATACAGTTGTTAATTGCACTTTGGGTGTGAATTGAATGTTTAATAGTTTCTTATCACTATTTTTGAGTACATACGATGTATGGAATCCATATAAATAAAATTACATGGTAATTGATTGAGCCTGATTCCAATTCAGAAATAATGAATATTTTAAATTAATATTCAGTGAAAAATCAAAATATGGTTTTGATGTCCGATTTTGGATGGACACAAAAATACTGAAATATTCATAACTGAATTTGAAGCCAATTTAAGTAGATATACGCCGTTTTAACTCGAACAGAATTTTCTGTCAATTTTATTCATTTTATAATGAATATCGAAAACATTTGATTTCAAAATCTGATATTTTGAAAATATTATCATTTTAATATTATACTGATATGGAATATTCAATTTTGATTTAAAATTGAAATGGAAGTTGGAATCATATTTAAAATGAATTTATAAACATTTTATAAAATATGTTTTGAATGGAAACAGACGAAATATATTATATATATTTAAATGGTTTGAATAGAACATGTTGCGTAGCGACCGTTCATGAATTTCGACCACTGACTTTGACTTGACGTAACGGGATATCCGAACTCGTATTCTCCTAAAACCGGAACCGTTGGGTTCGTATTGAAAAGAGCTTTCGAATGATAATAAGAGATTTGAAGTCTAACGGTTAGATTTTATGATATGTCCAAATCAGTTTTGGAAAAGGTCACTATGGATCAAGTTCGGTGGCCGATATTGGAAACCGACTGTAAGTGCCTTGATAAAATTACTATAAATATGAATAAATTTTGTAAAATCATAATAAATGACTTGAAATGATTTTCGATGAAATATTCCAAGTTTGTAAAGATAAAATACATTTTTGTTTGAAAAAGTTGCTTATCAACTTGAGTAATGTAACACCCCGAATTTTCTGAGAATATTGAAATTAACAAATTCAAGAACACTTAATTTTTAGAAGAAGAATTAAGTGAAATGGGTTGTGCTATTACGTTCGTCTCAAAATTTTGGTCAAGATAGACATTTGGTTTGCATAAAACGGATTCTTTATGAAGATGTTATTAAGCCTTGAAGTTTGTATGCATATGAGATATATATATATATATATATATATATATAAAGTAAACAAATAAATATGCAAAAAAAAGTTAAAAGCAACGAATCGGGAGGGGGAATAACCGAACCGGCCCATTTTTGAGGTCGACCCAAGCCCCGTTGGGTCGACTAGGGGTTGATTCAGTGTAGCACCTCATGGCCATTAATGTCACTCACAAAGGGAATTCATTAATGTCATGAAGCGTTATAGTAGTATAGAACAGATAAATTACAAGAATAAATAAATAAAACACAGCGGAAGATAAAACTTATTTCATAGCATCATAACTTCAAAACTAGCTTACATAAGTAGTCTCCAAAAATCATTACAATAGGATCAATTGTCTTTTCCAAAACTTCAATGTACATAAAGAAGCAAATACTTAAATAACATAAATGCATAAATCCCCACTAAGCATAAGCAAAGCCATAAAGATGAGAGAGTCCAAAGCGATACATCTACTCTCTTTAGGAAACTGAAAGAAATCGGCACTAAGCTGTAGTATTCCCTCCTTGCAAACCTGAGGGGGGGAAAGGAAAGAAAAGAGGTGGAAACAAAACGGGTCAGACATAAAGTCTGGCGAGTCCAGTAATTTTAACAAATAATAGGTAAGGTAAATGATCAAGACATAAATAGGTATCATGATATGGCAGTAGCATAGATAAGGTAGATAAAAAGGATGGACAAGATGATTCCATTCCTAAGTACTAAGACAATCCTACACCTTGGCTAAGCGAAAAATCCTCCAAGTACTAACCCCGAAGACCGAAGTCAACATCAGACTAGCACCCAAAGGACTATCCAACTCAACCAACATGTATTTCGTTACACCGCACTTTTGCTAAGTGACACAACATTATTTAGTTACACCGCACATCTACTAGTCTCTATTTACTAAAGGTTGATCCCTTCCCACTAACTGTACCCACATGGCAAACTTGGTAGTTACTTGTACCTAGCTGCTATCGTAGGTGCCGGCTTGCTCCTACCACCGCTAAGGTACCCTAACCCTACCTATTCGATCGGCTCCCTAAACCCCCTAGACACCCGTGCTGGCCCCCTAGTGGGGTGTATCACTCCCCAAAGTGGCAATCCCGGTACCAACATAAAATGCATGGCCATACCTACACGATGCAACAACGTCTTACCTACCAGCCCGGACCCATGCACACACATGAACCCGTTGGACTTGCGTTGCCACCATTATTCACGTTATGACCTCTTACATTCAAGTCCAGTACGCGTGCCTCAACCCCGGCCTAGTACCGGGCCCAATTAGATACTCAAACGGGTTATTGGTTGAAACGGGTCCCCATCCGACACAAGCCTCCCACCTATGCTTGGTCCCCAGTAGGTTTTTCTCCCACTTAACCATTTTAATTTAAATGTCCATGTCTTACACATGCTAAAGTTAAGTCCATACTTACATGTCATAATTTACATGTCTTATCTTATTCCGGTTAAGTCCATATTTACATGTCATAATTTACATGTCACCTCACTTAACCCTCTAACCATACCCATGTCTTATTATGGTTAGTATTCCTTAATTCATTCCTTATGACGAACGGTGCATGATCTCCAACATTAGACCGAACACTTTGTGACCGCTGGATTTGCCGGGCAGTTCCGGGCAGTCTTACGCCACAAACCGGGTCTAACCTCGGGTCATTAACCGTTACGCCTACAATTCATTCCTTTGACCTCTCACATTTGACGTCCAATTGTGGCAGCTGGATTTGCCGGGCGGTTCCGGGCAGTCTTACGCCATAATTGCACCTAAACTCGTGTCAAAGGTTTACAATTAGTCATATTTCACCCATACCCAATTTTCATGTCATGTATATCCAATTAAACATGTAATCATGTTTATAATATTGCCTTTTCCAAATTGTCACTAATTACATATTAATTAGCCTCAATTACAAATTTACAATTATAGGCAATTTCATCAATTCCATGTAATTCATACAAAATATGCCAATTTCACATATTATCCAATTATCCAAAATATCCAATAATATCCAATTTTCCATATTTCACATATTCCCATCGTTCCCACGTATTTGCATTCGTGCGTATTTTTAACATAGGCTCGAAGGTAGCCTAGACCCAAAAATAAAAGGAATAGGGATAAGAAGAGAGAATCAAATCACATAAAATTGGAATTAAAACAACATCATGAAATAAAGGGGCATGTAAACTGGCATAAAGGCATAATGACATAATCAACATGAATAAACTGATAAAAGGTATGAACTTTACATAGAAACATAGGCATATGATGACATGAATCAAAAAGGTGAAGACTTGGATGAGATTTAAATTACATACATACATATGAATCCTCTTTACAACTTCATCATATTACTTGTAATCCCATTATATTGTGAAAATCACCATACTCACCTTTTGTGGTTAAAGAATATAATTATGCATTGAAATTGGTGTAGAAACATTGCGGTGTTGCTGATTTATCTTCTTGAATTATTGTAGAAGCTCTAATATTTAATTTGAGTTGAAGTTGAACACTTGAGATTTGATTTAGAGGCGGTGACTAGGGTTTAAGAGAGAAATTGACAGCATAATGGCGTCATAGATAATATTTATGAATTAGGGTTAGGTCTTAGGGTGTATATAAAGGTGTAGGAAGTAATTTAGGCCTTAGGATTAACCCTAGAACTGATCTGGACCACTCAGATGCCATATCAGCCCTTAGGGCGAATCGGGCCACGGGTTGGCAGCCAAACATCCTGGATTGACCTCTAGTCGACCCAGTTGGGCTCGGGTCGACTCCAAAAATGGTCTGGTTCGGCTATTGCCCCTCCCGATTCGCTGTTTTGAATTTTTTTGAAAATTTATTTATTTAATTTATATATATATATATATATATATCCCTCATATGCATACAAACTTCATGCTTAATAATTTCTTCATAATTAACCATTTTCACACTAAACCACTTTTTGAACTGCGTTCACACTAAGCCACTTTTTAGCCATTCCCCTAAAATAAAAATATGGTGCTGGCGGGGATCGAACTCTGTACCTCTTGTATGCAAGTCACATGTTCTAACCAAATGAGCTACAAAGTCTTTTGCTTACAAACCTTAGAACAATCTCATTCCTCTTTTTCAAATAAATTTGTGACGGCCGGGAATTTTGCTCGATCCGAATTAGTCGTTAAACCGATCTAGACCGTTCGAAACCCCTGATCGTTTTGAGAACAGGACAAATCAGAACGCAGAAGGAAGAGCATTTCATTGCTATTACAACAATTCCATCAGATACAAGAATATACAGAGTATAAATGAATAAATTACATTCGATAAATATCAGAGATTACAATAAATTACATAGCAGCGGAAAATAATACAAAGCACAACTGAAGGTGATATACGGATACAGAGCTTTCCGGATATCATTCCAGCTGTAAACCAGGATCCTATGAATATAAATCTGCAAAACCAAAACTACTAGCTGCCCGTGCGGAAAATAGGGGCACCCAGAGTTTAGGTTAAAACAATAAACTCCAGGTCAGTCATGTGACTGGTGTGAGAATTAAAACAGTTATTTAAAGCTTTACTTTAAAAGAGAGTAATTCAAGGGACCACGCCATATAACACGGAACGGGTTTCCTCCCAAGAATATCAGTGCATAGAATAAACAACGCAATGCTTTTTCAAAAAATGAAGCTATTATAAGACCCAGGTCCCATCACACAATGCAACGCAAGCCGGAGGATAGGGTTTTACCTTATAACAGCCAAACATGCTTAGTACGTTTAAAACAAATCATTTGATACTATAATATGTGTATAGTGTCAAAACAGTTTCAATCATAAATATAAATCATAGACGGCATAGCATCCCATGCTACTATGTCGCCATACTAGCTCTACAATTAAAACCGCAATACACGTATTGGAAATTGGATTTCCATCATGAGTCGAGGCAAGGGGCAAGATCCTCTCCGCGCTCGAGACACTCTAGCAAATGTCTCAGGACTACACACTCTGGGCAATCCTGGATGCTTCAGGGCCGGTCCCCACTTACGTTAGAGGATTAGTTATTCCTGAACACACGTTTCCCGGTCCTTACAGACCTATAATCGAGTTGCCTCGCATTCCAACAACCGCATAGGTGAAAAGTATATAAATGTCAGGGCTGGTAAGTCACTGACACCACCAAAGCTAGAAAGAAACGTCGTGCTCTCCCTACAGTCCGTATCCCGTTTTTTACTCATACCGAGGTGTGAGGCTCGCAAATTCACGCTATACACAAAGCTGCCACGTAGGCTGTGCTTTGATCATCAACCACAAGACTTTGCTTTTCAACAGAAGCCTTGATCATTGCATCTTAGCGTGCCACACAGGCAATTCATGCCATGCGACTGATGTCAATCGATATACAACCTCTGAGCTCGTACGTCTCAGAGAAGGGCGTTAAGCAAAAGAATAAATTCTCCACCGCCAAACAGATGTATATTTAATAGAAATCAATCAACAAAGAATAAAATCCAATGTCAGACACACAATCCATTTTCAAGTCCGTTCTGGGTCTGAACGAAACCGGAGGCACTTTCCTCGCATATCCATCCATCTCCAGGTACGTCTGGACGACCACCAACTATTTCCATCCTCTTGGGTGTACTGCCCAATCAGGATCGTCAGTAATTATCCAGACGATGTGAAGACTTCCGGTCTTCGACCACCGTCTTCATCTTCGACATATCGTCGAATCGGTTATTCAGAATGGGTATAAACCCGGCCTTTCCGAACAACCCGCGTATATTAAAACAAATGTTACACAAACACAACATACGCCTCATTCCAATTCAGAATATTCTTTAATTCACAAAAATCACATTTTTAGGGAAAGGTTCCCATTAATTTTATCCACGATAAATTCTTTAAAATTTATCCTTTAATCTTCCTTTGGATGTCGTTTCAAACCAGATTATGGTTTTCTAAACTAGTCGAGATTAGCGCACCACACCGACGTAATTATTTATTTTATTTTCCAATCCCAACCTATTCATCCCATGAAGCAAAACTGGTAATACTCCATATCTAATACTATGGTGTTATCGGTAAGATTAATTACCATTTCAGGTTCAAATCTAATTAAAGTTTTAACTATCGCTTTGGAGCAAAACTGGCGATACTCCATTCGCACTCATTTCTCAATTTGATAATTTAGATTATAGATTTACATTTCAATCTAATTGTAGATTCGTTAAAACTCCTTTTACTAGGTTAAAGAACTAATGTCATTTGAAACACAGCTCACGACAAACCCAAATCACATTCTATTTATCGTCGGGTTAAAGAACTAGTGTTGTTTAAAACACAGTTCACGATAAACCCGCAAATCAATTCTAGTTCAATTTAATTCAAATATATTAGGAATTCCGATTATTTAAAACCCCTTTTTAAATCTAATTTATTTATTTAAAAACAAATCGGGTTTTAAATTTAGTTCAAACTAGTTCATTTTGATAAAAATCTATTTTTATATTTTCAAATATGGAGTTTTTCATCCCAAATTTTCCCAAATCATTTCTTATGATTTTACACAAATTATTGATATTTTTAATAATTTTATCAAGGCCCGTACAGTCGATTTCCATCCACGGCCATCGAACTGCACTTATAGCGACCTTTTTCAAATTTGATTTGGACGTATCTCCAAATCCAACCGTTAGATTTTGAGTTTCTAATATTCGTCAGAAAGATCTTTTCGATACGAACCCAATGGTTCTGGTTTTAGGAGAATCCGACGGTCGGATCTCCCGTAATGTCCGTTTGAAATAAATGGTCGAAATTCACGAACTGCCGCGGCGCGGCGCGTTCTATTCAGGCCATTATATTATATATATAATATATATAATATATATTTCGTCGATTACTATTCAAAACGGATTTTATAAATAGTTTTGAATTCGTTTCAAAAACAATTTCAACCTTTATTTCAAATTCAAATCAAAAATTAAATTTTCTATTATAAATCCTTTTTATTTCCATTTCTATTTGATTTCAATTCAAATCGATTTAATTCGATTCGAATCCATTTTCTTTTCAATTCAATTCGATTCGAATTCGTTTTCCTTTCAATTTGAATTCATTTTGTTTTCTATTCAATTTGAATTCATTTCGTTTTCTATTCAATTCAAATTCAAATTCGTTATATATTCAGTTCAAATCAAATTCGTTATATATTTAATTGAAATCAAATTTGTTTCCTATTCAATTCAATTCGAAATCGTTTCATATTCAATTCATTTCGAAATCGTTTTCAATTCAATTCATTTCGAAATCACTTCATATTCAATTCATTTCGAAATCGTTTTATATTCAATTTATTTCGAAATCACTTTATATTCAATTCATTTCGAAATCACTTTATATTCAATTCATTTCGAAATCACTTTATATTCAATTCATTTCGAATTGGTTTTATATTCAATTCGTTTCGAAATCACTTTATATTCAATTCATTTCGAAATCACTTTATATTCAATTCATTTCGAAATCACTTTATATTCAATTCATTTCGAAATCGTTTTATATTCAATTCATTTCGAAATCGATTTATATTCCATTCATTTTCGTTTTCTATTTGAATCAAATTCATTATATATTCGATTGAACTCAAATTCGTTTTATATTCAATTCGAATTCAATTCGTTATATATTCAATTCGAATTCGATTCGTTATATATTCAATTCGAATTCGTTTTCTATTCAATTTGACACAAATTTCATTTCAACATATGCGATTTCGAAATCACTTTATATTCAATTCATTTTGAAATCGTTTTCCGTTCATTTCATTTCGAAATCGTTTTCAATTCATTTCATTTCGAAATCGTTTTCAATTCATTTCATTTCGAAATCACTTTCAATTCATTTCATTTCGAAATCACTTTCAATTCATTTCATTTCGAAATCGTTTTCAATTCATTTCATTTCGAAATCGTTTTCAATTCATTTCATTTCAAAATCGTTTTCAATTCATTTCATTTCGAAATCGTTTTCAATTCATTTCATTTCGAAATCGTTTTCAATTCATTTCATTTCGAAATCGTTTTCAATTCATTTCATTTCGAAATATTCGATTTCAAAATTACTTTTCAATATTCATTTCAAAATGAATAAAATCGATATAAATATCGTTCACGTCAAAATGGCACATCTCTAATCAACACGGCTTTATATATTCCTTTATTCTATTCAACAAATGAATATTTATTTTTGTCAACACACGACTAATCTCAACGAATGAGTACTGTCCACGTGTGACTATTTTTGTTAAATTATTTCGTTCAACACATGACTAATCTCAACGGATGAGTACAGTCAACACATGAACCTTTACTTTGTAGTGATAAAGATATAAATTTTATTGTTAAAATATTTCGTTCAACACATGACTAATCTCAACGGATGAGTACAGTCAACACATGAACCTTTATTTTGTACTATTCTTTATTTTCTAAATGGGATTGAGGCCCAATCAATCACCATATAAAATTAATTATATGGATTTTCATACATCACACGTATATAATAGCATTGAAAAATAATCAACCATCAACCAAAGTGCACTACACTGTGTAAGCATCAAATATAGATATCTAACGCTTATAACAGCCTGTCAATCAATCGATCGACATATTTAATCAATCAGGATGAGTGAACTTCAAATTTCATCCCACCACCCGTGTGGGGTTTTCAAACAATCAAACACAGATTTTAGTTGTGCAGTTGGGCGATGTGTAAATTTTATCGTCCCAATCAATGTCCTTCAAATAGGTGTACATAAACAAACCGTCCGGTTTGTAAATGAATATTTTATTTATTATCATTCACTATATTCATATTCACGTTAAAAAATATATTTTTAACGATAAAACATTTTATTCTAACATATGAATTTCTATTCAGTTCATTCTTTAAATAAAATGATATTTTTATTTTTCTAACATATTTTAGAAAATTTCGGCGGCATAACGGCACGATACTAGAAACGGGACGAGGCCTAGCCTTATCCCCGGTCTAGTGAAGGCCCACGCCATTCACACATCAATCAAATCTATTCATTTCACCAAACAATTCAAATTCAAATCAAATCTTCTAACTAATTTATGCAACCAAACAAACAAGTCCATGGTCTGTGGACGATTGTGTCGGGTGCTACTAAGCACCGTCTGCATCCTAGTATATAAAGATAACTAGAAAAGAATTTGAAAGGTGAGAAATTCTCACCGATAGCTATCCAACTTCACGATACTTCATTTAGAGAAATCTTCGCCATTTCGGCCTTTTGTTGCTTTCGTTGCCCGTAGCCACCGCATATATAAAAATCGAATTTTCACTTCGCTTTTCAATATATAAAAATCGAATTTTTTATTTCGCTTTTCAATATATAAAAATCGAATTTTTATTTCGCTTTTCAATATATAAAAATCGAATTTTTATTATACTATTCAATATAAAAAATCAAATTTTTATTATACTATTCAATATATAAAAAATCAAATTTTTACACCGTTATTCTCTACATGAAGATTTCGCCTTTTCAAAAATAAATATTTCGCCTTTTCAAATATAAAGATTTCGCCTTTTCAAATATATCATTATAAAAATCACATTTTTATTTTTCTACACATATAAAGATGGTATTTTTAATATTCCTATCATGTAAAAATTATATTTTTAATTCTCTACCTAAAAAAAAATCATATTTTTACATCTTTTATATAGTAAAGATTATATTTTTAATACTTTAAAAATATAAAAATCATATCTTTAACCCACTACATATGTAAAAATCACGCCTTATCCATTTTAAAGATATCGTCTTTTCTATTTTAAAAATATAACTTTTCTATTTGTTTTTCAAAAATCATATTCTTAATAAACTAGAACTATAAAAAATCTCACTTTTACTTATACTATTCATGAAAATGAAAAAAACTGATTTTGCTTTAAACTAAACGAAATAATTAAATAAAACAAATAAAAATAAAACATAAAAAAACTTACAGGGGGTTTAGCGAGGGGAGGGGGGCTGTCGCGCTCGTCGATGAAGACCAGGGGGCGGCGGATTGCTGGGGAGGGCTGCGGGTAGGGCGGTGGTGGTTGGGGTATTGGTCGGCGGTGACGTTTTGAGAGGGGAAGGGGGTTTTGGGGTCTCGCGAGGTTAGGGGTTCGGGGGAGGAGAGAGGAGAGGGGAGGGAGGAGAGAAGGCGGCGCGGTAGGAGGGGGCGTCACCGATGAGGCGCGGTGGGGGCGACAGGGGTTCCCCGTCGAGAAGGAGGCGCATTTTTTTTCCTTTGATTTTCTCTGATCGGGTTTGAAATAGAAGGGGGGGCCAGAATGATTTAAGGAGAAGGAGAGAGAGGAAATTTTTATTTTTAATTATTTAATTATTTAATTTCTAAAAAGGTACTTTTACATACGACCTCGAAACGAGGTCCACCGCCTGTCATCCATAGCGTTTTACCCCCATTCTGAACACAATGGGATAGGTATCGCAAGCTGATTTGATCGTTTCGATCAGTTTCCGTTTAATTTACATTTAAATCACTATATTGAATTTTAAACGTACATTTCAAATTACCGGGGTCACATACTAACTCTAAAAATTCTCGAAAAATATTTTCTAGCTTCGTATTGACGATACGGTCCTAAGAAAACTAGTTTCGTTGAATTCTGAGACCGTTTGAAAAATGGCCAATTTCCAGTCGATTAAAATCAACTGAAACTGGTCAAACGCGTTTTCCTTTGCCACGCTCATATATTGATTCGAAAAATTATGAAATTTGGAATCTAGCAATAACTTTACATCACGGACCCAACAAAAGTGGTTTCGTCGAAATCCGAGGTCGTTTGCAAAATTCCCATTTTTAAGGGCCTGAATTCCATAGCGACTATTCAGAATTTTCAACTGGACATATCTTTTGATTCCCGCTATGAAATTTCGATTTTTCGGATTCGTTGGAAAGATATTATCAATTAGATCCTAATGTTTTTGGTTTCACTAAAATCCGGATCGTTTTGCACTCGGTACATTCAATTGAAGTTTGAAATCGAATTATCGAACTACCGCGCCATTTTCAATTCTATTTATAATTATATATAAATATTTATATTCTAACGACGCCGCGTATAAATATATACGTTCGAATTATATTCCAAATAAATTTTCTCGTCGATTTTATTTAAAATAATCTATTTTAAATATGCAAAATTCATTAAAACTGCCAAAATAAAAATTTTAAACTGGCTCAGATTTTCCGGGTTATTACAAAATTATACTTTAATTTGTTATTTTAATATTCTCAGAAAATATGGGGTGTTACATTCAGGGTGTTTGGCTGTCAACCCGTGGGCCGATTCGCTCTAAGGCAGATGTGGCATCTGATTGGTTCTCATGGTTCAGGGTTAATCTAATGGTCCTAAAACACTCTCTATAACTATATAAGGACCCTAAACCTAAAACCTAATTCTATTATTCACTCTCATCTAAACCTAGCCACCACAAAAACCTAAGTCAAATTAAATCTAATCTAATTCAACTAAGAGAATTCAACAATCTACATTAAAGGCGAGCAATTCAGTTCCAGAATACAGATCCCTGAAATCAAGTTTTTCCTTTTGATTGTAAGTGTAGTTATCTTTCATATGTGAATAAATTAAAGACATGATTTGTAATGAATTGTAAAATAGAATTGTATCAAGTTGTATGTGATGCTAATTTATGTTTATTCAGGTCTATTCTATCATATATGCCTATGAACTATTGTGGTCTATCGAACCTATCATGTTATGTGGAAATTGGTGAGTAAACCTATGATGTTGTATAGGAATTTGGGAATGAAATTATCATATGTAATTTTGGTGATATTATGATACATACAAGTTTTAGGCTAAGTCATGTCGTTTATGCCTAATTGTTTAGAGCCATTATGCATACAAGTTTAGATCTACGACCTTATATGTTTAGATCTACAACTTTATATGTTAGATCCATATGCCTTTATGATAGATCTAATTTTCAAGTTCACCACTACATGCCAAGTTTAACTTGTATAGTTTTATGTAAATTGATATGCTTGTGGTTCATGTTTCATAGATCAAATTTTCAAGTTCATAGTTAAAAGTATATTGTTCTATGCCAAATCCATGTGACATATGTGTAGTTAGATCCATACTTTTGTACGATGTTGGAATGTTGCAAAGTTCCTCTTTTCCTTTTTTTTGTTTTATAAGTTAGGCTAAAATATTGAGCCTAACATTCTATGTAATTTTTCGAACGTACAACGGGGGTAACGTTGGGGGAAACATGAAATTACACGTAATTGGCATGTTTGACACACAAGCATGATAAATGGCATGAAAATGGTATAATCTATATACCTAAAATTTTGAACGTGATTTAGATGGAAAGTGGGCCATGACAATAATCGATTTATAATTTACATATAAATATGTCAGATAAACATGAAAAATTACGTGGCATAGATTGGTTCATGAAATAGTATATTTAGAATACCATTAATTGTGAGCATAATTAGAAGGATAATTGTGACATAATTAAATTAGGAATAATTTACATATGGATTTTGTCATAAGTAAGAAATATGTAAATTTAGAAAAGACGAATATGCCTAACCCAAGGTTAGACTGAGTTGTGGTGTAAAACTGCCCGGAACCGACCGGCACATCCAGTGACCAAAACAATACCTATCTAATGTGGGTGGTTACTGCATTGAGCCCAAAAAGGACCCGAGATTAGACCGAGTTTTGGTGTAAAACTGCCTGGAACCGATCGGCACATCCAGTGACCACAACAATACCTGTCTAATGTGAGTGGTTGGTGCTTTAATAAAGCTAGGTCAAGATTGGTAGGGTTAAGTCAATTAAGGAAACACTTAACCAATTCAACATGTTAACTAAACTGATGGGTGAGGTTAAGTAAATTTAGGACACTTAACTGTTATAACATGTTAATTAGACAAGTGGGTGAGGTTAAGTAAATTTAGAACACTTAACGTTATAACATGTTAATTAGACAAGTGGGTGAGGTTAAGTAAATTTAGAAAACTTAACCGTTATAACATGTTAACTAGACAAGTGGGTGAGGTTAAGTAAATTTAGAACACTTAACCATTATAACATGTTAATTAGACAAGTGGGTGAGGTTAAGTAAATTTAGAACACTTAACCGTTATGACATGTTAATTAGACAAGTGGGTGAGGTTAAGTAAATTTAGAAACACTTAACCAATATAACTTGATTTATAGAAAGGTTAAGTTAAAATAAGAGGGCAACACTTAACTAATATAACTTGATTTGTAGTAGGGTTAAGTTAACACAAGAAGGCAACAATTAACCAAAGTAACATGACACATAGGTGGGTTAAATTAACTTGAATTGATTGATGACACTTAACCAATACAACAAGATGAATACGTAGGGTTAAGTTAACAAGAAACACTTGACCAATATAACTTGATGAACGAACGAGGTTAAGTTAATAGGAAACACTTAACCGATTCAACATGATAAGCAAGGAGGGTCAAGTTAATAAGAAATGCTTAACCAACATGACATGATGAATGAGTGGGTTAAGTTAACATGAGGGGACAACACTTAACTAATATGGCGTAATGTACGGGAGGGTTAAGTACATATCGGGTTGGTGGGTAATATTAGTAAATATAGACCCACAAAACTTAACTATTAAGTAAACATGCTAGAATCGATGGAAGGGTTAAGTACATCTCGTGTAGGTGGGTAATATAAGTACATATAGGCCCACAAAACTTAACCGTTTATTAAAAATGCTTGAATCGATGGAAGGGTTAAGTACATATCGGGTTGGTGCGTAATATTAGTAAATATAGGTCCACAAACTTAACTAATAGGAAACCCTGGTAACGGGGACCCATTTTAACAGTAACCCACATGGATGTATCACGTTACCCTGAACTGGCAGGGTGGGGCACTATTACAGGGCAAATTATATGCGGTCAAACCAGTGGCAAGGGGTACGACAATGTAGGTTCCGACGGTTTATGGGCGTGCGTGTAACCCGGAGTGGGAAAAAGCAAGCACCGGGTACCAGTAGTTATACACTGTGCACCTTGAATCGTGTCGGGTTGCTACCATAAGTATTGATACACCTTATGGTGGGACCAGCATAGGGTATCTACACGCAAGGGAAGGCCGATTGACACAGACACATTGAACATGAATACAAGTAGGGAGCCGATCGATAGGGTAGTATGGGTACATCTAACATGTTCATGGCAATTAGGCTGATTGAGTTGGAATCCTCATGATAGATGTAAACCTGAAGGCTACCACAATTACGGGGGGTTGGGATCACGATTATTATTTTATACATATTACTAGTTGGGACACTAGTTAGGTGGTGTAAAGATAAATATGGAAATCAGATTAACAGAGTAGTAGCGAAGCAGAGAAAAAGTAGAAGCACATTCAGTTCACCTTGAACTTATCTTGTCTTTAGTTACCTTGTTTTTATTGTATTGTCCTATTTTCGGTTTATTCATGTCATGATCCTTTGTCTTGTTTGCATGCTGAAAGATCACTGGACTTACCAGACTTATGTCTGACCTAGTTTGTTTTTCGCCTCTTTTCTTCCGTTCCCCCCAGGTAGTCAACGAGGGAATAGCTCAGCCTAACTTGGACCTCTTCTCTTTCCAAGCTTGAAGATTAGTTGGTGTATCACTTTGGACTCTCTCTTCCACTGCTATGGCTGGTTCATGCTTTATTGGGGAATATCATTGTTTTTATGCTTCTTTTATTCTTGAAAGTTTTTAAATCAAGACAAATGTTCGATGTATTACATTTAAGTATGATTGAGGAAATTGTTGTAAAAGCTTGACTGAATTAAGTTATTAGTAAAATGACTTTATTTTCCCCTGCTTTATTTATCTGTCTTGTAATTTATCTGCATCTTTTACTTATAATGCTCCACTGAAGTTAAGGCATTCCCTTTGTGAGTGACCTTAACGGAGGTGGGGTGTTTCACTTGGTATCAAAGCTGAAGGTTACCGGATCAGATAAAAGATTTGAAAAATTATTTTCGAAACGATTTTAGAAGAAGCGTTTTCAAAAAAAAGTTTTGTTTTAAAGGCATATTCCCCAAAGCCATATGCACTATCTTTTTGATCCTTTGTTTGAATCCTTGTTTCCTTCTTTCCTGAGTCCCAGGGGCTCCTGGTTTTCTGGGATGTAACCTCACTGCGGCATGGTTCCGTAGGCTTGATGAGACCATGACACTTGTTAAAGGGCAAATAAGCACCCAACTTCCATCTATAGCCATAGTAGTTTCACCTACGGCAAATTTTCCTTTCGAGCTTTGTAGGATTTTCCATGCAATGGAGGCAGCTTTCAAAAGACCTGTCAATAAGTTACACAAGGATGGCAAAGATGAGAATGAGGGAGTTTGGCTAAGGAGCAAAACACAAGGATGAAGAACTCATGGATATGGACTTGGTTCACAAAGGAGGGGAGGAAAGAATAGTAAAACCTAAAACAAGAGGAAGTATCTTTATTTTGGTATAACGGGTCGTATAATTAAGGGCAAGGGCAAGAACAAAAGACAGGATTTTCCGGAAGGCAAGTGCATGATCTCACCACCAGCATACCTGAGGGAGAGGTAGTAAGGTTTCTGTTGAGAAGTTTAGTTTTTTTTCTTGATCATCCTACTAGTACTCTTTTTGATTTTTGCGCTCCGCATTCGTTTATATCTGCTTCCATAGTTGAGTCTCTGCACCCTATAGCTTGTATAGTAGAGGATCCCATTATTGTCTCATGTCCAATTTGTGGTTCGGCTCATTTATCTTTGGTTTGTAAGGATGTGAGATACTTATTTTTTTGGTTTCATGGGCTATGGATTGATTCTAGGCATGGATTAGTTAGCTATTAATTGTGAAAGGAGGGTAGTTATACTTTGGACTTGCCTCGGGAATACCCTCGAAATTTCAGGCGATCATAAGGGATCAGTTTTTCTTAGCTACCTAGAATCACTTTATGTATTTATCGACGATTTTTGACCTGTTAGAGTAGTCCATGAGTATGCAGATGTTTTTTGATTAAGGTTAGGAGTTTTCCCCCTAAAAACTCGAGATAGACTTCCGCATATATCCAGTTGACAATACAAATCCAGTTATGCGATCAATGATAGTTTAGGAGCAAGATTGTCGAGGATAGCCAGAGTCGGATAAGTACTCAATTTTTTGGTTGTTTTGCTAGTATCACCTCACATAGATCGTCCAAATTCGGAGGAGGTATTCCTTGGGTTCTTGTCTGATATTGGTTTAGGACTTTGGGGCTTGTACTTGAGGGATGTCGAGTTCGACTAGGATGGTTTGCATGAAAGATAAATAGTTGTGGCAGGCGCCCTAAGTAGAAAAAAAAACCTTAAGAGAGGTAAAAAGTACATAGCAACCTTTAGCTTTAGACCCTCAGATTTGTGACATGATGGATAAGCTAAGTAGAGGAGAGACCTCTAATCATCTTAGTATATACACTTGGTATCATGGTTAACTTCTGTTTGTCCTGGAAAGATAGTCTGACAACATTGGATACCCTCTAGCACAGAAAATGATCGAGGTCCTATCTTTACTAGTGTGTTTTGGAAATGGAGGTCAAGAAGCTTCACAATCGTGAAGTTAAATTAGTTAAGGTTGTAGGAAACTTAGGATCGAATTGCAGCGGAATCAATTAAAATCAGAAACCCTAGTTGTGTAAATCGAACAAAATTAATTCAAAACAGATACCTTTCTTCTTTGAATAGCAAGATCGAACGAAGCCCTAACTTTAATCGTTGAATCAAATTCCAGATCTGATCCAATCAAGTACTTGAATTCAACCACCTCTATTGGAGGTCCACAAGTGATGTATCCGAGAACGACGATCGAAACTCGAAGGTGGAGATTCGGTACTAGCCAATGATCTGATTTGGATCTAGGGTTTTAAAATATTCGATTTGGGATTTCTCAAAAGAATGAATTAAAAGGTGCGGCCCTCTTATCCATTTATAAAGAAACCCTAATTGATATTTTCTTTTCCATATAACCCGTTCAAAGGAGAACTTTTCAAACCGACTTTGACTTCTCCTTTTAATTCATATAGTATATCTCCATTTCCAACACTTATATGTGTGACCCTATAGGTTGTTGTAGCATTGGAAACCATTTAAACATTTAAATCGTAAACAGTGAGTGGCATCTAGTAATACATCACTGCTACCCAAGCTACAACAATATCAATGATTCGATATGACCTTTGTGAATAGTGTATCAATATAATTTAATCCCTTTAACCATTATATCCAAGATTAAACTGGAGGCATGGGTCGTATCATCCTCTTTATAATTTAATCTGTATTCTTGATCAATGAGTAAACTATTTAAAACAAAACAGTATTTGAGCACGGCCATGAATTTCACAGTCTCACTCAATCAAGAGGCCCATGGATATCACTACAAATATATTGCAGGGTTAAATTCCATCTAGATCATTCATAATTTTCATTCGATTCTAGATATATCCAATAATCACCGTTATCATTACTCTGTTACGAGATAACTTTAGATGATATCGAAACACAAATATCCTCGAATAAAATTATAATGATTTCAAGTCTGAGGACCTTTATATCACTATCACTGTGAGAATAACTCATGATACTGTTAATTATATTCCATGGAGTTATCTCACAGTGGGTCAGCCCAATACGCTATTCTCTAATACGTATTTATATCTTGACTTTAATATCACGTATATTAATAATCAATGAGATGTGATCATCAGTCAATCAATATACCAGTCTCAACGCTTTATAGTTGTCCTTAATAAACAATAAAACTCGACTAGGGACATTTAAGAATTATAATACTTAATAATTATATAATCTCATATTCAGTCTTACTTGAACTATATAATTCCGTATTATTAATCTAAGGACTTCTATTATATTATTATTTATATTACGTAGTAAATACAATATAACAGAATAATACTTTATTCCAAATAAAATAATAACATCAACAGTGTTATCTTTCTCATCAAATGAATTGCATCTAGGGCATAAACTCTAACAATCTCCCACTTGCACTAGAGTCAATCATTCATGTATCATATACTCATGAAACTAGTGTCACTATTAAACTTCTGGTGCGACAGTGTTTAATTCAGTAGGTCTGCATCATTACAACTTTTGCAACTTTGCAGATATGTTCATATCCTCTGTGAACAATTTCACATAAGAATTATATTTCTTAAATATATGTTTGGATCGATAATGAGTTTGACGTTTTAGGCCTGAGAAATAGCCACATTGTTATCGCAACGTAAATCATTGGATCAACAATGAATTAAGTTCAATTATGAACTTCTTAATACAAACATTTTCTTTCTTAGAATCAGTATTTCTTTCTTATTTTAAAACCAACATTATTTACAATAATCAATGTGTTGTCAAATACATTAGAATTATTGTGTCACTCCCACTCAATTTCTTGTCTATACAAGATTCAGTGGTATCTTATGGTTTTCGGTATATCTCGAATTCTATTTCATTCACATCGGTATCTTAGAGATTGACTCTCTTTGAAAAAGGATACCAAATTGAGCAATAAACATTTTATTCTCAGAGAATTTATATGCACAAAATAGTTATTTGATTTGGGTCCGATCTTATCAGAGGAAGGACGTTTAATAAACGCTTTACATCCCAAATCATTGTATCAGATACACGAGGACATTTCCTAGTTCATATCTTATATGGTGTCTTCGAGATCATTTTAGTAGGAATAAATGCAATTGTTCTAAATTTAATTTGTTGGAGGATTTATATGACTTATCATTAATCGTACTATATATCATAAGGTGTGAATTCTCCTTTTAGACACACCATACCATTATGGTGTTCTAGATGAAATGAGTTGTGAAACAATTTCAAACTCATTTGAATAGTCATTAATAATTGGCTTAAATATTCTCTCAATCTATTCGATGAGAATTTATTTTCTATTAAAATTGGTTTGTACTTCATTTTTGAATTCTTTGAACTTTTCGAAGGATTCTTATTTGTGTTTCATAAGATACACATATTTGTATCTACTAATATCATCAGTAAATATAATGAAGTAATAAAACCTACCTCTGGTTTATGTATTCATTGCTCCATATACATCGTTATGTATGGGACCCGGTAATTATCACTCATTCACTGTGTCAAGTGAAAGGTGAGTCAGTTATTTTGCCTAATAAACAAGATCTGTATTCTTCATATAATTCAAAATCAAATGATCTCATAATTTCATCATTATGGAGTTTTGATATACTTTCTTGTTTATTGGGCTAACTGGTAATACTAAAGGTATGTTGGATTTAAATCACTAAATTTAATCCATTATTTATTTATGTCAAGTAAATGGTAGTTAATGATCTATAAAGTTCATTAACTATTTGTGAAATTCCATATGATATTTCATTATGGAATTCAAACTTGTCTAAATAAGATCTATTATAACATTTATCTTAAGTGGAATTTCATTATAACAATTATTTTATTAAGCCAGTATAATTAACAAGAATTAACTTCCTATGGATGACCCAGCAACATTTGCTTTATTTCCAATCGTAAGTCCACTTGTCCTTTTATCAGTTTTCTACTTATTTAGTAATTTCTTTAAATCAACATACATTTATGTGATTTGTCTAGTATCTAATACTAAGAATGTATAAGTAGATTATTATAACATTTATATCTTATTCAGTTGAAGTCATACTTTGACTTTGGTTTTAGATCCTCTATTTTTGTTAGAACAACTACGTTTTAATTTATTTGAGGACAATCCTCAAATATTAATGTTAGTCAAGAAATTTAATTTAATTCAATTTATCCTTCTCAAGGATTAATTTAAATTATCGAAGTCGTTTTGTTATTTAATATCTACATTAGATAATAAATAACAACTGATTCTTTAATATTTATTTAATACAAATTTCGACAGTCAAAATTTATATTAACGCAAAGTATATATTTTAAACTAAAATACGCTTCTACTCAAATTAGCATCCCTCTATTTATATACATATATCATTATATATATATATAATGGTGTTCCAAGATCGATATCTAGTCATGCCTTGACCAAGCTTTGGCTACGCCCCAAAACACAACCTTTTAGGTAGACATCTTATGTCAATTATATCATGCATATAACTCTTGGATTGCATGATGAACGTTTTTGTTCAGTATTATTCATTTGCTCAAAATATAGAATAATTCATGTTGTTGTCTCTAAGCCATAATCTTGTTATGCATCTTAGATAGTCAGACCCAATAATACAGTTCAAGTATCACTTTTACTTCGTCGCATATAACCAAAACAAAAGGATGCACAATGCTTTGGCATTACCTACATCCAGTGATTCTGGACATTGATGAGTGTATTATTGGAAGACCTCACCATAACTTAATATAACAAAAAAATTGCTTTTAAAGGGATTTTATAATTTGTAGTGGCGAACAATATTAGAGTTATTTGCATATATCAAAATATATGTGTTTTATATTCATAATATAAATTGGATTTAAATAAAATATAGGAACCACATATTTATATTTAAATTCAAAGATATAAATAGGTAGTGTGCCTATTCTTAACATTTCAAGGTTAACAGTCTTGAACATTTCTCAATATAACCAGATTTGGAGATATCTATATAAGTGGTATTGAACATTTCAATATAGGTTTTGTGCATTCCAATGTTTTGGGCAAGAATCAAAATTATCGTACATTTTAGACATCGCATTCAAATTTCTAAAGCAACATTATGTAAAATGTATTCACATAAGTAAACAACTATTTATCCACGCAAATAAAATAATTACTTCAGCATTACGGATTCCCAGTGTATACTGAAATCTGATTTCAGCATCTGAATCCGTTTTAACAGATCGGATTAAATTGTATACGCTATAAGACAATAAAGCATTGTTGGAATATAATAAATGGGTCCAGACAAACAACTTAAGGCAAACAATTTTGAACTTAATATTTTTTTGTATCAATTATACAATTATTATTGTAAACAAATCTGCTTCAGGCGCCAGATTGACCTTAACATGCTTTGTTTCCATTCATACAATCATCAATGTAATTAGAATCAGTTCAGACAGTTCATTTAAGTCCATCATTATACATATGTAAATAAATGAGAGGCACAATCACAAAATACAACTCAGACAGAACTCGGTTTGTATCATATATACAATCAGATTCTGAAAATTGAAAATCAAGTCAAAACTTGAATGACTATAAAGGCTGCCTTATCACCCAACATCCTCTCAAATTGCCCTTTTCATTCTGAAACAGTTTCAGGTTGATTCGGAACTACTGTCCCCTGTATTAAAACAATTTTAAGTCGCTGGGTCAGCCTTACAAATATACATCAAATGTATAATGTATACATATGTGTAAGCAATACCATAAATATATCACATGTATATATTTCCAGGTAATCATTGCTGCTATTTATAAGAATCAAGTATTCTTCTATTTGCAGCAGCTAGGAAATTTATATCTATGTTAATTCAATATCAAATACAACTAACATAAAATCAAAATCAGTTATTGTTGCGATAAATGATAAATCATATTTGCAACATGCACACATATACATATATAAACAATGTATAAGTTAACAGATTCAAATTTGAAAAGAGAATGTATATATATGACCATCCTGTAAACATGATCAGCATTAAGTTCACGGAGATCATATTAGAGTATTTTAAGAATTTTAGGGATATCTCAATATCCAGATTTACACATCAGAGGTATATATGTGTTATTGCAAACCAAATTTGCATTTTAAATTAATTAACTGATCAAAATTGGCATCATTGTGATAATGGTTCATAACCAGCAATGTTTATGCATTATATGCATACATACATATTAATCAATATATATATATATATATTAAATATATGTGATCTTCACTTTTCTTCACCTTCATCAAATCGCTCTGCGATTTTTATTTCTCTAACCTTCAGCAATTTTATCGTTGATAAGATTTCCATATTATTTCACCACCTGGTTTAACATTTGGATTTGTCCACATCTATTTCAGATCTGAAGATTTTGTTAAACTTTTAACCCTAATCACATAATCTCTTTGTGATTGACGTTTTCTTCCCTTTTTCATTTGTTTTCCTTTCGTTTTTCACTCCCATCTGTTTTCCGTTGAACCCTATTTCTGGGTTTCGATTTCCATCCTCATCACTGTTCTCGTTAGATCAGATCTGTTATGTATTTCATACAGCTAATCCCAGAGTTTTCACACATCTACGCCTATCAGGGGATCCACAACCGATTTGAAAAAGGTGAATAGCTGGAGAACAAGACATCCGGAGAATTGGGTTCTGACATAGTCGGCAAAAGTGTTAAATCACTTCCGATTCTTCATAACCGTTTCTATAGTTATTTAATATTTTCAAGATCTGATATGTGTTTAGATCTGTTATTTTGATCATTTGCTGTAACGACCCAGATTTTTCTAGTCAATTTATTTTGAATATTTAATATTATTTTAAATATTGAGCTGATAATATAATCAATTTTTATATTGAATTATCGACATAACTATCGTAATATGAGGATCTTAAGTAATTAAATTTGAAATGGAGTCAAATTGATTTATATGAAGTTTTATTTGAATTTAAACGATAACAAATAATAATTTATTATCGAAGAATTCATTGGTTTAAATTTAAATTATATTATATTGATTTAAATGGTTATTTATATTACATTCAAATTAAATTGTATAATCTGTTTCGTTGAATTCAAAATAGTGAATGATGTTGGGAACATCAATTGTTTTGCTGACATAGTGGTTCGTGGTTTCAAATTAAAGGACCGCAAGATATTTTATCTATTTAAAATAAAAATCAAAAATAAAAATAAAATAAAAACAGAGCCGACCTATCTAAATATCCTAACGCAGACCTACCTTCTGCCTTATTTGATTTTCTTGTACCTTATGTTCGTTCTCTTCACAATCAAGGAAGACAAGAATTAATGGCGCAGACTTATTTCTTCCATCGAGCCAAAATAGCTGTCCCCTCTTCAATTATAAAATCGCGACGTCCCTCTGAAATTCTTCACAAACGAAAATGAAGACCAAAGCTTCAGAAAGCAAATGGCCATCCCCTTCCTTAAAACTGCGATTTCCTTTTCTCTCTTCCTCATTTTTCATTTCAACCGAATAAGTAAATCAAAACCCCTTTATTTCAAAAGCCGCTACCCTCCTCTCCTCCGTTGGTTACTAATCACAGATCGAAAAGGAAAATCGCGGTGGATTCGGGTGTTCGAACGAGGTGAGGTTATCGCGATGTCTGGAGGAGCGTTCACAGAGGAACCGACGTCAATTTTCGTTGCGAACTAGAGTCGGACAATAGAAGTTTGAAGGTTTGAGCTAATTATTGAGGAAGTTCGAGTGTCGAACTAGGTGTTTGATGAAGCAGAGGTGTAGCGCGATGCGGTCTGGAGGGTTGTGATTTGACTGTCGCATTTTTTCTGATATCGTGATTTGAGGAATGGGAGGTGCTTGAGAAATAAAGAAGGTGCTGATAAGGTGTTCGACGCAATAATGAAAAGGGAATTAAATGGAAGGAAACATAGTATTAGGTGATGTTGAGATCAGTGCTGAGTTCATGAATTAAGATATACATATATACAAGATTTTATCAAATGGAGCCAATCGAACAATGCATAGCCGTGAGTTACATAAGCTGGAATTAAAATTGGAATCAGAATGCATCAAATAAATCCCGGTGAGTAAATCTCACTCACCTTTTAATTTAATTATTTTTATTTCGTTAAAAATAATTGTTTGTTGCTTGTGTGAATATTTTCTGGTTGTTTTATATATATTAGTTATTTAGGCTATATATATATATATATATTGGGTTGATTGATTGGTTGGATTCCCGCAGTCTCATTAGCGGATGCCCGCAGTTTCATAGCGGATGATTACCCTATACGCCCCACGCTATGATTAGTGGATGACCTTCTATACCGCGATATTCTTCCACGAAGCAGAATGGGTATTATTTTTGTGCTAACATCTGTGGTTGCAGGAAAACAGGTTGGAGGAATCCAACTGGATTCCTCAGAAATATATTATCTGTTTGTTTATTTGTTTGCATATATATTGTTATATATGATGTGTTAGAAAAATAAATAATTGGTTGCTTTGTGTGTTTTATCACTGGGCTGAAGTAATGATATTTAAAATATCGTTAAAAGAATATTTGAGATATAAAAAGAGAAAATTCTATTTTTAAATAGAATTTGAATTTTAAATGGAAATAAAAATAAAACAAGTAGTTATTTATAAACGAAGTTTAGAAATAGTTCTTTTATAACGAAGTATAAATGAAGTGAAAAGAATTATCATTTGATAATTTAGAAATAGAAATACAAGCGTGAAGTTGGAATTTGAAATGGAATTTCAAAACAGGATGTGAAAGGAAATTTTAAATATATAACTCGAATGAAATTTGAGTATAAAAATTGAATAGTAGAATTAGAAAAAGGAATTTAAATATTTGAATTTTAAAAGAAGATTGAATATTAGGAATTAAAATAAGAAGTTCAAATAGAATTTGAATAGACAAGATTAGAATGAAAAATAGAATTTTTATTCAAGGAATTAAATTATAATTTGAATTCGAAGGAATTCAAATAAGGAAAATTCAAATAAAGATTTGAATATAGAATTTCAAATTAGAATTTGAAATATAGAATTTCAAAGAAGAATTGAATAGAATTTGAAATATAGTATTTCAAGGAAGAATTCAAATGTGAAATTTGAATAGAGATTTGAATGGAATTTAAATATGAGATTTGAATTGAGATTTGAAATAGAAATTCGAGTATTGAATTTGAACATGTAATTGAATACAGAAATTCAAGTAGAAATTCGAATATGAGATTTCAAAATAGAATTTGAAATAAACTTTGAAAATAGGATTTCAAAGTAGAATTGGAAATAGAATTTCAAACAGGATTTCAAAATAGGGAATCCAAAGGGTTTTGAAATGGAATTTGAATTCAAGAGAATTCAAATGGGTTTGAATAAAGAAATTCCAATGGGATTTAAATATGAGATTTCAAATAGAAATTTAAATGAAGTTTAAATGTTTAAAATCCAAATATGATTTTCAAATATAACCATTCAAAAAGGATTTGATTATAGAATTTAAAGTGGAATTTAATTCAAAGGAATAAATTAAGGTATTGGGATTCAAGAAAATTAAATGTGGAGTTTAACTAATGAATTTGAATTTAGAATTCAAATGGTATTTGTAAATGAATTCGAATTTAGAATTCAATGGTGTTTGAAAGAAAATTGGAATATTTTAATTCAAACGGAGTTGGAAATAGATTTGAACATAGGAATTCAAATGGAGTTTGAATATTTGAATTTCAAAAAGGGAATTTCAAAATGGAGTTGAATATCTAAATTCAAGTATGAATTTCAAATATAGAAATTCAAAAAGGGGATTGAATTAAAGTGGGAATTCGACTAGAGGATTTGAAATGGAATTTGAATAAGAGAATTGAAATAGAATTCAGATAGAAAATTTGAAATGAAATTCGAATAAAGGATTTCAAAGGGAATTTGAATACAAGATTTAAACTATGGAATTTGAAATGTAAAAGATTCAAATGGAATTTGGAATATATATATTAGAATCGAGTTAAATTTATTTTAAACGAAGTCTAAAAGGTTATATATATAAATATAATTAAAACGAACTCGCCGCAGCGCTGCAGTTCGTAAATTGACGTTTCGAACTTCAATTGAGCGTACAGAACTCAAATTAAGTCGGAATTCTATGAAACAAGAAACGTCAGGACCAGTTTGATAATAGTTTTCTAATGAAAGAGAAAAATCTGAATTTCGTCGTATAGATTTTGAGTTATGTCAAAATCAAAATTTTAAAAAATGCAGCGCCATAAACCATTATAAACCATAATGGATTTTTATATATAAATATTGGGATTTTAAGCAAATAAAAATCCGGATTGCCATTTAAAAATCTAGACTTGAGTTAGAAAATAAATATGAACTCAAGTGAAGTAAAGAAGATGATTTTTGAAACAATAATCCTATTTTTGATTTATTGAATAGAATTAACTAAAATGGAATTAGTTAATGAGATTTCAAATGGATATTAGGGTTTGAATGAGTAAATTCGATTTGAAATTTATATTCAAATGGAAAAGGGAAAACTAGGATTGAAATTGAAATTCAATTTGGTTATGAACAAGTTAAACATTTTGTTTGAACATGTTATGTTCGAACAAAGAAGTGAAATAGGCAAAAGGGCTAATTAAAGAAAAAATAGCGAAACCGAATTCAAACGATTCAAATTTGAATTCAAACGAATGGATTGAGTTGAATTGAATTGAAAACAGGTGAACATGTGTAAGCAGGTTTGATATGAAGCATATGAAGATTTAAAATTTATGTGCTCGACGAAAAGGTACATGTTTAATTCATATATGAGATTTATGCGCCGTATCGGCAAGCCGCTTGGCTTTTCCTTTTTCTTTTTGATTGAGGAAGATACCGGGATGCTATTTGAAATTTCCCGATGCTCCCGATACAGGGGAGGTTATGGCGAATTTTTCCGGGAATTTAAGGAGTTAGAATATTTTTAAGATATTTTGATAATTTGAAATCATTGTATCGACATATTGAATTCGATAGTAAAGTGAATATAAAAATCGAATGTTGAAAAAGGGATAGAGATAAGTGATTGGAATTGTTTCCAATTGCAAATAGAGATATTTTCTAATATATAGAAAATAAAAGGAGTTGATATTTGGAAACGTTTTCCAAATGGCATAAGAGGCAAGATGATTATTGAAAATATTTGGTTAACAAATATTGATAGAGAAAATGGAAAAGAGATTTAATTAATGAAATATTAATTAAAGAGCCCAGTGATTTGTTTGATATGTTGGATGAACACTTGTTTTATTCGATAGTTAAATCACAGACTATCGAAGTTTTTGACCATCGTTGTCAATATGGAGAGACCGGTTGGATTATTATCCGAAGAACCACTCCGTATCGGCATAAGCGTTGCGAACCAAGTATGCTGAATATATTGAAGACGGAGTAAAGTGCAAGGGCTTTTCTATTTATAGAAATAGTGCCTTCGGTTTCGTTCAATCCTAGAACGAACGTAAATGGACGAATGTCTGACAGAGTATTTCCAATGATCAAATGGGTTGGTCTGTATGAATATATATGGTTGCAACGGATTTATCCCTTAGCATAATATCCAGAATATTTGTGCAAACTCAACTAGTGATTAACGGATCTGACAATGTAGCATTCAAAGTGATTGTGCTATCAATGAATGGTAAGTATTCGTAGCCTCAGGCCTCAACAACCGGGAAAAGACAAAAATCGGGCAGGCAGCATGGCTATGTGGGTCGCACCCATTAGGGTGTATAATCACCTATCTAGAGAAATTCCTTTTGTTTCTAAATCTATCGATTCTGCCCATTCGGGAAGCGGTGGTTTGAGTCCAACCGTTGGTGATATACATTCGATACACTCAAGCGAAATGAGTGGTCGGTCATGTGTGGGCCGGGTTGCAAGACGTTCTTGTTGAACCCAGGTGTATTCGCCTCTAGAGATACATCATCGGAAGGTGGTCCCATACCTTGTCGTGTTGGAAATCCAATCTCCAATAAGCGCCATGCGGTTTTTTATTTTATACTATATATGTAGAGCGTGAGATGCAAGCGTTCTACTATTTGGTTATTTATTTGAGGTAGACATTATTATAATATCATTGGATTTGATATCAAAGTGTTTTGGGTTATAGTAAGGTAAAAACCGTCCATGTTTATGTGTGGGCTGGTCTTACTATTATCTTTTCCTTCGAAAGGGTTTTGAAAGTTGAACAAGTGGTTGGAGTTTACTCACACCAGTCCCATGACTGACCCAGAGTTTGTTTTGTTTTGTTTTCCCTAAACTCTTGGGTGCCCAAATTTGTACGGGCAGTCAAGTGTTTCAGGCTTTCACAGATTCATTTGAAGGAGCTGGAAGCAGGAGGCTTCACCAGTTAGCTATAGACTATCATATATTCCGCTGTGGACCTTGTTTGTATCTGGAAACAGGTGTTTATAACTGTTCCAGAAATGACTGTTGTGCTCTGATGATGGTATGTATATAAAGTTACTGATTTGTATTTCAAAAGTTATGTTATATAATATATTTTCTTCGTTCCGCTGTGAGTTGTGATCTTCGTTTTTCTTCTATTCTAAGTTTTCTATCTTATCTATTCTCACCCTCTATCTTCTTTCTAATAATGAGTCGTATTTCTGTGTTATTTGGGTTGGACGTGTGTTGTATTTAGTCAACTCAGATAGCTCGGATTTGCGGGCCTTTACATTTGCGTTCGAACTTTTGGGATTGGATGGTCTTTGTTTTGAATAGCTTTGGTTTTAATCCCTCTACATGATGAGCAGTAGATTACATGGGAATATTTAGATCTGGTTTCTTATGTCTTAGTTGTGATGATCTTCTGTTTATCATCGAGTACTGTTTTGGTGTATTTGATGGTTTTATTGGGTTCGTCCGGATATGATTCCCAGTTTTAAATGGACAGAGATTATATGATATGAGACATTCCATGAAATCAATATTTTAATTTGTTGATTCCGGCAATAGGAGTGATTCATAGAGGTCTGTGAATTCTCAACCAGACCTAGTGTTGGAATTGAATATATTTTTGGAAATTCATTTGTTTGCGCTCATGGGTTTGGATTCATCTCTGTTCTATTTGTCATTGGTGAAATACTAGGATTCATGTCTGTAGCACATCTGGATTGGATCAAATATCCATGGATTTAATAGTTCACTGCTCGTTTGAAGAAATTCTGATTTACTTCAAGTCCTATTACTGCATTTATGGCTCCTAATTTGAAGAACTTATGGCGTTGGATTAAATAATGGAGTCTTCCATAAAGATTTATGACTGATGATGGTCTTTATTCAGAGGATTTGTCTTATTTGGCTCAAGAGGAGTCGAGAGTGGTACATACAGTGCATGGAAGTGGGAAGAAGGCTTATTTAGGGGATGTTTTTTCTAGTTAGGCTATTACCATTTGAGGTTTTTAGTTTTTTCTTTAATATTTCGCTTATGTAAAGGTTAGTATGCTAACCTCTTTTTTGTATGTCTTCTTTTTGGTAGAAATAAAGTGAACCAATTTTCAAAATAAAAATAAAAATATATATATATATATATATATATATATATATTAGTAAGCAATACAAAACAAATTTGTATGCTAGTAGATAATGCAGGTTCCCAATATATTATTTAACCATTCAGGAATCATTATTCCCTTCTCAAAATACTTAAGTTTTCTAATTTAGGGAAATAAACACCATCAAGCCAAACAATGAATCTACAGTTTGAATCATATATTGGTTTAAATCATGATATTAAACCTAGCAATTTTTCAAGCATGAAATATGTATATACATAGCTTAGATTCAAAACCTTCAACTATCAAGACTTAATCATTTATGGTACACAGAATACAATTATTTTAAACTGTCCAGATTTAAACAATTTAAATTGTTCAGTTTAAAGAAAAACTTCCGTCCAGCACTAGAACACAAATGATATATATATATATATATATATATATATGTATGTATGTGCAAGGCGCAGATATATATATATATATATATATACTTTAGCAGTATATGCAAGGAGGTGGTATAACTAGTGTGTGTAATGATCTGTAAATCTTATTTACATAATTTATACATCAATATGTATATATAATCTGTTTATCAATGGAGACATCTTTATACACATATATATGTATATTAATTCAGATATGCTAAATCATACAATGTATATATCATATATATACACTCATTTGAATACTGTCATAAGCCAACAGATTATACAATTGAATGTATAACCTTCTAAACTTAGCATAACAAGCAAAATCAACTAATCAGGTTTTAAAATGAGTGATAGATTAAGATTGATATGAACAATTCATATCAAATTAAAATACTTCTAATACTCATATCAATTATACAGTGCAAAACCCGACATGACTTTGTGTAATTTAATAACAGAAGACAAGGCAATATTGGGGATTCATTTACAAGCCATACCTGTAATGTGAAATGAGAATAATCAGATCAAATCTGATATGTTAACTCCAGCCTTCATTATATTCATGTATCTGTTATAAGAAAGAAGAAAAATCAGATCAAATCTGATGTCATCACTTCAGTCTTCCATATATACATATACTTGTGATATAAAACAGAAAAATCAGATCAAATCTAATATTATCGTTTCAGTTTCATTTACATTCATATGAATGTTATATAAATTGAAACATATCAGATCAAATCTGATATGCTTATTTCAGTGTAACATACCTATATATGACTGGATTATAAAACAAGATAAATCAAATCAAATCTGACATATGTAAATTAGTTTTACTTACATTCATTTAACTGTAATATTGAAATAGAATCAGATCAAATATGGTTTGTATAACTGAGTTTTATATATATATATACATAATCAGATCAAAACTGATTAGTCATCTAACCTATTATCTATACAGACAAAAGGTGTGATTTGTTTTGGTCATAAATAAAATAGATCAACCAAAACAGATATTTACTGTTCATATATGTAGACATTAGATTGTTACAGAACCCTACAATTAACTGTCTCATATGAAAACATAGTGAATTCACTAACATATATATATATATATATATATATATATATATATATATATATATATAATCTAATGTTATAACATATACATATATAGATATAAGATGAATTCATATTTTCAGCAAAAAGGAATAAATCCAGTTCATGAAATAGACTAAAGCCCCTTTTACTAATTTTCATATCAGTATAAAACTTGTGACTGATTGGCAATGGGTTTTATGAAATAAGCTTGCTAGAAAAATTTAATGAAACATTATCATTTAATCATAGATCCATAGTTCAATAAGTTGGATTTAATAGCTGATTAAATAATATGTTTCAATAATGATTGTAGCAGTGCAGAGACATTATATAATATATGATCAGAATATATAAAACAAATCAAAGATTTTGAATTTTAAACATTCGATCTGAAATCAACAAGTTTGATCTCAAAATTAGAACAGATGCAAAATATAGTTTAAACCTTATTATTTATACATAAGAATTGGAGATTAAGACTTTTATAACTGAATTACTTCATATGCTAATTCAGATCCAACCAAATGAACAAAACAGAATTTTATTTATCATAAAACAATTTCATTTCCCAAAAGAGTGTTTATTAAATTCCAGATCTTATATTTTTCCAATGTTTAAAACAACGATTTGATTGTTACAGTAACAAATTGAAGGCCTAACCAATATTTTAATCGATACAAACCATGCTTTGATACCATTGTAGGCAACTTAGGATCGAATTGCAGCGGAATCAATTAAAATCAGAAACCCTAGTTGTGTAAATCGAACAAAATTAAATCAAAACAGGTACCTTACTTCTTTGAATAGCAAGATCGAACGAAGCTCTAACTTTATTCGTTGAATCAAATTCCAGATCTGATCAAATCTAGTACTTGAATTCAAGCACCTCTATTGGAGATCCACAAGTGATATATCCGAGAACGACGATTGAAACTCGAAGGTGGAGATTCAGTACTAGCCAATGATCTGATTTGGATCTAGGGTTTTTAAAATATTTGTGTAATACCCCACGTCCGTTAGTGTCACTCATAAAGGGAATGCACTAAGTTCTGTGGAGCATTTTGGGTAAAAGATGCAGATAAATTACAAGACAGACAAATATTAAACAGCGGAAAATAGAACTTTGCTTTATTGATAAAATAGTCTGTACAAGATTCTTTTACAATATCAGAGTATCATCTATCTTTACAAAATAAAGCAAAAACGTTCAAATCTAGAAACAACTGACTTACAGAAATTTGATCTAGAATAGAAAAATGGCGATGCTAAGATTCGTATGTCGTTGCTCGAGGTTTGTTGATTTAGCCTTTGAATTCTTCACTTTGATTTGAATCTTCTCTTGAACAGATTTGAGCAGCATCTCCATGTCTTGAATTTATATTTTATTTTAATTATTTAAGAAAATTTAGAGGAGGGGAAGAAGCCATGAATCTTAACAGCATAAGGATAGAAGAGAATTGGTGCAAAAAGAATGAAGACTAGGGCGGTTTATATAGCTGCTCAAGACCTTATCGTACACGCAGCGCTGAGACAGCATTGAACCCAATTAAGAAAATAGTCCAGGTACGTAGATGAATCTAGCCAAACCTTATCATACACGCAGTGCTGAGTCAGCATTGGGTCCCACAAGCTATTTTGGTGTAGAAATTTGAATTTCGAATGAATTGTTTTGGCGTAGAAGTTTGATTTTCGAACTTTTGAATTTCTGGAATTTATTTAACTGTTTTATTCACATGAAATATTCTTATATGTATACAATTCCTCTAACGACCATTTTATTCGTATATATACACGCACAACTTTCATTTTATTTTCAAAATTCAAATGATGTTGCCATATTTCATTGACTGTAGCCTTATGTTGAATTTTATCTTTCGTATACATATATTTTTGCATATATATATATATATATTTATATTCTCATATGTATATATATTTTCTTTATTTCCTTATATGTACGTTCTTATCCTTTCAAATTTTGAATTTGTATACGTACATATATTTTCATGTTCAGTTGGCCCTCTCTAAAACCAAGATAAAAAAATTATGCTGCCGCCGGGGTTCGAACCCGCGACCTCCATGCTACAAATCCAATGCCTTAACCAACTGAGCTACAGAGGCTTTTGTTAATAAGTCTTAGAACAATAATAATTATTGTTCTCTCCTTACTTCTCCTTTTTTTATGTTAGTTACAATACTTAAATTAAACAACTACATGGATCTTTTTCTTTTAATTTTTCTTTTAAAAATTAATTATACTTTAATTTGAAAATCTTAATGTCACAGAATTACGGGGTGTTACATTCTCCCCCACTTAAAAGGATTTCGTCCCCGAAATCTTCAAGTTAGGAAGAATGTGTCCTACCATCCAATCACCCATCTACTCAACCATTCAATCACAGGCATTCATTGTCCTTAAAAGATTTCTAATGCTTTCATGTTCATATGCATAGTGTGTGTATATGTCTCTATCTAATGCAAAATCAGGCGGTCTACTGATTCAGTTGACCTCCTTAATGCAAATCATGTTAGTGCCATGCGTCCAATCATGCATGCAAACATCCCTAGTCATGTAAATACTACATGCGTGCACAGCCATTCATCCATATGCAACGTCCATATGATATCATATCAAGTTCAACTTATAAACAAATGAATATATGTAAATGCAATATGAGAGCGTCCGAACTTGATCTAGTGCCTAATACGTATGCATATGCATCCACGAGCAACCATTTGCAACCACTTGAAACCATTCAACCATAACATGTTTCAAATACATGTTTACATCCATTGGCTTCTACCTAAGGATCGCAGATACGACCTAGAGGATATACTTTGGAAAGAGAGAAACAACTACGCGTAAAGCTCCTAAACAGAGAAATCAAGGATGCACCCTTAAGGAAAAAGGGTATGTTGCTAGTATCTAGCCTTCTTGAGCTTTACTCCACTGTATCTTAACCAATTTATCTTCACGATTATGAAGTTCCTAACCACCATTTCCAAAATAGACAGATGTCAATCACGGTACCAAGTGTATGATTAGAGGTCTCTCCCTTATCCACCATGCCATAACTATAAGGGTTGAAAGATCACTACGCACTTTTTAGAGCGCCTGTCACAACTATTCATCTCTCACGCAAACCATCCTAGTCGAACTCGACATTCCTCAAGTACAAACCCCAAAGGCCTAAACCAATATCAGATAAGCACCCAAGGAATATCTCCCCCGAATTTAGACGATCTACGTGAGATGATATAAGCAAACTCGATAGCTATTCTCAAATCCCTACTAACAAAAAAATAAACTGGTCGGACCACCAATTGGATTTGAGACTGATTGGGATCTTCTTACTATACAAGTACTAAGGTGCAGAGACTCAACTATGGAAGCAAATATGAACAAATGCGAAGCGCTAAAAAGGAAAGAGTACGAACAGAAAAACTAGACTCTTTCAACAGAACTTTACTACCTTTCTCCTAGGTACGCATAGTATATACTTGCCCTTCTGAAAATCTTGTCCTTTGTTCTTGCCCTATTATATCATAGAAAAGCTACTTCCTCTTGTCTTACGCTTTATAACTCCTTCCTCCTTGGTGAGCCAAGTCCCTATCCATGAATTCCTTATCCTTGGGTTGTGCTCCTTAGCCAAACTCCTCATCCCCCTTCCGTGTGTAGTCATGTTGACAAATCTCTCGAAAACTACCGCCATCGTCCGGAAAACCCTATAAGCTTCGAAAGAAAACTGCCTGTAGATGAAACAACTACGGCTATGGATGGAAGCCGGGCACTACTTTGCCCTTCGATGAGGTTACCTCCCAGAAAGCCAGGAGCCCCAGAAACTCAAGAAAGAAGGAGACAAGAATTTAAACAGAGGAAGAGAAGACAATGCGTATGGCTTTGGGGAATATGCCTTTAAAACAAATCCTTTCTTTTAAAAATGCTTCTTTATAAACCGTTTTGAAAATAATTTTTCAAATCCTTTATCTGATCTGGTAACCTTCAGCTCGGATACCATGTGTAATACCCCACGTCCGTTAGTGTCACTCACAAAGGGAATGCACTAAGTTCTGTGGAGCATTTTGGGTAAAAGATGCAGATAAATTACAAGACAGACAAATATTAAACAGCGGAAAATAGAACTTTGCTTTATTGATAAAATAGTTTGTACAAGATTCTTTTACAATATCAGAGTATCATCTGTCTTTACAAAATAAAGCAAAAATGTTCAAATCTAGAAACAACTGACTTACAGAAATTAGATCTAGAATAGAAAAATGGCGATGCTAAGATTCTTATGTCGTTGCTCGAGGTTTGTTGATTTAGCCTTTGAATTCTTCACTTTGATTTGAATCTTCTCTTGAACAGATTTGAGCAGCATCTCCATGTATTGAATTTATATTTTATTTTAATTATTTAAGAAAATTTAGAGGAGGGGAAGAAGCCATGAATCTTAGCAGCATAAGGATAGAAGAGAATTGGTGCAAAGAGAATGAAGACTAGGACTGTTTATATAGCTGCTCAAGACCTTATCGTACACGCAGCGCTGAGTCAGCATTGAACCCAGTTAAGAAAATAGTCCAGGTACGTAGATGAATCTAGCCAAACCTTATCATACACGCAATGCTGAGTCAGCATTGGGTCCCACAAGCTATTTTGGCGTAGAAATTTGAATTTCGAATGAATTGTTTTGGCGTAGAAGTTTGATTTTCGAACTTTTGAATTTCTGGAATTTATTTAACTGTTTTATTCACATGAAATATTCTTATATGTATACAATTCCTCTAACGACCATTTTACACGTATATATATACGCACAACTTTCATTTTATTTTCAAAATTCAAATGATGTTGCCATATTTCATTGACTGTAGCCTTATCTTGAATTTTATCTTTCGTATACATATATTTTTGCATATATATATATTTTTATATTCTCATATGTATATATATTTTTTCTTTATTTCCTTATATGTACGTTCCTATCCTTTCAAATTTTGAATTTGTATACGTACATATATTTGCATGTTCAGTTGGCCCTCTCTAAAACCAAGATAAAAAAATTATGCCGCCGCCGGGGTTCGAACCCCCGACCTCCATGCTACAAATCCAATGCCTTAACCAACTGAGCTACAGAGGCTTTTGTTAATAAGTCTTAGAACAATAATAATTATTGTTCTCTCCTTACTTCTCCTTTTTTTATGCTAGTTACAATACTTAAATTAAACAACTACATGGATCTTTTTCTTTTAATTTTTCTTTTAAAAATTAGTTATACTTTAATTTGAGAATCTTAATGTCATAGAATTACGGGGTGGGATTTCTTAAAAGAATGAATTAAAAGGTGCGGCCCACTTATCCATTTATAAAGAAACCCTAATTGATATTTTTTTTCCGTATAACCCGTTCAAAGGAGAACTTTTCAAACCGACTTTGACTTCTCCTTTAATTCAAATAGTATATCTCCATTTCCAACACTTATATGTGTGACCCTATAGGTTGTTGTAGCGTTGGCAACCATTTAAACATTTAAATTGTAAACAGTAAGTGGCATCAAGTAATACATCACTGCTACCTAAGCTACAACAATATCAATGATTCGATATGACCTTTGTGAATAGTGTATCAATATAATTTAATCCCTTTAACCGTTATATCCAAGATTAAACTGGAGGCTTGGATCGTATCATCCTCTTTATAATTTAATCTGTATTATTGATCAATGAGTAGACTATTTAAAACAAATCAGTATTTGAGCACGGCCATGAATTTCACAGTCTCACTCAATCAAGAGGCCCATGGATATCACTACAAATATATTGCAGGGTTAAATTCCATCTAGATCATTCATAATTTTCATTCGGTTCTAGATATATCCAATAATCACTGTTATCATTACTCTATTATGAGATAACTTTAGATGATATCGAAACACAAATATCCTCGAATAAAATTATAATGATTTCAGATCTGAGGACCATTATATCACTATCACTATGAGAATAACTTATGATACTGTTAATTATATTCCATGGAGTTATCTCACAATGGGTCAGCCCAATACGCTATTCTCTAATACGTATTTATATCTTGACTTTAATATCATGTATATTAATAATCAATGAGATGTGATCATCAGTCAATCAATATACCAGTCTAAATGCTTTATAATTGTCCTTAACAAACAATAAAACTCGACTAGGGAAATTTAAGAATTATAATACTTAATAATTATATAATCTCAAATTCAGTCTTACTTGAACTATATAATTATGTATTATTATTCTAAGGACTTCTATTATGTTATTATTTATATTACGCAGTAAATACAATATAATAGAATAATATTTTATTCCAAATAAAATAATAACATCAACAGTGTTATCTTTCTCATCAAATAAATTGCCTCTAGGGCATAAACTCTAACAAAGGTACAGTGGAGTGAAGCTCAAAGAAGATGCGACTTAGAAGACAGAAGACTAGATACGCGCATCATACCCTTTTTGAGGGTATATCCTTGATTCCTCCTTTTTTGTAATATTTATTTTCATGCTAGTCTTTATCTTTTAAGTATATCCTCTCGGTTCTATCCTCGATCCTTAGGTAGAAGCCAATGGATGAAAACATGTGTTTGAGACATGTTATGATTGATGGTTGCAAGTGGTTGCAAGTTTTTGCTAGTGGTTGCTCGTGGATGCATATACACACACTAGGCACTATATCGGCTCAGTCACTATCATATTGCATATGCATATGAATGTATTTGTATATGGATTGAAATTGATGTGTTATCATATGGATGAGTGAATATGCACACATATAGTATTTACATAATTAGGGATATTAGCATACATATTGGACGCATGACACTCTCATGATTCACATTAAGGAGGTCAACTGGGTCAGTAGACTGCCTGATTTTGCACTAGATAAGAGACATATACACACACTCTGCATATGTTCATATGGAATTAGAAGTCTTTTAAGGACAATGGACGCTTGTGGATGATGGATGAGTAGACGGATGAATGGATGTTAGGATGCATTTTTCTTACTTGAAGATTTCAGGGACGAAATCCTTTAAGGAGGGGAGAATGTAACAACTCGATTTTTCTGAGAATATTAAAATTAACAAATTCAAGAATACTTAATTTTTAGAAGAAGAATTAAGTGATATGGGTTGCGCTATTATGTTCGTCTCAAAATTTTGGTCAAGATAGACATTTGGTTTGCATAAAACGGATACCTTATGAAGAAGTTATTAAGCCTTGAAGTTTGTATGCATATGAGAAATATATATATATATATATATATATATATATATTATATAGATAAATATGCAAAAAAATTCAAAGCAGCGAATTGTGAGGGGGAATAACCGAACCGGCTCATTTTTGAGGTCAACCCAAGCCCCGCTGGGTCGACTAGGGGTTAATTCAGGGTGTTTGGCTGTCAACCCATGTGCCGATTCACTCTAAGGAAGATGTGGGATCTGATTGGTTCTCATGGTTCAGGGTTAATCTAATAGTCCTAAAACACTCTCTACAACTATAAGGACCCTAAACCTAAAACCTAATTCTATTATTCACTCTCATCTAAACCTAGCCGCCACTAAAACCTAAGTCAAATTAATTCTAATCTAATTCAACGATCAACATCAAAGGCGAGCAATTCAGTTTCAGAATACAGATCCCTGAAATCAAGTTTTTCCTTTTGATTGTAAGTGTAGTTATCTTTCAGATGTGAATAAATTAAAGACATGATTTGTAATGAATTGTAAAATAGAATTGTATCAAGTTGTACATGATGTCAATTCATGTTTATTCATGTCTATTCTATCATATATACCTATGAACTATTGTGGTCTATTGAACCTATCATGTTATGTGGAAATTGGTGAGTAAACCTATGATGTTGTATAGGAATTTGGGAATGAAATTATCATATGTAAGTTTGGTGATACTATGATACATACAAGTTTTAGGCTAAGTCATGTCGTTTATGCCTAATTGTCTAGAGCCATTATGCATACATGTTTAGATCTACAACCTTACATGTTTAGATCTACAACTTTATATGTTAGATCCATATGACTTTATGATAGATCTAATTTGCAAATTCACCACTACATGCTAAGTTTAACTTGTATAGTTTTATCTAAATTCATATGCTTGTGGTTCATGTTGCATAGATCAAATTTGCAAGTTCATAGTTAAAAGTATATTGTTCTATGGCAAATCCATGTGACATATGTGTAGTTAGATCAATACTTTTGTATGATGTTGGAATGTTGCAAAGTTCCTCTTTTCCCCTTTTTTTGTTTTATAAGTTAGGCTAATATATCGAGCCTAACATTCTATGTAATTTTGCGAACGTACAACGGGGGTAACGTTGGGGGAAAACATGAAATTACATGTAATTGGCATGTTTGACACATAAGCATGATAAGTGGCATGAAAATGGTATAATCTATATACCTACAATTTTGAACGTGATTTAGAAGGAAAGTAGGCCATGACAATAAATGATTTATAATTTACATATAAATATGTAGGATAAACATGAAAAATTACGTGGCATAGATTGGTTCATGAAATGGTATATTTAGTATACCATTAATTGTGAGCATAATTAAAAGGATAATTATGGCATAAATAAATTGGGAATAATTTACATATGGAATTTGTCATAAATAAGAAATATTTAAATTTAGAAAAGGCGAATATGCCTAACCCGAGGTTAGACTGAGTTGTGGTGTAAAACTACCCGGAACCGACCGGCACATCCAGTGACCACAACAATACCTGTCTAATGTGGGTGGTTAGTGCATTGAGCCCAAAAAGGACCCGAGGTTAGAGTGAGTTTTTGGTGTAAAACTGCCCGGAACCAACTGGCACATCCAGTGACCACAACAATACCTGTCTAATGTGAGTGGTCGGTGCTTTAATAAAGCTAAGTCAAGATTGGTAGGGTTAAGTCAATTGAGGAAACACTTAACCAATTCAACATGTTAACTAAACTGATGGTGAGGTTAAGTAAATTTAGAACACTTAACCGTTATAACATGTTAATTAGACAAGTGGGTGAGCTTAAGTAAATTTAGAACACTTAACCATTATAACATGTTAATTAGACAAGTGTGTGAGGTTAAGTAAATTTAGAACACTTAACCGTTATAACATGTTAATTAGAAAAGTGGGTGAGATTAAGTAAATTTAGAAAACTTAACCGTTATAACATGTTAATTAGACAAGTGGGTGAGCTTAAGTAAATTTAGAACACTTAACCGTTGTAACATGTTAATTAAACAAGTGGGTGAGGTTAAGTAAATTTAGAACACTTAACCATTATAACATGTTAATTAGACAAGTGGGTGAGGTTAAGTAAATTTAGTAACACTTAACCAATATAACTTGATTTATGGAAAGGTTAAGTTAAAATAAGAGGGCAACACATAACCAATATAACTTGGTTTGTAGTAGGGTTAAGTTAACACCAGAAGGCAACACTTAACCAAAGTAGCATGACACATAGGTGGGTTAAGTAAACTTGAATTGATTGATGACACTTAACCAATACAACAAGATGAATACGTAGGGTTAAGTTAACAAGAAACACTTGACCAATATAACTTGATGAACGAATGGGGTTAAGTTAATAGGAAAAACTTAACCGATCCAACATGATAAGTAAGGAGGGTCAAGTTAATAAGAAATGCTTAACCAACTTGACATGATGAATGAGTGGGTTAAGTTAACAAGAGAGGACAACACTTAACTAATTTGACGTAATGTGCGGGAGGGTTAAGTACATATCGGGTTGGTGGGTAATATTAGTAAATATAGTCCCACAAAACTTAACTATTAAATAAACATGCTTGAATCGATTGGATGGTTAAGTACATCTCGTGTAGGTGGGTAATATTAGTACATATAGGCCCACAAAACTTAACCGTTTATTAAAAATGCTTGAATCAATGGGAGGGTTAAGTACATATTGGGTTGGTGGGTAATATTAATAAATATAGGCTTACAAACTTAGCCAATAGGAAACCCTAATAACGGGGACCCATTTCAGCCGTAACCCACATGGATGTATCACGGTACCATGGCAGGGTGAGGCACGATTACTGGGCTGATTATAAGTGGTCAAAGCAGCGGCAGGGGGTACATCAGTGTAGGTTCCGACGATTTACGGGCGTGCATGTACTCCAAAGTGGGAAAAAGCAGGCACTAGGTACCTGTAGTTATACATTGTGCATCTTGAATCGTGTCGGATTGCTATCATAAGGATTGATACACCTTATAGTGGGACCAACACAGGGTATCTACACGCAAGAGAGAGCCGATTGACACAGACACATGGAACATGAATACAATTAGGGAGCCGATCGATAGGGTAGTAAGGGTACATCTAACACGTTCATGGCAATTAGCTGATTGAGGTGGAATCCTCATGATAGATGTACACCTGAAGGCTACCACAATTACGGTGGGTTGGGATCACGATTATCATTTTATATAGATTACTAGTTGGGACACTAGTTAGGTGGTGCAGAGATAAATATAGAAATCAGATTAACAGAGTAGTAGCGAAACAGAGAAAAAGTAGAAGTGCATTCAGTTCACCTTGCACTTATCTTGTCTTTAGTTACCTTGTTTTTATGGTATTGTCCTATTTTCGGTTTATTCATGTCATGATCAATTATCTTGTTTGCATGCTGAAAGATCACTGGACTTACCAGACTTATGTCTGGCCTAGTTTGTTTTTCGCCTCTTTTCTTCCGCCCCCCCCCCCCACCCAGGTAGTAAGGGGGAAATAGCTCAGCCTAACTTGGACCTCTTTTTTTTTCAAGCCTGAAGATTAGTTGGTGTATCACTTTGGACTCTCTCTCTTCCACTGCTATGGCTGGTTCATGCTTTATCGGGGAATATCATTGTTTTTATGCTTCTTTTATTCTTGGAAGTTTTTAAATCAAGACATAAGTTCTATGTATTACTTTTAAGTATGATTGAGGAAATTGTTGTCAAAGCTTGACTGAATTAAGTTGTTTATAAAATGACTTTATTTTCCACTGCTTTATTTGTCTGTCTTGTAATTTATCTGCATCTTTTACCTATAATACTCCACCGAAGTTAAGGCATTCCCTCTGTGAGTGACCTTAACGGAGGTGGGGTGTTTCAAGTAAAGAACTAAAAGAAATTATACGGTTTTAATATAAACAGAATTTTCCAATGTACAAATTGGAAAGACTTTGAATGGAAATAATCTTCGAAATATTTTGATATTGGATTCCGTGATTATACGGATATTGTTGAGGAGTTTGGAAGATATAGATATTGTTGTATCTAACAATTCAATGATTTTTATTTGATGATAACAAACATATGTTTATTATTAAATTGTGTTTGTAATTGTACTGTTATACTACATCACAGACAGAATATAATATTTATATTTACATTGAATGCTACTGCACAAAAATTTAAATATTCAAGCAGTATTTTTTTAAATATAATATTTTATTTAAATATAATATTTTATTTCAACATCTCAACGATACAAATTTATAACTCCACTATTTGTACATTTCACAGAAATACAATACATATACATTCAATTTCAATTATATACATTGTGCCTCACTACAACACTCAGCCTCTCATATACAGTCAGTCATGCAATTTGTTTTTTCAACACTCAACACTCTGATTGTACAGTCACACAGTCTTGTCTTCTGTCTTCTGCAAGCTTCACTGTCAGTCCAGTCTTCTAGTAACCTGTCACAGAAACACACATAGTAATCTGGAAAAAAATATTTTAAATTCTAAGCAGATATAATTTTAATTTTAAAAATTATTTGCCTCGGAATTTGGGTTTGTTTCACATCATATTTCGTGACTTGATCTGATTTATATGGACATCCATTTGTGTCTAGACAGCTTGTGATATTCACAGTGATACACTGCAAATACCACAACGTAGACATTATTTCTAGTGCTCATATACACACACTGCGCCCGTGAATATACGTGTATACACATAAATTGTATGTATATACACATATTTCTATGCAAGGACAATATGGTCAGAAAAGGACAAATATATCGAGAATGAAGTGTTTTGTGAAGCTTGACAACAAATGTATATTGCAAGTATCCATGAACACTTAAGAAACAAATAAAAACACATATATACACACATACACGCATACATTTGTGTATATATACATGTGTATGTATACAACAATACATGAACAAGTCGAGCAGTTTCAAACTTAAGTGTCAAATATCGAGCAAGTTACTTACAACACTTCAAATACTAAAGGCTAAGAAAAATGGGATACAAAAACAAGTGAAATGGTCCAGGAACACATGCACCATACATACAACATAAACTTTCATGACAAGAGAAACAACAAAACCTTTTCAAGATGGTGCAAAGCCTAATAGTCAAACAAATAGGGTACAAGAAGGTGCAAGGCTAGCAGCGTGATCAAGCATGCATGTCTACATAGTTGCAAGTAAAGCCTGCAAGCACATGTGTTCACTCATCAACAAATAAAAGGCAGCATGTACAAAGTTTACAAGGCAATGGAATGTTCAACATGACCGTGTCAAAGTGGTCGAGCTAGTTTAAAGTTCAAGTGCAACAAGGTATAGTGTTCAAGACAGCAAGCTAAAGAAAATCCATCTTCTATGGTGATATTAGTAAAGACTAGTGAAGGAACTGACATACCAACCATGATCAAGGCTGTAACATACTAGAAAATTCGATGCTCTAATTTTTGACACAAATACATCCTGTGTCCAAACTCAAGTACAAAAAATACATAATGTTAATAGAAAGAAGTTAGAAAGTGAGATAAGAAAGAAATATTAGAATAGAAAAAGAAGAACCAACACAACACAAAATCAGAATCTCACATCCCAGGGGAACAAAATATAATATAGAAATAAATCTTTTCTGAGAGCTTTAAAAATACTTACAATCATCAGAGTGCATCACACATCTGGACAGTTATAATAACCTATCCTAATTACAACACACAGCGGAATAATATCTATATAATATCAGAAGTCTGAACACTTCCACCTCGTCTCTTTATAACATTCGATAACCTACACCTGTAGAACCCGATCAGCATTACCAATGTCGGAACAATCTGGTGAACCAGAGTGAGAAAAACACACTAAGTTTAAAGGTATCACACAACTTGATTCTAATGTCAAAATCTTTTCGAAAGAAGAGGATAATCGTAAGATCAAATCCACACATAAATACGAACGGTTTTTACCTTACGATAACGCAAAACATTTTTGAAAACAATACTTATTCTGATATTATAGCAGTGTCTAAATACAAATAAATATCAATCTAGTAGAACACTTGCATCTCACGCTCTACATATGAGACGACCCGAACTTCCCCGTGAAGGAAAGCACGGATAGAATTGAGGACAAGACAAAATAGAACGCAAACAGAAGAACATTTCATTGTTATTACAACAATTCCATCAGATACAAGAATATACAGAGTATAAATGAATAAATTACATTCGATAAATATCAGAGATTACAATAAATTACATAGCAGCGGAAAAATATACAAAACACAACTAGAAGAGATACACGGGTACAGAGCTTTCCGGATATCGTTCTAGCTGTAAATCAGGACCCTGTGAATATAAATCTGCAAAACCAAAACTACTAGCTGCCCGTGTCGAAAATAGGGGCACCCAGAGTTTAGGATAAAACAATAAACTCCAGGTCAGTCATGTGACTGGTGTGAGAACTAAAACAGTTATTTAAAACTTTGCTTTAAAAGAGAGTAATTCAAGGGACCACGCCGTATAACACGAAACGGGTTTCCTCCCAAGAATACTAGTGCATATAACAAAACAGCGCAATGCTTTTTGGAAAAATGAAGCTATTATATGACCCAGGTCCCATCACACAATGCAACGCAAGCCGGAGGATAGGGTTTTTCCTTATAATAGCCAAACAAGCTTGATACGTTTAAAATAAATCATTTGATACTATTATAGGTGTATAGTGTCAAAACAATTCAAATCATAAATATCAATCATAGGCGGCATGGGTACCATCTATCATGTCGCCGTACTAGTTCTACAATTAAAACCGCAATATCACGTATTGGAAATTGGATTCCATCATGAGTCGAGGCAAGGGGCAAGCTCCTCTCCGCGTTCGAGACACTCTAACAAATGCCTCAAGACCCCACTATGATCCTTGGATCTTCAGGGCCGACCCTCTCTTACTTTTGAGGATTAATTATTCTTGAACACACGTTTCCCGGTCCTTAAAGACCTATATCCGAGGCGCCTCGTATCCAACAACCACACAGGTGAAAAGTATATAAATGTCAGGGCTGGTAGGTCATTGACACCACCTTAGCTAGAAAGAAACGTCGTGCTTTCCCTGCAGTCACTATCCCGTTTTTGACTCATACCGAGGTGTGAGGCTCGCGAATTCACGTCATACACAAAGATGCGCCACACAGGCCGTGCTTTGATCATCAACCACAAGACTTTGCTTTTCAACAGAAGCCTTGATCAATTGCCACTTACGCATGCTACACTGGCAATTCACTCCATGCGACTGATGTCCATCGATATACAACCTCTGAGCTCGTACGTCTCAGAGAAGGGCGTTAAGCAAGAGAATAAGTTCTCCGCCGCCAAACAGATGTATATTTAATGGAGATCAATCAACACAAAATAAAATCCAATGTCAGACACACAATCCATTTACAAGTTCGCTCTGGGTCTGAACGAAACCGGAGGCACTTTCCTCGCATATCCATCCATCTCCAGGTACGTCTGGACGATCACCAACTGTTTCCCTCATCTTGGGTGTACAGCCCAATCGAGATCATCAGTAATCACCCAAACGATGTGAAGACTTCCGGTCTTCGACCATTGTCTTCATCTTCGACATCTCGTCGAATCGGTTATTCAGAATGGGATAAACCCGGCCTTTCTGAATAACCCACGTATATAATAAACGAATGTTACACAAACACAACAAATGCCTCATTCCAATTCAGAATATTATTTTATTCACAAAATCACATTCTTAGGGAAAGGTTCCCATTAATTTTATCCAAGATAAATTCTTCTAAATTTATTATTTAATCTTCCTTTGGATATCATTTCAAACTAGCCGGGATTAGCGAACCACACCGAAGTAATTATTTATTTTATTTCCCAATCCCAACCTATATATCCCATGGAGCAAAACTGGTGATACTCCATATCTAACACCACAGTATTATCGGAAAATTAATTACCATTTCACGTTCAAATCTAATTAAAGATTTAACTATCGCTTTGGAGCAAAACTGGTGGTACTCCATTCTCGATCACCTTTTAGATTTGATAATTTAAATTATCAATTCACATTTAAATCTGATTAAAAATTCATTAAAACTCCACTTAGTTTTAATCTTTTCAAAAAACAATATCTTGTCTTTAACTGGGTTAAAGAACCAATGTCGTCTATACACGATTTACAAAAAACCCAAATCACATTTGATATTAAATACAAGGCTTTGAATAGAAAATATACCGGCTTATATTCAATATCAAATTCTGAAACCAACAAATATCGTATTGGAAATAACGATATAAAATATATCTTTCAAATTCCCATAACAATATCTGTATAGTCACGAAATCCAACATCGAAATATTCTGAAGATAATTTCAATTCAACTCCAGTCCAATCCACGTATTTGGAATATTGATTATTTTTAAAATCACTTTCAAATTCAATTTATTTATTTCTAAAATAAATTGATTTTAATACTAGTTCAAAACTAGTTCATTTCGATAAAAATCTATTTTTATCCTTTCAAATGTGGAATTTTTCAGCCCAATTTTTCCCAAATCATTTCTTATGATTTTACACAAATTATCAATATTTTTAATAATTTTATTAAGGCCCGTACAGTCGATTTCCATCAACGGCCATCGAACTGCACTTACAGCGACCTTTTCTAAATTTGATTTGGACATAACTCCAAATCCAACCGTTAGATTTCAAATTTCTAATATTCATTGGAAAGCTCTTTTCGATACGAACCCAACGGTTCTGGTTTTAGGAGAATCCGACGGTCGGATCTCCCGCAACGTCAATTCGAAATCAATGGTCGAAATTCACGAACTGCCGCGGCGCGGCGCGTTCTATTCAGGCCATTATATATATAATATATATATATATTATATATATTATATATATTTCGTCGATTTCCTTTTAAAACGAGTTTTATAACTAGTTCTAAATTCGTTTCAAAAACAATTTCAATTTGAATTTACCTTCTTATTTAATTCAATTCGAATTCAATTCGAATTCATTTCAAATTGATTTCAATTCAATTCCAGTTCGTTTTAAATTTCATTCAAAATGATTTCAATTTGTTTTTAATTCAATTTCAGTTTAATTCAATTTGAATTTATTTCTATTTAATTCGAATTCAAATTCACTTTCTATTCAATTTGAATTCAAATTCACTTTCTATTCAATTCGAATTGAATTCATTTTCTATTCGATTCGAATTCATTTCAAATTGATTCAATAAAATTTCAATTTGAATTTTAATCTAATTTAATTTGATTTTCATTTCAAAATATTAAATTTTTAAATCACTTTTCAATATTCATTGTAAAACGAATAAAATCGATATAAATATCGTTCACTTCAAAATAGCGCAACTCTAATCAACACGGCTTTATATATTTCAATAAATTCGTTATTCTATTCAACAAATCAATATATATATTCCATTCAACACATGAATCTATATTTCTTTCAACACACGACTAATCTCAACTCATGAGTACTGTCAACACATCACTATTTTTGTTATGTAAAAGATTTTATAAAACTATGGTATCTATCGTTCGATTTTCAATCAAATTCCACCGTAAAGTAGATTCTAATCTAAAATATGATAAAGATGTAAATTTTATTGTTAAAATATTTTACTCAACACATGAATAGTTTCAACACATGAATTCTCTTTTATAATATTCATTATTTTCCCGATTGGAATGAGGCCCAATCAATTACCATATAACGTTAATTATATGGATTCCATACAACACATGTATATAAAAGCAATGATAAAAAATCAACAATCATCCAAAGTGCACCACACAACTTCATAAGCATCAAATATAAATAATCAACGCTTACACAGTCTGTCGACCAATCGATCGACCAATCGATCGACATACAATTAAATAATTGGGATTAGTGTACGCTAAATATCATCCCAACACCCGTGTGGGGTTTCAAATCAACAAACACATATTTTTATTTGTGCAGTTGGGTGATGTGTAAAATTTATCGACCCAATCAATATCAGTCAAATTAGTGTATATAAACAAATCGGCCGATTTGTTTATAATTACTTATTTATTCACATTCACGTTAAAAATTATATTTTTAACGATAAAATATTTTTAACTATATAAATAATTTATTTCCTTTCAACACAAGAATATTTTATTATTCAATCATTCCACAACACAATCAATATTCACAACACATCAATCAAACAAACAAGCCATCCATGGTCTATGGATGACGGGTGTCGGGTGCTGCTAAGCACCGTCTGCATCCTAGTATATATATATATATAACTAGAAAAAGAAATTTAGAGTGAGAAGTTCTCACCAATAGCTATCCTAACTCCACGGCACTTCTTTTATAGAAATCTTCGTCGTTCTCGCCTTTCGTCACTTTCGTCGCCCGTAGTCACTACATATATAAAAATCGTATTTTTACTTTGCTATTCAATATATAAAAATCGAATTTTTACTTCATTATTCAATATATAAAAATTGAAATTTTACTTCGCTATTTAATATATAAAAATCGAATTTTTACTTCGCTATTCAATATATAAAAATCGAATTTTTACTTTGCTATTCAATATATAAAAATCGAATTCTTACTTCGCTATGTATATAAAAATCCCATTTTTATAATCACGCTATATGGATAAAAATTCAATTTTCACACCGCTACTATATAGATAAAAATTCTATTTTTACATCGCTATTCTCTATATAAAAATTTCGCCTTTTCTATTGTAAAGTTTTCGCCTTTTCTATTTCAAAAATCTAATCTTTTCTATTTTAAAAATCTAATCTTTTCTATTTTAAAAATCAAAACTTTCTGCTTTTAAAAATCAAACCTTTCTGCTTTTAAAAATCAAACCTTTCTGTTTTTTAAAAATCAAACCTTTCTGTTTTTAAAAATCAAACCTTTCTGCTTTTAAAAATCAAACCTTTCTGCTTTTAAAAATCAAACCTTTCTGTTTTTAAAAATCAAACCTTTCTGCTTCTAAAAATCAAACCTTTCTGTTTATAAAAAAATAAATCTTTTTATTCTTTCCTATTACAAAGACAAAACTGAATTTTTTATACAGTAATCATTTTTTTAAAACAGAATAAATTGGAATAAATGTAAATAAAAAAATAAGAAAACAAAACTTACTATTTTTCGGGTCAGGGGTGGTGTTTGTCGGCCAGCGTGGGTTGCAGCGGCTCCATTCAGACATTGGTGGACTAACATTGGCGGTGGGCGCGCATTGGCTGTCGCGGCTGCTCAGGAGGAGGAGAGGGAGCTGGAGGGTCGTGGGGTCTTCTGATGGTCGGCGGCGGGTCTTGGGAGGTTGGGCGGCGGTTCGTCGACGAGGTGGAGGAGGGGTTGGAGGCTGACGAGGGTTCGAGGGGTATGGGCTCACGATCAGAACTGGAGGAGGAGGAGAAGGCGGGGGAGATGAATGGATGCGGCTCCACCGGCGTGGCGTCGAGGGCGATGAATCGCCTGGGGGAGATCGCGATTCTCTCCCCCTTTTTTTTTGGAAATGATTTCGACCGGGGGGGGGGGGGGGCGAGGCTGAAGGAGATGGAATGGGGGGGTTATTTTATTATTTTAAATTTCAAAAAGTTGACTTTTTCATACGACCTCTAAACGAGGCCCACCGCCTGTCGTCCATAGCGTTTTACCCCCATTTCGAGCACAATGGGATATGTATCGTTAGCCAATTCGAACATTACGATCAGTTTTCACTAAAATCCAAATATGACTATATATATTCAATTTTCAACGTACATTTCAATTTACCGGGGCCACAAACAGTCTCTAAAAATTCCCGAAAAATATTTTCTAGCTTTGCATTGACGATACGGTCCTAACAAAACTAATTTCATTGAATCCTGAGACCGTTGGAAAAATGGCCAATTTCCAGTCGATTAAAATCAACTGAAACTGGTCAAACGCGTTTTCCTTTGCCACGCTCACATATTGATTTGAAAAATTATGAAATTTGGAATCTAGCAATAATTTGACATCATGGACCCAACAAAAGTGGTTTCGTCGAAATCCGAGGTCGTTTGCAAAATGTCTATTTTTAAGGTCCTGAATTCCATAGCGACTATTCTGAATTTTCAACTGGACATATCTTTTGATTTCCGCTATGAAATTTTGATTTTTCGGATTCTTTGGAAAGATATTCACAATTATATCATAATGTTTTTGGTTTCACTAAAATCCGGATTGTTTTGCACCCGGTACATTCAATTGAAGTTTGAAATCGAATTATCGAACTACCGCGCCATTTTCAATTCCTTTTATAATTTAAAATAAATATTTATATTCTAACGACGATGTATATAACATATACATTCGAATTATATTAAAATTAAATTTCTCATCGATATTATTTAAAATAATCTATTTTAAATGTAGAAAATTCGCTAAAATTGCCAAAATAAAAATTTTAAACTGGCTCGCATTTCCGGGTTGTTACAACATACATAGTATACAACTAAAACCGCGGGATCTTATTGGAGAATGGATTTCCTAGTAAGGTATGGGATCACCTTCCCGACAATGTACCTTCGGAGATGAATACATTTGGGTTCAATAAGAACATCTTGCAACCCTGGCTAAACATGATCGGCCCCTCACTTTCTTTTTAGAGTACCGAATATATCAATACCACGGTTGGGGGCCAGCCAACCGAACCGATGGCATACATGCATAAATAAAAAGGGACAACCGAAGGCATTTGATTTCTCCAGATCAGGTAATGATATAACCTATTGATGGGTGTGACCCACATAGCCATGCGAGCTACACGGTTTTGTGTCATTTTCCAGTTGATGAGGCTAGAGGTTTAAACCTTCTTAGAGAACATTTGGCAACCATCCACTTTGAATGCCACATCATCAGATCCCCAAGAAAATCACTAATTGACGTCCGCAAATATACCCTAGTTGGGAGCGACCCAACTATGGTACGTTTGAAGAAGTCAAAGTACGCGACCCCTTTGGAAATACTCTGTCAGACATCAGTCCATACAAGTCATCCAGGAACGAGATAAACCGAAGGCACCCTCCTACCACACCCTAGGTATCACCTTATAAATCAGTAGCGAGTAGTCCTTGAAATCCGAAGATTTCACTTATGACAGAATCACAAGGCATAATATCTCTAATGGCCACCAGAGAAACTCAACCAGTAGTTCCTCCACTCATGAAGATCAACAATCTTCAATTGCTCCATCTTCAATCAGCATCTTCACGTGTTTGCTGGTTCGGAATGGTTTTCGAATATAAATTCGATCCCAGTCTTTCTGTACCAACAATCGTATGGGTCGGATTTTGGTAGTCAGTTATTTAACTATCAAATAAATAGTGAAGAAAACAAAATCAGTTTACTAATTCAGTACTCAGCATTTCTTGGCCTCTTTTTAAAAATAATTAACAAACGACTAATACAAACCTTAAAAATATTTTCAATATATCAACATAGAATTCCACTTCTTATTTGAAAGATTATTTCCAAAACTATTTTATTTACTTATAACTACGTTATATATATGTATTTCCTCTTTGGTTAATCAAATTTAACATAAAACATCGTTACTTGAAAAAGGTACCCAACTCTTATTCCTTTAGAATAAACTCATTCGAATACTTAACTTTTTCATTTCCTTTTACCTCGAAAGTACTGTTATAATTCACACCAACTCCTTTTATTTCCTTTACTTCGGAAATATTATTATATATATATATATTCTCGATTCTTCTTATTCCCATTACCTTGGAAATTACATTATATATATTCTCAAATCCTTTTCATTTCCGTTACTTTGGAAATAACAATATGTATTCTCTAATCTTGCAATTAACATTGCGTTTTTATTTCACATATGGGACTAGTAAATTATTTTAACCTCATTCCCATTGCAAACTAATATCATCCTCAGAAAATCCTAGTCATTCAAGTTGTGGTAGTTATTTACCTCTTAGACCTTGATCAACAACATTCCTATCTCAGGATAGATATGAGTTGTAATTCAAAAACCGATATTTATTTTAATATCAAACAAATCTCCTTAAATTATTTTATTTAAAAAATATGGTTTAAACAACCTTATCTCTTTTTAAATATAAATTATTATTACTTAATATGTTGATTATGTAATTTCGTAATAAAAATCACTTGTTAACCCTAACTTCTTTCATATAATTCCTATTATAACTCGAATTATTATTACCAAATCCCATTACGACATCCTTTACCAAACTCGATTAAAAATCCCTTTTAATCATTCCTTTTTTAGAAGCTCATTCCGATTCCATTTATTTCTCTTAATTCCATTTATTTCTTCATAAAACTCGGGTTTTTAACATAAAAACTGTTCATTTCTCCTTTCACAATTCAGTAAGATTTCCTTACCACTACACTTAAATTATAATTAATTCAATAATAATTTACTTCATCATTAACTACTATAGAAGTAGTTAACTTCTTTAATAAATAAAGAAATAGTAAATTCCTTTTTAAAACTTATTTAAACTAAAACAATTATTCGCTAAAGTATTTTAATAGATAAATTCAAAACAAATTGATAAAATAATCAGTTCCGGTTAAAACAGTTAACTTAGTCAACTCAAGGCACGATTATTCTTTAAAAATTCCAATTAGTCGTTCCTTTAAATTAATTAATAAAATAATTAATTTAAATAAATTTATTTAAATATTTCTCACAAATAGTTACTCAAATCTTAACTGTTAGGTTAAATTATGCTTACTTCTTTATATATCTTTTTAACATGAGAATTTTCTTTATAAATTCATTTAGTAATTAATTATAAACTTCAAATATTAAATATTTATTTCCTTTTAATAACTTTTATACAGAATAATATATCTTAAAAATCTACCATTAATTATAAAATAAATTTTATAACTTTAGTTCTATCGATTCGCCTAACGGTAAATCAATATTTAGAAAATGATGATTTATAGGCCTTATACTTCCAATTACTCAACCAATATCACCCATTGGTTTAAACAAAACAAATGTTGAATTTCAGGTCAACGGTCAATAGCCAAATCAATTGTCCAATTAGAATAGTTTATATGATGATAATATGAGAATAATTAATATCTAATATATTTGAGGAATCAATTTGGATCCCTCCAACCTGTTCTTCTCTACATCAAAATATATTATCCTAATTAAACTTATTCAATTTAACCGATAATTTCTATAATAGTAAATAACGATTATTTAACATCAACCAATTAACAAAACAATTCAAACAATTAAACATGTTTATTTTATAAACATGACCAATAAGGTAAGTTACCTCCATTGGATCCAAACATTGAAATAAAAATTTGGGTTTCCACTGAAATTAAACAACGTTTAATTTCAGTAATTCAATCAAGATATGGATAAATAAATAACAAACAATCAACCATTAGCAACCATAACACACAATTATAAAAACCCAACATATATAAAATATAAGTGGGAAGAACTGAGTGAGTTTAAGATCTATATTTCCATTTATTATTGAAGCGGTTTGATTTCGGTTAAATAAACGAGTGTTAACTTAACTGAAAATTCCTGTTGATTCTAGAACCATCCAAATCTGTTCCATGACTTTGTGCTCATCAACGTGATTTCAACGGCATATGGTTTGTCCGATACATAAAATATATTGTGAAGTTATTAATATTGAAAGCATTCACTAATTTAAATTAAATAAACAAATGATTCCTTAATTATAATTATATTAACTAATTATGTTTTCTTAGCCTCTAATCAGCAATTTGGTCCGGTTAATATGTTATATTGTTGCCCAAGAATTCGGCCCCGATCCAATTTTAAATTCTTCATCCAGCTGCAGCTTAGTTTTGTCCTCACTTCGTTCCATTTTGTTTTTCCTGGTTTAATTAAAATCAATTAACCCTAGTCCCATATTTAACTTAAACAAACACGGTTATCAACTGATTACATACTTAAGGAAAAGTACAACCCGATTTAATCAACTTGATGCCTTCGTTTTTCTTTGTTCTACAACCCTTACAATGCTCACATCGAACATCACTCCACCGCCGCCAGTCTCTGGACATTGACCCACGATCTGACGTCGTCTCCTCCTGCGCCCTAACACCACCTGCTTGCACCCCAAAAACTAGCCCACTCGATCAAGATGTTATGCCCCAGTTACAGTCCAACCGCAGTGCCTTCAATGGAAAACTCCGACCACACCACCATTTAGATCACCATCTCCACTGTCCAAGTTAATGCCCTCGCCTAGCTTGGTGATTTTCTAGTTGGAAAAATTGGGCAGCGATGACCGGACCGAGATAGAATGGGGAATTTTTTTGGGAAGTTGTTGGCCATTGAGATTTTAGTGGAGGCGGAAATCTTTGGTTCACCGCAAACAACATTTGACCAACGTTGATTTTAGGGTTTCAAAAGGTTTATATAGATGAGGGTTAGAATTTAATATTATTATTCAAACTTAGACATGACGTAACTCATTAAAATACCTACGTATAACCTCCGTTTTCAATGAAAATTATAATCCTAGTATATAAAAATATCCCGAACCCGATGGGACAGGTTTCGTCGAATTCCGAGATCGTTTATAAAAAGTCGTTTATGATCGACAGGCTAAAAATCACATGTTTAAATTTTCCACGATCACAAAATAAATCATATCGAATTGAAACTTTGAAATTATGCTAGAACTTTTCCTTACGGATCCAATGAAATTTGTTTTGTTAAAATCGGAGTTCTTTTGGCCCGTCGTTTATTCTTTTAAAGTTACCCTATCAGATAATACGACCGATTAAATAAAAACAGAGGCATTTACCATTGTTACGATTAAACAGTAATCCCAATTGACACGAAAATCGAAATGATATCTTATAATAATTAATTAATACAAATCCAATGACACAAATTTTATCATATTCCGAGACTATTTCCGGGTATGCTATTTTTATATGCCAAACACCGCTATTTTGGACACTAAAATACCCGATGTCTAAAAATAACAAACTACCTGCCTATTCTGACTCTAATCATCGATACGAACTCAACAGAATTAGTTCTGTGGATTAAATTCATCGTCTGCTCAAGTTTTAAACAAATATCCCTCTATTAAATTAAATTAATTACGCGCTATTGAAAATTACTGGGCGTTTACGGCTGCCGCGGCCACATACGACATTGTTTGCCATGAAATTTAATATCGTGCAATAATTTAACCTTACGGATACAGTGAAACTAATTTCATCGGAAATGGACTCTGTTTGCAAAATGACCATTTTTAACGCTTATATAATATCTATTAAAATGTTAATTAAATTCGAAAACAATTCAAATAAAAATAATAATAAATTATTATCATCATATTTATATAAATAAAATTATCATATATTTATACAACTCGATATCAATAATCCGAGTTAAATTGGTATTCAAATTATATTAAAAATCCTTTTATATTAATCAATAAACGTTATATTTTAATAATGATTTCCATAGCGACTATTTTAAAATTTGATTTGGACATAACTAACAATCTATAACACGAAATATGAATTTTTCTCTTTTATTAGAAAATTTCATCAAATAGATTCAAAATTTTTGTTTCATAGAATTCCGACTTAAAACAGATTCTGTATATTCAATTGAAGTTCAAAACTCAATATTACGAACTGCCGCGCCATTTCGAGCTCATTTATAATTAAATATAAATTTAACGTTTAAACTTCGTCATATAATCGAATTACATATTTTAAATCCATTTTAAAATTCCAAATAAATATCTAAATAATAAAATAAATTTAAATATTTGACTTTAAAAAATATGGGACATTACAATCTTCCCCCCTTAAAAGAATTTCGCACCGAAATTACTAAGATAGGAAAAATGTTATAAACCCATTATAAGTTGAAATTCAATTTATTATAATTCAAAAACCAACTCAATATTGTTAATAAAAATTTTAAAATATCAAAAAAATTATAACACTTTAAATTCCCAGAAAAATTCACCAGAGTCTCCCTGTATGGAGTGACATCTGCGATATCGCAGGAACAAATAATATATATACATCAACCCACACGATCGGAAAACAAAAACCAAAAACACAAAATTTTAGGTAGCGTTTGGTTTGTGTTTTCAATTTTCAGTTCTGGTTTTTTTTAGCCATTATCAATTTTTCATTTTGACAATTTTCATTACTTTAGAAATTGCGTTTGGTATGGAGTATTTTGAAAACACATTTTCAAAAATGAAAACTGGAAAATGCATTTGGTTTGAAGTATGTTTATCATGTTTTGAAGTTTTGAATTTTCCATTTTGTAATTCATACAACATTTACATTTAAACCATAATACATACTATACATTACTCGTTATCCATATTCAATTGAACACACAAGAATAAAATAAAGAGCCAGATGAAAAATACTACCATTATATCAAATTAACAATCAGTACATGAAGAGGGAAAATACAGTACGTCATAACCATAATAGTTAACAATTAAAGAGAGCACAATATTTTAAATAGCTACTTAAGACCAAGTTGCATAAGGAATAAAATTACGACAAAAAAATTCATGATAAGATTTTTAGACATGTAACAGAAGAGATACACCAAATACATAGAAAATAGAAAAGAACTCAAACATCGACCATAATAATATATAGATATGTCAACAACCACAATATTTTCAAGAAACAAAGGGCTGAAGTTTTCCAAATCACATCTGCATAAAATAGCACAAAAGTAAGACATAAAATTTGTTAATGAAATATGGTAGAATAAATTTTGAATTTGAACTAAAAACAAAATTTTACCTGAACTACAAATGGTGAGTGGATACATACTCGTGCCACAATTGGGTAGCAATTTGATCCCTGACTTGCCCCATTTGAGTCGTTTAGCTAACATTAAATTGCACAACTTCTTGTTCTTAACCAAGCTCCCAGGTGGGTTGCAATATCGTATTCTCAGATGAATATTCATTAAGTAAAGCATCAATGTGTGTTCCTCCCGAATGAAGTTGTGTATTGTGCAACATGCAATTGGAATTAGTCTTTGCTTCGAAAGTGGGAAATTTGTCATCAACTTCAAAATGGGAAATCTTGCCTTCAAAACTCCAATACAACGCTCAATAATGTTCCGATATAATGAGTGTTTATAGTTGAACAAGTATTCCTTTCCACGCAATCTTCTTTGTCCATTATAATAACGTAAATGGTATCTTTGTCCACGATATGGGGAGAGAAAGCCAGGTATGTTTGGATATCTAGAATCAACAAGATAAAATTGTTCTGTAAATAAATTTACAATAACATTGTATTTTTTGAGTTTGTGAAATAATTGTAAATATGTTATATATATCATAAATAAAATTATTTGAAAGTACCTCCTCGCCGCATTGGAAAATTGTTGCTCGGTTTTAAATTGCATCAATAAATACTCGAGAATCATTAGCTGTACCTTCCCATCCAGCATATACAAAAATGAATCTCATGTCAAAGTCGCATGTAACCATCACATTCTGTGTTATAGCATTTTTTTCTTCCATGAAAAGATGTTTGCCTTGAAGAAGGTGCCCACGCTGAAACATGTGTTCTATATATTGCCCCAATGCAATTCTATTACATGATATTAAATAATAGTAATAACAACGTTATTTTATTGTCAAGTGAATAAAATATTATATAAACTTAATTGTATCACCTTGAAACGTGGATATTTCCGCAGAATGCGTTCATGGATGATATCTTGATTTTTTGGCTGAATTATCTCTGTGCCAAACGAGCAAACAACACGCAAAACTTTATGAAACCATTTTGAGATTGTATGATGGGAATGTTGAAAACAATCACCAATCACACTATAGCGTGTTGTATGTCCTATAATAATCAAAAACATAGCAACACCCTCTTCAATGTTGACTTTTTTCCGATCTTTCAGTAGTCCTTTTTCTTTTAAAAAGTCACAGAAGTTCAAAAACATGTGTTTTTGCATGCGAAACATTTGATGGCAAACATTTAGATGTCCATTTAAAATTTCAAGCATATATTTTTTTCTAGTAAGAGATGATGTCCTACAAGGCCGATTACTAATCATAGTTCTTCGGTTAGCAACTGAATACCAAATCATCATCATATCATCAATGTCATTAAATGTTTGATCATTCATTATCATGAAATCTTCATCGCTTGAGCCATCATCGCTTGAGCTGTCATAAGAGTTATTAGAAATTTCATCAAATCTAGCAGGCATCTCACTGAAAAAGGAATTATAAATTCATTATTTGGTGGACTTATGTATTTCTAAAAAAAAAATCAAAATATTAACCAAAACTAGGCTTAATTTAGATTGCAAATATACGTGACGGAATTGACTGAGCTTCCTTCATCCATGTTGTAGTAAATTCAATACCTAATAAAAATTCACATAACTATATGACACATGTAGCATAACAAAATGCATTAACAAAATGAAGCTACTTATTTTATTCATGGCACAAACAATTTGTAGAAAGTGTAATAAAAAGATACATCACAGTGAGGCACATAACAAATAAATTATTGATCCAATTGCGTATTAACTCCAAACAAACAATCGTATAGGAATGAAAACTCATAGGAAAATACTATGCACAAACTGGTAGACATTAGTATGCACAAATAGTTATTCATCCAAACAGCCAAAAAACAATGTTAACAATCAAAAAACAATAATTCATCCAAATTGATGTATTGTCATGCATATTAATTTCCATACCAACAAAGAGGAATGAACACAAAGATTAGGAAATACATAGTCACATGAACACAAAGTTTAATAAAGCATATAAACCTACAATAAAGATACCATAATGCACAAGCTAATAAAATCGCTATAGGCATTCTAAAACCGGCAACCTTCTATGTTCCGGCATCATAACAAATCGCATCCTGAAATTGGGATTATCAAAAGCATTCACTGCCTTTGTGTAGACATCATCAGAAACACCGTCAGTACCATTTAATATATTCATACACACCATATCGGAATATAGGTCAGATGCACCACTTTGACTCTCATTTGGGTTGGATGACTTTCCTTCAACTTTAGCAATTTTTCCTTTCAAGTATTGCATTCTAGTTGAGCTTCTTCGTTGCGAATTTCAATTGAAGAAGACCATTTGTCCATATATGAGTCAACCTTTTCAGCATTACTAGCTTTATGTTTTTTGTGTCGTCATTCATTTGTTGACGTGTCATCACTTGGACAGGCACTCATTTGCTCATCGTCGTCCACCACATGAACATGCACACCCTTGGTTAGAAAATTCTCTTCCATTTGTCTTTCATCATTTGAATTCGGAGGAAGTTTAATTGAAGCACTACTTAAACCTCCAGTGGCAGTACTTCCACCAAAAATCTCTCCCAAAAGTTCATAATTCTTGCAACCATCTTTCCTAAATGTCTTAAACTCGTTCTTGTTGATCTATAATAATTGTAATAACTATTAGTTGATAAATTTCTCTTAAATTCTAATAAATTTAGAAAATTCTCTTAAATCGCATACTGTATAAAAGTGTTGCCAAACTTCTTCTGCAGCATTGACCTTGTTGGTATTTGAATCCCAGGTAACCCCTGTATGCCCTAATAGTTGAGAAAACAAACAACGCACAATATGCAAACGGTTCCACTTTCCCTTCAACCTCTTTATCCTATAATCAGATTTTGTCGCTTCGATCATCTCTTCATTGATCTTTCCCCATTGTTCCTTAGTAAAAGTAGAGCATTGAAGTTTTCCTGCTTTTACGTATTCATAGAGTATTCCAATGAAAGCTCGCTCGTTCCCGTACGACCATGACATTGGTTCTTTTGCCTTACTATGACCTCCCATATTCTATGTAAATAATTAAATATTATTACTTCATTCATTAGATAAATCATAATATAATCTGATTTCAGCATGCATACCATATCCAAATAAAAAGAATGACACACAACATTGTTGTAATTTTTTAAAGAAATATACATTTAAGTTCATGTGAAAGTGTATAGAATGGTATTGTTAGCTTATTATCACAGAAAAAACTATTTATGGATTTGTATGCATATTTTGTGTTTGCATATCATGTGAAAGCATCATTATGTATGCCCCAACTTTTCATCCACTAAAAGTATGTTGATGTTTCAATGCATGTTTCTTGGTCTGAAAGCTTGTGGCACTATTGCTATTATGATTTCCAACCAAGTGTGTTAAATATAATTCAAAAGGTGCTGATGCTATATATGATTTGTTCTAGCTTTTGAAACTGACACAAAGAGAGAATTTACTAGGTAACAGAATTTGTACTGAAACTGACACTATTTTAAAGTACAAAAGGGATCAAACTAGATTATCTCCTCATATTAACAGTTAACTAATGTAAATAAAAGGTCTGGATGGAAGTCGTTAATTTAGAAATAGGCTAAATTGTCCACAAACTCATTAGTTAAGATCATCACAATACCAATTTCACATTTAATTACCCCAAACTCAATGAAGTCAGTATTCTAGCATATTTGTCATTTTACAGTAATTCAGTTTTAAGCCATACCACGATAGTCAATGTGAAACAACTAGAACTATGAATTGGTGAACCAATAGACCTTAACTGACTACAATGATAAGGCAAGAAGATCACAACTTTTAAAATTCATTTAAACAAGTTCATTCAGTCTAACATAGAAATGTAAACATGCATTAAGTTTGGCCTATGATGAAGGGTAACATTAATGCATTAAAATTACTAGACTGCAAACAGTAGGGGATAATGAAAAATTCATCCAGTGTTGGGTGTAAGTGTAACATTATCACTGAAAATTTAGAGCTATAGTAACTATAAGTTCTACCTTTATTTATTACACTCTAAAACTTATCTAAACCAAAGTGTTTTCTTAAATGTCAAATTACTGCATGAAAATAGCTGCAACGATATGATAAACATTTAACAAGAAATATTAAAAGAGAAACCATGAACTGTTAGCCGTAGACTTGATAAAACTAGCAACTTTTTTCCCTCAAATATATTTTATGCAAACCCGAAATATTAGTGAACTCCTGAGCGAAATTAAATAATTTATGGCTGCTAACTCATAATATATATTTACAGTTGGCATGATAATGTATGATAATGTGTGCATAAATAATTTTGGATGATAATGGGTAATCAAAAAATTTGGTCAAAAAGAATTTTATCATAAAAAAATAAACTTGTATTTGTTACTGGGGTTATAACTCAAACAAATAATTTTATCAAATCCAGTAACATACTATAACTCCAGTAACATGGTTTATACTTGTATTTTATCATTTTATGGCTGCTAACTCATAATAAATATTTACAATTCTCATAAAAAAAACAAAAAAACAAATACAGCTACAGCAAATTCTTTTTAACCTAACTAGAATGACTTTTACAAAATCGAACTTTAATAGCCTACTGGAATTATTTACAGTTCACAATTTCATTATGGCCATAAATACATGATCTACTATAATTATTTACAGTTGGCATCAACTAAAAATAATTTCATTATGGCCATAAATATAGGATAATACCATAACAATGGGACCCACTTGCTATTTGACAATTGATATAGTAATTTGATTAAACCTATAGTAGTATATGTTGCTTTTGACCAACTTTAGGTAGCAAGCCTCCTTAATTTTATACGCTTTATTAATAAGTAAACAATTTAGTGAATAATAATGTAACAACCCGTATTTTAATAACATGTTAAAACAAGAAATCAAGGAAGAATTAATTTTTAAAAAAAAGAATCAAGGAAAACAGGTTGCGCCATTGTGTTTGTCTCGAAATTCTGCTTGGAAACAAGTCCGATTTTTCGAGAAACGGGGTCCGTATGAGGATGATATGACCCTCCGAAGTTTCGAGGATTTTCAGAATAGAAAAACAGCTCAAATTCGAATTCGAAATTCGAATTCAAACCTCAGCGCAGACTGGGCGGGAATTTTCCCGCCCACGACCAGGTCAACCTAGGGGTCGACACTATGTTCGACTTCCCAGGGACCAGGTCGACCCTATGGTCGACTTGGTGCTGAAGCCCTGTTTTGAGCCTGGGTTCATTCTGATGTATCTGGTCTCGTTTTCAGTCTAGATTCGTCCGCTTAATCCTATATAAATAGCCCCTAGCCCCATTCTCTTTACACCATTCTTCTATAACCTTATGCTGCACAAATTCTTGATGGACATAGCTTCTTCCTCTTAATTAAATTAAAATAAAACACGAAGACTATTTCTTGAAGACTACGGCTTGGAATTGCATATTGGGGTTGTTCGACTAGAGCATTGATTCTGCTTTCTAAATTCTTAGTCCACGATCTGTAAGTTCTAGTTACTTTGAGATTTAAACTTGTTCATTGTAATTTGGACATGAGATAAAGTGAAATTGGACTTAAGTATGATAATCGATTCACATCTATTATAATTTCCATCTTGGATCTTGACATTTGGGAATATTGCTATGAAATTAGTTTGGACCTATTCATGTTGTAAATCAAACTCCTTTATGTCCATAACATTATCATGCATGTGATGTTGAATCAGTCTATTATTTACAAGTTTGGGACTATCACCTTGTGCCATGACTATCACCTTATTATGCTAGATGTGAAATCCTATTATTTTCTATATGTCAGTGATGTTGTAACCAATTATTTCAAGTTATATCATGCTAGTCTTGTAATCCCTTCTATCACTTTATGTTCGTCCTTTGTGCCTATCATAGTTTGATGTTATTCCCTTTATTTCTAGATTTGGATTTACTTGTAATTTAGATCGATTCACGTTTACGTGCGATGGGAATACGATTTGGGTAGATTAGGAAAAACATGAATTGGTTATGAACATGAATCATGAACTTGATAATAGGTATAAGCTGAAACTTGACATGAAACTTGCCATGAAACTTGAACACAAACTTGACATGAAATTTGAACATGGACATGACACTAGAATGAACTTGAAAATGGCCAACTCGAGGTAGGGTTGAGTTTACTGTGTAATTCTGCCCGGAACCGCCTGATAAATCCAGTGACTGCAAACAATAGGATCCAATGTGGGTAGTTGGTCATATCGCGCTTGAAACCCGAGGTCAGACTGAGTTGTGGTGTAATTCTGCTCGGAACCACCGGGCATATCCAGTGACCACAACAATAGGTATGATGTGAGTGGTTGGAGTGCGTTAATGAATTAATGCCACATGATAGGGTTAAGTCATGAACATGAAAGACAACACTTAACCAACTTGACACATGATTAATAGGGTTAAGTCCTGAAATTGAAAGACAACACTTAACCAACTTGACATGCTAGACTGATAAGGGTTAAGTCACGAATTTAAATGACAGCACTTAACCTATTGAACGGAAACCCTTGTTACGCGGTCCATGTCAGCAGTAACCCACTTAGATGTATCATGGTACCCTGAAACTAGGCAGGGTGGGGCAAGATTACTGGGCTGATTTTAAGCGACCAGAACGACGGCTGAGTTAGTGTGGCAGTGTAAGTCTAGGCAGACTATGGTCATGCACGTAGTCCGGAGTTGAAAAAGCAGGCATTGGGCATCAGTAGGTTTACACTGTGCATACTTGATTCGTGTCAGTGGTTGGCACCCTAGGGCTTGATACACCCTATAGTGGACCTAGCACAAGTATATACATTCGTGATAGGGTCGTATGACACAAATACATGACGAGCTAGAACTTGTAGGGAGCCGATCAATTAGTGGATTGTTCCGTTGGACCTAGTAATGGTTCATTCATGATATTGGGCCAAGGGATCATTTCATGGTTAATATATGACATGGGTTTGGGATACTAGTACAGTTGGTGCAGCGAATCTTGAACATGCGATGATATACTTGATTTATACTTGAATTATCATGCTATCTTAGCCTATCTTGCCCGTCTTGTCATCATCCTTATGTTTACTTTCAGTTTATACATGTCATGTTACCTTTACCTATTTTTATGCTGAAAGTCACTAGGACTTACCAGTCTTTATTACTAACCCATTTTCTTTCGCCTCTTTTTCTTTCATTTCCCCCCCCCCCCAAGGTTCTGAGGGAGGAAACTCTAGCACTTAGTTTGGATTTTTCTTGCTTTCGGTTCAGCTCATGTACGGTTTGATCTTGAGCTATGCTATGGCTGCATTTATGCTACCTTTGGGGAATTAAGCTACTTTTGTTGTTTTAAGTTTTATGCTTCTTTATTTATTCAAGGCAGAACTTGTTGTAATGAAAAATGATAGTTGGTACTTTTGATGTAAAAGGATTTGACTCTTTTTGAAAGTAATGAAATTTAACTTTTTATTCTTCTGCTATTTTATTTATGTTCTGTCTTGTAATACTTCTGTGATTGTTTAACTTGATAACGCTCCTCCAAAACTAGTGCATTCCCTTTGTGAGTGACCCTAGTGGAGGTGGGGTGTTACACTTGGTATTAGAGCCAGGTTGGTTACCAGACTGGGCAAAAGTTTTTAAAACCTTCTAAAACTATTTTCAAAACCGTTTACAAAGAAGCATTTTTCAAGAAAAGTTTTGTTATATTAAAAGGCTATTACCCAAAAGCCATTGGCACTATCCTTTGTTTCCTTGTTTTGAATCTCTTCTTTTTCATTTCAGCATGTCTGGGAATCTTAACCTTCCAGAGGGCGTGCCAATACCTGGTTGGTTCAGGAGGTACTTAGAGGCTAGGGCCAATGATGTAGGCCCAGCAGATATTCCTCCTCCAGCTGCAGCGGTTCCTCCTCCTCCTCGTGCAAATGCTTTCTCAAAGATCTGTAGAGATTTTAGGGCCATGGGTGGAAAAGATTTTAAGGGAACTGAATCATTCGTAGAAGCGAGGAACTGGCTCAAAGAAACTGAGGATCTGTTCGTTATCTTCGAGGTGGACGATAGACAGAAGGTACAGTTGGCAGTATGGTTGCTCAAAGGCGAAGCTTCCTATTGGTGGGAAGTCACTAATGCTGAAAGACCTGTTGACACATGGATGGATTTCAGGATAAGGTTTGAGATGAAATTCCTCTCACAAGCTGAACGAAGTCTACAGCTGGAAAAGTTCTTATCTCTTAAGCAAGGAAGTATGACGATCAAGGAGTACGTCTATCAATTCAATCAACTGGCCCGGTTTGGACTGGACTTAGTGAATACTCCTCATAAGAAGGCTCTCTGTTTTGTCAAGGGATTGAATGAGCCACTTCACAGCTTGACTATGATCCACATACCTATGGGGGCTACTTACGAAAGGTTAGTAGACATGGCACTCTTAAGTGAGGAAGATAAGGGCAAGAATGAGGCAAAACAGAAGTGCCTCAAGATAAGAAGGGGGAAGGGTCACAGAACAAGAAGCCTGATCCAAAGAAAGGCGGGAAGAACAACAAACCCCATGAAAAGAGAAAGTGTAATTTATGTGGCATTCCTGGAAATCTGGTCAAAGACTGCAGGAAGAAGAAAAGGAAGATGGGTGGCTGTTTCCACTATGGTGAGACAGGACACATAGCAAAGGCCTGCCCAAGGAAGCAAGGGCAGGGAGCTGGACCTTCTTTTGGAGGACAAGTCCATGCTCTCACGGTACCTCCGCAAGAACGAGGTAGAAATATTTCTGTCGAAAGTTTAGTCTATCTTTTTTATCATCATGTCCGAACCTTGTTTGATTCTGGCGCATCGCATACTTTTATTTCTTCTGATATTATTGAAACTCTGCACCTAAGTACTAGTCTAGTTGAGGATAACATTATTATTTCAAACCCAATTGGTGGCTCCGCTCATTTATCTGTGATTTGTGTGGATTTGAGGATTTCTATCTTAAGCATAGAATTCACGTGTAATGCTTATGTTCTCGGATTTAACGGGATACGGTTTGATTCTAGGCATGGATTGGCTGTCCAATAATGGAGCCATTCTCGATTGTGAACGAAGGGTAGTTAGACTCGTGACTCGCCTTGGTAATACCCTTGAAATTTCTTGTAACCCTATGGGTCCTGTCATGTTATGTTATCTAGAAACTCTTGACTCGTCTATCGATGATTTGCAATCAGTAAGGGTAGTCCGAGAATATCCCGATGTCTTTGATGACGTTAAGGGGTTACCCCCTAAACGCGAGATATATTTCCGTATATATCTTGTTGATAATGCTAAGCCAGTGGCATTGCCCGTTAGACACATGGCCCCGCGAGAGAGAAAAGAGCTTAGTAAGCAAGTTAAGGAGTTGCTTGAGAATTATTTCATTAGGCGAAGCATTTCTAAATGGGGTGCTCCGGTCGTATTCGCTACTAAGGCGGATGGTTCGCTTCGTCTATGCATAGGTTATCGTGAGTTAAACAAGCTGACTAAGAAGAATAGGCACCCACTACCGAGAATCGACGATTTGTTCGACTTGCTTGAAGGAGCGTCTGTTTTCTCTCAACTCAATCTAGCTACAGGTTTCCATCAGCTTAGAGTGGCTGAGGATATCATTGATAAGACTGCGTTTAGGACTCCGGATGGTTTCTTCAAATGGCTCATCATGCCATTTGGTTTGATGAATGCACCCGCGTACTTTGTAGACTTGATGAGTAGGGTGTTTAGGGAGTTCCTTAACAAGTTTGTGGTGGTCTTCGTGGACGATATTTTGATCTTCTCAAAGGATGAGGAAGAACATGCTAGCATCTCAAGGAAGTCATGGATATGCTTAGAGCACACGAGTTAAAGGATAAGTTCTCTAAGTGTCATTTTTGGAGAAAAGAAGTTCGGTTTCTTGGACATGTAGTTTCTAAGCAAGGTGTAGCTATGGACCCCACAAAGGTAGCTGTGGTGCAAGACTGGAAAGTTCCTAAGAACGCAACGGATGTGAGAAGCTTTCTCGGTTTGGCGGGCTACTATAGGAAGTTCATCAAGGACTTTGCTAAGATTTCAGCCCCTCTCACTAGGTTAACGAAGAAGAACCTAGCTTTTGCATGGGACATAGAATGTGATGTTGCTTTTCAAAGGCTTAAGAAAGCCCTTACCACAGCTACAGTTTTGGCATTACCCAACGGAGGTAAGATGTTTACGATGTACACAGATGCGTGCGGCACGGGATTAGGCGTTGTCCTAAGGCAAGAAGGGAAAATGATATGCTACGGGGGTAGACAACTTAAAGTTCATGAGAAAAACTATCCCACACATGACTTAGAATTTTCCGCGATTGTTTTTGCGCTTAAGTCTTGGCACCACTATCTTCTAGGAGAGAAGTTCGAGTTGTACACCGATCACAAGTCGCTTAAGTACCTCTTTTCACAAAAAGATTTGAATCTAAGGCAACAGAGGTAGATGAATTTTTGGCATCGTATGACTTCGGTATAGCTTATGCCCCTGGCAAGGGTAATGTGGTGGCGGATGCGCTAAGTAGGAAAAGGTTGACTTTGAGTCCTTTGTTTGTTGAAAGGAAAAGTCTAGAGTTTATAGAAACCTTTGATTTCACACCTGTTGTTGAGTCATTGGCTAGCACGTTAGCATCTCTTGAGTTAAGGCCTACGCTTCTAGACCAAGTAGGGACTTCACAGAAAGAAGACCCACAGATAGTCGAGATCATGGACAAGTTGATTAGAGGTGAGACGTCAAGTCACCTCAGTAGGTATGCCATAGATGATAGAGGATGGCTAAGACGTGATGGTAGACTATGTGTCCCATAAGTAGGAGACTTAGTAAAGAGAGTTCTCGAAGAGACGCATCACTCGAAGATGACTATACATCCCGGAGGAGATAAAATGTACAAGGATATGAAGCGCAATTTCTTTTGGAACGGGATGAAAAAGGACATGGCGGAATTCGTTTCTAAGTGCATGGTGTGCCAACAAGTAAAGGCCGAGTCGAAAAAGCCCGGAGGACTATTGCATCCTTTGGAGGTTCCGCAGTAGAAATGGGAGAATGTCTTGATGGATTTCGTGGATGGATTGCCTAGGTCAAGGAAGAGCAATACTAGCATATGGGTTATAGTAGATAGACTCATGGAGAGCGCTCACTTCATTCCTGTGAAGAGCAAGAGGACTGCATCATGGCTAGCATCTATATACCTTCGAGAAATAGTACAGTTGCACGGAGTTCCTTCTAGTATAGTTAGCGATCGTGACTCGATTTTCACTAGCGAATTTTGGAATATTTCACAAGAAGCAATGGGTACACGACTAAGTTTAAGCACGGCCTATCACCCACAGACAGATGGACAAACCAAAAGAGTAAATAGGGTACTAGAGGACCTTTTGAGACTATTCATTCTTGACTTTGGTGGTACTTCGGAAGATCACCTACCTCTCGTTGAGTTCGCGTATAATAATAGTTACCAAGCTAGCATAGGAAGGGCACCATTCGAAGCATTATACGGAAGACCGTGCAAGTCACCAACTTGTTGGTGGGAGTCGACAGACAAGCTCATACTTGGACCCAACATGATAAGGGACACTTCCGAGAAGGTTTAGTTAATACGAAGACGGATGAAAACGGCCCAAGATAGATAGAAATCCTACGCGGACAAGAGAAGGACAAACCTAAAGTTCAAAGTCGGAGATATGGTCTTTATAAAAGTTTCTCCTTTACACAATGTGGTTCGCTTTTGAGCGGTTGGAAAGTTAGCACCGAGGTTCGTAGGACCATTCCCTATCATCGAGAGGATTGGACAGATGGCCTACAAGGTAGAGTTACCCGAGAGGTTGGCCGGAGTACACAATGTCTTTCACGTTTCGCATCTCCGAAAGTGCTTGCATGAGTCTACCGAAGTGGTTGAGCCAAGCATCCCTGAAGACGTAGAAGTGGAAAGAGAAGCAACATTGAGGCGAGTTCCGATTCGTATCTTAGGAACGGAGATCAAGAAGCTAAGGAATCGAGAAGTCAAGCTAGTTAAAGTATAATGGAGTGAAGCCCAAGAAGACGCAACTTGGGAAACCGAAGAGAAGATACGCTTGCTATACCCATTTCTTTTTTAGGGTACTTTTTTGATCTCTTTTTCCTATAAGTTTACATACCTTCGTATCATGTACATGCTTTTGCTATCCATGTTTGTCTTGTTATCTTGTCGATCCTATCTTGAGAACCTTAGGTAGAACCCTTTTGGATGTAAACATGTAATTGAAACATGTTATGGTTGATGATTGCAAGTGGTTGCTCGTGGTTGCATAACACATACTAGGCACTAGATCGGCTCAGTCACATATTTCATATTGCATATGCATGGGTGCTTATACTTGTATATGGATGGAAATTTGATATTGGATGTTGCATATGAATGAATGTTTGTGCACTTATGTAGAGATTATAAAATATGTTAAGAATTTGCATACATGATGGACTCATTACACTAACATATTGTGCATTAATGAGGTTTACTGAATCAGTAACCGCCTAATCTTTTGCATTAGATAAGTACATATACACACACTCTTGCATAAATTCATACAGCATTAGAAATATTTTAAGGACAATGGTTACTTGCGGATGATGGTTGAGTAGATGGTTGATTGGATGATAGGATTCATTCTACTTAACTTGGAGATTTCGGGGACGAAATCCTTTAAGGAGGGGAGAATGTAACAACCCGTATTTTAATAACAAGTTAAAACCATAAATCAAGGCAGAATTAATTTTTAAAGCAAGAATCGGGGAAAACAGGTTGTGCCATTGCGTTCATCTTGAAATTCTACTTGGAAACGAGTCCGAGTTTTCGAGAAACGGGGTCCGTATGAGGGAGATATGACCCTCAGAAGTTTCGAGGATTTTCAAAACAGAAAAACAGCTCAAATTCGAATTAGAAATTCGAATTCAAACCGCAGCGCGGACTGGGTGGGAATTTTCCCGCCCACAACTAGGTCGACCTGGGGGTCGACACTATGTTCACCTCCCAGGGACTAGGTAGACCCTATGGTCGACCTGGTGCTGAAGCCTTGTTTTGAGCCTGGGTTCATTCTGATGTATCTGGTCTCGTTTCAGTCTAGATTCTTCCGCCTAATCCTATATAAACAGCACCCTAGCCCCATTCTCTTTACACCATTCTTCTCTAACCTTATGCTGCACAATTTCTTGATGGACATGGCTTCTTCCTCTTAATTAAATTAAAATAAAACACGAAGACTATTTCTTGAAGACTACGGCTTGGAATTGCATATTGGGGTTATTCGACTAAAGCTTCGATTCTGCTTTCTAAATTCTTAGTCCACTATCTGTAAGTTCTAGTTACTTTGAGATTTAAACTTGTTAATTATAATTTGGACATGAGATAAAGTGAAATTGGACTTAAGTATGATAATCGATTCACATCTATTCTAGTTTCCATCTTGGATCTTGACATTTGGGAATATTGCTATGAAATCAGTTTGGACCTATTCATGTTGTAAATCAAACTCCTTCATGTCCATAACATTATCATGCCTGTGATGTTGAATCAGTCTATTATTTACAAGTTTGGGACTATCACCTTATGCCACGACTATCACCTTATTATGCTAGATGTGAAATCCTATTATTTTCTATATGCCAGTGATGTTGTAACCAATTATTTCAAGTTATATCGTGCTAGTCTTGTAATCCCTTCTATTACTTTATTCTCGTCCTTTGTGCCTATCATAGTTTGATGCTATTCCCTTTATTTCTGGATTTGGATTTACTTGTAATTTAGATCGATTCACGTTTACGTGCGATGGGAATAAGATTTGGGTAGATTTTGCAAAACAGGAATTGGTTATGAACATGAATCATGAACTTGATAACAGGCATAAGCTGAAACTTGACATGAAACTTGCCATGAAACTTGAACACGAACTTGACATGAAATTTGAACATGGACATGACACTAGAATGAGCTTGAAAATGGCCAACTCGAGGTTGGGTTGAGTTTGCAGTGTAATTCTTCCCGGAACCGCCCGATAAATCCTGTGACTCCAAATAATAGGATCCAATGTGGGTAGTTGGTCATATCGCGCTTGAAACCCGAGGTCAGACTGAGTTGTGGTGTAATTCTGCTCGGAACCGCTCAGCATATCCAGTGACCACAACAAAAGGTCTGATGTGAGAGGTTGGGGTGCATTAATGAATTAATGCCACATGATAGGGTTAAGTCATGAACATGAAAGACAACACTTAACCAACTTGACACATGATTAGTGGGGTTAAGTCATGAAATTGAAAGACAACACTTAACCAACTTGACATGCTAGACTGATAAGGGTTAAGTCATGAATTTAAATGAAAACACTTAACCTGTTGGACGGAAACCCTAGTTATGCGGTCCATGTCAGCAGTAACCCACTAAGATGTATCATGGTACCCTGAAACTAGGCAGGATGGGGCACGATTACTGGGTTGATTGTAAGCGACCAGAACGATGGCAGAGTTGGTGCGCCGGTGTAGGTTCAGGCGGACTATGGTCGTGCACGTAGTCCGGAGTTGAAAAAGCAGGCATTGGGCATTAGTAGGTTTACACTATGCATACTTGATTCGTGTCGGTGGTTGGCACCCTAGGGCTTGATACATCCTATGGTGGACCTAGCACAGGTAACTACATTCGTGATAGGGCCGTATGACATAGACACATGACGAGCTAGAACTTGTAGGGAGCCATCGATTAGTGGATCGTTTCGTTGGACCTAGTAACGGGTCATTCATGATATTGGGCCAAGGGATCATTTCATGGTTAATATATGACATGGGTTTGGGATACTAGTACAGTTGGTGCGGCGAATCTTGAACATGCGATGTTATACTTGAATTATCATGCTATCTTAGTCTGTCTTGCCCATCTTGTCATCATCCTTATGTTTACTTTCAGTTTATACATGCCATGTTACCTTTACCTGTTTTTATGCTAAAAGTCACTAGGACTTACCAGTCTTTATGACTGACCCATTTTCTTTCGCCTCTTTTTCTTTCGTCCCCCCCCCCTCAAGGTTCTCAGGGAGGAAACTCTAGCACTTAGCTTGGATTTCGCTTGCTTTCGGTTCAGCTCATGTACGGTTTGATCTTGAGCTATGCTATGGCTGCATTTCTGCTACCTTTGGGGAATTAAGCTACTTTTGTTGTTTTAAGTTTTATGCCTCTTTATTTATTCAAGGTAAAACTTGTTGTAATGGAAAATGATAGTTGGTACTTTGGATGTAAAAGGCTTTGACTCTTTTTGAAAGTAATGAAATTTAGTTTTTGATTCTTCCGCTGTTTTATTTATGTTCTATCTTGTAATATTTCTGTGATTGTTTACCTCGATAACGCTCCTCCAAAACTAGTACATTCCCTTTGTGAGTGATCCTAGCGGAGGTTGGGTGTTAGAAATAACTAAAATCACTAATTCATAACTAAAAATGGAAATTAAGTGATTTTTATAAGATAAATAATGGTCAACCATTTATATTAGTCATTTACATATAGTAACAAATAATTTGAATTTGATTTGTAATAATTATTCTTTCTCAATAACTATTATATTTAAAATTGATCATTTATATTTACTAATTAACAATTTATATCTAATAACTTTTTTTTTCTTATAACAAGAATGATACTCATTTAAGCATAGCACCCACAATGATGTCTCGAGGGCACGAATCTAATAAGTTGTTTTAGTGACCGATGAATAATAATTTATATGCTTATTTAATAATAATTGATCGCAATGATTTTCGATGTAGATATCCGATCTTTATCGTCTAACGCCTTAATGTCATAATCTACTCACGATGAACCCTTGTATTATATACGAATTTGGTCAGGATAACACTAATAGAAAACTAGAAATTATGAATGTACATGCAACAGATGCTAAATTCATTTGTAAACAACATGCAACAGATGCTACAATCTATATGAAATTAATTGGCAATGAATTGGAAAAAAAAACTTGATTGATAGCAGCCAGCAGGAAAAGAAAATAGTAAATTTCTTACAAACAGAATCCAACTAATACCTTCCTAGCTATGACTTCCACATGGTGTGCAACTTTATTGATTTTTTTAAACTTTTTCTATTAAAATACCTCAAGTCATACTCAGTAATGAAAAAAATTTATTGCCTGAAATCATTACCCATCTAATATAACAGACATACCAAATTGAAAGCAAACCAAATCCAAGTTATAGCTAGTGGCGAATCTAATCCATGCCGCCGAAATCATTAAGGAGCTACAGCAAGTTGCGATTTTACCTTATAACAGATGAATAGGAAGCCGCTCTAATCCAAGTTAAAATTCTAATCCATGCCGCCGAAGAGAAGGAGCACTGTTAAACAAAAAACTTGATCATTTATGTAAACTGAATGAAAGGAGGCACAAGAGAAATAATAATTTGCAAATTTACCTAAATTTTGAATGTTAGATCAAAATCGGAGAAAGGAGAAAGTGCGGCCAAAAAATGAACGAGGGTTTTTTACGCGTTTGTTTTGTTTTCAAGTCGGGTTTTTCGTTTTTCAGCTGGGCCTCAAAACAATGAAAAAAAAAACTGTTTTGGGTTTTCTTTATTAGGCCCATTTTTGAAAATGATGGATTTTTCAAAATGAATTTTTAAAAATGATAAAGGGAACATGTTTTCAGCATTTTTCAAAACTAAAAACTGAAAATGAATTGAAAATGAGAAACCAAACGCACCCTTATATTTTCGCATAGGCGTACCTTTTACGAGTGATATTGAGCATAATTGCTCACTTTATTGGAATTTATTCAACCAAAATCAACTTTAGGCCTTCTAACACATGTTCTCAACTCAGTTCAACATATAAATAATAGATATATAAAATTCTTAAATAATATTTCATTAATAATCAAGTATAACAACACAAATTCCAAAATCAAACAGGTAGCATCAATTCACTTTCAAACACAGGGTTAAATCATAAATTTCAATTCAAGTGAATTTCATTCCAATTTAATTATATTGAAATTTATTCTTAATCTTCAATTCACTTAACTCTATTTTAAACTGATGACGAATTATATTCAACTAATCTAACCAACGATCAACAATCAGTCATTAACCAATGTACAACCAACTCAATCAAATCAACTGAATTTTATATTCAATTTAATATTTACATTGGTTTAATATATTTAAACATCAATCGAATAATATTCAATCGATTTCTATTTAATTATTATCCATTAAATTTTCAAATTCCAAATCGTTTTCATTTGATTACAATATCATTATTAACTTAATCTCACTTGGCCAAGTTAACTTTCAATCTCAAATCCAATTTACTAATTGATTTTTCTGACCAAATTATGATTTTATTCCAAAAATCATTTATTTCTAATTCATTCTGATTTAACTTATCTTCAAGTTAAATCTTGATTCATTTAATTTCATATTGAATTTCTTATCCACAAACTTTATATGTGAAATTCCTCTAGTTATATTAGGCCATTCAATTCATAATTCAATCTGATTTTTTTTCAAATTAACCAATAAACAAACTAATCGATATCTCAATAATTTGATAAATTTTTACTTTTCCATACAAAAATACATTTTAGGAAAAATTATTTCATTTACCCTCTTTACAAAACAATATTGTATCCATTCTCAATTCAATGCTTCTCAATTCATGAACTGATTAACCAACATAATACAAAACATTCGTATATGAAATCTACAAATACGCTCTCTCATATATACACTCAACTCAATCTAGGGTACTACTAACCCTATCTTTATCGAGTTATACCACAGAGTCAAGGTTATTATTAAACCAATAGCTATGATACCACTATAGCATACCAGAAAATTCGATGCTCGAATTTTTGACACAAATACATCCTATGTCCAAACTCAAGTACCGAAAATCCAGAATGTTAATAGAAAGAAGTTAGAGGGTGAGATAAGAAAAAAATATTAGAATAGAAAAATAAGAACCAACACAACACAGAATCAGAGACTCACATTGCAGTGGAACAAAATATAACATAGAAATAAATCTTTACTAAGTGCTTTTAAAATACTTACAATCATTAGAGTACATCACATATCTGGACAGTTATAATAACGTGTCCTCATATACAACACACAGCAGAATAGTATCTATATAATATCATACGTCTGAACTCTTCCAGTTCGTCTATTCACAGCATTCGATAACCGGCACCTGTACAACCGGTCTAACCCGAGCACTACTAACCCCGGATCAGTCTGGTTAACCCAAGTGAGAAAAACACATTAAGTTTAAAGGCATCACATAACTTGATTCTAATGTCAAAATCTTTTCCAAAGAAAAGGATAATCATAAGACCAAATCCACACATAAATACGGACGGTTTTTACCTTACGATAACCCAAAAAAATTTTGAGAACAATAATTATTCTGATATTATAATAGTGTCTAAATACAACTAAATATCAATCTAGTAGAATGCTTGCATCTCACACGCTACATACATAGTATACAATCAAAACCGCAGGCTCTTATTAGAGAATGGATTTCCTGGCAAGGTATGAGACCACCTTCCCGACAATGTACCTCTGGAGATGAATACATTGGGGTTCAACTAGAATATATTGCAACCCAAGCTAAACATGACCGACCCCTTACTTTCTACTGAGAGTACCATATATATCATTACCACGGTTGAGGGCCAACCAACCGAAACGATAGCATACATAAATAAAAGGGACAACCGAAGGCATTTGATTTCTCCAGATCAGGTAATGATATACCTTTTGATGGGTGCAACCTACCCGATTTTGTGCCATTTCCCAGTTGATGAGGCTGGAGGTTTAAATCTTCTTAGAGATCATTTGGCCACCTTCCACTTTGAATGCCACATCGTCAGATCATCCAAAAAATCACTAATTGACGTTCGCAAAAAAAACCCGGTTGGGAGCGACCCAACTATGGTACGTTTGAAGAAGTCAAAATACACGGCCCCTTTGCAAATACTCTGTTAGACATCCATCCATACAAGTCGTCCAAAAACAGGATGAACTGAAGGCACCCTCCTACCACATCCTAGCTATCACCCTATAGATCAGTAGCGAGTAGTCCTTGCAATTTGAAGATTTCATTTACGATAGAATCACAAGTCATAATATCTTTAGTGGCCACCAAAGAAATTCAACCAGTAGTTCTTCTACTCATGAAGATCAACGGTCTTCTATTGCTCCATCTCAACATCTTCACGTATTTGCTGTTTTGGAATGGTTTTCGAGTAAAATTCGATCTCGGTCTTTCTGTACCAACAATCATATGGGTCGGATTTTGATAGTCAGTCATTTAACTATCAAATAAATAGAGATGATAACAAAATGAGTCTACTACTTCAGTACTAAACATTTCTTGGCCTCTTTTTAAAAATAATTAACAAATGGTTAATATAAACATTAAAAATCTTTTCAATATATCAACATAGCATTACACTTCATTTTTAACATAAGATTATTTCCAAAACTATTTTATTTACTTAGAACTACGTTATATATATATATATATATATATATATGTGTGTGTGTGTGTGTGTGTGTGTGTGTGTGTGTATTTCCCCTTTGGTTAATCAAATTTCACATAAAACATCGTTACTTGAAAACAGTACCCAAATCTTATTGTTTTAGAATAAACTTATTCCAAAACTTAACCTTTTCATTTCCTTTTACCTTAAAAGTACCGTTATAGTTTCACATCATCTCCTTATATTTCCTTTACTTAGGAAATATTATTATTATTATATATATATATTTATTTATATTCTCGATTTTTCTTATTCCCGTTACCATGGAAATTACATTATATATATTCTCAAATCCTTTTCATTTTCATTACTTTGGAAATCACAATATATATTATCAAATCTTGCAATTAACATTGTGTAGTTTTTACACATATGGAAATAGTAAATTATTTTAACCTCATTCCCATTACAAACTAATATCATCCTCAGAAAATCCTAATGTCATTCAAGTTGTGGTATTTATTTACCTCTCAAATCTTGATCAACAACGTTCTTATCTTAAGATAGATATGAATTGTAATTCAAAAACCGATATTTATTTTAATATCAAATCTCCTTAAACTATTTTATTAAAAAATATGGTTTAAACAACCTTATATCATTTTAAATATAACTTATTATTACTTAATATGTTGATTATGTAATTTCTTAATAAAAATCACTTGTTAACCCTAACTTCTTTCAAATAACTCATTTTATAACTCGAATTATTATTGTAATAACCCGGAAATCCGAGCCAATTTAAATTTTTTATTTTGGCAATTATAGCGAATTTTGATTATTTAAAATGAATTATTTTAAATAATAACGACGAGAAATTTATTTTGAATAGAATTAGAACGTATATATTTATATAGATCGATGTTAGAATATAAGTAATTTATTTTAATTATAAAAGGAATTGAAAATGGTGCGGTAGTTCGAAAGTTGAATTTCAAATTTCAAATGAAAATACAGGATTCAAAATAAACTGGATTTTAGTGAAACCAAAAATATTAGAATCTACTTGGAAATATCTTTCCAATGAATCCGAAAAATTGAAATTTCATAGCGGGAATAACAAGTTACGTCCAGTTGAAAATTCAGAATAGTCGCTATAGAAAATATAGCCCTTAAAAATGGAAATTTTGCAAACGACCTCGGTTTTTGACGAAACCACTTTTGTTGGATCCGGGATGTCAAGTTATTGCTAGGTTTCAAAATTCGTAATTTTCTAAATCAATATGTGAGTGTGGCAAAGGAAAACGTGTTTTGACAGTTTCAATCAATTTCGATCAACCAGAACATGGCCATTGACCAGAAAATGCCCATTTTTCAAACGGTCTCGGAATTTGACAAAAATAATTTTGTAAGAACCGTATCGTCAATACGAAGCTAGAAAATATTTTTTGGGAATTTTTAGAGTTCGTATGTGGCCCCGGTAAATTGAAATGTGCGTTCAAATTCAATATATAGATTTATATTTTGGATTTGGACGAAAAATGATCGAAATGATCGAATCAGCTTACGATAGTTATCCCATTGTGTTCGGAATCGGGGTAATTAGCTAAGGACGACAGGCGGTGGGTCTCGTTTCGAGGTTAAAACAAAAAGGTACCTTTTTGAAATAAAATAAAATAAAATAAAAAACCCTCTCTCCCTTTCCCCTTTATCACCGGTCAACCCACCCCCCTCCCTCATTCAAATCAGTCAAACCGAAATTAAAAAAAAATTAGCAGCGACGGAGACGTAGCTCCGCTGCCACCGATGGAGCACCGCCCCCCTCTCGCGCCAGGCGCCGCCGGCGAGATTCTCCCTTAGCCTCTCCCTCCCCCCCCCCCCTCGACCATGTGAAACCCACTGAACCCATTGAAACCAGCGCGCGCCCTTATCAGCAACCGCCACCACCCCTGCATCGAATTCCGACACCAAGCCCCCCCTTCAGCAGCGTCGACCACCGCAAGAAAACACCCTCTCTCTCCTGTTCGCTGCAAGCTCAGACCCTCCCTCCGTGCAATGCAACAACAAACGTCGCTATCCCCTTCGACCGAAATCGACCGAAAACGCTAGAAAGTCAATGTAAGTTTTTATGACTTTGTTTTCTAATTTCTTTGAGATCAAACGAAATTTTTAGTTTATGAAAGACGAGATTTTTAGTTTATGAAAGATGAGATTTTTAATTTATGAAAGCGAAGAAAGAATTGATTTTTAACATGAGAAAGGCAAGATTTTTAATTTAAAAGGGTTTGTTTTTTTTTAGTTAAAAAGATTTTGATTTTTATTCATATAAACAACGTATAAAGAAGTGATTTTTATTTTCATAACTAACATATAAAAATGAGATTTTTATTATCATGAGAGCGAAGTAAAAATACGATTTTTATATATACAATAGCGATATAAAAATATAATTTTTATATCGCTATGATAGTAAAAATATGATTTTGATATATGTATGAAGATAAAAATTCAATTATTATATATATGAAGTGAAGATAAAGATTCGATTTTTATGTGCATGTAGTGATAATAAAAATGTGATTTTTATATATGAACAACGTGAAAAGGATGCGTTGGAATTTCAAACAAATTCAAACCGTTCAGAAATAAAGAATGACGGAGTGGAACCCAAAGGTGAGAACTCCTCACTTTTATTTTAATTTCTAGTTTGAAATATATACTAGGATGCAGACGGTGCTTAGCAGCACCCGACACCCATCGTCCACAGACTATGGACGACTTGTTTGTTTGATTGCGTTTGGATTGATTTGTCTGTGTGAAAATTGATTGTGAGGTGGAATGGAAAGTAAAAATTCATGTGTTGAATAGGATAAAATTCATGTGTTGAATAGAATAAAAATTCATGTGTTGAATAAAATATATATTTATGTGTTGAAGTAAAATAAATATTCATTTACAAATCGGACGATTTGTTTATGTACACCCATTTGATTGATATTGATTGGGACGATAAATTTTACACATCGCCCAACTGCACAAGGAAAAATCTGTGTTGTTTATTTGAAACCCCACACGGGTATTGGGATGATATTTGATGTACACTAATCCCGACTGTTTATTTGTATGTCAATCGATGGGTTGACAGACTGTGTAAGCATTAATTATTTATATTTAATGCTTATACAGTTGTGTGGTGCACTCTGGTGATGGTTGATGATTTATCGTTGCTATTATATACATGTGTTGTAGGGAATCCATATAATTAACATTATATGGTAATTGATTGGGCCTCATTCCAATTTGGAAAATAAGGAATATTATAAAAGAAAATTCATGTGTTGAATAGAATAAAAATTCATGTGTTGAATAAAATAAAAATTCATGTATTGAATAGAAAGAAAATTCATGTGTTGAATAGAATAAAATTCACGTGTTGAATAGAATAAAAATTCATGTGTTGAATAAAATATATATTCATGTGTTGAATAAAAGAAAATTCATGTGTTGAATAAAATATATATTCATGTGTTGAATATGAGAAAATTCATGTGTTGAAGAAAATATTCAATCGTTGAATAAAATAACGAAGTTATTGAAAGATATAAAGCCATGTTGATTAGGTTTGCGTCATTTTGACGTGAACGATATTTAAATTGATTATATTCGTTTTCATAATGAATATAGAAAAGGAAGTGATTTCAAAATATAACGTTTTGAAAATATTATCATTTATAAATTAATGATATGGAATATTCAATTTTGATTAGAAATTGAATATGAAGTTGAAATCGTTTTGAAAACAAATTTGAAACGATTTATAAAATACTTTTTGAGAGGAAATCGACGATATATATAATATATATGTATATATATTATATTTATAACGGCTTGAATAGAACGCGCCGCGCTGCGGTAGTTTGCGAATTTCGACCATTGACTTGGAATAGATATTACGGGCGATCCGACCGTCGGATTCTCCTAAAAACGGAATTGTTGGGTTCGTATCGAAAAGAGATTTCTAACGAATATTAGAGATTTGAAATCTAACGGTTGGATTTGGAATTATGTCCAAATCAAATTTGGAAAAGGTCGCTGTAAGTGCAGTTCGATGGCCGTTGATGGAAATCGACTGTACGGGCCTTAATAAAATTATTAAAAATAGTAATAATTTGTGTAAAATCATAAGAAATGATTTTGAAAGAATTGGGATGAAAAACTCCATATTTGAAAAGATAAAAATAGATTTTTATCGAAATGAACTAGTTTTGAACTGGAATTATAATCCCATTTATTTTTAAAATAAATAAAGTGGATTTGAAATAGTTTTGGAAATAACCAGAATTTACAATATATAAAGTGGAAATGGATTTGAATCGAAATTGTCTTTGAAATATTTCGATGTTGGATTTCATGATTATGCAGATATTGTTATGGAAATTTGAAAGATATATTTATATCGTTATTTCCAATATGATATTTGTTGGTCGTAGAATTTGATATTGAATATAAGTCGATATATTTTCTACTCAGAGCCTTGTATTTAATATCAAATGGGATTTGGGTTGGTTGTGAATGGTGTCTTCATTTACACTGTTCTTAAAGCCAGTTGAGAAAAAGATTAAATTTTTTTATTTTAGATTTAATGAAGTATACAAATTAATTGGTATTTAATTGGAATTGAGTTTGAATAGATTTTTGGGTTTATCGTGAACCGTGTTTTGAATGACATTGGTTCTTTAACCCAGTTAAAGACAGGATATGATTTCCCAAGTTAAATAATCACTAATAGTGATTTTTTGGGAAAATTAAAACCAAGTGGAGTTTTTATTGAATCTTTAATTAGATTGAAATGATCGAGAATGAAGTATCACCAGTTTTGCTCTAGGCGATAGTGAAATCATCAATTAGATTTGAACATGAAACGGTAACTGAATTTACCGATAACATCGTGGTATTAGATATGAAGTATTACCAGTTTTACTTTATGGGATGAATAGGTTGGGATTGGGAAATAAAATGAACGATTGCTTCAGTGTGGTTCGCTAATCCCGACCAATTTGAATTGATATTCAAAGGAAGATTAAAGAATAAATTTAAAGAATTTATCTTTGATAATATTAATGGGAATCATTCCCAAAGTATAAGAATATTTGAATAAAAGAATATTCTGAATTGGAATGAGGCGTATGTTGTGTTTGTATAACACTTGTTTATTATATATGCGAGTTATTCAGAAAGATAGGGTTTATCCCATTCTGAATAACTGATTCGACGATGTGTCGATGATGAAGACGGTGGTCGAAGAACGGAGGTCTTCACATCGTTTGGGTGATTACTAATGATCTTGATTGGGTTGTACACCCAAGAGGAGGGAATCAGTTGGTATCGTCCAGACGTACTTGGAGATCGATGGATATGCGAGGTACAAGGTGCCTTCGGTTTCGTTCAGACCCAGAACGAACTTGTAAATGGACTATGTGTCTGAAATTAGATTTCATTCTGTTTGATTGATTTCTATTAAATATATATTTGTTTGGCGGCGGAGAATTTATTCTCTTGCTTAACGCCCTTCTCTAAGACGTACGAGCTCAGAGGTTATATATTGATGGATATCAATCGCGTTGAGTGAATTGCCTGTGTGGCATGCTTAAGTGGCAAATGATCAAGGCTTTTGTTGCAAAACTGATCTTGTGGTTGATGATCAAAGCATGGCCTATGTGGCATAGCTTTATGTAGCGTTGATTCGCGAGCCTCACACCCCGGTGTGAACCAGAAACGGAAGAAGGACCTCAGGGAGGACATGCATTTCTTTCAGCGAGAAGTGGCGTCAGTGGTTTTACACGCCCTGACGAGTTTGACTTATGTGGTTGTTGGATTGCGAGGCGCCTCGGATATATCGGTGACTATGTGTAACCGATGGAGTCATTGGACTCATTGACATCCCATAGGGTGGGGAAACGAAGTGTTCAGGCATTTTAATCCACATCGGTGGACCGACCCTGACGATCCAAGGCTTGTCTACGTTCATGTCTGAGACACGGGCTAGAGCGTCTCGAATTCGGTAAGGACGATCCCTTGCCTTGTTTCATAAATCGAAATCCAACTTCCAATATTTGACATTTGCGATTTTGATTGTAGAGCCTAGCATTGGCGACATGATATATGGTACCCATGTCGTCTATGATTAATACTTATGATTGAAATTGTTTTGACACTATACACTTATAGTGATAATAAAAGATGAAATTTAGCGTTTCAAGCATTCTTTGGCTATAATAAGGTAAAACCCTATCCTCCGGCTTGTGTTGCATTGTGTGACGAGACCTGGGTCTTATAATAGCTTCGTTGTTCTTTATTTAGCATTGCGCTGTTGTTTTATGCACTGGTGTTCTTGGGAGGAAACCCGTTCCGTGTTATACGGCGTGGTCCCTTGATTTACCTAACTTTAAAATAAAGATTAATAACTGTTTTAGTTCTCACACCAGTCACATGACTGACCTAGAGTTTATTGTTTTAACCTAAACTCTGGGTGCCCTTATTTTGACAAGGACAGCTAGTAGTTTTGGTTTTGCAGATTTATATTCACAGGATCCTAGTTTACAGCTGGAACGATACTCGGAAAGCTCTATATCCATGTATTACTTTCAGTTGTGTTTTGTATTGTTGTTCCGCTGCTATGTAAATTATTGTAATCTCTGATATTTATCGAATGTGTTTTATTTATTTAAACTCTGTATATTCTTGTATTCTAATGAATTGTTGTAATAAGCAATGAAATGTTCTTATGCTTGCGTTCCGATGTGTCTTGTTCTCAAAGTTATCCGCTCTTTCCTTCACGGGGAAGTTACGGGTAGTATAGTGGTATCAGAGCTCTGGTTTACAGAGCTCGGAGAACAAGACACATTAGAACCATACGAAAAAATTCATCAGAGATTGGATTAGTAATATCCAATGAGAATGACTCGTTTGAGATGGGATCAGTATTATCCTAGAACGAGTGTGAAGAGTGTTGTTTTTAAAATAAAAGTGAAAACAAATTTTGTTTTGAAAAAATTAATTCAATTATTCGTATTTCAATATTTATTTGTATTGATTTGGACAATCCAGAATATAAAGATTTTGCGTATACGTCTGATCCACGTGTATTTGAAGATTTAATATACTGGATAGATATAAGATCCCATTGTAGTCGCCCGGGAATGATTCTGATGATTGGTACCCATCGTCAGTGTTGTGTTCGAGTTTCGAAAGTTGGATAACTATATATCTCCAATTGACTGGTGTGAGAACCAAAACTAGATAAGGCTTATTATTGTGATTTGGCATCAAAAACGTGATTTTTGACTATATATCAAAGTTACGCGTTTGAAATGATAATCAACAAATTGATTGCTGATTGTGTTGTTTGATTATTGGTTGATTAATTAAAATTTGGACCATTTAGCCAAACTGAACCAAATAGTGAATTGTATTGAAAATTTGTCGCATTTCCATGCATATACATGTACTTACATTGAACAAGTCATAGCAAGGAGGCTAGAGCAGAAGAATAAAAATGTTTGCCAGACAAATAGGTACATGTTTATTGTATTTCTTGGGTTTTTGATGATTTTATGAACCGACTGGCTAGCTGCTTGGCTGTTTCTTTTTCTTTTTGGATTGGTAAGGCCATGGGAGGTTATTTGAAATATCCCAAAGCTCCCGGTGCAGGGGAGGTTATGGCGACATTTTTCGAAAATTTAGGGTGTTAGCCAAATTTTTGAAAAATTTGAAAAGTTCTTAGAAATTGAAAAGTTGAAGAACTTAAGCCGTAAAGAAAATAATGAAAGTTGAGTTGTTAAACAACTTTCAGCTTTGTTCCTTTTTGGGGACGAAAAGTTTTAAGTGGGTGAGATTGTAATAACCCGGAAATCCAAGCCAATTAAAAAATTTTATTTTGGCAATTTTAGCGAATTTTGATTATTTAAAATGAATTATTTTAAATAATAACGACGAAAAATTTATTTTGAATAGAATTAGAATGTATATATTTATATAGATTGACGTTAGAATATAAATAATTTATTTTAATTATAAAAGGAACTGAAAATGGCGCTATAGTTCGAAAGTTGGATTTCAAATTTCAAATGAATGCACAGGATTCGAAATCAACTGGATTTTATTGAAACCAAAAATATTAGAATCTATTTGAAAATATCTTTCCAACGAATCCGAAAAATTGAAATTTCATAGCGGGAATAACAAGTTACGTCCAGTTGAAAATTCAGAATAATCGCTATGGAAAATATAGCCCTTAAAAATGGAATTTTGGCAAACGACCTCGGTTTTCGACGAAACCACTTTTGTTGGATCCGGGATGTCAAGTTATTGCTAGGTTTCAAAATTCGTAATTTTCTAAATCAATATGTGAGCGTGGCAAAGGAAAACGTGTTTTGATAGTTTCAGTCAATTTCGATCTAACAGAAAATGGCCATTTTTTAAACGGTCTCGGAATTTGATGAAATTAGTTTTGTTAGAACCATATCGTCAATATGAAGCTAGAAAATATTTTTCGGGAATTTTTAGAGTCTTTATGTAGCCCCGGTAAATTGAAATGTGCGTTCAAATTTAGTATATAGATTTATATTTTGGATTGTGATGAAAAACGATCGAAACGATCGAATCAGCTTACGATACATATCCCATTGTGTTCAGAAAGGGGGTAATTAGCTAGAGACGACAGGCGGTGGGTCTCGTTTCGAGGTCAAAATAAAAAGGTACCTTTTTGAAATTAAATTAAATAAAAACCCCTCTCTCCCTTTCCCCTCTATCACCGGTCAACCCACCCCCTCCCTCATTCAAATCTGTTAAACGGAAATAAAAAAATTAATTAGCAGCGACGGGAGACCTAGCTCCGCCGCCACTGATGGAGCGTCGCCCCGCCCCCCTTGCGCCAGGCGCCGCCTGCGTGATTCTCCCTTCGCCTCTCCCTCTCCCCCCTCGACCGTGTGAAACCCCCTGAACCCATTGAAACCAACGCGCGCCCTTATCAGCAACCGCCACCCCGTGCATCGAATTCCGATGCCAAACCTCCCCTTAGCAGCGCCGACAACCGCAAGAAAACCCCCTCTCTCTCCTGTTCGCTACAAGCTCAGACCCCCCTCCGTGCAATGCAACAGCGAACGCCGCCATCCCCTTCGACTGAAAACACTAGAAAATCAATGTATGGTTTTATGACTTTGTTTTCTAATTTCTTTGAGATCAAACGAGATTTTTAGTTTATGAAAGACGATATTTTTAGTTTATGAAAGACGAGATTTTTAGTTTATGAAAGGTGAGATTTTTAGTTTATTAAAACGAAGAAAGAATTGATTTTTAACATGAGAAAGGCAAGATTTTTAATTTAAAATGTTTTTTTTAGTTGAAAAGATTTGATTTTTATTCATATAAATAACGTATAAAGAAGTGATTTTTATTTTTATAACTGACATATAAAAATGAGATTTTTATTATCATGAGAGCGAAGTAAAAATACGATTTTTATATATACAGTAGCGATATAAAAATATGATTTTTATATATGTATGATAGTAAAAATTTGATTTTTATATATGTATGAAGATAAAAATTCAATTTTTAAATATATGAAGTGAAGATAAAAATCTGATTTTTTTGTACATGTAGTGATAATAAAAATGAGATTTTTACATATGAACAGCGTGAAAAGGATGCGTTGGAATTTCGAACAAATTCAAACCGTTCAGAAATAAAGAATGACGGAGTGGAACCCAAAGGTGAGAACTCCTCACTTTTATTTTAATTTCTAGTTTGAAATATATACTAGGATGCCGACGGTGCTTAGCAGCACCCGACACTCGTCGTCCACAGACCATGGACGACTTGTTTGTTTGATTGCATTTGGATTGATTTGTCTGTGTGAAAATTGATTGTGCGGTGGAATGGAAAGTAAAAATTCATGTGTTGAATAGGATAAAATTCATGTGTTGAATTGAATAAAAATTCATGTGTTGAATAAAATATATATTCATGTGTTGAAGTAAAATAAATATTCATTTACAAATCGGACGATTTGCTTATGTACACCCATTTGATTGATATTGATTGGGACGAGAAATTTTACACATTACCCAACTGCACAAGGAAAAATCTATGTTTGTTGGTTTGAAACCCCACACGGGTATTGGGATGATATATGACGTACACTAATCCCAATTGTTTAGTTGTATGTCAATCGATGGGTTGACAGACTGTGTAAGCGTTAATTATTTATATTTATTGCTTATGCAGTTGTGTGGTGCACTCTGCATGATGGTTGATGATTTATCGTTGCTATTATATACATGTGTTGTAGGGATTCCATATAATTAACATTATATGGCAATTGATTGGGCCTCATTTCAATTTGGAAAATGAGGAATATTATAAAAGAAAATTCATGTGTTGAATAGAATAAAAATTCATGTGTTGAATAAAATAAAAATTCATGTGTTGAATAGAAAGAAAATTCATGTGTTGAATATAATAAAAATTCACGTGTTGAATAGAATAAAAATTCATGTGTTGAATAAAATATATATTCATGTGCTGAATAAAAGAAAATTCAAGTGTTGAATAAAACATATATTCATGTGTTGAATAAGAGAAAATTCATGTGTTGAAGAAAATATTCAATTGTTGAATAAAATAACGAAGTTATTGAAAGATATAAAGCCATGTTGATTAGGTTTGCGTCATTTTGACGTGAACGATATTTATATTTGTTAGACCAAAAAGTGGTTCTAACACCCAAATTGACTAAAAACAGAATGAAATAAGATCAAAAGTAAAATAGAGACACGGAATTTACAGTGGTTCGGCAAAGAAAAGCCTACGTCCACTTGTTAATCACTATTCTCAATGATATTGTTGCAGTTACAATGAGATATTCACTCAATTTCTCTCACAACTCACACACATTCACTCAATTGTCTAAAAACAAATGTTGAAAGACGATTTGGATTATCCGGGAGTGCTGGAATTCGAGTTATGAAAGTGGTTGAACTCTCAAAGTGCCAAAAAGAAGATCTCTTCATTGTCTCCATACAGGGTATTTATAGGTGAAAATTCGCTCAGAACCCGATCCGGATCGGAGCCACGTGTCATCCATCCCATCAGCCTCAGGTTCGGATGGATTTCTGTGTTGACAACGCATCAGAGCAGTTAATGTTGTGGGTAGGAACTGGTCATAGCCGCTCCGAATAACCAGGCGATCATGCAGGAGAGTGGCGTGGAAGATGGGTTCGGGTCGGAAGAGTGTACAGGAGGGGTTCGGATCGGGTTATCCGATCCGATCCGGTTTTGTCCCAAGGCTAAATCTTCGTTCTCTTTTACTCCGTTCCGATCTGTCTTAGTAGCAAGTAACTCTCCGCTCCAACTGGCAGTAGGTTGCTCTCCGATCCGACCATCTGTGCCTCTCTGATTCCAACAATAATAGTTCGCCGATCCGAACAGCAAAACTTATCCGATCCGAACCGCTACCTTGCTTCGATCCGACCCACTACAGTGCTTTCCAAGTTCTTCAATGTTTCACATCTTGACTTTGTGTTGCCCAGTTCACAAAGTGGGCTAACATTTTGCCCCCTCAAAGGATGCTTCTGTTGGAGACGGAGCATGCTTTGACCATCATTGCACAGCGTTCTTCGAGGTAATTTTTCTTTGGATTTTCCTTGTGTTTTCATCTTCTTCTTCAAGTGTCAATTTAATTCGTCGCTGAGCTAAGGAATTCGGTTCGGTTCGGATTCCGATCCGAACAGACCCCCTCTTCTTTGTATTTTTCATTGGACTATTGGGCCAAGCTCTGCCACTGGACTGTCGTTCCGGTCCGAACGGGGAGACGAATAGTCGCTTTACTTCTCTATATAAACTGAGTCTTCTTCCTTCTCTCATTTTCTTTTATTGTTTTACCGCTCCCCAAGTTTTGCAAAACGAAAAAACTCTAATTTCTGAAGCATCGAAATTCCTTTTAATTCTCGAAGTAATTACATTGGTAGGTTATAAAACTTTAGATAATTCCTTTTTAAGTGATTTCGATTCAAATTCGTAGATGATTAGGACGATTTGAGCATGGAACTTGGATGACCTTGACACCATGACCCCCCCTCGTCATCGTCGTCAGTGGACTCGTCGTCATCTCGAGGTAGTAAAGGAGGGGGTTAGAATCCGTTGTTGAATGTGCCAGCGCATAAATTCTTGGCTTTGATTTGAGTGGTTGGCACGAAATTGGCCTTGGCGTTGGTTAGGGAAGAAAGAGGATGGAGGAGAAGAAGAAGATAGTAGGGAATCGGTTCGGGCGGTAGGATATGGAAGGTGAAAAAATAAGGGGAAAAGGACGGAAGTTCAGGAAGTCGGATCGGGTCGGGGCAAGAAAAGAAAGAGAAAAAGAAAAGAAATCCAGGAGATCGGATCTGGTCGGAACAAGCATTTAAAGAAGGTGGGAAAGGAGCTTACCTAACCGGATCGGGTCGGACCGTAAGATAAAAAAAGGAGAAGTACGACTACGTGGTCTGATCCGAACCGACAGGGGACTCTACCTCCGAGCCGATCCGATTTTGATTTCTATGTTCCACAGTTTATCCGAGCCCAAGTCGAGGCCGCATCCCCGATCCGATCCCAATGAACGCGCCCGAACCGAACCGAAGAGCAGTCCACCTTAATGTATAAAAACTTGTTTAACTGGCCCAATCAACTTTTGGCATAATCTTCAACTTAATGGACAGTTAGTATAGTGCCTTGCGAACGTAACTGGACATCAAGAACCACTTCAATTCTTTATATTTTGCCAAACTTTCTCGTCGCACATTTAAACATTTACTTTGCACTTTCCGCATGCATTGTTTACGCTTTAGTTTGCTCACATGCACGGGGGGATACGGGTTAATTTGCTCTAATTTGTGCTATTGCTTCTTCAATAGTTTTATGACAATGAGACCCAGACGCTCTTCCAGACTAGCCGAGAAGAAAGAGGCCCCGGAAACTTCCAATAAAATTACTCTCGAGGATATATCTTCTCCGTCGGATCCAGAATGGGATAATGAGGGTTCAGACTACGAGGTCGGGAATCGTGAAAGTGACGATGTGTCTTCGGAGAATGAAGTTTCTCTAGATTTTGAAGAGGAAGGATGGATTGGTGACGACCGGGCTCCTGATGAGTTTGAATCGGCTGTCATATTGGAATCACCCCAAGATTCTGTTGAATCAACAATCGACGACGACCGGCTTATCCGAATTTATTTAAAATACGGAATAATGAAAAAGGACACTCTAGTGCCTTCGAGATCTGACCGTCCCCATAACCCTCCAGAAGGATACATGGCAATTACTCGGTTGATGTGCATGGTCGGTGCTATCCCTCCATTTTCTCCCTTCATCGTAGATTTTCTAAGACAGATGCGGATTGCCCCCATGCAGCTGCATCCCAATTCTTATGCCTACTTACACACTTTATATATAGCATACCGTGAGATCCTAGGCATAGAACTTACTTTCGATGACGTTCATTTCTTCTACAACTTCAAGCATCGGACTCGAGAAACTCCTTCTTTTTGCTATTTTGAGTCTGTTCCTAAGAGGAAGATAATTTCAACGCCATTCAGTAGTAAAGCCGAAGATTCCAGACTGGAATGGTTTTATGTGAAGCGACAACCTGGGTGTGCCAGGAGATGGACGAAATCAAGTAAAGCACTGATTATCTACATCTTGGTTCTATACATTCAAGTCATCGCCTTAACTCGTTTTTCTTTTTGTTTGTAGTCGACAATCCAAAACAAATATCAGATCAAGTGTTCTTTGACCGGATGCACCAGCTCCTTAATGGCGATCAGAAGTTCCTGACTATTGATGCAGTCCTTGAGGACGAATATCTTCACTTTCATGGACTACTATCTGTTTTTCGTAGTATCGGTCAAGGGACGGCTCCATACGTATACATTCCTCCAGTGGATGTGGTCCTAGAGACAGGAGAAGGTTCGGGAGCTCCTACAGTGCCTCTTCAAACTTCACCTTCTCCATCTTCTACTCAAGACGACGAATTGGCTAACTTGGCCGAAAAGGATCGCGAAGAATATACTGCTCCTGAAGATGCCATTTCTCCATAAAGATCAACGTCTTCTAAAGAGTCGCCAACTGACGCTTCCGAGGGAGATGTCCCTAGCACTGATGACCCATTATTTCAGGGTTTGGGGGATCTCCCCTTACCTAAAACTATATATACTTCAGAGGATTTTAGGAAGGATCCTTTAGTCTTCACCTCTTCTGAAGAGACTACTCCTGCTAAGGCCAAAGAGCCTACCCGTAATAGTCTAGCTTCGGACTCGGGTTGGTTGGGGGGAAACACACCACTTAGGACACACTTTATACAATAGCATTAGCATTCATTGCACCTCTCTCTCTGTGAAACTATTGATTCTGAATTTTATTTGTCTTATTGTGCAGGCACGATGTCCCGATCTTACTATGATATCAGGAAGCTCCGCCGCAACATGTCTAATCCACCTCAGGATATCGAATATGATCGCCGCGATGATCGCGGTAGGGAGGAGAGAAGGCCTTATGAACCCTATCGCTCTCGAACCTCACGCTCTCGCTCTCCCATTCGGTCGGACCAAGAGAAATATAAAGGTTATCAAAGTCGTAGAGAAGAGGACATGCCACAATCGAAAGACTCCACCTCTTCCCACGAAAAGCGCAGCAGAGAGAGAAGTCCTCCAAAAGATATTGAGTCTCGAAGTAAACGCAAGGTCCCTGCTACTAAACGGCCTAGGACAGATAAAGAAACTATTGAATCCTCCACACACAGGGACACTGAATTGACGATCCCTGTTCCTCCACCACTAGATGCGGAAACTGCAACCAAGCGGGCGTATTTGGAGGAGCAATTTCCCGAACATTACTTCGAGACTTTGACTTTTTTACCTGCCCTCAAACCTATTTCTTCCAGGTGGGCAGACGAGGCCAAAGCAAAGATAGACACGGTTGAAAAACAGTATTCTGAAATGTTCAAATGTTCACGCAACCTTTCCAGAATTATCCATACTCTAATCACGAATGCTGATTCAATGCAAAAAACCGCGGAAGAAGATGCAAAGGCCTTAAAGAATTTAGGAAAAGATTTAGAGGACACACAGGCCCAGCTCGCTGTTGCTCAAAGGGACGCTTCTAACTTCAAACAACAATTTGAAGACATGCAAAAATGTTATCATGATTTGCTTGAATCTCACACTCAAGAGCGTTCTGAGTTAAAAAAGCAAGCTGATGATGCTAAGTCAGAAGTCGCTAAGACGCGCCTTACTTACACTGATCTTGAACGGAAAAATGCCGAGTTGGCAAGGAGGAATGCTGAGCTAGAAAAGAAAAATGCTGACTTGGCTTCAAAGCTATTGGAAGCGGAGAACAGAGCTGCCCTGGCGGAGGGCAATTTTGAGTGTGCTATCAAATCTGCGGAGGAGGCCCGAAAACAATTGTCAGAGGCGGAGGCAGAGATTCAGGGTTTCGGCGAATTAATGATTGAATTCTTTGCACATATCATCCGTCGCTGGAACATTTCTTGGATTGAGGATTATCCATCTACTCTAGTCCAAGTATGGAGTCAGAACGTTGAGTGGGAAAAAGAGGAGCTCAAGGTTGATTCCATCGATGAGGACAAGCTGATGGAGAAATACTTAAGGGATGATGAGCCAGAACGCCTAGCTGAAGGGCGCCGCCTCATTGCTGATGCTATGGAAGAAGAGAGGCGGAGGACTAAACAGAAGAACGTTCCCGAGGCTGGTTCCTCTTCTACTGCCCCCGCAACTTTTGAAGTAGAGGGGTATGATCCTGAAAATCCGGGAATCCCTCGAACAACTCTGCTATCCCCTATTCCTGAAATGGCATCAGAGACAGTAGTTACCCCTGTCGAGAAGTCTTCGGAAGGTATCCCTACCTTTTCTCCTCAATTCGTCAAGGCTATTTCTACCTTTCGCCACGTGATTGAGCAATCGATGAAAAACCCATTATTTTCTCCTGAGTTGATAACTTTTACTTTTCACTATGTAGGTATTGAGCCATCCGGAAAGACAGATGTGACTCAGGGAGCCGCCTCTGGGGCAGACCCTACGGAAAAGGCAAAAGGAGGGAAGGATAAGGCTGCTCCTATAGGCTTGGGAGAAGGAAGCGAGCCGTCTAAGGCTGACACTCCCCATGATGAAGAAATGATAGCAGCCTTAAAGGATGATGACGGTGACGGAGGACATGAGGTAGATCCAGAGGTGGCAATAGTCGGGGAGTCGAAAAGTGCAGATGATGTTACTTTGGCTGCAATGAAAGCTGATCAAGATAAACGCTTGCAGTTAAAAGCTGAAGACTTAGACCCTAAAGTCCTCAAGCCTCTCGCAGTTGTGGATGCGGGATCAAGGTTAGTTGTTAAGCTCTCAACTAGATCTATTACAGAGGAACTTGCTAAAAAATCTTCTCTTGATTCCAGCACTCCGCCCTCCGGGAAGAAGCCAACTGATTCCAGCGCCGCATCTTCGGGAAAGAAAAAATCAAAGCGCATCTTGACGGAGGCCGAGAAAGAGGCAAAGGATGCGGAGAAAGCCGCCAAGAAGTCCAAGCCTCACTCGAAATCTAAATAGTGGGCTGCCTTGCGTTGTTTTAGTATTTGGTAGATCAATAATTGCTGCTGTAAGGGTGGCTCTTGCACTTTCTTTTTGGCTGTTTCCCTGTACAAATTCATTCATTCGTAAATAAAAAATAATTCATTTTCTGCAATGTCTGTTTGCCAGTAGTTCTGCACTTATGTAAAAATGCATGTCTTACTATAGTTATGAAATGAAGTTACGGAAGGAGGAAATATGTGTATACATATATGCCCCCAGTCAATCTCAAAAAATAATTTAAGGCTTAATAAAGTAATCTGAATGCTCCCGATTTTCTGACGGGATTGCATTTTTCTGTGTCGTCAATGCCTGTCGTTTTTTCTGGCATTTCTTTTATACTCTCCTGTCTTACACTCAGGTTAGAGTTCTTACTGAGGCGGTCTCTTGTCTGGGTGCACCTTCACACCTCAGAGGACGTCGTCTTCCCGTCTTTTTATACTCTCTCTCTCTGGAGAGTTAGAGTTCGAGCTCAGCAATCTATTCACTCCCCGATCCTTCAGCGGGGAGGGATCTCTTTCTCAGCGCTCAATCGGAGATGCTTTTATACTCTCTCTCTCTCTCTCTCTGGAGAGTTAGAGTTAAGAATGTCGTTTTTACATTCTTTTATGTCTTGTCACACAAATTGTCGTTGTGCTTTTTCTTACGTTTAAACTGCCTTCAACCTTTCAGGATTTGAATCATCTTATATTCCATAATCACAACAGAATAGTCGATTAATGTATATATATAATGCATAAAAGTAAATAACACACGATATTTTTATAGCGGTTTGGCTAAGTCGTAGCCTACATCCACTTTATAGTCCTTTATTCATATCATCAGATTTTCCTAAGGCAAGTCGTGCCTTATTACAGAGTTCATAAGAGAAATAACAAAGAGTACAACATTTCTAATCCAAATATCGCATCAAGTGTTGGGCATTCCATGCCCTAGGGACTTCTTCGCCATCTACGGTCGTTAACTTGAAGGTTCCTTTTTCAAGTTTCCGTTGGATGACAAAGGGTCCTTCCCACTTTGGGCCGAGGTGAGGAAGGGATGGAAAGACTCTCTTTAGCACCAAGTCTCCTGGTTCAAAAGTCCTAAGGCGAACTTTTTTGTCGTAATAGCGTGCCATCTGACGTCGATGTCTTGCCGCACGCAAATCAACTTCGTCCCTTTTTTCTTCGATTTCATCAAGAGACTCGAGTAAGAGAGCCCGATTCGTCATCGGGTCATAATACATCACCCGGTGGGAAGGGACTTCAAGCTCTACTGGGATTACTGCTTCTGAGCCAAAAGAGAGAGAGAAAGGGGTATGACCAGTAGCCGTCTTAAATGTTGTCCGATATGCCCACAAAGCTAAGGGCAATTTGTCAACCCATTTTGCCTTTGCGTGCTCTAACCGTTTCTTGAGGAGTGATTTTATTACTTTGTTTATTGCTTCAACTTGCCCGTTCGACTGCGGATAAGCAACCGTAGTGTATTGCTTGTTGATTTTATACTTCTGGCAGAAATCTCTGAATTCAGTACCATTGAACTGGGTCCCGTTGTCAGTTATAATGGTCCTTGGGATCCCGAATCGGCATATAATATTTCTAACCACGAAACTTATCACCTTTCTCACTGTGATTTTGGTTAGGGGCACAGCTTCCACCCACTTCGTAAAATAGTCCACAGCGACTATAGCATATTTCGCTCCTCTTTTAGCAATCGGTAGAACTCCGATTATATCAATTCCCCATGTGTCAAATGGCCAAGGACTCACCATTGATTTGAGTTGGGTCGACGGTGCTCTGGGGATTTTGGCGAATCTCTGGCACTTATCGCAGCGTCGTGAATAATCAGCTGCATCTTTATTAATTGTGGGCCAGAAGTATCCATATCGCAATATCTTTTTCGCTAAAGTCTGACCTCCTGTATGATCTCCACACTCACCTTCGTGCACTTCTCTTAGTACACGTTTGATGTCGTCATGTGCTATACATCGTAACAGGGGGATAGAAAATCCTTGCCTGTAAAGAGTATCATCTTGCATGACATATCTGGTAGCCTTGCGAACTATAGCCCTTTTCTCACTCTTCTTTGATGGGAGTGTCCCATTCTTAAGGAAGTTCTTAATTGGGGTCATCCACGACTCCTTCTCTGGTTCCGCTTCGAAAGCGAACTCAATTTCCATCGACTCAAAGCTTGGCGATTCCAACGTTTCAATTGGAATTATTTCAGTCTCTTCTGGATTGTCGGAACTAGCTAGCTTTGCCAGCCTGTCCGCCTTCTGGTTTTTGGCTCTTGGGATATGTGTTATACTGTACCGCTCCAGGTTGCTCAATAGCTCTCTCACTTTCCCGAGGTAGGCGATAAGTCGAGGTCCCCGAGCCACAAATTCCTCTCGCACTTGGCAAACAACGATTTTGGAGTCACAGAATATATCCAACATTCTTATTCCGAGGTCTTTAGCAAGCTTCAGCCCGACAATCAGGGCTTCGTATTCAGAGTCATTGTTAGTCGCCGAAAATTCTAATCGTAGAGCGTAATATAATGACCGTCCTTCAGGAGTGACTAAGACGATTCTAGCTCCAGATCTTCGGTCGTTCTTGGCTCCATCTATGTATAGCTTCCATAGATCTATCTTTAACTCATCTTCGGACTTGACCACTTTGTCGTTGATCACTTCCTCCTCTGGGATAGCGAACTCTGCTATAAAGTCTGCCAGAGCTTGCCCCCTTATCGACCTTCGTGGCTGAAAATTTAAATCAAACTGACTTAATTCTATATTCCATTCGATCAACCTTCCCGATGCTTCGGGTCTCTGCAACACCTGCCTCAGCGGCTGGTCAGTGTATACGGTTATTGGATGAGCTTGGAAATAGTGACGAAGTTTTCGGGATGCGATTAGGAGGCTGTAAGCGAGCTTCTCAATCATTGGGTCGTTGCGTTCTGCCGCTGCCAATTTCTTGCATACATAATATACTGGCCTTTGCACCTTGTCTTCTTCTCGAACCAAGGCTGTGCTAACGGCATGAGCCGAAACTGCCAAGTAAACAAATAACTCTTCGTGATCCACTGGTTTTGACAAAATCGGTGGTTTTTCTAGCAATTCCAATAAATTTCGAAAGGCCTCAACACGGTCCGGAGTCCACTCAAAGTTTTTCTTTCCCCTTTTAATCAAATCAAAAAACGGGACGCATTTGTCCGTGGCTTTGGAGATAAACCTACTCAACGCAGCTACTTTCCCCGCAAGACTTTGGACGTCTTTAATTCTCTTCGGCTCTTCAATGTTTCTAATCGCTGCTATTTGGCTGGGATTGATTTCAATTCCTCGGGAGCTCACAATGAAGCCTAGGAACTTTCCCGATGCCACTCCAAATGAGCATTTCAAAGGATTCAACTTCATCCGATACTTTCGCAGGATACCAAACATTTCTGCCAAGTCTTGCGTATGGCTGGAGGACTATTTCGATTTGACAAGCATATCATCCACATAAACTTTCATAGTCTTCCCTATTTGATTATAAAACATTATGTTCACCAGGCGCTGATAAGTGGCTCCAGCGTTTTTCAATCCGAATGGCATCACAACATAGCAATATAACACCAAATTTGTAATGAAGCTCGTATGCTCTTGATCTGGCACGTGCATAGGAATTTGGTTGTACCCAGAATATGCGTCCATGAAAGAAATAAGTTCATGACCTGCTGTCGAATCTACAAACTGGTCAATTCTGGGAAGTGGGAAACTATCTTGTGGGCAAGCTTTGTTCAAATCTGAAAAATCAATGCAAGTCTGCCACTTTCCATTCGGCTTCTTTACTAAGACGGGATTCGATATCCAGTCGGGATATGTCGAATCTCGAATAAATCCGTTCTGTTTCAGCTTCTCCACTTCTTCTTTGAGAGCAGCCAACCTCTCTGGGCCCAGCATACGTCTCTTTTGCTTCACAGGCGGATGTTTCGGGTTTACATTTACTGAGTGACTTATGATGGATGGCGATATCCCACACATGTCAGCGTGGGTCCAGGCAAACACGTCCAAGTTCGCCTTCAGGAAATCCGTTAGTTCTTTGGACCGACGTGGATGCAATCGAGACCCAATCTTCAAAACTCTTGTCGGATCAGCTTCATCAATGGGAATTTCCACTGTCGCTTCATTAGGAGTTACATTTCTAGTCTCTGGTTCCTCATCTTTTCTGGGATCCAGGTCTTCAGGCGTTCCTTTAGGCAACTCCTTCGGGGTCGTTCTCTCTAATTGCTACGCCGAGCCCCCCTTTGGGGGAGGCGAGGCATCTTTACTCTCGATGTTAAGTCCTTTCATCAACATCTTTAATTCGGCAACATAGCAGGCCCATCCAAAAACTTGATCCCCTCTCATTACACCAGTTCCGGCTTCAGTTGGGAACTTAAGCAATAAAAACCAAGGGGCGATGCAAGCCCTGAATTCAGTAAGGGCAGGCCTTCCCAAAAATGCATTATAAGGCGAATCTACATCCAACACTACGAACTGAAGCATCCGCACTCTTCGGTGTTCTCCTTGCCCCAAGGTTACGGGCAATTCTATGTACCCCATGGGGGCTGTTGACGCCCCGTTGAAGCCTCTGATCCATCCTTCACATGACTTCAAATCTTCAGATTCAAGCTTCATCTGATCGAATGACTTTTTAAATAAAATATTAACAGAACTTCCGTTGTCTACTAACACCTTATGAACCAAGGCCGGCCCAATGGTGGTAGTAATGACCAACGGATCATCAATGGGTGATTGGATCCCAGTATTATCTCTGCTGTGGAACACCACGTTGTCAAACATTGTCTTCTGTTGTTTTATGGGGGCGATATCTTCCAAATCATCACCTTCATTCATATCTACGTGCTTGGCAGCATTTACATATTGATCCATTGCTCTAAAACTACGGATTGCTGGGTGAGGTCCACCCACTATGGAGTTGATAACAATTCCCTTGCCTTTCTGCTGCGCTGTAGGCTTGGGAGTAGATTGAATCTGTTTTGGAGTCTGCTCTCCTTGCCCCCTGTCCCTCGGGGCAACCTTATATTCATCTAGTTTCCCTTCGCGTAGCAGCTTCTCAATCACATCTCTCAAATGCCGACATTCATTGGTTGAATGCCCATGAGTTCCATGAAACAAACAAAACTTCCCGGTTGCCATTTCTTTCTCTGTCGAGTCACGAGGTGGCGGTCTTTTATATTGCAAAACATTGTATACATCCAGGTAAATGTTCTCCAGAGTGTCGTTCAATGGTGTATAGTCCTCATAAGTCTGGAATCGGGGCCTTTTGCTAGGATCACTTCCCCTATTTCTATTTCTTCTGTTACCGTTCGCATTACGGTTATTGTTGTTGCCCCCGTTTCCAGCATTGTTGTTTCCACCCTTGTTTCCCACATTTACTTCAACTTTTCCGGAACTTTCCCCAGACTGCTTCACGGCGACGTTACTCTGCACATTTTCTTTTGAAGCCGCTTCAGACTTTCTCTTTCGGTTTGCTCTGGCCTCCTCTCGTCTTAAATAAATTTCGGCCTTTTCATAGAATATCTCTCTCGTGGAGGGTGTCTTCCCAGAAAGGTAATCTCCAAACTCGGATTCAGGATCGACTCCTTCCTTTAGTGCCATCAAGATGGTGGGCTCATGCGGGTCACTAACTTCAGTCACAGCTAAGTTAAAACGGTCAAGATATGACCTCAAAGACTCTCCTGGCGCCTGCTTAATTCTTGATAGTTCAATAACACTTTTGGACTTTCGGGTATGGAGGCGGAACTGATTCATAAAACGTTCGCTCAATTCCTATAATTCGAAACCGAACGAGGGGGAAGTCGGGTAAACTAGAACAGCGCCACATCTTTTAAATAGATCGGGAATGCTTTACACTTCACTGCATCAGGAGCAGCAGCAGCATTCATGAGCCACGAGTATCGCATCAAATGCTGTCCCGGGTCAGTTCTCCCATTGTACTTGTCCATCTACGGCAGGTTAAAACGTCGAGGAAATTGAAAATTGAGGATGTCGTCAGTAAAAGGAGTATGGCTTCGCTCAATGCCATAATCTTCATTGGTATAGTTTCGGCTTTCGGACATAATCTGGCGTACCATTGCCTGTACATCAGCATTAGTTAGGAGCCGTTCAGGCTCCATGGCCCTGGTATCCGGGTTCCTTCTGGGCTCTTGTTCAGAAGATGCCCTCCTTCTTTGAGCTGCTTCTGCTCTACTTCGTTCCCTACGCTCCCGGTCGTGCTCGGGAGGAGGGGGCTGGAGCCTTTGCCCCTGAGCGGGATCGTTGTTTCCTAATGCTCGTGCAATATCCTCGCGGGATCCCAAAGATCCGAACGTCAGCTGCTCCAAATTCTGAGGTCGTTCGAGTGGCCTTCGTTCACGGGGCCGCTCTTCCTCGGAAGATGAAGACTGATCCATTGGTGTGTGGCGAACCGGGGATGGGGTTCTCTACCTACGGAGTTCGCTAATCTCCCTGCTCAAGAGTCTCATATTTTCCTGCATCATGAGATTGGTGCGCTCGTGGATTTTCATAGCCTCCCTAGTACTCTCAAGCATGTCAAGTAGGCGCGAGAAATCTTCTTGAGTAATGGGCGTGGATAAATTGACCTGATCATTGACCCTGGTGGCTGGAATCGGAGCATTTGTAGGGGCTCGAGTAGAGGTTCCAACATCACTAAGTGATGGGTCGGTTCGGAGATGGGAAATCGGGTCGGTTCGGAGCTGGGGAGCCTGTTCGGGTCGGAGCTGGGATGCCAGGTCGGGTCGGTACATGGCAAGCTGCTCGGGTCGGTTCAGGTTGGGGGAATGCACTGCTTCAGAATCTCCTACCCGGATCGGATCGGCGCTCTCCCCCTGAAGGCGGTTCGGGTTTCCTGTATCGGTTCGTCCTGCTGCTGAGCTCTGACCACGAGACCTTGTCACGACCACAATTTGCTGATCTTCGCCAACTCCATTTCCTCGACTAGATTGAACTTCTTTGCCTTTTCCTTTGGCCATGGTTCTTCAACAATTAATTCAACAAATATCCAAGAGCGTCGAAACTTGAGGATTAACTTCTTTGAACTCAACGGTCCAAAAAGTAGAACGATAATCCCAAAAAATGGAGAATTCAGATGGCTCTCAGTGAAAGCACCAAAATGTTAGACCAAAAAGTGGTTCTAACACCCAAATTGACTAAAAAAAGAATGAAATAAGATCAAAAGTAAAATAGAGACATAGAATTTATAGTGGTTCGGCAAAGAAAAGCCTACGTCCACTTGTTAATCACTATTCTCAATGATATTGTTGCAGTTACAATGAGATATTCACTCAATTTCTCTCACAACTCACACACATTCACTCAATTGTCTAAAAACAAATGTTGAAAGACGATTTGGATTATCCGGGAGTGCTGGAATTCGAGTTATGAAAGTGGTTGAACTCTCAAAGTGCCAAAAAGAAGATCTCTTCATTGTCTCCATATAGGGTATTTATCGGTGAAAATTCGCTCAGAACCCGATCCGGATCGGAGCCACGTGTCATCCATCCCATCAGCCTCGGGTTCGGATGGATTTCTGTGTTGACAACGCATCAGAGCAGTTAACGTTGTGGGTAGGAACTGGTCATAGCCGCTCCGAATAACCAGGCGATCATGCAGGAGAGTGGCGTGGAAGATGGGTTCGGGTCGGAAGAGTGTACAGGAGGGGTCCGGATCGGGTTATCCGATCCGATCCGGTTTTGTCCCAAGGCTAAATCTTCGTTCTCTTTTACTCCGTTCCGATCTGTCTTTGTAGCAAGTAACTCTCCGCTCCGACTGGCAGTAGGTTGCTCTCCGATCCGACCAGCTGTGCCTCTCTGATTCCAACAATAATAGTTCGCCGATCCGAACAGCAAAACTTATCCGATCCGAACCGCTACCTTGCTTCGATCCGACCCGCTACAGTGCTTTCCAAGTTCTTCAATGTTTCACATCTTGACTTTGTGTTTCCCAGTTCACAAAGTGGGCTAACAATATTGATTATATTCGTTTTTATAATGAATATAGAAAAGGAAGTGATTTCAAAATATAACGTTTTGAAAATATTATCATTTATAAATTAATGATATGGAATATTCAATTTTGATTAGAAATTGAATATGAAGTTGAAATCATTTTGAAAACAAATTTTAAACGATTTATAAAATACTTTTTGAGAGGAAATCGACGATATATAATATATATATATATTATATTTATAATGGCCTGAATAGAAAGCGCCGCGCTGCAGCAGTTCGCGAATTTCGACCATTGACTTGGAATAGATATTACGGGCAATCCGACCGTCGGATTCTCCTAAAAACGGAACTGTTGGGTTCATATCGAAAAGAGCTTTCTAATGAATATTAGAGATTTGAAATCTAATGGTTGGATTTGGAATTATGTCCAAATCAAATTTGGAAAAGGACGCTATAAGTGCAGTTCGATGGCCGTTGATGGAAATCGACTGTACGGGCCTTGATAAAATTATTAAATATAGTAATAATTTGGGTAAAATCATAAGAAATGATTTTGAAAGAATTGGAATGAAAAACTCCATGGTTGAAAAGATAAAAATAGATTTTTATCGAAATGAACTAGTTTTGAACTAGAATTATAATGCCATTTATTTTTAAAATAAATAAAATGGATTTGAAATAGTTTTGGAAATAACCAGAATTTCCAATATATAAAGTGGAAATGGATTTGAATCGAAATTGTCTTTGGAATATTTCGATGTTGGATTTCGTGATTATGCAGATATTGTTATGGAAATTTGAAAGATATATTTATATCGTTATTTCCAATACGATATTTGTTGGTCGTAGAATTTGATATTGAATATAAGCCGATATATTTTCTATTCAGAGCCTTGTATTTAATATCAAATGGGATTTGGGGTTGTTGTGAATGGTGTCTTCATTTACACTGTTCTTAAAGCCAGTTGAGAAAAAGATTAAATCTTTTTATTTTAGATTTAATGAAATATACCAATTAAATGGTATTTAATTGGAATTGAATTTGAATAGATTTTTGGGTTGAATGACATCGGTTCTTTAACCCAGTTAAAGATATGATATGATTTCCCAAGTTAAATAATCACTAATAGTGATTTTTTGGGAAAATTAAAACCAAGTGGAGTTTTTCTTGAATCTTTAATTAGATTGAAATGATCGAGAATGGAGTATCACCAGTTTTGCTCCAGGCGATAGTGAAATCTTCAATTAGATTTGAACATGAAACGGTAACTGAATTTACCGATAACACCATGGTATTAGATATGAAGTATTACCAGTTTTACTTCATGGGATGAATAGGTTGGGATTAGTAAATAAAATGAACGATTGCTTCGGTGTGGTTCGCTAATCCCAACCAATTTGAATTGATATTCAAAGGAAGATTAAAGAATAAATTTAAAGAATTTATCTTTGATAAAATTAATGGGAATCATTCCCAAAGTATAGGAATATTTGAATAAAAGAATATTCTGAATTGGAATGAGGCGTATGTTGTGTTGTATAACACTTGTTTATTATATATGTGAGTTATTCAGAAAGACCGGGTTTATCCCATTCTGAATAACTGATTCAACGATGTGTCGATGATGAAGACGGTGGTCGAAGAACATAGGTCTTCACATCGTTTGGGTGATTACTGAAGATCTTGATTGGGCTGTACACCCAAGAGGAGGGAATCAGTTGGTGATCGTCCAGACGTACTTAGAGATCGATGGATATGCGAGGTACAAGGTGCCTCCAGTTTCGTTCAGACCCAGAACGAACTTGTAAATGGACTATGTGTCTGAAATTAGATTTCGTTCTGTGTGATTGATTTCTATTAAATATATATCTGTTTGGCGGTGGAGAATTTATTCTCTTGCTTAACGCCCTTCTCTGAGACGTACGAGCTCAGAGGTTATATATTGATGGATATCAATCGCATTGAGTGAATTGCCTGTGTGGCATGCCTAAGTGGCAAATGATCAAGGCTTTTGTTGAAAAGCCGAGTCTTGTGGTTGATGATCAAAGCATGGCCTGTGTGGCATAGCTTTATGTAGCGTTGATTCGCGAGCCTCACACCCCGGTGTGAACCAAAAACGGAATAAGGACCTCAGGGAGGACATGCGTTTCTTTCTAGCTAGAAGTGGCGTCATTGGTTTTACATGCCCTGACGAGTTTGACTTATGTGGTTGTTGGATTGCGAGGCGCCTCGGATATATCGGTGACTATGTGTAACCGATGGAGTCATTGGACTCATTGACATCCCATAGGGTGGGGAAACGCAGTGTTTAGGCATTTTAATCCACATCGGTGTACCGGCCCTGACGATCCAAGGCTTGTCTGCGTGCTTGTCTGAGACACGAGCTAGAGCTTCTCGAATTCAGTAAGGATGATCCCTTGCCTTGTTTCACAGATGGAAATCCAACTTCCAATATGTGACATTTGCGGTTTTGATTGTAGAGCCTAGCATTGGCGACATGATATATGGTACCCATGTCGTCTATGATTAATACTTATGATTGAAATTGTTTTGACACTATACACTTGTAGTGATAATAAAAGATGAAATTTAGCGTATCAAGCATTCTTTGGCTATTATAAGGTAAAACCCTATCCTTCGGCTTGTGTTGCATTGTGTGACGGGACCTGGTTCTTATAATAGCTTCGTTGTTCTTTATTTAGCATTGCACTGTTGTTTTATGCACTGGTGTTCTTGGGAGGAAACCCGTTCCGTGTTATACGGCGTGGTCCCTTGATTTACCTAACTTTAAAATAAAGTTTAATAACTGTTTTAGTTCTCACACCAGTCACATGACTGACCTAGAGTTTATTGTTTTAACCTAAACTCTGGGTGCCCTTATTTTGACAAGGACAGTTAGTAGTTTTGGTTTTGCAGATTTATATTCACAGGATCCTGGTTTACAGCTGGAACGATACTCGTAAAGCTCTATATCCATGTATTACTTTCAATTGTGTTTTGTATTGTTGTTCCGCTGCTATGTAACTTATTGTAATCTCTGATATTTATCGAATGTGTTTTATTTATTTATACTCTGTATATTCTTGTATTCTGATGAATTGTTGTAATAAGCAATGAAATGTTCTTATGTTTGCGTTCCGATGTGTCTTGTTCTCAAAGTAATCCGCTCTTTCCTTCACGAGGAAGTTACGGGTACTTACAATTATTACCAAATCCCATTACTAATCCTTTACCAAATTCAATTACAAATCCCTTTTAATCATTCCTTTTTTAAAAGCTCATTCCGATTCCATTTATTTCTCTTAATTCCATTATTTAATAGCATTATTTAATATTAACGCTTTACTTCACATCTCTTTTTATAAACCCTATTTACAAAAGTCAGGTTTAATATAAACCCTTTTATTTTTATCCCCTTTACTTAATTCAAATAATAAGTAGTAGTTAATTTAAGCTATCGTATTCGCTTAAAATCTTCTTTTACATCTTCGTCATAAAACTCGGGTTTTTAACATAAAAACCGTTCATTTCTCCTTTCAAAATTCAGTAGGATTTCCTTACCATTACACTTAAATTATAATTAATTTAATAACAATTTACTTCATCATTAAGCACTATAGAAGTAGTTTACTTCTTCAATAAATAAATAGTAAATTCCTTTTTAAAACTTATTTAAATTAAAACAATTATTCGGTAACTATTTCAATAGATAAATTCAAAAAAAAAATTGATAAAATAATAATTTCTAGTTAAAAACGGTTGACTTAGTCAACTCAGGACACGATTATTCTTTGAAAATTCCGTTCAGTCCTTCCTTTAAATTAATAAATAATTAATTTAAATAATTTTATTTAAATATTTCTCACAAACAATTATTCAAATCTTAACCGTTAGGTTAATTTCTTCTTACTTCTTTGTAAATCTTTTTAACATGAGAATTTGCTTTATAAAAGTCATTTAATGATTAATTATAAACTTTAAATAATAAATAATAAATAATTATTTCCATTTAATAACTTTTATACAAAATAATATATCTTAAAAATCTACCGTTAGTTATAAAATAAATTTTATAACTTCATTTCTATCGATTCTCCTAACGGTAAATCAATATATAGAAAATGAAGATTTATATGCCTTATATGTAACAACCAGAAATTTTCGATCCCGAAAATTGACACTAAAACACCATGTCGAACATTCAAGCATCGAAAACACCGGAATCAGAATCAGAGTCTCACATTGCAGCGGAATAAATATAATATAGAAATAAATCTTTATTGTAAACTTGAAATAATACTTACAATTAGAGTACAGTTGTCAAGACAATCTGGACAGTTGTAATAATCTATCCTTATATACATCACACAGCGAAATAAATACTTATATGTCTGAACTCCTCCAGCACGTCTCCTGAACTTCGTAGTGTCTAACAACCTGAATCTGCATAGCCCAGTCTAACCCGAGCATTACAAACACCGGGTCAGTCTGGTGAACCAGAGTGAGAAAAACTCGCAAAGTTTAAGGGCAGTCATCCTACTTGATTTTAAAGTTCAAAATCGTTTTGAAGAAAAGGATAATCATAAGACCAAATCCACACATAAATACAGACGATTTTTACCTTATGATAACCCAAAACATTTTGAAATCAATATCTTATTGTGATATTATAATAATGTCTAAATACAAGTAAACAAAATCTAGCGGAACGCTTGCATCTCATGTTCCACATATATAGTATACAATCAAAACCGCGGGTGCTTATTGGAGATTGGATTCCAACTATGACAAGGTATGGTACCACCTACCGACAGTGTATCTCTAGAGAGGAAGACACTTGGTTCAACAAGAACATCTTGCAACCCGGCCACACATGACCGACCACTCATTTCTCTCAAGTGTATCGAATATATTGTCACCTACGATTGGTACCAACATAACCGTTCCCGGGAGATACAGAAATGAAAAGAAGTAACAAGTATGAATATTCTCTAGATGGTGACAATACACCATAATCGGTGCGACCCACATAGCCACGCTGCCTGCCCGGTTTTGTTCATTTCCTGGTTGTGAGGCTTGAGGTTATAACATATCTTTTGGAACATCTGGCCATAACTCACTTTGAACGCCACATCGTCAGATACGTTCATACACTTTGCCCTGGGACTAGATAAATGTAACAACCCGTGTTTTTATAACGTGTAATAACCATAAGTCAAGGCAGAATTAATTTTTAAAATAAGAATCAAGGGAAACTTGTTTCTCCATTGCGTTCATCTCGAAATTCTGCTTGGAAACGAGTCCGAGTTTTCGAAAATCGGAGCCCATATGACCAAGTTATGACCTTTCGAAGTTTTTAAGTTCAAAACAGCTCAATTCGAATTCAAAATTCGAATTTTAAACCAAAGAATGGACTGGGCAGGAAATTTCCCGCCTAGGACCAGGTCGACCTGGGGGTCGACTATGTAGTCGACCTACCCAGGACCAGGTCGACCATAGTGTCGACCTGGTGCCCGAGTCCACTTTTGAAGCTGGATTCACTCTGATGTTCCTGGCCTCATTCCTGTCCACATTCATTTACCTGACCCTATAAATACAGCCCCTAACACCAGTCTCTCTACACAAAATTCTTTCTTACCTTATGCTGCTCTGATTCTGATTGAAAGTTTGAGAAAGGGACTGCTTCTTCTACGTTGAGACTGCGTTAAGAGAATTGCTGATTTGGGGATTTCTATTAGGACTTGACTAAGCATATAGAGATTCAACTATCGACTCTCTTTTTCTAATTCTCGAACCACGATCTGTAAGCCCCAGTTATTTTTAGATTTAAACTTTAAATGTAATATGAATATGATGTAAATTGAAATTGAACCTATGTATGATGACTGTTTTACATCCATTCTTGTTCACCTTGGATCATGACTCTTGGATATTACTATGACAATGATTTGGGGCCTATTCATGTTGTAAATCAAAAAGAAAAACCCTCATATTATCATGTTGAACTGCTATTAGTCACAAGTTTATGACTATCACCTTATGTCAATCGTTACCATGATTATGCTATCATCTTATGTCAATCGTTACCATGATTATGCTATCACCTTATGTCAATTGTTACCATGACTATACTATCACCTTATGACAACTGTTATCTTGACTAGTACCTTATTATGTTAGATTTGGAATATTTATGTTTAATTCCCATATTCCATATGCCAGTAATGTTATAATCCTTTATCTCAAGTCATACCATGCTATGCTAGTAATCACTTTTGCCACCTTATACCCGTCCCTTTTTATGTTATTCCCTAATTAGATCTATTTGTATCGATTCGAGCTTACGTGCGATGGGAATACGATTTGGGTAAACTAGGTAAAACATGAATTAGCTTTAAACTTGAACATGAACGTTTTTATGACTTAAACCTGAATATGGACATGAACTTGACACGATTTGACATGGAATATGACCTGAAACTGGACATGAATCTAGACATGAAAACTTGAACGTGGGCATGACAATTAGATAAACTTGAAAATGGCCAACTCGAGGTTGGGTTGAGTTTGCAGTGTAAATCTGCCCGGAACCGCCCGGCAAATCCAGTGGCTGCAAACAATTGGATCCAATGTGGGTAGTTGGTCATATCGCATGAAAAACCCGAGTTTAGACTATGTTATGGTGTAAATTTGCCCGGAACCGCCCAGCAAATCCAGTAACCACAACAGTTAGTCTAATGTAAGAGGTTGGCGTGCACTAATGAATTAATGCCACATGATAGGGTTAAGTCATGAACCACTTGAATATACTTAACCAACTTGACACGATCATTTGATAGGGTTAAGTCATGAACTGCTTGAACACACTTAACCAACCTGATACATGATTTGGATAGGGTAAAGTCGCGAATTTTAATGACAACACTTAACCCATTAGAAACACTAGTTACGTGGTCCTTTTCAGCAGTTACCCACTTATATGTATCACGATATCCTGGGACTAGGCAGGGTGGGGCACGATTACTGGGCTGATTATAAGCGACCAGAACGACGGCTGAGTAGGTGCTCCATTGTACGTTCAGATGGACTATGGTCGTGCACATAGTCCGGAGTTGAAAAAGCAGGCATTGGGCACCCGTAGATTTACACCGTGCGTGCTTGATTCGTGTCGGTGGTTGGCACCATAGGACTTGATACACCCTATGGTGGACCTAGCACATGTAACTACATTTTAGGATAAGGTCGTATGACATAAACACATGACGAGCTAGGACTTGTAGGGAGACGATCGATTAGTAGATCGTACCATAGGACCCCGTAATGGGTCACTTCGTGATACTGGGCCAAGGGATCATTTCATGATTAATACTTGACATGGGTTAGAACACTAGTACAGTTGGTGCAGCAAACCTTGAATATGCGATGTTAGACTTGATTTATCTTGTTACCTTAGTTATCCTACCAAGTTATGTTATCATCCTTATGTTTAATTCTAGTTTTCACATATCATGTTACCTTTACTAGTGTTCATACTGAAAGGCACTAGGGCTTACCAGCCTTTATGACTTACCCTTTTTCTTTCGCCTCTTTTTCTTTCGTTCCCCCCCCCCAGGTTCTTAGGGAGGAAACACTAGCTCTTAGCTTGGATTTAGCTTGCTTTCTGTCAGCTCATGTACGGTTTGGTCTTGGGCTATGCTATGGCTTCTTCTGCTATTTATGCGGAATAATCTACTTCTATTATCTTAAGTTTATGCTTCTTTATTTGGAACTTGATGTAATGGAATAATTTGTATCTTGGATATATGAGCTTTTAACTCTTTTCTTGAAAATAATAAGAAGTTGGCTTTTAATTTCTACCGCTGCTTTATTTATGTTCTGCCTTGTGATATCTCTGTGCATGTTAACCTAGATAATACTCCACCAAAACTAGTGCATTCCCTTTGTGAGTGACCCTAGCGGAGGTGGGGTGTTACATTTGGTATCAGACCAGAAGGTTACCAGGCTGGGCAAAAGTTTTAAGAACCTTCTGAAACTATTTTCAAAACCATTTATTAAGAAGCATTTTTCAAGAAAAGTTTTATGTTTAAAAAAGCTATTCCCCAAGAACCCATTACCACTTCCCTTTGTTTCCTCATTTGAATCTTTTCTTTTTGTTTTCAGCATGGCCGATCTTAACCTACCTGAGGGAATACCCGTGCCTGGATGGTTCTGAAGGTACTTAGAAGCCAGGGCCAACGACGCGGGCACAGCAGACATCCCTCCTCCTCCTCCCCTAGTGGCCGCGGTTCCTCCTCCTCCTGGTACCTCCTTTGCCAAAATATGCAAAGACTTTAAAGCAATGGGCGGCAAGAACTTCGTTGGAACTGAAACCTTTGTTGAGGAACGAAATTGGCTAAAGGAGACGGAAGACTTGTTCATTATCTTTGATATGGAGGACCATAGGAAAGTTTAGTTGGAAGCATGGTTGTTGAAAGAGGAAGCTGCATTTTGGTGGGAAGTCACCAACGCTACCAGGCCTGTTGAGACAAGGGAAGACCCAACGAGCAGGACCTTCTGGAGGGCAGTTGCATGCTCTCAACACCACTCCAGCTCTTGACCGAGGTAGTAATATTTCCGTAGAAAGCCTTGTTTACATTTCTGACTTTCCTGTTCGAACCTTACTTGACTCTGGCGCATCGCATACTTTTATTTCTTCTGATATTGTTGAAAATCTGCACCTAAGTACTAGTCTGGTTGAGAATCCCATTATAGTTTCAAATCCAATTGGGGGCTCCGCCCATTTATCTATGATGTGTGTGGATTTGAGAATCTCTATCTTAAGCATAGAATTCACGTGTAATGCTTATGTTCTCGGATTCATGGGATACGGTTTGATCCTAGGTATGGATTGGCTATCCGATTATGGAACCATTCTTGATTGTGAATGAAGGGTAGTGAGGCTCATGACTCGCCTTGGTAATACCCGTGAAATTTCTTGTAACCCTAAGGGTCCGGTCATGTTGTGTTATCTTGAATCCCTTGACTCGTCCGACGATAATTTGCAATCTGTAAGAGTGGTCCGATAATATCCAGATGTATTTGATGAAGTGAGGGGGTTACCTCCTAAACACGAGATAGACTTCCGAATTTATCTTGTTGATAATGCTAAGCCAGTTTCATTGCCCGTTAGGCATATGGCCCTACGAGAAAGAAGAGAGCTCAGTAAACAAGTTAATGAGTTGCTTGAGAAAAATTTCATAAGGCGAAGCATTTCTGAATGGGGTGCTCCGGTGGTATTCGCTACTAAGGCGGATGGATCGCTTCATCTATGCGTAGATTATCGTGAGTTAAACAAGCTGACAAAGAAGAATAGGCACCCACTACCAAGAATCGACGATTAGTTTGACCAGCTTGTGGGAGCATCTGTTTTCTCTCAACTCGATCTAGCCACAGGATTCCATCAGCGTAGAGTGGCTAAGGATAACATTGACAAAACTGCGTTTAGGACTCCAGATGGGTTCTTCGAATGGCTCGTCATGCCGTTTGGATTAACGAATGCACCTGCGTACTTTGTAGATTTGATGAGTAGGGTGTTTCGGGAGTTCCTTAACAAGTTTGTGGTAGTTTTCGTGGATGATATTTTGATCTTCTCAAAAGATGAAGAAGAGCATGCTAGACATCTCAAGGAAGTCATGGAAACACTTAGAGCACATCAGTTAAAGGCTAAGTTCTCCAAATGCCATTTTTGGAGGAAGGAAGTTCGGTTCCTTGGACATGTAGTTTCTAAGAAAGGCATAACCGTGGACCCCGCAAAGGTAGTTGTGGTACAGGACTGGAAAATTCCTAAGAACGCCACGGAGGTGAGGAGTTTTCTCGGTTTAGCAGGCTACTACAGGAAGTTCATTAAGGACTTCGCTAAGATTTCAGCCCCTCTTACTAAGTTAACAAAGAAGAACCTAGCTTTTGTATGGGACATAGAGTGTGACGTTGCTTTTCAGAGACTCAAGAGAGCCCTCACCACAGCTCCAGTTTTGGCATTACCCGATGGAGGTAAGATGTTTACCGTGTACACAGATGCGTGCAGCATGGGATTAGGCGCTGTCCTAATGCAAGAAGGAAGAGTTATATGCTACGGGGGCAGACAACTTAAAGTTCATGAGAAAAATTATCCCACACATGATTTGTAGTTGGCTGCGATTGTTTTTGCACTAAAAGCTTGGCGCCATTATCTTCTAAGGGAGAGGTTCGAGCTGTATACCGACCACAAATCGCTTAAGTACCTCTTCTCATAGAAAGATTTGAATCTGAGACAACAGCGGTGGATGGAGTTCTTGGCATCATATGACTTCGATATAGCGCATACCCCTGGCAAGGGTAATGTGGTGGCGGACGCGCTAAGTAGAAAAAGGTTGACTTTGAGCCCCTTGTTTGTTGAAAGGAAAAGCCTTGAGTTTATAGCAACCTTTGATTTTACACCTGCTATTGAGTCATTGACTGCTACGTTTGCATCTCTTGAGTTAAGACCTACACTTCTAGATCAAGTAGGGACTTCACAGAAGGAAGACCCACAAATAGTCGAAATCATGGACAAGCTGATTAGGGATGAGATGTCAAGTCACCTTAGTAGGTATGCCATAGATGACAAGGGATGGCTAAGGTGCGATGGAAGAGTATGTGTCCCACAAGTGGGAGACTTAGTAAGGAAAGTTCTCGAAGAGGCGCATCACTCAAAGATGACTATACATCCCGGAGGGGATAAGATGTACAGGGACATGAAATGCATTTTCTTTTGGGCTGGAATGAAAAAGGACGTGGCAGAGTTCGTTTCGAAGTGCATGGTGTACCAACAAGTAAAGGCCAAGTCGAAGAAGCCTGATGGGCTATTACATCCTTTGGAGGTTCCGCAATGGAAATGGGAGAGTATCTCGATGGATTTCGTGGATGGACTGCCTAGGTCAAGGAAGGGAAATACTAGCATATGGGTCATAGTTGATAGACTCACGAAAAGTGCTCACTTCATTCCTGTGAAAAGCAAGAGGACTGCCAGGGCTAGCGTCTATTTACCTTCGAGAGATAGTACGATTGCATGGAGTTCCTTCTAGTATAGTTAGTGATCGTGACCCGATTTTTACCAGCCAGTTTTGGAATAGTCTGCAAGAAGCAATGGGAACACGACTGAACTTGAGCATGGCCTATCACCCACGGACGGATGGACAAACCGAAAGGGTAAATAGGGTACTAGAAGATCTCCTGAGGCTATGAACTCTTGACTTTGGTGGCACTTGGGAAGACCATCTTCCTCTCGTGGAGTTTGCATATAACAATAGTTACCAAGCTAGCATTGGAATGGCACCGTTCGAAGCCCTGTATGGAAGACCATGCAAGTCGCCAACTTGTTGGTGGGAGACGACAGACAGACTTATACTTGGGCCCGACATGATAATGGACACTTCTGAGAAGATTGAGTTGATACGAAGACGGATGAAAACGGCCCAAGATAGACAGAAATCTTATGCGGACCAGAGAAGGACAGACCTAGAGTTCGAAGTCGGAGATATGGTCTTTATAAAAGTTTCTCCGTTACGCAATGTAGTTCGTTTTGGGGCAGTTGGAAAGCTAGCACCAAGGTTCGTAGGACCGTTCCCCATCACTGAGAGGATTGGACGGATGGCCTATAAGGTAGACTTACCCGAGAAATTATCTGGGGTACACAATGTCTTTCACGTCTCGCATCTCCGGAAGTGTTTGCATGAGTCAGCCGAAGTGGTTGAGCCAAGCATTGTTGAAGATGTAGAAGTGGAAAAAGAAGCAACATTGAGGCGATTCCGATTCGTATCTTAGGAACGGAGATTAAGAAGCTAAGGAATCGAGAAGTCAAGCTAGTGAAAGTGCAGTGGAGTGAAACCCAAGAAGACGCAACTTGGGAAACCGAAGAAAAGATACGCGCGCTTTACCCATTTATTTTTCAGGGAACATTCTCGATCTCTTTTTCCTATAAACTTGAAAATCTTTTCGTATCTTGCTTCTACTATCTACGTTTGTCTTGCTATCTTCTCGATCTTATCTTGAGAACCTTAGGTAGAACCATATGGATGTAAACATGTGATTGAAACATGTTATGGTTGATGATTGCAAATGGTTGCAAGTGGTTGCAAGTGGTTGCTAGTGGATGCATGACACACATTAGGCACTAGATCATCTCAGTCACATTTTCATGTTGCATATGCATGAGTGCTTATACTTGTACATGGATGGAAACTTGTTATGCTATCACTTGGATGTTGCATATGGATGAATGTTTGTGCACTCATGTAGAGATTATAAACTATGTTAGGAATTTGCATGCATGTTGGATTCATTACACTAACATATTTTGCATTAAGGAGGTTTACTGAATCAGTAACCCCCTGATCTTTTGCATTAGATAAGTACATATACACACACTTTCTATATATGTTCATACAGCACTAGAAATCTTTTAAGGACAATGGTTGCCTGTGGATGATGCTTTGAGTAGATGGATGATGGATGGTAGGACACATCCTCCCTAACTTGGAGATTTCGGGGACGAAATCCTTTAAGGGGGGAGAATGTAACAACCCATGTTTTTATAACGTGTAATAACCATAAATCAAGGCAGAATTAATTTTTAAAATAAGAATCAAGGGAAATGGGTTACGCCATTACGTTCATCTCGAAATTCTGCTTGGAAACGAGTCCGAGTTTTCGAAAATCGGATCATGTATGACCAAGTTATGACCTTTCGAAGTTTTCAGAAGTTTTCAAGTTCAAAACAGCTCAATTCGAATTCAAAATTCGAATTTTAAACCACAGAATGGATTGGGCAGGAAATTTCCCGCCCAGGACCAGGTCGACCTGGGGGTCGACTATGTAGTCGACCTACCCAGGACCAGGTCGACCATAGTGTCGACATGGGGGTCGACCTGGTGCCCGAGTCCACTTTTGAAGCCGGATTCACTCTGATGTTCCTGGCCTCGATCCTGTCCACATTCGCTGACCTGACCCTATAAATACCGCCCCTAACACCAGTCTCTCTACACAAAATTCTTTCTAACCTTATGCTGCTCTGATTCTGATTGAAAGTTTGAGAAAGGGACTGCTTCTTCTATTTGAGACTGCGTTAAGAGAATTGCTGATTTAGGAATTTCTATTAGGACTTGACTAAGCATATAGAGATTCAACTATCGACTCTCTTTTTCTAATTCTCGAACCACGATCTGTAAGCCCCAGTTATTTTTAGATTTAAACTGTAAATGTAATATGAATATGATGTAAATTGAAATTGGAACTATGTATGATGACTTTTTTACATCCATTCTTGTTCACCTTGGATCATGACTCTTGGATATTACTATGACAATGATTTGGGGCCTATTCATGTTGTAAATCAAAAAGAAAACCCCTCATATTATCATGTTGAATCTGCTATTAGTCACAAGTTTATGACTATCACCGTATGTCAATCGTTACCATGATTATGCTATCATCTTATGTCAATCGTTACCATGATTATGCTATCACCTTATGTAAATCGTTACCATGACTATACTATCACCTTATGACAACTGTTATCTTGACTAGTACCTTTTTTTTTTAGATTTGGAATCTTTATGTTTAATTCCAATGTTCCATATACCAGTAATGTTATAATCCTTTATCTCAAGTCATACCATGCTATGCTAGTAATCACTTTTGCCACCTTATACCCGTCCCTTTTTATGTTATTCTCTAATTAGATTTATTTGTATCGATTCGAGCTTACGTGCGATGGGAATACGATTTGGGTAGACTAGGTAAAACATGAATTAGCTTTAAACTTGAACATAAACGTTGTTATGACTTGAACCTGAATATGGACATGAACATGACACGATTTGACATGGAATATGACCTGAAACTGGACATGAATCTAGACATGAAAACTTGAACGTGGGCATGACAGTTAGATAAACTTGAAAATGGCCAACTCGAGGTTGGGCTGAGTTTGCAGTGTAAATCTACCCGGAACCACCCAGCAAATCCAGTAGCTGCAAACAAAAGGATCCAATGTGGGTAGTTGGTCATATCGCAAAAAAACCCGAGGTTAGACTATGTTGTGGTGTAAATCTGCCCGGAACCGCCCGGCAAATCCAGTAACCACAACAGTTAGTCTAATGTGAGAAGTTGGCGTGCACTAATGAATTAATGCCACATGATAGGGTTAAGTCATGAACCACTTCAATATACTTAACCAACTTGACACGATGATTTGATAGGGTTAAGTCATGAACCGCTTGAACACACTTAACCAACCTGATACATGATTTGGATAGGGTTAAGTCACGAATTTGAATGACAACACTTAACCCATCAGAAACCCTAATTATGCGGTCCTTTTCAGCAGTAACCCACTTAGATGTATCACAATACCCTGGGACTAGGCAGTGTGGGGCACGATTACTGGGCTGATTGTAAGCAACCAGAACGACGGCTGAGTAGGTGCGCCATTGTAGGTTCAGACGGACTATGGTTGTGCACGTAGTCCAGAGTTGAAAAAGCAGGCATTGGGCACACGTAGATTTACACAGTGCGTGCTTGATTCGTGTCGGTGGTTGGCACCATAGGACTTGATACACCCTATGGTGGACCTAGCACAGGTAACTACATTTCAGGATAGGGTCGTATGACACAGAACATGACGAGCTAGGACTTGTAGGGAGCCGATCGATTAGTAGATCGTATCGTAGAACCCCATAATGGGTCACTTCGTGATACTGGGCCAAGGGATCATTTCATGATTAATACTTGACATGGGTTAGAACACTAGTACAGTTGGTGCAGCGAACCTTGAATATGCGATGCTAGACTTGACTTATCTTGTTACCTTAGTTATCCTACCAAGTTCTGTTATCATCCTTATGTTTAATTCCAGTTTTCACATATCATGTTACCTTTACTAGTTTTCATACTGAAAGTCACTAGGGCTTACCAGTCTTTATGACTTACCCTTTTTCTTTCGCCTCTTTTTCTTTCATTCCCCCCCCCCCAAGGTTCTCACAGAGGAAACACTAGCACTTAGCTTGGATTTAGCTTGCTTGCTATCAGCTCATGTACGGTTTGGTCTTGGGCTATGCTATGGCTGCTTCTGCTATTTATGGGGAGTAATCTACTTTTGTTATCTTAAGTTTATGCTTCTTTGTAACAACCCGAAAATCTGGGCCAGTTTAAAATTTTTATTTTGGCAATTTTAGCGAATTTTGATTATTTTAAATATATTATTTTAAATAATATCGACGAGAAAAATGTTTTGAATTGAATTCGACGTATATATTTATATACTTCGTCGTTAGGATATAAATAATTATATATAATTATAAATAGGAATTGAAAATGGCGCGGTAGTTCGATAATTCGAATTCAAACTTCAATTGAATGTACCGGGTGCAAAACAATCCGGATTTTAGTGAAACCAAAAATAATGGAATCTAATTGTGACTATCTTTCCAACGAATCCAAAAAATCAAATTTTCATAGCGGGAATCAAAAGATATGTCCAGTTGAAAATTCTGAATAGTCGCTATGGAATTCAAGCCCTTAAAAATGGAAATTTTGCAAACGACCTCGGATTTCGACGAAACCACTTTTGTTGGATCCGAGATGTAAAGTTATTGCTAGGTTTCAAATTTCATAATTTTTCGAACCAATATGTGAGCGTGGCAAAGGAAAACGCGTTTGGCCAGTTTCAATTGATTTTAATCGACTGGAAATTGGCCATTTTTCAAACGGTCTCAAAATTCGACGAAACTAGTTTTGTTAGGACCGTATCGTCAATACGAAGCTAGAAAATATTTTTCTGGAATTTTTCTAGTTAGTATGTGACCCCGGTAAATTGAAACGTGCGTTCAAATTCAATATATAGAGATATATGTTGATTTTGACGGAAACTGATCGAAATGATCGAACCAGCCTGCAATACATATCTCATTGTGTTCGGAATGAGGGTAATTAGCTAGGGACGACAGTCGGGGGGGTTGGATTTGGGGTTCTTATGGAAAAATTATTTTTTTGAATTAAAAATAGAATTAAATATTTAAATTTATATTAGGCCCCCCTCTTTCTCCTTACTCAGCTAAGCCACCCCCTTCATCTCGTTCAAAAACCCGATCCAATAAAAAAAACGCTCGAACGAAGACCTCGTCGCCAGGCCTTGCCGCCACCACCGCCGACCGATCAACGTCGCCGGACCCTGCTCCAAGCCACCGCGCCCCTCTCGACCTCCACCCCTCTTCGTTCCCTGTTTGAAAACCCTAACCGAATCAGCCTAATTTGCCATGAACCCCCCCACCTTTGACCAACAGCGGGTCCGCCGCCAGTCCCCACCCTCACGACCTCCACCCAGACCCCCTTTAGACGTTGGCCCCTTCCTCTCCGGCGAGCTGACGAACGCGCGAACCTCTTTTCCACCCACTCTGAACGCGCTGCGTCGGCCCAGAACCCACACCCTGTAGACCACAACTCCAACCACTTCCCCTCAGTGCCATCCGCGCCATCTCGATCACCCAACGAAGCCCCTCAGCCCCTTCTTGACTGCAAAGGTGATTCTCCATTTAAAGAACTCTTCTTTTATTTATTTGATTTTAAAAACTGATTTTATTTGATTTTAAAACTGAAATTTTAGTTATAGGAAAACTGAAATTTTTTGTTATAGGAAAGTATATATATTTAGCGTAGAGTAGAATTTTTATTGCGGAAAGATTATATTATTTTTTACAAATGAAAAGATCATATTTTTGTAAATGAAAGACTACGATTTTTATATAAGAAGTTGAGGTAATAAAAGGCGATTTGTATTTATAATGAAAGGCGATATTTTTATATTATAGAAAGAATAAAAATATAATTTTTATAATGATAAATTTGAAAAGGAGAAATCTTTATAGTTGAAAAGGCGAGATTTTTATATATTGAATAGCAAAGTAAAAATTCGATTTTTATATATGTAGTGGCTTCGGGCAACGAAGATTTCTACCTACGAAGAGTCGAGGGATTGGATTAGCTAATCCGTGAGAACTTCTCACCTTGCAATTTAATTTTTCTAGTTATAAATATATACTAGGATGCAGATGGTGTTTAGTAGCACCCGACACCCGTCATCCACAGACCATGGATGGCTTGTTTGTTTAATTGTTTGGATGTGTAGTTGGTTAGATTATTTGGTTTGAATTGAATTGTTTGGTGAATTGAAATTGATTTGATTGATGTGTGAATGGTGTGGGCCTTCACTAGACCGGGGATAAGGCTAGGCCTTGTCCCGTTTCTAGTATCGTGCCTATGCCGCCGAAATTTTCTAAAAATAAGTTAGAAAAATAAAGATAACATTTTATTTAATAAATGAACCGAATAGAATATTCATAGGTTGAATAAAATAGTTTGATCGTTAAAAAAATAATTTTTAACGTGAATGTGAATAAACAAATATTCATTTACAAACCGGACGGTTTGTTTATGTACACCTATTTGAAGGACATTGATTGGGACGATAAAATTTTACACATCGCCCAACTGCACAAATAAAAATTTGTGTTTGATTGTTTGAAACCCCACACGGGTACTGGGATGATATTTGACGTACACTAATCCCGATTGTTTAGTTGTATGTCGATCGATTGATTGACAGACTGTTATAAGCGTCGAATATTTATATTTGATGCTTATACAGTGTAGAATGCACTTTGGATGATGGTTGATTATTCATCGTTGTTATTGTATACATGTGTTGTAACAACCCGTATTTTCAATAACCTGTTATAACATAAATCGAGGCAGAATTTAATTCTAAAATTTGAATCAAGGGAAACGGGCTATGCCATTGCGTTTGTCTCGGAAAAATACGCGAAATAGAGTCCGAGTTTTCGAAAATCGGAGTCCGTATGACCCAGTTAAGGCCCATTGAAGTTTTCAGAAATTTCCATAGTAAAAACAGATTTAAATTTTAAATTAAAAACAAGGATTAGGGCTAACTGGCATCAGGCGGGAAAACTCCCGCCAAGACCCCCATGTCGACAGGCATGTCGACAGGGGTCTAAGGGTGTCGACTGCCCTGTCGACAGCCCTGTCGACATGGGGTGGCCGGGCAGTTTTGCCTGGCGCACCATTTTGATTTGAGCTTGGTTGTGTGGCTTGGTTCTAGAGAATTCCGAAATCTGATGGACCTAATTCAACCTAGGGTTAATCCTATGGTCTAAATCACTAGCCTAATCTATAAATAAGACCCTAACCTACCCTAAATCACTCATTATTCACTCTAGCAACCAAACTATGTCAAATTGAATTCTCAAATGGCCTCCACCTAAAAACCCTATCCTCCACCCTCTTCAAAAATCATTCTTATGAAGGTTTTGATGTTCATACAAGCATTTCTAAGTTGTATGAATGATCATTAGCTTGCATACATCATCAAGTTGCAAGCTTTAATTGCTAAGCTAGAGTTTTTGGGATTTTTGTTAATTGGAGCTTTGTTTTGGGTTTTTATATGCTTGCGTAAAGGGCTTCTCAATCTTTATTAGTAGATTTGTGTCTTCATAATATTTGTAAGCCCTCTTACCTTCATTTTAGAAACTCTAAAGTTAATATGTGATGAAAGTTGGGATTTATGCATGTTTAATAAGTTATGCATGCTTATGCGAGTTCACTATGCTATGTTATGCATGTTTAATAAGTTATGCATGCTTATGCGAGTTCACTATGCTATGTTATGCATGTTTAATAAGTTATGCATGCTTATGCGAGTTCACTATGCTATGTTATGCATGTTTAATAAGTTATGCATGCTTATGCGAGTTCACTATGCTATGTTATGCATGTTTAATAAGTTATGCATGCTTATGCGAGTTCACTATGCTATGTTACACAAGTTTAACAAGTTATGCATGTTTATGCAAGTTCACTATGCCATGATTTGCAAGTTTAACAAGTTATGCAAGTTCACTATGCTAAGTTATGCAAGTCCAACATGTTATGCATGTTTATTATGATATGTAAGATTTATCATGTATGTTGTGCCAAGTTCCCTCTTTCTATCCTTTATACGTTATGACGAATATGTAAGCGATAGAATGACGTTGGGGGGGTTTTTGGGTAAAACTTAAAATACATGAAAATATAAGATTGGGAATTTACCTATTAAGTTAGGTCTACCCCTTGGGAATTTACCTATTAAGTTAGGTCTACCCAAGTATTTGTTAAACTTGTGATTATGTTTTGAAAATAAAGTGGACATGACACTTAGAAAACACAAGTGTGGCCAACTCGAGGTTGGGTTGAGTTTGTAGCATAAACCTACCCGGAACCGACCGGCTTAACTAGTTGCTACAAGCAATAGGACCCAATGTGAGTAGTTGGTCATGTTGCACGTGAAACCCGAGGTTAGACTAAGTTGTGGTGTAAACCTACCCGGACCCGCCCGGCCTAACTAGTAACCACAACAAGGTCTAATGTGAGAGGTTGGGTGCATTAAATTAATTAATGCCTCATGATTAGGGTTAAGTCATGGCCCACTAATACTTAACCAATTTTGGGGATACGAGGGATTAAATGGGGTTAAGTGGTGAACTGTTGGTTACACTTAACTAATTTAATCCGTGATTAGTGAGGGGTTAAACCACACTTAACCCTCTTAGAAAACCCTAGCAACGTGGTCTGTTCCAGCAGTAATCCCAGTTGGGTATCATTCACAACCCTATAGGCTAGGCTAGGGCGGGGCACGATTACTGGACTGATGTAAGCGACCAAAGCGACGACTGAGTGGTACAGCAGTGCGGGTCCAGGCGGGCTACGGACGTGCACGTAGTCCGGTGTTGGACAAACTCGAGGCACGGGTACCAGTAGGTTTAGACTGTGCATTATTGCTTAGGTGTCTGGGGTTGACACCCGAGGGCTTGATACACCCGAAGGTGGACCCAGCACAGTCTGACTACAACCATATGTGGGTCGTATTGACACCAACACTTGACGTGTTAGGTTTATAGGGAGCCGATCGACTAGACCGTTGGGCTGGACCTTGTATTAAGGTCACCTCATGTTATTGGGCCAAAGTTTGGGCTGAGGGATCAACACCTGTTATGTTAGTTTGCTAGTACACTGTGGTGCAAAGCTTAATCTTCTTTATGTGATGACACCTTTATCTATTGCCAGTATGTTCATCTCAGTTTCCATCATGATGTTAACTTTATTAGTTTATAGACTGATCGTAGTAGGGCTTACCAGTCTTTTTGACTGACCTGTTTTCTTTCGCTTCTTTTCTTCCGTTCCCCCCCCCCCCAGGTTCTCAGGGAGGGAATAGTGGTGCTTAGCTTGGATCGCTTGCTTGTTTGCTGGATAGCTCATGTATGTCTGGACATTGAGCTCGCTATGGTTTATCAACTTTATTTTGGGGATAGCACTATGTATTTCAGTATTTCTGTTTATGATGTACTAGACATGTTTATTTTGGCAGTTGACTTTATGATGTACTAGACTTGTTTTGAGATGGTTTGAGATATTCCGCTGTTTCATTCTCACTTACTCTGTTTTACATATATATTTATGTTCTTGTTCTGCCTTGATATATCATTATGCATGCTTACCCAGTTCTAACGCCCCCCAGAAGCTAGTGCCCCCGAAAGAGTGACCCTAGCGGAGGTGGGGTGTTACAAATTTGGTATCAGAGCATATGGTTTACGAGAAAGAACAAAAAGTTTTTAAAAGACTTTTGAAAAACTATTTTCAAAACAAGTATAAAGTATTTTCCAAAGAAAAGTCTAGTATTTTAAAAGGCTATTCCCCAAAAAGCCATTAGCGTTATCCTTCGTTCCCTTGACCTAATCTTATCTTATCCTTCGTTTCAGTATGGCTGAGGATCTTGCCATCCCGGATGGAGTAAACGTACCACTCTGGTATAGGAGACTTCTAGAAGCTAGGGCGGCAGCCGGCCCCGCAAACCCTACTCCCACTCCTCCTCCTGTAGTTGAGAATCCTCCCCCTAATGTCCCTCCTCCGGTGGTTCCTGTTCCTCCTCCTCCAGTAGTTAATATTCCTCCTCCCGTTGCTAATGTTCCTCCTCCTCCTGTTGCTGAGGCTCCTCTTCCTCCTCCTCCCTTTCAGCATCCTCAGGTTGAGTTCACGAAGGTTTGTAAAGACTTCAAGGCGATGGGAGGCAAGAATTTCCTAGGCACGGAATCTTTTGTTGAAGCAAGGAATTGGCTGAAAGACACTGAGGACTTGTTTGCTATCTTTAGGATTGATGACGAGAGGAAGATCTTATTGACAGTGTGGCTTTTGAAGGACGAAGCAGCCTATTGGTGGGAAGTCACCAATGGGACGAGGCCCGTTGAGACTTGGGCCGATTTGAGGGCTAGATTTGTGGCCAAGTTTCTATCTTCTGCTGAGGCGAATTTACAGATGGAGAAGTTCATTGCATTAAAGCAAGGTGATATGTCTGTCAAGGAGTATGTGAACAAGTTTAATCAGCTGGCCCGTTTTGGTTTGGATATGGTGAACACTCCTGAGAAGAAGGCTCTTCGATTTGCTAGAGGGTTGAATGAGCCGCTGCAGGGTTTGGCGATGTCACATATTCCGCATGGGGCTACTTTTGAGAGTTTGGTCGATATGGCTCTACTTCAGGGAGATGGAAAGAAAGAGGTCAAGTCGAGTGATACTCAAGCAAAGAAGACTAATTCTCAAGGTAAAGGCAATCAAGGTGGTCAAAGTAGTCAGGGGAATCGGAGCAAGAACAAGAAGGGAAACAACAACAAAGGCAAGGGAAAGTGCAATTACTGTGGTGCGCCTGGACACTTTGCTAAGGATTGTAGGAAGAAAAAGAGGAAGCTTAGTGGTGGATGTTTTTCCTGTGGTGAGACTGGACACTTCAGCAAGGAATGCCCGAAGAAGAAAGGGCAGGCTGGACCTTCAGGAGGGCAAGTTCATGCTCTCAATACCGCTCCAGTTCCCGACCGAGGTAGTGTTTCTGTTGAGAACCTTGTTTATGTTTCCGATCTTCCAGTTCGTACCTTGTTTGATTCTGGTGCATCACATAGCTTTATTTCATCTGATCTTGTTGATAGTTTGCACCTTAGTACTAGCTTAGTGGATGATCCCGTTTGTGTTTCGAATCCCATTGGGGGTTCTGCTCATCTATCTATGATATGTGAGGATCTGAGGATCTCTATACTCAGTGTAGAGTTCTTGTGTAGTGCGTATGTTCTTGGTTTCAGGGGATACGGATTGATATTGGGCATGGATTGGCTGTCCAGATATGGAGCCATTCTTGATTGTGAGCATAGGGTTGTGAGGCTTGTGACTCGCCTTGGCAACACCTTAGAGATTTCGTGCAATCCGAAGGATCTCGTCATGTTGTGCTATCTTGAATCTCTCGACTCGTCATAGGAAGCCCTTCAGTCTGTAAGGGTGGTCCGAGATTATCCAGATGTTTTTGAAGAAGTTAAGGGGTTGCCCCCAAAACGAGAGATTGATTTTCGCATTTATCTGGTGGATAATGCTAAGCCTGTTTCTTTGCCCGTTCGTCACATGGCTCCGCGTGAGAGACGGGAGCTCAGCAAGCAAGTAAAGGAGTTGCTTGAGAAGAACTTCATCAGACGAAGTATATCCGAATGGGGAGCGCCTGTGGTGTTTGCTACTAAGGCAGATGGTTCTCTTCGACTATGTGTTGACTATCGAGAATTGAATAAGCTGACTAAGAAGAACAGACACCCGTTACCGAGGATCGATGATCTCTTTGACCATCTTGTCGGTGCTTCTGTTTTCTCTCAGCTTGATCTTGCTAGTGGATTTCATCAGCTCAGAGTGGCTGAAGATAGTATAGACAAGACTACATTCAGAACTCCAGATGGATTCTTTGAATGGCTTGTTATGCCGTTCGGTTTGACGAATGCACCCGCGTATTTCGTGGACTTGATGAGTAGGGTGTTTCGAGAGTTCTTGAACAAGTTTGTCGTGGTCTTTGTGGATGATATTCTGATCTTCTCCAAGGATGAAGAAGAGCACGCGAGGCATCTTGTAGAGGTGATGGATACGCTTAGAGCGCATCAGTTAAAGGCCAAGTTCTCCAAGTGTCACTTTTGGAGAAGGGAAGTTAGATTCCTTGGGCATATCATATCCAAGCAAGGCTTAGCGGTGGATCCCGCTAAGGTGGTTGCAGTTCAGGATTGGAAGACTCCAAGGAATGCAACCGAGGTGAGAAGTTTTCTAGGTCTTGCAGGTTTTTACCGGAAGTTCATCAAGGACTTCGCGAAGATATCCGCTCCTCTTACTAAGTTGACGAAGAAGAACTTAGTTTTTGCTTGGGATATGGACTGTGAGCTTGCTTTTCAGAGACTCAAGAGAGCCCTTACCTCAGCACCAGTTCTAGCTTTACCCGATGGTGGTAAGATGTTTACCGTGTACACTGATGCTTGTGGCACGGGATTGGGCGCCGTTCTGATGCAAGAGGGCAGAGTTATATGTTTTGCTGGTAGGCAACTTAAGGTGCATGAGAAGAATTATCCCACTCATGATCTAGAGCTGGCAGCGATAGTATTTGCACTCAAGGCTTGGCGTCATTATCTTCTGGGAGAGAGATTTGAGCTTTATACCGATCACAAGTCTTTGAAGTACCTCTTTTCTCAGAAGGATCTGAATCTGAGGCAGCAAAGATGGATGGAATTCTTGGCGTCCTATGATTTTGAAATAGCTTATACCCCTGGCAAGGGGAATGTTGTAGCGGATGCGTTGAGTAGAAAAAGGTTGACACTAAGTCCTCTATTTGTTGAGATGAAGAATTTAGAGTTCTTGGCAACCTTTGATTTTTATTTGACAGTTGAGTCGATGACCGGTTCTTTAGCATCTCTTGAGCTCAGGCCTACCCTTCTAGAACAAGTTGGAGCTTCACAGAAGGAAGACCCTCAGATAATTGAGATCATGGGTAAGCTGATTCGAGGGGAGACATCTAGTCACCTTGCTCGATATTCTATAGATGATAAGGGTTGGCTGAGGAGAGACGGAAGGCTTTGTGTTCCGATGGTGGAAGGCTGGGTGAGGAAAGTTCTTGATGAAGCACATCGCTCCAAGTTGACTATACATCCGGGTGGAGATAAGATGTATAAGGTATTGAAGCGCATTTTCTTCTGGCCTGGAATGAAGAAGGATGTGGCAGAGTTTGTCTCTAGATGTGTTGTTTGTCAGAGAGTAAAAGCCGAGTCGAAGAAGCCCGGTGGGCTATTGCATCCTCTAGAGGTCCCGCTATGGAAGTGGGAGAGTATTTCTATGGACTTTATTGATGGGCTTCCAAGGTCAAGGAAAGGGAATACGAGCATTTGGGTCATTGTAGATAGGCTTACGAAGAGTGCTCATTTCATTCCGGTGAAGAGCAAAAGGACCGCATCTGGACTAGCATCAGTATATCTTCGTGAGATAGTACGACTACATGGAGTCCCTTCCAGCATAGTCAGTGACCGAGACCCCATCTTTACTAGTCAGTTCTGGAACAGTTTGCAGGAAGCTATGCGCACGAGGTTGAACCTGAGTACGGCCTATCACCCACAAACGGACGGTCAGACAGAAAGGGTGAATAGGGTACTTGAGGACTTGTTGAGGCTTTGCATTCTGGATTTTGGTGGTACTTGGGAAGACCATCTTCCTCTTGTTGAGTTTGCATATAATAACAGTTATCAGGCAAGCATAGGGATGGCACCATTTGAAGCTTTATATGGGAGGTCGTGCATGTCACCTACATGTTGGTGGGAGACTACAGATAAGCTTATACTTGGACCTGACATGATTAGAGATACATCCGAGAAGGTCGAGTTGATTAGAAGACGGATGAAGGCGGCCCAAGACCGACAGAAATCCTATGCTGATAAGCGAAGATCCGATTTGGAGTTTGATGTTGGGGACATGGTTTTCGTAAAGGTTTCTCCTTTGCGGAATGTGGTCCGATTTGGAGCTGTTGGGAAGTTAGCACCGAGATTTGTTGGACCCTTCCCTATCATAGAGAGAATTGGGAAGATGGCTTATAAAGTGCAATTGCCCGAGAAGCTGTCCGGAGTGCATAATGTCTTTCATGTCTCGCATCTCCGAAAGTGCCTACATGAGTCCGCTGAGGTGGTTGAACCTAGCATTCTTGAAGACGTAGAAGTAGAGAAAGGGGCAACTTTGAGAAGAGCTCCGATTCGTATCTTGGGGACGGAGACCAAGAAGCTAAGGAATCGAGAGGTCAAGTTGGTGAAGGTTCAATGGGGTGAAGCCGAAGAAGACGCAACTTGGGAAACCGAGGAGAAGATGCGTGGGCTTTATCCATTCCTTTTTGAGGGTACACTCTCGATCTCTTTCCTTTGTTAGCATATCTTTCTCTTTGCTATCCATTTTTATCTAGTTATCGTGCTAATCTTGTCATGAGAACCTTAGGTAGAAACCCTTTGGATGAAACATGTGTTTGAGACATGTTATGTTTGATGGTTGCAAGTGGTTGCAAGTGTTTGCAAGTGGTTACTCGTGGATGCATGATACACCTTAGGCACTAGATCGGCTCACACACTCCTCATATCGCATGTGCATGAGTGTTTATGCTTATTCTTGGATGAAATTTGTATGCAATCACATGGATGTTGCATATGGATGTATGATTGAGCACGCATGTAGATATTATACATTATGTTAGGGATTTGCATACATATGGATACATTTCACTAACATATTTTGCATTGATCTTTGCATTAGATAAGTACATATACACACACTTTTGCATATGTTCATACAGCATTTAGAATCTTTTAAGGACAATGATTGCTCGTGGATGATGCTTTGAGTAGATGGATGATTGGATGGTAGGATACGTTCTTCCTAACTTGAAGATTTCGGGGACGAAATCCTTTAAGGAGGGGAGAATGTAACAACCCGTATTTTCAATAACCTGTTATAACATAAATCGAGGCAGAATTTAATTCTAAAATCTGAATCAAGGGAAACGGGCTATGCCATTGCGTTCGTCTCGGAAAAATACGCGAAATAGAGTCCGAGTTTTCGAAAATCGGAGTCCGTATGACCCAGTTAAGGCCCATTGAAGTTTTCAGAAATTTCCATAGTAAAAACAGATTTAAATTTTAAATTAAAAACAAGGATTAGGGCTAACTGGCGTCAGGCGGGAAAACTCCCGCCAAGACCCCCATGTCGACAGGGGTCTAAGGGTGTCGACAGCCCTGTCGACAGCCCTGTCGACACGGGGTGGCCGGGCAGTTTTGCCTGGCGCACCATTTTGATTTGGGCTTGGTTGTGTGGCTTGGTTCTAGAGAATTCCGAAATCTGATGGACCTAATTCAACCTAGGGTTAATCCTATGGTCTAAATCACTAGCCTAATCTATAAATAAGACCCTAACCTACCCTAAATCACTCATTATTCACTCTAGCAACCAAACTATGTCAAATTGAATTCTCAAATGGCCTCCACCTAAAAACCCTAGCCTCCACCCTCTTCAAAAATCATTCTTATGAAGGTTTTGATGTTCATACAAGCATTTCTAAGTTGTATGAATGATCATTAGCTTTCATACATCATCAAGTTGCAAGCTTTAATTGCTAAGCTAGAGTTTTTGGGATTTTTGTTAATTGGAGCTTTGTTTTGGGTTTTTATATGCTTGCATAAAGGGCTTCTCAATCTTTATTAGTAGATTTGTGTCTTCATAATATTTGTAAGCCCTCTTACCTTCATTTTAGAAACTCTAAAGTTAATATGTGATGAAAGTTGGGATTTATGCATGTTTAATAAGTTATGCATGCTTATGCGAGTTCACTATGCTATGTTATGCATGTTTAATAAGTTATGCATGCTTATGCGAGTTCACTATGCTATGTTATGCATGTTTAATAAGTTATGCATGCTTATGCGAGTTCACTATGCTATGTTACACAAGTTTAACAAGTTATGCATGTTTATGCAAGTTCACTACGCCATGATTTGCAAGTTTAACAAGTTATGCAAGTTCACTATGCTAAGTTATGCAAGTCCAACATGTTATGCATGTTTATTATGATATGTAAGATTTATCATGTATGTTGTGCCAAGTTCCCTCTTTCTATCCTTTATACGTTATGACGAATATGTAAGCGATAGAATGACGTTGGGGGGGAGGGGGGGTTTGGGTAAAACTTAAAATACATGAAAATATAAGATTGGGAATTTACCTATTAAGTTAGGTCTACCCCTTGGGAATTTACCTATTAAGTTAGGTCTACCCAAGTATTTGTTAAACTTGTGATTATGTTTTGAAAATAAAGTGGACATGACACTTAGAAAACATAAGTGTGGCCAACTCGAGGTTGGGTTGAGTTTGTAGCATAAACCTACCCGGAACCGACCGGCTTAACTAGTGGCTACAAGCAATAGGACCCAATGTGAGTAGTTGGTCATGTTGCACGTGAAACCCGAGGTTAGACTAAGTTGTGGTGTAAACCTACCCGGACCCGCCCGGCCTAACTAGTAACCACAACAAGGTCTAATGTGAGAGGTTGGGTGCATTAAATTAATTAATGCCTCATGATTAGGGTTAAGTCATGGCCCACTAATACTTAACCAATTTTGGGGATACGAGGGATTAAATGGGGTTAAGTGGTGAACTGTTGGTTACACTTAACTAATTTAATCCATGATTAGTGAGGGGTTAAACCACACTTAACCCTCTTAGAAAACCCTAGCAACGTGGTCTGTTCCAGCAGTAATCCCAGTTGGGTATCATTCACAACCCTAGAGGCTAGGCTAGGGCGGGGCACGATTACTGGACTGATGTAAGCGACCAAAGCGACGGCTGAGTGGTACAGCGGTGCGGGTCCAGGCGGGCTACGGACGTGCACGTAGTCCGGTGTTGGACAAACTCGAGGCACGGGTACCAGTAGGTTTAGACTGTGCATTATTGCTTAGGTGTCTGGGGTTGACACCCGAGGGCTTGATACACCCGAAGGTGGACCCAGCATAGTCTGACTACAACCATATGTGGGCCGTATGGACACCAACACTTGACGTGTTAGGTTTATAGGGAGCCGATCGACTAGACCGTTGGGCTGGACCTTGTATTAAGGTCACCTCATGTTATTGGGCCAAAGTTTGGGCTGAGGGATCAACACCTGTTATGTTAGTTTGCTAGTACACTGTGGTGCAAAGCTTAATCTTCTCTATGTGATGACACCTTTATCTATTGCCAGTATGTTCATCTCAGTTTCCATCATGATGTTAACTTTATTAGTTTATAGACTGATCGTAGTAGGGCTTACCAGTCTTTTTGACTGACCTGTTTTCTTTCGCTTCTTTTCTTCCGTTTCCCCCCCCCCCCCCCCCAGGTTCTCAGGGAGGGAATAGTGGTGCTTAGCTTGGATCGCTTGCTTGTTTGCTGGATAGCTCATGTATGTCTGGACATTGAGCTCGCTATGGTTTATCATCTTTATTTTGGGGATAGCACTATGTATTTCAGTATTTCTGTTTATGATGTACTAGACATGTTTATTTTGGCAGTTGACTTTATGATGTACTAGACTTGTTTTGAGATGGTTTGAGATATTCCGCTGTTTTATTCTCACTTACTCTGTTTTACATATATATTTATGTTCTTGTTTTGCCTTGATATATCATTATGCATGCTTACCCAGTTCTAACGCCCCCCAGAAGCTAGTGCCCCCGAAAGAGTGACCCCAGCGGAGGTGGGGTGTTACATGTGTTGTAGAAAATCCATATAATTAACATTATATGGTAATTGATTGGGCCTCATTCCAGTTTCGAAATAAAAATATTTGAAATAAAAATATTTGAAATAGAAATATTTGAAATAGAAATATTTGAAATAGAATATTTGAAAATAGAAACATATGAAGCCGTGTTGGTTAGATTGACGCCATTTCGACGTGAACGATATTTATATCGATTTTATTCATTCTTCAATGAATATTGAATAGATTTGAAATTCGAACTATATTGAAATGAATTGAAATTCTAATTATATTTAAAGTGAATTGAAATTCGAATTAAACTGAATTGATTTGAAATTCGAAATACACTGAAATGATTTGAAATTCGAATAGAAATGAATTCGAATTGAATTTGAATAGAAATGAATTCGAATTGAAATTAAATAGAATTGAATATGAATCGAAATTGAATTGAAAAACGAACTGAAATTGAATTAAAAATCAATTTGAATTGAAATCGATTTGAAATGAATTTAAAACGAATTTATATTGGAATATTCAATTTTGATTTGAAATTGAATATGAAGTTGAAACCGTTTTGAAAACAAATTTAAAACGATTTATACAGCACGTTTTGAATTGAAATCAACGAAGTATATATTATATATATTATATATATAATATAATGGCCTGAATAGAACGCACTGCGCCGCGGCAGTTCGCGAATTTCGACCATTGACTTCGAACGGATATTACGGGAGATCCGACCGTCAGATTCTCCTGAAACCGGAACCGTTGGGTTTGTATCGAAAAGAGCTTTCTAACGAATATTAGAAATTAGAAATCTAACGGTTGGATTTGGAATTATGTCCAAATCAAATTTGGAAAAGGTCGTTGTAAGTGCAGTTCGATGGCCATTGATGGAAATCGACTGTACGGGCCTTGATAAAATTATTAAAAATAATAATAATTTGTGTAAAATCATAAGAAATGATTTGGGAAGAATCGGGATGAAAAACTCCATATTTGAAAAGATAAAAATAGTTTTTTTTCTTTTCGAAATGAACTAGTTTTGAACTAGAATTATAATTCTATTTATTTTTAAATAAATAAATTGAATTTGAAATGGTTTTGAAAATAACCAGAATTTCCAATGATTGCATTGGAATGGATTTGAATCGAAATTGTCTTCGGAATATTTCGATGTTGGATTTCGTGATTATACAGATGTTGTTATGGAAATTTGAAAGATATAGATATATATATATATATATATTGTTATTTCCAATACGATATCTGTTGGTCGTAGAATTTGATACTGAATATAAGCCGATATATTTTCTATTCAGAGCCTTGTATTTAATATCAAATGTGATTTGGGTTTGTCGTGAATGGTGTCTTCACTAACACTGTTCTTGAACCCAGCTGAGAAAAGATTAAATTTTTTATTTAGATTTAATGAAGTATGCCAATTAAATAATATTTAATTGGAATTGAATTGATATTGATTTTTGGGTTTATCGTGGACAGTGTTTTAAATAACACTCGTTCTTTAACCCGATAATTAATGGAATGTGATTTTGGGTTTATCGTGAACTGTGTTTTAAATGACACTGATTCTTTAACCCAGTTAGCGATTAAAACTAAGTGGAGTTTCAATGAATCTTTAATTAGATTGAAATGATCGAGAATGGAGTATCACCAGTTTTGCTCCAGGCGATAGTTAAATCTTTAATTAGTTTTGAACGTGAAATGGTAATTGAATTTACCGATAACACCGTGGTGTTAGATATGAAGTAGGACCAGTTTTACTTCATGGGATTAATATGTTGGGGTTGGGAAATTAAAACAAATGATTACTTCGGTAAGGTTCGCTAATCCCGACTAGTTTGAATTGATATTCAAAGGTAGATTAAAGAATGAATTTTAATGATTTATCTTGGATAAAATTAATGGGAACCTTTCCCTATGAATGTGAAATTTAGAAACTAACTGTCGGTTAGCCAAGCAGAATGGTTTTCTGGATATTGATCTGATGTTGGTTTCGGCCTTCGGGGTTAATATTTGGGGAATTATTCTCTTGATTAATTTACGGTTAGTGACTGATAAATTGGAATGAGGCATATGTTGTGTTTGTGTAACACTTATTTAAAATATACGCGAGTTATTCGGAAAGACCGGGTTTACCCCATTTTGAATAACTGATACGACGATAAGTTGAAGATGAAGACGGTGGTCGAAGACCAGAAGTCTTCACGTCGTTTGGGTGATTACTGATGATCTTGATTGGGCTGTACACCCAAGAAGATGGAAACAGTTGGTGATCGTCCAAACGTACTTGGAGATCGATGGATATGCGGGGTACTAGGTGCCTCCGGTTTCGTTCAGACCTAGAACGGACTTGTAAATGGACTGTGTGTCTGACATTGGATTTTAGTCTGTGTGATTGATCTCTATTAAATATATATCTGTTTGGCGGCGGATAATTTATTCTCTTGCTTAACGCCCTTCTCTGAGACGTAGGATCTCAGGGGTTATATACTGATGGATATCAAATGCATAGAGTGAATTGCCTGTGTGGCATGCCTAAGTGGCAAATGATCAAGGCTTCTGTTGAAAAGCAAAGTCTTGTGGTGATGATCGAAGCACGGCCTTTGTGGCGTAGCTTTGTGTAGCGTTTACTTCGCGAGCCTCGGCCCCGGTTGTGAACCAAAAACGGGAGAAGGACCTCAGGGAGGGCATGCGTTTCTTTCTAGCTAGGGTGGTGTCAGTGACCTACCAGCCCTGACATTTATATACTTTTCACCTGTGCAGTTGTTGCTGTTGCGAGGCGCCTCGGTTTGATCGGACGATCCGGGTCCGATGGAGTCATTCGTTGGCTCATTTATGCCCCAAAGGGCGGGGAAACATAGTGTTCAGGAATTTTAATCCACATCGGTGGACCGGCCCTAACAATCCAAGGGTCGATGCGCTCTGACCCTGAGGGTCGGGCTAGAGAGTCTCGAAGATGGTGAGGACGATCCTTAGCCTCAGTTCACAGACAGAAATCCAATTTCCAAATACGTGACATTTGCGGTTTTAATTGTAGAACTAGTATGGCGACATGATATATGGTACTCATGCCGTCTATGATTGATACTTATGATTTGAAGTTGTTCTATACACTTTGCACTTATAGTAGTATCAATTGATTTGTTTTAAAACGTATCAAGCATTCTTTTGCTATTATAAGGGAAAACCCTATCCCCCGGCTTGCGTTGCATTGTGTGATAGGATCTGGGTCTTATAACAGCTTCATTTTTCTTTATTTAGCATTGCGCTGTTGTTTTATGCACTGGTGTTCTTGGGAGGAAACCCGTTCCGTGTTATACGGCGTGGTCCCTTGATTTATCTAACTTTAAAAATAAAGATAAATAACTGTTTTAGTTCTCACACCAGTCCCATGACTGACCTGGAGTTTATTGTTTTAACCTAAACTCTGGGTGCCCCAATTTTCGACATGGGCAGCTAGTAGTTTTGGTTTTGCAGATTTATATTCACAGGATCCTGGTTTACAGCTGGAACGATATCCGGAAAGCTTTGTATCCGTATATCTCTTCTAGTTGTGTATTGTATTATTTTCCGCTGCGATGTATTTAAATGTAATTTAAATCTCTGATATTTCTGTGTAATATTCATTTATACTCTATATATTCTTGTATTCTGATGCATTGTTGTGATATACAATGAAATGTTCTTTTGTATGCGTTCTGTTGTGGCTTGTTCTCGAACTATCCGCTCTTTCCTTTATGGGGAAGTTACGGGTTTTCACAGTTGGTATCAGAGCTTTGGTTTACAAAGCTTAGAGAACAAGGCACATTAGAACCATACGAAAGAATTCATCAGAGACTCGTTAGAGATAGGATCAGCAGTATCCTAGAACGAGTGTGAAGAGTATATTTTTAAAATGAAAACGAATTTTGTTTTGAAAATTTAAATCAATTATTCGTATTTGATTATTTATTTATATTGATTTGGACAGTCCAGTATATAAAGATTTTGCATATACGCCTTGCAAACGTGTATTTGAAGTTTTAATATACTGGATAGATATAGAATTACACTCGAATCGCCCGGAGATGATTTTTATGATGGAGCTCCATCATTAGAATTCATGTTCGAGTGACGAAAGTGGACTTTCTATATATTTCCTATTGACTGGTGTGAGAAACGAAATTAGATAGGGCCTATTGTTGTGATCTGGCATCAAAAATAAGATTTTTGACTATATATCAAAGTTATGAATTTGAAATGATAATTCACTAATTGATTGATGGTTGTGTTGTTTGATTATTGTTTGAATAATTAAATGTTGAAACTTTAACCAAATTGGTCAAATATTGTATTGTATTGAAAATTGGTCACATTTGCTTGCATATACATATACTTATATTGAACAGGTCATAGCAAGGAGGCTAGAGCCGAAGAATAAAATTTGTTTGCCCGACAAATAGGTACATGTTTACTATAATTTACTGTTTTGTTTGGGTGATGATTATTTTATGAGCCTATTGGCTAGCCGCTTGGCTTTTCTTTTTCTTTTTGAGATCAGAAGGCCTGTATGGCAATTTCGGGATTTTCCCGTGGCTCCCGATGCAGGGGAGGTTATGGCGAAATTTTTCGAAAATTTAGGGTGTTAGCCAAATTTTTGAAGAATTTGAAAATTCTCATAAACTGAAAAGTTGGAGAATGGAAGCCAGATCGAACGTAGAGTTGATTGATCAAACCACTTTCGACTTTATTCCTTTTCGGGGACAAAAAGTTTTAAGTGGGGGAGATTGTAACAACCCGAAAATCTGGGCCAGTTTAATTTTTTTTATTTCGGCAATTTTAGCGAATTTTGATTATTTTAAATATATTATTTTAAATAATATCGACGAGAAAAATGTTTTGAATTGAATTCGACGTATATATTTATATACGTCGTCGTTAGGATATAAATAATTATATATATTTATAAATAGGAATTGAAAATGGCGCGGTAGTTCGATAATTCGATTTCAAACTTCAATTGAATGTACCGGGTGCAAAACAATCCGGATTTTAGTGAAACCAAAAATAATGGAATCTAATTGTGACTATCTTTCCAACGAATCCAAAAAATCAATTTTTCATAGCGGGAATCAAAAGATATGTCCAGTTGAAAATTCTGAATAGTCGCTATGGAATTCAGGCCCTTAAAAATGGAAATTTTGCAAACGACCTCGGATTTCGACGAAACCACTTTTGTTGGATCCGGGATGTAAAGTTATTGCTAGGTTTCAAATTTCATAATTTTTCGAATCAATATGTGAGCGTGGCAAAGGAAAACGCGTTTGGCCAGTTTTAGTTGATTTTAATCGACTGGAAATTGGCCATTTTTCAAACGGTCTCAGAATTCGACGAAACTAGTTTTGTTAGGACCGTATCGTCAATACGAAGCTAGAAAATATTTTTTTGGAATTCTTCTAGTTAGTATGTGACCCCGATAAATTGAAACGTGCGTTCAAATTCAATATATAGAGATATATGTTGATTTTGACGGAAACTGATCGAAATGATCGAACCAGCCTGCAGTAAATATCTCATTGTGTTCGGAATGAGGGTAATTAGCTAGGGACGACAGTCGGGGGGTTGGATTTGGGGTTCTTATGGAAAAATTACCTTTTTGAATTAAAAATAGAATTAAATATTTAAATTTATATTAGGCCCCCCTCTTTCTCCTTACTCAGCCAACCCACCCCCTTCATCTCGTTCAAAAACCCGATCCAATAAAAAAACGCTCGAACGAAGACCTCGTCGCCAGGCCTTGCCGCCACCACCGCCGACCGATCAACGTCGCCGGACCCTGCTCCAAGCCACCGCGCCCCTCTCGACCTCCATCTCCACCCCTCTCCGTTCCTTGTTTGAAAACCCTAACCGAATCAGCCTAATTTGCCACGAACCCACCCGCCTCTGACCAACAGCGGGTCCGCCGCCAGTCCCCACCCTCACGACCTCCACCCAGACCCCCCTCAGACGTTGGCCCCTTCCTCTCCGGCGAGCTGACGAACGCGCGAACCTCTTTTCCACCCCCTCTGAATGCGCTGCGTCGGCCCAGAACCCACACCCTGTAGACCACAACTCCAACCACTTCCCCTCAGTGCCATCCGCGCCATCTCGATCACCCAACGAAGCCCCTCAGCCCCTTCTTCGACTGCAAAGGTGATTCTCCATTTAAAGAACTCCTCTTTTATTTATTTGATTTTAAAAACGGATTTTATTTGATTTTAAAAACTGATTTTATTTGATTTTAAAACTGAAATTTTAGTTATAGGAAAACTGAAATTTTTTGTTATAGGAAAGTATATATATTTAGCGTAGAGTAGAATTTTATTGCGGAAAGATTATATTATTTTTTACAAATGAAAAGATCATATTTTTGTAAATGAAAGACTACGATTTTTATATAAGAAGTTGAGGTAATAAAAGGCGATTTGTATTTATAATGAAAGGCGGTATTTTTATATTATAGAAAGAATAAAAATATAATTTTTATAATGATAAATTTGAAAAGGAGAAATCTTTATAGTTGAAAAGGCGAGATTTTTATATATTGAATAGTAAAGTAAAAATTCGATTTCTATATATGTAGTTGCTTCGGCAACGAAGATTTCTACCTACGAAGAGTCGAGGGATTGGATTAGCTAATCTGTGAGAACTTCTCACCTTGCAATTTAATTTTTCTAGTTATAAACATATACTAGGATGCAGACGGTGTTTAGTAGCACCCGACACCCGTCATCCACAGACCATGGATGGCTTGTTTGTTTAATTGTTTGGATGTGTAGTTGGTTAGATTATTTGGTTTGAATTGAATTGTTCGGTGAATTGAAATTGATTTGATTGATGTGTGAATGGCGTGGGCCTTCACTAGACCGGGGATAAGGCTAGGCCTTGTCCCGTTTCTAGTATCGTGCCGTTATGCCGCCGAAATTTTCTAAAAATAAGTTAGAAAAATAAAGATAACATTTTATTTAATAAATGAACCGAATAGAATATTCATAGGTTGAATAAAATAGGTTGATCGTTAAAAAAATAATTTTTAACGTGAATGTGAATAAACAAATATTCATTTACAAACCGGATGGTTTGTTTATGTACACCTATTTGAAGGACATTGATTGGGACGATAAAATTTTACACATCGCCGAACTGCACAAATAAAAATCTGTGTTTGATTGTTTGAAACCCCACACGGGTATTGGGATGATATTTGACGTACACTAATCCCGATTGTTTAGTTGTATGTCGATCGATTGATTGACAGACTGTTATAAGCGTCGAATATTTATATTTGATGCTTATCTAGTGTAGAATGCACTTTGGATGATGGTTGATTATTCATCGTTGTTATTGTATACGTGTGTTGTAGAAAATCCATATAATTAACATTATATGCTAATTGATTGGGCCTCATTCCAGTTTCGAAATAAAAATATTTGAAATAAAAATATTTGAAATAGAAATATTTGAAATAGAAATATTTGAAATAGAATATTTGAAAATAGAAACATATGAAGCCATGTTGGTTAGATTGACGCCATTTCGACGTGAACGATAATTATATCGATTTTATTCATTCTTCAATGAATATTAAATAGATTTGAAATGCGAACTATATTGAAATGAATTGAAATTCTAATTATATTTAAAGTGAATTGAAATTCGAATTAAACTGAATTGATTTGAAATTCGAAATACACTTAAATGATTTGAAATTCGAATAGAAATGAATTTGAATAGAAATGAATTCGAATTGAATTTGAATAGAAATGAATTCGAATTGAAATTAAATAGAATTGAATACAAATCGAAATTGAGTTGAAAAATGAACTGAAATTGAATTAAAAATCAATTTGAATTGAAATCGATTTGAAATGAATTTAAAACGAATTTATATTGGAATATTCAATTTTGATTTGAAATTGAATATGAAGTTGAAAACGTTTTGAAAACGAATTTAAAACGATTTATAAAGCACGTTTTGAATTGAAATCGACGAAGTATATATTATATATATTATATATATAATATAATGGCCTGAATAGAATGCGTTGCGCCGCGGCAGTTCGCGAATTTCGACCATTGACTTCGAACGGATATTACGGGAGATCCGACCGTCAGATTCTCCTGAAACCGGAACCGTTGGGTTCGTATCGAAAAGAGCTTTCTAACGAATATTAGAAATTAGAAATCTAACGGTTGGATTTGGAATTATGTCCAAATCAAATTTGGAAAAGGTCGTTGTAAGTGCAGTTCGATGGCCATTGATGGAAATCGACTGTACGGGCCTTGATAAAATTATTAAAAATAATAATAATTTGTGTAAAATTATAAGAAATGATTTGGGAAGAATCTGGATGAAAAACTCCATATTTGAAAAGATAAAAATAGTTTTTTTTCGAAATGAACTAGTTTTGAACTAGAATTATAATTCTATTTATTTTTAAATAAATAAATTGAATTTGAAATGGTTTTGAAAATAACAAGAATTTCCAATGATTGCATTGGAATGGATTTGAATCAAAATTGTCTTCGGAATATTTCGATGTTGGATTTCGTGATTATACAGATGTTGTTATGGAAATTTGAAAGATATAGATATATATATATCATTATTTCCAATACGATATCTGTTGGTCGTAGAATTTGATACTGAATGTAAGCCGATATATTTTCTATTCAGAGCCTTGTATTTAATATCAAATGTGATTTGGGTTTGTCGTAAATGGTGTCTTCACTAACACTGTTCTTGAACCCAGCTGAGAAAAGATTAAATCTTTTTATTTAGATTTAATGAAGTATGCCAATTAAATAATATTTAATTGGAATTGAATTGATATTGATTTTTGGGTTTATCGTGGACAATGTTTTAAATAACACTCGTTCTTTAACCCGATAATTAATGGAATGTGATTTTGGGTTTATCGTGAACTGTGTTTTAAATGACACTGATTCTTTAACCCAGTTAGCGATTAAAACTAAGTGGAGTTTTAATGAATCTTTAATTAGATTGAAATGATCGAGAATGGAGTATCACCAATTTTGCTCCAGGCGATAGTTAAATCTTTAATTAGATTTGATCGTGAAATGGTAATTGAATTTACCGATAACACCATGGTGTTAGATATGAAGTAGGACCAGTTTTACTTCATGGGATTAATAGGTTGGGGTTGGGAAATTAAAACAAATGATTACTTCGGTAAGGTTCGCTAATCCCGACTAGTTTGAATTGATATTCAAAGGTAGATTAAAGAATGAATTTTAATGATTTATCTTAGATAAAATTAATGGGAACCTTTCCCTATGAATGTGAAATTTAGAAACTAACTGTCGGTTAGCCAAGCAGAATGGTTTTCTGGATATTGATCTGATGTTGGTTTCGGCCTTCGGGGTTAATATTTGGGGAATTATTCTCTTGATTAATTTACGGTTAGTGACTGATAAATTGGAATGAGGCGTATGTTGTGTTTGTGTAACACTTATTTAAAATATACGCGAGTTATTCGGAAAGACCGGGTTTACCCCATTTTGAATAACTCATACGACGATAAGTCGAAGATGAAGACGGTGGTTGAAGACTAGAAGTCTTCACGTCGTTTGGGTGATTACTGATGATCTTGATTGGGCTGTACACCTAAGAAGATGGAAACAGTTGGTGATCGTCCAAACGTACTTGGAGATCGATGGATATGCGGGGTACTAGGTGCCTCCGGTTTCGTTCAGACCCAGAACGGACTTGTAAATGGACTGTGTGTCTGACATTGGATTTTAGTCTGTGTGATTGATCTCTATTAAATATATATCTGTTTTGCGGCGGAGAATTTATTCTCTTGCTTAACGCCCTTCTCTGAGACGTACGATCTCAAGGGTTATATACTGATGGATATCAAACGCATAGAGTGAATTGCCTGTGTGGCATGCCTAAGTAGCAAATGATCAAGGCTTCTGTTGAAAAGCAAAGTCTTGTGGTGATGATCGAAGCACGGCCTTTGTGGCGTAGCTTTGTGTAGCGTTTACTTCGCGAGCCTCGCCCCCCGGTTGTGAACCAAAAACGGGAAAAGGACCTCAGGGAGGGCATGCGTTTCTTTCTAGCTAGGGTGGTGTCAGTGACCTACCAGCCCTGACATTTATTTACTTTTCACCTGTGTGGTTGTTGCTGTTGCGAGGCGCCTCGGCTTGATCGGACGATCCGGGTCCGATGGAGTCATTCGTTGGCTCATTTACGCCCCAAAGGGCGGGGAAACGTAGTGTTCAGGAATTTTAATCCACATCGGTGGACCAACCCTGACGATCCAAGGATCGATGCGCTCTGACCCTGAGGCTCTGGCTAGAGAGTCTCGAAGACAGAGAGGACAATCCCTAGCCTCAGTTCACAGACGGAAATCCAATTTCCAAATATGTGACATTTGCGGTTTTAATTGTAGAACTCGTATGGCGACATGATATATGGTACTCATGCCGTCTATGATTGATACTTATGATTTGAAGTTGTTTTATACACTATGCACTTATAGTAGTATCAAATGATTTGTTTTAAAACGTATCAAGCATTCTTTGGCTGTTATAAGGGAAAACCCTATCCCCCGGCTTGCGTTGCATTGTGTGATAGGACCTGGGTCTTATAACAGCTTCATTTTTCTTTATTTAGCATTGCGCTGTTGTTTTATGCACTGGTGTTCTTGGGAGGAAACCCGTTCCGTGTTATACGGCGTGGTCCCTTGATTTACCTAACTTTAAAAATAAAGATAAATAACAGTTTTAGTTCTCACACCAGTCCTATGACTGACCTGGAGTTTATTGTTTTAACCTAAACTCTGGGTGCCCCTATTTTCGACACGGGCAGCTAGTAGTTTTGGTTTTGCAGATTTATATTCATAGGATCCTGGTTTACAGTTGGAATGATATCCGGAAAGCTTTGTATCCGTATATCTCTTCTAGTTGTGTATTGTATTATTTTCCACTGCGATGTATTTAAATGCAATTTAAATCTCTGATATTTATGTGTAATATTCATTTATGCTCTATATATTCTTGTATTCTGATGCATTGTTGTGATATACAATGAAATGTTCTTTTGTATGCGTTCTGTTGTGGCTTGTTCTCGAACTATCCGCTCTTTCCTTTACGGGGAAGTTACGGGTTTTCACATTCTTTATTTGGAACTTGATGTAATGGAATAATTTGTATCTTGGATATATGAGCTTTTGACTCTTTTCTTGAAAATAATAAGAAGTTGGCATTTAATTTCTACCGCTGCTTTATTTATGTTCTGCCTTGTGATATCTCTGTGCATGTTTACCTAGATAATACTCCACCAAAACTAGTGCATTCCCTTTGTGAGTGACCCTAGCGGAGGTGGGGTGTTACAATAGCCAAAAGCACCCTCCTGCTACATCCTAGGAATCCCCCTATAGATTAGTAGCGAGTAGTCCTTGCAACCCATAGACTCCAACCACGATAGAATCACAGTTTATCTCTGGGTGCTAACCAGAGATTATAAGCAATACTTCCGCTTTACTGAAATGAACTAAACTCGCCCTTACGTGGAAGCCCGGATTGAGTTGAGAACACAACAAATCATAACACGAACAGAAGGACATTTCATTGCTTGTTACAACAATTTACATCAGAGTACAAGAATATACAGAGTATGAACAAATAATATACATTTGATAAATGTTAGAGATTAAATGCATTAGCAGCGGAAAATAATATAAAAACACAACTGAAAGAAATACACGGATACAGAGCATTTCAAATATAGCTCCAGTTGTAAACCAGGATCCTGTGAATATAATATCTGCAAAACCCAAACTACTAGTTGCCCGTGTGGAAAATAGGGGCACCCAGAGTTTAGGTTAAAACAATAAACTCCAGGTCAATCATGTGGCTGGTTTGAGAACTAAAACAGTTACTTAAAACTTTACTTTAAAATAAAGTAAAACAAGGGACCACGCCGTATAACAGGAACGGGTTTGTTCCCAAGAATACCAGTGCATAAACAAACAACGCAATGCTTTTTGAAAAAATGAAGCTATTATAAGACTCAGGTCCCATCACATAATGCAAAGCAAGCCGGAGGATAGAGTTTTACCTTATAATATCCAATCATGCTTGGTACGTTTAAAACAAATCATTTTGATACTATTATAGTGTAAAGTGTATGAAAACAATTTCAAATATAAATGTATCAATCATAGACGGCATAATGCCCCATCCCATTATGTCGCCATACTAGGCTCTGCAAATAAAACCGAATATCACGTATTGGAAACTGGATTTCTGTCATGAGTCTAGGCAAGGGATGTACACCTAACCGCTTCGAGACACTCTAGAAGATTCCTCGGGACTACACACTCTGGGCAACTCCTGGATCCTCCAAGATCGGTCCTCTCTTACGTTTGAGGATTGGCAATTCCTGAACGCACGTTTCCCGGTCCAATAGGACCTATCCATCGGCTCTGTAGTAACTGATATATCCTAGGCGCCTTGCAATCCAACAACCACAAAGGTAAAAATAATAAATGTCTTGGATCTATACCATGACACCACCCATAGCTAAAAAGAAACGTCATGTCCTCCTTGGGTCCCTTATCCCGTTTTTGACTCATACCGAGGTGTGAGGCTCGCGAATTAACGCTATACACAAAGCTATGTTATATAAAAGTCGTGCTTTGATCATCAACCACATGATTCTTCTTTTCAATAGGAGCCTTGATCATTTGCATCTAAGCATGCCATATAGGCAATTCACGCCATGCAACTGATGTATATTGATATATAATCTCTGAGCTCGTATGTCTCAGAGAAGGGTGTTAAGCAAGAGAATAAATTCTCAGCCACCAAACAGATATATATTTAATAAAGATCAATCATCACAGAATAAAATCCAATGTCAAACACACATCCATTTACTAGTTCGTTCTGGGTCTGAACGAAACCGAAGGTACCTTATTCCTTGTCCCGTATATCGAATACAGGAGAGAGGTCCTCGCATATCCGGTCGATCTCCAAGTAAGTCTGAACGATCACCACTTATTACCTTGTCTTGGGTGTACCGTCTAATCAAGACATCAGTAATCATCCAAACGATGTGAAGACCTCCGGTCTTCGACCACCGTCTTCATCGTCGACTTATTGTCGAATCAGTTATTCAGAATGGGTATAAACTCGGCCTTTCCGAATAACTCGCGTATATAATAAACAAGTGCTATAAAAACACAACATATGCCTCATTCCAATCTAGAAAATTCTTTTATTTAAATATTTGTATCCTTTGGGAAAGGTTCCCATTAATTTTATCAAAGATAAATTCTTTAAATTTATTCTTTAATCTTCCTTTGGGTATTAATTCAAACCAAATTAAGGTTTATCCAAACTAGTCGGGATGAGCGATCCTTACCGAAGTAATCATTTATTTTATTTCCCAATCCCAACCTATTTATCCCATGAAGCAAAACTAGTAATACTTCATATCTAAAATCACGGTGTTATTGGTAAAATTAATTACCATTTCCTGTTCAAATCTAATTAAATATTTGACTATCGCTTGGAGCAAAACTGGTTATACTCCACTCTCGATCATTTCCCAAATTGGTAATTCAAATTATCATATTCACATTTCAATCTAAATAAAGATTCATTAAACTCCATTTGGTTTTAATCTTCCCAAAAATCAATATTAATGATTATTTAACTTTGGAAAATCAAACATGTTGCATCGACAATATACACCGTACTATTAATTTCTGCCGATATATAACCTGTAAGCTCGTACGTCTTAGAGAAGTGTGTTAAGCAAGAGAATAAATTCTTCGCCACCAAACAGATATATATTTAGCAGAGATCAACCATACAGTTCGAAATACAATGTTAGACATGTAATCCTGTCTTTAACTGGGTTAAAGAACTAGTGTCATTTAAAACACAATTCATGATAAACCCAAATAACATTCCATTAATTATGGAATCTTCAACGAAAATAGATCAATATATAATCGATATCAATTTCCGTATCCGACTAATAATATAAATGGAATAACGACAAAGCCTTTAAAATTCCATATATATTAACAGTCTTCCTCCACGAAAGCTCACTTCGATTATTACCAAATCGAATTCCATTCAATTCCAATTTAATATACTAAATAGGAGAACTCTACTTTGGAAATTTTCCATTAAATCTTAATAAAAATATTTATAAATTCCAAATCACATTTCACTATAAATCGGGTTAAAGAACTAATGTCGTTAAAAACACATTTTACAATAAACACAATTCACATCCCATTTTATTCCATGTTAATTAACTGGAAACTCTAATAATCTTAATTAAAAGATTTATTCTTTTCGCATGGGGTTTAAGAACAGTGTTATTGAAAACACCATTCACGACAAACCCAGAATCTAATTCTTTTATTCTATTCCAATTAAATATTAATTAATTGGAAAACTTCGTTAAATCTTAATTAAAAGATTTATTCTTTTTTTCTCAACTGGGTTTAAGAACAGTGTTAATGAAGACACCATTCACGACAAACCCAAAATCCAATTTGATATTAAATACAAGGCTCTGAATAGAAATTATATCGGCTTATATTCAGTATCAAATTCTGAAACCAACAAATATCGTATTGGAAATAACGATATAAAACATATCTTCCAAATTTCCATAACAATATATGTATAATTACGGAATCCAATATCGAAATATTCCGAAGATTATTTCCATTCAAATCCACTCCAATTCATATATTGGAAATTCTGGTTATATTTAAAAACCCATTCTCAATCTAATTTATTTATTTAAAAATAATCGGATTATAATTCTACTTAATAACTAGTCCATTTCGATAAAAATATATTTTATCTTTTCAAATATGTAATTTTTCATCCCAATTCTTTCCAAATCATTTATTATGATCTTACACAAATTATTAATATTATTAATAATTTTACTAAGGCCCTTTTAGTCGATTTCCATAAACGGCCATCAAACTGCACTTACAACGACCTTTTCCAAATTTGATTTGGACATAATTCCAAATCCATCTGTTAGATTTCAAATCTCTTATATTCGTTGGAAAACCCTTTTCGATACGAACCAAATGGTTCTGATTTTAGGAGAATCTAATGGTCGGATCTCCTGTAATGTCCATTCGAAGTCAATGGTTGACGTATTTTATAAATTCATTTTAAAACGATTCTAACTTCATTTTCAATTTTAAATCAAAATTGAATGTTCCTTATCATTATAATATATAAATGATAATATTTTCAAAATATCATATTTTGAAAACATTTCCTTTTCGATATTCATTATAAAAATGAATAAAATCGGTATAAATATCGTTCATGTCAAAATGGTGTTAATCTAATCAATATGGCTTCATATATTTCAATATTTTCGTGTCCATCCCAAATCTGACATCAAAATCATATTTTGATCCATTATTGAATATTATTTCAAAATATTTATTTATTTTAAAATATTAATTACTTCTCATTTTAAAATATTTTTTAATTTATAATATTCGTTCTTTTCGAATTGGAATCGGACACGATCAATTACCATATAATTTTATTTATATGGATTTCATACACATATGTACACAATAATAATCAAACATAGTAAACCATCATCCAGAGTGCATTACACAATTGTGTAAGCGCTAAATATAAATAATTAAGGCTTACAACAGTCTGTTAACCCATCGATTGACGTACAACTAAATATTGGGATTAGTCTATGTCCAATATCATCCCAATACCCGTGTGGGGTTTCAGATAACAAACACTGATTATTATTGGTGCAGTTGCACAACGTGTAAAATATATCATCCCAATCAATATCAATCAAATGTGTGTACATAGACAAATCGTCCGATTTGTAAATGAATATTTATTTTATTCATATACACGTTAAAAATTATATTTTTAACTATAAAATATTTATTTCAACACATGAATATTTTATACAGTGCATTTATACAATAAAAATGATATTTTTATTGTTTTAACATTTTTAGAAAATTTTGGCAGCATAACAGCGCGATACTAGAACCGGAATAAGGTCTAGCCTTATCCCTCGCCTAATAATGGGTTGCGCCACATACAAACCAAATTCTAATAAATTCAATTCAATTCCCAAACGAAATTCAAACAAATAAACCAAACAACCAAACAAACATGGTCTCAAACAAAGGTGTCGGTTGCTACTAAGCACCATCTACATCCTAGTATAAATATTTTATTAAAAAAATAAGTTAAAGTGAGAAATTCTCATCTTTGGGATCCACTCCTCCAGTTTTGTTTCTGAACTTCTGAACCGTTTGGATTTGCCCGAAATTCCAATGTAATCTTTTCCACTTGTTCATAGTAAAAATCACCTTTTTAATATGATGTTTATATATTTAAAAATCGAATTTTTATTTCACTATATATATAAATCATATTTTTATAAACAAACAAATATCATATTTTTATATAGCTAAAAATCGAATTTTTATCTAACTAAAAATCGAATTTTTATATAACTAAAAATCGAATTTTTATATAACTAAAAATATTATGATTCATACAATAAAAATCTCATTTTTTTTATATTTTTAACTAAAGCTATATATAGAATAAAAATCACATTTTTATCTCACTACATATATTATAAAGGTCAAATTTTTATAACGCTGTGCATATATAAAAGTCATATTTTTATGTCGCTACTTCACATATAAAAATCTAATTTTTATATTCCTACTTCGTATATAGAAATCTAATTTTTATATCGCTACTTCAACTATAAAAATCATATCTTTTTAAACAGAAAAATCATATCTTTTTATTTATAAAAATCAAATCATTTTGTCGATGTTCATATAATAAAAATCATATTTTTATATGCTAAAAATCGCATCTTTATATTGTAAAAAAATAATATCATATCTTTTCATTGCTATAATATATATAAAACCCATATTTTTATTTTGCTATATTATAAAAATCATATTTTTATAATGTTACTTCATATATAAAAATTATATTTTTATATCGCTACTCATATAATAAAAATCATATTTTTGTATGTTATTCCTGTTATAAAAATCATATTTTTATTATGCTATTTACATATTAAAAATCAAATTTTTTTAAAAATAACATATATATAAATCAAATTTTTATCGTGGTAATATATATATATATAAATCTTATTTTTACCATGCTAATATGTATATAAAAATGAAATCTTTATAGTGTTATAGTATATATAAAAATCAAATTTTTATTGTGCCATATCTATAATAAAAATCTCATTTTTCTATAATTAAAAATCTCATTTTTATAATCATAAAAATCCTGTTTTTACATCGGTAAAAATCATAGCTTTACCTAAAAAAATCCTAATTTTACTAAGAATAAAATCAAAAAACTTACATATTAATCGCTGCGAAGTGGCTTGGTAGGGTTCGACGCTGGCTCATCTGGAGGTAGGGAGGACCAACAGGGGACGCTAGAATTGGTGGAGCCAAAGTGATGGCGCAGTGGCCCGCGGTGTTTTATTGGAGGCTATTTGGATCGGAGAAGGGAGAGAGGAAGGAGGAGAGGAAGGGGGTCTGCCAGCGTTCGCCGGAGGTAGCGGAGGGAGCGCGGTCGCGCCGGCGGTGGCACGCTGGAGGGCACGATGAGGAATTCGTCGTTCTCCTTTTTTTTCTAATTTGATTTCGATCTAGAGTGAAAAGGGGGGAGATAATATATATATACATATATATATATATTATATATATTTTTCTCTCCCAAAAGTTGACTTTTCGTCCAAACCCCAAATCGAACCCAACGACCGTTGCCCTTAGCTAATTACCCACATTCCGAATGCAATAGGATATATACCGTTAGCCAATTCAACTGTTTCGATCAGTTTTCACTAAAATTAATATATAAATCATTATATTTTTAATTTGAACATACATTTTAATTTACTGGGGCCACCTACTGACTCCAAAAATTCTCGAAAAATAAATCTAGCTATGTTTTGACCACACGGTCGTAACAAAACTAATTTCATCAAATTTGGAGACTGATTGAAAAATGGTCATTTCCAGTCGATTAAATTCAAACTGAAATTACCAAACATGTTTAAATCTGACACGCTCACATATTGATCCCAAAAATTATGAAAATTGGAATCTTGCAATAATTTGACATTCCGGATCCAACAAAAGTGGTCTCGTCGAAAATGGAGGTCGTTTGCAAAATCGCTACTTTTAAGGGCTATATATTGTATAAATTCCATAGCGATTATTCTGAATTTTCAATTGGACATAACTTTTTATCCCCGTTATGAAATCTGGATTTTTCAAATTCTTTGGAAAGATATTTTCAAACAGATTCAAATGTTTCTGGTTTTACTAAAATCCGGTTTATTTTAAATCTTGTACATTCATTTGAAATTTGAAATCGAAATTTCAAATTACCATGTCATTTCCAATTCCTTTTATAATTAAAATAAATATTTATATTCTAACTTCGATTTAAATAAATTTATACGTTCTAATTCTGTTCAAAATAACTTTCTAGTCGTTATTATTTAAAATAAATCATTTTAAATATTCAAAATTCATTAAAATTGCTAAAATAAAAAAATTTAATTTGTTCTGATTTTCCGGTTTGTTACAATCTCGCCAACTTACAATCTTTTCGTCCTCGAAAAGGAATAGAGCTGAAAGTTGTTTAACTAACCAACTCAATTTTCAGTTTGGCTTTCGTTCTTCAACTTTTCAGTTTCTAAGAATTTTTAAATTCTTCAAAAATTTGGCTAACACCCTAAATTTTCAAAAAAAAAATCGCCATAACCTCCTTTGTACAGGGAGACATTTAAAACCACAACTTGCCCCCATAGGACCCTCACCATCCAAAAAGAAAAAGAAAAGGCTAAGCGGCTAGCCAATCAGCTCATAAAATCATCCAAACCCAAGTAAATAGTAAAAAGGTACCTATTTTTCTGGCATACAATTTTATTCCTCTTCTTATCTTCCATGCTATGAGCTGTTCAATGTGTATACAAGTATGGCATGCAATGGCAATCAATTTTAAAGTCAGTTCAAAATTTGATTTAATTTGGCTTAATGGTTCAAAATTTTAATTAATCAAACCAATAATCAACAACACAACCAGCAATCAATTAGCTGATTATCGTTTCAAACACATAACCATTGTGTGTGTATATATATATATATATCCATTTTTGATGCCAAGTCACAACAATAGACCCTATCTATGTTTTGGTTCTCACACCAGTCAATTGGAAATATATAGATATCCCTCTTTCGAAGCTCAAACATAAGTACTGATGATGGAGCTCCATCATCAAAATCATCTTCGAGCGACTAGAGTGTGATTCTATATCTATCCAGTATATTAAAACTTCGAATATATGTTTGCAAGGTGTATATGCAAATTATTTATATACTGGATTGTCCAAAATCAATTTAAATATAGTATTCAAATACATATCATAACGTTTAAATTTTCAAAACAAAATTTGTTTTCATTTTTATTTTAAAAACACACCTCTTCACACTCGTTCTAGGATACTACTGATCCTATCTCTAACGAGTCATTCTCATTGGATATTACTAATCCAATCTTTGATGAACTCTTTCATTTGGTTCTAATATGTTTTGTTCTCGAGCTCAGTAAACCAAAGCTCTGATACCAAAATGAAACAACCCAAACTCGCCTTTACGGGAAAGCCCGGATTGAGTTGAGAACCAGACAAATCATAACACGAACAGAAGAACATTTCATTGCTTATTACAACAATCTACACCAGAGTACAAGAATAAACAGACTATGAACAAATAATATACATTTGATAAATGTTAGAGATCAAAAACATTATCAGCGGAAAATAATACAAAAATACAACTGAAAGAAATACATGGATACAGAGCGTTCCGAATATAGCTCAGCTGTAAACCAGGATCTTGTGAATATAATATCTACAAAATCAAAACTAGTAGCTGCCCGTGTGGAAAATAGGGGCACCTAGAGTTTATGTTAAAAAAATAAAATCTAGGTCACTCATGTGACTGGTATGAGAACTAAAATAGTTATTTAAAACTTTACTTTAAAATAAAGTAAATCAAGGGACCACGCCATATAACACGGAATAGGTTTCCTTCAAAGAATACCAGTGCATAAACAAACAACGTAACGCTTTGTGGAAAAATGAAGATATTATAAGACTTAGGTCCCATCACACTATGCAACGCAAGTCGGAGGATAGAATTTTACCTTATAATAGCCAAATATGCTTGGTACATTAAAACAAATCATTTTGATACTATTTTAGTGTAAAGTGTATGAAAACAACTTCAAATATAAATGTATCAATCATAGACGGCATAGTGCCCCATCCAACTATGTCGCCGTACTAGGCTCTACAAATAAAACTGAATATCACGCATTGGAAATTGGATTTCCGTCATGAGTCTAGGCAAGGAATGTACTCCTAACCGCTTCAAGACACTCTAGAAAATGCCTTGGGACTACACGCTCAGGGCAACCCCTGGAATCTCCAAGGTCGGTCCTCTCTTACGTTTGAGGATTGGACTTTTCTGAACACATGTTTCTCGGTCCTATAGGACCTATCCATTGGCACCGTAGTAATCGATATATCCGAGGTGCCTAACAATCCAACAACCACATAGGTAAAAATAATAAACTCTGGGCTCCATACCATGACACCACCTATAGCTATAAAGAAACGTCATGTCCTCCTTGGATCCCTTATCTCATTTTTAACTCATACCGAGGTGTGGGGATCGTGAATTAACACTATACACAAAGCTATGCTATATTAAAGCCGTGCTTTGATCATCAACCACAAGACTCTGGTTTTCAACAGGAGCCTTTATCATTTGCATCTCAGCATGCCACATAGGCAATTCACGCCATGCGACTGATGTCTATCGATATATAACCTCAGAGCTCGTACGTCTCAGAGAAGGGTGTTAAGCAAGAGAATAAATTCTCCGCACCAAAAATATATATATTTAATAGAGATCAATCAACATAGAATAAAATCCAATGCCAGACACACATCCATTTACTAGTTTGTTCTTGGTCTGAATGAAACCGAAGGCACCTTATTCCTCGTCCCATGTGTCCAATACAGGAGAGAGGTCCTCGCATATCCGGTCGATCTCCAAGTAAGTCTGGACGATCACCACTTATTACCTTGTCATGGGTGTACCGCTCAATCAAGACATCAGTAATCATCCAAACGATGTGAAGACCTCCGGTCTTCAACCACCGTCTTCATCGTTGACTTATTGTCGAACCAGTTATTCAGAATAGGTATAAACCCGCCTTTCCGAATAACTCACATGTATAATAAACAAGTGCTATAAAAACACAACATACGCCTCATTCCAATCCATAATATTCTTTTATTTAAATATTCAAACCCTTTGGGAAAGGTTCCCTTAATTTCATCAAAGATAAATTCTTTAAATATATTCTTTTATCTTCCTTTGTATAATAATTCAAACCAAATTAAGGTTTATCCAAACCAGTCGAGATTAGTGATCCTTACCAAAGTAATCATTTATTTTATTTCCCAATCCCAACCTATTCATCCCATGAAGCAAAACTGGTAATACTTCATGTCTAATACCATGGTGTTATCGGTAAAATTAATTACCATTTCCCGTTCAAATCTAATTAAAGATTTAACTATCACTTGGAGCAAAACCGGTGATACTCCACTCTCAATCATTTCCTAAATTGATTATTTAAATTATCACATTCGCATTTCAATCTAATTAAACATTCATTAAAACTCCACTTGGTTTTAATCTTCCCAATAATCAATCTTAATGATTATTTAACTTTGGAAAATCAAACATGTCTCATCGACAATCTACACCGTACGATTGATTTCTATCGATATATAACCTCTAAGCTCATACGTCTTAGAGAAGGGTGTTAAGAAAGAGAATAAATTCTCTGCCACAAACAAATATATATTTAGCAGAGATCGACTATACAGTTCAACATACAATGTTAGACATGTAACCGGGTTAAAGAACTAATGTCATTTAAAACACAGGTCACGATAAAGCCAAATCACATTCCATTAATTATGGAATCTTCACGGAAAATAGATCAATATATAATCGATATTAATTTCCGTATCCGACTAATAATATAAATGGAATAACGACAAAGCCTTTTAAATTACATATATATTAACAGTCTTCCTCCATAGAAGCTCACTTCGATTATTAGCAAATAGAATTCCATTCACTTCCAATTTAATATATTAAACTGGAGAACTCTACTTTGGAAATTTTCCATTAAATCTTAATAAAAAGATTTATAAATTCCAAATCATATTTCATTGTAAATCGGGTTAAAGAACGAATGTCGTTAAAAACACAGTTTACAATAAACCCAACTCACATCCCATTTTATTCCAATTAAATGTTAATTAACTAGAAACTCTAATAATCTTAATTAAAAGATTTATTATTTTCACACGGGGTTTAAGAACAGTGCTATTGAAAACACCATTCACGACAAACTCAAAAATCCAATTCTTTTATTCTATTCCAATCAAATATTAATTAATTGGAAAACTTCACTAAATCTTAATTAAACGATTTATTCTTTTTTTCCCAACTGGGTTTAAGAACAGTGTTAATGAAGACATCATTCACGACAAATCCAAAATCCAATTTGATATTAAGTACAAGGCTCTGAATAGAAATTATATCGGCTTATATTCAGTATCAAATTCTGAAACCAACAAATATCATATTGGAAATAACGATATAAAATAGGGATAATTGACAAGAATAATCCAAATTTTAACGTTTTCGCCAATATTAATCCCAAGTTGGCGTTATTTAAGAATAATCCCAAGTTTAGGGGTGTATTCCCAAATTAAATTCCATTTACTTGTATCTTCCCATATTGATCCCAAAATAACACATGAAAAGTCATCAAAAGTCATAGAGATCAATTTGGGAAGACACCCCCTAAACTTGGGATTAATATGGGCGGAAACGTTAAAATTCGGATTATTCTTATCAATTAATCCTATAAAATATATCTTTCAAATTTCCATAACAATATTTGTATAATCACGGAATCCAATATCGAAATATTCCGAAGATTATTTCCATTCAAATTCACTCCAATTCAGATATTGAAAATTCTGGTTATATTTAAAACCTATTCTCATTCCAATTTATTTATTTAAAAATAATCGAATTATAATTCTAGTTAATAATTAGTTCATTTCGATAAAAATATATTTTTATATTTTCAAATATGGAAATTTTCATCCTAATTCTTTCAAAATCATTTATTATGATTTTACACAAATTATTAATATTTTTAATAATTTTATTATGGCCCTTTCTGTCGATTTCCATAAACGGTCATCGAACTGCACTTATAGCGACCTTTTTCAAATTTGATTTAGATATAATTCCAAATCCAACCGTTAGATTTGAAATATCTTATATTCATTGGAAAGCTCTTTTCGATACGAACCCAACAGTTCCAATTTAAGAGAATCCGACGGTCAGATCTCCTGGAATGTCCATTTGAAGTCAATGGTTGAAATTCGCGAACTGCCGTGGCGCGGCGCATTCTATTCAGGCCATTAAATATATATATTGTATATATATTGTATATATTTCATCGATTTCCATTTAAAACGTATTTTAAAATTTTGTTTTAAAACGATTCTAACTTCATTTTCAATTTTAAATCAAAATTGAATTTTCCTTATTATTGTAATATATAAATGATAATATTTTCAAAATATCAGATTTCAAAATAATTTCCTTTTCGATATTCATTATAAAAATGAATAAAATCGATATAAATATTGTTCACGTCAAAATGCGTTAATCTAATCAACATGGCTTCATATATTTCAATATTTTCGTGTCCATCCCAAATTGGACATCAAAATCATATTTTGATCCATTGCTGAATATTATTTTAAAATATTCATTACTCGTCATTTTAAAATATTTTTTAATTTAAAATATTCGTTCTTTCTGAATTGGAATCAGACACAGTCAATTACCATATAATTTTATTTATATGGATTTCATACACACATGTACACAACAATAATCAAACATAGTCAACCATCATCCAGAGTGCATTACACAACTGCATGAGCACTAAATATAAATAATTAATGCTTACAATAGTTTGTCAACCCATCGATTGACGTACAACTAAATATTGGAATTAGTGTATGTCCAATATCATCCCAATACCGTTTTCAGATAACAAACACTGATTATTATTTGTGCAGTTGGGCGATGTGTAAAATATATCGTCCCAATCAATATCAGTCAAATGTGTGTACATAAACAAATCGTCCGATTTGTAAATGAATATTTATTTTATTTATATACACGTTAAAAATTATATTTTTAACTAAAAAAATATTTATTTCAACACATTAATATTTTATACAGTTCATTTATACAATAAAAATGATATTTTTATTTAACTAACATTTTTAGAAAATTTCGACAGCATAACGGCGCGATACTAGAACCGGAATAAGGTCTAGCCTTATCCCTAGCCTAATAATGGCTTGGGCGATATACAAACCAAATTCTAATCAATTGTATTCAATTCCCAAACCAAATTCAAACAAATAAACTAATCAACCAAACAACTAAACAAACATGGTCTCAAATAAAGGTGTCGGTTGCTACTAAGCACCGTTTGCTTCCTAGTATATATATTTAACTAGAAAATTAATTAAAGTGAGAAGTTCTCACCTTTGGGATCCACTCCTCCAGTTTTATTTCTGAACTTCTGAACCATTTGGATTTGCCCGAAATTCCAACGCAGTCTTTTCCACGTTGTTCATTGTAAAAATCCTCTTTTTAATATGATGTTTATACATTTAAAAATCGCATTTTTATTTTGCTATATATATAAAAACCATATTTTTATAAACAAACAAAAATCATATTTCTATATAACTAAAAATCGAATTTTTATTTAACTAAAAATTGAATTTTTATATAACTAAAAATCGAATTTTTATATAACTAAAAATATTACGATTCATACGATAAAAATCTCTTTTTTTTTATTTTTTAACTAAAGTTATATGTAGAATAAAAAACACAATTTTATCTCACTACATATATTATAAAGATCATATTTTTATAATGCTATGCATCTATAAAAATGGTATTTATGCCGCTACTTCATATATAAAAATCTAATTTTTATATCGCTACTTCCTATATAGAAATCTAGTTTTCATATCACTACTTCAATTATAAAAATTATATCTTTTTAAATATAAAAATCATATCTTTTTACTTATAAAAATCAAATCTTTTTATTTATAAAATCAAATCTTTTTATCGATGTTCATATCATAAAAATCATATTTTTATATGCAAAAAATCGCATCTTTATATTGTTTTAAAAATCGCATCTTTATGTTGTAAAAAATCATATCTTTTCATTGCTATAATATACATAAAACCCATATTTTTATTTTGCTATATTATAAAAATCATATTTTTATAATGTTACTTCATATATAAAAATTATATTTTTATATCGCTACTCCTATAATAAAAATCATATTTGTATATGCTATTCCTATTATTAAAATCATATTTTTATTATGCTATTTATATATTAAAAATTAAATTTTTAAAACAATAATATATATATATATAAATCAAATTTTTATCATGGTAATATGTACATAAAAATCTAATTTTTACCATGCTAATATGTATATAAAATGAAATCTTTATACCGCTATTGTATATACAAAAATCAAATTTTTATTGTGCCATATCTATAATAAAAATCTCATTTTTATATAATTAAATATCTCATTTTTCTAATCATAAAAATCCTGTTTATACATCGACAAAAATCTTAGCTTTACCGAAATAAAAATCCTAATTTTACGAAGAATAAAATCAGAAAACTTACATTTTTAATCGCTGCGAAGTGGCTTGGTGGGGTTCGACGCTGGCTCGTCTAGAGGTAGAGAGGAGGAGCAGGGGACGTCGGAGTTGGTGGAGGAAAAGTGATGGCGCAGTGGCCAGCATGGTTTTTTTGGGAGCTGTTTGGATCAGAGAAGGGAGAGAGGAAGGAGGAGAGGAGGGGGTCTGCCAGCGTTCGCCGAAGGTGGAGGGAGCGCAGTCGCGCCGGCGGTGGCGTGCTGGGTGCGCAACGAGGAATCCGTCGTTCTCCTTTTTTTTTCTAATTTGATTTCGATCTGGAATGAAAAGGGGGGAGGGAGATAATAAAATATATGTTTATTTATTATATATTTTTCTCTTTAAAAAGTTGACTTTTCATCTGAACCCAAATCGAACCGAACGACTATGGCCCCTGGCTAAATACCCCCATTCTGAACGCAATGGGATATGTCCCATTAGCCAATTTGAATGGTTCGATCAGTTTTCATTAAAATTAAAATATAAATAATTATATTTTTAATTTGAACATACATTTTAATTTACTAGGGCCACCTACTGACTTCAAAAATTCCCAAAAAATAAATCTAACTATGGTTTGACTATACGATCCTAACAAAACTAATTTTGTTGAATTTGGGGACTGTCTGAAAAATGAACATTTTCCAGTCGATTAAATTCAAACTGAAATTACCAAACACATTTAAATCTTCCACGGTCACATATTGATTCCAAAAATCATGAAAATTGGAATCTAGCAATAATTTGACATTCCGGATCCAACAAAAGCGGTCTCGTCGAAAATGGAGGTCGTTTGCAAAATCGCTATTTTTAAGGGCTATATATTATATAAATTCCATAGCGACCATTCTGAATTTTCAAATGGACATAACTTTTTATTCCCATTATGACACCGGATTTTTCACGTTCGTTGGAAAGATATTTTCAAACAGATTCAAATATTTCTGGTTTTACTAAAATCCGGTTTATTTTGAATCCTGTACATTCATTTAAAATTTGAAATCGAAATTTCAAACTACCGCGCCATTTCCAATTCCTTTTATAATTAATAAATATTTATATTCTAACTTCGATTTAAGTAAATTTATGCGTTCCAATACTAGTCGAATAAATTTCTAGTCGTTATTATTTAAAATAAATCATTTTAAATATTCAAAATTCATTAAAATTACTAAAATAAAAATTTTAAATTGGTTCTGATTTTCTGAATTGTTACATTTATGGAGATCTATGGTCTTCATATACTCTATCTCGATCATCGTCTGATCTCTCCCATTATTACGTATTTGCTGGTCGGAATGGTTTTCAAATATCAATTCGATCTTGGTCATAGGTCAGATTTTGATAGTCGATTATTTAACTATCAAAATAAACAATCATTCAACCATAAAAATAAACGAGTTCACTGGTTCAGTACTTAGCATCTCACAGCCTTTTAAATTTTTTCCATCGTTAATCGAACGCTTTAAAACTTATTTGAAACAAAGCTATTTATTTCTTATTCCAAAAGTACTATTATACTCAAAATCATCTTATTCAACTTAAAACATTTCAAACTTTATTTTATAATACCACTCATCAAAATTCACATTTTTATTTCTCTCGACTGCTCTCATTTCTAAACTATTATCATTCCTAGATAATCATGAAGTCGTTCAAGTTGGGGTATTTTATTTACCTCTCAAACCTTGAATTAACAACACTCTTATCCTCGAAAAGATAGAGTTTATCAACAAAAATCCCATTTCACTAATTACCCCCACATAATTCATTTACTACCCGTTCCAAAACATGGTTTCAATATCAGTCCTCTCTTGGAAATCTTATTTCAAACTTTACTTTTTTTACTTAATTTAAGTATTAAGTAACCCTTATTTAATCGTCCCTATTAACTTTTCAATCTTTGAAACATTATATACACATATTAATTCTATTATAAATAGAATTCCTTATTAAACTTCAGATAAGTTTATTTCAAATCCATTTGGTTATATCTCGATTAAACCTCATTTCCTATTAAATAACGCGAATGTAGATCGCATCCTAATAACTTAACTCTCCATATCATTTTAATTCAAACTTAGGTTTTTCATTTCGATTTCCATTACATACTCTCATTGATTGTGAAAACCCGCAACTTCCCCGTAAAGGAAAGCGTCGGATAGTTCGAGAACAAACCACAACAGAACGCATACAAAAGAACATTTCACTGTATATTACAACAATGCATCAGATTACAAGAATATACAGAGTATAAACAAATAAATATTACACAGAAATATCAGAGATTTAAATTACATTTAAATACATAGCAGCGGAAAATAATACAATACACAACTAGAAGGAGATATACGGATACAAATCTTTCCGGATATCATTCCAGCTGTAAACCAGGATTCTGTGAATATAAATCTGCAAAACCAAAACTACTAGCTGCCCGTGTCAAAATAGGGGCACCCAGAGTTTAGGTCAAAACAATAAACTCCAGGTCAGTCATGTGACTGGTGTGAGAACTAAAACAGTTATTAATCTTTATTTTAAAGTTAGGTAAATCAAGGGACCACGCCGTATAACACGGAACGGGTTTCCTCCCAAGAATACCAGTGCATAAAACAAACAGCGCAATGCTAAATAAAGAAAAATGAAGCTGTTATAAGACCCAGGTCCTATCACACAATGCAACGCAAGCCGGGGGATAGGGTTTTCCCTTATAACAGCCAAAGAATGCTTGATACGTTTAAAACAAATCATTTGATACTATTATAAGTGCATAGTGTATAAAACAACTTCAAATCATAAGTATCAATCATAGGCGGCATGGGTACCATATATCATGTCGCCATATATAGGTTTACAAATAAAACCGCAAATGTCACGTATTTGGAAATTGGATTTCCATCTATGAACCGAGGCAAAAGATAGTCCTCAACCGATTCGAGACGCTCTAGCCCGCCCCTCAGGATCAGAGCTCGAGTGACCCTTGGATTGTCAGGGCCGGTCCACCGATGTGGATTAAACTTAAACCCTGAACATGCGTTTCCCCGCCCTATGGGGCGTAGGTGAGCCAACTAAATGACTCCATCGGTTCGAGAACGACCGATCAATCCGAGGCGCCTCGCAACAGCAACAACCACATAAGTCAAACTCGTCAGGGCGTGTAAAACCACTGACTCCACTTCTAACTAGAAAGAAACGCATGCCCTCCCTGAGGTCCTCTCCCGTTTTTGGTTCATACCGGGTGTGAAACACGCGAAGTAAACGTTACACAAAGCTACGCCACAAAGGCCGTGCTTCGATCATCAACCACAAGACTTTGCTTTTCAACAGAAGCCTCGATCAATTGCCACTTAGGTATGCCACACAGGCAATTCACTCCATGCGTTTGATATCCATCAATATATAACCCCTGAGCTCGTACGTCTCAGAGAAGGGCGTTAAGCAAGAGAATAAATTCTCCGCCGCCAAACAGATATATATTTAATAGAGATCAATCACACGGACTAAAATCCAATGTCAGACACACAGTCCATTTACAAGTCCGTTCTGGGTCTGAACGAAATTGGAGGCACCTAGTACCCCGCATATCCATCGATCTCCAAGTACGTCTGCACGATCACTAACTGTTTCCATCTTCTTGGGTGTACAGCCCAATCAAGATCATCAGTAATCACCCAAACGACGTGAAGACCTCCGGTCTTCGACCATCGTCTTCATCTTCGACTTATCGTCGTATCAGTTATTCAGAATGGGATAAACCCGGTCTTTCCGAATAACTCGCGTATACTTTAAATAAGTGTTACACAAACACAACATACGCCTCATTCCAATTCATCAGTCACTAACCGTAAATTAATCAAAAGGATAATTCCCCGAATATTAACCCCGAAGGCCGAAACCAACATCAGATCAATATCCAGAAAACCATTCTGTTTGGCTAACCGACAGTTAGTTTCTAATTTTCACATTCATAGGGAAAGGTTCCCATTAATTTTATCCAAGATAAATTCCTTGAATTTATTCTTTATTCTATTTTTGAATCTCAATTCAAACTAGTCGGGATTAGCGAACCTTACCGAAGTAATTATTTATTTTAATTTCCCCATCCCAACTTATTCATCCCATGAAGTAAAACCGGTAATACTTCATATCTAACACCACAGTGTTATCGGTAAATTCAATTACCATTTCACGTTCAAATCTAATTAAAGATTTAACTATCGCCTGGAGCATAACTGGTGATACTCCATTTTCGATCATTTCAATCTAATTAAAGATTCATTAAAACTCCACTTAGTTTTAATCTTCGACTGGGTTAAAGAATCAGTGTCATTTAAAACACGGTTCACGATAAACCCAAAATCACATTCCATTAATTATCGGGTTAAAGAACAAGTGTTATTTAAAACACTGTTCACGATAAACCCAAAAATCATTCCATTAATTATCAGGTTAAAGAACAAGTGTTATTTAAAACACTGTTCACGATAAACCCAAAAATCATTCCATTAATTATCAGGTTAAAGAACAAGTGTTATTTAAAACACTGTTCACGATAAACCCAAAAATCATTCCATTAATTATCAGGTTAAAGAACAAGTGTTATTTAAAACACTGTTCACGATAAACCCAAAAATCAATACCGATTTAATTCCAACTAAATATCATTTAATTGGTACACTTCATTAAATCTAAATAAAAAAATTTAATCTTTTCCCAACTGGGTTCAAGAACAGTGTTAGTGAAGTCACCACTCATGACAAACCCAAATCACATTTGATACTAAACACAAGGCTCTGAATAGAAAATATACCGGCTTATATTCAATATCAAATTCTACGACTAACAAATATCGTATTGGAAATAACGATATAAATATATATCTTTCAAATTTCCATAACAACACCTGTATAATCACGAATTCCAACATCAAAATATTCCGAAGACAATTTCGATTCAAATCCACTCTAATGCGATCATTGGATATTCTGGTTATTTTTAAAACCCTTTTTAAATTCCATTTATTTATTTAAAAATAAATAGAATTGTAATTCTAGTTCAAAACCAGTTCATTTCGATAAAAATCTATTTTTATCTTTTCAATTATGGAGTTTTTCATCCCAATTTTTCCCAAATCATTTCTTATGATTTTACACAAATTATTACTATTTTTAATAATTTTATCAAGGCCCGTACAGTCGATTTCCTTCAACGGCCATCGAACTGCACTCACAACGACCTTTTTCAAATTTGATTTGGACATAATTCCAAATCAAACTGTTAGATTTCCAATTTCTAATATTCGTTAGAAAGCTCTTTTCGATTCGAACCCAACGGTTCCGGTTTTAGGAGAATCCGACGGTCGGATCTCCCGTAATGTCCGTTTGAAATAAATGGTCGTAATTCACGAACTGCTGTGGCGCGGCGCGTTCTATTCAAGCCTATATATATTTTATATATAATATATATATAATATATTTCTTCGATTTCTATTTAAGACGAATTATTTAAATAGTTTTAAATTCGTTTCAAAAGCAATTTCAACTTCCTTTTCAATTCAAATCAAAATTGAATTCTTCTTTATAAATTCGTTTTAAAATTCATTTCTATTCAATTCCAATTTCAATTCAGTTTGAATTCATTTCAATTCGTTTTCAATTCAATTTGAATTCGTTTTCAATTCAATTCATTTCGAAATCGTTTTCAATTCAATTCATTTCGAAATCGTTTTCAATTCAATTCATTTCGAAATCGTTTTCAATTCAATTCATTTCGAAATCGTTTTCAATTCAATTCATTTCGAAATCGTTTTCAATTCAATTCATTTCGAAATCGTTTTCAATTCAATTCATTTCAAAATAAACAAAATCGATATAAATATCGTTCACGTCAAGATGGCGTCAATCTAATCAACACGGCTTCATAAATTTCTATTTTCAGATATTCTATTTCAAATATTTCTTTTTCAAAATAGTTGTTATTATCAAAATATTTCGTTCAACACATGACCAATCTCAAGGGATGAGTACTGTCAACACATGAACCTTTATTTTATAATATTCTTTATTTTCTAAATTGGAATGAGGCCCAATCAATTACCATATAAAATTAATTATATGGATTTCCATACAACACATGTATATAATAGCATTGAAAAATAATCAACCATCAACCAAAGTGCACTACACTGTATAAGCATCAAATATAGATATTCAACGCTTATAACAGCCTGTCAATCAATCGATCGACATATTTAATCAATCAGGATGAGTGAACTTCAAATTTCATCCCAACACCCGTGTGGGGTTTCAAACAATCAAACACATATTTTATTTGTGCAGTTGAGCGATGTGTAAAATTTATCGACCCAATCAATGTCCTTCAAATAGGTGTACATAAACAAACCGTCAGGTTTGTAAATGAATATTTATTTATTCACATTCACGTTAAAAATTATTTTTTTAACGATAAAACATTTTATTCCAACATATGAATATTCTATTCGGTTCATTTATTCAATAAAATGATATTTTTATTTTTCTAACATATTTTAGAAAATTTCGGTGGCATAACGGCACGATACTAGAAACGGGACGAGGCCTAGCCTTATCCCCGGTCTAGTGAAGGCCCACGCCATTCACACATCAATCAAAATCACCAAACAACCAAATTCAGATCAAATCATCTAACTAATTTATGCAACCAAACAAACAAGTCCATGGTCTGTGGACGATTGTGTCGGGTGCTACTAAGCACCGTCTGCATCCTAGTATATATATATAACTAGAAAAAGAAATTGAAAGGTGAGAAATTCTCACAGATAGCTATCCTAGCTCCACGGCACTTCATTGATAGAAATCTTCATCGCTATCGCATCTTCGTCATCTTCGTTGCCCGTAGCCACTACATATATAAAAATCACACAATTTTTATATTTTGATGTCTTTAAAATAAAAATCACATTTTTATTTATTCACTTTCAATTTAAAAATCATATTTTTATAATCGCTTCCTACATTTAAAAATCGAATTTTTATTCCGTTATTCAATATATAAAAATCGAATTTTTACTACTATGTTATATAGATAAAAATTATATTTTTATCACGCTATTTTCCATATAAAAATTTCGCCTTTTCTAAAATAAAGATTTCACCTTTCCTAAAATAAAGATTTCACCTTTCCTAAAATAAAGATTTCACCTTTTAAAAAAAATCTCATTTTTATTTTTCTACACATATAAAGATGATATTTTTAGTATTCCTATCATGTAAAAATTATATTTTTAATTCTCTACCTAACCAAAAATCATATTTTTACATCTTCTACTTAATAAAGATTATATTTTTAATACTTTAAAAAAATATAAAAATCATATTTTTAATTTGCTACCTATATGATAAAAATCCCGTTTTTATTCGCTACTTCATACAAGGAAAATTTTATTCCTATACACCTAAAAATCATATTCTTAAACACTTAAAAATCACAACTTTTATCGCTATAAAGACATGAACTTTACCTTAGCATAAAGATCGTAACTTTCCATAAGTAAAAATCGCAACTTTAATAACCTGTACATCCCTATTTCAATTACATGAATAATTAAAATTAAAAATTAAAATTAAAACTCACTTTTCTTTGACGGAGGAGGGGTTCAGTCCGAACCGGGGCTGTTGGTGGCGGGTAGGGCGGCGCAGGGGGTGCTGGAAGGTCGTAGGGTGGTGCGGTGGTCGGAGTGTTGGCTGTGGTGGCGTCGGTCTTCGATTAGGGGTTCCATTGAGTGCTAGGGCGCGGTTTTCTTCGATGGACGTGGAGAGAGGGGACGGGGAGGCGGAGGTGGTGGTGCTGAAGGTGGAGCAGGCGATGTCGGGGCCCACAAGAGCTGGCGGCGTCGGGTTTTTAGGGATTCGAGGGGTTTGAGGTTTGCTCACGTCGGAGGGAAAGGAGGAGATGGGGAAGAGGTCACCGCGGCGCGTTGAGGAGGGGGAAAGCCTCCGGTCGTGGCGCGTTCTGCCGGAGGGCGATGGTGGATCACCGACGTCGTCGGTTTTTTTTCTTTCCGTTTTGATTCTGAATCGGGAATGGGGGGGCCAGAAGATAAAGGAAAGGAGAGGAGAATTTTTTTTTTTAATTATTAAAAAGTTGACTTTCACATACGACCTCTAAACGAGGTCCACCACCTGCCGCCCATAGCGTTTTACCCCCATTCCGAACACAATGGGATATGTATCGCTAGCAGATTTGATCGTTTCGATCAGTTTCCTTTAAATCTACATTTAAATCGCTATATTGAATTTTAAATGTACATTTCAAATTACCGGGGTCACATACTAACTCTAAAAATTCTCGAAAAATATTTTCTAGCCTCCTATTGACGATACGGTCCTAACAAAACAAGTTTCGTCGAATTCTGAGACCGTTAGAAAAATGGCCAATTTCCAGTCGATTAAAATCAACTGAAACTGGTCAAACGCGTTTTCCTTTGCCATGCTCACATACTGATTCGAAAAATTATGAAATTTGGAATCTAGCAATAATTTTACATCATGGACCCAACAAAACTGGTTTCGTCGAAATCCGAGGTCGTTTGCAAAATGTCCATTTTTAAGGGCCTGAATTCCATAGCGACTATTCAGAATTTTCAACTGGACATATCTTTTGATTCCCGCTATGAAATTTCGATTTGTCGGATTCGTTGGAAAGATATCATCAATTAGATCCTAATGTTTTTGGTTTCACTAAAATCCGGATTATTTTGCACCCGGTACATTCAATTGAAGTTTGAAATCGAATTATCGAACTACCGCGCCATTTTCAATTCTATTTATAATTATATATATAAATATTTATATTCTAACGACGACGTATATAAATATATGTGTCGAATTCAATTCTAAACATTTTTCTCGTCGATATTATTTTAAAATAATCTATTTTAAATAATCAAAATTCGCTAAAATAGCCAAAATAAAAATTTTAAACTGGCCCAGATTTTCGGGTTGTTACAATCTCCCCCACTTAAAACTTTTCGTCCGCGAAAAGGAACAAAGTCGAAAGTGGTTTGATTAATCAACTCTACGTTCGACCTGGCTTCCATTCTCCAACTTTTCAGTTTCTGAGAATTTTCAAAATTTCAAAAATTTGGCTAACACCCTAAATTTTCGAAAAAGTTCGCCATAACCTCCCCTGCACCGGGAGCATCGGGGAATTTCAAATAGCTTCCCCGGTCCTTCAGATCTCAAAAAGAAAAAGAAAAAGCCAAGCGGCTAGCCAATAGGCTCATAAAATCATCATCACCCAAACAAAACAGTAAATTATGTAGATGTACCTATTTGTCGGGTAAACAAATTTTATTCTCTGCTCTAGCCTCATTGCTATGACCTGTTCAATGTAAGTATATATACATGCAAGCAAATGCGACCGATTTTCAATACAGTTCAATATTTGGTTCAATTAGGCTTAATGGTTAAAAATTAGCAAACAACTAAACAAACAACACAAACATCAATCAATTAGTGAATTAGAGTTTCAAATTTATAATTTGATACATATACAAAAATCATGTTTCTGATGCCAATTCACAACAAGGTGTCCTAGCTATATATATAGGTTTTGGTTCTCACACCAGTCTAATGGAAATATATAGGTATCACACCTTCGTCACTCGAAAATAAATGCTGATGATGTTTCGAACCACCATCAGAACATCTCCGAGCTACTAGAGTGCGGTCCTATATCTATCCAGTATATTAAAACTTCGAATATACGTTCATGACGCGTATATGCAAAATCTTTATATATTGGAATGTCCATAATCAAAATAAATAAATAATCAAATACGTTTAAAACGATTTAAATTTTCAAAACAAGATTGTTTTCATTTGAAAAATACACTCTTCACACTCGTCCTAGGATACTACTGATCCCATCTCTAACGAGTTATTCTAGTTGGATATTACTAATCCAATATCTGATGAATTCTTTCGTATGGTTCTAATGTGCCTTGTTCTCTGCTTTGTAAACCAAAGCTCTGATACCAACTGTGAAAACCCGCAACTTCCCCGTAAAGGAAAGCGTCGGATAGTTCGAGAACAAACCACAACAGAACGCATACAAAAGAACATTTCACTGTATATTACAACAATGCATCAGATTACAAGAATATACAGAGTATAAACAAATAAATATTACACAGAAATATCAGAGATTTAAATTACATTTAAATACATAGCAGCGGAAAATAATACAATACACAACTAGAAGGAGATATACGGATACAAAGCTTTCCGGATATCATTCCAGCTGTAAACCAGGATCCTGTGAATATAAATCTGCAAAACCAAAACTACTAGCTGCCCGTGTCAAAATAGGGGCACCCAGAGTTTAGGTCAAAACAATAAACTCTAGGTCAGTCATGTGACTGGTGTGAGAACTAAAACAGTTATTAATCTTTATTTTAAAGTTAGGTAAATCAAGGGACCACGCCGTATAACACGGAACGGGTTTCCTCCCAAGAATACCAGTGCATAAAACAAACAGCGCAATGCTAAAAAAAGAAAAATGAAGTTGTTATAAGACCCAGGTCCTATCACACAATGCAACGCAAGCCGGGGGATAGGGTTTTCCCTTATAACAGCCAAAGAATGCTTGATACATTTAAAACAAATCATTTGATACTATTATAAGTGCATAGTGTATAAAACAACTTCAAATCATAAGTATCAATCATAGGCGGCATGGGTACCATACATCATGTCGCCATATATAGGTTTACAAATAAAACCGCAAATGTCACGTATTTGGAAATTGGATTTCCATCTATGAACCGAGGCAAAAGATAGTCCTCAACCGATTCGAGACGCTCTAGCCCGCCTCTCAGGATCAGAGCTCGAGTGACCCTTGGATTGTCAGGGCCGGTCCACCGATGTGGATTAAACTTAAACCCTGAACATGCGTTTCCCCGCCCTATGGGGCGTAGGTGAGCCAACTAAATGACTCCATCGGTTCGAGAACGACCGATCAATCCGAGGCGCCTCGCAACAGCAACAACCACATAAGTCAAACTCGTCAGGGCGTGTAAAACCACTGACTCCACTTCTAACTAGAAAGAAACGCATGCCCTCCCTGAGGTCCTCTCCCGTTTTTGGTTCATACCGGGTGTGAAACACGCGAAGTAAACGTTACACAAAGCTACGCCACAAAGGCCGTGCTTCGATCATCAACCACAAGACTTTGCTTTTCAACAGAAGCCTCGATCAATTGCCACTTAGGTATGCCACACAGGCAATTCACTCCATGCGTTTGATATCCATCAATATATAACCCCTGAGCTCGTACGTCTCAGAGAAGGGCATTAAGCAAGAGAATAAATTCTCCGCCGCCAAACAGATATATATTTAATAGAGATCAATCACACGGACTAAAATCCAATGTCAGACACACAGTCCATTTACAAGTACGTTCTGGGTCTGAACGAAATTGGAAGCACCTAGTACCCCGCATAACCATCGATCTCCAAGTACGTCTGGACGATCACTAACTGTTTCCATCTTCTTGGGTGTACAGCCCAATCAAGATCATCGGTAATCACCCAAACGACGTGAAGACCTCCGGTCTTCGACCATCGTCTTCATCTTCGACTTATCGTCGTATCAGTTATTCAAAATGGGATAAACCCGGTCTTTCCGAATAACTCGCGTATACTTTAAATAAGTGTTACGCAAACACAACATACGCCTCATTCCAATTCATCAGTCACTAACCGTAAATTAATCAAAAGAATAATTCCCCGAATATTAACCCCGAAGGCCGAAACCAACATCAGATCAATATCCAGAAAACCATTCTGTTTGGCTAACCGACAGTTAGTTTCTAATTTTCACATTCATAGGGAAAGGTTCCCATTAATTTTATCCAAGATAAATTCCTTGAATTTATTCTTTATTCTATTTTTGAATCTCAATTCAAACTAGTCGGGATTAGCGAACCTTACCGAAGTAATTATTTATTTTAATTTCCCCATCCCAACTTATTCATCCCATGAAGTAAAACTGGTAATACTTCATATCTAACACCACAGTGTTATCGGTAAATTCAATTACCATTTCACGTTCAAATCTAATTAAAGATTTAACTATCGCCTGGAGCAGAACTGGTGATACTCCATTTTCGATCATTTCAATCTAATTAAAGATTTATTAAAACTCCACTTAGTTTTAATCTTCGACTGGGTTAAAGAATCAGTGTCATTTAAAACACGGTTCACGATAAACCCAAAATCACATTCCATTAATTATCGGGTTAAAGAACAAGTGTTATTTAAAACACTGTTCACGATAAACCCAAAAATCATTCCATTAATTATCAGGTTAAAGAACAAGTGTTATTTAAAACACTGTTCACGATAAACCCAAAAATCATTCCATTAATTATCAGGTTAAAGAACAAGTGTTATTTAAAACACTGTTCACGATAAACCCAAAAATCATTCCATTAATTATCAGGTTAAAGAACAAGTGTTATTTAAAACACTGTTCACGATAAACCCAAAAATCAATACAGATTTAATTCCAACTAAATATCATTTAATTGGTACACTTCATTAAATCTAAATAAAAAGATTTAATCTTTTCCCAACTGGGTTCAAGAACAGTGTTAGTGAAGACACCATTCACGACAAACCCAAATCACATTAGATACTAAACACAAGGCTCTGAATAGAAAATATACCGGCTTATATTCAATATCAAATTCTACGACTAACAAATATCGTATTGGAAATAACGATATAAATATATATCTTTCAAATTTCCATAACAACACCTGTATAATCACGAATTCCAACATCGAAATATTCCGAAGACAATTTCGATTCAAATCCACTCCAATGCGATCATTGGATATTCTGGTTATTTTTAAAACCCTTTTTAAATTCCATTTATTTATTTAAAAATAAATAGAATTATAATTCTAGTTCAAAACCAGTTCATTTCGATAAAAATCTATTTTTATCTTTTCAATTATGGAGTTATTCATCCCAATTTTTCCCAAATCATTTCTTATGATTTCACACAAATTATTACTATTTTTAATAATTTTATCAAGGTCCGTACAGTCGATTTCCATCAACGGCCATCGAACTGCATTCACAGCGACCTTTTTTAAATTTGATTTGGACATAATTCCAAATCCAACCGTTAGATTTCCAATTTCTAATATTTGTTAGAAAGCTCTTTTCGATACAAACCCAACGGTTCCGGTTTTAGGAGAATCCGACGGTCGGATCTCCCGTAATGTCCGTTTGAAATAAATGGTCGTAATTCACGAACTACCGCGGCGCGACGCGTTCTATTCAAGCCATTATATTATATATATATATAATATATATATATAATATATTTCGTCGATTTCTATTTAAAACGAATTATTTAAATAGTTTTAAATTCGTTTCAAAAGCAATTTCAACTTCCTTTTCAATTCAAATCAAAATTGAATTCTTCTTTATAAATTCGTTTTAAAATTCATTTCTATTCAATTCAAATTTCAATTCAATTTGAATTCATTTCAATTCGTTTTCAATTCAATTTGAATTCGTTTTCAATTCAATTCATTTCGAAATCGTTTCCAATTCTATTCATTTCGAAATCGTTTTCAATTCAATTCATTTCGAAATCGTTTTCAATTCAATTCATTTCGAAATCGTTTTCAATTCAATTCATTTCAAAATAAACAAAATCGATATAAATATCGTTCACGTCAAGATGGCGTCAATCTAATCAACACGGCTTCATAAATTTCTATTTTCAAATATTCTATTTCAAATATTTCTTTTTCAAAATAGTTGTTATTATCAAAATATTTCGTTCAACACATGACCAATCTCAAGGGATGAGTACTGTCAACACATGAACCTTTATTTTATAATATTCTTTATTTTCTAAATTGGAATGAGGCCCAATCAATTACCATATAAAATTAATTATATGGATTTCCATACAACACATGTATATAATAGCATTGAAAAATAATCAACCATCAACCAAAGTGCACTACACTGTATAAGCATCAAATATAGATATTCAACGCTTATAACAGCCTGTCAATCAATCGATCGACATATTTAATCAATCAGGAAGAGTGAACTTCAAATTTCATCCCAACACCCGTGTGGGGTTTCAAACAATCAAACACATATTTTATTTGTGCAGTTGAGCGATGTGTAAAATTTATCGACCCAATCAATGTCCTTCAAATAGATGTACATAAACAAACCGTCAGGTTTGTAAATGAATATTTATTTATTCACATTCACGTTAAAAATTATTTTTTTAACGATAAAACATTTTATTCCAACATATGAATATTCTATTCGGTTCATTTATTCAATAAAATGATATTTTTATTTTTCTAACATATTTTAGAAAATTTCGGTGGCATAACGGCACGATACTAGAAACGGGACGAGGCCTAGCCTTATCCCCGGTCTAGTGAAGGCCCACGCCATTCACACATCAATCAAAATCACCAAACAACCAAATTCAGATCAAATCATCTAACTAATTTATGCAACCAAACAAACAAGTCCATGGTCTGTGGACGATTGTGTCGGGTGCTACTAAGCACCGTCTGCATCCTAGTATATATATATAACTAGAAAAAGAAATTGAAAGGTGAGAAATTCTCACAGATAGCTATCCTAGCTCCACGGCACTTCATTGATAGAAATCTTCATCGCTATCGCATCTTCGTCATCTTCGTTGCCCGTAGCCACTACATATATAAAAATCACACAATTTTTATATTTTGATGTCTTTAAAATAAAAATCACATTTTTATTTATTCACTTTCAATTTAAAAATCATATTTTTATAATCGCTTCCTACATTTAAAAATCGAATTTTTATTCCGTTATTCAATATATAAAAATCGAATTTTTACTACTATGTTATATAGATAAAAAATATATTTTTATCACGCTATTTTCCATATAAAAATTTCGCCTTTTCTAAAATAAAGATTTCACCTTTCCTAAAATAAAGATTTCACCTTTCCTAAAATAAAGATTTCACCTTTTTAAAAAAATCTCATTTTTATTTTTCTACACATATAAAGATGATATTTTTAGTATTCCTATCATGTAAAAATTATATTTTTAATTCTCTACCTAACCAAAAATCATATTTTTACATCTTCTACTTAATAAAGATTATATTTTTAATACTTTAAAAAAATATAAAAATCATATTTTTAATTTGCTACCTATATGATAAAAATCCCGTTTTTATTCGCTACTTCATACAAGGAAAATTTTATTCCTATACACCTAAAAATCATATTCTTAAACACTTAAAAATCACAACTTTTATCGCTATAAAGACATGAACTTTACCTTAGCATAAAGATCGTAACTTTCCATAAGTAAAAATCGCAACTTTAATAACCTGTACATCCCTATTTCAATTACATGAATAATTAAAATTAAAAATTAAAATTAAAACTCACTTTTCTTTGACGGAGGAGGGGTTCAGTCCGAACCGGGGCTGTTGGTGGCGGGTAGGGCGGCGCAGGGGGTGCTGGAAGGTCGTAGGGTGGTGCGGTGGTCGGAGTGTTGGCTGTGGTGGCGTCGGTCTTCGATTAGGGGTTCCATTGAGTGCTAGGGCGCGGTTTTCTTCGATGGACGTGGAGAGAGGGGACGGGGAGGCGGAGGTGGTGGTGCAGAAGGTGGAGCAGGCGATGTCGGGGCCCACAAGAGCTGGCGGCGTCGGGTTTTTAGGGATTCGAGGGGTTTGAGGTTTGCTCACGTCGGAGGGAAAGGAGGAGATGGGGAAGAGGTCACCGCGGCGCGTTGAGGAGGGGGAAAGCCTCCGGTCGTGGCGCGTTCTGCCGGAGGGTGATGGTGGATCACCGACGTCGTCGGTTTTTTTTTTTTCCGTTTTGATTCTGAATCGGGAATGGGGGGGCCAGAAGATAAAGGAAAGGAGAGGAGAATATTTTTTTTTTAATTATTAAAAAGTTGACTTTCACATACGACCTCTAAACGAGGTCCACCACCTGCCGCCCATAGCGTTTTACCCCCATTCCGAACACAATGGGATATGTATCGCTAGCAGATTTGATCGTTTCGATCAGTTTCCTTTAAATCTACATTTAAATCGCTATATTGAATTTTAAATGTACATTTCAAATTACCGGGGTCACATACTAACTCTAAAAATTCTCGAAAAATATTTTCTAGCCTCCTATTGACGATACGGTCCTAACAAAACTAGTTTCGTCGAATTCTGAGACCGTTAGAAAAATGGCCAATTTCCAGTCGATTAAAATCAACTGAAACTGGTCAAACGCGTTTTCCTTTGCCACGCTCACATACTGATTCGAAAAATTATGAAATTTGGAATCTAGCAATAATTTTACATCATGGACCCAACAAAACTGGTTTCGTCGAAATCCGAGGTCGTTTGCAAAATGTCCATTTTTAAGGGCCTGAATTCCATAGCGACTATTCAGAATTTTCAACTGGACATATCTTTTGATTCCCGCTATGAAATTTCGATTTGTCGGATTCGTTGGAAAGATATCATCAATTAGATCCTAATGTTTTTGGTTTCACTAAAATCCGGATTATTTTGCACCCGGTACATTCAATTGAAGTTTGAAATCGAATTATCGAACTACCGCGCCATTTTCAATTCTATTTATAATTATATATATAAATATTTATATTCTAACGACGACGTATATAAATATATGTGTCGAATTCAATTCTAAACATTTTTCTCGTCGATATTATTTTAAAATAATCTATTTTAAATAATCAAAATTCGCTAAAATAGCCAAAATAAAAATTTTATACTGGCCCAGATTTTCGGGTTGTTACAATCTCCCCCACTTAAAACTTTTCGTCCGCGAAAAGGAACAAAGTCGAAAGTGGTTTGATTAATCAACTCTACGTTCGACCTGGCTTCCATTCTCCAACTTTTCAGTTTCTGAGAATTTTCAAAATTTCAAAAATTTGGCTAACACCCTAAATTTTCGAAAAAGTTCGCCATAACCTCCCCTGCACCGGGAGCATCGGGGAATTTCAAATAGCTTCCCCGGTCCTTCAGATCTCAAAAAGAAAAAGAAAAAGCCAAGCGGCTAGCCAATAGGCTCATAAAATCATCATCACCCAAACAAAACAGTAAATTATGTAGATGTACCTATTTGTCGGGTAAACAAATTTTATTCTCTGCTCTAGCCTCCTTGCTATGACCTGTTCAATGTAAGTATATATACATGCAAGCAAATGCGACCGATTTTCAATAAAGTTCAATATTTGGTTCAATTAGGCTTAATGGTTAAAAATTAGCAAACAACTAAACAAACAACACAAACATCAATCAATTAGTGAATTAGAGTTTCAAATTTATAATTTGATACATATACAAAAATCATGTTTCTGATGCCAATTCACAACAAGGTGTCCTAGCTATATATATAGGTTTTGGTTCTCACACCAGTCTAATGGAAATATATAGGTATCACACCTTCGTCACTCGAAAATAAATGCTGATGATGTTTCGAACCACCATCAGAACATCTCCGGGCTACTAGAGTGCGGTCCTATATCTATCCAGTATATTAAAACTTCGAATATACGTTCATGACGCGTATATGCAAAATCTTTATATATTGGAATGTCCATAATCAAAATAAATAAATAATCAAATACGTTTAAAACGATTTAAATTTTCAAAACAAGATTGTTTTCATTTGAAAAATACACTCTTCACACTCGTCCTAGGATACTACTGATCCCATCTCTAACGAGTTATTCTAGTTGGATATTACTAATCCAATATCTGATGAATTCTTTCGTATGGTTCTAATGTGCCTTGTTCTCTGCTTTGTAAACCAAAGCTCTGATACCAACTGTGAAAACCCGCAACTTCCCCGTAAAGGAAAGCGTCGGATAGTTCGAGAACAAACCACAACAGAACGCATACAAAAGAACATTTCACTGTATATTACAACAATGCATCAGATTACAAGAATATACAGAGTATAAACAAATAAATATTGCACAGAAATATCAGAGATTTAAATTACATTTAAATACATAGCAGCGGAAAATAATACAATACACAACTAGAAGGAGATATACGGATACAAAGCTTTCCGGATATCATTCCAGCTGTAAACCAGGATCCTGTGAATATAAATCTGCAAAACCAAAACTACTAGCTGCCCGTGTCAAAATAGGGGCACCCAGAGTCTAGGTCAAAACAATAAACTCTAGGTCAGTCATGTGACTGGTGTGAGAACTAAAACAGTTATTAATCTTTATTTTAAAGTTAGGTAAATCAAGGGACCACGCCGTATAACACGGAACGGGTTTCCTCCCAAGAATACCAGTGCATAAAACAAACAGCACAATGCTAAAAAAAGAAAAATGAAGTTGTTATAAGACCCAGGTCCTATCACACAATGCAACGCAAGCCGGGGGATAGGGTTTTCCCTTATAACAGCCAAAGAATGCTTGATACGTTTAAAACAAATCATTTGATACTATTATAAGTGCATAGTGTATAAAACAACTTCAAATCATAAGTATCAATCATAGGCGGCATGGGTACCATACATCATGTCGCCATATATAGGTTTACAAATAAAACCGCAAATGTCACGTATTTGGAAATTGGATTTCCATCTATGAACCGAGGCAAAAGATAGTCCTCAACCGATTCGAGACGCTCTAGCCCGCCCCTCAGGATCAGAGCTCGAGTGACCCTTAGATCGTCAGGGCCGGTCCACCGATGTGGATTAAACTTAAACCCTGAACATGCGTTTCCCCGCCCTATGAGGCGTTGGTGAGCCAACTAAATGACTCCATCGGTTCGAGAACGACCGATCAATCCGAGGCGCCTCGCAACAGCAACAACCACATAAGTCAAACTCGTCAGGGCGTGTAAAACCACTGATGCCACTTCTAACTAGAAAGAAACGCATGCCCTCCCTGAGGTCCTCTCCCGTTTTTGGTTCATACCGGGTGTGAAACACGCGAAGTAAACGTTACACAAAGCTACGCCACAAAGGCCGTGCTTCGATCATCAACCACAAGACTTTGCTTTTCAACAGAAGCCTCGATCAATTGCCACTTAGGTATGCCACACAGGCAATTCACTCCATGCGTTTGATATCCATCAATATATAACCCCTGAGCTCGTACGTCTCAGAGAAGGGCGTTAAGCAAGAGAATAAATTCTCCGCCGCCAAACAGATATATATTTAATAGAGATCAATCACACGGACTAAAATCCAATGTCAGACACACAGTCCATTTACAAGTCCGTTCTGGGTCTGAACGAAATTGGAAGCACCTAGTACCCCGCATAACCATCGATCTCCAAGTACGTCTGGACGATCACTAATTGTTTCCATCTTCTTGGGTGTACAGCCCAATCAAGATCATCGGTAATCACCCAAACGACGTGAAGACCTCCGGTCTTCGACCATCGTCTTCATCTTCGACTTATCGTCGTATCAGTTATTCAAAATGGGATAAACCCGGTCTTTCCGAATAACTCGCGTATACTTTAAATAAGTGTTACGCAAACACAACATATGCCTCATTCCAATTCATCAGTCACTAACCGTAAATTAATCAAAAGAATAATTCCCCGAATATTAACCCCGAAGGCCGAAACCAACATCAGATCAATATCCAGAAAACCATTCTGTTTGGCTAACCGACAGTTAGTTTCTAATTTTCACATTCATAGGGAAAGGTTCCCATTAATTTTATCCAAGATAAATTCCTTGAATTTATTCTTTATTCTATTTTTGAATCTCAATTCAAACTAGTCGGGATTAGCGAACCTTACCGAAGTAATTATTTATTTTAATTTCCCCATCCCAACTTATTCATCCCATGAAGTAAAACTGGTAATACTTCATATCTAACACCACAGTGTTATCGGTAAATTCAATTACCATTTCACGTTCAAATCTAATTAAAGATTTAACTATCGCCTGGAGCAGAACTGGTGATACTCCATTTTCGATCATTTCAATCTAATTAAAGATTTATTAAAACTCCACTTAGTTTTAATCTTCGACTGGGTTAAAGAATCAGTGTCATTTAAAACACGGTTCACGATAAACCCAAAATCACATTCCATTAATTATCGGGTTAAAGAACAAGTGTTATTTAAAACACTGTTCACGATAAACCCAAAAATCATTCCATTAATTATCAGGTTAAAGAACAAGTGTTATTTAAAACACTGTTCACGATAAACCCAAAAATCATTCCATTAATTATCAGGTTAAAGAACAAGTGTTATTTAAAACACTGTTCACGATAAACCCAAAAATCATTCCATTAATTATCAGGTTAAAGAACAAGTGTTATTTAAAACACTGTTCACGATAAACCCAAAAATCAATACAGATTTAATTCCAACTAAATATCATTTAATTGGTACACTTCATTAAATCTAAATAAAAAGATTTAATCTTTTCCCAACTGGGTTCAAGAACAGTGTTAGTGAAGACACCATTCACGACAAACCCAAATCACATTTGATACTAAACACAAGGCTCTGAATAGAAAATATACCGGCTTATATTCAATATCAAATTCTACGACTAACAAATATCGTATTGGAAATAACGATATAAATATATATCTTTCAAATTTCCATAACAACACCTGTATAATCACGAATTCCAACATCGAAATATTCCGAAGACAATTTCGATTCAAATCCACTCCAATGCGATCATTGGATATTCTGGTTATTTTTAAAACCCTTTTTAACTTCCATTTATTTATTTAAAAATAAATAGAATTATAATTCTAGTTCAAAACCAGTTCATTTCGATAAAAATCTATTTTTATCTTTTCAATTATGGAGTTATTCATCCCAATTTTTCCCAAATCATTTCTTATGATTTTACACAAATTATTACTATTTTTAATAATTTTATCAAGGCCCGTACAGTCGATTTCCATCAACGGCCATCGAACTGCATTCACAGCGACCTTTTTTAAATTTGATTTGGACATAATTCCAAATCCAACCGTTAGATTTCCAATTTCTAATATTCGTTAGAAAGCTCTTTTCGATACGAACCCAACGGTTCCGGTTTTAGGAGAATCCGACGGTCGGATCTCCCGTAATGTCCGTTTGAAATAAATGGTCGTAATTCACGAACTACCGCGGCGCGACGCGTTCTATTCAAGCCATTATATTATATATATAATATATATATAATATATTTCGTCGATTTCTATTTAAAACGAATTATTTAAATAGTTTTAAATTCGTTTCAAAAGCAATTTCAACTTCCTTTTCAATTCAAATCAAAATTGAATTCTTCTTTATAAATTCGTTTTAAAATTCATTTCTATTCAATTCAAATTTCAATTCAATTTGAATTCATTTCAATTCGTTTTCAATTCAATTTGAATTCGTTTTCAATTCAATTCATTTCGAAATCGTTTTCAATTCAATTCATTTCGAAATCGTTTTCAATTCAATTCATTTCGAAATCGTTTTCAATTCAATTCATTTCAAAATAAACAAAATCGATATAAATATCGTTCACGTCAAGATGGCGTCAATCTAATCAACACGGCTTCATAAATTTCTATTTTCAAATATTCTATTTCAAATATTTCTTTTTCAAAATAGTTGTTATTATCAAAATATTTCGTTCAACACATGACCAATCTCAAGGGATGAGTACTGTCAACACATGAACCTTTATTTTATAATATTCTTTATTTTCTAAATTGGAATGAGGCCCAATCAATTACCATATAAAATTAATTATATGGATTTCCATACAACACATGTATATAATAGCATTGAAAAATAATCAACCATCAACCAAAGTGCACTACACTGTATAAGCATCAAATATAGATATTCAACGCTTATAACAGCCTGTCAATCAATCGATCGACATATTTAATCAATCAGGAAGAGTGAACTTCAAATTTCATCCCAACACCCGTGTGGGGTTTCAAACAATCAAACACATATTTTATTTGTGCAGTTGAGCGATGTGTAAAATTTATCGACCCAATCAATGTCCTTCAAATAGGTGTACATAAACAAACCGTCAGGTTTGTAAATGAATATTTATTTATTCACATTCACGTTAAAAATTATTTTTTTAACGATAAAACATTTTATTCCAACATATGAATATTCTATTCGGTTCATTTATTCAATAAAATGATATTTTTATTTTTCTAACATATTTTAGAAAATTTCGGTGGCATAATGGCACGATACTAGAAACGGGACGAGGCCTAGCCTTATCCCCTGTCTAGTGAAGGCCCACGCCATTCACACATCAATCAAAATCACCAAACAACCAAATTCAGATCAAATCATCTAACTAATTTATGCAACCAAACAAACAAGTCCATGGTCTGTGGACAATTGTGTCGGGTGCTACTAAGCACCGTCTGCATCCTAGTATATATATATAACTAGAAAAAGAAATTGAAAGGTGAGAAATTCTCACAGATAGCTATCCTAGCTCCACGGCACTTCATTGATAGAAATCTTCATCGCTATCGCATCTTCGTCATCTTCGTTGCCCGTAGCCACTACATATATAAAAATCACACAATTTTTATATTTTGATGTCTTTAAAATAAAAATCACATTTTTATTTATTCACTTTCAATTTAAAAATCATATTTTTATAATCGCTTCCTACATTTAAAAATCGAATTTTTATTCCGTTATTCAATATATAAAAATCGAATTTTTACTACTATGTTATATAGATAAAAATTATATTTTTATCACGCTATTTTCCATATAAAAATTTCGCCTTTTCTAAAATAAAGATTTCACCTTTCCTAAAATAAAGATTTCACCTTTCCTAAAATAAAGATTTCACCTTTTAAAAAAAATCTCATTTTTATTTTTCTACACATATAAAGATGATATTTTTAGTATTCCTATCATGTAAAAATTATATTTTTAATTCTCTACCTAACCAAAAATCATATTTTTACATCTTCTACTTAATAAAGATTATATTTTTAATACTTTAAAAAAATATAAAAATCATATTTTTAATTTGCTACCTATATGATAAAAATCCCGTTTTTATTCGCTACTTCATACAAGGAAAATTTTATTCCTATACACCTAAAAATCATATTCTTAAACACTTAAAAATCACAACTTTTATCGCTATAAAGACATGAACTTTACCTTAGCAAAAAGATCGTAACTTTCCATAAGTAAAAATCGCAACTTTAATTACCTGTACATCCCTATTTCAATTACATGAATAATTAAAATTAAAAATTAAAATTAAAACTCACTTTTCTTTGACGGAGGAGGGGTTCAGTCCGAACCAGGGCTGTTGGTGGCGGATAGGGCGGCGCAGGGGGTGCTGGAAGGTCGTATGGTGGTGCGGTGGTCGGAGTGTTGGCTGTGGTGGCGTCGGTCTTCGATTAGGGGTTCCATTGAGTGCTAGGGCGCGGTTTTCTTCGATGGACGTGGAGAGAGGGGACGGGGAGGCGGAGGTGGTGGTGCAGAAGGTGGAGCAGGCGATGTCGGGGCCCACAAGAGCTGGCGGCGTCGGGTTTTTAGGGATTCGAGGGGTTTGAGGTTTGCTCACGTCGGAGGGAAAGGAGGAGATGGGGAAGAGGTCACCGCGGCGCGTTGAGGAGGGGGAAAGCCTCCGGTCGTGGCGCGTTCCGCCGGAGGGCGATGGTGGATCACCGACGTCGTCGGTTTTTTTTTCTTTTCGTTTTGATTCTGAATCGGGAATGGGGGGGGGGGGCAGAAGATAAAGGAAAGGAGAGGAGAATATTTTTTTTTAATTATTAAAAAGTTGACTTTCACATACGACCTCTAAACGAGGTCCACCACCTGCCGCCCATAGCGTTTTACCCCCATTCCGAACACAATGGGATATGTATCGCTAGCTGATTTGATCGTTTCGATCAGTTTCCTTTAAATCTACATTTAAATCGCTATATTGAATTTTAAATGTACATTTCAAATTACCGGGGTCACATACTAACTCTAAAAATTCTCGAAAAATATTTTCTAGCCTCCTATTGACGATACGGTCCTAACAAAACTAGTTTCGTCGAATTCTGAGACCGTTAGAAAAATGGCCAATTTCCAGTCGATTAAAATCAACTGACTGGTCAAACACGTTTTCCTTTGCCACGCTCACATACTGATTCGAAAAATTATGAAATTTGGAATCTAGCAATAATTTTACATCACGGACCCAACAAAACTGGTTTCGTCGAAATCCGAGGTCGTTTGCAAAATGTCCATTTTTAAGGGCCTGAATTCCATAGCGACTATTCAGAATTTTCAACTGGACATATCTTTTGATTCCCGCTATGAAATTTCAATTTATCGGATTCGTTGGAAAGATATCATCAATTAGATCATAATGTTTTTGGTTTCACTAAAATCCGGATTATTTTGCACCCGGTACATTCAATTGAAGTTTGAAATCGAATTATCGAACTACCGCGCCATTTTCAATTCTATTTATAATTATATATATAAATATTTATATTCTAACGACGACGTATATAAATATATGTGTCGAATTCAATTCTAAACATTTTTCTCGTCGATATTATTTTAAAATAATCTATTTTAAATAATCAAAATTCGCTAAAATAGCCAAAATAAAAATTTTAAACTGGCCCAGATTTTCGGGTTGTTACATTGATCCCTAATTATAAATTAGTAAAAAAATAATTCCCTAAATACCAACCCCGAAGGCCGAAACCAACATCAGATCAATACTCAAAAGATCATTTAACTCACTGAATCCCCAATTAGGTTCCAATTCTTCAAATTTCATATCTTGGATCTTTATTTCATTCATAAACCATTAACAAGTTGTTCCAATAATATCTTAAGAAAAACTTGGGTTTCATAACACCTCTGTTCAACTTGGTTTTTATAAATCCAATCAAATATAATTTAAATAAGAATTCAATTAAAACTTGAATTTAAACTTAACTTGTATTTCTATTAATGTAATTTGCTTTTAAACTTTATATAGTTATAACAGGACTTATGTAACGTCCCAGATTTTTTAGCTGTTTTATAATGGGTATTTAAATTATTTTTAATTATTGATTTGGAATAATTAAAGGGTTTTTATTGAGTTTATCGAATTTATAATCAATATATGATTTAATATTGAACATATTTAATTATCAAAACATGAATCGATAACAACTAAATGTCAAAGTTAAAATTGAATCAAAACAATTCAATAGATTTTAAATTAGAACGATAATAAATTTGTATTATCTATGGATTTAGTTATTTAAAATCAATTTATATTTTAAGTAATTGAATTTAATATAAATTATCGATTTAAAACTGTTGTCTATTATATACTGTTAACTAAATTTCAGAATATGTTCCGTTAGGGTTAGAATATCGTATAAATGTGGAAACGTCGGTTGTTACGTTGAATTGCAGTTCGGGATTTCAAATCAGGGACCATGAGGTATTTTGGTCTATTATATTATATAAAATCAAATCAAAATAAAGCAGTGTATGTACTTAAGCAAACATGGATTCCTCAGCCGACCTAACCATTTGTTTGCGCAGACCTCATTTGTTTCCTCGAGCTGAAAAATGTGTCTTCCTTCTTTGATATCAAGAGACAAGATTTAATGGCTCTTCGTACGTATTGCTTCCTCCTTGCGTTTATAAAAAGGGCCGAAGCCTTCATTCCTTAATCTCACGAGACCAGCTCGACTTTCTTTCCTCTTCATTCCATTTTCTTTTTCCAGTAAAAAAAAAAAAACTGATTCGAAGAAAAAAAAAATTATGAATCGCGATTAAAGCCAGGAGTCCACCGAAGATCAAAATCCAATCACGGCAACCCTACATCTCAAATCAAGACCCGAGGCATTCGTAAATTTGGGGTTGTCAATGTCGAGGTCGAGTAGATCGACGTATATGTTGCTCGCGTTCTGGAGAGGGGTTCGCGAGTTGGTTTCTGGGTTCGACGGTCATCGCGAAAGGGGATTTGGAGGTCAGTGAGTTGACTGAGGAATTTCGATGTCGAAGGGATTTGAACGTTCTGATGTAATTCGTACCTAGGGGATAGGGGATGCGGCAGTGAAGAATAGGAGACCGAACTTGGTGATTTGGGGGATTCAGCAGAGGAAGAAACATGAGTCCAGTTTTGCGTTTTGAGGGGTTCAAGGCTGTTTAACTTTGGAGAGAGGGACTGCCAAATGAGGCAGTTGGTTAGTGGTGCCGAGACCAGATGGTGATTGATGGTAAGTTGTTCGATGGAATGACTGAGTGGATGGTGCAGTTGTTGGGGTTGTTTTCAGCAAAATAGATCGACAATTTTGACTATGTTTCATGGATTCTTCGAGAAGTTCGCATAGAAGTAAGGTATATACGTTTACAATATTTTAAACACATAGAATAATTCATTTAAATGGTTAGTTTCCCTTAAATTAAATCATCTATTCATTGAAATAGTTAAATTAATATCCATTTCATTGTTAAATGGAAATCAAATCATCGTAGGTATGAAGTAAATTTATTTGAGATGATGCAAGAAAATTCGTTAGCCGAGTGATGCTGAATTTAATTGGATATTCAACAAAGGAAGAATTTCGGTGAGTAAATCTCACTCACCTTTAGAATTATTTTTATTCCATTAAAAATAATTGTTTGTTGCTTGTGTGAATGCTTTCTGGTTATTTTATATATATTAGTTATTTAGGCTATTATATATATATATATATATATATATATATTGGGTTGATTGATTGGTTGGATTCCCGCAGTCTCATTAGCGGATGCCCGCAGTTTCATAGCGGATGATTACCCTATACGCCCCCACGCTATGATTAGTGGATGACCTTCTATACCGCGATATTCTGCCACGAAGCAGAATTGGTATTATTTATGTGCTAACGTCTGTGGATGCAGGAAAACAGGTTGGAGGAATCCAACTGGATTCCTCAAAAATATATTATCTGTTTGTTTGTTGTTTGTTTGATTTCATATATATATTCATATATGATGTGTTAAAAATCAAATGATTGAAAATTGGTTGATTTGATTGTTTAAAATATCACTGGGCTTAAGTAATGATATTTAAAATATCGTGGAAGGATATTTGGGATTTAAAAAGGGAAAATTCTATTTTTAAATAGAATTTGAATTTTAAATGGAAATAAAATTATAAACTTGTTTTTGAAAAATAAAACAAGTAGTTCTTTTATAAACGAAGTTTATAAATAGTTCTTTTATAACGAAGTTATGAATGAAGTGAAAAGATTTATCGTTTGATAATTCAAAAATAGAAATACAAGTGTTTTGGAAATATGATTCAAATGGAAATTTGAATTCAAATAGAAAAGGAAATGGAAATTTGAATTCAAATAGAAAAGGAAATGGAAATTTGAATTTAGAATTCAAATAGAAAATCCAAAGTGGATTTGTATATAGAACTTTCAAATGGTGTTTGAATATAGAGAATTTGAAATAGAATTTCCAAATAGAATTTGAAATAGAATTTCAAAAACAGAATTTTCAAAAGAGAATTTGAAATAGACTTTGAAAATAGAATTTCAAAAATAGTATTGCAATGAAATTTGAATTCAAATATAATTGAAAGAGAATTCGACTATAGAAATTCAAAAGGGATTCAAATATAGAACTTGAATTTTAAGGAATTTAAAAATGGGATTTGAATTCAAGGGAATTGAAATAGGATTTGAATTCAAAGGAATTCAAATGGGATTGGGATAAAGGAAATTCAAAAATGGAATTTCAAATAAAAGAAAATGTAATTTGAAATATTGAGAATTTCAAAGAAGGGAAAGTGAAATTTGAAACATTTAGAATTTCAAATAGAATTTAAAGGGAGTTTGAATATTTGAATTTCAAATAGAATTCAAATATGGGTCTGAATATACCAATTCAAATTTGAATAAATGAATTTGAATATAGAATTACAAGGTAGAATTGTAATGAAATTTGAAATATCGAATTTAAGAGAATTGAATATGGATTTGAATTTTGAATTCAAAGAAGAATTGAATATAAGCTTCAAATATAATCGAAATAGAGTTTGAATATATAACTCAAATAGAATTGAATATGAAGTTCAAATAGAGATTGGAAATAGAAATTCAAGTACTGAATTTGAATATCAAAGAAATTGGGATTTGAAAATAGAATTCAAAAGTGAGATTGGAATTTGAATCAAGAAATTCAAATAAAGGAAAATGGAGTTTGAATATTAGAAATTCGAATGGAGTTAAAATGGAGTTGGATTCATTTTAACGAAAGTTTAAAAGTTTATATATATAAATATAATTAAAACGAACTCGCCGCAGCGCTGCAGTTCGTAAATTGGCAATTCGAACTTCAATTGAATATACAGAACCCAATTGAAGTCGGAATTTTTCGAAACAAGAAACGTCAGGACCGATGTGATAATAGTCTTCTAATGAAAGAGAAAAATCTGAATTTCGTCATATAGATTTTGAGTTATGTCAAAAGCAAATTTTCAGAAAAACAGCGCCAGAATCGTTTTAAAACCATAATGGTTTATTTAATGTTATAAAAGGATTTTAAGCGGAAAAAATCCGAAGTTTCTATTTAGAAAATTTCAGAGTGAGTTGTAAAATATATGCGAATTCAAGTTGTGTAAATGAATATGATTTTTGAAACAGAAACCAGATTTTGATTTATTGAATAGAATTAACTAAATTGAATAGAAATTAGTTAATGAGTTTTCGAAGGGATATTGGGGTTTGAATAAGTAAATTCGATTTGAAATTTATATTCGGAATCAAAAAGGAAACTAGAATTGAAATTGAAATTCAATTTGGTTATGAGCAAGTTAAATATTTTGTTTGAAAATGCTATGTTCAAACAAAGAAGTGAAATAGGCAAAAAGGCTAATTAAAGAATAATTGAGCGAAACTGAATTCAAACGATTCAAAATTTAATTAAAACGAATGGATTGAGTTGAATTGAATTGGAAACAGGTGAACAGGTGTTAAACAGATATGGGATGGAGTATATGAAGATTTTTATTTATGTGCTCGACAAAAAGGTACATGTTTAATTCATATATGGGTTTTATGCGCCGTATCGGCTAGCCGCTTGGCTTCTTCTTTTTCTTTTTGAGATTAGAAGGACCGGGAAAGCTATTTGAAATTTCCCGATGCTCCCGATACAGGGGAGGTTATGGCGAATTTTTCCGGGAATTTAAGGAGTTAGAATATTTTTAAGAAATTTGACAATTAGAAATCTATATATCGATATATATAGAATTCGACAAGGAAACGAAATCAAAAATAGCGTAAAGGGCCAATATGGTTATTGAAAATATTTGGTTAACAAATATTGATAGAGAAAATGGAGAAGAGATTTAAATTAATGAATATTAATTAAAGAGCCCAGTGATTTGTTTGATATGTTTGGATGAACACTCGTTTTTATTCGATAGTTAAATCACAGACTATCGAAGTTTTTGACCATCGTTGTCAATATGGAGAGACCGGTTGGATTATTATCCGAAGAACCACTCCGTATCGGCATAAGCGTTGTGAACCAAGTATGCTGAATATATTGAAGACGGAGTAAAGTGCAAGGGCTTTTCTAGTAATAGAAATAGTGCCTTCGGTTTCGTTCAATCCCAGGACGAACGTAAATGGACGGATGTCTGACAAAGTATTTCCAATGATCAAATGGGTTGGTCTGTATGAATATATATATGGTTGCAACGGATTTATCCCTTAGCATAATATCCAGAATATTTGTGCAAACTCAACTAGTGATTAACGGATCTGACAATGTGGCATTCAAAGTGATTATGTTATCAAGGAATGGTAAGTAATCGTAGCCTCAGGCCTCAACAACCGGGAAAGGACAAAAATCGGGCAGGCAGCATGGCTATGTGGGTCGCACCCATTAGGGTGTATAATCACCTATCTAGACAAATTCCTTTTGTTTCTAAATCTATCGATTCTGCCCATTCGGGAAACGGTGGTTTGAGCCCAACCGTTGGTGATATACATTCGATACACTCAAGCGAAATGAGTGGTCGGTCATGTGTGGGCCGGGTTGCAAGACGTTCTTGTTGAACCCAGGTGTATTCGCCTCTAGAGATACATCATCGGAAGGCGGTTCCATACCTTGTCATGTTGGAAATCCAATCTCCAATAAGCGCCATGCGGTTTTTGATTTTATAATATATGTGGAGCGTGAGATGCAAGCGTTCTGCTATTTGGTTATTTAATTTGATGTAGACATTATTATAATATCACTGGATTTTCGTATCAAAGTGTTTTGGGTTATAATAAGGTAAAAACCGTCCGTGTTTATGTGTGGGCTGGTCTTACTATTATCTTTTCTTTTGAACGAGTTTTGAAAGTTAAACAAGTGTTTGGAGTTTACTCACACCAGTCCCATGACTGACCCAGAGTTTATTTTGTTTTGTTTTTCCTAAACTCTTGGGTGCCCAAATTTGTACGGGCAGTCAAGTGTTTCAGGCTTTTACAGATACTCTTGGAGGAGCTTGAAGCTGGAGGCTTCAACGTTAGTTATTTAGAGTTACTTCCGCTGAATCAAATGTTATGTGTACTCTGATGATGGTATGTATATATGTACAAAACAGATTTGTATTTCGAAGCTTATGTTATAGAATATATTTTATTCGTTCCGCTGTGAGTTGTGATCTTCGTTTTTCTTCTATTCTAATATTTCTTTCTTCCTATTTCTCATCTTCTAACTTCTTTCTATAAATGGTTTGTATTTCTGTGTTATTTGGGTTGGACGTGTGGTGTATTTAGTCAACTCAGATAGCTCAGATTTGCGGGTCGTTTCAGTTGGTATCAGAGCTTAGGTTGAGCGAATACCTAGGCTTGTGTGGTATGTGCTCATTAGAGATAGGGTCAGTAGTACTCTAGAATGAGTTGAGTGTATATATGAGAGAGCGTATTTGTAAGTTGATATAAAATTTGTTTTATATTGTGTTGGCTTGTCTGTTGAGTAGTTTATGAATTCTGGTCGAATTGTGGGACGCCACGACGTCGATAGGAGTTTGTAAACACTTGGACAGAAGAATCGACACGATATTGTTTTAAAGTGGGTGAAATAATTTTACCCAAAATTTCTATTTTGATATAGAAAGAATAATTTTCTAGAATTATTATTATATGGATGTGTTGGATGTTGATTTTATAATCAAATGAGATTATAAAATTAGAATGGTTATTTATAACTAAAATAGAATTTGTATGGAGATTAAATATACAAATGAGATGAATTAGAATAAAATTCAAACCAGAATTAAGAATTCAAAATCCTGGGAAGTTGAAAAATATTTTTTCAAAGTATATTGAATATAGGTTTGTTTTAAAAGGATTTGAAAGAAAATCATTTTAGATGGATTTTGAAATAATAAGGCACTGAACTCACTTCAGTGGCTGGGAAATAATTCTGATGATGGTCGCGACATCATCAGTGTTCATTTTCGAGTGTCTAAGTGATGAATTGCTACCTTAGAGAAAAAAAAAATTTGATGGAAATTTGTTTGAAAGAAAACAAGTGGTTTGAAAATTCAAATGTTTTGAATTGAGATGGAAATAAATATAAGTATACATTTATGTATTTCAAAAGATTTGAAATGAAACCCCTGGGATTTGGATTCTGGAATTAAAATTTAACTTAAGCAAGTTAAATGGTTCGAGGTGAATAAATTGACTAGAATCAGTTTGAAATAAATTGAAATGAATATGAATTAGAATGCATATGAATGGAAACCAAAAGTTTTGGTTGAAACTAAAGTCATAGAAATATGAGGAGTTGAGTTTCAAAATAAGTGAGATTTTGGAAAAGTAATGAATTTGTACCATTTTTCCTACCTTAGTAATTTCGGGGACGAAATTCTTTTAAGGGGGAAGGAATGTAACGTCCCAGATTTTTTAGCTGTTTTATAATGGGTATTTAAATTATTTTTAATTATTGATTTGGAATAATTAAAGGGTTTTTATTGAGTTTATCGAATTTATAATCAATATATGATTTAATATTGAACATATTTAATTATCAAAACATGAAACGATAACAACTAAATGTCAAAGTTAAAATTGAATCAAAACAATTCAATAGATTTTAAATTAGAACGATAATAAATTTGTATTATCTATGGATTTAGTTATTTAAAATCAATTTATATTTTAAGTAATTGAATTTAATATAAATTATCGATTTAAAACTGTTGTCTATTATATACTGTTAACTAAATTTCAGAATATGTTCCGTTAGGGTTAGAATATCGTATAAATGTGGAAACGTCGGTTGTTACGTTGAATTGCAGTTCGGGATTTCAAATCAGGGACCATGAGGTATTTTGGTCTATTATATTATATAAAATCAAATCAAAATAAAGCAGAGTATGTACTTAAGCAAACATGGATTCCTCAGCCGACCTAACCATTTATTTGCGCAGACCTCATTTGTTTCCTCGAGCTGAAAAATGTGTCTTCCTTCTTTGATATCAAGAGACAAGATTTAATGGCTCTTCGTACGCATTGCTTCCTCCTTGCGTTTATAAAAAGGGCCGAAGCCTTCATTCCTTAATCTCACGAGACCAGCTCGACTTTCTTTCCTCTTCATTCCATTTTCTTTTTCCAGTAAAAAAAAAAACTGATTCGAAGAAAAAAAAAAAAAATTATGAATCGCGATTAAAGCCAGGAGTCCACCGAAGCTCAAAATCCAATCACGGCAACCCTACATCTCAAATCAAGACCCGAGGCGTTCGTAAATTTGGGGTTGTCAATGTCGAGGTCGAGTAGATCGACGTATATGTTGCTCGCGTTCTGGAGAGGGGTTCGCGAGTTGGTTTCTGGGTTCGACGGTCATCGCGAAAGGGGATTTGGAGGTCAGTGAGTTGACTGAGGAATTTCGACGTCGAAGGGGTTTGAACGTTCTGATGTAATTCGTACCTAGGGGATAGGGGATGCGGCAGTGAAGAATAGGAGACCGAACTTGGTGATTTGGGGGATTCGGCAGAGGAAGAAACATGAGTCCAGTTTTGCGTTTTGAGGGGTTCAAGGCTGTTTAACTTTGGAGAGAGGGACTGCCAAATGAGGCAGTTGGTTAGTGGTGCCGAGACCAGATGGTGATTGATGGTAAGTTGTTCGATGGAATGACTGAGTGGATGGTGCAGTTGTTGGGGTTGTTTTCAGCAAAATAGATCGACAATTTTGACTATGTTTCATGGATTCTTCGAGAAGTTCGCATAGAAGTAATGTATATACGTTTACAATATTTTAAACACGTAGAACAATTCATTTAAGTGGTTAGTTTCCCTTAAATTAAATCATCTATTCATTGAAATAGTTAAATTAATATCCATTTCATTGTTAAATGGAAATCAAATCATCGTAGGTATGAAGTAAATTTATTCGAGATGATGCAAGAAAATTCGTTAGCCGAGTGATGCTGAATTTAATTGGATATTCAACAAAGGAAGAATTTCGGTGAGTAAATCTCACTCACCTTTAGAATTATTTTTATTCCATTAAAAATAATTGTTTGTTGCTTGTGTGAATGCTTTCTGGTTATTTTATATATATTAGTTATTTAGGCTATTATATTTATATATATATATATATATATATATATATATATATATTGGGTTGATTGATTGGTTGGATTCCCGCAGTCTCATTAGCGGATGCCCGCAGTTTCATAGCGGATGATTACCCTATACGCCCCCACGCTATGATTAGTGGATGACCTTCTATACCGCGATATTCTACCACGAAGCAGAATTGGTATTATTTATGTGCTAACGTCTGTGGATGCAGGAAAACAGGTTGGAGGAATCCAACTGGATTCCTCAAAAATATATTATCTGTTTGTTTGTTGTTTGTTTGATTTCGTATATATATTCATATATGATGTGTTAAAAATCAAATGATTGAAAATTGGTTGATTTGATTGTTTAAAATATCACTGGGCTTAAGTAATGATATTTAAAATATCGTGGAAGGATATTTGGGATTTAAAAAGGGAAAATTCTATTTTTAAATAGAATTTGAATTTTAAATGGAAATAAAATTATAAACTTGTTTTTGAAAAATAAAACAAGTAGTTCTTTTATAAACGAAGTTTATAAATAGTTCTTTTATAACGAAGTTATAAATGAAGTGAAAAGAATTATCGTTTGATAATTCAAAAATAGAAATACAAGTGTTTTGGAAATATGGTTCAAATGGAAATTTGAATTCAAGTAGAAAAGGAAATGGAAATTTGAATTTAGAATTCAAATAGAAAATCCAAAGTGGATTTGTATATAGAACTTTCAAATGGTGTTTGAATATAGAAAATTTGAAATAGAATTTCCAAATAGAATTTGAAATAGAATTTCAAAAACAGAATTTTCAAAAGAGAATTTGAAATAGACTTTGAAAATAGAATTTCAAAAATAGTATTGCAATGAAATTTGAATTCAAATATAATTGAAAGAGAATTCGACTATAGAAATTCAAAAGGGATTCAAATATAGAACTTGAATTTTAAGGAATTTAAATATGGGATTTGAATTCAAGGGAATTGAAATAGGATTTGAATTCAAAGGAATTCAAATGGGATTGGGATAAAGGAAATTCAAAAATGGAATTTCAAATAAAAGAAAATGTAATTTGAAATATTGAGAATTTCAAAGAAGGGAAAGTGAAATTTGAAACATTTAGAATTTCAAATAGAATTTAAAGGGAGTTTGAATATTTGAATTTCAAATAGAATTCAAATACGGGTCTGAATATACCAATTCAAATTTGAATAAATGAATTTGAATATAGAATTACAAGGTAGAATTGTAATGAAATTTGAAATATCGAATTTAAGAGAATTGAATATGGATTTGAATTTTGAATTCAAAGAAGAATTGAATATAAGCTTCAAATATAATCGAAATAGAGTTTGAATATATAACTCAAATAGAATTGAATATGAAGTTCAAATAGAGATTGGAAATAGAAATTCAAGTACTGAATTTGAATATCAAAGAAATTGGGATTTGAAAATAGAATTCAAAAGTGAGATTGGAATTTGAATCAAGAAATTCAAATAAAGGAAAATGGAGTTTGAATATTAGAAATTCGAATGGAGTTAAAATGGAGTTGGATTCATTTTAACGAAAGTTTAAAAGTTTATATATATAAATATAATTAAAACGAACTCGCCGCAGCGCTGCAGTTTGTAAATTGGCAATTCGAACTTCAATTGAATATACAGAACCCAATTGAAGTCGGAATTCTTCGAAACAAGAAACGTCAGGACCGATGTGATAATAGTTTTCTAATGAAAGAGAAAAATCTGAATTTCGTCGTATAGATTTTTAGTTATGTCAAAAGCAAATTTTCAGAAAAACAACGCCAGAATCATTTTAAAACCATAATGGTTTATTTAATGTTATAAAAGGATTTTAAGCGGAAAAAATCCGAAGTTTCTATTTAGAAAATTTCAGAGTGAGTTGTAAAATATATGCGAATTCAAGTTGTGTAAATGAATATGATTTTTGAAACAGAAACCAGATTTTGATTTATTGAATAGAATTAACTAAATTGAATAGAAATTAGTTAATGAGTTTTCGAAGGGATATTGGGGTTTGAATAAGTAAATTCGATTTGAAATTTATATTCGGAATCAAAAAGGAAACTAGAATTGAAATTGAAATTCAATTTGGTTATGAGCAAGTTAAATATTTTGTTTGAAAATGCTATGTTCAAACAAAGAAGTGAAATAGGCAAAAAGGCTAATTAAAGAATAATTGAGCGAAACTGAATTCAAACGATTCAAAATTTAATTAAAACGAATGGATTGAGTTGAATTGAATTGGAAACAGGTGAACAGGTGTTAAACAGATATGGGATGGAGTATATGAAGATTTTTATTTATGTGCTCGACAAAAAGGTACATGTTTAATTCATATATGGGTTTTATGCGCCGTATCGGCTAGCCGCTTGGCTTCTTCTTTTTCTTTTTGAGATTAGAAGGACCGGGAAAGCTATTTGAAATTTCCCGATGCTCCCGATACAGGGGAGGTTATGGCGAATTTTTCCGGGAATTTAAGGAGTTAGAATATTTTTAAGAAATTTGACAATTAGAAATCTATATATCGATATATATAGAATTCGACAAGGAAACGAAATCAAAAATAGCGTAAAGGGCCAATATGGTTATTGAAAATATTTGGTTAACAAATATTGATAGAGAAAATGGAGAAGAGATTTAAATTAATGAATATTAATTAAAGAGCCCAGTGATTTGTTTGATATGTTTGGATGAACACTCGTTTTTATTCGATAGTTAAATCACAGACTATCGAAGTTTTTGACCATCGTTGTCAATATGGAGAGACCGGTTGGATTATTATCCGAAGAACCACTCCGTATCGGCATAAGCGTTGCGAACCAAGTATGCTGAATATATTGAAGACGGAGTAAAGTGCAAGGGCTTTTCTAGTAATAGAAATAGTGCCTTCGGTTTCGTTCAATCCCAGGACGAACGTAAATGGACGGATGTCTGACAAAGTATTTCCAATGATCAAATGGGTTGGTCTGTATGAATATATATATGGTTGCAACGGATTTATCCCATAGCATAATATCCAGAATATTTGTGCAAACTCAACTAGTGATTAACGGATCTGACAATGTGGCATTCAAAGTGATTATGTTATCAAGGAATGGTAAGTAATCGTAGCCTCAGGCCTCAACAACCGGGAAAGGACAAAAATCGGGCAGGCAGCATGGCTATGTGGGTCGCACCCATTAGGGTGTATAATCACCTATCTAGAGAAATTCCTTTTGTTTCTAAATCTATCGATTCTGCCCATTCGGGAAACGGTGGTTTGAGCCCAACCGTTGGTGATATACATTCAATACACTCAAGCGAAATGAGTGGTCGGTCATGTGTGGGCCGGGTTGCAAGACGTTCTTGTTGAACCCAGGTGTATTCGCCTCTAGAGATACATCATCGGAAGGTGGTTCCATACCTTGTCATGTTGGAAATCCAATCTCCAATAAGCGCCATGCGGTTTTTGATTTTATAATATATGTGGAGCGTGAGATGCAAGCGTTCTGCTATTTGGTTATTTAATTTGATGTAGACATTATTATAATATCACTGGATTTTCGTATCAAAGTGTTTTGGGTTATAGTAAGGTAAAAACCGTCCGTGTTTATGTGTGGGCTGGTCTTACTATTATCTTTTCTTTTGAAAGAGTTTTGAAAGTTAAACAAGTGGTTGGAGTTTACTCACACCAGTCCCATGACTGACCCAGAGTTTATTTTGTTTTGTTTTTCCTAAACTCTTGGGTGCCCAAATTTGTACGGGCAGTCAAGTGTTTCAGGCTTTTATAGATACACTTAGAGGAAGCTTGAAGCTGGAGGCTTCAACGTTAGTTATTTAGAGTTACTTCCGCTGAATCAAATGTTATGTGTACTCTGATGATGGTATGTATATATGTACAAAACAGATTTGTATTTCAAAGCTTATGTTATAGAATATATTTTATTCGTTCTGCTGTGAGTTGTGATCTTCGTTTTTCTTCTATTCTAATATTTCTTTCTTCCTATTTCTCATCTTCTAACTTCTTTCTATGAATGGTTCGTATTTCTGTGTTATTTGGGTTGGACGTGTGGTGTATTTAGTCAACTCAGATAGCTCAGATTTGCGGGTCGTTACAACTTATATTTTAATAAATCTCCTTTAGTACATTTAAATCCCAAGATTTACCACCTTGATTATTATTAAATCAATAATAACCAAATATCAACATTTATAAAGATGTTTTATTCATTATTAACTATTCCCATTAATTTAATATTCGATTTAGTTAACCCAGTTGACTCAGCCAACTCAAACATGATTAATTTGTTACTCATTTCCAATTCGTCTTTCCATTTAAATTAATTTATAACATAATAAACTTAATTAATTAATCAAACTTACTTTGATTATTATTAAATAAATAATCAATTCCAATATAATCCCAATTTAATTATTCATTAAAACAATAAGCATCGGTCTTAACTCTAACGTAAATTTCTTCTTAACTGCTTTTAAATCTCGTTAACATATGACTTTTTATTACGAAAATCATATGGTAATTTCTTATAAACTCAAACAATAATTAATAAATATTATTTTCCCTTTTATAAAATTAAATCCAAAATAATAGATTACAAAACCATCTTCTGTTATAAAATAACATTTATAACTTCACTTCCGTTGATTAATCTGACGATAAATCGACATTTCATAAAACGATTTATTTTTAGGCCATCTGCTGCTAGTTACCCAACCAATATTTTCCCATCTGTTAACCATAAACAAACATTGAATTCAGATTCAACATTCAACGATCAAAGCAACCATCTAATCAGAATGGTTAAACAGTTCATATAATTGTGATATGAAAATAAACAATAAATTTGAGGAATCCAGTTGGATCCCTCCAACCTGTTTTCCCTGCACCCAAATGCATTGGCTCAAAATAACATCATATAATATTCAACAGTCAGCAATAACAGCAATCCAAACGTCCATATTTTAATTTAATATGTTTATATCTTTATAAACATAACCAACGAGGTAAGTTACCCCCATTGGAATAATAGTTAAGAATAACGATTTGGTTTAAATTAAATTAAACAAACGTTTAATTTAATCGGTTTAGTCAACTATATTAAGCATCCATCAAAGAATTAACAACCCTAGCACACAAATATATAAACCCGACTTATATAAAATATAAGTGGGATAAAAACTGAGTGAGTTGAACTCATCTTGATCCAATTCTGCGTTATACCAGTTCGCTTTAGTTAAATTAAACAGACGTTTAGTTTAACTAAAAATAGAGACTGCTTCCATCTTTGCCCAAATCTGTTCCATAATGTGATGCTCTTCAATACAGTTCCATCACTTCTTGTTTTTGTCCAAAACTGTTGACCTACGGTACTCTACATAAGCTACGGTCTAAATTTAAATGATTACCATTTCAATCCATATTTTTTGATTCCTAATCATGCGTTAATTACATTGTAATATATAATGGCAACTTAAAATTTGATCCAGTACTTTACTCAAGATTAGACATGGTCAACAATTATTGGCCTTAGTATATATTTCCCCTAGTCAAAAATTACACGAATCGTTTGTTTAAACTATTAGGGTATGTTAAAATCAATTAGCATGCTGCAAGAAAATAGGCACATTCATTTTTTATAGGCGGCCACTATTATACACCTATAGTCATTTATATAAATTAATACGATTAAGCCTAACTAATAATTACCAATTTCCAAACAGATTAGTTACTTCTAAAGTAGGCCGTATACCCACTTCCTCAACAAAAGTTACCTATATTGTGAAATCCGGCACGTTATGCATTATACCAATTACAAACAATTTGGGCCGACAAACCCCAGTATGAAGCCCATTATAGTCTTCTTCTCTAAAGAAGCTTTTATAATATGGCACATTATGCATTATACCAATTACCCTCTTCTGTCTCTTCACCGCTAATATTCCAGGAACCCCACGCCTCCATAAACCACTAACTGCCCGCAATCCGTGTAGACAACTGGACACCCACCATCACTATAGTAAACCGAAAATACACTGTCCTCATTTCCTTCTTCATCCTTCAGACACAGTGCGCCACACTCATCCATCCATGCACGTAAACTCGAAACACATGCACACCCCCATGTCAATCTTCGTTCAAACAGTTCCCACATGAAACTCCACCAACGACCGTCGTTCCACCGGGTAGCCTCGCAAACTTGACACGAAGGTCATGCACCCGGCAGTTCACGCTGCTTCTGATGACTCCATCAACATGTAATTTTGGTTTTTAAAATTATTTCCATTTCGTTTTAATTGCCGAAAAGATAATGGTTTTCGGCTCCATTTGTGTTTTGTTTCTGGAGCGAAGAATAGAACCACATGCTGTATTTATACATGCGAAGTCTGAAGATAGGCCTCATCTTAAATCCTATATTTCCTTAGCCATTACTTAGCTGCAAATAGGATTGCAGTTTGGGTACAATTTCGGTAGGAGAGTGCGATTTTTCTTTTCATCTCTCAGTATATAGATGCTAGGCTATACCTTAATATGTACACATCAACATAGAGTGGCATGATCCTTTCTTTTCTGCTGACAGCAGTTTTTAGGAAGGGTATAGGACAGGTAAACAGGTGATTTATGTGTGAATACTTATCTCGATCAGGACTAAAGCATGCGAGGTTCAATATATAGAATTTTGGTTCAGAAAAAGGATGTTAGGAGGTGGTATAGATACATGTTGAAGCTTAAATGTTATCATAGAAGTGACATGAAAAAAGGATAGCACGTGGCCTTGATCTCTTAAGTCACACAGTGGTATGGTCTGGAAAGTAGAATATGGTAGCTAGCCATTTGCAGCGTGTAGGATAGTTAGTAGAATGGTTTCGTAAGTTTTGCATACCTCATTTAATTTGATAGAAATGTTTAGTGTATGAATTTCTACTCTAGGACGGTTTAGAGGCATATGCATAGCATTGAAAATTTCGATTTCTTGTCTGTGTATGTTGAGAAGCACCAGTGCATGTGTTAGTTTTGGCTGTTTTGTTTTATATTAGATTTTTATTAAGGGTACCCATTGCTTAAAATTTCGTCCGTTTACAGACCATTATCGACAAAAATAAAAATATCGTTGTGATGAACAATGTGCCACGATCCCAAAAATATAATAAAATATACTAGTTAGCTTATTTTGTGAAACCACAGAATGTAGATATAGGGTGCAAAATACTCCAAATAAAAAGTAGCTTAAATTCCAAATTAAAAATTACAGTAAAATCCTAAATTTTAAATTATAACTATGACTCAAAGGTCTTGTCCAAATTTGAAACCAATATTTGACTATATTAAAATATAATTATGGTTTATAAACGATTCCATAGCGATTTTCTGAAAATTTAAATTGGATATAAACTAAAATTTCAATTCTTTCCCTTCGATTAGAAAATTACGATTAAATCGATTCAAACATTTTTGGTTTCATAGAATTCTGACTTAAAACGGATTTTGTATTTTTAATTAAAGTAGAAACTCAATATTACAAACTGCCGCGTCGTTTCGAGCTTGTTTTAATTATATTATAAATTATATATATTCGAACTCCATTTTATATAATAAATTCGATATAAAATCCATTATATTTCCAATATAACACACAAAACAAATTTAAATATTCCAATATAAAAGGCAGAAAATCTGGGACGTTGCATTCTTCCCCCCTTAAAAGAATTTCGTCCTCGAAATTAGTAAGTGAGAAGAACGTTCCAATCCCAATTATTTTCGAAATAATTATTTAAAATTATCGTCAATATTTTCTTAATTATATAAATTTTCGAAAAATTCGCCACAACCTGCTCTGCGTGGTTCGATCGGTACAACTACAACTGCCACTCCGGGCCTCCAATGTCCAAAAGAAAATTAAAGCCAAATGGCTACCCAACTAAGGGGTATAAAATCAATCACCAACCAATAATATTAAGGTTTACCTCTTTATCGGGCTACTCAATTCCAATTTCGAAGCATATCAATCAACAACCTTTCATCTTCTAACTTGTACTTCAATCCGTAACCAAATCAACTACTATAGCTTTCTGGTAATCTGTACTAAATTTACAGTGCCAGGAACAAATACCAGATTAAATCTTTTAGTTTCTATCCAAACTCTTTATACTGGAATTTCTTCTTTCTTTTAATCCATTAAACTATTAATGGATTCCATCTAATCTGACTGTCCAAGTAATTAACAATCAAGTTAACCAAATTATTCGATTTAAATTCAATTGGTTTTGCTCAATTCGGTTAATATTCAGTATTGATCTTTAGTGGGGTTTAATATACTTTAAAATCGATTAGTGAATATTCAGTTAACTTATATTTTTATTTATTCAATTTCAAATCCCTAGTCTATTCGATTTATTTCCATTACTACATTCATTTACACCAGTTAACCAAGTTAAGTCATATTTCATATTCCGTTTAACAAATGACCTACCAACAATGCATAATCCACTTAATCAAATCAAACAATTTATACTTAACCTAATTTCCGAACTCCAAATCTATTTTGTTTGATTCCAATATCTTTATCTCTACTTAACCGAGTTAAGCTCCATTTCCACATTCAATTAACTAATTGAATTGCTTCCATTAGTTTTCTTCCATTTCAGAATCCAATTTTTGATCCATTTTAATTCAATATTAAAATTCTCATTTACTAATTTCATATTGAAATTACCCCTTTCTATACTGAACTATTCAAATTTTATAATTCAATTTGAATTTTATTTAAATCAACCAAACACACAAATACCATACTAATTTGATAAATTTATTCCTTTTCTATATATAAAAAAAATATAGTTTGGGTAAAATTATTTCATTTACCCTCTTTACAAAACAATATAGTGTCAGCTGCTAGTTTAAAATTGAACCAATCAAATAACACAATGCAAAACATTGGTATATATAAAATTTACAAATACGCTCTCATACATATACACTCAAACTCAATCTAGGGTATTGCTAACCCCGTCTCTATCGAGTTACGCCACAGATCCAAGGTTTTACTAAACTAATAGCTCTGATACCATTGTAATGACCAGAAATTTTGGATCCCGAAAATTCACACAAAAACATCATGTCGAACATTCAAGCATCGAAAACACCAGAACATTGTTAGGAAGAAATTAGAGGGTAAGGTAAGAAAGAAAGAAATATTAGAATAGAAGAAATAAAAGAAGAAACACATCAAAATCAGAGTCTCACATCGCAGCGGAATAAATATAATATAGAAATAAATCTTTATTACAAACTTGAAATAATACTTACAGTCAGAGTACATTTGTCAAGACAATCTGGACGGTTATAATAATCTGTCCTTATATACATCACACAGTGAAATAAATACTAATATGTCTGAACTCCTCCAGCACGTCTCCTGAACTTCGTACCGTCCAATAACCTGAACCTGTACAGCCCGGTCTAACCCGAGCATTACAAACACCGGGTCAGTCTGGTGAACCAGAGTGAGAAAAACTCACAAAGTTTAAGGGGAGTCATCCAACTTGATTTTGAAGAGAAGAATAATCGTAAGACTAAATCCACACATAATTACGGACGGTTTTTACCTTACGATAACGCAAAACATTTTGAAATCAATATCTTATTGTGAAATTATAATAGTGTCTAAATACAAGTAAATAAAATCTAGCAAAACGCTTGTATCTCACGCTCCACATATATAGTATACAATCAAAACCGCGGGCGCTTATTGGAGATTGGATTCTGACTATGACAAGGTATGGAACCACCTGTCGATAGTGTATCTCTAAAGAGGAATACACGGGGTTCAACAAGAACATCTTGCAACCCGGCCACACATGACCGACCACTCATTTCTCTTGAGTGTATCGAATATACTGTCACCTACAGTTGGTATCAACATAACCATTCCCAGGAGATACAGAAATGAAAAGAAGTAACAAATATGAGTATTCTCTAGATGGTGACAATACACCCTAATGGGTGCGACCCACATAGTTATCCTGCCTGCCAGATTTTTGTCATTTCCCGGTTGCGAGGCTTGAGGTTATGACGTATCTTTTGGAACAACTGGCCACAACTCACTTTGAACGCCACATCGTCATATCCGTTCATACACGTTGCCCTGGGACTGGACAACCGAAGGCACCCTCCTATCAAATCCTAGGAATCACCCTATAGATTAATAGCGAGTAGTCCTTGCAACCCATAGACTCCAACTATGACAGAATCACAGTTTATCTCTGGGAGCTAATCAGAGACTATAAACAATACTTCCTCTTTATGGAGAACTATGGTCTTCATATGCTCCATTTTGATCATCGTCTGATCTCTTCCACGATTACGTATTTTCTAGTCGGAATGGTGTTCGAATATAAATTTGATCCCGATCTTTCCGTACCAACAATCATATTGGTCTGATTTTGATAGTCGGTTATTTAACTATCAAAATAAATAATTATTCAACCATAAAAATAAAATGAGTTCACTAGTTTAGTACTTAGCTTCACACAACCTTTTTAATTTTTCCATTGTTAATCGAACCATTTAAAACTTATTTGGAACAAAGCTTTTTATTTCTTATTCCAAAAGTACTATTATACTCAAAATCATCTTATTTAACTTAAAACATTTCAAACTTTATTTTATAATACCATTCATCGAAATTCACATTTTTATTTCTCTCGACTACTCTCGTTTCTAAACTATTATCATTCCTAGGTAATCATGAAGTTGTTCAAGTTGGGGTATTTTATTTACCTCTCAAACCTTGAATTAACAACACTCTTATCCTTAGAAAGTTAGAAGTTTATCAACAAAAATCCCATTTCACTAATTACCCCCACATAATTCATTTACTACCCGTTCCAAAACATGGTTTCAATATCAGTCCTCTCTTGGAAATCTTATTTCAAACTTTACTTTTTTACTTAATTTAAGTATTAAGTTACCTTTATTTAATCGTCCCTATTAATTTTTCAATCTTTGAAACATTATGTACACAACTTAATTCTATTATAAATAGAATTCCTTATTAAACTTCACATAAGTTTATTTTAAACCTATTTGGTTATAGCTCGATTGAACCTCATTTCCTATTAAATAACGCGAATGTAGATCGCATCCTAATAACTTAACTCTCCATATCATTTTAATTCAAACTTAGGTTTTTCATTTCGATTTCCATTACATACTCTCATTGATCCCTAAGTATAAATTAGTAAAAAAATAATTCCCTAAATACCAACCCCGAAGGCCGAAACCAACATCAGATCAATACTCAAAAGATCATTTAACTCACTAATCCCCAATTAGGTTCCAATTCTTCAAATTTCATATCTTGGATCTTTATTTCATTCATAAACCATTAACAAGTTGTTCCAATAATATCTTAAGAAAAACTTGGGTTTCATAACACCTCTGTTCAACTTGGTTTTTATAAATCCAATCAAATAGAATTTAAATAAGAATTCAATTAAAACTTGAATTTAAACTTAACTTGTATTTCTATTAATGTAATTTGCTTTTAAACTTTATATAGTTATAACAGGACTTATATTTTAATAAATCTCCACTAATACATTTAAATCCCAAGATTTACCACCTTGATTATTATTAAATCAATAATAACCAAATATCAACATTTATAAAAATGTTTTATTCATCATCAACTATTCCCATTAATTTAATATTCGATTCAGTTAACCTAGTTGACTCAGTCAACTCAACATGATTAATTTGTTACTCATTTCCAATTCACCTTTCCATTTAAATTAATTAATAACATAATTAATTTAATTAATTAATTTCACTTACTTTGATTATTATTAAATAAATAATCAGTTCCAAAATAATCCCAGTTTAATTATTTATCAAAAAAATAAGCACCGGTCTTAACTCTTAGGAATTTTTTTACTTATACGCATTTAAATCCCGTTAACAAATGAATTCTAATTATGAAAATCTTTGGTAATTTCTTATAAACTTAAACAATAATTAATAAATATTAATTCCCCTTTTGTAAACTTAAATCCAAAATAATAGATTTCAAAACAATTTTTAGTTATAAAATGACTTTTATAACTTCGCTTTTGCTGAATAATCTGACGATAAATCGACATTTCATAAAACGATTTATTTTTAGGCCATCTACTGCTAGTTACCTGTAACAACCTGGATTCTTACGGATCGAATTCTTTTCAAAAATCCCAATCCATCGAAACCCGAGTTGGTTTGCTCTGGTATCCTACAGAAAAGACAAAAACATGAAACATGTCAGTGTTCAGAAAACGTCTCACAGTGGAAGAATTAAAAATATAATGTAATTAAAACATAGTTTTACCTTAATAATATTACAGCTAAACCAGCATCCAAAGCTATACAGTCTCTGTCATGAACCTAACCTACAAATGTTGTGAGGAGGGGGGTCAGAACATAAGTCCTGTGTGACTGGATTTAAATTATACTTCTGGATAATCCTACAAACACCGTTCAATTACATTTTCTAATTTATTGGGTTATTTGTGTTATTAGCATTCAAGGCTTACACACATCGCACCCATCTACTTCCTAGTAGATTAACCTAATACAGTGTATATGTAGCTACCCCCAACTAAGGTACACCCCATGGTACCCTACTCGCACGGTCTCCATCGTATCGTCGTAGGAATATAGCAGTCCCTAATCCTACGCCCGAATTTCATACGGATTTTTGTATATATGTCAACGCTACATCTGCAAAGAACCACTACTTCTATATTACGTAAGCATTCGGACTGCCATCTTTCAACCATTTGATCGAATTAGGTTCCATCCTCGAATAATGCCCTCTAGTCTTATGATACACCACCCTGAGCGACATGAGTGTACCTAGAGTTTCCCATGTACGTATGTCAATCGTTCTCGATGTCTATTGCACATGTTCTCTATATGTGTGCCCGAGTCCCGTGGCAAGGCTAATCAAGAAACACAGAACTCGGTCGGGGGCTTTCAGATATCTACCGATTGCAGATGCTAAGGTCTGCTTTTATAGTGGCTATGGTCCCACCAGACCCCTCCCTTAACTAATGAAAGGCACCCAAGAATATCAAGAATGAGAACTTAACCCCGACCCCCTATGCCCTTTAAACCTATTGGCCAACCTCACCCATAACTAGATAGCAAAGTATATGGTCTTTTGTGGTTCTCCGCCTTTCCGCTTTACGTACTGACTGAAGATGGTAGGTAGGCGACGAGTTGCTATCATAGGGCACTAACCGGTCTCGTCGAATCACGATGGTCCATCTTAGTCTTTTGATTGCCCCTTATTATTGCAATCAAGGCATACACATTGGTTCACCTACGCAGACCTAACCTCTATGAGTACAGGCGGATCATCTGCCACTCACAGAGGAATACCAAGAGTACCCTACGTCCCCGAAGGTAGCGTGCTTATTAACCCTGTCCATTGGAGACTACAAGAATATCTAGATGGGCATGCGCTCCTCTTTGTGTCTTTTGACACCTCGATGATCTACCCCTTATGGTTATTCATCCTCTAACGTGTGGACTGGTCCAAGCGCCTTAGTTTTATACGTCATTAGACCCTATGTATAACCATTAATCACGCGCTTGTGCCACCTCATGAGTTTTCTCATTTAACTTGGTTATTCTCCTTCACGTTGACTTCCTTTTAAAGTTTACCAAGTTACCGTCGCTTATTAATTCAATTTATAACTTAACCCATTTAAGTTCATTAATAAGCCTACAACTTGTTATTCTTATAATCTATTCATTATACCATCACATGGTTACCATAACATGTTCTACTTAATTTAAAATTAAGCACATCTTAATTCATAGATACATTGGTAAGAGAATAATTTCATTTATCCCTATCATTCCTTATAACTTATCTTATTTCATAAGTTATAATTCCCAATTGTCCCTAGGACAAGCCTACCTATTATCTTTCTTATTCAAGTTCACTCATAATAGGTTATTATCATCATTCCGCATTTTGACATTAATTAAGATTAACTTAACCTTTCTCTTTTCTTTAGCAAATTTACTTAACCCCTACTCAATTCAACTGGTTTGTAACACCACTACATATTTAACTAGGTTAAGTATTCCAATTTAACAAAATACCATGCTACCCATGTTACCCACTTAACACCTTTTATTATATCCATGTCAACCCAACATGTGTCGTCTTGGTTAAGTGTTCACTATTATTTATTATGTCCGTGAACACGCAAGACCTCTCACATTAGATCGCTGTTTGTGGTTGCTGGATATGCCGGGCGGTTCCGGGCAGACTACTACGGCATCCGAATCTAACCTCGTGTATTGACACCATTATGGGTCCAATTTCCACCTAAGACCTCTCACATTAGATTACCGTTTGCGGTTGTTGGATATGCCGGGTGCTTTCGGGCAGACTTCTACCGCAGACCAAATCTAACCTCGTGTCTTAGGCATATAAGTTCTTATTATAACTTATACTCATAATCCAAATCTTGGGTTACAATATATGTCAATTACCCATAAACTCTCAATTCACATTTATGCTTATAGTCCTATCAACGGATTATGCCTATAATCCCAATTCAACTTATAATCTCAATTTCATGTTCATAATTCCAATTTGATTTATTTACATAAATCCCACCGTAATTATATTCATAATTCCAAGCATAGTAATTCCCAATTCCCCATATATGTCGCATTTCTTCTTACATTTAATCAACTTCAATAAAGTGAAATTATTCCAATTCTACCAATTGTTCATATTCATTGAAGTTATGCTCCGAAATTCAAACCTATCAGTTTTTCCCCAAATTATCCAACCTCCAGTTGCGCTCAAATTACAGTCTTGCTAATTCATGTCCATTATTAATCCACGCACTTCCCAATTATCCCAACATAGTTAATTGTTCCAACTTAATTTGCACATATTTTCACTAATGCCCCAGATTATTATTTATAGTTATGTGGCAAATTACCATCATTCCTTATTTCCAATATTTTATGAGTTATACAACAATTCCCCAATCACAGGTTTTGCCTAAAATCCATCTTGCAAGTTATTTCAATTTCCCAAACATCCTTCCACTATTACAATATTGTTCGCACATATGCCTTTCAAAGAGATCTGGACTAGGCTCGAAGTTAGCCTAGTCTATAAAAATAAAAAGGAACCGGAAGAAGAACAAAATAGGAAATAAGCAAAATCTATTAGATTTCAATTGAATTAAATCTTTTAATTTGGGGAATTGCTAAACTATATGCATACAATTATTCATAAGGGTAATTTAAACCCACTCACCTTGCCAGGATTAGAAAAGAGATAAATCGTTGTTGTAACACTTTGATGTAGATTAACCTTCTAAATTGATTGCTGATGAAGAACTTGTCTCTAAAAATCTCTACTTTAATTTATGTTGAAGGTGGAGGCTAGGTTAGTTGAGAATTTAGCAGCATGGAGGCTAGGGTTAAGAGATAGATGGGATTAGGGTTGGGTTTGATGTTTATTTATAGCTGTAGTAGGTGAATTAGGGCCTTAGGATTAAAATAGAATCTATCTAAACCTTCCACCTCACTAAAAAAAAGAAGCTTCTAGAGTAGGCTAAACCATCCTAGGTGCGTTGCACCCATACGCACGCGTGGACACTGATGGTGTTGACACCATCCTATATGCGGTTTCCTTTCTTTTTGTACAAGCAAAATCTTAAACGCTCCTTAATATATGCAAAGTACTTTTCTTTTCCATTAATGTATCCTTCCATGTGTCATTATTTTATAAATAATATGAATTGTATTAATTGTTTTGACATTAGTGTAACGGCCCAGATTTTTTGACCATTTAGTTATTATTTAAAAATGTTTTTTTTATTATTTTGGAATTCTAAATGGTTTAATTTCAATAATTTTGAATATTTTATTTTATTCCGAAATGGTAGAAATTTAGTGGATCTGCAATATAATGTGAACTGGCAGTATAAAAGGATAAATTTTTAATTTAAAATAGTACGTTTACAAAGGATGTAGTAGCTAACGAACTCTGATTTCGATGAAATCAGTTTCATTAAATCTGAAATGATGAAATTAGGTAACCAACCAAGTTACGTCAAAAATGGCATCCGTATGTGGAAAAGAAAAAAAATAAAAGGCCAAAATTTGAACTAAATTTTGACGGTAATTGGAATTTGCTAATGCTAACGGCAAAACTGAAACCTGAGACCTATCCAGGAAAATTCTAAACATAGGATATTAGCTATATATGAAATCTGGGAAAATCCTATAACGGATATAGAAAGTTATTAAGGAAACAAAATTTAAATAAATTATTTGAAAATCTAAACGAACTCCGATTTTTGATTTGAATACATAGGATTGAAGTACGTTAAAAACCGGACCAGATGGTGGAAGAATTTCTGAAAACCGTTATCGTTTGATACTCCAACATGAGACCGGAAGGTGTTGAAACTAACACAAAACACTATTTTGAATTTGAATTTAAATTATTTGAAAGTTCAAACAAATTCAAAATTGATATATTTTTATATAGTATTGAAGAGCAAGAAAAATTGAACAACATGGTTAAAAAAGATTTTGGATAAGGTATCAATAAGTATGTCAAATTAACGTCCGAATTGGGTTGAGAAAACACACTTTACTATTCATAAATTATTAAATTTATTTATAATTTAATTAATTTAAGGATTAATCTTAGCCATCCATTTTCGACCGTTGGATTCGCGCCACCTCAGCAATCCATGTGACTCCTTCGGCTATAAATAGCCCCCCCCCTTTCATTTTCAACTCACTCCTCCTCCTCCTCATTCAAGCTTTGGCAATGGCAGAAATAATAATAAAATATTAGGAAATAGGGAAAAGGGAAGGAAAGGAGAAAGGAGGGCAAGACGGGGAGCTAGGGACTCTTTGGCAGAGGCTTAGGCTTCACGGGGTAAGTTTTTAAATAATATTTATTTATTTATTTATTTGTGTAATATATATATATATATGTTATAATTAAAATAGAATTTGTAAAAATAAATATCAGAACATTCTAAGGGTGACAGAGAGGATAGTGTCTAAGGCTTGAGTTTGGAAAATATAGTTTCCTACTCTCCCTGGCTATCCCTAACTGATCCGACGAATGTGATGATTAATTTAAATTTTAAATTTTAAATTTAATTTGAATTTAAAACAGACCAGGGGCATTTTCGTAATTTTTAACCATAAACTTTAAAAGCATATAACTTTTTCAAAACAAGTCGGATCTCACGAAACAAGGACCGTTGGATTCTTATCGAAAAATACTTTAAAATGAGTGGAAGCAGATTTTTGATCCGGGTTAAAAATTTTAAGTTATAATTAAATGAATATTTTTAAATATTTTATTTGAAAATTAAATTTAATTAATATTAAAATGGTTTTTCAATTTTAAAAAAATTTGGATATGGCTAGAGATGGAAAAGTATGATTTTTTAGAAGGGCAGGGAAGGTAATTTGGCTAATAACGCAATTAGAAATTAATTAAGATAAAAATAATTTAATTAATTTAATTAAATATATATTCATTTAAATTAGGTAAATATTGTAAATAGCATAACTTTTGCATACATTAACGAAATTTAACGAAACAGGATCCGTTGGGATCGTATGGACGAGCACTACGCAATGGAACTGACCGCAAGTGGATTGGAGCTCGTTTGGATTTATGGTGAAATTTAACGTCTGAACCAAATCAATGACCGATTATCGTTATTCAACGATAAACCGTCCAAGGTGAGTAAATCTCACTAACTCTGAGCACTTTATATTTTTATAAAGTATTTTTAGAACTGATAATTATTGGTTGAATTGCTGAGTGTTGATTGTTTGGTTGAACTGCTAGTCAATTGATTGAAAATACCGATATAGTTATATATATCGTTAACCGATGTTGATTTTGTTTACCAGAATACCTCATATTGAAATGAAATTGATGTGAATTATATTGTGTAACATTTGTGGATGCAGGGAAACAGGTCGGAGGAATTCAACTGGATTCCTCAACATTTATTTACCGTTTTTCATATATTATGTTATATGATGTGTTATATCATCTGTCGTTGAACCCGTGTGTTTGGATGATGATCAAACCTTTTGATTTGGTATTTTTATACCATAAATGATAACGGGAAGTGAAAAGAGATTTTCAAAGTATATTTTGAAAATAAATTATTTATATAAAATCAATAGATTTTATATATAAAAGGAAAAGAGTTTCATAGAGGAAAATAATTATAGAATCAAAGAAATTGAGTAAAGGAAACTATTTGTGAAATCAAATATAAAGGAGAAGATTTGAAAAGAAAAACAAACATAGAGTAAATACATTTGTAAAACAAATGTAAAGGAAAATATTTGCAAATCAAATAGAATAGGGAAAAAGTAGCTATTTGTGAAACCTTAACAAATAGAAATCAAAAGGGAATCATTTGTAAAACGATTACAAATGGAATTGAAAAGCGAATATTCATTTAGGGAATAAAGGAAAGTTAAAAGAGATATTTATGTAGAGAATAAATGGAAAAGCTAAAAGTAATAATTATTTGTTAAATAAATAGAAGTAAAAAGGGAATAGTTATTTGTTAAGTAAACAAAAAGAAAAAAAAGTATTATTCAAAAGAGTTATTCAAAAAGTGTTATTCAAAAGTGTTATTCAAAAGAGTTATTCAAAAGGAGTCATTCAAATGGAATTATTCAAAAGAGGAAATTCAAAGGGATTAATTCAAAAGAGTTAATCAACTAGAGTTAAGCCGTTGGAGTTAAACTGTTAGAGTTAAACAGTTGGAGTTAAACTGTTAGAGTTAAACAGTTGGAGTTAAACTGTTAGAGTTAAACAGTTGGAGTTAAACTGTTAGAGTTAAACAGTTGGAGTTAAACTGTTAGAGTTAAACCGTTGAAGTTAAACTGTCAGAGTTAAACCGTAAAGTTAAACAGCTAGAGTTAGTTAGTTAGAGTTATCCAGTTAGAGTTATTCAGTTAGAATTAACCAGTTAGAGTTAATCAGTTAGAGTTAAACGTTTCGAGTCAAATCGAACTAGAGTTATTCAAATATAGTAATCGAATAAGGGTTAATTGAATATTAGTTATTCAATTAGAATTGATCGAATCTAATTATTCGAGATAGAGTTAAAAATAGACAAAGTTATTTAAGGATGAATTTCCATTTAGCACGACTGCTAGCGTAATTCGCAGGGCTGCAGATAGCCTACGGCGGTCGGATGTTTCCTGGGGGAATCAGGCGTAACCATTGTGATCGCTGCGATCTAGAGTCAAGCAAATGGTGTTAAATCAAATAGTAATTAATCAATAGAAGTTAATTAAGTCGAGTTAGTCGAGTATTAGTAAATTAAGTAGGGTTAGTCAAAAAGGGAATTAATCGAATATCACCTATTCGAAGTAGAGTTATCGAATATAGTTTATTCGAGAAGAGTAATCGAATATAGTTCGTTCGAAGTGTGTTAAATCGAATATAGTTATTCGAAGGAGAGAATTATCGAATATGGTTTATTCGAAGTGAGATTTTTCGAATATTAGTTATTCGAAGAAAAGGATTATCGAATATTAGTTATTCGAACAGGGGAATCGAATATAGTTTATTCGAAAGAGAATTATCGGATAGTGATTATTCGAGAGTGAATCATACATGGAAATTCGATTATATCGAATCAAGGGAAGTAATGTTTACTTTCCATTTCAAATCAAGTTTTAATTATCTGTTAATAAAGTAGTTGGTTGTTTATTTATCCAAATTAAGATATGGAAATATATTTAAGTTAACATATTTTGAAAGCATGGAATTATAACATTTACAGTTATAATCAAATGATTCAGTAAAGGAAGTGGATTCATAAATAGAATCCGAGAGTTCGCAAGGAAGTTTCTTAAAGAGTAATGTTTGAACATTGTCTATTTCGAAGTTAGAAATGTTGTTCAGTTAAGGTCTGAGAGGTAATTATACCCCAACTTGATTGACTTCATTTTTAACTAAGAAGTGGATAAGGTTCGAGAGTGAAAGGGGTTAAGTGAATTTAGTTAATGAGCGAAATGGTTGGTGTTGGCATAGCGATGTTTATTCAAACATCAGTTTAAACCCAATGAAAGAGATTTGGAAATGTCTTCCAAATGAAAATCAGAAATGTTTTCTGAATATAGAAAATGAGAAATGGAATTGTTTTCCATTGTTAATAACGTATATTTTCTAAATATAGTAAATAAGAAATATAGGAAAATAAGAATAAGGAAAAGGGTAAATTTATGATAATTTGATGATGAATGATGATTGATCGATAGAATTTCCATCTGGAAATAATATCGTTGTTTGCACACCGACATGTTTTTAATTGATAGTTAAATCACCGACTATCAAAGTTTTGACCATTTTAACGTTGTTAATATGGAGAGACCGGTCGGATTATTATCCAGAGAACCACTCCGTATTGGCATAATCGTTGCGAATCAAGTATGCTGAATATATTGAAGAGGGAGTTATGCAAGGGCTATCCTATTTACAGAATAGTGCCTTCGGTTTGTCCGGTCTCAAGACAAACGTGAATGGACGAATGTCTGACAGAGTATATTCAAAGGATCGCGTAAGTTGATCTCTTCAAACGTACTTACGTTTGGTGGCGGAAGAATTCGTTTCTCTTAGTTGTATACCCGTGGTATTTTTGGTGAAATCAATTTGTGATTTGGCGGGTATGACGATGTGGCATTCAAAGTAATGGAGGTGGGATCTGTCAAAAGATACGTTATGACCTCAAGCCTCATCCACCGGGAAATGACAAAAATCGGGCAGGCAGCATGGCTATGTGGGTCGCACCCATTAGAATGTATGATCACCTATCTAGAGAAATTCCAATTGCTTCTTAAATCTATCGATGCTGCCCCATTCGGGAGACGGTTGCTGATCCCAACCGTTGGTGATATACATTCGATACACTCAAGCGAAATGAGTGGTCGGTCATGTGTGGGCCGGGTTGCAAGATGTTCTTGTTGAACCCAGTGTATTTGCCTCTAGAGATACACGTTCGGAAGGTGGTCCCATACCTTGTCAAGTTGGAATCCAATCTCCAATAAGTGCCTGCGAGTTTGATTGTATATTATATATGTAGAGCGTGAGATGCAAGCGTTCTACTAAATTTTAATTACTTGTGATTAGACATTATTATAATATCAGATAATATATGATTTCCAAAGTGTTTTGGGTTATCGTAAGGTAAAAGTCATCCGTATTTATGTGTGGATTGGTCTTACGATTATCTTTTCTTTTGAAAAGGATTTTGGAAAAGTTAAACCAAATGATTTGAGTTTACTCACACCAGTCCCATGACTGACCCAGAGTTTATTTTGTTTTGTTTTCCCTAAACTCTTGGGTGCCCAAATTTGTACGGGCAGTCAAGTAGTCCGGATTTACAGGTATGCTTGAAGAGCTTGGAGCAGGAGGCTTCAAGATTTTTCTAGCTATTGATTATTCCGCTGTGATGAAAGTGTTGTACTCTGATAATGGTATGATATACATATACTACTTTGATTTCAAGATATGTTGTCTATTATATTTTATTCGTTCCGCTGTGAGATTCGTGTTACTCTGATGTTGTTGTGTTCTTCTACTTCTTCTGTTCTAATTTTCTATCTTATCTATCCTCACCCTCTAATTTCTTTCTTGGACTATCCGGTAATTTCGACTTTTGATTGTTCGATAGGTGTTATATATCGGATAACCAAGGTCGCTTTTTCCCGGGTCGTTACAGTTGGTATCAGAGCTGAAGGTTTAGTGATTTACCTTGGCTCTGTGGCGTGACTCAGTAGAGATGGGGTTTGTAATGCCCTAGACTGAGTTTGAGTGTATATATACGAGTGAACGTATTTGTTGTTTGATATAAAAATGGTTTTATATTGTGAAGATTTATTGGTTGAGTTGTTTATGAGTTCTAGTCGATCAGTTTGATCCACTGTATCGATAGGAGTTTATAAACACTTGAATACGATGGGTCGACACGATATGTTTTGAAAAGAGGGTAAATAAAAGAATTTTACCCAAAATATATTTTGATATAAAGAAATATATATTTGAAATTATCATGGTATATTGGATGTGTTGGTTGTGATTATAATCAAATAAGATTATAAAATGTGAAATGGTTATGTAAATAACAAATCAAAATTCATATAAGTGAAATATATGAAATCAGATGAATTAAATCTGAATTTAAGTTCAGAATTGGAATTAAAATTGCTAAAATTTGAATAAGCGTTGTAAATGGAATTAAATTGAATATATGTGAATTTTAAAATCCTGGGAGATTTTAAATTTGTTACAAGCATTAAAAAGGGATATTTTGAAATGAATTTCAAAATGAAAGTGTTTAGAAATGGTTTTGAAAGTGACATAGTATTGAACTCTCTTCGATAGCTGGAAAATAAATTCCGATGTTGATCCGGACATCATCGGTGTTCATTTTCGAGTTTGTAAGTGACAGATTACTACCAAAGATTTTGTTTTTGAATTGTTTTGAGAAACCGAGTTGTTTTGATATTCCAAAGGGATATTTGATTTTTGGAAAAGGCAAAGCTATTTGAAACTCCCAGGTAAGGTTGTTTGAAATAAACACAAATTAAATAGAAATTTGTGAAAGCAAATTTGAAATTGAATTGAAGTCAGTTCAGTGGAAATTGAGTTGAATTGAAATAAAATGGTATCATGTAGAATTGGACTAGATTTGAGATAAACTGGGATAGGAATGGATGGTCGAGCAAGAAATTTGAATTGAGATTGGAATTGCAGTTTGATTGAAATTTGTCTTGGTTATAAGCGGATGGTCGTGTTGAAGATAAAAGTGATTGGGAGTTTGATTGGGATGATAGTGGTATATGCTAAATTGATAGTAGAATTGAATGTCGACAAAAAGGTACACGTATATATATTTATGAGTTGGATGAGATTTATGAGCCTGTTTGGCAAGCCACTTGGCTGTTTGATTTTCTTTTGGGTTGAAGAAGGCCTAGGGAGGCGAGTTGGAGTTTGAGCTATTGACCAGTACAAAGGAGATGCTGGCAAAAATTTTCAGAAATTTCGAATGTTAGAAAATTTTCAGAATTTTTGAAATTTTCGTTTATAGAAATAAATTAATAAATTAATTAGAATTAATTGTTTTAGTGAAACCGGAGTAAATAAATAATTTTAACCTAGTTATAAAGTTTATTTTTCTACCTTGGCAATTTCGAGGACGAAATTATTTTAAGGGGGAAAGAATGTAACGGCCCAGATTTTTTGACCATTTAGTTATTATTTAAAAATGTTTTTTTTTATTATTTTGGAATTCTAAATGGTTTAATTTCAATAATTTTGAATATTTTATTTTATTCCGAAATGGTAGAAATTTAGTGGATCTGCAATATAATGTGAACTGGCAGTATAAAAGGATAAATTTTTAATTTAAAATAGTACGTTTACAAAGGATGTAGTAGCTAACGAACTCTGATTTCGATGAAATCAGTTTCATTAAATCTGAAATGATGAAATTAGGTAACCAACCAAGTTACGTCAAAAATGGCATCCGTATGTGGAAAAGAAAAAAATAAAAGGCCAAAATTTGAACTAAATTTTGACGGTAATTGGAATTTGCTAATGCTAACGGCAAAACTGAAACCTGAGACCTATCCAGGAAAATTCTAAACATAGGATATTAGCTATATATGAAATCTGGGAAAATCCTATAACGGATATAGAAAGTTATTAAGGAAACAAAATTTAAATAAATTATTTGAAAATCTAAACGAACTCCGATTTTTGATTTGAATACATAGGATTGAAGTACGTTAAAAACCGGACCAGATGGTGGAAGAATTTCTGAAAACCGTTATCGTTTGATACTCCAACATGAGACCGGAAGGTGTTGAAACTAACACAAAACACTATTTTGAATTTGAATTTAAATTATTTGAAAGTTCAAACAAATTCAAAATTGATATATTTTTATATAGTATTGAAGAGCAAGAAAAATTGAACAACATGGTTAAAAAAGATTTTGGATAAGGTATCAATAAGTATGTCAAATTAACGTCCGAATTGGGTTGAGAAAACACACTTTACTATTCATAAATTATTAAATTTATTTATAATTTAATTAATTTAAGGATTAATCTTAGCCATCCATTTTCGACCGTTGGATTCGCGCCACCTCAGCAATCCATGTGACTCCTTCGGCTATAAATAGCCCCCCCCTTTCATTTTCAACTCACTCCTCCTCCTCATTCAAGCTTTGGCAATGGCAGAAATAATAATAAAATATTAGGAAATAGGGAAAAGGGAAGGAAAGGAGAAAGGAGGGCAAGACGGGGAGCTAGGGACTCTTTGGCAGAGGCTTAGGCTTCACGGGGTAAGTTTTTAAATAATATTTATTTATTTATTTATTTGTGTAATATATATATATATATGTTATAATTAAAATAGAATTTGTAAAAATAAATATCAGAACATTCTAAGGGTGACAGAGAGGATAGTGTCTAAGGCTTGAGTTTGGAAAATATAGTTTCCTACTCTCCCTGGCTATCCCTAACTGATCCGACGAATGTGATGATTAATTTAAATTTTAAATTTTAAATTTAATTTGAATTTAAAACAGACCAGGGGCATTTTCGTAATTTTTAACCATAATCTTTAAAAGCTTATAACTTTTTCAAAACAAGTCGGATCTCACGAAACAAGGACCGTTGGATTCTTATCGAAAAATACTTTAAAATGAGTGGAAGCAGATTTTTGATCCGGGTTAAAAATTTTAAGTTATAATTAAATGAATATTTTTAAATATTTTATTTGAAAATTAAATTTAATTAATATTAAAATGGTTTTTCAATTTTAAAAAAATTTGGATATGGCTAGAGATGGAAAAGTATGATTTTTTAGAAGGGCAGGGAAGGTAATTTGGCTAATAACGCAATTAGAAATTAATTAAGATAAAAATAATTTAATTAATTTAATTAAATATATATTCATTTAAATTAGGTAAATATTGTAAATAGCATAACTTTTGCATACATTAACGAAATTTAACGAAACAGGATCCGTTGGGATCGTATGGACGAGCACTACGCAATGGAACTGACCGCAAGTGGATTGGAGCTCGTTTGGATTTATGGTGAAATTTAACGTCTGAACCAAATCAATGACCGATTATCGTTATTCAACGATAAACCGTCCAAGGTGAGTAAATCTCACTAACTCTGAGCACTTTATATTTTTATAAAGTATTTTTAGAACTGATAATTATTGGTTGAATTGCTGAGTGTTGATTGTTTGGTTGAACTGCTAGTCAATTGATTGAAAATACCGATATAGTTATATATATCGTTAACCGATGTTGATTTTGTTTACCAGAATACCTCATATTGAAATGAAATTGATGTGAATTATATTGTGTAACATTTGTGGATGCAGGGAAACAGGTCGGAGGAATTCAACTGGATTCCTCAACATTTATTTACCGTTTTTCATATATTCTGTTATATGATGTGTTATATCATCTGTCGTTGAACCCGTGTGTTTGGATGATGATCAAACCTTTTGATTTGGTATTTTTATACCATAAATGATAACGGGAAGTGAAAAGAGATTTTCAAAGTATATTTTGAAAATAAATTATTTATATAAAATCAATAGATTTTATATATAAAAGGAAAAGAGTTTCATAGAGGAAAATAATTATAGAATCAAAGAAATTGAGTAAAGGAAACTATTTGTGAAATCAAATATAAAGGAGAAGATTTGAAAAGAAAAACAAACATAGAGTAAATACATTTGTAAAACAAATGTAAAGGAAAATATTTGCAAATCAAATAGAATAGGGAAAAAGTAGCTATTTGTGAAACCTTAACAAATAGAAATCAAAAGGGAATCATTTGTAAAACGATTACAAATGGAATTGAAAAGCGAATATTCATTTAGGGAATAAAGGAAAGTTAAAAGAGATATTTATGTAGAGAATAAATGGAAAAGCTAAAAGTAATAATTATTTGTTAAATAAATAGAAGTAAAAAGGGAATAGTTATTTGTTAAGTAAACAAAAAGAAAAAAAAGTATTATTCAAAAGAGTTATTCAAAAAGTGTTATTCAAAAGTGTTATTCAAAAGAGTTATTCAAAAGGAGTCATTCAAATGGAATTATTCAAAAGAGGAAATTCAAAGGGATTAATTCAAAAGAGTTAATCAACTAGAGTTAAGCCGTTGGAGTTAAACTGTTAGAGTTAAACAGTTGGAGTTAAACTGTTAGAGTTAAACAGTTGGAGTTAAACTGTTAGAGTTAAACAGTTGGAGTTAAACTGTTAGAGTTAAACAGTTGGAGTTAAACTGTTAGAGTTAAACCGTTGAAGTTAAACTGTCAGAGTTAAACCGTAAAGTTAAACAGCTAGAGTTAGTTAGTTAGAGTTATCCAGTTAGAGTTATTCAGTTAGAATTAACCAGTTAGAGTTAATCAGTTAGAGTTAAACGTTTCGAGTCAAATCGAACTAGAGTTATTCAAATATAGTAATCAAATAAGGGTTAATTGAATATTAGTTATTCAATTAGAATTGATCGAATCTAATTATTCGAGATAGAGTTAAAAATAGACAAAGTTATTTAAGGATGAATTTCCATTTAGCACGACTGCTAGCGTAATTCGCAGGGCTGCAGATAGCCTACGGCGGTCGGATGTTTCCTGGGGGAATCAGGCGTAACCATTGTGATCGCTGCGATCTAGAGTCAAGCAAATGGTGTTAAATCAAATAGTAATTAATCAATAGAAGTTAATTAAGTCGAGTTAGTCGAGTATTAGTAAATTAAGTAGGGTTAGTCAAAAAGGGAATTAATCGAATATCACCTATTCGAAGTAGAGTTATCGAATATAGTTTATTCGAGAAGAGTAATCGAATATAGTTCGTTCGAAGTGTGTTAAATCGAATATAGTTATTCGAAGGAGAGAATTATCGAATATGGTTTATTCGAAGTGAGATTTTTCGAATATTAGTTATTCGAAGAAAAGGATTATCGAATATTAGTTATTCGAACAGGGGAATCGAATATAGTTTATTCGAAAGAGAATTATCGGATAGTGATTATTCGAGAGTGAATCATACATGGAAATTCGATTATATCGAATCAAGGGAAGTAATGTTTACTTTCCATTTCAAATCAAGTTTTAATTATCTGTTAATAAAGTAGTTGGTTGTTTATTTATCCAAATTAAGATATGGAAATATATTTAAGTTAACATATTTTGAAAGCATGGAATTATAACATTTACAGTTATAATCAAATGATTCAGTAAAGGAAGTGGATTCATAAATAGAATCCGAGAGTTCGCAAGGAAGTTTCTTAAAGAGTAATGTTTGAACATTGTCTATTTCGAAGTTAGAAATGTTGTTCAGTTAAGGTCTGAGAGGTAATTATACCCCAACTTGATTGACTTCATTTTTAACTAAGAAGTGGATAAGGTTCGAGAGTGAAAGGGGTTAAGTGAATTTAGTTAATGAGCGAAATGGTTGGTGTTGGCATAGCGATGTTTATTCAAACATCAGTTTAAACCCAATGAAAGAGATTTGGAAATGTCTTCCAAATGAAAATCAGAAATGTTTTCTGAATATAGAAAATGAGAAATGGAATTGTTTTCCATTGTTAATAACGTATATTTTCTAAATATAGTAAATAAGAAATATAGGAAAACAAGAATAAGGAAAAGGGTAAATTTATGATAATTTGATGATGAATGATGATTGATCGATAGAATTTCCATCTGGAAATAATATCGTTGTTTGCACACCGACATGTTTTTAATTGATAGTTAAATCACCGACTATCAAAGTTTTGACCATTTTAACGTTGTTAATATGGAGAGACCGGTCGGATTATTATCCAGAGAACCACTCCGTATTGGCATAATCGTTGCGAATCAAGTATGCTGAATATATTGAAGAGGGAGTTATGCAAGGGCTATCCTATTTACAGAATAGTGCCTTCGGTTTGTCCGGTCTCAAGACAAACGTGAATGGACGAATGTCTGACAGAGTATATTCAAAGGATCGCGTAAGTTGATCTCTTCAAACGTACTTACGTTTGGTGGCGGAGGAATTCGTTTCTCTTAGTTGTATACCCGTGGTATTTTTGGTGAAATCAATTTGTGATTTGGCGGGTATGACGATGTGGCATTCAAAGTAATGGAGGTGGGATCTGTCAAAAGATACGTTATGACCTCAAGCCTCATCCACCGGGAAATGACAAAAATCGGGCAGGCAGCATGGCTATGTGGGTCGCACCCATTAGAATGTATGATCACCTATCTAGAGAAATTCCAATTGCTTCTTAAATCTATCGATGCTGCCCCATTCGGGAGACGGTTGCTGATCCCAACCGTTGGTGATATACATTCGATACACTCAAGCGAAATGAGTGGTCGGTCATGTGTGGGCCGGGTTGCAAGATGTTCTTGTTGAACCCAGTGTATTTGCCTCTAGAGATACACGTTCGGAAGGTGGTCCCATACCTTGTCAAGTTGGAATCCAATCTCCAATAAGTGCCTGCGAGTTTGATTGTATATTATATATGTAGAGCGTGAGATGCAAGCGTTCTACTAAATTTTAATTACTTGTGATTAGACATTATTATAATATCAGATAATATATGATTTCCAAAGTGTTTTGGGTTATCGTAAGGTAAAAGTCATCCGTATTTATGTGTGGATTGGTCTTACGATTATCTTTTCTTTTGAAAAGGATTTTGGAAAAGTTAAACCAAATGATTTGAGTTTACTCACACCAGTCCCATGACTGACCCAGAGTTTATTTTGTTTTGTTTTCCCTAAACTCTTGGGTGCCCAAATTTGTACGGGCAGTCAAGTAGTCCGGATTTACAGGTATGCTTGAAGAGCTTGGAGCAGGAGGCTTCAAGATTTTTCTAGCTATTGATTATTCCGCTGTGATGAAAGTGTTGTACTCTGATAATGGTATGATATACATATACTACTTTGATTTCAAGATATGTTGTCTATTATATTTTATTCGTTCCGCTGTGAGATTCGTGTTACTCTGATGTTGTTGTGTTCTTCTACTTCTTCTTTTCTAATTTTCTATCTTATCTATCCTCACCCTCTAATTTCTTTCTTGGACTATCCGGTAATTTCGACTTTTGATTGTTCGATAGGTGTTATATATCGGATAACCAAGGTCGCTTTTTCCCGGGTCGTTACATTAGCTTGCTTTAATTGAATCAATTTATGTTTATTTTCCAACTTTTTTCTGTGCATTAAATTTTCTCATGTGACATTATTTCTTTATTGCATATATTTCTAATATTCTTATTTGAATGTGTTAATTCTTTCCCGTTTCATGCACTCGATATGTTACTTCTTTTTAACGCATTAAATTGCTTGGTTCCTCTTTCTAAACCTTTTTTTTTCTATGCATGCTTTAATTGCATAATTGACATGTTTTCATTCTATATTCTTTTTCTTTTATTTGCATGACTTTAATTCGTTTTTATTTAGGTTCATACATCTACACATTTCTATTATTTTTATTTAGGTTCATGCATCTACACATTTCTACTATTTTTAGTGCATGTATTATCTTCCAACAAAATTTTGAATTTCAAATAACATGTATACACATATGCCCCTTCTCATTTATTGTTGCATGCAATTTTATTAATTCGCCTTTTTACCATTTACGTTATTTACATTAATGTTTCTCTTTATTAATTGTTTTCTCTATCATAATTACATGCATGTACTTCCTTTTCCTTTTTAACATTATTACATGCGCAATTGTATTGCATACTTTTTTTCCTTGGATTAACTTCTTTTTAATTTATATATATATATATATATTACATGCAATTAATTTTTCTTCATTTCAATGCACTTATATATTATTATTATTTTTAATTTCCTTTAAGTATATCTATGAATATAATATATACATATATGCATACTTTTAATTATCACTAAAAATGCGGGGTGTTACATTCTCCCACCTTAAGAAATTTCATCCCCGAAATTTGGTAAGAGTAAAATCAAATGATCCCTCGCATATTATACATCCATTATGTGTGCATCCAATTTTTGCAAGCATTATGTACATGTGCAAAGTGAAATACATCATAGTAGTGCATGTATGCCTAATTTGGTACCACCTACATGTATGAAAACTTTCAAAAACTCTTTCAAAATATGATGCTCACATCCTAAATATACTTACAGTTCTATATGAATGCAATATTTTTGAAAATCAAAACACTTTTCATCCAAAATTTCCCACACTCTTACAGAATAAGAGCATAGTTCACCCAATTGTTGCATCCAAAATCCTACCAACTATCTTTAAATTTCGAATTATAGGAAAAATCTAATTTTCTAAATTCGATTTCTTATGTCACAAAAAGGTATAAAACGGAAAAATTTACATCTTCCATTTTTCTTTTATGTTCCTTTTCTAATTGCACTTGGATTTCACGTAACTACTCTATACAAAGTTTCCTATTTTCCTATCCAAGCATAACTACATAAGAAAGCTTCTTCTTTTTTCTTTTCTTTTCCCGTCATGTTTTTGTTGCTTCTCTGAATTTATTGTTTTCTTTTTAGTTAGGCTATTTTTCTTTCTTAGCTTATTTTACTTAATCCAAGGATTCAAGTTTATTCTTTTCAAATAAGCCTTTCCATCCTACACAGCTACTACTAAGGGCCAAGAATCAGTGACTATTTCACTAATGAAAAGTCCAACTACAAACTCTCAATGCTCACTTGCCCTTTACTATCTAGTAGTCACTACTAGTCCTTCTTGTGCTTTACTAGCCTATACTTTTTCTTTTTCGAGCAACAGTTCTATTCTTTACAATGCCTATGCATTCTACGGGAATTTTCTACTATTCCAAGATAACCTTCGATGTTTACTTTATAGCCTCATATTTCTCCGTTCTTTCTAGGCACTAACCCTTACCTACTCCCTTAATTTTAAAACATGGTTTGGCCTCTCTTTTTTCAAACATCAAAAATACTTTTAAGATTAAAACTTGAAAACATCATAAACTCTTTTGCCAAAACTTTTACAATTTCAAGTTCTTAAAAGTTAACAAGGGTTAGACACATAGTGGGCTTCCGACTTACCTAGGCTTTCCTAGACACCCCCACAAGGTCAATTCTCTTAACTATATATATTCCTAATCCATTTTCCTTTTTCTATTTAGTGGGCGCCTCTATGGATCTAGGTTTTTTATATATATAATATATTTATATTTTAAAATACAAATACGCTCACTCATTATCTAAATAAGGAATCATAAACCTAAGCTTTGATACTAGATGTAACAACCCGGATTCTGACGGACCGAATTTTTTTCAAAAATCCCAATCCATCGAAACCCGAGTTGGTTTACTCTGGTATCCTACAGAAAAGACAGAGACATGAAACATGTCAGTGTTCGGAAAACATCTCACAGCGGAAGGAATAAAATATAATGTAATTAAAACATAGTTTAACCTTAATAATAATACTGATAAACTAGTATCCAAAGCTGTACAGTCTCTGTTATGAACCTAACCTGCGAATGTTGTGAGGAAGGGTTCAGAACCTGTGAGACTGGATTTAAATTATACTTCTGGATAATCCTACATATACCGCTCAATTACATTTTCTAATTTATTAGGTTATTTGTGTTATTAGCATTCAAGGCTTACACATGTCGCACCCATCTACTCCCTTGAAGATTAGCCTAATACAGTGTATATGTAGCTACCCCCAACTAAGGTACACCCCATGGTACCCAATCGCACGGTCTCCACCGTATCATCGTAGGAATATAGCAGTCCCTAATCCTACGCCCGAATGTCGTACGGATTTCTGTATATGTGTCAATGCTACGTCTGCAAAGAACCACTGCTTCTATATTACGTAAGCGTTCAGACTGCCATCTTTGAACCATTCGATCGAATTAGGTTCCATCCTCGAATATGCCCTCTAGTCTTATGACACACTACCCAGAGCGACATGAGTGTACGTAGACTTTCCCACATACGTATCGTCAATCGTTCTCGATGTCTATTGCACATGTTCTCTATATGTGCGCCCGAGTCCCGTGGCTGGGCTAATCAAGAAACATGGAACTCGGTCGGGAGCTTTCATATACCTGCAGATTACAGATGCTAAGGTCTGCTTTTACAGTGGCTATGGTCCCACTAGACCCTCCATCAACTAATGAAAGGCACCCAAGAATATCAAGAATAATAATTAACCCCGGCCCTCTTTGGCCTTCAAACCTATTGGCCAACCTCACCCATAACTAGATAGCAAAGTATATGGTCTTTTGGAGTTCTCCACCTTTTTGCTTTACGTACTGACTGAAGATGGTAGGTAGACGACGAGTTGCTATCACAGGGCACTAACTGGTCTCGCCGAATCGCGCTGGTCCATCTTAGTCTTTTGATTGCCCCTTATTATTGCAATCAAAGCATACTCATTGGTTCACCTACGCAGATCTAACCTCTGTGAGTACAGGCGGATCATCTGCGACTCATAAAGGAATACCAAGAGTACCGTACGGTCCCAGAGGCCGCGTGTTTCTTAACCCAGTCAGTTGGAGCCTGTAAGAATATCTAGATGGGCATGCGCTCCACTTTGTGTCTTTTGACACCTCGATGAGCTACCCCTTATGGTTATTCATCCTCTAACGTATGGACTAGTCCAAGCGCCTCAGTTTTATATGTCATTAGACCCTACGTCTAACCATTAATCACGCGCTTGCGCCACCTCGTGGGTTTTCTCATTTGACTTGGTTATTCTCCTTCACGTTGACTTACTTTTCCAGTTTACCAAGTTACCCTCGCTTATTAATTCAATTTATAACATAACCCATTTAAGTTCAATAATAAGCCTACAACATGTTATTCTCATAATCTATTCATTATTCCATCCCATGGTTACCATAACATGTTTTACTTAATTTATAATTAAGCACATCTTAATTCACATATCATTTGGTAAGAGAATAATTTCATTTTTCCCTATCATTCCTTATAACTTATCTTATTTTATAAGTTATAATTCCCACTTGTCCCTACGACAAGCCTACCTATTATCTTTCTTATTCAAGTTCATTCATAATAGGTTATTATCATCATTCCACATTTTGGCATTAATTAAGATTAACTCAACCTCTCTCATTTCTTTAGCAAATTTACTTAACCCCTACTCAATTCAACTGGTTTGTAACACAACTACATATTTAATTAGGTTAAGTATTCCAATTTAACAAATTACCATGCTACCCATGTTACCCACTTAACCCCTTTTATTATATCCATGTCAACCCTACATGTGTCGTCTTTGTTAAGTGTTCATTATTATTTATTATGTCTGTAAACATGAAAGACCTCTCACATTAGATTGTCGTTTGCGGTTGCTGGATATGCCATGCGGTTCCGGGAAGACTTCTGCTGCATCTGAATCTAACCTCATGTCTTGAAACCATTACGGGTCCAATTTCCACCTAAGACCTCGCACATTAGATTACCGTTTGCAGTTGCTGGATATGCCGGGCAGTTCCGGGCAGACTTCTACCGCATACCAAATCTAACCTCGTGTCTTAGGCATATAAGTTCTTATTATAACTTATACTCATAATTCAAATCTTGGGTTATAATATATGTCAATTACCCATAAACCCTCAATTCACATTTATGCTTATAATCCTATCAACAGATTATGCCTATAATCCCAATTCAACTTATAATCCCAATTTCATGTTCATAATTCCAATTTGATTTATTTACATAAATCCCACCCTAATTATATTCATAATTCCAAGCATAGTTATGCCCAATTTCCATATATGTCGCATTTCTTCTTACATTTAATTAACTTCAATAAAGTGAAATTATTCCAATTCTAACAATTGTTCATATTAATTGAAGTTATGCTTCAAAATTCCAACCTATCAGTTTCGCCCCAAATTACCCACCCTTAAGTTGTGCTCAAATTACAGTCTTTCTTATTCATGTCTATTATTAGTCCACACACTTCCCAATTATCCCAACATGGTTAATTGTTCCATCTTAATTTGCACATATTTTCACTAATGTCCCAGATTAATATTTATAGTTATGCGCCATATTATCATCATTCCCAATTTCCTGTATTTTATGAGTCATACAACAATTCTCCAATCATAGGTTTTGCCCAAAATCCATCATGCAAGTTATTTCAATTTCCCAAACATCCTTCCACTATTACAATATTGTTCGTACATATGGCTTTCAAAGAGATCTGGACTAGGCTCGAAGTTAGCCTAGTCTATAAAAATAAAAAGGAACAGGAAGAAGAACAGAATATGCATTAAGTAAAAGCTATAAGATTTTAATTGAATTAAGCATTTTAATTTGGGGAATTGCTAAATGATATGCATACAATTATTCATAAAGTTAATTTAAACCCACTCACCTTGCCAGGATTAGAAAAGAGATAAATCATTGTTGTAAAACTTTGATGTTGATTAACTTTCTAAATTGATTATTGATGAAGAACTTGAATCTAAAAATCTCTACTTTAATTTATGTTGAAGGTGGAGGCTAGGTTAGTTGAGAATTTAGCAGCATAGAGCTAGGGTTAAAGAGATAGATGGGATTAAGATTGGGTTTGATGTTTATTTATAGCTGTAGTAGGTGAATTGGGGCCTTAGGATTAAAATAGAATCCATCTAAACCTTCCACCTCGCTAAAAAAAGAAGGTTCTAGAGTGGGATAAACCAACCCAAGTGCATTGCACCCATGCGCACGCGTGGACACTGATGGTGTTGACACCTTCCTATATGGGGTTTCTTTTCTTTTTGTACAAGCAAAATCTTAAACGCTCCTTAATGTATGCAAAGTACGTTTCTTTTCCATTAATGCATCCTTCCATGTGTCATTATTTTATATATAATATGAATTGTATTAATTCTTTTGACATTAGCTTGCTTTAATTGAATCAATTTATGTTTATTTTCCAACTTCTTTCTGTGCATTAAATTTTCCCATGTGACATTATTTCTTTGTTGCATATATTTCTAATATTCTTATTTAAATGTGTTAATGCTTTCCCGTTTCATGCACTTGATATGTTACTTCTTTTTAACGCATTAAATTGTTTGGTTCCTCTTTCTAAACCTTTTTTTTTCTATGCATGCTTTAATTGCATAATTGACGTGTTTGCATTCTATATTCTTTTTCTTTTATTTTCATGACATTAATTCGTTTTTATTTAGTTTCATGCATATCCACATTTCTATTATTTTTATTTAGGTTCATGCATCTACACATTTCTATTATTTTTAGTGCTTGTATTATCTTCCTACAAAATTTTGAATTTCAAATAACATGTATACACATATGCCCCTTCTCATTTATTGTTGCATGAAATTTTATTAATTCACCTTTTTACCATTTACATTAATCACATTAACGTTTCTCTTTATTAATTGTTTTCTCTATCATAATTATATGCATGTACTTCCTTTTTAACATTACTACACGCGCAATTGTATTGCATACTTTTTTTCCCTTGCATTAACTTCTTTTTAATTTTTATATATATATATATATATATATATATATATATATGTGTATATTGCATGCAATTCATTTTCCTTCATTTCAATGCACTTATATATATATATATATTTTAATTTTCCTTTAAATATATCTTTACATATAATATATACATATATGCATATTTTTAATTATCACTAAAAATGCGGGGTGTTTCATTACCCAGCCAATATTTTTCCATTTGTTAACCATAAACAAACCAAGAATTCAGATTCAACAATCAACAATCAAAGCTACCATCTAATCAGACTGGTTAAACAGTTCATATAATTGTGATATGAAAATAAAAAATAAATTTGAGGAATCTAGTTGGATCCTTCCAACCTGTTTTCCCTACACCCAAATGCATTGGCTCAAAATGACATCATATAATATTCAACAGTCAGAAATAACATCAATACAAACGCCATATTTTAATTTAATACATTTATATTTTATAAATGTAACCAACGAGGTAAGTTACTTCCATTGGAATAATAGTTAAAAATAACGATTTGATTTAAATTAAATTAAACAAACGTTTAATTTAATCGGTTCAGTCAACTGTATTCAGCATCCATCAAACAACTAACAACCATAGCACACAAATATATAAACACGACTTATATAAAATACAAGTAGGATAAAAACTGAGTGAGCTGAACTCACCTTGATCAAATTCTGCGTTACACTGGTTCACTTTAGTTAAATTAAATAGATGTTTAATGTAACTGAAAATCAAGATTGCTTCAACCTTTGTCCAAATCTGTTCCATAATGTGATGCTCTTCAATACAGTTCCATCGCTTCTTGTTTTTGCCCAAAACTGTTGACATACGATACTCTATATAAGCTATGGCCTAAATTTAAATGATTACCATTTCAATCCATATTTACTAATTACTAATCATGTGTTAATTACATTGTAATATATAATGGCCACTTAAATTTTGATCTGGCACTTTACTCAAGATTGGACACGGTGAATAATTGTTGGCCTTAGTATATATTTCCCCTAGTCAAAAATTACACTGATCGTTTGTTTAGACTATTAGGGTATGTTAAAACCAATTGGCATGTTGCAAGAAAATAGGCACATTCATTTGTTATAGGCGGCCACTAGTATACACCCTATAGTCATTTATATAAATTAATACGATTAAGCCTAACTACTAATTACCAATTTCCAAACAGATTAGTTACTTCTAAAGTAGGCCGTATACCCACTTCCTCAACAAACGTTACCTATGTTGTGAAATCTGGCACGTTATGCATTGTGCCAATTACCATTTAAGAGAAAAACAATTTGGGCCGACAAACCCCAGTATGAAGCCCACTATGGTATTCTTCTCCAGAGAAGCTTTTATAAGCTGATCCTTGTTTTTGTCTCCAAGCCTTTATTTGTTAAATTGTGCCACCATCCTTCCCTTTTATTTCCTTATTATCTTGTTCGAAATAGCTGCTGCATTTTCCCGCTACGTCACTGCCACCTCTTCCCCAAGCATGCGAGACTTCCCACGTCATAAGCCATCAACCCTTCTCACGCTTCTCCTTCACAAATGAAATAAACGAGTCCCTCTTCTATCTCTTCACCGCTGATATTCCAGGAACCCCACGCCTCCATAATCCGCTAACTGCCCGCAACCCGCATCGACAACTGGCCCCCCACCGTCATTATAGTAAACCGAAAATACATTGTCTCCATTTCCTACTTCATACTTCAGACACAGTACGCCATACTCTTCCATCCATGCACGTAAACTCGAAACACATGCACACCCCCACGTCAATCTTTGTTAGGACAGTCCCCACCCGAAACTCCACCAACGACCTCGCTCCACCGGGTAGCCTCGCATACATGCCACGAAGACCACACGCCGACAGTTCGCGCTGCTTCTACAGACTCCAACAACGCACAGTTTTGGTTTTTAAAATGATTTCCATTTCGTTTTAATTGCTGAAGAAATAATGGTTTTCGGTTCCATTTGTGTTTAGCTTCTGGAGCAAATAAAGGAACTAGGAGCTATATTTTTACATGCAATTGTTAAAGATAGGCCTCACATTAATTCCTATATTTCCTTAGCCATAACTTAGCTACAAATAGGATTGCAATTTGGGTGCAATTTCGGTAGGAGAGTGTGAGTTTTCTTTTCATCTCTCACTATAGAGATGCTAGGCTATCCGTTAATATGTACACATCAACATAGGGTGGCATGGTTCTTTCTTTTTTGTTGTCAGCAGTTTTTGGGAAGTTTATAAGATACGTAAACAGGTAGTGTATGTGTGAATATTTATCTCGATCAGGACTAAAGCATGTGAAGTTCATTATATAGAACTTTGGTTTAGAAAAAGGATGTTAGGAGGTGGTAGAGATACATGGGAAGCTTAAATGTTATCACAGAAGTGGCATGAGAAAAGGATAGCACATGGCCTTGATCACTTAAGTCACACAGTGGTATGGTCTGGAGAGTAGAATAGGGTGGCTAGCCATCTGCAGCGTATAGGATAAGTTAGCAGAAAGGTTTTGTAAGTTTTGCATACCCCATTTAATTTGATAGAAATGTTTAGTGTATGAATTTCTACTCTAGGAAGGTTTAGAGGCATGTGCATAGCATTAAAAATTTCCATTTCTTGTCTGTGTATGTTGAGAAGCACCAGTGCATGTGTTAGTTTTGGCTATTTTGTTTTATATTAGATTTTTACTAAGGGTACCCGTTGAGTAAAATTTCATCCTTTTACAAATCATTATCGATAAAAATAAAAATACCGTTGTGACGAAGCCACGTTCCCCAAAATATAATAAAATAGACAAATTAGCTTATTTTGTGAAAATCCAAAATGCTGATATAGGGTGCAAAATACTCCAAATAAAAAGTGTCGTATTTTCCAAATTAAAAATTACATTAAAATCCTAAAAATTAAATTATAACTACGTCTCAAAGGTCTTTTCCAAATTCGAAACCAATATTTAATTATATTAAATTACCACTATGGTTTATAAACGATTCCACAATGATTTCTGAAAATTTGAATTGGACATAACTTTCAATATATAAACTGAAATTTCAATTTTTTTCCCTTCGACTAGAAAATTACAATCAAATCAATTCAAAAGTTTTTGGTTTCATAGAGTTCTGACTTAAAACGGATTTTGAATTTTCAATTAAAGTTCGAAACTCAATATTACGAATTGCTGTGTCGTTTCGAGCTCGTTTTAATTATATTATAAATTATATATATATTCGAACTCCATTTAATATAATAAATTCGATATAAAATCCATTATATTTCCAATATAATATATAAAACAGATTTAAATATTCCAATGTAATTGGCAGAAAATATGGGATGTTACATTATACTTCCAATTACTCAGCCAATAACACCCACTGGTTTAAACAAAACAAATGTCGAATTTCAGGTCAACGGTCAATAACCAAATCATTTGTCTAATCAGAACAGTTCATATGAGGACAATATGAGAATAATTAACATCTAATATATTTGAGGAATCAAGCTGGATCCCTCCAACTTGTTCTTCTCTACATCAAAGTTGATTATCCTAAATAAACTTATTCAATTTAATTTAACTGATAATTTCTGTAATAGTAAATAACGATTATTTAACATTAACAAACTAACAAAACAATTCAAACAATTAAACATGTTTATTTTATAAACGCGACCAACAAGGTAAGTTACCTCCACTGGATCCAGCCGTTAAAATAACAATTTGGTTTTCCATTGAAATTAAACAACGTTTAATTTCAGTGATTCAATCAAGATATGAATATACAAATAACAAACAATCAACCATTAGTAACCATAACACACAATTTTAAAAACCCGACTTATATAAAATATAAGTAGGAAGAACTGGGTGAGTTTAACTCACATAGAATTTCGTTTACTGTCGAAGCGGTTTGATTTCAGTTAAATAAACGAGTGTTTAACTTAAATGAAAATTCCTGCTGATTCCAGAACCGTCCAAATATGTTCCATGACTTTGTGCTCATCAACGCGATTTCAACGGCATATGGTTTGTCCGATACTGAAAATATATGTTGAAGTTATTAATATTGAAAGCATTCACTAATTTAAATTAAATAAACAAATGATTCCTTAATTATAATTATATTAATTAATTACATTTGCTTAGCCTCTAATCAGCAATTTGATCTATTTAATATGTTATATTGTTGCCCAAGAATTCGGTCCCAATCCAATTTGACATTCTTCATCCAGCTGCACCTTAGTTTTGTCCTCACTTCGTTTCATTTTGTTTTGCCTGGTTTAATTAAAACCAGTTTTCACTAGTTTTAGATTTAACTTAATTAAATATGGTTATTTAGTGATTACATACTTAAGGAAAGATACAGCCCGATTTAATCACCCTGGTGCCTTTGTTGTTCTTTGTTCTGCAACCCTTACCATGCTCACATCGAACATCACTTCATCGCCGCCAGTCTCTGGCCATTGACCCACTATCCGACGTCATCTCCTCCTACACCCTAAAACCACCTGCTCACGCCCCCAAAACTAGCCTACTCGATCAAGATGTTATGCCCCAGCTCCAATCCAACCGCAGCACCTTCAATGACAAACTCCAACCACCCTACCATTCAGATCCCCATGTCCACCGTCCAAGTTGTTTCCCTCGCCTAGCTTGGTGATTTTCTAGTTGGAAGCATTGTTCAGCGATGACTGAATCGAGAGAGAATAGGGAAATTTTTTGAGAAGTTGCTGGCCATTAATATTTTAGTGGAGGCGGAATTCTTTGGTTGACCGCAACATCATTTGACCAACATTGATTTTAGGGTTTCAAATGGTTTATATAGATGAGGGTTAGAATTTAATATTATTATTCGAACTTATAAGTGAAGTAACTCATTAAAACACCTATGTACAGCCTCCATTTTTGATGAAAGTTGTAATCCTAGTATAGAAAAATAACCCGGACCCAATGGGACAGTTTTCGTCGAATTCCGAGGTCGTTTTAAAAAGTCCTTTATAATTGACAAGCTAAAAATCACTCGTTTAAATTTCCCACGATCACAAAATAAATCCAATCGACTTGAAATTTTGAAATTATACTAGAACTTTTCCTTATGGATCCAATGAAATTTGTTTTGTTAAAATCAGAGTTCTTTTGGCTCGTCGTTTATTCCTTTAAATTTACCCCGTCAAATAATATAACCGATTACATAAAAATAGAGGTGTTTATCGTTGTTACGATTAAATGGTAATTCCGATTGACATGAAAATCGAAATGTTATCTTATAGTAATTAATTAATACAAATCCAACGGCACAAATTTCATCGCATTCCGAGACTGTTTCCCGTTATGCTATTCTTATATGCCAAACACAGTTATTTTAGACACCAAAATAGCCGATGCCCAAAAATAACAAACTACCTACCTATTTTGACTCTAATCATTGATACGAACTCAACGGAATTGGTTTTGTGGCTTAAATTCATCGTCTGCTCAAGTTATACACAAATATCGCTCTATTAAATTAAATTAATTTAGTTACGCGCTATTGAAAATTACTGGGTGTTTACGTCTGCCGTGGCAACATACGACATCGGTTTGCCATGAAATTTAATACCATATAATAATTTAATGTTACGGTTCAAGTGAAACTAATTTCATCGGAAATGGCCCCTGTTTGCAAAATGACCATTTTTAACGCTTATATAATATCGATTAAAATATTACTTAATTTCAAAAACAATTCAAATAAAAATAATATAAATTATTACCATCATATTTATTTAAATAAAATTATCATATATTTATACAACTCAATATCAACAATCCGAGCTAAATCAGTATCCAAACTATATTAAAAATCTTTTATATTAATTAATAAACGTTATATTTTAATAAAGATTTCCATAGCGACTATTTTAAAATTTGATTTGGACATAATTAACAATCTATAACACGAAATCTGAATTTTTAACTTTCATTAGAAAACTATCATCAACTAGATTCAGACGTTTCTTGTTTCAGAGAATTCCGAACTTAAAACGGATTCTGTATATTCATTTGAAGTTCAAAACTCAATATTACGAATTGTTGCGCCATTTCGAGCTCGTTTATAACTAAATATAAATTTAACATTTAAACTTCATCATATAATCGAATTATATATTTTAAATCCACTAAAAATTTCAAATAATTATCTAAAATAATAAAATAAATTAAATATTTGACTATCAAAAAAAGGGACATTACAATCTTCCCCCCATAAGAATTTCGTCCCTGAAATTACTAAGGTAGCAAAAATGTCATAAACCCATTATAATTTAAAATCCAATTTATTATAATTCAAAAACCAACTCAATATTGCTAATAAAAATTTAAAAAATATCAAAAAAATTCTAACACTTTAAATCCCGGAAAAATTCGTCAGTGTCTCCCCTGTACGGAGTGACATCTGCGGTATCGCAGGAACAAATAATATATATACATCGACCCACATGATCGGAAAACAAAAAGCAGAAACACAAAATTGTATATTTTCGCTTAGGCGTACCTTTTACAAGCGGTATTGAGCTCACTTGCTCACTTTATTGTAATTTATTCAACCAAAATCAACTTCAGGCCTTTTGACGCCTATGTTCAACTCAATTCATCATATAAGTAACATATATACAAAATTCTTAAATAATATTTCACTAATAATCAAGTATAACAATACGAATTACAAAATCAAATAGATAGCATCAATTCACTTTCAAACACTGGGTTAAATCAAAAATTTCAATTCAAGTGAATTTTCATTCCAATTTAATTATATTGAAATTTTTTTTAAGCTTCAATTCATTTAACTCTATTTTAAACTGATGACGAATTATCTTCAACCAATCTAACCAACAATCAACAGTCAATCATCAACCATTATACCACCAACTCAATTAAATCAATTGAATTTTATATTCAATTTAATATTTACATTGGTTTAACATATTTAAACATCAATCGATTAATATTTAATCGATTTCAATTTAATTATTGTCCATTAAGTTTTCGAATTCCAAACCGTTTTCATTTGATTCCAATATCATTATTAACTTTATCTCACTTAGCCAAGTTAAGTTTCAATCTCTCAATTTACTAATTGATTTTTCTGACCAAATTATGATTTTATTCCAAAAATCATTTATTTCTAATTCATTCTGATTTAACTTATCTTCAAGTTAAATCCCGATTCATTTAATTTCATATTGAATTATTATCCACAAACTCTATATGTGAAATTCCTCTGGTTATATTAAGCCATTCAATTCATAATTTAATTTATTTTTTAATTAACCAAAAAACAAACTAACCAATAACTCAATAATTTGATAAAATTATTACTTTTCCATACAAAAATACATTTCAGGTAAAATTATTTCATTTACAGTCTTTACAAAACAATATTGTATCCATTCTCAGTTGAATGCTTCTCAACACTTGAACTGATCAACCAACGCAATACAAAACATTTGTATATCTACAAATACGCTCTCTGATAGGTACACTCAACCCAATCTATGGGATTGCTAACCCTATCTCTATCGAGTTATACCACAGACCCAAGGTTATTATTAAACCAATAGCTCTGATACCACTATAGCATACCAGAAAATTCGATGCTCGATTTTTCGACACAAATACATCCTGTGTCCAAATTCAAGTACCAAAAATGCATAATGTTAATAGAAAGAAGTTAGAGGGTGATATAAGTAAGAAAGAAATATTAGAATTGAAAAGGAAGAACCAACACAACACAGAATCAGAGTCTCACATTGCAGCGGAACAAAATATAATATAGAAATAAATCTTTACTAAATGCTTTAAAAATACTTACAATCATTAGATTACATCACATATCTGGATAGTTATAATAATCTGTTCTTATATACAACACACAGTGAAATAATATCTATATAATATCATATGTCTGAACTCTTCCAACTCGTCTCTTCACAGCGTTCGATAACCTACACCTGTACAACCCACTCTAACCGGAGCATTACAAATGTCGGATCTGTCTAGCTAAACCGAGTGAGAAAAACATATTAAGTTTAAAGGCATCACACAACTTGATTCTAACGTCAAAATCTTTTCAAAAGAAAAGGATAATCGTAAGACCAAATCAACACATAAATACAGACGATTTTTACCTTACAATAACCCAAAACATTTTTGAAAACAATACTTATTCTAATATTATAATAGTGTCTAAATACGAAAAAATATTAATATAGTAGAACGCTTGCTTCTCACGCTCTACATACATAGTATACAATCAAAACTGCGGGCTCTTATTGGAGAATGGATTTCCTGGCAAGGTTATGAGACCACCTTCCCGACAATGCACCTTTGGAGATGAATACTTTGGGGTTCAACTAGAACTTCTTGCAACCCAGGCTAAACATGACCAGCCCCTCAATTTCTATTGAGAGTACCGAACATATCATTACCATGGTTGGGGGCCAACCAACCAAACCGATAGCATATATAAACAAAAGGGACAATCAAAGGCATTTGATTTCTCCAGATCAGGTAATGATATACCTTTTGATGTGTGTGACCTACCTGACTTTGTGCCATTTCCCAATTGATGAGGCTAGAGGTTTAAATCTTCTTAGAGAACATTTGGCTACCATTCACTTTGAATGCCACATTGTCAGATCATCCAGAAAATCACTAATTAGCATCCGCAAAAACCCTGGTTGGGAGCGACCCAACTATGGTACGTTTGAAAAAGGCAAAATGCGTGACCTCTTTGCAAATACTCTATCGTACATCAGTCCATACAAGTCATCTGGGAACAGGACGATCCGAAGGCACCCTCCTACATCCCAAGTATCACCTATTGATCAGTAGCGAATAGTCCTTGCAATCTGAAGATTTCACTTATGATAGAATTACAAGTTATAATATCTTTAGTGGCCACCAAAGAAATTCGACCAGTAGTTCTTCCGCTCATGAAATCAATGGTCTTCAATTGCTCCATTTTCAATCAGCATCTTTACAAATTTGCTGGTTCGGAATGGTTTTTGAATATAAATTTGATCCCAGTCTTTCCGTACCAACAATCATATAGGTCAGATTTTGATATACGGTTATTTAACTATCAAATAAATAGTGATGAAAACAAAATGAGTTTATTGATTCTGTACTCAGCATTTCTTGGCCTCTTTTCAAAAATAATTAACAAATGGTTAATTCAAACCTTAAAAATATTTTCAATATACCAACATAGCGTACCACTTCTTATTTAACAAAAGATTATTTCTAAAACTATTTTATTTACTTACAATTAGATTATATATATATATATATATATATTTCCACTTTGGTTTATCAAATTTCACATAAAACATCGTTACTTGAAAACAGTACCCAACTCTTATTCTTTCAAAATAAACTCATTCCAAAACTTAACTTTTCATTTCCTCTTACCTCAAAAGTACCGTTATAATTTCTCACCATATCCTTTTATTTCCTGTACTTTGGAATTATTATTATTATTATTATTATTATTATTATTATATATTCTCGATTCTTCTCATTCCGTTACCTTGGAAATTACATTATATATATTCTCAAATCCTTTTCATTTCCGTTACTTTGGAAATCTCAATATATATTCTCAAATCGCGATTAACATTGCGTTATTATTTCACATATGGAAATAATAAATTATTAAAACCTCATTCCCATTACAAACTAATATCATCCTTTGAAAATCCTGAAGTCGTTCAAGTTAGGGTATTTACTTACCTCTCAGACCATGATCAACAACGTTCTTACCTTAAGATAGATAATAGTTTTAATTCAAAAACTGATATTTATTTTAATATCAAACAAATCTCTTTAAACTATTTTATTTAAAAAAATATGGTTTAAACAACCTTGTCTCTTTTTAAATATAACTTATTGTTACTTAATATGTTGACTAAGTAATTTCTTAATTAAGACCTTTTGTTAACCCTAACTTATTTCCAGTAATTCCTTTTATAACTCGAATTATTATTACCAAATCCCATTACTACATCCTTTACCTAATTAGATTATAAATCCCTTTTAATCATTCCCTTTTGGAAAATCTTGTTTCGATTCCATTTATTTCTCTCAATTCCATTAATTAATAACTTTAATTTAAAATTAACCCTTTACTTCACATCTCTTTTTATAAACCCTATTTACAGAAGTTAGGTTTAATATAAACCCTTTTTATCTTTATCCCCTTTACTTAATTAAAATATTAAATAATAGTTAATTTAAGTTATCGTATTAGCTTAAAATCGACTTTTAAAACTTCATTATGAAACTCAGTTTTTAACATAAAAGCCGTTCATTTGTCCTTTCACAATTCAGTAAGATTTCCTTACCGCTACACTTAAATTATAATTAATTTAGTAATAGTTTACTTCACCATTAACTACTGTAGAAGTAGTTAACTTCTTTAATAATAAAATAAATAGTAAATTCCTTTCTAAAACTTATTTAGATTAAAAAAATTATTCGCTAAACTATTTTATTAGATAAACTCAAAACAAATTGATAAAATAACCAATTCCAATAAAAAATGGTTGACTTAGTCAACTCAAGACATGATTATTCTTTAAGCAATTCCAATTAGTCCTTCCTTTAAAATAATTAATAATATAATTAATTTAAATAATTTTATTTAGTTATTTCTCATAGATAGTTATTCAAATCTTAACCGTTAGGTTAATTTCTGCTTACTTCTTTATAAATCTTCTTACATGAGAATTTGCTTTATAGAAATCATTTAATAATTACTTATAAATTTTAAAAAATAAATAATATTTGTTTCCTTTTAATAACTTTTATTCAATGTAATATATTTTAAAAATCTACCTCTAGTTATAAAATAAATTTAATAACTTCAGTTCTATCGATTCGCCTGATGGTAAATCAATATTTAGAAAATGATGATTTATAGGCCTTATACTTCCAACTACTCAACCAATATCACTAATCGGTTTAAACAAAACAAATGTTGAATATCAGGTCAATATTCAATAACCAAATCATTTGTCCAATCAGAACAGTTCATATGATGATTATATGAGAATAATTAACATCTAATATATTTAACGAATCAAGTTAAATCCCTCCAACCTGTTCTTCTCTACATCAAAATAGTTATCCCAAATATACTTATTCAATTCAATTTAGCTGATAATTTCTATAACAATAAATAACGATTATTTAACATCAACCAATTAACAAAATAATTCAAACAATTAAACACGTTTATTTTATAAACGCGACCAACAAGGTAAGTTACCTCCATTGGATCCAACTATTAAAATAGCAATTTAGGTTTCCACTAAAATTAAACAACATTTAGTTTTAGTAATTCAATCAAGATATGAATATATAAATAACAAACAATTAACCATTAGCAACCATAACACATAATTATAAAAACCGACTTATATAAAATATAAGTGGGAAGAACCGAGTGAGTTTAACTCACCTAGATTTCCATTTATTGTTGAAATAGTTTGATTTTAGTTATACTAAACGAGTGTTTAAATTAACTGAAAATTCATGTTGATTCCAAAACCGTCCAAATCTGTTCCATGACTTTGTGCTTGTCAACGCGATTTCAACGGCATATGGTTTGTCTGATACTGACAATATATGCTCAAATTATTAATATTGAAAGCATTCACTAATTTAAATTAAATAAAAAAGTGATTCCTTAATTATAAGTATATTAACTAATTACGTTTGCTTAGCCTCTAATCAGCATTTTGGTCCGGTTAATATGTTATACTATTGCCCAAGAATTCGGTCCTGATCCAATTTGAAATTCTTCATCTCGCCGCACCTTTGTTTTGTCCTCACTTCGTTCCATTTTGTTTTTCCTGGTTTAATTAAAATAAATTAACCCTAATCTCATATTTAACTTAGTTGAATACGGTTATTTATTGATTACATACTTAAGGAAAGATACGATCTGATTTAATCACCTGATGCCTTTGTTGTTCTTCGTTCTACAAACCTTACCATGCTCACATCGAACATCACTCCACCACCGCTAGTCTCTAGCCATTGACCCATGATTCGACGTTGTCTCCTCCTGCACCTTAACACCACCTGCTTGCTCCCCAAAAACTAGCTCACTCGATCAAGACATTATACCCCATGTAATGGCCTAAATTTCCGTACCCTTTGGATCGACTAATAATCTAACCCAATTTGCACAGTAATACGAATCATTAGTAGAAAGAAGTTAGAGGATGAGAAATAGAAAAAAAGAAAAATCAAAATAGAAGAAAACGAAGAACGCAAGTCACACAGAAGAACGAATAAAATATATTATATAACATAACTTTTGAAATACAAATTAGTAACTGTATATACATGCTGTAACACCTCGAATTTTTAACGACATTAAAGAGAATACATTAAATAATAATTAATTTAATGTTTAGAATTAGAGGAAACAGAATGCACCATTGCATCCGTCTCGAAATTCAGGTCAAGATAGACGTTTGGTTTGCGTAAAACGGACACCGTATGAAGAAGATATAAAGGTTTCAAGTTTGTATATGCACAGAAATATTTTATATATACGCATGAGTTAGAGGTGAGTCAGAATCCTACCCAGAGGATTCAAATTCGAAAAATTCCTCTGAGCGGAAAAATTCCCGCTTTAGGGAGTCGACTCCCCTAGAGGGGAGTCGACCTAGGGGTCGGCCTACCCACATGGGTGTCGACACACCTAGGGCTGAGGTGGCCCTTGGTTTCAAGGGGCCTGGTTGTTATATATATGTGTAATGTTCTCTTCATTGGAAGCCATGGAGTCCAAATGCTGCTGGAGTGCGAACTGAACCGTTTCTACAACAACATACTCTACAAATCCAATTCAAAAATTCTAGATCCGTTCTTCCTAAATTCTCTAAACCTAACGCTGTGAGTTTCTAGATAACATTTAGGTTTAGATAAATAAAAGTATGTTTTGATAGACAATGAATTGGATATGTTGTAAAGTTTGATTTTGTGTGAATATGAAATTCTATCCTATGTTATGACAGATCTAATTTCCTAGATCTAATATAATTGTGGTGATTCGATTATGATGTTTATATGGATCTTGACTTGTAACCATGTTATGATGGATGTACATCTATTAATTTGGATAATTAAGACATTACTTGGATCTAGACCGTTATGTTAATCACCTTTCACCTGTCATATTGTGGTACATTGATATATGTTGTAAACTTGACATGTGAATCTACCTTTTGATCTAAACATGTTGTTATGTCACCCTAACTATGCTAAATCTAGGTAATTGGACACCAAATGTTAAATCTAGATCTCATTAAATATAATAGTATTGCCACAAGTTACTAGTTTGATGTCCACTTTATTATGATGTTAATCACTGCCCATTCACTTTGTTATTGTGCTAGTTTATGTTCATGTTTATGCCAAGACATGTTGAAACTATTACCCTTGTCATATTCCCTTTTATTAATATAGCTAGGCTACTTTATAGCCTAGATGTCGCCAAAATGCATATGAATACGTTAGAGAGAAAACGGGGAAAAAGGTATTATAGTTGGCATGATTTATGTAATGTTTAATAAGAAATGGGACATGTAATTCAAATGGGGAAAACATAGAAATAGTTACCTATAATGACATAGGTAGATTTGGATTAATTTGGAATGTTTAGTAATTTACAATTAGTAATTGTAAATTGTACTTATAACACGAGGTTAGGTTACATTAGTGGTGGAAGTCTGCCCGGAACCGATCGGCATATCCAGCAGCCACTAATGTTGAACCTAATGTGGGAGGTCTAAGTACGCAAATACGAATGGGGCTAAGACATGAGGTTAGGCCCAACTGTGGAATAAGACTGCTCGGACCCGACCGACATATATAGCATCCAAACGTTGTAGGCCTAATGTAGGAGGTCTAGCCCATTATAACCATAATTGGACATGGTAATGAAATATACTAATTAACCTAATTTAATATGACTATGGACTTAAGTTAGGGTTAAGTAAAATTGGATGGGTAGTGGAGGGTTAATTAAATTAGAGGGGGTGGGTAATATGTATATATAGGCCCACGAACTTAACCCAATAAGGTTATGTAATTAAAGACACCTAGTGGTATACACAACTAGTAGATAATGTAGTAGGGTTATGTAATTAAAGACACCTAGTGGTATACATAACCGATAGATAATGTAATGAAGTTATGTAATTAAAGACACCCTTTAGGGTAAGCATAACTAGTATAGGACTATGTAATTAAAGACACCTAAGGGTATACATAGTCAGTTGAAAACCTGGTGGGGGGATACAAGACAAGGGGAGAGCTTGTATCAAGTTGTGTGGGACCCATTTCAGTCAGTAACCCGGAGTTGGTATCAAGTGAAGACCTCCGTACTAGGCGGAGAAGGGGCATGTTTACTGATTGATTGTAAGAGATCCAAACGAGGCGGATGGTGTGGGCGGCGCAAACCGACCGGGGACATGTGCGTGCATGGGCCGGGTAGAGGGGCTAGGACGACCGTGACACCAGCAGATATGGTTGTGCACACCATGGGTTGCCACTTTAGGAAGTGATACCTCCTACTGTGGGGCTAGCACAGAATATGTACAGGGTAGGGAGCCGATCGATTAGGGTAGGGGTTAGGGTATACTTGGACGTATGACCTAAGCCTACCAACTTATAGTGGAAGGGATTATCTCACTTCAGTTATACTAGTAATAGTAATCATTAGTGAGACACATACACCTTAACTTGCCTACCTTGTCACACCTGCCATTTATGTAGTGATCTCTCTCTTATCCACTTTAAATGCCTATCATGTTGCTTTTAATTATCTACTGGCTAAAAGTAACTAGACTCGTCGGACTTTATGTCCGACCTTGTTGTTTCTCCTTCTTTCTTCCGTTCCCCCCTCAGGTTCTCAAGGAGGAAACACTCAGACTTAATTAGGAGTCAGATATCATCTTGCTATGAGCTACTTCTGAAGTATGGCTCAAGTTCTTGTCTCTACTATGGATTTACTCTTTCTATTTGGGAATGATGGTTTTTATTTACTTATGTACTCTGGTGGTGCAAGACAGAAGTTATTTTATTGTAATGGTTTTTGTGACTTATGAAATTGTGGACCATGGTATTATGACTTATATTTGAAATAAAAGTTTAAATTTTCCACTGCTGCCTTGTTTATATCTGTCTTGTAATTATTTTCTATCTGTTTACCTATAGCACTTCACGAAACTTAATGCATTCCCTTAGTGAGTGACATTAACGGACTTGGGGTGTCACACTTGGTATCAGAGCTAAAGGTTACCAGATTAGATAAAAGTTTTTGAAAATTATTTTCAAAAAGGTTTTAAAAGGAAAGCATTTTCAAAAAGAAAAGTCTATGTTGAAAAATATTCCCCAAAAATCTATATGTAGTATCCTTTGATCCTTTATCTATATTTCTTCCATTTTCCCTTTTTCTGCATGTTTAGGGAACAAAACATCCCTGATCCCCCAGGGGGCTTCACAATACCCGGATGGTTCCGGTTGTATTTGGATACCACGGCGCCGGCCTAAGGCCAAAGAGATATTCCTCCCCCAGTTGCACTAGTCATTCCTCCTCCTCCTCCTCCAAAAGTTGATAACTGTGCCAAGATTTGCAAAGACTTCCAGGCTACGAGAGGAAGGCCATTCCATAAGAACGAGACATTCATAGGAGCTCGGAATTGGCTTAAGGAGACTGAGGACTTATTCATAATCTTTGAAGTGGAGGACCGAAGAAAAATTCAATTAGTTGCTTAGCTATTAAAGAACGAATCTTCATTTTGGTGGGAAGTCACCCAAGTTGGACGTCCGGTAGAAACTTGGGAAGACTTTAGACAGAGGTTCAAAATGAAATTTCTATCCCAAGCAGAGAGAAGCATACAGATGGAGAGGTTCTTAACACTCAAACAAGGAAATTTGACGGTGAAGGAGTATGTGAACAAGTTCAACCAGCTGTCAAGGTTCGGGCTAAAATTGGTAGACACACCACGCAAAAGGGCTATACGGTTTGCTAAGGGCTGAATGAGCCTCTGCATGGTTTTGCTATGTCCCATCTTTCAATGGGGGACACCTTTGAAAAGCTTGTTGATATGGCCCTAATGCATGAGGAGGACAAGGGAGAAAAGAAGGAAACAAAAGCTGAGGGGACATCGCAGAATAAGAAGGTATGGCCCAAGAAAGCGCAACAACAACAGCAATAATAGAAGAAAGGAGGGAAAGATGATAAAGACCAGGATAAGAGAAAATGTCACAATTATGGAAAGGAGGGCCACCTGATCAAAGATTGTAAGGGAAGGAAGGCCAGTTGCTTTAATTGCGGAGAGGTCAGATACTTCTCTAAAGAGTGCCCGAAGAAATAAGGATCGCAGGGACAAGGGCAAAGAGAAGGGACTTCTAGAGGGCAGGCGCATGATCTCGGGATTAGTGCTCCTGAAAGAGGTAGAAAAATTTTCATAGAAAGTTTAGTTTCTCTTTCAAATCATCCAGTTAGAACACTTTTTGATTCTAGTGCTTCACACTCATTTATATCTAGTTCTATGGTTGAACTCTGCATTTAATTACTAGTACGGTAGTAGATCCCATAGTTGTTTCAAACCTCGTTGGTGGTTTGGCTCATTTTTCAGTGATTTGTCTGGGTTTGAAAATATCTGTGTTAGGCGTCGAGTTTGAATGCGACGCGTATGTGCTCAGGTTTATGGGCTATGGGTTGATTCTGGGAATGGATTGGCTTGCCACGTATGGGACCATTTTGGATTGCGAGAAGAGTGTTGTTAGACTCCTGATTTGTCATGGGAAGACCCTCGAAGTTTCTTGTGACCCCCAAGGGCTTGTTATGCTTAGCTTCCTAAGTCTCTACATGCATCCATAGATGGTTTGCAATCTTTTCCAATGGTTCAAGATTATTCAGATGTTTTTGATGAGGTACGGGGTTTACCTCCAAGGCGCGAAATTGACTTCCACATATATCTGGTGGACAATATGAAGCCAGTTGCATTACCACTACGCCACATGGCTCCAAGGGAAAGGAGGGAGCTGAGTAAGCAAGTAGGGGAGCTACTTGAAAAAGGGTTTATCAGACGAAGCATATCTAGGTGGGGTGCTCCAGTAGTATTTGCAACTAAAGCGGATGGTTTGCTTCATTTGTGTGTTGACTATGGGAGTTAAATAAGCTCGCCAAGAATAATAGGCACCCGCTTCCAAGGATTGATGATTTATTTGACCAGCTTGTTGGTGTCTCAGTATTTTCTCAGTTGGACTTGGCTATGGGGTTCCATCAGCTGAGGGTGGCTGAGGACAACATAGATAAGACTGCCTTCAGAACTCCAGATGGTTTCTTTGAATGGCTAGTTATGCCTTTTGGGTTAACAAATGCACTTGCCTATTTTGTTGATTTGATGAGTAGGATGTTTCAGGAGTTCCTAAACAAATTCGTCGTAGTCTTCGTTGATGGTATTTTGATATTCTCCAAGAGTGAAGAGGAGCATGCCCAGCATTTGGGAGAAGTTTTGAAAACTCTCTGTGACCATCAGCTAAAAGAAAAGTTCTCCGAATGCCATTTTTGGAGAAAGGAGGTGAGATTCCCGGGGCATGTAGTCTCCAAAGAAGGGATAGCTGTAGATCCCACCAAAGTGGTTGCAGTACAAGATTGGCAGATTCCTAAAAATACAACCGAGGTGAGAAGCTTTCTTGGGTTGGCAGGTTATTATAGGAAGTTCATTAAGGACTTCGTGAAGACATCAACCCCTCTCACCAGGCTGACAAAGAAGAATTTGGCATTTTCATGGGACATAGACTGTGACGTTGCTTTCCAACGACTAAAGAGGGCTCTGGCAACAGCCCCAGTCTTGACCTTGCCCGATGGGAGTAAAGTGTTTACTGTTTACACTGATGTGTGTGGTACAGGGCTTGGTGCAATTCTGATGCAAGAAGGGAAAGTAATATGTTAAGAGGGTAGACAGTTTAGAGTTCATGAGAAGAACTACCCCACCCATGATTTAGAGCTAGCTGCTATAGTATCCGCGTTAAAGACGTGGCGTCATTATTTACTTGGAGAAGAGTTCGAGTTATACACTGATCATAAATATCTCAAGTATCTATTCTCATAGAAGGATCTAAACTTAAGGCAACAATGGTGGATGGAGTTCTTAGCTTCGTATGATTTTGAGATTGCTTATACCCCCAGCAAGGATAATGTGGTGGCAGATGCACTAAGTAGGAAGAGAGTGGCTCTAAGTCCTCTGTTTGTGGAAAGAAAGAACTTGGAGTTCATATCAGCTTTTGATTTTATACCCTCCATTGAGGTTTTTCCTGATTTATTTCATCCTTAGAAATACGACTGATTCTTGTGTATCAGATAGGAGCTTCACAACAAGGTGACCCAAAGATTCTAGATATCATGGATAAGCTCAGAAGAGGGGAGACTTCTAGTCACCTCAGCAGATATGTCGTAGATGAAAAGGGGTGGTTGCGACGAGATGGAAGGCTTTGTGTTCCTCAAACTGGAAGCTTGATAAAGGAAGTCCTAGAAGAAGCCCACCATTCTAAGATAACCATTCATCCAGGTGGTGACAAAATGTACAGAGACATGAAGAGGGTTTTCTTTTCGGCTGGGATGCAGAAGAATGTGGCCAAAGTTGTTTCTTAATGTTTAGTTTGCCAGCAAGTCAAAGATGAGCAAAAGAAGCCTGGTGGATTACTTCATCCATTGGAGGTTCCGCAGTGGAAATGGGAGAGCGTCTCTATGAATTTCATAGATCGTTTGCCTAGATCGAAGAAAGGTAATACCAGTATTTGGGTGATAGTGTACAGACTAACTAAGAGCGCTCACTTTATACCAGTTAAAAGTAAGAAGATGACATCATGGTTGGCAGGAGTTTATGTTCGTGAGATAGTTCGTCCACACGGATTTCCTTATAGTATCATTAGCGATCCTGACCTCATCTTTACCAGTGAATTTTGGAGGACCTTGCAAGAAGCATTAGGTACATAGTTGTGCTAGAGTACCACTTATCATCCTCAGATCGATGGGAAGACGGAGAGGGTGAATAGAATTCTAGAAGATCTTTTAAGCATGTTTATCCTTTACTTCAGAGGGACTTGGGAAGAGCATCTTCCTTTAGTAGAGTTTGCCTATAATAACAGCTAAAGCCAGCATCGGTATGGCACCCTTCGAAGCATTGTATGGACGACTCTGTAGATCGCAAACTTGTTGGTGGGAATCTACAAAAAGATCATTACTTGGACCATATATGGTTAGGGAGACGTCCGAAAAGATTGACCTTATTCAACAGCGAATGAAGACAGCTCAAGATAGGCAGAAATCCTATGCAGACAAGAGAAGGACTGACATTGAATTCGAAGTGGGAGACTTAGTTTTTATCAAAGTATCACCTCTGAGGAATGTGGTTCGCTTCGGATCGGTAGGAAGTTGGCACCTAGGTTTGTGGGACCATTTCCCATAAATGAGAGGATTGGCCAGATGTCCTACAGAGTAAAGCTCCCAGAAAATTTATCCGATGTTCATGATGTTTTCCATGTTTCTCATCTGCGAAAGTGCCTGCATGACACGGCGGAAGTTGTTGAGCCAAGCATTTTGGAAGAAGTCAAAGTGGAATGGGAAGCAACAGTTCGACGAGTCCTCACCCGTTTTTTTGGGTCAGAGGTTAAGAAGCTATGCAATAAAGAAATCAAGTTGCTAAAGGTTCGGTGGGGACACAACCCAGAAGATTCAACTTGGGAGACTGAAGACAAGATTCGTGCTTCATATCCTTTTCTTTTTGAGGGTATGTTCTTAACTCCTTTCCTAAGTTTTATCAGTACTTGTTTCTGTCAATAGAATATATCTTATCCATCGTATTTTCGACCTTTAGATAGGAATCCTATGGATGCAAACATGTGTTTGAAACATGTTATGTTTGATGGATGCAAGTGTTTGCTAGTGGTTGCCTATGGACACATATACACACACATTAGGCACTAAGATCGGCTCAATCACTTTCATATTGCATATGGATGTGTGTGCATTTTCTTTTCTTTTATGAATGAAAATGGATGAACTGGCATATGGATGTCGCATTTGGACGAATGGATGTGCGCACATATAGAACTTATATGATACAATAAGTTTATTTGCATACATATTGGACTCATGGCACTAACATACATTGCATTAAAGAGGTCAACTGAATCAGTAGACCGCCTGATCTTCGCATTAGTGTTGGGACATATACACACACCTTTGCATTATATAAGCATTAGAAATCTTTAAGGACAATGGATGACAGTGATGGGTGGATGAGTAAATGGATGATGGATGGTAGGATATGCACTCTTCTCAACTTAGAGATTTCGGGGACGAAATCCTTTGAGTAGGGGAGAATGTAACACCCCGAATTTTTAATGACATTAAAGAGAATAAATTAAATAATAATTAATTTAATGTTCATAATTAGAGGAAACAAATTGCACCATTGCGTCCATCTCGAAATTCTAGTCAAGATAGACGTTTGGTTTGCGTAAAACGGACACTGTATGAAGAAATTATGAAGGTTTTAAGTTTGTATATGCACAGAAATATTTTATATATACGCATGAGTCAGAGGTGAGCCAGAATCCTATCCAAAGGATTCAAATTCGTAAAATTCCTCTAAGCGACAAAATTCCCGCTCTAGGGGGTCGACCCTCCTAAGGGGGTGTCGACCTAGGGGTCGACCCCCCTGAAGGGGTGTAGACCTAGGGGTCGACCCACCCACAGGTGTGTCGACACCCCTAGGGCTGAGGTGGCACTCGGTTCAGGAGGTCTGGCAGCTATATATATATATATATATATATATATGTGTGTGTGTGTGTGTGTGTGTGTGTGTGTGTGTGTGTGTGTCATATTTCCCATACAGAAATTCTAGATCCATTCTTCCTAAATTCTCTAAACTTGACGTTGTGAGTTTCTAGATTACTTTTAGGTTTAGATAAATAAAAGTATGCTTTTATAGACAATGAATTGGATATATTGTGAAGTATGATTCTGTGTTAATATGAAATTCTATCCTATGTCATGACAGATCTAATTTCCTAGATCTAATATAATTATGGTGATTCGATTATGATGTTTATAGGGATCTTGACTTGTAACCATGTTATGATGGATGTACATCTATTAATTTGGATAATTGAGACATTACTTGGATCTAGACCTTTATGTTAATCACCTTTCACCTGTCATATTGTGATACATTGAAATCTGTTGTAAACTTGACATGTGAATCTACTTTTGATCTAAACATGTTGCTATGTCACCCAAACTATGTTAGATCTAGGTAATTTGACACCAAATGTAAAATATAGTTCTCATTAAACATCATAGTGATTGCCACAAGTTACTAGTTTGATGTCCACTTTATTATGATGTTAATCATATGCCCATTCACTTTGCTATTATGTTAGTTTATGTTCATGTTTATGCCAAGACATGTTGAAACTATTACCCTTGTTGTAACACCCCGTAATTTGAACATAAAAAATTCACAAATTAAAGTATACTTAATTAAGTGAAATGGGTTACACAGAGAAATATATATATATATATATTGATATATATATATATATTTGAAAATTAAATAAATAAATATGCAAAAATGTTCAAAACAACGAATTGGGAGAGGGGAATAACCGAACCAGCCGATTTTTGAGGTCGACCCGAGCTTGCTGGGTCGACTAGAGGTTAATCCAGGGTGTTTGGCTGTCAACCCGTGGGCCGATTCGCTCAAATGCAGATTTTGCATTTGAATGGTTCTCATGGTTCAGCTTTAATCTAAAGGCCCTAGAAGGTTCCTACACTTGACTTCTTCCCCAAGACATGCTTTGATGGCTTGGATTGAATCTAGGGTTAATCCTATGGCTAATACTATCCTAATCCTCTATAAAAAGACCCCTAAACCTAGCCTAAATCACCAATATTCAATCCTACAACTAAACTATGTCAAATTTGTTCCTCTCATGGCCTCCACTCTCATGCTAAAATTCCTAAGCCTATTTCTATGAGAGATTGTGAGTTCATACAAGTGCTTTCAAACTTGTATGAGTGTTCTTAAGTTGCATTCTAGCCAAAGTTGCAACCTTTTCTTGACCAAAAAGCAAGGATCTTGCATGAGAGCTCGTAAGCTTCATTCAAAGCCAAAGTTGAAACCTTTCTTCTTCAAAGCAAGGATTTTTATTGATATTTGCTCAAGGGTTTCATTTGGAGCTTGTTCTTTTGGGGTTTTTGGGTGATAGCATGAATGGCTTCGTCTCAATCTTTGTTTTATATGTTGATTTGTGCCTTCATAACATTGTATGCCCCCTCCTACTCTTAGATATTAACTATGAAGTTAAATGAATGTTGCAAGTTGGGTTTGAACATTAAGTATCATACATGCTATCATGTTATGTATCCCATCATGTTTGTAAAGACACCATCTTGATCTTATGGGCCAAAAGCTATAAGCTTTATGTTGAATGTTGCATTATGCAACATGAGAGCTATCATATCCCTTATGATAACTTGCATGTAATTCTATATGTGAACTTCTAGGCATCTTTCTATGTCACCTATCATCATGATTCGCCTATGTGCTAAGTTTGGGGTTATGCATGTTTTTTGAGGCTTAATAATGTAACATGCAAGTTAATGAACACAGTTACGCCTCATATGCCACCATGATTAACTTGTGGCCTTATACCCTTTTTGTCATGCCTTTGCCAAGTTCCTTCTTTAATCCATTATGCGTTGTTGTGAATGTATATGCGAGTTTAAAAGCATTGGGGTTAGGTTATGGGGAAACTTTAATGACATGAAACATGATTTGGGTAAATTGGTATAAACGTGACAACATGTAACTTTGGCTATGAGCATGGGACTTGGAAACTTGACACGTATGGGTTGTAAGTGTAACAAGACACTAGACCAAACATGAAAATGGCCAACTCGAGGTTGGGTTGAGTTTGTATCATAAATCTACCCGGACCCGCCCGGCTTAACTAGTGGCTACAAACAATAGGATCCAATGTGAGAAGTTGGTCATGTCGCGCTTAAGACCCGAGGTTAGACTAGGTTGTGGTGTAAAACTACTCGGACCCGCCCTGCTTAATTAGTAACCACAACAAGGTCTAATGTGAGAGGTTAAGAGTGCATTAATTAAATTAATGCCACATGATAAGGTTAAGTAAATTTGACTAATGACACTTAACCGATATGACACGAATGGGTAGGTTAAGTGGGACCAGGCTTGATTTCTTAATGACACTTAACCATACAAGACAATTAGGGGATGGGGTTAAGTAATTTACGCTTAACTAACTCGACTTGATAATTAGATGGTTTTAAGTAATCCACACTTAACTAATCTAAACACGGTAAATTCGATGAGGTTAAGTAATTCATACTTAACTAATCTAACATGGTAATTAGATGGGGTTAAGTAACTTATCCATACTTAACTAATCTAACATGGTAATTAGAAGGGGTTAAGTAACTTAGACTTAACTACTCTAAACACGGTAATTTAATGGGGTTAAGTAACTTATACTTGACGAATTATACATGATGATTTGATGAGGTTAAGTAACCTATACTTAACCAATCTAATAGGTGGACCTGATAGGGTTAAGTCACAAGACCTTTTAAAATTAGGCTTAACCATTGTAATACGATTAGTGGATGGGGTTAAGCTAACCCATACTTAACCAATCTGACTCGATAATCTAATGGGATTAAGATAACCTATGCTTAATCAATCTAACATGATAATCAGATAGGGTTAAGACGAATAAATACTTAACCAATTTGACTTGATAGGGTTAAGTCATGGGCTTCTTGGTACACTTAACTAACTTGTAGGGCTAAGCCTTGAACTTGAGTACTTAGCCAATCTTGACATGATTCGTAGGAGGGTTAAGTCATGAACTTGAATAACAACACTTAACCCAATAAGCAAAACCCTAGTAGAGGAACTAGGTAGAAAATCGTAGTTGATCAAGGGTAACGGGGAAAGGAAGCTAAGTGGTAAACCTTAGTTAAGTGTAACTAAGTAATAATTCTTAGCCAAGGACATGGGACTAGTTCATGAATAGATGAGTAACCCGGTACGGTAGGTCATCGCTTAAAACACGACGAGGAGCAAGTTATCTGACTTGGATAAAAGCTCCAGCGAACTGGGTGACGAAGCGGAAGCTTCGGGGAACGTGAGGGTACTCTTGGTATCCCTCTGTGAGGTGGCAAGTGGTCCATGAAACCCGGCCTCACAGAGGTTAAGGTCTGCGGTAGGAGAGCCAAGAGTATGCCTTGGTTGCTATGCGAGCGACCTAAAGACTGGGATGGATTAGCGTAGAGTCGACGATACTTGATTTTTCCCGGGGATAGCATGTCGCCGGCTACCTACCATCTTTAGTCAATCGTGTACATACGGAAAGGCAGGGAACTCCCAAAAGACCATATACTAGCTATCAAGTTATGGGTGAGGTTGGCTATCTGGAAGTGGGCATCGATGGGCCTTAGTGTAGTTCTCATACATGATTTTTCTTGGATTGCCTTTCAGTAATTGAGGGAGGGGTCACGTGGGACCATAGCCACGTGTACAAAAACAGACCTTGATATCTGCATCAGCAGACGACTTAAAGCTCCCGACCGAGTTCCGTATTTCTTGGTTTGCCCTGGCACGGAACTCGGATGGCACATTGAGAAACATATGCGTCTAGACATGGAAAACGGTTCACGATACATACGTGGGATAAAGGGCGCGGTTGACGGGTGGCATAATCCCTAGTGGCCCTAGGTGGCTGAACCCAAACCGAGACACGGAAACGTTCATTAGGTAGCATAATCCCTAGTGGTCCTAGGTGGCATAAATCCTAAGTGAACGCGCGGTAGTTCATGGTAAGGAAACATAATTAGATCAAGGGTAGCAGTCCAAAATAACCTCAAGGATAAAACGTTTACATGGGAAAGCCCGTATGGCCTACGGCAAAGGACTGAACTTATACATGGAAAGAAACATACGAGTTGGAAAAACCTACATATGCTATATATATTAGGGTGACATGGACCATGACATTGGGCAAGGGACATTCATAGTTGACACATGACACGGGTTGGGATACTAGTACGAGGGGTGCAGAGCAAATATACATGATACATACCTTAGGGTGTTATACATGGTAGATACCTTGGGATAGTATACTTGATAGAAACCTGACGATGTGGTACCTTGATTTATCTTGACACCGTAGTTTATCATGACACACTCGTTTATCTTGGTACAGTAGTTCATCCTGTTATTTTGGTTTAGCTTATCTATCTTGTCATCATACTTATGTTCATCTCAGTTCCTCATGCCAGTTAACTTTACTAGTTTATATACTGATAGTAGATAGGGCTTACCAGTCTTTATGACTGACCCTGTTTTCTTTCGCCTCTTGTCTTCCGTTTCCCCTCCCCCCCCCCCCAGGTTATAGGTAGGAAATGCTATTGTTAGTTTGGACTTCTTCTGTTTGAAGGTCATCACGCATGGCTTGGACTTCTCTTGGCTATGGCTACTTTACTGTTTTACTTGGGGAATAATTTATGAAATGGCTTTATGCTTCTTTATTATTGCAAGACAGGTTTTGATGTATTTTGATGTAAAAGGCTTTAGACCTTATTTTACAAGGTAATGAAATTTGTTTTACTTCCGCTGTTTTATATATATATGTTCTGTCTTGTAATATTTCTGTACATGTTTACCAATAATACCCCTCTAAAGCTAGTGCATTCCTTTGCGAGTGACCCTAGCAGAGGTGGGGTGTTACATTTGGTATCAGAGCAGAAGGTTACCAGACTGGGCAAAAGTTTTTAAAACCTTCTGAAAACTATTTGAGAAACCGTTTTACAAAGAAGCATTTTTCAAGAAAAGTTTGTTTTAAAAGTCTATTCCCCAAAGGCCATTAGCATTATCCTTTGATTCCTTGATTGAATCTCCTTTCCTTTCTTTCCTCCATCTGTGGTCGCAGTTGTTCTAACTATGACTAATCTTTGTCTATCCACGTAGGTGTTTTCCCGTACGATGGAGGTGGTTCTCGAGAGACCTGTTGCCGTGGTACAAGGAAGGATAAGAAGAGTAGGGATAAAGGACGAGAGCTTAAGGATAAGCAACTGTTGCTATGGCTTAGTCCATCAAGGAGGACAAGGACAAGATCATCGGAGAGGGCAATTGTACGCTCCCATTTCTAGGGTACCTAAAAGAAATGGTACCGTTTCTGGTAAAGGTTTAGTCGTTCTTTTCTATCATCTCGTCCAGACTTTGTCTTGACCATCGTATCATTTAAGTCTGCTTGGATAGTTGAGTCTCTGCACCTTAGTACTAGCATGGTAGAGGATCCCAGTTTTTGTCCCAAAATCTGGTTGGAGAGTCGGTCCATTTATTCATGACTTGTTGGATTTGAGAACGTCTATGCCAAGTGTTGAGATTAGAAGCAATACTTCTATTGTTGAGCCATGGATGGATTCTAGGGGTAAAGTGGTTATCTAGTAAGGAATACCATTCTCGGTTTTTGAAAAGAGGGTAGTTAGACTCTTGGCTTGCTTTGGTAATACCTTCGAAGTCTCGTGTAAACTTTTGGGTTCTGTCATGGTTGGTTAACTAGAATCTCTTGATGCATTTATCGGAAATCTCTGATCCAATCGAGTAACGTCCGCCAATAAGACGGATGGTTAATTCCGCTTAAGCATGGGTTATAGGAATCACCCTAGTAAGTGCATGTGGTAACATGGATTGGCATCGGTGAACGAGATCCAGAATTCACTAGTGAATTTTGGAGAGCTTGCATGAGTACGTAGATATGGTTGAGCCAAGTATACTAGGGAAAGAATAAATGAAAGTGGAACGAGAGGCGACAGTGAAAAGAGTTCTGACTCATACCTTGGAAATAGGAATCAAGGAACTACGAAATCATAAAGTCAAAGGCAGTCAAGGCACACTGGAATTAGGCTCAAGGAAATGCGGATTAGACGCGCGCATCGTGTCTCTTTTTAAGAGTATATCTTTGATCCTTGGTTCACCTGTAGAGCTTGCTTGCATGCTATCGCTTAGTGGATATCCTCTCGGTCCTTTTTCTGTTACAAACCCCGTAAGGAGTTTGTCTTGTTTATCTCCTCGATCTTATCTTGGGAACCTTAGATAGAACTCTATGGATGTAAACATGTATTTGAAACATGTTATGATTGATATGGTTGCAAATGGTTGCAAGTGGTTGCTCGTGGATGCGCGAATACACATTAGAAACTAGATTGACGCGGTCACGTTTCATGTTGCATATACACGAGTATTTATACTTGTTTATGGATGAAATTGAATGTGTTATCATGCGGATGTTGCATATGAATGAATGTTTGTGCACGCATATAGTACTTATATGACTAGGACTATTCGCATACATGTTGGACTCATGGTACTAAACATATTTTGCATTAGAAAGATCATTCAGGCCTGATCATTAGCATTAGCTAAGGAGCATATACACACACGTTCTGCATTTGTTCATATGGCATTAGAAATCGTCTAAGGACAATGGTTGCCTGTGGATGATGTTTTGAGTAGATGGATGAAGGATAGTAGGATACGTTCTTCCTAACTTGGAGATTTCGGGGACGAAATCCTTTAAGGAGGGGAGAATGTAACACCCCGTAATTTGAACATAAAAATTTCACAAATTAAAGTATACTTAATTAAGTGAAATGGGTTGCGTGGAGAAATATATATATATATATTGATATATATATATATAATTGAAAATTAAATAAATAAATATGCAAAAATGTTCAAAACAGCGAACTGGGAGAGGGGAATAACCGAACCAGCCGATTTTTGAGGTCGACCCAAGCCCGCTGGGTCCACTAGGGGTTAATCCAGGGTGTTTGGCTGTCAACCCGTGGGCCGATTCGCTCAAATGCAGATTTTGCATTTGAATGGTTCTCATGGTTCAGCTTTAATCTAAAGGCCCTAGATGGTTCCTACACTTGACTTCTTCCCCAAGACATGCTTTGATGGCTTGGATTGAATCTAGGGTTAATCCTATGGCTAATACTATCCTAATCCTCTATAAAAAGACCCCTAAACCTAGCCTAAATCACCATTATTCAATCCTACAACTAAACTATGTCAAATTTGTTCCTCTCATGGCCTCCACTCTCATGCTAAAATTCCTAAGCCTATTTCTATGAGAGATTGTGAGTTCATACAAGTGCTTTCAAACTTTTATGAGTGTTCTTAAGTTGCATTCTAGCCAAAGTTGCAACCTTTTCTTGACCAAAAAGCAAGGATCTTGCATGAGAGCTCATAAGATTCATTCAAAGCCAAAGTTGAAACCTTTCTTCTTCAAAGCAAGGATTTTTATTGATATTTGCTCAAGGGTTTCATTTGGAGCTTGTTCTTTTGGGGTTTTTGGGTGATAGCATGAATGGCTTCGTCTCAATCTTTGTTTTATATGTTGATTTGTGGCTTCATAGCATTGTAAGCCCCCTCCCACTCTTAGATATTAACTATGAAGTTAAATGAATGTTGCAAGTTGGGTTTGAACATTAAGTATCATACATGCTATCATGTTATGTATCCCATCATGTTTGTAAAGACACCGTCTTGATCTTATGGGCCAAAAGCTATAAGCTTTATGTTGAATGTTGCATTATGCAACATGAGAGCTATCATATCCCTTATGATAACTTGCATGTAATGCTATATGCGAACTTCTAGGCATCTTTCTATGTCACCTATCATCATGATTCGCCTATGTGCTAAGTTTGGGGTTATGCATGTTTTTTGAGGCTTAATAATGTAACATGCAAGTTAATGAACACACTTACGCCTCATATGCCACCATGATTAACTTGTGGCCTTATACCCTTTTTGTCATGCCTTTTCCAAGTTCCTTCTTTAATCCATTATGCGTTGCTGTGAATGTATATGTGAGTTTAAAAGCGTTGGGGTTAGGTTATGGCGAAACTTTAATGACATGAAACATGATTTGGGTAAATTGGTATAAACGTGACAACATGTAACTTTGGCTATGAGCATGGGACTTGGAAACTTGACACGTATGGGTTGTAAGTGTAACAAGACACTAGACCAAACATGAAAATGGCCAACTCGAGGTTGGGTTGAGTTTGTAGCATAAATCTACCCGGACCCGCCCGGCTTAACTAGTGGCTACAAACAATAGGATCCAATGTGAGAAGTTGGTCATGTCGCGCTTAAGACCCGAGGTTAGACTAGGTTGTGGTGTAAAACTACCCGGACCCGCCTGGCTTAACTAGTAACCACAACAAGGTCTAATGTGAGAGGTTAAGAGTGCATTAATTAAATTAATGCCACATGATAAGGTTAAGTAAATTTGACTAATGACACTTAACCGATATGACACAAATGGGTAGGTTAAGTGGGACCGGGCTTGATTTCTTAATGACACTTAACCATACAAGACAATTAGGGGATGGGGTTAAGTAATTTACGCTTAACTAACCCGACTTGATAATTAGATGGTTTTAAGTAATCCACACTTAACTAATCTAAACATGGTAAATTCGATGAGGTTAAGTAATCCATACTTAACTAATCTAACATGGTAATTAGATGGGGTTAAGTAACTTATCCATACTTAACTAATCTAACATGGTAATTAGATGGGGTTAAGTAACTTAGACTTAACTAATCTAAACACGGTAATTTAATGGGGTTACGTAACTTATACTTGACCAATTATACATGATGATTTGATGAGGTTAAGTAACCTATACTTAACCAATCTAATAGGTGGACCTGATAGGGTTAAGTCACAAGACCTTTTAAAATTAGGCTTAACCATTGTAATACGATTAGTGGATGGGGTTAAGCTAACCCATACTTAACCAATCCGACTCGATAATCTGATGGGATTAAGATAACCTATGCTTAATCATTCTAACATGATAATCAGATAGGGTTAAGACGAATAAATACTTAACCAATTTGACTTGATAGGGTTAAGTCATGGGCTTCTTGGTACACTTAACCAACTTGTAGGGCTAAGCCTTGAACTTGAGTACTTAGCCAATCTTGACATGATTCGTAGGAGGGTTAAGTCATGAACTTGAATAACAACACTTAACCCAATAAGCAAAACCCTAGTAGAGGAACTAGGTAGAAAATCGTAGTTAATCAAGGGTAACGGGGATAGGAAGCTAAGTGGTAAACCTTAGTTAAGTGTAACTAAGTAATAATTCTTAGCCAAGGACATGGGACTAGTTCATGAATAGATGAGTAACCCGGTACGGTAGGTCATCGCTTAAAACACGAGGAGGAGCAAGTTATCTGACTTGGATAAAAGCTCCAGCGAACTGGGTGACGAAGCGGAAGCTTCGGGGAACGTGAGGGTACTCTTGGTATCCCTCTGTGAGGTGGCAAGTGGTCCATGAAACCCGGCCTCACAAAGGTTAAGGTCTGCGGTAGGAGAGCCAAGAGTATGCCTTGGTTGCTATGCGAGCGACCTAAAGACTGGGATGGATTAGCGTGGAGTCGACGATACTTGATTTTGCCCCGGGATAGCATGTCGTCGGCTACCTACCATCTTTAGTCAATCGTGTACGTACGGAAAGGCAGGGAACTCCCAAAAGACCATATACTAGCTATCAAGTTATGGGTGAGGTTGGCTATCTGGAAGTGGGCATCGATGGGCCTTAGTGTAGTTCTCATACATGATTTTTCTTGGATTGCCTTTCAGTAGTTGAGGGAGGGGTCACGTGGGACCATAGCCACGGGTACGAAAACAGACCTTGATTTCTGCATCAGCAGACGACTTAAAGCTCCCGACCGAGTTCCGTATTTCTTGGTTTGCCCTGGCACGGAACTCGGATGGCACATTGAGAAACATATGCGTCTAGACATGGAAAACGGTTCACGATACATACGTGGGATAAAGGACGCGGTTGACGGGTGGCATAATCCCTAGTGGCCCTAGGTGGCTGAACCCAAACCGAGACACGGAAACGTTCATTAGGTAGCATAATCCCTAGTGGTCCTAGGTGGCATAAATCCTAAGTGAACGCGCGATAGTTCATGGTAAGGAAACATAACTAGATCAAGGGTAGCAGTCCAAAATAACCTCAAGGATAAAACGTTTGCATGGGAAAGCCCGTATGGCCTACGGCAAAGGACTGAACTTATACATGGAAAGAAACATACGAGTTGGAAAAACCTACATATGCTATATATATTAGGGTGACATGGACCATTACATGACATTGGGCAAGGGACATTCATAGTTGACACATGACACGGGTTGGGATACTAGTACGAGGGGTGCAGAGCAAATATACATGATACATACCTTAGGATGGTATACATGGTAGATACCTTGGGATAGTATACTTGATAGAAACCTGACGATGTGGTACCTTGATTTATCTTGACACCGTAGTTTATCATGACACACTCATTTATCTTGGTACAGTAGTTCATCCTATTATTTTGGTTTAGCTTATCTATCTTGTCATCATACTTATGTTCATCTCAGTTCCTCATGCCAGTTAACTTTACTAGTTTATATACTGATAGTAGATAGGGCTTACTAGTCTTTATGACTGACCCTGTTTTCTTTTGCCTCTTGTCTTCCGTTTCCCCCCCGGGTTACAGGGAGGAAATGCTATTGTTAGTTTGGACTTTTCTGTTTGAAGGTCATCACGCATGGCTTGGACTTCTCTTGGCTATGGCTACTTTACTGTTTTACTTGGGGAATAATTTATGAAATGGCTTTATGCTTCCTTATTATTGCAAGACAGGTTTTGATGTATTTTGATGTAAAAGGCTTTAGACCTTATTTTACAAGGTAATGAAATTTGTTTTACTTCCGCTGTTATATATATATATATATATATATATATATATATATATGTTCTGTCTTGTAATATTTCTGTACATGTTTACCAATAATACCCCTCTAAAGCTAGTGCATTCCTTTGCGAGTGACCCTAGCAGAGGTGGGGTGTTACACTTGTCATATTCCGTTTTATTATTATAGCTAGGCTAAGATGTCGCCAAAATGCATACGAATACGTTAGAGAGAAAACGGGGAAAAAGGGATTATAATTGGCATGATTTATGTAATGTTTGATAGGAAATGAGACATGTAATTAAAATGGGGAAACATAGAAATAGTTACCTATAATGACATAGGTATATTTGGATTAATTTGGAATGTTTATTAATTTACAATTAGGAATTGTAAATTGTAGTTATGACACGAGGTTAGGTTACATTAGAGGTAGAATTTTGTCTGGAACCGATCGGCATATCCAGCAGCCACTAATGTTGAACCTAATGTGGGAGGTCTAAGTACGCAAATACGAATCGGGTTAAGGCACGAGGTTAGGATCAACTATGGAATAAGACTGCCCGGACCCGACCGGCATATCCAGCATCCACACGTTGTAGGCCTAATGTAGGAGGTCTAGCCCATTATAACCATAATTGGACATGGTAAAGAAATAGACTACCTAACCTAATTTAATATTACTATGGACTTAAGTTAGGGTTAACTAAAATTGGATAGGTAGTGGAGGGTTAAGTAAATTAGAGGGGGTGGGTAATATGTATATATAGGCCCACGAACTTAACCCAATACGGTTATGTAATTAAAGACACCTAGTGGTATACATAACTAGTAGATAATGTGATAGGGTTATGTAATTAAAGACACCCAGTGGTATACATAACCGATAAATAATGTAATGAAGTTATGTATTTAAAGATATCCTTTAGGGTAAGCATAACTAGTATAGGACTATGTAATTAAAGAAACCTAAGGGTATACATAGTCAGTGGAAAACCTAGTGGGGGATACAAGACAAAGGGGAGAGCTTGTATCATGTTGTATGGGACCCATTTCAGTTAGTAACCCGGAGTTGGTATCAAGTAAAGACCTCTGTACTAGGCGAAGAAGGAGCACGCTTACTGATTGATTGTAAGAAATCCAAATAAGGCGGATGGTGTGGGCGGTGCAAACCGACCAGGGACATGTGCGTTCATGGGCTGGGTAGAGGGGGCTAAGACGACCGTGACACTAGTAGATATGGTTGTGCACACCTTGGATTGCCACTTTCGGAAGTGATACCTTTGGTGGGGCCAGCATAGGATATCTACAGGGTAGGGAGCTGATCGATTAGGGTAGGGGTTAGGGTATACTTGGACGTATGACCTAAGCCTACCAACTTATAGTGGAAGGGATCATCTGTAGCGACCCGAACTCCCCCGTGAAAGAAAGACCGGATTGCTTTGAGAACAAGACCAATCAGAACACGAACAGAAGAACATTTCATTGTTTATTACAACAATTCCATCAGAATACAAGAATATACAGAGTATGAATAAATATTATACATTAGAAAAATATCAGAGATTACAATACATCACATAGTAGCGGAAAAATAATACAATACACAACTGAAAGGGATAAATGGATACAGAGCTTTCCTAATATCATTCCAGCTGTAAACCAGGATCATATGAATATAAATCTGCAAAACCATAACTACTAGATGTCCGTGTGGAAAATAGGGGCACCCAGAGTTTAGGTTAAAACAATAAATTCCGGGTAAGTCATGTGACTGGTGTGAGAACTAAAAAAGTTATTTAAAACTTTACTTCAAAAGAGAGTAATTCAAGGGACCATGCCGTATAACACGGAACGGGTTTCATCCCAAGAATACTAGTGTGCATAGGATAAACAACGCAATGCTTTTTCGAAAAATGAAGCTATTATAAGACCCAGGTCCCATCACACAATGCAACACAAGCCGGAGGATAGGGTTTTACCTTATAATAGCCAAATAATGCTTGATACGCGAAATTTAATCCTTTTATTACTACTATAAGTGAAGAAATCAACTTCAAATATAAATGTATCAATCATAGGCGGCATGGGTACCATTTATCATGTCGCCAATACTAGGCTTTACAATCAGAACTGAAATGTCACATATTGGAAATTGGATTTCCATATTGATTCTAGGCAAGGGATGTACACCAAACCGCTTCAAGACACTCTAGCAAATGCCTCGGGACTACACACTCTAGGTAACCCCTGGATCCTGCAGTGCCGGTCCTCCCTTACGTTTGAGGATTGGCAATTCCTGAACACACATTTCCCGGTCCTATAGGACCTATCCATCGGCTCTGTAGAGACCGATATAACCGAGGTGCCTCGCAATCCAACAACCACATAGGTAAAAATAATATAAATGTCAGGGCTTGTAAAATGCTGACACCACCCATAGCTAGAAAGAAACATCATACATTCACTGTGTTCCCTTATCCCTTTTTTACTCATACCGAGGTGTGAGGCTCGCGAATTAACGCCATACACAAAGCTACGCTGTTTTAAAGCCGTGGTTTGATCATCAACCACAAGACTCTGCTTTTCAACAAAAGCCTTGATCACTGCATCTCAGCATGCCACACAGGCATTTCATGCCATGCGACTGTTATCTATCGGTATATAACCTTTAAGCTCGTTCGTCTCAGAGAAGGGCATTAAGCAATAGAATAAATTCTCCGCCGCCAAACAAATATATATTTAATAGAAATCAATCAGCATTGAATAAAATCCAATGTCAGACACACAATCCATTTATAAGTCCGTTCTGGTCTGAATGAAACCGGAGGCACCTTATTCCTCCCCCACATGTCCAATACAGGGGAGAGGTCCTCGCATATCTGTCGATCTCCAAGTACACCTGGACAATCACCACTTATTACCTCGGCTTGGGTGTACAGCCCAATCAAGACATCAGTAATCATCCAAACGATGTGAAGACCTTCGGTCTTCAACCACCGTCTTCATTGTCGACATATCGTCGAATCGGTTATTCAGAATGGGTATATCCTGGCCTTTCCGAATAACTCGCGTATATAATAAACAAGTGCTATAAACCACAGCATACGCCTCATTCCAATTCTGAATATTCTTTTATTCAAATACTCACATACTTTGGGAAAGGTTTCCAATAATTTTATCAAAGATAAATTCTTTAAATTTATTCTTTAATCCTCCTTTGGATATCATTTCAATCTAATTAAAGATGCATTAAAACTCCACTTGGTTTTAACCTTCCTAAAAATCAATATTAACGATTATTTATCTTGGGAAATCATATCCTGTCTTTAACTGAGTTAAAGAACCAGCGTCATTTTAAACATGGTTCATGATAAACCCAAAATCGCATTCCAGTTCAACAACCTTTAACCGTAAATTAGCAAGTGAACAATTCCCTAAGTATTAACCCCGAAGCGCGAAACCAACATCGGACCAATACCCAGGAAACCATTCAACTTAACTAATCTCCAGTTAGTTTCTGATTTTCGTAACTCCATTGTTAATCGGGTTAAAGAACCAGTGTTATTTAAAACACCGTTCATGATAAACCCAAAGACCAATTTCAATTCAATTCCAATTAAATATATTAAATTGGAAAACTTCACTTTGGAAAATTTTCCGTTAAATCTTATTAAAAAAGATTTATAAATTCCAAATCTTATTTCACTGTAAATCGGGTTAAAGAGCGATTGTTGTTGAAAACATAGTTCACAACAAATCCAAAATCCAATCAGTCTCTAACCGTAAATTAGTAAGAGAACAATTGCCAAGTATTAACCCTGAAGGCCAAAACCAACATCAGATCAATACCCAGGAAACCATTCAACTTAACTAACCTCTAGTCAGTTTCTAATTTTCTTAACTACATTCGGTTCAAGAACTGTATTATTAAAGATACTATTCGCGACAAACCCAAAATCCAATTTGATAGTAAATACAAGGCTCTGAATAAAAAATATATCGACTGATATTCAATATCAAATTCTGAAACCAACAAATATCGTATTGGAATAACGATATATATATCTTCCGAATTCCTCCACAATATTCGTATAACCACGAAATCCAATATCAAAATATTCCGAGCATAATTTTGATTCAAATCCATTCCAATTCATATATTGGAAATCCTGGTTATTTTCAAAACCATTTCAAATCCAATTTATTTATTTTAAAAATATTGGATTTATTATTCTATTTCAAAACAAGTTCATCTTGATAAAAATATGTTTTTATCTTTTCAAATATGGAATTTTCATCCTAATTCTTTCCAAATCATTTATTATGATTTTACACAAATTATTGATATTTTTAATAATATTATCAAGGCCCGTATAGTCGATTTCCATAAACGGCCATCAAACTGCACTTACAACAACCTTTTCCAAATTTGATTTGCACATGATCCCAAATCCAACTGTTAGATTTCCAATCTCTAATATTTGTTAGAAAGATCTTTTCGATACGTACCCAACGGTTTCGGTTTTAGCAGAATCCAACGGTCGGATCTCCCATAATGTCCGTTAGAAGTCAATGGTCAAAATTCGCGAACTGCCACACCGCGGCACGTTCTATTCAGGCCATTATATATATATATATATATATATATATAATATATATATTTCGTCGATTTCCATTTAAAACGTATTTTATAAATCGGTTTAAATTCATTTTCAAAACGATTTCAACTTCATATTCAATTTTTAATCAAAATTGAATATTCCATATCATCGATATATAAATAATAATATTTTCAAAACATTAGATTTTGAAATCAATTCCTTTTCGATATTCATTATAAAAATGAATAAAATCGATATAAATATCGTTCACGTCAAAATGGCGTTAATCTAATCAACACAGCTTTATATATTTAAATATATTCGTGTCCATCCCAAATCGGACATCAAAATCAGATTTTGATTCTTTTCTGAATATTATTTTAAAATATTCGTTATTTTAAAATAATCGTTATTTTAAAATAATTGTTATTTTAAAATATTCATTATTTTAAAATATTCATTCTTTCTGAACTGGAATCAGACACAGTCAATTACCATATAATTTGATTATATGGATTTCATACAATACATGTGTATAACAACAATGATAAACAATCAACCAACATCCATAGTGCATTCTACACTGCATAAGCATCAAATATAAATATTCGATGCTTATACAGCCTATTAATCGATCGATCGACATACAACTAATTATTGGGATTAGTGTATGTCCAATATCATCCCAATACCCGTGTGGGGTTTCAAACAATCAAACACACGTTTTATTTGTGTAGTTGGGCGATGTGTAAAATTTATCGTCCCAATCAATATCAGACAAATGTGTGTACATAAACAAATCATCCGATTTGTTTATAAATATTTATTTTATTCATTTACACGTTAAAAATTTATATTTTTAACTATAAAATATTTTATTTCATTCCACATCACACAATCAACTTTCACAACAAAATCAAACAAACAAGTCGTCCATGGTCTGTGGACGACGGGTGTCGGGTGCTGCTAAGCACCGTCTGCATCCTAGTATATGCTTTAACTAGAAAATAAAATAATAGTGAGAAGTTCTCACCTCGAAGCTAAACCAAACGCCGCGACTCTTCATATGTAGAAAATCTTCGTTGTGTTTCCAACGAGATCTGTTTCATGCGGTATATGTTAAAAATCATATTTTTAACAACGCTACTTTATAAATAAAAGTCACATTTTCTTTCGTCTATTATAAATATAAAAATCACATTTTTATTTTAACGTTATATGGATAAAAATCACATTTTTATTACATCGCTATATGGATAAGAATCAAATTTTTATTGCTTTAAAAATCTATACTTCATATGGATAAAAATCAAACCTTTTCTTTGTAAAGATCATATTTTGATTTCAACTCTACCCATATAAAAATCATATTTTTATATTCTTTATTATATAAAAATCCTATTTTTAATTCGCTACTCATATAAAAATAATATTTTTATATTCTCTATTATATAAACAAAATCATATCTTTTTACGAATAAAAATCTGATCTTTATCATGTTAATCCTATGATAAAAATCCAATTTATTTATTTCTCTATTTACATAATAAAAATCACCTTTCTTCAAATAAAAATATAATCTTTACATTCATAAAAATATAATCTTTATGTTCTCAAAAATATAAACTTTATAAATAAAAATATAAACTTTGTAAATTTCAAAAATCTAAACTTTCTACTTACAAAAATCTGACCTTTCTATATTTTAAAAATCTCTTCTCTACTTGTTTAAAAATCAATTATTCTCTAGTTTAAAATCCCTAATCTTTTCTATATAAAATCTCTAATCTTTTCTATATAAAATCTCTAATCTTTTTATTCAAGAAAATTTAAGACTTTATGTTTCTTTCCTATTACAAAAAAATTTGATTTTTATTCTATAAAACCCATTACCTTAACTAAACAAAAATTAAAGACTCACTACTCGAAGGGGAGGAAGGTTCTCTACGTCACTGGGGGAAGGGGGTCGCGGCAGGGTCGGAGGTGGTTCAGTGGAGGGGCGAGGCGAAGGAGGAGTTCGCTGTGGAGGGAGGCGCCAGCGATTGGTGGCATGTGGTGTGCCTAGGCTTTGGTGCGGCGGTTTAAGGAGGAAAAGGGGGGCTAACGCGAGGAGGAGGAGGTGGCGGGGAAGAGGAGTGGGAGTTCAGGGAGGGAGGCGCGGAGCTTGGGGGCGCGACGCCGTCACCTGCGGTGGATTCCACCCCCCCCCCCCCCCCCGTCGATCTCCTTTTTTCCTTTTTTTATTTAACTGATCGGCTTTTGACTTTGAGGGGAGAGAGAAGGGGCCTTAGGCCAATATATATTATTATATATTTATTTTATTTCAAATCCAAAAAGCAACTTTTTGTTTTACCTCCAAAAGAGACCCACCGACTGTCGTCCATAGCTAATTATCCCCATTCCAAACACAATGGGATATGTATCGTAGGCTAATTTGATTGTTTCGATCAGTTTCCGTCAAAATCAAAATATAAATTTTTATATTGAATTTGAACGCACATTTCGATTTTCTGGTGTCACATTCGGACTCCAAAAATTCCAGAAAAATTATTTCTAGCTTCGTATTGACGATACGGCTCTAACAAAACTAATTTTGTCAAATTTGAGACCGTTTGAAAAATGACCATTTTCTGGTCGATCCAAATTGACTGAAACTATCAAAACACGTTTTCCTTTGCCACGCTCACGTATTAACCCCAAAAATCATGAATTTTGGAATTTAGCAATAACTTGACATCCTGGATCCAACAAAAGTGGTTTCGTCGAAAACGGAGGTCATTGCAAAATTTCCATTTTTAAGGGCTATATTTTCCATAGCGACTATTTTGAATTTTAAACTGGGCATAACTTTTTATTCTCGCTATGAAATTTTGATTTTTCAGATTCGTTGGAAAGATATTCTCAAATAGATTCTAGTATTTTTGGTTTCACTAAAATCCGATTTATTTTGAATCCTGTACATTGATTTGAAATTTGAAATCAAATTTTCAAACTACCACGCCATTTCTAATTCCTTTTATAATTAAAAATAAATATTTATATTCTAATGTCGATCTTTATAAATATATACGTTCTAATTCTATTCAAAATAAATTTCTCGTCATTATTATTTAAAATAATTCATTTTAAATACTCAAAATTCACTAAAAGGGCCAAAATAAAAAAAATTAAATTAGCTCAGATTTTCCGGGTTGTTACAATCTCCTCCACTTAAAATCTTTTTGTCCTCGAAAAGGAACGGAGCTGAAAGTTGTTTTACAAACCAACTTAAATTTTATCATTTTCATTATGGCTTAAGTTCTCGAACTTCTCAGTTTCTAAGAACTTTTCAAATTTTCAAAAATTTAGCTAACACCCTAAATTTTTGAAAAATTTCGCCATAACCTCCCCTGTGCGGGAGCATCGGGAAATTCCCGAAATTGCCGTATAGGCCTCCCCAATCCAAAAAGAAAAAGAAACAGCCAAGCGGCTAGCTAATCGGCTCGTAAAATCATCCAAAACACAAGAAATTAGTAAACATGTACTTGGCTGTTGGGCAAACAATTTTATTTCTCTGCTCTAGCCTCCTTGCAATGACTTGTTCACACACACATATATATATATATATATATATATATATATATGTACATGCATGCATTTGCGATAAATTTTCAATACAGTTCAATATTTGGTTCAATTTGGCTTAAATTTACCGTTCATTCACATGTTGATTTAAATAAATAATCACACAACACCATCATCAATCAATTAGTTGATTAGCTTTTCAAATTCACAACTTTGAAATATAGTCAAAAAATCACATTTTTGGTGCCAAATCACAACAATAAGCCCTATCTAGTTTTGGTTCTCACGCCAATCAATTGGAATCATATAGAAATCCCACTATCGTCACTAGAACATAAATTCTGATGATTTACGTACTATAGGGATCATCAAAACCATCTCCGGGAAACTAGGGTGTGATTCTATATCTATCCAGTATATTAAAACTTCGAATACACGTTTGCAAGGCATATATGCAAAATCTTTAAATAATCGATTGTCCAAATCAAATTAAAATAAATATTCAAATATGTATAAAATGGTTTAAATTTTCAAAACAATATTGTTTTCATCTTAAAAATATACTCTTCACACTCGTTCTAAGATACTACTGATCCCATCTCTAACGAGTCATTCTCATTAGATATTACTAATCCAATCTCTGATGAATTCTTTCGTTTGGTTCTAATGTATCTTGTTCTCGAGCTCTGTAAACCAAAGCTCTGATACCAAAATGTAACGAAACGAACTCCCCCGTGTAGGAAAGACTGGATTGCTTTGAGAACAAGACAAATCAGAACACAAACAGAAAAACATTTCATTGTTTATTACAACAATTCCATTAGAATACAAGAATATACAGAGTATGAATAAATATTATACATTAGAAAAATATCAGAGATTAAAATACATTACATAGCAGCGGAAAAATAATACAATACACAAATGAAAGGGATAAATGGATACAGAGCTTTCCGAATATTGTTCCAGCTATAAACCAGGATCCTGTGAATAACTGAATATAAATCTGCAAAATCAAAACTACTAGCTGCCCGTGTGGAAAATAGGGGCACCCAGAGTATTGGTTAAAACAATAAACTCCATGTCACTGGTGTGAGAACTAAAATAGTTATTTAAAACTTTACTATAAAAGAGAGTAATTCAAGGGACCATGCCGTATAACACGGAATGGGTTTCCTCCCAAGAATACTAGTGCTTAGGATAAACAGCGCAATGCTTTTTGGAAAAATGAAGCTATTATAAGACCCAGGTCCCATCACACAATGCAACGCAAGTTGGAGGATAGGGTTTTACCTTATAATAGCCAAATAATGCTTGATACGCGAAATTTAATCCTTTTATTATTACTATAAGTGAAGAAATCAAATTCAAATATAAATGTAACAATCATAGGCGGTGTAATAACCCGGAAATTCTGAACCAGTTTAAAAATTTTATTTTGACAATTTTAGCGAATTTTGAATATTTAAAATAAATTATTTTAAATAATATCGACGACAAATTTATTTTAAATATATTAGAACGTATATATTATATACGTCGTCGTTAGAATATAAATAATTATATATAATTATAAATAGAATTGAAAATGGCGCGGTAGTTCGATAATTCGATTTCAAAATTCAATTGAACATACCGGGTGCAAAACAATCCAGATTTTAGTGAAACCAAAAACATTAGGATCTAATTGATAATATCTTTCCAATGAATCCGACAAATTGAAATTTCATAGCGGGAATCAAAAGATATGTCCAGTAGAAAATTCTGAATGGTCGCTATAGAATTCATGCCCTTAAAAATGGGAATTTTGCAAACGACCTCGGTTTTCGACGAAACCACTTTTGTTGGATCCGCAGTGTCAAATAATCATTAGGATTCCAAATTTCATAATTTTTCGAATCAATATGTGAGCGTGGCAAATGAAAACGCGTTTGACCAGTTTCAGTTGATTTTAATCGACTGGAAATTGGCCATTTTTCCAACGGTCTCAGAATTCGACGAAACTAGTTTTGTTAGAACTGTATCGTCAATACGAAGCTAGAAAATATTTTTCTGAAATTTTTCGAGTTAGTATGTGACCCCAGTGAATTGAAATACGCATTCAAATTCAATATATAGAGTTATATGTTGATTTTAACGGAAACTGATCGAAACGATCGAATCAACCTACGATACATATCCCATTGTGTTCGGAATGGAGGTAAAACGCTATGGACGGCAGGCGGTGGGCCTCGTTTTGAGGTCGTATGTAAAAGTCAACTTTTTCATAATAAAATAATAAAAAAAATATAACTCTCTCCTCACCCCCTTTAATCATTCAGGCCCCCCTCCTTCTTCATTTCTGATCGAGACTTCAAAATAAAAAAAAGAAAGGGAGATCGACAGAGGAACGAAGCCGCCGCCCACGCTCGTCGCCTCCGACTTCGACCGGCCACCCTTCCCCCCCCCCCCATCGGCGTCGATCACCGCAGCTACCCCCCCCCCCCCTCCCCGGCGCCGCGCGACGCAACTGAGCCCCCCTCTTCCCTAAACCACCTCGCCACCCCCCCTGCGACAACCGCAGTCACCACCTCCTCCCCCCTCTTCGATTCGATCTCCTTCGTTCCCTCCCTTCTCTGAAAACCCTCACGCCCAAAACCCGACCCGACCGCCGCCTCTCAGGAGCACCAGCAACCCCTCCGACGCACCATCCCCCTCCTCTTTCTGCAATGCGGTAAGTTTTAATTATTTAATTTTATTTTCAATAATCAGTTTTTTTTTATATATATAAATATTTTAAAGAACCGATTTTTATTGTTTATAAAGGAATGATCTTTATGTAATGGAGATAAAAATTCAACTGTTATAACGAAGTGAAAGTAAAAATATGATCTTTATATTCTTAAAGTTTTAAAAGTATGATTTTTATATTTTTTAAAATTTAATCTTTATTATGTAGAAGGTGTAAAAATATGATTTTTGTTTATGTAGAGAAGTAAAAATATAATTTTTACATGATAGAAATATTAGAAATACCATCTTTATATGTGTAGAAAAATAAAAAGGTGATTTTTATAATGATATATTTGAAAAGGCAAAATCTTTATATAGAGAATAGCGAGGTAAAAATGGAATTTTTATCTATATAGTAGCGGTGTGAAAATGGAATATTTATCCATATAGCGAGGTAGTAAAAATTCAATTTTTATATATTGAATAGTATAGTAAAAATTCAATTTTTATATATTGAATAGTATAATAAAAATTTGATTTTTATATATTGAATAGTATAATAAAAATTTGATTTTTATATATTGAATACCATAGTAAAAAATTGATTTTTATATATTGGATAGTATAGTAAAAATTCGATTTTTATATATTGAATAACAAGGTAAAAATTCGATTTTTATATATTGAATAGCATAATAAAAATTTGATTTTTATATATTGAATAGCATAGTAAAAATTCGATTTTTATATATTGAACAACGAAGTGAAAATTTGATTTTTATATATTGAATAGCATAGTAAAAATTCGATTTTTATATATTGAACAACGAAGTGAAAATTCGATTTTTATATATTGAACAACGAAGTGAAAATTTGATTTTTATATATTGAATAGCATAGTAAAAATTCGATTTTAAATATTGAACAATGAAGTGAAAATTCGATTTTTATATATTGGACAGTAAAAATTCGATTTTTATATATTGAATAGCGAAGTAAAAATGTGATTTTTGTATATATAGTGGCTACGGGCAACGAAAGCGACAAAGGGAGAGAATGGCGATGATTTCTCTAAATGAAGAGTCATGGTATTGGATAGCTATCGGTGAGAATTTCTCACCTTTCAATTTCATTTCTAGCCATATATATATATATATATATATGTATATATATACTAGGATGCAAACGGTGTTTAGTAGCACCCAACACCCGTCATCCACAGACCATGGATGACTTGTTTGTTAAATTGTTTGGTTGAGTAGTTAGTTAGATTATTTGGTTTGAATTGAATTGTTTGGTGAAATGAAATTGATTTAGTTGATGTGTGAATGGCGTGGGCCTTCACTAGACCGGGGATAAGGCTAGGCCTCGTCCCGTTTCTAGTATCGTGCCGTTATGCCGCCGAAATTTTCTAAAATAAGTTAGAAAAATAAAAATATCATTTTATTTAAAGAATGAACTGAATAGAAATTCATATGTTAAAATAAAATGTTTTATCGTTAAAAATATAATTTTTAACGTGAAGTGAATAAAATAAAATATTCATTTACAAACCAGACGGTTTGTTTATGTACACCTATTCGAAGGACATTGATTGGGATGATAAATTTTACACATCGCCCAACTGCACAAATAAAATCTGTGTTTGATTGTTTGAAACCCCACACGGGTGTTGGGATGAAATTTGAAGTTCACTCATCCTGATTGATTAAATATGTCGATCGATTGATTGACAGGCTATTATAAGCGTTAGATATCTATATTTGATGCTTATACAGTGTAGTGCACTTTGGTTGATGGTTGATTATTTTTCAATGCTATTATATACATGTGATGTGTGAAAATCCATATAATTAACTTTATATGGTAATTGATTTGGCCTTATTCCAATTTAGAAGATAAAGAATATTATAAAATAAAGGTTCTTGTGTTGACTGTACTCATTCGTGAGATTAGTCATGTGTTGAACGTAATATTTTAACAATAAATTTTATATCTTTATCACTATAAAATAAAGGTTCATGTGTTGACTGTACTCATTCGTGAGATTAGTCATGTGTTGAACGTAATATTTTGTAACACCCCACCTCCTCCAGGGTGGCTCTTGCAAGCACTCTGACTTTGGAGGGGCGTTTGAATCCGGTAAACATGCATAATGATATATCAAGGCAGAACAAGAACATATGTATATGTGTAAACAGAGTAAATAAGATAAGTAAAACAGCGGAAGATTTCAACTATTTCAAAACAAGTCTGGTACAACATAACTTTCCAAATAAACAAGTTTAGATAAAAACAACATCAACTGAAAAACTGAAATACATAAGTACTATCCCCAAAATAAGTGATAACCACAGCTAGCTTCATGTCGAAACCGTACATGAGCTGAAATCCCACAAGCAAGCGATCAGAAATCCAAGCTAAGCTCCAATATTCCCACCCTGAGAACCTAGGGGGGAACGGAAGAAAAGAGGCGAAAGAAAAACAGGTCAGTCAAAAAGACTGAGTAAGCCCTACTACAATCAATGTAAACTGATAAAGTTAACTGGCATGAGAAGCAGGGATGAACATAAGGATAACATACTAGCATGATGATTAACTAACAAGGTAGATAAAGGTGTCATCGCATAATCAGGATTAAGGTTTTGCACCACAGGTGTACAAGCAAACTAACATGACTTGAATAAACAAGTATTGATCCCTTGGCCCAAGCTTTGGCCCAATAACATGAAGTGACCCTAATACGCGGTCCAACCAAACGGTCTAGTCGATCGGCTCCCTATAAGCCTAACTCGTCACGTGTTGGTGTCAATACGGCCCAAACATAATTGTAGTCAGACTGTGCAGGGTCTCCCGTCGGGTGTATCAAGCCCTAGGGTGTCAACCCCTGGACACCATAAACATAAGTGCACAGTCTCGATCTACTGGTACCCGTGCATGTTTTCCCCGGTTTCGGACTATGTGCACGACCATAGTCCGCCCGGAACTACACCGGCGTACCATTCTGCCGTCGTTTTTGGTCACTTACCTCAAGTCCAGTAATCGTGCCCCACCCTAGCCTAGTCCATAGGGTCATAATGATACAAACTTGGGATTACTGCTGGAGTGGACCCCCATTGCTAGGATTTTCTAGTGGGTTAAGTACGGTTTAACCCTCTTGCTAATCATGGATTAACTTGGTTAAGTGTAACGATGAGTTCACGACTTAACCCTGATTAATCTACCAAGCCCAAATTGGTTAAGTATTAAGTGGACCATGACTTAACCCTAATCATGAGGCATTAATTAACTAATGTGCCTTAACCTCTCACATTAGACTTTGTTGTGGTTACTAGTTAAGCCGGTCGGTTCCGGGTAGCTTTACACCACAACTTGGTCTAACCTCGGGTTCAAGGTACAACATGACCAACTTCTCACATTGGGTCCTATTGTTTGTAGCAACTAGTTAAGCCGGTCGGTTCCGGGTAGGTTTACGCTACAAACTCAACCCAATCTCGAGTTGTTCACACTTATATTTTCTAAGTGTCATGTCCATTATGTTTCCAAAACATATTACAAGTTTTCAAGCATTTGGGTAGACCTAACTTAATAGGTAAATTCCCAATGGGTAGACCTAACTTAATAGGTAAATTCCCAATCTTATGTTTTTATGTCTTTTAAGTTTTTCCCAACCCCAAACGCAATCCCATCGCTTACATATCGCAATAGCGCATAAAGGATAGAAAGAGGGAACTTGGCATAATCATGACATAAAGGTGTTGAAGCCACAAGTTTAACATGGTGGCATATGAAATGTACATATGTTCATATACTTGCATATTACATTTTTAGGCCTCAAAAGCATGCATAAAACCAAACTTAGCATATTGGTGATACATGGTGATAAATGACATGTAGAAATGGCCACAAGTTCGCATTTAGCCTCACATGCAAGTTATCATAAGAGATATGATAACTTACATGTTGCCAAAATGCAACCTTTAGCATAAAGCTTGAAGCTTTATGTTCATATACTCAAGGTAAGCTTGCATAACATGATAACATGAACAAAATGATCAACCCAAACTTGCATAACATAACTTGCATATCATATGACAAACTTGCATATCAAACTTGCATAACATAACATGATAAACTTGCATATCATAACATGGCAAACTTGTATAACATAACATGATAAACTTGCATATCATAACATGGCAAACATGCATAGCATAACATGGTAAACTTGCATATCATAACATGGCATACTTGCATAACATAACATGATAAACTTGCATATCATAACATATCAAACTTGCATAACATGACATGGTAAACTTGCATATCATGGCAAACTTGCATATCATAATGATCAACCAAACTTGCATCATTCATTTAACTTTAGAGTTTAAATATGAAAATAGAAAAGGGCTTACAATGCTTATGAAGACACAAAAATATGACAAAGCCCTTATGCAATCAATTAGACCCAAAATGCAAGCTCTAATAGAAAAACCCTTGAGCCAAAATGATCAAAACCCTTGCTTTATGATGTAAATATGGAAACTTGACTTGAATGCAAGCTAATGATGCTCATACAAGCTTGAAAACACTTGTATGCATGGAAAATCTCTCATAGAAATTTATTTAGGAATTTTATGAAGAGAGTGGAGGCCATGAGAGGATTGATTTTGCCATAGTTTAGTTGTAGGATTGATTAATGATGATTTAGGGTTAGGTTAGGGGCTTATTTATAGAGATTAGGATTAGTTTCAACCTTAGGATTAAACCCTAATTCCAATCTCAGCCCTTAAAACCGAATCTGGCCCCCAAACTCAACACAACTTCAAAATGGTGCACCAGGAAAAACTGCCGGCTGAACCAAGTCGACAGCCAAGTCGATAGGGCTGTCGACTTGGGTCCAACCAAGTCGACTCCCAAGTCGACAGGGCTGTCGACTTGGGTGCTCTAGCGGGAATTTTCCCGCCTGGCCCAATTTGACCTAATTTCCAAATTCAAACTTGAATTTGAAATCTATTTTTACTTTGAATTTTTCTGAAAACTTCGTTGGGCCTTAATCGGGTCATACGGACTCCGATTTTCGAAAACTCGGACTCTATTTCGCGTATTTTTCCGAGACGAACGCAATGGCATAGCCCGTTTCCCTTGATTCAGATTTATAAATTAAATTCTGCCTCGATTTACGTTATAACAGGTTATTGAAAATACGGGTTGTTACATTCTCCCCTCCTTAAAGGATTTCATCCCCGAAATCTTCAAGTTAGGAAGAACGTATCCTACCATCCAACATCCATCTACTCAAAACATCATCCACGAGCAATCATTGTCCTTACAAGATTCTAAATGTTGTATGAACATATGCAAAGGTGTGTGTATATGTACTTATCTAATGCAAATATCATCAATGCAAATTATGTTAGTGAAATGAATCCATATGTATGCAATTCCTAACATAATGTATAACATCTATATGTGTGCACATAACATACATCCATATGCAAAGTCCATGTGATAGCACAACATATTCATCCATGAATAAGCATAAACACTCATGCATATGCAATATGAGGAGTGTGTGAGCCGATCTAGTGCCTAACGTGTATAATGCATCCACGAGTAACCACTTGCAAATACTTGCAACCACTTGCAACCATCAAGCATAACATGTTTCAAACACATGTTTCATCCAAAGGGTTTCTACCTAAGGTTCTCATGACAAGATTAACATGATAAACTAAATAAGAAATCCCTTCCTAACCCTGACATGTATTACTAACCGATGAGTCATACCCCCTTATGGAGTTTACAACAGAAGTGGGATCGAGAACGGGACCGAGAGGATATATGTAAAAGATAACATGCGAGTAAGTTCCACAGGAAAACAAAGATCAAGGATATGCTCTTAAAAAGAGATATGATGCGCGTATCTAGCCTTCAGTCTTCTAAGTCATGTTTCCTTGAGCTTAACTCCACTGTGCTTTGACCGTCTTTCGCCTCATGATTTCTTAGCTTCTTAACTCTTATTTCCAAATATGAGTTGGAACCCATTTCATTGTCGCCTCTCGTCTTCCTTTTTCACTTACTCTTCTATCATTCTTGGCTTAAACATAACTATGACCTCATGGTTTCATGCAAGCTCTCCAAAATTCACAAGTGAATCCTGGATCTCGTTTACTTACCATAAAGTATTCCACGCAGCAGAACTTTTCTTGGAAATACCAATCCACGTTGCCAATTGCTCTTACTAACGTGATTTTCTATAACTCCTGCTTGAACGAAATGAACCATCCGCCTGTGAATGATAGGCCGTACTTAGATTCAGTCGCTTGCCCATGACTTCCCGTAAAACTGGCTGGTGAAGATTGAGTCATGGTTACTAACTATACTTTAGGGAACCTCGTGCAACCGCTTTATTTCTTGAAAGTAAACTGTCGCTAGCTATGATGCAGTCCTTTCGCTCTTTACCAGAGTGAAATGAGCACTCTTCGTGAGTCTACCTACTATGACCCACATGCTCTTATTCCCTTTCTTGATCTAGGCAGTCCATCCACGAAATCCTTCGTGATGTTTTTCCTACTTCCATTGCGGGGACCTCCAATGGATGTAATAGCCCACCGGGCTTCTATGATTCGGCCTTTAACCTGTTGGCACAACATGCACCTTGGGACAAACTCGGCCACCTCCTCGAGTGATGTGCATCTTCAAGAACCTTCTTTCTCTCCTTACAATCCTTAATAAGATGCCCCACTGAACCGCAATAATGGCACTTCCTCTTGTCGTTATTGCCCTTGTTGTTGTTCCCCTTGTTGCCTTGACTCTTGTTCTTGTTCTGATTGCCTTGACTGCTCTGACCACTTGGATTACCCTGATTTCCTTTCCACTGGGAATCAGTCTTCTTGGCTTGAGTATCATTCATCTTGATCTCTTTCTTATCACTCCTATTCTCTTCATTGAGTAGGGCCATATTCACCAAACTCTCGAAAGTTGCCTCCAAGGGTATATGAGTCATGGCTAAACCATGTAATGGCTCGTTTAATCCTAGAGCAAAGTATAGGGCCTTCTTCTGAGCTGTGTTAACCAAATCTAAACCGACCCGAGCCAGTTGATTAAACTTATCTATGTATTCCCTAATAGTCATGTCCCCTTGCTTCAGTGATAGGAACCTTAGTCCAAACTTTCCCCGAAAGTCATCCCAAGTCTCAATTGGCCTAGTAGCGGTGGTGACCACCCACCAACGTGCAGCTTCTTCCTTTAGCAACCACACTGCTAATAAAACCTTCCTACGGTCATCTATATCAAAGAAGGCAAAAAGATCTTCGATTTCTTTCAACCAATTCATTGCCTCTACATAAGTCTCGATTCCAATGAAATTCTTGCCTCCCATTGCTTTGAAATCTTTGCAAATCTTTGCGAAGTCAGCTTGAGGATGCTGAGGAGGAGGAGGAAGAGGAACCTCAGCGACAGGAGGAGGAGGAACATTATCTACCGGAGGAGGAGGAACATTAACTACCGGAGGAGGAGGAGGAGGAACATCTGCGGGGCCGTCTTCGGTCGCCCTAGCCTCCAAAAGTCTCCTATACCAAACAGGTACATGTACTCCCTCCGGAATGGCAAAGTTATTGGCCATACTGAAAACGAAGAAAAAGATAGATTCAGAATGGAGAAAAACGAAGGAATTTTGCTAATGGCTTTCTGGGGAATAGCCTTTAAAATAAACTAGACTTTTCTTTGGAAAATACTTTATACTTGGTTTTGAAAATAGTTTTCCAAAAGTTTCAAAAACCTTTTTGTTCCTTCTCGTAAACCATATGCTCTGATACCAAATGTAACACCCCACCTCCGCCAGGGTGGCTCTTGCAAGCACTCTGACTTTGGAGGGGCATTTGAATCAGGTAAACATGCATAATGATATATCAAGGCAGAACAAAAACATATGTATATGTGTAAACAGAGTAAATAAGATAAGTAAAACAGTGGAAGATTTCAACTATTTCAAAACAAGTCTGGTACAACATAACTTTCCAAATAAACAAGTCTAGATAAAAACAACATCAACTGAAAAACTGAAATACATAAGTACTATCCCCAAAATAAGTGATAACCATAGCTAGCTTCATGTCGAAACCGTACATGAGCTGAAATCCCACAAGCAAGCGATCAGAAATCCAAGCTAAGCTCCAATATTTCCACCCTGAGAACCTTGGGGGGGGGGAACGGAAGAAAAGAGGCGAAAGAAAAACAGGTCAGTCAAAAAGACTGAGTAAGCCCTACTACAATCAATGTAAACTGATAAAGTTAACTGGCATGAGAAGCAGGGATGAACATAAGGATAACATACTAGCATGATGTTTAACTAACAAGGTAGATAAAGGTGTCATCGCATAATCAGGATTAAGGTTTTGCACCACAGGTGTACTAGCAAACTAACATGACTTGAATAAACAAGTATTGATCCCTTGGCCCAAGCTTTGGCCCAATAACATGAAGTGACCCTAATACGCGGTCCAACCAAACAGTCTAGTCGATCGGCTCCCTATAAGCCTAACTCGTCACGTGTTGGTGTCAATACGACCCAAACATAATTGTAGTCAGACTGTGCACGGTCTCCCGTCGGGTGTATCAAGCCCTAGGGTGTCAACCCCTGGACACCATAAACATAAGTGCACAGTCTCGATCTACTGGTACCCGTGCATGTTTTCCCCGTCTTCGGACTATGTGAACGACCATAGTCCGCCCGGAACTACACCGGCGTACCATTCTGCCGTCGTTTTTGGTCACTTACCTCAAGTCCAGTAATCGTGCCCCACCCTAGCCTAGTCCCTAGGGTCATAATGATACAAACTTGGGATTACTGCTGGAGTGGACCCCCATTGCTAGGATTTTCTAGTGGGTTAAGTACGGTTTAACCCTCTTGCTAATCATGGACTAACTTGGTTAAGTGTAACGATGAGTTCACGACTTAACCCTGATTAATCTACCAAGCCCAAATTGGTTAAGTATTAAGTGGACCATGACTTAACCCTAATCATGAGGCATTAATTAACTAATGTGCCTTAACCTCTCACATTAGACTTTGTTGCGGTTACTAGTTAAGCCGGTCGGTTCCGGGTAGCTTTACACCACAACTTGGTCTAACCTCGGGTTCAAGGTACAACATGACCAACTTCTCACATTGGGTCCTATTGTTTGTAGCAACTAGTTAAGCCGGTCGGTTCCGGGTAGATTTACGCTACAAACTCAACCCAACCTCGAGTTGTTCACACTTATATTTTCTAAGTGTCATGTCCATTATGTTTCCAAAACATATTACAAGTTTTCAAGCATTTGGGTAGACCTAACTTAATAGGTAAATTCCCAATGGGTAGAGCTAACTTAATAGGTAAATTCCCAATCTTATGTTTTTATGTCTTTTAAGTTTTTCCCAACCCCAAACGCAATCCCATCGCTTACATATCGCAATAGCGCATAAAGGATAGAAAGAGGGAACTTGGCATAATCATGACATAAAGGTGTTGAAGCCACAAGTTTAACATGGTGGCATATGAAATGTACATATGTTCATATACTTGCATATTACATTTTTAGGCCTCAAAAGCATGCATAAAACAAAACTTAGCATATTGGTGATACATGGTGATAAATGACATGTAGAAATGGCCATAAGTTCACATTTAGCCTCACATGCAAGTTATCATAAGAGATATGATAACTTACATGTCACCAAAATGCAACCTTTAGCATAAAGCTTGAAGCTTTATGTTCATATACTCAAGGTAAGCTTGCATAACATGATAACATGAACAAAATGATCAACCCAAACTTGCATAACATAACTTGCATATCATATGACAAACTTGCATATCAAACTTGCATAACATAACATGATAAACTTGCATATCATAACATGGCAAACTTGTATAACATAACATGATAAACTTGCATATCATAACATGGCAAACTTGCATAGCATAACATGGTAAACTTGCATATCATAACATGGCATACTTGCATAACATAACATGATAAACTTGCATATCATAACACATCAAACTTGCATAACATGACATGGTAAACTTGCATATCATGGAAAACTTGCATATCATAATGATCAACCAAACTTGCATCATTCATTTAACTTTAGAGTTTAAATATGAAAGTAGAAAAAGGCTTACAATGCTTATGAAGACACAAAAATATGACAAAGCCCTTATGTAATCAATTAGACCCAAAATGCAAGCTCTAATAGAAAAACCCTTGAGCCAAAATGATCAAAGCCCTTGCTTTATGATGTAAATATGGAAACTTGACTTGAATGCAAGCTAATGATGCTCATACAAGCTTGAAAACACTTGTATGCATGGAAAATCACTCATAGAAATTTATTTAGGAATTTTATGAAGAGAGTGGAGGCCATGAGAGGATTGATTTTGCCATAGTTTAGTTGTAGGATAGATTAATGATGATTTAGGGTTAGGTTAGGGGCTTATTTATAGAGATTAGGATTAGTTTCAACCTTAGGATTAAACCCTAATTCCAATCTCAGCCCTTAAAACCGAATCTGGCCCCCAAACTCAACACAACTTCAAAATGGTGCACCAGGCAAAACTGCCCGGCTGAACCAAGTCGACAGCCAGGTCGACAGGGCTGTCGACTTGGGTCCAACCAAGTCGACTCCCAAGTCGACAGGGCTGTCGACTTGGGTGCTCTGGCGGGAATTTTCCCGCCTGGCCCAATCTGACCTAATTTCCAAATTCAAACTTGAATTTGAAATCTGTTTTTACTTTGAATTTTTCTGAAAACTTCGTTGGGCCTTAATCGGGTCATACAGACTCCGATTTTCGAAAACTCGGACTCTATTTCGCGTATTTTTCCGGGACGAACGCAATGACATAGCCCGTTTCCCTTGATTCAGATTTATAAATTAAATTCTGCCTCGATTTACGTTATAACAGGTTATTGAAAATACGGGTTGTTACATATTTTAACAATAAATTTTATATCTTTATCACTATAAAATAAAGGTTCATGTGTTGACTGTACCCATCCGTTGAGATTAGTCATGTGTTGAACGAAATAATTTAACAAAAACAGTCACACGTGGACAGTACTCATTCGTTGAGAATAGTCGTGTGTTGACAAATATAAATAAATATTTGAAATCGAAATATTTGAATCGAAATATTTGAAACGAAATATTTGGAAATGAAATATTTGAAAAGGAATATTTGAAATATAATATTTGAAAATGGAAATATATGAAGCCGTGTTGATTAGATTGACGCCATTTTGACGTGAACGATTTTTATATCGATTTTATTCATTTTAAAATGAATTGAATATAAAACGATTTCGAAATGAATTGAATATAAAACGATATCGAAATAAATTGAATATAAAACGATTTCGAAATAAATTGAATATAAAACGATTTCGAAATAAATTGAATATAAAACGATTTCGAAATGAATTGAATATAAAACGATTTCGAAATGAATTGAATATAAAAACGATTTCGAAATAAATTGAATATAAAACGATTTCAAAATAAATTGAATATAAAACGATTTCGAAATGAATTGAATATAAAACGATTTCGAAATGAATTGAATATAAAAACGATTTCGAAATGAATTGAATATAAAACGATTTCGAAATGAATTGAATATAAAACGATTTCGAAATGAATTGAATAGAAAACAAATTCGAATTGAATTGAAAACGAATTGAAATGAATTCAAATTAAATTGAAATTTGATTGAATAGAAATGAATTTTAAAACAAATTTATAAGGAAAAATTCAATTTTGATTTGAATTGCAATGGAAGTTGAAAATGTTTTTGAAACGAATTAAAAACTATTTATATAATTAGTTTTAAATAGAAATCGATGAAATATATATTATATATATAATATAATGGCCTGAATAGAAAGTGCCGCGCCGCGGCAGTTCGTGAATTTCGACCATTTATTTCAAACGGACATTACGGGAGATCCGACCGTCGGATTCTCCTAAAACCGGAACCGTTGGGTTCGTATCGAAAAGAGCTTTCTAACGATTATTAGAAATTTGAAATCTAACGGTTGGATTTGGAGATACGTCCAAATCAAATTAGAAAAAGGTCGCTATAGGTGCAGTTCGATGGCCGTTGATGGAAGTCGACTGTACGGGCCTTGATAAAACTATCAAAAATAGTAATAATTCGTGTAAAATCATAAGAAATGATTTGAGAAAAATTGGGATGAAAAACTCCATATTTGAAAAGATAAAAATAGATTTTTATCGAAATGAACTAGTTTAGAACTAAAATAAAAACCCATTTATTTTAAATAAATAAATTGGATTTGAAATGGGTTTTAAATAGAATTGATTTGTTGGGTTTATCGTGAACTGTGTTTTAAATAACACTAGTTCTTTAACCCAGTAAAAGGAGTTTTAATGAATTTGCAATTAGATTGAAATGTGAGTTGATAATTTAAATTATCAAATTTAGAAAATGAGCGAGAATGGAGTATCACCAGTTTTGCTCCAAAGCGATAGTTAAATCTTTAATTAGATTTGAACGTGAAATGGTAATTAATTTTACCGATAACACCATGGTGTTAGATATGGAGTATTACCAGTTTTGCTTCATGGGATGAATAGGTTGGGATTGGGAAATAAAATAAATAATTACTTCAGTATGGTTCGCTAATCTCGACTAGTTTGGAAAACCATAATTTGGTTTGATATGACATCCAAAGGAAGATTAAAGGATAAATTTTAAAGAATTTATCTTGGATAAAATTAATGGGAACCTTTCCCTAAGAACGTGATTTTGTGAATAAAAGAATATTCTGAATTGGAATAAGGCGTATGTTGAGTTTGTGTAACATTTGTTTTTAATTTACGCGGGTTGTTCGGAAAGTCCGGGTTTATACCCATTCTGAATAACCGATTCGACGATATGTCGAAGATGAAGACGGTGGTCGAAGACCGGAAGTCTTCACATCGTTTGGATAATTACTGACGATCCTGATTGGGCAGTACACCCAAGAGGATGGAAATAGTTGGTGGTCGTCCAGACGTACTTGGAGATCGATGGATATGCGAGGAAAGTGCCTCCGGTTTCGTTTAGACCCAGAACGAACTTGTAAATGGATTGTGTGTCTGACATTGGATTTTATTCTGTGTTGAATGATTTGTGTTAAATATATATACGTTTGGCGGCGGAGAATTTATTCTCTTGCTTAACGCCCTCTCTGAGACGTACGAGCTTAGAGGTTATATATCGATAGATATCAATAGCATGGCATGAATTGCCTGTGTGGCATACTGAGTTGCATGGATCAAGGCTTCTGTTGAAAAGCAAAGTCTTGTGGTTGATGATCAAAGCACGGCCTACGTGGCAGCTTTGTGTATAACGTGAATTTGCGAGCCTCACACCTCGGTATGAGTCAAAAACGGGATACGGACTGCAGGGAGAGCACGACGTTTCTTTCTAGCTTTGGTGGTGTAAGTGACTTACCAGCCCTGACATTTATATACTTTTCACCTATGTGGTTGTTGGATGAGGCGCCTCGATTTTAGGTCTGTTAGGACCGGGAAACGTGTGTTCAGGCATAATTAATCCTCTAACGTAAGTGAGGACCGGCCCTGAAGCATCCAGGATTGCCCAGAGTGTGTAGTCCTGAGGCATTTGCTAGAGTGTCTCGAAAGCGGAGAGGAGCTTGCCCCTTGCCTCGACTCATGACGGAAATCCAATTTCCAATACGAGATATTTCGGCTTTATTTGTAGAGCGTATTATGGCGACATAGTAGCATGGGATGCTATGCCATCTATGATTTATATTTATGATTGAAAATGTTTTGACACTATACACTTATTATAGTATCAAATGATTTGTTTTAAACGTACCAAGCATGTTTGGCTATTATAAGGGAAAACCCTATCCTCCGGCTTGCGTTGCATTGTGTGAGGGGACCTGGGTCTTATAATAGCTTCATTTTTCGAAAAAGCATTGCGTTGTTTATTCTATGCACTGGTATTCTTGGGAGGAAACTCGTTCCGTGTTATACGGCGTGGTCCCTTGAATTACTCTCTTTTAAAGTAAAGCTTTAAATAACTGTTTTAGTTCTCACACCAGTCACATGACTGACCTGGAGTTTATTGTTTTAACCTAAACTCTGGGTGCCCTTATTTTCCGCACGGGCAGCTAGTAGTTTTGGTTATGTAGATTTATATTCACAGGATCCTGGTTTACAGCTGGAATGATATCCGGAAAGCTCTGTATCCGTATATCACATTCAGTTGTGCTTTGTATTATTTTTCCGCTGCTATGTAATTTATTGTAATCTCTGATATTTATCAAATGTAATTTATTCAATTATACTCTGTATATTCTTGTATTCTGATGGAATTGTTGTAATAGCAATGAAATGTTCTTCTGTTGTGTTCTGATTTGTCCTGTTCTCAAAACGATCAGGGGTTTCGAACGGTCTAGATCGGTTTAACGACTGATTCGGATCGAGCGAAATTCCCGGCCGTCACATTTGGTATCAGAGCTTTGGTTTACAGAGCTCGAGAACAAGACACATTAGAACCATACGAAAGAATTCATCAGATATTGGATTAGTAATATCCAATTAGAATGACTCGTTAGAGATAGGATCAGTAGTATCCTAGAACGAGTGTGAAGAGTATATTTTTCAATTGAAAACAATTTTGTTTTGAAAATTTAAATCACTTTATACGTATTTGATTATTTATTTATATTGAATATGGACAATCCAATATATAAAGGTTTTGTATATACGCGTCATGAACGTATATTCGAAGTTTTAATATACTGGATAGATATAGGATTACACTCTAGTCGCCCGGAGATGATTCTACTGATGACTATATAGCATCAGTAGTGTGTGTTCGAGTTTCGAAGGTGTGATCTTCTATATATTTCCATTGGACTGGTGTGAGAACCAAAACCAATATAGCTAGAACACATTGTTATGAATTGGCATCAAAAACAAGATTTTCAGCATATATATCAAATTTATGAATTTGAAACGTTAATCCACTAATTGATTGATGTTTGTGTTGTTTGTTTATTTGTTTGATAAATTTTGAACCATTTAGCCTAATTGAATCAAATATTGAATTATATTGAAAATTGGTCGCATTTGCTTGCATATACATATACTTACATTGAACAGGTCATAGCAAAGAGGCTAGAGCAGAGAATAAAATTTGTTTGCCCGACAAATAGGTACATGTTTACTATAATTTACTGTTTTGTTTGGGTAATGATGATTTTATGAGCCTATTGGCTAGCCGCTTGGCTTTTTCTTTTTCTTTTTGAGATCAGAAGGCCTATATGGCAATTTCGGGATTTTCCCGTGGCTCCCGGTGCAGGGGAGGTTATGGCGAAATTTTTCGAAAATTCCGGGTGTTAGCCAAATTTTTGAAGAATTTGAAAATTCTAAGAAACTGAAAAGTTGGAGAATGAAAGCCAGATCGAACGTAGAGTTGATTGATCAAACCACTTTCGACTTTGTTCCTTTTCGGGGACGAAAAGTTTTAAGTGGGGGAGATTGTAATAACCCGGAAATTCTGAACCAGTTTAAAATTTTTATTTTGACAATTTTAGCGAATTTTGAATATTTAAAATAAATTATTTTAAATAATATCGACGATAAATTTATTTTGAATATATTAGAACGTATATATTATATACGTCGTCGTTAGAATATAAATAATTATATATAATTATAAATAGAATTGAAAATGGCTCGGTAGTTCGATAATTCGATTTCAAATTTCAATTGAACATACCGGGTGCAAAACAATCCGAATTTTAGTGAAACCAAAAACATTAGGATCTAATTGATAATATCTTTCCAACGAATCCGACAAATTGAAATTTCATAGCGGGAATCAAAAGATATGTCCAGTTGAAAATTCTAAATAGTCGCTATGGAATTCAAGCCCTTAAAAATGGGACTTTTGCAAACGACCTCGGATTTCGACGAAACCACTTTTGTTGGATCCGCAATGTCAAATGATCATTAGGATTCCAAATTTCATAATTTTTTGAATCAATATGTGAGCGTGGCAAATGAAAACGCGTTTGACCAGTTTCAGTTGATTTTAATCGACTGGAAATTGGCCATTTTTCTAACGGTCTCAGAATTCGACGAAACTAGTTTTGTTAGGACCGTATCGTCAATACGAAGCTAGAAAATATTTTTCTGGAATTTTTCGAGTTAGTATGTGACCCCAGTGAATTGAAATACGCATTCAAATTCAATATATAGAGTTATATGTTGATTTTAACGGAAACTGATCGAAACGATCGAATCAACCTACGATACATATCCCATTGTGTTCGGAATGGAGGTAAAACGCTATGGACAACAGGCGGTGTGCCTCGTTTTGAGGTCGTATGTAAAAGTCAACTTTTTCATAATAAAATAAAAAATATAACTCTCTCCTCACCCCCTTTAATCATTCAGGCCCCCCCTCCTTCTTCATTTCTGATCGAGACTTCAAAATAAAAAAAAGAAAGGGATATCGACAGAGGAACGAAGCCGCCGCCCACGCTCGTCGCCTCCGACTTCGACCGGCCACCCTTCCCCCCCCCCCCATCAGCGTCGATCACCGCAGCTACCCCCCTCCCCCCCAGGCGCCGCGCGACGCAACCGAGCCCCCCTCTTCCCTAAACCACCTCGCCACCCCACCTGCGACAACCGCAGTCACCACCTCCTCCCCCCTCTTCGATTCGATCTCCTCCTTTCCCTCCCTTCCCTGAAAACCCTCACGCCCAAAACCCAACCCGACCGCCGCCTCTCAGGAGCACCAGCAACCCCTCCGACGCACCATCCCCCTCCTCTTTCTGCAACGCGGTAAGTTTTAATTATTTAATTTTATTTTCAATAATCAGTTTTTTTTATATATAAATATTTTAAAGTACCGATTTTTATTGTTTATAAAGGAATGATCTTTATGTAATGGAGATGAAAATTCAACTGTTATAACGAAGTGAAAGTAAAAATATGATCTTTATATTCTTAAAGTATTAAAAGTATGATTTTTATATTTTTTAAAATATAATCTTTATTATGTAGAAGGTGTAAAAATATGATTTTTGTTTATGTAGATAAGTAAAAATATAATTTTTACATGATAGGAATATTAGAAATACCATCTTTATATGTGTAGAAAAATAAAAAGGTGATTTTTATAATGATATATTTGAAAAGGCAAAATCTTTATATAGAGAATAGCGAGGTAAAAATGGAATTTTTATCTATATAGTAGCGGTGTGAAAATGGAATTTTTTTCTATATAGTAGCGGTGTGAAAATGGAATTTTTATCCATATAGCGAGGTAGTAAAAATTCAATTTTTATATATTGAATAGTATAGTAAAAATTCAATTTTTATATATTGAATAGTATAATAAAAATTTGATTTTTATATATTGAATTGTATAATAAAAATTTGATTTTTATATATTGAATAGCATAGTAAAAAAATGATTTTTATATATTGGATAGTATAGTAAAAATTTGATTTTTATATATTGAATAACAAGGTAAAAATTCGATTTTTATATATTGAATAGCATAATAAAAATTTGATTTTTATATGTTGAATAGCATAGTAAAAATTCGATTTTTATATATTGAACAACGAAGTGAAAATTTGATTTTTATATATTGAATAGCATAGTAAAAATTCGATTTTTATATATTGAACAACGAAGTGAAAATTCGATTTTTATATATTGAACAACGAAGTGAAAATTTGATTTTTATATATTGAATAGCATAGTAAAAATTTGATTTTTATATATTGAACAACGAAGTGAAAATTCGATTTTTATATATTGAACAGCGAAGTAAAAATTCGATTTTTATATATTGAATAGCGAAGTAAAAATGTGATTTTTGTATATATAGTGGCTACGGGCAACGAAAGCGACAAAGGGAGAGAATGGCGATGATTTCTCTAAATGAAGAGTCATGGTATTGGATAGCTAACGGTGAGAATTTCTCACCTTTCAATTTCATTTCTAGCTATATATATATATATATATATATATATATATATACTAGGATGCAAACGGTGTTTAGTAGCACCCGACACCCGTCATCCACAGACCATGGATGGCTTGTTTGTTAAATTGTTTGGTTGAGTAGTTAGTTAGATTATTTGGTTTGAATTGAATTGTTTGGTGAAATGAAATTGATTTAGTTGATGTGTGAATGGCGTGGGCCTTCACTAGACCGGGGATAAGGCTAGGCCTCGTCCTGTTTCTAGTATCGTGCCGTTATGCCGCCGAAATTTTCTAAAATAAGTTAGAAAAATAAAAATATCATTTTATTTAAAGAATGAACTGAATAGAAATTCATATGTTCAAATAAAATGTTTTATCGTTAAAAATATAATTTTTAACGTGAAGTGAATAAAATAAAATATTCATTTACAAACCGGACGGTTTGTTTATGTACACCTATTCGAAGGACATTGATTGGGACGATAAATTTTACACATCGCCCAACTGCACAAATAAAATCTGTGTTTGATTGTTTGAAACCCCACACGGGTGTTGGGATGAAATTTGAAGTTCACTCATCCTGATTGATTAAATATGTCGATCGATTGATTGACAGGCTGTTATAAGCGTTAGATATCTATATTTGATGCTTATACAGTGTAGTGCACTTTGGTTGATGGTTGATTATTTTTCAATGCTATTATATACATGTGATGTGTGAAAATCCATATAATTAACTTTATATGGTAATTGATTTGGCATTATTCCAATTTAGAAGATAAAGAATATTATAAAATAAATGTTCATGCGTTGACTTTACTCATTCGTGAGATTAGTCATGTGTTGAATGTAATATTTTAACAATAAATTTTATATCTTTATCACTATAAAATAAAGGTTCATGCGTTGACTGTACTCATTCGTGAGATTAGTCATGTGTTGAACGTAATATTTTAACAATAAATTTTATATCTTTATCACTATAAAATAAAGGTTCATGTGTTGACTGTACCCATCCGTTGAGATTAGTCATGTGTTGAACGAAATAATTTAACAAAAATAGTCACACGTGGACAGTACTCATTCTTTGAGATTAGTCGTGTGTTGACAAATATAAATAAATATTTGAAATCGAAATATTTGAATCGAAATATTTGAAATGAAATATTTGAAAATGAAATATTTGAAAAGGAATATTTGAAATATAATATTTGAAAATGGAAATATATGAAGCCGTGTTGATTAGATTGACGCCATTTTGACGTGAACGATTTTTATATCGATTTTATTCATTTTAAAATGAATTGAATATAAAACGATTTCGAAATGAATTGAATATAAAACGATTTCGAAATCAATTGAATATAAAATGATTTCGAAATAAATTGAATAAAAAACGATTTCGAAATAAATTGAATATAAAACGATTTCGAAATGAATTGAATATAAAACGATTTCGAAATGAATTGAATATAAAAACGATTTCGAAATAAATTGAATATAAAACGATTTCGAAATAAATTGAATATAAAACGATTTCGAAATGAATTGAATATAAAACGATTTCGAAATGAATTGAATATAAAAACGATTTCGAAATGAATTGAATATAAAACGATTTCGAAATGAATTGAATATAAAACGATTTCAAAATGAATTGAATAGAAAAAAAATTCGAATTGAATTGAAAACGAATTGAAATGAATTCAAATTAAATTGAAATTCGAATTGAATAGAAATGAATTTTGAAACGAATTTATAAGGAAAAATTCAATTTTGATTTGAATAGCAATGGAAGTTGAAAATGTTTTTGAAACGAATTCAAAACTATTTATATAATTCATTTTAAATAGAAATCGACGAAATATATTATATATATATATATTATATATATATATATATATATATATATATATATATATATAATGGCCTGAATAGAACGCGCCACGCCGCGGCAGTTCGTGAATTTCGACCATTTATTTCAAACGGACATTACAGGAGATCCGACCGTCGGATTCTCCTAAAACCGGAACCGTTGGGTTCGTATCGAAAAGAGCTTTCTAATGATTATTAGAAATTTGAAATCTAACGGTTGGATTTGGAGATACGTCCAAATCAAATTAGAAAAAGGTCGCTATAGGTGCAGTTCGATGGCCGTTGATGGAAATCGACTGTACGGGCCTTGTAAAACTATCAAAAATAGTAATAATTCGTGTAAAATCATAAGAAATGATTTGAGAAAAATTGGGATGAAAAACTCCATATTTGAAAAGATAAAAATAGTTTTTTATCGAAATGAACTAGTTTAGAACTAAAATAAAAACCCATTTATTTTAAATAAATAAATTGGATTTGAAATGGGTTTTAAATATAATTGATTTGTTGGGTTTATCGTGAACTGTGTTTTAAATAACACTAGTTCTTTAACCCAGTAAAAGGAGTTTTAATGAATTTGCAATTAGATTGAAATGTGAGTTGATAATTTAAATTATCAAATTTAGAAAATGAGCGAGAATGGAGTATCACCAGTTTTGCTCCAAAGCGATAGTTAAATCTTTAATTAGATTTGAACGTGAAATGGTAATTAATTTTACCGATAACACCATGGTGTTAGATATGGAGTATTACCAGTTTTGCTTCATGGGATGAATAGGTTGGAATTGGGAAATAAAATAAATAATTACTTCAGTATGGTTCGCTAATCTCGACTAGTTTGGAAAACCATAATTTGGTTTGATATGACATCCAAAGGAAGATTAAAGGATAAATTTTAAAGAATTTATCTTGGATAAAATTAATGGGAACCTTTCCCTAAGAACGTGATTTTGTGAATAAAAGAATATTCTGAATTGGAATAAGGCGTATGTTGAGTTTGTGTAACATTTGTTTTTAATTTACGCGGGTTGTTCGGAAAGTCCGGGTTTATACCCATTCTGAATAACCGATTCGACGATATGTCGAAGATGAAGACGGTGGTCGAAGACCGGAAGTCTTCACATCGTTTGGATAATTACTGACGATCCTGATTGGGCAGTACACCCAAGAGGATGGAAATAGTTGGTGGTCGTCCAGACGTACTTGGAGATCGATGGATATGCGAGGAAAGTGCCTCCGGTTTCGTTCAGACCCAGAACGAACTTGTAAATGGATTGTGTGTCTGACATTGGATTTTATTCTGTGTTGAATGATTTCTGTTAAATATATATTTGTTTGGCGGCAGAGAATTTATTCTCTTGCTTAACGCCCTCTCTGAGACGTACGAGCTTAGAGGTTATATATCGATAGATATCAATAGCATGGCATGAATTGCCTGTGTGGCATACTGAGTTGCATGGATCAAGGCTTCTGTTGAAAAGCAAAGTCTTGTGGTTGATGATCAAAGCACGGCCTACGTGGCAGCTTTGTGTATAACATGAATTCGTGAGCCTCACACCTCGGTATGAGTCAAAAACGGGATACGGACTGCAGGGAGAGCACGACGTTTCTTTCTAGCTTTGGTGGTGTCAGTGACTTACCAGCCCTGACATTTATATACTTTTCCCCTATGTGGTTGTTGGATGAGGCGCCTCGATTTTAGGTCTATAAGGACCGGGAAACGTGTGTTCAAGCATAATTAATCCTCTAACGTAAGTGAGGACCGGCCCTGAAGCATCCAGGATTACCCAGAGTGTGTAGTCCTGAGGCATTTGCTAGAGTGTCTCGAAAGCGGAGAGGAGCTTGCCCCTTGCCTCGACTCATGACGGAAATCCAATTTCCAATACGAGATATTTCGGCTTTATTTGTAGAGCCTAGTATGGCGACATAGTAGCATGGGATGCTATGCCGTCTATGATTTATATTTATGATTGAAAATGTTTTGACACTATACACTTATTATAGTATCAAATGATTTGTTTTAAACGTACCAAGCATGTTTGGCTATTATAAGGAAAAACCCTATCCTCCGGCTTGCGTTGCATTGTGTGATGGGACCTGGGTCTTATAATAGCTTCATTTTTTGAAAAAGCATTGCGTTGTTTATTATATGCACTGGTATTCTTGGGAGGAAACTCGTTCCGTGTTATACGGCGTGGTCCCTTGAATTACTCTCTTTTAAAGTAAAGCTTTAAATAACCGTTTTAGTTCTCACACCAGTCACATGACTGACCTGGAGTTTATTGTTTTAACCTAAACTCTGGGTGCCCTTATTTTCCGCACGGGCAGCTAGTAGTTTTGGTTTTGCAGATTTATATTCACAGGATCCTGGTTTACAGCTGGAATGATATCCGGAAAGTTCTGTATCCGTATATCACCTTCAGTTGTGCTTTGTATTATTTTTCCGCTGCTATGTAATTTATTGTAATCTCTGATATTTATCGAATGTAATTTATTCAATTATACTCTGTATATTCTTGTATTCTGATGGAATTGTTGTAATAGCAATGAAATGTTCTTCTGTTTGTGTTCTGATTTGTCCTGTTCTCAAAACGATCAGGGGTTTCGAACGGTCTAGATCGGTTTAACGACTGATTCGGATCGAGCGAAATTCTCGGCCATCACAGGCGGCATGGGTACCATCTATCATGTCGCCAATACTAGGCTCTACAATCAAAACTGAAATGTCACGTATTGGAAACTGGATTTCCGTCATGAGTCTAGGCAAGGGATGTACTCCTAACCACTTCGAGACACCCTAGCAAATGCCTCGGGACTGTACACTCTGGGTTACCCCTGGATCCTGCAGTGTCGGTCCTCCCTTACATTTGAGGATTGGCAATTCCTGAACACAAGTTTCCCGGTCCTATAGAACCTATATATCGGCTCTGTAGATACCGATATAACCGAGGCGCCTCGCAATCCAACAACCACATAGGTAAAAATAATATAAATGTCAGGGCTTGTAAAACACTGACACCACCCATAGTTAGAAAGAAACATCATGCACTCACTGCGTTTCCATATCCCGTTTTTGACTCACACTGAGGTGTGAGGCTCGCGAATTAACGCCATACACAAAGCTACGCTGTATTCAAATCGTGCTTTGATTATCAACCACAAGACTTTGCTTTTCAACAAAAGCCTTGATCACTGCATCTCAGCATGCCACACAGGCAGTTCATGCCATGCGACTGATATATATCGATATATAACCTTTGAGCTCGTACATCTCAGAGAAGGGCGTTAAGCAAGAGAATAAATTCTCCGTCGCCAAACAGATATATATTTAATAGAAATCAATCAGCATAGAATAAAATCCAATGTCAGACACACAATCCATTTATAAGTCCATTTTGGGTCTGAACGAAACCGTAGGCACCTTATTCCTCTCCCATATGTCCAATACAGGGGAGAGGTCCTCGCATATCCGTCTATCACCAAGTACACCTAGACGATCACCACTTATTACCTCAGCTTGGGTGTATAGCCAATTAAGACATCACTAATTGTCCAAACGATGTGAAGACCTATGGTCTTTAACCACTGTCTTTATCGTCGACATATCGTCGAATCTATTATTCAGAATGGTTATAACTCGGCCTTTCCGAATAACTTGCGTATATAATGAACAAGTGCTATAAACCACATCATACGCCTCATTCCAATTCTGGATATTTTTTATTCAAATATTCACATACTTTGGGAAAGGTTCTCATTAATTTTATCAAAGATAAATTCTTTAAATTTATTCTTTAATCTTCCTTTGGATATCATTTCAATCTAATTAAAGATGCATTAAAACTCCACTTGGTTTTAATCTTCCCAAAAATCAATATTAACAATTATTTATCTTGGGAAATCATATCTTGTCTTTAACTGGTTTAAAGAATCAATGTCATTTAAAACATGGTTCACGATAAACCCGAAATCGCATTCCAGTTCATCAGCCTTTAACCGTAAATTAGCAAGTGAACAATTCCCTAAGTATTAACCCCGAAGGCCGAAACCAACATCAGACCAATACCCGGGAAAACATTCAACTTAATTAATCTCCAGTTAGTTTCTGATATTCTTAACTCCATTGTTAATCGGGTTAAAGAACCAGTGTTATTTAAAACACCCTTCACGATAAACCCAAAGGCTAATTTCAATTCAATTCCAATTAAATATATTAAATTGGAAAACTTCACTTTGGAAATTTTCCATTAAATCTTAGTAAAAAGATTTATAAATTCCAAATCTCATTTCACTGTAAATCGGGTTAAAGAACGAATGTCGTTGAAAACACAGTTCACAACAAACCCAAAATCCAATCAGTCTCTAACCGTAAATTAGTAAGAGAACAATTGCCTAAGTATTAACCCCGAAGGCCGAAACCAACATCAGATCAATAGCCAGGAAACCATTCAACTAAACTAATCTCTAGTCAGTTTCTAATTTTCTTAACTATATTTGGTTCAAGAACAGTATTATTAAAGATACCATTCATGACAAACCCAAAATCCAATTTGATATTAAATACAAGGCTCTGAATAGAAAATATATCGACTTATATTCAATATCAAATTCTGAAACCAAAAAAATATCATATTGGAATAACGATATATATATCTTCCAAATTCCTCCACAATATTCGTATAATCACGAAATCCAATATCTAAATATTCGGAGCATAATTTTGATTCAAATCCATTCCAATTCATATATTAGAAAACCTGGTTATTTTTAAGACCATTTCAAATCCAATTTGTTTATTTTAAAAATATTGGATTTATTATTCTATTTCTAAACTAGTTCATTTCGATAAAAAAATATTATTATCTTTTCAAATATAGAATTTTTCATCCCAATTCTTTTCAAATCATTTATTATGATTTTACACAAATTATTGATATTTGTAATAATTTTATTAAGGCCCGTACAGTCGATTTCCATAAACGGCCATCGAACTGCACTTACATCGACCTTTTCCAAATTTGATTTGGACATAATTACAAATCCAACCATTAGATTTCCAATCTATAATATTATTTAGAAAGCTCTTTTCGATACAAACCCAACAGTTCCGGTTTTAGGAGAATCCGGCGGTCAGATCTCCCGTAATGTCCGTTTGAAGTCAATGGTCAAAATTCGTGAACTTCCGCAGTGCGGCACGTTCTATTCAGGCGATTATATATATATATATATATAATATTATATATATTTTGTCGATTTCCATTTAAAACGTATTTTATAAATCGGTTTAAATTCGTTTTCAAAACAATTTCAACTTCATGTTCAATTTCTAATCAAAATTGAATATTCCATATCATCGATATATAAATGATAATATTTTCAAAACATTAGATATTGAAATCAATTCCTTTTCGATATTCATTATAAAATTGAATAAAATCGATATAAATATCGTTCACATCAAAATGGGGTTAATCTAATCAACACGGCTTTATATATTTAAATATATTCGTGTCCATCCCGAATCGGACATCAAAATCAGATTTTGATTCTTTTCTGAATATTATTTTAAATTATTCGTTATTTTAAAATATTCATTCTTTCTGAACTGGAATCAGACACAGTCAATTACCATATAATTAGATTATATGGATTTCATACAATACAAGTGTATAACAACAATGATAAACAATCAACCAACATCTAGAGTGCAATCTACACTGCATAAGCATCAAATCTAAATATTCGACACTTACACAGTCTGTCAATCGATCGATCGACATACGGCTAATTTTTGGGATTAATTGTAAAGACCCGCAACTTCCCCGTAAAGGAAAGCGTCGGATAGTTCGAGAACAAACCACAACAGAACGCATATAAAAGAACATTTCATTGTATATAACAACAATGCATCAGATTACAAGAATATACAGAGTATAAAATAATATTACATAGAAATATCAGAGATTTAAATTACATTTAAATACATAGCAGCGGAAAGATAATACAATACACAACTAGAATGAGATATACGGATACAAAGCTTTCCGGATATCGTTCCAGCTGTAAACCAGGTTCCTGTGAATATAAATCTGCAAAACCAAAACTACTAGCTGCCCGTGTCAAAATAAGGGCACCCAGAGTTTAGGTTAAAACAATAAACTCCAGGTCAGTCATGGGACTGGTGTGAGAACTAAAACAGTTATTAATCTTTATTTTAAATCATTAGGTAAATCAAGGGACCACGCCGTATAACACGGAACGGGTTTCCTCCCAAGAATACCAGTGCATAAAACAAACAGCGCAATGCTAAATAAAGAAAAATGAAGCTGTTATAAGACCCAGGTCCTATCACACAATGCAACGCAAGCCGGGGGATAGGGTTTTCCCTTATAACAGCCAAAGAATGCTTGATACGTTTTAAAACAAATCATTTGATACTATTATAAGTGCATAGTGTATAAAACAACTTCAAATCATAAGTATCAATCATAGGCGGCATGGGTACCATATATCATGTCGCCATATTTAGGTTTACAAATAAAACCGCAAATGCCGTATTGGAAGTTGAGTTATCATTTATGGTATGAACCGAGGCTAGGGATCGTCCTCCACCGATTCGTGACTCTCTAGCCCGAGCCACAGGCAAGCGCGCAGGCAAGCCTTGGAGCGACAGGGCCGGTCCACCGATGTGGATTATTATGCCTGAACACTACGTTTCCCCACCCTATGGGGTGTAAGTCTGGTCCGTCAGCCGACCAGAAGCATCGGCCGAAACCGATATAACCGAGGCGCCTCGCAACAGCAACAACCACATAAGTCAAACTCGTCAGGGCGTGTAAAACCACTGACGCCACTTCTAACTAGAAAGAAACGCAAGTCCTCCCTGAGGTCCGTCTCCCGTTTTTGATTCATACCGGGTGTGATACTCGCGAATCAACGTTACACAAAGCTACGCCACACAAGGCCGTGCTTCGATCATCAACCACAAGACTTTGCTTTTCAACAGAAGCCTTGATCAATTGCCACTTAGGCATGCCACACAGGCAATTCACTCCATGCGATTGATATCCATCAATATATAACCCCTGAGCTCGTACGTCTCAGAGAAGGGCGTTAAGCAAGAGAATAAACTCTCCGCCGCCAAACAGATATATATTTAATAGAGATCAATCACACGGACTAAAATCCAATGTCAGACACACAGTCCATTTACAAGTCCGTTCTGGGTCTGAACGAAACCGGAGGCACCTAGTACCTCGCATATCCATCGATCTCCAAGTACGTCTGGACGATCACCAACTGTTTCCATCTTCTTGGGTGTACAGCCCAATCAAGATCATCAGTTATCACCCAAACGACGTGAAGACCTCCGGTCTTCGACCATCGTCTTCATCTTCGACTTATCGTCGTATCAGTTATCCAGAATGGGATAAACCCGGTCTTTCCGAATAACTCGCGTATATTTTAAATAAGTGTTACACAAACACAACATACGCCTCATTCCAATTCATTAGTCACTAACCGTAAATTAATCAAGAGCATAATTCCCCAAATATTAACCCCGAAGGCCGAAACCAACATCAGATCAATATCCAGAAAACCATTCTGCTTGGCTAACCGACAGTTAGTTTCTAAATTTCACGTTCAAATCTAATTAAAGATTTAACTATCGCCTGGAGCAAAACTGGTGATACTCCATTTCGATTATTTCAATCTAATTAAAGATTCATTAAAACTCCACTTAGTTTTAATCGCTAACTGGGTTAAAGAATCAGTGTCATTTAAAACACGGTTCACGATAAACCCAAAATCACATTCATTAATTATCGGGTTAAAGAACAAGTGTTATTTAAAACACTGTTCACGATAAACCCAAAAATCAATACCAATTCAATTCCAATTAAATATCATTTAATTGGTACACTTCATTAAATCTAAATAAAAAGATTTAATCTTTTCTCAACTGGGTTCAAGAACAGTGTTAGTGAAGACACCATTCACGACAAACCCAAATCACATTCGATATTCAATACAAGGCTCTGAATAGAAAATATATCGGCTTATATTCAATATCGAATTCTACGACTAACAAATGTCGTATTGGAAATAACGATACAAATATATATCTTTCAAATTTCCATAACAACACCTGTAATATCACGAATTCCAACATCGAAATATTCCGAAGACAATTTCGATTCAAATCCACTCCAATGCAATCATTGGAAATTTTGGTTATTTTCAAAACCATTTCAAATTCAATTTATTTATTTAAAAATAAATAGAATTATAATTCTAGTTCAAAACTAGTTCATTTCGATAAAAATCTATTTTTATCTTTTCAAATATGGAGTTTTTCATCCCAAACTTTCACAAATCATTTCTTATGATTTTACACAAATTATTACTATTTTTAATAATTTTATCAAGGCCCGTACAGTCGATTTCCATTAACGGCCATCGAACTGCACTTACAGCGACCTTTTTCGAATTTGATTTGGACGTATCTCCAAATCCAACCGTTAGATTTCAAATTTCTAACATTCATTAGAAAGCTCTTTTCGATACGAACCCAACGGTTCCGGTTTTAGGAGAATCCGACGGTCGGATCTCCCGCAATGTCCGTTTGAAATAAATGGTCGAAATTCACGAATTGCCGCGGCGCGGCGCGTTCTATTCAGGCCATTATATTATATATATAATATATATAATATATACTTCGTCGATTCCTATTTAAAACGAATTATAAAAATAGTTTTAAATTCGTTTCAAAAGCAATTTCAACTTCCTTTTCAATTCAAATCAAAATTGAATTCTTCTTTATAAATTCGGTTCGAAATTCATTTCTATTCCATTCAAATTTGAATTCAATTCGAATTCATTTCAATTTGCTTTCATTTCTATTCGAAATCGTTTTCAATTCATTTCTATTCGAAATCGTTTTCAATTCATTTCTATTCGAAATCGTTTTCAATTCATTTCTATTCGAAATCGTTTTCAATTCATTTCTATTCGAAATCGTTTTCAATTCATTTCTATTCGAAATCGTTTTCAATTCATTTCTATTCGAAATCGTTTTCAATTCATTTCTATTCGAAATCGTTTTCAATTCATTTCTATTCGAAATCGTTTTCAATTCATTTCTATTCGAAATCGAATAAATCGATATAAATATCGTTTACGTCAAAATGGCGTCAATCTAACCAACACGGCTTCACAAATTTCTATTTTCAAATATTCTATTTCAAATATTTCTTTTTCAAAATCGTTGTTATTATCAAAATATTTCGTTCAACACATGACCAATCTCAATGAATGAAACTGTCAACACATGAACTTTATTTTATATTGATAAAGATGTAAATTTTAATATTAAAATATTTCGTTCAACACATGACCAATCTCAATAGATGAGTACTGTCAACACATGAACTTTAATTTTTTTATATTCTTTATTTTTCAAATTGGACTGAGGCCCAATCAATTACCATATAAAGTTCATTATATGGATTTTCATACAACACATGAATATCATAGCATTGAAAAATAATCAACCATCAACCAAAGTGCACTACACTGTATAAGCATCAAATATAGATATCTAACGCTTATAACAGCCTGTCAATCAATCGATCGACATATTTAATCAATCAGGATGAGTGAACTGCATATTTCATCCTAACACCCGTGTAGGGTTTCAAACAATCAAACAAATATTTTATTTGTGCAGTTGGGCGATGTGTAAAATTTATCGACCCAATCAATGTCAGTCAAATCAGTGTACATAAACAAACCGTCTGGTTTGTAAATGAATAATTTATTTATTCGCATTCACGTTAAAAATTATATTTTTAACGATAAAACATTTTATTTCAACCTATGAATTTCTATCCAGTTCATTCTTTAAATAAAATGATATTTTATTTTTCTAACTTATTTTAGAAAATTTCGGCGGCATAACGGCGCGATACTAGAAACGGGACAAGGCCTAGCCTTATCCCCGGACTAGTGAAGGCCCACGCCATTCACACATCAATCAAATTCACCAAACAACCAAATTCAAATCATATAACTAAGCTATGCAACCAAACAAACAAGTCCATGGTTTGTGGACGGTTGTGTCGGGTGCTACTAAGCACCGTCTGCATCCTAGTATATATATAAAACTAGAAAAGAAATTGAAAGGTGAGAAATTCTCACATATAGCTATCCTAGCTCCACGGCTCTTCATTGATAGAAATCTTCATCGCTATTGCATCTTCGTTGCTCCTTTCACTACATACGTAAAAATCACATTTTTACTTTGCTATTCAATATATAAAAAATCGAATTTTTACTTCGAGGTTCAATATATAAAAATCATATTTTTATTTCGCTATTCAATATATAAAAATCGAATTTTTAGTTCGCTATTCAATATATAAAAATCGAATTTTTACTTCGCTATTCAATATATAAAAATCGAATTTTTAGTTCGCTATTCAATATATAAAAATCGAATTTTTAGTTCGCTATTCAATATATAAAAATCGAATTTTTAGTTCGCTATTCAATATATAAAAATCGAATTTTTAGTTCGCTATTCAATATATAAAAATCGAATTTTTACTTCGAGGTTCAATATATAAAAATCATATTTTTATTTCGACAATATAAAAGATTATATTTTCCTTTCGACACTATAAAAGATTATATTTTCCTTTCGACACTATAAAAGATTATATTTTCCTTTTCAAATCTTTTTTTTAAAAATCAGTTTTCAATCTTGTTAAAAATCAGTTTTCAATCTTGAATAAAATCAGTTTTCTATCTTGAATAAAATCAGTTTTCAATCTTGAATAAAATCAGTTTTCTATCTTGAATAAGAACAGTTTTCTATCTTGAATAAAAACAGTTTTCTATCTTGAATAAAAACAGTTTTCTAACTTGAATAAAAACAGTTTTCTATCTTGAATAAAATCAGTTTTCAATCTTGTTAAAAATCAGTTTTCAATCTTGAATAAAAACAGTTTTCTAACTTGAATAAAATCAGTTTTCTAAAATAAATAAAATCAGTTTTCTTACTGGAAAAAGAAGATGCGCATCGTCCTCTTCATGAACCCCTTTCACGAAACGTCAGCCCCTAGGGTTTGACATTGCCACCCCATCGTTGCCCAAAATCACACCCTTCTTGAGGCGTTCTGGTGATGATCTCCACCTGCCATGCGAACGAGCTTCTGCTCCTCTTCCCAATGCTGGAACCGGCGGCGAACACGAGGCCTTCCCCTGCCCTGAAAGTGTCGTCGAACGATAGGTCTTGGAGATGTCATGAGGAGAGAGGAGGGCGTTGCAGAGGTGGCGGACGGTCTTGACGCGGCGGCGATTGGGTGTCGAGGCAGTCGGATTTGGGAATGACGAGGGGGGCGTCGACGATGATGTCTGGAGGGAGGCGCTCGACCTAATTTAGGTTTTCCCTTTTTTTTTCTGTATAATGAATTCGGGGGGGGGCAGAGGTATAGGAGGGAAGTTATATTTTTTTTTTATTATTATTATTTAATTATTTATTTATTCAAAAAGGTTGACTTTTACATATGAACACCGAACTGGGTCCAACGACTGTCATCCCTAACGTAATACCCTCATTCCGAACACAATGGGATATGTATCGCAAGCTGATTCGACTGTTTCGATTAGTTTCCTTTGAATTTACATTTAAATCACTATATTGAATTTTAAACGTACATTTCAAATTACCGGGGTCACATACTAACTCTAAAAATCCCATAAAAATATTTTCTAGCTTCGTATTGACGAGACGGTCCTAACAAAACTAGTTTCGTCGAATTCTGAGACCGTATGAAAAATGGCCAATTTCCAGTCGATTAAAATCAACTGAAACTGGTCAAACGCGTTTTCCTTTGCCACGCTCACATATTGATTCGAAAAATTATGAAATTTAAAACCTAGCAATAACTTTACACCACGGACCCAACAAAACTGGTTTCGTCGAAATCCGAGGTCATTTGCAAAATTGCTATTTTTAAGGGCCTTATATATATAAAAATATATATAAATTCCACAGCGACTATTTCTAATTTTAAACTGGTTTCCTAAGATGAAATCTCAGTTTGTTAACTTCGTTACAAAGATATAGTTATACAAATTCAAATATTTCTTGTTTCGTTCAATTCTGACTTATATTGAATTCTGTATATTCATTTGAAATTAGAAATCGAATTTTCGAACTACCGCGCCATTTTCAATTCCTTTTATAATTATATATAATTATTATATATTCTAACGACGACGTATATAATATATACGTTCTAATTTATATTCAAAATAAATTTCCATTGATTTTATTTAAAATAATTCATTTTAAATATTCATACTTCGCCAAAATTGCCAAAATAAAAATTTTAAACTGGCCCAGAATTTTCGGGTTGTTACATTAATGTATGTCCAATATCATCCCAATACCCGTGTGGGGTTTCAAACAATCAAACTCAGGTTTTATTTGTGCAATTGGGCGATGTGTAAAATTTATCGTCCCAATCAATATCAGACAAATGTGTGTACATAAACAAATCATTCGATTTGTTTATAAATATTTATTTTATTCATTTACACGTTAGAAATTTATATTTTAAACTATAAAATATTTTATTTCATTCCACATCACACAATCAACTTTCACAACAAAATCAAACAAACAAGTTGTCCATGATCTGTGGACGACGGGCGTCGGGTGCTGTTAAGCACCGTCTGCATCCTAGTATATGCTTTAACTAGAAAATAAAATAAAAGTGAGAAGTTCTCACCTAGAAGCTAAACCAAACGTTGCGACTCTTCATATGTAGAAAATCTTCGTCGTATTTCCAACGAGATCTGTTTCACGCGGTATATGTTAAAAATCATATTCTTAACAATGCAACTTTATAAATAAAAGTCACATTTTCTTTCGGCTATTATATATATAAAAATCACATTTTTATTTTAACGTTATATGGATAAAAATCACATTTTTATTACTTCACTATATGGATAAAATCGAATTTTTATCACTTTAAAAATCTATACTTCATATGGATAAAAATCAAACCTTTTCTTTGTAAAGATCATATTTTGATTTCAACTCTACACATATAAAAATCATATTTTTATATTCTTTATTATATAAAAATCCTATTTTTAATTCGCCATACATATAAAAATAATATTTTTTTATTCTCTGTTATATAAACAAAATCATATCTTTTTACGAATAAAAATCTTATCTTTATCATGTTAATCCAATGATAGAAATCCAATTTATTTATTTCTCTATTTACAAAATAAAAATCGTCTTTCTTCAAGTAAAAATATAATCTTTACATTCATAATAATATAATCTTTATGTTCTTAAAAATATAAAATTTATAAATAAAAATATAAACTTTGTATATTTCAAAAATCTAAACTTTCTACTTATAAAAATCTAACCTTTCTATATTTTAAAAATCTCTTCTCTAGTTGTTTAAAAATCAATTCTTTTCTAGTTTAAAATCCCTAATCTTTTCTATATAAAATCCCTAATCTTTTCTATATAAAATCTCTAATCTTTTCTATATAAAATCTCTAATCTTTTTATTCAAGAAAAATCAAGCCTTTATGTTTCTTTCCTATTACAAAAAAAACCTGATTTTTATTCTATAAAACGCATTACCTTAACTAAAAAAACAAAAATAAGTAAAACAAAAATTAAAGACTCACTATTCGAAGGGGAGGAAGGTTCTCTGTGTCATTGGAGGAAGGGGGTTCGCGGCAGGGTCGGAGGTGGTTCAGTGGAGGGGCGAGGTGAAGGAGGAGTTCGCGGTGGAGGGAGGCGTCAGTGGTTGGTGGCCTATGGCATGGCTAGGATTTGGTGCGGTGGTTTAAGGAGGAAAAGGGGGGCTGACGTGAGGAAGAGGTGACGGGGAAGAGGAGGGGGAGCTCAGGGAGGGAGGCGCGGAGCTTGGGGGGCCCGATGACGGCTTCCTCCCCCCCATCGATCTCCTTTTCTCATTTTTTTTATTTAATTGATCGGGTTTTGACTTTGAGGGGAGAGAGAAGGGGCCTTAGGCCAATATATATTATTATATATTTATTTTATTTCAAATCCAAAAAGTAACTTTTTATTTTGACCTCCAAATGAGACCGACCGACTGTCGTCCATAGCTAATTACCCCCATTCCGAACACAATGGGATATGTATCGTAGGCTGATTTGATCGTTTCGATCAGTTTCCATTAAAATCAAAATATAAATCTATATATTGAATTTGAACGCACATTCCAATTTTTTGGGGTCACATACGAACTCAAAAAAATCCATAAAAATTATTTCTAGCTTCGTATTGACGATACAGCTCTAACAAAACTAATTTTGTCAAATTTGGAGACTATTTGAAAAATGGCAATTTTCTGGTCGATCCAAATTGACTGAAACTGTCAAAACACATTTTCCTTTGCCACGCTCACATATTAACCCTAAAAATTATAAATTTTTGAATCTAGCGATAACTTGACATCCTGGATCCAACAAAAGTGGTTTCGTCGAAAATGGAGGTCATTTGCAAAATTTCCATTTTTAAGGGCTATATTTTCTATAGCGACTATTCTCAATTTTCAAATGGGCATAACTTTTTATTCCCGTTATGAAATTTCAATTTTTCGAATTCATTGGAAATATATTCTCAAACAGATTCTAATATTTTTTATTTCACTGAAATCCAGTTTATTTTGAATCCTGTACATTGATTTGAAATTTGAAATCAAATTTTCAAACTACCACGCCATTTCTAATTCCTTTTGTAATTAAAAATAAATATTTATATTCTAACGTCAATCTTTATAAATATATACGTTCTAATTTTATTCAAAATAAATTTCTCGTCGTTATTATTTAAATAATTCATTTTAAATATTCAAAATTCACTAAAAGGGCCAAAATAAAAAAATTGAATTAGCTAAGAATTTCCGGGTTGTTACATCATCTCATTTCAGTTATACTAGTAATAGTGCTGAGTAATCATTAGTGAGGCACATGCACCTTAACTTGCTTACCTTGTCACACCTTCCATTTATGTAGTGATCTCTCTCTTATCCACTTTATATGCCTATCATGTTGCTTTTAATTATCTACTAGCTAAAAGTAACTAGACTCGCTAGACTTTATGTCTGACCCTGTTGTTTCTCCTTCTTTCTTCCATTTCCCCCTAGGTTCTCAAGGAGGAAACACTCAGACTTAATCAGGAATCAGATATCATCTTGCTAGGAGCTACTTCTGAAGTATGGGTCAAGTTCTTGTCTCTACTATGGCTCAACACTTTTTATTTGGGGAGTGATGCTTTTTATTTACTTATGTACTCTAATGGTGCCAGACAGAAGTTATTTTATTGTAATGGTTTTTGTGACTTATGAAATTGTGGACCACGGTATTATGACTTATGTTTGAACTAAAAGTTTAAATTTTCCGCTGCTGCCTTATTTATATCTGTCTTGTAATTATTCTGTTTTTGTTTACCTATAGCACTTCACGAAACTTAATGCATTCCCTTAGTGAGTGACATTAAAAGATATTGGGTGTCACACATACCATCATCAGAGCACAACAGTTATTCCTGGAATAGTTATAAACACCTATTTGTAACAACCCAGAAAATCTGAACCAATTTAAAATTTTTAATTTGGCTATTTTAGTGGATTTTGAATATTTAAAATAAAATATTTTAAATAATAACGACCAAAAGTCTATTTGAATCGATGTTGGAAAATAAATATATTTATTTTAATTATAAAACAAGGCCTAAAATGGCGCAGCAGTTTGAAAATTTAAATTCGAACTTTGACTGACTGTACCGGGTGCAAAATAAAATGGATTTTGGTGAAACCAAAATTATTTAAATCTATTTAAGAATATCTTTCTAACGAATCTGAAAAATCGAAATTTCATAGCGGGAATCAAAAGTTATGGCTAATTGAATTTTCAGAAAGGTCACTATGGAGTTTATGTAGCCCTTGAAAATAGGCATTTTACAAACGAACTCCGTTTTCGACGGAACTGCTTTTATTAGATCCAGGATGTCAAATTATTGCTAGGTTTCAAATTCCATAATTTTTGGAGTTAATATGTGAGCGTGGCAAAGGAAAATGTGTTTGGTTAACTTTAGTCAAATTGGATCGAGCAGAAAAGGACCATTTTTCAAACGGTCTCTAAATTCGACAAAACTAGTTTTGTTGGGACTGCATCGTTCAAACATAGCTAGATTTATTTTTCTGGAATTTTTGTAATCAGTATGTGGCCCCGGCAAATTGAAATGTACGTTCAAATCAAATATTGAATATTTTAAATTCTAATTTGAAGAAAAACTAACTGAAACAGTCGAATTGTCTTACGAAACATAGTCCATTATGTTCGGAATAGGGGTATTTAGCTAGGGACGACAGTCGTTCGGTTTGAATTGGAGTTCGTATGGAGCAAAGGGTATTTTCGGATTTAAATAAATTAAAAATAAATTATAAAATATCCTGGCCGATCATTTTTCTCCCTCATTCAGCGTTGACCGAGAAAAGCGCCCGTAACCCTTATACGAACAGTGGAAAAAGGTCTTGACCTTCTCTCCTCCACAACTCATGATCCACGCATCAAAATCGCTCCACCTAGTTGACAATTTTGTAGATCTTTCCACTCTCTACAAATCCATATAAACCCCACCTCCGATCGTTCAGTGCTTCTTGAGTTTGGAGACCCCAAACCTCCGTTGTCTCGTGCCTATTTCAGCCACCATCGTTGCTGTGAAGTGGGCCCCATCTACCTTGCCAGGCGCGCCTCTCGAGGCTTGTTAACGTTGTGTAGTTCGATCGGCCTCAAGCTGAACGGATTGGCCAATAAATCAAAACCTAGATTTGAATCAAAACATGAAAGGTACGGTTTGTTTTATTTAAACTGAATATAACATTTAAAAGCGTTGCAAACTTCTAAAAATCATATCTTTTTGCTATGTGTTCGAAATCCAGTGAAACAAGAGATACCGAGACCGTGTGGACGTCCTCTACATTCTAGAAAAGACCGGAGAATTTTTGGAGCTTCCTACAATTTTTGAAGGAGTGGAACCCGATGTGAGATTTTTGAATTATAAACGATATGGAATGACGATGTATAAATTATATAATCAATGTATGAGTTATATAAGCATTGCATAACTTATGTATAAGCGTTGTATAAGTTGTATATGCGACGTGTAAGTTATATATGCATTGTAAAAATCATATATGCATTGAATGGAACTGAAATGAAATCGAAATATATTTATATACGTATATCTATATACATATATATATATATACATACATACATACTCCCCTCGTCCACAGACCATGGACGATATATATTAGTTTCGATTGTTTGGATTTGGTTGATGTGAAATTTGGTGAATACTACGAATGGTTGATTTGATATAATTGATTGAGGTTGAAATCCCAATAGGATTAGTTTATGGGAAAATTCGTCTGCGTACGAACTAGAATATTGAAATCCCCATTGTCAAAAGCTGCGAGGCTTTAAGGTAGAGCGAGGAGCCATACTCGGGACGATGCCAATTTTAACTACCATGTCGTTATGTTGCCGAAATTTTCTGAAAAATTCCTGTGTTTGATTTATATTCATGTATTAAAATATATTCATGTGTTGGGAAAAATATTTGTTTTTGAAATAAAATGGTTTGAACGATAAAAATAACATTTTTATTGAATGTATAAAATAAAATGGTTTGAATGATAAAAATAACATTTTTAACGAATGTATAAAATAAAATGGTTTGAACGATAAAAATAACATTTTTATCGAATGTATAAAATAAAATGGTTTGAATGATAAAAATAACATTTTTAACGAATGTATAAAATAAAATGGTTTGAACGATAAAAATAACATTTTAATTGAATGTATGAAATAAATTGTTTGAACGATAAAAATAACATTTTATTGTATGTGCGAAGTGTATAAAATACTCATGTTGGAAATAAATTGTTTTAATAATAAAAATCACATTTTTATAATATATATGAATCACTAAAAATCTTCATTTTTTTAATAAATTGTTTTAACAATAAAAATCACATTTTTATAATATATACGAAGTATTAAAAATAATCATGTTGGAAATAAATTGTTTTGACAATAAAAATTACATTTTTATCTATATATGAAGTGTTAAAGATAGTTATATGTTGAAATGAATATTTGTTAGCTAAAAATATTATTTTATCAAATATATGAAATGAATATGGTTTGGAAATCGAAGAACAGATTACATATATATATATATATATATATATATATATAAATAGTTAAAATAAATCGAATAACGAAGCTGTAGTTCGTATTTTGAAACAGTGATTTCAAATGATTATACCGGGAGATCCGACCATCTGATTTTCCCGAAATCGAAACCGTTGGGTTCGGTTTGGAAATATCTTTCCAACGATACCAACTTTGCAAAGATCCAACGGTTGGATTGTCTGGAGTGTTTAATTCAAATATGAATGAAAACAGTGCCAGAATGGATTATATTAATATATATAAATATAATTAAATCGAATAACGACGCTGCAGTTCATGTTTTGAAATCATAACTTCAAACGATTTTACTGGGAGATCCGACCATCGGATTTTTCCCAAAATTGGAACCGTTGGGTCCGCTTTGAAAAGATCTGTCCAATGATATATAATATATAAAGATCCAACGGTTAGATTTTCATATATGTATAAATCAAATCTGAAGAAAAACAGTGCAATGGTCGTGTTATGGCCTGAAGCGTCGTTTGAATAAATTGGCTCTATTTAAATAAATAAAAATAGCGATAAATCATTATAAAATATTATGAATGATATGGAATGGAAATAAACTGAATTTACTCGGTTTATAGGATATTTGATGGTTGAATGTGTTTGTCGTGAAAATTACATTAATGAACTGAATTATGGATGTCAGATAATTTAACCATTGAAATGAATTGTTTGAAATTCTAAATACACGTGAATTATTTGAAAAGGCCGAGTTAATTCTCATTTCAAATAATTGATCGACGGTTAGAAGTCGAAGATATGAAGACGGTGCAAGACCAAGGATCTTCACATCGAATGGATGGCTACTGATGCCTTTGATGGGAGTTGCTGCCCTGAAGGGGTTACAGTGGTGGTCGTCCGGACGTATTTGTTGATCATTCGGATGTGCGAGGGCCTCTCTCCTGTATTGGACATACGGGAGAGGAATAAGGTGCCTCCGGTTTCGTTCAGACCCAGAACAGACTTGTAAATGGATGTGTGTCTCACGTTGTAGATTGACAACGTGACATACAGAGATGCTGTGATCAAGGCTTTTGTTGAAAAGCAGAGTCTTTTGGTTGATGATCAAAGCAGGGCTTTAAATAGCTAGCTTTGTGTTTAGCATTGATTCGCGGACCTCACACCCCGATATGAGCCAGAAACGGGAGAGGACATCAGGGAGGACGTGCGTTTCTAGCTAGGAGTGATGTTTTAGGCTTTACATGCCTGGGCATTTTACTTATGTGGATGATGGATAGCGAGGCGCCTCGGTTATATGGGTCGCTCTGGGGCCGACGGTTTGGTCGGTATATGACCAGTTTGCTCCTCATAGGGCGGGGAAACGCAGTGTTCAGGCATTTTAATCCATTCCGTGTGGACCGGCCCTGACGATCCAAGGGTCACTCGAGCTCTGATATGGAGGCTCAGGCTAGACAGTCTCGAAGCGGTAAGGACGATCCCTTGCCCTGGTTCATGATGGAAATCCAATTTCCAAATACGACATCGTGCGGTTTTGATTGGTTACCTATATATGGCGACATAGTGGTATGGGGCATTTATGCTGTCTGTGATTGATACTTATGATTGAAATTGTTTTTGAAACATATAAACACTAGTAATAATATTAAATGCTTTTTTTAGTCGTATCAAGCATATTTTGGCCATTATAAGGTAAAACTCTATCCTCCGGTTTGCATTGCATTGTGTGATGGGAACTAAGTCTTATAATGGCTTCATTTTTATAAAAAGCATCGCGATGTTTTAAATGATTTACTTGTTTTGAGCACTGGCAATCCAATGGAGTAAACCCATTCTGCGTTAGCGGCATGATCCTGTGATTGGCTTTATTATGAAATAAGTTAAGTAGTAGATTTCTCATACCAGTCCAATGATTGACTCGTAGTTTGTTTTTCTTGCAAACTCGGGTGCCCTATTTTCTACACGGGCAGCCTTGCATTCAAGTTTTAGCAAGCTCTTTCTGAATAGCTAGAGCTGAAGCTAGATTCTATCACTTCTTTCTTTTTATGCTGTTTAGCTCCTGTTGTACATATTATGTTTTGATTCCGCTGCAGACATTTTATGTAAAGCTGAACTGTATTTTGTACTAAGTATGATCCTATATACTATGTAACTCTGACGATTATGTTTATCCAGTGCATTCTGTTGTAAATTATCTGGTGTATTTATATATTTCTATTATGCTATTATCTGTTTATGTGTTATATTCCATTGATTACCCTTGCCACCGGGAACATGGTTTGGGGATGCCACACTGTTTCTAGATACAACATAGTACACAGTGAAAAATATGATAGTCTATAGCTAACAGGTGAAGCCTCCTGCTTCAAGCTCCTCCAAAGTGAATCTGTAAAATCCCGTCTACTTGACTGCCAGTACAAATATGGACAACCAAAAGTTTAGGGAAAACAAAACAAAATAAACTCTGGGTCAATCATGGGACTGGTGTGAGTAAACTCCAACCATTTGTTTAACTTTCAAAATCATTTCGAAAGAAATGATAATCGTAAGACCGATCCGCACATAAACACGGATGGTTTTATCTTATGATAACCAAATATATTTTTGATATCAAATCCAGTGATATTATAATAATGTATACATCAAGTAAATAGAATCTAGGCGGAACGCTTGCATCTCACGCTCCATATATAATATAAAATCGAAAACCGCAGGGCGCTTATTGGATATTGGATTTCCAGCATGACAAGGTATGGAACCACCTTCCGATAGTGTGTCTCTAGAGGGGAATACACTAGGATCAAGAAGAACGTCTTGCAACCTGGCCCACACATGACAGGCCACTTATTTAACTTGAGTGTACTAAGCATATCATCACCAACGGTTCTGATTAGCAACCGTTACCGAAAGCATACAGTAGTGAATTGAATAAGAAGCAAATGAAATTTCTCTAGATCAGGTGATAATACCCCTAATGGGAATGACCCACTTGGCCATGTTGCCTGCCCGATTTCTGTCATTTCTCGGGTGATGAGGCTTGAGGTCATAATTTTCCGTTTAGAATATCTTACCACCATTTACTTTAAATATCACGTCGTCAGGCATTCATCCATACACATTGTCCTGAGACTGGACAAACTGAAGGCACCATTCAATTAATCCATCTTGGGTAATTTATACCTAGGATTAATAGAACAACCCTTACATTTTACTCCGTCTTCAATTATCATCAGCATAAGTTGATTCGTAACACTTATGCCAATACGGAGTGGTTTTCAGATATTAAACCTGATCGGTCTCTCTGTATTGACCACGGAGGCATAAAATAAAACAAACTTTAATAGCCGGTGATTTAACTATCAAAGGAAACATCCATACAATCAACGATCCTATTTCCAAATGGAAATTTTTATCGATCAACCATCAAACAACATTGGGCCCTTTTAAATTAATTTCTTATTAAATTATAATTTTCATTTTCTTATTTTTTCTTAGATATTTTTCAAGGCTGGCTCATCTCCCCGATCATTAGAAAACATTTCCATATATCACAGATTATCCATTTTTCAGAGAGTATCTCTTATTACGGCTGGAAAACATTTCTATATATTCACAGATTCTTATTTTCTATATTTAGAAAATATATGTTATCAACATTGGGAAATATTTCCAATCCCTATTTTTACTTTTCATTAACCACATCATTCCATTTCCTATACTTTGAAAATAATTCTAATTTTATTTGGAAAACGTTCCCAAATTCCATTTATCTAAATTAACTAATATTATATAAAATATCGTTATAATAACTCAACCCATTAATCTTTCATTAACTAAATGTATCACTAACAAATTCTTGCTAACGAACCTTAACCATTTCTCAGTCAATCATGAAGTCAATTAAGTTGGGGTATAATTACCTCTCAGACCTTAATTGAAAAACATTCTCAACTTTGAAATTGTCAAAGCTCACAACTTCAAATAAAACATCGCTTACGCGAATCTCAGATTCAATCTAGGAATCCAATTCTTTTACAAAAAACATTGATTATAACGGTAGCATTATAATCGCTATTTCCAAATATTTGATTTATAAAACATTAATCATAATGGCAACATTAAAATCGCTGTTTAGATTTATAAATCATTTATTATAACAGTAGCGTTATAATCGCTGTTTATAAATATTTGGTTTACAAAAATTGAATTTGTATTTATTTATTTCAATAAATAAATTTGTAAGTAAATAAATAATTAACTAATTAAATTTGATTCAAATGGAAAGTAAAAAATAACTGCTTCCCTAAATTCGATAAAATCGAATTCCAATAAATAACTTTTTCTCAAATAATCTATATTCGATTTATATTCCGAAATTTTGAATTTATCTACCATTTCAGGTTAATTCAAATTCCACATTCACTTTTGAATTTATCCTTTCCAAATCATTACCAAATTCCTTTATAACCATTCTAGTCTACAAAACGTTATTTATATTCCAAATTTTGGAATGAAACTCATCGTTTCTTTTAAAATGATCATCTATTTCCCTTTTCGTTCAATTTCCAATCTAGATTCATATTTCAAATTTAAATTTCCTTTGGAGATATTTCATTTGCAAAATATTTTCTTTAAACCATTCACTTAAATCGTGAATATATTTCTTTTATATACAGTTTGATTTCATACTTACAAACATATCTTAAACCCAAATTTTATTTATAACTTCTATTCAGAGTTATTCATACAAGCCTCGTCTCTTTTTATTTCAATCATTTAAAATCTCGTTTAAATTTCCTTAATAATAGCTAATTTTAAATCTCATTTCAAATATTAGTTTCAAATCTGATTACCACTTTTGCAAATAAATTTAAATTTAAATTTATATTTCAATTTATCCTAAGATAAATACTTTACTGGATTTATAAATGTCATTTATAACCATTCTTGTATCATAAATTAAAACAAGTTTCCATTTTCAAGTAAATTTGAAATTAAATTTTTGTTTTACATATAAATTTCCTTTAAGTTTAAATCTAATTAAAAATGTCAATCTCAAAATTATTTCCCATTTTTCTATGCAAATTCAAACTTGAATTTATATTCCAATTTATCCTAAGATAAATATTTTACTTAATCTATAAACATTATTTAAAATCAACTGCTTGTTTATTCATTTTAAAATAGTTTCTATTTCAGCTCCATTCGAAATTCAATTTCTATTTTGAAAATAAATTCTATTTTTAAATCCCAATTTCTTTTTCCGCATTCGAATATATTTTATTGTATTTAAAATACCAATTTCTAGGGCCGGGGTAATTCAAATACAGCATATCCAATCACAGACTATATAACACTTCATATATCAAAATCAATGAAAAAACAGTAATTAAATGTTGTGGAATCCAGTTGGATCCCTCTAATGTGTTTCCTTGCACCAACAGATGTTAATCAATGTGACGGCCAGGAATTTCGCTCGATCTAAATCAGTCGTTAAAACCGATCTAGACCATTCGAAACCCCTGATCGTTTGAGAACAGGACAAATCAGAACGCAGACGGAAGAACATTTCATTGTTATTACAACAATGCATCAGATACAAGAATATACAGAGTATAAATGAATAAATTACATTCGATAAATATCAGAGATTACAGTAAATTACATAGCACCGGAGAAATAATACAAAGCACAACTGAAGGTGATATACGGATACAGAGCTTTCCGGATATCATTCCAGCTGTAAACCAGGATCCTGTGAATATAAATCTGCAAAACCAAAACTACTAGCTGCCCATGCGGAAAATAGGGGCACCCAGAGTTTAGGTTAAAACAATAAACTCCAGGTCAGTCATGTGACTGGTGTGAGAACTAAAACAGTTATTTAAAACTTTACTTTAAAAGAGAGTAATTCAAGGGACCACGCCGTATAACACGGAACGGGTTTCCTCCCAAGAATACCAGTGCATAGAATAAACAACGCAATGCTTTTTCGAAAAATGAAGCTATTATAAGACCCAGGTCCCATCACACAATGCAACGCAAGCCGGAGGATAGGGTTTTCCCTTATAATAGCCAAACATGCTTGGTACGTTTAAAACAAATCATTTGATACTATAATAAGTGTATAGTGTCAAAACAATTTCAATCATAAATATAAATCATAGATGACATAGCATCCCATGCTACTATGTCGCCATACTAGTTCTACAATTAAAACCGCAATACACGTATTGGAAATTGGATTTCCGTCATGAGTCGAGGCAAGGGGCAAGCTCCTCTCCGCGTTCGAGACACTCTAGCAAATATCTCAGGACTACACACTCTGGGCAATCCTTGGATCTTCAGGGCCGGTCCTCACTTACGTTAGAGGATTCATTATGCCTGAACACACGTTTCCCGATCCTTACAGACCTAAAATCGAGGCGCCTCATCCAACAACCACATAGGTGAAAAGTATATCAATGTCAGGGCTGGTAAGTCACTGACACCACCAAAGCTAGAAAGAAACGTCGTGCTCTCCCTGCAGTCCGTATCTCGTTTTTGACTCATACCGAGGTGTGAGGCTCGCGAATCCACTCTATACACAAAGCTGCCACGTAGGCTGTGCTTTGATCATCAACCACAAGACTTTGCTTTTCAACAAAAGCCTTGATCATTGCATCTTAGCGTGCCACACAGGCAATTCATGCCGTGCGATTGATATCTATCGATATATAACCTCTAAGCTCGTACATCTCAGAGAAGGGCGTTAAGCAAGAGAATTAATTCTCCGCCGCCAAACAGATATATATTTAACAGGAATCAATCAACACAGAATAAAATCCAATGTCAGACACACAATCGAATTACAAGTCCGTTCTGGGTTTGAACGAAACCAGAGGCACTTTCCTCGCATATCCATCCATCTCCAAGTACGTCTGGACGACCACCAACTATTTCCATCCTCTTGGGTGTACTGCCCAATCAGGATCGTCAGTAGTTATCCAAACGATGTGAAGACTTCCGGTCTTCAACCACCGTCTTTATCTTCGACATATCGTCGGGTCGGTTATTCAGAATGGGTATAAACCCGGACTTTCCGAACAACCCGCGTATATTAAAACAAATGTTACACAAACACAACATACGCCTCATTCCAATTCAGAATATTCTTTAATTCACAAAAATCACATTTTTAGGGAAAGGTTCCCATTAATTTTATCCAAGATAAATTCTTAAAATTTATCCTTTAATCTTCCTTTGGATGTCGTTTCAAACCAAATTATGGTTTTCTGAACTAGTCGAGATTAGCGAACCACACCTAAGTAATTATTTATTTTATTTCCCAATCCCAACCTATTCATCCCATGAAGCAAAACTGGTAATACTCCATATCTAACACCATAGTGTTATCGGTAAAATTAATTACCATTTCACGTTCAAATCTAATTAAAGATTTAACTATCGCTTTGGAGCAAAACTGGTAATACTCCATTCTCGCTCATTTTCTAAATTTGATAATTTAGATTACAATTTACATTTCAATCTAATTGTAGATTCGTTAAAACTCCCTTTATTGGGTTAAAGAACTAATGTCATTTAAAACACAACTCACGACAAACCCAAATCACATTCTATTTATCGTCGGGTTAAAGAACTAGTGTTGTTTAAAACACAGTTCACGATAAACCCAAAAATCAATTCTAGTTCAATTTAATTCAAATATATTAGGAATTCCGATTATTTAAAACCCCTTTTTAAATCTAATTTATTTATTTAAAAACAAATCGGGTTTTAAATTTAGTTCAAACTAGTTCATTTTGATAAAAACTATTTTTATCTTTTCAAATATGGAGTTTTTCATCCCAAATTTTCCCAAATCATTTCTTATGATTTTACACAAATTATTGATAATTTTAATAATTTTATCAAGGCCCGTACAGTCGATATCCATCAACGGCCATCGAACTGCACTTACAGCGACCTTTTTCAAATTTGATTTGGACGTATCTCCAAATCCAACCGTTAGATTTTGAATTTCTAATATTTGTTAGAAAGCTCTTTTCGATACGAACCCAACGGTTCCGGTTTTAGGAGAATCCGACGGTCGGATCTCCCGTAATGTCCATTTGAAATAAATGGTCGAAATTCACGAACTGCCGCGGCGCGGCGCGTTCTATTCAGGCCATTATATTATATATATAATATATATAATATATATTTCGTCGATTACGATTCAAAACGAATTTTATAAATAGTTTTGAAATTCGTTTCAAAATTCATTTCAACTTCCATTTCAGTTCAAAGCAAAATTGAATTCTTCTTTATAAATTCGTTTTAAAATTCATTTCTATTCAATTCAAATTTCAATTCAATTTGAATTCGTTTTCTATTCAATTCGATTTCAAAGTCGTTTTCTATTCGATTCAATTTAAATTGGTTTTCTATTCGATTTAAATCAAATTCGTTTTCCATTCCATTTGAATTCAATTTGTTTGCTATTCAATTTAATTCGAAATCGTTTTATATTCAATTCATTTCGAAATCGATTTATATTCCATTCATTTCCGTTTTCTATTTGAATCAAATTCATTATATATTCGATTGAAATCAAATTCGTTTTATATTCAATTCATTTCAATTCGTTATATATTCAATTCGAATTCGTTTTCTATTCAATTCGATTTCAAATTTCATTTCGACATATGCGATTTCGAAATCACTTTATATTCAATTCATTTCGAAATCATTTTCAATTCATTTCATTTCATTTTCTATTCATTTCGAAATCGTTTTCAATTCATTTCATTTCGTTTTCTATTTGAATCAAATTCATTTCAAAATGAGTAAAATCGATATAAATATCGTTCACATCAAAATGGCGTCAATCAAATCAACACGGCTCCATATATTTCTAATTTCAAATATTCTATTTCAAATATTCTATTCCAAATATTTCTTTTCAACAAATGAATATTTATTTTTGTCAACACACGACTAATCTCAACGAATGAGTACTGTCCACGTGTGACTATTTTTGTTAAATTATTTCTTTCAACACATGACTAATCTCACGAATGAGTACAGTCAACACATGAACCTTTATTTTATAGTGATAAAGATATAAATTTTATTGTTAAAATATTTCGTTCAACACATGACTAATCTCACGAATGAGTACAGTCAACACATGAACCTTTATTTTATAGTGATAAAGATATAAATTTTATTGTTAAAATATTTCGTTCAATACATGACTAATCTCACGAATGAGTACGGTCAACACATGAACCTTTATTTTATAATATTCTTTATCTTCTAAATTGGAATGAGGCCCAATCAATCACCATATAATATTAATTATATGGATTTTCATACATCACACGTATATAATAGCATTGAAAAATAATCAACCATCAACCAAAGTGCACTACAATGTATAAGCATCAATTATAGATATCTAACGCTTATAACAGCCTGTCAATCAATCGATCGACATATTTAATCAATCAGGATGAGTGAACTTCAAATTTCATCCCAACGCCCGTGTAGGGTTTCAAACAATCAAACACAGATTTTATTTGTGCAGTTGGGCGATGTGTAAAATTTATCGTCCCAATCAATGTCATTCAAATAGGTGTACATAAACAAACCGTCCAGTTTGTAAATGAATATTTTATTTTATTCACATCACGTTAAAAATTATATTTTTAACGATAAAATATTTTATTTTAACATATGAATATTCTGTTAGGTTCGTTCTTTAAATAAAATGGTATTTTTATTTTTCTAACTTGTTTTAGAAAATTTCGGTGGCATAACGGCACGATACTAGAAACGGGACGAGGCCTAGCCTTATCCCCGGTCTAGTGAAGGCCCACGCCATTCACACGTCAATCAAATCAATTTCATTTCACCAAACCATTCAAATTTCAATCAAATAATCTAACTAATTTTTTTTTTTTTTTTTTTTTTTTTTTTTTTTTGCACTCAAACAAACAAGTCCATGGTCTATGGACGATTGTGTCGGGTGCTACTAAGCACCGTCTGCATCCTAGTATATATATATAACTAGAAAATGAAATTGAATGGTGAGAAGTTCTCACCGATAGCTATCCAATTCCACGACACTTCATTGATAGAAATCTTCATCGTTATCGCAATTTTGGTCATCTTCGTTGCTGTAGCCACTACATATGCAAAAATCGAATTTTTACTTCACTATTCAATATATAAAAATCGAATTTTTATCTTGTTATTCAATATATAAAAAATCGAATTTTTATCTTGTTATTCAATATATAAAAATCGAATTTTTACTATCACGTTATATAGATAAAAATTCTATTTTTATCATGCTATTCTCCATATAAAGAATTCTCCTTTTCAAACATATCATTATAAAAATCACATTTTTAATTCAACGTATATATAATAAAAATCAGATTTTTATTCCTCTACATATACAAAGATGATATTTTTATTTTCTCTATCTCATAAAGATTACATTTTTATAGTTCCTACTATGTAAAAGTCATATTTTTAACCCACTACATATGTAAAAATCTCACCTTTCCCCATTTAAAAATATCGTCTTTCTTCCTTTAAAAATCTAATCTTTTCTATTTTAAAAAATCACGTCTTTTCTATTTTAAAAATCACGTCTTTTCTATTTTCAAAATCACGTCTTTTCTATTTTAAAAATCCCGTCTTTTCTATTTTAAAAATCACGTCTTTTCTATTTTAAAAATCACGTCTTTTCTATTTTAAAAACTGATCTTCCTACTATGTAAATACACAAAAAAACTGATTTAAATTAAATATAAAAACTGATTTAACATAAAAGAAAGAACTTACTTTTCGAAGAGAGGGGGTGGTCTCAGCAACGTCGCGGTGGAAGGGGGAGGGATCGGCGGTTTTTTATGCAGAAGAAGGAGGAGATGGAGGCGAGAGACGGAGGAAGAAGAAGAGAGGGAGGCGGCGGCTTAGGTGGCGCCCCACCTGGGGCGGCGGTGGTTCATCGGGGGGGGGGGGGGGATGCGGCGGCGGCTCCCCCCTCCCCCGTCGCTCTCGTCTCTCGTTTTTTTTCGTTTTGGAATGAATCGGGGGGGTCTGACGTGGATATGGAGAAGGGTTTTTTTTAATTTCTCGCTCCTAAGTTGACTTTTCAAACGACCTCAAAATCGAACCCACCGCCTGTCGTCCATAGCATTTTACCCCCATTCCGAACACAATGGGATATGTATCGTAGGTTGATTTGATCGTTACAATCAGTTTCCGTTAAATTTACATTTAAATCACTATATTGAATTTTAAACGTACATTTCAAATTACCGGGGTCACATACTAACTAGAAAAATTCCTAAAAAATATTTTCTAGCTTCGTATTGACGATACGGTCCCAACAAAACTAGTTTCGTCGAATTCCGAGCCCGTTGGAAAAATGGCTATTTTCCAGTTGATTAAAATCAACTAAAACTGGTCAAACGCGTTTTCCTTTGCCACGCTCACATATTGATTCTAAAAATTATGAAATTTGGAATCTATCAATAACTTTACATCACGGACCCAACAAAAGTGGTTTCGTCGAAATCCGAGGTCGTTTGTAAAATTCCCATTTTTAAGGGCCTGAATTCCATAACGACTATTCAGAATTATCAACTGGACATATCTTTTGATTCCCGCTATGAAATTCCGATTTTTCGGATTCGTTGGAAAGATATTGTCAATTAGATCCTAATGTTTTTGGTTTCGCTAAAATCCGGATTGTTTTGCACCCGGTACATTCAATTGAAGTTTGAAATCGAATTATCGAACTACCGCACCATTTTCAATTCTATTTATAATTATATATAAATATTTATATTTTAACGACGACGTATATAATATATACGTTCTATATATATTCAAAATAAATTTCTCGTCGATATTATTTAAAATAACCTATTTTAAATATTCAAAATTCATTAAAATTGCCAAAATAAAAATTTTAAACTGGCTCAGATTTTCCGGGTTATTACAATCTCCCCCACTTAAAACTTTTCGTCTCCGAAAGGAAACAAAGTCGAAAGTGGTTTGATTATTCATCTCTACGTTCGATTTGGCTTCCATTCTCCAACTTTTCAGTTTCTGAGAATTTTCAACTTTTCAAAAATTTGGCTAACACCCTAAATTTTCGAAAAATTTCGCCATAACCTCCCCTGCACCGGGAGCCACGGGAAAATCCCGAAATTGCCATATAGGCCTTCCGATCTCAAAAAGAAAAAGAAAAAGCCAAGCGGCTAGCCAATAGGCTCATAAAATCATCATCACCCAAACAAAACAGTAAATTGTAGTAAACATGTACCTATTTGTCGGGCAAACAAATTTTATTCTCTGCTCTAGCCTCCTTGCTATGACCTGTTCAATGTAAGTACATGTATATGCATGCAAATGCAACCAATTGCAATAATATTCAATATTTGGTTCAATTAGGCATAAATGGTTCAAAATTATTAAACAAATAAACAAACAACACAAACATCAATCAATTAGTGAATTAGAGTTTCAAATTCATAAATTTTATATATATACAACAAATCATGTTTTTGATGCCAATTCACAACAATGTGTTCTAGCTATAGAAGTTTTGGTTCTCACACCAATCTAATGGAAGTATATAGAAAATCACACCTTCGAAACTCGAACATAAATACTGATGATGCACGTGCTATCATCAGTACCATCTCTGGGCGACTAGAATGTGATTCTATATCTATCTAATATATTAAAACTTTGAATATACATTCATGACGCGTATATGCAAAACCTTTATATACTAGATTGTCCATATCAATAAAAATAAATATTCAAATACGTGTAAAACGATTTAAATTTTCAAAACAAAATTGTTTTCATTTGAAAAATATACTCTTCACACTCATTCTAGGATACTACTGATCCTATCTCTAACGAGTCATTCTAATTGGATATTACTAATCCAATATCTGATGAATTCTTTCGTATGGTTCTAATATGTCTTGTTCTCGAGCTCTGTAAACCAAAGCTTTGATACCAAATGTGACGGCCAGAAATTTCGCTCGATCTGAATCAGTCGTTAAAACCGATCTAGACCGTTCGAAACCCCTGATCGTTTGAGAACAGGACAAATCAGAACGCAGACGGAAGAACATTTCATTGTTATTACAACAATGCATCAGATACAAGAATATACAGAGTATAAATGAATAAATTACATTCGATAAATATCAGAGATTACAGTAAATTACATAGCAGCGGAGAAATAATACAAAGCACAACTGAAGGTGATATACGGATACAGAGCTTTCTGGATATCTTTCCAGCTGTAAACCAGGATCCTGTGAATATAAATCTGCAAAACCAAAACTACTAGCTGCCCGTGCGGAAAATAGGGGCACCCAGAGTTTAGGTTAAAACAATAAACTCCAGGTCAGTCATGTGACTAGTGTGAGAACTAAAACAGTTATTTAAAACTTTACTTTAAAAGAGAGTAATTCAAGGGACCACGCCGTATAACACGGAACGGGTTTCCTCCCAAGAATACCAGTGCATAGAATAAACAACGCAATGCTTTTTCGAAAAATGAAGCTATTATAAGACCAAGGTCCCATCACATAATGCAACGCAAGCCAGAGGATAGGGTTTTCCCTTATAATAGCCAAACATGCTTGGTACGTTTAAAACAAATCATTTGATACTATAATAAGTGTATAGTGTCAAAACAATTTCAATCATAAATATAAATCATAGACGGCATAGCATCCCATGCTACTATGTCGCCATACTAGTTCTACAATTAAAACCGCAATACACGTATTGGAAATTGGATTTCCGTCATGAGTCGAGGCAAGGGGCAAGCTCCTCTCCGCATTCGAGACACTCAAGCAAATATCTCAGGACTACACACTCTGGGCAATCCTTGGATCTTCAGGGCCGGTCCTCACTTACGTTAGAGGATTAATTAAGCCTGAACACACGTTTCCCGGTCCTTACAGACCTAAAATCGAGGCGCCTCATCCAACAACCACATAGGTGAAAAGTATATCAATGTCAGGGCTGGTAAGTCACTGACACCACCAAAGCTAGAAAGAAACGTCGTGCTCTCCCTGCAGTCCGTATCCCGTTTTTGACTCATACCGAGGTGTGAGGCTCGCGAATCCACGCTATACACAAAGCTGCCACGTAGGCAGTGCTTTGATCATCAACCACAAGACTTTGCTTTTAACAGAAGCCTTGATCATTGCATCTTAGCGTGCCACACAGGAAATTCATGCCGTGCGATTGATATCTATCGATATATAACCTCTAAGCTCGTACGTCTCAGAGAAGGGCGTTCAGCAAGAGAATAAATTCTCCGCTGCCAAACAGATATATATTTAACAGGAATCAATCAACACAGAATAAAATCCAATGTCAGACACACAATCGAATTACAAGTCCGTTCTGGGTTTGAACGAAACCGGAGGCACTTTCCTCGCATATCCATCCATCTCCAAGTACGTCTGGACGACCACCAACTATTTCCATCCTCTTGGGTGTACTGCCCAATCAGGATCGTCAGTAGTTATCCAAACGATGTGAAGACTTCCGGTCTTCAACCACCGTCTTCATCTTCGACATATCGTCGGGTCGGTTATTCAGAATGGGTATAAACCTGGACTTTCCGAACAACCCGCGTATATTAAAACAAATGTTACACAAACACAACATACGCCTCATTCCAATTCAGAATATTCTTTAATTCACAAAAATCACATTTTTAGGGAAAGGTTCCCATTAATTTTATCCAAGATAAATTCTTAAAATTTATCCTTTAATCTTCCTTTGGATGTCGTTTCAAACCAAATTATGGTTTTCTGAACTAGTCGAGATTAGCGAACCACACCTAAGTAATTATTTATTTTATTTCCCAATCCCAACCTATTCATCCCATGAAGCAAAACTGGTAATACTCCATATCTAACACCACGGTGTTATCGGTAAAATTAATTACCATTTCACGTTCAAATCTAATTAAAGATTTAACTATCGCTTTGGAGCAAAACTGGTAATACTCCATTCTCGCTCATTTTCTAAATTTGATAATTTAGATTACAATTTACATTTCAATCTAATTGCAGATTCGTTAAAACTCCCTTTATTGGGTTAAAGAACTAATGTCATTTAAAACACAGCTCACGACAAACCCAAATCACATTCTATTTATCGTCGGGTTAAAGAACTAGTGTTGTTTAAAACACAGTTCACGATAAACCCACAAATCAATTCTAGTTCAATTTAATTCAAATATATTAGGAATTCCGATTATTTAAAACCCCTTTTTAAATCTAATTTATTTATTTAAAAACAAATCGGGTTTTAAATTTAGTTCAAACTAGTTCATTTTGATAAAAACTATTTTTATCTTTTCAAATATGGAGTTTTTCATCCCAAATTTTCCCAAATCATTTCTTATGATTTTACACAAATTATTGATATTTTTAATAATTTTATGAAGGCCCGTACAGTCGATTTCCATCAACGGCCATCGAACTGCACTTACAACGACCTTTTTCGAATTTGATTTGGACGTATCTCCAAATCCAACCGTTAGATTTTGAATTTCTAATATTCGTTAGAAAGCTCTTTTCGATACGAAACCCAACGGTTCCGGTTTTAGGAGAATCCGACGGTCGGAACTCCCGTAATGTCCGTTTGAAATAAATGGTCGAAATTCAGGAACTACCGCGGCGCGTTCTATTCAGGCCATTATATTATATATATAATATATATAATATATATTTCATCGATTACAATTCAAAATGAATTTTATAAATAGTTTTGAAATTCATTTCAAAATTCATTTCAACTTCCATTTCAATTCAAAGCAAAATTGAATTCTTCTTTATAAATTCGTTTTAAAATTCATTTCTATTCAATTCAATTTGAATTCGTTTTCTATTCAATTCGATTTCAAAGTCGTTTTCTACTCGATTCAATTTAAATTGGTTTTCTATTCGATTTAAATCAAATTCGTTTTCCATTCCATTTGAATTCAATTTGTTTGCTATTCAATTTAATTCGAAATCGTTTTATATTCAATTCATTGCGAAATCGATTTATATTCCATTCATTTCTGTTTTCTATTTGAATCAAATTCATTATATATTCGACTGAAATCAAATTCGTTTTATATTTAATTCATTTCAATTCGTTATATATTCAATTCGAATTCGTTTTCTATTCAATTCGATTTCAAATTTCATTTCGACATATGCGATTTCGAAATCACTTTATATTCAATTCATTTCGAAATCGTTTTCAATTCATTTCATTTTGTTTTCTATTCATTTCGAAATCGTTTTCAATTCATTTCATTTCGTTTTCTATTTGAATCAAATTCATTTCAAAATGAGTAAAATCGATATAAATATCGTTCACGTCAAAATGGCGTCAATCAAATCAACACGGCTCCATATATTTCTAATTTCAAATATTCTATTTCAAATATTCTATTCCAAATATTTCTTTTCATCAAATGAATATTTATTTTTGTCAACACACGACTAATCTCAACGAATGAGTACTGTCCACGTTTGACTATTTTTGTTAAATTATTTCGTTCAACACATGACTAATCTCAACGGATGAGTACAGTCAACACATGAACCTTTATTTTAAAGTTATAAAGATATAAATTTTATTGTTAAAATATTTCGTTCAACACATGACTAATCTCACGAATGAGTACAATCAACACATGAACCTTTATTTTATAGTGATAAAGATATAAATTTTATTGTTAAAATATTTCGTTCAACACATGACTAATCTCACGAATGAGTACAGTCAACACATGAACCTTTATTTTATAATATTCTTTATCTTCTAAATTGGAATGAGGCCCAATCAATCACCATATAATATTAATTATATGGATTTTCATACATCACACGTATATAATAGCATTGAAAAATAATCAACCATCAACCAAAGTGCACTACACTGTATAAGCATCAAATATAGATATCTAACGCTCATAACAGCCTGTCAATCAATCGATCGACATATTTAATCAACCAGGATGAGTGAACTTCAAATTTCATCCCAACACCCATGTGGGGTTTCAAACAATCAAACACAGATTTTATTTGTGCAGTTGGGCGATGTGTAAAATTTATCGTCCCAATCAATTTCATTCAAATAGGTGTACATAAACAAACCGTCCGGTTTGTAAATGAATATTTTATTTTATTCACATCACGTTAAAAATTATATTTTTAACGATAAAATATTTTATTTTAACATATGAATATTCTGTTCAGTTCGTTCTTTAAATAAAATGGTATTTTTATTTTTCTAACTTGTTTTAGAAAATTTCGGCGGCATAACGGCACGATACTAGAAACGGGACGAGGCCTAGCCTTATCCCCGGTCTAGTGAAGGCCCACGCCATTCACACATCAATCAAATCAATTTCATTTCACCAAACCATTCAAATTTCAATCAAATAATCTAACTAATTTTTTTTTTTTTTTGCACTCAAACAAACAAGTCCATGGTCTGTGGACGATTGTGTCGGGTGCTACTAAGCACTGTCTGCATCCTAGTATATATATATAACTAGAAAATGAAATTGAAAGGTGAGAAGTTCTCACCGATAGCTATCCAATTCCATGACACTTCATTGATAGAAATCTTCATCGTTATCGCAATTTTGGTTATCTTCGTTGCTGTGGCCACTACATATGCAAAAATCGAATTTTTACTTCACTATTCAATATATAAAAATCGAATTTTTATCTTGTTATTCAATATATAAAAATCGAATTTTTATCTTGTTATTCAATATATAAAAATCGAATTTTTACTATCACGTTATATAGATAAAAATTCTATTTTTATCACGCTATTCTCCGTATAAAGAATTCGCCTTTTCAAACATATCATTATAAAAATCACATTTTTAATTCAACGTATATATAATAAAAATCAGATTTTTATTCCTCTACATATACAAAGATGATATTTTTATTTTCTCTATCTCATAAAGATTACATTTTTATAGTTCCTACTATGTAAAAGTCATATTTTTAACCCACTACATATGTAAAAATCTCACCTTTCCCCATTTAAAAATATCGTCTTTCTTCCTTTAAAAATCTAATCTTTTCTATTTTAAAAAATCACGTCTTTTCTATTTTAAAAATCACGTCTTTTCTATTTTAAAAATCACGTCTTTTCTATTTTTAAAATCACGTCTTTTCTATTTTAAAAACCGATCTTCCTACTATGTAAATACACACAAAAACTGATTTAAATTAAATATAAAAACTGATTTAAATTAAACATAAAAGAAAGAACTTACTTTTCGAAGAGAGGGGGTGGTCTCAGCAACGTCGCGGTGGAAGGGGAGGGATCGGCGGCTTAGGGTTTAGAAAAAAGGGGGGGGCGGTTTTTTATGCAGAAGAAGGAGGAGATGGAGGCGAGAGAGGGAGGAAGAAGAAGAGAGGGAGGCGGCGGCTTAGGTGGCGCCCCACCTGGGGCGGCGATGGTTCATCGGGGGGGGAGGGGGGGGCGATGCGGCGGCGGCTCCCCCCCCCCCCCCCCCCCCCCCGTCGCTCTCGTCTCTCTCTCTTTTTTTTTCGTTTTGGAAATGATTCGGGGGGGGGTCTGACGTGGATAAGGAGAAGGTTTTTTTTTAATTTCTCTCTCCTAGGTTGACTTTTCAAACGACCTCAAAATCGAACCCACCGCCTGTCGTCTATAGCGTTTTACCCCCATTCCGAACACAATGGGATATGTATCGTAGGTTGATTTGATCGTTACAATCAGTTTCCATTAAATTTACATTTAAATCACTATATTGAATTTTAAACGTACATTTCAAATTACCGGGGTCACATACTAACTATAAAAATTCCTAAAAAATATTTTCTAGCTTCGTATTGACGATACGGTCCCAACAAAACTAGTTTCGTCGAATTCCGAGCCCGTTGGAAAAAAAGCTATTTTCCAGTCGATTAAAATCAACTAAAACTGGTCAAACGCGTTTTCCTTTGCCACGCTCACATATTGATTCTAAAAATTATGAAATTTGGAATCTTGCAATAACTTTACATCACGGACCCAACAAAAGTGGTTTCGTCGAAATCCGAGTTCGTTTGCAAAATTCCCATTTTTAAGGGCCTGAATTCCATAGCGACTATTCAGAATTTTCAACTGGACATATCTTTTGATTCCCGCAATGAAATTTCGATTTTTCAGATTCGTTGGAAAGATATTGTCAATTAGATCCTAATGTTTTTGGTTTCGCTAAAATCCGGATTGTTTTGCACCCGGTACATTCAATTGAAGTTTGAAATCGAATTATCGAACTACCACGCCATTTTCAATTCTATTTATAATTATATATAAATATTTATATTTTAACGACGACGTATACAATATATACGTTCTATATATATTCAAAATAAATTTCTCGTCAATATTATTTAAAATAACCTATTTTAAATATTCAAAATTCATTAAAATTGCCAAAATAAAATTTTTAAACTGGCTCAGATTTTCCGGGTTATTACAATCAACGTCAATAATATTAATTTCACATCAATATGAAATATCATAGCAAACATAATTAATGATCGATCAACGACATAAATATATTAACCATTTCAACCAATTTTATCAACCATTCATCCAAATAACCATCACACAATATAAAATTATCATATTTAAATTTAAAACTCGTTTATATAAAAATATAAATGAGCTAGAGTGCGTGAGTTTACTCACCTTGTCTGAACTTGACGATTCTGCTTTTATTTAAAATCAAACAAGTGTTTGATTTATATCTCAAAATTCCAATAGCTCTGTTCTCAGAGGAGACAATTCTACAATGTAGACTTCGTCGTTACGATCCTAACATGATTTATTTTGTCAGATTCTGATATCAAATGAGCACGTTATCACCATTACAAATCGAATAAATTAAACGACTAACCAACCAATATTAATTATTAATTAAGACCTCTTAATTACCTGTTCATTCCCTAATTCCCCGTGCTGCTTTTTCTCAACCAAAATACTACTCCTATACCATGAATGAAATCCGTTGCTTCACCATTTATAGCCACACTTTTCCAAAAAAAACCAAGCTTCCGAATTTATTCAAACTTTCCATTATATTTCCTACACGCCATTTCCTTCACTGATAAAAATTCCGCACCTTTCCCATTAATTCGCACCCAACCTATACAAAAGACAATGCCATAAAACACTCCAGTACAACCACTTCCTAGCCGACCCCCTCAAGACTAGATCGACGGCCTCCTGCCACATCCAATTTCATAAATGCCTAGACTTTCTCCTCTTCACAGGATTAATACCATGGACATCAAAAGGAATAACTCGACATACTTGTTTGAAATGCATTCAACAGCTCAAAATCACGGCTACTAGGAAAACGCGACATGAATTTCAACTTAAATTCACCAAAATTTATAGACTAATGTAAAAAGACTTCTAGAAATCAAATCTTACCTTAGTCTCACGCATTGAATTGTTAATTTCATGAAACCCCAAATTTCTTCGTGCGTTGATATGAATTTTGGTTCGATGGAGAAGATATTCGAACCTTGTAAAGAAATATGACATGAAGCTCTTTTTTTTAGTGGTCTTAACGAATCTAAGATTTGAATTTTAATTTGATTATTCGATTTTTAATACTCTCATGAAGATTTGGGAACGTTGCAAAGTGAAAAAGCGGATAATGGTTTGCTACTGAGCAGGCTTAGGATGTAATAGTATTTTGAACTCAACGGTTTGCTTTAAAAGGAACGAGGAGCACAGTTTTTTTTATTTGACTGAAGTCGAATTGGATAGGGAACGAGAAGATGGTAATGAAGATTCACAGTACTTAAAAGGAAGAAGAGGCCTGAATGGCACGGTATGTAATAGCTTGGGGTGCACAACATATAATAGCTTGCAGGTTATGAAATCAAATTGCTTTGAGTGCACAAGACCAAATGAATTGGAAAACTTGGACGGCACACTATTTGAAAGAAAATTTAGTAGATTGTTTTGAAGTGTACAGGGTAATGTAAATTAACCTTTATTTAATTAGATTTATCGTTGTAAATCGTTGAATGTTTTCGGTACATACAACCACATACGAACTCAAAATGCGATAAAAATTATAATCCTACAATAATTAAATTTTTTGAACACAATGAAATTGCTTTTCATCGAAAATAAAGGTCATTTGCAGAAAGGCTATTTTCAAAGCATAATCAAATAGATTAAAATATTAAATAATTCCAAAACAAATTAATTTAATAAAAATAAATTAGTATTATCGTATATTTTCGAATAGAATATCATATAGCTCCAAAATAAACATATCTGGATTTGTAACTCGATATTTCAAATTAAAACAACATTCAGATTATTTAAAATCGTTACTATTTGAAAATTTGAATTGGACATAACTTACAATCTATAAGACGAAATCTCAATTTTTCACTTCCAATAGAAAAATATAATCAAATAGACCTAAATGTTTCTTGTTTCAAAGAAATCCGACTTATATTGGATCAAGTACAATCAATTGAAGTTCAAAACATAATATTACAAAATACCGTGCTACTGCAACTCGTTTTATAATTAATTATAACTTATACGTTCTAATGTCGTTTTTAAATTAATAAATTCCATATAAATTTCTAATACAACATTTAAAATAAATTTAAATGTTCGAATTTAAATGGATAAAAATTCCGATCGTTACACCCCAGTTCCAGTACAACCGCAGCCGCTTCAATGGCAAACTCCGACCACACCACCGTTCAGAACCCCTTCTCCATCGTCCAAATAGTTGCCCTCGCCTAGCTTGGTGATTTTCTAGCTGGAAGCATTGGCAAGGAATGACCGGATCGAGAGAATGTGCAAAAAATTAGAGAAGCTGCTGCCCATTGATATTTTAGTGGAGGCGGAATTCTTTGGTTGACCACAAGCAACATTTGACCAACATTGATTTTAGGGTTTCAAATGGTTTATATAGATGAGGTTTAGAATTTAATATTATTATTCAAACTCAGACATGAAGTAACTCATTACAATACCTACGTACAACCTCCATTTTCGATGAAAGTAGTAATCCTAGCATAGAAAAATATCCCGGACCCGATGGGACAGGTTTCGTCGAATTCTGAGGTCGTCTATAAAAAGTCCTTTATAACCAATAGGCTAAAAATCACGCATTTAAATTTCCCATGATCACAAAATAAATCCAATCGACTTGAAACTTTGAAATTATACTAGACCTTTTCCTTACAGATCCAACGAAATTTATTTTGATAAAATCGGAGTTCGTTTGGCCAGTCGTTTATTCCTTTAAAGTTACCCCTGTCAAATAATATAACTGATTAAATAAAAACCGAGGCATTTACCGTTGCCACGATTACACGGTAAGTCCGATTGACACAAAAATGAAAATCTTATAATAATTAATTAATACGAATCCAATGACACAAATTTCATCGTATTTCAAGACTGTTTCTCGATACGCTATTTTTATATGCCAAACACTGTTATTTTGGACACCAAAATACCCGATGTCCAAAAATAACCAACTGCCTACCTATTCTAACTCTAATTGTCGATATGAACTCAAAGGAATTGGTTTTGTGGCTTAATTTGATCGTATGCTCAAGTTATATACAAATATCCCTCTATAAATTAAATTAATTAAATTACGTGCTATTGATAATGACTGAGCGTTTACGGCTGCCTTGGCCACATACGACATCGGTTTCCCAGGAGATTTAATACTGTACAATAATTTAACATTACAGTTCTAATGAAACAAATTTCGTCGGAAAAGGACTCTATTTGCAAAATGACCATTTTTAACGCTTATATAATATCGATTAAAATATTATTTAAATTCAAAAATAATTCAAATAAAAATAATAATAAATTATTATCATCATATTTATCCAAATTAAATTATCATATATTTATACAACTCGATATCGACAATCCGAGTTAAATCGGTATTCAAATTATTTTAAAAATCCCTTTATATTAATTAATAGATGTTATATTTTAATAACGATTTAGATAGCAACTATTTTAAAATTTGATTTGGATATAAATAACCATCTATAACACGAAAACTGAATTTTTCTCTTTCATTAGAAAATTATCATCAACTAGATTCAAACGTTTCTTGTTTCAAATTCCGACTTAAAACGAATTCTGTGTATTCAATTGAAGTTCAAAACTCAATATTATGAACTGCCGCTCCATTTCGAGCTCGTTTATCATTATATATAAATTTAACATTTAAATTTGTTATATAATCGAATTATATATTTTAAATCCATTTAAAATTCCAAATAAATATTTAAAATAATAAAATAAATTAAATATTTGACAACCAAAAATACGGGACATTACAGAGGTCAAGTGTTTCAGGTCAACTCAACAAGCAAGTGTCGAGACAGTATAAAGATGCAAACACATAGCCAATGCAACCGGGTCGAGTTGCATGTATATAGTTATGTTTTAAATTTTCAAAGACCAGCCAAATAAAAGCAAGATCAAAACCATGTCATTAAAGAATGGCAAGTGAATGAGCTCAACACAAGCTATAAACAGAATCAAGAATGAATACATTGTTGCAGGGATTCATTTACATGAGTACAGTTTCCTGAATGAAATAACAAAGTGGAAAATTGTACAAGACCAAAATATGCATGCCAAATATAATATTGTTCAACAAAAATGGTATAGGCAGTTTCAGCAAAAATCCAGCATTAACATGGCAGTATGTTGTTGAACTAAGTAATGCATAATATCAGTGTTCTTATCAGTAGTGAAGCAAGTATGCCAAATAGTTAAATGGCATGTAACAACAAGATGCAAGTTCAAGAATGAAATGGCAAAGTGGCAAATTACACTAAGAAACATTTCCAGCTTTCAAAAGATTATAAATGGCAAATCAAGGTTTTAGATTACAAATTTGTTTTTCAGAAATAAACAGTGAAGAATATTTTTGAGCAAGTATAAATTTAGCAGTCATATTTCAATTGGCCAAAGATATATTTCCAGAAATGAACAAATCAGTCAGTAAATCAAGCAGGGGGGCCACAATTTAAATTTCATATTGTTTCCAGATTCTAGCAACATCAATTTGGGGAAGGAATTCATTCTTCCAAAATGACATAATCATTTTTGTTTGATTCAAGAAATTGTGCTAATATTTCAAGGGGCTACATGATCATATCATTTATTTCCAGAATATCTCAACAAAATTTTCAAAGCCGATAAAATTCAAATCAAGGCAACCCAAAATCATGCATCAATCAAAAACACGTGGCAATGAATCACACACAAAATCAGGTCAAGTCAATTTATGTGAAATTAGATAGATTTAGGTTTTATAAACCTATATACATTACACCTAATTCATCATCGACTGTATTGAAAAACTCAAATCAACAATTCATAGAGGAAATAAATTGAAATCAGAGAACGTACTTGATTTTCGATCGCAAGGCTCCTAAATCAATCGTCAAAGAGTTCTCGAAGAACATCAGACATTTTTTCAGAAGAAATGTTTTGAAATTGCATCTTGATTAAGGAAAAATGGAAACCCTAATTCCTTTCCAGCTCGGTCGACATTAAAGAAAAAAGGAAGCAATTTGCATAACAAATAAAATAAAGGTGCGACCTATTTTTATTTTTAAGGGCTTGGGGTTTAGGTTTTTTCTATTTTATATTGTTGTGTTTTTACTGTTGTAATCTTTGTATTTGTTTTCTACTTTTTCTATAAAAACTAGGTCGTCTAGTTATTGAGTTTTAACTTGCAGTTTTCTAGTGTCTGTAATAACTAGGGTTTACTAGCTATGTGTTTGTAGCTAGGGTAAAATCTGATTTTGGGGACAGAAATCAGTTTAGGGTTTTAAGTGCAGGATTAGAATAGGAGCAGGATTTTCCAGTTTACAGGGTTTTATAAGCGGAATATGTTTTAATACCTTGTAAAAATCTTGGGAATGCAGTAGTGGCAGGGTTTGCCGAAGCTAGGTAAAAACCATGTTATTTACTTCTGCATTTATATTCTTTGTTATTATCTGTGTTGCAATCTGTGTTCGATATTTTTAATATCTCGAATTAATTTAATAAAGCCTATTCAACCCCCCCCCCCTCTAGTGTTATTTTAGATCCAACAAGTGGTATCCGAGCTTGGTATTTTATTAACTCTAGAGATGGTGATCCTAGTTGTTAGTCCAGTCATATTCCAACTATTTTTAATAGTACATATTTTTTTTAATTTGGAAATCAGAAACGGAATCCTATTAAAAATCTGTTAATATTAAATGTTGGGATACTGTTGTTAATGGGTATGAGATGGTAGATAAAAATGACATTGGATTTAATTCATGTGCTACTCATATTTTATATTCTTATATTGATGATGTCCAATATAACCATATCTTTCAATGTTTGATTGCATAGGAAATCTAGAATACTCTCGATACGAAGTATTGAAGAATCGGCAACATAGCTCAAAACCCGAGAAATTCAACTCAGATTCAGTCCTATGCTTGAAAGGACGAGCAAATGAAAATTCAAGTTGATCAGACGATGGAGACTCAACGGACAATGGGACTGAAAGTTTCTCATATGAAGATTTGGTTTATATGTGTGCCGATTTAACAAAAACTTTTGACAATCTCCATCGATAAAATAAATCCTTAAAATCTAAAAATCATGAGTTAAACAATAAAAATAAATATTTGGAATCTTCAAATGTCATGAAATTAGAAAATTCTAGTTGTAAAAATTGTTTGAAATCGAAATCTGATCTCGTTTTTCTCAATAAAAACATTCAAAATCTTAAAGAGGAAATTCTGATTTTAAAAGATAATGAGATTGAGCTAAAAGATACAAACAATTCTTTATAAAAGGAATTTGAAAATTTTAAGACTACCAAAAATTACAAACATGAAATTGCTGAAAAAGAAAGCTTATTGAAAACTGATTGTTTTGAAAGAGTTACAAAGTGAAATTGTGAAATTCAAGAATTTTGAAGAACTTGAGTTTGAAAAGAAAAAATATTTTGAATTTGAAATCTCTGAGTCTCAAGCCAATATCAAATTTCTTAAATCTGAAAATTTGGTTTTGAAACAACATGATACTGAAAGAAAGATCACTAATAATCATTGTTCAGATTTAATCAAAGAAAACAGTGCTCTTAAATTCAAAATTGAACTATTAAAATCAACTTTGGAAAATTCTCTAATGTGGAAAAATCGGTGAGTATGTTGTTGCAAAACCAAGTTTCCATTGGAAATAAATATGGTCTTGGATCTGGGAAGATAAATGTTTTTGAAAACCGAAATCCATATGGCTTTAAAAGTTCTTCAAAAAGATTTGGAAAAGGTCATCTTGAAAATTTAAACTCTGAAAATCTCAAAGAACTTTTAAATCATAATCGATTTGAGAATTTGTTGTGTAACAATCCAGTTTGGACCCCAAAAGGAAATAAAACGAGCTTGGTTAAATTTAAATAGATTTGGGTTCCTAAAGTTACAAAGGTTAATTCAAATGGATTGTTGTACAAACAACTTTGGGTACCAAAATGTGTAAACGAAACTGTGAGTGGTAAAACAATTTTTGTTAGACCACTCGATCCCCTAAATTATTAGGTACCGATGTTGGTTGAGGAACTGTTGTACGAAAGAGAATTGAATTCAATCTGTTCCAAAAATTTTTATCATTCAGAGTTCCATTAGCCAAGTCTGATGAGTTAGAGAATCAACATCGTCTTCTAAAATTCAGGTATGATCTCTAATCTCATTTTATGTTTATATTTTTTTCTTTGTGTATTCCTCCTTCTACCACTTCGGTTTATTTTCTTTTGATTATGGTGATCTGACTTGACACTTCCATAATTTTTTGTTTCTTGCTGAGCTTTCTTAACTTCAAATTGTTGAATTCATGATTTTCTGGAAATTCGCTTCATTTGAATAAAACTTTCATGTTTTAAACATTTCCAGATCTTGAATTTAAACTTGTAAATATCTGCAATTGTTTTGAAGTTTTTTTTTTTTTTGAATTTGTAGTAGTGTTGAAGAATTCCTGTTAAATCTTGAACATTATTATTTTGAATTCAAATTTTTTGAAGATTTGAAAAATTAATGAAATTTCACACATCACTGCTGTTTTGAGTTTCTTCTAATTCATTTTGGAAAGACTTGAAAATTTATGCTCATTACAGTACATTACTATTTTTCAGTGGTGATAATTTCATTTGTTCTGGATTAGATTAGATGTTTCTAATTTGAAAAACATTTGGCTTGATGGTATCGGAGCCAAGAAATTCTTTTTATTCATGATAATTTTTGTTTGGATATTTGATGGTTTGAAATCAACTGCATTTTTGATATTTTGAATCTCACACACCTCTTAGATTTGAAATTAATAATCTTGCGTGATTGATTCTTTGTATCTCAAAATTCACATTTATTCAAGAGATTTCAAATAAACTGTTTTAATTTGGATCATGAATTATCTCTCATGTTTGATGTAAATATTCTGAAAATCTGTCTTGTGCTTATCAGAAATAATTGTGAAAAAATCTATGAAAATCTAGTCTAGAAACCCACAGTCATTTCATGATCATTTGATTTGAATATTTGTTTGAAATCATTTGAAATTACTAATTCATGAGTCTCACACACATCTTGGACTTGAAACTTATAATCTGGTGCGATCGATTCATTTAATCTTGATATTTTCATATTGCTTCAAATGATTTAAAATAAACTATATTTTTAATTTTGGTCCATGAACCATTTTTTGTGACTGTCAGAAATATTTGTGAAAAATTATCTTGACAAGTCTTCTTTGAAATTGATTGTTGTGCTGCTCTGATAAAAGAAATCATTTCAAATGTTTTTGGACAACTACTTGTTTTGGTATCATCTATTGTTCTAATAAAGGGTACAAAGACTTTCTGATTGATTTAACTACTCTAAACTAAAAATCTTTCTTGTGCTACATCGTGAAATTCATTCTGAAATCATGATCACTTAACTGGATATTGTTTTACTTGAAATCATTTGATATTTTTTAATATCTTGAATCTCCCACACTCCTTAGCTTTGATATTAATAACATTGTGTGATCGATTCATTGAATCTTGAAGTTTTCACACTCCTTCAAGTGATTTCAAATAAACCATTTCTTTAAATCTTGGATCATGATTTGTCTTCTTAGACTTGTTGTAAATTTTCTTAAACTTTCTTGTGAAACTTATTCTGAATTTGTCTTACTACTCTTAAAAATGGATCTGAATTATTTGCTTGGGCTTGGTGACTAGATACTGTTGTATGGGATATCTTTTTTTTTGCCACCAGGGAGGTATTAAAATCCCTGTTTGTAGAGACAACAAGTGGTATCAGATTAGAAGTGCTGGAATTTTTTTATTGATATGATTCTCATCCTGTATATATTTTTCTCTTATCTTGGAAATATCTTTTAAATTCCCTCTTGTAATTGACTTTTAAATTTTAAAATCATTTATTGATTATTTATTCAGAAATTGAAATCAATAACCAAGTTGAACTGTATCTAGAACTCATTAAAATTATTATCAGATAATTGAGAATGTGGTGAGTTATGATTATAGTATACTTCAGAACGAGAGGAAATTTTATTTAAATTTTCATGGTGATTGAACAATTTTTATAATATCTTTGAATTGGTGTTTATTTCACGAACATCTTCTTAATCTATCAGCATTCTGTCATCCATCATAATTTTATATTAATGTGTAGAGTTTAATATTTTTTAAATCATCTTGAATAAACAATGGAAATATTCATGACAGAATTGTGATTATATTATTTTTCACAATTAGTGATAATTGAAAATTTTCAAGAATCCTGGTATAGTTGAGCATATTTCATAATATGATTAATTTAGAAATATGTTTCACAACCGTTTCTGTACCTATCACATTTCCGTCATCCATACTGGTTTTATATACTAACGAGTTTTTCTTTCTTTTGGAACAGAAAATAATAAAAATATAATATTCATAACTGTTTCTCCAACATCATTTAAAAATCCAATTTTTGGTCACGCATGGTTATGAGATTACTTGTATTTAAGCTGCAACTGATCTTATTTAAAAATCCAAGATCTAGTTATGCGTGGTTATTGTGCTCTTAAATAGAAAGAAAAGGAAAGGGAATAAATTTCTATAAATAAATTTTTTATTTGAAATTCTTCTTGGTATGTGAAAACCTGCCTATCAATCCATTTTTCTATCTTTGAAATGTGTTAATATATTATGAAATATTATGTTTTGTTAATTTATAGCTATTGGGATTTGAGATTATTTGATTGCGTCAATTAAATTGAATTTATAATTTTTAGTCCAAATCCATCACTGTTTTTGTGCTCATTTTTATAAAAATTCTATTTGAAAATAACTGGAAATAAATATTTTAAAACTTTCTCCATTTATATAAATTTCATCGTAAATCCAACTTTCTACAATGTGAAATTTGCCAGTAGTTCTTAGAATATTATGATTATTGTTTGACAGATTGAGATTTATGATGATCATTATTCCTCTTAAGCTGAAATTATATCTTTAGTCATTTTTCATCATTGTTTTAATTTATGTATCCTTTTGATGATATCAAAAGGGGGAGAATAGGTTAAGATTTTGATCGATGTGTGGATATTCTTTGAATATTTTAATATTGAAGTTTCGATTATTGTTTTCACTCATGCACATATTTGGGAAAGTTTTGTTGTAGGGGGAGTTCAATAATTCACTATCAAACACATTTATTATAATATTATATTCAAAATCTTATTATTATGTTTGTCACAACCAAAAGGGGGAGATTGTTGTATCTAACAATTCTATGATTTTTGTTTGATGATAACAAACATAATTTAATTATTGTAAATGTATTTGTAATTGTACTATTATTCTACATCACAAATAGAATATAATATTTATATTTAAATATAATACTACTGCACAAGAATTCAAATATTCAAACAATATTTTATTTAAATATAATATTTTATTTCAACATCTCAACAATACAAATTTATAACTCCACCATTTGTACATTTCACAGAAATACAATGCATATACATTCAATTTCAATTGAATACATTGTTCCTCACTACAACACTCAGCCTCTCATATGCAATCAATCACTCAGTTTATTTATTCAACACTCAACACTCTGATTGTACAGTCACACAGTCTTGTCTTCTGTCTTCTACAAGCTTCACTGTCAGTCCAGTCTTCTACTAACCTGTCACAGAAACACACATAGTAATCTAAAACTAAAATATTTTAAATTCTACGCAGATATAATTTTAATTTTCAAATTTATTTGGGTCATAATTTTAGTTCGTTTCTCATCATATTTCATGACTTGATTTGATTTATATGGACATCCATCTATGTCTAGACAGCTTGTGATATTCACAGTGATACACTGTTAATACCACAAGGTAGATATTATTTCTAATACCCATATATATATATATATATATATATATATATACATATACTGCACGTGCACTAATACTATATACACTACAGTGTATGAATATACACATATTTTTGTGTAAGGGCAATACAGTCAGAAAGGCGCAAATATATCGAGAATGAAGTGTCAGGTGAAGCTTGACAACATATGTATGTTGCAAGTATCCATGAACACTCAAGAAACAAATACTATCACACATATATATAAACACATTTGTGTATATACACATGTGTATGTATACGTTAATACATGCACAAGTCGAGCTGTTTCAAACTCAAGTGCCAAATATCCAGCAAGTTACATATAACATTTCAAAATGGGATACAAAAGCAAGTGAAATGGTCCCGAAACACATGCTCCATACAATACAGCATAAACTTTCATGACATGAGAAATAGCAAAGCCTTTTCAAGACAATGCAAGGCTTAATGGTCGAGCCATGGTACAAGAAAGAGCAAGTCTATAAGCATGATCAAGCATGCATGTATACACTATGGCAAGTAAAGCATGCAAGCACATGTGTTCACACATCAACAATACAAGGCAACATGTACAAAGTATACAAGGCAAGGTAAGGTTCAACATGACAGTGTCAAAGTGGTCGAGCCCGTTTGAAGTTCAAGTGCAATAAGGTATAGTGTTCAAGACAACAAGCTAAAGCAAATCCATCTTCTATGGTGCAACCATTAAAGAACAGTGAAGGAACTAACAGACCAACCATGATCAAAGCCAAGTGTTCATGGTCAACTCAACAAGCTAGTGTCGAGAAAGTTTAAAGATGCAAAAATGTAGAGTCAATGCAATAGGGTTGAGTTGCATGAATGTAGTTTTATTTTAAATTTGCAAAGACTAGCCAAATAAAAGCAAGATCAAAACCATGTCATTTAAGAATGGCAAGTGAATGAGCTCGACACAAGTTACAAATAGATTCAATGATGAATACACTTTAGCATGGATTCATTTACATGAGCACGGGTTCCTGAATGAAAAGGCAAAGTGGCAAATTGTACAAGACCAAAATATGCATGCCAAAGATAATACCGTTCAACAAAAATGGTCTAGGCAGTTTCAACAAAACTCTAGCATTAACATGGTAGTACGTTATTGAACTAGGGTATGCATAGTATCAGCGATATTATTAGCAGTGAAGCAAGTATGCCAAATAGTTAAATGGCATGTAACAGCAAGAGGCAAGTTCAAGAATGAAATGGCAAAGTGGAAAATTGCATCAAGAAACATTTCTAGCTTTCAAAAGAACATAATTGGCAAATCAAGTATTTATAATACAACTCAATTTTTCAGAAATAAATAGTGAAGAATCTTTTTGAGCAAGTATAAATTTAGCAGTCATATTTGAATTGGCCAAAGATATATTTCCAGAAATGAACAAATCAACTAGTAAATCAAGCAAAGGGCCACAATTTAAATTTCAAATTGTTTCCAAATTTTACCAACGTCAATTTGGGCAAGGATTTCATACTGCCAAATTCACGCAATCATTTCTGTTTGATTCAAGAAATTATGCTAATATTTCAAGGGGCCATAAGATCATATCATTTATTTCTAGAATATCTCAAAAAATATTTCAAAGCCGATGCAATTCAAATCAAGGCAACCAAAAATCATGCATCAATCAAAGACACATGGCAATGAATCATACACAAAATCAGGTCAATCCAATTAATGTGAAATCAAAGAGATTGAGGTTTTATAAACATATATATATAACACCCAATTCATCATTAACTGTATTGAGAAACTCAAAGCAATAATTCATAGAGGAAACAAATTGAAATCAGAGAACGTACTCGTTTTTCAATCACAAGGCTCCCATTTCAATCATCAAAGAATTCTCGAAGAACATATAACATTTTTTCAGAAGAAATGTTTTGAAATTGCATCTTTATTGGGGCAAAAGAGAAATCCTAATTCCTTTTAAGTTCGGCCGACATTAAAGAAACAAAGGAAGCAATTTGCACAAGAAAGAAAATAAAGGGCCAACTTGGTTTTATTTTTAAGGGCTTGGGTTTTTAGTTTTTTTATTTAATATTGTTTTTTTACTTTTGTAATCATCATATTTGTTTTCTAGTTTTTTCTGTAAAAACTAGCTCGTCTAGTTATAGATTTTTAACTAGCAGTTTTCTAGTGTTGAAATAACTAGGGTTTACTAGCTATGGGTTTGTAGTTAAGGGAAAATCTGATTTCGGGACAGAAATCAGTTCAGGGTTTTGAGTGTTGGATTAGAACAGGAGCAGAGTTTGCGAGTTTGTAGGGTTTTGTAAGCGAAAACTTTTTTAATAACTAATAATTTTTTTGGAAATGAAGTAGTAGGCAAGATTTGTCAAAGCTAGGTAAAATTTGTGTTATTTACTTCTGCATATATATTCTCAATTATTATCTATGTTCGATATTTTTTAGTATCCTGAATTAATTTAATTAACCCTATTCACTACCTCTCTAAGGTTAATCTAGATCCAACAGATTTCGTTATTCCCAATACGATATCCGTTGGTTTCAAAATTTGACGTTGACTATAAGTCAATGTGATTTATATTCAGAGCCTTGTATTTGATATCAAATTGGATTTTGGGTTTGTCGTGAATGGTGTCTTCGTTAACACTGTTCTTAAACCCAGTTGAGAAAAGAATAAATATTTTAATTAAGACTAATGAATTTTTCCAATTAATACATATTATTGGAATTAAATGGAAGTTGATTTTGGGTTCATTATGAACGATGTTTTAAATACCATTTGTTCTTAAAACCCAGTTAACAGTGAAATTATGGTTTGGAATTAATAAATCTTTTAAGTAAATTTAACGGAATTTTTCCAAAGTAAAGTTTTCCAATTTAATATATTAAGTTGGAATTGAGTGGAATTCGATTTACTAACAATCGAGATAAGCTTCTGTGAAGGAAGACCATTACTGTTTATGGGATTTAAATGGATTTGCTGCTATTCTATTTTAGTATTAGTTTGATACAGAAATTTATATCGATTACATACTAATCAGATTTCTGTGAAGATTCCATTTTAATGGAAGAAGATATTGGGTTTATTGTGAACTGTGTTTTAAATAACATTGATTCTTTAACCCGATTAAAGACAAGATTAATTTCCTAAAGTTGAATAATCATTAAGCAATGATTTTTGAGATTAAGACCAAGTTGGAGTTTTAATGAATCTTTAATTAGATTGGAATGTGAATGAGGTAATTAAATTTACCGAGTTCTAGAAATGATCGAGAATGAAGTACCATTAGTTTTACTCCATGAGATATTTAAATCTTTAATTAGATTTGAAATGTGAAATGGTGTTGATAGGCCTTTCGACGATCCTATCAAGACTCATTGGCATTACGGAACCGAGCCAAGGGGACCTGAATAGAATTACTATTGTTTAGAGATGGGCCGGCTGGTGGACGATCCGGCTCGAGCTCCTTTAAGCTTGATACAGAAAGTTAGCATGCAACCTGATTAGGACCCACAATTAATTGTATTGAATGAGTTAAGACATATGCAATCCCAAACCAAATATCTGCATAAGGAATAGCTCGTGCCTGGTATCATCTATTCCACACCTTCTACATAGATTGGATCATCTACCACCTGTTATCATAAATTCAAATTATATCGATTCCATACGAGAAGAATGCCTCTTCAGGCTCTCCTATTACCCTCGATCGCAATACTCGTTTTCCAGACAACGTATGCATTGTATCATCTATAAATACCCTTTTTGGACTCATGAGAAAGGACTTTTGGAGAATTGACAGCATTTTTCTATTCTTTAACATCTGCTATCTATTGTCATATTGCCATTGTAACTATTCCAGCTGTAATAGTTGATAAAGTATATAAGAGATTATAAAGTAGATGTAGGCTCTTTAAATGCCGAACCACTACAAAAGTTTGTTTGATTTTCTCTATTTTTAGTTTAATATTCATTCATCTTCACTTATTCTCTACAAAACCCTTTTTATGGGCATTGTGCCAATTTTTGGTGTCAACACACTTTGGTGCTTTCACCAAAAATTGATATTCTCAGCCTAGGACGGATTTTTTCCCTACTTTCGGATCACCAAGTCCGAGACGAAATCCAACCTTTTTCCTATATTGTTGAGTTATGGATTTAAAGATAACTCGCAATACCGGGAAATAACCACAAGTTGGGACATCTACGGACGCAGCCGGTGGATCAGTCGCACTTGAAACTACTTCGGATCAACCTACATTACCCCCCATGGTGGATCCGGCTCCGTCCTCAGCCTTCGCCAGCCAAGATAAATATATGACCATGTTAAATCAGCTCCGGGAAACCATGGATGCCTTAAAATTTCATGCTTGAGAGAATGCTACAATGTGATAGGATATGAATCGCATGTCAAGGCAATGAGAGGAGTTCAGGAATCAACAAGCTCGGGAGTTCAAGGACCTTCAATTCCCCCTTCCAAGTTAGACCATATTTTGGAGAGCTTATCATCATTCAGGGGAAGCAAACATCGGCTTCAACCTCAACGTCCATTAGAGAGAGCAGAGAATGTTCGCCAGTAGCATCTCGATGGACGCTCAGACCAGCTGGGGGCAAGAGGTCAGAATCAGGCCGATCAAATAGATATAGAAGTCGTCGGCCCCATAGCCCCACAAAACCGAGAAGCCTCTCCGCCTACCCATCAAAATGCTATCCAGGCAGATCGGGCCCCTTTCATCCCCCCAGAATCTTATGATTGACTGAGATACTTGGGGAGGAAGAAGGACTGCCCAGGAGGCAAGTCATACGATGTTACCTGTGGAGAAAGCCAGGAGAGGTCCGTCGATTGAGGAAACCGATCAAGATGCAGAAATTCCTTCGAATTTGATAGCCATGGTACGATAGATCATGAATGACAACAGAGGACACAAAAATGAGGACTAGGGAGTCGACCAAAGCCATACGCTATTCACTGATGACATTTTATGAGCTGAATTTCCCAGAAGATTCAATATACCCCAGATGAACCACTATGATAAAACCACCAACTCGCAGTAATATTTTATGATGTACTTGTGGTATATGGAGGTGTAAGTATCTCCTGAAACTATCAAATGTAAAGCCTTTCCCATTTTCTTGAGTAGAGTGGCACTCATGTGTTTCATACATCTACTTGCAAGATCGGTCCCAAGCTTTAAAGACTTGAGTGAGAAATTCTTGAATCAGTTCCGTCTACATACCTCCAAATCGAAGCATGTCATGGCTCTTTCAGCGGTCAAGCAGGGAAGAGGCGAGTCCTTGAGAAACTACATTAATCGATTCAACCGGGCTGCCACCCGAGGTAAGCAGCCCTAACCATGAAACCATCCCGATGGCCATGGTCGACGGAATTGATAAGCGAACAGAGTTCGGAAATATTTGATCGGGAAGCCTCCCACATCAATTATAACATTCTATGAAAAGGCCAACATCCGGCTGAGGTAGGAGGACGCGCAACTAGATGAGGAGGATGGGTCGAAAGATGTATCGACCAAACCAATCCAAAACAATTCTACGGTCAAACAATCTGGGGATAACTCAGGGAAGGTAGAAGTGAATGTTAAGAACCGCGTCAAGCGGAGTGGAGAAGGATCGAAGGAAGCCAGTGGAGACCCTGGACAAAGAGGGAATGCCAGAAAATGACCCCGGTTCCAGGTTTTTGAAACCTATACAGCCTTGAACGACACACTGGAGAATATTTATCTTGATATCTATAGTACAGTTTAGTATAAGAAGCTGCCACTATGTGTGTGATGGCCCGCCCCGCACCAACCGATATTTACCCCAAAAGTGCACTGTACACATGTCCAGTTAGCACGGGACGGATCGTCAGAAGGAAAGTGAAGGAAGAGAATGAACTAACAAGGAAACTGTAGAATGTCTCATAGCGCATGGAACAAAATATAATAACAACATACTTGACATAAAACAGGTGAGACCGTGCATAAGCTGAAAACAAACTAACATAGCAGCGGAAAATCCAAGTACAGCTTATAATACAAAGCCAACATTATTACAACTTTTCAAACTATCTCAAAAAGCAAAAGAAAGATAAGGGAGGTGCACTACTAATGCCCAAGTAGCGACCACCAACGACACAGGGAGAATATCTACATATCATACGTGGAAGCCTCCTGCTCGCCTCCGAATCAGCTACTCGCGCATCACCAGCTAACCTATCTCTAGTCTGCTCATGTAAGCGCCCAGAGTAATAAGAAGAGACATAAAACTCTGGGTCAGACAAAAAGTCTGGTATGAGCGATAAGCATCTAAACAGAACAATAACAGGTATACTAAACCATACCTGAACCTGGACCTGCAACCAAAGAGTTAGCACTACATACTGTACAACACTCTAAGGTGCATAACAACCATCCTCATAACGGGGGTGGGGGTGTGAATGTCATAGTGATGGCAAACAATCAAGCATAACAACCATCCTCATATTTCTCACTCAGTGCGTAAAGCATACGATATCCACCACTTCGATCACCCAATATACTTTGCTATAATCACTTTGCCCCATGAAGTCACAATGACTTCACTGCACTGATCCATAGCCGCTAATCCTTCACTATGTCCACTTTGCCCCCATGGAGTCGCAATGACCCCACTGCACTAGCTCATAGCCTTTCTAATCCTTTACTATGTCCACTCTGCCCCATGGAGCCACAATGACCCCACTGCACTGGCTCATAGTCTTACTACGATCACTTTGCCCCTCGAGTCATAATGACTCTACTTCACTGATAACGTAGTCTTGCTACCATCACCTTGCCCCTTGAGTCATAGTGACTCTACTGCACTGATAAGTAGCCCATCATTCATTTTCAGTGGTGAATCGAAGTTATGAACGTCGATAACTCCTTAGCACATGTCCCGCGGCAAAGCACAACCATGAAGCGAACTCATTGGTTCCCAACTGGATCTTGAGCTCTAACTTCTATTTGGACTACCTTTGCATCTCGGGTTATTGGTCATTACCGGATCGGTTCGGATCATCGCCTTCATGTCATAGCGGTCCGGATCGGCCTTCAACATCCTCCACTAGATCGGATCGGGTCCTCCCGCACGCCACGGTTCGGATCGTCATCACTATCATCGGGTCGGGTCGGGCCTCCAAGCTTCATCGCCACAGATCGGTTCGGAGGTGGCTAAACAGATCGGGTCGGGGTCCTTCTGGCGATTCAGATCGTGGTACTCTCCTGGAGGCCAAGTACAACAGTTCATGCTCACCATCGTTGAACGGATTGGGTCGGAGCTGCTGCATACCACGAGAAGTGCAAGTGGATCGAAGTATGAAGTGTGAGAGCGGATCGGGTCCTCCTAACCGATCTGATCCAGTTCGGGTGTCTTCCTGCACTTTTTCCAGCAAGCACTTTACGCCACTCGACGGCGTTTTCGACCATTCCAACTATTCTAATCAATCACAAAGCATACCATACAGTCATAGCAACATGTAGAATCAACCACAAACACCAAAACAACAATACGATAGGTTAAAATGGATCAAACATAGCCAAAACTGCATATTTTCCCTTAAGCATGTTTAGGTGAAACTAATGATATGATTAGCAAAACTTAACCAAATTAACCCAAATTCATATCAGAGGTCTAAAACATCATTTCGAATTTTATAAATATTTTTCTAGAATTTTATCATGTTTAAATCCGCTAATTAACACTAATTACCCTTAGTTAGCCATAATAAGTGAGGAACCATGCAAATCACTCACCTTAGCCACAAATAAGACTTAGATCTAAAATAAATCACTGATTTGGTGCGAATCCCAATGCTAAACAGCTGCTCTAATGTTATTTGGTGTTGACCTCTCTTGATTTGATGTTGCTAAGCCCAATCTTCAAGTAGAAAGTGATTTGGAGGTGATTTAGAGGTTGGAGGGCATTTTTAGGGTTTCTACGAGGTAAGTGGAGGCTAGAAAACTGAAATGGAATGAATCTCTAACTCTTTTCAGCCTCCCCATAACCCTAATCCCGAAATGGTTTATGGGCCCATTCACTAATCACCATATTTGGCCCGGTTAAGCAGTTTTTCACCTTCCAAACCTTATTTAAGCCATATCTCCCAAACGATGAGTCCGTTTGGCTATTATGACCACTCTACGGAAAGGTAAACCATCAAACGAATCTAATGGAAGTGGTTTCAGGTCAAAATTCCTTTCCAGTCAAAAGTTATGGTCAAAACAAGATCAGCTAGGGGCAAAACGGTCATTTAAAAATCGATAAAAATCATGAACATAGGAAATGATTCTAACGGTTGTTTCCCAAAGTAAATGACCATACGACTTCATATGGGAAAGAAATAAATATTCTACGATCCTCCGATGCGTATAATGCGGGTTTTTACATTCTCCCCCCCTTAAGAAATTTCGCCCCCGAAATTCCCTAATCAAAACACACAAAGAGTCCCGCATGCCTATCAACCATAAAACAAAATCAAACATGCAAAACAAGTCTATCCTAGCATGCGGAATAACTAAATTGCAAAGTAAATCTTACCAGGCAAAGAGTTCTGGATACGTCTTTCTAATGCTCTCCTCTGTCTCTCAAGTACAGTCATTCTTGTTCTCGCCCCACTGAACCTTGACTAGCTTCACCGCCTTTCTTCGAAGTTGCTTCGTATCGTGCTCGACAATACGAATCGGCTTGCGGTTCCCAACCGCCTCGGGTTCCACTTCGAAGTCCTCTAACTGATCAGGTGAAATAATCATATCTGGGTCGTGCATGAACTTCCTTAGTTGGGAGACATGAAATACGTTGTGAACTCCTGCCATCTTTTCAGGTAAGTTAACTCTATATGCCAAATTCCCAACTAGTTCAAAAACTGGGAATGGGCCAACAAATCTTGGTGCCAATTTGCCTCTCCTGCCAAATCGTATCACGCTCTTTAATGGAGAAATCTTGATAAACACCAAGTTTCCAACGGAGAATTTTAAGTCTCTTCTCCTTTTCTCAGCATAACTCTTCTGCCTATCTTGGGCAGCATTCATTTGTTGTTGGATGATCTTAATCTTGTCCGAGGTTTCTCTTACCACATCTAGTCCAAGCATAAACTTCTCATCGGTCTCTATCCAACATGACGGTGAGTTGCACGGTCTTCCGTACAAAGCTTCATATGGAGCCATACCGATACTGGATTGGTAGTTATTATTATATATGCAAACTCTACTAGATGCAAATGGTCATCCCATGATCCACCAAAATCCAATATACAAGCTCTCAAGAGATCTTCCAATATATGATTCACCCTCTCCGTCTGACCGTCGGTCTGAAGATGATATGCAGTACTGAGATGTAATTCTGGCCCTAGAGCCTCTTGTAAGCTCTTCCAAAACCCACTAGTAAACAACGGGTCTCGGTCACTCACAATGCTTTTAGGTACTCCATGAAATCTCACTACCCACTTCATATACAATTCTGCTAACTTAGCTGCCGTTCTGGTCGATTTGACTGGTATAAATCTTGCACTCTTAGTCAATCGATCCACAATTACCCAAATGCTATCATGTCTCGCTCTAGTCCTTGGTAAACCATCGATGAAATCCATCGAGACTTGCTCCCATTTCCATTCTGGAATTTCTAATGGTTGCAACAACCCACTAGGCTTCTTTTTCTTGGCTTTAACTAGCTGGCAATTCATGCATTTGGATATAAACTTCCCAAAGTCTCTTTTCATCCCTTCCCAGTAGTAAGTCTGTCTCATGTCTCGATACATCTTATCACCTTCGGGGTGTATAATCAGTTTTGAGTGATGACATTCTCCAAGCACTTCATCTCTCAAACCATTCACGTTGGGCACAACTAGTCTTCCATTCTTTCTAAGCCATCCATCTCGATCAAGCCCATACACATTCATCTCCTCACCGTCGATATTCATCTCTAACTTGGAGATGATTTCCAATAGATTAGGATCGTCCTCTGACTGGAACCAATTCGCTCTATCAAAGTGGGTCTGATCGTCAAACTAGCTAACATTTCTGGATCCAATTCGCACTTTGGTCTGAAATCAAACCCTGCGATATACTCCAGTTGCTTCCATTCAAGAAACATAGCCCCTAAACTGGCATGTCTCCTACTCAAGGCATCGGCTACCGCATTACCTTTCCCAGGTGTGTATGCGATATCAAAATCATACGAAGCCAAGAATTCTAACCATCTCTACTGACGGAGATTCAGATCCTTCTGGGAGAGAAGATACTTTAACGATTTATGATCGGTAAACAACTCGAATCTTTCTCCCAAGAGATAATGTCTCCACATCTTCAGCGCAAACACGATCGCTGCCAATTCCAAATCATGGGTAGGGTACCTTTTCTCATGCGGCTTTAATTGCCGACCAGCATAAGCTACAACCCTACCTCCTTGCATAAATACAGCACCTAGTCTGGTACCACAAGCATCCGTGCATACCGTCATTTCTTCATTCCCTTTAGGAATGACTAGCACTGGCGCACGCGTAAACTTTTCCTTTAGACTCTTGAATGCATTCTCACTCACTCCGTCCCAGACGAAGGCCTGATTCTTCTTAGTCAACTGAGTCAACGGTGCTGCTATCTTGGAGAAGTCCTGGATAAACTTACGATAATATCCAGCTAACCCCAAGAAACTTCTTACATCTGTTGCATTCTTGGGCATAGGCCAATCCTGTACCGTAGCCACCTTTGCAGGGTCCACGGCAATACCATTCTCTGAAACAACATGGCCCAAAAATCTCACTTCCCTTCTCCAGAAGTGACACTTAGAGAATTTCTCTTTCAATTGGTGTATCCTCAACACCTCCATCACTATCCTCAAGTGTCCCTTGTGTTCCTCTTCTGTCCTCGAGTAAACAAGGTTATCGTCTACGAACACAAGAACAAACTTATTCAACTGATCTCTGAATACTCGATTCATAAGATCCACAAAATAGGCTGGTGCATTGGTCAACCCAAATGGCATGACCAACCACTCATAGAATCCAGACGACGTCCTAAATGTCGTTTTCGAAACACTCTCTTCCGCTACTCGGAGCTGATGAAATCCTGTCGCGAGGTCCAACTGGGAGAACACTCTTACTCCTTCTAGTTGATCAAACAAATCATTTATCCGCGGTAGAGGATACTTATTCTTCCTCGTTACCTTATTCAACTCACGATAGTCCACACACAAATGAAGGGAACCATCTGCCTTAGTGGCAAACACAACTGGTGCTCCCCACTTGGAGACACTTCTTCTAATAAACCCCTTCTTTAAAAGATCGCTTACTTGCACCCCGAGCTCTCGCTGCTCCCTTGGTGCCATACGACTAATTGGCATCACTATAGGTCTGGCATCTTTCACTAAATCAATACGGAACTCAATCTCTCGGTGTGGTGGAAGCCCGGTCACCTCCTCGAAGACGTCCGGATATTGGCCAACCACGGGCACATCTAACAACTCGTCATGCGGTATGTCGAGGGAATTTATAAAACTAGCCATTACCCCATCACTAGGTAGACTACCAAACACTACCCTCCGCCTATCATCCGCCCTAACTGTCACCAAAAAGCCCTCACAGTCTACCACCACCCCGTATCTTTGGAGCCAATCGACCCCCAATATAATGCCATACCCAGTAAAGCCCAAAACAAAGCAGTCACAAACAAACATACATCCATGACTCAATAAGACCAAATTTCGGCAAATCATACTAAGGCTAGTCGAATCACCAATCGGGTTCGTCACAACCAACGGTCTATCGACTATCTCGGGTTCCAGTCCCAACCTATCCACCAGGTCACTAGATATGAAGGAACGGGAAGCCCCAGTATCAAACAAAACTCGAACTGGTACATCATAAATAGAAATCATACCTTGAATGATGACATTCTTTCCTTTCTCCGCCGCAGTTGGGGCATTCGACGAAGAAGGAACAACATCGATAGCATATGCTTTCACAATCTGCTTCTCCTTAAGAGGTTGTAGCCACTTATCCTTATGATGTCCCACTTGGCCACAGTTATAGCACTTCCTATCCGCTCGCTTGGCCCAACATTCTTTAGCATAATGGCCCTTCTTACCACAGCTGAAGCACTCAACATCTTTCTTGTTCTTTTTCTGGCCATCCTTAGATTGATTCTGCTTCCACTTATTCTGAGAGTTATTCTTGCCTCCATCGCCAACTTGCGGTTTCAGCCCTTCTGCAGATGCAGCCTCAGTCTTTGACTTAGGGTAAAGACTCTCTGATCTCAAAGCTTTCCCCATAATCGATTCAAAAGTCTCATCGATGTGGTTGATAAGCCTTTCCCCCAAGTATCCATCCAACTCAGTAATGAACTTCTCATTTTTCTTCTCAGGAGTATCGATAAGGGATAATCCATACTTCAACAAAGTGTCAAACTCAGCAATATAGTCCGAGACTGCCCTACCAATCTGCTTGAGTTTCAAGAATCTCTTAAACAACACTGACTTCTGGGCAGCTGGAATGAACTTCTCACTAAAGCGAGCCTTGAACTGATCCCAAGTAACCTGATCTTCTAGAGTAGCTGTTCTAATGGCATTCCACCAATTCATCGCTCGCCCTTGCAGCTGACGAGACGCTAGCCTTCTCTTCATCGCATCCTCGATACCCAAGTCGTCGAAGATGTGATCACAGCTATCCAACCAATCCTGAACGTTTGTGGCCGACTCCGTTCCACGGAACGGCTTCCCACCAAGGTGAGTGTAATCCTTGCACAACTTGGCGAAATCGGCCCTAGGTGCCTGCACTACTGGACTACCACCATTGCCGGGATTGGGAACTTCCCCTTGAACATCCCTGAGCATCTCCCTCATGATGTTAGTGAACATCGTCCTCATGTCAGGAGCATCCCCATTATTGGTCCCTCTACCAGCACCTCTTGCGTATCGGCTCATCGTTCAATCTGTAAAGAGGAAACGATTAACGACCCCATAGTGGTGCTAGTGTAGTACGACTTCATTCTTATACTACTAATAGTACATATATATATATATATATATAGCTTTTGAAAACCAAAGTAATCACAAATACGCTCTCTCATATACATACTATCTCTCCCTAGTGTCTTTCCCTAGGTTAACTACGCAACCTAGAGCTCTAATACCAAATGTAACGACCCGCCCCGCACCAACCGACATTTACCCTAAAAGTGCGTTGTACACATGTCCAGTTAGCACGGAACGGATCGTCAGAAGGAAAGGGAAGGAAGAGAATGAACTAACAAGGAACCTGTATAATGTCTCACAACGCATGGAACAAAATATAATAACAACATACTTGACATAAAACAGGTGAGACAGTGCATAAGCTGAAAACAAATTAACATAGCAGGGTAAAATCCATGTACAGCGTATAATCCAAAGCCAACATTATTACAACTTTTCAAACTGTCTCAAAAAGCAAAAGAAAGATAAGGAAGGTGCACTACTAATGCCCAAGTAGAGACCACCAATGAATCAGGGAGAATATCTATATATTATACGTGGAAGCCTCCTACTCGCCTCCGAATCTGCTACTCGCGCATCACCAGCTAACTTGTCTCTAGTCTGCTCGTGTGAGCACCCAGAGTAATAAGAAGAGACATAAAACTCTGGGTCAGACAAAAAGTCTGGTATGAGCGATAAGCATCTAAACAAAAGAATAACAGTTATACTAAACCATATCTGAACCTGGACCTACAACCAAAGAGTTAGCACTTCATACTGTACAACACTCTAAGGTGCCATTTCAAATGGTGTAAAGATAACGGGGGTGGGGGTGTGCATGTCATAGTGATGGCAAACAATCAAGCATAACAACCATCCTCACATCTCTCACTCAGTGCGTAAAGCATACGATATCCACCACTTCGATCACCCAATATACTTTGCTATGATCACTTTGCCCCATGAAGTCATAATGACTTCACTGCACTGATCCATAGCCGCTAATCCTTCGCTATGTCCACTTTGCCCCATGGAGTCGTAATGACCCCACTGCACTGGCTCATAGCCTTTCTAATCCTTTACTATGTCCACTCTGCCCCATGGAGTCACAATGACCCCACTGCACTGGCTCATAGTCTTACTACGATGACTTTGCCCCTCGAGTCATAATGACTCTACTGCACTGATAACGTAGTCTTGCTACCATCACCTTGCCCCTCGAGTCATAGTGACTCTACTGCACTGATAAGTAGCCCATCATTCATTTTTAGTGGTGAATCGAAGTTATGAACGTCGACCACTCCTTTAGCACACGTCCCGCAGCAAAGCCCAACCATGAAGCGAACTCACTGGTTCCCAACTGGATGTTGAGCTCTAACTTCCATTTGGACTACCTTTGCATCTCGGGTTATTGGTCATTACCGAATCGGTTCAGATCGTCGCCTTCATGTCATAGCGGTCCGGATCGGCCTTCAACATCCTCCACTGGATCGGATCGAGTCCTCCCACACGCCACGGTTCGGATCGTCATCACTATCATCGGGTCGGGTCGGGTCTCCAAGCTCCATCGCCACAGATCGGTTTGGAGGTGGCTAAACAGATCGGGTCGGGGTCCTTCTGGCGATTCGGATCGGGGTACTCTCCTCCAGGCCAAGTACAACAGTTCGTGCTCACCATCTTTGAACGGATCGGGTCGGAGCTGCTGCTTACCACGAGAAGTGCAAGTGGATCAGAGTGTGAAGTGTGAGAGCGGATCGGGTCCTCCTAACCGATCCGATCCGGTTCGGGTGTCTTCCTGCACTTTTTCCAACAAGCAGTTTACGCCATTCGATGGCGTTTTCGACCATTCCAACTAATCTAATCAATCACAAAACATACCATACAGTCGTAGCAACATGTAGAACCAACCACTAACACCAAAACAACAATACGATAGGTTAAAATGGATCAAACATAGCAAAAACCCCATATTTTCCCTTAAGCATGTTTAGGTGAAACTAATGATATGATTAGCAAAACTTAACCAAATTAACCCACATTCATATCAGAGGTCTAAAACATCAATTCGAATTTTATAAATATTTTTCCAGAATTTTATCATGCTTAAATCCGCTAATTAACACTAATTACCCTTAATTAGCCATAATTGGTGAGGAACCATGCAAATCACTCACCTTAGCCACAAATAAGACTTAGATCTGAAATAAATCTCTGATTTGGTGTGAATCCGAATGCTAAACAGAAGCTCTAATGTTGATTTGGTGTTGATCTCTCTTGATTTGATGTTGCTAAGCCCAATCTTCAAGTAGAAATTGATTTAGAGGTGATTTAGAGGTTGGAGACCATTTTTAGGATTTCTAAGAGGTAAGTGGAGGCTAAAAAACTGAAATGGAATGAATCTCTAACTCTTTTCAGCCTCCCCATAACCCTAACTCTGAAATGGGTTATGGGCCCATTCACTAATCACCCTATTTGGCCCGGTTAAGCAGTTTTTCACCTTCCAAACCTTATTTAAGCCATATCTCCCAAACGGTTAGTCCGTTTGGCTATTATGACCACTCTTCGGAAAGGTAAACCATCAAACGAATCTAATGGAAGTGGTTTTAGGTCAAAATTCCTTTCTAGTCAAAAGTTATGGTCAAAACAAGATCAGCTAGGGGTAAAACGGTCATTTAAAAATCGAAAAAAATCATGAACATAGGAAATGCCTCTAACGGTTGTTTCCCAAAGTTACATGACCATACGACTTCATATGGGAAAGAAATAAATATTCTACGATCCTTTGATGCATAGAATGCGGGTTGTTACAACGTGAACCTACTGAGAAGGAGCGGGCGATTGGGAAATTTTGTTACTTCATGAAATTTATGGATAGATGACCAACGAATGTCGACATCTTCGGGAAATCGTCGAGAAGTTAATTCGATAAGGAAAACTTGATGAATATAAAACAGCCTTAAGAGAAAAGGCGCTGGGACTTCAACACCCAAACAAAGTCAGGCCTTGCCTCAGACCACCGCCCAGGAGAAGGGAAAGGGAATTGTGATTAACGCCTTTGTCGGAGGACCGCATCCTAAAGGTTATAGCATCTGATCCATGGAACATTATGTAAATTATGAAAAGCACTTGGATGTTGCAGAAGCAAGTCCCCCCGAAGATGCAAGTTTCGTTAAGCAAACAAAGACGATGACCGACAATATCATCTTCCATGATTGGGAGTCGATCGGCATAAAGGCTCCAGCCGTCGATCCACTTATGATAACAGCCATTATTGGACCAGCTACGGTGCAGAAGGTTCAGGTCGACAATGGAAGCTCGGTAAACATTTTATTTAAACAAGCCTATGACCAAAAGTAACTAGAGCTGAAGGACTTGGAGTCGTGCACTGGCCAGATATGCAGTTTCAATGGAGCACCTACCGAACCAGTCGGCTTGTTTAAGCTATCTATAGAATTAGGAGATGGGGACCACCGAAGAGTTATAATTTTTCCATTTGTTGTAATGAACATCAACTCCCAGTATAATGCATTTCTGGGACGAGCGACCTTAGTTGAGTTCAGGGCATGTATCACTCCCTGGTGTTTTCTTTTGAAATTCCTGACTGATGGTGGAATCGGGATAGTACGACGAGATCAGGTAACAGGACGAGCCTGCTACTTAGCAAACTGGAAAGAGCTACAAAGCAAGAGAGATTCTGTAGCATCTTCTCCTCTTGCGGAGGGGAAAGAAGCATAGCAATTATGGAGAACATCCCAGTTGGGACTGTCCGTCTGTGAAGTCGATGATATTGACCCAAGAGAGTTCGAAGAACAGGGATGTAGAAAGGCAAACCCGGACGAGGCTACCATAGAAATTTCAATCGACAAGGACATCCCCACCAGGGTTCTGAAGATCGATCTCATCTTGATTCCCTCTAGATGAGGGAATTGACTGAGTGTCTTGGTGAAAATGTTGATGTGTTTGCATGGACCCATGATGACATATGTGGGATCTCACCCTCCATCATAACTCATTCCCTCATTATTAATCCAAAGTATGCCCCTATAAAGCAAAAGAGGCGAATGCTCGGCCCTGAAAGGTTTCCAGCCCTGAAGGAGGAAATTGGAAAGCTACAAGCTAATGGGACTCGACTATCCTGAACGGATAGCTAACATGGTACTTGTAAAAATGGCTAATAGGAAGTCACGTACATGCATTGATTTTTCTAACTTGAATAAAGCTTGCTCTAAAGACAGCCTTCTGTTACTTAGGATCGATCAGTTGGTCGATTCAACGACGGGTCATGAACTCCTCTCATTTATGGTTACTTACTCGGGGTATAACTATATTTCCATGCACATCCCGGACCAAGAGCATACTAGTTTTATAACGGATCATTAACTATATTGTTATGTAGTTATGTCATTTGGCTTGAAAAATGCCGGGGCCACATATCAGTGCCTGGTCAATCAGATGTTCCACGATCAGATAGGGAAGACGATGGAGGTATACATGCATGACATGTTGGTAAAGTAGAGACAATCATCCGACCACGTAAGTGACCTATCAGAAATGTTTGACATCCTTCGGAGGTATGGAGTGAAATTAAATCCTTTAAAGTGTTCTTTTGGAGTAGCATCATGCAAGTTTATGGGTTTCATAGTTAGTTCTTGAGGGATTGAAATCAATACCGATCAGATTTTGGCCTTAAAGGAATTTAGGAACCTAGAGGGATCAAGGATGTTCGAAGCTTAGCAGGTAAGGTAGAAGCAATGGTTCGATTTATTTCCAAGGTAGCTGACAAGTGCATACCCTTCTTTGAATTAATTAACAGAGGAAAATGGAACTTTGCTTGGACATTAGACCATGTCGAAGCCTTCCAAAACTTGCTCGACCATTTGGAGAAACAACCCATCTTATCTAAACCTATCGATCACGAAGATTTGTTTGTATATCTAGCAGTATCCGCACACGTGATCAACTTGGTCCTAATCTGTAAAGAGGACCGGGTGCAATGACCGGTTCATTATGTCAACAAAAAATTGACAAGCGGCCGAACGCAACTACTCAAAGATCTAGAAACTCGCCTACAGTCTATTGATTGCATTAAGAAAGCTTTAGCACTACTTCCTGGCTCACCCCATTAAAATATTCACTGACCAAACTCTTCGGCAAGTCCTGCAGTGACCCGAGGCAAGCGGGAGGCTACTTAAATGGAACATTGAATTAAGCCAATTCGATTTGACTTTCGTTCCACGGAAATTAATCAGGTGACAAGCCCTAGCCGACTTCATAATTGAATTTACAACTCCGAAAGATGAGAATTTGGATGATAGTACCGAACCGCTGGATACTAAGCCAAGGTCATATTTCCAGAAACTATACACGGATGGAGCACGTAATAACCGGCGCTTGGGCACCGGCGTGGTGTTATTATCTCCCGAGGAGATATTAATTTATTATGCCCTGAGATTAGAATTTTTGGCAACCAACAATGACTCCGAGTGCGAGGCCATGATTGCCGGGCTCAAACTCCTGAAGTACCTAAGAATAACATCACTTGAGATTTTTTGCGATTCACAACTTGTGGTATTCCAGGTTTGAAAGGAATATCTAACCAAAGGAGCTCGAGTGAATTCTTATCTTAAGCAGTTCTAAAAGTTGTTACGTAATTTTGACCAATATAGCATCTCTCACATTCCCAGGGGAGAAAATAAAAAAGCGGGTAAGTTGGCAAAGCTCGCTGGTTCAGACAACCCTTGTGAAACGGAGTTGGTTCCCATAGAGATTCTTGACATCCCGAGCGCCGAGAAAATGGAGATCAACCAAGCTGAAGCCAAGCCTAAAAGAGAACCTTGGATGACTCCCATTTAGAATTTCCTCCTACGTGGCATGCTTCCCAAGAGAGAAATGGAAGACAAGTTGTCGTACGGTAGGCGTCAAGGTATGTTGTCCAACAAGATCAGTTCTACAGTGGGGTTTCTCCATGCCCATGTTCAGATGTGTAGCCCGCGATGATATTAAAAGGATACTGAAAGAAGTACACAAAGGAGAATTCGGCGTGCACACCGAGGGGTAAACTCTGGCTAGGAAAATACTGCAATATGGGTATTTCTGGCCGACTCTTAGCAAGGATGCAGCCAGTTACTCTAAACGATGTGATAGGTGCCATAGGTTTGCGCAGATTTCGCGAGCCCCACCGACTGAGATCACTAAAATGGTCAGCATGTAGCCATTCGCCATATAGGGGATATACATCATTGGAACCTTGCCCATTACGAAAGGGGGGGAAGGTACGCGATCGTAGCAGTAGACTATTTTACAAAGTGGGCAGAAGCCGAACAGATGACCACGATCACAACAAAACGAGTCATTAACTTCATCGTCATAAATACCATATGTCGATATGGGATACCTTAGACAATTATTATGGATAATGGGACTCAGTTCGATGGCGTGTAATTCAGAGAATTTTGTGAAAAATATAGCAACAAGAAGAAATACACTGCGGTTGCTCATCTGCAATCTAATGGGCAAGTCGAAGCAGTTAATAAAATCATCAAATCCATCCTCAAAAAGCAACTAGAACGAGCTAAAGGAAAATGGTTTGACGAGCTTCCCCTGGCTCATTGGGAATATCGGACCACCCATAAGACTTCTACTAGACACACTCCTTTTGCTTTGTCCTATAGATATGAGGCTGTCATCCCCATATAACTTGAAGTTCCTTCCCACAGAACCACATATTATGACCCTTTATAAAATAAAGCCCTTCTGTTGGACTTACTGGATATGACTGATGAAAAGAGAGAAGATGCTAACTTGTGCGCCAAAGACCACCGACGGAGGGTTGTTTGATATTACAATAAGAAGGTTCGACACAAGACCTTCAATTGGTGTGATCTTGTCCTAAAGCGGGTCCTTCCGACTCCTGTACATATAGCAACCAAATGGGAAAGACCCTACGTCGTTCAACATAAGCTTGATAATGGAACTTTCAGGCTATCGACTGTTAATGGCGAGCCTTTTCCGAGAGCATGGAATGCAGAGCACTTACGACCTTATCTTTCTTAGGATTTTTAATTCCTTTACTATTTATTTGTTTTAGTACTGTAATAAGAAGTGATTTATTGCTTGCAATAGTTTATGAATAAAAGGATCCTTTCCTGCTCTGACTTATTGTTATAATAGCTAAATGTTGTGATTCAACCAACTTTAGTTCAAATATTGATGCCCTGATATACCAACCCAGGACGAAGCTGGTCAGCTTCATTGGGAAAATAATAAAAATCAGGAAAAACGATCCTAAACTTAGACTGATCGACCAACTTTCGGCTCCTGCTTTATTGACTAAAATTAAGGATGACACCAACCAAAACACAATGACTGATTATTTGGAAATAACTCTAATTCCCTCGACTTGGAAAAGTGTACAAATAACAGATGAGTGTGAAAGGGGCACCCCGACAAAAGACCGCTCAATCCTTAAAACTTTAACCATCACCGACAAGAGGATGAGTATAAAAGATTAATGATACTCCAACTTAAGGACACTCAGCTCCCTGACTAAGAGGAATCAAATCTTAAGTAAAACCGAAGAATTTTACGACCATGCCTACTCCCCACTATATTGAGGGCAAGAGGGTTGACGAATAGCCCTCGAAAGGTCGAGACAAGTTGAGAATGCTGAAATTACTCCCATCTTAAGATATTAGTGACAAATACTTAAAAGAAAAGCACAGACTTCAGTTAATAATAACATAATGTGCTTACAAAATATTGTTACATGTAGGTACAACCAACTGCCATCCACAAACTACATTACAAGTCTTAATAACAACAATTGCAAAGGCCGCACTTGAAAAATTCTTCCAAATGGCCTAAAAACAAAATTCCCATAAAAATATTTTAAGATTGAGGTTATTTCATCCCACGCTCGGTCATGTCTTCCAATTCCTTCTTCCTGATCATCTCCAACATCTCCTCGGTTGTGGCGGACCGGCTTTGATCCCTTAAGTATGGAACCAAACGGAGTGGAGATTAGTGTTGCACCTTGTTCATTTGGGTCGGTAGTATTTATAAAAGGAGGGATGTTGACCGAAGAAAGGATGGTCTGGGGAATAGCCCGGAGAGGTTGAACATTCAATGGTTCTTCGGACGGCTCGGGCTTCATGGAAAAAACATCTTTCTCGCTTCTAGCTTTAATCTCGTAATGGAAGGATGATCCCCTCTCCCACTCTCTCCTACCATCTCAACGTCATCATCTTTTGATGCCTCACTCTCGTCTCTTTTCTCCTCCTGGACTTTGACAGTCTCCCTAGTGTTATCCTTCTCCGTTGCTACAGTTTCTGCCTCAACATTCATCTCCATCAACGAAGAACCTACAGTAGAAGATATTAATGGTGACTGAATTAATGAACTTGATATTAAAGAGAAATGAATAAGTTTACCTCCGGGATTGGGCCTGGTCGGCTGCTCCTTCATGGTCTTAGATGGGTTAATTGAGGTCGAACCAGTTTGGATGTTCGTAGAAGGAAACGGAAAGGGCGTTTTAGCCCAAGTAATACCTACATCTCTTTCGGGGATCGACTTCCCTTTTTCTCTGCGACATTCGATCTCTGCTGCGTCTTTCTCCTTTCTTTTTCCTTCGGCTAGTATTGCTCGTTCATCAGCATTCAAAAACCGATTCGCTAAAGCTTCCTCGTCCACCGGTTGTCCTCTTGACACATCCTCTCCTCTTTCATGAAAACTTTCCAAGTGTCTATCAACACCTTTTCGTAGCCCACTATCCAAGAAAGGTTCCTATGACGAAGGACCCTCGCAAAAAATGTAAGTGATTGGCATCCATTTCTCTTCTTTATATTGGATATCTCTAGAGCATGCTCAACTTTGATTGTACGAACGTCTATTTCATGTTGAAGTCGTAGGTTATTGGCAGATTCTATTACAGCAGCAGCATTCTTCTTGGCCCGCTTTATATCCGACTCAGACGAGATAAGAAGGGCTTTAAGATTTTGCACTCCTAAATCTGGTCGACCTCCCTCGCCCTTCAGTTTTTCATCCTCTTCCCTCAAAGCATCACACTCTCGGTTCTTCGACTAAAGACGGGCGCTTAGGTCCTTATATGCTTTCTTGTATTCCTCCTTAGTAGTCTCCACCTGCAACTCAAACTCCCCTGTCTATCTTTCAAGCCAACCAAAGGTTTTCTTATTGAATTCAGCTCCCCTCTTCAAACCAGCATTCTCGGTAAGCTCGCTCTATGATACCCCACAAACTTGCCTAGCATAGTCACATATTACATCATATTGGGATAAAGCATGGTCAAGGTCAGTTCGAAATCGATGGCGAAAATTTGGTGGGATTAGTTGTAGCTCCGGGGCATGCCCGATTTCAGTGAAAACGAGGTCAGGGAAGGCCTCCTCTAGATCTTTAATGCGGTCGGCAGAAAATGTTCCAGGAGAAGGGTCGACCGGGGGTCTGGAGTAGTTTAGAACGATCCAAGAATGTTCGGCCTTATCACCACCCTTGGGGGTCTTATCTTGGGTATGAGAAGGGGTTCTATAACACCCCATATTTGTAAGATAATAAAATAAGAATAACTTAATTAAATATTCATAATTGATAAAACGATCTGCGCCGTTGCGTCCGTCTCGAAATTTTGGTCAGGATAGACACCTTGTTTGCGTAAAACGGACATCGTATGAAGAAGTTATTAAGGTTTGAAGTCTGTATATGCGCAGGAAGAATAAATATATACATATATGTATATATTAGGATTAGAAAATCAAAATTAGTTCAAAAATTCAGAAATCGGTTCAAAATTCGAATTTTGGGAAGGTGGCAGACTTCCCGTCCACGGGTGCCGACCCCTTAAAGGGGGTGTCGACCCATGGGTCGACCCCCATGTCAGATCCGAGGGAGAATATACAAATTATATTATATTTTTTCCATTTCACTTTGAGATATTTTCTGAGCTCTGAGCTTAGGTTTAGGATTCCTATATAAATAGTCAGTGAACGTATTTATATTTTCAAAAATATATAAATATATTATATATATAACTAGATCCAGAGAGAAACCCACAAAATAGAAAGAGTATAATATGGTAAGAAATGGGATGTTTGTTTTATACACTAAAGGAATGAATATGGAAATTTGAGACCCTTAGGAAATTTGGGTGAGAAGTATACAATATATTTTGAAATAGAGAAAGGAGAATCCCATATGATTAGTATTTTTGATTAATGGGTTTGGCTGTTGTTGGCTAGCTATTTGACCAAGCCACCAAGGTTCGTACTCACGAGGAAAATATGAAAGTTCATGCCTTTAGCTCTCGAAGACCCGATCAGATCGCTCTACCTTCCACAGATCGCGATCGCCCCTATGTCTCGCGATCTGATCCGTCCCTTTCATCTTGACCCGTCCTCGTCAGAGCTTCGAGACCCGATCCATCCATAGCAGAGCAATCCGACCCATACCCTCTGCTTCTTCACGATCCAAGCCCCAGAAGTTAAGATGGAGGTCACGACTAAGTCTACGACGATTCGAGAATGCAGGATCTTACGACATCTGTCCATAACTGCCATTTTGACCAATTCTTCATCAAGCCACGAACCATGTGACGGCCCACCCCGCACCAACCGACATTTACTCTAAAAGTGCACTGTACACATGTCCAGTTAGCACAGAACGGGTCATCAGAAGGAAAAAGGAAGAAGGAAATGAACATACAAAGAACCTGTAGAATGTCTCACAGCGCATAGAACAAAATATAATAATAACATACTTGACATAAAACAGGAGAGACAGTGCATAAGCTAAAAACCAGAACTAAGCATCATAGCAGCGAAAATCCAAAATATAGCTTATTACAACTTTTCAAACTGTCTCAATACAAAAGTAAGATAAAGGAGGTACACTATTAATGCCCAAGTAGTGACCGCCAACGACACAGGGAGAATGTGTGTATATATATCATACATGGAAGCCTCCTGCCCGCCTCCGAATCAGCTACTCGCGCATCACCAGCTAACCTGTCTCTAGTCTGCTCGTGTGAACACCCAGAGTAATAAGAGGAGACATAAAACTCTGGGTCAGACATAAAGCCTGGTATGAGCGATAAGCATCTAAAGTGAATAATAACAGGTAGACGAAACATACCTGAACCTGGACATGCAACCAAAGAGTTAGCACTACATATCGTACAACACTCTAAGGTACCATATCAAGCGGTGTAAAGATACGGAGGTGGGGAGGTGTGCATGTCATAATGATGGCAAACAATCAAACATAGCATCCATCCTCACATCTCTCACTCAGTGCGTAAAGCATACGATATTCACCACTTCGATCACCCATCCTTGCCATGATCACTTTGCCCCCATGAAGTCATAAATGGCTTCACTGCACTGATAACGTTTCCACTAATCCTTCGCTATGTCCACTTGCCCCATGGAGTTATTCACCCCATCTGCGCTGGCTCATAGCCTTACCAATCCTTACTATGTCCACTTGCCCCCATGGAGTTATTCACCCCATCTGCGCTGGCTCATAGTCTTACCAATCCTTACTATATCCACTTGCCCCATGGAGTTATTCACCCCATATGCGCTGGCTCATAGTCTTACTACGCATCACCTTTCCCCTCGAGTCATAATGACTCTACTGCACTGATAAGGTAGTCTTGCTACCATCACCTTGCCCCTCGAGTCGCAATGACTCTACTGCACTGATAAGTAGCCCATCATTCATTTTTAGTGGTGAATCGAAGTTATGAACGTCGACAACTCCTTAGCACACGTCCGCAGCAAAGTCCAACCATGAAGTGAACTCATCGGTTCCCAACTGGATCCTGAGCTCTAACTTCCCATATTGGACTACCTTTGCATCTCGGGTTATTGGTCAATACTCGGTCGGGTCGGGTTCCTCCTCAAGCCGTCGGTTCGGGTCGGGTATCCTCCAACGAGTCGGGTCTTCTTCTGGTACGGTTCGGGTCGGATGTTTCTCCTCGGGTCGGGTCGGGTGCCATCCCCCTCCAGTTCGTGCTTCCGCTCCGATCCGCCTCCTCATCCTTCACGTGCTCCAATCCGATCCATCTTCGTGCTTCCGCTCCGTTCCGTCCTCCTTAATCCGATCCGATCCCAGTTTAGTTAGCGTGGCCTTCCTTTTTGCCAATTTTCTCAAGTGTCAGGTTCCGATCCGATCGAATCCCTTGCCCAGTTCAACATATCCGATCCGAGCCCCATATCCGATCCGATTCGAAACCTGCGTTGTTTTCTAAAACTGTTCCAGCAAGTGTTTATGCCATTCGACGACGTTTTCGACCATTCTAACTATTGAAACCAATCAAAAAGCATATCATACAGTCATAGCAACATGCATAATCAACCACAAACATCAAAACATCAAGATGATAGGTTAAAATGGATCAAACATACCCAAAATCCCATATTTCCCCTTAAGCATGTTTAGGTGAAACTAAAGATAGGATTAGCAAAACTTAACCAAATTAACCCAAATTCATATTAGAGGTCTAAAACATCATTTAAGAATTTATGAACATTTTTCCCGAATTTTATCATGCTTAAATTCGCTAATTAACACTAATTACCCTTAAGTAGCCATAATTAGTGTAAAACTATGCAAATCACTCACCTTAGCCACAAATAAACTAAGATCTGAAATAAATCTCTGATTTGATGCGAATCTCAATGCTAAACAGCAGCTCCAATGTTGCTTTGGTGTAGATCTTCCTTGATTAGAGGTTACTAAGCCAAATCCTTGACCAAAAGGTGATTTGGAGGTGATTTAGAGGTTGGAGGCCATTTTTAGGGTTCCTTGGTGATAAGTGGAGTCTAGAAAACTGAAATGGAATGATTCTCTAACTCATTTCAGCCTCCCCATAACCCTAATCCCGAAATGGATTATGGGCCTACTCACTAATCACCCTATTTGGCCCGGTTAAGCAGTTTTTCACCTTCCAAACCTTAATTCAGCCATATCTCCCAAACGGTAAGTCCGTTTGCCAATTATGACCACTCTACGGAAAGGTAAACCATCAAACGAATCTAATGGAAGTGGTTTAAGGTCAAAATTTCTTTCCAATCAAAAGTTATGGCCAAAACAGTACCAACTAGGGGCAAAATGGTCATTTAAAAATCGACAAAAATCATGAACATGGGAAATGACTCTAATAGATGTTTCCCAAGGTTACATGACCATACGACTTCATACGGGAAAGAAATAAATATTCTACGATCCTCCAATGCGTAGAATGCGGGTCATTACAAAACAGTTCGAGATCTTCGGGATTTGCGCCACGTATGACCGTGATCCGTCTGCAAGTATCAGCTATAAATAGCCCCGGACTTGGCATTTTTCAGGATCTTTTTGGCAATTTTGAGTTTTGACTCCACCATTATTACATCTCTATTATTATTACTCAGAATTGTCTCGAATTTATTGAGTGAATCGACATTGTAAAAGTGAGGTTGAGGGATAAATCATCGATTGTACTTGAAATTTGAGTATAATCATAGATATAAATTGGACATAGGCTCGTTAACGCCGAACCACTATAAATCTCGTGTTTTTCTTGCATTTTTTCTGATATTAATCTCTGCACAATTGAACAACTTGGGTGTTGGAGCCAATTTTGGATCTAACATTTTGGTGCTTTCACTGAGAACAAAGTCTCAGCAGATTGGATTATAGTTCTGTTATTCGGACAATCAAGTTCGAAGAAAACGGTCCAAAACTCCACTGTTTCGATTTTTGAAAGATTTTAGTAAAGCTCAGATACCATGGCTGGAAAGAAGTCTAAGGAAGTATGAGCTTCCCAAGCGACTGAAGAGACGAACGAAGCTGTTGAAGAGAGCGTTCAGGAGCGGATCGAAGTCCTGTCCCCGGATCGTGGTGAAGAGGGGGCGATCCGACCCGATGAAGGTACGGTGATCCGATCAGCTGAGGGTGTCACGACCCAATCCCAAGGTAACGTCGTCATCCCCCTACTAACCCTTCTACGATCCAATCCTAGGGAACTACCACGAGCCACCAGCCTAGGAGGACCACGATCCGGACTGATAATTAGACTACTACCCGACCCAGGAAGGAAATTATGGCTCGTTCCGCTCGTGATGGAACTTCTGCTCAACCCGGTTCAAGTTCCTTGCGTATTATCGAAGATGAGAATGACCAGTTAGTCCCTTCTGCCTTAGTCATCGAAGGACATCTGACTCGAATAATTGAAGCATTGGACAGGCAAACTGATGAACTGGCTGCTCAAAGGCAGGAGAGCTCGTTGCTGCGTCAAAACATTACTGCCTTAGGCAGAAGAATTGACGATATTCAAAGGCAGGTTTCACCACCTCTAGCTCACCCTTTCTCTCCGGAGCATACGTCGTCGTTTGAAGAGCCCCGAAGGAACCGACGATGGCCCCCGTTAGAAAGGCCCGAGAATATAGAGCAGCTTTGATTTGGGTCACTTCCATCTCGTGAAGAAGAGGCGCTTAACCATGGAACTAACAACCGTAACTTAAATGAGCCCGCTCTACCACCAAGAAACGGCGTGCCTTCCACTCGTCGCATGATTGGCCGCGGCAATAGGGGCCAGGGGAGTTCTGCTTAGGGACCATATTTTGTAGCAGCATGTCAAAGAAATGCTGGAGGAGGCCGTCGGGCAAGAAGTGCTGATCCTGAATCTAACCTGACCCATGTAGAGGTTCAAGCAATGATTAGGGAAGTCATTGTTGATAGTCGTGGACAGAGGAATGAAGATTGGGGCATAGATAGCAGTCACACGCCTTTTACTGACAACATGCTGGATGTTACATTCCCGAGGAGCTTCAATATGCCAACCATGAATCGCTATATGGGAAGGACTGACCCCATCCAACATTTAATGCGATACTCCTGGTCAATGAATGCCGCTGCTGCTACAGACGCAGTAAAATGTAAAGCGTTCCCTATATTCTTGGAAGATGTGGCGTTATTGTGGTTTACCCGCCTGCCAGCACGGTCAATATCCAGCTTCAGGGAATTAAGTGAGAAATTCGTGAACCAATTCCGACTTCATGCCCAGAGGTCTAAGAATATTATCGAACTATCCCTTATTAAACGACGACTGGACGAAAGGCTGATGTCATATTTGGATCGTTTTAACTTGGCTGTCACAGAAGTCAAAGACCTGCATGAGCAAACTGTGTTGATGGCCTTGATCGATGGCGTCGATAAAGATACCGAGTTTGGAAGTTATCTGGCCGGCAAACCACCCCCGACCAGAGAAATATTTTATGAAAAAGCCAATGTTCGCCTGCGGCGGGAGGAGATATACGCTAATCGAAAAAGAAAGGCTACTGATAAGGAAGATATCCAAAGAAATGTGGCCGTCAAGCAAACGGGAGATAGCTCAGGAAAAGTTGAAGTTAACATTGGAAACAAAAATCAAGGCAGCGGTCGCCAATCAGGGAATATTAACAATAATCAAAAAGGAAATCAAGGAAACGACTCTCAGAGGAGATCCCGACCCAGACCGCTTGAGAGCTTCACACCGTTAAACGACACGTTGGAAAACATCTTCCTGGATACATATAATGTCCTCCAGTACAAAAGACCTCCTCCGAGAGATTCTACAGAGAAGGAGCGTGAAACTGGAAAATTCTGTCTTTTCCATCAGATCCATGGTCATTCCACAAACGAATGTCATCACTTGAGAGACGTGGTTGAAAGGCTGCTCCGAGAAGGGAAGCTCGATGAGTATAAGGTGACTCTAGGGACAAAGGGCAAGCCGTACAATCCCCGAACCAAAGCCAACCTACTGCCAAACCGACGGCTCAGCAAGAAGGGAAAAATATCGTTATCAATACCATATTTGGTGGGCTTCACCTGGCGGGGCACAGTTTCAGAGCTATGCATCAATACATAATGTAGCTAAACAACATTTCGAAGTGAGGTAATGTAATAACCCCGAGGACAACGCTCCGATTAAGCAACAAAAGACGATGTCTGATGATGTCATATTTCGCGAACGAGAGAGTATTGGAGTACACTCCCCAAGTGAAGATCTGTTGGTGATCACCGTCACCATCGGCCCAGCCATAGTTCACAAAGTCTTGGTAGATAACGGGAATTCAGTCAACATTTTGTTCAAGAAAACGTTCGACCAAATGAAACTCAAGCCAAAGGATTTGTAGCCATGTGAAGGTTGGATACGTGGATTTAATGGGGCATCGAACGCTCCTATAGGGTACGTGGAATTATCAGTAACCCTTGGGGAAGGAGAACGCCAGAGAGTGAGGAACCTCCCCTTCGTGGTCCTGGACATTGAATCGCCATACAATGCCTTCTTAGGCCGAACGACCCTAGCCAAATTTAGGGCCTGTATTGCACCCTGGTGCTTATTGTTGAAATTCCCAACGGATTCCAGTGTGGGTGTTATGAGAGAAGATCAAGTCATTGCACGAGCATGCTACATTGTAGAATTGAAATTGCTCCGTAAAGGAAGAGATGTAGAGGCAAAAGGTGGTTCCTCCCCTCCAAGGGAGGAATCGTCATAGCAACTAAAGGAAATACCTTTGGGAGGGTCGCCCAGAGAGTTGCTCGAGGATATAGATCCCAGAGAGGATGAAGAGCCCGGGGGAAGAATGGCGACTCATAATGAAGCAACTGTGGATGTACCAATCGATAATAGAAACCCAGAGAAGGTCCTGATGATTGGATCCCGTTCGAGCCAAGGAATTAGCAAATTTTCTGAAAGCTAACTTGGATGTATTTGCCTGGACCAATGCGGACATGTGTGGAATATCTCCCTCGACTATGAGTCATTCGCTAAGCATTAACCCGAAACATCCTCCTGTCAAGCAGAAAAGGCGAATGCTGGGTCCAGAAAGGTCTGCCGCTTTGAAAGAAGAAGTCGAAAAACTGAAGAGTAATGGATTTATTAAAGATTCGGCGTACCCTGACTGGGTTTCAAACCCGGTTTTGGTAAAAAAGGCCAACGGAAAGTGGCGTACGTGCATCGATTTCTCTGGTCTAAACAAGGCCTGTCCAAAGGATAGGTTGCCATTATCTAGAATCGATCAATTAGTAGATTCAATCGCAGATCATGAACTTCTTTCTTTTATGGATGCCTATTCGGGGTATAATCAGATCCCCATGCATGTCCCAGACCAAGAGCATACCAGCTTCATCACAGATTTGGAATTATACTGCTATGTGGTGATGCTTTTCAGTCTAAAAAATGTCGGCGCTACATATCAGCGGTTGGTAAATAGGATGTTCTACAACCAAATCGGGAAAACAATGGAGGTATACGTCGATGATATGTTGGTAAAGTCCAGACAATCGCCCGATGATACCCACGATTTAGCTGAGATGTTTCAAATCCTCTGAAAATATGGGATGAAACTGAATCCTTTGAAATGCTCATTTGGGGTTGCATCTGTAAAATTCCTAGGTTTCATTGTAAGCTCGCGTGGAATTGAGATCAATCCAGACCAAATTACAGCAATCCGAAATATCCAAGAACCAAAGCAGATTAAAGATGTGCAAAGCCTTGCGGGAAAAGTGGCAGCGCTCGGTAGATTTATCTCAAAAGCTACAGATAAATGCATCCCGTTTTTCGAGCTAATAAAGCGAGGCAAGCGCAACTTTAAATGGACTCCTGATTGTATAAAAGCATTCCAGAACCTGTTGGACCATCTGGAAAGACCTCCGATACTGTCTAAGCCCATGGATCACGAGGATTTATTTGTGTACTTGGCAGTGTCATCCCACGCAATCAGTTCGGCTTTGGTAAGAGAAGAGGATAAGGTGCAAAGACCGGTGTACTATATAAGTAAGAAACTGGCAGCTGCAGAACGAAATTACCCAAAAATAGAAAAACTTGCGTACAGTTTGCTGATTGCATCTAGGAAACTTCGTCACTATTTCCAGGTTCATCCCATCACTATTTATACTGATCACCCGCTTAAGCAAGTCCTACAAAGGCCAGAAGCATCGGGAAGGTTGCTCAAATGCAACATTGAGCTGAGTCAATTCGACCTGAACTTTCAATCCCGGAGATCGATAAGAGGGCAGGCACTTGCAGAATTTACCATCCCAGAAGGTGATGCGGTAACCGAGGAAGACGATCCGCCAAAGCTACTCCTTGACCCTAATGCCTGGAAACTATACGCTGATGGACCTAAAAATGACAGGCGATCAGGTGCAGGAGTGGTTCTTGAGACTCCAGAGAAACGGCTAATATATTACGCTCTTAGATTGGATTTCCACGCAACTAATAATGATTTCGAGTATGAAGCCCTAATTGCCAGGTTGAAGCTTGCAAAGGAACTAGGCATAACAAAGCTGGACATCTTTTGTGACTCCAATTTAGTCGTGAACCAAGTTAATGATAAGTTTCAGGCTAAGAGTCAAAGGTTGATATCATATTTGGAAAAAGTGAAGAAGTTGCTGGATGGTTTTGATTACCACAGTATATCTCACATTCCACGAATGGAGAATCAAAGAGCAGACAAGTTTGCGAAGATGGCTAGTTCCGATAATCCAGAACATACGGAGCTAGTTCCGATTGAAGTATTACAGTTCCCTAGTGTGGACTAGATGGAAGTTGATCCAGTACTAGGGATTGAACCTGAAAGGGAGTCATGGATGACCCCCCTAAAGAATTTTTTGATAAATGGAACGCTCCCGTCAATGAAAAGTGAGAGGCGTGCAGTTATACGGAAGGCTTTCCGATATTTGTTGCAAGGCATTGTCATATACAGACAAGGCTTCTCGATGCCCCTCCTCCGGTGCATCGCTCACGAAGACATCAACCGTGTGCTGAAAGAGGTCCATGAAGGCGAATGCGGCGATCACACCGAGGGGAAAACACGGGCTAAGAAGATATTGCGATACGGCTATGTTTGGCCCACCATAGACAAGGACGCAGCCAAGTATGCACAGCGTTGCGACGCTTGCCATAAATTCTCCAAGAATCCTAGAGCGCCCCCTAGCTAGTTGAAGACAATGACAACCCCGTACCCTTTCGCCATGTGGGGAATTGACATTATTGGGAGCCTTCCCCTAGCAAAAGGCGGAGCAAAGTTCGTTATTGTGGTCGTGGATTATTTTACTAAATGGGTAGAAGCGGAGCCTTTGACCACGATCACAACCAAGCGAGTGATCACCTTTGTCGTTAAGAACATTAACTGTCGATTCGGGATTCCAAAAGTCATCATAACCGACAATGGGACCCAATTCGACAGCATGGAATTTCAAGATTTTTGTCGGAAGTATCACAAAGAGAAAAGATACACCTCTGTGGCACATCCACAATCGAACGGACAAGTTGAAGCGACAAATAAGCCGACCAAGTCCATTCTAAAGAAAAGATTGAAGAGGGCTAAAGCTATGTGGGTTGATGAATTACCCTAGCACTATGGGCCAATAGAACAACGTACAAGTCGGCGATGGGTCACACCCCGTTTTCCCTTGCTTTCGGAGCTGAAGCAGTTATTCCGGTCGAGTTAGAAGTACCATCTCATCGAACTATTTATTACGATCCAATGACCAACAATGAGTTGCTCCTTGAATCCCTGGACATGGTTGAGGGAAAAAGGGACGAAGCCGACCCGACTTACGTGCCCTGAGACACAAACAACAAATAGCTTGGTACTACAACAGAAGAGTCCGAGCTCGGACATTCGAACCCGGAGACTTGGTTCTGAAGTGCGTCTTTCTGCCCATGGTATATATGGGCCCGAAATGGGAAGGAACGTACTCCATTTTACGAAGGCTTGATAATGGAACCTTCAAGCTAGCGACCGTAGATGGAAATGAATTCCCCTGAGTGTGGAATGCCCTGCATTTGCGGCTTTATCTAACATAAAAGTGTCAGTTTTACTCTTTTGTTTTTAGAACCATGTAAAAAGGCTCGACTTGCCTACAACAGTCCGGTTATTTGAACAAAAGATTATAAAGTGGACGTAGGTCATGATTCGACCAAACCACTATAAAAATACTGTGTCATTTACCTTCATTGCACCATTTCTTATATATTCTTTTATGTTTGGTTCATATATACCGTTACCACTTCGAGCTTTGTTTTGAATTTACGCAGTAATCTCAAAACAGCTAATTCAAAACACCGCCCTGCAAATCGGGAGACTCGCGGTGACGCGTGGTAAATCGCACAACAGATTGCACTCTAACTCCCGAGATCAGGGAGAGAGTACAAAGGACGCGAAGATAACATCCCCAAAGCGTGAAGGTGCACCATGATAAAACCGCCTTGACAACACTATAACCCGCCGAAGGATAGGAAGAGTATAAAGGCGCAAGAGACTTAATGCCCTCAGAACTCCTGCCCCGCTGAAGGATCGGTGAGCAAACCAAAAAATCGAGCTCGAACTCTAACCCGCTGAAGGATTGGGAGAGTATAAAGGTGCTAGAGACTTAGCACCACTCGAACTCTAACCCGCTGAAGGATCGGGAGAGTATAAAGGTGCTAGAGACTTAGCACCACTCGAATTTTAACCTGCTGAAGGATCGGGAGAGTATAAAGGTGCTAGAAACTTAGCACCACACGAAATCTAACCCGCTGAAGGATTGGGAGAGTATAAAGGCGCTAGAGGCTTAGCGCCGCAAGAACCGTTACCCCACTGAAAGATTGGGATAGTATGGATATAATCCTAATCGATCGCCAATAAGCCATGGCTAGGCACTATAATGACGATTAATTAGGAGTATGTACATGCATCACTGCACATTTACTTAGCACATGTATTTCTCGATGATTGTTTTCATTATGATTAATGATCGTTACTTAATATTTAACTATGAATGTTTCAATTATGATTATTTAACCTCTGCTAACATGATTAAGTTGCAGGAACACGATGGTGCGAAAGGAATGGATCTTTACTTACTAAAAACAAATTTACAAAAAACGAGAAACTAAACAAAAAGTGAGGGCCACTCTCACGACAACATCTTTTGGCCAAAGGAAATCCTAAAACTTAAATATAAGCTAATAACTGCATTCTATTTACGCTTGGGAGATGGATTTGATTTCTTGTCCCTCTTCTGTTTCTCCAACTCCTCTTTATCAGTACCGGAGCGGTCGCTTTTCTTCCTCTTTCTCTTATCGACAAGAGGCTCCGCAGAAGGACTAGAAGGTTCGGAGGCAAGCTGTAAAGTTATTGATTTAGAAGAGAATCTTATAACCAACCCAGTTTTGGGGTGGATTTCAGAAATATGGGTCACAAACACAGGATTCTGTTCCTCCCTCCTAAGAGCCAACTGCTTCTCTTTCCTAGCTTGTATGTCGACCAAGGTTTCGCTATCATCACCCTTGGCCTCGCCAATGATTTCTACCTCCTCTTCCTCGTCTCCGTGACCACCATCCGTGTCATGCAAAGCAGCAATAATCTCAGCGTCTGCAGGAGCGTCGGTGCCGAATTCCGTAGGTGCTACTGTAACTCTATCACTCGTTGTTCCCTCGGTTTGCTTTGGAATCTCGGAAACTTCAACACTAGAACCCTGAGGAATATCAACTTTCTCCGCCACTGTTTTCTCCCCTGCATCCTTTTCGGCCGCTTTGATACCACACCATGAGAAGAAAAGGTTAGTTGATGAGGAGGAGATTTGGCCACGTCAGTTATCTATCCCGTAAGATGATGACAGGTTACGATTGCTTTAATGAACTATGGAGACAATATGGAGATACCTTCAGCTGACTCGTCTCCCAGATTTGTACTGGTGGTCCCGACAATCAAAGGAGTAGGTGCCAAAGGGTTCAATGGATCATCGGGGTTATATCCCTCAACTTCATAGGTTCTGGGCTCTACCACCGAGCTCGAGCTCTCGCCAACCTTATCCTTGCCCTTGATCCTGCTCTTCTCCCTCTCCATTTCCTCATGGATCAGGCGTCTACCTTCCTCCAAAGCCTTAGGTTCTTCACCCCTGAGAAAGGTCTGCATTAGCTGGCTTTCGTCAATCTTGTCGACCCCAGTCGCCGCTTCTCGTCCTCGACAATTACATCCCATACAGTGGCCAAGGTAACATGGTAGTCTGGAATCGAAGAGATGTCTCGATTCTTAAACTTGACCAAAGAAATCGAGTAATAGTTCCTCAAAACTATCTATGCATTTCTCTCCTTCAGTGAGCTTATCGGCCGCAGCAGCTGCTGACTCAAGAGCACTATTGGCGTTGCTCTCGGCAAGAGCTGCACGCTCCTCAGCTTGAGCTAGTTGGTCATTTAAAACCTCCTTCTCCTTCTTGGTGAGGGCAAGGTCATCTACTAAGCTTGCCCTCTCTTTCTCCCAGGCCTCTTTCTCAGCAGAAAAGCGACTTTGTACTATCTTCAGTTCGGTGTTAACCGCCCTGAGATCTTCTACTTCCTTCCTCAGGGGCACCCGCTCCTGGCTATTTAAGTCGGGTTCGTTGCGAAAGCGCTCCCCAGCACTCTCCAAATCGGATCTGTAATTCTCTGCGTCTCGCCGAGCTAAAGCCAGTTGGGCCTGTGCATCCTCTAGTTCTTTTTCCATTTTGCACCTAGCCCTAGCATCATTATCAATCTTAACTTTGGCCCTAGCCGCATCCATCTCCATCTGGAGGATGATAGTAGAGAGTGTAGTAGCATGCTTCTTCATCACCCCGTACTGTTTAGCTGCATGGCATACATACCCTATCACCTCTGTGTCCCAATCCTCAGGGACAAGCTCAAGATCTGGGACAAACACCATTCTCTTAAAATAAATATCAGGAAATTGTTTTCGTAAGCACTCTTGCCTGGCCATAATCTCAGAATTGGGGGCAACATCTTTACAGCAGTAGTACCCAAGCCACGCTCAATAGGGGAAGCAGGAACTGTCTTCCCCTTTTCCATAATCCTGCCCTCATCTTTGTTTTGGTCCTCTGGCTCGGGGTGTCTTTTGGAAGATTGGGCGTGAGAAGGAGTGCTTTTTGGAGGGGTTAAATCTGTGGGAAGTTGCTTTCCCCTAGCTGGTGGCAATGGACGACTATGTGGCTTTCCATAACCTTGCTTCGGTGGAGATCGAGGTCGTGCAGAATAAGATTGATGAGAATCCTGGGGCCGACGATTATCCCTTCCCCGACTATCGCTACGAGTGTGCTCAGGATCTGGAAGGAGGCTTGGTGTGCCCTCGCGAAGGGAACGGTAAGAATAAGACCGTTTACGAGACATTTTTCCTATAAAGGAAACAAGTGTGTATTAGATCTATTAACCACAGCAGCAAAAGGGTGTTATGGTAAATGGTGCATGTGATTTGTGCATCCCGTGAAATACCCTTTTTAAACGGACCCGGGCCCGGAGTTAGGCTCGTTTGAGTGACTTCTTTTTCTCTAACTGGGGCACTCGTCTCTTCGGAGATAGGAAAAATTGGTTCCCCTTCGAAGTCTTCTTGAGTATAAATATCGTCTGGTAAAGGAATTTTATTTAATTCCTCGAGAATTTGTTCCTTCGTCAATTCGTCTTGGCTGATAGACTCAACTGGCGATGAAGTTCTTAAGGGAGACTACCCCTCGGAGGATGGAACCTCCTTTGATTCATCGTCTCGTTCCTCATCTCCTTTGTATACATTTAAATTCTCGTCATCATGATTAATCATCAGCGAGGGACTCATGCGAAGAGTGGTTGTCTTTATAGCTTGAGAAGTTCCTTCTCCTTCAGTCGGAGGTATATATTTGTAAGGTTTACCGCCCGCTCCACGTCCGAACCTTATGTCTAAGAGACGGTGTTTATGAAGGTTTTCATCAGTGATACATTTCTTAATCCTTAAGAAATCTGAGTTACTCTTGAGGAGGCGGGACATTCGATCTTCGTATATCGATCCTTCTGTTCTCTCAAAGTTGTGATCTGTGTGGAACAAAATGATTCGTTAGAAGTTATGCTTTCGAATTAAACGCGGAAAAGTTGGTAATGTAATCGCTTGTAGCCACCTCCTCGCACATCCGGCCTGATGTTTTTTATAGAACCAGTCAGACTTGACATCCCCTATATTGCTATAACCATCTGTCACAACTTTTCTATTAGCGACCGATTCGAAGAAAGTGAAATTGGGAGCCCCTGCGGAACGATGTTTGAAATGGTAACAGAACTTCAAATCTTTAAGAGTAAGTTCGGTCCGCAGGATCTCCATATAAGCAATGTATAGAGTATACAAAGCCGCATAAGCATTCGGATGGGGTTGCATGAGGGCAATCTGTAACTGTCTCAAAAGATCAACAAAAAATGGAGGAAAAGGAGGAATGACCCCTACCCAGCACATGAGTCGACTAATGGTCATGTACCCCTCTGGGGAAGAATGAGGTCTATCTTTGTTTTCTGGAACTTTCACGTCGTCCCAGGGAATTCCGTGTCTTAATCATATTTTCTTAAGTTTTATATCGTCTAGCTTAGAGGGTAAGGAATATGTGAATTATTCTATCTCCTTAGCACCCGGAATTTCATCGGGAGCTCGATCATCCTCATCTTCAAGGGACGTGCTTTTAGAGGTTGTTGATTCTATATCGGTCTCTGTTTCGTAATCAGGATTGGATTTTTCCTCACTTGAATCTTAGGAAAGAACATCAGGATTATGATGTATTAATGTCTCTGATTAGGTACTTTCACTCGATGTCTCGGTCACTTGTTCATCCGACATAGCTGTGTTGGCAAGAAAAAATTAGAACATAGTTACCCATTCCCCTGTGTGTAAGTGTAAGTGTGTGCATGTGCATACATTAAGAAAAACATGAAGTTAATCAGATAAGCAGGATATTGACAATGGTCCGCTGTTGAGTTATGTTGTTGCCTAGTTCAAAAAGTTTATCTCGAGGGCTCTAACTTAACTGTCCATTGGTATATCAGAATTACATTGTATCTTTTAGTCAACATGTGTATCGGATCGTTGGTCAAGCTGGCTCAAGAGACAAGGTTCAGCTCATGATGCCAAATTGGTTCGTGGAGCAGGATCTGACCCGTGGGAAAGCATCAGCTCATGGAAAGGGATCGGATCATAGAACACTCAAGCTACTGATCCATTACCTGAACGGATCACGACAGTATCCCCACGATCCACTTTACTTCTTGTTTCTCACAACCTGATCCGCTATCCAATTTAATGCTCTGTTTCGATCCTTAATCCTTCTACCTCGCCATCACCACGAACCGATGCTCCCCCAATACCACGACCCGATCTATAGACATCGACTACACCTCATCTCCTCCATCCCAGTGGTATCGCGATCCGAACCCGAACCTCGCCAATGATCTAAACTGGTAAACTCCTTCCCTTTCTTCCTCTCTCCTCTCCGCTAATGAACACGAGCTGATGAACGCATTATGCCATCGTCGCTCCCCAAGGCTTACAAAGCTCCACCACGCATATCAGCAAAAATTTGGGTGGAGCAAAGGAAGATAAAAACGAAATTACATGGAAACATCCCTAATATAATTACCTTTCTAAAAGTTAGGAGACGAATGGGTTTTTTGAAACTCAAAGTGAGGGTTTAACTCAAAAGGAATGGCGGCGGTGGAAAGAAGGAGGAAGGTAAAGGAAAGAGGGGGCCTGGTTTATATAGATAAATATGCGACCCTTGGTATTCTCTTTTTTGTCTTATTCTGTAATGACCCAGGATTTTGTAGACTTTGGTTATCACCATAAACTCAATGATGACTAACCAAACATCAAAAAATACCAGTCATTAGTGAAAGAAATTAGAGGGTGAGGAAAGATAAGATAGAAAATTAGAATAGAAGAAGAAGAAGAACACAACATCAGAGTAACATGAATCTCACAGCGGAACGAATAAATATATTTCATAACATAACTTTGAAATACAAATCTGTACTTGAATATACATATCATTATCAAGGTACAGCACTTACAACACAGCGGAAATAACTATAGCTATATGATCCTGAAGCCTCCTGCTCCTAGCTCTTCCAGTATATCTGTAAATCCCGACTACTTGACTGCCCGTACAAATTTAGGCACCCAAGAGTTTAGGGAAAACAACAAAATAAACTCCGGGTTAGTCATGGGACTGGTGTGAGTAAAATAGTTTAAAACAGTTCAAGCAGGTAATCGATATCTCATAAGACCACGCCGTATAACGGAACGGGTTTTTCCCTTATGAAAATCCAAATATCTTTATATCAAACCCTTTTTGATATTATAATAATGTCTATCAACACAATATAATAATCATCTAGCAGAAACGCTTTCATCTCACATTCTACCTATATAGTATACAATCAAAAACGCAAGCACATATTGGGTAATGGATTTACAACAATGACAAGGTATGGAACCACCTTTCGTTCGTGTACCTCTAGAGAGGAATACACTGGGTTCAACAAGAACATCTTGCAACCCGGCCACACATGGCCGACCACTTATTTCGCTTGAGTGTATCGAATGTATATCACCAACGGTTGGGATCAGCAATCGTTTCTCGAATGGGACATTATCAACAATAGATTTTTAGAAGTAAATGAAACTCTAGATGAGGTGATTATACACCCTACTTCGGTGCGACCGACTTAGCCATGCTGCCTGCCCGATTTCTGTCATTTACCGGATGTGAGGCTAGAAGCTACGCTTTATCATCACACCAGATTCACTTTGAATGCCACATCATCAAATCCATCAAATCACCGATTGACGTCCTCAACCATACATTATGTGTTAGCTAAAAAAAGTTTCCTTCTCCGCTTCCACTCTTGGTACGGTTGGAAAAATCAATATACGTGATCATCTGGAAATACGCTGTCAGACATCCGTCCATACAAGTCATCCAGGAACAGGATGAACCAAAGGTTCTATTCTGTAAACAGGATAGCCCTTGCATAACTCCGTCTTCAATTTCCTTTGGCATATATGATTCGCAACGCTTATGCCAATACAGAGTGGTTCTTTGGATAAAAATCCAATCGGTCTCTCCATATTAACAACGTTAAAATGGTCAAAACTTCGATAGTCTGTGATTTAACTATCGAAGAAAAACAGGTGTGCAAACAACGATATTATTTCCAAATGGAAATTTATATCGATCAAACATCATTCAACATTTATCTCTTTATTTCATTAATTTACTTATCTCCTGTTTCCCTATATTCAATGTTTCTTATTTTCTAAATTTGGAAAATATACGTTATTAACAATGGAAAACATTTCCATTTCTTGTTTTCTTTATTAGAAAACATTTCTGGTTTCTTATTTGGAAAACATTTCCAAAGCTTCTTCATTGGACTTAGACAGATGTTTAAACAAACCATCGCGATGCCAACTCAAACCATTTCCTTTACTGCCGAACATTAACTATTCCTTAGTTAAAACGAAGCCAATCAAGTTGGGGTAGAACTACCTCTCAGACCTTAACTGAACAACATTTCTAACTTTGAAATAGGCAAAGTTCACTTTATATTTCTTTAACTAACTCCCTTACTTAACTCTCGTTCGAATAAATCTCTATTCGATTTATTCTATTTGATTTACTCTATTTGATTTACTCTATTCACTTAACCAGTTTCGAATAAACTATATTCGATAACTCCTCTAACTTTATTCGAATAAACTATATTCTATTAACTCCTTTGTTCTATTCAAATAAACTATATTCGATTAACTCCTTTATTCTATTTGAATAAACTATACTCTATTAACTCCTCTAACTCTATTCGAATAAACTATATTCGATAACTACTTTTAATTAACAAGATTTGATAACTCCTTTCGAATAACTAGATTCGATAACTCCTTCTCTTTAACTCTATTCGAATAAACTATATTTGATTACTCTATTTAAATAACTCTAGTTCGATTTAACTCTATTCAATAAATTCTAGTTCGATATAACACTATCGATTTACTTTAACTGATTAACACTAACTGTTTAACTCTAATGGTTTTACCCTAGCTGGTTTAACCTAATTCGAATAACTAATATTCGATTAACTCTATTCAACTAACTCGACTCGACTAACCCCTTTCGAATAACTAATTCGATTTACTAACTTTCGAATACCATACTCATTTTAACTCCTTTAACTCTATTCGAAAGAACTATATCTGATAAACTCCTTTATTCTATTCGAATTACTAATTCGATTAACTCCTTTTCGAATAAACTATTCATTTATAAAGATTTACGTTTAGTAACGGTTCTTCACTTTACAAATGATTTCCTTTTATTCTACTTATCCTTTGATTTTTATAAATATTTCTTTTATAAAAATCCTTTTCCTTTTCTATATAAAATCCATCGATTTTATATAAATAATTCATTTTCAAAATACACTTTGAAAATCCTCTTTCCCATATCCAGTATTTCTTATAGTATTTAACATACCATATAACAACGATAAATATCGTCCAAACACACACAATCAACAACAGATTATATATCACATCATATATCACAATATATGCATCACAGTAAATTAAATGTTGAGGAATCCAGTTGGATTCCTCCAACCTGTTTCCCTGCATCACAGATGTTAAACAATATAGATAACATCACTTTTAGTTCCATATGATATATTCTGATAAACAGAATCAATATAGAAATTCAACTAACTGACTAGCAGTTCAATCAACAGTCAACACACAGTCAATAAGCCAATATTTAACAGTTCAAAAAATACAACATGAAATTATAAACTGTTCAGAATTAGTGAGATTTACTCACATTGGCAGTTCATCATTAAAGAACGATAAACTGTTATTTGATATGAATCAAACAGTTTATTTCGCCATAAATCCAAACGATCCCCAATCCACTTCCAGTCAGCTTCATTGTGAAGCTCTCGTCCATACGATCCCAACGGATCTGACAGTTTGAAATTCTAATATAGTATGGCGAAGTTGTCGCATTAACAAACAAATACCCAATTTAAATTAAATAAATCTTTAATTTCATTTGTACTTGGGCTTTTATAATTTCACCGGCCCACTAACCTTTAAAAACCCGACCCGTAAGTCCCTCCCCTTATCTTCCTTCTTCCATCAATGAGAACAGATATCGTCCTCAAGAACACGCAGTCAAACCCGCACCTTTGACCTTCAACTGCTCCTCCATTCCTCGACGGACTTCGACGAGAACATCAACAACGAACTCCCCTCGAAAATCTCCTTCCACCAGTACCCTTCGGTTTGAACTCAGTCCTCACCTCCATTCTCCATCGCCGGTCTCAGTTCGGGTTTCACCGAACTTTTTCACCTCGGAAACCCACACAACACCTCGCGCAGGTGTTAATCAACATCACGAACTCATAAACAACCTTTAATTCGCTCAGAAATGCTTTAAATCGCCAATCCCTTCAACCCTACGTTTACTGTACAAAAACCATGCCCTCACTGCTTGCGTCGCACTCCCCAATTGCTACACCAGATCGAAGAGTATGCCATGGAGATTTCAAATATGTTCATGCTTTGATTTGTAGTAATTCATTTGGATTTATATATGAAATTTTGGGATGAAAGATTTTACTGTGAGGATGATAATAACGGCGGCCGATTCTTTCATTGACTAGAGAAAGAGATTTTTATTAGGTTTAGTTTTAATTCCCATTTATAGGCTTTAAATTTGAAGGTGTGTCTAAATGGACACCAAGTATTTTTCTGTGGTTTAAGGAATGATGTATGTGGCCTCCCCTTAACCTCTTAAGAATAGAAAATATTGACACTCCTCTGTACACTATTTTGTTTATATCCGAACTGCAAATTGATAGATATAAAAATACCCTTTCATCGGGCAGTGCTCTACGATTCCAAAAATATAATAATACCAGTAGTTTGACTCATTTTGTGGAACCCCAAAATATCCATACAGGGTGCAAAATACTTCAAATAAAAAGTCACATATTTAATTAATTAAAAATTACCATAAAATTCTAAAATTTTAATTATCGCTATGTCTCAAAAGAACCCTGTCTAAATTCAAACCGATCTCTAGTTATATCGAATAAACTGTTACGGTCGATAAACAATTCTATAGCGACTATTTTAAAATTTGATTTTGACATACCTCAAAATCTACACGACGAAATTCTGATTTTTCTTTTCCACTAGAAAGATATACTCCACCAGCTCCACACGTTTCTTGTTTCATAGAAATCCGGCTTAAAACGAATCCTTTACATTCAGTTGAAGTTCAAATCACCAAATTACGAACTACAGCGCCATTTCGAGCTCTATTTTAATTATATTATAATTATACGTTCAAACTGTCGTCAATTGAATATATTCGTTATTCAAATTCAATTCCAAGCTGAATTAAATATCACAGATGATCCAGTTCACACCATATCGCCATTTCAGCCAATTTTGATAATTTCAGAATTAAATATATTATTTAATTTATTATTTTAATTAAATATTCACTATTATTTAATTCCACGACCATTTAATTCACTATATCACCTATATATATAATTAAATAAATTAATCATAATACCTCTGCTAATGCGGGTCATTACATATTCGGACCGTGGAAACTGATGGGCCACGAACCGAAGCCCACTGCAGAAAAAGAAGGGCCGTTATCTTAAATGGCTCGTGATTGAAGTAGGGAAGCCCATTGAGCTTCGCGGGGAAGCTCGAACGATCGCCGAACTGAAACCAATACATCATCCCACGAACTGTTGGTGTTTCGGCGATCCAGATATAATTATCAAAAAAAAAACTCAGAAATGCTTACGAGGATTTGAAAGTTTACCTGACAATTTGACGATGAAATCTCAAAATGAGAACTATCCAGTGGACAAAGAAATGATAGAAGATTTAACTGGATATTTATACAAATCGAGAGACACAACTCCCTAGAACCGTATGATGTTTCAAGCAGATACGACTTTTGATTTGCATCAATTCATGAAAAGATATCTTAGTAATTTCGAAGCATGTTCCGTCTCTGATGAAACATACTTCGAGGGGGCAAAATGTTGGCTAGCTTTTTGACCAAGCCACTAAGGTTCGTACTCACGAGGAAAATATGAAACTTCACTCCTTTACCTCTCGAAGACCCGATCGGATCGCTCTACCTTCCACGGATCGCAATCGTCTCTATGTCTCACGATTCGATCCATCGCTTTCATCTTGACCCGTCCTCATCAGAGCTTCGAGACCCGATCCGTCCATAGCAGAGCAATCCGACCCGTACCCTCTACCTCTTCACGATCCAAGCCCTAGAAGTTAAGATGGAGGTCACGACTAAGTCTACGACGTTCCGAGAATGCGGGATCTCACGACATCTGTCCATAACTACCATTTTGACCAATTCTTCATCAAGCCACGAACCAGTCCGAGATCTTCGGGATTTGCGCCACATGTGACCACGATTCGTCTGCAAGTATCAGCTATAAATAACCCCGGACTTGGCATTTTTCAAGATTTTTTTGGCAATTATGAGTTTTGACTCCACCATTATTACATCTCTATTATTATTATTCAGAGTTGTCTCGAATTTATTGAGTGAATCGACATTGTAAAAGTGAGTTTGAGGGATAAATCATCGATTGTACTTGAAATTTAAGTATAATCATAGATATAAAGTGGACGTAGGCTCGTTAACGCCGAACCACTATAAATCTTATGTCTTTCTTGTTTTTCTTGCATTTTTTCTGATATTAATCTCTGCACAATTGAACAACTTGGGTGTTGGAGCCAATTTTGGATCTAACACCTGTAAAAGCTTATACATTGAAAAAGGTTGAAGAGAGAAAAATGGATTAGGAATATATACAGTTGAGAGAATTGACCTTGGGGAGTGTCTAGGAAAGCCTAGAAAAATTGGAAACCAGCTTTGAGTCTAACCCCATTGTTAACTTTTAAGAACTTGAAATTATAAAAAATTTGGGAAAATAGTTTATGGTGTTTTCAAGTTTTAATCCTAAAAGTTATAGTTTTAAAATATGTAAAGAAGTACATATGGGGTTTTGAAGTAAAATGGGGTATATTTTGTAAATAGCGATTTCTTTTGAAAACTTTTTCTAATATAAAATTCTCTCAGTAAAAGGTGCATATTATATAGCATGTATAGCTCGTTAGTTTTTCTTGTTACATTTCATACAAGAATTTTTAATCAAGAAACTTTTGAAGTCTCTGTTCTTATAATAATCCTTTTTGATAAATTTTGTTAGGTGGACAAAATAAGTCATAAAAATTAAGAATAGAGCAGATGTTTGCACCTGAGACTGAACTGACCTTATAGGTAAGAACAAGTCATAAACTCGATTGAGAAAATAGTTGTCCTTATCTACTCCAGTTTTTGTGATTTGAAAAAAAATTATAATTTACATTTCTTTTAAGATGACTTGTTTTTTAATGGTTTGGCAAAAGCAAGTTTTGAAGAGGAAAATAAAGTTTTGACACTTTAAATTTCTAGAAGAAAAATTAAATAAAAAGGCCAATCCATGTTTTAAAGTATGGAGTAGGTGAGGATTTGTGTCTTGGAATGACTGGAAAAGTTTAGAGGCTATAAAGTAAATAGCGAAAATTATCTTGGAATAAAAGTGAGTTCCCGTAAAATACATAAACATTGAAAAGCCTAGGGCGTTTCTTGAGATAATTATTGGTACACAGCTAGGACTAGTGGTGACTACTATATAGTAAAAAGGGCAAGTAAGTGTTTAGATCCTATTGCTAATTTTCATGTTAGGGGTAAAACTCGTTACTGCATTGTTATTGGGGTCATTCCGTTATTTTATTCCTATTGGCTAGTTTGGGTAACACCTAAACCTGTTTTGGATCCCATAGTTTGGACTTTTCTGTCTGAGGGGGGACATAGTCCCGAGATTCTTGGCCCTTAGTTAGTAGCTGTGTAAGGTGTCTATTCTCTTGTTCTAGTTGAATGACTAGAAGCTTATTTAAATTTGAACTAAGATCAGATGATTAAATAAGCTAAGAAAAGAGAAATGGTACAACTAAAAAGGAAACAACTGAAAAGTTGGTGTGTGACTTATGGATAGGATCTTTCTATATGGATTATGCGGAAGTGAATATGATATTCTAACTTGTCTAATACAATAGTTATGCAAATAAATATTAACTGATATGATATATCATAAATAAGAAAATGAAGTAAGTAAAGTGACACCAGGAAATTTATACTGGTTCCGACTTCCCGTCCTACTTATAGTCCAAGACTCCTTCTGGAATTCACTATCAACACCTTCTTTTCTCCCTGAGGAGCAAGTTTACAATACACCCGAGCACCAACACGAATATCCCGCCTAAGCACCAACACAGGACTTCCCTCCTAAGCACCTACACAGGACTTTAACAAATAACAAGAGTTTGACTTCTGATTGTGTTCTTGAATAATATTGAATAGCCAACAGTTGAGTACACCCTTCCTATAATCTTATCCTCAAGTATATAACATTTATGTGAAGATTGAAGGAAGTATATTACTTATTGAATTAAGAGATATGAAATAATTTCAATGATTCAACAAGTAATTTGAATATTGGAGAGCTTTTTAATATGCAATGCAAGAATGTATAGAGTTTAAGATTAGAAAATATGAGAAGATTCGGTTATTTGGAAAACACGTTTGTGATGTATATATAATCACCGAAGAGTTTTCAACTTCCATGAAGAGTTTTATCAAAGAGATGCACCCATTTCCTTTTAGAAACGAAGAGGAATCTCTTCATGAAAAATGATGCCTTTTAGAAAATATGGCTGTTGTAAAATATGACTGTTGGAAATATGACCGTTGTAAAATATGACCATTGAAAATATGACCATTGAAAATATGAAGTTTCTTTTCGCGAAGTGTCTCTTCGCAAAGTATCTTCTTGAAGTGTCTTTTCATGAAGTGACGAAGTGTCTTTTCGCAAAGTGTCTTTTCACGAAGTGTCTTTTTGTGAAGTGTCTTTTTACGAAGTGACGAAGTGTCTTTTCATGAAGTGTCTTTTCGTGAAGTGACGAAGTGTCTTTTCGCAAAGTGTCTTTTCGTGGAGTGCCTTTTCGTGAAGTGCCTTTACACGAAGTGTCTTTTCATAAGTGCATTTGTGTAAGTTATGTATTTGAGGATAGATTTTAATAATATCTAACACATCTAAGACACAATTAAATAGACAATCATAACCTATATCACTTTTCCTTTGATCTTCTCTTCTTCCTTGTTATGAATCAAAAACTTGCGATCTAACATTCTCCCCCTTTTTTGATTGATGACAACCTCTTGCAATCTTGTAGAGTTATTTATTTTCTCCCCTGAATGTATGCTTGCATATATTTATCTCCCCCTGAATATAAAGCTTGTATGCAACATTTTCTTAGCGCGTACGTAAAATACTTACCATTTGTTTCCCTATAACAAAATGTTAGTTTATAATGCGTATATATTCCATAAATTTTCTCCCCCTTTATGATCAATTAAAAAGAATATGTAACATGATAAAGCAGTAATCAAGAATAAATAAGAGAAAACAAGCATAGATAGTTTTCAAAGAGCATACGAGAATATTTATTATATGTCCATAGAGATACTGAAATAGCCTTCTCTTTATTGTGGTGAACCTGCAAAAAATATGATGTATATACTTTGGTACCCACTTGTTTCATTTGGGTCCAGGGGTTAGATGAAAGGTAACCATACCCATGAGGGTTTAATGGAACCTTTAAAGATTAAATTTTCATTATTAACTATTGAATCAAAATAATCATCGATATATTTTTCTATGTTTTTCCAATTTACAGGAACCCAAATACTTAAATAGTTTCTATTGATATTTCTTTTCATACTTCTAGATTTATTATGAAGATCTCTAGTCATGGAAGTATTCAAATTTCTATAATGATTGGATCTTGGATGTGCATAGGTTTTATTATATCCTAAACTACTTTTGTCATGAAAAGGTCTAGATCTAGATAAGGTCATATTTAAATCATTTTGACCTTTATTAAATTTCGTGAACTTATTTTTACATTTTTCAAATTTACTTCCATAGCCGCGATTGATGTTTTCAAAAGAAACTTTGTTATCAATATCCTTATATAATTCAAAATTCTTCCTTTTTAAAGTACTATTCTGATTTTCGAGATGACTAATTTGAGATTCTGAATTATCTAAAGATGCTTGTAATTTTTCAACATTTTATTTTTATCTAGAAATTTCTTTTTGCAAAATATTATTATTAACTTTTAAAATCTCACATTCTTTAGATAATTCTAAATACTTTTCTGTTAAAGCCTCATTCTCCTTTTTAATAGACAAAATTAAAGAACTAGAATTATTTAATGAATCTTCTACAGATGTAATTTTATTTTGTAAAAGATCGATTTCCTTTGAAAGAACATTGTTTTTATCTTTTAGCTGCTCATTTCTTTTAGAAGGAAATATTTTTGGAAAACAAGCTCTTCTAAGGAATTTTCAAAACATTTGGCTTATTTAACTAAAAAAGGGTTTTCCTCTTTTAATTTTGAATTTTCTTGCTCATAATCTTTAGACTTGGCTAAAATAATAGCATTAAGTTTACCCAAACTTTTAAAATCTTTTAACAATTTTTCATGGTCTAACAAAAGATTTTTATATAATGAGTCTATACATACCGATTGTGATATGACTTTAGCCATGATACATTTGCTTCCTTGCTCTCTTGATTCTGCTTCGTTATCTTCCATTTTCTAATCCCTTGACATAATTTCTTTATTGCCTTTTATTCTACAATGTTGTTACGATATTTAGAATACCAGGCTTTGATACCAAATGAAAAGTCGGTGTGTGACTTATGGATAGGATCGTTCTATATGGATTGTGCAAAAGTGAATATGATATTCTAACTTGTCTAATACACTAGTTATGCAAATAAATATTAACTGATATGATATATCACAAGTAAGAAAAGAAGTAAGTAAAGTGACATCAGGAATTTTATACTAGTTTGGATTTTCCGTCCTACATCTAGTCCCAGACACCTTCTGGAATTCACTATCAACACCCTCTCTTCACCTGGAGGAACAGTTCTACAATACACCTGAGCACCAACACGTATATCCCGCCTGAGCACCAACACAGGACTTCCCACTTAAGCACCAAAACAGGACTTCAACAAATAACAAGAGTTTGACTTCTGGTTGTATTCTTGAATAACACTGAAAAGCCAATAGTTGAGTACACCCTTCCTATAATCTTATCCTCAAGTATATAACGTGTATGTGAAGATTGAAGGAAGTACGTTACTTATTGAATCAAGAGATATGAAATAATTTCAATGATTCAACAAGTAATTTGAATATTGGAGACCTTTTTAATATGCAAGAATATATAGAGTTTAAGATTAGAAAATATGAGAAGATTCCGTGATTTGGAAAACATGTTTGTGATGTATATATAATCATTGAAGAGTTGTCAACTTCCATGAAGAGTTTTATTAAAGAGATGCACCCATTTCCTTTCAGAAATGAAGAGGAATCTTGTAACACCGTGTAATTTTAAAATATTAAAATTAAAAATTAAATAATATTTAAATTATAGAAGAAGAATTAAGGGAAAAGGGTTGCGCCATTGCGTTCCTCTCGGAATTCTACATGGGATAGTGTCGGGGTTTGCGTAAATCAGATATCGTATGGAGAAGTCATAAGCCTTAGAAGTTTGTATATGCATAAGGAAGAATATATATATATATATATAATAAATCTAGAACCTTTAAAACAATTCAAAAATCAAAATCCAACCAAAGCAGGTTGAGCGGGAAAATTCCCGCTCGTGGGTGTCGACCCCCCAAGGGGTGTCGACATGGGTGTTGACCCACCTTAGGGGGTGTCGACAGAGGTGTCGAACACCCTCCCCCCCAGTGCAGATCTGGACAGAATTCGTTTTATGTACCTGGACTTGATTCTGGGTCTGATTCATTGGTTTCAGGCTATAAATATGGTCCCCTATTCTCCTATTTTCTTCATTGGAGATCATGGAGGCCATATGCTGACGGGTTGCAAACTGAAACAGAATCAAATTCTACAAAAACGATTTAGCTAATCAAATTCAGAATTTAGATCTATTCTCTTTCAATTCTCTAAACCTAACGCCGTGAGTTTCTAGTCACTTTTAGGTTTAAATAAATAATAGTAAATTGTGAAAGACCATGAATTGGATATGTTGTAAAGTATGAATTTATGCCAATATTAAACCTTATACTATGCAGATCTTGATAGATCTATTTCTCTAGATCTGACATAATTGTGGTTATTCTATGATGTTGCCTATGCAGATCATGATAAATCTAATTCTCTAGATCTGATGCAATTGTGGCTATACTATGATGTTTCGTTTATGGATCTTGATTTGTAACTACATTGTGGTAAATGTGAAAAATCTATTAATCTTAACAGTTGCAACATTGGTTAGATCTAATTTTGTATGTAAATCACCTTTCGTGTTACGATCAACTTAAATATGTTGTAAGTTGGACATATTTAGATCTAAGCATGCTATTATCATGTTTTATGCTAAATCCACTTTGTGATCATGTTTTATGCTAGATCCACTTTATGATCATGTTTTATGCTAGATCCATTTTATGATCATATCTTATGCTATGATAGGTCTATCTCTTGAGATCCAATTCAATTGTGATTGTTCTAGTATGTTATTTTTGTTTAATTTGGATAGATCAAATCATTTATGTGAACCATGAACATATGCCACCTTGAATTGATTTGGATTGGGTCTACACCTTTACCTTAATTGTAACCTATATGATGTGGATTTGGGTAGATCTATTTATAAACCTGTTGACCTAAAGCAATATTTATGTTAGATCCCGTTATGATGATAATTACATGTTCATGAAAATATGTATGTTCACCTTGATATGATGTTAATTACATGTCCATTCACTTTGTTATAATGCTAGTTTATGCCAATATATTTTGAAACTATCACCTCTATCATATTCCATTTTTCATTGTTATAGCCAGACAACTTGTTAGCCTAGATGCCGCCAAAATACGTGCGAATATGTTAGTGAAGGAAATGGGGGAAAAAGGATTTATAATTGGCATGTAATCTTTAAGTGAGATATGTAATTCAAATTATCAGTAAAATAGGTATTGACACCTCTAAAAGGAAAGGATTAATTAATAAATTAATTCATCAAAAATGGAATGTTTAGTAATTACAATTAGGAATTAAAATTGTACTTATGACACGAGGTTAGGTTACAATAGTGGTGGAAGTCTTCCCGGACCCAACCGGCATATCCAACAACCTCTAATGTTGAACCTAATGTGGGAGGTCTAAGTACGTAAATATGAATCGGGCTAAGATACGAGGTTAGGACCAATTGTGGAATAAGACTGCCCAGACCCGACCGGCATATCCAACATCCACATGTTGTAGGCCTAATGTGGGAGTTCTAGCCCATTATAACCACAAATGGACATGGTAATGAATTGGACTACTTAACCTACGTTAATCCATAAGGAGTGTATGAACTTAAATTTTAGTTAGGGGTTAAGTAAACTTGGATGATAAAAGGGGAGGGTTAAGTAAAGCTTGGGTAGGTGGTAATATTAGTATAAATAGGCCCACAAACTTAACCGTTAATTAAACATGCTTGAATCAGTGGGGGGGGGGGGGGGGTTAAGTAAATCTTGGGTAGGAGGGTAATATTATTATATATAGGCCCACAAACTTAACCTAATATGGTTGTGTAATTAAAGACACCTTTTAGGTAAACATAACCTGTTGAAAACCTAGTAGTGGGAATGCAAGACAAAGGGGAGAGCTTACATCATTTTGTGTAGGACCCATTTCAGTCAGTAACCCTTAAATAGGTATCAAACGGGTACTCCAAACTAAGTCAGAGTGGGGCACGCTTATTGTGTAAGAGATCCAAACGTGGAGGCAGTGTTGACGGTGCATTCCAACAGGGTCATGTGCGTGCATGACTCCGCCTGCTGGGGAAGATAAGACGCTGTGACATCAGCAGATATGGTTGTGCACATACGAAAAATAAAGGGTTGCCACTTTAGGGAGTTATACACCCTACTATGGGGCCAGCACAGGGTATCCATGAAATAGGGAGCCAATCGATTGGGGGTAGTCAATAGGGTACATCTAGTCATGTCTGTTTCTGTAGGGTACTTGCGTTTCAGTCTGGGCTAACACCCGTTATTTCTGTTTGGGTACCAGTTCTGCTTGGGTCAAAACTCGTTACTAGTAGTACACCTAAAACTAACATTATGTTTCTGTTAGGATCATCCTATTTTTGTCAAGCAATTAGGGAGTATGTAATCCTATTACATATCTGTTATACTAGTATTGGTGCAGAGCAAGGAAAGTATTAAGAAGTACTATCTATTCTATCTTGTTGTCCTGTTTACCTTGTCATACTTGCCATTTATGTAGTGATCTCTCTTATCCACTTTGTATTCCTATCATGTTACTTTTAATTATTTACTGGCTAGAGTAACTAGACTCACTGGACTTTATGTCTGACCCTTTTTGTTTCTCCTTCTTTCTTCCGTTCACCCCTCCTCAGGTTCTCAGGGAGGAAACATACAGGCTTGATCGTGATTCTGCTTATTTTGCTGGAGCTGCTGATATGTATGTATCAAGGTCCTATCCTTTTTACTATGGCCATATTTGTTCTTGGGGAATTTTCTTTTTTTATGTACTCTGATATTTCTAAGGTACAAGATAGTGGTTTTTATGTTGTAATGGGTTTTTATATTTTAGACAAATTATGCTTTGGACCGCATTATTTTGATGATTAATAAAGTTGTTTATTTCCACTGCAAAAAATTTTATATTTGTCTTGTAATATTATGTATCTGGTTACCTAAACGCTTCACGAAACCTAATGCATTCCCTTTATGAGTGAAATTAACGGACGTGGGGTGTCACACTTGGTATCAGAGCTGAAGGTTACCAGATTAGATAAAAGTTTTTATAAATTATTTTTCAAAAAGGTTTCAAAAGAAAGTATTTTCAAAAAGAAAAGTCTGTTTTGAAAATATTCCCCCAAGAAGCCATATGTAATATCCTTCGGTCCTTTATCTAAATTTCTTCCTTTTTCCTTTTTCAGCATGTCTTGGAGAAAAACATTCCTAATATCACAGAGGGCGTCACAATACCCGGATGGTTCCGTAGGTATTTGGAGGCCACGGCGCCTGCCGAAGGCCAAAGAGACGTTCCTCCCCCAGCTGCGCGAATCACTCCCCCTCCTCCCCCTCCAAGAGTAGATAACTTCGCCAAGATTTGCAAAGACTTCCGTGCTATAGGAGGGAAACCATTCCATGGGAATGAGACATTCGTTGAAGCTCGAAATTGGCTCAAGGAAACCGAGGACTTGTTCGTGATCTTTGAAGTAGTGGATAGAAGGAAGGTTCAGTTAGCCGCCTGGCTACTGAAGGACGAAGCCTCTTTTTGGTGCGAAATTACGCAAGTTGGATGACCAGTAGAAACTTGGAGAGATTTTAGGTAGAGGTTCGAAATGAAATTTCTTTCCCAAGCTGAGAGAAGCACACAGATGGAGAGGTTCTTTGAAATCAAATAAGGAAACTTGACAGTGAAAGAATATTTGAACAAATTCAACCAACTAGCAAGGTTAGGGTTAGAATTGGTGGTACGCCGCACAAAAAGGCTTTATGGTTTTCTAAAGGGCTGAATGAACCCCTTTATGGGTTAGCCATGTCCCATATCCTAATGGGAGCCACTTTTGAAAAACTTGTTGATATGGCCCTAATGCATGGGGAAGACAAGGGAGAAAAGAAGGAAGTAAAGGCTGAGGAAGCAACGCAAAATGAGAAGGTGTGGCCCAAGAAGGGACAACAGCAGAAGAAAGGCGAAAAGAATGACAAGGTTAAAGACAAGAGGAAGTTCCATAGTTGTGGGTGAGAGGGTCACTTAGCCAAGGACTGCAGGAAAAGGAAGAATGCTTGCTTCGCTTGTGGAGAGGTCAGGCATCTTATTAAGGATTGCTCAAAGAAACAGGGACAAGGTCAAAGGGTAGGAACTTCTAATGGGCAAGTGCATGCTCTCGCAATCAGTGCTCTGAAAGAGGTAGATAAATTTCCATAGAAAGTTTAGTCTCTCTTTCAAATCATCCAGTTAGACCACATTTTAATCCTGGCGCTTCACACTCATTTATATCTAGTTTTGTTGTTGAATCTGTGCACTTAATTACTAAAATGGTGGTGGATCACATAGTTGTCTCAAACCCCATTGGTGGTTCGGCTCATTTATCTATGATCTGTAGGGGTTTGAGAATATCTGTGTTAGGCGTCAAATTTGAATGTGACGCATATGTGCTCGGGTTTATGGGCTATGGGTTGATTCTAGGGATGGGTTGGCTTACCACATATGGTGCCATTCTGGGTAGTGAGAGGAGGGTCATTAAGCTTCTAACTTGTCATGGGAGGACCCTCGGAAATTTCTAGTGACCCACAAGTGTCTATCATGCTTAGTTTCCTGATGATTTGTGATCGGCACCAGTAGTCCGTGAGTATCCTGATGTCTTAGATGAGGTTCGGGGTTTACCCCTGAGGCGCATGATTGATTTCCATATATAGCTGGTGGACAATGCAAAGCCAGTTGCATTACATGTGCGCCATATGGCTCCTAAAAGAAAAGAGGGAACTTGATAAGCAAGTGGCGGGGCCAAACTTGTGAAAGGAGGTGAAAATAAAGAAGGAATCAACGATTGGATGAGTTCCGACTTGCATACTTGGATCGGAGGTTAAGAAGCTACGCAAACGAGAAGTCAAAATGGTGAAGGTTCAGTGGGGAGATAACCAAGAAGATGCAACTTGGGAGACCGAAGACAAGATTTTTATGCTTCTTATCCTTTCCTTTTCAAGGGAATGTTCTTAACTTCTCTTCCAAGAGCTTTTATTCGCATTTGCTTCTATCGTCCGAGTATATCCTATTGATCGAATCTTCGACCTTTAGGTAGGAAATCCCATGATTTTAAACATGTGTTTGGGACATGTTATGTTCTATGGATGCAAGCGGATGAAAGTGTTTGCTAGTGGTTGCCTGTGGACGCTTATACACACATTAGGCACTAGATCGGCTCAATCACTCTCTCATACTGCATATGGATGCGTGTGCATTTTCTTTTCTTTTATGGATGAAAATGAATGAGTTAGCATATGGATGTTGCACTTGGACGAATGGACGTGCACACATATAGAACTTACATGTTATAATAGGATTATTTGCATACATATTGGATTCATGGCACTAATCATACATCGCATTAAGGAGGTCAATTAAATCAGTAGACTGCCTGATTTTCGCATTAGTATTGGGACATATACACACACTCTACATATACTCATATAAGCATTAGAAATCTTTTAAGGACAATGGATGCTTGTGGATGATGGATGATAGATGGTAGGATACATTCTTCTTAACTTGAAGATTTCGGGGGCGAAATCCTTTAAGGAGGGGAGAATGTAACACCCCGTAATTTTAAAATATTAAAATTAACAAATTAAAGAACACTTAATTTTAGAAGAAGAATTAAGGGAAATGGGCTGTGCCATTGCGTTCATCTCGGAATTCTGCCTGGGATAGAGTCCGGGTTTGCGTAAATTGGATATCGTTTAAAGAAGTTACAAGCCTTAGAAATTTGTATATGCATAAGGAAGAATATATATATATATATATATCCAGAACCTTCAAAACAGTTCAAAAATCAAAATCCAACCAAAGCAGGTTGAGCGGAAAAATTCCCGCTCGTGGGTGTCGACCCTCCCCAAGGGGTGTCGACCCACCTTAGGGGGTGTCGACAGGGGTGTCGACCCCCTAGGCAGATCTGGGCAGTTTTATGTACCTGGACTTGATTTTGTGTGTGATTCATTGGTTCTAGGCTATAAATACGGTCCCCTATTCTCCTATTTTCTTTATTAGAGATCATGGAGGCCATATGCTGACGGGTTGCAAACTGAAACAGAATCAAATTCTACAACAACGGTTTAGCTAATCAAATTCAGAATTCAGATCTATTCTCTTCCAATTCTCTAAACCTAAGGCTATGAGTTTCTAGTCACTTTTAGGTTTAAATAAATAACAGTAAATTGTGAAAGACGATGAATTGGATATGTTGTAAAGTATGAATCTATAAAATCATATACTGTGTAGATCTTGATAGATCTTCTCTAGATCTGATGTAATTGTGGTTATTCTATGATGCTGCCTATGTAGATCATGATAGATCTAATTATCTAGATCTGATGCAATTGTGGCTATACTATGATTATGCCTTTATGGATCTTGATTTGTAACTACGTTGTGGTAAATGTATTAATCTTGACAGTTGCAATATTGGTTAGATCTAATTTTGTATGTAAATCACCTTTCATGTTGAGATAAACTTAAATACGTTGTAATTTGGACATATTTAGATCTAAACATGTTATTATCATGTTTTATGCTAAATCCACTTTATGATCATGTTTTATGCTAGATCCACTTTATGATCATGTTTTATGCTAGATCCATTTTATGATCATATCTTAGGCTATGATAGATCTATCTCTTGAGATCCATTTCAATTGTGATTGTTCTAGTATGTTATTTTTGTTTCATTTGGATAGATCAAATCATTTATGTGAACCATGAACATATGCCACCTTGAATTGATTAGAATTGGGTCCACACCTTTACCTTAATTGTAACCTCTATGATGTGGATTTGGGTAGATCTATTTATAAACCTATAGATCTAAAGCAGTATTTATGTTAGACCTCGTTATGATGATAATTACATGTCCATGACAATATGTATGTTCACCTTGATATGATGTTATTTACATGTCCATTCACTTTGTTATAATGCTAGTTTATGCCAATCTATGTTGAAACTATAACCTCTATCATATTCCCTTTTTCATTGTTATGGCTAGACAACTTATTATCCTAGATGCCGCCAAAATACGTGTGAATATGTTAGTAAAGGAAACGAGGGAAAAGGGATGTATAATTGGCATGTAATCTTTAAGTGAATTGATATGTAATTCAATTTATCAGTAAAATATGTATTGCCACCTATTAAAGGAAAGGATTAATTAATAAATTAATTCATCAAAAATGGAATGTTTAGTAATTACAATTAGGAATTGTAATTTTACTTATGACACGAGGTTAGGTTACATTAGTTGTGGAAGTCTGCCCAGACCCGACCAGCATATCCAGCAGCCACTAATGTTGAATGTGGGAGGTCTAAGTACGTAAATACGAATCGGGCTAAGATACGAGGTTTGGCCCAACTTTGGAATAAGACTCCTCGGACCCGACCGATATATCCAGCATCCACATGTTGTAGGCCTAATGTGGGAGGTCTATCCCATTATAACCATAAATGGACATGGTAATGAATTGGATTACCTAACCTAAGATAATCCATAGGGACTGTATGAACTTAAATTTTAGTCGGGGGTTAAGTAAACTGGGCTCAATAAAAGGGGAAGGTTAAGTAAATCTTGGGTAGGTGGGTAATATTAGTATATATAGACCCACAAACTTATCCTGATAAGGTTTTGTAATTAAAGGCACCTTTTAGGCAAACATAACCGGTTGAAAGCCTAGTAGTGGGGATGCAAGACAAAGGGGAGAGCTTGCATCATCTTGTGTAGGACCCATTTCAGCCAGTAACCTTTAATTATGTATCAAACGGGTACTCCGAACTAGGTCGGAGTGGGGGCATGCTTACTGAGCTGATTGTAAGAGACCAAACGTAGAGGCGGTGTTGAAGGTGCATTCCAACAGGGTCATGTGCGTGCATGACTCCGCCTGCTGGGGAAGATAAGACACTGTGACATCAGTAGATATGGTTGTGCAAATCCGGAAAATAAAGGGTTGCCACTTTAGGGAGTGATACACCCTAATGTGGGGGCCAACACAGGGTATCTACGGAATAGGGAGATGATTGATTAGTGGTAGTAAATAGGGTACATCTAATCTTGTCTGTTTCTGTGGGGTACCTGTGTTTCTGTCTGGGCTAACACCCGTTATTTCTGTTTAGGCACCAGTTCTGTTTGGGTTAAAACCCGTTACTAGAGTACACCTAAAACTACAATTATGTTTCTATTGGGATCATCATGTTTTTGTTAAGCAATTAGGGAGTATGTAATCCAATTACATATATGTTATACTAGTATTGGTGCAGAGCAAGGAAAGTATTAAGAAGCGCTATCTATTCTATCCTGTTGTCCTGTTTAGCTTGTCATACTTGCCATTTATGTAGTGATCTCTCTTATCTACTTTGTATGCCTATCATGTTACTTTTATTTATTTACTGGCAAAAAGTAATTAGACTCACCAAACTTTAGGTCTGACGTTTTTTGTTTCCCCTTCTTTCTTCCGTTCCCCCCCCCCCCCAGGTTCTCAGTTAGGAAACATACAGGCTTGATCGTGATTCTGCTTATTTTGCTGGAGCTGCTGATATGTATGGATCAAGCTCCTATCCTTGTTGTTATGGCCATATTTTGTTCTTGGGGAATTTTCTTTCTTTTATGTACTCTGATATTTCTGAAGTACAAGACAATGGTTTTTATGTTGTAATGGGTTTTTTATATTTCAGACAAATGATGCTTTGGACCACGGTATTTTGATGATTAATAAAGTTGTTTATTTCCACTGCAGATTTTTTTATATTTGTCTTGTAATATTCTGTGTCTATTTAACTAAAGGCTTCACGAAACTTAATGCATTCCCTTTGTGAGTGACATTAACGGACGTAGGGTGTCACAAATCTCTTCAAGAAAAATGATGCCTTTTAGAAAGTATGGCTGTTGTAAAATATGACCGTTGGAAATATGACCGTTGGAAATACGAAGTGTCTTTTCGTGAAATGTCTCTTCGCAAAGTATCTTCTTGAAGTGTCTTTTCGTGAAGTGACAAAGTGTCTTTTCACGAAGTGTCTTTTTGCGAAGTGACAAATTGTCTTTTCGCGAAGTGTCTTTTCATGAAGTGTCTTTTCACGAAGTGTCTTTTCATGAAGTGACGAAGTGGCTTTTCGCGAATGTCTTTTCGCGAAGTGTCTTTTCATGAAGTGCCTTTTCGCAAAGTGCCTTTTCACAAAGTGTCTTTTCATAAGTGCATTTGTGTACGTTATGTATTTGAGGATAGATTTTAACAATATCTAACACATCTAGGGTACAATTAAATAAACAATCATAACCTATATCACTTTTCCTTTAATCTTCTCTTCTTTCTTGTCATGAATCAAAAACTTATAATCTAACAACAACAAATTCAGTAAAGCAACAAACGTGATAAATTATGAGAAAAGATGGATAAATGCAAAAAAAATCCAAGATAAGATGAAAAGTAAAATCAGTAACAAAAGGAAAATTTTCCTATGTGGGCTGTGCTTGGATAGGAAAACAGGAGAATCTTTATAAATAGTTTCATAAAATCCAAGTACGGTAGGAAAAAGTACATAAAAGAAAACCGGAAGATGTGAAATTTTCCATTTTCCACCTTTTCATGACATAAGAAATCGAATTTAGAAAATTAAATTTTTCTGATATTCGAAAAATAAAGTTAGTTGGTAGGATTATGGATGCAACAATTGGATGAACTACGCTCTTACTCAGTAAGAGCATGGGAAAATTTGGATGAAAATGTATTTTGATTTCCAAAATATTGCATTCATGCAGAACTGCCAGTATATTTAGGATGTGAGCATCATATTTTTAAAAGGATTTTGAAAATTTTGCATACACATAAGAGGTACTGCTTAGGCATTCATGCATTATTAGGTTGTATTTCACTTTGCACTAGTGCACAATGTTTGCAAAAATTGGATACACACATGATGGATGTATATTATGCGAGGGGTTAATTGATTTTTACCTTATCAAATTTCGGGGATGAAATTTTCTAAGGGTAGGAGAATGTAATACCCATATTTTTAAGATAATAAAATAAGAATAACTTAATTAAATATTCAGAATTGAGTAAAATGGATTGCGCCATTGCATCCGTCTTGAAATTCCGGTCAATATAGACATCTGGTTTGCGTAAAACGGACATCGTATGAAGAAGTTATTAAGGTTTAAAGTTTGTATATGCGCAGGATATATATATTAGGATCAAAAATTCAAAAATAGGTTCAGAAATTCTAGAAATCGGTTCAAAATTCGAATTTTGGGAAGGCGGTAGATTTCTCTCCCAGGGGTGTCGACCCCATAAGGATGTGTCGACCCTTAGGTCGACCCCCTAAGAGGTGGATCGACCCCCTAAGGGGGGGTCGACCCCCGTCAGATATGAGGCAGAATACATTTTTTTGAACGTGGACTTCTTTCTTGACCAAATTCGTTAATTCTAGACATAAATAGGACCCTAGACCCATTTTTTATTCATCTAATTCAATGGCGACGACAAGGTGCTGCTCCATCGTAGTTTGATCTAGCCTTTTTCTTCTTCAACAATCAAGAGTTAGATTGATTCGGAGATTTGTGATTCGACTTCAGCAATTACCCTTCTATTTCTTAGATCCAATCAAAGTAAGGTAACTTTCTAGATCCAATCTATTCAATTTTCCTCCTATTTCTTTTTCTTTCTATTTTAGTAAAAATAGTCAATCCATGGTTGTTAGGTTCTGAATCATATTAGGGGAAAACCATGGAAGATTAGATCTAGACCAGATCCAGGATTTGGAAAGCTTACGAGGTGAGTGGGTTCAAGCTATAACCTTTAGATAATAGTATGTTATCGTTTAGCGTTCCCTTTTTTATTAATTGTGAAATAGCCAGATTGATTATAAATTATTGTTATAAAGTTGATATGAGTATTCTTATGTTGAATCAGTTAAAGTGTTGGAACGATTACATGCTGAATAAACTTGTTAGAATATGGGCAATGACTACTGTTGTTATAATTGTATGATTCACTTGTGGCATATTTTTGAGTAAACGACATGATTAACTTGTAGGATTTGAATAATTGCCTGATTAAATGTTTACATGTCACAATGGAATTAAACACATGTTAAAAAGGACATACGACAAAATATAGGCATAAATTGGCGACATGTAAATTGGATTACAGTAAACATATTAAAAGGATAAATTGCCTCAAATTTACATAAAGTAGGTGTTAGACCAAAAAGTGGTTCTAACACCCAAATTGACTGAAATCATAATAAAATAAGATCAAAAGTAAAATGGGGACACAGAATTTATAGTGGTTCGGCGTTGAAAGGCCTACGTCCACTTATCAATCACTATTCTCGATGATATAGTTGCAATTACAATGAGATATTCACTCAATTTCACTCACAACTCACATACATTCACTCAATTGTCTCAAAACAAAAGTTGAAAGACGATTTGGATTATCTGGGAGTGATGGAATTCGGTTTATGAAAGTGTTTTAACTCTCAAAGTGCCAAAAAGAAGATCCCTTTAATTGTCTCTAGGCAAGGTATTTATAGGTGAAAATTTAGTCAGAATCCGATCCGGATCGGAGCCACGTGTCTTCCACCCATCGTCCTCGGGTTCGGATGGATTCTAGTGCTGACAGCGCATCAGAGTAGTGGTCATCGTGGGTAGGAACTGGTCATAACCGCTCCGAATAATCAGGCGATCGTGGGGGGAAGTGATGTAGAATATGGGTTCGGATCGGAGGAGCGTGCAGAAGGGGTTCGGATCGGGGCATCCGATCCGACCCGAACTAAGCTGAAACTAAGTCCTTATCCATTTTTCTCTGCTCCGTTCCGACCTGGAAGTAGCTCACCGATTTGACTGATGATAACTCTCCGATCCGACTGGTGATAGCTTCTCCAACCCGAATAGTAGCAGCTCTCCGATCCGATCCGCTATGACGCTTTCTAAGTTCTTCAACGCTTTACATCTCGACTTTTTGTTGCCCAGTTCACAAAGTGGGCTAACAGTAGGAATAATTGTTAAAGAACGAACATGCCTAAATTCACAGCAATTTGACACTATAATGCTCTTAGACATGAGGTTAGATTGCATTTGTGATAGAAGTCTACCCGGAACCACCTGGCATATCCATCATTCACAAGTGGTAAATCTAATGTGATGGATCTAAGTGCATAATTAAGACATGTAATGGTGATAAGACACGAGGTTAAGTCAACTTGTGGTGGAAGTCTGCCCGGACCGGCTCAAAAATCCAGCGTCTGCATGTGTAGGTTTAATGTGAGAGGTCTAGTGCATATATATATATATATATATATAAGTATATACATACATATATACATATATATATAAAGATATGAATAAATGGCAATGATGGTAATTAAATGTCTAACTCAGAAAATAAGAAAGGAAGGGATGAAATGGGCTGAGTTAGTGTGATGCGAAGGAAAAGTAATGTATTTCCCTAAATGACCTATTTCGGAGAATGTGGTTGCAAGTAAACCACAATGAATAAAGTAAGAAAAAGGAATTATTTTCCACCACGGATTTAGATGGGAATATGTAATGAAAATAAATCACTGATTCCTTCTATACCTCAAACTGATAAGGTGCATAAAGTGTTTTCCTTAATTAAAATAAGGAACATAGATTACTGTGAATGAATAATAATGGGTTACAACAGTTAATGGTTTAAACGGGGAATGATATTGACCTATTATAAATAAATAACATTAATGAAAATGTTGTATAATAGGTAGACTTGTCCTAGGGACAAGTGAAGATTATAACTTAGGTTATAATAAACTAGTAAGGAATTGGGATAACTGGTGAAATGAGATAAGGGGCACTTAATTGAAAACTAAGTAATCGGTAAATGGGGAAAATCATAAAACAGTTGCGAAAAGAGGGAAAATATTTAAATATAAGAAGTTGTACCTAATTATAAATTAAGTAATCTGTAAACTTGGAAGTCTGAAACCCGCAGATAAGAATAACATGTTTGGATCCTAGGGACAAGAGGAAATTATAATATAAGGTTATAATAAATGGGTAGAGAAAATTATTAATGGGCCTTAGTTTAGAGAACTAAGTTAATAAGTAAACAACGATAAGATGTAGTAATGGTGTAAAATGGAATTATGATTAAATGAGAAAGAATGAGGAAAACTTATGAAATTAGTTATATTTAATCATAGATAATGACTGACATGTGAATTGATATGTACTTAATTACATATTAAGTAGAACATGTTATTGTAATGATGAAATCAAGCTGGAATATGAAAGAGATTGTGGATTACAGACCTTAGGCCACAATCTAGAGAATAACATGTTATGGGCTTATTAATGAACTTAATTGGGTTAAGTTAAATAACTGAAATTAATAAGCAAGAGGAACTTGGTAACTTGATTAAGAATTCAATATGAATGAGAATAACCAAGTTAAATGGAAACCTGATGAGGTAAGCAAGCACAAAAAAGAATGTTTAAACATAGGGTCTAACAACATATTAAAATGAGGTGCTTGGACCAGTCCGCACGTTTGAGGGTGAATAACCCATCGGGGTAGATCATCATGGTGTTATAAGGCATGAGGGGAGCGTACATTTATCTGATTATTCTGTCAGCTCCGAAAGACTGAAAGGGGAAGCATGCGGATTCCTGAGATAAGTAAGGTGCTTTTAGTAGTCCTCTGTGTGGTGGCAGATGTTTAGGTTGTGCTCGTAGAGGTTGGGTCTGCGCGTAACTACTAGGTGGGTGGGCCTTGACTGCAAAAGTAACTATGCAGTCAGAATGCTGTGAAGCATTGACACCAGGGTGATTCGGCGGTCGCTTCAATGGGGAGGCGAAGGGTCACAACCAACAAGGATAGTGGATCGTCGGATACCCATCATCAGTAGCCAGTGGGATGCGGAAAGACTAGAGCTAAAACAAATAGACCATTCACCCTTCACTATCGGGATACGGTGGTTGAGGAAAGACGCCAAATGGATGTTTAGATTGCTTTCTTTAAGGGCAGTCGTTTAGCTCATGTAGTCTTCACTAGTTGAGGGTGGGCCCGGGGTGGAGCCATAGCCACCGTGAAAACAGACCCTAGGTGTATCTGTATATAAAGGCTCTTAAAGATGGGCCTGTATAGATATGGAAAAGCTTCCGATTGAGTTCCATGTTTTTTTATCGCCCTGCCACGAGACTCGGTGCACATTAGAGGACGTGCGATTAAGGCATCGAGCTACAATTGATGATACGTATATGGGACAGTGTAGATACATGCATGTCGGCAGTGGGTGGTGTATCGTAGACTTAAGGGCATTATTCCGGTATGGAATCTGATTTGATCGACATTGGTAGTCCGTACGCTTACATAGCGTAGTAATGACAGATATATGCGGAACGCAACATTGTTATGTAGAGATCCATACATCACTCAGGCGTAGGATAAGGGACTGCGTTTCTTTCTGTGGCATTACGATGGAGGCCGCGTGAGTGGGGTACCACGTGGTGTACCTTAATATTGAGGGGTAGCTACATATACTATATTAGGTTAATCCAATGGGAAGTAAATGGGTACGACGTGTGTGTGAGCCTTAAATGCTTTTAACCCAAGTAACCTAATAAATAAGAAAATATGTTTGAACGGTATATATAGGATTATCCAAAGTGTATAATTTAAATCCAATCACCAAACCTTATGTTCTGACCCACTCCTCATAACATACTCGCAGGTTAGATTTGTGGCAGAGACATGAGACACTATAGCTTTGGATACTGGTTAGGTAGTATTATTAATACGGTAAGGCTATACTTTGATTATATTATATAATGTCCATTCCGCTTTGAGATATTTTCTGAGCACTGACATATTTTATGTCATTGTCTTTTCTGCAGGATACCAGAGCAAACCAATCCGGGTTTCGATAAATTGGAATTTTGAAAAAAATTCGGTCTTTCCGAATTCGGGTTGTTAAAGGTTCGATGCTCAGGGGACTTATGCTTTTTTCTGTTCTCGGACTTGCTCCCATCTCTTTCTTCCTCCTCATGTATCCGCTTGTGCTTCTTCAAATCCCTTTCTCTTTGCTTCTCTCGTCCTTTCTCTTCTTTTTCTTCCTCTTCTTTCTTCCTTTGGTTGTCGTTGTCTTCATCATCGTCATCTTACCCGACTTATTGTAAAGCTGGTCCGGCTAGACCTCCATCTGCCAAAAGGGAAGCAAAGAGATCATCATAACATTCTGTGTTGATTTCCCTTGTGAAAAAACAATAATAACCCAGCAATGAATATGACCAAGATTCGATTTACACAAGAGAAAATGGTACTATGACTTATAGTATCGGTGCAGTGTGACTAAGTTACTAAAATCCCATACCTTTAATATCTTCAGGATCGTAGGGACAGAAACTTCCCCATATTGTGTGCAAAGAAGTTGTCACGATCTAAATTTTGTGAAGAAATAATTTCATCGGGCATCTTCAAGTTCTTTAGACCTCGAAGAGGGGAACCGTCTCTTCATCCTGCGAGTCATGAATGGGAGAAGGAGTTTTCAAATGTTGCTCAATAGGATCTTTCTTGACTAAACCCTCTTGGATCTCTCCCGAAGCTTCCTTGACGGAACCTTTTTGCATTTTTGAAAGGTCGGCCTCTCGAGACGATTTCCATTTGGGAGCTCTCCATAGGATCTTCCTTGACTAAACCCTCTTGGACCTCTCCCGAAACTTCCTTAACGGAACCTTTTTGCCTCTTTGAAAGGTCGGCCTCTCGAGACAATCTCCTTTTGGGAGCAAACATCTTCCACAACTTGTAGAACTTCTTTTTTGCCTCGAGAATGGGGAGGATGGAAGATTCCCCGATCTGGCACGCCGTTCATGCTTCATCAGATGTTCCATTCTGGCTAGGAGTGGTCAAAGAAGATCCATTTTTCTGAGGTCCCAGTGTCCTATTCTTATTTGGAAGAACCTATCGATGCAGATGAACGTCGGCGAGATAGTTCCAAAATTTTCATTGCTTGAGTGTCAGTTTAGAAAGTTTATTGAAGCGTTCTTCGAGCGCACCCTCGTCAGACCTCTTCGGTTTTTCTCCTGCAAAAGAAGCGATTGATATAAGAAATTTCTCCATAAACATGAAAAAAGAATTAGAAAACTTACTACACTGGAGCCAATGATGAGCGCATCCCTGCTACTGCTTAACGTAGAACCAATCATGTTTTGTATCCTCCACCTTGCTCAGAATTTCTTCAACTACTTTGCGGGCAGCCTCGAAATAAAGATGGAAGGGAGAATTCTTTTCGTTGTGCTTGAAAGCAAAAAAGAAAGCTGTGTCACCAAAAGTCAGGGGATATCCCAAATTCCTCATAAGCAAATAATACAGTGATAGAAGATTGCCATAAGTGATTAGATGAAACTGTATCGGAGCTAAATTCATTCGGCGTAGGAAGTCGACAACAAATGGAGGAAAGGGGGAATAGCTCAAACAGTACACATGGGACATGACAGTGCCATAAAACCTTTGGGTGATTATGAGGGCAGTCCAGTTCCATAGGAAGAGAGACACTCTTCCATTTGATGTTGTGCTAAGTAGAAATATTTTGTAATCGTTTGAGAGTCATCTTGCTTTGAAGAACGTCTGGAGGATTTTCTAAGACCATTGCATTTGGAAGTGTGTCGGGTGCTACTGAAGTGGTTGTCATTTCGCTCGACTCGGCCATTGTCTCGGGGAGAGTGGATGACTGTGTCAACCCATCCCGAATGCAGGCACCTGTAACACCCCACATCCATTAATGTCACTCACAAAGGGAATGCATTAAGTTTCGTGGAGCATTATAAGTAAACAGAATAGAATATTACAAGACAGAAAAAATAGTACTTGAAAATTTTGTAATTTTATTGCAGCGGAAACATAAATAAGTTTGATTACATTTCCAAATACCAAAATCAAGTACATAATATTAGTCTTGTACAAAACCTTCAGAGTACATAATTTTAAAGCCATAATCCCCAACAGAAAAATTCCATACGCAGAATCAATGCCAAGCAATACACCTTTCAACTTCAAGCTAGAAGAAAGAGATATCTGAACTAAGCTTGAGTATTTCCTCCCTAAGAACCTGGGGGTGGGGAAACGGAAGAAAAGAGGTGAAACAAACTAGGTTAGACATAAGTCTGGTGAGTCCAGTGACTTTAACAATATAATCATTAAAGTAACAGGATAAGAACATAAATTGGAAAGCAAGAAATGACTATAGAATAAACAGGCATGACAAAGCAGACAAGATGAACAAGATATAATGTTGATTGCGCTTCTAATCACTACGGGATAATTAACAGACTACACCAATGCTAGTAACACCGTATGATTACTAGTTACACCGCACCCTTACTAGTCCCCTACTAAATGTTGATCCCTCTTACTAATCATGATAGTGGTAGTTTCGTGTACTCCTAGCTGCTATCATAGGTTCCCTTTTTTACTCCTACCCCCACGAGTTGTACCCACTACATTCCTCGTTCGATCGGCTCCCTAACTCGCATGTATTCATTACTTGTGTCATTCAACCTCACTGGTATGTATTCATTACTTGTGTCATTCGGCCCTGCTTGTATGTAGATACTTGTGCCGGCCCCATCATGGGGTGTATCAATTCCCATTATGGCAAACTGACACGATTCAAGATGCACAGTGTATACTACTGATGCCCAATGCATGCTTTTTCCACTCCGGAGCACGTGCACGCCCATACTCCGTCGGAACCTACACTGCTGCACTACCCGCCGCTATTTTGTCCGCTTATAATTAGCCCAGTAATCGTGCCCCACGCTGCCTAGCTCAGGGTACCATGATACATCTATATGGGTTACTGCTGAAATGGGTCCCCATTACTAAGGTTTCCTAATCAACATGTTATAATGGTTAAGTGTTCTCAATTTTACTTAACCCCACCCATTTTCTTAATTAACATGTTGTACTGGTTAAGTGTTGCCTATTCATATGTTACTTAACCTTCTCACTGATTCACGCATGTTTACTTAATGATTCAGTTTTGGGCCTATATATACTAATATTACGCACTTATCAAGATTTTCTTAACCCTTCCTCTTATCAAGTCCATATGTATTATAGGTTAAGCTTTGCCTTAACCATATCCACTTTGTTCATGTAATATTGGTTAAGTTGTCTTCTTGTCCATGTTAACTTAATCCACCCACCTAACCTGTTGTATTGGTTAAGTGTCGCATGTTCATATGTTACTTAACATTTCCATTCTTAGCATGTCTGTTCCTTAGCTTTAATTTATTCATTAAAGCACCAACCTCTCACATTAGAACTGTTTTTTGCGGTTGTTGGATGTGTCGGGCGGTTCCGGGCAGATTTCTACCGCAAACTCATTCTAACCTCGAGTTTTTAGGCTTAATGCACTAACCTCTCACATTAGATCTATGTTGTTGTGGTCGCTGGATGTGCCGGGCGGTTGCGGGCAGTCTTATACCGCAACTCAATCTAACCTCGGGATAGCACGTTCATCTTTTAGCCAATTTACCATTCATGTCCAAGTTTATATGTAAATTATCCATAAGTGTGGCAATTCAAGTTATGCCACATTTTCTAGTTATGCCCAAAATTAATTATATGATTACAACCCCTTTTTATGCCAATTACATAATATTCAACTTTTACCCAAACTTTTCCCCAACGTTCCCACGTCGTTCATACGTATAGTTCATGTGAAACGTTAGGCTCGCAATTAGCCCAACTCGTAAAAAAAGGAAAAAGGGAAGAAACACATGACATCATAACTGGCATAAACAATATAGATCTAAGACTACATAAATCTAGTAAACATATAAAAATAGATCCAATCAACATATTGAGTGCGAACTAGCATGGATCTAAACATAAACGTGCACAGATTTAAACATATGAACATATAGTTCTAAACATATGGACTGATATGGGTCTAATCATATAAACATGTAGATCTAAACATGTACATGTATAGTTCTAAACATACGGACTGATATGGATCTAATCATATATACATGTAGATCTAAATATATGAACATATAGTTCTAAACATATGGACTGATATGGATCTAATCATATAAACATGTAGATCTAAACATATGAATATATAAAATATGATCTTACATGTATGAACATGACTTGCATAGATCGAGCAAACTTGCATACATAACTTGCATATGTAATTAGGCATATGAATTAACATAGAACATAACTTGCATATAATTAATCAAATCAAGCATAAATCAAAACATAGTTTGCAAAGACATAAAATTTGTATGATTTACAAACATTTTCATACAGTCCAATTCATAACTCATCACAATTACTTTTAAAAATTATCTTGTGAAAGTAACTGCACTCACAGAAAATGGATCTTGAATTCTGGGATCTAATTTCTGAAGTTGCTAAACTAATCTGTTGATGTAGGCGTTGATTCGTTCGTTGTTGTTCTAGAATTCCTTTTCGCAATTCCTAGGCTTTGAATCTTTATCTCTTATCTTTTTATCTTTAATCTAGAATTTGATTTGTTATGGTGGCGGCTAGGTTAGTTTGTAGATGAACAGCATGATGGCAATAGAGAATAGGGTTGTGAGGTTAGGGTTTTGGTTTAGAGATGCATATATAGGTGTATAGGATCAATTTGAGTCTTTAGATCAACATAGGAGTCATTAGAGCCATCCAAACCAAAGAGATACATCACCCAACCAACCACAGCGCGACTCATAAGCCCTAATACCTCAGAATTCGTCACTGCCACGTCAGCCAGGTACAAAACGAAGTATTTCACCCAAATCTGAGGGGGGTCGACATCGGCGTCGACACCCCTATAAGGGGTCGCCACCGGGGTCAACAACTATGTCGACACCCCTTAAGGGGGTCTTCCTGCCTAGCCTGTTTTGGCTGATTTTGAATTTTGAACCCATTTTTGACTTTTTGGACCTATTTCTGAAGTACTGAACCCAATATATATATATATATATATATATATTCTTCCTGCGCATATACAAACTTCAAACCATAATAACTTCTTCATACGGAGTCCAATTCACGCAAACTCGAACTCTATCTCAAGAAGAATTCCGAGATGAACGCAATGGCGTAACCCGTTTCACCCAATTTTTCTTTTAAAGATTAATTATTCTTTAATTATCTCTTATGTCCCATTTTAAAATTACGGGGTGTTACATTCCCCCCTACTTAAAGGATTTCTTCCCCGAAATCTTCAATTCTAGAAGAACGTGTATCCTACCATCCAACAGCCATCTACTCAACCATTCAATCACAACCATCCATTATCCTTAAAGAGGTATCTAATGCTTTCATGATCGTATGCATAGTGTGTGTATATATCCTTATCTAATGCAAAATCAGGTGGTCTACTGATTTAGTTGACCTCCTTAATGTGAATTATGTCAGTGCCATGAGTCCATTATGTATGCAAGTATTCCTAATCGTACTTTATAACTTCTACATGAGTGCACAATCATTCATACAAATGCAACATCTACATGATAACAAATCAAGTTTCAATCGATATACAAATACATATATACTTATGCAATATGAAAGTGACTGAGCCTATCTAGTGTCTAATGTGTGTGTAAATGCATCCACGAGCAACCACTAGCAAACACTTGCATCCACTTGCATCCACGAAACATAACACGTCTTAAACACATGTTTACAACCATAGGATTTTCCTACCTAAAGATTAAGAATGTAATCGAGAGGATACACTAAACGATAGGACAAGTCTAAACAAAGTGATAGAAAAAGGAGAAATTAAGAGTGTACCCTTAAAATTGAAAGGGTACAGCATACGCATCTTGTCTCCCGTCTCCCAAGTCGCGTTTCCTTGATCATCTCCTCATTGGATTTTAACCAACTTGACCTCTTATTTGCGTAACCTCTTGATCTTCGATCCAAGGATGCATGTAGGAGCTCGTCTAATCGTGGCATGTTGCTCCACATCCACTTCTCTAAGCATGGTCGGCTCCACTATTTCTGCGGTATCATGTAAACACTTCCTCACATGCGATACGTGAAACATGTCATGAACACCACTATGCTTTTTCGGCAACTTCACTATGTGATCTGTCCAATTCTTTCTATAACGGGGGATTGCTCTACGAACCTTGGTGCTAATTTCCCCACACTCACCAAAGCGAACTACGTTCCTCCATGGTGGCACTTTAATAAAAACCTTGTCTCCAACATCGAACTCAAGGTCGGTTCATCTCTTGTCAGCGTTTGACTTTTGTCAGCCCTATGCCGTCTTCATTCATCTTTGAATCAAGTCTACCTCCTCAGAAGTTTCCCTAACCATATCTAGCCCAAGTAAAATCTTATCCGTAGATTCCCGCCAACAAGTTGGAGATCGACACAGTTGTCCATAAAAACCCTAATATTAGCTTAATAATTGTTGTTATAAGCGATCTCCAAATTGCTCTTCTCATGTCCTTCAAAATCCAGGATGCATAACCTCAAAAGATCTTCAAGGATTATATTCACCCTTTTTGTCTGTCTATCCGTATGTGGACGATACGCGATACTCAAACATAACTGTGTACCCACTGCCTTTTGCATAACAACTTTTCCTCTTGCATCAAAAACTACTCCAAGCCCTGCCTCGCAAGTACCGGTATATACTGTGAATGGTTTGCTCCCATCTAGCAAAGTCAAAACTGGGCTTGATACCTTCACAAAGCCCTTAATGAACTTCCTATAGTAGCCCGCCAACCCTAGAAAACTTCTTACTTCCGTTTCTTTTCTAGGAACCTTCCAATCTTGGATTGCCACCACATTAGTAGGATCCACTGCTATCCCTTCCTTAGAGACCACGTGTCCTAAGAACCTCATTTCTTTCCTCCAAAAATGACATATGGAGAACTTAGCTTTGAGTTGATGTGCTCTAGGGTCTCTAAGACTTCCCTAAGATGTAGGGCATACTCTTCCTCGCTTCAAGAGAAAATCAAAATATTATCCACAAAGACTACCAAAAACATGTTTAGGAACTCCCTAAACACCCTACTCGTCAAGTCTACGAAATATGTGGGTGCATTCGTCAACCAAAAAAAAACATGACGAGCCCTTCGAAGAAACCCTTAGGAGTCCTAAAAGCAGTCTTATCTATGCTATCCTCAGCTACCCTCAACCGATGAAATCCTATAGCTAAGTCCAACTGCGAGAAAACCAAAGCACTAGCTAACTGATAGAACAAATCATCTATCCTCGGCAATGGGTGTCTATTCTTCTTCGTGAGCTTGTTCGGCTCCTTATAGTCCATGCACAATCTAAGCGAACGATCAGTCTTTGTAGCTAAAACAATCGGGGCACCCCATTCTGAAATGCTTCTTCTTATGAACCCTTTCTCAAGGAGCTCCCCTACTTGTTTACTGAGTTTCATCCTCTCTCTCTCGAAGCCATGTGGCGCACTGGCAATGCAACCAGATTTTCATTATCTACAAAGTATATTCGGAGGTCTATCTCGTGCCTCGGGGGTAGACCCCGAACCTCATCAAAGATGTCACCATACTCACGGACTGCACGAACAGATTTTAAATCATCGATGAATGCGTCAAGAGATTCTAGGTAGCTAAGCATCACTGAACCCCTAGGGTCACAATAAATATCAAGGGTCTTTCTACAATGAGTCAATAGTCTAACTACCCTCTTTTCACAGTCTTGGATGGCACCATGCCTGGCTAGCCAATCTATCCCTAGAATCAAGCCATAGCCCGTGAAACCAGGAACGAAGGCATTGCATTTAAACCCAACGCCCAAGATAGACACTCTCAAAACCCAAAAAATCGTAGATAAGTGAGACGAACCACCAATAGGATTTGAAACTACAATGGGATCCATAACTAGACTAGTATTTAGGTGCAATGTTTCAACCAACGAAGAAGATACAAACGACTGCGAAGCGCAAGAGTCAAACAAAGTTTGAACATGATGATTGAAAAAGAAAATCAAACTTACAACAGAAATGCTTCTATCTCTCTCCTATCCTTGTGCCATGAGAGCATGAACCTGTCCTCCAGAAGTAGGTCATGTCCTCTATCCATGCCCTTGTCCCTTCCTCCTTGGGTAATCATAAATCATATGTCCTGCCTCGCCGCAATGGTTACAACCATGCTTCTTCTTCTTCCTATAGCCCTTAATTATATGGCTCGTTATACAAAAATAAAGACACCTTCTTTTGTTACGGGGGTTAATTATTCTTTCCACTTTCTCCTTTACCTTCTTCGTGGATTAAAGCCAACAAATTCCTCATCCTTGGGTTGTGCTCCTCAGCCTAAACTTCCTCATCGACCAAGCAGCCAGCTGAACTTTCCTTCCATTGTCTATCTCCAAGATACCAAACGAGTCCTTCATTTCCTTGAGCCAATTTATAGCCTCAACAAACGTCTCAGTCCCATGAAAAAGTTTTCTGCTCATCGCACCGAAGTCCTTACATATCTTAGGAAAGGCATCTAAACGCGGAGAAAGAGACTCAAGAAGGAAAAAGGAAGAGATTCGAAAGAATCGAAAGATAGATATATGGCTTTTGGGGATTATGTTTTTCATAGTAAATCTTTCTCTTAAAAACTCCTTCTTTAAAAGATGTTTTGGAAAATAATACTTTTGAAAATGGTTTTCAAAATCTTTTTATCTGTTCTGGTAACCTTCAGCTTTGATACCATGTGTAACACCCCACGTCCATTAATGTCACTCACAAAGGGAATGCATTAAGTTTCGTGGAGCATTATAAGTAAACAAAACGGAATATTACAAGATAGAAAAAATAGTACTTGAAAATTCTATAATTTTATTGCAGTGGAAACAGAAATAAGTTTGATTACATTTCCAAATACAAAATCAAGTACATAATATCAGTCTTGTACAAAACCTTCAGAGTACATAATTTTAAAGCCATAATCCCCAACAGAAAAATGCCATACGCAGAATCAAAGCCAAGCAATACACCTTTCAACTTCAAGCTGGAAGGAAGAGATGAACTAAGCTTGACTACTTCCTCCCTAAGAACTGGGGGGACTGAAGAAAAGAGGCGAAACAAACTAGGACAGACTTAAGTCTGGTGAGTCTAGTGGCTTTAACAATATAATCATTAATGTAACAGGATAAGAACATAAACTGGGAAGCAAGAAATGACTGTAGAATAAACAGGCATGACAAAGCAGACAAGAACAAGATATAATGTTGATTGCGCTTCTAATCACTACGGGACAATTACTACACTGTACCAATGCTAGTAACACCGTATCATTCCAAGTTACACCACACCCTTACTAGTCCCCCACTAAAAGTTGATCCCTCTTACTAATCATGATAGAGGTAGTTTCGTATACTCCTAGCTGCTATCATAGGTGCCCCTTTTTTCTCCTACCCCCACGAGTTGTACCCATTACTTTCCTCGTTCGATCGTCTCCCTAACTCGCATGTATTTATTACTTGTGTCATTCGACCTCACTGGTATGTATTCATTACTTGTGTCATTCGGCCCTGCTTGTATGTAGATACCCGTGCTAGCCCCATCATGGGGTATATCAATTCCCATGATGGAAACCTTACTCGATTCAAGATGCACAGTGTATACTACTGATGCCCAGTGCATGCTTTTTCCACTCCGGAGCACGTGCACACCCATAATCCGTCGGAACCTACACTGTTGCACCACCTAACGCTATTTTGACCGCTTATAATCAGCCCAGTAATCGTGCCCCACCCTGCCTAGCTCAGGGTACCATGATACGTCTATGTGGATTACTGCTGAAATGGGTCCCCATTCCTAGGGTTTCCTAATCAACATGTTATAATGGTTAAGTGTTCTCAATTTAACTTAACCCCACCCATTTGCTTAATTAACATGTTGTACTAGTTAAGTGTTGCCTATTCATATGTTACTTAACCTTCTCACTGATTCACGCATGTTTATTTAACGGTTAAGTTTGTGGGCCTATATATACTAATATTACCCACTTACCCAAGATTTACTTAACCCTTCCTCTTATCAAGTCCATATGTATTATTGGTTAAGCTTTACCTTAACCCTATCCACTTTGTTCATGTAATATTGGTTAAGTTGTCTTCTTGTCCATGTTTACTTCACCCACCCACAAAACATGTTGTATTGGTTAAGTGTCGTCTGTTCATATGTTACTTAAACTTTCCATTCTTAGCATGTATGTTCCTTAGCTTTAATTTATTCATTAAAGCACCAACCTCTCACATTAGGCGGTTCCGGGCAGACTTCTACCGCAAACTCATTCTAACCTTGGGTTTTTGGGCTTAATGCACTAACCTCTCACATTAGATCTATGTTGTTGCGGTCGCTGGATGTGCAGGGCGGTTCCGGGCAGTCTTATACTGCAACTCAATCTAACCTCGGGTTAGGTGTGTTCATCTTTTAGCCATTTACATATTTACCATTTGTGTCCAAGTTTATATATAAATTATCCATAAGTGTGTTCAATTCAAGTTATGCCACATTTTCTAGTTATGCCCAAAATTAATTATATGATCACAACCCCTTTTTATGCCAATTACATAATATTCCACTTTTACCCGAACTTTTCCCCAACATTCCCACGTCGTTCGTATGTATAGTTCATGTGATACATTAGGCTCGCAATTAGCCCAACTCATAAAAAAGGGAAAAAGGGAAGAAACACGTGACATCATAACTGTCATAAACAATATAGATCTAAGACTGCATAAATCTAGTAAACATATAAAAATAGATCCAATCAACATATTGAGTACGAACTAGCATGGGTCTAAACCTAAACTTGCACAGATTTAAACAATTGAACATATAGTTCTAACATATGGACTGATATTGATCTAATTATATAAACATATGGACTGATATGGATCTAATCATATAAACATGTAGATTTAAACATATGAACATATAGTTCTAAACATATGGACTGATATGGATCTAATCATATAAACATGTAGATCTAAAGATATGAACATATAGTTCTAAACATATGGACTGATATGGATCTAATCATATAAACTTGTAGATCTAAACATATGAACATATAGTTTTAAACATATGGACTGATATGGATCTAATCATATAAACATGTAGATCTAAACATATGAACATATAGTTCTAAACATATGGACTAATATGGATCTAATCATATAAACATGTAGATCTAAACATATGAATATATAAAATATGATCTTACATATATGAACATGACTTGCATAGATCGAGCAAACTTGCATACATAACTTGCATATGTAATTAGGCATATGAATTAACATAGAACATAACTTGCATATAATGAATCAAATCAAGCATAAATCAAAACATAGTTTGCAAAGACATAAACTTTATATGATTTACAAACATTTTCATACAGTCCAATTCATAACTCATCACAATTACGTTTAAACAATTATCTTGTGAAAGTAACTGCACTCATAGAAAACGGATCTTGAATTCTGGGATCTGATTTCTGAAGTTGCTAAGATAATCCGTTGATGTAGGCGTTGATTCGTTCATTGTTGTTCTAGAATTCCTTTTCGCAATTCCTAAGCTTTGAATCTTTATCTCTTATCCTCTTTAATCTAGAATTTGATTTGTTATGGTGGCGGCTAGGTTAGTTTGTAGATGAACAACATGATGGCAATAGAGAATAGGGTTGTGAGGTTAGGGTTAGGTTTAGAGATGTATATATAGGAGTATAGGATAAATTTGAGCATTTAGCTCAACCAAGGAGTCATCAGAACCATCCAAACCAAAGAGATACACCTCCCAGCCAACCACAGCGCGACACATAAGTCCTAATACCTCAGAATTCGTCACTGCCATGTCATCCAGGTACAAAACGAAGTATTCCGCCTAGATCTAAGGGGGGTCGACACCGGGGTTGACACCCCTATAGGGGGTCGACACTGGGGTCAGCATCGGGCTCGACACCCCTTAAGGGGGTCAACACCCTCTAGCGGGAATTTTCCCGCCCTGCCTATTTTGGCTGATTTTGAATTTTGAACCCATTTTTGACTTTCTGGACCTATTTCTGAAGTACTGAACCCAATACACACACACACACATATATATATTCTTCCTGCGAGTATGTAAACTTCAAATCTTAATAACTTCTTCATACGGATTCCGATTCACGCAAACTCGGACTCTATCTCAAGCGGAATTCTGAGATGAACGCAATAAATTAACCCGTTTCACCCAATTCTTCTTTTAAATATTAATTATTCTTAAATTATCTCTTATGTTCCATTTTAAAATTACGGGGTGTTACAGCTCCCGAATTTGATTAAAAAATTTCCGAAGGCTCGAGGGAACTATCTATTGTAACCGGGTGAGACAATTCTTTGCCTTTGCCAAGACCTTGTTTGTAGAAATCCGCTATCCTGACCATGGTGATCGACTTAAAAAAAAGAGATGGTTTCAGAAGTGGTTAATTCTCCCATACAATACTATTTTGGTAAACGACGATCACAAAATCAATTTTGTCCTTATATGCCAGACTGTGTAAAGATCGTTATCATTATTTCCACCCTTTCAAACATGGCTACATGTCTAAGGGTTTGACAAATCCATTTGACGATTTGAAAAGGAGAGAAACCTCTCCACCTCCATACCTTTTCGGCATAGCAGCCTCATTACCTTCGGATTTTTGCCACAATGTTATTGGAATCACCACCGACGGCTGCATCACCTCCGACTCTGGTGATCCAACGTCAATGATTTTGACAATAGACAACATGAAATCCGAGTTATGACAAGGTAGAAAGAAGAGGAATTGTGAACGGAAATTACATTGTAATGTGTTAAAAAGAAATGAAAAGGAAGAACCGGTTCATACATGAAAAATTACTGGAAGAAATGATCTTGGTTGAAGACGAAGGTAATCTCACTGTTTCTTCTCCTAAGCAGTAAAATTTCAGAGCAAAAAGTGATAAAAAGAAGAAGTAAAAAAGAAGTGAGGTAGGTCATCATCTCATAATACTGAGGAGTAACTCTTTGCACTCAATGAGATGACCGCTGGATCAGATTCGATTAACGTGTCAAACCAATAAACGAACCAACATGTGACGACCCGCCCCGAACCAGTCGAAATTTCCTCGAAATGACTTGTGCTTATGCCCGACCAACGTGGGACAGTCATCAAAGGAAAAAGGTTTTGAAACTATGAATCACCAAGAACCTGTGGTATATCTCACAGCACATGTCCATCAGAATAGCGGAATCCAAGAAAATACGGCTTATGATCCAAACCATTATTACAACTTTAAAATAATGTCTCTAAAAAGGAAATAAAGAAGGTGCACTACTAATGCCCAAAGTAGTGACCATCAACAACACAGGGAGAATATATATAAATAGTACATAGAGGCCTCTTGCTCGTCTCCAGACAGCTAATCATGCATTACCACCTAACATGTCCTTAGTCTGCTCATTTAGGAACACCCAGAGTAATAAGAAGAGACATAAAACTCTAGGTCAAACAAAACTCTGGTACGAGCGATAGCAGTAAAATAAAACAATAACAGGTATAAATAATCATACCTGAACCTGGACCAGCAACCAAAGAGTTAGCACAACAAGATGTACAGTACTCTAAGGTAACACTAACATAAAGTGTAAAATGGGAGTGTGCATGTCATGGTGATAGCAAACATCAAACATAGAAATCATCCTCACATCACTCACTCAGTGCGTAAGTCATACGATATCCACTGCTTTGATCACCAAATCCATTGGGCCATGACGGAAACTCCGTCGACCATTTCTATGACCGTAATTCTCTGGTCTATAGTCAATAACCCTACCCAGTCCACACATCCCTGGCTTTAGGTTAAGGGCTAACCAGTCCACACTTCCTTGGCTCTGGTTCATCTACATGCCCCCTCTCTTCATCGGTGAACCAAAGTTATAGATATCGATAACCCATTTGCACACGTCCCGCAGCAAAGCCCAACACTAGAAGTTAGCTCGTCGGTTCCTATCTGGATCCTGAGTAATAACTTCTCATTTGGACTTCCTTTGCATCTCGGGTTTTGGTTAAATTGTAGTTAATCTTTAGAAGAGTTCACAATTGTCGTCGCGTGGCAGAAGTTTGAATCTGTTTCAGTTTGGGGTCATCATCTTGGTTCGGGTCGTGGTCGGGGTCCTCGTCAGTGTCGGTTCGTGTCTCATGACCCCCCTCCTCGGTTCGTGACCACTTCTCCCTACCCCCCCAAGGTTCGTGACATACCCCCTTCAGGAATCGTGAGAAGACCCCTTCAGGAATCATGATCATACCCCCTTCACCAATCGTGAGCGTACTCCCTTCAGGAATCGTGAGCATACCCCCCTTCAGGAATCGTGACCATACCCCTTTCAGGAATCGTGAGCATACCACCCATTTAGGAATTGTGAGCATACCCCCCTTCAAGAATCGTGAGCATAGACCCTTCAGGAATCGTGAGTATACCTCCCTTAAGGAATCGTGAGCATACCCCCCCCCCCCCCTTCAGGAATCGTGAACATACCCCCCCCTTTCAGGAATCGTGAGCATACCCCATTCAAAAATCGGTTTTCTGCAGTTTTTTCAGCAAGCTAACTTCACCAAACGACGGCGTTTTCAACCATTCTAACCTTACTATGAAGTCACAAAACATACCAAACAGCAGTAGTAACATGTAGAATCAAATACCAAAATAACAATCATATGAAATATTTTAGATCAAACATACCTAAAAAGCATGATTTTCCCCTTAATCCCCTTAAGCATGTTTTAACTATAAGATTAGCAAACTTAATCCAATTAACCCAAATTTTCACTAGTGACATAAAATAATATTTTAGAATTTCTAAATATTTTTCCTGATTTTTATAATGCATAATTTCGCTAATTATCACTAATCACCCCTAATTAGCTATAATTAGTGAATAAAAGAGCACATCACTCGCGTTAGCCACAAATAAATTTCAAATCTGAAACTTTAACTGATTTGGCACAGATCCCAATGTATTCCAGCAGCTCTATCTTGATTTCTATGCTAATCCGCCTTAATTTGACGTAGATTTGGCTAATATGTGATTAGAAAGTGATTAAGGATGAATTTAGAACGTGGAGGCCATTGCTAGGTTGGAAGAGATGATAAGTGGCAACTGAAAAATGAATAAAATTGATTTCCCAAAACTTATCAGCCCTCCCATAACTCTAATCCCAAAATGGGTTATGAGCACATCCGTTGATTACCCTATTAGGCCCGATTAAGCTATTTTCTACCTTCCAAACATTATTTTAGCAATATCTCCCAAACGGTAAGTCTGTTTGATTAATGTGACCACACTACGGAAAGTTAAACCATCATCTGAATCCAACGGAAGTGGTTTTAGGTTAAAAATCCTTACCAATCAAAAGTTATAGGTGAAACAATATTCGCCAGGCGCAAAACGGTCATTTAAAATTTGGCAAAAATCGTGAACATGGGAAATGACCCCAATAGTCGTTTCCCAAAGTAACACGACCATACGGCTTCATATGAAAATGAAATAAATATTCTACGATCCTTCGATACATAGAATGCGGGTCGTTACATTCTACCCTAGCCCCTCCCCCTCCTCCCTCCAAGAAATTTCGCCCCCGAAATTCCTTAACTAAGAAAACACCGTATGTCTATAAACCATTTGCAACAATCAAACATACATAATAAACACAATAGGCCTATCCTAGCATGCGGAATAACTATATTGCTAATAAAACCTTACCAGACAAAGAGTTCTAGATATGACTTTCTTATGCTTTCCTCGGTTTCTTAAGTACAGTCGTTCTCATCATTGCCCTACTGGATATTAACCGGTCTTACCGTCTTCCTCCGAAGTTGCTTTGTATCATGTCCAACAATACGAATCGGTCTGCGGTTTTCAACTGCCTCGGGTTCTACCTCGATATCATTCAACTGATCTAGTGAAATAGTCATATCTGAATCATGCACGAACTTCCTTAACTGGGAAACATAAAATATGTTGTGCACTCCCATCATCTTGTTGGTAATCCAACTTTGTATGCTAAATTCCCAACTTGTTCAAGAACTAGAAATGGATCAATAAACCTTGGTGCCGACTTACCTCTCCTACCAAATCTAATCACACTCTTTAGTGGAGAAATCTTGACGAATACCAAGTCGCCAACGGAGAATTTCAAATCTCTTCGCCTTTTATCAACATAACTTTTCTGCCTAGCTTGGGCAGCCTTCATTTGTTGTTTAATAACCTTTATCTTATCTAACATTTCCCTTATTACATCTAGCTCAAGCACAAACTTCTCACCAGTCTCTAACCAACATGATGGTGAGTTGCACGGTCTTCCATACAAAGCTTCAAATGGGGCCATACCAATGCTGGAATGATAACTATTGTTATATGCGAACTTAACCAGATGCAAATGATCATCCCATGATCCACCAAAATCCAATATAAAAGCTCTCAAGAGATCCTCTAATACATGATTCACCCTCTCTGTTTGACCGTCGGTTTGAAGATGGTATGCAATACTGAGATGTAATTCTGACTCTAAAGCCTCTTGTATGCTCTTCCAAAACCCACTAGTAAATAATGGATCTCAGTCACTCACAATACCTTTAGGTACTCCATGCAATCTCGCCACCCACTTCATATACAGTTCTGCTAACTTAGTTGTCGTTCTATTCGACTTGACTGGTATAAACCTTGCACTTTTGGTCAATCGATCCACAATCACCCAAATACTATCATGACCCAATCTAGTCCTTGGTAAACCATCAATAAAATCCATTGAGACTTGTTCCCATTTCCATTCTGGATATTCCATTGGTTGTAACAAACCACTAGGCTTCTTTTGCTCAGCTTTAACTAGCTGGCAATTCATGCACTTGGATATAAACTTTCCACCATCTCTCTTCATCCCTTCCCAGTAGCAAGTCTGCTTCATGTCTCGATATATTTTGTTACCACCGGGATGTATAGTCGATTTCGAGTGATGACACTCTCTAAGCACTTCATCCCTCAATCCATTAATATTGGGTACAACTAGTATCCCATTCTTTCGAAGCCATCCTTCCCTATCAAATCCATTCTTATACATCACCTCACCATCAATACCAATCTCTACCTTGAAGATGATTTCTAATAGGTTAGGATCGTCCCTCTGACTGGAACCGATCCGCTCAATCAAAGTCAGTCTAATCGTCAGAATTGCTAACATCTTTGGATCTAATTTACACTTAGGTCTGAAATCATATCCCACAATATACTCCAGTTGCCTTCGTTCAAGAAACATTGCCCCTAAGCCGGCATGTCTCCTACTCAATGCATCAGCTACCGCATTGCCCTTCCCGGGTGTGTATGCGGTACCGAAATCATATGAAGCCAAGAACTTTAACCATCTCTGCTATCGAAGATTTAAATCCTTTTGAGAGAAAAGATACTTTAATGATTTATGATCGGTAAACAACTCGAATCTTTCTCCTAAGAGATAGTGTCTCCACATCTTCAATGCGAATACCATCGCTGGGAATTCCGGATCATGGGTAGGATACCTTTTCTCATGTGGTTTCAGTTGCCGACTAGCATAAGCTACAACTCTACCTCCTTGCATCAATACAGCACCTAGTCCGGTACCACAAGCATCCGTGTATACTGTCATCTCTTCGTTCCCTTTTGGAATAACTAACACTAGTGCACATGTTAACTTCTTTTTTAGGTCCTTAAATGCATTCTCATACCTTTCGTCCCTGTCGAAAGCTTGATTCTTCTTGGTCAACTAAGTTAATGGCGTCGCAATCTTGGAGAAGTCTTGGATAAACTTACGATAATATCTAGTTAATCCCAAGAAACTTCTCACGTCTGTTGCATTCTTGGGCATAGACCAATCTTGCACCGTAGCTACTTTCGTAGGATCCACGGCAATACCATTTTCTGAAACAACATGGCCCAAGGTCTCACTTCCCTCTTCCAGAAGTGACACTTAGAAAAATTTACTTTCAATTGGTGTTTCCTTAACACCTCCATCACTGTCCTTAAATGTTCCTTGTGTTCTTCCTCTGTTCTTGAGTAAACCAAGATATCATCCACGAACAAAAGAACAAACTTATTTAACTGATCTCTGAAAACCATATTCATAAGATCCACAAAATATGCAGGTGCATTGGTCAACCCGAATGGCATGACCAACCACTCATAAAATCCAGACGGCATCCGAAATGCCGTTTTAGATATACTCTCAGCTGCTACTCTAAGATGATGAAATCTTGCCGTGAGATCCAACTGGGAGAACACTCTTGCTCCATTTAACTGATCAAATAAATCATCTATCCGTGGAAGATGATGCTTATTCTTCTGAGTCACCTTGTTCAACTCGCGGTAGTCCACACAAAAGTGAAGGGAACCGTCGGCCTTAGTGGCAAATACAACTGGTGCACAACACTTGGAAACACTTCTTCGAATAAACCCCTTCTTCAAAAGATCGCTCATTTGCACCTCGAGCTCTCGCTGCTCTCTTGGCGCTATACGAAGAAGTGGCATCACTATAGGTCTAGCATCTTTCACTAAATCAATCTAAAACTCAATCTCTCGATGTGGTGGAAGTCTGGTCACTTCCTCGAAGATGTCCGGATACTCGCCAGCAATAGGCACATCTAATAACTCATCCTGTGGGATGTCAAGGGAATGTAGAAAACTAGCCCATCACCTCATCACTAGTAGGCAACCCAATACCACCCTCTTCCCATCATCCTCTTTAATGGTCACCGAAGACCCCTCATAGTCTACCACCACCCCATATCTTTGGAGCTAATAGACTCCCAAAATGATACCGAATCCAGTAAAGCCCTAAACAAAGCAATCACAAGCAAACATACATTGTAACAACCCGTATTTTCAATAACCTGTAATAACATAAATCGAGGCAGAATTTAATTCTAAAATGGGAATCAAGGGAAACGGGCTATGCCATTGTGTTCGTCTCGGAAAAATACGCGAAATAGAGTCCGAGTTTTCGAAAATCGTAGTCCGTATGACCAAGATATGGCCTCGCGAAGTTTCACGAAAATTCCCAAATTAAAGTATACTTAATTAAGTGAAATGGGTTGTGTAGATATATATATATATATATATATATTGATATATATATATATATAATTGAAAATTTAATAAATAAATATGCAAAAATGCTCAAAACAGCGAATTGGGAGAGGGGAATAACCGAACCGGCCGATTTTTGAAGTCGACCCGAGCCCGCTGGGTCGACTAGGGGTTAATCCAGGGTGTTTGGCTGTCAACCCGTGGGCCGATTCGCTCAAGTGCAGATTTTGCATTTGAATGGTTCTCATGGTCCATCTTTAATCTAAAGGCCCTAGATGGTTCCTACACTTGACTTCTTCCCCAAGACATGCTTTGATGGCTTGGATTGAATCTAGGGTTAATCCTATGGCCTAAAACACTTGCCTAATCTATAAATAAGACCCTAACCTACCCTAATTCATTCATAATTAAACCTAGTGACTAAACTATGGCAAAATGCTAGCTCTCATGGCCTCCACTAATTTTATGAAGAGGGTTGCATACTAATCACTCTCTAATCCCTTCTTAGCATCTTAATCTTCTTCATTTGGTGTTCAAAGTTGCTAGTTGTGAGTTTCTATCACTTTGATGATCTTTTGGTAAACTAATTAGATGAGATGTGATGAGATTTATGGTTTTGTATGTGGGTTAATGAGCTTTGAATCATATGATATGATGTTAGCATTAATCTTATGTTTATGCATGTTGAGTATGTAAGCTTATGCAAGTTTAATATGATGTATGTTATGTTTGCATGATGCTAAATATGCAAGTTGTGGGCTATGTAATCATATGCATGTTATGCAAGTTCATGGTAATATGCTATGCAAGTTACATGTTTGTTAATATGCAAGTTACATGTTTGTTAATATGCAAGTTACATGTATGTAAATATGCAAGTTACATGTTTGTTAATATGCAAGTTACATGTTTGTTAATATGCAAGTTACATGTATGTAAATATGCAAGTTACATGTTTCTTTATATGCAAGTTACATGTTTGTTAATATGCGAGTTACATGTATGTAAATATGCAAGTTACATGTTTATTAATATGCAAGTTCATGATGACACATTATGCAAGTCTATAAGCTAATATGCAAGTTTGTTATGCAAAATGAATATGTAAGTTATGTGACATATTATATGCAAGTTATGTGACATGTTATGCAAGTTCATATGCAAGTTATGTGTTTGTTAATATGCAAGATGGCACCTTTGAAACATGTTCATTCATATGCAAGTTGACACCTTTCATATGTGTTATATCATGAACGAAATTACGTGGGAACGATGGGGTAATTAAATGCATAAGTTAATAAGATTGTGTGAAATTAATATAATTATGCATAACACAAAATAAATAAACATAGTATGGGAATTTGCCTATTTGGTTAGGTGTACCCATACTATGTGTTGGGAATTTACCTATTGAGTTAGGTCTACCCCATGGGAATTTACCTATTAAGTTAGGTCTACCCATGTTAAGAAAACTTGATTAATTAGGGATAATTAATATAAAATTATGAGGGTGATTAATTAGGTGTAATTAATTGACTAAGACACGAGGTTGGACTCAGTTGTAGCGTAAAACTGCCCGGACCCAACCGGCTTAACCAGTTGCTACAAATGTTAGCCCAATGTGAGAGGTCTTAGGCACAAACTAAATACGTAATTAATGTAAAGACACGAGGTTAGACTCTGTTATGACATAAGGCTGCCCGGACCCAACCGGCTTAACCAGCGGTCATAAAAGACAGTCTAATGTGAGAGGTCTTTACAAAGGTTACGTTCTTAATTAATTAATTAAGAAACACTTAACCACATTAGCATGTAGAGGGACATGAGGGGTTAAGTGGGTGCCTCGGGTGGCATGAGAAAATCTAGTGGTTGCCTTGGGTAGCAATAGAAAATACGATTAGAATACTTAACCAAAATAGAACATGTAATTAAAACATGATTAAAGGGTTAAGTGGGATATACTAGAAAAAGGGACAAGCTTAGGTGGGTAGCTTGTGGAGGCCCATTTCAACCAGTAACCCATACGTATCTTTGTGGGCTCGACCCATGTCGAGGACGGGACACGCATACTGGGCTTGACTGTAAGAGGCAAACGGGTTAGCGGTGGCAACGCAAGTCCAACGGGCTTCATATGCGTGAGTGGGCCCGGGCTGGTAGGTAAGCCGTTGTTGCATCGAGTAGATATAAGCCGTGCACCTTTAGTTTCATCAGGTTGCCACATTGGGGAATGATACATCCCACGGTGGGGCCAGCACGGGTATCTACGTTAGGGAGCCGATCGAATGGGAAGTAGTGTGTACACCTAGTGGATTGTAGGGCCCCGTGGCGCCTACTTGGTCACCTAGGGGTACGCAGGTACTAATTAGTAAATTTTATAAGTCCTTGGGTGGGATCAACCTTTAAGTTAGGAACGACTGGTGTGGTGCAGTTTAGTAATTTACCTTAGGAAGGGTAGATGCGTCTTTATCCTTTATCTTAGTTTAGTTAACTGCTTAGTATAGCCGTTCATCCCTATATGTTACCGTATATCAAGTTATGTCTTCTCTGGTTACTTTAACGATTGTATTGTTAAAGTTATAGGACTCACTCAGACTTATGTCTGACCCCGTTGTCTTTATCTTTTTCCCAACCCTCAGGTCCTGTGGTGGATCCTAGCAGTAGTGGAGCTTGATCGGATTGCTGTTCCAGTCTTTAGGAGCTTGGGTAGATGTAAAGCTCCAGTTATCCAGTTATCTTTCCTTTTGTTTTGGCTATTGTATGAGAGTGGGATTATGTACTTCTTTATCTTGATGGATATTGTACTTGACTTTTATTGTGAGTTTATGATGTAACCAGACATGTTTTACTTCCGCTGTTATGAAATGATGTTTTAAAATTTCAAGTACTATTTATATCTGTCTAGTTGTAATTTTTCTGTTCTATATTCACTAAAATACTCCACCGATGTTATGGCATTCCCATTGTGAGTGATCATAGCGGGAGTGGGGTGTTACACGTGGTATCAGAGCTTAAGGTTACCAGAACAGATAAAATTTTTGAGAAAAACTACTTTCTAAGAGTATTTTCGAAGAAAGTATTTTTAAAAGCATGTCTTCTAAGAGAAAAAGTTTTTGAAAAAGAAAAGCATAATCCCCAATAGCCATATCTTTATCTTTCGGAATCTCCTTTTTGAATCTTTCCTCTTTCGTTTCAGCATGGCTGAAGATCTTAACATCCCGGAGGGTTTAGTTATACCACTATGGTATAGGAGGTTGCAAGAGGCTAGGGCCGCGGCTGCGGGTCCGGCCAATGCTACTACACCAGAGACAACCGCTCCTCCTCCTCAGCCTAGAGTGGATAATTTTGCTAAGGTTTGCAAGGAGTTCAAGGCTATAGGAGGAAAACCTTTTCTTGGTTCAGAGACTTTCGTAGAGGCTAGAGATTGGCTTAAGGAAGTGGAAGAGTTGCTAGATATCTTTGAAGTGGAAGAGGGAAAGAAAGTCAAGTTGGCGGCTTGGTTAATGAAGGGAGAGGCCTCATTCTGGTGGGAGGTCACTAATGGAGAACGCCCTGTTGACTCTTGGGCAGATTTTAAGCAAAGGTTTGGGGCTAAGTTTCTCTCAAGGGCGGAAGAGAATCTGTTTATGGAGAAGTTCTTGAATTTGAAGCAAGGGAATCTCACGGTGAAAGAATATGTCAACAAATTCAATCAATTAGCAAGGTTTGGCATAGAGTTGGTGAATACACCGGAGAAGAAGGCTTTGAGGTTCGTTAGAGGCTTGAACGAACCATTGCAAGGAATAGCTATGACTCACATTCCTATGGGGGCCACTTTTGAGAAGCTTGTCTACATGGCACTTATGCATGAGGATGATAAGAATTCTAAGGCACCAGAGAAAAAGGGGGATCAGAAGAAACCGCAACAGCAACAACAAGGCAAGGGCGGAAAAGGCAATGGTGACAAAAAGAAGACGAAGAAGAAGTGCTTCAATTGTGGAACACCAGGACACCTCAGTAAGGATTGTCGCAAAAAGAAGAAGACCGGTTGCTTTCATTGTGGTGAAGCAGGGCATCTTGTGAAAAACTGCCCAAAGAAGGGGCAGAAGACGGGGTCTACCTCAGGAGGCCAGGTGCAAGCTCTTATAGCACCACCTCAGTCAGGGGGGCAAGTTCAGGTTCTCTCAGTTCCACCGATTCAGCAGAGAGGTAGAACTATTTCCGTTGAAAGTCTGGTTTTTCTGTTTGATCATCCAGTTCGTACTTTGTTTGACTCTGGCGCATCGCATTCTTTTATCTCATCATCGTTAGTTGAGTCACTGCACTTAGACACCAGTCTAGTTGATGATCCCTTGGTTGTCTCAAACCCAATTGGGGGCTCCATATATCTGTCTATGATATGTTTGGGTTTGAAGATTTCTATACTTAGCGTTGAGTTTAGATGTGATGCTTTTGTATTGGGCTTCACGGGCTATGGGTTGATCTTGGGCATGGACTGGTTATCCAGTAATGGTGCCGTTCTTGATTGCGAAAGGAGAGTTGTCAGGCTCATGACCCGCTTGGGTAACACTCTCGAGATCTCTTGCAATCCCATGGAATCTGTTTTGCTAAGTTATCTTGAATCGCTCGATGCTTCGGTCGAAAGTTTGTGTTCTGTCAGAGTAGTCCGGGAATATCCGGATGTGTTTGAAGAAGTAAAGGGTTTGCCTCCGAAGCGGGAGATAGATTTCCGAATTTATTTGGTGGATAATGCCAAACCAGTGTCTTTGCCAGTACGCCACATGGCTCCTCGTGAGAGAAGAGAACTTCATAAGCAAGTAGGGGAGTTGCTTGAGAAGGGGTTCATAAGGCGAAGTATATCGGAGTGGGGAGCTCCAGTAGTGTTTGCCACGAAGGCGGATGGGTCCCTCAGACTTTGTGTGGATTATAGGGAACTTAATAAGCTCACGAAGAAGAATAGACACCCATTACCGAGGATAGATGATCTCTTTGATCAGTTGGTTGGCGCGTCAGTATTTTCGCAGATGGACTTAGCTACAGGGTTTCATCAGTTAAGAGTGGCGGAGGACAGTATAGAGAAGACTGCTTTCCGGACTCCGGATGGTTTTTATGAGTGGCTAGTGATGCCATTTGGGTTGACAAACGCCCCCGCATACTTTGTTGATCTCATGAGTAGAGTGTTCAGAGAGTATCTGAATAAGTTTGTAGTAGTTTTTGTGGATGACATCTTGGTCTTTTCCAAGAATGAAGAAGAGCATGCCTTACATCTCAAGGAAGTGTTGGAGACTCTTCGAGCGCATAGTCTTAAAGCTAAATTCTCTAAATGCCATTTTTGGAGAAGAGAAGTGCGATTCTTAGGGCATGTGGTCTCTAAGGAAGGGATAGCTGTGGATCCCGCAAAGATAGTATCTATCCAGGATTGGAAAGTTCCTAGAAATGCTACCGAGGTAAGAAGTTTCTTGGGGTTGGCAGGATATTATAGGAAGTTCATCAAAGACTTCGCGAAGATATCAGCCCCATTAACCCGCTTGACGAAGAAGAATCTGGTTTTCTCATGGGATGTAGATTGTGATGATGCTTTCCGACGGTTAAAGAGAGCTTTGACCACCGCTCCAGTTTTAGTGCTTCCAGATGGGAGTAAGCCGTTTGTTGTTTATACCGATGCTTGTGGAACAGGATTAGGCGCAGTCTTGATGCAGGAGGGAAGGGTAATAGCCTATGGAGGGAGACAATTGAGAGTGCATGAGAAGAATTACCCTACCCATGATCTAGAGTTGGCCGCGATTGTTTTCGCACTTAAGTCTTGGCGCCATTATCTTCTTGGTGAGAGATTCGAGTTGTTCACCGACCATAAATCATTGAAGTACTTATTCTCTCAGAAGGATTTAAACTTAAGACAGCAAAGGTGGATGGAGTTCTTAGCATCCTATGATTTCGAGATAGCGTATACCCCTGGTAAGGGTAACGTGGTGGCAGACGCCTTAAGTAGAAAAAGGCTATCTTTGAGTCCATTGTTCGTGGAACGACGAAGCTTGGAGTTTCTTTCTTTGTTTGACTTCAGACCTTCTGTTGATTTTGTACCTGGTTTGTTGGCATCCTTGGAGGTTAGACCTACTCTTTTGAGACGGATTGGCGAGGCTCAGCGAGACGACCCACAGTTGGTTGTGTTGGTAGAGAAGCTTATAAGAGGGGAGTCGTCCAGCCATTTGGGTAGATACACCATAGATGATAAGGGATGGTTGCATAGAGACGGTAGACTTTGTGTACCGCAAGATGAGGGTTTGAAGAAGGCTATTTTGGATGATGCACATCGTTCAAGAATGACTATTCATCCCGGTGGAGACAAAATGTACCAAGACATGAAGAGAGTTTTCTTTTGGGCCGGTATGAAGAAAGATGTGGCCGAGTATGTGGCTAGATGCTTAGTGTGCCAACAAGTTAAAGTGGAGCAAAGGAAACCCGGTGGGTTGCTACACCCATTGGAAGTTCCACAGTGGAAGTGGGATAGTGTCTCGATGGATTTCATCGACGGGTTACCGAGATCGAGGAAGGGCAATACGGGAATTTGGGTTGTGGTAGACAGACTTACAAAGAGTGCCCATTTTATACCCGTAAAGAGTAAGAGGACCGCTCCATGGCTTGCTTCAGTCTATGTTAGAGAGATTGTTAGATTGCATGGCGTACCATCCAGCATTGTGAGTGATCGAGATCCTATTTTCACTAGTGAGTTTTGGAGAAGTTTGCAAGAGGCGGTAGGGACTCAGTTGTGTTTGAGCACCGCATATCATCCTCAGACGGACGGTCAGACCGAGAGGGTGAACCGTATCTTAGAAGATCTTTTGAGGCTTTGTATCTTGGATTTTGGAGGTACATGGGAAGAACATCTTCCTTTGGTGGAGTTCGCATATAATAACAGCTTTCAGTCCAGTATTGGTATGGCTCCTTTCGAAGCTCTTTATGGAAGGCCTTGTCGATCTCCTACATGTTGGTGGGAATCTACGGATAAGATCTTGCTTGGGCCGGATATGGTTAGAGAGACTTCAGAGAAGATTGATTTAATTCGAAAAAGGATGAAAGCAGCGCAAGATAGACAGAAATCTTATGCGGATCGGAGAAGGACGGATCTTGAGTTTGAGGTTGGGGACATGGTTTTTGTCAAAGTATCTCCATTGAGAAATGTTGTTCGCTTTGGGTCCGTAGGGAAGTTAGCACCGAGATTTGTTGGGCCGTTTCCTATTAAGGAAAGGATTGGACGGATGGCATATAGGGTGGAGTTGCCCGACAGACTTAGTGGTGTTCATGATGTATTCCATGTATCACATTTGAGGAAGTGCTTACATGAGACCGCGGAGGTGGTAGAGCCGAGCTTGCTTAGAGATGTAGAGGTAGAGCGTGATGCGACGATTCGACGAGCTCCTACTCGCATCCTTGGGTCAGAAACTAGGAAGTTGAGGAACAGAGAAGTTCAGCTAGTTAAAGTGCAATGGGGAGATGACGAAAGCAATGCTACTTGGGAGACGGAAGCAAAGATGCGTTCTTTGTATCCATTTCTTTTTGAGAGTATGTCTTTTAACTTCTCCTTTATTGCTTGTCTAGTACTTATCTTATCTTTAGTATATCCTCTCGCTAATACCTATGACCTTTAGATAGGGTAAAACCTATGGTTGAAACATGTGTTTGAAACATGTTATGGTTGATGGATGCATATGGATGCAATTGTTTGCTAGTGGTTGCTCGTGGATGCATATACACACACATTAGGCACTAGATCGGCTCAGTCACTTCATGTTGCATATTGCATAAATGGATGTGGTAGTTAGATTGATGGATGTATCATGGCTGTGTTATCATATGGATGATGCATTTTTGTGTATGGTTGTGCACGCATGTAGAAATTTGTATGTGTCAATAGGGTTTCGCATACATATTGGATGCATGGCACTATCATGGTTTGCATTAAGGAGGTTTACTATATCAGTAACCGCCTGATTTTCGCATTAGGTAAGTACATATACACACACTTTTGCATATATCCATCCAGCATTTAGAATCTTGTAAGGACAATGATTGCTCGTGGATGATGCTTTGAGTAGATGGATGATTGGATGGTAGGATACGTTCTTCCTAACTTAAAGATTTCGGGGACGAAATCCTTTAAGGAGGGGAGAATGTAACAACCCGTATTTTCAATAACCTGTAATAACATAAATCGAGGCAGAATTTAATTCTAAAATGGGAATCAAGGGAAACGGGCTATGCCATTGTGTTCGTCTCGGAAAAATACGCGAAATAGAGTCCGAGTTTTCGAAAATCGGAGTCCGTATGACCAAGATATGGCCTCGCGAAGTTTCACGAAAATTCCCAAATTAAAGTATACTTAATTAAGTGAAATGGGTTGTGTAGATATATATATATATATATATATTGATATATATATATATATAATTGAAAATTTAATAAATAAATATGCAAAAATGCTCAAAACAGCGAATTGGGAGAGGGGAATAACCGAACCGGCCGATTTTTGAAGTCGACCCGAGCCCGCTGGGTCGACTAGGGGTTAATCCAGGGTGTTTGGCTGTCAACCCGTGGGCCGATTCGCTCAAGTGCAGATTTTGCATTTGAATGGTTCTCATGGTCCATCTTTAATCTAAAGGCCCTAGATGGTTCCTACACTTGACTTCTTCCCCAAGACATGCTTTGATGGCTTGGATTGAATCTAGGGTTAATCCTATGGCCTAAAACACTTGCCTAATCTATAAATAAGACCCTAACCTACCCTAATTCATTCATAATTAAACCTAGTGACTAAACTATGGCAAAATGCTAGCTCTCATGGCCTCCACTAATTTTATGAAGAGGGTTGCATACTAATCACTCTCTAATCCCTTCTTAGCATCTTAATCTTCTTCATTTGGTGTTCAAAGTTGCTAGTTGTGAGTTTCTATCACTTTGATGATCTTTTGGTAAACTAATTAGATGAGATGTGATGAGATTTATGGTTTTGTATGTGGGTTAATGAGCTTTGAATCATATGATATGATGTTAGCATTAATCTTATGTTTATGCATGTTGAGTATGTAAGCTTATGCAAGTTTAATATGATGTATGTTATGTTTGCATGATGCTAAATATGCAAGTTGTGGGCTATGTAATCATATGCATGTTATGCAAGTTCATGGTAATATGCTATGCAAGTTACATGTTTGTTAATATGCAAGTTACATGTTTGTTAATATGCAAGTTACATGTATGTAAATATGCAAGTTACATGTTTGTTAATATGCAAGTTACATGTTTGTTAATATGCAAGTTACATGTATGTAAATATGCAAGTTACATGTTTCTTTATATGCAAGTTACATGTTTGTTAATATGCGAGTTACATGTATGTAAATATGCAAGTTACATGTTTATTAATATGCAAGTTCATGATGACACATTATGCAAGTCTATAAGCTAATATGCAAGTTTGTTATGCAAAATGAATATGTAAGTTATGTGACATATTATATGCAAGTTATGTGACATGTTATGCAAGTTCATATGCAAGTTATGTGTTTGTTAATATGCAAGATGGCACCTTTGAAACATGTTCATTCATATGCAAGTTGACACCTTTCATATGTGTTATATCATGAACGAAATTACGTGGGAACGATGGGGTAATTAAATGCATAAGTTAATAAGATTGTGTGAAATTAATATAATTATGCATAACACAAAATAAATAAACATAGTATGGGAATTTGCCTATTTGGTTAGGTGTACCCATACTATGTGTTGGGAATTTACCTATTGAGTTAGGTCTACCCCATGGGAATTTACCTATTAAGTTAGGTCTACCCATGTTAAGAAAACTTGATTAATTAGGGATAATTAATATAAAATTATGAGGGTGATTAATTAGGTGTAATTAATTGACTAAGACACGAGGTTGGACTCAGTTGTAGCGTAAAACTGCCCGGACCCAACCGGCTTAACCAGTTGCTACAAATGTTAGCCCAATGTGAGAGGTCTTAGGCACAAACTAAATACGTAATTAATGTAAAGACACGAGGTTAGACTCTGTTATGACATAAGGCTGCCCGGACCCAACCGGCTTAACCAGCGGTCATAAAAGACAGTCTAATGTGAGAGGTCTTTACAAAGGTTACGTTCTTAATTAATTAATTAAGAAACACTTAACCACATTAGCATGTAGAGGGACATGAGGGGTTAAGTGGGTGCCTCGGGTGGCATGAGAAAATCTAGTGGTTGCCTTGGGTAGCAATAGAAAATACGATTAGAATACTTAACCAAAATAGAACATGTAATTAAAACATGATTAAAGGGTTAAGTGGGATATACTAGAAAAAGGGACAAGCTTAGGTGGGTAGCTTGTGGAGGCCCATTTCAACCAGTAACCCATACGTATCTTTGTGGGCTCGACCCATGTCGAGGACGGGACACGCATACTGGGCTTGACTGTAAGAGGCAAACGGGTTAGCGGTGGCAACGCAAGTCCAACGGGCTTCATATGCGTGAGTGGGCCCGGGCTGGTAGGTAAGCCGTTGTTGCATCGAGTAGATATAAGCCGTGCACCTTTAGTTTCATCAGGTTGCCACATTGGGGAATGATACATCCCACGGTGGGGCCAGCACGGGTATCTACGTTAGGGAGCCGATCGAATGGGAAGTAGTGTGTACACCTAGTGGATTGTAGGGCCCCGTGGCGCCTACTTGGTCACCTAGGGGTACGCAGGTACTAATTAGTAAATTTTATAAGTCCTTGGGTGGGATCAACCTTTAAGTTAGGAACGACTGGTGTGGTGCAGTTTAGTAATTTACCTTAGGAAGGGTAGATGCGTCTTTATCCTTTATCTTAGTTTAGTTAACTGCTTAGTATAGCCGTTCATCCCTATATGTTACCGTATATCAAGTTATGTCTTCTCTGGTTACTTTAACGATTGTATTGTTAAAGTTATAGGACTCACTCAGACTTATGTCTGACCCCGTTGTCTTTATCTTTTTCCCAACCCTCAGGTCCTGTGGTGGATCCTAGCAGTAGTGGAGCTTGATCGGATTGCTGTTCCAGTCTTTAGGAGCTTGGGTAGATGTAAAGCTCCAGTTATCCAGTTATCTTTCCTTTTGTTTTGGCTATTGTATGAGAGTGGGATTATGTACTTCTTTATCTTGATGGATATTGTACTTGACTTTTATTGTGAGTTTATGATGTAACCAGACATGTTTTACTTCCGCTGTTATGAAATGATGTTTTAAAATTTCAAGTACTATTTATATCTGTCTAGTTGTAATTTTTCTGTTCTATATTCACTAAAATACTCCACCGATGTTATGGCATTCCCATTGTGAGTGATCATAGCGGGAGTGGGGTGTTACATACATCCATGACCCGATAAGTCCAATTTACAAGAAATTATACTAAGGCTATTTGAACCACCGATCGGGTTCGTCACAACTAAAGGTCTATCGACTATTTCGGGTTCCAGTTCCAACCTATCTACCAAGTCACTAGATATGAAGGAATGAGAAGTGCCAGTATCAACCAATACTCGAACAGGAACATCATAAATAAAAAGCATACCTTGAATAACGACACCCGTTCCCTTCAGCATCGTAGTTGGGGCATTCGACGAAGAAGGAATAGCGTTGATAGCATATGCTTTCACGATCTACTTCTCTTTAGGGGGTTGCGGACATTTATCCTTGAAATGTCCCACTTGGTCACAATTGAAGCACTTCTTTTCCCCTGGCTTTGCTCGACACTCCTTGGCATAGTGACCCTTCTTGCCACAGCTATAGCACTCAATGTCTTTCTTATTCTTCTTTTTCTGACCATCCTTGGTCTGATTCTATTTCCTATTATTATTGGAATTATTCTTGCCTCCGCCGCTTGCCTCCGCCTTTGGCTCCTTTGCAGATGTAACAACAACCTCGGTCTTCGACTTAGGGTAAAGACTCTCAGATCTCAATGACTTTCCCATAATAGATTCAAATGTCTCATCGATGTGGTTTATAAGTCTTTCCCCCAAGTACCCTTCTAAGCTAGTTATGAACTTCTCGTTCTTCTTCTCAACAGTAACGATAAGGGACAATCCATATTTCGATAAGGTATCGAATTCAACAATATATTCCGAGACTGCCCTACCATTCTGCTTAAGCTCCAAAAATTTCTTGAACAATTCTGATTTCTGAGCAGCTGGGATAAACTTATCACTGAATCGGGTCTTAAACCGATTCCAAGTAACTTGATCCTTGTGAGTAGTCACTTTGATAACATTCCACCAATTCATTGTTCGTCCTTGAATTTTACACGATGTTATCTTTCTCTTTGTTACATCATTGATCCCCAAACCCTCAAAGATGCACTCATAACTATCAAGACAATCCTGAAACTCTGTAGCCAACTCCGTTTCGTGGAACGACTTCCCACTAAGACTAGTATAATCCTTGTAGAGCTAGGCAAAATCGGCTCTAGGCACCTGCACTACTACACCACCACCACTAGCAGCATTAGGAACTACTCCCTGAACATCCCTAAGAAGCTCTCGCATGAAGGTAGTAAACGTCACCCATATATTAGGGACATTCCCGTTATTTATCCCTAAACACGTACTCCTTGTCGGTTCATCATTCAATCTATAAAGAGAAAACGATTAACCATCTCCTTAGTGGTGCCCGTGCAGTGCGATTTCATACTTAGGTATACTAATAGTACATATATACTTATATAGTTTTTGAAAATAAAAATATCACAAATATGCACTCTCATATACATATACTATCTCTCCTTAATGTCTTTCCCTAGGTTGACTACGCAACTTAGGCTCTGATACAAAATGTGATGGCCCGCCCCGAACAAGTCGACATTTCCCCGAAATGTGCTATGCTAATGCCCGATCAGCATGGGATGGTCGTTAAAGGAAAAAGGTTTTGAAACTATGAATCACCAAGAACCTGTCAAGCACATGGAATACAATATAATAGTAACATAACTTGACATAAAACGGGCGAGATAGTGCATAAGCTGGAAACTAAAGCATGTCCATTAGAGTAGCGGAATCTAAAAAAATACAGATTATGATCCAAACCATTATTACAACTTTAAAATACAGTCTCTAAAAAGGAAATAAATAAGGTGCACTACTAATGCCCAAAGCAGTGACCATCAACAACACAGGGAGAATATATGCAAATAGTACGTGGAAGCCTCCTGCTCATCTCCGAACAGCTACTCGTGCATAACCACCTAACCCGTCCCTAGTTTGCTTGTTTAGGAGCACCCAGAGTAATAAGAAGAGACATAAAACTCTGGGTCAGTCAAAAGTCTGGTATGAGTGATAGCAGCAAAATAAAATAATAACAGGTATAAATAATGATACCTGAACCTGGACTTGCAACCAAAGAGTTAGCATAACAAGATGTACAATACTCTAAGGTAACACTAACATAAAGTGTAAAATGGGAGTGTGCATGTCATGGTGATAGCAAACATCAAAAATAGCAATCATCCTCACATCACTCACTCAGTGCGTAAAGCATACGATATCCACTACTTTGATCACCAAATCCATTGGGGCCATGATGGCAACTCCGTCGACTATTGCTATGACCATACTTCCCTGGTCTATAGTCAATAACCCTACCTAGTCCACACATCCCTGGCTTTAGGTTAAGGGCTAACTAGTCCACACTTCCTTGGCTCTGGTTCGTCTACATGCCCCCTCTCTTCATCAGTGAACTGAAGTCCTAGATATCGATAACCTCTTTGCACACGTCCCACAACAAAGCCCAACTCTAGAAGTTAGTTCGTCGATTCCCATCTGGATCCTAAGTAATAACTTCTCATTTGGACTTCCTTTGCATCTTGGGTTTTGGTTGAATTGTAGTTAATCTTTAGAAGAATTCACAATTGTCGTCGCATGGCAGAAGTTTGAATCTAGTTTGGTTTGGGGTCATCATCTTGGTTCGGGTCGGGGTCCTCGTCAGGCTCAGGTCATGGCTCGTGACCCCTCCCTGGTTCGTGACCCCCCCCCCCCGGTTCGTGGCATACCCCTTATGGAAATCGTGAGAATACCACCTTCGGGAATCTTGAGAATACCCCATTCAGGAATCGTGAGTATACCCCCCCCCCCCCTTCAGGAATCGTGAACATACCCCCCTTCAGGAATCGTGAGCATACCCCCTTAAGGAATCGTGAGCGTACCCCCATTCAGGAATTTTGAGCATACCTCCTTCAGGAATCTTGAGCATACCCCCCAGATACCCCCTTCAGGAATCGTGAGCATACCCCCTTCAGGAATCATGAGAATACCCCCTTCAGGAATCGTGAGCATACCCCCATCAGGAATCGGTTTTCTGCAGTTTTTCCAAAAAGCTAATTTCGCCAAACGACAATGTTTTCAACCATTATAACCTTACTATGAAGTCACAAAACATACCATATGATAGTAGTAATATGTAGAATTAATCAAAAACACCAAAATATCAATCATATGAAATATTTTAGATCAAACATACCCAAAAAGCATGATTTTCCCCTTAATCCCCTTAAGCATGTTTTAACTATAAGATTAGCAAACTTAATCCAAATTAACCCAAATTTTCATCAATGACATAAAACAATATTTTAGAATTTCTAAATATTTTTCTATAATTTTATAATGCATAATTTTGCTAATTATCACTAATCACCCCTAATTAGCCATAGTTAGTGAATAAAAGTGCAAATGACTCACCTTAGCCACATATAAATTTCAGATCTGAAACTTTAACTCATTTGGCGTAGATCCCAATGTATTCCAGCAGCTCTATCTCGATTTCTATGCTAATCCTCCTTAATTTGACATAGATTTGGCTAATATGTGATTAGAAATGATTAAGGATGAATTTAGAAGGTGGAGGCCATTGTTAGGTTGGAAGAGATGATAAGTGGCAACTGAAAAATGAATAAAATTGATTTTCCAAACCCTATCATCCCTCCCATACCCTAATCCCGAAAAGAGTTATGGGCATGTTCACTAAATGAATATTTTATTAAATTAGAAAACCGTTAACATGAAATATCGTGATAATACCGCAAGCGCACGACGTACAATTGTTAATACGTCGCGAATACGAGTCAATCCACAGGGACAGAAGTAATTTCAATCTTATTCAATCAAATTAAAACGAATTCGAGTAATGATTTAACTACAACTAAACTAGTAAATTAAAATTAATAAAAAACTATGAGATAAATGACAACTTAGGAATAAATTCACATTCTAGATCATGTAGTACAACAAGTTATGAAATTACGATCTCTCTTTTCTTTTGGTGATTTATGAATTTAGTTGATATGATTATTATAAGTATAGCTTATTCATGCTATTAACTAGCACAACATAAACTATCAAACTATATCATACCCACTAAATCACCTTACTAGATCTAATGAAAAATGAACAATTTGAAATTGAAATATACTTTAAGCATGGCCTATGAACTATTAATTAGAACTGTAGACCATCAAATTTTTGGTTTCAACCTCCACTTAATCACCATGACATCAACATGACATGAAACACAAAGAGAGAATGAAAAGATAAATTATGTTGCCACTACATGATCAAGAGAGCTTCATTACCCCTAAGTTGAAAGGGATTAACCTCTCATGTTTATTATTCTAACAATGAACTTAAATTACAACATAGAACAAAAAAAAAAGAGAAAAAGAAAATAAAATAAAGGACAATCTAATCTACTTGCAGAAAAGAAAATAACATGTAATTAAAAAAACTAAAGAGAAAAGAGAGAAGAATAATTTTATTCTAACAGAAGAAAGTTACAGAATAAAACCTAAGATTGAATGAATCCAAATGAACTAAATACAAGTGTATTTATAATTGCCCAGGCCAAGACTAAGCGGCCTATTACACAATGTGGGACAAAAGCCCTTTTTCAAAATAACACATAAACCAACTAGCTAAATGTGAACGCGTATGAATGGCTTTGCAAATGTCATAGCTTGTGGGCATCAAATGGCATCAACTCCAACTATTTTGAGCATGAATAGGAACTCCATAACATCTGCGATAAGCTATCTTTATAAAAAAGGCATTGAATCATTAAAATATGCGGCAGAAAGTGATTGAATAGCAACATTTCTTCAAGCTTTAATCTAGTTTTCAAAATCAACACTCTTCTTACACCAATTCTTCAAGCTTTTCAACAATTAAGTGCATCAATTACATTTATCATAAATAACCTGAAAACGCAACTATAAATACACAGTATCAATTATTTTTAAGAGAAAACAAGAAAAATAAGCAGATAAAATATACACACTTACATGTATGTGAAATACCCCCACACTTATCTTTTTATTCGTCCTCGAATAAAGTAAAAAAACTAAGACAAATCCGTTTTCATAGGGAGCACGATTGCATTGAGCATATGCAACAAGCCTTTAAACCTATGGGTGTCCCCAGTAGGACGAGTGTTGTCTTGTGAGCGTTTTCATCGGATACTACCCACAAAATCCAAAAGTTAAATGCAAAAAAATATTTACAAAATGCAAAATTCAAAATATTTACAATATTAATGCATGTATTTTTTTAAAGGAATATTTACAAATGAACAATTTACTTTTAAATATTACACGAATTAGTTAACACAATTTTGGGTCGTCACTATGAAATTTGAGTCCATTACTAATTAAAACTTCAAACAAAAGTCATGTTATCGTCACAAACTCCTCCAGCTTGGCCAGTTGTTTTGGTAGAAACATAGTGCAAATATGAAATGAATTCTATAATCGATATCAATAATCATAAAATAACATCTCAACTTCCTTTTTGTTAACAAGTTAGGTCGAATAAGTGAAGAGTGTGATTGGACTTCAAGTGCTAACTCTCTCTTTATTACAAAATATTTACATTATTACTATTTACAAACACCTAATTGAAAAGACCAAGGTATACCAACCATGAGAGTTTGCAACAGATCTTGGCGGATTGTGCAGACCGACACTGACTTTGTCAACAAGATGTCGGTAATCCTTAGGTGTCCAACTCATAAAATGAGACCAACATATACCGACGCCGACTTTGTCAACAAGGTGTCGGAAAGAGCTTGGACGGTTTGCGCACCAACGCGAGATGTACTAGAAATGTTGGATACCCTTGGATTATTATTATATATAAACATTCTTTTTTGCTTTCCTTTTGTTTCTTTTTTGTTTTTACATAAAAGAGAGAGTTAAGCGAGGATATCTTAGCACAACTTCACTTAAAAGATCTAAAATGTTATCGCAAATAGTCTAAATCAACCATTCATTTAATTGGATTACAATTCGGAAAACATTTCATACTCATCACCTATGAATTTCCCAGTATACCAGTTACACCAAATTTGCTCATAATTCAAACTTTCCTTTCGTTATCCGCTAGGAGAAGTAAACTTCCAAACGTTTTAATCGAACAACAAAAATTATATTCTAACTCCATCATGTCTTATTTAAAAATAAATAGAAGTGGGAAACTAATTTCTTTTTTTTTTTAAAGAGAAAGGGATTTTTTTTAAAAAAAAAAGAGAAAGGAAAAAACAGATGCAAACTAAAACTATGCAAAACAGAATGAAAATGAGACTCCTCCCACACTTGATTTCGACTATGTCCCCATAGTCGATGCATGACACAATGAATGAACGGAAGAGAAAAATTTACATTTGTACAAAAGAGGGTTAGTGCGACTTACCAAATGTGCATGCAGAAAATATGCAGTCATCGAATAGATGAACCGGTCCACAATGGACCAACTGATCAGCCTCATTAAGATTTTGAGACACGGCTTAAGCATTATCATCAATCAGGTTAAGAAGTTTTCGCTCATCAAAGAAGTCCTCACCTAAATAGTTGTTAACAATTTCATCATTTTTGTCATGTTGACAATCTAAAGTTGCTAAATTTACAAAATTTTCAGAATCTGAGAGAGGAAGATCAAATTGAAGATTGATGTCTTTGCTTTCAAGAGAATTTAATTTCAAATCAATCACAGAGCTTTAAACAACTTCATTAAGATTTTCATCAATTTCAAAAGTTGTTAGTTTAAGACCGTTGATTGTGGTAAAAGGTGGATTATCATTTGACTCATCACATGCTGAAATTTGATTTTGTTTTTCACGAAAATTCAAGTAGTCTTGAAACAACAAATTCATGTTATTATCGTGAATTTCATTCATTTTATCAACAAAACCAAATTTATAATTATTTACATGAGAATTTTCAATTTGAAATTGCTGAGAACAAAAATTTTCAGTTGCATCACAATTGAAATTATTCCCATTGCCAAAACCATTTGAAATGTTATTCATATTTCCATTTTGAATTTGCAATTCATTTTGAAGTTCGAAATTGGATTGACAAGGGCTATAATCAAAATCATTTGAATTTGAATTTGAATTTGAATTTTGATTATTTTGAAAACTTTGACTTGAATTGTTGCACATTACTTCAATTAATATTTGTCTTGATTCATTAATTTTTTGGCTTTATTCAAGTAGAGATTGAATACTTATTTCAAGACTTGAGGGTTGATCATCATTTTGAAAATTTGGTGGTGTAAAATCAGGATTATTTGTACAATAGTTGTTATTAAAATATCCATATGAATTTGGTGTAAAATTATATGGATTATATTGATTTTCACAATTATCCATAAAATCCGTAGTAATAGGGAAATTAGGACATTTTCAAGAAAGTTTTTTTTTTTAATTTTGGATTTTTTGTTTTTTTATATATATGCATGAACCTAACGCAACTATATGAATGCAAACTAATTATTTACAGATTTTCTAAAATTATATAATGACTGTTTGATTAGTTTCAACAAAATATTTCTCATCGAGTTAACGGACATGAGTTATCGGTGCACCAGGAATCACTCTAGCAATGCAACTGAAGGTTTAAGTACCTTCAGAGGAACAACCGATATAATATTTACGAATCACCATAATATTTATAAGCGGTTATTACTCTGCCGTAGTCTAGATACTGAGAAATAATCCGTTAGAAATAAACCAATTTGTCAAAATATAATGAAGTCCTTAGAAAATAAACAAAAAACTAGGATGAATGCAATTTTTTTTTTTGAAATATTTTATACAATCATGGAACGAATAGTCTCAGAACAATCACAGAACAAGAAATTGCAGAAATAAATTTTTTACAAGCAAGCCGCAGCACCTACACAAAATCTTTACAAGCAATTTCTTATATATTTTTAAGCAAGCAACAACAGCAGGTCCTGTAGAGTTTAGAAAATTCTCACCTAGATCGGCAGTTCGTCAAGTGCAACTAAGTAGCGCTAGCGTGTTCACACCCCACTTGGTGTGCAACCGCTCCAACAATTCAAATTCTGATAATTTCTTGACTGTTTATCCTTTGAAACCCCTGTTCGTTTGCTTGAACTCTGTTCTTGCTTTTGGTTCTGATATTTTTTTTTAAAAGAAAATCAAAATGAAAATAAAAAAAATTAAACTGAGTGAAAAACAAAATGATTGGAAAAGAAATAAAATCAAAATAAAAGCAATGGGCAAATTAATTGATTTGTTGTTTTTTTTGTTTTTGATTTTGAAAGAAAATAAGAAAAAAATGAAATAGGAATAATAAAAAAACTAAACTAAACTAAAAAAATGAGAAGCGAACCTCAACTAAAGAAGAAAAACTAAGCTTAAAAGAAAATGTCAAAAGAACTAAGCTTAAAAAAAAAAATCTCGGCTAAAAAACGATGTAGACAAAGGCTCAAGCCACTCAACCTCCCTAACTAAACGAAGTCAAACGCACTCAAATAGAGCCAGTTCACCAAAACCACAGGCCATAAAGTACGCTCAGAAACGATTCCTCACAAGTCAATTACCCAAAAGAAAATTGGTTTCACAAAACACAACAAATCCCTTTTTTTAGATCAATTAGCCATAATCGAAATTCAAGTTTTGGCTCGCGTTTCTAGTCTTCTGGACCGCGACATCCGTACATCGATTTGGGTCTCAGGTAAGGGTTTGGCTTGTGGATGGTAATTTGCGATGAAGTGGTATGTTGTTGGTTGTGTATGGATAGTTTTGGGTCCGGGTATTTATGGTATTGGCGGTCTCAGGGTGATGGTGGTGAGATCTAAAATCTGAAGTGGATGGTGCAGTAGTGGATTGGATCAATTATGAAGATGACGTTAAGGTCTTGGTGTTGTTTGTGGTGAAGATAGAATGAGGTGTTGACTGTGCGGTAGTATGAAATATTGGTGAGGGAGTGTTGACAGTTTGTGTCCGCAATGGGTTTGTTTGCGGTGCAATGGAGTTTTGTGATTTTTGGGTTACGGATTCTTTGATGATGAAGAAATGGTTTGTTGGAGTATATTGGTTGTTATGGTACAGTAATGAAGATGGGTATGACTGATGCTTGAGTGATGATGGAGAAATTGATGGTGGAGGAGAATCGGTATGTGATTTGGAAGGGGATGTTTGCGACGAGGGTGGTGAAGAGGATTTGGAGTAGATCTATAGTTGGGGCTGAGAGTTTGTTTGCGTGAAGAAGGTGATTGTATGGTGAGAGGATGGAGAAATGTAAGGGATTATGTAACGGTATCAGGAAATGTAAGGTAGAGAAGGGAAGAAAGTTATAGAGGGAGGGCAAGAAAAAGGAAAGCAATAAATGAGAGAAGGAGAAAGGGAAAGAAGTAAAAAGGAAAAAAATGGAAAGATATAATTTTAATTCATTACTGGAGAGAAAAAGAAGGAAGGCAGTCAAGAAATAAATGGAAGAAGGGAAAGGAAATTTAAAAGGGAGTAAAAGGAAAGCAATAAATTTTTTAGAAAAAATAAAATAAAATAAAATAAAATAAATGGCAAGCAATAAATTCGGTTTTAATTTTTTTATTTCTTTTTTTGTAAGAATTGTACAAAGCAAAGAGATAAATGTGTACGAAAATAAGGAGGAAAAGTATTTTTTGATTTGTAAAAATAAGAAAGGAATTAAATGTATTAAATTCAGGGGAATAAAGAATTGAAAGAAATAGTTGAGAAAAGGGAAATAAAATCAAGAGAATTTGGCAAGATTTTTTTTAATTGGAAATAAATTGTAGACACAGGGAAGGAAAGCGATATTGTAGAAATAATTTGGAAAAGAAATAAACGGAAGGAAGGGAAAACAGGAAAGAAATTATAAACAAAAAGTTAAGTTTTTTTTCCTTTTTTAAGAAACAACAACAAACAAAAAGGGACAATTAAATTTGACAAAACACAAACAAATGCAATTTAAATGAATTCAAATAAACCAAACACACAAAAGCACACATATTTTTTAAATGAACAAACTAGAAAATTATTTTGAAGAATAAAACTAAAATTAAATTCTTTCCCCGGCAATGGCGCTAAAAACTTGTTCGCTAAACGGATAATCTATTAAATTACAAAGCCGTTAACACGAAATATCGTGATAGTACCGCAAGAGCAAGGCATACAATTGTTAATAAGTGACGAATACAAGTCGATCCACAGGGAAACAAGTAATTTCCATCTTATTCAATCAAATTAAACTAAATTTGACTGATGATTTAACTACAACTAAACTAGTAAATTAAAATTAATAAAAAACTATGAGATAAATGGAAATTTAGGAATAAATTCACATTCTAGATCACGTAGTACAATAAGTTATGAAATTACGATCTCTCTTTTCTTTTGGTCATTTGTGAATTTAGTTGATATGATTATTATAAGTATAGCTTATTCATGCTATTAACTAGCACAACATAAACTATCAAACTATATCGTACCCACTAAATCACCTTACTAGATCTAATGAAAAATGAACAACTTGAAATTGAAATATACTTTAAGCAATGCCTATGAAATATTAATTAGAACTATAGACCATCAAATTTTTGGTTTCAACCTCCACCTAATCACCATGACATCAACATAACATGAAACACAAAGAGAGAATGAAAAGATAAATTATGTTGCAACTACATAATCAAGAGAGCTTCATTACCCCTAAGTTGAAAGGGAATAGCCTCTCATGTTTATTATTCTAACAACGAACATAAATTGCAATATAGAACAAAAAACAAGAGAAAAAGAAAATAAAATAAAGGACAATCTAATCTACTTGCAGAAAAGAAATTAACATGTAATTAAAAAACTAAAGAGAAAAGGGAGAAGACTAATTTTATTCTGACAGAAGAAAGTTACAGAATAAAACCTAAGATTGAATGAATCCAAATGAACTAAATAGAAGTGTATTTATAACTGCCCAGGCCAAGACTAAGTGGCCTATTACACAATGTGGGACAAAAATCCTTTTTCAAAATAACACATAAACCAACTAGCTAAGTGTGAACGCGTATGAGTGGCTTTGAAAATGTCATAGCTTGCGAGCATCAAATGACATCAACTCCAACAGTTTTGAGCGGTAATAGTAACTCCATAACATCTGCGACAAGCTATCTTTATGAAAAGGCATTGAATCATTAAAATATGTAGCAGAAAGTGATTGAACAACAACATTTCTTTAAGCTATAATCTAGTTTTCGAAATCAACACTTTTCTTACACCAATTCTTCAAGCTTTTCAACAATTAAGTGCGTCAATTCCATTCATCATAAATAACCTAAAAACACAACTAATTATTTTTAAGAGAAAACAAGATAATTAAGCGGATAAAATATACATATTTACATGTATGTCAGGACCTATCCGCTAATTACCCTATTAAGCCCGGTTAAGTTGTTTTCTATCTTCCAAACCTTATCAGCCATATCTCCCAAATAGTAAGTCCGTTTGATTAATGTAACCACTCTACCGAAAGGTAAACCATCATCTGAATCCAATGGAGTTGGTTTCAGGTCAAAACTCCTTACCAATCAAAAGTTATAGACAAAACAAGATTATCCAAGGGGAAAACGGTCATTTAAAATTTGGCGAAAATCGTGAATATGGGAAATGACCCCAATAGTCGTTTCCCAAAGTTACACGACCATTCGACTTCGTATGAAAATGAAATAAATATTCTACGATCCTTCAATGCTTAGAATGTGGGTCGTCACAACATTTCTTGAAAAGACGCATGCAATAAGGCTTCATTATTACCTGAGCCAGAGCGCAGTTCCAAGGCATTTGATAGGTTAGTTTCGGTCCATGAGGTTCATGAAGAGATGGTCTAAGCCAACCTATATGAGACATTCTGTGCAAAGAAAATAATTTCGACTGAACCGGTTCAAAGCATTCCCCGTTCTCAAAGCAGCACTTTATGAGACTGTGAAATGCATGGCCGTGCTCAAATATTGATTTATTTTAAAACAATCTACTCATCGATCAAGAAAAACGGATTAAATTATAAAGAGGATGATACGATCTATGCCTTGAATTTATTCCTGGATATATTGGTTAAAAGGATTATATTACATTGATACACTGGTCACGAAAGGTTATATCGAATTGTCGATATTATTATAACTTGGATAGGAGCGATGTATTGCTAGATGCCAATCACTGTTCATGATTTTAAATATTATTTAAGTCATTCCTAACGTTGTAATAACCTATAGGGTCACACAATATAGAACATTATAATGGAGAGAATATGTTTTGAGTGAATAAAATATCAATTTGTTGATATTTTATATAACGTTGAAAAGGTATTTGATTGGTTCCTTTTTCTCGGTTAACATTTATTATTAAAAAGGATTCTTATTCCCTTTTATAAGGGTGACTAACTAAATAAAAGGATTGTTTGGTACTGACCAAATTGATGCCGATCATTTTTATCTTCTCAAAACCCTGGAATACATATGGTGGCTAGCATCGCTTTCTCCATTAATCTCTTCTTCAATTTGATCGAAGACGAGGATGTTTCTGTGGATACCAATAGAGGACCGGCGCCATTTTGACCTAGTCGATTCGATAACCATCTTCTTCTTCTTCAAATTCATGGATCTGGAATCTAAGTTAAATTTCACAATTTTAAAGGTATCGACAGTTTTATGTCTCTTGATTTACAAGTTTTTGAATAAATCCTGCTTTTTTGGTTGTAATCGAAACTGTATGTTGTGAAATTGAACCAAAATTTTCTTCAGTAACACCAATTGATAACGCTTAATCCTCAAATGCTATATTCAATCCTTGGATATTTATTGTTTCATTTATTTCTTCCCATGTGTACACACGTAGCACGTAACGCCCGACCCAAAGAGAGAAACATCCCTCCTAAAAATTTATTATCCCTGTCAAAAATAACTATTCAATTTGACTTCTTCCCAAGATAAAAATAAGACCTTTTAGTTCATCTCCTTCGTAATCGCTCATGCCTCGCCATCTCAAAAATAAGTCATTTCACACGTACCCTATCTTACTTGTTAAAATACAAAATCGAATCATGCACTTATTTTCCTACTAGAAAATGCAAAATAGAAGAAAGAGAAAAAATGTCATGATTGATTTAGTTGTTTATGGAAGTCGTAATTGAGGAAGGTGGTTCTTTAGGTTGAGAAATCAGTTCAAGTTATAGGTTGGGTGTCGATTGACTATTATATTCTTATTTCGGGATTTTCTTATGAATCCCTTAGATAAAGCTGACCGGTTTGACTCAAAGGGTGGTTGCTGTTAGGGTTGAGAATCAAGGATCTTACGGAAAATCAAACACTGGAGGGGTGAATAGTTTTTAAAAGAATTTATACGAATGTTAAACAATTATCAATTACTCGAATCACTATATGTATCACAGAATGAATACTATAAAAGAAATGATCACAAATGAAAATATAAACTAAACTAAAATGGGGAAAAGCAAACAACACACTGGATTTTATACTGGTTCGGATTGCTTCTACGTCCAGTCCTGCACAACGCTAGATTATGCAGAGTTTTATTAATATCAATATCCAATTACAACACCCTTGATTTCATGGGCTATAAGGTTAACACCATTTCTTTCCTTGATTTACGGGCTACAAGGAACACACCCCTCCTTTCCTTTATTTAATGGCCACAAGGAACACACCCACACCTTTACACACTCTTTCTGATTACAATTTCTCTAAACTTTTGAGTAGCAGTTCCAAACAAAGAGTATTTGATAGAGAATGAAAATAGAAGAAGAATGATATAATTTTTCTTGAAATGGACGGAGTATAAGTGTATAAACTTGGAATTTTAAGAATAATAATGGTGGTATGTTAAGGAAGGAATAAGATGATGAGTAGTTATTAAAAAATTGATTTTGAGGCCATTTTATAGTGTTCCAAATGGTGTAACTGTTTCTGAAACATTTTAAAATGAAAAGACACAATTTTTTAATTTTTAAAATATGATTACTATATGTCGACACACACATATGTGTATGTCGACATACACCTTGTAATTTTAAATTTAAATTGTTTTTAAATTAATATATGTATTCGGGAAATTCCTGATACAAAATTAGTTGTTGAAATGTTTTTCTTCAAGTACAAAAACATAATATTATCTAAACATATGATTAAAAACTATATATATAAGATATATAAAAACTATATAATATAATTGTAAACACACACACACACATATATATATACATATATATGATTTTATAAGGAGATGTGTATATATATATATAAACTATATAAACAGAAATGATTTTATGAAAACTCAACGTTATATAAGAATATTTGAAATTCAAATTAAATATAATATGTATATAAAATATTTATATAAATGATTTAATATATAAAAGTATAAAAACAAGAAACTTATAAGTTAGGAAATATATATTTGAAATCATAAGTTTGAAATCCTTGGATGATTAAAAATCATTTTGGAAGTAGTTTGAAATCAATTTGAAACCAATATGAAAATAGTTTAAAATCAATTTTGAAAAGAGTTATTTTGAAAGAGATTTTGAGTGCTATTCAGAGTTTTACATAATATCTAGACTCTATTACCCTGGTAATCTTGGACTCTTGAACTCTTGATACTCATGAGGCTCGATTCTCCTTTGAAATTTTGAATCTCTTAGCTGTACAGTCTTTAATATCTATTACCTGCATATAAATCCTGTATATACATACATATATATATATATACACACATAATCTAGATAACAGTGTTAGTATATATTATATAGTCAATAATGATAATGATTGAAACAAGGTTGTGACACCCCACGTCCGTTAATGTCACTCTTTATCAGAATGCATTAAGTTCCCTGAGGCGTTACAGGAAAACAAAACAGAATCTCACAAGACAGATATATAAAATAGGAGTGGAAATTTAAAACTTTATTTTCTAACAGAAAACATCATGGTCTCAAAAATCCTGTTATAACATCAGACTAAAATACTGGAACAAAATACATCAGATAAAAACTTCTGCCTTGTGATATAAACCATTAGAGTACAGAAATGAAAAATCATAACCTCTATAAGTAGCCATAAACAAGTAGTCAAAGCGATACATCGAAGCGGATCCAAATCCAAGCAAAAACAGAAGAGAGAGTCCTAATCAAGCCTGAGTGTTCCCACCCTGAGAACCTGGGGGGAAGGAAGAGAGAGAAAACAAAACAAAACGGGTCAGACATAAAGTATGACGAGTCCAGTGACTTTTAGCATATAAAGAAGTAAAAATATCATGACAGGCATATAAACTGGATGAGAGACAACAATACAGTATAACAGGTATAAACAGACAGAATAGAAATAATAGAATAAACAAAGTGGATTATGCTTCTCTAGTACTTTTCTCTACAACAATACCAGTATAACAGATATGTGACAGGATTAGGTATTCCCAAATCACTTAACAAAACAGGATGATCCCAACATAGACATAATGGTAGTTCTAGGTGTACTCTAGTAACAGGTTTTGCCCCCAAGCAGACATAACCGGTACCTAAACGGAAATAACGGGTGTTTACGCCAAATAGAAATACAGGGATCCCACAGAAATAGACAGGACTAGATGTACCCTAATTACTACCCCCCAATCGATTGGCTCCCTAACTCATAAATACCCTGTGTCGGTCCTACAGTAGGGTGTATTACTTCCTAAAGTGGCAACCTACAAAAGGGTACAGACCTATTTACTGGTGCTACATCGGCTTATTTTCCCAGGCAAGCTGGACTCATGAACGCACATGACTTTGTTGGAACGCGCTAGTACACACGCCCTTTCAAGAATCTCTTATTATTAGTTCAGTGTGCGTGCCATGACCCCTACCTAGTGCGAGGTCCCCGTTTAGTACCAGAATGGGCTACTGACTGATATGGGTCCCATGCAGCAAATGACACAAGTCAAACCCCGATACTTGCGTCCTCCAGCCAACTAGAATTTTTAACAAGTTTAGCCTACATATTAACAGGTTCGCCTAACCCCCACAGATTAACAGGTTAAGTTTCACAAGTTAATAGGTTTATTTTTACCCCAACAGATTAAACAAGTTTATATATAACCCCAATGGATTAAACAGGTTTACTTAACCCCAACAGATTAAAAAGGTTTACATAAGTTCTTTACATTTCCATTTACATGTTCCACTTAATCTTAAATTAAGCCTACTAATTCATATGCCCCAAATTCCAGTCATAATTCACAGTATAACATATGCCCTCAAAATTTTAATCATATATCACAGTACCAGTTATGTCACCAAGTTATCATTCCCAATCATACCCCTAATTTATCCCAATTTCGTTCGTACGCATATTTTAGCGATATTGACCTAGGCTCGAAGGTAGCCTAGCTATAAAAATAAAAAGGGAATGATAGAGAGAAGAACAGAATAATCATATGAAAACAAAGTCAACATATAATAACAGAGATGGGCATATGACAGGAAAAATAGGCATATCAGAAGTATGCATATAAGAACTGAATAGCAGATCAGGTGTACAGAAGAACACATGTAATAGAAGAACTGTTTAGGTGCGAATAATATTCTTAACAAGTATAGCTTTAGATCTTGATTTATAAACATGTCAGGGTCACTGTTAAATTTTTTATATCTAAAAGTAACATGAACTCATAGAGATTGGATCTAAAGATCAAAAAATAATATGCTGAAGTTGCAGAAGGGATTCTTGTATGTACGTAGGTTGATGTTGAAGAAGATAGCCTAATTCAATCCAAGAAGAGGCAGCTTCTCATTGTCTCCATTGTTTTTAGGCGTAGAAAACAATAAAATTATTGTCCTATATATAGCCTACTGGCAAGAACCCAGCCAAAATCGTGTCCAGATTCAGGAAAAAGAATTCGGCAAGATCCCTATAGAGTCGACCCACCCTCACCTGGGTCGACCCATAGGTCGACCCAACCCAGGTATGGGTCAGACCCAACGGGCCTGGTTTCCGCCTAGTTTTCCCGCTCGCTGGTTTGAATTGTTTTGAAAATTCTGAGTTGTTTTACATATATATAGTTCTCTTATACATATACAAACTTCTAACCTTCATAACTTCCTCACATGATTTCCGTTTTAAGCAAACTTGGAGTCTGTCTTAAGCAAAATTCTAAGACGAACACAATGGTATAGTCCATTTTACTTAATTCCAAGTATTTAACTAATTATTTCTTAGTTATATATCCTTTAAAATTACGAGGTGTTACATTCTCCCTTACTTAAAGGATTTCATCCCTGAAATCCCTAAGTTAAGAAGAAGATTTATCTTATCATCCATCAACCATCTACTTGCCCATCAATCATAAGCATCCATTGCTCTTAACAGATTTCTAATGCTTATATGAACATATGCAAAAGTATGTGTATATGTCACTATACTAATGCGAAAAATCAGGCGGTCTACTAATTCATTCGACCTCTTTAATGCAATATATGTTAGTGCCATGAATCCAACATGTATGCAAACAGTCCTAGTATATCATGTAAACGCTATATGTGTGCACAATCATCCATCCAAATGCAACATCCGTATGATGATACATCCACTTCCGTCTATAAAAGATAAATGCACATACATCCATATGCAGTATGAGAGTCCTTTGAGCCGATCTAGTATCTACATCCATGAGCAATCACTAGCAAACACTTGCATCCATCAAACATAACATGTTTCAAACACATGTTTACATCCATTGGTTTTCTACCTAAAGGTCGAAGATTCGATCGATAGGATATACTCAAATGACAAAAGCAAGTATGAATAAAAGCTTGGAAAAAAAAGTTAAGAACATACCCTTGAAAAGAAAAAGGTACGAAGTGCGAATCTTGTCTTCAGTCTTCCAAGTTGCATCCTCGCGGTCTTCTCCCCATTGAACTTCCATCAACTTGACCTCTTTTTTTCTTAGCTTCTTAACCTCTGATCCAAGTATACGGGTAGGAACTCATCTAACTATTGCCTCCCGTTCTACCTCTACTTCCTCAAGCATGTTCAGCTCAACCATCTCTGCTGTATCGTGCAGACATTTCCGCAAATAAGAAATGTGGAAAACATCATGAACACCCGCCAATCTCTCTGGTAGCTTCACCCTATAGGCCATTTGACACATCCTTTCCACTATGGATAATAGCCCTACAAACCTTGTCACCAATTTCCCTACAGATCCAAAGCAAACCACATTCCTCAGAGGTGATACTTTGATAAAAACCATGTCTCTCACCTCAAACTCAATATCAGTCCTTCTCCGATCTGCGTAGGACTTCTGCATATCCTGAGCCGTCTTCATGCATCCACGGATAAGATCAATCTTTCCTGAAGTTTCTATAATCATCTCAAGTCTGAGTAGAAGCCTATCTGTAGACTCCCACCAACAAGTCAGTGATCTATAAGGTCATCCATACAATGCCTTGAAGGGTGACATACCTATACTAGCCTGGTAACTGTTGTTGTAGGTGAACTCAACCAATAGAAGATGCTCTTCCCAAGTCCCTCTGAAGTCTAGTATAAACAGCTGCAAATGATCCTCAAGAACTCTTTTCACCCACTCAGTCTGCCTATCGGGCTGAGGGTAATATGCGGTGCTCAAACATAACTGTGTGCCTAATGCCTCTTGCAGGCTTTTCCAGAACTCACTAGTGAAGATGGGGTCACGGTCACTCACTATTATAGAAGGTACCCCATGTAAACGGACTATCTCACGAAGATAAATTGATGCCAGCATGCCTCCATTCTCTTGCTCTTAACAGGAATGAAATGAGCGCTCCTGGTAAGCTAGTCTACTATAACCCAAATACTGGTGTTGAACATCCTCGATCTAGGCAAACCATCGATGAAATCTATAGAGATGCTCTCCCAATTCCACTGTAGGACTTCCAAATGATGAAGCGAACCACTGGGCTTCCTTTGTTCAGCTTTAACTTGCTGGCAAACTAAACATCGAGAGACAAACTCTGCCACACCTTTCTTCATCCCATCTAAAAAGAAAACCCTCTTCATATCTCTATGCATCTTATCACCATCTGAATGGGTAGTCATCCTAGAATGATGGGCTTTCTCAAGGACTGTCTTCAATAGACTCCCAACTCGGGGAACACAAAGCCTTCCATCCTATCGCAACCACTCTCTATCATCCATGGAATATCTACTGAGGTGACTAGAAGTCTCCCTTCTACTGAGCTTATCCAAGATGTCTATTATCTATGGGGCCTCTCGCTGCGAAGATCCTATCATATCCATAAGAGTAGGTCGCACCTCTAAGGATGCCAACAAAACAGGTGTAAGATCCATAGATGGCCAAAAATCGAAGGTCGGTATGTACTCCAAGCTTTGCCTCTCTACGAATATAGGACTCAAAGTCATCCTCTGCCTAATCAACATGTCTGCCACCACATTACCCTTGCCGGGGGTATAAGCAATCTCAAAATCATAGGATGCTAGAAACACCATCCATCTCTGCTATATCAAGTTGAGATCCCTTTGCGAGTACAGATACTTGAGAGATTTATGATCCGCATATAACTCGAACCACTCTCCAAGTAGATAGTGTCACCAAGTCTTAAGCGCAAATACTATAACAGCCAAATCCAAATCATGAGTAGGGTAGCTCTTCTCATGAATTCTCAACTGTCTACCACCGTAACATACAACCCTTCCCTTTTCATCAAGACGGCACCAAGTCATTTACCACATGCATCAGTGTACACTGTGAACACTTTGTTCCCATCAGGCAAGGTCAAGACCGGGGCTGTTGTCAGATCCCTCTTCAACCATTGAAAAGCATCCTCATAGTCAATGCTCCAAGAAAATGTTAGATTCTTCTTCGTCAATCTGGTGAGTGGGACTGATATCTTTACAAAGTCCTTGATAAACTTCTTATAATAGCCTGCTAAACTGAGAAAACTCCTCACCTCCATTGCATTCTTTGGAATCTTCCAATCTTGAACTGCAACTACTTTCACGGGATCCACCGTTATCCCATTCTTGGAGACCACATGCCTTAGAAATCTTACTTCCTCTCTCCAAAAGTGACATTTGGAGAATTTCTCCATAAGCTGGTGCGCTTGGAGAGTCCTCAAAACCTCCCCTAAATGTAGGGCATGCTCTTCCTCGCTCTTCGAGAAAATCAGAATGTCATCCACAAAGACCACAACAAACTTATTCAGAAACTCCCAGAATACCCTACTCATCATATCCACAAAATACGCGGGTGCATTCGTCAACCCAATAGGCATGACTAGCCAGTCAAAGAAACCATCTGGAGTTCTGAAAGCGGTCTTGTCTATACTTTCCTTAGCCACCCTCAACTGATGAAACCCATGGCTAAGTCTATCTGAGAGAAAATAGATGCGCCAACAAGTTGGTCAAATAGATCACCAATCCTCGGAAGTGGTGCCTATTTAGTGAGCTTATTCAACTCCCTCTCACCCAAACATAAGCAATGCGAGCCATCCGCCTTAGTTGCAAAGACGACTAGAGAACCCCATTCCGATATGCTTCGCCTAATAAACCCCTTCTCAAGTAGCTCCCTTACTTGTTTGCTGAGCTCCCTCCTTTCCCTAGGAGCCATGTGACGCATAGGCAATGCGACTAGCTTCACATTATCCACCATGTATATCCGAAAATCAATCTCGCATCGTGGAGGTAAGCCCTTAAACTCCTAAGTACATATGGATACTCACAAACAATGGGTGCAGATCACAAATTATCGACAGAAGCATTAAGTGATTCTAGGAAACTAAGCATGATAGACCCCTTTGGGTCATAGGAAATCTCGAGAGTTCTCCCTCAGCAAGTCAAAAGTCTAACTACCCTCCTCTTACAGTCTAGAATGACACCATACATGGCTAGATCCATCCTTGAAATCAGACCATAACCCATAAAACCAAGCATATATGCATCACACTCAAACTCGATGCCTAACATAGATATCCTCAAACCCCGACATATCACAGAGAGAAGAGCCATGCACTTAATGGGGTTTGAGATAATAACGGGATCAGAAACAATACTAGTACTAAGGTGCAGAGACTCAACCATAGAATCAGATATAAAAGGGTGAGAAGCGCCAGAATCAAAAAGAGTCCTAACAGGATGATCAGAAAGAGAAATGAAGCCTTCAACAGAAACTTTCCCACCTTTGTCGGATACACTGGCTTCGAGAGCATGCGCCTGCCCTCTAGAAGATCGTGCCCTTTGGTCCTGTCCTTACTTCTTCGGGCACTCGCTAGTATAGTAGCTGACTTCACCATAGTGGAAACAAGCATTCTTCCTTTTTCTGCAATCTTTGACCAAATGAGCCACGTTCCCGCAAGCAGACACTTCTTCTTGCTTTTAGCCTTGTCATTCTTTTCAACCTTCTTCTGCGGTTCTTTCTTGGGCCACACTTTCTTGTTTTGTGTCTCGTCGGTCTTAGCATCCTTTTTCCCATCTTTACCATGTTCATGCACCGATGCCATATCAACCAATCGCTCAAAAGTAGCCCCCATCGAAATGTGAGATAATGCCAATGCTTGAAGAGGCTGATTCAATCCTCTTGCAAACCTTAAAGCTTTCTTGTGCGGAGTATTCACCAGCTCCAGAACAAACCTTGCCAACTGGTTGAACTTATTGACATACTCTTTAACAGAAATACTTCCTTGCTCAAGTAATAACCCGGAAAATACGAGCCAATTTAAAATTTTTAAATTGGTTATTTCAAAGGAATTTGAACATTTGAAATAGAATATTTCAATAAAATAGTGAATTAGGAATAGTGAGTCAGTTTGAAAATTTGAATTCAAACTTTGACCGACTATGCAGGGTGGAAAATATAACGGATTTTAGCAAAACCAAAAATATTTAAATCTGTTAGTCAATACCTTTCTAATGAATCTGAAAAATCGAAGTTTCATAACGAGAATTAAAAGTTATGGCCGAATGAATTTTCAGAAGAGTCGGTATATAGAATATATAGCCCTGGAAAATTGATATTTTGCATACGACCTCGGAATTCGACGAAACCACTTTAGTTGGGTCCGGGATGTCAAACTATTGCTAGGTTTCAAATTTCATAATTTTTGAAGCTAGTATGTGAGCGTGGCAAAAGAAGATGTGTTTGGTCGATTTCTGTTAAATTGGATCGACCAGAAAATGGCCATTTTTCAAACGACCTCAGAATTCGACGAAACTAGTTTTGTTGGGACCGTAGCGTCAAAACATAGCTAGATTTATTTTTCTGGAATTTTTCGAATCAGTTTGTGGCCCTGGCAAATTGAAATGTGCGTTCAAAGTTAAAAATTAAATGTTTTATACATTAATTTGAAAAATAACTGACTGTAACAGTCGAATTGGCCTACGAAACATATCCCATTGTGTCCAGAATGGGGGTATTTAGTTAGGGGCGACAGTCGTTGGGTTTAAAAAGGAGTTCGTTTGAGAAAACACTATTTAAAAATTTAATATAATCCTCGGCCAATCAGAATTTTCCTTTCATAAATTTAAAAAAAAAAAAAAAAAAAAACCCCCATTCAACGGCGAAAACCGCTCCCTACCTTCTCCTCCAAATCGCCGCCGCCACAGGCGATTTCCGCCTGCGCCACCCCCTACCTCGACGCGCCTCCTCCTCCTCTTCAAATCCGACCCCACCGCCGCCGCCACAGTCGCCTCCTCCGCCCGTATCGAAGCCAGGAAGTCGAGCACTTCCCGCCGCCGCCCTGAACGCCACCGACCACCGAACGCCACCAAACCACCACCGATTTTAAGCCCTCTCTTCCCTCTTCCACGTCCAACTCCCCGATCGTCCCCACGTGCCACTGATTTCGCGAAAACTGTAAACCTAGTTTTGAAGCTTCGTGAAAGTGAGTTTTTCTTTGATCTTTACACTTTGAAAAATCATATCTTTTTGGTGTGTTGACGAAATTCGATGAAACAGGAAACATCAAGACCGCAAGGAAGCTCTCTACCCAATAGAAGAAGCCGCGGATTTTTCTAACATCGTATCGATTTTTAGCGCTCAGAAAACCAATGTGAGAAATCTAAATTAACGTGAAATTGAATGGAAAATGTCGTGTATAATTTATATAAGCGAAATATAAATTACATACGTGTTGTATACCTCATGTACATACGTAGTGTAAGCTATATAAGCGAAGTATGAATTTTTACATGCGTAGAATAAGTGATATATGTGTTGAAATGCTAGTAAAATATAGCAAATATATATTATTTTATATATATATATATACTTCCCTCGTCCACAAACCATGGACGATATTTATTGTGGTGAATTGGTGTGAAATATTGGATGAAAAATACGAATGGTTGAATAATTGTTTGTGGTTGATATTGTTTGGTTGTGGTTGAAAAATACCCATTGGTGATTGAAATGAATTGGAAATATTTGTGGAAATAAAAACAAACATGCCGCCTGCGTGCGAATTAGATGCATGAATCCCCATTGTCAAAAACCACGAGGTTTTAAGGTAGAGCGAGGAGCCGTACTAGGGACGGTGCCGGTTTTAACTACCCTGCCTTTATGCTGCCGAAATTTCGAATAATCTTTGTGTGTTAGAATTATTTTCATATGTTGAAATTATTTTCTTGCGTTGAAATTAAAGTCATATATTGAAACTATATCCATGTGTGGAAATATTCATGTGTTGAAAAGTGTTGTGTGAAAATTAAATTCATTTGTGAATGAGTGAAGTGTTTAAACAATAAAAATCACATTTTTATATGTATATGAAGTATGAAAAATATTCGCCTTATATAAATAATTTCAACAATAAAAATCGCATCTTTCTAATATGAACAACATAAATAAAATGTCCATATGTGGAGATGCTCATTTGTTGAGAAGTGTGAGTAGTGGAAAAGTTCATGTGTTGAATAAAATGATCGAACAATAAAAATTACATTTTTTTATTTAAACTATAAAGTGTTGAAACATCTATTTGTCGAATAAATATGTTAAGTGATAAAAATATCATTTATATCATATGTGTGATATGCTAAAGGTATGCGGACGTTCAAATAAATATTTGTGAAAGGAATATTTTTTTTTGAACGTGCATAGGAACTAAATAAAATAGTCATGTGTTGAAATCTATTTTAGTTCGCCAAAATTATCATCTTTGAAATGTGAAGTATTAAAAATAGCCACTTGTTCAAATAAACGTGCATGAGTTGAAATATACATTAACTAGCTAATGATATGATTTTAGCCTATGCATGCAACATTAGAATGAATGGTGTTTTTAAACCAAAGCAAATCAAATATGAAATTGAATGGAAAATGATAAATGTTAGAAATTGTATATATGTACATGCATATCTATTGAACAGATTAAAGCAAAAGGGGCTAGAGAAGAGAAATAGAATTTTGTGCCCGACAAATAGGTACACATTTACTGCTTTGTTTGGGTGATGATTTTATGAGCCTGTTGGCTAGCCGCTTGGCTTTTTCTTTTTCTTTTTGATATGAGACGTCCGTATGGCTATTTGGGAATTTTCCCAGACCCTCCCGTACAAAGGAGGTTATGGCGAAATTTTCCAAAATTTAAAGGCGTTAGTGAAATAATTGAAGTGGAAACGATATAGGAATTTTTGAATGAACTATATTTATATAAATATATAAATATAAATAGAATTAAAACGAAATGTGGCCGTGTAGTTCATGTTTTGAAACCGTGATTTCAAACGACTAGTGCGGGAAATCTGACCATTGGATTTTCCCGAAACCTCAACCGTTGGGTTCGCCTTGGAAATATCTTTCCAACGGCACCAACTTTGTGAAGATCCGACGGTTGGATTGTCTGGAATGTTTAATTCAAAACTAAAGAAAAACAGCGCTAGAAATGATTATATTTATCTATATATATAAATATAATTAAATTAAATCGAATAACGATGCTGCAGTTCGTAAATCGAAACCGTAACTTCAAATGGCTAGTGTGGAAGATCCGACCATCGGATTTTCCCAAAACTGAAACCGTTGGATTCGTTTTGAAATGACCTTCCTAATGATGTAAAATTTGTGAAGATCCAACAGTTAGATTTTCATATATGTGTAAAACAAAATTACTGAAAAGCAGTGCCAGTGCATCGACACGACCTGAAACGTCGTTTAATTAAATATGGTCGTTTTAAATTAAATAAAAATGGCGATATATCGTTATAAAGTACTATAGACGATATAGAGTGAAAATAAACCAATTTTGTTGTGTTTTCTTGATATGTGATGGTTGAATGTATTTGACATGAAAATTATAACTAAATAACTGAAATGTGAATGTTGAATGGTCCAACCACGTGATTAATTGATTTGAAAATCTAAATATACGTGGGTTATTTGAAAAGGCCGAGTTTAACTCATTTCAAATAATCGATCGACGTTGAGAAGTCGAAGAGCCGAAGACGACTGAAGACCGACGATCTCCACATTGGATGGATGGGCGCTACTGATGCTCGTGATTGGAGTAGCTACCATGAAGGAATTGAAGTAGTAGCCGTCCACACATACTGTTGATTGTACGGATATGCGAGGAATTGGTGCCTCCGGTTTCGTTCAGACCCAGAACGGACTTGTAAATGGACTGTGTGTCTGACATTGGATTTTGTTCTGTGTTGATTGATCTCTGTTAAATATATATCTGTTTGGCGGTGGAGAATTTATTCTCTTGCTTAACGCCCTTCTCTGAGACGTACGAGCTCAGAGGTTATGTATTGACAGAAATCAGTTGCATGGAGTGGATTGCCTGTGTGGCACGCCTAAGTGGCATATGATCAAGGCTTCTGTTGCAAAGCAAAGTCTTGTGGTTGATGATCAAAGCATGGTCTGTGTGACGTAGCTTTGTGTATAACGTGAATTCGCGAGCCTCACACATCGGTATGAGTCAAAAACGGGAGAGTGACTACAGGGAGAGCACGACATTTCTTTCTAGCTAAGGTGGTGTCAGTGACCTACCAGCCCTGACATTATATATACTTTTCACCTGTGTGGTTGTTGGAATGCGAGGCGCCTCGATATAGGTCTGTAAGGACCGGGAAACGTGTGTTCAGGAATTGCCAATCCTCAAAAGTAAGAGAGGACCGACCCTGAAGATCCAAGGATCATAGTGGGGTCCTGGGACATTTGCTAGAGTGTCTCGAATCGGAGAGGAGCTTGCCCCTTGCCTCGACTCATGAAGGAATCCAGTTTCCAATACGAAATGTGCGGATGTGATTGTATTACTAGTATGGCGACATAGTAGATGGTAGTTATGCCGCCTAGGATTGATATTTATGATTGAATTTGTTTTTGAAACATATATGCACTAGTAATAATATCAAGCACTTTTAGTTTTATTCATATGAAGCATCTTTTTGCCATTATTAGGTAAAAACTCTATCCTCCGGCTTGCGTTGCATTGTGTGATGGGACCTGAGTCTTATAACGGCTTCATTTTATAAAAAGCATTGCGTTGATTTAATCATTTACTTTATTTCATGCACTAGCACTCATTGGAGTTAACCCGTTCCGCGAAAGTGGCGTGGTCCTTTGATTTGCCTTATTATTGCTGTTAATAAGTTGAGTAGATTTCTCATACCAGTCCCATGACTGACTCATAGTTTGTTTCACCTTGCAAACTCGGGTGCCCTCATTTTCACATGGGCAGCCTAGTTACAGGTTTCTGACGCACCTTTTGGCTCATGGCGAGGCTTGACTACACTGTGTTGACTTGGATTTTCTTCGCCATTATTGTATCTATATTATGATTCCGCCATTAGCGATGTAGACTTATATTCCTTTTGTGTACTCTTCATGTATGATTCCGCCTCAGGCGATGGTGACTGATTATGTATCATTATGCACTAAGTTGTATCCTGTACTGTGCTTCTCTGATGTGATGATATCTATATGATTCTGCTGTCATATGTGTGTAAATTATTCTATTTTCTATTTATGCTATTATCTGTGATCTGCTAATGATGATTAATGTGTTATATTCCAATGATTATCCTTAACACCGTGTCACGGGGTTTTGGGATCGTCACAGCTGGTATCAGAGCTTTGGTTAACCTTAGTTCTGGAGTCTAACACATTAAACACTTCGTCAAAATAGGATCAGTAGTATTCTAAGGCGAGTCGCTCATTAGAGATAGGACTAGCAAAGTCCCAGAATGAGCTGAGCAGAATAGAAAAAACAATTGATCAGTCCATCGTTATCTTTCCGTAAAATTTTCTGCTTAACTATGCAATAGACTATCATTTTTGTTAGCTGACTTTTTTCGTTGCTTATACAGAATTTGACGAATGGCTACCAGAGCAGCCGCTGCTAGAGGAGGACGTGCCAGCCGAGGCCGAGGAAGGGGAGAAATCCCAGCTCAAGAAGGACCTTTGATACAACCTCCGGTAGCTCAATACTTTGAGCTTAACCGTGTAGCTAAGAGATATAAGAACTTAGGAGGCAAGACCTTCTCGGGAACTGGCACCGTAATAGACGCCCTTGCATGGCTCAAAACATGCGAGAAAATTCTTGAAGGCCTAAGGCTAGGAGACGAAGATAAAGCTATTATGGGCGCCTGGCTTATGCAGGAACAAGCTGAATTATGGTGGGAATCTCTTGCTGCCGGGAATAGAGAAGCTGGAAGAACATGGGATGGATTTAAAGAACTATTCAAGGAGAAATATGTCCCAGAACAAGCTCTAGAAAGAATGCACGATGACTTCGCCAATCTCCAGCAAGGGGATCTTTCCGTGCAAGATTATCTGAATAAATTTACAATGTTGTCGCCCTATGCTCCAGAGCTCATTGCCACCGCGAAATCAAAAAATAAGAGGTTTATCCTTGGTCTAAGGCGACAATATCATGATAGAGCCATGGCCCATGTCAAGCTGGAATTCAACGAGCTGGTGGAAATGACATGCAACTATGAAGACCTTGATCAAAGGCATCTGGATCAGGATCGCGCTAGAAGCCAAGCCGGAAACAAGCGCAAGCCTGCTGTAAATCAAGGCGAGTCAAGCCAAGCAGCATCTTCAAAACCTCAGACTGGCAAGCCGCCAAGAGGAAATTGCTTTAACTGCGGTAAGCCGGGGCACTACTCAAACGTTTGCACAGCTCCGAAGAGACAGAAGACAAATTCTCAAGGCTCGAGCCAAGGCTCTCAGAACCCTCGCTCGTGCTTCAACTGTCGCAAGACCGATCATCTAGTCAAAGACTGTCCTTTGCTGAAGAAAGCTACAGTGGCTCATGTATATGACGGGTCTAGCCCGCCAGCTTCTTCCGATGGAGCAGGTAAACCCGATGTTTTGGGAGGTACCCTTACAATTAAAAATATTCCTGTTTCTGTATTATTTGACACAGGTGCATCGCGTAGTTTTATTGCTAGAAACACAGTGCACAAATTAAAGTTAAAACAGCGAAAGCTCAAAGAATCGGTTGAAGTTCATAACCCGATTGGGGGTCCTATTACTCTCGGTTCATATTGTAGAGTGCCAATCTCTTATTCTTCCTACAAATTTCCTTTTGATTTAATCGTTATGGATTTTCCCGAATTCGATATTATTCTCGGGCTAGATTGGTTAACGAAGTACGAAGCCGAGGTAAATTGTGCGGAAAGAATTGTTAAAATTCAAATGAAGCTTGGATATATTACGGTTCCCTGTCATGATTCGAACCCGAATAGAGAAGAATTTTGGTCAGCATTAGAACTTATCCCCACTTCCATGGAAAAGATTCCGATTGTTAGAAACTATGCGGATGTGTTTGAAGAAGTTGAAAACTTACCTCCGCAAAGAGAAATAGAATTCCGAATCGATTTAATTCCCAATGCCAGACCAGTGGTACATCCAATTCGCAGAATGACTCCGAAAGAAAAAGAAGAATTAGGCGATCAAACTCGTCAACTGTTGTGGAAGGGTCTAATCAGACCGAGTTTTTCTAATTGGGGTGCAGCTGTTGTGTTTATCCCAAAGTCAGACGGTACTCTTAGATTATGTGTTGATTACCGAGACCTCAACAAACAGACGCTCAAAAACAAATATCCATTACCCCGTATTGATGATTTGCTAGACCAATTGAATGGGGCGAAAGTATTTTCCTGAATGGACCTAGCTACAGGTTTTCATCAATTGAGAATAGCAGAAGAGTGTGTTCCTTTGATAGCTTTCAGAGGTCCAGACATATTTTATGAATGGTCAGTAATGTCGTTTGGCCTGTGTAACGCTCCAGCATACTTTGTCGATCTAATGAATAGAGTGTTCAGGGGAGTTCTGAATAAATTTGTCCTCGTATTCATCGATGATATTTTAATCTACTCCAAATCAAAACCCGAGCATGAAAAACACTTAGAACAAGTATTGGAGATTCTAAGGAAGAACGTCTTCAAAGCCAAATTCTCTAAATGTGTCTTCTGGCAAGAAGAAGTCAAATTTCTTGGCCATGTCGTGTCAGAGAAAGGAATTTCTGTTGACCCAAGCAAAATAACAGTGATTCAAGAATGGAAACAACCCACTACTCCCACAGAAGTTAGAAGTTTTATGGGGTTGGCTAGTTATTATCGAAAGTTCGTTAATGATTTTTCGAAGATATCCGGTCCGTTAACGAAGCTCACAAAGAAACACGAGAAGTTTAAGTGGACTTCCGACTGTGAAGAAGCTTTCCAGGAATTGAAATCGAAGCTGACCACCGCTCCAGTGTTAACTATTATTGATGGCAATCAGGATTTAACGGTTTGGACATATGCTTCTATTAGAGGTCTTGGTGCAGTGTTAATGCAGAGAGGCCAAGTAGTCGCTTATGCAAGCCACCAACTGAAACCGCATGAGAAGAATTATGTGACTCATGATCTTGAGCTGCTAGCCATCGTTTTTGCATTGAAAATCTGGAGGCATTATTTATTGGGCGAGAAATTTATACTGTACACCGATCATCAATCATTGAAGTATTTATATACCCAGAAAGATCTGAATCTGAGACAGCAGCGTTGGCTAGAATTTCTTGCAACATATGATCTGGATATCCTGTATACGCCGGGGAAAGCTAATGTAGTAGCGGATGCGCTTGGTAGAAAGACCGCAATCGTTGCCCATCTTATAATTACACCTGGATTGATTGATAGGATTTCAGCCCTTCAGAAAGACGATGAATTCATTCAGAGAATCGGTCAGAGAGTCAAGGAAGGTGAAACCACGAGTTTCCGTATTGACAATAGGGGGGTTCTCAGGTTAAATAATAGGATTTGCATTCCAAATATTCCAGGCCTTCGAAGAGAAGTGCTGGACGAATGCCATAAATCCAAATTTTGCATCCATCCTAGGGTGAGTAAAATGTACAACGATATCAAACGCACTTTCTGGTGGAAGGCAATGAAAAGAGATATTTCTTTGTATGTTAGCAGATTCCCTACTTGTCAATTGGTCAAGAGTGACCAACAGAAGCTAGCTGGACTGTTACAACCGTTGGAAGTCCCAGGCTGGAAATGGGAACAGATTTCCATGGATTTCATAGATGGTTTGCCGTGAACCAAGAAAGGTAATGACAGCATTTGGGTAATCCTAGATCGCTTCACGAAGACTGCCCATTTTATACCTGTCAGATCCAATAGAACCGCTCAAAGTCTAGCACAGATATATTTCAGAGAAATTGTTAAGCTGCATGGAATTCCCATCAGCATAGTCAGTGATAGAGATCCCCTATTTACTAGCAAGTTCTGGGAGGCTTTCCAGACAGAATTGGGAACAAAACTGAATATGAGCACCGCTTATCACCCTCAAACAGATGGCCAAACTGAGCGGGTGAATAGAATTCTAGAAGATTTATTGCGGGCTTGTATAATCGATTTTGGTGGGTCATGGGAAGATCATTTGCATTTGGCAGAATTCTCATATAACAATAGCTATCAAGCAAGTTTGAGAATGCCACCATTTGAAGCATTATATGGCAGACCCTGCAGATCTCCAGCATGTTGGGTAGAACCTGGCAACAGACTTGTACTAGGACCCGATATGATTAGAGAAGCATCTGATAAAGTCGACTTCATCAAGAAGCGATTGAAAACCGCCCAAAGCCGACAGAAAAGTTATGCAGACTCCAGAAGGAGAGATTTGACATTTGCTGTTGGTGATCATGTTTATTTGAAGGTTTCTCCGATGAGAGGAGTAATCAGATTTGGCAAGACTGGGAAGTTGGCACCGAGATTCATTGGTCCCTTTCCTATACTTGAGCGAATTGGAACTCTTGCTTATAGGGTTCAATTGCCAGATTGGTTGCCTGGAGTGCACAATGTATTTCACGTATCTCAACTTAGGAGACATGTGCATAATCCGGATCTCGTTGTAGAAGAAGCAGCGCAACGGGATGTGGAGATAACTCCAGAATTAGCACTCAGAAGAGAGCCATTAAAGATTGTTGGCAAAGAAACTAGAGAACTCAGAAGCAAAAAGGTTCATTTAGTTAAAGTGCAGTGGAGCAGTGATCCTAGAGACTGTACTTGGGAAACTGAGGAAAGCATTAAGCAAGCATACCCCAAATGCAGGGTGGATATCTCTGACTAACTCCGGTGCAAGGTACCTTTACAATACTTTGCATTTACATTTTATTTCCTACTCTACTGTTGTTTCCTTTTCGAGGACGAAAAGTTTTAAGTAGGGGAGATTGTAATAACCCGGAAAATACGAGCCAATTTAAAATTTTTAAATTGGTTATTTCAAAGGAATTTGAACAATTGAAATAGAATATTTCAATAAAATAGTGAATTAGGAAGAGTGAGTCAGTTTGAAAATTTGAATTCAAACTTTGACCGACTATGCAGGGTGGAAAATATAACGGATTTTAACGAAACCAAAAATATTTAAATCTGTTAGTCGATACCTTTCTAACGAATCTGAAAAATCGAAGTTTCATAACGGGAATTAAAAGTTATGGCCGAATGAATTTTCAGAAGAGTCGGTATATAGAATATATAGCCCTGGAAAATTGATATTTTGCATACGACCTCGGAATTCGACGAAACCACTTTTGTTGGGTCCGGGATGTCAAACTATTGCTAGGTTTCAAATTTCATAATTTTTGAAGCTAGTATGTGAGCGTGGCAAAAGAAGATGTGTTTGGTCGATTTCTGTTAAATTGGATAGACCAGAAAATGGCCATTTTTCAAACGACCTCAGAATTCGACGAAACTAGTTTTGTTGGGACCGTAGCGTCAAAACATAGCTAGATTTATTTTTCTGGAATTTTTCGAATCAGTTTGTGGCCCTGGCAAATTGAAATGTGCGTTCAGAGTTAAAAATTAAATGTTTTATACTTTAATTTGAAAAATAACTGACTGTAACAGTCGAATTGGCCTACGAAACATATCCCATTGTGTCCGGAATGGGGGTATTTAGCTAGGGGCGACAGTCGTTGGGTTTAAAAAGGAGTTCGTTTGAGAAAACACTATTTAAAAATTTAATATAATCCTCGGCCAATCAGAATTTTCCTTTCATAAATTTTTTTTTTAAAAAAAAAAGAAACCCCCCCCCCCCGTTCAACGGCGAAAACCGCTCCCTACCTTCTCCCCCAAATCGCCGCCGCCACAGGCGATTTCCGCCTGCGCCACCCCCTACCTCGACGCGCCTCCTCCTCCTCTTCAAATCCGACCCCGCCGCCGCCGCCACAGTCGCCTCCTCCGCCCGTATCGAAGGCAGGAAGTCGAGCACTTCCCGCCGCCGCCGTGAACGCCACCGAACGCCACCAAACCACCACCGATTTGAAGCCCTCTCTTCCCTCTTCCACGTCCAACTCCCCGATCGTCCCCACGTGCCACTGATTTCGCGAAAACTGTAAACCTAGTTTTGAAGCTTCGTGAAAGTGAGTTTTTCTTTGATCTTTACACTTTGAAAAATCATATCTTTTTGGTGTGTTGACGAAATTCGATGAAACAGGAAACATCGAGACCGCAAGGAAGCTCTCTACCCAATAGAAGAAGCCGCGGATTTTTCTAACATCGTATCGATTTTTAGCGCTCAGAAAACCAATGTGAGAAATCTAAATTAACGTGAAATTGAATGGAAAATGTCGTGTATAATTTATATAAGCGAAATATAAATTACATACGTGTTGTATACCTCATGTACATACGTAGTGTAAGCTATATAAGCGAAGTATGAATTTTTACATGCATAGAATAAGTGATATATGTGTTGAAATGCTAGTAAAATATAGCAAATATATATTATTTTATATATATATATATATATATACACTCCCCTCGTCCACAAACCATGGACGATATTTATTGTGGTGAATTGGTGTGAAATATTGGATGAAAAATACGAATGGTTGAATAATTGTTTGTGGTTGATATTGTTTGGTTGTGGTTGAAAAATACCCATTGGTGATTGAAATGAATTGGAAATATTTGTGGAAATAAAAATAAACATGCCGCCTGCGTGCGAATTAGATGCATGAATCCCCATTGTCAAAAACCGCGAGGTTTTAAGGTAGAGCGAGGAGCCGTACTAGGGACGGTGCCGGTTTTAACTACCCTGCCGTTATGCTGCCGAAATTTCGAATAATCTTTGTGTGTTAGAATTATTTTCATATGTTGAAATTATTTTCTTGCGTTGAAATTAAAGTCATATATTGAAACTATATCCATGTGTGGAAATATTCATGTGTTGAAAAGTGTTGTGTGAAAATTAAATTCATTTGTGAATGAGTGAAGTGTTTAAACAATAAAAATCACATTTTTATATGTATATGAAGTATGAAAAATATTCGCCTTATATAAATAATTTCAACAATAAAAATCGCATCTTTCTAATATGAACAACATAAATAAAATGTCCATGTGTGGAGATGCTCATTTGTTGAGAAGTGTGAGTAGTGGAAAAGTTCATGTGTTGAATAAAAAGATCGAACAATAAAAATTACATTTTTTTATTTAAACTATAAAGTGTTGAAACATCTATTTGTCGAATAAATATGTTAAGTGATAAAAATATCATTTATATCATATGTGTGATATGCTAAAGGTATGCGGACGTTGAAATAAATATTTGTAAAAGGAATATTATTATTTTTTAACGTGCATAGGAACTAAATAAAATAGTCATGTGTTGAAATCTATTTTAGTTCGCCAAAATTATCATCTTTGAAATGTGAAGTGTTAAAAATAGCCACTTGTTCAAATAAACGTGCATGAGTTGAAATATACATTAACTAGCTAATGATATGATTTTAGCCTATGCATGCAACATTAGAATGAATGGTGTTTTTAAACCAAAGCAAATCAAATATGAAATTGAATGGAAAATGATAAATGTTAGAAATTGTATATATGTACATGCATATCTATTGAACAGGTTAAAGCAAAAGGGGATAGAGAAGAGAAATAGAATTTTGTGCCCGATAAATAGGTACACATTTACCGCTTTGTTTGGGTGATGATTTTATGAGCATATTGGCTACCCGCTTGGCTTTTTCTTTTTCTTTTTGATATGAGACGCCCGTGTGGCTATTTGGGAATTTTCCCAGACCCTCCCGTACAAAGGAGGTTATGGCTAAATTTTCCAAAATTTAAAGGCGTTAGTGAAATAATTGAAGTGGAAACGATATAGGAATTTTTGAATGAACTATATTTATATAAATATAAATAGAATTAAAACGAAACGTGGCCGTGCAGTTCATGTTTTGAAACCGTGATTTCAAATGACTAGTGCGGGAAATCCGACCATTGGATTTTCCCGAAACCTCAACCGTTGGGTTCGCCTTGGAAATATCTTTCCAACGGCACCAACTTTGTGAAGATCCGACGGTTGGATTGTCTGGAATGTTTAATTCAAAACTGAAGAAAAACAGCGCCAGAAACGATTATATTTATCTATATATATAAATATAATTAAATCAAATCGAATAATGACGCTGCAGTTCGTAAATCGAAACCGTAACTTCAAATGGCTAGTGTGGAAGATCCGACCATCGGATTTTCCCAAAACTGAAACCGTTGGATTCGTTTTGAAATGACCTTCCTAATGATGTAAAATTTGTGAAGATCCAACGGTTAGATTTTCATATATGTGTAAAACAAAATTACTGAAAAGCAGCGCCAGTGCATCGACACGACCTGAAACGTCGTTTAATTAAATATGGCCGTTTTAAATTAAATAAAAATGGCGATATATCGTTATAAAGTACTATAGACGATATAGAGTGAAAATAAACCAATTTTGTTGTGTTTGCTTGATATGTGATGGTTGAATGTATTTGACCTGAAAATTATAACTAAATAACTGAAATGTGAATGTTGAATGGTCCAACCACGTGATTAATTGATTTGAAAATCTAAATATACGTGGGTTATTTGAAAAGGCCGAGTTTAACTCATTTCAAATAATCGATCGACGTTGAGAAGTCGAAGAGTCGAAGACGACTGAAGACCGACGATCTCCACATTGGATGGATGGGCGCTACTGATGCTCGTGATTGGAGTAGCTACCATGAAGGAATTGAAGTAGTAGCCGTCCACACATACTGTTGATTGTACGGATATGCGTGGAATTGGTGCCTCCGGTTTCGTTCAGACCCAGAACGGACTTGTAAATGGACTGTGTGTCTGACATTGGATTTTGTTCTGTGTTGATTGATCTATGTTAAATATATATCTGTTTGGCGGTGGAGAATTTATTCTCTTGCTTAACGCCCTTCTCTGAGACGTACGAGCTCAGAGGTTATGTATTGACAGAAATCAGTTGCATGGAGTGGATTGCCTGTGTGGCACGCCTAGGTGGCATATGATCAAGGCTTCTGTTGCAAAGCAAAGTCTTGTGGTTGATGATCAAAGCATGGTCTGTGTGACGTAGCTTTGTGTATAACGTGAATTCGCGAGCCTCACACCTCGGTATGAGTCAAAAACGGGAGAGTGACTGCAGGGAGAGCACGACGTTTCTTTCTAGCTAAGGTGGTGTCAGTGACCTACCAGCCCTGACATTATATATACTTTTCACCTGTGTGGTTGTTGGAATGCGAGGCGCCTCGATATAGGTCTGTAAGGACCGGGAAACGTGTGTTCAGGAATTGCCAATCCTCAAAAGTAAGAGAGGACCGGCCCTGAAGATCCAAGGATCATAGTGGGGTCCTGGGACATTTGCTAGAGTGTCTCGAATCGGAGAGGAACTTGCCCCTTGCCTCGACTCATGAAGGAATCCAGTTTCCAATACGAAATGTGCGGATGTGATTGTATTACTAGTATGGCGACATAGTAGATGGTAGCTATGCCGCCTAGGATTGATATTTATGATTGAATTTGTTTTTGAAACATATATGCACTAGTAATAAAATCAAGCACTTTAGTTTTATTCGTATGAAGCATCTTTTGGCCATTATAAGGTAAAAACTCTATCCTCTGGCTTGCGTTGCATTGTGTGATGGGACCTGAGTCTTATAACGGCTTCATTTTATAAAAAGCATTGCGTTGATTTAATCATTTACTTTATTTCATGCACTAGCACTCATTGGAGTAAACCCGTTCCGCGAAAGTGGCGTGGTCCTTTGATTTGCCTTATTATTGCTGTTAATAAGTTGAGTAGATTTCTCATACCAGTCCCATGACTGACTCGTAGTTTGTTTCACCTTGCAAACTCGGGTGCCCTCATTTTCACACGGGCAGCCTAATTACAGGTTTCTGACGCACCTTTTGGCTCATGGCGAGGCTTGACTACACTGTGCTGACTTGGATTTTCTCCGCCATTATTGTATCTATATTATGATTCCGTCATTGGCGATGTAGACTGATATTCCTTTTGTGTACTCTTCATGTATGATTCCGCCTCAGGCGATGGTGACTGATTATGTATCATTATGCACTAAGTTGTATCCTGTACTGTGCTTCTCTGATGTGATGATATCTATATGATTCCGCTTTCATATGTGTGTAAATTATTCTATTTTCTGTTTATGCTATTATCTGTGATCTGCTAATGATGATTAATGTGTTATATTCCAATGATTATCCTTAACACCGTGTCACGGGGTTTTGGGATCGTCACAGCTTAAGTATTAGAAACCTCTCCATTTGCATACTCTCTTCTGCCAGAGAAAGAAACTTCATCCCGAATCTTTGTCGGAAATCATCCCAAATATCAACCGAACGCCCTACTTGCCTCACTTCTCACTAGAATGAAGCCTCATCTTTAAGCTGCCATGCAGCAACTGTATCTTTCTGTGGTCATTAACCTTGAAATGCCCAAACAAGTTCTCCGTCTCTTTTAGCCAATTCTGTGCTTCAACAAAATTCTCAGTTCCTCGGAATGGCTTTCCTCCCATAGCACAAAAATCCTTGCATATCTTAGAGAAATTATCCGCTTGCGGAGGAGGACAGTAGATGCAGCTGAGGAAGGGCGTTTGCTTGTCCTCTAACAGGTGCAATAGCCTCAAGATACCTACGGAACCAAGCCAGTATCTGAATGCCCTCGGGAAGGTTCGGTTCCCCAGACATGCTAAAAAGAAAAGGGAAAGGGATTCAAATAAAGAATTGATAGATATTTTATTTGGATTTGTTCAAAAACAGACTTTTCTTTTAAGATATTTTCTTTTTGAAACCTTTTTGAAACAATTTTCGAAACCTTTACCCAATCTTGTAACCTTTGGCTCTGATACCAAATGTGATACCCAACGTCCGTTAATGTCACTCTTTATCAGATTGCATTAAGTGCCATGAAGCGTTATAGGTAAACATAACAGAATCTCACAATCCATATATGTAAAATAGCAGCAAAAATTTGAAACTTAATTTTCCAACAGTAAACATCATGGTCTTAAAAATCCAGTTACAACATCAGATTGAAATACTGGAACAAGATACATTAAATAAAAACATCTGCCTTGCGATAAAAACCAACATAGTACATAAATGAAAAATCATAATCCCCATAAGTAGCCATAAATAAGTAGACAAGTAGTCAAAGCGATATATCGAAGCAGATCCAAATCCAAGAAGAAACAGAAGAGAGAGTCCTAATCAAGCCTGAGCATTCCTACCTTGAGAACCTATAGGGGAAAGGAAGAGAGAGAAAAGGAAATAAAATGGGTCAGACATAAAGTCTGGCGAGTCCAGTGACATCTAGCATATAAAGAAGTAAAATTATCATGACATGCATATAAACTGGATAAGAGACAACAACAGGATATACCAGGTATAAACTGACATAAGAAAAGTAACAGAATAAACAGAGTGGATTATGCTTCTCAAGTACTTTTCTCTGCACCAATACTAGTATAATGGTTATGTGACGGGATTAGGTATTCCCCAATTACTTAACAGAACAAGATGATCCCAACAGAAACATAATGGCATTTCTAGGTGTAATCTAGTAATGGGTTTTACTCCAAACAGAAATAACCGGTACCTAAGCAGAAATAACGAGTGTTACCCCAAATAAAAATACAGGTACCACACAGAAACAGACAAGGCTAAATTTGCACTAATTACTACCCCCCTCCCGATCGATCGACTCCCTAACTCGTAAATACCCTGTGTCGGTCCCATAGTAGGGTGTATTACTTCCTAAAGTGGCAACTTGCAGAAGGACACAGACCTATTTACTGGTGCTACATGGGCTTATTTTCCCTGGAAATCCGGACCATGCACGCACATGACTCCGTTGGAATGCGCAAGTAAACACCCCCTTTCAGATGAACCTCTTATAATCAGTTCAGTGTGTGTTCCCTGACCCTTACCTAGTGCGGGGTCCCCGTTTAATACCAGAATGGGTTACTGACTATATGGGCCCCACACAACAGATGACAAAAGTAAAACACCTAAACTTGCGTCCTCCAACCAACTAGGATTTTTAACGGGTTAAGTTTACAAATTAACAGGTTCGCCTAATCCCTACATATTAACAGGTTAACAGATTTATTTTTATCCCAATAGATTAAGCAGGTTTATATATAACCCCAATAGATTAAATAGGTTTTCTTAACCCCAAAAAAGGTTTACATAAGTCTTTATAGTTCCATTTACATGTTCTGCTTAATCTTAAATTAAGCCTATAGAATCTTATGCCCCAAATTCCCGTCATAATTCACAGTATAACATATGCCCCCAAGATTTTAGTCATATATCACAGTATAGGTTATTCCCCTAAGATATAATTCCCCATCATTCCCCCAATTTATCCTAATTTCATTCGTATGCATATTTCAGCGATATTGGCCTAGGCTCGAAGGTGGCCCAGGCTATAAAAATAAAAAGGAAATGAGAAAGGGAGAAGAACAGAATAAGCATATAAAAACAAAATTAGCATATAATAACAGAGATGGGCATATGACAGCAGAAATAGGCATATAACAATTGAATATCAGTGTACAGTAGAATACATGTAATAGCACAACTGTTTAGGTGTGAATTAGATTCTTAACAGGTATAGCTTTAGATCCAGATTTATAAACATGTCAGGGTTACTGTTAAATTTTTATATCTAAAAGTAACATGAACTTATAGAGATTAGATCTAAAGAATAGAGAATAATATGCTGAAGTTAAAGAAGGGATTCTTATATGTATATAGGTTGATGTTGAAGAAGATATCCTAATTCAATCCAAGCAGAAGCAGCATCTCATATTCTCCATTTTTTTAGATGTAGAAGATAATAGAATTGTTGTCCTATATATAGCCTACTGCCAACGAACCTGGTCAAAATCGCGTCCAGATTCAGAAATAATAATTCGGCCAGATCTCTATTGGGTCGACCCACGCTCACCTAGGTCGACATATAGGTTGACCCACGTGGCCTTGGGTTGACCCATAGGTCGACCCAGCCCAGGTGTGGGGCAGACCCAATGGGCCTAGTTCTCACCTAGTTTTCCCGCTTGCGGGTTTGAATTGTTTTGAAAATTCTGAGTTGTTTTACATATATATAACTCTCTTATACGTATTCATACTTTTAACCTTCGTAACTTCCTCATACGATGTCAGTTTTATGCAAACTCGGAGTCTAACTCAAGTAGAATTCCAAGACGAACACAATGGTATAGTCCATTTTACTTAATTCCAAATATTTAATAAATATTTCTAAGTTTATCGTTACAATATCCTTTAAAATTACGGGGTGTTACAAAGGTTGTTGTCATCAAAACGTCATCAACATACCATTCTTCTACCCTTGCGACTGGGTTTGATGACGATTGTGATTGGTGTATCGGTGTATGGGATTTAGATGCAGTTGTCGTAATACAGCAAATTGCGAGAGGTGATGCGGTTTTTGGCGAATGAACGTGGCAATTATAAGTGCAGTTTCCAGTATTGAAAGTGAGGTGGTATAGTGTGCTATAAACTAAGATGAGTTGTGTACAGGATGGGGTGAATTGTGTAGTTTAAGAAAGGGAGTGGATTTGTTAAAGCTGATGGTGATGATTGGTAGAAGGCACAGTAAAGGTTGTTGTGACAGTGTGGTTGTGGTAACAGTTAACTATGGTGAAGTAAGGGATGATGATGATTGTAACGACCTATATTTTATTACAGAATATTTAAATATTAAACATTTAAAATGAATTATTTTAAGAATTGACTAGTTAAAATTTATTTTATTTAAGGTTTGAACGTATAATTTATAATATAATTAAAAATGAGCTCGCAACGATGCAGTAGTTCGTAATATTACATTTTGAACTTCAAACGATTGTATAGGATCCAAAATAAGTTAGAATTATTTGACATAAGAAACTTCAAATCTATTGAACTACAGTTTTCTAATGAATTTGAAAAATCAAGTTTTCATCTTCCAGATTGTGAGATATATCCAAATCAAATTTTCAAAAAGTCGTTATGGAAACATTTATAAACCATAATGATTTACTAAAAAAAATAAAGGGATTTTATAATGAATTGAATTTTGATTTAGCTAGAAAATGAAAGCATCAAGTTTAAAATCTAATATAGTTTGTTCTAGAGTTATATGAAGTTTTATTTGGGTATATACGATGATTATAAAAATTTTCAAAGAATTTGAATATTTTGAATTTAAAATATATTTTATCGATGCAATTGAATATTAAAAAAATAGTCATTTGGCAAACGACCTCGGATTTCGATGAAACCAGTTTAATCAAATCAAGAATAGTAAATTATTGTATGATTGCAATATCAGAGTTAGTATGTGGTTGTGCGAGCTATAAACGTTCAATGTAGATACATACACGTAATTAATCAATAATTTATGCTTGAACTAGCGCTGTTTGAGAAAATGAACTTAATTTTCAACCAAACAGGTTTCATTAGGACCGTAATAACAAACTATATCTACATATCAACTTTCACCACGAACGAAGCTCGTATGTGCCCATGCGAATTTTTATACGGCGAACTGAGATAGCGATAGACACACAGCAATATAATAATAGAATAGAATATTATTAAACTCAAAAATCTACCCTATAAATAACCCCTAAAGTTACCAACCCTAATTCCAAAATCAAAAGAGCCTCCATCTTTAGCATATAAGTCCCTCTTCCATTTTAAATTTTACCTTCCAAACGATTGGGAATTGAAGAAAGTCGTCAACATGAAAGTTGAAGACTGTGTACAGGTGTAATGGCCCGCAAAGTCCATAACATCATAGTTGACTATATACATCATACGTCAAACCAAATATCACGAAAATACGAATCATTTTTTTAGAAGAAAAAGGTATAAGAAGAACAAAAATAACAACGCAGAAACTCACATCGTAGCGGAACAAAATATAATATGTCATATCTTTTGAAATACAAACTTTGTACTGTATACACATATCAGAGTACAACTTACAACACAACGGAAATAACAATAACTAGATAATGCTGAAGCCTCCTGCTCCAAGCTCCTTCAGATAAATCTGTAAAATCCTGAACTACTTGACTACCCGTACAAATTTAGGCACCCAAGAGTTTAGGTAAAACAAAACAAAATAAACACCGGGTCAGTCATGGGATTGGTATGAGTAAACAGTTTAAAACAGTTTCAGAAACTAAATAATATCTCATAAGACAACGCCATATAACGGAACGGGTTTTTCCCTTATGAGAATCCAAACACTTGATTTAACTTTCAAAAATCCTTTTGAAAGGAACGATAATCTTTATATCAAAACTCTTTTGATATTATAATAGTGTCTAAATCAAGTAAATAACAATCTAGTGGAACGTTTACATCTCACGTTCCACATATATAATATACAGTCAAAACTGCAAGCACGTATTGGGTAATGGATTTCCAACTATGACAAGGTATGGAACCACCTGCCGCTGGTATATCTCTAGAGGAGAATACACCGAGTTCAACAAGAACATCTTGCAACTCAGCCACACATGACCGACCACTCATTTCGCTTGAGTGTATCGAATGTATATCACCAACGGTTGGGATCAGCAACCGTTTCCCGAATGGGACAGCATCAACAATAGGTTTTTAGAAGTAAATGAAACTCTAGATCAGGTGATTATACACCCTAATAGGTGCGACCTACATAGCCATGCTGCCTGCCCGATTTCTGTCATTTACCGGTTGATGAGGCTTGAGGTTACGCTTTATCATCACATCAGATTCACTTCGAATGCCACCTTGTCAGATCCATCAAAAATCACTAATTGACGTCTACAATAGTACATTACGTGTTAGCTAAAGAAGTTTCCTTCTCCGCTTCCACTCTTGGTACGGTTGAAGAAATCAATGTACGTGACCTTTCTGGAAATACTCTGTCAGACATTCATCCATACAAGTCATCCAGGAACATGATGAACCGAAGGCACTATTCAGTACATCCATCTTAGGCACTGTTATCTAAGACTTATACAACAGCCCTTGAACTTTACTCCGTTTTCAATTTTCTTTGGCATATATGATTCGCAATGCTTATGCCAATACAGAGTGGTTCTTTGGATAATAATCCAACCGGTCTCTCCATATTGACAACGATGGTCAAAACTTCGATAGTCTGTGATTTAACTATCGAATAAAAACAAGTGTTTCGATAGTCGATGATTTAACTATCAAAGGAAACAAGTGTTCATCCAATTATCAAACAATCACTGAGCCCTTAATTAATATTTCATTAATTAAATCACTTCTCTATTTCTTTATCAGTATTTGTTAACCAAATATTTTCAATAACCATATTGGCCTTTTACGTTATCTGGAAAACATTTCCGAATATCGCCTTCCTTTATTTTCAAAACTTTAGAAAATATATGTTATTTATAATTGGAAAATATTCCAATTACTTATCTCTTTTGCGATCTCGTTTATTTCTATACTTAGGAAATATTTATTATTCTATTTCCAAGCTTACATTTATTTGGGTTAAAACGGATGTTGTGTAAAACATCGTTACGACAACCCAAATACTATATTCAACTAACTCTTATTCAACATTGATCTTCGAGCTTGAAATCTTATTATTTATTTGTTAATAATGAAATCAATCAAGTTGGGGTATAATTACCACTCAGACCTTGACTGGATAACATTTATAACGTCAAAACATATAAGACTACTTACTCGAATAATCAATACCATACACTACTTATTCACTTTTAAACACGTATACACTTTCTCTTTCTATTCTTACGAGATTTTATTCCTAGTCTTCATTTTTGATTTTACTATTCTATTTTTAAGTTCATTTCCTTATCGATTTCTATATATATCGATATGTTGATTTCTAACTACCAAATTATCTTAAAAATATTCTAACTCCTTAAATTTCCGAAAAAAATCGCCATAACCTCCTTTGTACCGGGAGCATCGGGATATTTCAAATACCCTCCCATGGCCCTCACCAATCCAAAAGAAAAGACCAACCGGCTTGCCGATACGGCGCATAAAATCTCATATTAAATTTAAATACGTACCTTTTGTCGGGCATTCTAATATATATCTTCATTAACTTCATTCCAAACCTGTTTAACATATATCTGACTATTTCCAATTCATTTTAATTCAATCTAGTCGTTCTTAACTCAATTTGTTAATCTATTTGTTAACTGGCACTTTTGCTTGTTTCATTTAATAATTTAACCTAACATGTTCAATATATTTTTAAACTTAGTTATAACTCTTTGAATCTCAATTTCAATCTAAGTTTCATACTCGATTACGAATATGAATTTACAAATCTCTTTACTTGTTTAAAGCAAAATTTCGATTCAAACACCATTTAAATTTCTATATTCAAATCTATTTTCAAACTCCATTTGAATTATATATTCCAATTCCCATTTCAGCTCTATTTGAATTCTATATTCAAATTCCCATATCAAATTCTATTTTGAAATTCTATTTTCAAATTTCATTTCAATCTATTTGAATTCTATATTCAAATTTCATTTCAAACTATTTGAATTCTATATTCAAATTCCATATTTAAATTATTTGAATTGTATATTAAAATTCCATTTTTAAATTCCTTTATTCAAATTCCATTTTCAATCTCCATTTGAATTTCTATATTCAAATCTATTTGAATTCTCTTTATTTCATTTCCATTCTATTCGAAACTTCTATATTCAAATTTAAAATTCAATTCTATGCATTATCAAATTTATAAACAACGTTTATAACTTCACTTAAAATTCCACATTATATATTTATAAACAAAGTTTATAAATTCAATTCAATTCCCACATTTTAATTTTATAAACAGAGTTTATAAATTCCATACTTGTTTTATATATTCAAACAAGTTAATATGTTCCCTAGTTTATTAAAAATTCAAATTCTATTTATAAAAATAGAATTCCCTTTTTAAATCTCAAATATCCTTTTTCGATATTTTTAATAATCAATATTCAGGCCCCAGTGATTTTTAAACACCAAACAACTAATTATTTATTTTCCTAACACATCATATATGACAGTATATGAGACGACCCGATTTCCCGTTCTCACGGAAACAAGGTTATCTTTGGAATATAACACAGAAACATATAATAGCAGAACAGAATTAAATAAATACACCAGAAATGAACAATAAAATATACTGGATAAAAGTAATCATCAGAGTTACACAGTATACAGGATCTTACTTAGTACAAATACAGTTCAGCTATACATAAATGTCTACAGCGGAAATAAACAAAATATGTACAATAGGAGCTGAACAGCATAAAAAGAATAAATGATAGAATCCATCTTCAGCTCCAGCTATCCAGAAAAAGAACCAGCTAAACCTGAATACAAGGCTGCCCGTGTAGAAAAAGGGGCACCCGAGTTTTAAAGTGAAACAAACTACGAGTCAGTCATGGGACTGGTATGAGAAATCCACTCAACACATATATAATTGGCTAATCACAGGACCACGCCACTTCCGTGGAACGGGTTTACTCCATTGGATTGCCAGTGCTTTAAAACAAATCTTTCTTTTAAACATCGCTATGCTTTTTATAAAATGAAACCGTTATAAGACTCAGTTCCCATCACACAATGCAACGCAAACCGGAGGATAGAGTTTTACCTTATAATGGCCAAAATATGATTGATACGAATAAAACAAAGGCAATTGATATTATGACTAGTGTTTATATGTTTCAAAACAATTTCAATCATAACTATCAATCATAGACGGCATGGGTACCATATATCATGTCGCCATATATATATATACAATCAAAACCGCACGATGTCGTATTTGGAAATTGGATTTCCGTCATGAACCAAGGCAAAAGATAGTCCTTACCGAATTCGAGACGCTCTAGCCCGCCCCTCAGGACCCAGACTCAGGTGGGCCCTTGGAGCGACAGGGCCGGTCCACCGATGTGGATTAAAATGCCTGAACAATGCGTTTCCCCACCCTTTGGGGTGTAAATGAGCCAACGAATGACTCCATCGGACCCGGATCGTCCGATCAAACCGAGGCGCCTCGCAACAGCAACAACCACATAGGTGAAAAGTATATAAATGTCAGGGCTGGTAGGTCACTGACACCACCCTAGCTAGAAAGAAACGCATGCCCTCCCTGAGGTCCTTCTCCCGTTTTAGGTTCATACCGGGATGTGGGGCTCGCGAATTCACGTTATACACAAAGCTACGCCACACAGGCGGTGCTTTGATCATCACCACAAGACTTTGCTTTTCAACAGAAGTCCTGATCACTGCATCTTAGCATGCCACACAGGCAATTCATGCCATGCGACTGATGTCCATCGATATACAACATCTGAGCTCGTACGTCTCAGAGAAGGGCGTTAAGCGAAAGAATAAATTCTCCGCCGCCAAACAGATGTATATTTAATAGAGATCAATCAGCATAGAATAAAATCCAATGTCAGACACACAGTCCATTTACAAGTCCGTTCTGGGTCTGAACGAAACCGGAGGCACTAAATACTTCGCAAACACATCGATCACCACGTACGTCTGGACGATCACCACTCATTATCCATATTTCGGGATGCCTCCCAATCAGGACCTTGGTTACCATCCAAACGAGGTGAAGACCTCCGGTCTTCGACCCTCGTCTTCATCTTCGACTTTCAATCATCGGTCAATTATTTGAAATGAGAATTAACTCGGCCTTTTCAAATAATTCACGTATATCTAGAATTTCAAATCAATTTATTTCAATGGTTAAATTATTCGACAACACCAATATTGTTCTTTTATGTAATTTTCACACCAAACACATTCAATCATCAAATACAACATAAATGGAGCAAATTCTGTTTATTTCCACTCCATATTGTTTATGGTATTTTATGACGATTTATCGCTATTTTTATTTAATTTAAAATAGCCCATTTATTCAAAACGACGCTTCGGGCCATAAAGCGGCCGTGGCGCTGTTTTTCTTCAGATTTGATTTACACATATCTGAAAATCTAACCGTTGGATCTTCACAGAATTCACATCACTAGAAAGGTCTTTTCAAAACGAATCCAACGGTTCCAGTTTCGGGAAAATCCGACGGTCGGATCTCCCGGTACAATCGTTTGAAGTTTCAATTTCAAAATACGAACTGCAGCGTCGTTATTCGATTAAATATAATTATATTTATATATATATAAATATATAATCGCTTCTGGCGCTGTTTTTCTTCAGAATTGAATTAAACATTCCAGACAATCCAACCGTTGGATTTTTACAAGGTTGGTGCCGTTGGAAAGATTATTCCGAGGCGAACCCGACGGTTGAGGTTTCGGGAAAATCCAATGGTCGGATTTCCCGTACTAGTTGTTTGAAAACACGGTTTCAAAACACGAACTGCACGGCTTCGTTTCGTTTTAATTTTATTTATATTTATATATTTATATAAATATAGTTCATTCAATGATTTCCATATCGTTTTAACTTCAAATATTTTTCTAACGCCTTAAATTTTGGAAAAATATCGCCATAACCTCCCCTGCACCGGGAGCATCGGGAAATCGCAAATAGCTTTCCCGGTCCTTCTAATCTCAAAAAGAAAAAGAAAAAAAAGCCAAGCGGCTAGCCAACAGGCTCAAAATCATCACCCAAACAAATCAGTAAATGTGTACCTATTTGTCGGGCACAAAATTTTATTCCTCTTCTCTAGCCCCTTTGCTATAACCTGTTCAATGAATATTGCATGTACATATATATACAGTTCTTATCATTTATAGATTTCTATTCGACTTCATATTTGATTTCTATTTGGTTTAAAAACTCCATTCATCCTAATGTTACATAAATAGGTGCAAATCATTTCATTAGCTAATTAATGAATATTTCAACTCATATATGTTTATTTTGAACAAGTGGCTATTTTCAACACTTCACATTTCAACGATTTATGCATACAATAAAAATGTGATTTTTATTTTAAAACAATTCATTTCAAAACACTACTTTTCTATATAGTTCATATAGTCGATAAAAGGTGATTTTTATTATCAAACAATTTATTTCAAAATATGAATACCATTCAACACATGAATTTCTAATCAACGAATGAATATCAATTCAACACATGAATGTTTTCTATAGTTTCTATATATAGATAAAAATGTGATTTTTATTATCAAACAATTTATTTCAAAATATGAATACCATTCAACACATGAATTTCTAATCAACGAATGAATATCAATTCAACACATGAATGTTTTCTATAGTTTCTATATATAGATAAAAATGTGATTTTTATTATCAAACAATTTATTTCAAAATATGAATACCATTCAACACATGAATTTCTAATCAACAAATGAATATCAATTCAACACATGAATGTTTTCTATAGTTTCTATATATAGATAAAAATGTGATTTTTATTATCAAACAATTTATTTCAAAATATGAATACCATTCAACACATGAATTTCTAATCAATGAATGAATATCAATTCAACACATGAATGTTTTCTATAGTTTCTATATATAGATAAAAATGTGATTTTTATTATCAAACAATTTATTTCAAAATATGAATACCATTCAACACATGAATTTCTAATCAACGAATGAATATCAATTCAACACATGAATGTTTTCTATAGTTTCTATATATAGATAAAAATGTGATTTTTATTATCAAACAATTTATTTCAAAATATGAATACCATTCAACACATGAATTTCTAATCAACGAATGAATATCAATTCAAAACATGAATGTTTTCTATAGTTTCTATATATAGATAAAAATGTGATTTTTATTATCAAACAATTTATTTCAAAATATGAATACCATTCAACACATGAATTTCTAATCAACGAATGAATATCAATTCAACACATGAATGTTTTCTATAGTTTCTATATATAGATAAAAATGAGATTTTATTATCAAACAATTTATTTCAAAATATGAATACCATTCAACACATGAATTTCTAATCAACGAATGAATATCAATTCAACACATGAATGTTTTCTATAGTTTCTATATATAGATAAAAATGTGATTTTTATTATCAAACAATTTATTTCAAAATATGAATACCATTCAACACATGAATTTCTAATCAACGAATGAATATCAATTCAACACATGAATGTTTTCTATGCAATGAATAAATATAGTTCAAGCATATGAAAATAATTCAAACACACGAATATTATTCAAAATTTCGGCAGCATAACGGCAGGGTAGTTAAACCGGGACCGTCCCTAGTACGGCTCCTCGCTCTACCTTAAAACCTCGCGGTTTTTGACAATGGGGATCATGCATCTAGTTCGCACGCAGGCGGCATGTATATATTTATTTCATTTCCACAAACTAATCCTATGTGGTTTCAACCAAATATTTCTCAACCACAAATGGGTATTTTTCAACCTCAATCAACCAATGTCAACTACAAACAATCTCAAACAACCATTCAATTTCAATCAATTTTCACAACAATTTCAACCAATAAATATCATCCATGGTTTGTGGACGAGGGGCGTATATATAAATATAGATATTTATATATAGCAATTCACTTTCATTTTCAACACATATATATAATTTTTTTTTTAATCAGAAATCTCACCAATAGCTATCCAACTTCACGACACTTCCTTAGAGAAATCTTCGCCTTTTTCGCCTTTTTGTCGCTGTCGCCCGTATTCTCTACATATGTAAAAATCGAATTTTTACTATGTTATTCAATATATAAAAATCGAATTTTGACTTCGCTATTCAATATATAAAGATTATATTTTTATTATTCTTATGATGTAAAAATTATATTTTTATTACTTTAAAAATACAAAAATCATGTCTTGCTCCTTCTACCTAATAAAAATCCCGTCTTTTCTCTTTTTAAAAATATGATCTTTATTTTTGCAAGTTCAAATCTTTTTCTATTAAAAGATTAAACCTTTTTCTATTTCAAAGTTCAAACTTTTTTTTCTATTTTAAACCTTAAAATAAAATCAGTTTTCTTTTCCTTTAAAAATCAGTTTTTTTTATATTTTTTTTTTAAATTCAGTTTTTATATTTTTTTTATAAATCAGTTTATAAATCTAAAAAAAATCAATTTTTATATTTTCATTATAAATCAGTTTTTTTAAAATTCTTTTAAATCAGTTTTAACAAAACAAAAATGAAAATAAAATAAAATAACCCTAAATTACTCACCGCTGGAAGCGAAGGGGAGGGAAGAAGGAGGAGGCGTCGGCGGCAGGCTTCGAGGGGGGTGTGGTTGCTCGATGGTGTTCGTCGGCGGCAGGGTGTTCGAGGTAAGGCGGGGTGCTGCTTCGATTGCGTCGCGAGGGGTTCGTGGGTAAGGGCGGCGGCTTCGGGATGGTGTTCGTCGGTGAGGCGGCGGCTTCGGGGGTTAGGTTTTTTTTTTATTTCGTTTCTGGTAAATTAATCGGGGGGGGGGGGGGGCAAGCAGAAGAAAAGGAGGGAATAATATATATATATATATATTATTTAATTATTTATTTTTGCAAAAAGGTTGACTTTTACATACGACCTCGAACCGAGGCCCACCGCCTGTCGTCCATAGCGTTTTACCCCCATTCCGAACACAATGGGATATGTATCGCAAGCTGATTTGATCGTTACAATCAGTTTCCGTTGAATTTAAAGTGTACTTCTTTATATATTCGATTTAAACGCACATTTCAATTTAGTGGGGCCACATACGAACTCGAAAAATTCCAGAAAAATATTTTCTAGCTTCGTATTGACGATACGGTCCTAACAAAACTAGTTTCGTCGGATTCTGAGACCGTTTGAAAAATGGCCAATTTCCAGTCGATTAAAATCAACAGAAACTGGTCAAACGCGTTTTCCTTTGCCACGCTCACATATTGATTCGAAAAATTATGAAATTTGAAACCTAGCAATAACTTGACACTGCGGACCCAACAAAAGTGGTTTCATCGAAATCCGAGGTCATCTGCAAAATGTCCATTTTTAAGGGCCTGAATTCCATAGCGACTATTCAGAATTTTCAACTGGACATATCTTTTGATTCCCACTATCAAATTTCGACTGGTCAGATTCGTTGGAAAGATATTATCAATTAGATCCTAATGTTTTTGGTTTCACTAAAATCCGGATTGTTTTGCATCCGGTATATTCAATTGAAGTTTGAAATCGAATTATCGAACTACCGCGTTATTTTCAATTCTATATATAATTATAATTAATTATATTCGTTTTCAAATGTCGATTCAAACTCAATTTTCATCGCCATTATTTAAAATATTTATTTTAAATGTTTAAAATCCATTATTTTAGCCAATTTAAAATTTTTAAATTGGTTCATATTTTCTGGGTCGTTACAATCTCCCCCACTCAAAACTTTTCGTCCCCGAAAAGGAATAAAGTCGAAAGTGGTTTGATAAATCTACAATCACACAACACTACAACCAATCCAATCGTTTTTAACCTTTCAAAGCCATACAAATTAATTCCTATTTTTCTTCTAAAATCATTCAAACAACTATAATAGAATAGAGAATTAAATGGTGAGGTAAAGTATGGTAAATATACCTTGCACCGGAGTCAATCAGAGATATCTACTCGGCATCTGGGATAAGCTTTCTGAATGCTCTCCTTGGTTTCCCAAGTACAATCTCTTGGATCTCCACTCCATTGCACTTTGACTAAGTGAACCTTCTTGTTCCTCAGCTCTTTGGTTTCTTTGCCGATAATCTTTAGCGGCTCTCGCCTCACAGCTAATTCTGGAGTAATTTCAATATCCTGCTGAGCTGCTTCTTCCACGATCAAGTCTGGATCATGAACGTGCTTTCGAAGTTGAGATATATGAAATACATCATGAACTCCAGGCAACCAGTCAGGCAGTTTGACCCTATAAGCGAGAGTTCCGATCCGTTCCAGAATAGGAAACGGACCAATGAATTTTGGTGCTAACTTTCCAGTTTTACCGAACCGGATAACTCCTCTCATCCGCGATACTTTCAAATATACATAGTCGCCAACTTCAAAGGATATATCTCTTCTTCTTCTATCGGCATAGCTCTTTTGTCGGCTTTGAGCGGCGAGTAATCGCTTCTTGATAAAATCAACTTTGTCGGCAGCTTTTCGAATCATATCAGGACCCAACACAAGTCTATTTCCAGGCTCGACCCAACAAGCAGGAGATCGGCACGGTCTGCCGTACAATGCTTCGAATGGCGACATTGTCAGGCTTGCCTGATAGCTGTTGTTATAAGAGAATTCAGCCAAATGCAGATGGTCTTCCCATGATCCTCCGAAATCTATAACACAAGCCCGCAATAGATCTTCTAAAATGCGATTCACCCTCTCAGTCTGACCGTCTGTCTGAGGATGATAAGCGGTGCTCAAGTTTAACTTCGTTCCCAGCTCGACTTGAAATGCTTCCCAGAATTTGCTAGTGAATATCGTATCTCTATCACTGACTATACTGAGCGGCACTCCATGTAGTCTAACTATTTCTCTGAAGTAAATCTGCGCCAGACTCTGAGCAGTTCTATTTGATTTGACAGGTATGAAATGGGCGGTCTTCGTGAAACGATCTACGATCACCCAAATACTGTCATTCCCCTTTTTGGTTCTGGGCAAACCATCGATGAAATCCATAGAAATATGTTCCCACTTCCAGCCAGGAACTTCTAGCGGTTGTAGTAATCCAGCCAGTTTCTGTTGGTCGCTTTTGACTAGCTGGCAAGTAGGGCATCGGCTAACATATAAGGAAATGTCCCTTTTCATCGACTTCCACCAGAAAGTGCATTTGATGTCATTATACATTTTGCTTACTCCCGGATGGATACTGAGTTTTGACTTGTGGCATTCATCCAATACTTCCTTTCGAAGTTCAGGAATGTTAGGGACACAGATTCGACCTTTGAGCCTTAAAATCCCATCATTGTCTACTTGAAAACTCGAGGGTTCGCCTTGTCGAATTATCCCTCTGATCTTCTGAATGAAGTGATCATCCTCCTGAAGAGCAGATATCTTATCTAGCAATGAAGTCGTGATAATAAAACTGGCGATCATTTCATTCTTTCGGCTTAATGCATCAGCCACGACATTGGCTTTTCCTGGAGTATATATAATTTCAAAGTCATATGCTGCAAGAAACTCCAGCCAACGTTGCTGCCTCAAATTCAAGTCCTTCTGAGTGAACAGATACTTTAACGACTAATGATCTGTAAACAGTTCAAATCTCTCGCCCAGAAGATAGTGTCTCCAGATTTTCAAAGAGAATATGATAGCCAATAACTCAAGATCATGAGTTACATAGTTTTTCTCGTGCGGCTTCAGTTGACGGCTAGCATAAGCAATCACTTGACATCTTTGCATTAACACTGCGCCAAGGCCTTCTCTAGAAGCATCAGTCCATACTTTTAAATCTTGGTTGCCATCGATGATGGTTAACACTGGAGCTGTTGTTAATCTCAACTTTAGCTCTTCAAAAGCCTCCTCACTCTCTTGAGTCCATTTGAATTTAGAATGCTTCTTTGTAAGCTTCGTTAAGTGGCCAGATATCTTAGAAAAGTCTTTAACGAACTTCCGATAATAGCTAGCCAATCCGAGAAAGCTGCGGACTTCAGTGGGAGTACTGGGCTGTTTCCAATTCTGAATAGCTGTGATTTTGCTTGGATCCACAGCGATTCCATCTTTCGATACGACATGGCCCAGAAATTTCACTTCATCTTGCCAGAATATACATTTGGAAAACTTGGCTTTTAATACATTCCGTCTGAGAATTTCTAACACTTGTTCCAGATGCTTTTCATGTTCAGCCTTTGATTTAGAGAAGATTAGAATATCATCAATAAAAACCAAAACAAATTTATTCAATACTCCTCTGAATACTCTATTCATCAGATCGACGAAGTAAGCTGGAGCGTTACATAAGCCGAATGGCATAGGTCGGGACCTCTGAACGCTGTCATTGGAACACACTCTTCGGCAATTCGAAGTTGATGGAATCCTGTAGCTAGGTCCATTCGTGAAAATACTTGTGCTCCATTTAATCGATCCAACAAATCATCAATCCGCGGCAATGGATATTTGTTCTTTATTGTCTGTTTGTTCAGATCACGATAATCCACGCATAGACGTAGAGTACCGTCAGATTTTGGGACAAACACCACTGCTGCACCCCAATCAGAGAAACTAGGCCTTATCAGACCTTTCCATACTAGTTGTCGTGTTTGATTGTCTAATTCCTCCTTCTCTTTCAAGGACATTCTTCGAATAGCGTGAACTACCGGCCTTGCATTGGGAATCAAAGCAATCTTGAAATCTATTTCTCTTTGCGGAGGTAAGCGAACAACTTCTTCAAACACATCCGCATAATCTTTGACGACAGGAATATCTTTAATGAGGTCAGGAATATTCTCAGTGATTTCAGGGACATTTTCTAATTGGGATGGAGAAACATCCAAAGCTGCCCAGAAATCCTTTCTATTAGAAGTCGGGCCTTCACATGGTATGGTTATATAATTCCCCAATTGTGCCTTTGCCTTAACAACCCTCTCGGCGCATCTGACCTCCGCTTCATATTTGGTTAGCCAATCCAATCCCAGAATAAGATCGAATTCATTAAAATTCATGACGATAGAGATAATAGGGAATTTATAGCAAGAAAAAGAGACCGGTACTGCACAAACCCAACTGAGATTGATGGAACCCCCAACTGGATTTTGCACCGTCATTGGTTCTTTGAGCTTCTTCAAATTCAAATCCAGTTTCTTGACTGCACTCTTTGCGATAAAGCTTCGTGACGCGCCTGTGTCAAACAGTACTTTAACTGGAATGTTTTTGACATTGAGCGTGCCTTCTAAAACATCAGACCTTTCCTGAGTAGACGAGATTGCAAGTATTTCTGCCACTTCATTCACTTGTACCGCTTCAGATTTCTGAGATAGCGGGCAGTTTTTCGCGATATGCCCAGCCTGATGGCACTTATGGCATCCTCTGCCTTTAGGAACCTTCTTACTGGGTTCTAATCCTCTCTTTCTTCGTTTGTTCCAAGATTTGCAACTTATCGCCAAATGTCCTTTTCTATTGCAGCTTGAGCACGTGGCGGTTGTTATTTGTTCGTTCCCAGATTCAGCCCTTTTTCTCTTGGCACTGAGCCTCTTATTGACCTCAGACCTTGTACTGGCTTCAGGAATATCAGCTTCTGACTTTGCTATGTCACTAGAACTGACTTCTTCTTCGTCGCATAACATTCCTTTCTTATGGAGATCTTCATACTGATAAGCCATGTATATCATTTCTGAGAAAGGAAGCTTCACATGCCCCAATACTTTATTCTGGTATTTCCTTTGAAGGCCATGAATAAATCTCAGATTTTTCCTCTTTGGGTCTTGAATTAGATGAGGAGCAAAGTGAGAAAGTTCATTGAATTTCTTATGATATTCGGGAATTGTCATGTCTCCTTGTATCAGATAAGAAAATTCATCGCATAGTCGTTCGGTCGTTTCGGGAGAAGTAAATCTTTCCAAGAAAATCGCTTTGAATCTATCCCAGGTGATATCACCTTCTGGATTATCCTTAACAACAGAATCCCACCAGAACAAAGCTTCATCTTTGAGTGCCCAGGAGGCCAGTAATCTTTTATGGTCATCCCTCAGCTTTAATGCTTCGAAGATTTTCTCAACCGAACGAATCCAAGCTTGTGTTCTCATAATAGATTCTTCACCAGAGAACGGTATTCCACCCATATTTCGATATTTGATTAATAGGGCCTCAATATCCGGTTCTGCATTCCTTCTGCTTCTGACACTCATTTTTCTAGTACTTCTGCAAATGGCAGATCAAGTGTCAGGTCACAGAAAAGGTATTTTAAAATATAGAAACACATACTTCAAATGTAAATGTGTCTATCAAGGTGTAATTTCATTCTGCTTTACTCATACTAGGATATTACTGATCCTATCTGTATGGAGTTACCCGTCCTAGAACACTACTGGTTCTATTTCTGACGAGTTCGTTCAAATGTTATATTCCAGAACTAAGCTTAACCAAAGCTCTGATACCACGTTGAGACGACCCGATTTCCCGTTCTCACGGAAACAAGGTTATCTTTGGAATATAACACAGAAACATATAATAGCAGAACAGAATTAAATAAATACACCAGAAATGAACAATAAAATATACTGGATAAAAGTAATCATCAGAGTTACACAGTATACAGGATCTTACTTAGTACAAATACAGTTCAGCTATACATAAATGTCTACAGCGGAAATAAACAAAATATGTACAATAGGAGCTGAACAGCATAAAAAGAATAAATGATAGAATCCATCTTCAGCTCCAGCTATCCAGAAAAAGAACCAGCTAAACCTGAATACAAGGCTGCCCGTGTAGAAAAAGGGGCACCCGAGTTTGAAAGTGAAACAAACTACGAGTCAGTCATGGGACTGGTATGAGAAATCCACTCAACACATATATAATTGGCTAATCACAGGACCACGCCACTTCCGTGGAACGGGTTTACTCCATTGGATTGCCAGTGCTTTAAAACAAATCTTTCTTTTAAACATCGCTATGCTTTTTATAAAATGAAACCGTTAAAAGACTCAGTTCCCATCACACAATGCAACGCAAACCGGAGGATAGAGTTTTACCTTATAATGGCCAAAATATGATTGATACGAATAAAACAAAGGCAATTGATATTATGACTAGTGTTTATATGTTTCAAAACAATTTCAATCATAACTATCAATCATAGACGGCATGGGTACCATATATCATGTCGCCATATATATATATATATACAATCAAAACCGCACGATGTCGTATTTGGAAATTGGATTTCCGTCATGAACCAAGGCAAAAGATAGTCCTTACCGAATTCGAGACGCTCTAGCCCGCCCCTCAGGACCCAGACTCAGGTGGGCCCTTGGAGCGACAGGGCCGGTCCACCGATGTGGATTAAAATGCCTGAACAATGCGTTTCCCCACCCTTTGGGGTGTAAATGAGCCAACGAATGACTCCATCGGACCCGGATCGTCCAATCAAACTGAGGCGCCTCGCAACAGCAACAACCACATAGGTGAAAAGTATATAAATGTCAGGGCTGGTAGGTCACTGACACCACCCTAGCTAGAAAGAAACGCATGCCCTCCCTGAGGTCCTTCTCCCGTTTTAGGTTCATACCGGGATGTGAGGCTCGCGAATTCACGTTATACACAAAGCTACGCCACACAGGCGGTGCTTTGATCATCACCACAAGACTTTGCTTTTCAACAGAAGTCCTGATCACTGCATCTTAGCATGCCACACAGGCAATTCATGCCATGCGACTGATGTCCATCGATATACAACCTCTGAGCTCGTACGTCTCAGAGAAGGGCGTTAAGCGAAAGAATAAATTCTCCGCCGCCAAACAGATGTATATTTAATAGAGATCAATCAGCATAGAATAAAATCCAATGTCAGACACACAGTCCATTTACAAGTCCGTTCTGGGTCTGAACGAAACCGGAGGCACTAAATACCTCGCAAACCCATCGATCACCACGTACGTCTGGACGATCACCACTCATTATCCATATTTCGGGATGCCTTCCAATCAGGACCTCGGTTACCATCCAAACGAGGTGAAGACCTCCGGTCTTCGACCCTCGTCTTCATCTTCGACTTTCAATCGTCGGTCAATTATTTGAAATGAGAATTAACTCGGCCTTTTCAAATAATTCACGTATATCTAGAATTTCAAATCAATTTATTTCAATGGTTAAATTATTCGACAACACCAATATTGTTCTTTTATGTAATTTTCACACCAAACACATTCAATCATCAAATACAACATAAATCGAGCAAATTCTGTTTATTTCCACTCCATATTGTTTATGGTATTTTATGACGATTTATCGCTATTTTTATTTAATTTAAAATAGCCCATTTATTCAAAACGACGCTTCGGGCCATAAAGCGGTCGTGGCGCTGTTTTTCTTCAGATTTGATTTACACATATCTGAAAATCTAACTGTTGGATCTTCACAGAATTCACATCACTAGAAAGGTCTTTTCAAAACGAATCCAACGGTTCCAGTTTTGGGAAAATCCGACGGACGGATCTCCCGGTACAATCGTTTGAAGTTTCAATTTCAAAATACGAACTGCAGCGTCGTTATTCGATTAAATATAATTATATTTATATATATATAAATATATAATCGCTTCTGGCGCTGTTTTTCTTCAGAATTGAATTAAACATTCCAGACAATCCAACCGTTGGATTTTTACAAGGTTGGTGCCGTTGGAAAGATTATTCCAAGGCGAACCCGACGGTTGAGGTTTCGGGAAAATCCAATGGTCGGATTTCCCGTACTAGTTGTTTGAAAACACGGTTTCAAAACACGAACTGCACGGCTTCGTTTCGTTTTAATTTTATTTATATTTATATAAATATAGTTCATTCAATGATTTCCATATCGTTTTAACTTCAAATATTTTTCTAATGCCTTAAATTTTGGAAAAATTTCGCCTTAACCTCCCCTGCACCGGGAGCATCGGGAAATCGCAAATAGCTTTCCCGGTCCTTCTAATCTCAAAAAGAAAAAGAAAAAAAAGCCAAGCGGCTAGCCAACAGGCTCAAAATCATCACCCAAACAAATCAGTAAATGTGTACCTATTTGTCGGGCACAAAATTTTATTCCTCTTCTCTAGCCCCTTTGCTATAACCTGTTCAATGAATATTGCATGTACATATATATACAGTTCTTATCATTTATCAATTTCTATTCGACTTCATATTTGATTTCTATTTGGTTTAAAAACTCCATTCATCCTAATGTTACATAAATAGGTGCAAATCATTTCATTAGCTAATTAATTAATATTTCAACTCATATATGTTTATTTTGAACAAGTGGCTATTTTCAACACTTCACATTTCAACGATTTATGCATACAATAAAAATGTGATTTTTATTGTAAAACAATTCATTTCAAAACACTACTTTTCTATATAGTTCATATAGTCGATAAAAGGTGATTTTTATTATCAAACAATTTATTTCAAAATATGAATACCATTCAACACATGAATTTCTAATCAACGAATGAATATCAATTCAACACATGAATGTTTTCTATAGTTTCTATATATAGATAAAAATGTGATTTTTATTATCAAACAATTTATTTCAAAATATGAATACCATTCAACACATGAATTTCTAATCAACGAATGAATATCAATTCAACACATGAATGTTTTCTATAGTTTCTATATATAGATGAAAATGTGATTTTTATTATCAAACAATTTATTTCAAAATATGAATACCATTCAACACATGAATTTCTAATCAACGAATGAATATCAATTCAACACATGAATGTTTTCTATAGTTTCTATATATAGATAAAAATGTGATTTTTATTATCAAACAATTTATTTCAAAATATGAATACCATTCAACACATGAATTTCTAATCAACGAATGAATATCAATTCAACACATGAATGTTTTCTATAGTTTCTATATATAGATAAAAATGTGATTTTTATTATCAAACAATTTATTTCAAAATATGAATACCATTCAACACATGAATTTCTAATCAACGAATGAATATCAATTCAACACATGAATTGTTTCTATAGTTTCTATATATAGATAAAAATGTGATTTTTATTATCAAACAATTTATTTCAAAATATGAATACCATTCAACACATGAATTTCTAATCAACGAATGAATATCAATTCAACACATGAAAGTTTTCTATAGTTTCTATATATAGATAAAAATGTGATTTTTATTATCAAACAATTTATTTCAAAATATGAATACCATTCAACACATGAATTTCTAATCAACGAATGAATATCAATTAAACACATGAATGTTTTCTATAGTTTCTATATATAGATAAAAATGTGATTTTTTTATCAAACAATTTATTTCAAAATATGAATACCATTCAACACATGAATTTCTAATCAACGAATGAATATCAATTCAACACATGAATGTTTTCTATAGTTTCTATATATTGATAAAAATGTGATTTTTATTATCAAACAATTTATTTCAAAATATGAATACCATTCAACACATGAATTTCTAATCAACGAATGAATATCAATTCAACACATGAATGTTTTCTATGCAATGAATAAATATAGTTCAAGCATATGAATTTCTAATCAACGAATAAATATAGCAATTCACTTTCATTTTCAACACATATATATAATTTTTTTTTTTAATCAGAAATCTCACCAATAGCTATCCAACTTCACGACACTTCCTTAGAGAAATCTTCGCCTTTTTCGCCTTTTTGTCGCTGTCGCCCGTATTCTCTACATATGTAAAAATCGAATTTTTACTATGTTATTCAATATATAAAAATCGAATTTTGACTTCGCTATTCAATATATAAAGATTATATTTTTATTATTCTTATGATGTAAAAATTATATTTTTATTACTTTAAAAATACAAAAATCATGTCTTGCTCCTTCTACCTAATAAAAATCCCGTCTTTTCTCTTTTTAAAAATATGATCTTTATTTTTGCAAGTTCAAATCTTTTTCTATTAAAAGATTAAACCTTTTTCTATTTCAAAGTTCAAACTTTTTTTTCTATTTTAAACCTTAAAATAAAATCAGTTTTCTTTTCCTTTAAAAATCAGTTTTTTTTATATATATTTTTTTTAATTCAGTTTTTATATTTTTTTTATAAATCAGTTTATAAATCTAAAAAAAATCAGTTTTTATATTTTCATTATAAATCAGTTTTTTTAAAATTCTTTTAAATCAGTTTTAACAAAACAAAAATGAAAAAAAAAAATAACCCTAAATTACTCACCGCTGGATGCGAAGGGGAGGGAAGAAGGAGGAGGCGTCGGCGGCTGGCTTCGAGGGGGGTGCGGTTGCTCGATGGTGTTCGTCGGCGGCAGGGTGTTCGAGGTAAGGCGGGGTGCTGCTTTGATTGCGTCGCGAGGGGTTCGTGGGTAAGGGCGGCGGCTTCGGGATGGTGTTCGTCGGTGAGGCGGCGGCTTCGGGATGGTGTTCGTCGGTGAGGCGGCGGCTTCGGGGGTTAGGTTTTTTTTTTTTCGTTTCTGGTAAATGAATCGGGGGGGGGCCAAGCAGAAGAAAAGGAGGGAATAATATATATATATATATATATATTTTATTATTATTAAATTATTTATTTTTGCAAAAAGGTTGACTTTTACATACGACCTCGAAACGAGGCCCACCGCCTGTCGTCCATAGCGTTTTACCCCCATTCCGAACACAATGGGATATGTATCGCAAGCTGATTTGATCGTTACAATCAGTTTCCGTTGAATTTAAAGTGTACTTCTTTATATATTCAATTTAAACGCACATTTCAATTTAGTGGGGCCACATACGAACTCGAAAAATTCCAGAAAAATATTTTCTAGCTTCGTATTGACGATACGGTCCTAACAAAACTAGTTTCGTCGGATTCTGAGACCGTTTGAAAAATGGCCAATTTCCAGTCGATTAAAATCAACAGAAACTGGTCAAACGCGTTTTCCTTTGCCACGCTCACATATTGATTCGAAAAATTATAAAATTTGAAACCTAGCAAAAACTTGACACTGGGACCCAACAAAAGTGGTTTCGTCGAAATCCGAGATCATCTGCAAAATGTCCATTTTTAAGGGCCTGAATTCCATAGCGACTATTCAGAATTTTCAACTGGACATATCTTTTGATTCCCGCTATCAAATTTCGACTGGTCGGATTCGTTGGAAAGATATTATCAATTAGATCCTAATGTTTTTGGTTTCACTAAAATCCGAATTGTTTTGCATCCGGTATATTCAATTGAAGTTTGAAATCGAATTATCGAACTACCGCGCTATTTTCAATTCTATATATAATTATAATTAATTATATTCGTTTTCAAATGTCGATTCAAACTCAGTTTTCATCGCCATTATTTAAAATAATTATTTTAAATGTTTAAAATCCATTATTTTAGCCAATTTAAAAATTTTAAATTGGTTCAGATTTTCTGGGTCGTTACAGTATATATGCAAACAAATAAACAAACAGATAATATATTTTTGTGGAATCCAGTCGGATTCCTCCAACCTAATTTCCTGCATCCATAGACGTTAGCACATAAATAATACCAATCCTACTTCGAGGTAGGATATCGCGGTATAGAAGGTCATCCAATAATATATATTTGTGGGGGTGCATAGGGAAATCATCCGCTATGAAACTGCGGGCATCCGCTAATGATACTGCGGGAATCCAACCAATCACCAAACCAATATATATTATATAATAGCAAGCCTATATAACTATATGTGTATTTAAACATGCCACTGTAATATTTTAACGCAACCAAACAATCAATAGACAATTATTTTTAACTAATAAAAATAAATTCTGAATAAAAGGTGAGTGAAATTTACTCACCAGGATTATTTTTGATCCATTCCGATTTCAAATTTCAGATTCCAGCTTAAACAAATTCGCAGCTGGGCATTTCTGGACGGCCTCTATCCGATACGATCTTGTATATATTTTAGTGACATTCATTATTTATCGAACAGTTTAAATGGAAGAAAAAAGGGAATTATACTATTAGATTAAAATAATTACCTTAATATGTTGTTAACCTTTCTTCCCAAATTAGAATTTCTGGTCGAAGCCCACACCTCCCTTCTAACTACACTTCAGTACTTCATATACAACAAATGGCAGATCCTTCCATTGCCGAATTCTCCTTCCATGAATCATTATCCTATTTTTTTTCTATTTTCAAAACATGAACAACATAACAGTCGTGAACTATTCTGGCTTGTGGCGAAAATAAATCCCCCAAAACTGAAGTCGCGCATTTCAGGATATTCATCTTCCCACCCCGTTCCTCAATACCCCCATTCAACAATCTAGAACTCCACCTAGTCCTCTACCGTCAAACCCAAAGAACCCCATCTCTCCATCGCCAAAGCTGCACTCGAGTTCACCAAAATCAATGAACTCACGCGGTTCCCCAGTTCCACATTCCCACCGTCGGACTACATTCGCTCCATGCCATCAAATACTGCATCGATCTTCCCTTATGTCGTATACTCCAAATCGCCTTCAAGCCCATCACTATATCCATCTCGAATCGCGACCCCTGCCAGTGGTTGAACTCGCGCCTACATCCTTCAACTCCATCGTCGACGGGTGTTTGCCTAAAAATCGAAACCCTAAATCGATCGCTACTACTGAAATCGCACCCCTAAATTTTCGTTTGAATTGAATAGAGGATATACGAATTGTAGAATGGGATTTGATTTCGAATTTCTGAAATAAAAAATAGAGGAGCAGGTTTTGAAATGTAAGAGCTCGATTTGGATTTCGTGAGTTTCAGGAAGATGGAAAAATGAAGGCTTCAGTATGTTTATATAAGCTGGAACAAGCGATAATACGTACTTAAGGCCATTCACTTGTGGAGTGGAAGGGGACACAGTTTGGTTTTAGTTGGTGGATATAAATGAGCCATGCTTTCGTTTTGGTTTTTGCCTTGTAGCTTTTATTCTGACCACACAACAAAGAAATTTTATTTTTGTTTTAATTTGTATCCTTTAAATTTAAATAACCCTTGACTCCGAACTCCTTTCTAAACCCAACAACTGTCAATTCTAGGGTAATACCCCTATTTCGGACACACTGGGATAGGTCACGAAGTTTGATTCGGTCATCTGTAGAAGATATTAATTTAAACTTATATAAATTAAATTTCAAACCATTAAGTTCTTCGATAATAATTAAATATTATTCTTCAAATTTTAAACAGGAGTTTGAATTAATTATCTGAATTGTTTTCAAATCAGTTTTACCTTCGAATTCAGTTATTCGTTGATTCCTTATTTTGATAATTTAATATATATATATATATATATATGATATTAAATCAAAATCGATATTTATAAATTGATAACATAAATATAAAAATTCATTTATATAATCAACTAAATATTTAGATCCATTTTAAATATTTAAAATTAACCCATAAGAATCCGGGTCATTACAATCTTCCCCACTTAAAATAATTTCGTCCTCGAAATTGCTAAGGTAGAAAAAGTGCTACAAACCCATTTATCTTTTCAAAACTTATTTATGTTCATACTCAACATTTCAAATTTCCTTATGTAATTCTCTTTCTAATAAATCCCTATTCGATAACTCCTACCTTTGAATAACTATATTTGATAATCTCTCTTTCGAATAACTAGATTCGAAAACCTTTCTTCGAATAAACTATATTCGATTTACTCTATTTAATTTACTCTTATCAATTAATTCTATTGGATTTAACTCTTATCGATTAACTCTATTTGATTAGCTCTTTTCACTTAACTCCTTCCGAATAAGCTATATTCGATAACTCTTTTAACTCTATTCGATAACTCCTTTTATTCTATTCAAATAACTAATATTCGATAACTCCTTTTATTTTATTCGAATAACTAATATTCGATAACTCCTTTTATTCTATTCGAATAACTAATATTCGATAACTCCTTTTATTCTATTCGAATAACTAATATTCGATAACTCCTTTAACTTTATTCGAATAACTAATATTTGATTTAACTCCATTCGCTTGACTCTAGATCGCAGCGATCACAATGGTTACACCTAATTCCCTCAGGAAACATCCGACCACCCTAGGCTATCTGCAGCCTTGCGAATTACGCTAGCAGTCGTACGAAATGGCAACTTATCCTGAGTAACTATGTTTGACTACTTATATCTCAATAACTATATTCGATCAACTTTAATTGAATAACTAACATTCAATTAAATCCTAATTCGATTAACTAAGTTCAATTAACTCTATCTGGTTAAATCTTAATTTAAATAACAAATATTCAATAAATTCTAATTGAATAACAAATATTCAATTAACTCTACAGATTAACCCTGACTGGTTAACTCTAACTGGTTAATTCTTACTCTAATCGATTATTTCTAACTCTAATCGACTTCTCCTATTCAAATAACTCCTATTGTATAACGTTTATTCATTTATAAAGACTTACTTTTAGTTACGATTCTTCACTTTATAAATGTTCCCTTTAATAACGTTACTTCACTTATACAAGTGTTGTGTACCCCTTATATTTAAAACTATCGGTGTTAAAAACCAATATCTCTTCTCTATATAAGTTCAGACTTATATATTCCATTTATCAAATGATAAATATTTAATTTAATTTATAAACTGTTATTTATAAATTAATCTTTTCTATTTATTTGTTAAAAACATATTTCCATTTTCTATTCATCTTCTAAATATTCCTTTGATTAAATTCTATTTATTTAACAAATAAATATCTCATTTATAACATTCTATTTATTTTCTATAAATAAATATCTCCATTTAATCTATTTGTAAATGTTTTACTAATATTTCCTTTTAAATTCTATTTGTAAATGTTTTTACAAATATCTCTCCTTCTATTTGTTTGCATATAACTTCCTTTGTATTTGTGTTACAAATATTTCCTTTATATTTGTTTTACAAATATATTTTCTTTTCAACTCTTTTGGTTTTTCCTTTATTCACACCAAATTCATATTTCATTTACACTGAAAAGTGTTTATTTTATTACTCTTATGCTTTATCTTTTGTAAATAAATAAATGATACTTTGGTTACTTTTGTATGTTTTTACAGGATGTCAAGAAATGCCTCCTTCAATTCAAATCAAAGGCCAACTGCAAGAAAGCGCTACTTCCTCACATCAAATTCATTTCAATTGCAAAAGAAGTAGTAGCTCACTGGTAAAGGCATAGGAATTGGTGCTGAGAGACCTGAGTTCGAACCCCGTCAAGCTCACTTTTTGCCAAAGAAACGGAGCGCGTTCACACTGGCCCCTTTGCTTTGAGAAATATCTGGATTAGTGTTATGTTATATATATACATACACATATTCATGTGTATGTATTTATGATGTGCACCAATTAACATCTCAGCAATAGCCATATTCTCATCATGGAAGTAAATTCAAATCATTCAATTTCAATTAGAAGAATTTCTGATTGAATTGTTGCCAAGAAGAAAAACCAATTTTTGAAGATTTTATCTTATATTGCCTTTGGAGTCTGATAAGCGTCCTTGTTTGGAAGAATTAATTAGATGTAATCTTCTATCAATCAAGCCACATGGGAAAATTGAAAGATATGGAAAATATTTACCATGATATGCCCAGATTTTCTCCAATCAGGTGGTCAAGGAAGGCAAGAAATATTCATGAATAAGGAGGGCCATTTATTCATAGACCTAGTTAGGGTTTTCCCATTCGCATCTATAAATATGTGATTGTAACCATTGTAAAAATTCATTCATTCTTCTGTACTCTCTTTCAGTCGTAATAAAGCTTTCTTTTCTTTAGTTTCTGCATTTTATTTTCATGGCATATTGTGTTGTCTAGTCAATTAGATTTGCTAGAACACAATTTGCTATTGCTTTTATTTTTCTTACTAGTGATTGACCGTCTGATTAGATTCAGCGGTAATCCTAGTTTTTATTCTCAGTTGTTGATTTCCTTTCTGCAATTTTATTTCTAGTGTTCTATTTTATTTTAATCATTGAATTTACTACAGATCCGATTAGGTTCGAATCTGTAGTGAATTTAATTGCATCTGTTATTCGTAGTTTCACGTTTTATTTTGTTTTAAAAAAAAATCAACCTCCAGCTTCGCCTAACTCGCCCAAGAGATTAGATAAATAATTTGATTTAATTCACCTCCCTGTGTTCGACTTGTATGCTACACGAACTGTACGCTTGCATAAATTTAATTTAAATATCGCGCTTTTCTAATTCATAGACTAGCGTCGATCAACTCAATTTATTCATTTCAATACATTTAACTTACTTAAGTTAAATTTAATTTCAATCATTCAAATTCCTATGGTTTAATTTCAAAACTCCTTTGAAGTAATATAAATATATACATATATTTATATCCATCTCAAATTCAAAACATTTGAATTTTCAAACAACTTGTTTTCTTTTCAAACAAATTTCCATCAAAAACTTTTCTAAGTTAGCAATCCATCACTTAGAAACTCGAAAATGAACACTGATGAGGTTGCGATCATCATCAGAATTATTTTCCAGCCACTGAAGTGAGTTCAGTGCTATATTTCTTTCAAACTCCATTTAGAAAAATATTTTCCGAACTCCCAGGATTTTAAATTATGAATTCTTGTTTGAATTCAATTTTAATTCATCTCATTTGTATATATTTCATATACAAATTCCATTGGTTATATATAACTATTTCTGTTTTATAATCTAATTCGATTATAATCCTAACAATCAACTCAACTATTTAAAACAATATCGTGTCCAATCTTCTGTTCAAGTATTTATAAACTCCTATCAACATCGTGGCGTCCCACGATTCGATCAGAATTCATAATTCGCTCAACAGACTAGTCATCACAATATAAAATAGTTTTTATATAAAATAACAAATACGCTCTCTCGTATATATATACACTCAACTCATTCTAGGATACTACTGAACCTATCTCTAATGAGCACATGCCACACAAGCCTAGATATTCGCTCAACCTAAGCTCTGATACCAACTGTAATGGCCCGCAAAGTCCATAACATCAGAGTTGACTATATACATCATACGTCCAACCCAAATATCACGAAAATATGAATCATTTTTTTTAGAAGAAAAAGGTAGAAGAAGAACAGAAATAACAACACAGAATCTCACATCGCAGCGGAACAAAATATAATATATCATATCTTTTGAAATACAAACTTTGTATTGTATACACATATCAGAGTACAACTTACAACACAGTAAAAATAACAATAACTAGATAACGCTGAAGCCTCCTGCTCCAAGCTCCTTCAGATAAATCTGTAAAATCCTGAACTACTTGACCGCCCGTACAAATTTAGGCACCCAAGAGTTTAGGTAGAACAAAACAAAATAAACTCCGGGTCAGTCATGGGACTGGTATGAGTAAACAGTTTAAAACAGTTTCAGAAACTAAATGATATCTCATAAGACCATGCCGTATAACGGAACGGGTTTTTCCCTTATGAGAATCCAAACACTTGATTTAACTTTCAAAAATCCTTTTGAAAGGAACGATAATCTTTATATCAAAACTCTTTTGATATTATAATAGTGTCTAAATCAAGTAAATAACAATCTAGTGGAACGTTTGCATCTCAAGTTCCACATATATAATATACAATCAAAACCGCAAGCACATATTGGGTAATGGATTTCCAACTATGACAAGGTATGGAACCACCTGCCGCTGGTATATCTCTAGAGGAGAATACACCGAGTTCAACAAGAACATCTTGCAACTCAGTCACACATGACCGACCACTCATTTCGCTTGAGTGTATCGAATGTATATCACCAACGGTTGGGATCAGCAACCGTTTCCCAAATGGGACAGCATCAACAATAGGTTTTTAGAAGTAAATAAAACTCTAGATCAGGTGATTATACACCCTAATAGGTGCGACCTACATAGCCATGTTGCCTACCCGATTTCTGTCATTTACCGATTGATGAGGCTTGAGGTTACGCTTTATCATCACATCAGATTCACTTCAAATGCCACCTTGTCAGATCCATCGAAAATCACTAATTGACGTCTACAACAGTACATTACATGTTAGCTAAAGAAGTTTCCTTCTCCGCTTCCACTCTTGGTATGGTTGAAGAAATCAATGTACGTGACCTTTCTGGAAATACTCTGTCAGACATTCATCCATACAAATCATCCAGGAACAGGATGAACCGAAGGCACTATTCAGTACATCCATCTTGGGCACTGTTATCTAAGACTTATACAAAAGCCCTTGCACTTTACTCCGTTTTCAATTTTCTTTGGCATATATGATTCACAACGCTTATGTCAATAACGAGTGGTTCTTTGGATAATAATCCAACCGGTCTCTCCATATTGACAACGATGGTAAAAACTTCTATAGTCTGTGATTTAACTATCGAATAAAAACAAGTGTTTCGATAGTCGATGATTTAACTATCGAAGACAACAAGTGTTCATCCAATTATCAAACAATCACTAAGCCCTTAATTAATATTTCATTAATTAAATCACTTCTCTATTTCTTTATCAATATTTGTTAACCAAATATTTTCAATAACCATATTGGCCTTTTACGTTATTTGGAAAACATTTCCGAATATCGCCTTCCTTTATTTTCAAAACTTTAGAAAATATATGCTATTTATAATTGAAAAATATTCCAATTACTTATCTCTTTTTCGATCTCATTTATTTCTATACTTAGGAAATATTTATTATTCTATTTCCAAGCTTACATTTATTTGGGTTAAAACGGATGTTGTGTAAAACATCGTTACGACAACCCAAATTCTATATTCAACTAACTCTTATTCAACATTGATCTTCGAGCTTGAAATCTTACTATTTATTTGTTAATAATGATTCAATCAAGTTGGGGTATAATTACCTCTCAGACCTTGACTGGATAACATTTATAACGTCAAAACAGATATGACTACTTACTCGAATAATCAATACCATACACTACTTATTCACTTTTAAACACGTATCCACTTTCTCTTTCTATTCTTACGAGATTTTATTCCTAGTCTTCCTTTTTGATTTTACTATTCTATTTTTAAGTTCATTTCCTTATCGATTTCTATATATATCGATACGTTGATTTCAAACTATCAAATTATCTTAAAAATATTATAACTCCTTAAATTTCTGGAAAAATTCGCCATAACCTCCTTTGTACCGGGAGCATCGGGATATTTCAAATAGCCTCCCATGGCCCTCACCAATCCAAAAGAAAAAGAAAAAGCCAAGCGGCTTGCCGACGGCGCATAAAATCTCATATTCAATTTAAATACATACCTTTTGTCGAGCATTCTAATACATATCTTCATTAACTTCATTCCAAACCTTTTTAACATATATCTGACTATTTCCAATTCATTTTAATTCAATCTAGTCGTTCTTAACTCAATTTGTTAATCTATTTGTTAACTGGCACTTTTTGCTTATTTCATTTAATAATTTAACATAACATGTTCAATATATTTTTAAACTTGGTTATAACTCTTTGAACCTCAATTTCAATATAAGTTTCATACTCGATTTCGAATATGAATTTACAAATCTCTTTCCTTGTTTAAAGCCCAATTTCGATTCAAACTCCATTTAAATTTCTATATTCAAATCTATTTTCAAACGCCATTTGAATTATATATTTCAACTCTATTTGAATTCTATATTCAAATTCCCATTTCAAATTCTATTTTGAAATTCTATTTTCAAATTCCATTTCAATCCATTTGAATTCTATATTCAAATTTCATTTCAAACTATTTGAATTCTATATTCATATTCCATATTTAAATTATTTGAATTGTATATTCAAATTCCATTTTTAAATTTCTTTTTCAAATTCCATTTTCAATCTCCATTTGAATTTCTATATTCAAATCTATTTGAATTCTCTTTATTTCATTTCAATTCTATTTGAAACTTCTATATTCAAATTTCAGATTCAATTCTATGCATTATTAAATTCATAAACAACGTTTATAACTTCACTTAAAATTCCACATTATATATTTATAAACAAAGTTTATAAATTCAATTCAAATCCCACATTTTAATTTTATAAACAGAGTTTATAAATTCCATACTTGTTATATATATTCAAACAGGTTAATATTTTCCCTAGTTTATTCAAAACTAAAATTCTATTTATAAAAATAGAATTCCCTTTTTAAATCTCAAATATCCTTTTTCGATATTTTAATAATCAATATTCAGGCCCCAGTGATTTTTAAACACCAAACAACCAATTATTTATTTTCCTAACACATCGTATATGACAGTATATATGCGAACAAATAAACAAACAGATAATATATTTTTGAGGAATCCAGTCGGATTCCTCCAACCTGTTTTCCTGCATCCACAGACGTTAGCACATAAATAATACCCATACTGCTTCGAGGCAGGATATCGTGGTATAAAAGGTCATCCACTAATATATATTTGTGGGGCGCATAGGGAAATCATCCGCTATGAAACTGCGGGCATCCGCTAATGATACTGCGGGAATCCAACCAATCACCAAACCAATATATATTATATAATAGCAAGCCTATATAACTATATATCTATTGAAACATGTCACGGTAATATTTTAACGCAACCAAACAATCAACAGACAATTATTTTTAACTGATAAAAATAAATTCCGAATAAAAGGTGAGTGAGATTTACTCACCAGGATTATTTTTGATCCATTCCGATTTCATATTTCAGATTCCAGCTTAAAAAAATTCACAGCTGGGCATTTCTAGACGACCTCTATCCGATACGATCTTGTATATATTTTAGTGACATTCATTATTTATCGAACAGTTTAAATGGAAGAAAAAAGGGAATTTAATTATTAGATTAAAATAATAACCTTAATACTTTGTTAACCTTTCTTCCCAAATTAGAATTTCTGGCCGAAGCCCACTCCTCCCTTCTAACTGCACTTCAGTACTTCATATACAACAAACGGCAGATCCTTCCATTGCCTAATTCTCCTTCCATGAATCAGTATCCTATTTTTTTTCTATTTTCAAAACATGAACAACATAACAGTTGTGAACTATTCTGGCTTGTGGCGAAAACAAATCCCCAAAAACTAAAGTCGCACCTTTCAGGATATTCATCTTCCCACCCCGTTCCTCAATACCCCATTCAACCATCCAGAACTCCACTAGTCCTCCACCATCAAGCCCAAAGATCCCCTTCTCTCCATCGCCAAAGCTGCACTCGAGTTCACCAAAATTAGTGAACTGTCACGGTTCCCTAGTTCAACATTCCAACCATCAGACTACAGTCGCTCCATGCCATCAAATACTGCATCGATCTTCCCTTACATCGTATACCCCAAATCGCCTTCAAGTCCATCACTGTATCCGTCTCGAATCGCGACCCTTGCCAGTGGTTGAAATCGCGCCTACATCCTTCAACTCCATCGTCGATGGGTGTTCGCCCAAAAATCGAAACCCTAAATCGATCGCTACTACTGAAATTGCACCCCTAAATTTTCGTTTGAATTGAATAGAGGATATACGAATTGTAGAATGGGATTTGATTTTGAATTTCTGAAATAAAAAATAGAGGAGCAGGTTTTGAAATGTAAGAGCTCGATTTGGATTTCGTGAGTTTCAGGAAGATGGAAAAATGAAGGCTTCAGTATGTTTATATAAGCTGGAACGAGCGACAATACGTACTTAAGGCCATTAACTTGTGGAGTGGAAGGGTACACAGTTTGGTTTTAGTTGGTGGAAATAAATGAGCCACGCTTTCGTTTTGGTTTTTGCCTTGTAGCTTTTATTCTGACCACACAACAAAGATATTTTATTTTTATTTTTATTTGTATAACCCTTGACTCTGAACTCCTTTCTGAACCCAACAACTGTCAATTCTTTGGTAATACCCCTATTCCGGACACACTGGGATAGGTCACGAAGTCTGATTCGATCATCTGCAGAAGATATTAATTTAAACCTATATAAATTAAATTTCAAACCATTATGTTCTTCGATAATAATTAAATATTATTATTCAAATTTTAAACAGGAGTTTGAATTAATTATCTGAATTGTTTTCAAATCAGTTTTAACTTCGAATTCAGTTATTCGTTGATTCCTTGTTTTGATAATTTAATATATATGATATTAAATCGAAATCGGTATTTATAAATTGATAACATAAATATAAAAATTCATTTATATAATCAACTAAATATTTAAATCCATTTTAAATATTTAAAATTAACCCATAAGAATCCGGGTCATTACAACAGGGCTACCTATTGTTAAAATTTCATGGACAACAGACACCCGAGGTGGCCGGAATCTCACCACGACCATGATGTGGCTACTTTTGGATTTTCTTAGATTGCGTGCAAACGGTGGAGAGTTGGTCGGAGGTGTCAACTAGGAAGTTGGATAAGGGAGAGAGGAATAAAACTTCATAGTTAGGAGTTTGGTCTAAAAGTGGCCATGGTGTTTACATGAACAGAGATGAACTGTTCTGGGTGGTTGCGTTCGAATTTTTAGTGATTAGCGGAGATTGATGAATTTTCAAGTGAAGCGGTCAACTGGAAAACAGAAGGGAAAGTGAGGCGCATCGATCCCTAGTGGTGTCATGGTGAATGATCGCCTATGGCAATCGAATTTTTGATCTACGTGAATTTTGGTCTCGGCCAAAATTCAGGTGGACGACGTCGAACTAGGTGGTGGCGCGACTAGAGTATGGGCAGCGTTGAAGTGAGAAACTGATGGTAGTGAGCGACGGTCATCCAGGTGTTCCATGTAGTGGTGAGATGTGGAAGATGGAGTGGATCTGTTAATGTTGGGTTGGAGAAGTTGATTTGAAAAAGGTTAATTATATTGTTAAATTAATTAGCGTATTCCAAGTTCGAATGGGTATTTCTTATTCACATGAATTCAGAATTGAAAGAAACAAGATCCGTTGGAATTTGGAGAAGAATACTATTCTATGGAACTGATTTGGATGAGATTGGAGCTAGTTGGAATTTTGGGTTAAATTAAACCCACGTTTAATTTAATTTAGAAAGCGATCGTTATTGTAAAGATAAAAAATCACCATGAGAACTTTTTTTAACTTGAATAATTTTTATAATCGTCAACTAATTATATATTGATTGTTTGTGGTTGCTATGGTTGCTTCGTGAATGAGGGTTGTTTATTACAGTTTTATTTATACTATTTATGTACATTTGAGCGTTAACAATTATAACGCCTATCTTATGACTATTGATTGATGGATGATAACTATTGTGGTAGTTATTATAATTGTTCACACAAATTGACACCACAAATATGAAATAATTTGGGATTTGAATGAGTCGAGTTCCATTGGAATTTTAAATGAACATTACATTCATTTAAGTGCAACGAGACGTAAAAATGGAAATTGGATTTTTATATCTGAAACGATTTGGAAATGAATTTGAAATGATTTCAAACAACTATTTAAAAGGTTGAAATGGATTCGAAAGAGATTTGAATTAGAAATAGCTTGTTCTAATTGAAAATAGATTTTGAATAGTAAATTCAAAAATGAATGTGAGTTAGATATATAAACAGCTTTTTTAACTGGAATTGATTGTTCAAATGATCTTATTTATTTTTATAATGTATTTCAGGTTAGTTTGGATTACAAGATATTATATTTTGAAAAATATTTTTATTTAAATATTATAATAATTGAACATTCAATTTTAAGTTATAATTGAATTTGAGGTTAGAATCTTATTTAAATGAGTTTATAAGCGTTTTATAAAATATGTTTGAACTGAACTGGTCAATTTTTATTTTAGATAATAATATGGTTTGAATAGTACATGTCGCGCAGTGATAGTTCGTGAATTTTAACCAAGAATTTCAAACGAGCACAACTAATGTGATTTAAATTGGATTTCCCCAAAATGAAAAACTTTTGCTTTCTATTAATGATAGCTTTCGAATAAAAGAAGAAAATGTAAATTATAACTTATATAATTCAAGTTATGTTTAAATCTATTTTTGAAAAAGGTTGTTGTAAATGTGGTTCGATGACCGTAATTGGAAATCATCGAAATAGCCATATAAAAATTATTAAAAATATTGAAAAATTAGGGTAAATCATAATTAATGATTTTAAAGTGATTTGGAAAAGAAATATGAGGTTTTTAGCTATATTTCAATTTTTGTGTTTTCAGCCTAACTTGTTGTGTATAGTTAAACGACATTTTGCGAATTTAAGTTAAAAACTAAAAAAATTCAAATATTAGTTTATAAGATTCGAAAGATGAGTTTTGAAGAATCTTTTAATTAAGATTAATTGGAATATGAATTTGGATGGAAATGATCTTTGGATATTTGGTATTGATTACCGTTGTGTAAATGTTTACTATTTGAGGAATTTGGAAAATGTTTATATCGTTATCCACTAATGGTATTCATTGTTTAAGAGAATTGGCATTAAATATAAGTGGATGCAAGTTTTGTTTAGATCTTATATTTAATATCAATTGGTTTGGTGTTTGTTGTGAATGGTATCTTCAATAACATCGTTCTTTCACTAAGTTAAAGATGAAGTTTATGGAACAAATCTTTTAATTAATATTAATAGAGTTTTCCAAAGTGAAGTTTTCCAATTGATGAATTAAATTGGAATTAAATGAAAATTGATTTAGTGATAATCGAGACGGGTCTTCGTGGATGAATACCTTTACTATTTAGTTAAAAGGCTTTGTCGTTATTCTGCTTATAGTATTAGTCCGATACGGGAATTTATATCGATTATAAGCTGACATGATTTCCATGAAGATTTCTTTTTAAAATAAAATTATGATTTTTGGGTTTATTGTGAGCGATGTCTTAGATAACATTGTTCTTTAACCCATTTAAAGGAGAAGATGATTCTCGAGATTAATTGAAATGAAAACTTTATTTAAATTGAATATAAAATTTTAAAGGAAGAAGTTGGAACTTTGTGGTTTATCGTTGAGTTGGGTGATCTTCTAGGTGTTTGATCTGATTTTGGTTTAGGCCTTTGGGGTCATACACTTGATAGATTATTCTCTTGGCATTATGCAATCGAGAACTAATTCTACTTAATAAATGGTTTTTCCCTAACGATATGAATAAGAAATCGTAAGCACGATTTTGAGTGAGAAATATGATTGAGGAAAGACAAAGTAATGAAGCCAGATCAATGATCAATGAATGGGTTGGGTTTGGGATAAACATGTTTTCCTGTAAAGACAATTAAAATCTTTAATCAAATTTGAAATGAATGAAGGTAATTAAATTTACCAAAATATCAGGGTGTTAGATATGGAGTAACACTAGTTTTGCTCCATGGGATGAATAAGATGGGAATGGTATAATGATTTTAGAAATTATCTTTTTTGTGAGATTCAATAATCTCGACAAAGTGTAGAAAACTTAATTTGAGTTAAGTTTCTGAAATAATATTTTATAATCTTTTGAAATTATTTCCAATGAAAAGATTTTAAAGTATATAAATATTTGAGAAGATTTAAGGGAGTAATTCCCAATGTAAAGAACGATTTGAGTAAATGAATATTCTAAAATGGAATAAGATTCATGATATGTTTATATATCAATATTGGTTTTAAAGATGCGCTAGTTATTTGAGAATGACCAGGTTCCAACCCATTCTGAATAACTATACGAAGAGTATTGAAGATACTGAAGATAGTGGTTGAAGACCGAGGATCTTCACATCATTTGGATTAGCTAATGTTTCGATTAGGAAGTATATCCAAGTAGAGGTTTTAAGTGGCAGTTGTCCAGACGTACTTGTTGATTGTTCGAATTTGGAAGGGCCTCTCTCCTTTATTGAACAAGGAATAGGGTGCCTTCGGTTTCATTCACAACCCAGAACAGACTTGTATGAATGTGTGTCTGACATTGTATGTTGTAGTATGAAATTGATTTTTGCTAAACGTATTTCTATTAGTGGCGGAGAATTTATTCTCTTAGCTTAGCACCTTTCTTTGAGAAGTACGAGCTCAAAGGTGATATGGTTAGTAACTATCGATGATATGTTACGATATGACAATGTGGCATGCTAAGTGATGAGCTAATAATGATCAAAGCTTCTTGTTTAAAAGCAGAGCTATGTGGATGATGATCAAAGCATGGGTAATATAGCGTAGCTTTGTGTTGAAACTTGACTTTACAGCCTCACAACCCGTGAATGGCCAAAACAAGATGATGGACAACAGAGACAAAGACATATGTTTCCTTCTAGTTAAAAAGTGAAGCTATGGTGTGGAGCCCTGGCAAGTTTACTTATGTGGATGATAGATCGTGGCGCTTCGGATAATGGTCGGTCACGACAGGGGGACATTATGTTCAGGTAAGATTCCAACCAGCTTTTATATGTTGGTTGGCTCTGCCGCTCTGAAGGGCTCATTTGTTGACTCCTAGGACATCTTGGTGTACTCGAATGCGTTAAGGAAGATCCTTTGCCTTGGTCATTGATAGAACCCAACTTCCAATATGAACCTTTTATGGTTTCAGTTGTACTCTATGTATGTAGACATAATATATGAGTACCTACGTCTTCTATAATTTATACATTTACTTTCGAAAGTGATTTTTTATAATATGCGCTAGTAATAATAAAAGAGGCTTTCGTATACCAAGCATATTTGGTTATCGTAAGACAAAACTTGCTCCTCTGGTGTGCATTCGATTGTGTGATGGGATGCTAGTATTATGGTAGCTTCATTTTCAAAAAGCACTGCGAGTAGTTTATGATTAGTATTCATGTGGAGAAAACCTATTCCGTTTTATATGGCGTGGTCTCATGATTTACCAGACTTTAAAATAAAGTAAATAACTATGCTAGTTCTCACCAATCCCACGACTGATTCGGAGTTTATTGTTCTTTCCCTAAACTCTGGGGGGCATATTTTCCACATGGGCAGCCTAGTAGTTTTGGTTTACATATAATTTATAGAGCAGGTGCTGGATTGAAGCTAAAGCTATGTCCAGAGCATTTTATCTCTTCCACTAAGAGTTTATGTTTTCCGCTATGTACATGTTACACTCTGGTATAGTTATTTTTGTTGTACATGTGCTTATTAATGTACTCTGATGTAAAATTTATTGCAATGATATTGAAAAGATTATTTTGTTTAGTTCTTAACCCCAAGCGATACGTCATGTTGATCAGTTTAAGTCGGTTTAACTGTCAGTTTAAATTGGGAAAAAAGGTGGGTCATCAGATGTGGTATCAGAGATTTGGTTTATACAAAGCTTTGGGGTACAACTCATTTGAGGAGAAGGAAAGGACTCTTCAGAGATAGGATTAGTAATACCCTAGAAATGTGACTCATTAGAGATAGGGTAAGTAATTCCCGAGAATTAGTTTGAAGAGTATTATATATAGAAGAGAACGAATTTGCGTATTTATAAAAATAAATTTGGTTTTGAAAGATTACACCTTATAATAAGAGTTTGAGTATTTTATTTGACGATGAGGTTGGACTATCGAGTATAAGAAGATTTTAAATATACGCCTAATTAATGTATATACGAAGTCTCAGGTACACTAAATCGATGTAGAATCACATTCTAATCGCTTGAATATGATTCTGTTGATGATTGCAACATTACCAGTGTTTATTTTTGAGTTTTGAAAGTGGGATGACTATATAATTCCAATTGAAATGTCGAGATATACTTAAACCCATTTAGATAAGTGTTTAAAAATGATTTGAATAACCAAGATAAAGGGAAAAAGCCTTAAGATAAGAACTTGGTTAAAATTTAATGATTGTAATTTGAGAAATAATTAAGATGATTGAACTTTAAATTTAATTGGTATAAGTTAAATAAATTGAAAAGACAAAAGTGAATCAAACGAATTAAAATTTAACTAAAGAAATGTTAAATAAAATTAGGATGATAAAACCTATATAAGAATGGTTTGGTATTTTGGTGAAGATTGGAAATTAGTTGGAATTGCACGTATACATATTGGATAGGTTATTGAATGGAAGCTAAGAAGAGGAATAAAATTGAATGCTCGACACAAAGGTACATGCTCACTGTATTGATTGAGTTTGATGATTTTATGAGTTGATTAGCAAGCCACTTGGCTTTTGGATTTTCTTTTGATTGGTGAGGACCTAGAGAGGCGAGTTGTAGTTGTAGCGATTGAGTTGTACAAGGAGGTTACAGCGAATTTTTTTGAAAATATAAGGCGTTAGCCAAATTTCGATAATTGGGAAATTTTTAAGGAACTAAAAAGTTGAAGAACCTAAGTTAGTTAGAATAAAGGCTTGTAATCGATGTAATCGATATTCAGTTCCGTCTTCATTTTCGAAGACGAAATCTTTTAAAGTAGGGGAGATTGTAATGACCCAGATTTTGTTAAAGAATCTATTACCTATAATAGAAAATTAAATGGAAAAAAAACTTAGTTGGATGCTTCTTTTTCTTTTAAATCTGACATGGAGTTCAACAACGTTAGCTTTCCATTTTTGACAAAATTTTATAATATGTAACTCGGTACTCAAAAAACAACGATCTCTGCTAAACTCAACTTCACACCATCAAATTGAGTTTCTCCATTTTTCTGGCTTCAACCTCCAAACCCAACTTCCTTTTGTTATATGTCGTCTAATTCAAAATTGATTGCCCAATTTTAATCTCTGAGGACGTATCGATTTGATGATTTATCTCTTATCAACTTACAAGAATGTTTCGCCATTTATATGTCTGTCGTTCTTCTTCAATCCGCAATAGTAGATCGAGTTGCAAGAGTAGTTCCAGATCAGAATTCTGTAGAGGCTATCTCTTCTGGTGGTACAAAGTATGTTATAGTTTTTAATTTTTTATATATTTTTACTTAAAATTGTAAAGATTCGATTTTTATAGTCATAAGTTGAAGTAAAGAGTCGAAGATTGGTTAAGGAATAAAGGAAAAAATGTATAATTGATTTATATTACAAGATCGGTTATAAAATAAAGATCTGTAACCTCTCAAATCAAATATAAATGATTTTCCTTTCTCCAGTACTATTGTGTCAAATTGATATATTTGTTTCTATTTTGAAGAATTGCAAGTCAATGATTTTTATAATCCAAAAAACATACCTCTTAGCTTGGAAGTGACTTTTGTGGGGATACAACAATCGGTTACATTTATTGTTTGGCAATGGCTTTTATGTTATTTTCGTAATATTCATTAGTCAAATTTTTTACCTATATAACATTAATGCACTTTAATGGGCCATAAAATAAGGCTGTTAACTATCGATGAACCCAAATCTGAGATCAAAATACTAATTTTGCAAGCCTTTGCTTTGATACCACTATTGGGATTTATTCGATCAAATTGGAAACCCTATTGAGTTCTATAACATTTATGACGAACTGGACCTATGCATTAAATTAGTAAATCGAAGAATTTATACAACTTAGGTTTTTGTACCTACCTTGATGAATATTCAGATGAGCTTTGAAATCAAAGAACCTTGGATGATTGAATCGGAAGCTCGACTAATGTCGGGCCTCTATTGGTATCCACATTAACACGTTTCTTCGACCATCATACGGATTGAAGAGCAGGAGAAGCCAGCGGTGCTAGCCGCCACTTCTAATTTCTGATTTATGGTTTTTCATCGAATGAAATCTCTGTATATTTCTCATGTATATGTAATAAAGATGTAATAAACCCCTTTTAATATATGCATGAACAACAAATTAAGGAACAATTCCATATACCCATTCAAATAAAATATAAATGGTTGTTATTTTATTTACCTAAAAACAAAATAGTCTTCCTCTTACAATGTTCTGAGTGTGTGACTTTATAGGTTATTATAACACTGGCAATAATTTAAATCCTGTTTAAATTATAAACAGTGAGCTGTTTCTAGCAATACATCGCTATTACCCCAAGTGATAATAAGATCAACTATTCGATAAAACCTGTTCTGTGACTTATGTCCCAATGTAATTTAATCCTTTTAACCAATATATCGAGGATTAAATGAGGCGTGGAACGTATCATTCTCTTTATAATTTAATCATATTATCTTGATCGATGAGTAGACTATATAAAACAGAATAATATTTGAGCACAACCATGCATTTCATAGTCTCACTCAATCAAGAGGCCCATGGATATCACTACATATATACTGTAATGTTAAATTCCATCTAGATCATCCATAATTTTCATTTGATTCGAGATGTATCCAGTGATCACTTTATCATCTACTCGGTTAAAAGTAACTTTTAATGATATCAAAACACAAATATCCTCGAATAAATTATAACGATTTCAGGTCTGAGGACCATTACATCACTGTCACTATAAGAATAACTTATGATGTTGTTAATTATATTCCATGTAGTTTTCTCGTGATAGGTCAGTCCAGTATGTTATTCTCCAATTGTATTTATGTATTGACATTAACATCACGTATATTAATGATCAATGAGATATGATCATCAGTCAATAAACATACTAGTCTCAATGCTTTATTGATGTCTTATATAAACAATGAAACTTGACTAGGGACATTTAAGAATCATAATACTAAATAGGTTATATAATCTCATGTTCAATATAAATCTGTATTATTATTCTAAGGACTTCTAATATGTTAATATTCATATTACGTAGTAAATATAACATAATAGAATATTTTTATTTCAAATAAAATAATAACATCAACAGTGTTATTAATCAAATCAAATGGATTGCCTCTAGGGCATTAACTCTAAGACGTCCATCCATAACAACCACGTTATCAACCAAATTAACCAATCATTTATTTACGGTTTAACTTCATAAGCATTAAGCTATCCACTTTAATAACTAAAATACCAAGTAATTAACTTTCTAACTTAACCATTAACATCATTTAACCCATAATTACTTAACCAAATAGAAATTATTAAACACAACATAATTAACTACACTAATTATTATAGTTAATCAAGCATGAGCAATAATAGCTCACCATAGCTTCTCCACTCCACCGAACTTTTAGCATAGGACTTCCTTTGCTTCTCTACGACTTCAAACTCCACTTAGAAACCAAGTTAGAACCTTTTCTACTTCAAACTTTTCATGAACACTACGTGTACTTATATATATTTTTGTTTACATTTAAGAGAGGAAAGGTGGAATTTTTAAGCCTTTGAGGGAACGATCAAAGGGGTGGATCCACGGCAGGAGACATGGGCTTGCTATAGAGTATTGCATGTGGTATGGGGTCCAGAGGGATGGTGCGGTGGTGGGGGTGCAAGTGGCTTGGGTAGTACAAAATTGGGTTAAATGAAGGAGATTTGGATTTTTTAGGAGGAAAGGGAGGGATTTTGGCTAAGTGGGACCCACAACAAGGGGAGGGGTTGCTGGGTAGCGTTGGAGGGTGTGGGCGGGTGGAAGTGGTCAGCGGTGGGAGGTAGGGGAGGGATGGTGTTGTTTTGTGGAGGAAGAAGAAGGATGAAATGAAAACAAAACCAGAATGAAAATAAAATGAAATGATATCATCACTCTTCCTTACATTCTAGGTAACTAAAGGGAGGAGACATGGTGGAAGAGAGTGGCAAGTGTAGAGAGAAAGGACGAGTTGTCTAATGGAGAGGTGGGCATGGAAGTTGTGCTTAAGAGTTGATTTTCTTTTTAATTTAGACTAATTAGTACATAAGCTTACATAAGAAAGTACTACTCTCTTTGAATTATTTAAGCTACATGTAACACTTAATATATGTTAACATGTTAATTAAGATGTCATTAGCTAACTAAAAAACTAAAGGGGGCTTTAAATACTTATTAACAAGTATTATCCTCTTAATGTTTTAAACTTCCAATTTAAAACTAGTGTAAATAATAGTATCTTTTTCTATCAATATAAATTAACTATAAATTTTTTATATAGGTTCATTACATATAAGTTCATTTTAAACCATATTAAATTTCTTACTTTCAAAATTCAATATCGTCAAAAACTGCTTAATTTAAATCAAAATTAATTAAACGATCTCTACGCGTTTTCAACTCGCACCATCAAACCGTAAGTCCAATCGATACGAAATTTGAAACCTACTATATTTCATAGATGTAGATCTGATGAAACTAGTTTCGTCGAATTCTGAGACGGTGTTCAAAATGGTCTATTTTCGGGCTATTAAAATAATACTAGATTATTGAATTTCAATATAATTACTTTTAATTCAATTTCAAAAGTGCACTAACCTTATTTTAACTTCAGTAAAATATAAAACAAGGTTAGAATTCATTTTCAATAGTTTTTCAAGTCTAGGTTCAATATTTAATCATTAAAATCCATATTTCAAATTGACCAGAAATACGGTCATTACAAAAGATAACCTCCTCCTTGGACAAATCGTCATTGAAACTAAGGCTAAAGTACTACTAAATCCCGTATTAGAAGAAGAAAAATTCAAAGAAAAAACAAAATAAGCATGAGTATAAGCATTCGCCACTACAAACGAAGATCACGTACATGCGCAAAAGGTATACAAGCGTGAACAGCTATAGCATCTGAACTGGAACTGAAATTGGAAAGGTCATGAAAAACAAAAGCCAGTAGAGACGACTGACCAAGAATAGAAACAACATCCTCCTACAAATGTGAAGCTTGTGCAAGCACAGAGAATGCACATAACCAGACTACAAGATCACCAGAACTGGAACCGGTATTTGTATGGGAATGATCCACGAAAGCCAAAGCAGACACACGAGCATGGGAATCATACAACGATGAGACTAGAGACTGAATCTATGAAGGAACAGCTCAACGGTCATACCCTGAACCAACATCAGGAGAATTGGAAGGAATGGTAGTAGCGCAAGACACATGGGCAACGACATTCGAACCATGATGGCCACTAGTATGTACAGACTAGACAACGAGATCTTTGGGCAACCACACCGCAGTTTGGAACAGGTTGGGAGAGCGACATGCCTGAAAACCGAGAGCATTGAGCATCCAAGAGGTTTATATTCATAACTACATGGTATGGAATGTGACTTCCATTGCAGACGTCCACCGTGATGGAGTTTGGAAAAGGAGTTGAGGTTTGCATTTCCACCAACACACACGCATACCCCAACCTAGAAGAACTCAAAGTAAAGTTTTCGTCAAAAGAAGAGTTAACACACTGCAAATAACCGTAATAACCTCACTCTCCTAGAATTCTACGTCAAGATCAAAGTGAATCCAATTGGAAGTGATGATAGAAAGCCTTTAGATAATTGAATAACAGGCTTCCATTTTTGAATATGAATCAAACCAGAATCAAAACAAATAAAGGCTACCTCGCAAGAGATCGAATTTTCCAGTAAGATACCAAACCCGCCTAATATATGCACTATGGTGGATGAAATATGGTTTACCCCCAACAATATACAAGACAAGTGTGTGAACGCAATTCATAATCGATTTTTGGAGTGTGACTTCACTAACCAATGCTCAAGCCTTACAATCCACTGCTTGTGGTGGAATAAATGTATGAGGAGGACTACTTGTAGTATCAGGTGGAGGACTGGTCTTATGCGAACTAAAGAAAATCTTACAGCACCACCAGGTGTAACTGTGGTGGAATGACCTCATGCACTGCGATGGAGGAGAAAGTAACCAGCTCAAGGAAAAGAGAGGGGAAGGGATCTGACAAACAAGGACCAGACATAGGCGTAGACGATGAGGGTACCACAGGAGGCGGCAAGGGCGAGCAAATAGGAGGGAAAACAGTGTGACTCGGAGATCATTGGCAAGACAAAATCGCCTTCTAGAGCGTTCACCCATAACATTGATAGTGGCAGTCTAACAAGATCAAAGCTCGATTTGGATAAAAAAACCAATGACCCAATCCCAAAACACGCCGCTTTGAATTTTTTTTGAATTCAAATTGCCTTAGGCAGTTAGTAAAAAATTACTTCTTAATTAATAATATAAGAAATAATAAGCAAATAAAAGCTTACGTTGTAACGTAGAAATAAACATTTAGACTAACCACATATGATTCCAATGTAAAAATAAGATTAAATACTTTTGTATTTTTTTTTGGAATGTGTTAAACATATATATAATTTCTAAAGTAACAGTTCATTCACGAGAAGTGCATTATAATCATGCAAGAAGCACATGTGATGGCGTCCTTGTGTATATAAATATGTTTTTGTGTATGTGTGTATATATATATAATTTTCTCAGGGATAATTAGGTAAAAATATTAGTCGTATGGGTACCCGTCTATTTTTCCCAAGGGCAAGCCCAAAGCCTATCGTTAAAACACGCCTCGTGCCGTTATAATGCGCATCCGAAAAAAGATCAACTTCTTCGCTCCTCAAATCGATCTACCTCCCAAATTGTTCTCTTAACCTTTGTACCTCCGCTTTTTCTCAAGTTCTCCATTTCTTGAATGAAATTAGTGAAGAGATTAAAGAAGAAGAAGAAGAAGAAGGCGCTCAAAATTAAGGTTAACACTTTTTCTCATATTCCCCATTCCTGAACATAGTTGGTGAAGAGATCGAAGAAGATGGAGCAAACAGACATGACAATTAAAATAATGGTTTTGCTCCGCTTCTCTATTTTTTGATCTCCGCTACATTTTCCTCTTCTCCTACTCCTATCGCTCAATCAACTCCCTCATCCGCACCTTTCCTGAATCCTCCAACCAATATTTCTCTGCTATCCTTTTCTATGCGTGGTGGAGTCAAAGTGATTTAGTTTGGATGCAAACTCATGTTTGTTTACTAGAAGATAATGGAGAGTGGTACATCTACATTTAAAAAAGAATTAAAAATGTTATTGTTTATTTTTATTTCTTTGCTAAGCTACAAAAAAATATGAATTCAACTTTAATGCAACATATTTGTATTTGAAAGAATTTTTGTTTTACTTGAGCTAGTATTATATGTATTTAATTGCATATTTCAGTATCATGTATATATGAATTATTTTCAATATCCTTTTATATGATGTGATGTTATCATAAAAATGGTACAAAAACATATATGTAGGAAACAATACTCAATAGTCTTTTCAAATAATATGGTACTCTCAAAAACTAATACATACATATACACAGATATGATACCTATTAGTTGTTTCATTTATTATGATGCTCTCATTAAACTGATACTTACATATGTGCAGAAATGATACCCATCAGTTGTTTCATAGAATATGTTTAGTTCACTATCATTTATGACAAAAGTGTTAAAAAAACAATATAATTTTTTTAAATTTGTTTAGGTGAAAAACCGACCGAGTCGTAAAACCCTCTCTGGTGCATCTAACTTGGTCCACCAGCACCACATAAGTGACCGATCTTAGCATATGCACATGGTAAGCTCTTAACATGTCATTCCGAATTTCGAACACGCGTCATTGTTGTCATGGCGCAAAGTCCTTAACCGCTGGGCTACTGCTGCAGATAAAAACAATACAAATTCATACATAATAGAAGTTCCATTCGAATTCAAGCTTGGTTATTTCACAGATTATGTTTGATGTCATTTAAAAAAAACTGATATCTACATATATGCAAAAGTAATGTCCAATAATTCTTCAATGTAATATGATACTTTATAAACTTAATTATATAATTCACTACCATGTACGACAAAATCAATACCAAAACAGTGCAAACATACATATAGTAGTTGCTTAGCTTGAATTCATGCTTGGTTATTTATAAATTATGTTTAGTTTTATTTACAACAAAATTGATACCTATATACATACATACACACATACATACGTATACATATATATATATATATGTATATATGTATGTATATATATGTATACGTATATGCAAAAATGACCCCAGTAGTTGTTTAACATAATATGATATTTTAAAACTTAATTTCTAAGTTCAAGGTTATGTATAATAAAAGTCATATCAAAACTGTAGAAACTCATCCGCAGAAGTTGTTTGATCAAAGTCATGCATATTTATTTAACAAATTATTTTAAATGTTATTTCCAAAATAACCGATACACACACACACACAAAAAAAAAAAAAAAAACTGAAACCCAAAAAATGTTTATTAGAATTTGACAGCAGTGTTATTCCAAATAATATGTTTACACTATTACATCATGCAATAAGTTGCAAACTCTTTACAATAAAATGGTCTACATTATATACTTCATATAAACTCATAGTTCTTCTCAAATTGGACATTAAATAACTCAATAAACAAATCATTCTACCCATTTCAAAGCTAGAGGAAACAAAAAAATTTACCATATAAAAATGTTACTAATGACATACAGAGAACGATACCGTAGTTATATATACCTTAAGCTGATATTAAAAACAAACATAACTAATAGCTTAATTTGTAATACGAGAAACTGATACTGATTACATAAGGAATCGATATCACATTTTTACATGCCGAGAATTGATATCGATAATACCAGAAACTGATACAAAAAACAAATAATACATGTTATATATATGTTATCAACAAATAACAATCAACTAGAAGTGATATTGTATTAAAAATTTAATTATTCCATGCTAATCAATGTATATTTTAATATATGTTAAACTATTATACTTTCGTCGTTTAATTCAATCACATAAAATTAAAAAAAAATGAACAATAAAGTATGCCTAAAAATATTCTCATCCTCATAGAAGTTTAACAATTACGCTTATTATGATCATATCTGAGTGCTAAAAGTATTATCATTGAATATAGAAACAACAAGAAAACCATTGTCAATACTTAAAAAAATCAATAAAAGAGTTTGTTCAAAAATGATACCTGTAGCCATTAAAACTGATCCTTAAATAAATAATTAAAAAGCTTAAACATTCTTCATTAAATATCCATTACTAATAAAGCACTAATTAACCCAATGACCATCGTATCTACGATGTAATAATGTAATAACCTGGAAATCGGAGCCAATTTAAAATTTTTATTTTGGCAATTTTAGTGAATTTTGATTATTTAAAATGAATTATTTTAAATAATATCGACGAAAAATTTATTTTGAATAGAATTCGAACTTGTATATTATATAGATCGTCGTTAGAATATAAATCTTTATTTTAAATTACAAAAGGAATTGAAAATGGCGCGGTAGTTCGATAATTCGATTTCAAACTTCAATTGAACATACCGGGTGCAAAATAAACCGGATTTTAGTGAAACCAAAAATAATGGAATCTAATTGAGAATATCTTTCCAATGAACCCGAAAAATCAAAATTTCATAGCGGGGATCAAAAGATATGTCCAGTTGAAAATTCTGAATAGTCGCTATGGAATTCAGGCCTTTAAAAATAGCAATTTTGCAAACGACCTCGGATTTCGACGAAACCACTTTTGTTGGATCCGTGATGTCAAGTTATTGCTAGATTCCAATTTTCATAATTTTCGAATCAATATGTGAGCGGGGCAAAGTAAAATGCGTTTGACCAGTTTTAGTTGATTTTAATCAACTGGAAAATGGCCATTTTCCAAACGGTCTCAGAATTTGACGAAATTAGTTTTGTTAAGACTGCATTGTCAATACGAAGCTAGAAAATATTTTTTGGGAATTTTTCGAGTTAGTATGGGACCCCAGTAAATTGAAATGTGCGTTCAAGTTTAATATATAGAGTTATATGTTGATTTTGACGAAAACTGATCGAAACGATCGAATCAGCCTACGATACATATCCCATTGTGTTCGGAATGGGGGTAATTAGCTATGGACGACAAGCGGTGGGTCCCGTTTCGAGGTCGAAATAAAAAGTCAACTTTAATTGAATAATAAAATAATATAAATAAAAATATTTATATAACTACCCTCCACTTACCTTTCTCTCTCTTCTGTTATCATTCAGATCTGAATGAGGAAAAAAAAGAGTCAAAGGAGCCATCGCCGCCACACGAGGGGCGTGCGCCACCACCGCGTCGTCGTCCATGCTGCCCCCCCCATCACACCTCTCTCTCCTCCGTTCTCCTCTTCCCCCATCCTCAAACGCCGATCCCAAACCCGCTTGGAAACTGTCGCCGGTCCTTCCCTCTCCCCTCCACCACTGGCGCGCCGCCTGAGGAGAACCGCCGCCCCAGATCAATGGTGCGACCCCCCATCTCCACCTTGCTCCTCTGAAAACCGCAAGTGCCTCCTCCCTTCTCGATTTAACCCCTTCCACCCCAAAACCCTCATCAGCGCCGCCAGAGGCCTGCTGCGCACACCACCTACCTCCGACGTTCCCTTTCTCTACCTCGTCAGCCACTCAGATGTAAGTAATTTAAAATTTAATTTACAGTTTTATTTATTTATTTAAATGTATAGCATATAAAAATATAAAGCTTTGGAATTTGAAATATAGGAAAGATACGATGTTTAGAAACAAAAGACACGTTTTTAACAATAAAGAGCTATGATCTATAACGATATAAAGTTAGGATTTTTAGCTTAGTAAAAATGTGATTTTTGATTACAAGAAGAAGTGATTTTTAGTTATAAAAAGAAATGATTTTTGTCATGTATAGAAGATAGTATAAAAATATAATCTTTTATATTGTAGAAGTATAAAAATATAATCTTTTATATTATAGAAATATTAAAAATATGATTTTTATATAATAGAAGATATAAAAATACTATTTTTATATAAGTAGTGTATTGAAAATAGAATTTCTATATAATAGAGAATATAAAAATATTATCTTTATATGAGTAGTGAAATAAAAATCTGATTTTTATTATATATATAATGAAGTAAAAATGTGATTTTTATAGTGATGATATAAAAATTCAATCTTTGTATATGAAGTAGAAATATAAAATTACAATTTTCATATAAAATGAAGCATCGAAAATATATATGAAGAAGAAATAAAAATATGATTTTTATTTATTAGAATGAAGTGATAAAAATATAATTTTTATTGTGAACAGCGTGAAAAGAACTACATAGGAATTTCAAGCAGATTCAGCAGTTCGAAAGAAAAACACGGCGGAGTGGAACCCTCTGTGAGAACTTCTCACCTTTAATTTAATTTTCTAGTTGAAATATATACTAGGATGCAGATGGTGTTTAGTGGCACCCGACACCCGTCGTCCCCAGACCATGGACGGCTTGTATGCTTGTTTGTTAGATTTTGAAGTGTAGTTGATTGTGTGATGTGAAATGAAATAAAATATTTATATAGTTGAAATAAAATATTTTATAGTGGAAAATATTTTATAGTTAAAAATAGAATTTTTAACGCGTATATGAAATGAAATGAAATAAACAAATCGGACGATTTATTTATATACACACATTTGACTGATATTGATTGGGACGATAAATTTCACACATCGCCCAACTGCACAAATAAAATCTGTGTTTTATTGTTTGAAAACCCCGCACGGGTATTGGGATGATATATGACATACACTAATCCCAATAATTAGATGTATGTCGATCGATTGATTGACAGACTGTTATGAGCGTTAAATATTTATATTTGATGCTTATACGATGTAGAATGCACTTTGGATGATGGTTGACTATTTACCGTTGTTATTTTATACGTGGGTTGTAGAAAATCCATATAATTAACATTATATAGTAATTTGTTGGGCCTCATTCCAGTTTTGAAAAAGAAATATTTTGAAATAGAAATATTTGAAGAAGAAATATTTTGAAATAGAAATATTTGAAGAAGAAATATTTGAAATAGAAATATTTAGAATAGAATATTTGAAAATAGAAATATATGAAGCCGAGTTGATTAGATTAACGCCATTTTGACGTGAATGATATTTATATCGATTTTATTCGTTTTATAATGAATATCGAAAGTGATTTCAAAATCTGATATTTTGAAAAGAATTGAAATTTGAACTGAAACTGAATAGAAATGAATTCGAATTGAAATAGAATTGAATTGAAAATGAACTGAAATTGAATTAGAAATCAATTTGAATTGAAATCAATTTGAAAAGAATTTAAATCGAATTTATAAGGAAAAGTTCAATTTTGATTTGAATTTGAAAAGGAGTTGAAATCGTTTTGAAAACGAATTTATAACGATTTATATAATACGTTTTAAAAGAAAATCGACGAAGTATATATTATATATATATTTTATATATAATATAATGGCCGGAATAGAACGCGCCGCGCTGCGGTAGTTCGTGAATTTTGACCATTTACTTCGAATGGATATTGCGGGAGATCCGACCGTCGGATTCTCCTAAAACCGGAACCGTTGGGTTCGTATCGAAAAGGGCTTTCTAACGAATATTAAAAATTTAACGGTTGGATTTGGAATTATGTTCAAATCAAATTTGGAAAAGGTCACTGTAAGTGCAGTTCGATGGCTCGGGATGAAAAAGTCCATATTTGAAAAGATAAAAATAGATTTTTATCGAAATGAACTAGTTTTGAACTAGAATTATAATTCTATTTATTTTTAAATAAATAAATTGGATTTGAAAAGGGTTTTAAAAGTAACCAGAATTTCCAATAATTGAATTGGAATTGATTTGAATCGAAATTGTCTTTGGAATATTTCGATGTTGGATTTCGTGATTATACAGATATTGTTATGGGAATTTGAAAGATATGTTAATATCGGTATTTCCAATACGATGTCTGTTGGTCGTAGAATTTGATATTGAATATAAGCCGGTATATTTTCTATTCAGAGCCTTGTATTTAATATCAAATGTGATTTGGGTTTGTCGTGAATGGTGTCTTCATTAACACTGTTCTTAAGCCCAGTTGAGAAAAAGATTAAATCTTTTTATTTAGATTTAATGAAGTGTACCAATTAAATAATATTTAATTGGAATTGAATTGGTATTGATTTTTGGGTTTATCGTGAACAGTGTTTTAAATAACACTTGTTCTTTAACCCGATAATTAATGGAACGTGATTTTGGGTTGTCGTGAACGGTATCTTCAATAATACTGTTCTTAGACCCAAAGGAGTAAAGAAAATCAGAAACTAACTGGAGACTAGTTAAGTTGTATGGTTCCTGGGGTATTGATCTGATGTTGGTTTTGGCCTTCGGGGTTAATACTTAGGTAATTGCTCACTTGCTAATTTATGGTTAGGGACTGATTGAAATGGAATGTGATTTTGGGTTTATCGTGAACTGTGTTTTAAATGACACTGATTCTTTAACCAAGTCACAGATTAAAACTAAGTGGAGTTTTAATGAATCTTTAATTAGATTGAAAAGATCGAGAATGGAGTATCACCAGTTTTGCTCCAAGCGATAGTTAAATCTTTAATTAGATTTGAACGTGAAATGGTAATTGAATTTACCGATAACACCGTGGTGTTAGATATGAAGTATGACCAGTTTTACTTCATGGGATGAATAGGTTGGGATTGGGAAATTAAAACAAATGATTACTTCGGTAAGGTTCGTTAATCCCGACTAGTTTGAGGTGACATTCAAAAGAAGATTAAAGAATAAATTTAAAGAATTTATCTTTGATAAAATTAATGTGAACCTTTCCCTAAGAATGTGAAATTTAGAAACTAACTGTCGGTTAGCTAAGCAGAATGGTTTTCTGGATATTGATCTGATGTTGGTTTCGGCCTTCGGGGTTAATATTTGGGGAATTATTCTCTTGTTAATTTACGGTTAGTGACCGATAAATTGGAATGAGGCGTATGTTGTGTTTGTGTAACACTTGTTTATTATGTACGCGAGTTATTCAGAAAGACCGGGTTTACCCATTCTGAATAACTGATTCGACGTGGTGTCGAAGATGAAGATGATGGTTGAAGACCGGAGGTCTTCACGTCGTTTGGATAATTACTGATGATCTTGATTGGGCCGTACACCCAAGAGGAGAGAATCAGTTGGTAATCGTCCAGACGTACTTTGAGATCGATGGATATGCGGGGTACTAGGTGCCTCCGGTTTCGTTCAGACCCAGAACGGACTTGTAAATGGACTGTGTGTCTGACATCGGATATCATTCAGTGTGACTGATATCGGTTGCATAGAGTGGTTTGCCTGTGTGGCATGCTAAGATGCAAATGATCAAGGCTTCTGTTGAAAAGCAGGGTCTTGTGGTTGATGATCAAAGCACGGCCTTTGTGGCGTAGCTTTGTGTAATGTTTACTTCGCGAGTTTCACACTCGGTATGAACCAAAAACGAGAGACGGACCTCAGTGAGGACATGCGTTTCTTTCTAGTTAGAAGTGACGTCAGTGGTTTTACACGCCCTGACGAGTTTGACTTATGTGGTTGTTGCTGTTGCGAGGCATCTCGGTTAGATCGGACGATCCGGGTCCGATGGAGTCATTCGTTGGCTCATTTACGCCCCATAGGGCGGGGAAACGCAGTGTTCAGGAATTTTAATCCATATCGGTGGACCAACCCTGTCGCTCCAAAGGCTTGACTGAGTACTTGCCTGAGACATGGGCTAGATTGTCTCGAATTTGGTAGAGGACGATCCCTTGCCTCGGTTCATAGAAGGAAACCTAACTTCCAAATACGTGACATTTGCGGTTTTATTTGTAGAACCTAGTATGGCGACATAGTGGGTTGGGGCGCTTATGCCGTCTATGATTGATACTTATGATTTGAAGTTGTTTTATACACAATGCACTTATAATAGTATCAAATGATTTGTTTTAAACGTATCAAGCATTCTTGGCTATTATAAGGTAAAAACCCTATCCTCCGGCTTGCTTTGCATTATGTGATGGGACTTGGGTCTTATAATAGCTTCATTGTTCTTTATTTAGCATTGCTCTGTTGTTTTATGCACTGGTATTCTTGGGAGGAAACTCGTTCCGTGTTATACGGCGTAGTCCCTTGATTTACCTAACTTTAAAAATAAAGATTGATAATTGTTTTAGTTTCTCACACCAGTCACATGACTGACCTGGAGTTTATTGTTTTAACCTAAACTCTGGGTGCCCTTATTTTGACACGGGCAGCTAGTAGTTTTGGTTTTGCAGATTTATATTCACAGGATCCTGGTTACAGCTGGAACGATATCCGAAAAGCTTTGTATCCGTATATCTCCTTCTAGTTGTGTTTTGTATTATTTCCACTGCGATGTATTTAAATGTAATTTAAATCTCTGATATTTCTGTGTAATGTTTATTCATTTATACTCTGTATATTCTTGTATCTGATGGAATTGTTGTAATAAACAATGAAATGTTCTTCCGTCTGCGTTCTATTTTGTCGTGTTCTCAAAACAATCAGGCGTTTCGAACGGTCTGAGTCGGTTTAGCGACTGATTCGGATCGAGCGAAATTCTTTGTTTTCACTTTTGGTATCAGAGCTTTGGTTTACAAAGCTAAGAGAACAAGACACATTAGAACCATACGAAAGAATTCATCAGATATTGGATTAGTAATATCCAATGGAATGACTCGTTAGAGATGGGATCAGTAGTATCCCAGAACGAGTGTGAAGAGTATATTTTTAAAATTGAAAACAAGTTTGTTTTGAAAATTTAAATCAATTACTCGTATTTGATTATTTATTTATATGAATTTGGACAATCCAATATATAAAGATTTTGCATATATGTCTTGCAAACGTGTATTTGAAGTTTTAATGTATTGGATAGTTATAGAATCACACTCTAGTGCCCGGGGATAATTCTGGTAACGGGGCACCATCGCTAGTATTTATTTTCAAGTTTCGAAAGTGAGATTTCTATATATTTCCAATTGACTGGTGTGAGAACCGAAACTAGATAGGGCTTATTGTTGTGATTTGGCATCAAAAATCTGATTTTTGACTATGTATCAAAGTTATGAATTTCAAATGATAACCAACTAATTGATTGCTGATTGTGTTGTTTGATTATTGATTGGAAATTTTAAACCATTATGCCTAATTGCATCAAATATTGAATTGTATTGAAAATTAGTTGCATTTGCTTGCATATACAAGTACTTACATTGAACAGGTCATAGCAAGGAGGCTAGAGCAGAGAAATAAAATTGTATGCCCGACAAATAGGTACATGTTTACTATAATTTACTGTTTTGTTTGGGTGATGATGATTTTATGAGCCGATTGGCTAGCCGCTTGGCTTTTTCTTTTTCTTTTTGAGATCAAAGGGCCTGTATGGCAATTTCGGGATTTTCCCAGTGCTCCCGGTGCAGGGGAGGTTATGGAAAAAAAATTCGAAAATTTAGGGTGTTAGCCAAAATTTTGAAAAGTTCTTAGAAACTGAAAAGTTGAAGAACATAAGCCGTCGTCAAATAATGGAAGTTGAGTTGATTAGTTAAACAACTTTCGGCTTTGTTCCTTTTCGAGGATGAAAAGTTTTAAATGGGGGAGATTGTAATAACCCGAAAATCCAAGCCAATTTAAAATTTTTATTTTGGCAATTTTAGTGAATTTTGATTATTTAAAATGAATTATTTTAAATAATATCAACGAGAAATTTATTTTGAATAGAATTCGAACGTGTATATTATATAGATCGTCGTTAGAATATAAATATTTATTTTAAATTATAAAAGGAATTGAAAATGGCGCGGTAGTTCGATAATTCGATTTCAAACTTCAATTGGACATACCGAGTGCAAAATAAACCGGATTTTAGTGAAACCAAAAATAATGGAATCTAATTGAGAATATCTTTCCAACGAACCCGAAAAATCAAAATTTCATAGCAGGGATCAAAAGATATGTCCAGTTGAAAATTCTGAATAGTCGCTATGGAATTCAGGCCTTTAAATATAGCAATTTTGCAAACGACCTCGGATTTCGACGAAACCACTTTTGTTGGAACCGTGATGTCAAGTTATTGCTAGATTCCAATTTTCATAATTTTTCGAATCAATATGTGAGCGGGGCAAAGTAAAACGCGTTTGACCAGTTTTAGTTGATTTTAATCGACTGGAAAATGACCATTTTTCAAACGGTCTCAGAATTTGATGAAATTAGTTTTGTTAAGACCATATCGTCAATACGAAGCTAGAAAATATTTTTCGGGAATTTTTCGAGTTAGTATGGGACCTCAGTAAATTGAAATGCGCGTTCAAATTCAATATATAGAGTTATATGTTGATTTTGACGAAAACTGATCGAAACGATCGAATCAGCCTACGATACATATCCCATTGTGTTTGGAATAGAGGTAATTAGCTATGGACGACAAGCGGTGGGTCCCGTTTCGAGATCGAAATAAAAAGTCAACTTTAATTGAATAATAAAATAAAATAAATAAAAATATTTATATAACTACCCTCCACTTACCTTTCTCTCTCTTATATTATCGTTCAGATCTGAACGAGGAAAAACAAAAGAGCTCGAAGGAGCCATCGCCGCCACACGAGGGGTGTGCGCCACCACCGCGCCGCCGTCCATGCTGCCCCCCCATCGCACCACTCTCTCCACTGTTCTCCTCTTCCCCCCCCTCAAACGCCGATCTCAAACCCCTTGGAAACCGTCGCTAGTCCTTCCCCCTCCCCTCCAAAACTGGCGCGCCGCCTGAGGAGAACCGCCGCCCCAGATCGATGGCGCGACCCCCCCCCCCCCCACTCCTCCTTGCTCCTCTGAAAACCGCAAGTGCCTCCCCCCTTCTCGATTTAACCCCTTCCACCCCAAAACCCTCCTTAGCGTCGCCAGAGGCCTGTTGCGCACACCACCTACCTCCGACGTTCCCTTTCTCCACCTCGTCAGCCACTTAGATGTAAGTAATTTCAAATTTAATTTACAGTTTTATTTATTTAAATTTATAGCATATAAAAATATAAAGCTTAGGAATCTGAAATATAGGAAAGATACGATGTTTAGAAACAAAAGACACATTTTTAACAATAAAGAGCTATGATCTTTAACGATATAAAGTTAGGATTTTTAGCTTAGTAAAAATGTGATTTTTGATTACAAGAAGAAGTGATTTTTAGTTATAAAAAGAAATGATTTTTGTCATGTATAGAAGATAGTATAAAAATATAATCTTTTATATTGTAGAAGTATAAAAATATAATCTTTTATATTATAGAAATATTAAAAATATGATTTTTATATAATACAAGATATAAAAATACTATTTTTATATAATTAGTGTATTGAAAATAGAATTTCTATATAATAGAGAATATAAAAATATTATCTTTATATGAGTAATGAAATAAAAATCTGATTTTTATTATATATATAATGAAGTAAAAATATGATTTTTATAGTGATGATATAAAAATTCAATCTTTGTATATGAAGTAGAAATATAAAAATACAATTTTCATATAAAATAAAGCATCGAAAATATATATGAAGAAGAAATAAAAATATGATTTTTATTTATTAGAATGAAGTGATAACAATATAATTTTTATTGTGAACAGCGTGAAAAGAACTACATAGGAATTTCAAGCAGATTCAGCAGTTCGAAAGCAAAACACGGCGGAGTGGAACCCTCTGTGAGAACTTCTCACCTTTAATTTAATTTTCTAGTTGAAATATATACTAGGATGCAGACGGTGTTTAGTAGCACCCGACACCCGTCGTCCATAGAACATGGACGGCTTGTATACTTGTTTGTTAGATTTTGATGTGTAGTTATTGTGTGATGTGATGTGAAATGAAATAAAATATTTATATAGTTGAAATAAAATATTTTATAGTGGAAAATATTTTATAGTTAAAAATAGAATTTTAACGTGCATATGAAATGAAATGAAATAAACAAATCGGACGATTTGTTTATATACACACATTTGACTGATATTGATTGGGACGATAAATTTTACACATCGCCCAACTGCACAAATAAAATCTGTGTTTGATTGTTTGAAAACCCCGCACGGGTATTGGGATGATATATGACATACACTAATCCCAATAATTAGATGTATGTCGATCGATTGATTGACAAACTGTTATGAGCGTTAAATATTTATATTTGATGCTTATACAATGTAGAATGAACTTTGAATGATGGTTGACTATTTACCGTTGTTATTTTATACGTGGGTTGTAGAAAATCCATATAATTAACATTATATGGTAATTGATTGGGTCTCATTCCAGTTTTGAAAAAGAAATATTTTGAAATAGAAATATTTGAAGAAGAAATATTTTGAAATAGAAATATTTGAAGAAGAAATATTTGAAATAGAAATATTTGGAATAGGATATTTGAAAATAGAAATATATGAAGCCGAGTTGATTAGATTGACGCCATTTTGACGTAAACTATATTTATATCGATTTTATTCATTTTATAAGGAATATCGAAAGTGATTTCAAAATCTGATATTTTGAAAAGAATTGAAATTTGAACCGAAACTGAATAGAAATGAATTCGAATTGAAATTGAATTGAATTGAAAACGAACTTAAATTGAATTAGAAATCAATTTGAATTGAAATCAATTTGAAAAGAATTTAAATCGAATTTATAAGGAAAAATTCAATTTTGATTTGAATTTGAAAAGGAGTTGAAATCGTTTTGAAAACGAATTTAAAACGATTTATATAATACGTTTTAAAAGGAAATCGACAAAGTATATATTATATATATTTTATATATAATATAATGGCCTGAATAGAACGCGCCGTGCTGCGGTAGTTCGTGAATTTCGACCATTTACTTCGAATGGATATTGCGGGAGATCCGACCGTCGGATTCTCCTAAAACTGGAACCATTGGGTTCGTATCGAAAAGAGCTTTCTAACGAATATTAGAAGTTAGAAATCTAACGGTTAGATTTGGAATTATGTCCAAATCAAATTTGGAAAAGGTCGCTGTAAGTGCAGTTCGATGGCCGTTGATGGAAATCGACTGTACGGGCCTTGATAAAATTATTAAAAATATCAATAATTTGTGTAAAATCATAAGAAATGATTTGAGAAGAATCAGGATGAAAAAATCCATATTTGAAAAGATAAAAATAGATTTTTATCGAAATGAACTAGTTTTGAACTAGAATTATAATTCTATTTATTTTTAAATAAATAAATTGGATTTGAAAAGGGTTTTAAAAGTAACCAGAATTTCCAATAATTGAATTGGAATGGATTTGAATCGAAATTGTCTTTGGAATATTTCGATGTTGGATTTCGTGATTATACAGATATTGTTATGGTAATTTGAAAGATATGTTAATATCGGTATTTCCAATACGATATCTGTTGGTCGTAGAATTTGATATTGAATATAAGCCGGTATATTTTCTATTCAGAGCCTTGTATTTAGTATCAAATGTGATTTGGGTTTGTCGTGAATGGTGTCTTCATTAACACTGTTCTTAAGCCCAGTTGAGAAAAAGATTCAATCTTTTTATTTAGATTTAATGAAGTGTACCAATTAAATAATATTTAATTGGAATTGAATTGGTATTGATTTTTGGGTTTATCGTGAACAGTGTTTTAAATAACACTTGTTCTTTAACCCGATAATTAATGGAACGTGATTTTGGGTTGTCAAGAACGGTATCTTCAATAATAATGTTCTTAGACCTAAAGGAGTAAAGAAAATCAGAAACTAACTGGAGACTAGTTAAGTTGTATGGTTCCTAGGGTATTGATCTGATGTTGGTTTCGGCCTTCGGGGTTAATACTTAGGGAATTTCTCACTTGCTAATTTATGGTTAGGGACTGATTGAAATGGAATGTGATTTTGGGTTTATCGTGAACCGTGTTTTAAATGACACTGATTCTTTAACCCAGTCACGGATTAAAACTAAGTGGAGTTTTAATGAATCTTTAATTAGATTGAAAAGATCGAGAATGGAGTATCACCAGTTTTGCTCCAGGCGATAGTTAGATCTTTAATTAGATTTGAACGTGAAATGGTAATTGAATTTACCGATAACACCGTGGTGTTAAATATGAAGTATGACCAGTTTTACTTCATGGGATGAATAGGTTGGGATTGGGAAATTAAAACAAATGATTACTTCGGTAAGGTTCGTTAATCCCGACTAGTTTGAGGTGACATTCAAAAGAAGATTAAAGAATAAATTTAAAGAATTTATCTTTGATAAAATTAATGGGAACCTTTCCCTAAGAATGTGAAATTTAGAAACTAACTGTTGGTTAGCTAAGCAGAATGGTTTTCTGGATATTGATCTGATGTTGGTTTCGGCCTTCGGGGTTAATATTTGGGGAATTATTCTCTTGTTAATTTACGGTTAGTGATTGATAAATTGGAATGAGGCGTATGTTGTGTTTGTGTAACACTTGTTTATTATGTACGCGAGTTATTCAGAAAGACCGGGTTTATCCCATTCTGAATAACTGATTCGACATGGTGTCGAAGATGAAGATGATGGTTGAAAACCGGAGGTCTTCACGTCGTTTGGATAATTACTGATGATCTTGATTGGGCCGTACACCCAAGAGGAGAGAATCAGTTGGTAATCGTCCAGACGTACTTTGAGATCGATGGATATGCGGGGTACTAGGTGCCTCCGGTTTCGTTCAAACCCAGAACTTACTTGTAAATGGACTGTGTGTCTGACATCGGATATCATTCTGTGTGACTGATATCGGTTGCATAGAGTGGTTTGCCTGTGTGGCATGCTAAGATGCAAATGATCAAGGCTTCTGATGAAAAGCAGAGTCTTGTGGTTGATGATCAAAGCACGGCCTTTGTGGCGTAGCTTTGTGTAACGTTTACTTCGCGAGTTTCACACCCGGTATGAACCAAAAACGGGAGACGGACCTCAGGGAGGACATGCGTTTCTTTCTAGTTAGAAGTGGCGTCAGTGGTTTTACACGCCCTGACGAGTTTGACTTATGTGGTTGTTGCTATTGCGAGGCGCCTCGGTTAGATCGGACAATCCGGGTCCGATGGAGTCATTCTTTGGCTCATTTATGCCCCAAAGGGCGGGGAAACACAGTGTTCAGGAATTTTAATCCACATCGGTGGACCGGCCCTGTCGCTTCAAAGGCTTGACTGAGTACTTGCCTGAGACATGGGCTAGATTGTCTCGAATTCGGTAGAGGACGATCCCTTGCCTCGGTTCATAGAAGGAAACCTAACTTCTAAATACGTGACATTTGCGGTTTTATTTGTAGAACCTAGTATGGCGACATAGTGGGATGGGGCGCTTATGCCGTCTATGATTGATACTTATGATTTGAAGTTGTTTTATACACAATGCACTTATAATAGTATCAAATGATTTGTTTTAAACGTATCAAGCATTCTTGGCTATTATAAGGTAAAAACCCTATCCTCCGGCTTGCGTTGCGTTGTGTGATGGGGCCTGGGTCTTATAATAGCTTCATTGTTCTTTATTTAGCATTGCGCTGTTGTTTTATGCACTGGTATTCTTGGGAGGAAACCGGTTCCGTGTTATACAGCGTGGTCCCTTGATTTACCTAACTTTAAAAATAAAGATTGGTAACTGTTTTAGTTCTCACACCAGTCACATGACTGACCTGGAGTTTATTGTTTTGACCTAAACTCTGGGTTCCCTTATTTTGACACGGGCAGCTAGTAGTTTTGGTTTTGCAGATTTATATTCACAAGATCCTGGTTACAGCTGGAACGATATCTGGAAAGCTTTGTATCCGTATATCTCCTTCTAGTTGTGTTTTGTATTATTTCCGCTGCGATGTATTTAAATGTAATTTAAATATCCGATATTTCTGTATAATATTTATTCATTTATACTCTGTATATTCTTGTATCTGATGGAATTGTTGTAATAAACAATGAAATGTTCTTCCGTCTACGTTCTATTTTGTCGTGTTCTCAAAACAATCAGGCGTTTCGAACGGTCTGAGTCGGTTTAGCGACTGATTCAGATCGAGCGAAATTCCTTGTTGTCACAAATAACTTCATTTTTTAAAAAATATTCAAACATAAAAACCAATAAAAAAATTATTATGGTATTATTGTGAAAAATGGTACTTAGAAAAGACAAAAATAATACCTAAAATTGTCCTTGTTTAACTCAACACAACAACACATTTTCAATCAAACCAACATGAAAGCAAGGAAAAACATTAATTGATAAATGTTTACTTCAAAATGTCATTTTATAATAGTACAGTTGTTTTCTTATATAATACATATCATTAACAAATAAAAAAGGTAAAAAGTGGTACCTAAAATGTAAAACTAATACATAAAACCTGCTACTTAAACTAAAAAAAAAAGTCAGTCGAGTAAGGTTCGTTCAGTGTTTGACAATAACACAACACAGTAATTCAATTCATTGAATTTTAATGCATATAATTCTATGGTCTATGTATCAACAACCACATTTTTATGCATCATTGTTGGCTAGCTTTTGGATCAAGCCACTAAGATCGATACACGTGTTCCATCGAGTCTCAAATATAGAAGTCATCAAATCCTGGCCATACTGACCATACGGATCGCGGATCGCCCCCTCTACCTCCGATCCGCTACAACCGCCACGATCCGATCCCACGAGCCATTATGTGAAGGGGTGGACTAAGTCATCCCACGAGCCGAGATTTAAGGAGAGCGCGACACCTGTCCACAACGGCTAATTTGACATTTTCTTCATCAAGATACGAACTAGTATGAGATCCTCGGGATGTGTGCCACGTATGACCGCGATCCGCCTGAAGAAATTAGCTATAAATAGCCCAGAAGTTGGCATTTTTGGGGGATCTTTGGCATTTGATAGATCTGACACCACCATTATCATATCTCCATTGTTTTTATTTAGAGTTATCCCGAAATTATTGAGAGAATCATAATTGTTAGAGGGAGATTGAGTGAAACCATTGATTGTACTTGCATTCAGCATATAATCAACTACATATAAAGTGGATGTAGGCTCGTTAACGCCGAACCACTATAAATTTCGTGTGTTTTCCTGATTTTTCTTCATATTGTAGTTATAATTCTTCGTAAATCAGAATAGCTTGGGTGTTAGACCCAATTTTGGATCTAACATTTTGGTGCTTTCACCGAGGACGAATTTTTAGCACATTGGGTTGTTGTTCCGTTGTTTGGATACTCAAGTCCGAAGAAGACAGTCCAAAACCCCACTATTTCAGTTTTTGAAGATTTCAGTGAAATTCAGATATCATGGCTGGAAAGAAGTCTAAAGGTGCACGAGCATCGCAGGCCGAAGAGGCTACCAACGAGGCGATTGAAGAGAGTGTGCACGAGCAGTTTGAGGAAGAGCCCACAGATCGCGTTGCGCAGGGGGCGATTGCGATCGATTGAGGAGCCACGAATCAATCCGCTGAAAGGGTGACCACTAGTTTGCGTGAACTCGCCGTGAAGCCACCTGCACCTATCACCATGACCCGACCCAGGGGGGCGCAACGAGCCATCGACAGCAGGGGGTGAACCGATCCGATAAGCGGACCACCACTCGACCCGAGAAGGAACCTATGCCCCGCTCTGCTCATGCTGGTACCTCTGCTCGACTTGGTACGGGTCTTCTGCGCATAAGAGAAGAAGTTGATGATGATCAGTTTGACCCGTCTGCACCTGCTACTGAGGGAGACCTGTCCCGTATGCTTGACATGTACGATAGACTTTTTGAAGAATTAGTCGCTCAGCGGCAAGAGAGTTCAGTATTGCGACAGAATCTGACTGCTATGGACAGGCTAATTGACGACCTCATAAGGCAAAGGGTTTCCTCACCAACCCGTCTTCCTTCCCCAGAACACATATCCTCGTCTGAGGAACCCCGGAGAAACCGACGTTGGTCTCCGCTAGAAAGAGCTGAGAACATAGAGCAACTTCGATCTCGGGAAGAAGAAATGCTTAATCAGGGAACTAGAAATCGTAACTGGAATGAACCTGCTTTACCACTGAGGAATGGAAACGTGGTTGACCCTGCTCAGAATCGATCTAATCCCCCTGCTCGTCACGTAGTTGACCTCGGCAATAGGGGGCAAGGAAGCTCCGCCCGAATCCCAGACTTTGTAGCTACACGTCAAAGAAATGCTGAAGAAGCCCATCGGGCAAGAAGTGCCGATCCTGAGTCCACCTTGACCCGGGTAGATGTTGAAGCAATGATCAGGGAAAACATAATAGCTAGCTGAGGGTATAGGGATGAATATTGGGGCATAGATCGTAGTCATACACCTTTTACCGATGATATATTGGAGGTCACATTCCCGAGACGTTTTAATATGCTGACAATGAATCGCTATGCAGGCAAATCTGACCCAATCCAACATCTGATGCGATACTCCTGGTCTATGAATGTCGTCGCAGCAACAGACGAGATAAAGTGTAAGGCATTCCCTATATTTCTGGAAGATATGGCATTAGTGTGGTTTACCCGCTTGCCAGCCCGGTCAATATCCAGTTTCAGGGAATTGAGTGAGAACTTCGTGAACCAATTCCGCCTTCATGCTCAGAGATCTAAGAATGTAATTGAGCTGTCTCTCATTAAGCAATGGTCGGCCGAAAGCTTGAGATCGTACTTGGATCGTTTTAATTTAGCAGTCACGGAAGTTAAAGATCCGCATGAGCAAACAGTGTTAATGGCCTTAATTGACGGTGTCAATAAGGATATCGAGTTTGGAAGATATTTAGCCGGCAAACCACCTCCGACCAGAGAAATATTTTATGAAAAAGCCAATGTCCATTTATGACTGGAAGAGATATATTCTAATCGAAAGAGGAAGGCTACTGATAAGGAAGATATCCAGAGCAATGTGGCCATCAAGCAGACAGGAGATAGCTCTGGAAAGGTTGAAGTCAATGTTGGGAATAAAAATCAAGGAAATGGTCGCCAACCGAGAAACAATAATAGCAATAATCGAAAGAGAAACCGAGGAAATGATTCCCAGAGAAGACCTCGACCCAGGCCATTTGATAGTTTCACACCATTAAATTATACATTGGAAAATATCTTCCTGGATACCTATAATGTCCTTCCATATAAAAGGCCTCCCCCGAGAGAGTCGACAGACAAAGAGCGTGAAACCGGAAAGTTCTATCTATTTCACCAAATCCACGGTCATTCCACAAATGAATGTCGTCATCTGAGAGACCTGGTCGAGAGGCTTCTCCGAGAAGGAAAACTCGATGAGTACAGGGTCACACCCAGAGACAGGGGGCAAGCCGCATCTACCCCAAACCAAAATAAAAACCAAAATCAAAATCAGAGCCAGCCTACTCCCCGGCTGACTGCTCAGCAAAAGGGGAAGAACATCGTCATCAATACCATAGTAGGAGGGCTTCATCTGGTCAGGCATAGCTTTAGGGCAATGGACTAGTATGTCAACGCAGCTAAACAACCCCTCATGGCAGGAGAAGGCAGTAACCCTGAGGACATTACTCCAGCCAAACAACAGAAGACAATGACCGATGACATCATATTTCATGACAGGGATAGCGTTGGCATCCACTCCCCAACCGAAGATCCATTAGTAATTACAGCCGCAATTGGTCCGGCCATAGTCCATAAATATCTGGTAGATAACGGAAGCTCGGTCAATATTTTGTTCAAGAAAACGTTCGACCAAATGAAACTTGAGCCGAAGTACTTAAAACCATGTAAAGGGTGGATACGTGGATTCAATGGAGCATCCACTGCTCCAATGGGATATGTAGAGTTGTCGGTAACCCTTGGGGAGAGGGAGCGCCAGAATGTAAGAATCCTTCCTTTTGTGGTTCCGTACGTCAAATCCCCATATAACGCATTTCTAGGTCGACCGGCCTTAGCAAAGTTCAGAGCTTGTATAGCCCCTTGGTGTTTATTAATGAAGTTCCCCACTGAAGCTAGTATAGGTACAATAAGAGGAGATCAAGTCATGGCTCGAGCATGCTACGCTGCAGAGTTGAAGATGCTCCATAAAGGAAAAGATGTAGAAACTAAAGGCGCTTCCTCCCCGGCAAGGGAGGAAACGTTATAGCAATTAAAGAAAATAACCATGGGAGAGTCGCCCAGAGAACTGCCCGAGGACATAGATCCCAGAGAGGACGAAGAGCCTGGGGGAAGAATGGCGACTCCCAATGAGACGACTGTGGATATTCCAATCGATCATGGAGACCCAGAGAATGTCCTGTAGATTGGATCCCAGTTAGACCCTATTCGAGTCGGAGAGCTAACGGATTTTTTGAAAGCCAATTTAGATGTATTCGCTTGGACCCACTCGGACATGTGTGGGATATCTCCTTCGATCATGAGTCATTCGCTAAGCATCAACCCGAAGCATCCTCCTGTCAAACAGAAAAGGCGAATGCTTGGCCCGGAGAGGTTGGCTGCTTTGAAAGAGGAAATTGAGAAATTGAGGAGTAATGGGTTCATCAGAGACTCAACGTATCCAGATTGGATTTCCAACCCAGTCTTGGTAAAAAAAGGCTAATGGAAAGTGGCGCACCTGTATTGATTTCTCGGATCTGAATAAAGCTTTCCCAAAGGACAGTTTTTCGTTGCCAAGAATTGACCAGCTAGTGGATTCGACAGCTGGCCATGAACTCCTCTCTTTCATGGATGCTTATTCGGGATACAATAAGATCCCTATGCACGTCCCTGATCAAGAACATACAAGCTTCATTACAGATTTGGGATTGTATTGCTATGTAGTGATGCCTTTTCGCTTGAAGAACGCAGGTGCTACATATCAGCGATTGGTTAATAGGATGTTTTATAACCAGATTGGGAGGACGATGGAGGTGTATGTCGATGACATGTTAGTGAAATCCAAACAATCATCTGACCATACTACCGATTTAGCAGATATGTTTGAAATTCTCCGCAAGTATGGAATGAAATTGAACCCTTTGAAATGTTCATTTGGGGTAGCATCGGGAATTTTTTTTTAGGGTTTAATGTCAATTCGCGTGGGATTGAGATTAACCCAGATCAGATCGCAGCAATCCGAAATATTCAGAAGCAAGACAGATTAAAGATGTGCAAAGCCTCGCAGGGAAAGTAGCAGCATTGAGCAGATTTATCTCCAAGGCCATAGATAAATGTATCCCGTTTTTTGAATTAGTAAAGCAAGGAAAGCGCAACTTCGAATGGACCCCTGATTGTGTTGAAGCATTCCAGAATCTCTTGAATCATTTAGAAAAACCCTCGATTTTGTCTAAACCCATAGATCATGAAGAATTATTCGTATATTTGGTGGTGTCATCCAATGCGGTCAGTTCGGCTTTGGTTAGAGAAAAGGATAAGGTGCAAAGACCAGTATATTATGTTAGTAAGAAGTTGGCGGCAGCTGAACGAAATTATCCAAGGATAGAAAAGCTTGCGTACAGTTTGTTGATTACATCGAGGAAGCTTTGCCACTATTTTCAAGCTCACCCGATTACTATATACACTGATCACCCGTTAAGACAAGTTCTTCAAAGGCCAGAGACTTCGGGACGATTACTTAAGTGGAACATTGAACTAAGTCAGTTCTATTCGAATTTTCAACCCCGGCGATCAATAAGGGGGCAAGTGCTGGCAAACTTCATAGCAGAGTTTACCATCCCAGAAGATGACACAATAAGCGAAGAAGTCGATCCGCCAAGGCTACTCCTCGACCCTAGAGCATGGAAATTGTTCACTGACGGAGCAAAGAACGATAGACGATCTGGTGCCAGAGTGGTGCTCGAAACTCCAGAACAACGACCGATATACTATGCTCTCAGATTGGAGTTCCGCGCCACTAACAACGACTCAGAATACGAAGCCCTGATTGCTAGTTTGAAACTAGCAAAGGAGTTGAAGATTACGAAGTTAGACATCTTTTGCGACTCCAAAATAGTTGTGAACCAGGTCATAGGAAAATTCCAGGCCAAAAGTCCTAGGCTGATATCATATTTAGAAAAAGTGAAAAAGTTGATGGCTGGTTTTGACCATCACACCATATCCTACATTCCTCGAACAGAGAACCAAAAAGCAGATAAATTGGCTAAAATGGCCAGTTCTGATAGTCCTGAAAACACAGAATTGGTCCCGATGGAAGTCTTACAGTCACCTAGTATAGATCAGATGGAAGTTGATCTGGTACTAGATGTTGAGCCCGAAAGGGAGTCATGGATGACTCCTTTGAAGAATTTCCTACTGTATGGAACGCTCCCTGCGAAGAAAAGTGAGAGGCGTGCAATAATTCGGAAGGCCTCTCGGTATGTGTTGCAAGAGGGAGTCCTGTATAGACAAGGATTTTCGATGCCCCTCCTCCGGTGTATTGCCCACGGCGATATTCAACGCGTATTGCAAGAAGTACATGAAGGCGATTGTGGAGATCACACGGGAGGCCAAACATTGGCAAAGAAAATAATACGACATGGTTATTTCTGGCCAACCGTAAAAAAGGATGCGGCCAAATACACGCGACGTTGTGACACCTGCTAGAGATTTTCTAAGATCCATAGGGCCCCATCAAGCCAGCTGAAGATGGTGACGAGTCCTTGTACTTTCGCTATGTGGGGAATCGATATCATTGGAAGCCTCCCCATAGCGAAGGGCGGAGCAAAATTCGCTATCGTGGTCGTGGATTATTTTACCAAATGGGTAGAAGCAGAACCATTAACCACAATAACAACCAAGCGAGTAATCAGCTTCGTTGTTAGAAACATTATATGACGATTTGGAATCCCAAGAATCATCATAACGGATAATGGAACTCAGTTTGACAGCACCGAGTTCAGAGATTTTTGCCAGAAATACCACATCGAGAAAAGGTACACCTCCGTGGCATATCCGCAGGCAAACGGCCAAGTGGAGGCCGTAAATAAAACGATTAAATCTATCCTGAAGAAGAGATTGAAGCGAGCCAAGGCCATGTGGGTCGATGAATTGCCTATGGCACTATGGGCTTATGGAACGACCTATAAATCGGCAACGGGCCATACGCCGTTTTCCCTTGCCTTTGGAACTGAAGCGGTCATCCCGGTTGAGTTAGAAGTACCTTCTCACCGAGTCACCTATTATGACCCGATGACCAACAATGAGTTGGTCCTTGAATCCTTGGATATGATCGAAGAGAAGAGGGACGAAGCCGATTTACGTGCCTTAAGACATAAGCAGCAGATAGCTCAATATTACAACAAGAAAGTCCGAGCATGAACCTTTGAACCTGGGGACTTGGTTCTTAAATGTATCTTCCCATGCTCAGAGCATATGGGTCCGAAATGGGAAGGACCATATTCCATCCTGCGAAGACTTGATAATGGAACCTTCAAGCTAGAAACCATAGACATAGATGAAATCCCCAGAGTGTGGAATGCCCAGCATTTGCGGCCTTACCTGACGTAAAATCGTCAGTTTCATTCTTTTGTTTTTAGGACCATGTAAAAAGGCACGACTTGCCTAGAATAGTCTGGTTACTTGAACAAAATATTATAAAGTGGACGAAGGTCATGATTAGACCGAACCACTATAAAATATCGTGTGTCATTTACCTTTACTGCATCATTACCTATTTGCTTTATCTCGATTAATATAAATTATTGTTGTTTTTTGAGTCTGTCATAGATTGTGCAGCAACATTAGAACATCCAATGCATTTTGCCACGAGGTGAAAGAGGAACCATAATCGAGGACCACAAGGTGCGGCAAAGTAAATTACTCCACCACCCAACTCTAACTCCCCAGAATCAGGAGAGAGTATAAAGGACGCGAAGATGACGTCCGCAAGGCCTGAAGGTGCACCATGATAAAACCGCCTTGCCACCACTTTAACCCGCTGAAGGATCGGGAGAGTATAAAGGCGCCAGAGATTTAGTGCCCCTAGAATTTCTGCCCCGCTGAAGGATCGGAGAGCAGACCTAGAACGTGCTCGAACTCTAACCCGCTGAAGGATCGGGAGAGTATAAAATTGTTAGAAATTTTGCGCTAAAAGAATCTTTACCCCCCGCCTTTCATAGGGGAAAAACATATGACTCTAATCAATCGTTAATAAGCCCTGGCCAGACATCATATTAAATGATTGATTGGGGGCATATACACGCACATCACATCTCAGCACAGAAATTTTAAAAATTTGCTAATGCGATTCATGAATTAATTTTCGATTAGTTACGGTTTAAATATTTGTGGCTAATGCGATAAATTAAAATTGCAGGTTTAGTTCTCCTTTTTATGTGACTAATTTGTCCTGAAGGGAAATTCTTATTCGTATCATGATAAGGATGAAAGTCAAGGTCGACCAAGACAAATCATCCCCCATGCCGTTATGTTGGCTACTCAGGAAGTTGCACAGAGATGCAAGGATCTTGGAATCACTACATTGCATATTAATCTAAAGGCAAAAAAATCAATTTTTATTTACTAAGATGCAAGGATATGAGATATGATAGCTAAACAAAAGTAAGGACCATTCCTACAATTACATTTTTTGGCCAGTGGAAAGCCTAAAAATCCTAAGAACAAAATATGAACTAATATCTGCATCCTACTCATGCTTGGGGGTTATTTTGGCTTCTTTCTCTTCTTCTGCTTCCTCGACTCCTCCTTGTCAACATCCGAACGATCACCTTTTTTTCTCTTCCTCTTATCAACAAGAGGCTCTGGCGAAGAACTAGAGGATTGAGAGGCTAGTTGTGAAGTTATTGATCGAGAGGAAAATTTTATGACCAACCCAGTTTTGGGATCGATTTCAGAAATAGGGGGTACATATACTGGGTCCTGTTCCCCTTTCTTAAGGAGGAACTGCCTCTCCTCTTCAACATGTTGATCAGCCAAGGTTTGACCACCACCCTTGATTTTGTTTGTAATAACAACATCATCCTCTTCATCCCCGTGACCACCTTCGGTGTCCTTTAAAGCAGCAATGACCTCTGCATCTGCAGGAACATCAGTGTTGGGTACCACAGATGCCATGGTTACTTTTTCACCACCCTCGGCTCGCTCTAAACTCTCAGAAATTTCAGCATTAGTGCCTAAGGGGATATCAACTTTATCTTCCTCTGCTTTCTTTTCTCCCCTTTTCTCGGTCAATGTATCACCTGTATTACGAAAGGCACATGTTAGTAACTCAATGGGCTGCTCCGTAGATTGGCGAAAAGTCATAATTGGTTTGGAAAATTGCGGGGAAAATATGGATATACCTTCAGCTGATATTTCATCTAAGTTTGCAGCAGAAACTCCGACAGCCGGAGGAGTTGGGCATAAGGGAATTAACGTATCATCAGGATTATATTCCTCAACTTCGGGGGCCTTGAGTTCCGTCGCTGAGCTAGAGCCCTCGTCAAGTTTGCTCTTGCATTTGGCCTCAGTCTTCTCCCTTTCCACCTCTTCTCGGATTAGGCGTCTACCCTCCTCCAAATCCTCGGGTTATTTTCCTTTGAGGAGCCTCTGCATTAGCTGGCCTTCATTAATCTCACTGACCTTCAATCGCTGCTTCTCATCCTCGACAATTGCATCCCATATGTTGGCGAGAGTAACGTGATAGTCTGGGATCCAAGAAATGTCTCGAGTTTTGATGACTTGGCCTAAGAAGTCGAATATTAATTCCTCGAAACCTTCTTTTCTTTTTCGGCTTCAGCAAGCTTGTCAGCAGTGGTGGAAGCTGATTCAAGAATGCTATAAGCATTAGTCTCGGCAAGAACCGCTCACCCCTCCTCCTGAACGAGTTGGTCACTCAAGACCTCTTTTTCTTTCTGGGCAGCCGCAAGACTGATTTTCAAGTCCGCTCTCTCCTTCTCCCAAGCAGCCTTCTCAGCATCGAAATGACTCTGCGCTGCCCTCAAATCAGCATTGGCGATTCTAAGATCCTCTATTTCATTTTTCAAAGATAATCGTTCTTGGCTGTTAGAATCTAGCTCGCTACGAAAACGCTTCCTGGCTTCCTCCAATTTTGTCTTGTAGTTCTCTGCGTCTCGCTGAGCTAAAGCCAGTTGAGCCTGTGCATCCTCCAGTTCCTTTTCCATTTTGCTCCTGGCTCTTTCATTATTCTCAATTCTCACTTTGGATCTGGTCGCGTTCATTTCTAGATGACGGATGGCATTCGAAAGGTTGACGGCGTTCTTTTTCATTACCTCATACCGTTTGGCTACGTGGCACACATATCCTATCACCTCAGTATCCCAGTCCCTGGGAACCAGCTCAAGATCCGGTACAAACATCATCCTCTCAAAGAAAATGTCGGGGAATTCCTTGCGCAAGCGCGCCAATCTAGCCTGATTCTCGGCACTATGGGTAGCATCTCGCGCAACGAGACTGTCGGAGTCGTGATCGTCAGGAGAGACCAGAGTTTCTTTTCCTTTCTTTGCAATCTTGTCCTCGTCTTTATTTTTGACCTCTGAATCGCGCTGTTTCTTGGAAGATTAGACGTGAGAGGGCGTACTTTTTGGAGGGGTTAAGTCCCTAGGAAGTTGCTTACCCCCAACCGGTGGCAGTGTACGACTGTGAGGTTTCCCGGGACCATACCTGGAAGGAGATCGAGATCGTGTAGGATAAGCTTGAGGAGGGTCGCAAGGCCGATAGTTGTCCCTCCCCCGACTATCGCTGCGAGCAGGATTTGGATGAAGACTAGGTGTGCCTTCATGAAGAGAGCGATAAGAATAAGATCGTTTGTTAGATATCTTTCCTGCAAGAGAAACAAGTACATATTAAAACCTTGAATACTGTTGGTATAAAAGTGTGGGGTCAGACAGTGCATGTGATTTGTGCATCCCATATAATTCCCCCTAACAGACCAGGGCCCAAAGTTAGGCTCGTCTGGGTAGTCTCTCGTTCTTCAACTGGAACAGTTGTTTCCTCGGAGATAGGAAAAAATGGCTCCCCTTCGAAGTCTTCCTGTGTATATACATCGTTGGGTATAGGAATCTTGCTTAATTCCTTAAATAACTGCTCCTTTGTTAAATCATCGGGAGCGGCAGGCTCAACCGGTAGAGAGGCCCTTCGGGGGAACCCCTCGGAGAGGCTGGGATTTCCTTAGACTCGTCAGCACGGGCCTCATCTCCTCTATATACATTTAAATCTTCGTCGTCCTGGTTAATTATCGGCGAAGGACTCTTATGAAGTTTAGTTGTCTCTGCTGCCTGTGACGTTCCTTCTCCCTCAGCCGGGGGCACGTATTTATAAGGTTTGCCACCCGCGCCAAGTCCAAATCTTATATCCAGAAGGCGGTGCTTGTGAAGATTCTTGTCAATAATACATTTCTTGATCCTTAGGAAGTCGGATTTGCTTTTCAGAAGAAGGGATAGTCGATTACTGTACACCGAGCCTTCCGTCTTTGGAAAGGTGTGATCTGCATAGAGAAAAGAAGCATGTTAGCGCTTCGATTTCTTAAACAGGTTATTCATTCAAAGGTTTAAAATTTACTTGATTTAAGCCATCTTCTTGCACACCCAGCCTGTCTCTTTATATAGAACCAATCGGCCTTGGGATCCCCTATGTTGCTGTAACCGTCAGACAAGACCTTCCTATTTGCTACCAATTCGAAGAAAGAAAAATTTGGAGTTGCGGTAGAATGATGCTTGAAAAGGTAATAGAATTTCAAGTCTTTAAACGTGAGCTCAGCTTGCAGGATTTCCGCATATGCGATGTATAGAGTGTATAGGGCTGCATAGGCATTGGGATGAAGCTGCATCGGAGCATTACCCAATCGTTTTAATGTTTCAATAACGATTGGAGGAAATGGAGGAATAGCGCCTACCCAGCATATGAGTCGGCTGACTGTCATATACCCCTCCGAAGCCAGATGAGGTCAATCTTCGCTACCGGGTGTTCTCACGTCATCCCAGGGGATCCCGTGTTTCAAGCAGATTTTCTTAAGCTTTATGTCATCTAGTTTGGAAGCTAAAGAGTCAGTGAATTTCTCTATTTCTAGTGCACTAGGAATCTCGTCGGGAGCTCGGCCATCTACTTCAGACTCCTCATCAAGCGAGGTACTTTCAGATGAATCCGATTCTGTTTCTGCCTCATATTCGGATCCAGAATCCTCACCCTCTGGGTTAATTGGAAGAACCTCGGGGTTGTGGTGCTCAGACGTCTCGGGATCCATCTCTGTATCATATTTTGAAGGGGAACGGTTATCCGACATTACTGTTTAGGCGAGTAAACATGAGAAATAAGAATATAATTACCCGTCCCCCGTGTGTGTAAGTGCAAGTGTGTGCCTGTGCATACATAGGAGAAAAGCATAAAGATTAGCTACATAAGCAAAGTTTTGGTCGTAATGCGCTATCAAGTTACGCTGTCATTATTCCAGAGGGATCACCTCGTAGGCTCTAACCTAACTGTCCATTGGTGTAGTAAGGTCAAGTTGCATTGTTTAATTAACAAGTAAATCGGATCGCATGTCTCATTGGATTGCACATCTCCTCGGATCGTGAGTTAAGGATTGGATCGCGGAGCGCCATCGAATCGTGAAGCAAACACAGACTTGTAGCTGAAACACCAATTCGTAGAAGAGCGTCGGATCATGGAAACCAGAACGGATCGCAATAACCCCTCACGATCCGCATCGACCACCTCGACTCGATCCGATGAGTCAGATTTTCGAGCATCCGTCCGTTCTCCTCAATCTGATCCACCATTGTTGCCACAATCCGGTTCGATTCCCCATCCTTTCTCCCTTATTCTCCCTCATCTTTCCTCCTAAATCACGAACCCAGGTGGTCGAACTCAACACCACCGTTCTTCCAAAAGCCTCAATTTTCATGAAACTCCATCGCCCTCTCCTCTCAAAACAGTGAAAAATAAGGAGAAACAAGAACAAAGGGACACTGATTGTTATTATAATTAACTATTTTTTATTTTAACTAAAGAAGATTATCTCTCGGCGATAGCGAGTTAGGCTTTAAGACCAATGGCAGCAGCAAAAGAAGTAAGAAGGAAAGAAGAAAGGGAAGGGGTCGGAAATATATAGGTGAATATGTGACTTCTCGTCTTCCTTTCCTTGTCTTATTCGACCCTTGGAGGGCTAGCAGGCCGCGGACCCGAGCCCAGCAGGAAAAGAGGAGGCCGACCCGTGGATCGACTCGTGACGAAAGTTGGCCCATCATACTTAAAGCCCCCACGAAGATCGGAGCGAGATGAACACTACATATCACGGACCGCGTATGACATAGGCGACCCGAACCAAAAAAAAATGAATGATGATGATGAGAATTTAGACATTCTTGCAAAAATTTGAGAGTTCACCTGACAATCACCCGACAACTTTGCGATGAAATCTCCAAAAGATCCCAGAAAAGAGGACTATCCGACGAACAAGAAAATAATCAACGGTACATCTTGATATTTATACTAATCAGGAGACATTCCTTTTTGGAAATGGTACGACGCTACAGACAGACACAACCTTTGATTTGCATCGCTTCAGGAAAAGACGGCTCCGTAACTTCGAAGCATGTTCCATCCTTGATAAAACATACTTCGAGGGGGTAAAATGTTGGCTAGCTTTTGGATTAAGCCACCAAGATCGATACACGTGTTCCATCGAGTCTCAAATATAGAAGTCATCAAATCCTGGCCACACTGACCATACGGATCGCGGATCGCCCCCTCTACCTTCGATCTGCTACAACCGCCATGATCCGATCCCACGAGCCATTATGTAAAGGGGTGGACTGAGTCATCCCACGAGCCGATATTTAAGGAGAGCGCGACACCTGTCCACAACAGCTAATTTGACAATTTCTTCATCAAGATACGAACTAGTACAAGATCCTCGGGATGTGTGCCACGTATGACCGCAATCTGCCTGAAGAAATCAGCTATAAATAGCCCAGAAGTTGGCATTTTTGGGGGATCATTGGCATTTGAGAGATCTGACTCCACCATTATCATATCTCCATTGTTTTTATTTAGAGTTATCTCGAAATTATTGAGAGAATCATAATTGTTAGAGGGAGATTGAGTGAAACCATTGATTGTACTTGCATTCAGCATATAATCAACTACATATAAAGTGGACGTAGGCTCGTTAACGCCGAACCACTATAAATTTCGTGTGTTTTCCTGCTTTTTCTTCATATTGTAGTTATAATTCTTCGTAAATCAGAATAGCTTGGGTGTTAGACCGAATTTTGGATCTAACAATAATCTACTAAAAAGAAGTAAAATAATCACCATGCGCAAATGATACTAATGGCATGTAAAAAAGTTATATCACGATTGTGTATACCCAAAACCGACAGTAAAGTCTACAAAATTTAATATTACAATGTGCAAAACTGATACTAATATCACATAAAAGCTGATATTACATTTTAATATATTCGAAACTAAATATCAAAAATTGATACCAAACAACAAATAAATTTAAATAAACTAACCAATGTAAAAGCAAAATAACTCACCACTTTGTATGTCATGTATACGTTAGCAACACATAACAATTAACTAAAAGTGGTACCACAACACCAAATGCAATTACAATGAGCAAATAAATATACTTATTAATATATGCTAAATTAATATATTTATGTGACCAAGTTCAATTATATAAAATGCTAAAAAGAAAGCACAATCATGTATAATTATATATTCACCATAACGTTTACTCGAAAAAAAAATCGACATGTTTATCGAAAACTTGTCCTTCAAAAATCCACATTAACACCACCATCAATTTCACAAAATAAAGAATGCACTTCTTCAAATTTATAAATATTAATAGTCTACACCATTTTAAGTTATCCTCATTTCAAAAGAAATTATACCTATAGCAAAAAGCATAAACAATCTCTACAAATAATAATTCGAAAAAAAATACGAATGCAAAATTTAATCAATTGTTAACTCAAAAAAGAATACCTAAAAGATATTACCGATAACTCAAAATTGATGTCTAAAAGCTAATAACTAAATATTAATGTCATACAGAATGTAAAACAGGTATAGAATTTAATATTAAAAAAATAGTACTAAAAGAAGTTAACTGAATAGTTAATCCAATCGTAGTTCATAAAGTGGTCGACAATTACCCGATGATCAAGTTATGTAATGTTGTGTTCATTTTTCTTCTTGACGCTCGCTGGTGAAAGCAGCAGCGTTTGAAAATTAGGACAGTGACAAGCAATCTGTTCATCTCACGATTGATCTTTGTATGAATGAAGTCGTCTTGGCATGTTAAGCATCATGACGACATCTGTTCATCTGCTGGTTACCAAGTGTGAGACCTGTAACCATCGCAACTGACACTGAAATGATTTTTGAGTTCTTCAGAATTTAAGGCGACTAGGGTTGGCGATGATCCAAAGGTTTGTCGAAAGTTGTTGAGTTTAGCGAAAATGACAGTGTACAATTTTCTAATTGGAGAAGAACTAATTTTGTGGAGAAGGAAGAAGAATTGAGTTGGCAAAAAAAGCACAACCATAATCATAGGGAAGTTGAAAAGGGAACAAGAAAAAAAGGGATATTAAACTGGAATAAAAAACACTAAAAGTACAGTTGAAAACCAGATAACAATTCAAACATATCCTTCCTAAAACTACCGAGAATACATGTAGTAAGACATCCATACATGGGACAAAATTTGGAACTGACACATGTTAGATACATAATAGTATGATTCAAAGCAAGCATCGTACTACTCGGATTCAGTTCTCTGCTTCTTTGATTTCTCACCTTCGTCTGCTGTCTTTTTTGACTTTGCCTCACAATGTTCCCTTTTCAGTCCCGTAATCTTGCTTGTTAGAGAAATTTCACCAACCTACACAATAAATATTGATTTCTTAGAAGATGACGTTGATAGAGCTTGTATGGCAAAAAAATCTTGTGATACAGATGGCCTTATCAAACTTTTCATATAATTTCATAACTTAAAACATAGTTTTAAGTGAGTACTTGTTCAAATAATTTATCAACTTTTGATTCAACAATACCTAAAATGCATTTAATCATTAGATATCAAAAGGCACTTCAACAGCTGCATTGTAAAATTTGTCTTTTGTGCACATGTACTTTCTTTTAAACAACACCGTGGAAATAAAATACAATTTCAAACTGGAGTTGCTGAAAGAGAACCATATTTCCATATATATATATTTCTTGATCGTGCAGTACTAAGATATGATTTCAGCTCCAACTGGGTCACAGATGTAACAAAGCCTTTTTTTCAGTTGAAGAAGTCATCTGTATGTAGAAAGGAAATTTGTTTATGTTGCAAATTTTAAGATTTATAATGGCATTTATAAAGCAGTTATTCAACCATAACACCCAGAAAAAAAGTGTAGAAAGACAGCAGCAAATCCAAAAAAAATATTGCCAGTTCAGTCTTAGGATAGTATTTTCTCGATGTTGAATATTTCAAAATTTATAAGGGTAGAGAATATGAGCATGTGACGGTCCGCCCTGCACCAACCGACATTTACTCCAAAAGTGCGCTGTACACATGTCCAGTTAGCACGGAACGGATCGTCAGAAGAAAAGGGAAGAAAGAAATGAACTAACAAGCAACCTGTAGAATGTCTCAAAGCACATGGAACAAAATATAATAACAACATACTTGACATAAAACAGATGAGACAGTGCATAAGCTGAAAACAACTAACATAGCAGTGGAAAATCCAAGTACAGCTTATGATCCAAAGTTATCATTATTACAACTTTTCAAACTGTCTCAAAGAGCAAAACAAGATAAAGGAGGTACACTACTAATGCCCAAGTAGCGACCACCAACGACACAGGGAGAATATCTATATATCATACGTGGAAGCCTCCTGCTCGCCTCCGAATCGGCTACTCGCGCATCACCAGCTAATCTGTCTCTAGTCTGCTCGTGTGAGCGCCCAGAGTAATAAGAAGACACATAAAACTCTGGGTCATACATAAAGTCTAGTATGAGCGATAAGCATCTAAACAGAAAAATAACTGGTATACTAAACCATATCTGAACCTGGACCTTCAACCAAAGAGTTAGCACTACATACTGTACAACACTCTAAGGTGCCACTTCAAATGGTGTAAAGATAACGGGGGTGGGAGTGTGCATGTCATAGTGATGGCAAACAATCAAACATAGCATCCATCCTCACATCTCCTACTCAGTGCATAAAGCATACGATATTCACCACTTCGATCACCTCAATACTTTGCTATGATCACCTTGCCCCATGAAGTCATAAATGGCTTCACTGTACTGATACACAGCCACTAATCCTTCGCTATGTCCACTTTGCCCCCATGGAGTCACAATGACCCCACTGCACTGGCTCATAGCCTTACTAATCCTTTACTATGTCCACTCTGCCCCATGGAGTCACGATGACCCCACTGCACTGGCTCATAGTCTTGCTACCATCACTTTGCCCCTCGAGTCATAATGACTCTACTGCACTGATAAGTATCTCATTATTCATTTTCAGTGGTGAATCGAAGTTATGAACGTCGACAACTCCTTGGCACACGTCCAGCAACAAAGCCCAACCATGAAGCGAACTCGTTGGTTCCCACTGGATCCTGAGCTCTAACTTCCATTTGGACTATCTTTGCATCTCGGGTTTTGGTCTTCTCCAGATCGGTCTTCATTTGGTTTGTAACCCATGCCTTACGTCCAAGCTTCCATCCAGTCCTGGTTCGATTCATGACTCGTGGATCGCGCCATAGCGTCAACTCATGCTCCCTCCATTGGATCGGATCACTGGACTTCATCGGATCGCTGGACTCCATCGGCTCGTTGGATTCCATCGGATCGCTAGACTCCATCGGATCGCTAGACTCCATCCGATCGCTAGACTCCATCGGATCGCTAGACTTTATCGGATCATGTAACAACCCGAAAATCTGGGCTAGTTTAAAATTTTTATTTTGGCAATTTTGGCGAATTTTGAATATTTAAAATAGATTATTTTAAATAATTTCGACGAGAAATTTATTTTGAATATATTTAGAACGTATATATTATATCCATCGTCGTTAGAATATAAATATTTATATATAATTATAAATAGAATTGAAAATGGCGCGGTAGTTCGATTTCAAACTTCAATTGAATGTACCGGGTGCAAAACAATCCGGATTTTAGTGAAACCAAGAACATTAGGATCTATTTGTTAATATCTTTCCAACGAATCCGAAAAATCAAGATTTCATAGCGGGAATCAAAAGATATGTCCAGTTGAAAATTCTGAATAGTCGCTATGGAATTCAGGCCCTTAAAAATGGATATTTTGCAAACGACCTCGGATTTCGACGAAACCACTTTTGTTGGGTCCGTGATGTAAAGTTATTGCTAGATTCCAAGTTTCATAATTTTCTGAATCAATATGTGAGTGTGGCAAAGGAAAACGGGTTTGACCAGTTTCAGTTGATTTTAATCGACTGGAAATTGGTCATTTTTCAAACGGTCTCAGAATTCGACGAAACTAGTCTTGTTAGGACCGTATCGTCAATACGAAGCTAGAAAATATTTTTCTGGAATTTTTCGAGTTAGTATGTGACCCCGGTAATTTGAAATGTACATTTAAAATTCAATATAGTGATTTAAATGTAAATTTAACGGAAACTGATCGAAACGATCAAATCAGCTTGCGATACATATCCCATTATGTTCGGAATGGGGGTAATACGCTATAGACGACGGGCGGTGGGCCTCGTTTTAAAGTCAAAAATAAAAGTTGCTTTTTGGTGGAAAATTAAATAATTAAATTAAAAACTCCCCTCCTTCTCCTTTCCTTATACTCTGCCCCCCCTATTTTCAATTCAGAAAACGAAAAAAAAAAAGACGAATCGCTCCTCCAGGGAGGCCGCCGCCTAGCCTCCTGGCGCCGCCGTGCCAAGCGCAGCACCCCCCCCTCCTCCACTTCCTCTCCGTCCCCTTCTTCTCCCCCCCCCCTTCGTTCTTCGAGTCCCACGATTCCCAAAACCACCGCAACCCAAACCCGCCTGAACCCTAGCAACTCCCGCCGCCATGAGACCTCCACCGCATTCCCCAGACCCGCACCCCCTTCGGCGACTTCCCCTTTTCTCCGATGCCCCAAACTCGACCCCCCTTCTGAACCTGCTGCGTCACTTCTTGCTCCCCCCGCAGTCCTCCAGTCAAGCCACCACGTTTCAGACCACTCGAGACCCTAATTATGTGAGTTTTTCCTTCCTAGTTTATTTAAATAAAAAGCAAGATCTGAATTCTGATTTTTATTATATAGAAAATTAGTTTTTCTATTTTATAGCATAGGAAAAAAAATCAGTTTATTTTTATTATATAAAAAGAGTTAAAAAGAATTGATTTTTAATTTATAAAGATTCGATTTTTAGTGTGATAAAGATCTGATTTTTTAGGGGTTTGAAGTTATGATTTTTTTTATGGGATAAAGGATTTGATTATTACGATGTTAAAGTTTGAATTTTTAAAGTAGGAAAGTTTGAACCTTTAACAAAGGAAAGTTCAAAGTTTGAAAATAAAGAAAGATTATATTTTTATAAAATAGTATTGAAAACAAGAAAGGTATGATTTTGTTTATGGAAAAGATTAGGCTTTTCATTGTAGAAAAATTCGATTTTTATATATTGAATAGCAAAGTAAAAATTCGATTTTTATATATTGAATAGCAAAGTAAAAATTCGATTTTTATATATAGAATAGCAAAGTAGAAAAATTCGATTTTTATATATTGAATAGCAAAGTAAAAATTCGATTTTTATATATTGAATAGCAAAGTAAAAATTCGATTTTTATATATTGAATAGCAAAGTAAAAATTCGATTTTTATATATTGAATAGCAAAGTAAAAATTCGATTTTTATATATGTAGTGGCTACGGTCAACGAAGGAGACAAAAAGGCGAGAACGATGAAGACTTCTGCAAAAGAAGAGTCGAGATGGTTGGATAGCTATTGGTGAGAACTTCTCACTCTTCAATTTCTTTTTCTAGTTATATATATACAAGGATGCAGACGGTGCTTAGTAGCACCCGACACAATCATCCACAGACAATGGACTTGTTTGTTTGGTTGCATAAATTAAGTTGATGACTTGATTTGAATTGGTTATTTGGTGAATTTGATTGATGTGTGAATGGCGTGGGCCTTCACTAGACCGGGGATAAGGCTAGGCCTCGTCCCGTTTCTAGTATCGTGCTGTTATGCCGCCGAAATTTTCTAAAATATGTTAGAAAAATAAAAATATCATTTTATTTAAAGAATGAACTGAATAGAAATTCATATGTTAAAATAAAATGTTTTATCGTTAAAAATATAATTTTTAACGTGAAGTGAATAAAATAAAATATTCATTTACAAACCGGACGGTTTGTTTATGTACACCTATTTGAAGGACATTGATTGGGACGATAAATTTTACACATCGCCCAACTGCACAAATAAAATCTGGGTTTGATTGTTTGAAACCCCACACGGGTTTTCACAGTTGGAATCAGAGCTTTGGTTTACAGAGCTCGAGAACAAGACACATTAGAACCATACGAAAGAATTCATCAGAAACTGGATTAGTAATATCCAACGGGAATGACTCGTTAGAGAAGGGATCAGTAGTATCCTAGAATGAGTGTGAAGAGTATATTTTTAAAGTAAAAACAAATTTTTCTATGAAAATTTAAATCAACTATTCGTATTTGATTATTTGTTTATATTGATTTGGACAGTCCAGTATATAAAGATTTTGCATACACGCCTTGCAAACGTGTATTTTAAATTTTAATATACTGGATAGATATAGAATCAAATTCTAGACACCCGGAGATGGTTCTGATGATTTGATCGAACATCATCAGAACTTATGTTCGTGTTTCGAAGGTGGGATTTCTATATATTTCCTATTGACTGGTGTGAGAACCAAAATTAGATAGGCTTATTGTTGTGATTTGGCATCAAAAATCTGATTTTTGACTATGTATCAAAATTATGAATTTGAAACGTTAATCCACTAATTGATTGATGTTTGTGTTGTTTGTTTAATTGTTTGATAATTTTGAACCATTATGCCTAACTGAATCACGTATTGAATTATATTGGAATTTGGTCGCATTTGCTTGCATATACTTGTACTTACATTGAACAGGTCATAGCAAGGAGGCTAGAGCGGAAGAATAAAATTTGTTTGCCCAACAAATAGGTACATGTTTACTACATAATTTACTGTTTTGTTTGGGTGATGATGATTTTATGAGCCTATTGGCTAGCCGCTTGGCTTTTTCTTTTTCTTTTTGAGATCTGAAGGACCGGGGAAGCTATTTGAGATTTCCCGATGCTCCCATTGCAGGGGAGGTTATGGCGAAATTTTTCGAAAATTTAGGGTGTTAGCCAAATTTTGAAATTTTTGAAAATTATCAGAAACTGAAAAGTTGGAGAATGAAAGCCAGATCGAGCGTAGAGTTGATTAATCAAACCACTTTCGACTTTGTTCCTTTTCGGGGACGAAAAGTTTTAAGTGGGGGAGATTGTAACAACCCGAAAATCTGGGCCAGTTTAAAATTTTTATTTTGGCAATTTTGGCGAATTTTGAATATTTAAAATAGATTATTTTAAATAATTTCGACAAGAAATTTATTTTGAATATATTTAGAACGTATATATTATATCCGTCGTCGTTAGAATATAAATATTTATATATAATTATAAATAGAATTGAAAATGGCGCGGTAGTTCGATTATTCGATTTCAAACATCAATTGAATGTACCGGGTGCAAAACAATCCGGATTTTAGTGAAACCAAGAACATTAGGATCTATTTGATAATATCTTTGCAACGAATCCGAAAAATCAAGATTTCATAGCGGGAATCAAAAGATATGTCCAGTTGAAAATTCTGAATAGTCGCTATGGAATTCAGGCCCTTAAAAACGGACATTTTGAAAACGACCTCGGATTTCGACGAAACCACTTTTGTTGGGTCCGTGATGTAAAGTTATTGCTAGATTCCAAATTTCATAATTTTCTGAATCAATATGTGAGTGTGGCAAAGGAAAACGCGTTTGACCAGTTTCAGTTGATTTTAATCGACTGGAAATTGGTCATTTTTCAAACGGTCTCAGAATTCGACGAAACTAGTCTTGTTAGGACGGTATCGTCAATACGAAGCTAGAAAATATTTTTCTGGAATTTTTCGAGTTAGTATGTGACCCCGGTAATTTGAAATGTACATTTAAAATTCAATATAGTGATTTAAATGTAAATTTAACGGAAACTGATCGAAACGATCAAATCAACTTGCGATACATATCCCATTGTGTTCGGAATGGGGGTAATACGCTATAGACGACGGGCGGTGGGCCTCGTTTTGAAGTCAAAAATAAAAGTTGCTTTTTGGTGGAAAATTAAATAATTAAATAATTAAATTAAAAACTCCCCTCCTTCTCCTTTCCTTATACTCTGGCCCCCCCTATTTTCAATTCAGAAAACGAAAAAAAAAAAAAGACGAATCGCTCCTCCAGGGAGGCCGCCGCCCAGCCTCCTGGCGCCGCCGCGCCAAGCGCAGCACCCCCCTCCTCCACTTCCTCTCCGTCCCCTTCTTCTCCCCCCCCCCTTCGTTCTTCGAGTCCCACGCTTCCCAAAACCACCACAACCCAAACCCGCCTGAACCCTAGCAACTCCCGCCGCCACGAGACCTCCACCGCATTCCCCAGACCCGCACCCCCTCCGGCGACTTCCCCTTTTCTCTGATGCCCCAAACTCGACCCCCCCTTCTGAACCTGCTGCGTCGCTTCTTGCTCCCCCCGCAGTCTTCCAGTCAAGCCACCACGTTTCAAACCACTCGAGACCCTAATTATGTGAGTTTTTCCTTCCTAGTTTATTTAAATAAAAAGCAGGATCTGAATTCTGATTTTTATTATATAGAAAATCAGTTTTTCTATTTTATAGCATAGGAAAAAAAAATCAGTTTATTTTTATTATATAAAAAGAGTTAAAAAGAATTGATTTTTAATTTATAAAGATTCGATTTTTAGTGTGATAAAGATCTGATTTTTTAGGGGTTTGAAGTTATGATTTTTTTTATGGGATAAAGGATTTGATTATTACGATGTTAAAGTTTGAATTTTTAAAGTAGGAAAGTTTGAACCTTTAACAAAGGAAAGTTCAAAGTTTGAAAATAAAGAAAGATTATATTTTTATAAAATAGTATTGAAAACAAGAAAGGTATGATTTTGTTTATGGAAAAGATTAGGCTTTTCATTGTAGAAAAATTCAATTTTTATATATTGAATAGCGAAGTAAAAATTCGATTTTTATATATTGAATAGCAAAGTAAAAATTCGATTTTTATATATTGAATAGCAAAGTAGAAAAATTCGATTTTTATATATTGAATAGCAAAGTAAAAATTCGATTTTTATATATTGAATAGCAAAGTAAAAATTCGATTTTTATATATTGAATAGCAAAGTAAAAATTCGATTTTTATATATTGAATAGCAAAGTAAAAATTCGATTTATATTGAATAGCAAAGTAAAAATTCGATTTTTATATATGTAGTGGCTACGGTCAACGAAGGAGACAAAAAGGCGAGAACGATGAAGACTTCTGCAAAAGAAGAGTCGAGATGGTTGGATAGCTATTGGTGAGAACTTCTCACTCTTCAATTTCTTTTTCTAGTTATATATATACTAGGATGCAGACGGTGCTTAGTAGCACCCGACACAATCGTCCACAGACAATGGACTTGTTTGTTTGGTTGCATAAATTAATTTGATGACTTGATTTGAATTGGTTGTTTGGTGAATTTGATTGATGTGTGAATGGCGTGGGCCTTCACTAGACCGGGGATAAGGCTAGGCCTCGTCCCGTTTCTAGTATCGTGCCGTTATGCCGCCGAAATTTTCTAAAATATGTTAGAAAAATAAAAATATCATTTTATTTAAAGAATGAACTGAATAGAAATTCATATGTTAAAATAAAATGTTTTATCGTTAAAAATATAATTTTTAACGTGAAGTGAATAAAATAAAATATTCATTTACAAACCGGACGGTTTGTTTATGTACACCTATTTGAAGGACATTGATTGGGACGATAAATTTTACACATCGCCCAACTGCACAAATAAAATCTGGGTTTGATTGTTTGAAACCCCACACGGGTTTTCACAGATCGTTAGACTTCATCGGATCGCTGGACAGGAGGCTATCTGTTTCCTGCACAATTTCCTGCAACTCTTCCAGCGATTGTTTACGCCATTCGACGACGTTTTTGACCAACCTAACACTTCTAGACAATCACAAAGCATACCATACAGTCATAGAAACATGTATAATGATTCACAAACATCAAAACACAAATGTGATAGGATAAAACGGATCAAACATAGCCAAAATCCCATATTTTCCCTTAAACATGTTTAGGTGAAACTAATGATATGATTAGCAAAACTTAACCAAATTAACCCAAATTCATATCAGAGGTCTAAAACATCATTTCGAATTTTATAAATATTTTTCCAGAATTTTATCATGCTTAAATCCGCTAATTAACACTAATTACCCTTAATTAGCCATAATTAGTGAGGAACTATGCAAATCACTCACCTTAGCCACAAATAAACTTTAGATCTGAAATAAATCTCTGATTTGGTGCGAATCCCAATGCTAAACAGCAGCTCCAATGTTGATTTGGTGTTAATCTCTCTTAATTTGATGTTGCTAAGCCCAATCTTCAAGTAGAAAGTGATTTGGAGGTGATTTAGAGATTGGAGGCCATTTTTAGGGTTTCTAAGAGGTAAGTGGAGGCTAGAAAACTGAAACGAAATGAAACCCTAACTCATTTCATCCTCCCCATAACCCCAATCCCCAAATGGGTTATGGGCCCATTCACTAATCACCCTATTTGGCCCGGTTAAGCAGTTTTTTCATCTTCCAAACTTTATTACAGCCATATCTCCCAAACGGTGAGTCCGTTTGGCTATTATGACCACTCTACGGAAAGGTAAACAATCAAATGAATCTAATGGAAGTGGTTTCAAGTCAAAATTCCTTTCCAATCAAAAGTTATGGCCAAAACAAGATCAGCTAGGGGCAAAACGGTCATTTAAAAATCGACAAAAATCAAGAACATAGGAAATGACTCTAATGGTTGTTTCCCAAATTTACATGACCATACGACTTCATATGGGAAAGAAATAAATATTCTACGATCCTCTGGTGCGTAGAATGCGGGTTGTTACATTCTCCCCCCTTAACAAATTTTGCCCCCGAAATTTCCTAACCAAAACACGCAAAGGGTCCCGCATGCCTATCATCCATAAAACAACAATCAAACATGCAAAACGAGCAAAACAAGTCTATCCTAGCATGCGGAATAACTAAATTACAAAGTAAATCTTATCAGGCAAAGAGTTCTGGATACGTCTTCCTAATGCTCTCCTCTGTCTCCCAAGTACAGGCATTCTCGTTCTCGCCCCACTGAACCTTGACTAGCCTCACTGCCTTCCTTCAAAGTTGCTTCGTATGGTGCTCGACAATACGGATCGGCTTGCGGTTCCCAACCGCCTCGGGTTCTACTTCGAAGTCCTCTAACTGATCAGGTGAAATAGTCATATCTGGGTCGTGAACGAACTTCCTTAGTTGGGAAACATGAAATACGTTGTGAACTCCCGCCATCTTCTCTGGTAAGTCAACTCTATACGCCAAATTCCCAACTAGTTCAAGAACTGGGAATGGGCCAACAAATCTTGGTGCCAACTTGCCTCTCCTGCCAAATCGTAGCATGCTCTTTAACGGAGAAACCTTGACAAACACCAAGTCACCAACGGAGAATTTTAAATCTCTTCTCCTCTTATCAGCATAACTCTTCTGCCTATCTTGGGCAGCTTTCATTCGTTGTTGAATGATCTTAATCTTATCTAAAGTTTCCCTCACCACATCTGGTCCAACCATAAACTTCTTGCCAGTCTCTATCCAACATGATGGTGAGTTGCACGGTCTTCCGTACAAAGCTTCATATGGAGCCATACCGATACTAGATTGGTAGCTATTATTATATGCAAACTCTACTACATGCAAATGGTCATCCCATGATCCACCAAAATCCAATATACATGCTCTCAAGAGATCTTCCAATATACGATTCACCCTCTCCGTCTGACCGTCGGTCTGAGGATGATATGCGGTACTGAGATGTAATTCTGACCCTAGAGCCTCTTGTAAGCTCTTCCAAAACCCACTAGTAAACAACGGGTCTCGGTCACTCACAATGCTTTTAGGTACTCCATGAAATCTCACTACCCACTTCATATACAATTCTGCTAACTTAGTTGTCGTTCTGGTCGATTTGACTGGTATAAATCTTGCACTCTTAGTCAATCGATCCACAATTACCCAAATGCTATCATGTCCCGATCTAGTCCTTGGTAACCCATCAAAGAAATCCATTGAGACTTGCTCCCATTTCCATTCGGGAATTTCTGATGGTTATAACAAACCACTAGGCTTCTTTTGCTCGGCTTTAACTAGCTGGCAATTCATGCATTTGGATATAAACTTCCCAACGTCTCTTTTCATCCCTTCCCAGTAGTAAGTCTGTCTCATGTCTCGATACATCTTATCACCACCGGGGTGTATAGTCAGTTTTGAGTGATGACATTCTCAAAGCACTTCATCTCTCAAACCATTCACGTTGGGTACAACTAGTCTTCCATTCTTTCTAAGCCATCCATCTCGATTAAGCCCATACAAATTCATCTCCTCACCGTCGATATTCATCTCTAACCTGGAGATGATTTCCAATAGATTAGGATCGTCCCTCTGACTGGAACCAATCCACTCTATCAAAGTGGGTCTGATCGTCAAACTAGCTAGCACTTCTAGATCCAATTCGCACTTTGGTCTGAAATCAAACCCTGCGATATACTCCAGTTGCTTCCATTCAAGAAACATAGCCCTTAAACTGGCATGTCTCCTACTCAAGGCATCGGCTACCGCATTACCTTTCCCAGGTGTGTATGCAATATCAAAATCATACGAAGCCAAGAACTCTAACCATCTCTACTGACGGAGATTCAGATCCTTCTGGGATAAGAGATACTTTAACGATTTATGATCGGTAAACAACTCAAATCTTTCTCCCAAGAGATAGTGTCTCCACATCTTTAATGCGAACACAATCGCTGCCAGTTCCAAATCATGGGTAGGATACTTCTTCTCATGTGGCTTTAGCTGCTGACTAGCATAAGCTACAACCCTAACTCCTTGCATCAACACAGCACCTAGTCCGGTACCACAAGCATCCGTGTATATCGTCATCTCTTCATTCCCTTTAGGAATGACTAATACTGGCGCACGCGTCAACTTTTCTTTTAGACTCCTGAATGCATTCTCACACACTCCGTCCCAAACGAAGGACTGATTCTTCTTAGTCAACTGAGTCAACGGTGCTGCTATCTTGGAGAAGTCCTAGATAAACTTACGATAATATCCAGCTAACCCCAAGAAACTTCTTACATTTGTTGCATTCTTGAGCGTAGGCCAATCCTGTACTGTAGCCACCTTCGCAGGGTCCACGGCAATACCATTCTCTGAAACAACATGGCCCAAGAATCTCACTTCCCTTCTCCAAAAGTGACACTTAGAGAATTTCGCTTTCAATTGGTGTTTCCTCAACACCTCCATCACTATCCTCAAGTGTCCCTTGGGTTCCTCCTCTGTCCTCGAGTAAACAAGGATATCGTCTACGAACACAAGAACAAACTTATTCAACTGATCTCTGAATACTCGATTCATAAGATCCACAAAGTAGGCTAGTGCATTGGTCAACCCAAATGGCATGACCAACCACTCATAGAATCCAGATGGCGTCCTAAATGCCGTTTTTGAGACACTCTCATCCGCTACTCAAAGCTGATGAAATCTTGTCGCGAGGTCCAACTGGGAGAACACTCTTGCTCCTTCCAGTTGATCAAACAAATCATCTATCCGCGGTAGAGGATACTTATTCTTCCTCGTTACCTTATTCAACTCGCGATATTCCACACATAACCGAAGTGAACCATCTGCCTTAGTGGCAAACACAACCGGTGCTCCCCACTCGGAGACACTTCTTCTAATAAATCCCTTCTTCAAAAGATTACTGACTTGCACCCCGTGCTCTCGCTGCTCCCTTGGTGCCATACGACGAAGTGGCATCACTATAGATCTGGCATCTTTCACTAAAACAATACGGAACTCAATCTCTCGGTGTGGTGGAAGCCCGGTCACCTCCTCGAAGACGTCCAGATACTGGCCAACCACGGGCACATCTGACAACTCATCATGCAGGATGTCGAGGGAATTTATAAAACTAGCCATTACCCCATCATTAGGTAGACTACCAAACACTACCCTCCGCTCATCATCCGCCCTAACTTTCACCAAAAAGCCCTCACAGTCTACCAGCACCCCGTATCTTTGGAGCCAATCGACCCCCAATATAATGTCATACCTAGTAAAGCCCAAAACAAAGCAATCACAAACAAACATACATCCATGACTCGATAAGTCCAAATTTTGGCAAATCATACTAAGGCTAGTCGAACCTCCAATTGCGTTCGTCACAACCAACGGTCTATCGACTATCTCGGGTTCCAGTCCCAACCTATCTACCAGGTCACTAGATATGAAGGAACGGGAAGCCCCAGTATCAAACAAAACTCAAACTGGTACATCATAAATAGAAAGCATACCTTGAATAACGACATTCTTTCCTTTCTCCGCCGCAGTTGGGGCATTCGACGAAGAAGAAACAGCATCAATAGCATATGCTTTCACAATCTGCTTCTCCTTAAGAGGTTGCGGACACTTATCCTTATGATGTCCTACTTGGCCACAGTTGTAGCACTTCATATCCGCTGGCTTGGCCCGACATTCTTTAGCATAATGGCCCTTCTTACCATAGCTGAAGTACTCAGCATCTTTCTTGCTCCTTTTCTGGCCATCCTTAGATTGGTTCTGCTTCCTCTTATTCTGAGAGTTATTCTTGCCTCCACCGCCCGCTTGCGGTTTCAGCCCTTCTGCAGATGCAGCCTCAGTCTTTGTCTTAGGGTAAAGACTCTCTGATCTCAAAGCTTTCCCCACAATCGATTCAAAAGTCTCATCGATGTGGTTGATAAGCCTTTCCCCCAAGTATCCATCCAACCCAGTAATGAACTTCTCATTTTTCTTCTCAGGAGTATCGATAAGAGATAGTCCATACTTCGACAAAGTGTCGAACTCAGCAATATAGTCAGAGACTGTCCCACCATTCTGCTTGAGTTCCAAGAATCTCTTAAACAATACTGGCTTCTGGGCAGCTGAAATAAACTTCTCGCTAAAGCGAGCCTTGAACTGATCCCAAGTAACCTGATCTTTTGGAGTAGCTGTTCTAATGGCATTCCACCCATTCATCGCTCACCCTTGGAGCTGACGAGACGCTAACCTTCTCTTCATCGCATCCTCGATACCCAAGTCGTCGAAGATACGATCACAGCTATCCAACCAATCCCGAACATCTGTGGCCGACTCCGTTCCGTGGAACGGCTTCCCACCAAAGTTAGTGTAGTCCTTGCACAACTTGGCGAAATCGACCCTAGGCGCCTGCACTACTGGACCACCACCATTTCCGGGATTGGGAACTGCCCCTTGCACCTCCCTAAGCATGTCTCTCATGAGGTCAGTAAACATCGCCCTCATTTCAGCAGCATTCCCATTATTGGCTCCCCTACCAGCACCTCTTGCATATCGGCTCATCGTCAATCTGTAAAAGGAAACGATTAACGACCCCATAGTGGTGCTAGTGCAGTACGACTTCATCCTTATACTACTAAAAGTGTATATATATAGCTTTCGAAAACCAAAGTAATCACAAATACGCTCTCTCATATACGTACTATCTCTCCCTAGTGTCTTTCCCTAGGTTAACTACGCAACCTATAGATCTGATACCAAATGTGACGGTCCGCCCCGCACCAACCGACATTTACTCCAAAAGTGTGTTGTACACATGTCCAGTTAGCATGGAACGGATCGTCAGAAGAAAAGGGAAGAAAGAAATGAACTAACACGGAACCTGTAGAATATCTCACAACGCATGGAACAAAATATAATAACAACATACTTGACATAAAATAGGAGAGACAGTGCATAAGCTGAAAACAACTAACATAGCAGCGGAAAATCCAAGTACAGCTTATGATCCAAAGTTAACATTATTACAACTTTTCAAATTGTCTCAAAGAGCAAAAACAAGATAAAGGAGGTACACTACTAATGCCCAAGTAGCGACCACCAATGACACAGGGAGAATATCTATATATCATACGTGGAAGTCTCCTGCTCGCCTCCGAATCGGCTACTCGTGCATCACCAGCTAACCTGTCTCTAGTATGCTCGTGTGAGCACCCAGAGTAATAAGAAGAGACATAAAACTCTCGGTCAGACATAAAGTCTGGTATGAGCGATAAGTATCTAAATAGAACAATAACAGGTATACTAAACCATACCTGAACCTGGACCTACAACCAAAGAGTTAGCACTACATATTGTACAACACTCTAAGGTGCCATTTCAAATGGTGTAAAGATAACAGGGGTGGGAGTGTGCATGTCATAGTGATGGCAAACAATCAAACATAGCATCCATCCTCACATCTCTCACTCAGTGCATAAAGCATACGATATTCACCACTTCGATCACCTCAATACTTTGCTATGATCACCTTGCCCCATGAAGTCATAAATGGCTTCACTGTACTGATACACAGCCACTAATCCTTCGCTATGTCCACTTTGCCCCATGGAGTCAGAATGACCCCACTGCACTGGCTCATAGCCTTGCTAATCCTTTACTATGTCCACTCTGCCCCATGGAGTCACGATGACCCCACTGCATTGGCTCATAGTCTTGCTACCATCACTTTGCCCCTCGAGTCATAATGACTCTACTGCACTGATAATTAGCCCATTATTCATTTTCAGTGGTGAATCGAAGTTATGAACGTCGACAACTCCTTAGCACACGTCCCGCAGCAAAGCCCAACCATGAAGCAAACTCGTTGGTTCCCACTGGATCCTGAGCTCTAACTTCCATTTGGACTACCTTTGTATCTCGGGTTTTGGTCTTCTTCTGATCGGTCTTCATTTGGTTTGTAACCCATTCCTCACGTCCAAGCTTCCATCCAGTCCTGGTTCGATTCATGACTCATAGGTCGTCCCATAGCGTCAGCTCATGCTCCCTCCATTGGATCGGATCGCTGGACTTCATCGGATTGCTGGACTCCATCGGATCACTGGATTCCATCGGATCGGTAGACTCCATCAGATCGCTGGACTTTATCGGATCACTGGACTTCATCGAATCGCTCGACATCATCGGATCGCTAGACTTTATCGGATCGCTAGACTTCATCGGATCGCTAGACTTCATCGGATTGCTGGACAGGGGGCTATCCGTTTCCTGCACAATTTCCTGCAACTCTTCCAGCGATTGTTTACGCCATTCGACGGCGTTTTTGACCAATCTAACACTTCTAGACAATCACAAAGCATATCATACAGTCATAGAAACATGTATAATCATTCACAAACATCAAAACACAAATGTGATAGGATAAAACGGATCAAACATAGTCAAAATCCCATATTTTCCCTTAAACATGTTTAGGTGAAACTAATGATATGATTAGCAAAACTTAACCAAATTAACCCAAATTCATATCAAAGGTCGAAAACATCATTTCGAATTTTATAAATATTTTTCCAGAATTTTATCATGTTTAAATCCGCTAATTAACACTAATTACCCTTAATTAGCCATAATTAGTGAGGAACTATGCAAATCACTCACCTTAGCCACAAATAAACTTTAGATCTGAAATAAATCTCTGATTTGGTGCGAATCCCAATGCTAAACAGCAGCTCCAATGTTGATTTGGTGTTAATCTCTCTTGATTTGATGTTGATAGGCCCAATCTTCAAGTAGAAAGTGATTTGGAGGTGATTTAGAGATTGGAGGCCATTTTTAGGGTTTCTAAGAGGTAAGTGGAGGCTAGAAAACTGAAATGAAATGAAACCCTAACTCATTTCAGCCTCCCCATAACCCTAATCCCGAAATGGGTTATGGGCTCATTCACTAATCACCCAATTTGGCCCGGTTAAGCAGTTTTTTCATCTTCTAAACCTTATTTCAGCCATATCTCCCAAAACGGTGAGTCCTTTTGGCTATTATGACCAGTCTACGGAAAGGTAAACCATTAAACGAATCTAATGGAAGTGGTTTCAGGTCAAAATTCCTTTCCAGTCAAAAGTTATGGCCAAAACATGATCAGCTAGGGGCGAAACGGTCATTTAAAAATCGACAAAAATCATGAACATAGGAAATGACTGTAATGGTTGTTTCCCAAAGTTACATGACCATACAACTTCATATGGGAAAGAAATAAATATTCTACGATCCTCCGGTGCGTAGAATGCGGGTTGTTACAATTTAATATGGTAAAACATGGAAGGACAAAACTAAAAATCAATATGATTTACAGAAAAAAAGGATAGGCATAAATATACCTGCTGGTCTGGCATATAAACCTTCCCGATTTTCGATTGCACTGCATCACTGTGCACATTTTTAATCTGTAAAAGAGAAAACCATTCATATATAAATATGAGAAGACAACACAATTCCATTCTACCTACTTTGCAAGTAAACCTGTTATGCATTTGTGAATTTCAAGCCAAAAAGAAGCCATAAATGCATTGAAACTAACATATCTATTCAAGGACATTAGACGATGTGCTTGTATTATTAACAGGTGCTAGTCTAGTATTAATTGGAGATGGTCAAAAATAACAAGAAATTACCTATGTTATGTGATTTGCCAAACAAATTCATGTTTGATGCATAACTAAGATCATCCACGTCATTTAAATCATTAACATGCTCAAAGGATATATACCCTCTCAATTCGAAAAAAAAAAGTTCAAAATAGGAAAAGCTCATCAAGTTTATCACCCTTTTTTTCCAACAGTTATTTTCTTTTATAACAGACTCCTGATAGTTACAGTACAAAATATATGGCAAGCCATAACACGAAAAAAGGAACTGAGAATCTCCATAGTACTCTAAAGCAGACCAAGTAGAAATGTGGATTTCATTATTTGATCCAACATTTTGGAAGAAAAAGGGGGAAAAGGAAGAAAAGAAAAGAAACTTGAAACCTCTCATAAAAACCATGTTAGAAAACTAAAATACAAGACAAAGTATCTACAAAGCAGGAAATACAAACCTTCTTCTTGGCCATACTGTCAGTAATCTTCATTGCCTCTTTCCTTAAGCTCTCATTAGGGAGGCGATGACGCCTAACTACAAAATCCATAGAAGGCCCAACTTCCACTAACTCCATTCTAGGAATAGATGTACCTAACCTTTTGAGTCGAAGAGCACAATGCGTAAAAAATACAGTGTTTGCAGATATTGCTGTGCATACAAACACATGGTCTATGCCAACAAGGTTCAAGTTTTCAACCACCTACGATAAAACCCAGAATAGTTTATCCCTTGAAACAAAGTACGATAACACCTAATCAATATTGCTAGGTATGTGTTAATCATACCTCTCCTCTAAACATATCGAGTAACACTTCCTTCAAATGTTTTAACTCTTCTATGTTTTCAAAACCTTCTCCAATAAAAGCAAAGAAAGGCTTTGATCTAGCTTTTGGTGCCACTTTCTTCTCATAATCAAATGATTCTAATGGTTTGAAGTTTTCAACTCCAACCTCGATAAGATCATACACATGATGGTCATACATGCGCCCCATAACCAGATTGTTGGGCCTTTTCTTGGAGTGCGAACCAAACTGCAAACAAACCATCACTTATCAGCTTAAGCATAAATGAAGGTCTATGTATGTCTTCTGTGTATGGGATGTAGTAATAAAAGCATATCCTAACATCATTCTATATGCGCTAAAATCAATGATCTGTTTTACAACTTGGTCTGTACAAGAGATTTTCCCTTTTCTATTGTTTCTTGCTACCATAAATTTTAAAAAGAAATTGGTCCTTCTGTGAGGGATATCGGTACTATGTCAACTCAGAACCTTTTTCTTGTTAGTTTTATATGCCACTCACGAACAAAAGTCAAAATATTAGAATTGATACTATCCCAAAAGCTATAAACCTTAGAATCGATATTATCCCAAAAAGTTGAAAACGTTAAAATTGATTGATATCTTGATAATACCATCATAGTCTATACACTGTTTCAACGATTTGAGAACAGATGTTAAGAAACACACATTGTTTGTTGCATAAGCCTTAGTGAAGATCACATTTAGCATTTTACAGTAATAAATTATGTACCAAGCAATATTAGCATAATGAATGACAAACCACCACACAACTTGTTTAAAATCCAAATCATATCAAGCAATTCATGTGTCTAACAGTCTGCAAACGAAATAAAATATATACCAAATAAGCTGAAATCTGTCTTTAGGGAAAAGAATTCCAAAGCGGATTCACCGTCACTCTCAAAAGGCCTGACATCTGGATTCCTCTTTGTATATCTTATCGCACTATCCCTTTTCAAATGAAATATATTAGTCAACACTTCATTTAACACAGCACTTGTCTTTGTGCCATGAAGAATCAACGTCTTTTTTGAATTCTCAACCTGAAAGAAAAAAAATCAGAAATTAGGTATTAAATTGCATCAGAAAAGCATGAAAAACCACAAATTGAAAGATACTTATGAGCTTAGGAGCACGTAGGTCAAGAGCTCTTTTGGCTTTGTGGTTTTTGGGGTTTTTATCCTCAGTGTTGACATTGTCCTAAGAAAACTAAAAGGTGAAATATCTTAAAGTGAAATTGACGAGAGAAGAGAAAGAGGAAAGCGGGATACGACGGAGGCGAGAAAAGGGAAAAAGAATCTAGGGTTTTGATTGAGATTTTACTTTAGTTTAGACACGATCTCCCAGAAGCCAGCCCAATGATCTCGAAACCTTCAGAGGGGTTGTGGGCTGGATTCGTGGCTCATGTTGGACAGGTTTATTCGGTTAAAGAGAAATGCTCATGAATACTTTAAGGTAAGAATCTAATACCTTGTTTGATTATGTTAACGGGAAGCGTTGGAGAATGACAACTTGGACGGAGGAACCCAAAGATATTAAGTTGGCTAATTCTGTTTATACACCAAAAATTTCAAACATATACCAATATTTATAATAAACTATTATACACCGTATACTAGTACAACTGCACAACGGTAGGGAAAACGACCATTATGTTGCATAGTTTAAACAAAATCTATTTTTTTCACTAATCTTAGTTGAAAATTAAAAAATAATATGATAGAGAATATTTGAAACTAGAGAGATCTGAGGAAATAAAAATGGAGCGAAGTAAAGGAATTAGATTAGTAAGAATTGAGTAAATGGAATTGAATAGATTTAAGGAGACATGTTGCAGACGTGTTCCACGTTTTTTTGGTTTCACAAAAGTTTATTTTAGCCAAGTGACAGTAAGCAAACCTCCATAACGGTCGGTTTGATTACTTTACATACATCATGGTTCGATTACTTTACATACACCATTTCTTTTACTAAATTATCCATGTTTTCATCTTCGTATTCTTTCATCTTTCAAACTTATAACACAATTTACCCAAAATTAGAATTCTTTACATCAAATTGAGTAAATTTAACAAAATGAGCTTTATTTCTTGTACTAATATTGTAGCTTTGGTAAATTTTTGAAAAAAAAATCAAATTCAACAAAATTTCTCTAATTTTACAAAATAAATCAACATTTCTAAATTAGACCATTATTTATGAAATTTTTCTTAACTGAAATTTTAGATTTCATGATTAAATTATTCATAACATCTTTGTTAATATATCTAGTTTACATCAAGTTTCCATACTTTTAATAATAATTTACTATTTATATGTAAAAGTTTTAAAAAAGCAACTATGAGAAATGGGTAATTTAGTAATAGAATTTTATAGAAAAATAACGATATGTTAAGTGATTTGCGTTGTATAAATAGAATTTTCTTATTAAGTTTTATTTTAGTGTGTTTCTATGAGCATTCTGTAACAATCCACCTGAAATGGATCTAAATTCCGATATAGAAAAAGTCTGTTGGAACTTAAAGTCATTCTAAACAGATCGTTTGTTCCTATAAGGTATTATTTAAATATGTATAATAGAACAAACTAAAATGATATCAGAATCTCACACAGCAGAAGAATTGATATATAATAACTTAAAATAGATATACCTTTGATTAAAGTGAATATATGCCTCACGTTCCTAAAACTTATCAAAATACAAACGACATCCAGCAAACTTTTAAAATACAAAGTGGGTCCCTATTTCTGATGTTTCGTGTTTTGTTAAAAAAAAAGGCGCTGTCATATTAAAAAAAATCTAAGATATGCAAACGTTAAGAGAAATTTACGAAAGTTAAAAAATAAACTTGCATACATGTGTGCAAGTATTCACAATAGTTGCACACATGTATACAACTATTGCATAAGCTGTTTTCTTTGAAAATCTGGACCGAAACTTGCATACATATGTGAAAGTATTATGAAATACTTGCACACATATATGCAAGCATTGTACAAAGTAAATTGAACTAGATTTTTTCCTCTAGATTGTTACACACATGTGTGCATCTTTTCTGATTTTATTGCATACAAGTATGCAAATAAATGTGAACCGATACGCATGCATGTGAATACTTGCACATTTTTATGCAAGAATTCTGCAATACTTGCATGTATGTATGCAAGAAAATCAACACAGATGCAAGACTGGAATACATGCACAGATGTATGTAAGAAAATTAAAATATATGCATACTATTATGCATTTAACTGCAGTTTTGCTCTTTTTCTGTTTTTTTTATGTGTTTTTTAATGGTTCTTTGATCTGATTTTTTTGTCGAATGCAATTTTTATTTAAATATCAATTTACATATTTTTTTAATATTATTTTGACCTATTTTCGAAAAATATGGATATAATTTATAATAAGTTTTGGACTGGATGTGAGCCTAATTTTGAAACTTTATAGGGACCTGTGCTGTGACGGCGCGCCCCGCACCAACTGACATTTACTCCAAAAGTGCGCTGTACACATGTCCGGTTAGCACGGAACGGGTCGTCAGAAGGAAAAAGGAAGAAGGAAATAAACATACAAAGAACCTGTAGAATGTCTCACAGCGCAAAGAATAAAATATAATAATAACATACTTGACATAAAACAGGAGAGACAGTGCATAAGCTGAAAATCAGAACTAAACATCATAGCAGCGGAAATCCAAAATATAACTTATTACAACTTTCAAACTGTCTCAAAGCAAAAGAAAGATAAAAGAGGTACACTACTAATGCCCAAGTAGCGACCACCAACGACACAGGGAGAATGTGTATATATATATATATCATACGTTTAAACCTCCTGCCCGCCTCCGAATCAGCTACTCGCGCATCACCAACTAACATGTCTCTAGTCTGCTCGTGTAAGCACCCAGAGTAATAAGAGGAGACATAAAACTCTGGGTCAGACATAAAGCCTGGTATGAGCGATAAGCATCTAAAGTGAACAATAACAGGTAGACTAAAAACATACCTGAACCTGGACCTGCAACCAAAGAGTTAGCACTACATACTGTACAACACTCTAAGGTACCATATCAAACGGTGAAAAGATACAGAGGTGGGGGAGATGTGCATGTCATAATGATGGCAAACAATCAAAATAGCATCCATCCTCACATCTCTCACTCAGTGCGTAAAGCATACGATATTCACCACTTCGATCACCCAACATACCTTGCTACGATCACTCTGCCCCATGAAGTCATAAATGGCTTCACTGCACTGATAACGTAGCCACAAATCCTTCGCTATGTCCACTTTGCCCCATGAAGCCACAAGAACCCCACTGCACTGGCTCATAGCCTTTCCAATCCTTACTATGTCCACTCTGCCCCATGGAGTCGCGATGACCCCACTGCACTGGCTCATAGTCTTACTACGCATCACCTTGCCCCTCAGGTCATAATGACCCTACTGCACTGATAACGTAGTCTTGCTACCATCTCCTTGCCCCTCGGGTCATAATGACCCTACTGCACTGATAAGTAGCCATCACTCATTCTTAGTGGTGAATCGAAGTTATGAACGTCGACAACTCCTTAGCACACGTCCCGCAGCAAAGTCCAACCATGAAGTGAACTCATTGGTTCCCAACTGGATCCTGAGCTCTAACTTCTCATATTGGACTACCTTTGCATCTCGGGTTAATGGTCAATACTGGGTCGGGTCGGATCAGAAGCTCCTTCTTCACTGGATCGGTTCAGGTCGCCATCACCCCTGGCGGATCGGGTCGGGGTCTCCAGCTTGCCACGGTTCGGATCGTCATCGCGGTCCTCTTTCTCTTTGCTTCGGATCGTGCTCCTCTCCTCGGTTCGGATCGGAATACCTCATATGGATCGGATCGCACTCCTCCAGCTCGTGGCTCCCCCTGGTTCGGATCGGCGTCTCGTTGTGCATCGGATCGTGGTTGCTACTTTCCTCTAGTCGGATCGTGATACGAAGCACGAGTGGATCGGATCGGGTAGCAGTTCACGGTTAAGATTCGTGGACCTTGCGCAGATGGTTCGGTTCGGAGGAGATGAATCGACTCGTGGTGATGTCCCACGATCCCATAGGGCGATCCGATCGACCCTCAATCCCCTATCCGATCCGAATCCCTGCACCTTGTCCAGCGAGCTGTTTACGCCCCTCGACGGCGTTTTCGACCATTCCAACTATTCTAATCAATTACAAAGAATTTCATACAATCATAGCAACATGCATAACCAACCACAAACATCAAAACAACAATATGATAGGTTAAAATGGATCAAACATACCCAAAATCCCATATTTCCCCTTAAGCATATTTAGGTGGAACTAATGATAGGATTAACAAAACTTAACCAAATTAACCCAAATTCATATCAGAGGTCTAAAACATCATTCCGAATTTTATAAACATTTTTCCAGAATTTTATCATGTTTAAATTCGCTAATTAACACTAATCATCCCTAATTAACCATAATTAGTGCAAAACTATGCAAATCACTCACCTTAGCCACAAATAAACTAAGATCTGAAATAATTCTCTGATTTGATGTGAATCTCAATGTCAAACAGCAGCTCCTATGTTGTTTTGGTGAAGATCTTCCTTGATTAGAGGTTGCTAAGCCAAATCCTTGACCAAAAGGTGATTTGGAGGTGATTTAGAGGTTGGAGGCCATTTTTTGGGATCCTTGGTGATAAGTGGAGGCTAGAAAACTGAAATGGAATAATCCTCTATCTCATTTCAGCCTCCCCATAACCCTAATCCCGAAATGGGTTATGGGCCTACTCACTAATCACCCGATTTGGCCCGGTTAAGCAGTTTTTCACCCTCCAAACCTTGTTTCAGCCATATCTCCCAAACGGTAAGTCCGTTTGGCTATTATGACCACTCTACGGAAAGGTAAACCATCAAATGAATCTAATGTAAGTGGTTTCAGGTCAAAATTCCTTTCCAATCAAAAGTTATGGCCAAAACAGTACCAACTAGGGGCAAAATGGTCATTTAAAAATCGACAAAAATCATGAACATGGGAAAGGACACTATTGGATGTTTCCCAAAGTTACACGACCATACGACTTCATACGGGAAATAAATAAATATTCTACGATCCCCCGATGCGTAGAATGCGGGTCATTACACTCTCCCCCCCTTAAGAAATTTCGCCCCAGAAATTCCCTAATCAAAACACACACAAAGGTCCCACATGCCTATCAATCATAAAACAACAATCAAACATGCAAAACAAGTCTACCCTAGCATTGTAATGACCCAGAAAATCTGAACCAATTTAAAAATTTTTAAATTGGCTAAAATAATGGATTTTAAAATATTTAAAATAAATATTTTCAATAATAGAGATAAAAACTGAGTTTGAATCAACAATTGAAAACGAATATAATTAATTATAATTATAAACAAGGCCCGAAATGGCGCTACAGTTTCAAAAATTGAATTCAAACTTTGTCGGACTGTACCGGGTGCAAAACAAAACGGATTTTAGTGAAACCAAAAATATTTAAATATGTCAGTGAATACCTTTCTAACGAATCTGAAAAATCGAATTTTCATAGCGGAAAGCAAAAGTTATGGCCGAATGAATTTTCAGAACGGTCGCTATGGAATTTATATAGCCCGAGAAAATGGCCATTTTGCATACGACCTCGGAATTCGACGAAACCACTTTTGTTGGATCCGGGATGTGAAGTTATTGCTAGGTTTCAAATTTCATAATTTTTGAAGCTAATATGTGAGCGTGGCAAAGGAAAACGTGTTTTGGCCAATTATAGTTAAATTGGATCGACCAAAAATGGGCCTTTTTGCAAACGGTCTCAGAATTCGACGGAACTAGTTTTGTTGGGACCGTATCGTCAAAACATGGCCAGATTTATTTTTTTGGAATTTTTCGAATTAGTTTGTGGCCCTGGCAAATTGAAATGTATGTTCAAATTAAATATTGAATATTTTATATTTTAATTTGAAGGAAAACTGACTGAAACAGTCGAATGGGCCTACGAAACATATCCCATTGTGTTCGGAATGGGGGTAAAACGCTAGGGACGACAGTCGTTGGGTTTGATTTCGAGTTCGTCCAAGAAAACCCCAATTTTTGAATTTAATATAACATCGGCCAATAGGATTTTTTATTTCATTAATTTAAAAATATATAAAAAAAAACAAAAAAACCCCGATACCCTCAGCGACGAACGGCGGCCAGCGTTCCCATCTTCTCGACCATTTTCCGGCGAAACCACGCCTCGATAGACCTCCCTCCAGTTGAACTTTTTAGAGTACTCTCCTCCCTCTTCCCATCCATACCTGGTTTGGCCTCCACCATGCCCTGTCGAGCGAGAACGAGCACCTCAAAGGCGGCAACTTCATCTCGCTGTCGCCACTGATTCTGGCCATCGAACGGAGCGCCGCCTCTGGCGTTTGAAGCCCATTCCAAGCTCGACGATGTGGTGTAACCTGATCGGGACGAAGTGCAACGGGTGGAGCTAAAAATCGAAACCTAGTTTCGAAGATTTCAAGCAGGTATCGACTGTTCTTATTTTAAACTAATTTTAACAGTTTAAAACCGTTGCAAACTTTGAAAAATCATATCTTTTTGCTTCGTTAACGAAATTCGATGAAACAGGAAACATCGTGACCGTGTGAACGCCTTCTACATTTTAGAAGAGACCGCGTATTTTTCTGAGCCTTCTACTATTTTTGGTGGAGTGGAACCCAATGTGAGCTTTCTGATTTAAAAACAATATGGAAACGACGATGTATAAATTATATAGTCGATGTATGAGTTATATAAGCGTTGTACACCTCCTGTATAAGCGTTGTATTAGTTGTATGTTCGATGTATAAGTTATATATGCGTTGTAAAAATTATATATGTGTTGAAATAAAAGTGAATTGCTATATATAAATATAAATATATATATATATATATATATATATATATATATATATATATACGCCCCTCGTCCACAAACCATGGACGATATTTATTGATTGTGATTGGTGTGAAAATTGATTGATAGCGAATGGTTGTTTTGGGATTGTTTGTGGTTGATATTGATTGATTGTGGTTGAAAAATACCCGTTTGTGGTTGAGAAATATTTGGTTGAAACCACATAGGATTAGTTTGTGGAAATGAAATAAATATATACATGCCGCCTGCGTGCGAACTAGAAGCATGATCCCCATTGTCAAAAACCGCGAGGTTTTAAGGTAAAGCGAGGAGTCGTACTAGGGACGGTCCCGGTTTTAACTACCCTGTCGTTATGCTGCCCAAATTTTGAATAATATTCATGTGTTTGAATTATTTTCATTTGCTAAAACTACATTTATTCATTGACTAGAAAACCTTCATGTGTTGAATTGATATTCATTCGTTGATTAGAAATTCATGTGTTGAATGGTATTCGTGTTTTAAATATAAAAATCACATTTTTAATCTATATATAGAAACTATAGAAAACCTTCATGTGTTGAATCAATATTCATTCGTTGATTAGAAATTCATGTGTTGAATGGTATTCGTGTTTTAAATATAAAAATCACATTTTTATCTATATATAGAAACTATAGAAAACCTTCATGTGTTGAATCGATATTCATTCGTTGATTAGAAATTCATGTGTTGAATGGTATTCATATTTTGAAATAAATTGTTTCATAATAAAAATCACCTTTTATCAACTATATGGACTATGTAAAATAATCTCGTTTTAAAAGAAATTGTTTTATAAGAAAAATCCTATTTTTATTACCTATATATACACTATATAAAATAATAGTGTTTTGAAATGAATTGTTTTACAATAAAAATCACATTTTTATTATATACATGAATCGTTGAAATGTGAAGTGTTAAAAATAGCAACTCGTTCAGATAAATATACACGAGTTGAAATATTCATTAATCAGCTAATGATATGATTTTTGCCTATACATGTAACAGTAGAATGAATGGTGTTTGTAAACCAAATGGAATCAAATATGAAGTTAAATGGAAAAAGATAAATGATAAGAACTGTATATATGTACATGCATATTTATTGAACAGGTTATAGCGAAGGGGCTAGAGAAGAGGAATAAAATTTTGTGCCCGACAAATAGGTACACATTTACCGTTTTGTTTGGGTGATGATTTTATGAGCCTGCTGGCTAGCCGCTTGGCTTTTTCTTTTTCTTTTTGACATGAGACGCCCGTGTGGCTATTTGGGAATTTTCCCAGCCCCTCCCGTACAAAGGAGGTTATGGCGAAATTTTCCAAAATTTTAAGGCGTTAGTGAAATATTTGAAGTGAAAACGATATTAAAATTGTTGAGTGAACTATATTTATATAAATATATAAATATAAATAAAATTAAAACAAAACGTGGCCGTGCAATTCGCGTTTTGAAACCGTGATTTCAAACAAATAGTACGGGAAATCCGACCATTGGATTTTCCCGAAACCGCAACCGTCGGGTTCGCCTTGGAAATATCTTTCCAACGGCACCAAACTTGTAAAAATCCAACGGTTGGATTGTCTGGAATATTTAATTCAAATCTGAAGAAAAACAGCGCCAGACACGATTATATTTATATATATATATATATATATATATATATATATAATTATATTTAATCGAATAACGACGCTGCAGTTCGTATTTTGAAATCGAAACTTCAAACGATTGTACCGGGAGATCCGACCGTCGGATTTTCCCGAAACTGGAGCCGTTGGATTCGTTTTGAAAAGACCTTTCTAATGATGTAAATTTTGTGAAGATCCAACGGTTAGATTTTCAGATATGTTTAATTCAAATCTGAAGAAAAACAGCGCCACAGCCACGTTATGGCCCGAAGCGTCGTTTTGAATAAATGGGCTATTTTAAAATAAATAAAAATAGCGATAAATTGTTATAAAATGTCATAAACGATATGGAATGGAAATAAACTGAATTTGCTCGATTTATGTAGTATTTGATGGTTGAATGTGTTTGGTGTGAAAATTACATTAAAGAACAAAATTGGTGTTGTCAAATGATTTAACCATTGAAATAAATTGATTTAAAATTTTAAATATACATGAATTATTTGAAAAGGCCGAGTTAATTCTCATTTCAAATAATTGACCGACGATTGAAAGTCAAAGACGAAGACGGTGGTCGAAGACCGGAGATCTTCACCTCGTTTGGATGGTAACCGAGGTCCTGATTGGGAGGCATCCCGAAATATGGATAATGAGTGGTGATCGTCCAGACGTACGTGGTGATCGATGGGTTTGCGAGGTATTTAGTGCCTTCGGTTTCGTTCAGACCCAGAACGGACTTGTAAATGGACTGTGTGTCTGACATTGGATTTTATTCTGTGTCGATTGATCTCTGTTAAATATACATCTGTTTGGCGGCGGAGAATTTATTCTTTTGCTTAATGCCCTTCTCTGAAACGCACGGGCTCAGAGGTTGTATATCGATGGACATCAGTCGCATGGCATGAATTGCTTGTGTGGCATGCTAAGATGCAGTGATCAGGGCTTCTGTTGAAAAGCAAAGCTTGTGGTGATGATCAAAGCACCGCCTGTGTGGCGTGGCTTTGTGTATAACGTGAATTCGCGAGCCTCACACCCCGTTATGAACCTAAAACGGGAGAAGGACCTCAGGGAGGGCATGCGTTTCTTTCTAGCTAGGGTGGTGTCAGTGACCTACCAGCCCTGACATTTATATACTTTTCACCTATGTGGTTGTTGCTGTTGCGAGGCGCCTCGGTTTGATCGGACGATCCAGGTCCGATGGAGTCATTCGTTGGCTCGTTGACGCCCCAAAGGGCGGGGAGACGTATTGTTCAGGCATAAATATCCACATCGGTGGACCGGCCCTGACGATCCAAGGCTTGCCTACGCGCTTGCCTGAGACACGGGCTAGAGCGTCTCGAATTCGGTAAGGACTATCTTTTGCCTTGGTTCATGACGAAAATCCAATTTCCAAATACGTGACTGTGCGGTTTTGATTGTATACATATATATGGTGACATAGTGGTATGGGGCATTAATGCCGTCTATGATTGATAGTTATGATTTGAAATTGTTTTCAAAACATAAAAACACTAGCAATAATATCAAATGCCTTTATTTTATCCGTATCAAGCATATTTTGGCCGTTATAAGGTAAAATCTCTATCCTCCAGTTTGCGTTGCATTGTGTGATGGGAACTGAGTCTTATAACGGCTTCATTTTTATAAAAAACATAGCGATGTTTAAAAGAAAGATTTGTTTTAAAGCACTAGCAATCCAATGGATTAAACCCGTTCCACGAAAGTGGCGTGGTCCTGTGATTGGCCAAATTATATATGTGTTGCGTAGATTTCTCATACCAGTCCCATGACTGACTCGTAGTTTGTTTCACTTTCAAACTCAGGTGCCCCTTTTTCTACACGGGCAGCCTTGTGTTCAGGTTTAGCTGGTTCTTTCCGGATAGCTGGAGCTGAATATGGATTCTATCATTTATCTCTTTTTATGCTGTTCAGCTCCTATTGTACATATTTTGTTTGTTTTCCGTTGTAGACATTTATGTATAGCTGAACTGTATTTGTACTAAGTAAGATCCTGTATACCGTGTAGCTCTGATGATTACTTTTATCCAGTATATTCTATTGTTCATTATCTGGTGTATTTGTTTAATTTTGTTCTGCTATTATCTGTTTCTGTGTTAAATTCCACGGATTACCCTTGCCACCGTCAGTACGGGGTTTGGGGACGTCTCAAGCAAGCGGAATAACTAAATCGTAAGGTAAATCTTACCAGGCAAAGAGTTCTGAATATGCCTTCCTAATGCTCTCCTCTGTCTCCCAAGTACAATCATTCTCGTCCTCGCCCCACTGAACCTTGACTAGCTTCACCACCTTCCTTCGAAGTTGCTTCGTATCGTGCCCCACAATACGAATCGGCTTGCGGTTCCTAACCGCTTCGGGTTCTACTTCGAAGTCCTCTAAATGATCAGGTGAAATAGTCATATCTGAGTCGTGAACGAACTTCCTTAGTTGGGAAACATGAAATACATTGTGAACTCCCGCCATCTTCTCTGGTAAGCCAATTCTATATGCCAAATTCCCGACTAATTCAAGAACAGGGAATGAGCCAACAAATCTTGGTGCCAACTTGCCTCTCCTGCCAAATCGAATCACGCTCTTTAACAGAGAGATCTTGATGAACACCAAGTCACCCACGGAGAATTTCAAGTCTCTTCTCCTCTTATCAGCATAACTCTTCTGCCTATCTTGGGCAGCTTTCATTCTTTGCTGAATGATCTTAATCTTATCTGAATTTTCTCTCACCACATCTAGTCCAAGCACAAATTTCTCGCCAGTCTCTATCCAACATGATGGTGAGTTGCACGGTCTTCCGTATAAAGCTTCATATGGAGCCATACCGATACTGGATTGGTAGCTATTATTATATGCAAACTCTACTAGATGCAAATGGTCATCCCATGATCCACCAAAATCCAACATACAAGCTCTCAAGAGATCTTCCAATATGCGATTCACCCTCTCCGTCTGACCATCGGTCTGAGGATGATATGCGGTACTGAGATGTAATCCTGACCCTAGAGCCTCTTGTAAGCTCTTCCAAAACCCACTAGTGAACAACGGGTCTCAGTCACTCACGATGCTTTTGGGTACTCCATGAAATCTCACTACCCACTTCATATACAATTCTGCCAACTTGGCTGCCGTTCTGGTCGATTTGACTGGTATAAATCTTGCACTTTTAGTTAATCGATCCACAATTACCCAAATGCTATCATATCCCGATCTAGTCCTTGGTAAACCATCAATGAAATCCATCGAGACTTGCTCCCATTTCCATTCGGGAATTTCTAATGGTTGCAACAACCCACTAGGCTTCTTTTGCTCGGCTTTAACTAGCTGGCAATTCATGCATTTGGATATAAACTTCCCAACGTCTCTTTTCATCCCTTCCCTGTAGTAAGTCTGCTTCATGTCTCGATACATCTTATTACCACCGGGATGTATAGTCAGTTTTGAGTGATGACATTCTCTAAGCACTTCATCTCTCAAACCATTCACCTTGGGCACAACTAGTCTTCCATTCTTTCTAAGCCACCCATCTCGATCAAGCCCATACAAATTCAACTCCTCACCGTCGATATTCATCTCTAACCTGGAGATGATTTCCAATAGATTAGGATCGTTCCTATGATTGGAACTAATCCGCTCTATCAAAGTGGGTCTGATCGCCAAACTAGCTAGCATGACTAGATCCAACTCGCACTTTGGTCTGAAATCAAACCCCATGATATACTCCAGTTGCTTCCATTCAAGAAACATTGCCCCTAAACTGGCATGTCTCCTACTCAAGGCATCGGCTACCGCATTACCTTTCCTAGGTATATATGCGATATCGAAATCATACGAAGCCAAGAACTCTAACCATCTCTGCTGCCGGAGATTCAGATCCTTCTGGGAGAAGAGATACTTTAACGACTTATGATCGGTAAACAACTCAAATCCTTCTCCCAAGAGATAATGTATCCACATCTTCAGCGCAAACACGATCGCTGCTAATTCCAAATCATGGGTAGGATACTTCTTCTCATGCGGCTTTAGCTGTCGACTAGCATAAGCTACAACCCTACCTCCTTGCATCAATACTGCACCCAGTCCGGTACCACAAGCATCCGTGTATACCGTCATATCTTCATTCCCTTTAGGAATGACTAACACTGGCACACGCGTCAACTTCTCCTTTAGAATTTTGAAGGCATCCTCACACACTCCGTCCCAGACGAAGGACTGATTCTTCTTAGTCAATTGAGTCAACGGTGCTGCTATCTTGGAGAAGTCCTGGATAAACTTACGATAATATCCAGCTAATCCCGAGAAACTTCTTACATCTGTTGCATTCTTGGGCGTAGGCCAATCCTGTACCGTAGCCACCTTCGCAGGATCCACGGCAATACCACTCTCTGAAACAACATGACCCAAGAATCTCACTTCCCTTCTCCAAAAATGACACTTAGAGAATTTTGATTTCAATTGGTGTTTCCTCAACACCTCCATCACTATCCTCAAGTGTCCCTTGTGTTCCTCCTCTGTCCTTGAGTAAACAAGGATATCATCCACGAACACAAGAACAAACTTATTCAACTGATCTCTGAATACTCGATTCATAAGATCCACAAAATAGGCTGGTGCATTGGTCAACCCAAATGGCATGACCAACCACTCATAAAATCCAGACGGCGTCCTAAATGCCGTTTTCGGAACACTCTCATCCGCTACTCGTAGCTGATGAAATCCTTTCGCGAGGTCCAACTGGGAGAACACTCTTGCTCCTTCCAGCTGATCAAACAAATCATCTATCCACGGTAGAGGATACTTATTCTTCCTCGTCACCTTATTCAACTCGCGATAGTCCACACACAAACGAAGGGAACCATCTTCCTTAGTGGCAAACACAACTGGTGCTACCCACTCGGAGACACTCCTTCTAATAAATCCCTTCTTCAAAAGATTGCTGACTTGCACCCCGAGCTCTCGCTGCTCCCTTGGTGCCATACGATGAAGCGACATCACTATAGGTCTGGCATCTTTCACTAAATCAATACGGAACTCAATCTCTCGGTGTGGTGGAAGCCCGGTCACCTCCTCGAAGACGTCCGGATACTGGCCAACCACGGGCAGCTCTGACAACTCATCTTGCGGGATGTCGAGGGAATTTACAAAACTAGCCATAACCCCATCACTAGGTAGGCTACCAAACACTACCCTCCGCCCATCATCCGCCCTCACTGTCACCAAAAAGCCCTCACAGTCTACCACCACCCCGTATCTTTGGAGCCAATCGACTCCCAATATAATGCCATACCCAGTAAAGCCCAAAACAAAGCAATCACAAACAAACATACATCCATGACTGGATAAGACCAAATTCCTGCAAATCATACTAAGGCTAGTCGAACCACCAATCGGGTTTGTCACAACCAATGGTCTATCGACTATCTCGGGTTCCAGTCTCAACCTATCTACCAGGTCACTAGATATGAAGGAAAGGGAAGCCCCAATATCAAACAAAACTCGAACTGGTATATCATAAATAGAAAGCATACCTTGAATAACAACATTCTTTCCTTTCTCCGCCGCAGTTGGGGCATTCGACGAAGAAGGAACAACATCAATAGCATATGCTTTCACAATCTGCTTCTCCTTGAGAGGTTGCAGACAGTTGTCCTTGAAATGTCCCACTTGACCACAGTTGTAGCACTTCCTTTCCGCTGGCTTGGCCCGACATTCTTTAGCATAATGGCCCTTCTTACCACAGCTTAAGCACTCAACATCTTTCTTGCTCTTTTTCTGGCCACCTTTAGATTGGTCTTGCTTCCTCTTATTCTGAGAGTTATTCTTGCCTCCACCACCTACTTGCGGCTTTGGCCCTTCTGCAGATGCAGCCTCAGTCTTTGACTTAGGGTAAAGACTCTCTGATCTCAAAGCCTTCCCCACAATCGATTCAAAAGTCTCATCGATGTGGTTGATAAGCCTTTCCCCCAAGTATCCATCCAAACCAGTAATGAACTTCTCATTCTTATTTTCAGGAGTGTCGATAAGAGACAGTCCATACTTCGACAAAGTGTTGAACTCAGCAATATAGTCAGAAACTGCCCTTCCGTTCTGCTTGAGTTCCAAAAAACTCTTAAACAACACCGACTTCTGGGCAGCTGGAATAAACTTCTCGCTAAAGCGAGCCTTGAACTGATCCCAAGTAACCTGATCTTCTGGAGTAGCTGTTCTAATGGCATTCCACCAATTCATCGCTCGCCCTTGTAGCTGACGAGACGCTAACCTTCTCTTCATCGCATCCTCAAGACCCAAGTCATCAAAGATACGGTCACAGCTATCCATACAGTCCTGAACATCCGTGGCCGACTCCGTCCCGTGGAACGGTTTCCCACCAAGGATAGTGTAATCCTTGCACAACTTGGCGAAATCGACCCTAGGCGCCTGCACTACTAGGCCAACACCAACTCCGGGATTGGGAACTGCCCCTTGCATTCTCGCACTTTTCGTCCCAGACGAAAGCTTGATTCTTCTTGGTCAACTGAGTCAACGGTGCTGCTATCTTGGAGAAGTCTTGGATAAACTTACGATAATATCCAGCTAATCCCAAGAAAACTTCTTATGTCCGTTACATTCTTGGGCGTAGACCAATCTTGTACTATAGCCATCTTCGCAGGGTCCACGGCGATACCATTCTCTGAAACAACATGGCCCCAGAATCTCACCTCCCTCCTCCAGAAGTGGCACTTAGAAAACTTTCCTTTCAATTGGTGTTTTCTCAACACCTCCATCACTATCCTCAAATGTTCCTTATGTTCTTCCTCTTCCCTCGAATAAACAAGTATATCGTCCACGAACACAAGAACAAACTTATTCAACTGATCTCTGAATACTCTATTCATAAGATCCAGAAAATATGCTGGTGCATTAGTCAACCCGAATGGCATGACCAACCACTCATTAAATCCAGACGGCGTCTGGAAGGCCGTTTTAACTATACTCTCAGCTTCTACTGTAAGCTGATGAAAATCAGTCGCGAGATCCAACTGGGAGAACACTCTCGCGCCACTCAAATGATCAAACAAATCATCTATCCGTGGTAGAGGATACTTATTCTTCCTCATCACCTTATTCAATTCGTGGTAGTCCACACACAAACGAAGGGAACCATCTGCCTTGGTAGCAAACACAACTGGTGCTCCCCACTCAGAAGCACTTCTTTTGATAAACCCCTTCTTCAACAGATCGCTTACTTGCACCCCGAGCTCTCACTGCTCCCTTGGCGCCATATGACGAAGTGGCATTACTATAGGTCTGGCATCATTCACTAAGTCAATACGGAACTCAATCTCTCGGTGTGGTGGAAGTACGGTCACTTCCTCGAAGACGTCCGGATACTGGCCAGCCACGAGCATATCTGACAACTCATCATGCGGGATGTCGAGGGAATTTAGAAAACTAGCCATTACCCCATCATTAGGTAGACCACCAAACACTACCCTCCGCCCATCATCCGCTCTAACTGTCACCAAAAAGCCCTCACAGTCTACCACTACCCCGTATCTTTGGAGCCAATCGACTCCCAAAGTAATGCCAAAACCAGTAAAGCCCAAAATAAAGCAATCACAAACAAACATGCATCCATGACTCGATAAGACCACATTACGATAAATCATGCTAAGGCTAGTTGAACCACCAATCGTGTTCGTCACTACCAAAGGTCTATCGACAATCTCGGGCTCCAATCCCAACCTATCTACCAGGTCACTAGATATGAAGGAACTCGAAGCTCCGGTATCAAACAATACTCTAACTGGACATCATAAACAGAAAGCATACCTTGAATAACAACATTCTTTCCTTTCTCCGCCGCAGTTAGGGCATTCGACGAAGAAGGAACAACATTGATAGCATATGCTTTCACAATCTGCTTTTCTTTAGGGGGTTGCGGACACTTATCCTTGTGATGTCCCACTTGGCCACAGTTGAAGCACTTCCTATCCGCTGGCTTGGCCCGACATTCTTTGGCATAGTGACCCTTCTTACCACAGCTGAAGCACTCAACATCTTTCTTATTCTTCTTCTTCTGGCCATCTTTGGTCTGATTCTGCTTTCTCTTATTCTGAGAACCATTCTTTCCTCCACCGCTTGCTTGCGGCCTTGGCTCCTCTGCAGATGCAACCTCAGTCTTCAACTTAGGGTAAAGACTCTCTGACCTCAATGCTTTCCCCAAGATCGATTCAAACATCTCATCGATGTGGTTAATAAGCCTTTCCCCCAAGTACTGATCTAAGCCTGTTATGAACTTCTCGTTCTTCTTCTCAAGAGTGTCGATAAGAGATAATCCATACTTTGATAAAGTATCGAACTCAGCAATATACTCCGAGACAGTTCTACCATTCTGCTTTAGCTCTAAGAACTTCCTAAATAACTCTGACTTCTGAGCAGTTGGGATAAAATTTTCACTGAATCGGGCCTTAAACTAATCCCATGTAACTTGGTCCTCTAGAGTAGCTGCCTTAATAGCGTTCCACAAATTCATCGCCCGTCCTTTCAGCTGAAGGGACGCTAGCTTTCTCTTCATCGCATCCTCGATACCTAAGTCTTCGAAAATACGCTCACAGCTATCCAACCAATCCTGAACATCCATGGCCGATTTCGTTCCGTGGAATGGCTTTTCACCAAGACTAGTGTAATCCTTGCATAGCTTAGCGAAATCGGCCCTAGGCGCCTGCACCGTTACACCACCACCATTAGCAGCATTAGGAAGTACCCTCTGAACATCCCTAAGCTTCTCTCTCATGAAGTCAGTGAACATAGTCCTCATGTCAGGAGCATTCCCATTATGGGCTCCTCTACCAGCACCCCTCGTATATCGGCTCATCGTTCAATTTGTAAAGAGAAACGATTAACCATCCTTTTGTAGTGTCAGTGTAGTGCGACTTCATTCTTAGCTATACTAATAGTATATATATAGCTTTTGAAAACCAAAATAATCACAGTTACGTGCTCTCATATACGTATTATCTCTCCCTGGTGCCTTTCCCTAGGTTAACTACGCAACCTAGAGCTCTGATACCAAATGTGATGGCCCGCCCTGCACCAGCCGACATTCCCATGAAAGTGTGCTGCCAATGTCCAACCAGCACGGGACGGTCGCCAAAGAAAGAAAAAAGAAGAGAACTTACTGGTGAACTAACAAAGAACTTGTAGAATATCTCACAGCGCATGGAATAAAATATAATAATAACATACTTTGACATAAAACAGTTGAGACAGTGCATAAGCTGAAAACTAAACATCATAGCAGCGGAAAATCCAATTACAACTTATGTTCCACATCATCATTATTACAACTTTAAAACTGTCTCTAAAGCAAAAGGAAGGAAAGGTACACTACTAATGCCCAAAGTAGTGACCAGCAATGACACAGGGAGAATATCTATATATATCATACGTGGGAGCCTCCTGCTCGTCTCCGGTACAGCCACCCATGCATACCACCTAACCTTTCTCTAGTCTGCCCATTTAAGAGCACCCAGAGTAATAAGAAGAGACATAAAACTCTGGGTCAGACAAAAGTCTAGTATGAGCGATAAGCATCAAAACAGAACAATAACAGGTATAATAAACCATACCTGAACCTGGACCTGCAACCAAAGAGTTAGAACAACATACCGCTCAATACTCTAAGGTGCCACTAAACATAAGGAGTAAAGAATACGGGGGTGGGTGTGTGCATGACATAGTGATAACAAATAATCAAGCATAGCAACCATCCTCACATCTCTCACTTAGTGCGTAAAGCATACGATATCCACCGCTCTGTCCACCCATTCCTTGCTATGATCACTCTGCCCCATGGAGTCATAATGACACCACTGCACTGATCCATAGCCACTAGTCCTTGCTATGTCCACTATGCCCCATGAAGTCATAACAACTCCACTGCACTGGCTCATAGCCATGCTACGATCACTCTGCCCCATGGAGTAATAACTACCCCACTGCACTGATACGTAGCCTAACATCCATCTCGGTGGTGAATAAAAGCCATGGACATCGATAACCCCTTTGCACACGTCCCGCAGCAAAGCAAAACTCATGAAGTTGACCCGTTGGTTCCCAACTGGATCCTGGGTACAAACTCCCAATTTGGACTACCTTCGCATCTCGGGTTTTGATCTTCTCCGGATCAGTTAGGTTCCTGTTCTTCACTTCAACTCATACTTCCAGTTCGGATCGTGGTTCATGCCTCAAACCCAAGCATCTCGGTTCGGATCGGAATATCCCCTACAGGTCGGATCGTAGCCCCTGCTTCGGATCGGATCAGATCATCTCCAGAGCATCAGATCATGACTTCAGGCAAGCGGTTCAGTTCTCCTTCCCAAGCACTCCGGATCGGGTCGAGCCTCTCAAGTCCATCCCTGGTGCATTGGTTCGGGTCGAGTGACGCGGTTCCGATCGGCTGCTTTCTTCAAGTCGTGCCACCATGCTCAGGTCGGATCGTGGAGCTTCAAGTGCGAGCGGTTCGGATTGTGCTTTCCCCCTCCGATCCGATCCGGTTCGGGTAATTTCCTGCACTTTTTTCAAGCGACTGTTTTACGCCATTCGACGGCGTTTTCGACCAATCTAACTTTTCTAATCAATCACACAACATACCATACAGTCATAGCAACTTAGAGAATCAAAAATAAACACCAAAATAACGACTTGATAAGTTAAAACAGATCAAACATAGCCAAAATCTCATATTTTCCCTTAAGCGTGTTTAAGCAAAACTAATGATAGGATTAACTTAACCAAATTTTCTAACAGAGGCCTAAAACAATATTTCAAAATTTATGAACATTTTTCCAGAATTTAATCATGTTTAAATTGGCTAATTAATCCTAGTTACCCTTAATTAACCATAATTAGTGAGGAACTATGCAAATCACTCACCTTAGCCACAAACAAACTTTCAAAACTGAACTATCCTCTAATTTGGCGCTGTTCCCAAGACAACACATCAGTTCTAACCTTGCTTTGTTGCTACTCCCCTTTGATTTGACATAGATTAGGCTAATACTTGATTAGAAAGTGATTAGAGGTGATTCTAGATGTTGGAGGCCATTGTTAGGGTTCCTAAAATGAAAGTGGCGGCTAGAAACTGAAATGAAATGAAAACCTAGCTCATTTCAGCCTCCCCATAACCCTAATCCTGAAATGGGTTATGGGCTCATTCACTAATCACCTCATTTGGCCCGGTTAATCAGTTTTTCATCTTCCAAACCTTATTTCAGCAATATCTCCCAAATGGTAAGTCCGTTTTCACATATGACCACTCTACGGAAAGGTAAACCATCTTCCGGATCTAATGGAAGTGGTTGCAGGTCAAAACTCCATTCCAATCTAAAATTATGGCCGAAACAAGATCAGCTAGGGGCAAAATAGTCATTTAAAAATCGGCAAAAATCATGAATATGAGAAATGACCGCAATAGTCGTCTCCCAAAGTTACATGACCATACAACTTCGTATGTGAAAGAAATAAATATCCTACAATCCTTCGATACGTAGAATGCGGGTCGTTACACTAGTTGTGCAGTTTTGATTTTCTTTCATGCTGCATTTACCACCTACCTCCCATCATTTCTACGACAAACCCAGTTCCAACAATTAAACAGGCATAAGGATGTTTTCTCAAATTCATGCATACCCTTTTTGTGGGTTTAGGAAAGTAGGAGAAAGCTTGTTGTATAGTTGCCTGGTGTGCATGCGGTTTAACTATGGAGAAGAAGGTTAAATCTACTGTTATTTTTTTAAACAATGTAGGGAGTAAAATATGGAAGATGGAGCCTAACCTTTGCATGAAGCCAAGACCAGAAGTTAATCTGAGTACAAATAACTTTACTTATATTGCCAACAAATGAAGTATTTCTTTGACCGTATACAACAATCTGAACTTTAGTTTTTCACATGTTTTTCATTGCAATATACATTGCATTCATCAGTATGATAGAAGTGTTGATCTTATGAACTGGCTTAGTTACTACGTGCTACAATTGTTAAGATCGAGGATGTTGTTTCATGGATGATGCACTACATGAATACTGTGGTGTATGAGTGAAGCCAAGTGCACAAGACGTGCAGCCAGCGGGAAGAACCCCCGACATGGAAGATGACCCATCATGGGTCTTAGTTAGAATAAACTTTATGTTTTGCATGCATTTTCCTATATATATCTAGTGTGTTTTTCGCATGTACGTTTTATTAACCTGCCTTGCACTGTTATTTGAACACAAAATTAGACATAAACAGAGAGATATAAAGCCTCAACCGTTGTTCTTTTTGTTTTTTATATGGAGAGGCGGAATTTATGGGATGATCCAACGGTGCAAATCATTTGTGTCTAAATAGGCTTTTCATATATATGTGTGTGTGTGTGTGTGTGTGTGTGTGTGTGTGTGTGTGTGTGGCAAGCGTTAATGGCACCCGTAACAGTGTAGCACCCCTGTTTTGTAGCACCCCTACCAGTTCGTGAGCTACGGTAATCCAAATAAAATCTGTTGATGTTCAATATATATATATGTGTGTGTGTGTGTGTGTGTGTGTGTGTGTGTGTGTTATATCGTATATCCAAAATTTGAGCTTGTTCTGACATTCGTAGCATTTTCAAAATTTTAACTCAATTATTCATCATTCAGACATTTATTCGAACTGTTAAATTTAAACATCGTATATATTATTCTATGAATGTCGGTACAAGCTCAAATTTTGGATAAATGATAATATATATGTGGATTAAACATCTACAAATTCTTGTTGAATTTGGATTACCGTAGCCCACAAACTGTTAGAGGTGCTACATAACAGGGGTGCCCCAGAACGCTCCTCATACGCACACATACACACACAAAATCGTTCGATGGCACCACGAAATTGCAACATCTTTTTGACCCTCCTGAATTCTACCTTTCATTTATATTAGTTTGAGTTTGGGATGGGTAAGAGAATGAGTGGAAGGAAAGAGAGGGAAATTGTGTCGTGGAAAAGAGGGAGGCCAAAGGGTTGTTCCATTGCTTGAGGTGACATTGAACATGCCTCATATATATATATATATATATATATATATATATATATATATATATATATATATATATATATATATATGAAAATTGGTTCACTTTATTAGCAACCTGAAATAAACCTTATAAACAAGAGGTTAGCATACTAACCTTTACACTAAAACAAACAAAATAAAAAGTCTGAAAATACAAGTAACTATGAACCTAAACAAACTTAAATTGACCCATGATGAGGTCACCATCCCACTAGCGTGCAAACCGCACTTCTCACGAACCCAAAGCTCCTCCAGATCATCGTCTAGTCGTCTTTTACACAAGAATTCATCCACTTAACAGCGATTCTACTTCACATTAGAAGTTAGCAGCACCTTTTCGAAATCATAAGTAAAACACTCTGCATTTCACACCATTTTCATCGAACCATCCAACAAGCAATCGTCTTCATACTGATCCGCTACAAGCTCCAAATGAAAGCATAAAATGGTTCACATGATTTCAAATAATGCATATAGCAAACCATAATTAAGCAGAACAACACCTAATTCACACGAACTCGAATTCAAACACTAAATCTGGTTGATGATTCACAACCTTGTGAATTAATCTTAGTGCCTAAATCAATAATATAGCATAGAACCAAGTGTCAGCTTCTTGTTGCAGATATATGAATGGAAATGAATATCGAAGCAGACTGTAACTCAAATATTTCTTGTTGTATTTGCCTAAAGTTCCAAAAACCAGATAGCATGAAGAAGAATCCACATTCCCTATCTCCAGTGTTAGCCGCTGACTGCTCCCACACCAAAGCCAAACCATATGAAACTCTTACCCAGGTCATATTAGAGAAGAAAGAACAGAAATCCCCAACCACATATGAACTGCTAGATAACCACATTGAAACCAATTCATAGCAGAATTCAGACCAATTGTTAGCTACAAATCCTAAAACCATCTACCCATAAAACCATTTACGGTGAGGAATGCTAAAAGATAAGCTACTGAATCATGTTCCATCCTCATATTTACCGTAACAGCATTGACCAACACAAAATGTAGCATATAACCCCAAGCATATATATTAATTATATTTTGTAGCTCACTCAGTATATCATAGTTAGGGACGTTAACATTTTGGGGTAAAAAACTTGAAAAGGCTTGCTGCTTCGCAAAAACCAGTATGATTATTTCAGATAACTATCAGAAGCCAATTGACTGTAAAGGATTAATAACTGGAACATATTCTCTGTACTTCTTTAAGATCCAAATAAATCTTCCCGCATACAAACCAAAACTTAGCATCCCAAATCTAGTGCAGTCATTCTAAATATTAGTAACACATACAATCTGTAGTGGTTGTAGCAGGTCTGGAATACCCTGAAGATTAGGGTTAGAAATAGAATTTCTGATCTGAAATTAGTTTTGAGAAATCATGAAATCCGATTGAGAAAGAGAATGAAAAACAGATTGTAAAAAGGGTGACATCGCAGAGCGATTTTAAGTGGTGAAGTAAATCAGATGTATTATCAATGATAGAATCGTTGAAGGTTGGTGAAGTAAAAATCGCAGAGCGATTTTAGGAAGGTAAGGAAAGGTGAAGATGAAGAGAACGCTTAGTGGTGTAAATTGGTCGGACCGGACTGGACGGAGGTGTGTTTGGTTTCTGTCCTAAAAAAATCAGACCGAACCAAATTTTTTTCTCGAACAAATTTCATTGTCCTAATTCGTATTCTAAATAAAATCGGTCGGACACGGACATATGCATTTCAGACACGAACATAATCGGACTCGGTCGGAGATGGCTATTTATATCACATTGTGTACATCTTACTAGATTTTCTCTCAACTATACGCCGAATTACAAGTTTCGGACGAGCCTAGACTGGACATGAATTTTTCTCGTACAAATTTTGTTGTCCTAACTCGTGTCCAAAATGAAAATCGGACAGACTCAAACGGACGTATTTCAGTCACGGATACGAACGGACGTCGGACATTCAGACAAAATTTACAGCCCTAAGGACGCTCACGCACGACGAAAACTGGTGAAGAATCCACCAGTCGCCATTAACGAGCGCCTCTCACATATAAACCTTATATATATATATATATATATATATATATATATATATATATATATATATATATATATATATATACTGCTTTTCAAATTTAAGCTTGTTGTTTGTGTCATTGATAAAGTGTGGTGCTAAGAGCACCCTAATATGTTCTCCTAATACTGCGACTAAAAAATACCACAAAAATTTGTATTACACTCTTCTTAATACCACACTTAAAAAATAGAGACTACCACACTGTTTTACCCTATTTTTATTTTGCTCGATATTCGTTCGTCATCATTTGTAAAACCGATCAACGAGCTGAACCGTGGATCTATAACCGATCAACGAATTCAATGCCGCAATATACAAAAGCTGCGAATAAGGTTTGAATTAAGCAAACTAGAAGAGAAAGTGAGAGATTATGGTTTTAAGATCACCAAACAATTGACAGATTACCGTACGAATTTGAATTTTCCCGCGAGAGATGGAAAGAAGACAACGATTACTAGACATTAGAGTATTTAGATTAGTTTAATACGTGATTAGTTTGGCAAATAACGATTGAGCGAGAGATTAAAATGAAGAGATAAAGTGGTATTAAGAAGCATACAAAATTTAATGAGTTTTATTTTTTTTATTGCGTTATTAAAAAGTAAATATTGGGGTGTCCTTAGCATCACACTTGATAAAAAGAACCGATAGACCGGGCATATGATTCAGTCACGTGTTGTCTCAAGTGCTCAAATGCCTGCCTCGTGTCATTGCATGACTTATGCCAAGGTCAATTTTGGCGTCCCTAAGCTTATCGTTCCAGAAACGAACACACTACAATCGTTCAGATATACCGTCTCTCTCATATATACATGAGTAGTTGCCCTTTTACAACTGTTCACAAAATCAACATCACTTACCAAATATCAAGAAAAAGAGAACGACGAGATGATGCATAGTCATGAACAAAACGAAGGAGATGCTTCATACCTGAACATACTAATGCTGCCATGGCTTGCCCACGGCCATCTAACTCCTTATCTCGAGCTCGCCAAAAGACTCTCCCACTGTAACATGAAAGTTCACTTATGTTCTACTCCAGCCAACCTTAACTCACTTGACTCCCAACTCAACTGCTCCACCTATCCTTCCATCAAGCTCGTTGACCTCAACCTTCCATCTCTTCCAAGTTTGGCTTCTCCCAACTTGCACACTACCAAGAATCTTCCATCCGATTTGATATCTGAGTTGAAGACTGCTTTCGATTTGGCCGAAGGAGAGTTCCGGAAGATACTTCATGACCTGAAGCCAGATCTTGTCTTGTACGACTTCATACAGCCATGGGCCCCACGTGTAGCAGGCGAGCTTAAGATTCCGGCGGTTCTGTTCTTGACTACTTCAGCTGTGTCTACTGCCTTCTTTGTTCATTATCTTAACAAGCCTGATGAGACGTTTCCTTTTCATCAGATATCTGAAGGTATTTGTTATATTCTATTATGATTTTGTAACTGTATTGGTTTGTTTAATTATTCTTATAACATACACAAACTGTAAAAAGGTATAGAGGAGGATGTAAAGAACACTGGCATGCTCAGAGAAATTGCTCATGGTTCTTCAAATGGGCGACGTCTTTTAGAGTGCATCGAACAGTCTGCCAACTTTGTGGTTATAAAAACTTTTAAGGAGATTGAATCTAAGTACATTGATTATCTATCTTCTTTGATATCTAAGGAACTAGTGCCTGTTGGGCCCTTGGTTCCAGACACAATGGATGAGTTACGTGAAGGCACTATACAAATTATAGACTGGTTGGACAGAAAAGAGAGGTCTTCAGTGTTGTTTGTTTCCTTTGGGAGCGAGTATTTCTTGAAGGATGAAGAGATGGAAGAGATTGCCAGGGCTCTTGAACTTAGCAAGGTAGTAATAAGATGTTGTGTACTGCTTTTTAGTTTACAATACATGTCATGTAGATAACCGTATGTTGTTAGAAGTCTTTATTACGGAAGAAATTTGGATGTTTGCGCTGTTTTCACCAGTGAATTGCTTGTCGTTTTCCCGGTCCGAACGTTTTTCACTGATTTTCTTTCGGTCGTTCTAGCAATATCCCTGGTGACTGTCGGTGCAGACCTTGATAAGTGTATTTTGTTGAATTCCCTACATACATATCGTTTCTTCAATAGGCATATATGCTCTCTAACGTACAGCTTGGCATACAACTTCTTGAATGTGTGTGTATCTTTATCCAACATATATATATTGAATACCTTTAATTAAGAGACATCAGGTTTTTGAAACGAAGGAGCATAATTCAAATTATTATAATAGGAAATGTCCGAATAGATGCTAGGGATAGGCAAAAGCTCACAAGTTCATGTTCATTATCAGGGAGTTTGTTCTTTATGAACATTATAGTCATGGTTCAAACTTTTTTTCTTTCTCAGTTTTATTAATTTGTTGCTCAAATCAGTGAACGTCAACTTAGCAACAGTGCTGACCATTTTTTTAGTTAATCCGACCAGCTTCTACTAACAAAGCATCAAAACCTCAGGTGAACTTCATATGGGTCATTCGACAACCAAAAAAGGAAGAAAAATCACATAGTTCTAGACATCTGCCATGCGGATTCAAGGACAGAATCAAAGACAAAGGATTGATTCTAGAAGGCTGGGCACCACAGAGGGAAATACTAATCCACACAAGCACAGGCGGATTCCTAAGCCACTGTGGATGGAGTTCAATAATGGAAGCCATGAGATTCGGAGTTCCAATTATAGCAATGCCTTTGCAGCTCGATCAACCTGTGAACGCTAAGTTGGTTTCAGAGATAGGAGTTGGAGTAGAAATCAAGGGAGAGATGTACAATAGCAAATTACAGAAAAGGTACAAGACAGAGGATATAATGCAAGGAATTGAGAGTGTGATGAACGAGGAAGAATTTGAAGTGAGGAGAAAGGCAAAGGAGATTTCAGAGTTGATAGGATTTAAAGGGAATGAAGAAATCAGTTTCTTGGTAGACAAGATTGGAATGCTTTGCACTAGAGGAGTTAAAAGGGACATTAAAGATTTAGGTCTAGTAACTGAATAGATAATAGACGGTTATGTGTGTGTTTGTTGCATAGTTTTCATGACTGGATCGCAAGTCGAACCGCGACGACTCATGGTTTAAGCTTTCGAGAGTCCGACCGATTGAACCGGTTTTTTTTTTTTTTTTTTTTTTTTTTTTTTTTTGATCTGATGAACATGGATGTAAAATAATCTACTGTGAAGAAACATGCACAAAAATGGACTTGGAAATGTCCCACATCTTAGAATGAGTTATACAGCTCATCTGGCCATTCTATATAACCAACGGATAGCTATTCGTCTTGTCTGTAGTTGGCTTCTGGGGCCTTTAGGTACAAGCTGCGCCTTATAAATGTGGCTGTTGGCTAATTTTACATAGTCAAAGTATTAGTTGGGCTTTCATTCGGAAAATCCTGGATTTGAAGGTTTTGTGACAGTTTAAAATGGTTTTGACGTCTTTGGGCCGGTTTGATTCCATTAACAGTTATAAGTATTTCCGGGCCTTGAAGCTTGCTGGTCTGCGCCTAACCTTGGTTGGGCTGAAGGCCTGGCCTGGTCATCAAAACACTGGTTTGTTGTGCCTGGCCTGGTCATCAAAACACTGGTTTGTTGTAATAAGAAAAATTGTCTTGTTATAAGAGTGGTGTGCAGACGAAAATGCAATGCAGCCAACATAGTGGGACACGATGAAAAGACCTACTCTTGCCTGCTAAGTGGTCAAGAGTTTGAGACCTACACCGATCATCATTTTGGCATATTAAACAATTTCATTAAAAAAAAAAAAATGAAATTGTAATGCAAGAAAACTTATATTAAAGTAGAAGTCAAGAAACTTATATTCAAGCATACTATTTTATGGTTTTGATGTCATTATAATGTGCAATGAAAATCAAGTGAATAGATATTACATTTGTAAATGAGATATTACGAGTCTTTGCGCACATAATTGTTTGTAATAGGCTAAAAAATGAAGATATAAATTAGATTTAGTAAGGCAATGCACCATATGTTTATTAGAAAATTCAAACTATTAATTGATTAATTTGATAGCCTAATTAATTATATAATTTTATTGATTGAATTGTTACAACCGTACATGGGTAGAGGGCATACAGAGATAGAGGGAATATGATACAAGTTTAGCTAGTATATAACATACTCAAATGTGTTGATTCCGCTAGACGAGATTTAAACCTATGACATGTTGCATCATGTCGAAATGTCTTAACCCTTGAACAAATTGTTCTTGAAGTTTTCATTTATGAAATATATTGAGAGATGAATAGTCCGGACAAAAGAAAATCACATTTCCAATGTTGAATATTACATTGCCAACCAAAATATATTAATATTGAATAGTCTAGAAAGTCCTGAAGTGTATTAAAATACTCCGAAAGGATCTGGAAGATTATAGAACACATCGGAGTATTCCGAAATAGTTTGGAGCATTATGGAGAACTCATAAATGTCCTAGTAGAGTCTATGACCTTATAGTATGTACTAGGTCATCCTAGAACCTAGTGGAGACATGTACTTAATATTAGAGTATGGTAGAATACTCTAGAAGTCTATGCGTAAGAAAGTACATGTAACACCCCACCTCCATTAAGGTTACTCACAAAGGGAATGCATTAACTTTAGTGGAGGACATAAGAGTATAGAACAGATAAAATTACAAAACAGACAAATTTAAGCAGTGGAAAACAATTAGAACTTTTATTCCATAGTAGCATAATAGGATAAACTTTCATAGGGGTTGTTTCAAACATCAACACCAAAACTTCAAAACCCATTACATCAAATATCTATCTTGTTTCTCAAAAGAAGCATAATACAAAATAACATAACATAATTCCCCAATTAAGCAGTAGCCAGCCATAGCACTAAAACAAAGAGTCCAAAGCAATACATCACAATCTTCGAGCTTGAACAGAATCTAAACTAAGCGGTGGTATTCCCTCCCTGTGGACCTTTGGGGGGAGGGAACGAAAGAGAGAAGGAGAAACAAAAACAGAGTCAGACATAAAGCTTGGTAAGTCCAGTGACTTTCAGCATGTAAACAGGTAAAGGTATCATGACATGAATAAACTGAATAAAAGACATAACCATGATAATAAGCATCGCAAGATAACAAGATAAGCATAAGATAAGACTAGAACATGATAAGGTATCGTACTGATTCCTAATTTCTTTGCACCACCTAACTAGTGTTCAACTAATGCCATTTGTTACAAAACAAGATAAGTGATCCCCATTTCCCACATGATAGTTTTATAGGTGCATATCTCATGATGAGGGTCCCACCTCATATTGACAGTTTACCTGTCCCTACCGTACCTATCTTAATTGACCGGCTCCTACTCATAACGTTCCGCATGTGTTTGTATCAACCTGGCCCCTACTTGTAGATATCTGTACTGGTCCCACCTAAGGGTGTATCATTTCCTAGGGTGGCAATCCGATACAGTTCTAGAGTGCACAGCTTTATACCTACTTGGTACTCAGTGCCTAAATTTTCCCATGTCGGAATTACGTGCACGCCCGTAATCCGTCAGAGCCTACACCGCCGTACCGCCTGCCGCTATTTTGACCGCTTATAATCGGCCCAGTAATCGTGCCCCATCCTGCCTAGCTCAGGGTCCCGTTGATACCTAATGTGGGTTACGGCTGAAAAGGGTCCCGCTACTAGGGTTTTCCTAGGGTCTATTCGTATACCCCCCCATATTGGTTAAGTGTCATCAATCAATCAATTCAAATTTACTTAACCCACCCATTCATCATGTTATATTGGTTAAGTGTCATTAATCCAGTCGAGTTACTTAACCCACCCACTTGTCATGTCATATTGGTTAAGTGTTGCATGTTGATTTAACCTTACCATACTTAACATGTTTGTTTATCATTAATTATTTATTAATGCATCAACCTCTCACATTGGACTTATTTGCGGTAGCTGGATTGTGCCGGGCGGTTCCGGGCAGTCTAACACCGCAAACCCATTCCAACCTCGGGTTCAAGCATTCAATGTGCTAACCTCTCACATTAGACTTGTTGTTTGCGGTTGCTAGATGTGCCGGGCAGTTCCGGGCGGTCTTACACCACAAACTCATTCTAACCTCGTGTTAGACATTATTACCCATCTAATCTTCGTCTTTAAGCTCTTACATTAGATTGTTGTCGTTGCGGTTGCTGGATGTGCCGGGCGATTCTGGGCAGCCTTACACCACAACTCAAATCTAACCTCGTGTCTTAGGCGGCTATTAGATTTAATTAAATTATATACTTGCCAATTATGTCCAAATTCCAATTTTTACATGCCAATTATCATATGCCCAATTATTGATTTATATACCAATTTACATATGCCCAATTATTGATTTACATGGTAATATACATATGCCCAAATATTGATTTACATGCCAATTTAGATATGCCCAAATATTGATTTACATGCCAATTTACCTAAACTTGCAATTATATTAATAATAATACCCCATATCCATCACAAATTATGCCCAATAATTCCATCAAACATGTTATGCCCATAAATTCACCTAAATAGGCGATACCCAATATTCCCCGTATTCCAAACGTTCGTATTTCGTGATTTCAGCCTAGGTTCGAAGTTAACCCAAGTTCTATAAAAGAAAATATATAGGGGGAGATAGAAGTTGCATAAAATAAGTACAGAGAGAAAATAGGCATGAAAATATCATCACAGGCACGAAGGCTAAGACTTGATAGGCACATCATCATGAACATGAAAAACTGATGTACAACAAGATAAACTGATGATAATAGCATCATGAGAAAAAGAATAGAAGCAAAAGAACAACTTAGAACCAGGCATAGTCTCAATTTCATCTTATTACATGTCAAGACTAAATTTAGGTGTTCAAATCTAAAAATAACTGAACTTACAACGTTTGGATTAAAAAAGATAATTGAATCACTTGTTGTTGTTGAAGAACTCTAACTTGATATCGATTAATCCTCTAGGTTGATGAAGAACTTTTTGATTTGATTTAGGTTTTAGTGGCGGCTAGGTTTAGATGAGAGTTTGGCGGCATGGAGGCGCCATGAGAGTGAATAATATAATTAGGGTTTAGGTTTGGATATGTATTTATAGGTGTGTTAGGCAAGCCATGGCCTTTAGATTAGCATAGGAGTCATCAGAGCCATCTAAACCAAAGAGACATGTCACCCAGCCAACCACAGTGCGACACATAAGCCTTAAAACACAAAATTTCGTCATAGGCCATTCTAGGCCGACGGGTCGATTCCAAACACCCTGAGTTGACCCTGTGGTCGACCCATAAAATAGGTCGGTTTGGCGTTTTGCCTTCCTGCTTCCACTGTTTTGAATTTTTTTCTTGAATTGTAGGTGGATTTTTATTTTATTAATTTATATATATACATATATTTTCCTTATATGTATACAAACTTCCAAGGTCCATAACTTTCTCATACATTATCCGTTTAATGCAAACTTTGGGTCCATCTACACCAAAATTTTGAGACAAACGCAGTGGTATAGTCTGTTTTACTTAATTCTCACTTTTAAAATTAAGTATTCTTTTAATTCGTCTATTAATATTTATAGAAAAATATGGGTTGTTACATTCTCCCCTCCTTAAAGGATTTCGTCCCCGAAATTTCTAAGTTAAGAAGAATGCATCCTACCATCCAACATCCATCTACTCAACCATCATTCACAAGCATCCATTGTCCTTAAAAAAGATTTCTAATGCTATATGAACATATGCAAAAGTGTGCGTGTATATGTTCCTTATCTAATGCAAAATCAGGCGGTCTACTGATTCAGTTGACCTCCTTAATGCGAATTATGTTTGTGCCATGAGTCCAATTATGTATGCAATTATTCCTAATCTACTTCATAACCTCTACATGAGTGCACAATCATTTATCCATATGCAACATCCATATGATAATACGTCCAATTTCAATCTCATCCATAACCAAACATATATATGCATATGTAATGTGAAAGTGACTTGAGCCGATCTAGTGCCTAAGGTGTGTGTGTAAATGCATCCACGAGCAACCATTAGTAACCACTTGCATCCACCAAACATAATATGTCTCAAACACATGTTTACAATCATAGGATATTCCTAGCTAAAGGTCGATGATATAATCAAGAGGACGTCCTAAACGATAGAACAAGTATAAACAAAGCGGTAGAAAAAGGGGAAATTAAGAACATACCCTCAAAGAGAAAATTAAGGATACAACGTACGCATCTTAGCTTCTGTCTCCCAAGTAGCGTCTCCTTCATCACTTCCCCATTGTACTTTGACTAGCTTGACTTCTTTGTTGCGTAACCTCTTGACCTCCGATCCAAGGATGCACGTAGGGGCTCGTCTAATCGTGGCATCTCGCTCCACTTCAACTACCTCAAGTATGCTCGGCTCCACCACTTCCGCGGTGTCATGTAAGCACTTCCTCAAATGTGATATGTGAAACACATTATGTACACCACTAAGCTTCTCGAGCAACTCTACTATGTAGGCCATCTGTCCAACTCTCTCTGTAATAGGAAACGGTCCTACGAATCTCGGTGCTAGCTTACCTACCGACCCAAAGCGAACAACATTCCTTAACGGTGATACTTTGACAAAGACCATGTCCCCAACACTGAACTCAAGGTCGGTCCTTCTTCTATCAGCATACGACTTTTGCCTATCTTGCGCGGTCTTCATATGTCTTCGAATTAGATCCACTTTCTTCGAAGTCTCTCTAATCATATTTGGCCCAAGTACTAGCTTATCTCTGGATTCCCACTAACAAGTTGGTGATCTACATGGCCGTCCATACAAAACTTCAAAAGGTGCCAAGCCAGTGCTAGATTGATAGCTGTTATTATACGCAAACTCTACTAGTGGAAGGTAGTCCTCCCATGTCCCGCCAAAGTCCAAGATACAAAGCCTCAAAAGGTCTTCTAGAATCCGATTCACCCTCTCGGTTTGGCCGTCCGTTTGAGGATGATACGCCGTGCTCAAGCATAACTGAGTCCATATGGCTTCTTGCAAAATTTTCCAAAAGTCACTAGTAAAGATAGGATCACGATCGCTTACTATGCTAGAAGGTACCCCATGCAAACGAACTATCTCCCTAACATAAATAGATGCTAACGATGATGTAGTCCTCTTTCTCTTGACAGGAATGAAGTGAGCACTCTTCGTAAGTCTATCTGCTATCACCCAAATACTGGTATTGCCTCTTCTAGACCTAGGCAACCCATCTATAAAGTCCATCGAGATACTCTCCCATTTCCATTGCGGAACCGCTAGAGGATGAATCAGTCCACCGGTCTTTTTCTGCTCAGCCTTGACTTGCTAACATACCAAGCATTTAGAAACGAACTCAGCCACGTCCTTCTTCGTTCCGGCCCAAAAGAAAACTTTCTTCATGTCTTTGTACATCTTGTCACCACGGGGATGTATGGTCATCTTAGAATGATGGGCTTCATCAAGAATTGTCTTCCCCAAGTTCTCGTCTTATGGTACACAAAGTCTCCCGTCCCTATGTAACTAACCCTTGTCATCTAGGATATACCTACCAAGATGGCTCGAAGACTCCCCTCCTATGAGCTTTTCTACTAGCTCAAGAAACTGTGGGTCATCTCGCTGGGCCTCTCCAATCCATCCCAAAAGCGTAGGTCTCACCTCTAAGGATGCCAACAAACCGGTCACATAATCGACAGAGGGTCTAAAGTCAAAGGCCGCTATGTACTCTAAGCTCTACCTCTCCACAAACATAGGACTCAAAGTCAACTTCTTCCTACTCAAGGCGTCAGCTACTACGTTACCCTTGCCAGAGGTATATGCGATCTCAAAATCGTAGGATGCTAAGAACTCCATCTACCTTTGTTGCCTCAAGTTAAGATCTTTCTGCGAGAAAAGGTACTTCAACAATTTATGGTCAGTATACAATTCAAACTTCTCATCTAGGAGATAATGGAGCCAAGACTTAAGCGCAAAAACGATGGCAGCTAACTCTAGATCATGGGTTGGGTAGTTTTTCTCATGTACTTTCAACTGTCCTCCACCATAAGCTACTACCTTCCCTTCTTGCATTAAGACAGCACCTAGTCCCGTACCACATGCATCCGTGTATACTATAAACATTTTACTTCCGTCTGGCAATGTCAACACTGGGGCTGTTGTAAGAGCCCTTTTCAATCGTTGGAAAGCAATGTCACAATCAATGTCCTAAGCAAAGGCTAGATTATTCTTCGTCGGTCTAGTAAGTGGGGCTCATATCTTCGCAAAGTCCTTAATGAACTTCCTATAATAGCCCGCTAATCCAAGAAAGCTTCGCACCTCTGTTGCATTCTTTGGGATCTTCCATTCTTGCACCGCAACTACTTTTGCGGGGTCTACAGCTATCCCATCTTTGGACACCACATGTCGTAGAAACCTTACTTCTTCTCCCTAAAAGTGACATTTGGAGAACTTCGCTTTAAGCTAATGTGCTCGAAGGGTATCCATGACTGCCCTCAAATGCAAAGTATGTTCTTCCTCATTCTTTGAGAAAATCAAGATGTTGTCCACGAAGACTACCACAAACTTATTAAGGAATTCCCTAAACACCCTACTCATCAAGTCAACAAAATAGGCGGGTGCATTCGTCAAACCGAACGACATGACGAGCCATTTAAAGAAACCGTCAGGGGTCCTAAACTATCCTCAGCCACTCTTAGATGATGAAAACCCGTAGCCAAATCTAGTTGTGAGAAAACAGACACACCTACAAGCTGGTCAAACAAATCATCTATTCGTGAAAGTGGGTGCCTATTTTTCTTAGTCAGCTTGTTTAAACCTCTATAATCTACACATAAGCGAAGTGAACCATCCGCCTTAGTAGCGAATACTACTGAAGCACCCCATTCAGAAATACTTCGCCTAATAAACCCCTTCTCAAGAAACTCTTTAACTTGTTTACTAAGCTCCTTCCTTTCCCTAGGAGCCATGTGTCGTACGGGTAAAGCAACTGGTTTAGCATTATCAACCAAGTATATGCGGAAATCTATTTCACGTTTTGGGGGTAAACCCTTCACCTCATCAAAGACATCAGCTCGCGGACTACTAGAACAGATTGCAAATTATCAACAGATGCATCAAGAGATTCTTGGTAATTAAGCATGATAGAACCCTTGGGGTTACACGAGATTTCGAGGGTATTACCGAGACGAGTCAAAAGTCTAACTACCCTCCTTTCACAATCGAGAATGGCACCATTTCTGGATAACCAATCCATCCCTAGAATCAACCCATATCCCATGAAACCAAGAACATATGCATTACATCGAAACTCAACACTAAGTATAAATATTCCCAAATCCAAGCAAATCATAGATAAATGAGCCGAACCCCCAATCGAATTTGAGACAACAATGGGATACTCTACCATACATGTACTAAGGTGCAGAGACTCTACTATAGAAGCGGATATAAAAGAATGTGATGCGCCAGAATAAAAAAGAGTGCATACAGGATGATCAGCAAGAAAAACTAAACTTTCAACGGAAATATTTCTACCTCTCTCTTGAGTGGGTGCCATGAGAGCATGGACTTGCCCTCCAGAAGGTCCTGCCCTTTGCCCTTGCTTATTTGGGCAATCCTTAACCACATGTCCTATCTCGCCACAATGGAAACAACCACTAGTCTTCCTCTTCTTCTTTCTATAGTCTTTAGCGATGTGGCCAATGATACCACAATAGCTACACTTCCTCTTGTCGCGTGGCTTGTTGTTCTTTCCACCCTTCTTATTGTCCACCTTATTGTTTCGAGGTTCATCCTTCTTCACTTCTTTCTTCCCACCCTTGTCTTCTTCATGTAATAGCGCCACGTCGACCAATCTCTCAAAAGTTGCGCCCATTGGAATATGGGACATAGACCATGCAATGGTTAATTCAAGCCTCTAGCAAAACGTAAAACTTTCCTGTGAGGTGTATCTACCAACTCCAACCCAAATCTTGCAAGCAAATTGAATTTGTTGACATATTCCTTGACTGAAATACTCCCTTGTTTGAGTGCTAGAAACTTCTCCATCTGTAGGCTTTGTTCAGCTGACGAGAGGAACTTCATCTCAAACCTCTGCCTAAAGTCCACCCAAGTCTCAACTGCTTGCTCAGCACTAGTAACTTCCTACCAGTGAGAGGCTTCTTCCTTCATTAGCCAAGCGGCCAATTATATCTTCCTCCTATCATCCACTTCAAAGATAGCAAACAATTCTTCTGTTTCCTTAAGCCAGTTCCGTGCTTCAACAAAAGTCTCAGTGCCTTTAAAGATCTTTCTGACCATAGCACGGAAGTCCTTACAAATCTTAGCAAAAGCATCTACGCGAGGAGCGACGGCAGCTGGGGGAGGAGGAGGAGGAACGTTAGCTGGGCCCGCGGCAGTAGCCCTAGCCTCTAGGTATCGTCTGAACCAAGCGGGTATCGGAACACCCTCTGGTATCTCGGGTTCCCCAGACATGCTAAAAAGAAAAAGGAAAGGATTCAAAACAAAGAAAAGAAGGATAGTGCATATGGCTTTGGGGAATATGCCTTTTTAAAATAATAATACTTTTCCTTGAAAATGCTTCTTTAAATCATGGTTTTGAAAATATTTTCTTTAAAATATGCATTTGAAAATAGTTTTCAAAATCTTTTATCCGTTCTGGTAACCTTCAGCTCTAATACCACGTGTAACACCCCACCTACATTAAGGTCACTCACAAAGGGAATGCATTAACTTTAGTAGGGGTCATAAGAGTATAGAAAAGATAAAATTACAAAATAGACAAATTTATGCAGCGGAAAACAATTAGAACTTTCATTCCATAGTAGCATAATAGGATAAACTTTCATAAGGGTTGTTGCAAACATCAACACCTAAACATCAAAACCCATCATATCAAATATCTGTCTTGTTTCTCAAAAGAAGCATAATACAAAATAACATAACATAATTCCCCAATTAAGCAGTAGCTAGCCATAGCAGTAAAGCAAAGAGTCCAAAGCAATACATCACAATCTTCGAGCTTGAAAAGAATCTGAACTAAGCGGTGGTATTCCCTCCCTGTGGACCTGTGGGGGGGGGGGGGGGGGTGGGGTGGGAACGAAAGAGAGAAGGCGAAACAAAAACAGAGTCAGACATAAAGCCTGGTAAGTCCAGTGACTTTCAGCATGTAAACAGGTAAAGGTATCATGAAATGAATAAACTGGATACAAGACATAACCATGATAATAAGCATTGCAAGATAATGAGATAAGCATAAGATAAGACCAGAACACGATATGGTATCGTACTGATTCCTAATTTCTCTGCACCACCTAGCTAGTTTTCAACTAATGCCATTTGTTACAAAATAAGATAAGCGATCTCCATTTCCCACATGATAGTTTTATAGGTACATATCTTATGATGAGGGTCCCACCTCATATTGACAATTTACCTGTCCCCACCGTACCTATCTTAATTGATCGGCTCCTACTCATAACCTTCCGCATGTGTTTGTATCAACCCGACCCCTACTTGTAGATACCTGTGCTGGTCCCACCATAGGGTGTATCATTTCCTAAGGTGCAACCCGATATAGTTCTAAAGTGCACAGCTTTATACCTACTTGGTACTCAGTGTCTATATTTTCCCATGTCGGAATTACGTGCACGCCCGTAATCCATCGGAACCTGCACCGCCGTACCACCTGCCGCTATTTTGACCGCTTATAATCAGCCCAGTAATCATGCCCCACCCTGCCTAGCTCAGGGTCCCGTTGATACCTAATGTGGGTTACTGCTGAAAAGGGTCCCGCTACTAGGGTTTTCCTAGGGTCTGTTCGTATACCCCCCCATATTGGTTAAGTGTCATCAATCAATCAATTCAAGTTACTTAACCCACCCATTCATCATGTTATATTGGTTAAGTGTCATAAATCCAGTCGAGTTACTTAACCCACCCACTTGTCATGTCATATTGGTTAAGTGTTGCATGTTGACTTAACCCTACCATACTAAACATGTTTGTTTAGCATTAATTATTTATTAATGCATCAACCTCTCACATTGGACTTATTTGTGGTAGCTGGATTGTGTCGGGCGGTTCCGGGCAGTCTTACACCACAAACCCATTCCAACCTCGGGTTCAAGCATTCAATGCGCTAACCTCTTACATTAGACTTGTTGTTTGCGGTTGCTGGATGTGCTGGGCGGTTCGGGGCAGTCTTCAACCACAAACTCATTCTAACCTCGTGTTAGGCATTATTACCCATCTAATATTCGCCTTTGACCTCTCACATTTGATTGTTGTCGTTGCGGTTGTTGGATGTGCCGGGCGATTCCGCGCAGCCTTACACCACTACTCAAATCTAACCTCGTGTCTTAGGCGGCCATTAGATTTAATTAAATTATATACTTGCCAATTATATCCAAATTCCAATTTTTACATGCTAATTATCATATGCCCAATTATTGATTTACATGCCAGTTTACATATACCCAATTATTGATTTACATGCCAATTTACATCTTCCAAAATATTGATTTACATGCCAATTTAGATATGCCCAAATATTGATTTACATGCCAATTTACCCAAACTTGCAATAATAATAATAATAATACCCATATCCATCACAAATTATGCCGAATAATTCCACCAAACATGTTATGCCCATAAATTCACCTAAATAGGCAATACCCAATATTCCCCGTATTCCAAACGATCGAATTTCGCGATTTCATCCTAGGTTTGAAGTTAACGCAGGTTTAATAAAAGAAAATAAATAGGGGGAGATAGAAGTTGCATAAAATAAGAACAGAGAGGAAATAGGCATGAAAATATCATCACAGGCATGAAGGCTAAGACTTGATAACAACATCATCATGAACATGAAAAACTGATGTACAACAAGATAAACTGATGATAATAGCATCATGAGAATAAGAATAGAAGCAAAAGAACAACTTAGAACCAGGCATAGTCTCAATTTCATCTTATTACATGTCAAGACTAGATTTAGGTGTTCTAATCTAAAAATAACTGAACTTACAGCGTTTGGATTAGAAAAGGTAATTGAATCGCTTGTTGTTGTTGAAGAACTCTAGCTTGATATTGATTAATCCTCCAGGTTGATGAAGAACTTTTTGATTTGATTTAGGTTTTAGTGGCGGCTAGGTTTAGATGAGAGTTTGGCAGCATGGAGGTGCCATGAGAGTGAATAATAGAATTAGGGTTTAGGTTTGGATATGTATTTATAGGTGTGTTAGGCAAGCCATGGCCTTTAGATTAGCATAGGAGTCACCAGAGCCATCTAAACCAAAGAGACATGTCACCCAGCCAGCCATAGTGCGGCACATAAGCCCTAAAACACAAATTTTCGTTACAGACCATTCTAGGCCGACGGGGTCGATTCCAAACACCCTGAGTTGTGGGTCGACCCAGCGGGTCTCGGGTCGACCCATAAAATAGGTTGTTTTGGCGTTTTGCCTTCCCGCTTCCGCTGTTTTGGATTTTTTTTCTTGAATTTTAGGTTGATTTTTATTTTATTAATTTATATATATACATATATTTCCCTTATATGTATACAAACTTCTAAGGTCCATAACTTTCTCACACATTATCTGTTTAATGCAAACTTTAGGTCCATCTTGGCCAGAATTTTGAGACGAACGCAGTGGTATAGTCTGTTTTACTTAATTCCCACATTTAAAATTAAGTATTCTTTTAATTCATCTATTAATCTTCATAGAAAAATATGGGGTGTTACAGTACCTGTAGGAACTACGTAAAGAAGCCTTACACTTATATTACATCTACACTACACTATTTTAGCAATTTGGCAACTCTTTAATGCGAAATCCTTGCGTTGGCTTTGAGTCCTTGCTAATTAGCAACCGCTTAAGGCTTTTTTTAAGTTTTGGCCATCACGAAAGAAGAAACCTGGAAATGAAGTCAAATAGGGAGGACACTGTTGCTACTATCATATGATGAACGTGCATGAAACCAATCATTACAGAGTCCTAAAAGGGATGATAATCAAATTCTGTAGTCAAGGACAATTGTACAGATATGTAAAGAAAACATAGTCAACCACAACGACAGATTCTTTGAGGAAAGAGTGCTTACATAACTAAGGGTATCGAAACCCTCTTAAAAATTGGAATAACCTGAAATGTGTCAAATGAATTACAATGGATAAAATCCCTCATCACTGCCAAGATGGCCAGGGCAAGGCACCCCTCAAAGGGGGTGGTTTGTAATCCTTTCTCCATGCCCAAATTAGAAAGTTCCAGGTTAAAACATTAATGGTATAAGCCTCTGATCCACGCCAGAAATGGTCGGGGTGGATTATCTAATTTAGCAAGCCCTTCCTCTGCTCACAAAAGAGTACGTCATGTCTTTGCTATAAACTAAGCATGTCCTACCACTTCTCATAGAAGAACATGTCCTATGTCTTCTTATGTTCCTCGTATCCCGTAGAAGGGAACAAAAACCCTTATAACCACCTACGATGGCTAGGGTAAGGCACTCCTTGGAGGGGGTGTAGTGTAAGCCTCTATCACCACCTATGATGGTCAGGGTATAGCTTCAAAAGAGTTGGTCTGTGAGCCGCACCTATGATGGCCTGGTCAAAGAATCTAAGCCCTTATCACCGCTTACGATGTCCAGGGTAAGGCACCTCTTGGAGGGAGGTCGGGTAAGTACTTGGGCCCTGCTTGAGAATAAGCTAGCCAAGCACGCCGGACGCACGCAGCTCTTAAAGGAGGGTTAATGGCGCGACGAATCGTAATACTCAGAAGTTCATTAAGCTTTCGCCTCTTTTTACTAACCTCATCAAGATTATTCGAGGGTTTAATCTGAAGTTTCAAAGCCCTATTGAAAGCTCTACACATAGCTCTTAAGGATTTGGTTTCCTTCTCTAAATAAAAAACACCTTTTCACAAGTCATATCTCTCTTCTTTTAAATATCTAATCCTAGAGACATAATGGTGGATACATTGTAACGTTTCCTCACTAAGATTACTATCATAATAACTCTTCATTTCATCCATCACCTTTTGGCACGAACCAGAGACAACCGATTCATTCAACCCAGGAGGAGGATTTTTCAAGTAAAAATATATTTGTTGGAGGCTTTGGGCCTCGTTGAAGTTTTGGATGGTTAGGGCACAATCCTTACATGGATATGTCCAAAAGAAAATTTCCAAGCCTTGCATCTTTTGTTTGCATTGTCCAATTCAATTTCTAAATTAGTTATCCGCTGGTATAATCCACTTATCTCCTCCTCAAAATAAACATGTGGTCTGGTTTTTTTATATTTCCTTAGTCCATTAATGATTTTGTCCCTTTCCTATAATTGGCCTTTTAAAATAGCCAACCGTTCATTCAAGTGTTTAACGGACAAATTTTGAAGTAAGATCGTTCTTTCCCGGGTCACAATAGGCTCCTCTCTCAGAACATCCCTTTGCTCTACGGTCATCAATGGTTCATCCCTTATCTGGGAGGTCTCAAGTCGATCTCCCTATTTGCAAAATAAAATTTAATCATGCATGAAGCCTTTCTTTCAAAAGGAAACATTGATAATATTTTATTTGCCAAGAAAGATTTAATACATATCCAAACAAGTTTTAAATTATTCAATGATATGCACGCTAGATGTCACAAGAATACAAGCTTACTCATCAATACATCTATCATTTATATTACATATCAGTTCAGCATGTTTGATCCTAAGTCCTTTTAAGATTATTTCCCGATCATCGCCTAGAAAGTCAAAAGCAAGTTAAGGGCATTTCGAGTAAATACACCTAAGCTCTCCTAGGAGATGATTTCTTACAAATTTGTATGATGTTTTCATTGAGAATTCTCTTTTCAATCTAGATATTGAATGACAAGCATCTTCTAAAATTACACCTTTGCGAAAAAAAAGTCTATCATAATGAGAAAGAGAAAATCAGTAGCTACAAAAAGAAAAGTTATCACCAAAAATGCACATCCACAATACCAAATTTTATAGATTTTCTTCCTAATTATACAAAATTGATCTTTTAAAAAATTTAGTGACAAATCTATTCTTGTTGTATTTAACCTTCTCGGCGGGTAAGTCTCTGGGGACTAAAAGAACCCATGGTTGGTTCCAACATTCCCCAGGGTGAAGGTCAGTCCCAAACTCATCTAAGCAATGTCTATGGAGATGTCGGAGCAATCCACCACTGCGCTCTCCTAAAAAGGAGTAGCCTGTCATTGGAAATCAACTATAAACCTTACATAGAAATTCTGTCAAAATGTCTCTATCCTCAATTAACATCCAAAATAAGGTCAGCAATTCCTTGTTTTCTTCAAAAATCGCCTTTCTTCGAACTCGAGCCTTTCTCAGTCTTGGTGCAGCTTCATTTTCTTTATAAAACATAAGTTAATCATGATATCTTTGTGACAAGGCATTAAAATCTTTCAATAATCTTTTATGCTCTTAGTGGGACAAAGTTATTTCCCTCTGTTTCTTATCTAATTCTTCTTTATATTGTTAAACGAGACTTTTCTTTGTCCATATAACATTGCAGAAGACAAATTACCATAAACTTAGGAAGAAAGGAAACAATTCAAAAGTGAAAGCCATACCTGAGAACCTGGAATGTTAGACTGAACAAGTTGCTCTTTGCTCTTTTTCCTTCGGCTCAGAAGAGCTACCCCCTTTTGTAAACGCTTCCTTCGGGTCTAGTCAGTAAAAGTACCAGAAGGATCAGAGTTTGTTCCTTCGGAAGCATGAGAGCCACCAGCAGTGGAAGGGGGATCGCCACCATCTTTATTGGTATCATCGCAACAACTTTCGTTGCCAGGATCAGTGTCATCATCATCGCTGCTCGTATCATTACCTCTAACAACTGCATCCTCCTCTTCCCTATCGGAGTCATCGAGAAAGTCTTCTATAAATTGGAAATCCTCGAGCTTGTTCTTATCCATTTTCGGGACCTCAACTCTATGTTTGGCTAGCTGAAATCTTTTCATAACTCTACTCTGGAAAGAGAGGGCAATGGAAGGAAATTCCATCTTAGGACATTTTTGGAAATTATCAGAAAATTCAAGGAAAAGAGAATTTCATAGTATTCCAAAGCAGCTTTTGGAAAATGAGTTTTCAAACAATCAAAAATCTTATTCTTGGCTTTATACATTATTCACCTTGCATGTGAAAGCTTGTTATCCCTCTTCTTCAACTCATCGGCGTGATCAGCTGCCATCTCCATCTACTTATTCTCAGGAGCTAATATTGTGTTAGATAAATGATTTTTAGCTTGTCTCTCCTTCTCTAGATCTGACTCAACCTTATCAAGGGTCGTCTTTAGTCTCTCGCACTCATCGTCACTTTTCTCCTTTATTGTGATCAGAAAAATTAACTTTAGCCTCTAGAGAAGCTTTCTGCTCTTGAAGCTTAATAATTTCGGAGGAAGTCATTCTGCGAAGCGAGAACCAACCTTTGGTTACTAGAAGAAGAAAAACCTAATCAGCCTTTATGTAAGATAAAAAATGAAAGGAAAGCTAAGAAGGATAAGACTATACCAAAAGTTGTTGTTTAACAAGATGATGGAAAAAAAAACCCCGATCCAAAGGCGAGGAAGGCAGCAAAACATTAGAAACTTCGGATGAAGAGAGGGAGGACTTTACAAGTTCATCAAAATCCAAGGTCAGCAAGGGTAGCCTTGGAGGACTATCATATTGTGAAGAAGAAGGTGGGATCAGATCATGTTCTCTTATATCTAATGCACTAGGAAGATTTGATATCAAAATATTACCTATAGATTTGCTCCCAGGAGTCGCCTCATGGGAGGACTGATATCGAGAGTAGCTTCAGCAATGGAAACTACATGACCGGAAGTTTTCCGCTTGGCAGTTATAACAATGTCATCATTAGGAGGTGGAATGGTGGTGTCACCTCTTTGTCTTTTGGACGGTGGTGCAGCAATGGTTCCAATAAGTCTTTTTATAGCAACAGAATCAAAGTGAGACACAACATCCAAAAGAGATATATCTTCGGAGATTTGGGTATCTAATTAGAAACAATTACATCAGAAAAACAGGAGTAAGAAAAACTAAAATGGGAGAAGTTGTAATCTCTCTAGAGAAGAGAAACAATCCTACCTAAAGTGCCCGGGAACATGGGAGATGATGAATTAAAAGTGTCAGACCCTAAAGATAGATATTTAGCACCAGAAAAATGATTGGGTGGTTGCCTCAAAATCTTTTATCTGTTGGGAAGAAGTCTATATTGGTAAAGTTTATTTAGAGTTAGCAAAGATGAACGATGTCCCGAACATTCAGATGCTTTGAAAATGATTTCGACAACTTGGGCTTCTCCGTCATTCTAGTTTATTTTCTTAGAGGCAGGATTTGAAAAGAAACAAAGTCAGACAAAGCATAGAAATAGAATAAGACATTATGTAAGAGGAGGAATCTCACCAAGATCAACAAAATTGCCGAAAATGCCACCTGATATAAAAGAACTGGTTTTCCTAGGGTTTGGATTTATTAGTGCTATCACTAATCAACTTCTTTATTGGATTTGCACACAGGATGGGTGAATTCGTTCCCTTGGAAAAATATAACAAATGACGAACAAGGTTTGGGCTGAGGGAAGCTTGGCCTGATTCAAGCGCTAAAACTTCAAGGCATAAGAGGAGAGTATATGAATTTGGCGAAAGCTAAATAGGAGCAGCTCCTAGATCTCAGAAGAGCTTAAAACCAAAAGTCAGGAGGAGAAGAAACCCTCATGCCATATATGGATGGAAATATACGCAAAGTATCCCTCAAATGGCTTTTGGATGGTGTCCTGGCTAGTGGCAAAAACTACATCTATTCTGGATATACCAAATCTCTCAAGAATGATATTCACTTCATCTTGAGTATTGATGAGAGATGGTTTTGGAACAAATGCCCTCTTGGCTCGAGGAGTGCCAGAGCCACTGGACTTTGGTGCGCTAGAACTTTTCTTATCGGACATAATGTTGCCAGGTGATATTATTCCATAACACGTATTAGTACCAAATTTTTACACAAACTACCATGTGTTATTAATAAGTTTGTATTCAACATGAAAACTTGTTACCATTAGGAATTTGAACGTCGAACCACAACATGGATCATTAGAATTCAATTTTTAACAAAACCCATATATATAAGCATACTTCACATATGCTTAGAAACAGTAAAACGTTTGGTGATGATCCAACTGACTATTTCGACACCAAAACTAAAATAACGAAAGGTAACGCTGATAGGGGAGTATAATTATATATAGTGCTTAGTGACGGTCTAACAGTAGCCAAATATTTGGGTATCGTCACCAAAGGTCTAATTCATGCTAAAAACCGAAACCGATGTGATCAAAGTCCAAATATTTCAAATCTCAAGTTTTGCCGACATGGAAAACAAAAGGAAAACAAGGCTATCGACTACATATCTATGCTACGTTGATACCCACCAAATTGAAAGAAAAATATACACAAAAATGTGTGTTGGAAAATCGATACTAAAGTGAACTGATAGTAGGTTTGTATTGAATCCATCGTTGTCAGTAAAAGAAACACCTTTTAGTAGAAAAAATTAATCTCCTATATATTGATTTTGCATTTTAAACCCCAAGGATGTGTTAGGGAAATAGACAACCTATATTATCCACCATTAATCATCACTTAAGCTGTTCTCACCATTTAAACTCGCACTTAAAATGAAAAAATTTTGATCGATCGCCTAATCGAGTTGGGTGAATGTTTTTGGTTTCTAATTTTAATGAAATAAATTACTTATAGTAAAAACTGGGGTTTGAAATTCAGGAAAACTTGTTGAAAACTCAATGAATAGCGATCTTGTTTAAGTATTATAATTTACAGATAAAAAAGTGAGGAGAAAGAAGAAACAAATTTATGCCGAAATACTTCTTAAAATCTCGACCGCACAAACAAAATCAAACCAACATGCCAGATCAACTTAGGAGGACCAAAAGGCGGGAAGTTAGAGAACTGTACGAAATACAAAGGTTTGACTTGAAAAGTCGAAAATACCCCTTCATTATGGCAAATGTTACCACTAAAATCGATTCCAAAACCAGAGATCTGTGAAGGGGTATCTGAACAATACCGACACCAAGAGAGAGTTTTAGAAGAAAATAACCTTCATAAGACTGTAGAAGCAACTGGCACCGAAAGCAAAATTTGGAAGATCTAGTCAATGTGCTATGGGTACCAACATAAGGGGAAAAGTTTAGTACCGATACGAAGGAAAAAGTGACGAAGTAATGCTGGCACTGAAAGCAACAAACATGGGTTCAATTATGAAAGCATACCACTTGAAACCCGAAGTAGATAAAAGGGTTGACCGAAAGCATATGTTTCGAAATCTAGAACCACGAAAGAAAGGCATAAAGTCAATCTAGGAGGAAGCAAAGGGCTATCAATATCTGGTATCGGTACAAACACAAAGAAGTAACTTCAAAACCATCGGAAAACACATCGAAAGCATGTTATCGCAAAGCCTGATTTAAACCCAAGAATTCACCAAAGTAACCCGAAGGCATAAGAAGAGGGACTATCCACACTAATTTACTTAGTGTCAATACCAAAATGGATGAAGATGACAAAAGGAATGGAAGCATGAAGGCAATATTCTTAAGACTTACTACTGAGACCGGAGCTTATCGCCAAAACCGAAAGCAGCTCTCGAAGCTATCAATACCAATGGACTTGGTATTGATACATTATGAAAGGGCATCATCAAAGCTAAGCTCCTAGATCCCAAAACCGATATTCCGAAAGCAGGATAGACCCAATAACAAGACTCAATAGAGAGAAAGACGGTCGAACCATGTTGCCGGAACCGAAAGTCATAAAATCGTCCGAAACCCTTTTGCTGCATCCGAAAGTAACTTTTTCTAAGCTGTTATCGAAAGGAGGCCCAATATGCCTATAAATAAGACCCCTGGGGTCTCGTTTTGGCGGGCTATTCTGATTCTCCAATATTGTAATATTCTTTTAGAGAAACCCCTAATTTCTTAATTGATTTGGGGATTTTACTTATAAACTTCTATGTACTTTACGAAAGTGATCATTAAAGAGAGAATCAGTACTTGAGATTTATATTATGAATTCCATTATCACTTATGATGCTAATTTCTTAATGCTTCTTTTGGACGAGGCTCCATGCATAGGCCGAATTACCCAAAATACCCTTCTACAAGCCATTTAGCTTTCTAACTTGCATTGTGGTTAAGGAACCCTTATCCCAAGGTAACTCTTGGTCCTTGAGTCTCATAAACGTGATACTCACCTCTTAAAGGAAGAGTGACTAATCTTCGGGCTCAAGACCTTGATATCTAGGAAACAGTGAACTAACTTAAGCTTGTAGGAACTAAATAATCCTTTTGGTTCCCTTAGGTCCACATCCTTAAACCTAATTCTGATGTTAACGAAAAATGTCGTTAATAGGTTGGTCAGCCCAAAAACCGTTATAAGGAGAGGAATTATCCAACATGGTAAGCAAAAGGATTCACCTTGGTACCTCCTTCAATAGAATGTGAACCGCATTGTTATAAAGTTGATCAAAAGTTGAAGGAACTTTCCATACTAATCATTCTCCAAATTTAGAAGCAGGTAATTATCAATGCTGTTAAAACAGTTTCATTATTTGCCTCACTAATTTTGGTTATTGCTACATTAAATCGTTCCAAATAATCCTCCAATGGTTTACTAAGGATTGTTGAATACTGTAAAGTGCCATCACATGTTTTGGTCTAGATGCATGAATGAAGAACCGACTTTGGAACTTCCTTCCTAACTCTTCAAATGAAGAAATAGACCTATGAGGTAGTTTATTATACCAATTTGTACTCACTCCTTCATGATAATTTAGAAAAGCTTTATATTTCATTACATCTGTAGCTTGATCGTAATTCGTTAATCATTGATATCTAATCAAATGTTGCATTTGGTCAGTCTTCCCTATGTACTATGATATCAGTGTAGACACAATAAAACCAAAACATAGGTTCTTCAAAATTGACAACTGTTTTTTTTCTTGAAATGATCTCAAGACAGTTAAATCTACATCTATAAGGATCACTGTCGGTATGGAACTTGATAAGTGTGTATTTGTTGAATTCTCTACATACGTATCGTTTCTTCGATAGTCATATGTTGCTCTCTAATGTACAGCTATTGGCATACAGCTCCTTAAATGTGTGTGTATCTTTATCTAACATATATTGAATACCTTTAAGGGACATCAGGTTTTTGATAGGAAGGCGCATATTTCAAATTATCATAATAGGAAATGTTCGAATAGATGTTAGGGATAGGCAAAATCTCACAAGTTCATTATCAGGGATTATTTATTCATCATGAACATTATAATCATGGTTCAAACTTTTTTCTTTCTCAATTTAATTTGTTGCTCAAATCAGTGAACGTCAACTTAGGAATAATGCTGACCATTTTTTTAGTTAATCCGACCGACAACCAAATAAGGAAGGGAAATCACATAGTTCTAGACATCTGCCATGCGGATTCAAGGGCTGAATCAAAGACAAAGGATTGATTCTAGAAGGCTGGGTACCACAAAGAGAAATACTAATCCACAGAAGCACTGGCAGATTCTTAAGCCATTGTGGATGGATTTCAATAATGGAAGCCATGAGATTTGGAGTTCCAATTATAGCAATGCCTTTGCAGCTCGATCAACTTGTGAACGCTAGATTGGTTTCTGAGATAGGAGTTGGAGTAGAAATCAAGGGAAAGATATACAGTAGCATGTTACAGAAAAGGTACAAGAAAGAGGATATAATGCAAGGAATTGAAAGTGTAATGAACCAGAAAGAATTTGAAGTGAGGAGAAAGGCAAAGGAGATTTCAGAGTTGATAGGATTTAAAGGGAATGAAGAAATCAGTTTCTTGGTAGAGAAGATTGGAATGCTTTGCACTAGAGGAGTTAAAAGGGACATTAAAGATTTAGGTTTGGTAACTGAATATATAATACTAATAGACTGTTATGTGTGTTTGTTGCAATAAGAAAAACTGTCTTGTTACAAGAGAATTGTGTGCAAAAGGAATTGTAACACAAGAAAACTTATACGAAGAACAAGTCTTATAAGCATGCTATTTTATGGTTTAGATGAGGTTATAATGTGCAATGAAAATCATGTAAATAGATATTACAATTGTAACATGAGATATTAAAGAGTCTTCGCGCACATAATTGTTTGCAACAGGCTAAAAAATGAAGATATAAATTAGATTTAGCAAGGCAATGCAGCGTATGTTTATTAGAAAATTTAAACAATTAATTTATTAATTTGATAGACTAATTAATTAACGAAAGGTTATGATTGTACATGGGTAGAGGGCGTATCAGAATAGAGCGCATATGATACAAGTTTAGGTAGTATATAGCATACTTGAGTGTATCGATTCTGCTGGACGAGATTTCAACCTATGAAATATTGTATTATGTCGAAATGTCTTAACCGCTTGAACAATAGTGCTTGAACTTCTCATTAATGAAATAAACTAAGGGATGAACAATCAGCACAAAAGGAAATCACGTTTCCATTGTTGAATATTACATTGCCAACCAAAATATATTAACATTGAATAGCCTAAAAAATCCTAGAGGGTATTAGATGATTCCAGAAGAGTACGGAAGAATATGGAAGATTGGAAAACGCCGGAGTATTCCGAAAGAGTTCAGAGCATTATAGAGAACTCATAAATGTCCTAGCAGAGTTTAAGACCTTATAATTTGTACTATGCAATCCTAAAACCTAGTGGAGACATGTAAGTACTAGAGCATGGTAGAATACTCTAAAAGTCTTTGTGCATGGAAGTAGCCATAGAAACTACGTAAAGAAGTCTTAAACTTATATTGTGCCTAGTAGGACCTAGAACCTTTCCTTGAGGAGGTAGAAGGCTTGACTACCTAGTATATATATAAGAAGCTTGTTTGCTCCATGCATTCTATAACCAATCTAAGGAGATCATTCAAAAGTTTTCTCATACACTTCTTTTGTGAACTTATCCGTTTCAATAAAAGCAGTTTGTTCCTAAGTCCTTTGCGAGTTCTTATCATTGTCCCTCTTTAACGTTCCTTATGCTTGGTGCTTCTTTGATCGATGTATATATATAATTAGGACTATTATATTTTTGTGTATTCACTATATTACGAACCTTATTTTAGCCCGAGTTATGTCTAACAGTTGGTGTCGGAGCCAGACTCGATTCAATCCAACTGTCAAATTCTCTGGGTATTGTTATGTCCAAAATATTTGTAATATAATGGAAAATTTTACAATGGCCATTGAAAAGCTCAACAATAACAACTATGGGTCATGGAACACTCGTATGAAGTTCTACCTTATTAGACAATGGATAAGATTTATGAGATATTGTCAACGAAAGTGACACAACACCACCAATAGAGCCGAAAAGCCTAGTCTCAATCTTGGAGATGACATCATGGACACCGGCCCGACAAGGAGGTTCTGCTAAAAAATATGACCTTAATGAGTTGAAAAAAATGGAAAGTGAAGACTAGTAAAGCCGTGAATTTTTATAACGGATTAAATGCTAGAACGACCAAGGAAGCATGGGATACTTTGGCATCGACCTTTGCAATGAAAAATGATGCGAGGTTGCAAAGGTTTGAAAATGAGGTTTTGGGGATCTCCCAGAGGAATATGTCAATCGGTGAATATTTCTCAAAGTGAAGTCTATATGTGATGAGATTTCTAAGTTAGATCATGAGAATGGTATGGCACAACAAGGATGAAACGAATTATAATATATAGGTTAAAGCTAGCGCACAAGAGTATTGTCACGACAACTCGGGGCTGGACCATCGAACAACATTAGCAGACCTTGAGAATTTGCTAATTAATGAAGAGGATCTAGAGAAGTCCATGTCTAACAAAGTTACCACCCAAAAAGAAATTCTTGTTCACTAATAAAAGAGGTGAACGAGGACGAGGTCACGCAAGAGGACGTGGTGTAGGGAGATTCAACAATTAATATCAAGATGAATGATGAAGTCATGGTAGTGGCTACCACTCAGGAGGAGCTCGAGGAACTCCAAACAGATGAAGGAACTAGAACAAATGGCAAGCAAAAGACGGTCAAAGCGATGAATGTTTTGATTGCGGAAAGATGGGAGGCTTCGGAAGGAATCGTGTAACATCCCGTAAATTTTAACCATTTAATTTATTGAATTTAATTTAATTATTGATTTAAAATGGTTTTAAAATAAGATTAAACGATAAATGTAACTTAGAATGTAAACAATTTTATACTGAAAACATCAAAGTTTAATCTCTATGTTTGAACCGATTTTTTATGACCATTTGCGGTAGCGGCAACCAATATATCTTAAATAATAATAAAAATTTAAAATTTGAATAAAAATCTAAAATTAATTATTTGAGTTGCATCTAACTAGACATAGCGTAGAAATGAATTTCGTATTAAAATACGCAAGTTTGTTCCATTCACGCTAATTAAATTAAATATTTAATAAATAGCTACGAAGGTAACGTTTGTCGGAATTTGAGTGAACATTAACTAAAAATAGTAAACTGTATTCTGAATAGAACGACATTTTTCGTTTTGCAAAAATCGGACGATTTGACCTTCGTTTAATTATTTTTCCATGCGAATTTTACCTTAAAATGGTCTGTAATGCGTTTTTGATCAGAGTGCCATAGTATTGCAAACTGTGTACGTTGTGTCTTTCTCGTCGCGCTGATCAGAATATTTATTTGTCAGTTTCGGTACTTGGTATGCCACAAAATTCAAAAATAGCTTACGTAGTTCATTTTGGAAACAAAGCCTTTTGAGCTCGACGTGTCTATATTCGAATTCAGCATATTTTTCTATCCTTTTTTCGTCTACAAACCCAGTCTCTAACGTTCACATGGCGCTCGAAAGAACAAAAATACGAGTAGAAATGCATGCATTTCTTGTTTTTTCCTTCCAAAACTAAGTGTTTATGCATCCTTCCAAGCCAAGCCATAATGCATGCCACCAAATATAATATCACCAACTTGTATTGCATACATGTAATATAGGTATGTTAATGCACATGCTGCTATTCCATTTTAGGTCAATTACATGTGTCAAAACGTGTTCCCATCTGTCATCATTCGATTTTCCCCACCTGTCTTCTACCTAATGTCCACGTCTTGTTTCCATTCATTTCCTACATCACGTTCACTTCGAAACCATGCGCCTTACACACTTCATGGAAAATAACTATACAAATGCCACATTCACAAACGTTAAACTTTGTCCTTTCTTTTGGATCGATATTTCCTTCCAGTTCAAATACGAACGGGTTTCTAAGCTTTCATATTCCATTCCTATTTTCGCTGCAATGTTTACTTCTTCTTCTGCCACTTTCTAGTTTTATTTAAGGCTAGTTATCCTCCTCCCCATCTACCGCTTCAAGATTTGAAACGCTTCTTATTATTAAAGAAAAATAAAATTCAAAACCACCGAGATCCCTAGATCTTTGCCACTGATCAACGTCACGTATGTTATCTGCCAACTCGTCGCCGCTGAAGCCGACTTCACCCTCAACCGAGCCTCTGACTCAGCGATACTGTATGTCACCGTAACAGCCTCCATAAATTTCCTGTCCCTTGTTCAACCGCCACCGTTTTAGGTGAGTTTCCCCCTCACGATTGATTTTGATTCAGGTAAATCAATTTCGACTTAAACTAAGAGTTATGATGCACTACAAGAAAACTGATTTTTTGTAGCGTTCAAAAAACACTACTAAGTAATTTTTGGTGACGTTTCGATAATCGTTACGAGAAAACATGCCACTAAAAGTCAAAATATTTGTTGCACTTTTAAAAAACGCCACTGTAAATACTTTTTTTGTAACTTTTTCAAACGCCATCATAAATAATTATGTAGCGCTTTAAAAATGCCAAAAAAGCTTTTGATGCTCCTAATAAAATTTCCAATTTTACCCCCTGATTTACGGTTGTATTTATTCAACGCCACTACATGTATTTCTGTAGCGTTTTTAAAATGCTACTAAAAATTATTAATTAATTTGCTGTATTTTTTTGTGCAATTATTTCATTTAATAGTCTATTTTGTTTCCATAATATTAAACAACCACAAAATACATATTAAACAACCACAAAATACATACTGATTTAAGAACCACAAAATACAATTCAAACATACATACACATTCAAAAAGTTAGTTGTACATTTAACACATCCAAACTACCAGTAACAATGTCATAACCAAAATACATTAAACACTAAAATATCCAAGGTACCATGGCTATATCTTTTCCTTTAGCACTTGAGAATGAAGCACAACAAGAAGAAATATCAACACCAACAACCTCCATGGCATTACACATCCTTTCAGGTACATCACCTTTTGGAAACTGCAACAAAATGAGATCCATAATTATGTAACAAAACATCAGTAATCAAGCAGGTAACATGCAAGCATTCACAATAATTATTTGCTCCGTAATTATATATGGCACTCCTTTTACCATAATGTAATGCTGATGGGAGAGAGCAGGAAACATTCAATGTGCTGATAATCTGGTATACTTAATCATATATCATTTAGTTCTCCACCAAAGAAAAATAATAACTTATGAAATTGGCTATGGCTTTATATATAGGGTGCGTTTTTTAGAGGTCCCTATTAAGTTTCAAAATATAAAAAAAACCCGGTCATAAACTTATTGTAAATTAGGTCCCTGTTTTCAAAACTTATAAAATAATAATTAAAAAAAAAAAATTCGTAAATTAGTAATAAAATATATTACGCATTATAAAAAAAATTCAGTTCAAAAAACAACAAAAATAATGTCAGAAAGAAGAAAACAGCAAAAAAAACTGCAGTTAAATGTATAATATTATGCACCTTTTTGATTTTATTGCATGCATATATGCAATTATTGCAGTTCTTCCAACGGATAGATTTAACATAATTTTTCAGTTCATTTTTATTTGCATCCAAATGTGCAAATTTCTCAAAAAAATGCACACATGTATGCAACATTTTTATAGGATAAAAAGTAGGGACCTAATTTATAAAAAAAACAAAGTTCTGAAAATTTTAAAACCCGCCCCCTATTTTATTTTTTCCGCCTTTATGTATTTTAATAAAAAAAATGTGCGTACGTTCATAAAAAAAAAAAAAAAAAATTCTAAAATATGGAAATAATGTCAGGAATCTACGGAAATCGAAAAAAAAATAGTTGCATACATTTATGCAAATATTACTGATAATTGCATATATGTATGCAACTTTTCCGTAAGCTGTTTTCAGATTAAAATCTGAAAATAAACCTGCACAAATGTATGCAAGTATTTGAAATTTTTGCGCACATGTATGCATTTATTTGCATGAATAAAAATCAACGAAGATGTATGTAATGAAAAATATGCACGGATGTATGCAGGAAAGTGATATATGTGCATACTATTATGCATTTAACTGGAAATTTCGTTTTTTTTTGGTTTTTTTGATTTTTGACGCCTTCGTTGATGGTTTTTTGTTCTGAATTTTTTAGTGTTTACATGTTTTATTTAAATACGAATTTACGTGATTTTTTTATATTTTTTTATGACTTTTCAAAAAATAAGGACCTAATTTACAATAAGTTTATGACCGGATGTGAGCCTAATTAAGTTTCAAAATAGGGATGTGAGCCTAATATTCACTTATATATATATATATATATATATATATATATATATATATATATATATATATATATATGCATGAGAATAAAAACAAAGCCAACCATCTTACCGCTATTGCCAAGGGTCATTGACATTATCAATGTATATATAATTCCTTAACCATTACGATAGAACCCATGATTGCAAATTTGAGCCGTCTAACTAGCTTACAAGCAAAGATTGAGATGAATCACACATGTCATCATTATCACTATATCTTTGTATTGCCCATAAAAGCTTAGCTCCAAGCATACGATGTAATAAAGATAATATAGAAGAAAAGACAAACCTATGCTTCTCGTTGTATATCTGTGGTATCGTTTAAGATAGCTTTTGCGATGCCAAAATCAATAAGGTTAAGCGAGCCTTTAACTAGTAAAAAATTTGCAGGCTTTAAGTCTGAGTGGACAATGCGCTCTTCATGTATGGTATTTACAGCTTCAAGCATTTGTTGAATGAATAGGGTAGAAAGCCAGATTATAAAATGGAATAGGGTAAACATTGGTACATGAAAGCAGTGTTTCTGATGAACATTAAAGGAAACATACCAACAGTAGGAATTTGCCAACAATGAGAGAGTAATAGCTAACAGAGACACAAAATTATTAAGCACCTGCAAATAAAATCTTAACCAGTTATATTTGCTAATAATTAATGCTTGAACTAACCACATAACTTGTTTTTGTCCTTAGATACCAATGGGTTTTTGAGAAACAGTCAAAGTTACCTGAATAGCCGTACTTCAAGACACCATAATAGATGTCAAAGACTAATTTTAATGTCCTTAGCGTAGTTTAAAATGGAAATTATCTAAAGAGTAAGGGAACAAATGAATAATTGATCATTTTTTAAAATACCCAATAGTGCAAGTATGAAAATTGATTCTGTAGTGCTTCAGTATAAACTATACAAGTAAAATAGTAAAGCAAATAGGTTAGCTCATACTCCAGGGGCATTTCAGTGGTGAATATATCAGAAAACCTTTTACCATCAACCACAACAGCATGTCTTTAGAATTGCACCTCTTCCTCGCTAAACACGAGCATTTTCCTTCTACGAAATTTAGCATAGGACAAAGCTGCAAAACTATGTCAAATATAAATGTCAATTGCATGCACTTCTCTACCTGTAAGTTGAAATCAACAAACATAGGTGTGTGGTACTTAAATGTTATACTTCCAACAAGACATTTAAAAAAACATATGAAGTTTGCGGAAGTCATAAAAATACATAGTAATGCAAAAAGCTCGTTGTTTCTCGTATTCCTGCTGGCAACAAGCAAATCAGCCCCAAGCATCACCGCTGTAGGCGAGGAATAAATCGAGAAATTAATCAATGAACATACCGACTTTTTACAGTCCATATGGTTTGCTCACTTGTTTGAATTCAATGGAAACTTCTCTTATAGCAGGATTAGCAGTAGCAGCTGCTTCTATAGCAAATAGATATAACATCCAAGCATGTCATACATACAAACTGAGGCCAGCTGTCCCTCGAATGCATAAATTTACGATGGTGGGTTTCAGCCTACATTGACTAGAAGGGAAGTAGCTCAAATTCTCGGTATCATGAATATATGGGCAATATCATACATCAGGGAGCGCTCAAAACATCAAACAGAGACTCAAAAATATCTATCCTTCTTACATTCAGCATATATCACTGGAATCCGAGCACGATCGGTGCAGTAGTTGTAGATGGTGTACTTTTGTCTAACCTGCAGTAGTTGTAGATGGTATACTTTATGAATCCTAACAAAGACTTTAAACAAAAAAAAGTAATATAAGCGCATGCTCTATTAGTTTAGCAAACACTTTTAACTTTTTTCGTTAAAAAATAGCTAAAAGGGAAATAGTTTAAAGGAATATCTGAAGGAATTTGTATGAAACTACCACTGATGCAATAAACATATATATATATATATATATATATATATATATATATATATATATAGATTTATACACAAAAGAATAATCAAAAACTTACAAAATTCGATGCATGTTCCAGAGAATAGAGTAAGCATCGTAAGCTTTAGTTGGATCAAACCAGAGACAAATTCTCTGCTCTTTGTTGCCTTTACCACCAGTAAAAATATTGGTTTGCAATATGTATGGTTGGCAAGTTTTATTACCCAAGAACTTGAATCTATTTCATCATCTTCTGAGTTTTGAGGAGATAGCTACAATTTAAGTGGAACAGAAATATATTAAATATTCCATATGCATGGACCCATAGAAAATGTATAACATACATGGTAATTTTAGATGTAGAAAGACACAAAAAAAAACCTCACTCAACTTGTTTCTTAATTCAGATATATCCAAAATTCAAACAGTTCAGACTACATACTACAAGTAACTAGATGTGGTATTGACTTGAATGACTTAGTTTGATTTTCTGTTAGGTATGCTTTAAGTAGTAGTGTCTTCTGAAACATCAACATGACAAATGAAGATACATATTCCCAGGTTTTGAATTAGTTCTTATATTTTTCATAAATGAGAGTATGAACGTATGTATTTTTTTGCCTATGATAATGTCTGTTAAGACAATTTGGTTGAAATGTTGGTTTCAGACCTTTAGAAATACAAAACAACATTAAAATAAACTTAAAAATATTACATTCTTTTGTATCTTACTAGAAGTAAAATCTGTTTAAGTGTTTTTTTTAAAGGAAAAAAAGTTTCCCCTTTCAATGATTAAGTAGATGTATAAATGAAAGCCATCTGAAACACATATTTCCAATGCCAAACTGTAATTTCAAGCAACACTTGAATAAAATACTGTAACAGTTCCAGCAGAGTCGCCAGAAACCATCTTCATTTGCACACTGAAATGCCTAAACAATCACCCTTTATACATGGGCGATTATAGTCTAGGTTATGATATAATGTAATTAAAGAGTGTGCACCCCCACTTAAAACATCTTATCTCCTATAGCATCATCAACGCGGTGGCAATGTGCCGATCAGTATAACAACAACAAGTCTTATATGCTAACTGTTTTAGAAACATCGTCAAAACTCATTTATTTGGTTGTTCTAATTAGAAGATAGAACATACCATTATAGCATTGATACCACACACAACACAAATGTCACCTGCTTCAACTGTTACTAGTCTAGGTTTACACACCTGCACATTTACATAAATTCAAATTTTCACACCTGCACATTTTTTAAACATACATATCTGTTCAAAAAGTAATTTTGATTTCGCAAAATTGCTCACTGCTTCTCATTTCACTTTCATGTGTTGAGTGAACTTTGCAACTTCCTTGAAGTCCACTTCACCTTCTTCTCCTACCACTGCATGTCAGCGTCAAACTGAAAGAATATGAAAACATGTGAATTGAAGTGAGAATCGGAGAAATGTTAGGGCACTTTGACTATATCATGAAACGGTTCATAGAAAAACGTTATAATAAAAGAGTTCACTATATCATGAAACTCAGTTCATAGAAAATCAACACCTATGCTCACTAACCCTAGTAAAAAAGAACAAGGGGTCCTTTGACTGTGGAATGATCAGATGAAAAGCCTTCATCACTCAGACAATTTGTAAAAAAGTTGCATATGCATTGCCTAGCTCATGGACAAATAGAAAAAACAGACTGTGGAATGATGTCATCCTTTGACTCCAGCTAAAATTATGGCTTAATTTGCATGCTGGTCATTTATTTTGATGGTTTCTCCTTCTGTTTAAATACTTGCTCTCTTGTTTTCAATTCTTCGGATTGATCTAATTCCTGTAAAAATACTCTGATTGCACGTGGAATTCCTTCATATGCAATTTCTTGCATTCCTATTAACATTGATAGGAAAGGTTAGAAAATAGAAAAAACTCAAGGATAAAAATACGAAATGAAGATACTGATTTGGTAAAGCCGTACACAGCTGTGGGGGTAGCTTACCAAAGCCAACCCAACAGCTCAACCATTAGTAAACTGATTCAAGTGGTCCATAACACTGATCAAGAACGTAAATATATTGAGATGCAAAACTGGGACATAACATAATCAAAAAATGATATGGTATGCTGCTGATATCATAAGGATAATCTATTTTGTAGATCAAAACACCAGGGAAAACACGTGAACTTAGTACCTAACCTAGTTAAATCAAGGAATGAAGGGTGTCAGAAAATCTAAAGGACTGTTTATTTAAGCAGAGAACCATGGCTGCGCATACTAACCTCGAAATCCAACTTCCATAAAGTTCAGTACCATTTTGATATGTCTACAAAAATGCAAGCATGAGAAAGTTTAATAATCTCAGCTACATAAAGCAGAACAAAGTTTATTTCACAGTTTGAACTGAAGCATAAATGGGGACCTCAACATTCTCAAACCTACATTTTTAATTGGTTTCTTCTATGCAAATAACTGCTAACAAATACCTTTATGGAGGAAATAAATAAAAATCTTAATGGTAATATTAGCCGCTCAGCATCAGCAAGTTGAATCACAAACTTAAAAATAGATTAACTTAAAAAGAGACAATACAATATCTTTGAGTATATTTAATCAAGCAATTATAACGAACTCACATCATCGACTTTAATTTTGATAATTAACCCTAGGTTTAGCAGGAAAATTGAATCTCAAACCCTCGATCTCGTAGAATCCGGAGCACCAAGCAGACGCAAGGCAGAAGGATGGGCGGCAGGCAATTGACAGCTTTGCGGCAAAGGCCAACATGTGCGGGACGACGAAGTTGAGTGGAGAACAAACAACAGAGTTAACGATGAAAAGATAAATTTACTCAATGCGGAAATTTTAGCATAATTAAAAGGGGAAGATTCAATTTTTTCTGGCAGAAAGGAATTTGAGGAGAAAAGGAAAGAGGGTTAGAAAAAATTTAGGCTTCGTTTGTTTAAAATGGCTGAATGCTAAAGGCTGATTGCTGATTGCTGAATGCTGAATAGAATGCTTAATGCTTAATGCTTTTTTGTTGTTTGATTATCTGCTTATCAAAATTCTGATTTTTTGTGAAATAATTTTGGTTGACAAATTTGCCCTTCATTTTTATTGTTTGATTTATCAATTTACTTTTTAATTCATAAAATATAAAAGTATGTAAAGGTATATAATTTTTTTATAAAAGTATATATTGTCGTCGTATTTAGTACAACAATGTCGTTTTTGTTTTTAACCCAGCAAATATAAAACTATATAAAAATATAAATATGTGAAATACTATTACAGCCGTGTATTCTATGCAAAGTAAACAAAAGGAAAATGAGGAAGTGCCTCCTTCAATATACGGTTGCGGTGATGGAAAGAAAAAATACTGTTGCTTTTGTAAATATTAAAGTATACACTACTGTTATATATAAAGAAGAAGGACAAAACTGTAAATCATCACTTACTAGCAATAAGCAGTCAAAAAACTTAAAATATCTGTTTTTTACTATTAAACTATTTTGGATGATTAAGCACTTAATTGTTAGTTCACCCAAACACCTTGAAAGCACTTAATATATTCAGCCTTTTCGATTAAGCTCTGAAAAAGTACTTTTTCAGAAAAACAAACAGGGCCTTAGTTTGAGGGGAGAAGAGTGGTCACGTTTATTTTAGACAGCGCGCACTGAATTTTTTAGGCGGGGAAGTGAGATTTTTTTTGCTACAATTTTATTAGGAGTGAAAACACGTTTGCTTGCATTTGTGAATTAACACCACCAATTTTTGCAACAAAAAACCAACTTTCTTGTACTGATGGTTGATAACCTTAATACTGAATTGTTGCTTTGCTGCCAGTAAATTTTTACTTGGAATTTCATTGGAATTGGTTTAATTATTACTGCTATGTCAGATCATTTGCTTGCATTGTGCATGTTGCCTTGTTCTTGTTTTACCAGCGCTTGCTGTTGAAATTGTATGTACACTATGCCTTGTTTGCTTGCACATGTGATTTACTTACATAAAGTTGACCTTTCTGCCATGTCGTACTCAATACTCTCAAATTTCCTATATGTAGGTGGATCCTGGTATGTTAAAACGAACGCTGTTGCATTTTAAAGATGCCACCTGGTGATATTTATAAACCTGCTATGAGTATAGACACAACACCATATATGCTAATTAGACTGTGTTTTTAGTCGTATCTAAAGCAGTTAGGCACGATAAAAAACCATATCAAAAAGTGGCATGTTAAATTATTATATATGGCTACAAATTGTATCTCAATACTATTAACATATGGCTCTTAGCCATATCTAAAGTCTAATCAGACACGGTCTTTGACCGTGTCTAATTATATGTGTGTGTACACATACACACACACACACACACACACACACACATATATATATATATATATATATATATATATATATATATATATATATACACACACATACATGTGTGTGTGTATATATCATATATGTGTATATATACAAAAACAGAAATTGTAGCACATATCTTTCATAACGCAGAGCATATACACCACAAATTATATACAGGAATAACACAATTCACACACACACACACACACACACACACACAAACACACACACACACACACACATATATATATATATACACACACACACACTCAAAGCATTACAAGGTTTGTCATAACACGATGTACATACAAACATATACAATAAAAGGAAACTGTCAAAGATTTTCATCACTTTACGAACTAACAAAAAAAAGGTAAAAACATATCATCTTGATAAACTCCGGTCGAGGCAGGGAAGGTTGAACGCGATAGCCAGCCTGGAGTTCAAGTTTCATTTGGCAGCAAAACTGAATCGTGATATATAGCCTGCAGCCTGAGTTCCAACAGCACAAAAGCACCATAACCTCCAACAGGACTGCCTATAAAATACAAGAAATAAGTTACAAATACTTCACTGGTCAGTAGAACGCCATTGTAACTCATTGTGACTAAGATGCAAACATGAATATAGAGATAAGTGTATGTTAATACAAATATAAAATGAAATTAATTGAGTTTTGCTTTCCAAAGATTTATCCTGTTGTAGAATCAGTCCAAAATATGAAATATAATGCCTCTTCTTTACAAGATCTGTATTCAGTGTATGTTCAGAATGCGCCATTGAATGTTAATACAGTGAAGGGCATATCGTGTCGATCAGTGTGTTTGTGTAATTTTACAGTAGTCGATCAGCGTGTTTGTGTATAAATACTTCACTACGAACCAATAACAACCTAGTCGAATTGACTAGTCGATTAGTCGACTAATTTCTGCCCATGCGGCCAAAATTCATGCAAAAAGCAAGTCGAGGGTTTGATCTCGATTAGTAGACTAGTCGACGACTAGTCGAGCGCCGTCCATGTGTTTGTGTAGTCGATTAGTATATGTCTCAAAAATGAATAAATACACATTGTAAACTGGTTTTACTATGACCATAAATGTTTAAATCAAATTAACTATACACAGGAGTGGAAAATTGATAGTCAATAAGAATGCAAACCCAAAAGAAGAATCACCTGAAGTTTAGTCCATCTGCAACACCGGTAGTTCGTACCCTAGCATACAGAACATCCTCCTGTACACAAAAAAAGGAACATATAAACCAAAAGAATATTCAAGATGTGCACGCAAGTACATGTCCATTCAATTCTTATGTAAGATACTATGTAGTGATAAGTGTAAAATAATATATACCTGTCCAACGTCTAAAGGTATCAAATCATCATCGTCGGATGACACACATACTCGACTTTCTTATTAAGAATTTACTCGGCGATCCACCAGGTGGCTGCATTTTAGCTCACGCACAGGGTCAGTAATCCATGCTTATTAGCTTCATTCAAATATCGAATGCCACTTCACTTAACCTTTGGAAAAAGCTACTTTCACTTGAAACTTTCGGTTTCTTTAAAGCAGACCGTGTAGTGCAAGTTAACTTACACTACAGTCTGCTAAAAAGTAGGGGAAAGTTGCTAGTGAAAGCATCTTTTTACTAAAGTTAAGTGCAGCAACATCTATCATTTGGATGAAGCTAATAAACATGGATACCCGACCCTACGTGTGAGCTAAAATGCATCCACCTGGTGGATCGTCCATTAAAATATTAATCAAAAAGTCGAGTAATCATCCATTCACCAAAACTTTCAGCAAACTTGTTAATATATTTTCAGTAAACTTGTTATCTCTCAAAACAAAGTAAACTTGTTATAAGACAACTCGATTTAAATTTCAAACATAAGGCAAACAAACAGTCAAATGGCGATGAAATCATAGTTAAATATTGAACTATAATTATCCATTTACTCAGTTTTCGCCACATCAGGTAATATATTATGTTTGTTTGCCATTTTTGGCATCAAAGCTATAATTATACGACTATATTCTTGGCTTGTCATTTAGTTTAAGAAATGGACAAAAACAGTCAAATAGCTATTGCAAATAAAATCAAGTTATGGACAACTGACATTAAACATATTAACATTAGTAAAGGTTACTGCATCCTTATGACTAACTCTTGTTATTTCTTTGTTTCATGGATATACAGCAATCTAAAATTATACCGCACATGTTTCCAATAGCAATTCAGATGTGTTTTACATTATCATAAAACATGATTCAAATTTGATTTCTCTGATTCCAGGGTATAACTACAGATCCGTCCGTTACACAAAGTAGCAATCAGCTAACACAAGTACATACCAATTCAATTGAAACAGCTAACACACTAACACAAAGTAGCAATTAGCTAACACACAAAGATTTCAACTTGTTCCCTACTATCAGGCATGCAAGCCACAATTCAATTGAAACACATACATGTTGTCGAAGGAGAGGGCTAGGGACCAAGGGTTGCTGCGTTACTGTCGAAGGAGAGGGTTGTTCGTCTCTGCCGGAGAAGGAGATTCCAGAGAAAGGTGGAAGCACGATTTGGTGACCAAAAACCCTAATTTGGGTTTTCGACCACCATTAAAGTAAAACAAAGGGAAAAGGGAGCAGCCAAATTTTTTATTACAAGCCCCTAATGGGGTGCACAATATGATACGCATTCGATTTGACCCAAAGCCGTATCAAATTAACTGATCCGGATCTTCCTTGATGGACGGTCAGATTTGGGATGTTTATGGTGGTGCGGATCGCAAAATGTAGTTTGATACGGATCTTAGCACTACCAAATATGATACGTCTAAAACCCGTATTTTATCTCCGCAGCGTTATGTGCAAAATTGGTTGTTTTGGTGTAGTGAGAATCATACACATATTTATAAGTGACTTTTCTTGGAGCACTTACCATTTAAATGTAATATGTATATTTGCATGACCATACGCACGTAATTCCTTCATTACTGTTTCATTTGACTGGGTACAAAATTGTTCTTACTACGAATATGGGCACTAAGCATATATCCCAGACCTAGCCGACAACCAAACTAGATATTGCCATTTCCTTGGCTCCATGTATGTTTGTAGTGGCTTGTTTCTTATGCTGGCATTCCATTAAGTATCCTACTGATGCATGGTTTGGAGGTATAATTTACCACCTTGTTCTTTAAAAAAATATGTTACTACACCTTGAATTGGGCACATTATTGATATATACACACACATGCTTGCTGCCTTGTTTAGCCCTATATATATATATTGAAAATTGGTACGCTTTATTAATGACCAATCATATGCTTCCGTTATATGCCTCGTCAAAACCTTACAACCCCCTTACTAGGTATCTTGCAAGGAAAAAGAGTACATATAATTCCGCATATAAACTATACAAACTTCACTTATACAAATTATGAAGCATAAATACAGGTAGAAATAATATAATCTCGCAAACCAGGCCAAAAAGCCCATCTCACGATCAATTTAAACTTCATCTTCCTCACTTGCCCGCTGGCCAGGATCATTTAATTCCAGTCCCCATCTTCGTAATAACATGCGATTAATTTTTGTATTAACTGTCCTACTTCCATTACATTTAACCAAAAAAAAAATGTCCCTTTCGATTTTTTCCAGCACAGTCGTACCATGTGTTTTCCTGTTGGAAAAAATCCATTGATTTCTCTCTTACCAAATGTTATATATTGTTGCTGTAAAAGCACCATACGCCACATCCTGAATTTGATTTTTTGTTTTGAAATAATCGAGCAACAAGTCAGCCTCCTCCTGGAGCGTTGGAAGAATATGAGGTGGTAAGTTAAGCTTTGTCTTGATCGAACCCCAAATAAAAGTAGAGAAATCACAGGAGAAAAATAGATGTTGCATATTTTCCTCATGTAGATCACATAAAGCACAGATGGTGTTCGATACAATGCCGAATCGTTGTAGCCTAACTTTAGTATTTAAACGATCAAGAGCAGCAATGTATGAGATAAAAGACATACGTTTATTGTTCTTAGAGTGCCAGTTCGTCTTATAGATCGGAGCAGTCACCCCTCTTTGTCGAACTCTGTGCCATGCAGTATTGAATGAAAGTTCGCCACCTTCACACGATTCATAATAGTCTTGTTTTCTATCTGAAAAACTGGAATAGATGAGAACTCGTATGCAACCTCTCTCGTAGCAGGGTGTAGTGTAGGATCCAACAATGAGTGTCGGAGAAGTACGTTAACTTTGTCATGCTGATGACCAGTGATATGCAACCTGTTCATACCCATCAAGTCGACTAATCACTTGCTGTTAATCCACGGCTCAAACCACAAAGAAGTTTGTTCGCCATTTACTATCACCTTGTTCAACAATTGTCATCCACTAGTGCAAAGGCGCAAGATTGATTTCCATATGGAGGAAGAATTATTATCAATAGGTATATTCCAGAAATATTTGTTATGACAATATCGTCGATTCATCCAATTACTCCATAGATTATCTTTAGCCAAATAGTTCCATAGTAATTTTACATAAGAAGCCCATTTCAGGTTAGATAGCAGTTTCAAACCTACTCCCCCTTCGGATTTAGGCTTGCACAGCTGCCACCATGAGATTTTATGCTTTGATTCTCCCCAGAAAAAATCAACACATATGGATGGTAGTTTATCTAACGTGAATTCGAGAATTTGGTAAACAGAAAGCCAATATAGTATAATAGGTGTGAAAACCGTGTGAATGAGCTCTGCCCTACCTGCGAAGCTTAACAGTTTAGTTTGCCATCCCGGTATCTTGTTTGTACCGGGTGTATAAGAGCATTACAATTACAGTGGTGTACATAATTTGAAGAGATAGGGACACCGAGATAAGTAATAGGAAGAGTTCCTACTTCAAATGGAAGAATATTGGTGATATGTTGTGCATTTGTGGTTGATGTGCTGAAAAAGATCTTTGTTTTGGTTTCATTAACATCTAATCCAGCATGGACACTGAGTTTATGGAAATTGTTTCGAATATATATGTATATATGTATGTATGTATGTTACTGGACTTTGAATTGGGCACATTTTTGACCATGCTACATACAACTTTTGCTGTCACCCATCCTGTTGTTTGATACATGCAAGCACTTAGATCCATTAAGATATATATATTTGGGTTGTTGTGGGTTAATGCGCTTGAATCACTAATGTTGCTTGGATTAACTAATTATATTTTACCGATTATTCAAAATCAACTTACTTGAATAAAGTTAATCCTGACTTGAGTCTTTTATGTTTTTTTGCATGCAATGCTCGGGTCAAATACGAGTGTTGCAGATTTAAAGATTTCGGTTATCGAAATTAGAGGCATGTGAAGACGCGCGTGCACTAGTTCGATAATTACTGTAAAATTTATTTTAATGTATTACACATGTAGAATTTACTGTACAACTTTAATGTTTTATGTAAAATGCTTCTGCCGTAAAATATTGTATTTTGTTTATTTTGTGATTTTTGTGTGTGATTCTGTTTAAACTCCGTGAGCTAAATAACAATATGTTGCTTTGAATGATTTGAGTTAGTTTAATTACCGACTTGAAGCAGTCGAAAAGATAGGTCGTTATAGTTGGTATTAGAGCTTTGGTTATACAAAGCATAGTTTATCGGGTTTAAAAAACTCATTAGAGGTAGGGTAGTAATACCCTATAATGAGTGGAATTGTTACTAGCATCACTGTAGAGAGAGCGTATTTTGAAAATATAAATTATTTTAAAATTAAATAAATCATTTAACATGATCATTTTTAAATAGATCCTATAAAAAGTAATTTGAGTATTTTATTCGACATCACGACTGGATAATCGGTATGAGAAGATTTTGAATATACGTTTAGCCAGCGTATTAGTAAAGTCTTATATGTACTAGATGGATATGAAATCACACTCCAATCACTTAAAGATGATTCTGGTGATTGTTGCAACATCGCCATTATTTATTTTCGAGTCTTGAAAGGGGGATAACCATATAATTCGATTGAAACGTCGAGAAATACTTAATTTGTTTTGATAAATGTTTGAAATGAAAATATTTTAAGTTACTTAAATATACTAGTAATTTATACAAGTATTTTGGGAAAAATATGTGTTTTTAAGAGATTATCCAAAACGTTTTCGAAAGGAAATATCTGAATGGAGAACCCACTTTGTCACTAGAAAATAATTTTGATGATAAATTTTTCGTCGTTGGGATTGGTTATCGAGTTGCAAAGTGGGGAGAACATTATAGATAGCTTCACTACTTATTTGTTTGATAAAGCGAATTTAATATCTGAAATATTTTTGAATATAGAAATATGAATATATTTTGAATGATTTAAATAAAATCCAGAATTAAATCATGAGTTTAGGTTGAGCGATACAATCCATATATTAGGTGTTTGCAAATAAATTGAATAATTGTAAACAATTATTGAATTCTTCGGCTTTCGTAAACAAAAAGGGTTGTTGTAAAGGGTGTCGAACTCTAGGACCAAAATTATTTCATCCACTAAATCCAATCAGATTATTTTAAAAGTTTGAATTTTGAAAACAAAAGAAAATAAATAAAAAAGAAAGTTTTTTTATAATAGATGAAAGTAATTAGGGAGTATTGACATAAACTGGATTAATAATCATCAATAGCCAAACAGATTAATATAGATCTAACTCATGTTTCTATCATAAATATGAATCAACAATAATTAGGTTTTTAGAAACAAACATGTGAATACTACAAGCATGGCTGATGCAGGAGCTAAGCTCTTAAACAACCATAGGCTATCAGGACAGATTCATAAACTTTATTTCTAAAACCCTAAAAATTAGATCTAAATCTGAAAAGTGTTAGATCGAATACGAATATACTCGGTAAAGGAGCACAACTCTTATACGACACAGAGTATGAAGGTTCAGATCTAACTCTTGGTTCAAATCTAGATCTATATGCCTAAAATCCTCATCTTTTTGACTATGTGATTGTAATGACTAAATCTTTTAGTAAAAATTTATTTTAACATGGTTTAAAATGATTACTGAATTTATATTGGAATTAGTTATGTTTTTGGAATCTGTGTGCATGTATGAGTGTGTGTGCACATGTGTACAACAGAGGACATGCATAAGGCAACATCATAATTCCAGGATATATAATATAATTCATGTATGAGAGTATACATGCATTTCCAGTGGCAATTAAAATTAAATCATATAGACTAATTTAGTGCGCAATATAAAGGAAGTTTGAAATAATACATACACATGTATACGGCAAAGACAAGTGCACTAAGATTAAATGGTGCATAGCCAGATTTAGAAAAAGGAGGTATTATTATTTTGGCATGACTTTTTATAGAGGAAAAATGGTTTGAAAACATTTTCTTTATTTCTGAAAAAGTAATGCAGTTTTACACACGAGCATTACGAAGAAAATAAAGCAAGATTAGGGGCAAAACTGACTTTGTATAACCGGGAAAACCTTAGGAATCTGATGCTATAAGTAAGGGGTGGTCGGGCAAAAATTGAACTGCCTAGTGAAAATAGGTAAAGATACATGAAAATTATTTTGAAAGGAAGAAGGAAAGCTTGGGGGTAAAGCAAGAGTTCTCTGATTTTTCTTTAGCTTAGAATAAGGAGATTTATGAGCATTCTCACTTAAATAAATGGCATTAAGTCCTGAGATTAAGAGGCAGCCAATATTTTCTATCATCAATGTATTTTGAATTTAATTCTCTGATCAGTTTACATGATTATATGTGTTTGAATACATTATTGCTTTCATCTGAAAATGGATTTGAAACTATTTAATTATGATACCCTGAAAACCCTATTTATGATACTTTGGGAAAACTTTATAAATCTGGATATATATATATATATATATAAGGTACTGATCTATGGCAATCTCTCATAAAAATGCATCTGAGCTGCAATATACTTGTATATAGGTGCTGAGGCTCTATAAATTGGTTGATTTAGAGAGCCATAGGATTTTCTATGTGCTGATCTCTAATCAAGAATGCAAACATTATGTCTCAGCTAGGTTTTGAAATTTATTTGAAACCATTTTATGCATAGTGGCAAAATCTCTTAAAAATATTCATAAAAATCATAGATTAATATCATATGCATATTCAGGCAAGCATATACACTTGTATAGTATCTATGTTTAAACAAACATTTTATCTCATTAAAACCCCAAGATAAATGACTTTCTGGAATATGTGTGTGTGTGTGTATATATATATATATATTGGATGATTTATATTCTTGCTTATTCTTGCCTAGATGTTTATTTTGATTGTTTGGGGGGAGGGGGGTTTTATGAAATCCTTGGCATTATGAAGTTATTTATTCTGTGTTAGTTTACCATAATTAGGTAAATAATCACTAGAAAATAAAAGGAAACACTTAGTAATTTAGCTAAGGTATTTCTGGTCAAGATGCTGTGGAATGGCTTGCACTTGAGTTGTAAGTTTGACACATGGCCTAATTCTGGTCCGGAGATCTTTGTGTAGTAGTGTGAATTAGATGACTAAAATGTGTCCTAATGATTCACTTATACAGATGAGACCAGGGTATTTAAACAAATTAATATGCTAGGAAATAAATACAAGGGACTTGAGTTTTCCTGGAAGATTTCCTAGGGCAATTATGGATACAAATCATAATATTTTAGGGTGGATTTACTTGTTATACACATATGTATGATTGATTTGTATGTATCAGCTTTAATACTGATGGTAAATACTACATAAATCAGTGAAAGTGCATTTGCACAAGATTATTAATTAATTTTACAAGGAGTATGAATTTTTAAAAATATGATTCCTGTATAGATTTTATCTTAATTTTTATTAATCAGTTTTTTATTGAGATGCTCATACCAGACACACTAGTCTGACCTTTTTTGCCATGACAAATGGGGTGTCTCATTATATGGTGAGGCAGCCTCGAATGCTTTTTCAGAAAATGATGGAGCTAAGTAAGATCTGGGTTATGAGTATGGCTTATATACATGGATGTTAGCATGCATAAGTAGAAAACAAAAGCTTTGAATTATTGTATTTGCATGAATCCTTGAGGATAGCTTTATGAATCAGTTTTGTAAATATTAAGTTGGGTCATGGAAAATTATGTTTAGATGGTAGAAAAATTAAGTACAATGTGTTATGTTGATGACTGAGCTGAAGCAGTATTTTATATGATCATTTTACAAACTGGAATTGAGAAAACATATGTTTTGAACTATGGAAATTTACTAATATTATTTGTATTAGTCAATCTGGAGTCATTTTAGCAAAGTAATGTGCACATGTACAAGTTTGTATGCTGGTTTATTGGTGTATTCTTTCAGAAAACTCAAATACATAAGTGGTGCACATGGGCACACTTGGCTCAGCTCATATCAGAGGAGGTTTAGCCAAGGAAGCAATGTTGACCCATGCACCTGGGATTAGAATAGTAAACATGCACATGATACACACATTGTTTCAAAAGTATCATTTATGCATGCATAAGGTTATCAGTTTTGATAACCCCATTTTAAAAAGGTATCATTTATATAAGCATAAGAGTATTAGTTTTGCTATCATCATTTTATAGGTATCATTTATGTATGCAGAAGAGTATCATTTTTTATAACAATATTTTGAAAGGGTCATTTCTGTATGCATAAGAATATCATTTTTGAAAAATACCATTTTTGCAAGTATCATTTCTAAATGCATAAAAGTATCATTTTCTGATGGTATCATTTCTGTATACATTAGAGTATCATTTTGGGAAAAGTACCATTTTAGAAAGTATCATTTCTATAGGCACAAGGGTACCACTTTTGGATCTGTGTTCAACATTTATCTATAATGAGGTCAATGGATCTCTTGTTTTCTTTCTACTCTGATTTAAAGCAAGAGGGGTATATATATCTTTATATATATATATATATATATATCAAAACATTTTTATATGAACTGATATTTTTATATTGATAAAACTTTGGGGATCCTGGATTTTGATAGGAAAGAATGGCTCTGGCTGATAACTTCAAAATTAGGAAAACATTTATATACAACCGAAAAAAAAACACCAAAATTCTTGTTAAAAAGCAGGGTCTTTCCAATGCTGTATCAGAGCTGTGTTAATTGAAAACACAAATAATATTTATTATTAGGTGAAAGAATAATTAAAGTTAATTTGTATGATTGGTTGCTTGTATGTGCCGGATTATTATATATATATATATATATATATATATATATATATATATATGGGGGAATAATACCATATATGAGTAGGAAATTTAGCTAACCCAAAGATTCCATTTACTTAAGAAATATGAGTACCACCTATGGTGAATATGCAAGAATTAGTAAATGCTTTAAGAGAATAGGGCATAGACCTGAGAATCCACATGAAGTGCTCTCCAAATTACTAAAGACCTATACTCATTTAGGAGGCAAAAGCTTTGAAGGGACTAAAAGTGTAATGGAAATCCAGGTTTGGCTTAGAACCTTGGAAAGGATTTTTGGAGGCATGCAATTAGATGATCAAAGGAAGAGGCAAGTAGCTTCTAGACAGTTGAAGGGAGCAGCTTTGAGTTGGTGGGAGGTAGTCATAGCTGGAAGAGTTGAGAATGATATTACTTGGAACCAGTTTAAGAAGTTAATTGAAGCTAGGTTTGTGCCTGCATCTGCTAAGGCAGCTTTGCTTGAAGACTTTATAAGGCTTAAACAAGGGAATTTAAGTGTCACTGAGTACACCTAAAAATTTGAAGGAATGTCAAAGTATGGAGCTATGTTAGTTGCTGATGAAGCTTCCAAAAATAGCAGGTATATTGAGGGGTTAAGTCCAAGCTTAAGTAGAGCTATGATACCCTATGTAGACAAAACTTTTGATCAAGTCATAGATTTGGCTTTAAACTTTGAGTAACATGATAAAGAAAAGGAAAAATTCAGAAATTTTAAGAACAACAATAATAAAAAGGGTAAGGGAAAGTACCATCCATATGAAAAGAAACAGGAAGATGCTAGAAGTAAGAAAACCAGTGATGCCAAAACTGGTAAAAACAAGAAGAAAGTAATGTGTCATCACTGTGGCAAAGAGGGACATAAAAACCAAAGTGTCTAGAATTGAAGGGTGGAGCATTCTAGTGTTATACTTGTGGGAAGGAAGGCCATTTGAAGAGGAATTTCCCTGAGAATAAGCAGCAAGGCAAAGTGGCAACTCTAGAGACAAAAGGCAAATCCATTGTGGAATCTAATGCAAAAAAACTTGGACAAATGGAAGGTGTATTATTTATTTTCCAAGTGCCTATATCAGTAGTATTTGATATAGGAGCAACACACTCTTTGATCTCCCATGATATAGTTAAAACATTGAAACTGAATTGCATTTTCATAGAGAGACCTTTACTTATTAAAAGCCCTCTAGGAAGTTCTTGTGTCTTGGATATGATGTGTGTGGATGCAGAGTTAATAATAGGAGGAGATGTTTTCATTTCTAATCTATATGTTTTAAATTACCCAGATATAGGTATTATATTGGGTAGATTGGCTAAAGCAACATAAGGCTAAAATTTATTTAGAAACATCCACCATTTCATTCCAAAGCATTAAGAAATAAAGAATTACAGTTCCTATTAATCTGCTAAGGAAAAAAAGGTTATTTCGTGTATGTGGGTTAGGTGATGAAATTTCTGAATTATCAATTGAGCATATATCCATAGTAAATGAATACTTGGATGTTTTTGGGGAAGTTAAAGGTATCCCACACAACAGGCTAGTGGAATTTCAATTTAATTTAATTTTGCATCTACAATGATTAAAAAGCCTACAAGAATGGGGCCAAGTGAACTCTTAGAAATGAAGAAACAGTTAGAGGAATTAGAATAGAAAGGTTTTATAAGACCAAGTAACTCTTAATGGGGTGCACCAGTGGTATTTGTGAAGAAACAAGACTGTTCTTTAAGGTTGTGTATAAATTACAAGGAACTAAATAAATTAACCATAAAGAACAAATACCCTTTGCCAAGAATTAATGATCTTTTTGATCAATTGTGTAACACCCCACCTCCGTTAAGGTCACTCACAAAGGGAATGCCTTAACGTTGATGGAGCATTTTAGTAAACAGAACAGAATATTACAAGACAGATATAAAAATAATACTTGAAAAACTTTATAACTTTATTGCATCGGACAGAAATCAATTTGGTTACAACTTTATCAAAAACTCAAGTACATATATATCAGCCTTGTTCAAAAGCCATCAGAGTACAAAACTTTAAAATCATAATCCCTACCAAAGATGCCAGAAAAAGACAAGCCATATTTTAAGCACTTCAAGCACTCCAAGTAGGAAGAAAGATCCAGATCAAGCTAGAGTATTCCCTCCTTGAAAACCTGGGGGGGGGGGGGAACGGATGAAAAGAGGCGAAACAACAAGGGTCAGACATAAAGTCTGGCTAGTCCAGTGACTTTCAGTTATGAACAGATAATAATGTCATGGCATGCAAATAAAACTGGACGAGAGATAACAGGAAATAGGAATAATAGATATACTTAGGTTAAACAGAAGAAACATGATGATATTACTTTTCACTTCTCTGCACTAATACTAGTATAACAGGATTAGGTGTTACCCTAATGTCTAAACAGAAACAGAATAATGGGCCTTTACCACCCTAACAGAAGGCACATAAACATAATGCTAATATTGGGCCTTTACCACCCGAACAGAAAGTACAGAAACAGAATGCTAGTAATGGGCCTTTACCACCCGAACAGAGACATAAATGGAAAGAGAATAATCCCTATGGAAATAGAATGTTAGAATTAGGTGTACACTAGTAAATGGGCCTTTACCACCCGAACAGACGGTACCACGCAGAAACAGACAGGTGTTGCCACCCAACAGAAACAGACGGTACCAACAGAAACAGACAGAAATAAGTGTACCCTAAAACCCTACCCCAAGAGATCGGCTCCCTAATACATAAATACCCTGTGCCAGCCCCACAAAAGGGTGTATCACTCCCCAAAGTGGCAACCTTTAAATGCCACAGACCTATTTACAGATGTCACGGCATCTTACATCCTCAGAGGTAGACCGGGATCCATGCACGCACATGACCCGGTTGGAACGCACCATCAACACCCCTCGCCGTTATCAGAATGAACCGCTTATAATTAGTTCAGTAAGCGTGCCCGGATCCTACCTACTGTTGGGTCAAAGTTTTGATACCAGAAAGGGTTACTGACTAATATGGGTCCCAAACAACAGATGACACAAGTATTTTTCCCTCCTAACCTTGTGCCCCCAGACTAACATATTTCAGATTAACTTGTTTACAAGTTCAGACATACAGAGTTCAGGTCAACTAGTTCACAGATCAGAAAATCAAGTTAATAAGTTTTCAGACTAACAGATCAGACATACAGATTTAACAGATTTACAGACTTGTCTAACTTTGTACTGGGCCTACAGATTCATGAAACGGGTTTATTAATTTCTTTAGTCCAGTTGGTTTAACCCTATCCACCCAACACGTTTTAGACATCATATTTATCTCAGATTTTCATTAATTAAATATTAATGCCCAGACCTCTCACATTAGACTGGCAGTTTGCCGCTACTGGTTAGGCCGGTTGGTTCCGGGCAGGTTTCTGCCACAAACTGAGTCTAACCTCGGGTTTCAAGCACGTTATGACTAACTTCTCACATTAGAACCTATTGTTTGCGGCCACTGGATGTGCCGGGCGGTTCCGGGCAGGATTACGCCGCAAACTCATTCTAACCTCGAGTTAGCCATGTTTATCTTTGCGGCCAATTAATTAATAATTTACCATTTATGCCCATGCCTAATATATATGTCAATTATTCATAACTATAGCCAATTCAGATTATGTCAATAACAGACTAAATATATCAACTCAGCAGATAACAGATTTTGCAGATTAGGCGACTTAACAGATTTAGCAGATTAAGCAATTTAGCAGATTTAGCATATAACAGATTAGGCATTTTCAGCAGACTTAGCAGATGACAGATTTAGCAGATGAACAGATCTAGCAGATTAGGCAATATAGCAGAACTAGCAAATTAGGCAATATAACAAATTTAGTGGATAACGGATTACGCAATTTAATGGATTTAGCAGATAACAGATTTAGCAGATTATATATATCTAAAACTCTATTTACCTATCTTGCCTAATCATAGATTTAGCCTAAACTTACATGCCTAAATCAAGGTCATAATTCATAATACAATATATGCCCCAAATCTTAGCCTTAATATTCCCATTTACAGTTCATGTCAAAACTAGATTTAATATTCTAGTTTACCATTTTTGTCCAAGACTAATATGCATGTAAATCATTCTCTATCATAGCCAATTCAAATTATGCCAACATATTTATTAACTTAATTAAGCTACGCCCAATGTTTCAACAAGTTCTCTAAGTACTCATGAAATGGCCCTAGCAAAAGGAATAGGAGATAAGCACAAGAAAGAATAGGCATGAAATAATGAACCAAATACAATGATAATGGCCCCACTAGGCTCGATGTACATAACAGTGAATGGGAATAAACTAGCAAAGTTACATACTAAATATGAGATCTAGTATCATTAAGGGAATAGGCGTAAGAAACTAACTACAATAGTCATGGGCGACAAATCACAATAGTTTCTTATTCAATGTCATAGGCAATAGTCTCATAGGTGTGAATCATAGTCATAGGCAATAGTCTCATAGGCATGAATCATAGTCATAGGCAATAGTCTCATAGGCATGAATCATAGTCATAGACAATAGTCTCATAGTCATGAATCATAGTCATAGGTAATAATAGTCTCATAGGCAACAGTTTCATGTCCAATTATGCATTATTCATTATTTGTCCCAAAATTTAGCGTTTGCGTTAATCTCTTATGAGATTCGGCGCAGGCTCGTAGTAGCCTGGCTATAGAACAGAAAGAAGAAAGAGATATATAATAAGATAGATCTAAATAGAACAGAACATACATAACCTCCGATTCAGATTTACAATTCATGCCACAATCATAATTAACGTTTATATCGGAAAATAACTGTACTTGCCTTTCATGGCTAAAGAAAAGGATTATAAATCGAATTTGATGCAGAAACATTGATTAATCTTCTTCGATTGTTGTTGCAGCTCTAAACTTTAATTTGAATTGTGAATGAACACTTGAGATTAGATTTAGAGGCGGCGACTAGGGTTTAAGAGAGAGTTTGGTAGCATAATGGTGTCATAGACAATATTATATGAATTAGGGTTAGGTTAATCACATATTTATAGGTGTAGAGAGTGTTTCAGAACCATTAGATCATCCTAGAAGCCATCAGGTCCGTCCAGCACATCAAAAATCATCATTAGAACTCTCTAGAACCCTGTGCAGGTTTCTGGCTCGACATGGGCGCACTTCCCAAGTGCGCCAGTGTATTTTTGTGCTGGCGCACTTCACAAGTGCATTTCTGGCCTGTTTCCGGTTTTTCTGCCTAACTTCGTTCGTCCATATCTCCTTCATACGTTATCCGTTTTACGCAAACTCGGACTCTATCTCAAGCAGAATTTCGAGACGAACGCAATGGCGCAACCCGTTTCCCTTAATTCTTCTCCTAAAAATTAAGTATACTTTAATTTGTTACATATACGTTCACAGAAAATACGGGGTGTTACAAATTGGCTGGATCAAAAGTATTTTCTAGACTTGATTTAGCCTCTGGCTTTCACCAAATGAAAGTGGAAGAGTCTAACATCAAATACACAACATTTAACACTAGATATGGGTTATATGAATTTTTAGTAATGCCCTTTGGACTAAATAATGCACCATCTTATTTTGTTGACTTGATGAGTAGAATATTCAGTGATTATTGGGATAAGTTAATGTTAATTTATAGACGACATTTTGATTTATTCAAAAACAATGGAGGAACACAAAAATCATTTGCATTCAGTTTTGAGCCTCATAAGGCAAAACAATTTAAAGGCAAAATTATCTAAATGTACCTTTTGGAGGAAGGAGTTAAACTTTCTTGGACATGTAATCTTTGCACAAGGGATTTCTGTGAATCCAAGTAAAGTGATTGTCATACAGACTTGGCAAAGACCCAAAACAGTGAGTGAAGTTAGGTCATTCATGGGGATAGATGGATATTATAGAAGATTTATTAGAGATTTTTCTAAAATCTCAGCACCACTGGCTAACATAACTAGGAAGAATCAAGCCTATGTTCAGACTGAAAAATGTAAAAAAGCTTTTGAAGAATTAAAGGAAGCATTGGTAAATGCACCTGTCTTAAAGGTACCAGAAGGAAACCATGATTTAACAATATATACAGATGCATGTGGATATGGTTTAGGAGCAGTATTGATGCACCAAGGTCAAGTAGTGGCATATAAGGCAGTTAAAACCACATGAAACCGGATATGCAACACATGACTCGGAATCAGCTGCAGTTGTGTATGCCTTAAAGCTATGGAGACATTATTTGTTAGGAGCCAAATTTGATCTCTACAATGACCACAAATCTATGAAATATTTATTCTCACAAATAGATTTGAACATGAGACAACATAGGTAGGTGGAGTTTTTAGCTGCATATGATTTTGATATACTCTACACACCAGGAAAGGCAAATAAAGTGGCTGATGCTTTGAGTAGGCAACATGTTAAAATAAGTTTAATGATGATAAAAGAATTCAAGAATTTAATTTTACTTACTGACTTGGAAATAAAGAGAATAATGATATGCAAATGGAGGTGTAGGATGCACAAGAAAATATGGGGAGATTAAGTATGGTCACCTTGCAGTCTGATTTAATTCTGAATGTGGGAAATATGCAAAATCAAGATCCCATTATTTTAGAAAAGAAAACCCTTTTGGAAAGAGGAAAAGAAGTTAAAAACCTACACATTTATGAGAAGGGATATGTGAGAAATAAAAATAGGATTTGGGTGCCTGGAAATTCAAAATTAAAAGAAGAGATATTGAATGAATACCATAGAAGAAAATACTCTATACATCCAGGGAATACCAAGATGCATCAAAATCTTAAGACGGACTATTGGTGGAAATGAATGAAAAGTGATATAGCAAAATTTGTCGCCAAATGTGTAATTTGCCAACAGATAAAGGTAGAGATACAAAGACCCTCAAGTTTACTTCAACCCTTAAGTGTACCTCAATGCAAATGGGAGGATATCTCCATGGATTTTATAGATGGTCTACCAGGATCAAAAAGAGGAAATACTAGTATATGGGTAGTGGTTGATAGGTTAACTAAAGTAGCACATTTCGTTCCAGTGAAGTCAAAGAGAAATGCACCAAAACTAGCTCAAATATTCATGAAGGAGATAGTAAAATTGCATGGTATTACCACGACTATTGTGAGTGACAGAGACACTATCTTCACATCTAAATTTTGGAGAAGTTTTCAGTAGGCTATGGGAAGTGAGCTTTGCATGAGCACTGCTTACAATCCTCAATTAGATGGGCAAACTGAAGTGGTTAACAAGGTGTCAGAGGACTTGTTGAGAGCCTGTATTTTAGACTTTGGGGGTAACTGGGAAGAATATCTCCAGCTGAATTTACATACAACGACGGTTATCAAAGCACCATAGGGATGACACCATTTGAAGCTTTATATGCAGACCATGTTCATCTATAGTATGTTAGGTTGAAACTGGTGAAAGAGCAATTTTAGGCCCTAAATACATAAAGGAAACCACTGAATAAAGTTGCATTTTTAAGGAAAAGGATGGCAGTTGCACAAGACAGACAAAAGAAATATGCAGATAGAAAGAGGGGGCAAGTTAAATACCAAGTGGGGGACTTTGTCTTCATAATAATTTTACCAATGAAAAAGGTGTTAAGGTTTGGGAAGCAAGGTAAACTAATACCTAGGTATATAGGACCATACAAAATTCTGGAAAGAATTTGTTCTTTGGCTTATAAATTAGAATTACCTGAAGATATGCAGGGGATACACAATGTCTTTCATGTATCACAATTGAGAAGATGGGTTCATGATAAGCAAGATATTCTGGAATCACCATCACAGGTCCAGATAAATTCTGTTTTGGTTTATGAAAAAGAACCAGTGGGAATTTTGGCTAAAGAGGTAAAGAAATTGAGAAATATAACCTTAAAGCTTGTGAAAGTGTAGTGGAGTATTGATCCAAATGATTGCACATGGGAAGTAGAAGACAAGGTTAGGATGAATTATCCTAAATTGTTTGAAAACTAAAGTTATCTTTATTTTTTAAATTACTTCATAAGTGTATGTCTTATGTTTGAAGAGCCAATATAATTAATTGGATGGATGTGTATAATCAGGGTTTATAATCTTTGAGTCAAATTGAAATTTTGTTCAATTATAAAGAAAATTGTGAGGACACAATTCCTAAAAGGTAGGCTATTTGAAACGACACAAAACTTTTAGTAAAAAATTAAATTAATTTAACATGGTTTAAAATGATTACTGAATTTATGTTGGAATTAGTGATGTTTTTGGAATCTGTGTGCATATATGAGTGTGTGTGCACATGTGTACAACAGGGGACATGCACAAGGCAGTATCATAAATCCAGGATATATAATATGATTCATGTATGAGAGTATACATGCATTTCCAGTGGCAATTAAAATTAAATCATATGGACTGACTTAGTGCGCAATATAAAGGAAGTTTGAAGTAATACATATACATGTAAATGGCAAAGATAAGTGCACTGAGATTAAATGGTGCATAGCCAGATTTACAAAAAGGAGAGATTATTATTTTGTCATGACTTGTTATAGAGGGAAAATGGTTTGAAAACATTTTCTTTATTTCTGAAAAGTAATGCAATTTTACACCCGAGCATTATAAAGAAAATAAAGCAAAATAATGTGAATAACACTCACACAAATAACATGAGCTGATTAGGGGCAAAACTGACTTTGTATAACCTGAAAACCCTAGGAATCTGATGCTATAAGCAAGGGGTGGTCGGGCAAAAATTGAGCTGCCTAGTGAAAATAGGTAAAGATACATAAAATTTATTTTGAAAGGAAGAAGGAAAGCTTGGGGGTAAAGCAAAGTTCTCTGATTTTTCTTTAGCTTAGAAGAAGATTTGGTGAGCATTCTTACTTAAATAAATGGCATTAAGTCCTGAGATTAAGAGACAGCCAGTATTTTCTATGTTCAATGTATTTTGATTTAATTCTCTGATCAGTTTATATGATTATATGTGTTTGAATACATTATTGGTTTCATCTAAAAATGGATTGAGTTTCACAACATGAGTTCAGATTTATTTGAAACTAATTAATTTATGATACCCTGAAAACCCTTCTTTTGATACTTTGGGAAAACTTTATAAATCTGGATATATATATAGGGTACTGATCTATGGCAATCTCTTATAAAAATGCATCTGATCTATAGTATACTTGTGTATAGGTGCTAAGGGTCAATAAAATGGTTGATTTAGACAGCAATATGATTTTCTATGTGCTGATCTCTAATAAAGAATGCAAACATTATGTCTCAGCTAGGTTTTGAAATTCATTTGAAACCGGTTTATGCATAGTGGAAAATCTCTTAAAAATATTCATAAAGCCATAGATTAATATAAGATGCATATTCAGACAAGCATATACACTTGTATAGTAGCTATATTCAAACAAAGATTTTATCTCATTAAAACCCCAAGATAAACGACTTTCTGGAATATGTATATATATATATATATATATATATATACTGGATGATTTATATTCTTGCTTGGATGGCTTACATTCTTTCCTGGATGTTTGTTTTGATTGTTTAGGGGGGTTTCTATGAAATCCATGGCATTATGAAGTTATTCAGTTGTGCTAGTTTACCATAATTAGGTAAATAGTCACTGGAAAATAAAAGGAAACACTTAGTAATTTAACTAAGGTATTTTTGGTCAAGATGTTGTGGAATGGCTTGCACTTGAGTTGTAAGTTTGACACATGGCCTAATTTTGGTCCAGAGATCTTTGTGTAATAGTGTGAATTAGATTACCACAATGTGTCCTAGTGATTCACTTATACAGATGAGACTAGGGTATTTAAACAAATTAATATGCTAGGAAATAAATACAAGGGACTTGAGTTTTCTTGGAAGATTTCCTAGGGCAATATGGATACAAATCATAATATTTCAGGGTGGATTTACTTGTTATACACATATGTATGGTTGTTTGTATGTGTTGGCTTGAATACTGATGGTAAATACTATATAAATCAATGAAAGTGCATTTGCACAAGATTATTAACTAAATTTACAAGGAGTATGCCTTTTTAAAAATATGATTCCTGTATAAATTTTATCTTAATTTTTATAGATTAGGTTTTTAATTAAGATGCTCATACCAGACACATTAGTCTGACCTTGTTTGCTCATGGCTAATGGGGTGTCTCATTATATGGTGAGGCAACCTCTAATGCTTTTTTAGGAAATGATGGAGCTAAGTAAGATCTAGGTTAGGAGTCTGGCTTGTTTACATGGATAGCATGCTTAAGTAGAAAATAAAAGCTTTGAATTATTGTATCTGCATGAATCTTTGAGGATAACTTTATGAATCAGTTTTGCAATTATTAAGCTAGATCCTGGAAATTTATGATTAGATGGTAGAAAAATTAAGTACAATGTGTTATGTTGATGACTGAGCTGAAGCAGTATTTTATATGATCATTTTACAAACTGGAATTGAGAAAACATATGTTTTGAACTATGGAAATTTACTAATATTATTTGTATTAGTCAATCTGGAGTCATTTTAGCAAAGTAATGTGCACATGTACAAGTTTGTATGCTGGTTTATTGGTGTATTCTTTCAGAAAACTCAAATACATAAGTGGTGCACATGGGCACACTTGGCTCAGCTCATATCAGAGGAGGTTTAGCCGAGGGTGCAATGTTGACCCATGCACCAAGGATCAGAATAATAAACATGCACATGATACACACATTATTTCAAAAGTATCATTTATGCATGCATAAGGTTATCAGTTTTGATAACCCCATTTAAAAAAGGTATCATTTATATAAGCATAAGAGTATCAGTTTTGCTATCATCATGTTAAAGGTATCATTTATGTATGCAGAAGAGTTACATTTTTGATAACATTATTTTGAAAGGATCATTTCTGTATGCATAAGAATATCATTTTTGAAAAATACCATTTTTGCAAGTATCATTTCTGAATGCATAAAAGTATCATTTTCTAAGGGTATCACTTCTGTATACATTAGAGTATCATTTTGGGAAAAGTATCATTTTAGAAAGTATCATTTTTATAAGCACAAGGGTATCACTTTTGGATCTGTGTTCAACATTGATCTATATTGAGGTCAATGGATCTCTTGTTTTCTTTCTACTCTGATCAAAAGCAAGAGGGTATATATATATATATATCAAAACGTTGTTATATGAACTGATGTTTTTATATTGGTAAACCTTTGGGGATCCTGGATTTTGATAGGAAAGAATGGCTCTGGCTGATAACTTCAAAATTAAAAAACATTTATATACAACTGTAAAAAAAACATACCAAAATTATTGTTAAAAAGCAGGGTCATTCCAGTGATTCATACTTAATCTATTCTATAAGCGTCATCACCCCCTAATTAAAGAGAATTACCTAGACATAACTAAATGAGAAGAAGGTAAAAAAGAAAAGAAAAAAAATTAATACCATAAAACACAAACTAAAAAGAAAATGAGAAGAATAGTTTTATTCCAAGAGAAGAGTTTGCAGAATAAAACTAAATGTAAAAACAAATGAAAGCGATACAGGTGTATTTATAGCTGCCATAGCCAAGAATAAGTGGGCAATTACAAGATGTGGGACTAAAGTCTTTGCTCGATAATAAATAAACCAATGTATATATGCAGTGGTCATGTTGGAGAGTAAGAGGACTTGCAAATGAGTTATGTGGATAAACATGAGTCTTCAGTGAGCCAAATCTATCTAACTGAACTCTATTTGCAATCGTTCTTCAAGCTTTAGCAATTCCTCACATCAAGCAAATTTTTCAAACTTAACTCTTTTTCAGCAAATTCTTCATGCCTTATCCATCAAATGCTTTAAACCATGCTTTTTATCAACAATCTGAAAACACAACTATAAATGTAAAGTATCAATTATTTTAAAGAGAAAACAAGATAGATAAGCAGATAAAATATACGCATTTACGTGTATATCAAATACCCCCACACTTATCTTTTTATTCGTCCTCGAATAAACTAAACTAAGATATGTCACACTTTCGTAGGAAACACAATTGCATTTAGCATATGCAACAAGCCATTAAACCCCTAGGTGTCCCTAGTAGGATGAGTGTTGTCTCGTGAGGGTTTTTAGCAGATACAACCCACAAATTCCAAAGCGTCTTATATATGCGGATTAATCAAATAATATATTTAAGTCTTTCAAATTTCAAATAATTTACTTAATTTCAATAATAACGATTTAGTCCTAAATTGTTCATCCCATTACTGGTGCAAAAATGAATAAAATATTTCAAGTTGAATCGTCATTCCTTGATAACACTGTAATTGCCTTGAAGGTTAAGCGCGTGGTGTCTACCAAAGTTCTACACATCGACAATGTGCACCCAATCATTTATTTATTCTTTTTTTTTTTGGAATAATTTTGCACCAGTGTAACTGTAATGTATTGGATGTGAGTTATGCATAGATGAAGGAAAATTTTGTAAGTTCTTAAAATATTATAGATAAGAGGGCAAGTGTATTAGTTGAACTTCAAGCTACAAAAGATAAAGTAATACTAAAGCACATATGGACGTTTTGGTTCCTTTAACCTCCTCTACTACAATCCTTGCCTCTAAGTATGGTATAATGGATGTGGATAGAATGGAAATGAATGCTTTAGTGAAGAATGATGAATGACTATTTTATTCTTAGAGATTTTCTCTTTTTTTCTAAATGTATGATGAATGATGAGTGGAGATGGAATGGAATGATGCCATATAATATCTCATTTGATTCCTCCTCTACTAAGCGAATCATAACCAACACTTCATGAAAGAAAAGTTTTGTGCCCTAGTTACTCTACTTCTATAACCCTAATTCAACACACAAGTCTGTATTGATGTTATATAAAAAGTTGAAAGGAAAGATAAGCAAAGTTTCATTAGAAAGATAACCCATATAAAATAAGATATGGTATATGGTTATCCTACCTTAAAACAAGCACAGAGTGGGTAGTGTAATATTGGAATAAAAAGTGATGTTTTTTAACGTTTAAAAATAAATCAGTAAAAAGATTCTTAAGAATACCAATATAAGAAAAACTTGTCAAAACATGAATGTAAATCGACTAAAACTTGGGTTTGAATAATGTGGGGGTATCGAAGAAGAATGCTACAATGAGTCATTTCTCCTTAAGCAGGCCAAGTAGAATTTAGAACTTACAAGTTTAAAAATTTGAGTGAAAATATATTATGCATAAAAACGAACTCAGAAAATCCAACAAACATAGGTGCAAAAATCTTTTTAATTTGATCTTTATTTATGATTTTTTCACTTGCACATTCTAACAAGTATAACAGGGGTCGACACACTTACTCCAGAACACGACTAACGTCTGCGTAGTCTCAAGATAGCATCTTAAATATACACATTACGACTCAATCAATAAATAATGTTCATTCCCATCACCCAGCAATTCAACTTATCAATAAAGAACCAAGGTGTTATTTATGAATTTTAAGTTAGTCCTTGTTCAACGAATGACCTAGTTCATAAAATTTGGTTGCTGATGTAATGTAATTTCCCCCCACACTTGAGTGTGACTGTGTCCTCACAGTCGTTAATCAGACATATTTTAGTGAAAGGAAATTATTTAACAAGAGAATATTTACGTATGTACAAAAGAGGGTTAGTGCATCTTACTGAATGTAATGTGGCTCATGGAGGACCATGAGTGTGACGAAAAGGAGTCTCGCTCGATCCGAATCAGCCGCTGAACCGACCCAGACCGTTCGAAACGCCTGATTGTTTTGAGAACACGTCAAAATAGAACGCAGACGGAAGAACATTTCATTGTATATTACAACAATTCCATCAGATACAAGAATATACAGAGTATAAATAAATATTACACAGAAATATCAGAGATTTAAATTACATTTAAATACATCGCAGCGGAAAATAATACAATACACAACTAGAAGAGATATACGGATACAAAGCTTTCCGGATATCATTCCAGCTGTAAACCAGGATCCTGTGAATATAAATCTGCAAAACCAAAACTACTAGCTGCCCGTGTCAAAATAAGGGCACCCAGAGTTTAGGTTAAAACAATAAACTCCAGGTCAGTCATGGGACTGGTGTGAGAACTAAAACAGTTATTAATCTTTATTTTTAAAGTTAGGTAAATCAAGGGACCACGCCGTATAACACGGAACGGGTTTCCTCCCAAGAATACCAGTGCATAAAACAAACAGCGCAATGCTAAATAAAGAAAAATGAAGCTGTTATAAGACCCAGGTCCTATCACACAATGCAATGCAAGCCGGGGGATAGGGTTTTCCCTTATAACAGCCAAAGAATGCTTGATACGTTTTAAAACAAATCATTTGATACTATTATAAGTGCATAGTGTATAAAACAACTTCAAATCATAAGTATCAATCATAGACGGCAAGGGTACCATATATCATGTCGCCATACTAGTTCTACAATTAAAACCGCAAATGTCACGTATTTGGAAGTTGGATTTCCATCTATGAACCGAGGCAAAAGATAGTCCTCACCGATTCGAGACTGTCTAGCCCGAGTCTCAGGATCAGAGCTCGAGTGACCCTTGGATCGTCAGGGCCGGTCCACCGATGTGGATTAAAATTCCTGAACACTGCGTTTCCCCGCCCTTCGGGGCGTAAGTGAGCCAACAAATGACTCCATCGGACCCGGATCGTCCGATCAAACCGAGGCGCCTCGCAACAGCAACTACCACATAAGTCAAACTCGTCAGGGCGTGTAAAACCACTGACGCCACTTTTTAGCTAGAAGGAAACGCATGCCCTCCCTGAGGTCCGTCTCCCGTTTTTGGTTCATACCGGGTGTGATACTCGCGAAGTAAACGTTACACAAAGCTACGCCACAAAGGCCGTGCTTTGATCATCAACCACAAGACTTTGCTTTTCAACATAAGCCTTGATCATTTGCCACTTAGGCATGCCACACAGGCAATTCACTCTATGCGTTTGATATCCATCAGTATATAACCCCTGAGCTCGTACGTCTCAGAGAAAGGCGTTAAGCAAGAGAATAAATTCTCCGCCGCCAAACAGATATATATTTAATAGAAATCAATCACACAGACTAAAATCCAATGCCAGACACACAGTCCATTTACAAGTCCGTTTTGGGTTTGAACGAAACCGGAGGCACCTAGTACCCCGCATGTAACGACCCAGATTTTCTGGTCGGTTTATTTTAAATATTTAATATTATTTTAAATATAGAGCTGATAATATAAATCGATTTTCATATTGAGTTATAAATCTAATTACCGTAATACGAGATATATTGAATTCGAAGTTAGAATTGAATCAAAATAGTTCAGATAATAAATATAAATTCTATATTGGATTAGAGCGATAATAATAATTGATTTTCGTTAAAGTAAATTGTTTTGAAATTTATTTTTGTTATTTCACAGTCAAAATAAAATCCAGAACCAATTCTGTGGAGTTCAGAGTAACGCCATAATCTGAGAATGTCGGTCGTTACGTTAGAACAGCAGTTCGAGTTTTTGAGTAAGAATACCGCGAGATATTTTGATTATTTAATTTAATCAAAAATCTAATCAAATTTAATTAAACTTCTTTTCAGCCACCCTACATTATTCCTAAAGCCGACCTATCTTCATTTATAGGCAGAAATTATTTTCTCGAGCACAAATTCCTGCTCCCCAACTTCGTAGCAAGCAAACAACAATTTTAATGGCTCGTACTAGTTGTTTTCTTCCTTTGCTTGTTTAAAACCATCGCAACCTCATTCCTTTATTCAACAGAAAACAAGCCAAAGCTTCGAAATCAAAATGGCCGTAGTCCTTATGCTCGCTAAATCGGAATCGATACCACCAATTAAACCTAAATCGAATTCCTCAATTCAAATCGGATGAAAAGGGATCGTGGTCTTCTTCCGGACCTCGTCGCGTCACCATAGTCTGGAAGCTCGAAACCACCTGGAGCTCGAAGACCTCTTGGGACGCTCGTGATTAGGGTTGGGTTCTGGGAGGCCTGATGGTGCGATAAGGCTCAGGGTGGCGCAGTGGGGTTGCCGAAGCTTCAGGGTTCGACATTGTGGGTCCTTCGGGGTAGGATCCGGAGGTGCGACGATGGGGTCTTGGGTGTCGAGATGTTGATTTGGGGAGGGTCGCGAACTGTTGTGAAGCACTGAAGGACTCGATTGGTTTTCTGGAGGTTGCGATGTATATATGAACGAACTTAGGGGATGTTGGAGTACGACAGTGAGGGGAATCGGAGAGTTCGGTCAGTGAACAGTGGAGGAGTTGTTTATAACAAGGACTGATGGTATTTTAAAGCACAACAATGGCAAGAAATGGTTCATGGGAGTTGCCTATGAAATGTTCGAGTAAATGCCTGAATGAATAATTGAAATGTAGTGGCTGATGGAGGTATGACAACACAATGGTGTTGCAGCAGAATCAAATGGCGATGACGGGTTCGCTTCGAGTGGATCGAGTAGTGTGCAAAATAATAGGTATACTCATTTTTACAAAATTTAAATTACATATTAGCTATTAATTAATTTATGTCTATTAGTAGTTTATTTAAATTAATATAGTTTAATGTTAGGTAAAATTAAAATGTCGTAGGTGTAAGACTGATTTAGTGGATAAATTCATTTGAGACGAAGTAGATGCGTAGTCGAGACATGGGAATTTTAATTGGATATTCGGCGAATGAAAATCCCTGGTGAGTAAATCTCACTCACCTTTAGAATTATTTTTATTTCATTAAAAATAATTGTCTGTTGCTTGTGTGAATGTTTTATGGTTGTTTTATATATATTAGTTATTTAGGCTATATATATATATATTGGGTTGATTGATTGGTTGGATTCCCGCAGTCTCATTAGCGGATGCCCGCGGTACCATAGCGGATGATTACCCTATACGCCCCCACGCTATGATTAGTGGATGACCTTCTATACCGCGATATTCTGCCACGAAGCTGAATGGGTATTATTTATGTGCTAACATCTGTGGATGCAGGAAAACAGGTTGGAGGAATCCAACTGGATTCCTCAAAAATATATTATCTGTTTGTTTATTTGTTTGCATATATATTGTTATATATGATGTGTTAGAAAAATAAATAATTCGTTGCTTTGTGTGTTTAAATATCACTGGGCTTAAGTAATGATATTTAAAAATATCGTGAAAAGAGTATTTGAGATTTAAAGAGAAAATTCTATTTTTAAATAGAATTTGAATTTTTAATGGAAATAAAATATAAACTTGTTTGAAAAACAAAACAAGTAGTTTCTTTTTAAACGAAGTTTCTAAATAATTCTTTTATAACGAAGTTATAAATGAAGTGAAAAGAATTATCATTTGATAATTCAGAAATAGAAATGCAAGTGCGAAATTGGAATTTGAAATGAAATTTCAAATAGGATGTGAAATGGAATTTTTAAATATATAACTCAAATGAAATTTGAGTAATAACATTTGAATTTTAAAAGGGAGTTAAATATTTGAAATTTAAAAGGAGATTGAATATTAGAAATTCAAAGCGAAGTTCAAATAGAAATTGAATATGCGAAATTAGCATGAAATATAGAATTTGAATTCAAATAAAGAAAATGCAAATAGAGATTTGAATATGAAAATTCAAATGGAGTTTGAAACGGGAAATTGAAAATAGAAAATTCAAATAGAGTTTTGAATATTAAATTTCAAAATAGAAATTGAAATAAACTTTGAAAATAGGATTTCAAAGTAGGATTGAAATAGGATTTCAAAATAGGAAATCCAAATAGTTTTGAAATGGAATTTGAATTCAAGGAAATTCAAATGAATTTGAATAATAGAAATTCAAAGGGTGGTGAAAATGAATTTGAATATTAGAAATTCAAATGGTGTTGAAAATGGATTTGAATATTAGAAATTCAAATGGGGTCGGAAATGAAAAATGGAATTTGAATGTAAGAAATTCAAATTGAATTCAAATAGGATTTAATCTATGGGATTTGAATATGAAATTCAAATGAGTTTTAAACTATGGAATTTTGAATATAGAATTTAAAAAGGAGTTTGAATATTTGAACTTCAATAGAATTCAAATATAGAAATGGAAATATAGAAGTTCCAAGGGAATTTAAATATAAAGTTTGAATAAAAGAATTCAAAGGAATTCAAGTATTGAATTTGAATATAGGGAATTCAAATAGGAATTTAAGTATTGAATTTGAATATCAAATAGAAAAGGGATTTGCGGGTCGTTTCACCGCATATCCATCGATCTCCAAATACGTATGGATGATCACTAACTGTTTCTATCTTCTTGGGTGTACAACCCAATCAAGATCATTAGTAACCACCCAAACGACGTGAAGACCTCCGGTCTTCACCCACCGTCTTCATCTTCGACACCACGTCGAATCAGTTATTCAGAATGGGATAAACCCGATCTTTCTGAACAACTCGCGTATATATATAATAAACACGTGTTACACAAACACAACATACGCATCATTCCAATTCAGAATATTCTTTTATTCAAATATTCTTATACTTTGGGAAAGGTTCTGTAACGAACCATAATTTCTGTATATTTAAAATTTAAATTTTAATTAAATAAATCGTACTATTGGTTAAATTTATATTTATTTATATTACGAGCCTGGAATGGCGCGGTAGTTTGAAAATTCGATTTTTAAACTTTGGAAAATATATAAAATTCATTTTAAATCAGAATTGGGTAAAACTGGAAACGTTGTAATCAAATTAATCATATCTTTCCAGAGAATGTAAGAAATTGAAATTTCGCCGGATAAATTGCAAGTTATGAGTAAATCAAAATTTCGAAAGGTCGCTATGGAATTTATATAAAGAAACTATAAGCAATGGAAATTTAAATTTGAATTCCGGATTTGTTAAATTTTTAAATGATTATATATGGGAATATAAAATATGTGAATTTGATTTATAAAATTTTATTTAAGTTATCAATTGATTTAATTGGGATTCTTTTAAATATTTAAATTGAATTTAATCAGTTAATTGAATTTTGAATATTTTATTTATTTAATTAACTGTGAATTTAACTGTTTTGGCGACTGTCTCGGAATTCGACGAAACTGGCGCCATTGGATCCGGAACGGCGAATTATTACTAGGTTTCAACTTTCGGAATTTTTCGAATTAATCTGTGAGTGGGGCAAGTGAAAACGCGTTTTACCAGTTGACAGTTAATTTAGATCGACCCGAAAATGGTCATTTTTCAAACGGTCTCGGAATTCGACGAAATCAATTTTTTTGGAACCGTATCGTCAAAACATAACCAAAAATAATTTTTCTAGATTTTCCGGGGTCAGTATGTGGGCCCGGTAATGTGAAATGTACGTTAAAATCGGATACGCGATAACTGTGTATGCGTTAATCAGTTTGGGCCCTATATATACACATATACTTAGGCCACTACCATCAAGTCAGCCCATTTCCACTCCTCCTCCATCATTTTCTTCTTTAATGGCTGAAAATATATTTTATTTTTAAATTAAAAATCAAAATAAAGCTCAAAAATAAAATCTCTCGAAACCCTATCGTATTATATGTCAAAATGAAGATCTCGACGACACGAACCCGCGGGTACCCTCAGATCTGACATGCAGCGAACGATGTGGCCGGAATTCGTGGTCAAAGGTTCAAATTTTCGTAACCTAACATGCAAATTTGGGGGTTTTCAATCTAGCGACAAATCGGAGAAATTAACTTATGGGTTTTGTAGAGAAGGACGATACGAGTTTAACGGTGCCTTGCATGCGATCTATCGTGGTCTAGATCGACGGAATTTGGAGTTTGAAGGGTTGAAAAGGGCGTCCGTTCATCGTCTGCTGGCGGCGATGGGGTCCACCGGACCTAGTGGCTCCGGTACTGGTGCGTGCGCCTCGGTCAGGTGGTTCGAACAAAGGTGGTCTCGGGTCTTGAAATGGGCGGAGGAGGTTGTGGTGCTTGGTCAAAGTTCGGGTGGCTGGGTGATTCGTGCGTGGGCACTGTAGCACGCTGGGAACGAGCGGGAAGAAAGGAGCAGGGCCCGTCGACGTGGCGATTTATGATTGGTGAGGATTTCTTTTATTAATTTTTATATTTTCAAAATTTAAATAGTAAAACGCTGATAACTCACTCGTTTTAACTCGGATTTGGACGCGGTTTGTTGCGTTGGGATCGTGGCGAAATTGTGGACGTTTTGGCGCTGGTTTGGTTGCATTTAGAGACTGTGAAATTTTGGTCTATGGTTGGACGTACGATCAACAAAAGACCCAAAGGTGAGTGGTTTTCTCACTCACGAAATACTGAATTATTCCCATATTTATCGAATTAAATTATGAAATAAGTTGTTTGCATGGTTGCATTGGATTGTTGATTGTTGTTTAAATTTGACATGCAAGTGTGTTAACATGCAATCTAAGTAAATGATTAGTTATTTAATTTAATTTAAACCTCTAGTTGAAATTCGAACCCTTGTTAATCCTGGAACAGTTAATGTTGATACGTTGAGTGAAATGATGTGATGGATGCTTGGTTGAATTTTATTACTGAATTGAGATTGACACTGCTTATGCCCATATTCAGTATATCGTATTGCATGTTGGTTTCGACGATAGATCTCATTTGTACCCTTGATGTTGCGGGCATCTAATGAACCCGGGATTTATCGATAAAAATGAATTAAGAACACAGAGTGAAATGATAAACCTCTGTGACCCTGATTTGGATTGAAATGATAGATCCATCCCTGAAATATCGAGGAATAAAATTTAAAATCACTTGGCCATTGGATAGATAATTATATACAAACATCGGTTGGTTAAATGATTTTAATATTAAAATGTTATATTGGTCGGAAAACTCATTTAAAAGAGGGGGCCAATACTCGATAAATTCATTTCTTTATTTGAAAATGGTTATTTTAAAAAGGGTTGAGGGAATTTTCCATAACAAAGTGGAAATACTTAAATTGGGATCTGAATATGATTTGAAACTATTCAAATTAAAAGTGTGGATTTGAAGAAACGAATTCTTATGGAATCTAATTTTTGGGAAAATATATCAAGGGTATTACGAGTTGTTTTAACTCAGTTTGAATATGGGTTGAATCCTTAAATTGGGAGGTTGTTGAACGATGTTTGAAAATGAGAAATGGAACTGAATGAACTCCATTGAAACTGGGATATAGATTCATGTATTGGAAATTCGGAAGGAAGAAAAATTTTGGTTTAAAATTTATCTATATATATATATATTTCCATACCTTGCTTGATTTCAAAATAAACTATTCCTTTCTTTCAAAAAAAAAAAATTTTATTTCAAACTTTTAACCGACAAATTATTGTATTTTAAATAAAGTTTCCTTTATATTTTAGTATTCAAACTATTTAATAAACCTTATTTTGTGTATGTTTATAATATTTGAATCATCTTCTTTATTTTTAATTATTATGTTATATATATATTTATTTAATTTCTATAAAGATTTTCTTATAATCATTTATTTTTAAAAGTATTTATGAATAGTAAATTCCTTCCGAATGGAAAATGTTGGATTTAAACCATTGGCGCAAATGGAGTTGAGATGAGAATCCGAGATAATTGGAAACCCTTGAGGTAAAATTTTATTCTATTTGAATATTTCGTTTTGGAAATATTATATGATTATAATATAATGGTATGGGATATATTCTAATTTAGAATAAAATCGGCTTGGGATGATTTATGATATTTTGATATGAAATTTTATTTTATTTGAATATAAATTGGTTCGAAACAAAATATGATATTTTGCTATGAAAGCGAACCTTTCAAATATAAAAGAACCGACCGATGTGAAAAGATGTAAGCGTTGGTTGTTAAAGAGACCGGAGTCGACATAAGGCATACTCTCTGTCAGTGTCGATACCACTTTGACAACTGTGAACGTTATGACGTATCCAGAATGAGTATGATGACTTGGAGGCGATTATTGAATCGAAGAAGATGTACGATGACGAAATAGCCCTGACCTTCGGGTCAGAATTGAAATGACTAAAACAGGAGCTATACCGTGACTAATTGAGGTTAGCGCCTTTGATCGGACACACTTCTTCGATGCTATTTATATGACTATGATGATGATGATTTGGGCCCATTTAATTTTATGATTATGGGAGTGTGTTCCGAGGTGGGCGGTAGTGGCTGCTATGCGTTACCACCGGTCCGGGAGTGCAATTGGTAGAATCCTACCCTGGGCATTGCCTCGAGTGCCTTGTCATATATATCCTTATCGAGCCCCATACGATTTTAATTTAGCATTGCCTTCTATGGAGTGCCCTCTGATAACACCAGTACGTTGAATTTACGGTACTGTATAGACTGTTGATGCCTATAAACGGCGTAAGGGTAATATGGTAATCCCGCTTACGCTATTTTCAGTATTTATATTTTACTGGATAGACACTATCATAATAGCGTACTATATTATGTATGTATTAGTTTAACGGATCCTTGAGAGATGGAAACCCCGTAACATCTCTTGAGTTACTGCACCCATGACACTGATGTTATTTCACATTTTAATTTGACTAATATGAGATGATTTAGTGCTGATCCGAGTGTTTGTTGTGTTTCTTTTATGCAATATGCTCGGGTCAGCAGACGTTGCAGTTACTGAAGATGACTGTGCTTTGGAGATCGAAGACGAAGATTTGGTATATCTATTATCTATACATATGTATATCCGCTGCATTATTTTTCGCTGCTTATTATGTACAGCTGTATGTATATGTAACTCTGATAATCATTGAAGGTTATAGTCAATGTATATATATTTCAACTGCTTTAAACTGCTATTTGTTATTATATGTTGTCCTTCCGCTGTGAGATTCTGTTATTGTCTTTTCTCTTCTTTCTTCCTTTTTCTTCTTTTCCCAATAACTACCTGCATTTGCGATTTGTTTGGGTCGACATGTGTGGCTTATTGTCGATTTTAAATGGTCAAAAATATGGGTCGTTATAGTTGGTATCAGAGCGATGGTTAGCGATAACCTTGGCTCTGTTGGGAATAAACTCATTAGAGATAGGGTTAGAAACGCCCTAGAATGAGTTTGAGTGATATGAGAGAGCGTACTTGTATTTCGATATAAAATGGTTTTATATTGTGTTGGCTAATTCTGTTGAATATTTATGGATTCTGGTCGATAGATGGGACGCCATAGAATCGATAGGAATTCCTAGATAGTCGAATAGAATGATCGACATAATATGGTTTTCGATTATATTTTTGTATATATTATATATACTATTAGTGGTTTATAAAGGTATAAGCACTGGTCGTTGGTAGGTAATAATATTAAGTTGTTACCTATTATGGTCAATTTAATAATAGATATAATAAGAAAAACTAGCTGGTTTTATAAAAATATTCGAGAATGATATATCTTAAGCCTAATTGGTTATATAATATGTCTGTAACTTAAATGGAAATGAATTTGAAACTTGATCCTGGGAATACTTTTGAAATAAGTTTTGTCAAGTTTGAAATGGAAATCATATTATAAGTATTATCAAAAAGGATGGGATGTCACAAGTCTTTATAAACGAGTGTATAACCCTCGCTCAGATCTTCGAAATAGCCTTGGTAATGAGTGCACGCATTATCGATGGTTATTCTGAAGAGTCTAAGTGGGGGAGAGACCACTCAATAATGATTATAATTGGGTTTGCCACGGAAATTTTGGATTTAACTTTATATCATATAAATTTTATAAAGGCATTAGTTTACTATATTCAAAGTTTAATTTAAATTTAAACCCAGAATTTAAATTTCTTGCTTAAATTAGAGTTCGGAATTGAATTTCATATAGTATGGTTTATAAAATATATAAGTATATATGTTGTTACTTTAAACTTAGTTTGAGACCCGGAATCAAGCAATTTAAAATCACCTTAACAAATGACATTGACTCAAGGATTAAAGTAACTCGAGTCATTGAGATTTTGGATTTAAACGTTGAGGGAAAGGAACCATCGCTTAGATTTAATCAGGGACGATAATAGAGTTAAATAAGTTACTAGTTTGGTTGATAAAGGTGTAGGGAAGTTGAAATTCGCTTCGAAGAAAAAAATTTATACCTAAGTTAATTTAAAATGAATAGAAATATTAAGTGGTGTAATAAAAATAATAACCCATGACTTGAATGATTAATAAGTATATTGAGTTAATCCGAGAAGGAGTTGGAAGAAATTCTTGTTTATTGATAATATGTGATGGCCGATAAACTAAAAATGAAGGAATTGAATGCTGAATCATTATGCACGTGAAATGAAGGTATAGAGAATCTGAACGGGGTAAACTCATTGGACAATACCTCGAATGTAAACCTGAGTACGAATAGTGAAGTGAACGAATACAAAGCTTTTGTCGAATGAAATATAATTCAAGTCGAGTGGGAAATCGAGCTAAATGAAGTTTAGCTCAGGAAGCCAAATAAGATCAATTTGATAATTAACATTTGAGTTAATGGAATGAAACTTAATATAAAAGAAAAGGAATTGATAACATATCGGAATGGAGTGAGCAAATTTGGTGTAAATCGCATTTGAATCATATATCGAATATAAATCTAGGTGTGAAAACGAAAAAAGGGAAATATAAATACTTTTGGTCAATTGAATATAACTTAAATTGAGTAGGACAATCAAGTTAAACAAGTTAACTTAAGAATCGAATAATAATTGATTAGAGAACTAAGTATAAGTTTGAGTTATGGACCATCCTTGATTCGAACCAAGACTTGAGAGTCGAATAAATAAGTAAATTGACTCGATGAGAGTTAACTCAAGTGGCCGGGCAAAGATCAATTGGGAATAAAGCACTTAGGAAGAGAATAAGTAATGAAATTGGAAATTGATGTAAATGAGTTTGGTAAATTGATTCATGTAAAATGAGTTAAGGATTTAAAATAATTAAGTTTGTAGTAAAGGTTAAAATAAATCCAAGTTTGAACTCGAACTAATGCTTGAAAATGAAACAAGAAACGAATAAAATTTTTGTTGGATTAAGTAAGCGATTGAATGAAAAAAAAAAAAAAATCAAATTCTTGGATTATGAAGTAAATGTAAATGATTTAATGAACGAATAAATAAGTTGGAAATGAACATGAGTATACTTAAGCAATAAGGGTGAAACATATTCGAACATAATGAAATGAAAATCCATTTAGATGGTTAAACTTGGCTAAAATCTTTGGAACCGGAAAGTTTGAATTTGAAATGGAATGAGTCAATGTTTATGAACAACTGGAATAGTCGATAAGCTGAAATAAAATAGGTATAACTTTTGATGGGATGATCGGAATCTGACGATTCCGGACTTTTCGAAAACCTTAGAAACCGAGCTAAAACTTTCGTTTATAAAGCCCTGTCGAATTCTTATGTTTACTAAGCTGAAATGCAAGTTTTAGTCGTAGTTGTATGCGCAGAAAATTAAAATCTGAAGCAGATACATATATTGTTTTAACCATAACTTCCTAACGGAGCGCCGGATTTTGATGTGCGAGTACAATTCGGAAAGGCCAGAATCTGAACTAAAACTTTTCCCTAAAATGCTTGTTGAAATTTTGCTATCTAAAGGGTTAAAAACTGGGTTGAACAACTCAGATCTGCATTTTTCAGTGTACGGGCTGAGGTGTTCGCCTTCACTAAAACGAGCATAACTTTTGAACGAATTACCCGAATTCGACGAATCCGAACAATTCGGAAAGCCTGAAACAAAAGCTACAACTTTTGCGTAGTATGTTTTAGTCAAATTCCAACTTTAGTGAGTGATAAACCTGGTTTGTTCGCTGACCTGTTATGAATATTTTGGATTTGTAGTTGAAATGTTGATATATGTTGTCTAAGTTGTATACAATTGCTATATATTATATATATGCTTGAATCTCATGTGTATGCGAGTTGTAACAGGTGTAAGGAGTGTGCGCTACGCTTCGAAGCGCTTGCACAAATGTTAAATGCTAAGGTAATAAAAATGCAAATAAACGCTAAAGAAAGATACGTAACTGTGTTACAAAGTTTTGGTGGTTTTATATTTTGTTTTTCCCCATTTTTGGGATGCCTCATCGAATGATGAGATGTATATTGGGATTTTATATATGTCGTGATTTTCCGGACCTCTCCGTACAAAGGAAATGCTGCCAAATTTTTCCGTGATTTCGGGAGTCAGAAAATTTACGGATTTTTACAACTATACTTGTTTTGGAAATAATATTTTTAAGTATGGATTTGAAAAAAAAAAAGATATGCGCTTGATATCGTTTCGTTCTCTTTTCGAGGACGAAAAGATTTTAAGTGGGGGAGAATGTAACGAACCATAATTTCTGTATATTTAAAATTTAAATTTTAATTAAATAAATCGTACTATTGGTTAAATTTATATTTATTTATATTACGAGCCTGGAATGGCGCGGTAGTTTGAAAATTCGATTTTTAAACTTTGGAAAATATATAAAATTCATTTTAAATCAGAATTGGGTAAAACTGGAAACGTTGTAATCAAATTAATCATATCTTTCCAGAGAATGTAAGAAATTGAAATTTCGCCGGATAAATTGCAAGTTATGAGTAAATCAAAATTTCGAAAGGTCGCTATGGAATTTATATAAAGAAACTATAAGCAATGGAAATTTAAATTTGAATTCCGGATTTGTTAAATTTTTAAATGATTATATATGGGAATATAAAATATGTGAATTTGATTTATAAAATTTTATTTAAGTTATCAATTGATTTAATTGGGATTCTTTTAAATATTTAAATTGAATTTAATCAGTTAATTGAATTTTGAATATTTTATTTATTTAATTAACTGTGAATTTAACTGTTTTGGCGACTGTCTCGGAATTCGACGAAACTGGCGCCATTGGATCCGGAACGGCGAATTATTACTAGGTTTCAACTTTCGGAATTTTTCGAATTAATCTGTGAGTGGGGCAAGTGAAAACGCGTTTTACCAGTTGACAGTTAATTTAGATCGACCCGAAAATGGTCATTTTTCAAACGGTCTCGGAATTCGACGAAATCAATTTTTTTGGAACCGTATCGTCAAAACATAACCAAAAATAATTTTTCCAGATTTTCCGGGGTCAGTATGTGGGCCCGGTAATGTGAAATGTACGTTAAAATCGGATACGCGATAACTGTGTATGCGTTAATCAGTTTGGGCCCTATATATACACATATACTTAGGCCACTACCATCAAGTCAGCCCATTTCCACTCCTCCTCCATCATTTTCTTCTTTAATGGCTGAAAATATATTTTATTTTTAAATTAAAAATCAAAATAAAGCTCAAAAATAAAATCTCTCGAAACCCTATCGTATTATATGTCAAAATGAAGATCTCGACGACACGAACCCGCGGGTACCCTCAGATCTGACATGCAGCGAACGATGTGGCCGGAATTCGTGGTCAAAGGTTCAAATTTTCGTAACCTAACATGCAAATTTGGGGGTTTTCAATCTAGCGACAAATCGGAGAAATTAACTTATGGGTTTTGTAGAGAAGGACGATACGAGTTTAACGGTGCCTTGCATGCGATCTATCGTGGTCTAGATCGACGGAATTTGGAGTTTGAAGGGTTGAAAAGGGCGTCCGTTCATCGTCTGCTTGCGGCGATGGGGTCCACCGGACCTAGTGGCTCCGGTACTGGTGCGTGCGCCTCGGTCAGGTGGTTCGAACAAAGGTGGTCTCGGGTCTTGAAATGGGCGGAGGAGGTTGTGGTGCTTGGTCAAAGTTCGGGTGGCTGGGTGATTCGTGCGTGGGCACTGTAGCACGCTGGGAACGAGCGGGAAGAAAGGAGCAGGGCCCGTCGACGTGGCGATTTATGATTGGTGAGGATTTCTTTTATTAATTTTTATATTTTCAAAATTTAAATAGTAAAACGCTGATAACTCACTCGTTTTAACTCGGATTTGGACGCGGTTTGTTGCGTTGGGATCGTGGCGAAATTGTGGACGTTTTGGCGCTGGTTTGGTTGCATTTAGAGACTGTCAAATTTTGGTCTATGGTTGGACGTACGATCAACAAAAGACCCAAAGGTGAGTGGTTTTCTCACTCACGAAATACTGAATTATTCCCATATTTATCGAATTAAATTATGAAATAAGTTGTTTGCATGGTTGCATTGGATTGTTGATTGTTGTTTAAATTTGACATGCAAGTGTGTTAACATGCAATCTAAGTAAATGATTAGTTATTTAATTTAATTTAAACCTCTAGTTGAAATTCGAACCCTTGTTAATCCTGGAACAGTTAATGTTGATACGTTGAGTGAAATGATGTGATGGATGCTTGGTTGAATTTTATTACTGAATTGAGATTGACACTGCTTATGCCCATATTCAGTATATCGTATTGCATGTTGGTTTCGACGATAGATCTCATTTGTACCCTTGATGTTGCGGGCATCTAATGAACCCGGGATTTATCGATAAAAATGAATTAAGAACACAGAGTGAAATGATAAACCTCTGTGACCCTGATTTGGATTGAAATGATAGATCCATCCCTGAAATATCGAGGAATAAAATTTAAAATCACTTGGCCATTGGATAGATAATTATATACAAACATCGGTTGGTTAAATGATTTTAATATTAAAATGTTATATTGGTCGGAAAACTCATTTAAAAGAGGGGGCCAATACTCGATAAATTCATTTCTTTATTTGAAAATGGTTATTTTAAAAAGGGTTGAGGGAATTTTCCATAACAAAGTGGAAATACTTAAATTGGGATCTGAATATGATTTGAAACTATTCAAATTAAAAGTGTGGATTTGAAGAAACGAATTCTTATGGAATCTAATTTTTGGGAAAATATATCAAGGGTATTACGAGTTGTTTTAACTCAGTTTGAATATGGGTTGAATCCTTAAATTGGGAGGTTGTTGAACGATGTTTGAAAATGAGAAATGGAACTGAATGAACTCCATTGAAACTGGGATATAGATTCATGTATTGGAAATTCGGAAGGAAGAAAAATTTTGGTTTAAAATTTATCTATATATATATATTTCCCTACCTTGCTTGATTTCAAAATAAACTATTCCTTTCTTTCAAAAAAAAAAAATTTTATTTCAAACTTTTAACCGACAAATTATTGTATTTTAAATAAGGTTTCCTTTATATTTTAGTATTCAAACTATTTAATAAACCTTATTTTGTGTATGTTTATAATATTTGAATCATCTTCTTTATTTTTAATTATTATGTTATATATATATTTATTTAATTTCTATAAAGATTTTCTTATAATCATTTATTTTTAAAAGTATTTATGAATAGTAAATTCCTTCCGAATGGAAAATGTTGGATTTAAACCATTGGCGCAAATGGAGTTGAGATGAGAATCCGAGATAATTGGAAACCCTTGAGGTAAAATTTTATTCTATTTGAATATTTCGTTTTGGAAATATTATATGATTATAATATAATGGTATGGGATATATTCTAATTTAGAATAAAATCGGCTTGGGATGATTTATGATATTTTGATATGAAATTTTATTTTATTTGAATATAAATTGGTTCGAAACAAAATATGATATTTTGCTATGAAAGCGAACCTTTCAAATATAAAAGAACCGACCGATGTGAAAAGATGTAAGCGTTGGTTGTTAAAGAGACCGGAGTCGACATAAGGCATACTCTCTGTCAGTGTCGATACCACTTTGACAACTGTGAACGTTATGACGTATCCAGAATGAGTATGATGACTTGGAGGCGATTATTGAATCGAAGAAGATGTACGATGACGAAATAGCCCTGACCTTCGGGTCAGAATTGAAATGACTAAAACAGGAGCTATACCGTGACTAATTGAGGTTAGCGCCTTTGATCGGACACACTTCTTCGATGCTATTTATATGACTATGATGATGATGATTTGGGCCCATTTAATTTTATGATTATGGGAGTGTGTTCCGAGGTGGGCGGTAGTGGCTGCTATGCGTTACCACCGGTCCGGGAGTGCAATTGGTAGAATCCTACCCTGGGCATTGCCTCGAGTGCCTTGTCATATATATCCTTATCGAGCCCCATACGATTTTGATTTAGCATTGCCTTCTATGGAGTGCCCTCTGATAACACCAGTACGTTGAATTTACGGTACTGTATAGACTGTTGATGCCTATAAACGGCGTAAGGGTAATATGGTAATCCCGCTTACGCTATTTTCAGTATTTATATTTTACTGGATAGACACTATCATAATAGCGTACTATATTATGTATGTATTAGTTTAACGGATCCTTGAGAGATGGAAACCCCGTAACATCTCTTGAGTTACTGCACCCATGACACTGATGTTATTTCACATTTTAATTTGACTAATATGAGATGATTTAGTGCTGATCCGAGTGTTTGTTGTGTTTCTTTTATGCAATATGCTCGGGTCAGCAGACGTTGCAGTTACTGAAGATGACTGTGCTTTGGAGATCGAAGACGAAGATTTGGTATATCTATTATCTATACATATGTATATCCGCTGCATTATTTTTCGCTGCTTATTATGTACAGCTGTATGTATATGTAACTCTGATAATCATTGAAGGTTATAGTCAATGTATATATATTTCAACTGCTTTAAACTGCTATTTGTTATTATATGTTGTCCTTCCGCTGTGAGATTCTGTTATTGTCTTTTCTCTTCTTTCTTCCTTTTTCTTCTTTTCCCAATAACTACCTGCATTTGCGATTTGTTTGGGTCGACATGTGTGGCTTATTGTCGATTTTAAACGGTCAAAAATATGGGTCGTTATAGGTTCCCATTAATTTTATCAAAGATAAATTCTTTAAATTTATTCTTTAATCTTCTTTGAATATCAATTCAAACTAGTCGGGATTAGCGAACCACACCGAAGTAATCATTTATTTTAATTTCCCAATCCCAACCTATTCATCCCATGAAGTAAAACTGGTAATACTTCATATCTAACACCACAGTGTTATCGGTAAATTCAATTACCATTTCACGTTCAAATCTAATTAAAGATTTAACTATCGCTTGGAGTAAAACTGGTGATACTCCATTCTAACACCTTTTCAATCTAATTAAAGATTCATTAAAACTCCACTTAGTTTTAATCTTTAACTGGGTTAAAGAATCGGTGTCATTTAAAACACGGTTCACGATAAACCCAAAATCACATTCCATTAATTATCGGGTTAAAGAACAAGTGTTATTTAAAACACTGTTCACGATAAACCCAAAAAAATCAATATCAATTCAATTAAATATTATTTAATTGGTACACTTCATTAAATCTAAATAAAAAGATTTAACCTTTTCTCAACTGGGCTTAAGAACAGTGTTAATGAAAACACCATTCACGACAAACCCAAATCACATTTGATATTAAATACAAGGCTCTGAATAGAAAATATATCGGCTTATATTCATCATCGAATTCTACGACCAACAAATATCGTATTGGAAATAACGATATATATATATCTTTCAAATTTCCATAACAACATCTGTATGATCACGAAATCCAACATCGGAATATCCCAAAGACAATTTCGATTTAAATCCGTTCGAATTCAATTATTGGAAATTCTTGTTATATTTCAAAACCATTTCAAACTCACTTTATTTATTTTAAAAATAAATAAATTACTATTCTAGTTCAAAACTAGTTCAGTTCGATAAAAATCTATTTTTATCTTTTCAAATATGGAGTTTTTCATCCTAATTCTTCACAAATCATTTCTTATGATTTTACACAAATTATTACTATTTTTAATAATTTTATCAAGGCCCGTACAGTCGATTTCCATCAACGGCCATCGAACTGCACATATAGCGACCTTTTCCAAATTTGATTTGGACATAATTCCAAATCCAACCGTTAGATTTCAAATTTCTAATATTCGTTAGAAAGCTCTTTTCGATACGGACCCATCGGTTCCGGTTTTAGGAGAAACCGACGGTCGAATCTCCTGCAATATCCATTTGAAGTCAATGGTCGAAATTCACGAACTACCGCAGCGCGGCGCGTTCTATTCAGGCCATTATATTATATATATAATATATATAATATATACTTCGTCGATTTCCCTTTAAAACGTATTTCTATAATTCGTTTTCAAAACAGTTTCAACTTCAATTCTAATTCAAATCAAAATTGAATTTTTCCTTATAAATTCGTTTTAAATTCATTTCACATTGATTTCAATTCAAATTGATTTCTAATTCAATTTCAGTTCGTTTTCGATTCAATTCAATTTCAATACGAATTCACTTCTATTCAATTTCAATTTGAATTCATTTCTATTCAATTTAATTCGAATTTCAATTCTTTTCAAAATTTCAGATTTTGAAATCACTTTCGATATTCATTATAAAATGAATAAAATCGATATAAATATCGTTCACGTCAAAATGGCGTAAATCTAATCAACATGGCTTCATATATTCATATTTTCAAATATTCTATTTCGAATATTTCTACTTCAAATATTTCTATTCAAATATTTCTTTTTCAAATATTTCTATTTCAAATATTTCTACTTCTAAACTGGAATGAGGCCCAATCAATTACCATATAATGTTAATTATATAGGTTTTCTACAACACATGTATACAATAACAACGATGAATAATCAACCATCATCCAAAGTGCATTCTACACTGTATAAGCATCAAATATAAATATTCAACGCTTATAACAGTCTGTCAATCAATCGATCGGCATACAACTAAACAATCGGGATTAGTGTACGTCAAATATCATCCCGATACCCGTGGGGTTTCAAACAATCGAACACAGATTTTATTTGTGCAGTTGGGCGATGTGTAAAATTTATCGTCCCAATCAATATCAGTCAAATGTGTGTATATAAACAAATCGTCCAATTTGTTTATTTTTATTTCATTTCATATACACGTTAAAAATTCTATTTTTAACTATAAAATATTTTCCACTATAAAATATTTCATTTCACATCACACAATCAACTACACATCAAAATTAAACAACCAAGCATACAAGCCGTCCATGGTCTGTGGACTACGGGTGTCGGGTGCTACTAAACACCGTTTGCATCCTAGTATATATTATTAACTAGAAAACAAAATTAAAAGTTGAGAAGTTCTCACCGAATAGCTAATCCAATCTCATGACTCTTCTTATGTAGAAAATCTCCACCGTTTCTTCTTTCGTCACTTTCATCATCCGTATTCACTACACATATAAAAACTCAAATTTTTACTTTGCTATTCAATATATAAAAATCGAATTTTTACTTTGCTATTCAATATATAAAAATCAATTTTTTACTTCGCTATTCAATATATAAAAATCGAATTTTTACTTTGCTATTCAATATATAAAAATCGAATTTTTACTATGCTATTCAATATATAAAAATCTAATTTTTACTATTCTATTCAATATATAAAAATCGAATTTTTACTATGCTATTCAATATATAAAAATCGAATTTTTACTTCGCTATTCAATATATAAAAATCGAATTTTTACTATGCTATTCAATATATAAAAATCGAATTTTTACTATGCTATTCAATATATAAAAATCAAATTTTTACTTTGCTATCCAATATATAAAAATCGAATTTTTACTTTGCTATTCAATATATAAAAATCGAATTTTTACTTTGCTATTCAATATATAAAAATCGAATTTTTACTTTGCTATTCAATATATAAAAATCGAATTTTTACTTTGTTATTCAATATATAAAAATCTGTAAATAATTCCACTGTTAAAATAAAACAAAACTGGAAATAAAAATAGTAATCGATCTAAATTTACTTACATTGATTATTAGGTGGAGGTGGGTTTCGCCGTTGACTGGGAGGGTCATTGGGAGGTCGGCGTTCATCTGCAGGCGGTGGCCTCGGTGGCGCGATCGCGGTGGGCCAGGGTAGTGGCGGGGGGGGGGGGGGGGGGGGGGGAGGCGCTCGACGTCGGTTGGGATTCACGGGGGGGGGGGGGGGGTGTTGTGGCGGTTTGGGGGTATTCATAACGGAAGAGGAGAGAAGAGGATGAGGAGGGCGTGAAGAGGAGGGGGTTGCGGTGGGGGAACCGCGCCTCGGCGGCGGCGGTCGGCAGCGCAGCAGTAGCCGCTGCTCTTCTTTTTTTTCTTCTTTCTTTTGGATCGGGTTTGGGGAAATTGGGGGGTGGGGGAGCTTTGACTGATGTAAAGGAGAAGGGGGGGTTTATTTAATTTATATATTTATAGTTAATTATTTTATTTCAAAAAGTAACTTTTTCATTTGACCTCTAAACGAGGCCCACTGCCTGTCGTCCATAGCTAATTACCCCCATTTCGAATACAATGGGATATGTATCGTAGGCTGATTCGATCGTTTCGATCAGTTTCCGTCAAAATCAACATATAACTATATATATTGAATTTGAACGCGCATTTCAATTTACCGGGGCCACATACTAACTCGAAAAATTCAAAAAAATATATTTTCTAGCTTCGTATTGACGATACGGTCCTAACAAAACTAATTTCGTCGAATTCTGAGACCGTTGGAAAAATGGTCATTTTCCAGTCGATTAAAATCAACTAAAACAGGTCAAACGCGTTTTACTTCGCCACGCTCACATATTGATTCGAAAATTTATGAAAATTGGAATCTAGCAATAATTTGACATCACGGATCCAACAAAAGTGGTTTCGTCGAAATCCGAGGTCGTTTGCAAAATGGCTATTTTTAAGGGCCTGAATTCCATAGCGACTATTCTGAATTTTCAACTGGACATATCTTTTGATCCCCGCTATGAAATTTTGATTATTCGGATTCGTTGGAAAGATATTCACAAATAGATTCTAATATTTTTGGTTTCACTAAAATCCGTATTATTTTGAATCCTGTACATCCATTTAAAGTTTGAAATCGAATTATCGAACTACCGCGCCATTTTCAATTCCTTTTATAAATATTTATATTCTAACGACGATCTATATAAATATATTCGTTCGAATTCTATTCAAAATAAATTTCTCGTCGTTATTGGTTAAAATAATTCATTTTAAATAATCAAATTTTGCTAAAATCGCCAAATTAAAAATTTTAAACTGGCCCAGATTTCCGGGTTATTACAATCTCTCCCACTTAAAACTTTTCGTCCCCAAAAAGGAACAAAGCCGAAAGTTGTTTCACAAATCAACTCAACTTCTAGTGTTTTCACTACGGCTTAAGTTCTTCAACTTTTCAGTTTCTAAGAACTTTTCAAAATTTCAAAAATTTGGCTAACACCCTAAATTTTCGAAAAATTTCGCCATAACCTCCCCTGCACCGGGAGCACGGGAAAATCCCGAAATTGCCATACAGGCCTTCTGATCTCAAAAAAGAAAAAGAAAAAGCCAAGCGGCTAGCCAATCGGCTCACAAAATCATCATCACCCAAACAAAACAGTAAATTATAGTAAACATGTACCTATTTGTCTGGCAAACAATTTTATTCTTCTGCTCTAGCCTCTTTGTTATGACCTGTTCAATGTAAGTACATGTATATGCAAGCAAATGCGACCAAATTTCAATACAATTCACTATTTGGCTCAATTGGACTATATGGTATAAATTTTAATAAATCAACCAATAATCAACAACACAACCATCAATCAATTAGTTGGTTATCATTTCAAATGCATAACTTTGATATATAGTCAAAAATCACATTTTGGTGCCAAATCACAACAATAAGCCCTATCTAGTTTCGGTTCTCACACTAGTCAATTGGAAATATATAGAAATCTCACTTTCGTCACACGAACATAAATTCTAATGATGGAGCTCCATCATCAAAATCATCTCCGGGCGATTAGAGTGTAATTCTATATCTATCCAGTATATTAGAACTTTAAATACACGTTTGCAAGGCGTATATGCAAAATCTTTATATACTGGACTGTCCAAATCAATACAAATAAATAATCAAATACGAAAAATTGATTTAAATTTTCAGAACAAAATTTGTTTTCACTTTTAAAAATATACTCTTCACACTCGTTCTAGGATACTACTGATCCTATCTCTAACGAGTCATTCTAATTGGATATTACTAATTCAATATCTGATGAATTCTTTCGTATGGTTCTAATGTGTCTTGTTCTCTGAGCTTTGTAAACCAAAGCTCTGATACCAACTGTGACGAAAAGGAATCTCTCTCGATCCGAATCAGCCGCTGAACCGACCCAGACCATTCGAAACGCCTGATTGTTTTGAGAACACGACAAAATAGAATGCAGATGGAAGAACATTTCATTGTATATTACAACAATTCCATCAGATACAAGAATATACAGAGTATAAATAAATATTACACAGAAATATCAAAGATTTAAATTACATTTAAATACATCGCAGCGGAAAATAATACAATACACAACTAGAAGAGATATACGGATACAAAGCTTTCCGGATATCATTCCAGCTGTAAACCAGGATCCTGTGAATATAAATCTGCAAAACCAAAACTACTAGCTGCTCGTGTCAAAATAAGGGCACCCAGAGTTTAGGTTAAAACAATAAACTCCAGGTCAGTCATGGGACTGGTGTGAGAACTAAAACAGTTATTAATCTTTATTTTTAAAGTTAGGTAAATCAAGGGACCACGCCGTATAACACGGAACGGGTTTCCTCCCAAGAATACCAGTGCATAAAACAAACAGCGCAATGCTAAATAAAGAAAAATGAAGCTGTTATAAGACCCAGGTCCTATCACACAATGCAATGCAAGCCGGGGGATAGGGTTTTCCCTTATAACAGCCAAAGAATGCTTGATACGTTTTAAAACAAATCATTTGATACTATTATAAGTGCATAGTGTATAAAACAACTTCAAATCATAAGTATCAATCATAGGCGGCAAGGGTACCATATATCATGTCGCCATACTAGTTCTACAATTAAAACCGCAAATGTCACGTATTTGGAAGTTGGATTTCCATCTATGAACCGAGGCAAAAGATAGTCCTCACCGATTCGAGACTGTCTAGCCCGAGTCTCAGGATCAGAGCTCGAGTGACCCTTGGATCGTCAGGGCCGGTCCACCGATGTGGATTAAAATTCCTGAACACTGCGTTTCCCCGCCCTTTGGGGCGTAAGTGAGCCAACAAATTACTCAATCGGACCCGGATCGTCCGATCAAACCGAGGCGCCTCGCAACAGCAACTACCACATAAGTCAAACTCGTCAGGGCGTGTAAAAACACTGACGCCACTTTTTAGCTAGAAGGAAACACATGCCCTCCCTGAGGTCCGTCTCCCATTTTTGGTTCATACCGGGTGTGAAACTCGCGAAGTAAACGTTACACAAAGCTACGCCACAAAGGCCGTGCTTTGATCATCAACCACAAGACTTTTCTTTTCAACAGAAGCCTTGATCATTTGCCACTTAGGCATGCCACACAGGCAATTCACTCTATGCGTTTGATATCCATCAGTATATAACCCCTAAGCTCGTACGTCTCAGAGAAGGGCGTTAAGCAAGAGAACAAATTCTCCGTCGCCAAACATATATATATTTAATAGAAATCAATCACACAGACTAAAATCCAATGTCAGACACACAGTCCATTTACAAGTCCGTTCTGGGTCTGAACGAAACCGGAGGCACCTAGTACCCCGCATATCCATCGATCTCCAAGTACGTCTGGACGATCACTAACTGTTTCTATCTTCTTGGGTGTACAGCCCAATCAAGATCATCAGTAACCACCCAAACGACGTGAAGACCTCCGGTCTTCACCCACCGTCTTCATCTTCGACACCACATCGAATCAGTTATTCAGAATGGGATAAACCCGATCTTTCTGAACAACTCGCGTATATATATAATAAACACGTGTTACACAAACACAACATACGCCTCATTCCAATTCAGAATATTCTTTTATTCAAATATTCTTATACTTTGGGAAAGGTTCCCATTAATTTTATCAAAGATAAATTCTTTAAATTTATTCTTTAATCTTCTTTGAATATCAATTCAAAATAGTCGGGATTAGCGAACCACACCGAAGTAATCGTTTATTTTAATTTCCCAATCCCAACCTATTCATCCCATGAACTAAAACTGTTAATACTTCATATCTAACACCACGGTGTTATCGGTAAATTCAATTACCATTTCACGTTCAAATCTAATTAAAGATTTAACTATCGCCTGGAGTAAAACTGGTGATACTCCATTCTAACACCTTTTCAATCTAATTAAAGATTCATTAAAACTCCACTTAGTTTTAATCTTTAACTGGGTTAAAGAATCGGTGTCATTTAAAACACGGTTCACGATAAACCCAAAATCACATTCCATTAATTATCGGGTTAAAGAACAAGTGTTATTTAAAACACTGTTCACGATAAACCCAAAAAAAATCAATATCAATTCAATTAAATATTATTTAATTGGTACACTTCATTAAATCTGAATAAAAAGATTTAACCTTTTCTCAATTGGGCTTAAGAACAGTGTTAATGAAAACACCATTCACGACAAACCCAAATCACATTTGATATTAAATACAAGGCTCTGAATAGAAAATATATCGGCTTGTATTCAACATCAAATTCTACGACCAACAAATATCGTATTAGAAATAACGATATATATATATATATATATATATATCTTTCAAATTTCCATAACAACATCTGTATGATCACGAAATCCAACATCGAAATATCCCAAAGACAATTTCGATTTAAATCCCTTCCAATTCAATTATTGGAAATTCTGGTTATATTTCAAAACCATTTCAAACTCACTTTATTTATTTTAAAAATAAATAAATTAATATTCTAGTTCATTTTGAAAAAAATCTATTTTTATCTTTTTAAATATGGAGTTTTTCATCCCAATTCTTCACAAATCGTTTCTTATGATTTTACACAAATTATTACTATTTTTAATAATTTTATCAAGGCCCGTACAGTCGATTTCCATCAACGGCTATCGAAATGCACTTATAACGACCTTTTCCAAATTTGATTTGGACATATTTCCAAATCCAACCGTTAGATTTCAAATTTCTAATATTCGTTAGAAAGATCTTTTCGATATGGACCCAACGGTTCCGGTTTCAGGAGAATCCGACGGTCGGATCTCCCGCAATATCCATTTGAAGTCAATGGTCGAAATTCACGAACTACCGCAGCGCGGCGCGTTCTATTCAGGCCATTATATTGTATATATAATATATATAATATATACTTCGTCGATTTCCCTTTAAAACGTATTTCTATAATTCGTTTTCAAAACGGTTTCAACTTCAATTCTAATTCAAATCAAAATTGAATTTTTCCTTATAAATTCGTTTTAAATTCATTTCACATTGATTTCAATTCAAATTGATTTCTAATTCAATTTCAGTTCATTTTCGATTCAATTCAATTTCAATACGAATTCACTTCTATTCAATTTCAATTTGAATTCATTTCTATTCAATTTAATTCGAATTTTAAATTCTTTTCAAAATTTCAGATTTTGAAATCACTTTCGATATTCGTTATAAAATGAATAAAATCAATATAAATATCGTTCACGTCAAAATGGCGTAAATCTAATCAACACGGCTTCATATATTCATATTTTCAAATATTCTATTTCGAATATTTCCATTTCAAATATTTCTATTCAAATATTTCTTTTTCAAATATTTCTATTTCAAATATTCTATTTTCAAATATTTCTACTTTCAAATATTTCTACTTCTAAACTGGAATGAGGCCCAATCAATTGCCATATAATGTTAATTATATGGGTTTTCTACAACACATGTATACAATAACAACGATGAATAATCAACCATCATCCAAAGTGCATTCTACACTGTATAAGCATCAAATATAAATATTCAACGCTTATAACAGTCTGTCAATCAATCGATCGGCATACAACTAAACAATCGGGATTAGTGTACGTCAAATATCATCCCGATACCCGTGTGGGGTTTCAAACAATCGAACACAGATTTTATTTGTGCAGTTGGGCGATGTGTAAAATTTATCGCCCCAATCAATATTAGTCAAATGTGTGTGTATAAACAAATCGTCCGATTTGTTTATTTTTATTTCATTTCATATACACGTTAAAAATTCTATTTTTAACTATAAAATATTTTCCACTATAAAACATTTTATTTCATTTCACATCACATCACACAATCAACTACACATCAAAATTAAACAACTAAGCATACAAGCCGTCCATGGTCTGTGGACGACGGGTGTCGGGTGCTACTAAACACCGTCTGCATCCTAGTATATATTATTAACTAGAAAACAAAATTAAAAGGTGAGAAGTTCTCACCGAATAGCTAATCCAATCTCACGACTCTTCTTATGTAGAAAATCTCCACCGTTTCTTCTTTCGTCACTTTCATCATCCGTATTCACTACACATATAAAAAATCGAATTTTTACTTTGCTATTCAATATATAAAAATCGAATTTTTACTTTGCTATTCATTATATAAAAATCGAATTTTTACTTCGCTATTCAATATATAAAAATCGATTTTTTACTTTGCTATTCAATATATAAAAATCGAATTTTTACTATGCTATTCAATATATAAAAATCGAATTTTTACTATGCTATTCAATATATAAAAATCGAATTTTTACTATGCTATTCAATATATAAAAATCGAATTTTTACTTCGCTATTCAATATATAAAAATCGAATTTTTACTATGATATTCAATATATAAAAATCGAATTTTTACTATGCTATTCAATATATAAAAATCGAATTTTTACTATGCTATTCAATATATAAAAATCGAATTTTTACTATGCTATTCAATATATAAAAATCGAATTTTTACTTTGCTATTCAATATATAAAAATCGAATTTTTACTTTGCTATTCAATATATAAAAATCGAATTTTTACTTTGCTATTCAATATATAAAAATCGAATTTTTACTTTGCAATTCAATATATAAAAATCGAATTTTTACTTTGCTATTCAATATATAAAAATCTGTAAATAATTCCACTGTTAAAATATAACAAAACTGAAAATAAAAATAAGAATCGATCTAAATTTACTTACATTGATTATTAGGTGGAGGTGGGTTTCGCCGTTGATTGGGAGGGTCATTGGGAGGTCGGCGTTCATCTACAGCCGGTGGCCTCGGTGGCGCGGTCGCGGTGGGCTAGGGTAGTGGCGGCAGGGGGGGAGGCGCTCGACGTCGGTTGGGGTTCACGGAGGGGGAGGGGGGTGTTGTGGCGGTTTGGGGTATTCAGAACGGAAGAGGAGAGAAGAGGAGGAGGAGGGCGTGAAGAGGAGGGGGGTGCGGTGGGGGAACCGCGCCTCGGCGGCGGCGGTCGGCAGCGCAGCAGCAGCCGCTGCTCTTTTTTTTTTCTTTTGGATCGGGTTTAGGGAAATTGGGGGGGGGGGGCTTTGACTGATGTAAAGGAGAAGGGGGGGTTTATTTAATTTATATATTTATAGTTAATTATTTTATTTCAAAAAGTAACTTTTTCATTTGACCTCTAAACGAGGCCCACCGCCTGTCGTCCATAGCTAATTACCCCCATTCTGAACACAATGGGATATGTATCGTAGGCTGATTCGATCGTTTCGATCAGTTTCCATCAAAATCAACATATAACTATATATATTGAATTTGAACGCGCATTTCAATTTACCGGGGCCACATACTAACTCGAAAAATTCAAGAAAAATATTTTCTAGCTTCGTATTGACGATACGGTCCTAACAAAACTAATTTCGTCGAATTCTGAGACCGTTGGAAAAATGGCCATTTTCCAGTCGATTAAAATCAACTTAAACTGGTCAAACGCGTTTTACTTCGCCACGCTCACATATTGATTCGAAAATTTATGAAAATTGGAATCTAGCAATAATTTGACATCACAGATCCAACAAAAGTGGTTTCGTCGAAATCCGAGGTCGTTTGCAAAATGGCTATTTTTGAGGGCCTGAATTCCATAGCGACTATTCTGAATTTTCAACTAGACATATCTTTTGATCCCCGCTATGAAATTTTGATTTTTCGGATTCGTTGGAAAGATATTCACAAATAGATTCTAATATTTTTTGTTTCACTAAAATCTGTTTTATTTTGTATCCTGTACATCCATTTGAAGTTTGAAATCGAATTATCGAACTACCGCGCCATTTTCAATTCCTTTTATAAATATAAATATTTATATTCTAACGACGATCTATATAAATATATTCGTTCGAATTCTATTCAAATAAATTTCTCGTCGTTATTGTTTAAAATAATTCATTTTAAATAATCAAAATTCGCTAAAATCGCCAAATTAAAATTTTTAAACTGGCCCAGATTTCCGGGTTATTACAATGAGTTCTTCCTCTTGGTTGGGTACGGTTCCTAGTAAGGTTTAAGGCATTGACCATTGACCTTATAGGATGATCCATTGGTTGGATTCTCAATTTCTACCGCATCATACGGAAAAACAGTCCATACAGTGTAAGGTCTAGTCCATCTAGATTTTAACTTACCCGGAAATAAATGCAATTTTGAGTCATACATCAGAACTTTTTGACCCGACATGAAAATTTTACATAAAATTATTTTTCTTCAAAAACTTTTGTTTTGTCCTTATATTTTCGTTCATTTTCATAGGCATCATTTCGAATTTCATCAAGTTCATTATGTTGAAGCTTCCTAAGTTCACCTGCTTGCTCTAAGTCAAGATTTGTGGCAAGTAACATGGCTTACCAAAAATCAACCCATAAGGGGACATACCAAAGTTTGTTTTGAAAGCGATGCGGTAAGCCCAATGAGCGTTGGTTAACTTATGGGACCAATCTTTACGATTTCGAATCACAGTTTTCTCAAGGATTTGTTTAATCTGCATAGTCAATACTTCAACTTGCCCACAAGTTTGAGGATGGTAAGGAGTGGATAAATTGTGGGTTATCGAATATTTTCTCATGAGGGCTTCAAAATAACGATTACAGAAGTGTGTTTCGTTGTCGCTGATTATTGTGTGAGGTGTGCCAAACCTTAAAGAGATGTTTTCTTTTAAGAAGCGCACAACAACCATGTTATCATTTGTTTTGCATGGAACAACTTCGACCAGTTTAGAAACATTATCAATAGCTAAGAGAATATAAATGTTCCCAAAAGAATTAGGGAAGGGTCCCACGAAGTCAATACCCCAAACGTCAAAAATTTCGAATTTTTGAATGGGGTTTAGGGGCATCATATTTCGGTTACCAATTTTGTAATAACCCGGAAATCCGAGCCAATTTAAAATTTTTATTTTGGCAATTTTAGTGAATTTTGAATATTTAAAATGAATTATTTTAAATAATAACGACGAGAAATTAATTTTGAATAGAATTAGAACGTATATATTTATATAGATCGTCGTTAGAATATAAATATTTATTTTTAATTATAAAAGGAATTGAAAATGGCGCGGTAGTTCGAAAATTCGATTTTAAAGTTCAAATGAATGTACAGGATTCAAAATAAACCGGATTTTGGCAAAACCAAAAATATTTGAATCTATTTGAGAATATCTTTCTAATGAATCCGAAAAATTGAAATTTCATAGCGGGAATCAAAAGTTATGTCCAGTCGAAAATTCAGAATAGTCGCTATGGAATTCTGGCCCTTAAAAATGGAAATTTTGCAACGACCTTGGTTTTTGACGAAACCACTTTTGTTGAATCCGTGATGTCAAGTTATTGCTAGGTTTCAAAATTCATAATTTTCTGAATCAATATGTGAGCGTGGCAAAGGAAAACGTGTTTTAATAGTTATAGTCAATTTCGATCGACCAGAAAATAGCCATTTTTCAAACGATCTCAGAATTTGACAAAATTGGATTTGTTAGGACCGTATCGTCAATACGAAGCTAGAAATAATTTTTCCTGAATTTTTAGAGTTAGTGTGTGGCCCTGGTAAATTGAAATGTGCATTCAAATTCAATATACATTGATTTATATTTTAATTTGAATGGAAACTGATCGTAACAGCCGAAATGGGTTATGAAACATATCCCATGGTGTTCAGTATATGGGTATTTGGCTACGGACGACAGTCGGTAGGTTCGATTTTGAGTTCGAAATAATAAGTTGCTTTATGGAACAAATTAAATTAAATTAATTAATATATTATACTTACCTCACCCCTCAATACCTCTCTCCCCTGTGATTTCTCTCTCCCCTCGATCAGTTAAAAGAAGAAAAAAAAAGACCGCGCTCCACAATCGATGGCGGCCATCGCCATCTCCACGCCGCCGCTGGCCTTGCTCCGGCCACCCACCATCGGCCGCGTCCCCCTCCTTCTCCTTGGCCACGCTCGCTTCTCCACCTCGAAACCCCAACGCCCACGAACCCTAGCACCCGAACCCGTCTGAAAACCGAGCCTCTAACCACCTGCAGTCCACCGTCGATCACCAGAAAGCCGCCGCGGCCAGCGAAGCACCACCCTTCCAACCACCAGTCCCCTTCGACGCCCTCCTCCCTCTTTCAGAAAACTGTGAGTTTTAAAATCTTATTATGGGAAAAACTGAATTTTTATACCTGTAGTAAAATAAAAACTGATTTTATTTAATTATAAAAACTGATTTTATCTAGTTATAAAAGCATAAAGTTTTGATTTTAAACAAGCATAAAGTTTTGATTTTTAACAAGCATAAAGTTTTGATTTTTAATAAGCATAAAGTTTTGATTTTTATTAAGTATAAATCTTTGATTTTTATAACGTAAAGCTATGATTTTTATCATCATAAAGATGTGATTTTTATCATCATAAAGATGAGATTTTTATGAAACTTAAGATGTGATTTTTATCCATACAAAGATTTGATTTTTATACACTTAGAGATTTGATTTTTAAATATATAGAAAGAAGAAAAAAAATATAATTTTTATACGAGTAGCGACGATAAAATTATATATGTAGCGAAATAAAAATGTGATCTTTGTTTAACAATAAAAATATGATTTTTATATTAGTGGAGAAAATAAAAATATGATTTTTATATTAGTAGAGATAATAAAAATATGATTTTTTATATTAGTAGAAATAATAAAAATATGATTTTTATATTAGTAGAGAAAATAAAAATATGATTTTTATATTAGTAGAGATAATAAAATTATGATTTTTATATTAGTAGAGATAATAAAAATATGATTTTTATATTAGTAGTGAAGATAAAAAATCGATTTTTATAAATATGAAATAGCGATAAAGATTGGATTTTTATGTATACGACGTTGGAATAAAAATGTGATTTTTATATTGAAGGTGAACAAATAAAAATGTGGTTTTTATTTTTAAAGATAGTGGTTTAAAAATATAATTTTTATCTGTATAGTAGCGGAATAAAAATATAATTTTTATTATGAAGGCGAAGTAAAAAAATGTGATTTTTGTATATGTAGTGAGTACGGGCAGCGAAAGTGACAAAAGGCGAGCCCGGCGAAGATTTCCTACATATGAAGAGTCGCGGCGTTTGGTTTAGCTTCTTGGTGAGAACTCCTCACCTTTAATTTATTTATAGTTTGAAATATATACTAGAATGTAGACGGTGCTTAGCAGCACCCGACACCCGTCATCCACAGACCATGGATGGCTTGTTTGTTTGATTGCTGTGTTGTGAAATTTGATTGTGTGATGGTGAATGAAATAAAATATTTTATAGTGGAAAATATTTTATAGTTAAAAATATAATTTTTAACGTGTATACAAAATAAATATTTATAAACAAATCGGACGATTTGTTTGTATACACTGATTTGACTGATATTGATTGGGACGGTAAATTTTACACATCGCCCAACTGCACAAATAAAATCTGTGTTTGTTGATTTGAAACCCCACACGGGTATTGGGATGATATTTGACGTACACTAATCCCGATTGTTTAGTTGTATGTCAATCGATGGGTTGACAGACTGTGTAAGCATTAATTATTTATATTTAATGCTTATGCAGTTGTGTGGTGCACTCTGGATGATGGTTGATTATTTATCGTTGTTATTATATACATGTTTTGTAAAAAATCCATATAATTAACATTATATGGTAATTGATTGGGCCTCATTCCAATTTAGAAAATAAATTCATGTGTTGAATAGGAAATAAATTCATGTGTTGAATTGGAAATAAATTCATGTGTTGAATTGGAAATAAAATTCATGTGTTGAATTGAAAATAAATTCATGTGTTGAATTGAAAATAAATTCATGTGTTGAATAAAAGCAGTGTTGATTAGATTGACGCCATTTTGACATGAACGATATTTATATCGATTTTATTCATTTTTATAATGAATATAGAAAAGAAAGTGATTTCAAAATTTAACGTTATAAAAATATTATCATTTGTATATCGATGATGTGGAATATTCAATTTTGACTAGAAATTGAATATGAAGTTGAAATCATTTTGAAAACGAATTTAAAACGATTTATAAAATACGTTTTAAAAGGAAATCGATGAAATATAATATATATATATATATATATAATATAATGGCCTGAATAGAACGCGCCGTGCCGCGGTAGTTCGCGAATTTCGACTATTGACTTCGAATGAATATTACGGGAGATCCGACCGTCGGATTCTCCTAAAACCAGAACTGTTGGGTTCGTAGCGAGAAGAGCTTTCTAACGAATATTAGAAATCTAACGGTTGGATTTGGAATTATGTCCAAATCAAATTTGGAAAAGGTCGCTGTAAGTGTAGTTCGATGGCCGTTAATGGAAATCGACTGTACGTGCCTTGATAAAATTATTAAAAATAGTAGTAATTTGTGTAAAATCATAAGAAATGATTTGTGAAGAATTGGGATGAAAACTCCAAATTTGAAGCGATAAAAATAGATTTTTATCGAAATGAACTAGTTCTGAACTAGAATTATAATTCTATTTATTTTCAAATTAAATAAAGTGGATTTGAAATGGTTTTGAAAATAACCAGAATTTCCAATAATTAAATTGGAATGGATTTGAATCAAAATTGTCTTTGGAATATTTCGATGTTGGATTTCGTGATTATACTGATATTGTTATGGAAATTTGAAAGATATATTTATATCGTTATTTCCAATACGAGATTTGTTGGTCGTAGAATTTGATATTGAATATAAGCCGATATATTTTCTATTCAGAGCCTTGTATTTAATATCAAATGTGATTTGGGTTTGTCGTGAACGGTATCTTCAATAATACTGTTCTTAGACTCAATGGAGTTAAGAAAATCAGAAACTAACTGGAGATTAGTTAAGTTGAATGGTCTCCTGGGTATTGATCTGATGTTGGTTTCGGCCTTCGGGATTAATACTTAGGGAATTGTTCGCTTGCTAATTTACGGTTAAAGGCTGATAGAATGGAATGTGATTTTGGGTTTATCGTGAACCGTGTTTTAAATGACATTGGTTCTTTAACCCAGTTAAAGCCAGGAATATTAAAACCAGGTGGAGTTTTAATGAATCTTTAATTAGATTGATCGAGAATGGGGTATCACCAGTTTTGCTCCAGGCGATAGTTAAATCTTTAATTAGATTTGAACGTGAAATGGTAATTGAATTTACCGATAACACCGTGGTGTTAGATATGAAGTATTACCAGTTTTACTTCATGGAGCGAATAGGTTGGGATTGGGAAATAAAATAAATGATTACTTCGGTGTGGTTCGCTAATCCAGACTAGTTTGAATTGATATTCAAAAGAAGATTAAAGAATAAATTTAAAGAATTTATATTTGATAAAATTAATGGGAACCTTTACCAAAGTATAAAAATATTTGAATAAAAGAATATTCTGAATGGGAATGAGGCGTATGTTGTGTTTGTGTAACACTGGTTTATTATATACGCGAGTTATTCAGAAAGACCGGGTTTATCCCATTCTGAATAACTGATTCGACGTGGTGTCGAGGATGAAGACGGTGGTCGAAGACCGGAGGTCTTCACATCGTTTGGGTGATTACTGATGATCTTGATTGGGTTGTACACCCAAGAGGAGGGAATCGGTTAGTGATCGTCTAGACGTACTTGGAGATCGATGGATATGCGAGGTATAAGGTGCCTCCGGTTTCGTTCAGACCCAGAACGAACTTGTAAATGGACTGTGTGTCTGACATTGGATTTTATTCTGTGTGATTGATTTCTATTATATATATATCTGTTTGGCGGCGAAGAATTTATTCTCTTGCTTAACGCCCTCCTCTGAGACGTACGAGCTCAGGGGTTATATATTGATGGATATCAAACGCATGGAGTGAATTGCCTATGTGGCATGTCTAAGTGGCAATATGATCAAGGCTTCTGTTGAAAAGCAAAGTCTTGTGGTTGATGATCAAAGCACGGCCTGTGTGACACAGCTTTGTGTAGCGTTGATTCGCGAGCCTCACACCCCGGTTGTGAACCAGAAACGGGAGAGGACATCAGGGAGGGCGTTCGTTTCTTTCTAAATAGGGTGGTGTCAGTGACCTACCAGCCCCGACATTTATATTATTTTCACCTGTTTGGTTGTTGTTGTTACGAGGCGCCTCGGATATATCGGTCGATCCGGGACCGATGGAGCCATTGGGCTCATTTACGCCCCAAAGGGCGGGGAAACGCAGTGTTCAGGCATTTTAATCCACATCGGTGGACCGGCCCTGATGATCCAAGGGGCAGTTGCGGTTGTTCCTGAGGCTCGGGCTAGACAGTCTCGAATCAGTAGAGGATGATCCCTGGCCTCGGTTCGTAGATGGAAATCCAATTTCCAAATACGTGACTTTGCGGTTTTATTTGTAGAGCCTAGTATGGAGACATGATATATGGTACCCATGCCGTCTATGATTGAGATTCATGATTGAAATTGTTTCGACACTATACACTTATAGTAATAATAAAACATGAAATTTAGCGTATTAAGCATGCTTTGGCTATTATAAGGTAAAACTCTATCCTCCGGCTTGTGTTGCATTGTGTGATGGGACCTGGGTCTTATAATAGCTTCATTGTTCTTTATTTAGCATTGCGCTGTTGTTTTATGCACTGGTATTCTTGGGAGGAAACCCGTTCCGTGTTATACGGCGTGGTCCCTTGATTTATCTAACTTTAAAATAAAGATTAATAACTGTTTTAGTTCTCACACTAGTCACATGACTGACCTGGAGTTTATTGTTTTAACCTAAACTCTGGGTGCCCTTATTTTGACACGGGCAGCTAGTAGTTTTGGTTTTGCAGATTTATATTCACAGGATCCTGATTTACAGCTGGAACGATACTCGGAAAGCTCTGTATCCGTGTATTACTTCTAGTTGTGTATAGTATTATTCTCCACTGCTATGTAATATATTGTAATCTCTGATATTTTATAAGGTATATTATTTGTTAATACTTTGTATATTCCTGTAATCTGATGGAATTGTTGTAATATACAATGAAATGTTTTTCTGTTTGCGTCCCGATGTGGCTTGTTCTCAAAGCAATCCGGGTTTCGAACGGTCTTGGTCGGTTTAGCGATCGATTCAGACCGAGCGAAATTCGACTTGTTACATTTGGTATCAGAGCCAGGTTTACAGAGCTTGGAAAACAAGACACATTAATAATAGATGAAAGTAATTAGGGAGTATTGACATAAACTGGATTAATAATCATCAATAGCCAAACAGATTAATATAAATCTAACTCATGTTTCTGTCACAAATATGAATCAACAGTAATTAGGTTTTTAGAAACAAACATGTGAATACTACAAGCGTAGCCGTTACAGAAGCTAAGCTTTTAAACAACCATAGGCTATCAGGACATATTCACTACTTCATTTCTAAAACCCTAAAAATTAGATCTAAATTTGAAAAGTGTTAGATTGAACACGAATTTACTCTATAAAGGAGCACAACTTTTATACGACACAAAGTATAAAGGTTCAGATCTAACTCTTGGTTCATGCATAAAATCCTCATCTTTTTGGCTATGTGATTCATATTGAATCTTGTCTATAAGCGTCATCACCCCCTAATTAAAGGTAATTAGCTAAACATAGCTAAATAAGAAGAAGGTAAAAAAGAAAAGAAAAAAGAAAAAAAGAAAAATAACATAAAATACCAATTAAAAATAAAATGAGAAGAATAGCTTTATTCCAAGAGAAGAGTTTACGGAATAAAACCAAGTGTAAAAACAATTGAAAGAGATACATCTGTATTTATAGTTGTCATGACCAAGACTAAGTGGGCAATTACAAGATGTGGGACTAAAGTCTTTGCCCAAATAACAAATAAACCAATGTACATATGCAGTGGTCATGCTACAGAGTAAGAGGACTTGCAAATGAGTTATGCGAATAAACATGAGTCTTCAGTGAGCCAAATCTATTTAACTGAACTATATTTGCAGTCGTTCTTCAAGCTTTAAACTCTTCAAGCTTTAGGAATTCCTCACATCAAGCTAACTTTTCAAACTTCACTCTTTTTCAGCAAATTCTTCTTGCTTTATCCACCAAATGCTATAAACCATGCTTTTTATCAACAATCTGAAAACACGGCTATAAATACACAATAAATTATTTTCAAGAGAAAACAAGATAAATAAGCGGATAAAATAAACACATTTACATGTATATTATTAGGACAATCTGATTTGTACATCTCGAATAAAAATATATCTTGAATAAACAATCGAGTTTGAATTCTCAACGATTGATTGAAAATTCGATTTTCTGACTAGTTGAAAAAATTCGATCATTTCAAATGGAATTTAAAATTTTGAGTTATATCCTTATAAGCTCAAAAGAAATTTAATGTGAATATAAATTTTGAAAAATTAGTTCAACTTTGAATATAATCAAAATTGAGGCATAAATTTCAAATAGAATTGAAATTGAAGATTTAAATAGGAAACTCGAAATGTGACCTAATTTGAACCTTCGGTTCAATTTGAAATGTAATTGGATTGAGTTTGAAATTAAATTGAGTTTAACTTCGAAATGAATGCGACATTAACAAAATTTTGAATTTTGGACAATTAGTTCAGATTAGGTTATTTTTCGAAATTAGTATTATTTATTATACAATTATTTTATTCCAATTAGCATTTTCTTTATTTGTCGTATTTAAACCATTTGCTTAAATTATCTTTGTTTTTTTCTTCAAAATCTATTTGGTTTATTCAAATATAATTTTACGATTCTATCTTATTTATTTACCAAGCCTATCCATTTTATTCAAATTCATTTTTATCAAGCTAGTTATTTTACAAACCTATCTATTTATTTCAAACCCATTTTCAAACTTATCTGTTTATTCAAATTTGTTTTCCAAAAATCTATCTATTTATTCAAACCTATTTTATATCAAGCTATTAATTTTTTTCAAAAATATTATGTATGTAACTTAATTATTTTGATAGAAGTGTATATATCAAATTCGAATAATTTAAGATCTGTAACGACCCAGATTTTTGGTCAATTAATTTTAAATATTTAATATGGTTTTAAATATTGAGTTGATAATATGAATGATATTCTATATAGGGTTATCGATTTAATAATCGAAATATGATTTATTTCAAATATATTAAATTATCGTAATACGAAATATAATTGAAATCGAAGTTAAAATCTGAATCAAAATATTTCAGATGATCATTATAAATTTTATTTGAGTATAAATGATAACGATGATAATATATTATCAAGGAATTAATTCTTTTGAATTAAATTTATATCAATTTAAAATGATATCTTCTCCATACGATCAAATGGGGTTTCGAAACTTGTCCCGGTGTGTCCGGAGTAGTGGTATAACCCTAAAAGTATCAGTTGTTGGGTTCAGTAAGGAGTTCAGAATCAATGGTTATTTAAAATTTAAGAATACTGGTTTTAAACTAAATAAAATAAAATAGAATTTATATTAAAAATAAATTCCTTCCTCCTTAAGTAAACGAAGTGCACTGCAAACCTACCCCAAGCTATAACGTCTCCTTCGTTTCACTTCATGTCCTTTATATTTCATTCCTTCGGTACAAAGAAAAACAGGGAATTAATGGCTTTTGTACTTCTGTTTTTCCATTTCCCCTTATAAATACGCAACTCCTTTTCCCTTCTTCACTATATTTTTTTTTCTCTTCAGCATTTTATTGAAGTCAATCCTCCTTCCAAATCATCCAAAGAAAAACCGCTCCTCTCTAAATCTTCCTTCCTCCCCATTACTCGAATCAGAGACCTCGTTTGAATCTTCTGTAGCGCGATAAGGAAGTCGCATTTTAGGGATCGAGTTCGACTCAACTTAGGCTGAGACCAGGGGACTTCGGAATTTGGGGTTTTCGAGACTGGCGTTCATAATTGGAGAGGCAGGGGATTTGAAGGGCTCGACGTTCAAAATTGCAAGCTGCTGTTAGTCAAATTCGAGGTGGGAGAGATGTGGACAATTACGATAAACTATGAATACCCGGAGTTTGCAACATGGGTATGGGGTTCGTTAGCAACTAGGGAGATCGCGATTCAGTGATATAGTTTCGAATTTCTTTCAGCATTAATTTGAGGCGTTCATAGTTGGGTGCGATGTTGGTAATGGCATTAATGGTGGTTCCAAGGTATTGAACAGTGAGGTGTGGAGGGTACTGAACCGTGAGGCAACAAATGGAAATGACCGCATGAGGAGTTCGACTTTTAGAGAGGAAGGTCTGAAGATTTAGGGTACGGTTTTGGGGTTCTTGGAGGGTTGAACGGTAATGGCAATTGGGTTGCTGTGAGTTGCGTTCAGATGGGAAAATCGAAGTAACAATTTTGGCTATAGGGTGATGAAGTACAGTTTTGGTATTGAAATCCAATGCGATAAATGGAAATAAAACAATGTTGGGTATGATTGCAGTGTAGTTAAGGCTACAGATTGAAATGAAGTGTTGTGTAGTATAAGATCGGGGAGTGGTGGTGCTATACTGCTGTTGAGAGATGGTCAGAAATAGTTGGACTGATGAAATATTGGAAAATTAAGGTAATTTTCTTTCTGAGATTTAAAACTTCATAGAATAAATAGAATAAGAAAAAAAATTGATTAGAAATGTTTAATTTAATTATAATTAGTTAATTCGTCTAAGGTAATTTATTTAAATAGTTCAAATTGATGAATAGGGATTTGATTAATCATAGGTGGAAATAAAATTAATTCGAGATAACTTGAGAAGTTCGTAGCCGCAACAATTTGGAATTTAACAAGATATTCAGCAAAGAAACTCACGGTGAGTAAATCTCACTCTGTTTTATTTAGAATTATTTTTATCAGTTAAAAATAATTGTTTTGTTGATTGTTGGATGCTTTAAATATTTATTTATTTCTGTTAAAAATATATTAGTTATCTAGGATTGGTTGACTATTATATATATATATATATATTGGGTTGCTAATTGGTTGGATTCCCGCATTCTCATTAGCGGATGCCCGCAGTTTCATAGCGGATGATTTCCCTATGCGCCCCACAAATATATTAGTGGATGACCTTCATACCGCGATATGCTGCCTCGCAGCAGGATGGGTATTATTTCTATTGACTAACGTTCTGTGGATGCAGGAAAAACAGGTTGGATGGATCCAACTGGATTCCTCAAAAATATATTATCTGTTTGTTTGTTTGTACCTATACTGTCATATAAGATGTGTTAGAAAAATAAATAATTGGTTGTTTGGTGTTTAAATATCACTAGGCTTAAATGTTGATATTTTAAAAATATCGAAAAAGGAAATTTCCAGAGTTAAAAGGGGAAATTCTATTTTTCTAAAATAGAATTTGAAATTTGAATAGAATGAAAATATTAACCTGTTTTAATAAAATAAAAACAAGTAGTTCTTTTATAAATAAAGTTATAAATGAAGTGAAAAGAATTATCATTGGATAATTCAGAAATAAAAATACGAGTGTGAAATTGAAAAGGGAAATCTATTTTCCAAAAGTAGAAATATCGATTTCAAAAGAAATTGAAATCGAGACTTGTTTAAGAATGAATATAAAATTTAAAAAGGAATTGAAATAGAATATTAATTCAAATGAATTGAAATAGAATTTGAATTCAAAGGAATAGAAATAGAATTTGAATTCAAAGGAGTTATGTAACGACCCGGATTTTGAGCGGCTTTGGTTATCGACGTAAGCCCGACGTCGATAACCAAAACATCGAAAAATCCCGGTAGTTAATGAAAGAAATTAGAAGGTGAGAATAGATAAGATAGAAACTTAGAATAGAAGAAGAAGAAGAACACAACATCAGAGTAACACGAACCTCACAGCGGAACGAATAACATATAATAGATAACATAACTTTGAAATATAACAGTTATGTATACAATATCACTTATCAGAGTACAGCACTAACAACACAGCGGAAATAACTATAGCTATATGATCTTGAAGCCTCCTGCTCCACGCTCTTCCAGTATATCTGTAAATTCCTGACTACTTGACTGCCCGTACAAAATTAGGCACCCAAGAGTTTAGGGAAAACAAAACCAATAAACTCCGGGTCAGTCATGGGACTGGTGTGAGTAAAACAGTTTAAACAGGTATATGAACAAGTAAACGATATCTCATAAGACCACGCCGCAGAACGGAACGGGTTTTTCCCTTATGAGAATCAAAATATCTTTATATCAAAACCTTTTGATATTATGATAATGTCTATGTACAAATAGATATCAACTAGCAGAAACGCTTTCATCTCACGTTCTACATATATAGTATACAATCAAAATCGCAAGCACGTATTGGAAAATGGATTTCCAACTATGACAAGGTATGGAACCACCTTCCGATCAGTGTACTCTAGGAACGATACACTGGAGTTCAACAAGAACATCTTGCAACTCAGCCACACATGACCGACCACTCATTTCGCTTGAGTGTATCGAATGTACATCACCAACGGTTGGGATCAGCAACCGTTCCCGTATATATATATGGGACAGCATTGATAGATTAAAAGAAGCAAATGAATATTCTCTAGATAGGTGATTTTACACCCTACTTCGGTGCGACCGACTTAGCCATGCTGCCTGCCCGATTTCTGTCATTTACCGGTTGATGAGGCTAGAAGCTATGCTTTATCATCACATCAGATTCACTTCGAATGCCACATTGTCAGATCCATCGAAAATCACTAATTGACGTCTACAACAATACATTACGTGTCAGCTAAAAGAAGTTTCCTTCTCCGCTTCCACTCTTGGTACGGTTGAAGAAATCAATGTACGTGACCTTTCTGGAAATACTATATCAGACATCCATCTTCATTCACTTAGAAATGTCACATCGTCATACCCGCCAAATCACAAATTTGCTTATCCAAAAATAACACGGGTATACAGCTTAGAGAAACGAATTCCTCCGCCACCAAACGTGAATACGTTTGAACAGATCAACTTACGCGATCCATTGGATATACTCTGTCAGACCTTCATCCATACAAGTTGTCCTGGGACTGGACAAACCGAAGGCACTATTCTGTAAACAGGATAGCCCTTGCATTATACTCCGTCTTCAATTATCTTTGGCATATATGATTCGCAACGCTTATGCCAATACAGAGTGGTTCTTTGGATAAGAATCCAACCGGTCTCTCCATATTAACAACGTTAAAATGGTCAAAACTTCGATAGTCGGTGAGTTAACTATCAAAGAAAAACAAGTGTGCAAACAACGATATTATTTCCAAATGGAAATTATATCGAACAAACATCATTTAACATAAATCTCTTTAGTTCATTTATTTACTTATCTCCTGTTTCCCTATAGTCTAAATTCTTATTTTTCTTTTATCAGGAAACATTTCTGATTCTCGTTTGGAAAACATTTCCAAAACTCCTTTACGATCAAACCTTACCATTTCTTAGTTAAGAAGGAAGTCACTCAAGTTGGGGTATAATTACCTCTCAGACCTTAACTGAACAACGTTATAACTTCGAAATGGTCAAAGTTTATCTTTTAATCTTTAACAACTTCTTTACGCCTTTCTCGGATTCAATTTTACTAATCTACTTCTATATTTAAAACGTTGGTTATAACGATAACGTTATAATCCCTACTTTCGAATTATCTAACTTTAATTATAACTTCTATTCTTATTAGTGAATAATTAACCTAACACTTATTTATTTATAAATAAATAAATCTCTATTTAAACACTGGAAAGTATAAGTACTTTCCCGAATTCGATATAATCGAATTTGCCGATTAACTCTCTTCGAGAAATCTCTATTTGATTAACTCTCCTTCGAATAACCTATATTCGATTAACTCCTTCTCGAATAAATGATATTCGATAATCTCTCTTCGAATAACTAATATTCGATAACTCTTCCTTTTCAAATATCTCATATTTGAAAATCTCACTTCGATTAAACTAACATCGATAACTCCTTTCTTTCTTTCGATGAAACTAACATCGATAACTCCTTTCGATGAAACTAACATCGATAACTTTAGCTCGACGAACTTAACTCGACTAACTTAACTTGACTCGACTAACTCGACTTACTTGGTTCGACCAATTTGATTCGATTAACTAGGCTCGACTAACATGACTAACTTAACTTGACTTAATTGGTTCGACCAATTCGATTCGATTAACTAGGCTCGACTAACTTGGTCGAACCACCCGATTAACTCAACTTATTTAACTTAACTTATTTCTCAACTCGATCAACTCGATTAACTCCTATCGAATAACTAATATTCGGTTTAAACTCCATTCGCTTGACTCTAGATCGCAGCGATCACAATGGTTACGCCTGACTCCCTCAGGAAACATCCGACCACCGTAGGCTATTTACAGCCCTGCGAATTACGCTAGCAGTCGTACAAGATGGCAACTTACCCTGAATACTATGTTTGACTAACTCTGTCTCAAATAACTATATTTGATTAACTCTAGTTCGTTTTAACTCTAATCGATTAACTCTAACTAATTAACTCCAACTGGTTAACTCTACTGATTAACTCTAACTAATTAACTCCAATTGGTTAACTCTACTGATTAACTCTAACTAATTAACTCCAACTGGTTAACTCTAATTGATTAACTCTAACTGGTTAACTCTATTTGACTAATCCCTTTCGAATAACATATTCGATTAACTAACTTTCGAATACCATATTCGATTAACTAACTTCGAATACCATATTCGATTTCTCCTTTCGAGTACCATATTCGATTAACTAACTTCCGAATACCATATTCGATTAACTCCTTTTTATTACGTTTATCCATTTAAAAAGATCCCCCTTTTAACACGTTTATTCATTTATAAAGATTTACTATTAGTAACGGTTCTTCACTTTATAAATGTCCTTTTAATAACGTTTTCCTTTTTATAACGGTTTCCTTTATAAACCAATTTCCTTTTTATTAACTCTATTTATTTTCTAAATATTCCCCTTTCAATTCTATTTGTAAATGGTTTACAAATATTTCTTTTCTCTATTTTATTCTATTTGCAAATGGTTTGCAAATATTCCCTTTTTTCAAATTTATTCTTAAGAATATTCTAACTCCTTAAATTCCCGGGAAAATTCGCCATAACCTCCTTTGTATCGGGAGCATCGGGAAAATCCCCAAACTCGCCACACAGGCCTTTCCATTCAAAAAGAAATGTTTTGAAATTATTTTCTTTTTCTATGTATCTCCTATTTATAAATATTCCAATTTATAAATATTCCTTATTTATAAATATTCCACTTTATAAATATCTCTTATTTATAAATATCCCATTTTATAAATATTCTATTTTCAATATCACTTTGAAATTATTCCTTACCAACATTCCGGTATGTTATGGTGTTCAACCATATCAAATCACGATGTTCAATATCATCCAAGCACATACAATCGCCAACAGATTATATATCACATCATATAACACAATATATGAAAAACAATAAAATAACTGTTGAGGAATCCAGTCGGATTCCTCCAACCTATTTCCCTGCATCACAGATGTTAGACAATATAGATAACATCACTTTCAGTTCCATATGATATATTCTGTTAAACAGAATCAATATAGAAATTTAACTAACTGACTAGCAGTTCAATCAAACAATCAACACACAGTAAATCAGACAATTTCTAATAGTTCTAAAGATACAACATGAAATTATAAACTGTTTAGGGTTAGTGAGATTTACTCACATTGGACAATCATCGTTAATAACGATAACCATCTTTGATTCTGACGGATAATTTATTTTGCTATAAATTGTAACCGGCTCGGATTCACTCCCGGTCAGTCTCATCGTGTTGCTCCCGTCCATACGATCATGTCGGATCTTGTTTCGTTGAATTTCGACCATGTATGACCAAGATATGGATTTATGAAGTTAGTACACCTTTTATTTAATTTAAAACATGATTTATAAGTAGAGATGGGCTTTGACTTAACTTCCCGGCCCATTACCACTCATACAACCCGACCCATCAACGCCCCTTCTTCCTCCTGAACAAAACCCGACGCCTGCTCCTCATCCTTTCAGAAAGCTTCGACCCCAACCACCCTCAATACTTCACGGATTCATAATCCCACTTCACCATTCTCTCCTCCCCCACAAACTCTTCAATTCCATCACAAACTTATCAAACTCGAACTGCCATCCCAACATCCGATCTCGAGCCTCTCTCCGTCCATTCAGTGAGCAGCGCGACAGTAATTTACACAGAATTCACCAAAAAACTTCATACAGCTACTACTCACTCCCATCAACCCAAAAACGATCTCGAAACCAACCAATAACTTCTCGTTTGGCCTAAAACTTGAACCCTAGGTTGCGGTTCAGCAAACCCGCACCGTACAACAGTCGTCGAACACCCCAAAAAGGGTAGGAGACTGAAGCACACCTCAATACAAACTCATATACATACATTATTTGATTTGTCGACTTCTCTTTTATTTGCTTTTGATTTTTGAACTTGCGAATTGTTTTTGCTGAAACAAATAAGCGGCGCATTTTTTTCTGGTTGACTTTGAAAATGAGAATTTTAGGTTTAGGGATTGTTAAGGTGTTTATATAGGAATTTTATATGATTTTTATATTGAATTTTATATTCAATTTTAATCCAACGTTATTTATATCCATCTTTAAAAATCCCCATAGTCACATACAATACCCAAAAATCACGAAACTGGACTTGCAGCTACAACTCGACATTACGATCCCAACAAAACTGGTTTCGTCAAATTCCGACTTCGTATGCTCACACAGCGTATTTTTAACTGTCGAAATACTGACTGTTTTTCACTCTAAAAATCCGTACGGCCACACAGTGACTCTAAAAATCACGGAAACTGACATCTAGCAATAATTTGACATTGCGGATCTAACAAAATTAGTTTCGTCGAATTCCGACTTCATTTGCAAAACCGACTATTTTTAAAGCTCTAAATAGCCTATTTAAATATATAAATATATTTAAATATAATTAAATTAAATATTTAAAATTAAATATTATCGTATATCTTCACATATGATATCGTACAGCCCCAGAATATCATATCAGAATTTACAGCTTGATATTTCAGATTCCAGATTATCTCGATATTCAGTTTATACTGAAAATCCATTTATAACGTATATAAAGCATCGCAAATTATAAAGGAATTCCACAGCGACTTTTCTGAAATTTGATTTGGACATATCTCAAAATCTACACGACGAAATCCCGATTTTTCTCTTTCATTAGAAAACTATTATCAAATCGGTCCTGACGTTTCTTGTTTCACAGAAATCCGACTTAAAATAGACCCTGTACATTCAGTTGAAGTTCAAATCGCCCAATTGCGAACTGCAGCGCCATTTCAAGCTCGTTTATAAATATATTATAAACTATACGTTCTAACGCCGTCGATTCCATATATACGTTATTATATTCTGAATCGAAACTCAACCACATCTCATATACTATTCAATTCACACTCTATTGTGAATTCTACTATTTCCGACTGTCTCGACATTATAATATATTATTATATTATAATTATTTATTAAATATTCAACATTATTTAATTAAACGATCATTAACTTCTCTAAATCACCAATTATATAATTAAATAAATTAATTATATATCGCAGAAAATGCGGGTCATTACATTCTTCCCCACTTAAAATAATTTCGTCCTCGAAATTGCTAAGTTAGAGGACGACCCTATCTATTGGAATTCCTAAGATTTGTTTACTCTTTATTTCTGATTTCAACTGAACCAATTAATATCGACTAAAATATTAATTTATTCCGACTAACTAAATTTTCAAAAATTCTGAAAATTTTCTAACACCTTAACTTTTCGAAAAATTTTGCCAGCACCTCCTTTGTACTGGTCAATATCTCAAACTCCTGCTCGCCTCTCTGGGCCTTCTCCAACCCAAAAGAAAATCAAACAGCCAAGCGGCTCGCCAATTCGGCTCATAAATTCCAAACTCATATATAATATAAACTGGTACCTTTTTGTCGGGAATATCAACTCTATCACTCCCATATGCTATCAACTCAGCATATACCAGTGTAATTTCCATCAAATTCCAATCAGTTCATATCCTCAAAACCAAATCGAATTTCATTCGAACCCCAATATCAAATTCCAAATTATTGACTTATCAATTTGGTTCTATAACAAATTATCCTCTAATACAATTCAATTCTATTTAACTCAGTTCAAGTTAAATTTCAATTTATTTTTACTATCTTATTCTATTTAACTTCATAAGTTAAAATTAAATTCCGAAACTTAATTTCCTGGGTCTATTTCAAATCAATTTGAAATCATACTGCCAATTCAAAACCTTTGAATTTTCTAAACAACTTGTTTTCTCAAAACAATTCAAATCAAAATCTCTGGTAGTAATCCACCACTTAGAACTCGAAAATCACACCGATGATACTGCGCAGTCATCATCGGAATTACTTTCCAGCGACCCAAGTGATTTCAATACTATATCATTTTCAAAACCATTACTAAATACTTCCATTTTGAAAACATTTCAAAATCTCCCAGGAACTTAAAATTTTCTTATTTTAATTCCAAATCTGATTTAAATTCAGATTTAATTCATCTTATTTCATATACTTTACTTATATGATTCTGATTGGTTATATACTTAACCATTTAATTTATAATCTTACTCGATTATAATAACAACAAATATATCCTATATATGATAATATATCACATATCTATACTCTGTCGGTCCATCGTATTCAAGTGTTTATTTACTCCTACCGATACAGTGGATCAAACTGATCGACCAGAACTCATAAACAACTCAGCCAATGAATCTCCACAATATAAAACAAATTTTATATCAAATACAAATACGCATTCGTATATACACTCAAACTCAATCTAGGGTATTACTAACCCTATCTCTACCGAGTCACGCCACAGAGCCAAGTAATTCTTAACTTAAGCTCTGATACCAACTGTAACGACCCGGATTTTGAGCGGCTTTGGTTATCGACGTAAGCCCGACGTCGATAACCAAAACATCGAAAAATCCCGGTAGTTAATGAAAGAAATTAGAAGGTGAGAATAGATAAGATAGAAACTTAGAATAGAAGAAGAAGAAGAACACAACATCAGAGTAACACGAACCTCACAGCGGAACGAATAACATATAATAGATAACATAACTTTGAAATATAACAGTTATGTATACAATATCACTTATCAGAGTACAGCACTAACAACACAGCGGAAATAACTATAGCTATATGATCTTGAAGCCTCCTGCTCCACGCTCTTCCAGTATATCTGTAAATTCCTGACTACTTGACTGCCCGTACAAAATTAGGCACCCAAGAGTTTAGGGAAATCAAAACCAATAAACTCCGGGTCAGTCATGGGACTGGTGTGAGTAAAACAGTTTAAACAGGTATATGAACAAGTAAACGATATCTCATAAGACCACGCCGCAGAACGGAACGGGTTTTTCCCTTATGAGAATCAAAATATCTTTATATCAAAACCTTTTGATATTATGATAATGTCTATGTACAAATAGATATCAACTAGCAGAAACGCTTTCATCTCACGTTCTACATATATAGTATACAATCAAAATCGCAAGCACGTATTGGAAAATGGATTTCCAACTATGACAAGGTATGGAACCACCTTCCGATCAGTGTACTCTAGGAACGATACACTGGAGTTCAACAAGAACATCTTGCAACTCAGCCACACATGACCGACCACTCATTTCGCTTGAGTGTATCGAATGTACATCACCAACGGTTGGGATCAGCAACCGTTCCCGTATATATATATGGGACAGCATTGATAGATTAAAAGAAGCAAATGAATATTCTCTAGATAGGTGATTTTACACCCTACTTCGGTGCGACCGACTTAGCCATGCTGCCTGCCCGATTTCTGTCATTTACCGGTTGATGAGGCTAGAAGCTATGCTTTATCATCACATCAGATTCACTTCGAATGCCACATTGTCAGATCCATCGAAAATCACTAATTGACGTCTACAACAATACATTACGTGTCAGCTAAAAGAAGTTTCCTTCTCCGCTTCCACTCTTGGTACGGTTGAAGAAATCAATGTACGTGACCTTTCTGGAAATACTATATCAGACATCCATCTTCATTCACTTAGAAATGTCACATCGTCATACCCGCCAAATCACAAATTTGCTTATCCAAAAATAACACGGGTATACAGCTTAGAGAAACGAATTCCTCCGCCACCAAACGTGAATACGTTTGAACAGATCAACTTACGCGATCCATTGGATATACTCTGTCAGACCTTCATCCATACAAGTTGTCCTGGGACTGGACAAACCGAAGGCACTATTCTGTAAACAGGATAGCCCTTGCATTATACTCCGTCTTCAATTATCTTTGGCATATATGATTCGCAACGCTTATGCCAATACAGAGTGGTTCTTTGGATAAGAATCCAACCGGTCTCTCCATATTAACAACGTTAAAATGGTCAAAACTTCGATAGTCGGTGAGTTAACTATCAAAGAAAAACAAGTGTGCAAACAACGATATTATTTCCAAATGGAAATTATATCGAACAAACATCATTTAACATAAATCTCTTTAGTTCATTTATTTACTTATCTCCTGTTTCCCTATAGTCTAAATTCTTATTTTTCTTTTATCAGGAAACATTTCTGATTCTCGTTTGGAAAACATTTCCAAAACTCCTTTACGATCAAACCTTACCATTTCTTAGTTAAGAAGGAAGTCACTCAAGTTGGGGTATAATTACCTCTCAGACCTTAACTGAACAACGTTATAACTTCGAAATGGTCAAAGTTTATCTTTTAATCTTTAACAACTTCTTTACGCCTTTCTCGGATTCAATTTTACTAATCTACTTCTATATTTAAAACGTTGGTTATAACGATAACGTTATAATCCCTACTTTCGAATTATCTAACTTTAATTATAACTTCTATTCTTATTAGTGAATAATTAACCTAACACTTATTTATTTATAAATAAATAAATCTCTATTTAAACACTGGAAAGTATAAGTACTTTCCCGAATTCGATATAATCGAATTTGCCGATTAACTCTCTTCGAGAAATCTCTATTTGATTAACTCTCCTTCGAATAACCTATATTCGATTAACTCCTTCTCGAATAAATGATATTCGATAATCTCTCTTCGAATAACTAATATTCGATAACTCTTCCTTTTCAAATATCTCATATTTGAAAATCTCACTTCGATTAAACTAACATCGATAACTCCTTTCTTTCTTTCGATGAAACTAACATCGATAACTCCTTTCGATGAAACTAACATCGATAACTTTAGCTCGACGAACTTAACTCGACTAACTTAACTTGACTCGACTAACTCGACTTACTTGGTTCGACCAATTTGATTCGATTAACTAGGCTCGACTAACATGACTAACTTAACTTGACTTAATTGGTTCGACCAATTCGATTCGATTAACTAGGCTCGACTAACTTGGTCGAACCACCCGATTAACTCAACTTATTTAACTTAACTTATTTCTCAACTCGATCAACTCGATTAACTCCTATCGAATAACTAATATTCGGTTTAAACTCCATTCGCTTGACTCTAGATCGCAGCGATCACAATGGTTACGCCTGACTCCCTCAGGAAACATCCGACCACCGTAGGCTATTTACAGCCCTGCGAATTACGCTAGCAGTCGTACAAGATGGCAACTTACCCTGAATACTATGTTTGACTAACTCTGTCTCAAATAACTATATTTGATTAACTCTAGTTCGTTTTAACTCTAATCGATTAACTCTAACTAATTAACTCCAACTGGTTAACTCTACTGATTAACTCTAACTAATTAACTCCAATTGGTTAACTCTACTGATTAACTCTAACTAATTAACTCCAACTGGTTAACTCTAATTGATTAACTCTAACTGGTTAACTCTATTTGACTAATCCCTTTCGAATAACATATTCGATTAACTAACTTTCGAATACCATATTCGATTAACTAACTTCGAATACCATATTCGATTTCTCCTTTCGAGTACCATATTCGATTAACTAACTTCCGAATACCATATTCGATTAACTCCTTTTTATAACGTTTATCCATTTAAAAAGATCCCCCTTTTAACACGTTTATTCATTTATAAAGATTTACTATTAGTAACGGTTCTTCACTTTATAAATGTCCTTTTAATAACGTTTTCCTTTTTATAACGGTTTCCTTTATAAACCAATTTCCTTTTTATTAACTCTATTTATTTTCTAAATATTACCCTTTCAATTCTATTTGTAAATGGTTTACAAATATTTCTTTTCTCTATTTTATTCTATTTGCAATTGGTTTGCAAATATTCCCTTTTTTCAAATTTATTCTTAAGAATATTCTAACTCCTTAAATTCCCGGGAAAATTCGCCATAACCTCCTTTGTATCGGGAGCATCGGGAAAATCCCCAAACTCGCCACACAGGCCTTTCCATTCAAAAAGAAATGTTTTGAAATTATTTTCTTTTTCTATGTATCTCCTATTTATAAATATTCCAATTTATAAATATTCCTTATTTATAAATATTCCACTTTATAAATATCTCTTATTTATAAATATCCCATTTTATAAATATTCTATTTTCAATATCACTTTGAAATTATTCCTTACCAACATTCCGGTATGTTATGGTGTTCAACCATATCAAATCACGATGTTCAATATCATCCAAGCACATACAATCGCCAACAGATTATATATCACATCATATAACACAATATATGAAAAACAATAAAATAACTGTTGAGGAATCCAGTCGGATTCCTCCAACCTATTTCCCTGCATCACAGATGTTAGACAATATAGATAACATCACTTTCAGTTCCATATGATATATTCTGTTAAACAGAATCAATATAGAAATTTAACTAACTGACTAGCAGTTCAATCAAACAATCAACACACAGTAAATCAGACAATTTCTAATAGTTCTAAAGATACAACATGAAATTATAAACTGTTTAGGGTTAGTGAGATTTACTCACATTGGACAATCATCGTTAATAACGATAACCATCTTTGATTCTGACGGATAATTTATTTTGCTATAAATTGTAACCGGCTCGGATTCACTCCCGGTCAGTCTCATCGTGTTGCTCCCGTCCATACGATCATGTCGGATCTTGTTTCGTTGAATTTCGACCATGTATGACCAAGATATGGATTTATGAAGTTAGTACACCTTTTATTTAATTTAAAACATGATTTATAAGTAGAGATGGGCTTTGACTTAACTTCCCGGCCCATTACCACTCATACAACCCGACCCATCAACGCCCCTTCTTCCTCCTGAACAAAACCCGACGCCTGCTCCTCATCCTTTCAGAAAGCTTCGACCCCAACCACCCTCAATACTTCACGGATTCATAATCCCACTTCACCATTCTCTCCTCCCCCACAAACTCTTCAATTCCATCACAAACTTATCAAACTCGAACTGCCATCCCAACATCCGATCTCGAGCCTCTCTCCGTCCATTCAGTGAGCAGCGCGACAGTAATTTACACAGAATTCACCAAAAAACTTCATACAGCTACTACTCACTCCCATCAACCCAAAAACGATCTCGAAACCAACCAATAACTTCTCGTTTGGCCTAAAACTTGAACCCTAGGTTGCGGTTCAGCAAACCCGCACCGTACAACAGTCGTCGAACACCCCAAAAAGGGTAGGAGACTGAAGCACACCTCAATACAAACTCATATACATACATTATTTGATTTGTCGACTTCTCTTTTATTTGCTTTTGATTTTTGAACTTGCGAATTGTTTTTGCTGAAACAAATAAGCGGCGCATTTTTTTCTGGTTGACTTTGAAAATGAGAATTTTAGGTTTAGGGATTGTTAAGGTGTTTATATAGGAATTTTATATGATTTTTATATTGAATTTTATATTCAATTTTAATCCAACGTTATTTATATCCATCTTTAAAAATCCCCATAGTCACATACAATACCCAAAAATCACGAAACTGGACTTGCAGCTACAACTCGACATTACGATCCCAACAAAACTGGTTTCGTCAAATTCCGACTTCGTATGCTCACACAGCGTATTTTTAACTGTCGAAATACTGACTGTTTTTCACTCTAAAAATCCGTACGGCCACACAGTGACTCTAAAAATCACGGAAACTGACATCTAGCAATAATTTGACATTGCGGATCTAACAAAATTAGTTTCGTCGAATTCCGACTTCATTTGCAAAACCGACTATTTTTAAAGCTCTAAATAGCCTATTTAAATATATAAATATATTTAAATATAATTAAATTAAATATTTAAAATTAAATATTATCGTATATCTTCACATATGATATCGTACAGCCCCAGAATATCATATCAGAATTTACAGCTTGATATTTCAGATTCCAGATTATCTCGATATTCAGTTTATACTGAAAATCCATTTATAACGTATATAAAGCATCGCAAATTATAAAGGAATTCCACAGCGACTTTTCTGAAATTTGATTTGGACATATCTCAAAATCTACACGACGAAATCCCGATTTTTCTCTTCCATTAGAAAACTATTATCAAATCGGTCCTGACGTTTCTTGTTTCACAGAAATCCGACTTAAAATAGACCCTGTACATTCAGTTGAAGTTCAAATCGCCCAATTGCGAACTGCAGCGCCATTTCAAGCTCGTTTATAAATATATTATAAACTATACGTTCTAACGCCGTCGATTCCATATATACGTTATTATATTCTGAATCGAAACTCAACCACATCTCATATACTATTCAATTCACACTCTATTGTGAATTCTACTATTTCCGACTGTCTCGACATTATAATATATTATTATATTATAATTATTTATTAAATATTCAACATTATTTAATTAAACGATCATTAACTTCTCTAAATCACCAATTATATAATTAAATAAATTAATTATATATCGCAGAAAATGCGGGTCATTACATTCTTCCCCACTTAAAATAATTTCGTCCTCGAAATTGCTAAGTTAGAGGACGACCCTATCTATTGGAATTCCTAAGATTTGTTTACTCTTTATTTCTGATTTCAACTGAACCAATTAATATCGACTAAAATATTAATTTATTCCGACTAACTAAATTTTCAAAAATTCTGAAAATTTTCTAACACCTTAACTTTTCGAAAAATTTTGCCAGCACCTCCTTTGTACTGGTCAATATCTCAAACTCCTGCTCGCCTCTCTGGGCCTTCTCCAACCCAAAAGAAAATCAAACAGCCAAGCGGCTCGCCAATTCGGCTCATAAATTCCAAACTCATATATAATATAAACTGGTACCTTTTTGTCGGGAATATCAACTCTATCACTCCCATATGCTATCAACTCAGCATATACCAGTGTAATTTCCATCAAATTCCAATCAGTTCATATCCTCAAAACCAAATCGAATTTCATTCGAACCCCAATATCAAATTCCAAATTATTGACTTATCAATTTGGTTCTATAACAAATTATCCTCTAATACAATTCAATTCTATTTAACTCAGTTCAAGTTAAATTTCAATTTATTTTTACTATCTTATTCTATTTAACTTCATAAGTTAAAATTAAATTCCGAAACTTAATTTCCTGGGTCTATTTCAAATCAATTTGAAATCATACTGCCAATTCAAAACCTTTGAATTTTCTAAACAACTTGTTTTCTCAAAACAATTCAAATCAAAATCTCTGGTAGTAATCCACCACTTAGAACTCGAAAATCACACCGATGATACTGCGCAGTCATCATCGGAATTACTTTCCAGCGACCCAAGTGATTTCAATACTATATCATTTTCAAAACCATTACTAAATACTTCCATTTTGAAAACATTTCAAAATCTCCCAGGAACTTAAAATTTTCTTATTTTAATTCCAAATCTGATTTAAATTCAGATTTAATTCATCTTATTTCATATACTTTACTTATATGATTCTGATTGGTTATATACTTAACCATTTAATTTATAATCTTACTCGATTATAATAACAACAAATATATCCTATATATGATAATATATCACATATCTATACTCTGTCGGTCCATCGTATTCAAGTGTTTATTTACTCCTACCGATACAGTGGATCAAACTGATCGACCAGAACTCATAAACAACTCAGCCAATGAATCTCCACAATATAAAACAAATTTTATATCAAATACAAATACGCATTCGTATATACACTCAAACTCAATCTAGGGTATTACTAACCCTATCTCTACCGAGTCACGCCACAGAGCCAAGTAATTCTTAACTTAAGCTCTGATACCAACTGTAACGACCCGGATTTTGAGCGGCTTTGGTTATCGACGTAAGCCCGACGTCGATAACCAAAACATCGAAAAATCCCGGTAGTTAATGAAAGAAATTAGAAGGTGAGAATAGATAAGATAGAAACTTAGAATAGAAGAAGAAGAAGAACACAACATCAGAGTAACACGAACCTCACAGCGGAACGAATAACATATAATAGATAACATAACTTTGAAATATAACAGTTATGTATACAATATCACTTATCAGAGTACAGCACTAACAACACAGCGGAAATAACTATAGCTATATGATCTTGAAGCCTCCTGCTCCACGCTCTTCCAGTATATCTGTAAATTCCTGACTACTTGACTGCCCGTACAAAATTAGGCACCCAAGAGTTTAGGGAAATCAAAACCAATAAACTCCGGGTCAGTCATGGGACTGGTGTGAGTAAAACAGTTTAAACAGGTATATGAACAAGTAAACGATATCTCATAAGACCACGCCGCAGAACGGAACGGGTTTTTCCCTTATGAGAATCAAAATATCTTTATATCAAAACCTTTTGATATTATGATAATGTCTATGTACAAATAGATATCAACTAGCAGAAACGCTTTCATCTCACGTTCTACATATATAGTATACAATCAAAATCGCAAGCACGTATTGGAAAATGGATTTCCAACTATGACAAGGTATGGAACCACCTTTCGATCAGTGTACTCTAGGAACGATACACTGGAGTTCAACAAGAACATCTTGCAACTCAGCCACACATGACCGACCACTCATTTCGCTTGAGTGTATCGAATGTACATCACCAACGGTTGGGATCAGCAACCGTTCCCGTATATATATATGGGACAGCATTGATAGATTAAAAGAAGCAAATGAATATTCTCTAGATAGGTGATTTTACACCCTACTTCGGTGCGACCGACTTAGCCATGCTGCCTGCCCGATTTCTGTCATTTACCGGTTGATGAGGCTAGAAGCTATGCTTTATCATCACATCAGATTCACTTCGAATGCCACATTGTCAGATCCATCGAAAATCACTAATTGACGTCTACAACAATACATTACGTGTCAGCTAAAAGAAGTTTCCTTCTCCGCTTCCACTCTTGGTACGGTTGAAGAAATCAATGTACGTGACCTTTCTGGAAATACTATATCAGACATCCATCTTCATTCACTTAGAAATGTCACATCGTCATACCCGCCAAATCACAAATTTGCTTATCCAAAAATAACACGGGTATACAGCTTAGAGAAACGAATTCCTCCGCCACCAAACGTGAATACGTTTGAACAGATCAACTTACGCGATCCATTGGATATACTCTGTCAGACCTTCATCCATACAAGTTGTCCTGGGACTGGACAAACCGAAGGCACTATTCTGTAAACAGGATAGCCCTTGCATTATACTCCGTCTTCAATTATCTTTGGCATATATGATTCGCAACGCTTATGCCAATACAGAGTGGTTCTTTGGATAAGAATCCAACCGGTCTCTCCATATTAACAACGTTAAAATGGTCAAAACTTCGATAGTCGGTGAGTTAACTATCAAAGAAAAACAAGTGTGCAAACAACGATATTATTTCCAAATGGAAATTATATCGAACAAACATCATTTAACATAAATCTCTTTAGTTCATTTATTTACTTATCTCCTGTTTCCCTATAGTCTAAATTCTTATTTTTCTTTTATCAGGAAACATTTCTGATTCTCGTTTGGAAAACATTTCCAAAACTCCTTTACGATCAAACCTTACCATTTCTTAGTTAAGAAGGAAGTCACTCAAGTTGGGGTATAATTACCTCTCAGACCTTAACTGAACAACGTTATAACTTCGAAATGGTCAAAGTTTATCTTTTAATCTTTAACAACTTCTTTACGCCTTTCTCGGATTCAATTTTACTAATCTACTTCTATATTTAAAACGTTGGTTATAACGATAACGTTATAATCCCTACTTTCGAATTATCTAACTTTAATTATAACTTCTATTCTTATTAGTGAATAATTAACCTAACACTTATTTATTTATAAATAAATAAATCTCTATTTAAACACTGGAAAGTATAAGTACTTTCCCGAATTCGATATAATCGAATTTGCCGATTAACTCTCTTCGAGAAATCTCTATTTGATTAACTCTCCTTCGAATAACCTATATTCGATTAACTCCTTCTCGAATAAATGATATTCGATAATCTCTCTTCGAATAACTAATATTCGATAACTCTTCCTTTTCAAATATCTCATATTTGAAAATCTCACTTCGATTAAACTAACATCGATAACTCCTTTCTTTCTTTCGATGAAACTAACATCGATAACTCCTTTCGATGAAACTAACATCGATAACTTTAGCTCGACGAACTTAACTCGACTAACTTAACTTGACTCGACTAACTCGACTTACTTGGTTCGACCAATTTGATTCGATTAACTAGGCTCGACTAACATGACTAACTTAACTTGACTTAATTGGTTCGACCAATTCGATTCGATTAACTAGGCTCGACTAACTTGGTCGAACCACCCGATTAACTCAACTTATTTAACTTAACTTATTTCTCAACTCGATCAACTCGATTAACTCCTATCGAATAACTAATATTCGGTTTAAACTCCATTCGCTTGACTCTAGATCGCAGCGATCACAATGGTTACGCCTGACTCCCTCAGGAAACATCCGACCACCGTAGGCTATTTACAGCCCTGCGAATTACGCTAGCAGTCGTACAAGATGGCAACTTACCCTGAATACTATGTTTGACTAACTCTGTCTCAAATAACTATATTTGATTAACTCTAGTTCGTTTTAACTCTAATCGATTAACTCTAACTAATTAACTCCAACTGGTTAACTCTACTGATTAACTCTAACTAATTAACTCCAATTGGTTAACTCTACTGATTAACTCTAACTAATTAACTCCAACTGGTTAACTCTAATTGATTAACTCTAACTGGTTAACTCTATTTGACTAACCCCTTTCGAATAACATATTCGATTAACTAACTTTCGAATACCATATTCGATTAACTAACTTCGAATACCATATTCGATTTCTCCTTTCGAGTACCATATTCGATTAACTAACTTCCGAATACCATATTCGATTAACTCCTTTTTATAACGTTTATCCATTTAAAAAGATCCCCCTTTTAACACGTTTATTCATTTATAAAGATTTACTATTAGTAACGGTTCTTCACTTTATAAATGTCCTTTTAATAACGTTTTCCTTTTTATAACGGTTTCCTTTATAAACCAATTTCCTTTTTATTAACTCTATTTATTTTCTAAATATTCCCCTTTCAATTCTATTTGTAAATGGTTTACAAATATTTCTTTTCTCTATTTTATTCTATTTGCAAATGGTTTGCAAATATTCCCTTTTTTCAAATTTATTCTTAAGAATATTCTAACTCCTTAAATTCCCGGGAAAATTCGCCATAACCTCCTTTGTATCGGGAGCATCGGGAAAATCCCCAAACTCGCCACACAGGCCTTTCCATTCAAAAAGAAATGTTTTGAAATTATTTTCTTTTTCTATGTATCTCCTATTTATAAATATTCCAATTTATAAATATTCCTTATTTATAAATATTCCACTTTATAAATATCTCTTATTTATAAATATCCCATTTTATAAATATTCTATTTTCAATATCACTTTGAAATTATTCCTTACCAACATTCCGGTATGTTATGGTGTTCAACCATATCAAATCACGATGTTCAATATCGTCCAAGCACATACAATCGCCAACAGATTATATATCACATCATATAACACAATATATGAAAAACAATAAAATAACTGTTGAGGAATCCAGTCGGATTCCTCCAACCTGTTTCCCTGCATCACAGATGTTAGACAATATAGATAACATCACTTTCAGTTCCATATGATATATTCTGTTAAACAGAATCAATATAGAAATTTAACTAACTGACTAGCAGTTCAATCAAACAATCAACACACAGTAAATCAGACAATTTCTAATAGTTCTAAAGATACAACATGAAATTATAAACTGTTTAGGGTTAGTGAGATTTACTCACATTGGACAATCATCGTTAATAACGATAACCATCTTTGATTCTGACGGATAATTTATTTTGCTATAAATTGTAACCGGCTCGGATTCACTCCCGGTCAGTCTCATCGTGTTGCTCCCGTCCATACGATCATGTCGGATCTTGTTTCGTTGAATTTCGACCATGTATGACCAAGATATGGATTTATGAAGTTAGTACACCTTTTATTTAATTTAAAACATGATTTATAAGTAGAGATGGGCTTTGACTTAACTTCCCGGCCCATTACCACTCATACAACCCGACCCATCAACGCCCCTTCTTCCTCCTGAACAAAACCCGACGCCTGCTCCTCATCCTTTCAGAAAGCTTCGACCCCAACCACCCTCAATACTTCACGGATTCATAATCCCACTTCACCATTCTCTCCTCCCCCACAAACTCTTCAATTCCATCACAAACTTATCAAACTCGAACTGCCATCCCAACATCCGATCTCGAGCCTCTCTCCGTCCATTCAGTGAGCAGCGCGACAGTAATTTACACAGAATTCACCAAAAAACTTCATACAGCTACTACTCACTCCCATCAACCCAAAAACGATCTCGAAACCAACCAATAACTTCTCGTTTGGCCTAAAACTTGAACCCTAGGTTGCGGTTCAGCAAACCCGCACCGTACAACAGTCGTCGAACACCCCAAAAAGGGTAGGAGACTGAAGCACACCTCAATACAAACTCATATACATACATTATTTGATTTATCGACTTCTCTTTTATTTGCTTTTGATTTTTGAACTTGCGAATTGTTTTTGCTGAAACAAATAAGCGGCGCATTTTTTTCTGGTTGACTTTGAAAATGAGAATTTTAGGTTTAGGGATTGTTAAGGTGTTTATATAGGAATTTTATATGATTTTTATATTGAATTTTATATTCAATTTTAATCCAACGTTATTTATATCCATCTTTAAAAATCCCCATAGTCACATACAATACCCAAAAATCACGAAACTGGACTTGCAGCTACAGCTCGACATTACGATCCCAACAAAACTGGTTTCGTCAAATTCCGACTTCGTATGCTCACACAGCGTATTTTTAACTGTCGAAATACTGACTGTTTTTCACTCTAAAAATCCGTACGGCCACACAGTGACTCTAAAAATCACGGAAACTAACATCTAGCAATAATTTGACATTGCGGATCTAACAAAATTAGTTTCGTCGAATTCCGACTTCATTTGCAAAACCGACTATTTTTAAAGCTCTAAATAGCCTATTTAAATATATAAATATATTTAAATATAATTAAATTAAATATTTAAAATTAAATATTATCGTATATCTTCACATATGATATCGTACAGCCCCAGAATATCATATCAGAATTTACAGCTTGATATTTCAGATTCCAGATTATCTCGATATTCAGTTTATACTGAAAATCCATTTATAACGTATATAAAGCATCGCAAATTATAAAGGAATTCCACAGCGACTTTTCTGAAATTTGATTTGGACATATCTCAAAATCTTCACGACGAAATCCCGATTTTTCTCTTTCATTAGAAAACTATTATCAAATCGGTCCTGACGTTTCTTGTTTCACAGAAATCCGACTTAAAATAGACCCTGTACATTCAGTTGAAGTTCAAATCGCCCAATTGCGAACTGCAGCGCCATTTCAAGCTCGTTTATAAATATATTATAAACTATACGTTCTAACGCCGTCGATTCCATATATACGTTATTATATTCTGAATCGAAACTCAACCACATCTCATATACTATTCAATTCACACTCTATTGTGAATTCTACTATTTCCGACTGTCTCGACATTATAATATATTATTATATTATAATTATTTATTAAATATTCAACATTATTTAATTAAACGATCATTAACTTCTCTAAATCACCAATTATATAATTAAATAAATTAATTATATATCGCAGAAAATGCGGGTCATTACAAGTTAAAATAGAATTTGAATATAAAGGAATTCAAATAAAATTTGAATTCAAAGGAATTCAAATGGGTTTGAATGAAGAAATTCAAATGAAATTTAAAATATAGAATTTGAAAATAGAAGTGAAATGGAGTTTAAATATAAAATTCAAATAGAGTTGAATTGGAATTTGAGTACAGGATTCAAGTACGAATTTAAAAATAGAATTTTCAAATAGAAATTGAATATAGAAATTTAAACGAAATGTGAGTATAGAATTTGAATAAGGGAAATTCAAATAGAATTTGAATAAGAGATTTGAAATAGAATTTGAATATAGAAATTCAAATGTAATTTGAATATAGAATTCAAATAGAATTCAAATGGAATTTGAATATAGAAAATTGATGTATAAATAAATATATTACCGAGTAAGGAGAAATTTACAATTTTAGATAATCGAAAATATTATGTTGAATTGAAAATTTTTATTTGATATACGTTAAAAATATATTAGAATGGAGTTGAATTTATTATAAACGAAGTTCAAACGTTTATACATATAAATATAATTAAAACGAACTCGCCGCAGCGCTGCAGTTTGTAAATTGGCGTTTCAAACTTCAATTGAATATATATAACTCAATTGAAGTCGGAATTCTTTGAAACAAGAAACGTCAGGACCGATTTGACAATAGTTTTCTAATGGAGGAGAAAAATCTGGATTTCATCGAATAAATTTTGAGTTATATCAAAATCAAATTTTCAGAAAAACAGCGCCATAACCATTTAAAACCATAACAGTTTATTTAATTTTATAAAAGGAATTTAAGTGAATAAAATCCGAATTTCTATTTAGAAAATTTCAGATTTGAGTTGTAGATTATATGTGAACTCAGGTGGAGTAATGAATTGATTTTTGAAATAGAAATTAGATTTTTGATTATTGAATAGAATTAACTAATTTGAACAGTAATTAGTTAATGAAATTTTGAATTGATATTGGGCTTTGAATAAGTGAATTCGATTTGAAAATTTATATTCGAAATCAAAAAGGAAACTAGAATTGAAATTGAAATTCAATTTGGTTATGAGCAAGTTAAATATTTTATTTGAACATATTATGTTCAAACGAAGAAGTGAAATAGGCAAAAGAGCTAATTAAAGAATAAATGAGTGAAACTGAATTCAAACGGTTGGATTGAGTTGAATTGAAAAGAGGTGAGCATGTGTTAAACAGGTATGGGATGAAGTATATGAAGATTTTAATTTATGTGCCCGACAAAAAGGTACATGTTTAAATTCATATATGAGATTTTATGCGCCGTATCGGCAAGCTGCTTGGCTTTTACTTTTTCTTTTGGATTGGTGAGGGCCATGGTAGGCTATTTGAAATATCCCGATGCTCCCGGTACAAGGGAGGTTATGGCGAATTTTTCCGGGAATTTAAGGAGTTAGAATATTTTTAAGAAAAATTTGATAGTTAGAAATAAATGTATCAATATATACAAAATTCGATAAGGAACGAATTTAAGAATAGAATATTATAAACAAAAAGGAAATCGATAAGCTGGTAATAGAAAGAGAAACATATATACGTTTGAAATGAATAATTGGGTTTTATAATGTTGATTATTCGGGGTAAGTGGTTTTGTCTACTTTGAAGTTAATGATGTTTTCAGTCAAGGTCTGAGAGGTAATTTTACCCCAACTTGATTGATTTCATTTTTAATTAATAAATAGTAAGATCAAGTCTCGAAGAGAAGTGTTTGAATAATAGTTAGTTGAAAAAAATATTTTTGGTTATTGTAACGATGTTTTACACAGCATTCGTTTTAATCCAAGTGATGGAATTTTGGAAGTATAACAGTAAATATTTCCTAAGTATAATTAATGTAGTCGGGAAAGAGATAAGTGATTGAAATTGTTTTCAGTTACAAATAGAATATATTTTCTAACTATAGAAAATAATAGAAGGCGATATATGGAGATGTTTTCCAAATAGCGTAAGAGGCCAAAATGATTATCGAAATTATTTGGTTAACAAATATTGATAGAGAAATAGAGAAGTGAATTAATTAATGAAATATTAATTAACAGGCCCAGTGATTGTTTGATGTTTTGAATGGATGTTTGTTTATTTTTCTTCGATAGTTAAAGAACCGACTATCGAAGTGTTTGCCAATATCGTTGTCAATATGGAGAGACCGGTTGGATTATTATCCGTGAACCAGTCTGTATTGGCAGTAGCGTTGCGAATCAGATTTTATGAAGATAATCGAAGACGGAATAAAGAGCAAGGGCTTTTTCTATTAATAGAAATTGTGCCTTCGGTTTCGTTCAATCCTAGAACGAACGTATATGGACGAATGTCTGACAAAGTATTTCCAATGATTGAATATGTTGATCTGTACAAATATATATGGTGGCAACGGATTTATTCCCTTAGCATAATATCCAGAATATTTGTGCAAATCAATTAGTGATTAACGGATCTGACAATGTGGCATTCAAAGTGATTGTGGTGTCAATGAATGGCAAGTAAGCGTAGCCTCAGGCCTCAACAACCGGGAAATGACAAAAATCGGGCAGGCAGCATGGCTATGTGGGTCGCTCCCATTAGGGTATATTATCACCTATCTAGAGATTCATTTAATTCCTTATTCTATTCGATGTTGTCCCATTCGGGAAACGGTTGTTGATCCCAACCGTTGGTGATATACATTCGATACACTCAAGCAAAATGGGTGGTCGGTCATGTGTGGGCCGGGTTGCAAGATGTTCTTGTTGAACCAGTGTATTCCTCTCTAGAGATACACGAGCGGAAGGTGGTTCCATACCTTGTCATGTTGGAATTCCAATCTCCAATAAGCGCCATGCGGTTTTTGATTTTATATTATATATGGAGCACGAGATGCAAGTGTTCCGCTAGATTCTATTTATTTGATTAGACATTATTATAATATCACTGGATTTTTGTATCAAAGTGTTTTGAGTTATAGTAAGGTAAAAACCGTCCATGTTTATGTGTGGCTGGTCTTACTATTATCATTTCCTTAGAAAGGATTTTTAAAGTTAAACAAATGGTTGGAGTTTACTCACACCAGTCCCATGACTGACCCACAGTTTATTTTGTTTGTTTTCCCTAAACTCTTGGGTGCCCAAATTTGTACGGGCAGTGTAACGACCCAGAAAATCTGAACCAATTTAAATTTTTTAAATTGGCTAAAATAATGGATTTTAAATATTTAAAATAAATATTTTAAATAATAGCGATGAAAACTGAGTTTGAATCGACAATTGAAAACGAATATAACTAATTATAATTATAAACAAGGCCTGAAAGGGCGCTGCAGATTCAAAAATTGAATTCAAACTTTGTCGGACTGTACCGGGTGCAAAACAATCCGGATTTTAGTGAAACCAAAAATATTTAAATCTGTTAGTGAATACCTTTCTAACGAATCGAAAAATCGAATTTTCATAGCGGAAAGCAAAAGTTATGGCCGAATGAATTTTCAGAACGGTCGCTATGGATTTTATATAGCCCGTGAAATTGGCCATTTTGCATACGACCTCGGAATTCGACGAAACAACTTTTGTTGAATCCGGGATGTGAAGTTATTGCTAGGTTTCAAATTTCATAATTTTTGAAGCTAGTATGTGAGCGTGGCAAAAGAAAATGTGTTTTGGTCAATTACAATTAAATTGGACCGACCAAAAATGGGCCTTTTTGCAAACGGTCTCAGAATTCGGCGAAACTAGTTTTGTTGGGACCGTATCGTCAAAACATAGCTAGATTTATTTTTCGGGAATTTTTCGAATCAGTTTGTGGCCCTAGCAAATTGAAATGTACGTTCAAATTAAATATTGAATGTTTTATATTTTGATTTGAATGGAAACTGACTGTAACAGTCGAATGGGCATACGAAACTTATCCCATTGTGTTCGGAATGGGGGTAAAACGCTTAGGGTGACAGTCGTTGAGTTTGATTTCGAATCCGTTTAAGAAAACCCTAATTTTTGAATAAATATATATACGGACCAATCAGATTTTAAAGAAATAAAAAAAAATTATCGTTTCTCTCTCCCCGCTGAAGTGATACACGGCGGAAAAGGATCGAAGCTTTCCCCTCCTATTTCGAGCGCCACCGTCCACGCCAGGCTCCGCCACCACCTCCAGTCGAAGCGCCTCCCTTCCCCCTTCAAATCCGACCTGGCCCCACCCTCTCTCCCTCCGCCTACCTCGAGAACGAAGCCCGCAAAGTCAACGACTTTGTCACCGTCGTTCTCCACCGTCTGACCACCGGAGTTGCCGCCACCACCACCGATCTGAGCGCCGTTCGTAGCTCTTCGACGCTGCAGCACCTGATCGTCCTCTAGCTTCACGGATTTCGCGCTAATTCAAAACCTAGTTTTGAATCAAAAGGAAGGTATCGGCTGTTAATTATTTAACTGATTTCGACAGTTTAAAACCGTTGCAAACTTTGAAAAATCACATCTTTTTCATACGTTAACGAAATCCAGTGAAACAAGAGACGGTGGACTCGTGTGGACATCTTCTACGTTCTAGAAGTGACCGCATATTTTTCTGAGCCTTATGCTATTTTTGGTGGAGTGGAACCCAGTGTGAGATTTCTAATTTAAAAACAATATGGAAAACAACGATGTATAAATTATATAGTCGATGTATGAGTTATATAAGCGTTGTACACCTCATGTATAAGCGTTGTATAAGTTGTACGTTCGATGTATAAGTTGTATATGCGTTGTAAAAATTATATATGTGTTGAAATAAAAGTGAATTACTATATATATATATATATATATATATATATATATATATATATATATATATACGCCCCTCGTCCACAAACCATGGACGATATTTATTGATTGTGATTAGTGTGAAAATTGATTGATAGCGAATGGTTGTTTGGGATTGTTTGTGGTTGATATTGATTGATTGTGGTTGAAAAATACCCGTTTGTGGTTGAAAAATATTTGGTTGAAACCACATAGGATTAGTTTGTGGAAATGAAATAGATATATACATGCCGCCTGCATGCGAACTAGATGCATGATCCCCATTGTCAAAAACCGCGAGGTTTTAAGGTAGAGCGAGGAGCCGTACTAGGGACGGTCCCGGTTTTAACTACCCTGCCGTTATGCTGCCGAAATTTTCTGAAATATACATGTGTTAGAATAATTTTCATTCGTTGAAATAAATTACATATGTTGAAAGAATATTCATGTGTTGAGTTGCAATTCATTCGTTGAGTTGAAATTCATGTGTTGAATATGATTTGAATTTTAAAACAAATAGTTTTAGCGATAAAAATCACATTTTTATATATATACAAACTATAGAGAATATTCATGTGTTGAGTTGCAATTCATTCGTTGAGTTGAAATTCATGTTTTGAATATGATTTGAATTTTAAAACAAATAGTTTTAGCGATAAAAATCACATTTTTATATATATACAAACTATAGAGAATACTCATATGTTGAGTTGCAATTCATTCGTTGAGTTGAAATTCATGTGTTGAATATTATTTGAATTTTAAAACAAATAGTTTTAGCGATAAAAATCACATTTTTATATATATACAAACTATAGAGAATATTCATGTGTTGAATTGAAATTCGTTCGTCGAGTTGAAATTCATGTGTTGAATGTTATCGTATTTTAAAATAAAATGAATAGACAATAAAAACTACATTTTTATTGTGAATATGAAGTGTTAAAAACATTCATGTGTTGAATAAATATTTTCGATGATAAAAATATTTCTTTTATCATGTATACGCTTGGATAAAAATACACACGTGTTGAAGTAAAATAATAGTTTGCTAGAAATATTATTATTGTCTTTGTTCTGCATATATATATACATGTGTTGAACAGGAAAAATGGATTAGCTGTAGAGTAAAGAAATTATTTGCATGCCCGACAAATAGGTAAGCCTTGATGAGTTGGCTGCGCAATTTTATTTTTATATCAACTCCTGTGAATGCCATTGGATGCGGAGTGCTGGTTATTCTGTGTGAAATAATAAATATCGCCATAGGATAGTAACAATTAAATTTGAACTACGCTACATGGCATACTTCTTGACAATAGGCATACTTCATCATATTCCACATAAGCAATTGGAGCTTGTGTGACGAGGTGGAAGATTTACCATACGAGCGAGAGGCTTGTATGGCGATGATTATATACTACAGGTTGAACTGATGACTGATATGGACTCTATAAAATATAACGATAAATTGCCAGATTAATAAAAACCCCACACGGGTCTGGAGTTGACAATAATCACGTCTCTCTAGTTATTAGATACGGCACATGGACTATTTATTTCCACACGGAAACGGGGTGACGAGAATTTATTCTCTGGAGTGATTATCTATACATGCTCCCCCGTAAACACCAGAATATATCACAATAAATATGTGAATGCTTTTTAGGATTTATTGGGTACCGAACACGGCCCAATAAATTTCCAAACCCCTCCCCGTACAAAGGAGGTTATGGCGAAATTTTCCAAAATATTAAGGCGTTAGTGAAATATTTGAAGTGAAAACGAAGTTGAAAATATAGAATGAACTATAGTTGAAATTATAGAATGAACTATATTTATATATATAAATATAAATATAATTAAAAGGAATCGAAGCCGTGCAGTTCGTATTTCGGAATCGTAATTTGAAACGATTAGTATGGGAAATCCGACCATTGGATTTTCTCGAAACTGCAACCGTCGGGTTCGCCTTGGAAATATCTTTCCAACGACACCAACTTTGTAAAAATCCAACGGTTGGATTGTCTGGAATGTTTAATTCAAATCTGAAGAAAAACAGCGCCAGAAACGATTATATATATATATATATAAATATAATTATATTTAATCGAATAACGACGCTGCAGTTCGTATTTTGAAATCGAAACTTCCAACGACTGTACCGGGAGATCCAACCGTCGGATTTTCCCGAAACTGGAACCGTTGGATTCGTTTTGAAAAGACCTTTCTAATGATGTAAATTGTGTGAAGATCCAACGGTTAGATTTTCAGATATGTGTAAATCAAATCTGAAGAAAAACAGCGCCACGACCGCGTTATGGCCCGAAGCGTCATTTTGAATAAATTGGCTATTTTAAAATAAATAAAAATAGCGATAAATCGTTATAAAATATCATAAACAATATGGAATGAAAATAAACTGAATTTGCTCGATTTATGTTGTATTTTATGGTTGAATGTGTTTGTTGTGAAAATTACATTAAAGAACAAATTAGTGTTGTCGAATGATTTAACCATTGAAATAAATTGATTTGAAATTCTAAATATACGTGAATTATTTGAAAAGGCCGAGTTAATTCTCATTTCAAATAATTGACCGACGATTGAAAATCGAAGATGAAGACGATGGTCGAAGACCGGAGATCTTCACCTCGTTTGGATGGTAACCGAGGTCCTGATTGGGAGGCATCCCGAAATATGGATAATGAGTGGTGATCGTCCAGACGTACGTGGTGATCGATGGGTTTGCGAGGTATTTAGTGCCTCCGGTTTCGTTCGGACCCAGAACGGACTTGTAGATGGACTATGTGTCTGACATTGGATTTTATTCTGTGTTGATTGATCTCTATTAAATATACATCTGTTTGGCGGCGGAGAATTTATTCTTTTGCTTAACGCCCTTCTCTGAGACGCACGAGCTCAGAGGTTGTATATCGATGGACATCGGTCGCACGACATGAATTGCCTGTGTGGCATGCTAAGATGCAGTGATCAGGGCTTCTGTTGAAAAGAAAAGTCTTGTGGTGATGATCAAAGCACCGCCTGTGTGGCGTAGCTTTGTGTATAACGTGAATTCGCGAGCCTCACACCCCGGTATGAACCAGAAACGGGAGGAAGGACCTCAGGGAGGACATGCGTTTCTTTCTAGCTAGTGTGGTGTCAGTGACCTACCAGCCCTGACATTTATATACTTTTCACCTGTGTGGTTGTTGCTGTTGCGAGGCGCCTCGGATATATCGGTCGATCCGGGACCGATGGAGCCATTCGTTGGCTCGTTTGCGCCCCATAGGGCGGGGAGACGTATTGTTCAGGTATAATAATCCACATCGGTGGACCGGCCCTGACGATCCAGGGGGCAGTTGCGGCTGTTCCTGAGATATGGTAGGCTAGATTGTCTCGAATTCGGTAAGGACTATCTTTTGCCTTGGTTCATGACGGAAATCCAATTTCCAATTACGTGACTGTGCGGTTTTGATTGTATACCTATATATGGCGACATAGTGGTATGGGGCATTAATGCCGTCTATGATTGATAGTTATGATTTGAAATTGTTTTCAAAACATATAAACACTAGCAATAATATCAAATGCCTTTGTTTTATTCGTATCAAGCATATTTTGGCCGTTATAAGGTAAAAACTCTATCCTCCGGTTTGCGTTGCATTGTGTGATGGGAACTGAGTCTTATAATGGCTTCATTTTTATAAAATACATTGCGTTGTTTAAAAGAAAGTTTTGTTTTAAAGCACTGGCAAATCCAATGGAGTAAACCCGTTCCACGAAAGTGGCGTGGTCCTGTGATTAGCCATATTATATATGTGTTGAATAGATTTCTCATACCAGTCCCATGACTGACTCGTAGTTTGTTTCACTTTCAAACTTGGGTGCCCCCTTTTTCCTACACGGGCAGCCTTGTATTCAGGTTTAGCAGGCTTTATCTGGATAGCTGGAGCTGAAGATGGATACTATCATTTATCTCTTTTTATGCTGTTCAGCTCCTATTGTACATATTTTGTTTGTTTTCCGCTGTAGACATTTATGTATAGCTGAACTGTATTTTTACTAAGTAAGATCCTGTATACTGTGTAACTCTGATGATTACTTTTATCCAGTATATTCTATTGTTCATTATCTGGTGTATTTAATTCTGTTCTGCTATTATCTGTTTCTGTGTTATATTTCAAAGATAACCCTTGCCGCCGTGAGCACGGGGTTTGGGGTCGTCTCAGGCAGTCAAGTAGTTGGGATATTTCAGATTTACTTGGAAGAGCTGGAAGCAGGAGGCTTCACCAGTTAGCTATAGACTATCATTTTTCCGCAGTGTACTATGTGGTATCTGGAAACATGTGTTTATAACTGTTCCAGGAATAACGGTTGTGCTCTGAGGATGGTATGTATATAAAGTTACTGATTTGTATTTCAAAAAGTTATGTTATATAATATATATTATTCGTTCCACTGTAAGATCTGTTTTCTTTGTTTTCTTCTATTCTAATATTTCTTTCTTTCTATTTCTCATCCTCTAACTTCTTTCTAATAATGATTCGTATTTCTGTGCAATTTGGGTTGGATGTGTGGCGTTATTAGTCAACTCAGATAGTACGGATTTGCGGGTCGTTACCGTTGGTATCAGAATTGGTTGCTTAATTGGTACGGATGATAGGGGGTTCTCGCTTTGCGTTTGGTGGCGAACGGGAGACTATTACCCCTACGTCTCCCGACAATGTGGGTTGGTCGAGTCGAGAGGCTGGCCGTAAAAGCAGTTCTGAGGTATCTCTGTAAGCCACGGTGGGAGGTTAGCCCACTGCCTCTGGTCCTTACAGTTGGTATCAAAGCCTAGGTTAAGCGAGTACCTAGGCTTTAGTGGGATGTGCTCATTAGAGTTAGGGTCAGTAGTACCTTAGAATGAGTGGAATGTGTATATATACGAGAGAGCGTATTTGTAAATTGATATAAAAGTTGTTTTATATTGTGTTGGCTAGTCTGTCGAGTGCTTTATGGATTCTGATCGAATCGTGGGACGCCACGACGTCGATAAGAATTTGTAAATACTTGAACAGAAGGTTGAACACGATATTGTTTTAAAGTGGGTGAATGAAATTATTTTACCCAAAATTCTATTTTGATATAGAAAGAATAATTTTTGGAATTATTATAATATATGGATGTATTGGTTGTTATTATAATTAAATGAGATTATAAGAAAGGAAATGGTTATATAGAACCAAATAGAACTTGTATATGAATAAGATATACAATTGAGATGAATTAAAATTGAATTCAAAACAGAATTCAGAATTTAAATCCTGGGAAGTTGGAAAATATTTTCTGAAGTATATTAAAATAATATAGCTTTGTTTGAAAGGGATTTTTGAATAAAAGTCATTTTTGAATGGATTTTGAAAGTGATAAAGCACTGAACTCACTTCAGTCGCTAGGAAATAATTCTGATGATGACTACAACATCATCAGTGTTCATTTTTGAGTTTCTAAGTGATGAATTGCTACCTTAGAAAAGTTCTGGGTCGAAATTTGTTTTGAAAGAAAACAAGTAGTTTGAAAATTCAAATGTTTTGAATTTGAAATGGAAATATATGTGTATATATTTGTGTGATTTCAAAAGGATTTGAAATGAAACCCAGGAATTTAAATTTTGGAATTAAAATTTAACTTAAAGAAAGTTAAATGAATTGAAGTGAATAAATTGATTATAATCAATTTGAATGGATTTAAATACATCTGAATGAAATATGAATTGGTGATAAATCATTCAGAATAAATGAATGTGAGTATAAATGATGCGTTATGTGAATGGAAACCAAATGTTTTGGTAGAATAAAATTTGTTGAAATATGAAGAGGTGAGTTTCAACATAAAGGAGTTTTGAAAAGTTAATGGGTTTATAGTATTTTTTCTACCTTAGTAATTTCGGGGACGAAATTCTTTTAAGGGGGGAAGAATGTAACGACCCAGATTTTTGGTCAATTAATTTTAAATATTTAATATGGTTTTAAATATTGAGTTGATAATATGAATGATATTCTATATAGAGTTATCGATTTAATAATCGAAATATGGTTTATTTCAAATATATTAAATTATCGTAATACGAAATATAATTGAAATCGAAGTTAAAAACGGAATCAAAATATTTCAGATGATCATTATAAATTTTATTTGAGTATAAATGATAACGATGATAAGATATTATCAAGGAATTAATTCTTTTGAATTAAATTTATATCAATTTAAAATGATATCTTCTCCATACGATCAAATGGGGTTTCGAAACTTGTCCCGGTGTGTTCGGAGTAGTGGTATAACCCTAAAAGTGTCAGTTGTTGGGTTCAGTAAGGAGTTCAGAATCAATGGTTATTTAAAATTTAAGAATACCAGTTTTAAACTAAATAAAATAAAATAGAATATATATTAAAAATAAATTCCTTCCTCCTTAAGTAAACGAAGTACACTGCAAACCTACCCCAAGCTATAACGTCTCCTTCGTTTCACTTCATGTCCTTTATGTTTCATTCCTTCAGTACAAAGAAAAACAGGGAATTAATGGCTTTTGTACTTCTGTTTTTCCATTTCCCCTTATAAATACGCAACTCCTTTCCCCCTCTTCACTATATTTTTTTTCTTTTTCTCTTCAGCATTTTATTGAAGTTGGTCCTCTTTCCAAATCATCCAAAGAAAAACCGCTCCTCTCTAAATCTTCCTTCCTCCCCATTTCTCGAATCAGAGACCTCGTTTGAATCTTCTGTAGTGCGATAAGGAAGTCGCACTTTAGGGCTTGAGTTCGACTCAACTTAGGCTGAGACCAGGGGACTTCGGAATTTGGGGTTTTCGAGACTGGCGTTCATAATTGGAGAGGCAGGGGATCTGAAGGGCTCGATGTTCAAAATTGCGAGCTGCTGTTAGTCAAATTCGAGGTGGGCGAGATGTGCACAATCGCGATAAACTTTTAATACCCGGAGTTGGCAACACGGGTATGGGGTTCGTTAGCAACTAGGGAGACCGCGATTCAGTGATAAAGTTTCGAATTTCTTTCAGCATCAATTTGAGGCGTTCATAGTTGGGTGCGATGTTGGTAATGGCATTAATGGTGGTTCCAGGGTATTGAACAGTGAGGCGTGGAGGGTACTGAATCGTGAGGCAGCAAATGGAAATGACCGCATGAGGAGTTCGACTTTTAGAGAGGAAGGTATGAAGATTTAGGGTACAGTTTTGGGGTTCTTGGAGGGTTGAACGGTAATGGCAATTGGTTGCTGTGAGTTGCGTTCAGATGGGAAAATGGGAGTACCAATTTTGGCTGTAGGGTGATGAAGTACAGTTTTGGTATTGAAATCCAATGCGATAAATGGAAATAAAACAATGTTGGGTATGATTGCAGTGTAGTTAAGGCTATAGGTTGAAATGAAGTGTTGTGTTGTATAAGATCGGGGAGTGGTGGTGCTATACTGCTGTTGAGAGATGGTCAGAAATAGTTGGACTGATGAAATATTGGAAAATTAAGGTAATTTTCTTTCTGAGATTTAAAACTTCATAGAATAAATAGAATAAGAAAAAAAATTGATTAGAAATGTTTAATTTAATTATAATTAGTTAATTCGTCTAAGGTAATTTATTTAAATAGTTCAAATTGATGAATAGGGATTTGATTAATAATAGGTGGAAATAAAATTAATTCGAGATAACTCGAGAAGTTCGTAGCCGCAACAATTTGGAATTTAACAAGATATTCAGCAAAGAAATTCACGGTGAGTAAATCTCACTCTGTTTTATTTAGAATTATTTTTATCAGTTAAAAATAATTGTTTAGTTGATTGTTGGATGCTTTAAATATTTATTTATTTCTGTTAAAAATATATTCGTTATCTAGGATTGGTTGACTATTATATATATTGGGTTGATGATTGGTTGGATTCCCGCAGTCTCATTAGCGGATGCCCGCAGTTTCATAGCGGATGATTTCCCTATGCGCCCCACAAATATATTAGTGGATGACGTTCATACCGCGATATCCTGCCTCGAAGCAGGATGGGTATTATTTCTATTGACTAACGTTCTGTGGATGCAGGAAAAACAGTTTGGAGGGATCCAACTGGATTCCTCAAAAATATATTATTTGTTTGTTTGTTTGTACCTATACAATCATATAGGATGTGTTAGAAAAATAAATAATTGGTTGTTTGTTGTTTAAATATCACTGGGCTTAAATGTTGATAATTTAAAAATATCGAAAAAGGAAATTTCCAGAGTTAAAAGGGGAAATTCTATTTTTCTAAAGTAGAATTTGAAATTTGAATAGAATAAAAATATTAACCTGTTTTAATAAAATAAAAACAAGTAGTTCTTTAATAAATAAAGTTATAAATGAAGTGAAAAGAATTATCATTGGATAATTCAGAAATAAAAATACGAGTGTGAAATCGAAAAGGGAAATCTATTTTCCAAAAGTAGAAATATTGATTTCAAAAGAAATTGAAATAGAATTTGAATTCAAAGGAATTGAAATAGAATTTGAATTCAAAGGAATTGAAATAGAATTTGAATTCAAAGGAATTAAAATAGAATTTGAATTGAAAGGAATTCAAATGGGTTTGAATAAAGAAAATTCAAATGAAATCTAAAATATAGAATTTGAAAATAGAAGTGAAATGGAGTTTAAATATAGAATTCAAATAGAGTTGAATTGGAATTTGAGTACAGGATTCAAGTAGAAATTTAAAAATAGAATTTTCAAATAGAAATTGAATATAGAAATTTAAACGAAATGTGAGTATAGAATTTGAATAAGGGAAATTCAAATAGGATTTGAATAAGAGATTTGAAATAGAATTTGAATATAGAAATTCAAAGGTAATTTGAATATAGAATTCAAATGGAATTTGAATATAGAAAATCGAAGTATAAATAAATATATTACTGAGTAAGGAGAAATTGATAATTTTAGATAATCGAAAATATTATGTTGAATTGAAAATTTTGATTTGATATATATTAAAAATATATTAGAATGGAGTTGAATTTATTATAAACGAAGTTCAAACGTTTATATATATAAATATAATTAAAATGAACTCGCCGCAGCGCTGCAGTTCGTAAATTGGCGTTTCAAACTTCAATTGAATATATAGAACTCAATTGAAGTCGGAATTCTTTGAAACAAGAAACGTCAGGACCGATTTGATAATAGTTTTCTAATGGAGGAGAAAAATCTGGATTTCGTCAAATAAATTTTGAGTTATATCAAAATCAAATTTTCAGAAAAACAACGCCATAACCATTTAAAACCATAACAGTTTATTTAATTTTATAAAAGGATTTTAAGTGAATAAAATCCAAATTTCTATTTAGAAAATTTCAGATTTGAGTTGTAGATTATATGTGAACTCAGGTTGAGTAATGAATTGATTTTTGAAACAGAAATCAGATTTTTGATTATTGAATAGAATTAACTAATTTGAACAGTAATTAGTTAATGAAATTTTGAATTGATATTGGGCTTTGAATAAGTGAATTCGATTTGAAAATTTATATTTGAAATAAAAAAGGAAACTAGAATTGAAATTGAAATTCAATTTGGTTATGAGCAAGTTAAATATTTTATTTTAACATGTTATGTTCAAACGAAGAAGTGAAATAGGCAAAACAGCTAATTAAAGAATAAATAAGCGAAACTGAATTCAGGCGGTTGGATTGAGTTGAATTGAAATGAAAACAGGTGAGCATGTGTTAGACAGGTATGGGATGAAGTATATGAAGATTTTAATTTATGTGCCCGACAAAAAGGTACATGTTTAAATTCATATATGAGATTTTATGCGCCGTATCGGCAAGCCGCTTGGCTTTTTCTTTTTCTTTTGGATTGGTGAGGGCCATGGGAGGCTATTTGAAATATCCCGATGCTCCCGGTACAAGGGAGGTTATGGCGAAATTTTCCAGGAATTTAAGGAGTTAGAATATTTTTAAGAAAAATTTGATAGTTAGAAATAAATGTATCAATATATACAAAATTCGATAAGGAACGAATTTAAGAATAGAATATTATAAAAAAAGGAAATCGATAAGCTGGTAATATAACGAGAAACATATATACGTTTAAAATGAATAATTGGGTTTTATAATGTTGATTATTCAGGGTAAGTGGTTTTGTCTATTCTGAAGTTAATGATGTTTTCAGTCAAGGTCTGAGAGGTAATTTTACCCCAACTTGATTGATTTCATTTTTAATTAATAAATAGCAAGATCCAGTCTCGAAGAGAAGTGTTTGAATAATAGTTAGTTGAATAAAGTATTTTTGGTTGTTGTAACGATGTTTTACACCGCATTCGTTTTAATCCAAGTGATGGAATTTTGGAAATATAACAGTAAAAATTTCCAGAGTATAATTAAAGTAGTCGGGAAAGAGATAAGTGATTTAAATTGTTTTCAATTACAAATAGAATATATTTTCTAACTATAGAAAATAATAGAAGGCGATATATGGGGATGTTTTCCAAATAGCGTAAGAGGCCAAAATGATTATCGAAATTATTTGGTTAACAAATATTGATAGAGAAATAGAGAAGTGAATTAATTAATGAAATATTAATTAACAGGCCCAGTGATTGTTTGATGTTTTGAATGGATGTTTGTTTATTTTTCTTCGATAGTTAAATAACCGACTATCGAAGTGTTTGCCAATATCGTTGTCAATATGGAGAGACCGGTTGGATTATTATCCGTGAACCACTCTGTATTGGTAGTAGCGTTGCGAATCAGATTTTATGAAGATAATCGAGGACAGAGTAAATCCCAGAACGAACGTATATCGACGAATGTCTGACAAAGTATTTCCAATGATCGAATATGTTGATCTGTACAAATATATATGGTGGCAACGGATTTATCCCTTAGCATAATATCCAGAATATTTGTGCAAATCAATTAGTTATTAACGGATCTGACAATGTGGCATTCAAAGTGATTGTAGTATCAATGAATGGCAAGTAAGCGTAGCCTCAGGCCTCAACATCCGGGAAATGACAAAAATCGGGCAGGCAACATGGCTATGTGGGTCGCTCCCATTAGGGTGTATAATCACCTATCTAGAGATTCATTTAATTCCTTAATTCTATTCGATGTTGTCCCATTCGGGAAACGGTTGCTGATCCCAACCGTTGGTGATATACATTCGATACACTCAAGCGAAATGGGTGGTTGGTCATGTGTGGGCCGGGTTGCAAGATGTTCTTGTTGAACCCAGTGTATTCCTCTCTAGAGATACACGAGCGGAAGGTGGTTCCATACCTTGTCATGTTGGAATTCCAATCTCCAATAAGCGCCATGTGGTTTTTGATTTTATATTATATATGGAGCGGGAGATGCAAGCGTTCCGCTAGATTCTATTTATTTGATTAGACATTATTATAATATCACTGATTTTTGTATCAAAGTGTTTTGGGTTATAGTAAGGTAAAAACCGTCCATGTTTATGTGTGGCTGGTCTTACTATTATCATTTCCTTAGAAAGGATTTTTAAAGTTAAACAAATGGTTGGAGTTTACTCACACCAGTCCCATGACTGACCCACAGTTTATTTTGTTTGTTTTCCCTAAACTCTTGGGTGCCCAAATTTGTACGGGCAGTCAAGTAGTTGGGATCTTTCTGATTTACTTGGAAGAGCTGGAAGTAGGAGGCTTCACCAGTAAGCTATAGACTATCATTTTTCCGCAGTGTACTATGTGGTATCTGGAAACAGGTGTTTATAACTGTTCCAGGAATAACGGTTGTGCTCTGAGGATGGTATGTATATAAAGTTACTGATTTGTATTTCAAAAAGTTTTGTTATGTAATATATTTTATTCGTTCCGCTGTGAGATCTGTTTTCTTTGTTTTCTTCTATTCTAATATTTCTTTCTTCCTATTTCTCATCCTCTAACTTCTTTCTAATAATGATTCGTATTTCTGTGTAATTTGGGTTGGATGTGTGGTGTTATTAGGCAACTCAGATAGTACAGATTTGCAGGTCGTTACAAGATCCAAAATGATTGAATATAAAGATACGATTGAAAATCGATAATCAAAATGTGAAACCCAATTTGAACGTGAATATTTTGTAAATATAAATTTAAATTTTGAAATGACATTGAGTACTCGAATCAATTTGAAATGTATTTAATTTGATACTTAAATGAAAATTTGGAAGATTATCTACTTATGAATATTGTGACATGAAATGTTTGAAACTAATGCAATATAAGTATGAGATTTGTTTTGAAAGGTTTAAGTGAATTTTATTATAAGAAATATTTTGAACAATGTAATGACTTGGAGGAAATATTAATTTTATATAATATGACTTAATAAGAAAAGTTCCTAAACAATTGATTTGAAACATCGAAAGAGGTGAACCTAAATTATATCCAATTTAAGTAAATGATTTTCGAAGTCATATACGAATTTCAAATTAAACTGACATTCAAATGGATAATTTGAGGACCTTTGATTTTCAAAGTGATTTGATGATAAGTTTGGAAACTTATATAAATGATTTATATAAGAATGAAGTTAACTCAAAGAATATTGACTTGAACAGTAATTAATAGATTTGAAATGATAATCTTATATAGTTGAATTTATATAAGAATGACATGTTAACATGATTTAAGAAATCTTATGTAAATGGAATCTTATATCAATACAATATATGCGAATTGAATGAAGCACTATGTAGTATTATATGATTTCAAATCGAATATATGAGAAGTACCTTCCTTTGAAAATCGTGGTCCTACTCGGCAGGAACTCTCGTTGATATTTCTTTGACTGTGGTTGTCCGAACGTAATACCCATGAGTTTTCCTTTAAGCTCGACGGCATAGCGGAATCCGCAGGGTCACGAAGGCTTACGGGGATGGATGTTTCCTGGATGAAACAGGCATAATCATTGTGTCTGCTGCGATCTATGGTCGTTTTATGATGGCGAAATCCACAGGGTTACGAAGGCCTATGGATATAGATGTTTCCCTGGGGATCCCGGCGAAACCACTATGCATTTGCGGTCCACATGGCATAATTCTTACAGCAGTGGTTGCCTAAGGTTTACGGGTGATAGAAATGCAACCACCAATGTTACTAGATGTAGACTGCGATCCATGCGATTGTTTTAAGGTATTATGGCAAAATGCCTATGACAGTGATTGCCTAGCCACCTATGGCCACGTCACTTTGTCCTCTCAACTTGGTGGTAGAGCCACCTTAGGGGCTGCATTCCATGATGATCTCAGGTTATTCTATTATATTGATTCATTCCATTGATCTGTTCATGACGAAGTTCATAGGGAAGAGATTTCCTACTTGTATGGACGCTTCCTAGGGGACCCAGACGTAACCATTGTGTATCTACGATTCATGAAAAGTTTCATTTATTAGTTAATTGGATGGTGCTTCTTTTATCTATTTTAATATTTTTCAAGTATTTTCATTGAATGTCGAAGAAGTTAACTTAGTATTTTGAGATTTCTAGTTTTGCGCATAATCAACACATTACTAGATTCTTGAAGAACGACAATAAACTTGTGAAAATATCAAGTTTCCAAAAATATTTTCGATATGAAGCATTTTAAATATAAAAGAATTTTTTCGAAGAATTATTTTATACACTTAAAAGTTTATATATAAATCGAAGACACTTAAATTAAATACATCGACATAAAAAACTAATGAATTATTATACGGGAGTGTGCGAAAACCACTCTATTCGCATAACAATTTTGATTTAGTTTGAATGTACGATGTTGATTCAAAATAGAATTGTTCACTCGATTCTCAACGACGAACAATGATAAGAGTTATTGATAAGAATATGAAGTTCTCTATCATAGTTTATTGCTATGCAAGGAGAATGGAAGTTTCTAATCAAGACGTCAAATCAGAAGTCCGCATTAGAGTGATCGGGCTACCAATACTAATTGGAAGCAAAATTTTGTGTTCGAACAGGCAATCGAATTTGATATGCGTATGAATGATATATCGTTTAATCCTTTTCGAGAACGAAAAGTTCTGAGTGGGAGAGACTGTAATATTCCGTAATTTCGACCATTTAAGTTATAGGTTAATTTAATTATTGATTTGAAATGGTTTTAAAATAAGCATTAAACGATAAACGTAACTTAGAATGTTTTTTTAGGAAAATTTAAAATATGAAATTGATTTATAATGAAACGTTTATCTTCAAGATTCACTATTTTCACGAGCGTCACAGCACGCGCTTCGCGCATGGTCATGGCACGCGCTTCGCGCGTGGTGATGGCACGTGCCTCGCGCATGAAATTTTGTTTTTAAATTATTGTGTATTTTATATATGTTCGCATGTGAATTGTGTAAATTTTGCATAATTTATAAACTACCACTAAAGGAGAAAAAATAGGAATACCAAATAATAAATTGACATACGAATGACATGCATGAAAGCAAAATTTTAAATATAAAACAATCAGAAGGATTAAGATATATTTCATTGATGGTGATTGCTACTTTACAAGCATGCATCAAAAGAAAGGAACTGAAAATAAATTTTGTGTAACAACCCGGAAAATGCGAGCCAGTTTGAAATTTTTTATTTTAGCAATTTTAGCTAAATTTGAATATTTAAAATAGATTATTTTAAATAATATCGACGAAAACTTTATTTTGAATAGAATTCGAACGTATATATTATATACGTCGTCGTTAGAATATAATTAATTATATATAATTATAAATAGAATTGAAAATGGCGCGGTAGTTCGATAATTCGATTTCAAACTTCAATTGAATGTACCGGGTGCAATGCAATCCGGATTTTAGTGAAACCAAAAATAATAGGATCTAATTGGGAATATCTTCCCAACGAATCCGAAAAATTGAAATTTCATAGCGGGGGTCAAAAGATATGTCCAGTTGAAAATTCTGAATAGTCGCTATGGAATTTCGGCCCTTAAAAATAGCCATTTTGCAAACGATCTCGGATTTCGATGAAACCACTTTTGTTGGATCCGCGATGTCGAATTATTGCTAGGTTTCAAATTTCGTAATTTTTCGAATCAATATGTGAGCGTGGCAAAGGAAAACGCGTTTGACCAGTTTCAGTTGATTTTAATCGACTGGAAAATGGCCATTTTTCGAACGGTCTCAGAATTTGACGAAATTGGTTTCGATAGGACCATATCGTCAATACGAAGCTAGAAAATATTTTTTCTGGAATTTTCGGGATCCGTATGTGACCCCGGTTATTCAGAAAGGCCGGGTCTATACCCATTCTGAATAACCGATTCGACGATAAGTCGAAGAGATTGAAGACGGTGCAAGACCGACGATCTTCACATCGAATGGATGGGTGCTACTGACGCTCACGATGGGAGTAGCTACCTTGAAGGGGGCTGAAGTGGTAGTCATCCGGACGTGCTTGGAGGTCGACGGATATGCGAGGAAAATGCCTCCGGTTTCGTTCAGACCCAGAACGGACTTGTAAATGGATGGTGTGTCTGACATTGTATTCCTTTATATTGTATTTGTTGATCTCTGCTAAAAATATATCTGTTTGGCGGCGGAGAATTTATTCTCTTGCTTAACGCCCTTCTCTGAGACATACGAGCTTAGAGGTTATATATTGGCAGAAATCAGTGGTACGATATGGATTGATAGTGTGGCATGCTGAGATGCAGTGATCCAGACTTTTGTTGAAAAGCAAAGTTTGGTGGATGATGATCAAAGCGCAGCTTTAATATAGCACGGCTTTGTGTATAGCGTTGATTCGCGAGCCTCACACCCCGGTATGGTGGTAAACTGATGGTTTGATCAGTATGCTTTTTTTTCGTGGATGGGCACCTTCGTGGTGTCGTGGATTCGGTCGACCGAGATTGAGCTTAGTGCTCAGAGGGATAGGGTAAGCGGTGTTTTCTCTCGCCGGGACGTAAGCCGTAGTGATACTCGATTTCCCGAAAGTGCGGATGTGCATTACGGTGTTTTCTCTAGCCGAGACGTAAGCCGTTGAGATGGCACTACACGATCGATCTTTCGAATCAGGAGCCACCATGATGGAAATCCAATTTCCAAATATGACATTTTGCGGTTTTGATTGTAGAGCCTAGTATTGGCGACATGATATATGGTACCCATGCCGTCTATGATTGATATATTTATATTTGAAGTTGTTTTCTTCACTTATAGTAATAATATAAGAAGAAATTTCGCGTATCAAGCATATTTGGCTATTATAAGGGAAAACTCTATCCTCCGGCTTGCGTTGCATTGTGTGATGGGACCCGGGTCTTATAATAGCTTCATTGTTCTTTATTTAGCATTGCGCTGTTTGTTTTTTGCACTGGTATTCTTGGGAGGAAACCCGTTCCGTGTTATACGGCGTGGTCCCTTGATTTACCTAACTTTAAAAACAAATATTAATAACTGTTTTAGTTCTCACACCAGTCACATGACTGACCTGGAGTTTATTGTTTTAACCTAAACTCTGGGTGCCCCTATTTTCCACACGGGCAGCTAGTAGTTTCGGTTATGCAGATTAATATTCACAGGATCCTGATGTACAGCTGGAACGATGTTCGGAAAGCTCTGTATCCGTGCATTATTTTCAGTTGTGTTTTATATTGTTTTTCTGCTGCTATGTAATTTATTGTAATCTCTGATATTTATCGAATGTAATTTATTCATTTATACTCGGTATATTCTTGTATTCTGATGGAATTGTTGTAATAAACAATGAAATGTTCTTCTGTCTGCGTTCTATTTTGTCGTGTTCTCAAAACAATCAGGCGTTTCGAAAGGTCTAGATCGGTTTAGCGACTGATTCGGATCGAGCGAAATTCCTTGTTGTCACATTTTGCGTAGTTATTCCTCAAATATTGTGTATCTTATAAATATTATGTGAAACTGCCAAAACCCAGAAAGAGTAACAACATAAATTCGAAAGTATATCTACATAAAATGTTGAAGATGGAGTTACATATATGCATTTGTGTGTGTAATTGTACACAAATTCTTTCTGAAGAAAAATTGGTACATTTATGGCAGGTGACTATATTATGCATCTCAATGGGAGGAATAATGGCTCCATTTCTGAGGAGTCTTACACGAAGATTTCTAGCAAGCAGAGTAAGCAATCAGACCCCTCCTATAAACCTGCAAACCCCTAAGAAAATTAAACTGAGGAGGATCATGAAGCTTATTCCCAAAATTTAAGGACTAAACAATAAGAACTAAAAATAAATGATTAACCTAGGGCTTTAAGCGATCTGCCACAAATACGACAAATACGATGTTGAAAAGCACTGCGCAAATCCTAGTGCCTTAGGTGATGACGGCTCTACAAGACTCTTCAGTTCCATCGAGACCGACATTAAAGCTGCTATGGAGGTAATTTTCACATCAATTTTTTTTAAAAAATACGAATTGGTTGTATAGCGACCGTTCTTTTTTAAGTGTTTCCTAAAAATATGAAGGGAAGGGTTAATGAAGAGAGAACAATGGTGATGAACAAAGAGTGGTGAAAATGAGGAGAGAAACATGAATATAAATGGTGATTTTGAACGATATTTAAAGTGGTGTATGGTTTGTTCTAGAAATGTCGCATTTGTAGGTAGCGGGTGAGTATTTCTGAACCATTAAAATGCAGAAGATGCTATTTTTTAGCTATCAATAAAACGTGGTAAGACGGATGCTATTTTTTTGGGCTTAGCGAAATTTTAGGGATTTATTCCAATTATTAGTGCCATCTATATTTGAAATTGAATTGGATAAAAATTCCATATAAGGAATTGAAAAATCAACTATCATTGATATAGTTCCAAATTTGCTTTCTAACCATATAAGAAATTGCCATATATCCACATCAATAGAAATTTCTATATATGGAAAATAAATTGAATTAGTATATCTATATGAAAAATATAAATGAACTTAGTTCTAATTTTAAACACAAATATGTTTATACATATATAATAGTATCATGTATACATATAATAAAGGTTTAAAGCAAACAGTTTTGGAATGTAAAAAATTTAATTGCATAATAAAAACCTGAGTGGATGCAGTAAATTACGCATGGAAATTCATAGCATTAGAACCAATGAAAATGCATAAACTAAAATAAATAGCAACTAAATCGAAGAAACTGCCCTAAACTTAGCACCTAAATGTTGTTTAAAAAAAATTGTCATCGATATAGTGCCAAATTTTCTTTCTAACCATATAAGAAATTTCCATATATCCACGTCAATATTAATCTCTATATATTAAAGAGGTTGTTCAAAAGGTTTATCAGATCCTAATTTAAGTGACATTTAATGCCTAATTTATTGGGGACATTAGGTTAAATAATAATTTTATATTTATATATTTAAAAGCTCATACGTAAGGGCATTTTGGGAAGTTCATGGTCGGACCAAAACTTTGTGCTCCCAAGAGAATTATTAATAAAGATGTAGAAGTGATTTAAACAATTTTATATTAAAAACATCAAAGTCTAGTCGCTTCGTTTGAATTGATTTTTGACGATTATTTGTGGTAGCGCCAACCAATATATATCAAATAATAGTAAAATTTTAAAATTTGATTAAAAATCTAAAATTAATTATTTAAGACGTGTCAAACTAGGCATAGCGTCGGAATGAATCTCATAGTAAAATACGCAAGTTGTTCCATTCACGCTAATTAAATTAAACATTTAATAAATCGCTACGAATGTAACATTGTTGGATTTTGAGTGAACTTGAACTAAAAATACTATACCGTATTCTGAAGATAACACCATTTTTCGTTACATGAAAACCAGAAGTTTTGACCTCCGTTTAATCATTTTCCCGTGCAAATTTTACCTTAAAAGGGGCCTGTAATGCGTTTTTGGTTAGAGCATCATGTCACTGCAAATTGTGTACCATTGCATCCGTCTCGTCACACTGATCACTGTAATATATTTATTTGTCAGTTTCGATACTCGGTACGCCACAAAATTCGGAAATAGCTTGCATGATTCATTTTGAAAACAAAGCCTTTTGAGTTCGACGTGTTCTATTCAGATTCAGCATATTTTTCTAGCCATTTTGGGCCTGCAAACTCAGTTCGTAACATTCGCATGGCGCTCGAAAAAACAAAAATGTGAATAGACATGCATGCATTTCCGTGCATGCATTTCTTGTTTTCCCCTTCAAAACTAAGTTTTCATGCATACTTCCAAGTGTAATAACCCGGAAATCCGAGCCAATTTAAAATTTTTATTTTTGCAATTTTAGTGAATTTTGAATATTTAAAATGATTTATTTTAAATAATAACGATGAGAAATTTATTTTGAATAGAATTAGAATCTATATATTTGTTTGAATCAACGTTAGAATATAAATATTTTATTTTAATTATCAAAGGAATTGAAAATGGCGCGGTAGTTTGAAAATTCGATTTCAAATTTCAAATGAATGTGCACGATTCAAAATAAACCGGATTTTGGTGAAACCAAAAATATTTCAATCTATTTGAAAACATCTTTCTAACGAATCCAAAAAATCAAAATTTCGTAGCGGGGATCAAAAGTTACGTCCAGTTGAAAATTCAGAATAGTCGCTGTGGAATTTATATATATTTTATAATATATATAAAGCCCTTAAAAATGGAAATTGTGCAAACGACTTTCGTTTTCGACAAAACCACTTTTGTTGGATTCGGGATGTCGAATTATTGCTAGGTTCCAAAATTCAAAATTTTTGAAATCGATAAGTGAGCGTGGCAGATGAAAACGTGTTTTAACAGTTTCAGTCAATTTAGATTGACTGGAAAATGACCATTTTTCAAACGGTCTTCAAATTCGACGAAATTAGTTTTGTTAGGACCGTATCGCCAATACGAAGCTAGAAATAATTTTTCTAGAATTTTTAGAGTCCGTATGTGGCCCCGATAAATTGAAATTCACGTTTAAAATTGAATATATAGATTTATATTTTAATTTCAGCCAAAACTGAACGAAACAGCCGAACAGGCTTACGATACATATCCCATTGTGTTCGGAATGGGGGTAATTAGCTAGGGGCGACAGTCCTTGGGTTTGAATTGGAGTTCGTAAACTAAACATGCTTTTAAGAGTAAATTAAAATATAATACATTTTTTTTCCGTTAAATAACCCCATCCTCCCGTATAACCCTAACCCCTTCCAAATCGAGCCCGTCACCCAATTCCATCAGCCGCCACCCCGCTTTAGGCGTTGAGCCACCCCTCCCTGCCGTGGGAGCTGCGCCGCCGCCCCTCCATTTGCCGCCACCCCCTCCTTTCCTCCCTCCCTCTTTCTAAGAAAACCGCCGCCCAAAACCCCAATAGCACTCCGATCCGCCGCCACAGTCCCAAGCCTGCCCGCCGCCGTTGCCTACACCCTCCCGCAATACCTCCGCACCAACAGTGACTCCCCCGACCACCAGACCACATCCTCCCCCTCTTCGTAGACGCTGTAAGTTTCTTTCTATTAATTATTTTAATTTGTTTGGAATGTCATGTTTTTTTTTATATAAAGAAAATATGATTTTTAACTAGAGTACGACATGAAAATATTTTGAGAAAGGTAAAAATAGAATTTTTAGCCTATGTACACTATTAATAAAATAGTCATGTTATGGAATAACTTTTAATTCGATAAAAATATGATTTTCAGATTATATATGCGATGAATAAAACACGGAGAAGACTTTCTACACATGAAGAGTCACGGCGTTTGGCTTAGCTTCTGGGTGAGAACTTCTCACTTTTATTTTGTTTTCTAGTTAAAATATATACTAGGATGCAGACGGTGCTTAGCAGCACCCGACACCCGTCGTCCACAGACCATGGATGACTTGTTTTGTTGATTGATGTGTTGTGAAATTTTATTGTGTGATGTGGAATGAATAAATATTTTATAGTTAAAAATATAATTTTTAACGTGTATATATGTTAGACTAAAAAATGGCACTAACACCCAATTGATCATGCTTCATAGAGAATGATTGAGAAGAATAATCTAAAATAATAGAAAATCAATCAACACACTAGAATTATAGTGGTTCGGCGTTAACTAGCCTACATCCACTTCATGATTCCTCAATTCATTCAGAAATTACAATTACATTGAACATAGACATTCAATCACTCGAATACAAAGAATAATTCTCTTCGAATTCCGTGATTTTTATTGGAGAAGGCGGTTATTTGTAGAAGAATCCGACCATGACATACATGGAGAAACAAACTGCCAAATGTCCCCCCAAATGGTTGTAAATTCATGTGTTTATAGGCAGAAATTCGGTTAGGGAAGAGTGGCCACGTGGCATGCATACAGTAGATCTCGGGATGTAGTGGAGAGAGTGGAGAAATGGTCTCTTAATTGTGTGATGACACGTGTACAGTAATCCAGACTAATACGCTAGAGAATAGGTCAACTTCATAGTGTGCAAGGATGCTTCAGGCAGTTCGGTTAGGGACCAATCTGAACCAGTGCGACTTTGTCAGAAGCTCGAAGGTCTTCGTGTGTGGTGGCTTGGGTTCGGGTCCACCAATATCCGATCCAAACCAGTGACCGAATCTTTGTGCTGAAACTCCAAAGCATGGGGTTGGATTGAGTCTATCTATATCCGATCCGAGCCACTTATCCTTTGATGAGGTAAACCACATATAAGCCATTTATCTCTGAATCGAGCATCCGACCCGATCCGATCCGAGCTCTCTAATCCGATCCGAGCTCTCCAATCCGATTCAATCTCTGGTTATAGAAAGTACAATATCTTTTAACCTTTACATATGTAATCCTGATCGTCTAGGCTTTCGGTGGCCTGGTCACAAAATAGGCTAACAATATAAAATAAATATTTATAAACAAATCAGACGATTTGTTTATGTACGCCCATTTGAACGATATTGATTGGGATGATAAATTTTACACATCGCCCAACTGCACAAATAAAAATCTGTGTTTGTTGAATTGAAACCACACACGGGTATTGGGATGATATTTAACGTACACTAATCCCGATTGTTTAGTTGTATGTCAATCGATGGGTTGACAGACTGTGTAAGCGTTAGTTATTTATATTTAATGCTTATGTAGTTGTGTGGTGCACTTTGAATGATGGTTGATTATTTATCATTGCTATTATATACATGTGTTGTATAGAATCCATATAAATAACATTATATGGTAATTGAGTGGGTCTCATTCGAATTTAGAAAATAAATTATATTCATGTGTTGAATAAACAAAATAGTCATGTGTTGACAATACTCATGTGTTGAGAATATTCATGTGTTGAAACTATTCATGTGTTGAACGAAATATTTATACAATAAAATTCACATTTTTATTGTAAGAAGGAAATAATAAATATTCATGTGTTGAATAAAATATAAATTCATGTGTTGAAGAAAATATTCATTTGTTGAATAGAATAACGAAGTTATTGAAATATATAAAGCCGTGTTGGTTAGATATGAGACATTTTGACGTGAATGATATTTATATCGATTATATTCGTTTTATAATGAATATAGAAAAGGAAATGATTTCAAAATATAACGTTTTGAAAATATTATCATTTATATATTAATGATATGGAACATTCAATTTTGATCTGAAATTAAAATGAAGTTGATATCGTTTTGAAAACAAATTTAAAACGATTTATAAAATATGTTTTAAAAAGGAATTGATGAAATATGTATAATATATATATATATAATGGCCTGAATAGAACGCGCCGCGCTGCGGCAGTTCGCGAATTTCGACCATTGACTTCGAATGGACATTACGGGAGATCCGACCGTCGAATTCTCCTAAAACCAGAACCGTTGGGTTCATATCGAAAAGAGCTTTCTAACGAATATTATAGATTTTAAATCTAACAGTTGGATTTGGAATTATGCCCAAATCAAATTTCGAAAAGGTCGCTGTAAGTGCAGTTCGATGGCCGTTGATGGAAATCGACTGTACGGGTCTTGATAAAATTATTAAAAATAGTAATAATTTGTGTAAAATCATAAGAAATGTTTTGGAAAGAATTGGGATGAAAAATTCCATATTTGAAAAGATAAAAATAGTTTTTTAACGAAATGAACTAGTTTTGAACTAGAATTATAATCAATTTATTTTTGAAATAAATAAATTGGATTTGAAAGGGTTTTAAAAGTAACCAGAATTTCAATTAATTGAATTGGAATGGATTTGAATCGAAATTGTCTATGGAATGTTTCGATGTTGGATTTTGTGATTATACAGATATTGTTATGGAAATTTGAAAGATATATTTATATCGTTATTTTCAATACGATATTTGTTGGTCGTAGAATTTGATATTGAATATAAGCCGATATATTTTCTATTCAGAGCCTTGTATTTAATATCAAATGGGATTTGGGTTTGTCGTGAATGGTGTCTTCATTAACACTGTTCTTAAACCTAGTTGAGAAAAAGATTAAATCTTTTTATTTAGATTCAATGAAGTATACCAATTAAATAATATTTAATTGGAATTGAATTGGAATGTGATTTTTGGGTTTATCGTGAATGGTGTTTTAAATAACACTTGTTCTTTAACACGATAATTAATGGAATGTGAATTGGGTTTATCGTGAACTGTGTTTTAACGAAATTCGTTCTTTAACCCGATTTACAGTGAAATGTGATTTGGAATTTATAAATCTTTTGTTAAGATTTAAAGGAGATTTTCCAATGTAAAGTTTTCCAATTTAATAAATAAATTGGAATGGAATGGAATTCAATTTGGTAATAATCGAAATGAATTTCTGTGGAGGAAGACAACTAATATATCTAAAATTTAAAAGACTTTGTCGTTATTCCATTTATATTATTAGTCGGATATGGAAGTTTATATTGATTATATATATATCGATTTGTTTTCCATAACGATTCCATTGTAAATGGAATGTGATTTTGGGTTGTTATGAACGGTATCTTTAATAATATTTTTCTTAGACCCAACGGAGTTAGGAAAATCAGAAACTAACTAAAGATTAGTTAAGTTGAATGGTTTCCTGGGTATTGATCTGATGTTGGTTACGGCCTTCGGGGTTATTACTTAGGGAATTGTTCACTTGATAATTTACGGTTAAAGGCTGATGGAATATAATGTGATTTTGGGGTTTATCGTGAGCCGTGTTTTAAATGACTTGGGTTCTTTAACCCAGTTAAAGACAGGATATGATTTCCCAAGTTAAACAATCATTAATATTGATTTTTGGGAAGATTAAAACCAAGTGGAGTTTTAATGAATCTTTAATTAGATTGAAATGATCGAGAATGGAGTATCACCAGTTTTGCTCCAGGCGATAGTTAAATCTCTAATTAGATTTGAATGTGAAATGGTAATTGAATTTACCGATAACACCGTGGTGTTAGATATGAAGTATGACCAGTTTTACTTCATGGGATGAATAGGTTGGGGTTGGGAAATTTAACAAGTGATTACTTCGGTAAGGTTCTCTAATCCCGACTAGTTTGGATAAACCATAATTTGGTTTGAATTGATATTCAAAAGAAGATTAAAGAATAAATTTAAAGAATTTATCTTTGATAAAATTAATGAGAAACTTTCCCAAAGTACAAGAATATTTGAATAAAAGAATACTCTGAATTGGAATGAGGCGTATGTTGTGTTTGTGTAACACTTGTTGATTATATACGCGAGTTATTCAGAAAGACCGGGTTTATCCCATTCTGAATAACTGATTCGACGATGTGTCGTGGATGAAGACGGTGGTTGAAAACCAGAGGTCTTCAGATTGTTTGGGTGATTACTGATGATCTTGATTGGGTCGTACACCCAAGAGGAGGGAATCAGTTAGTGGTCGTCCAGACATACTTGGAGATCGATGGATATGCAGGGTACTAGGTGCCTCCGGTTTCGTTCAGACCCAGAACGAACTTGTAAATGGACTATGTGTCTGAAATTGGATATCATTCTGTGTGATTGATGGATATTGGTTTCATGGAGTGGTTTGCCTGTGTGGCATGCTGAGATGCAAATGATCAAGGCTTTTGTTGAAAAGCAAAGTCTTGTAGTTGATGATCAAAGCATGGCCTATGTGGCATCGCTTTGTGTAGCATTGATTCGCGAGCCTCACACCCCGGTGTGAACCAGAAACGGGAGAAGGATCCAGGGAGGACATGAGTTTCCTTCTAGTTAGAAGTGGCGTCAGTGGTTTTACATGCCCTGACGAGTTTGACTTATGTGGTTGTTGGAAAGCGAGGCGCCTCGGATATATCGGTCGATCCGGGACCGATGGAGTCATTTGACTCATTGGTGCCCCATAGGGCGGGGAAACGCAGTGTTCAGGCATTATAATCCACATCGAGTGGACCGGCCCTGTGGCTCCTAAGGGACGATGCATTCTTTTCATGAGACACGGGCTAGAGCGTCTCGAAGTAGTAAGGACGATCCCTTGCCTTGGTTCACAGATGGAAATCCAACTTCCACTACGTGACATTGCGGTTTTGATTGTAAACCTATATATGGCGACATAATGGTATGGGGAACTTATGCCGTCTATGATTGATACTTATGATTGAAATTGTTTTGACACTATACATTTATAGTAACAACAGAAGATGAAATTTAGCGTATCAAGCATTCTTTGGCTATTATAAGGTAAAACCCTATCCTCCGGCTTGTGTTGCATTGTGTGATGGGACCTGGGTCTTATAATAGCTTCATTGTTCTTTAATTAGCATTGCGCTATTGTTTTATGCACTTGTATTCTTGGGAGGAAACCCGTTCTGTGTTATGCGGCGTGGTCCCTTGATTTACCTAACTTTAAAATGAAGATTAATAACTGTTTTAGTTCTCACACCAGTCACATGACTGGCCTGGAGTTTATTGTTTTAAGCTAAACTCTGGGTGCCCCTATTTTCTACACGGGTAGCTAGTAGTTTTGGTTTTGCAGATTTATATTCACAGGATCCTGGTTTACAGCTGGAACGATACTCGGAAAGCTCAGTATCCGTGTATTACTTTCAGTTGTGTTTTGTATTATTTTTCCACTGCTGTGTAATGTAGATTAAATCTCTGATATTTTTCTGATGTAAAATATTTATTCATACTCTGTATATTCTTGTATTCTGATGGAATTATTGTAATTAACAATGAAATGTTCTTCTGTTTGTGTTCCGATGTGGCTTGTCCTCAGTACAATCCGGGCTTTCCTTACGGGGAAGTAAGGGTCGTTTCACCAAGCCAAGCCATAACGCATGCCACCAAATATAATATCACCAACTTGTATTGCATGCATGATAATATAGGTATGTTAATGCACCTGCTGCCATTCCATTTCAGTTCAACTGCATGCATAAAAACGTGTTCCCACCTGCTGCCATTCCATTTTCCCACTTTTCTTCTACCTACTGTCCACATCTTCTTATCATTCATTTCCTGCATCACATTCACTTCGAAACCATGCGCCTTACAACCTTCATAAAAAATAAAATAAAAATAACAATTAAAAAAACTATAAAACTGACACATTCAAAATGTTAAACTTTGTCCTTTCTTTTGGATCGATATTTCCTCTCAGTTCAAATTCGAACGGGTTTATAAGCTTTCATATATTCCATTCCTATTTTTGCTGCTATGTTTACTTCTTCTTCTGCCACTTTCTAGTTCTATTTAAGGCTAGTTATCCTCCTCCCCATCTACTGTTTCAAGATCTGTAACGCTTCTTATTATTAAAGAAAAATAAAATTCAAAACATTGAGACCCCTAATTATTTTCCATCGATCAATGTCAGGTCCGTTTCCTGCCAACTCGTCGTCGCTAAAGCCGGCTTCACCCTCGACCGAGCCTCTGACTCAGCAACACCATATCGCCATAACCGCATCCAGAAATTTCCTGTCCCTTGTTTAACCGCCACCGTCTTAGGTGAGTTTCCTCCTCATGATTGATTTTGATTCAATTAATTCAATTTTGGTCTAAACTAAGAGTTATGATGGTTTATAACCTTAATATTAAACTGTTACCGTGTGTCAGTGTTCATTATTCAATTAAACTGATAAAATATAATTTAAATTCAAAATATTCTAATTCATTGATAAACAAATTATAATTATCATATACATCCAAATAAAACTTCATATAGATTTGGAATAAAGTATGTTGGATTTTAAACTCGACACTTCATTTTAAAGCTAAATCGATATTCAATTTATATAATAAAAATCATTTTATTTTATTTAGTAAATCATTATGATTTATAATGATTTCATTGCTACTTTCTGAAATTTGATTTGGACATACCTTACGATCCATAAGATGAAACTCGATTTTTCACTTTCATTAGAAAACCATAGTTCAATAGATTCAAACGTTTCATGTTTCAAAGAATTCTGACTTATATTGAATCATATACATTCTTTTAAAGTTCAAAACGTAATATTACGAACTACCACGCTACTTCAAGCTCGTTTTTAATTATGTTGTAAATCATATGTTCAAACCTTAAGTAAAATAAAATTCAAGTCGTTTATTCTTAAAATATACCATTTTAAATATTTAATATTCATTTAATATTTCTTAATAAAATCTAGGTCGTTATAATCTCCCCCACTTAAAAAGGTTTCGTCCTCGAAATCGAAGACGGAACTAAAGGTCAATTACTTAACCAACTAAGCCTTTATTCCAACTCACTAAAGCTCTTCAGCTTTTTAATTTCTTAAAAAATTCTCAATTCTTCAAATTTTGCTAACGCCTTTAAATTTTGAAAAATTTCGCCACGAACTCCTTTGTACGGCTATGGCTCAATCGATACAACTACAACTCGCCTCTCCAACACTCACCAATCAAAAAGAAAATCCAAAAGGTAAGCGGCTTGCCAATCGGCTCATAAAATCATTAAACCTAATGAATACAGTAAATATATACCTTTGTGTCGAGCTTCAAATTTTATTCCTTTTATTAGCATCCATCCTATAACTTATCCAATATATATGTCCAATTTCAACTAATTTCCAATCTTTTACCAAAATATCAAACCATTATTATATAGTTTTTATCATTCCAATTTTATTTAACTTCACTTAAGTTAAAATTTAATTCATTTAATTCACTTTTATCTTTTCAATCTGCTAAACTTGTACTAATTAAATTTAAATCTCAAATCATCATAATCATTTTCAAACATTTATCTAAGAGTTTAGGTATATCTCGACATTTCAATTGGAATCACATTATTATCCCAAATTTGAAACTCGAAAATAAAAACTGATGATGTTGCAACAATCACAAGAATCATCCTCAAACGATTAGAATGTGATTCTATATCTATCCGGTATATCTAAGACATGGTATATACGTCGGCCATGCATATATTCAAAATCTTCTTATCTTAATATTCCGACCTCAACGTCAAATAAAAAACTCAAACTCTTATTATATGATAATCAGTTATGTTATACATATATATAATCCTTCAAACCAAATTATTTTTTGTAAATACATGAATTTGTTTTCTTCAATGCATAATACTCTTCAAACTCATTCTAAGGCATTACTAATGCTATCTCTAATGAGTCACTCCCATAGGATATTACTAATCCTGCCTCTGATGAGTTCTTTTATTTTGTTCAAATGAGTCATACCCCAAAGCTTTGTACAAAGGAAAGCTCTAATACCAAATGTAACGACATGCCTTTTTACCTAATTTAAACTGATCAATAAGATGTATCGCTTAGGGTTACAATTAATAAGAACTGAACATAATAACTTTTTCGTTATCATTGCAACAACTTCTACATCAGAGTATAAGAGATATCAGAGTACAGAAATATTTTCAGAGTATAATAGCAAATAAATGCACATCGGAAATAACTATACCTATGTATAACATGTACATAGCGGAAAAAATAAACTCTCAATGGAAGAAATAAAAGCTCTGGACACAACTTTAGCCTCAATCCAGCACCTACCCTATAAAATATCTGCACACCTAAACTACTAGGTTGTCCGTGTAGAAAATATTTGCACCCAGACTTCAAGTGGAAGACAATAAACTCTGGATTAGTCATGGTACTGGTGTGAGAAATAAACAGTTATTTACTTTGTTTTAAAGTTGAGTAAATCATGGGACCACGCCGTAAAACAAAAATTGGTTTTCTCCGCATGAATACTAATCATAAACTACACACAATGCTTTCTGAAAATAAAGATATTATAAGACTCGCATCTCATCACATAATGCAACACACACCAGAGGAGCAAGTTTTGCCTTATGATAACCAAATATGCTTGGTATGCGAAAGACTCTTTTATTATTACTAGTGCATAGTGTGGAAATAAATTTCGAAAGTAAATGTTAAAATCGTAGAAGACGTAGGTACCCATATATTACGTCTACATACATAGTACAACTAAAACCGTAAAAGGTTCGTGTTGGAAGTTGGATTCCATCAATGACCAAGGCAAAGGATCTTCCTTAACCGTTTGGAACACCTCTAGCGGGATGTCCCAGGACTCAACAAATGATCCTTCAGAATAGCAGAGCCATCTAACATTAATAAGATGGTTGGAATCTTACCTGAACATAACGTCCCCCGGTCGTATTTGACCAATCCGAGATGCCTCGATCTATTGCCCACATAAGTAAACTTGCCAAGGATCCATGCCATAACATCACTTTCTAGCTAGAAGGAAAAGTATGTCCTTATATCTACTATCCATCATCATGTTTCGGCCATTCACGGGTTGTGAGATTCTAAAGTCATGTTCCAACACAAAGCTACACTATATTAGCCATGCTTTGATCATCATCCACAAAGCTCTACTTTTCAACAAAAACCTTTGATTGACGCAACACTTAGCATGCTACATTGTCAATTCATAACATATAACTGGTAATTACTAACCATATAACCTTTGAGCTCGTATGTCTCAAAGAAGCATGTTAAGCTAATGGAATAAATTCCTCGCCACCAACTGAATATGTTTAGTAAGAGTAAGCCAATATACTATAAAATACAATGTTAGACGTACATCCAATACAAGTTCATTATGAGTTGTGAACGAAATTGAAGGTACCTTATTCCTCATCCAACATATAGAGAGAGGCCATTGCAAATCCGGACAATCGGCAAGTACGTCCGAACTACTACCACTTATAACCTCATCTTGGGTGTACTTGATAATGATATTTTTCGTCAACACCCGAAATAGAATAAACAATGCATATGTATGAAAGTTTGATGCAAGGATGGTCCAAAGGTTATTGAAATGCAGTTATGAATTAGTGTTCTTTAATACAAAGGGGATGGATAAGCCATCAAAAAGGAGTTTCGCAGACCTGAACCCTCCCCCTGGGGGAAGGAACCGACACCTCAGAAAGTCATAAGCAAAACCTTTAGAACCAAAGGAAAAGGCGGCCGAGAGCCAGGACTTCCGGGACCAAAGGGAAAAGCAGTCGACATGTGCTACTGCTGGCCCAACAGTTAAAGGGGCCCTAATTTGTCTACAAATAAGATCCCAGGTGTCTCATTTTAGGGGAAAAATTCTCACTTCTCAATCTCGTTCTCTTTCTCTCTAGATAAAACCCTAATTTCCAAATCAAATTTGTGATTTCTTCAACTTTTGTAATAAATCTATAATTAATAAAGAGAAGAAGTTTGGGACTTAAGCATTTCTCGATTTGATAATCATATTGTGTCTATAACGACAAGACAGAGAGTTAACACTAACCTTTCTTATGAAAGAGTTATCACAGTTCTTTCGTGAGAAGGAAGGTCTTGGATAAAACCAAGGATTCTTCCTATTCGAACGTTTCTATGTGACTTAGCTCTTCCCAGTGAGCCTAATGCAACCCAAACTCTAAAGGGATCTTGCTGTAAGCTTGCAACTTGATAACTGATGCTGGTAAGGCCTTCCCGGGTTGGTTCGATGTGGAAGTATCATATAAGTTAATAAGCATAATAGCATGAAAACAAATCCAAGTGTTGTGAGGCATTAGCCTATTTCTTCTCAACACAATGTATATTATTTCATCTTGGATGTGAAGGTGTTTATCGCATAAGGTCTCAGTTTCATTTAATTAGTAAAAGCCTTTCTTCAAGATTGTCCTCGACTTCATAGTCTTACAAGTGTGATACTCACCCTTTGACGTAAGGGTGACTAATCTTCTAACTAAAGGTCCTGACACCTTAAAAAAGGTGAAATTAGTTAAAGAACATTGATTCATAACCGCATTTCAATAACCTTTGGACCATCCTTGCATCAACTTCTGAGCATATGCATTGATTATTCTAGTTCGGGTGTTGACGAAAAATATTGTTAACATTTTGGTGCTAGAAGGAGAGCCTGAACCTCTAGGTTTGTACTTATCCTATCAAAAATCAATTTTTGGAAATTTATTGCTCCATGGTAGGGGAAAATGAAATTGAAAAGACTGGAGGATCGAAGCAAGGAACCAGCTCCTAATGCAACCCTTGAAGGAAACATGGATCTAACACTCAATCTAAATAACAATGAGGAGAGAACAACCTCTAATCCTGTGCAACCACTGTACCCAAATGCCATGGAGGAAAATGCCGCTAAAATCATGGCTTTGGAGAAGCAAGTCCAAGAAATGCAAGCTCAAATAAACGCTTATCAAGCGCAAGAGTCTTCAAAGGTCATAAGTTTAGCCAGAGAGAGGTGGATGAATCTACGAAGAGAAAGGCTCCCGTCCAACAATCTGAAGTTAAAGATAAGCTTAAGGAAGCCTCCTCTAAGAAGAAAAGATCCTGTTTAATGGGATAGATCATCAAGGAAATCAATGTGAAATGCAAAAATCTGGAAGCTCTACGTCTAAAGGCTATGATCCTAAAAGGGCGAATTATGACAATACGGAGTCTTACCTCAAAGATATTGCTAGAAAGACCATCAAAGATTTGTTGGGAAGCAAAGGGAAAAGAACCCAGGATGACAGTGTTAATGATATCGAAAGGGTAGCTCCTTTCACTGACGAAATTATGAGTACCATAATATTGTCTAGGGTAAAGGTTCCAACTATAAAATACCTCGGAACCACTAGCCCTGATGACCATCTAAAGACTTTCGACAGCCAAATGGATCTCTATAACGCTTCAGGAGCCGTTAGATGCAGACTTCTCCCAGTACCCCCCCTCGGAGCAGCAGCTAAGTGATATCGTCGGTATAGAGAAAATACCATCTATTCGTGGAAGCAGATTGCCTACGAATTTTTCACACAATTTTGCATTTGTAAGGATCCAATAGTTGACTACACAGTCATTGCTAACATCAAGCAGAGGCAAGTGGAATCGCTAAGAGATTACTTCAAAGGGGTTCAATGTGGAAGCATTGAAGGACAAGGACATGAGTGACCGTGATAAGCTAATCGTTGTGCATTAGGGGTTAATTAAGAACACCCACTTCTAGAAGGAACTATACATCCATGGATGTAAAGACTTACAAGACTTCCACTTCCAGGCTGAGAAATTCATCTGTATGGATGAATTATACCTCACAAAAAAGAAGTTTGGGCCCCGAGGAGAAGGAGGAAAGCCGAGCTTTTGTAGAAAGCCTCAAATTGGAAGGTTTTGCTTGGAGGGAAATAAAAAGGTCTGAGGTGGGAGGATTGTAATTCCAACACAGTCGCTTTAAGCAAGCTCATTTCTTTTTTGTATGTTGTGGCAAAAGAAAGGGTCAACAACTTCCCTATCTCGTCCAAAGCCAAGAATTTCCCTGAACCCCATGCTGGTGGAAAGTATTGTGAGTATCACAAAACAAATGAACATAAGACCGACGATTGCAAGGTTTTGGACAGGATTATTCAGAAGTTTATACGAGAGGGACATCTAAAGGAATTTGTTTTGAACAAGTCGACATCAACCCGGCATACGAATGGACAACAGAAAGTTTTAGCAAACGCAATAGAAGCGACTATGGAGGAAGGTCATCTAGACTTAGGCCCACCAGTATACTGGATCGATGTGATGCCTGGTGGGCCCATCTTGTTGGAAATTGCCCGTTAGCCAAGAATCGATACCTACATGAGGCTTGCAAAGGGATATTCCCCATTCAAGAGGAACCCATGCACACTGAAAAATGCTCGTTACACTCTCAAAATGCATAACTTGGTGATTTCGCTGGAAGAGATGAAGAAAGGAGCCCGTCGTCTACACAATGACCCTCTTATGATAACAACTCAAATTGGACTCTCTGTTGTTTCTAAAATCCTTTTTGATACTGGGAGTGTCGTCAATGTCATCTTCAAGCATGCTTTTGATCAAATGGGAATTTCTGGGAAGAAGTTGGAACCAAGCAATGAGCCAATCTTTTGCATCAACAACAAAGGATCGACTTCTGTAGGACATATCAATCTCCTAGTCCAAGTTAGCTTATCTCCACTCCACCAATCCTTTGAAACTCGCTTTATTGTGATTAATGAACCATCCTACTACAAAGCCTTCTTTGGTCGACCTGCCCTGGAAGAAATGGATGCATTTGTCTCTTCCAAGTATCTTATGCTGAAATTCTTGACTAAACAAGGATGGGGGACCATCCGGGGAGAGCAATTTAGTTCCTGTGAATTGTACTTCGCAATGGTTGACAAATACAAAAGGGAGTATTCTTCGTACTTTGATTCTTCGACTATTTTTAAACCTTCGTACGATGGGTTCTTACATCCAACATTCGAAGCTAAAGTAAAAATTAATAAAGCTTACAAACGTACAAATGGTAGGTACGCTTCTTTAAGATGAAAAAGGAAGAGAATCGATAACATAAATTTTGCAGAGAAAGAAGAAATTGTCACAGACTTGGATTCCAGAGGAGACACTGAAAGGATAAAACCAATAGAGGATTTGGAAGACGTAAACCTCAATCAAGAGGATAAGGCCAAAGTCATCAACATAGGGAAAAGATTGACACACCCTTGAAGAGTGACCTAGTTCGGTTCTTGCAGCTCAACAAGGATGATTTTGCCTAGACTCATTCAAACATGGTCGGAATCAATCCTTCTATCATGAGCCATGCCATAAACATTAACCCTGTTGTAATCCTAGTCCGACAAAGAAGAGGCAATGTAATAGAGACCGATCAGAGGCTTTAAAGGAAGAAGTCAAAAGGTTAGAAAAAACGGGTTCATCCGAGAAGTTTTTTTTACCCCAAATGACTAGCTAATCCTATGCTAGTAAAGAAGTCCAACGGGAAATGGAGAACGTGCTTTGATTATACAGACTTAAACAAGGCCTGCCCAAAGGATTGCTACCTCCTCCCGCGGATAGACCAGTTGGTTGATCCAACAAGGGGCCACAAGGTTGTATCCTTGATGGTGCTTACTTCGGGTATAATCACATCCCAATGCATAAACCCGACGAGGAGCATACAAGTTTTATCACTAATTGGGGAACATTTTGTTACAAAGTAATGCCCTTCAGATTAAAAAATGTGGGGGCAACATACCAAGTAGATGGGTTCAACATGAAAGTATATGTAGGTGATATGCTAGTGAAGCCCGTCAAAGCAGAAAGCCACCTAAAGGACTTGGAAGAGATGTTCAACATCTTAAGAAGGTACTAAATGAAGTTAAATCCACAAAATGTTCTTTTGGGTCCAATCCAGAAAGTTCCCGGGATATGTGGTAAGTGAACATAGCATTGAGGCTAGTCCTGACCAAATTCAAGCCATAAAAGATATAGAGGAGCCTAAAACAAGCAAAGAAGTTAGAGCTTAAACCGAAAGGTAGTAGCCCTCAGTAGGTTTATTTCCAAGGCACTGACAAATGCGTCCACTTCTTTGATGTTATAAAGAAAAATAGAGCTTCGAATGGAATGAAGAATGTAGAAAGGCCTTCCAAGAATTGAAAGACTACATAGGAAAACCCCTGATTTTGTCTAGTCCCGAGAAGGGAGAAGATTTATATCTCTATCACATCATTGCAAGATCCTATTGAGGTTTTTCTGCTGAAAGAGATTGATCACCCCTTACAACTGGTATCAGAGCTAGATTTGCAAAGAAGGTGTTTGGTAGAATGGCAGGGGAAGATGAAAATAGTACAAATAGTACGTCAGTAGTTGCTCCATACGTCAGAGGCTCCTATGTGGCGTCAGGATCACAGTTGACGATAGAGAAGTGAAATGGTGAAGGAGATTTTGAAAAATGGAAATGGATGATGAAATTAGTTTTGAGAAGAAATCGCGTTTATCGAGTAGTATTTGATACGGAGTCATTGCTCACTGATATTCCATCAGTGGAATTAGAAGAGATGGAAGAATGAGCCTTTACTACTCTTCAACTTGCTATGGGAAAGAATGTAATTTCTGAAATCAGTCAGGAACACTACAAGAAAATAATATATTGATAGCAAGCAAGGATAACACAATAATTGAACTTGCAATAGTTAAGTTTGCTGATCGTTAATTAAAATAAACCATGACTTAGAACATTAAACCATGACATTGGCTAATGTAATAAAAAATAAACCATTGGTTTGAAAAGTAAAACATGACATAAATGGCAGGCAATAACAAATACTTGGACATATATTTTAACCGCCTTGTTTTCGCTCCTTCCCTCCTAATTTTGGCCGCGGAAATTTGCTTTTCAGGTTTTCCCCAAATTCTAATTTTCACGCTCCTCTAATCTCACACTTCCCTCCAAATCCAATTCACTAAATCTAATTTCACGCATCCCCTTCCTTTGACATTCCACATCGATTCTTGGTTTGCTCGCTTCCCTCTGGTTGTCTACTCGATTGTTCAACATTCACGCAAATAATAGGGCATCGATTCTTCGACCGTTGCTCCATTTTAGGTATTAAATTGCAAACTCGATTGTTTTTTTTTCTTCTGTAAATCATTGAGTGGCTATTAAATCTAGAAACACAACTACAAAACATGTCATTTGTGTCGGTCATTTAACCCCTTTTGTGTCGGTTTTACAACCGACACAAATGAAGACGACGCAAAAGACATTTTTTTCTTGTGTCGGTTATTCGACCGACGTAATTAAATATTATTTGTGTCGGTTTCTTACAAACGGTCGACGCAAAGTAGCTTGTACGGTGAAGCAAATGACACTTTCTTGTGTCGGTCCTCTTATATCGACCGACGCAAATGATATTGGTTTTGCGTCTACGCTTTATTTACGGCCGACACATATGATTGATATTTGTGTCGACCTTATTAGTTTGTCGACCGACACAATTGACAAACAGTTGTATCGGTCATCTTTGAAGTAACAACCGACACAAGATATATTTAAAAAAAAATTGCATCATAACCATTTCAGAATATAAAAACCACGTATGAAGTTGCATTTAAAATTTTCACAAATGTACATTACTATGAAACTGATCGAACATAAAATATAATTATATTATCCATCAACATAATTTGTCACAATACTTCTCTATTTTGTCCTTGCCAAACATAATTTGTCACAAACATAATGTAAATAATAAAATACCAATGTGCATTACAAAAGATCAACATACAGAATAAAAAAAAAACTACATCCAATTATACATGATATAACTAGCTAAATTATCCCGAACCTCATCTATCTCTTGTTGGCTATAAGAACCGTCTTGTACCAAGTCCTGCAATTAAAAAAATTATTGTACAAGTGAGTATGCAAACAAATTCAGCATTGTACCAAGAACTTACTGTGTAAATTTAGCTTATTTATGACTATAACCTGGACAGTCACCAGACTATACCAAATACTCCGTTAATGTACCTTATTTAACCATATGTATGACATATAAACTCATAATTCATTGAATCCTTCATCCTGTTACTGATGGTATCTTACAAAATCAATACCAGGCGGTTATGCATCTGACTAAAATTTGGTATAACTGACAAAAACCTCTTCAAGAAACATTGGTTGTCTTACTCAACGCAGAGAATGCATATGTGGTGATTCAAAATGTCTACGGAATGCAGAAGGGGAAGAAGAAGATGCACAAGGAATAATTCAAATACAAACTGACATTATTTCAAATAATGTTCTTCCATATGTTGGGCAGTCATTCAAAACCGACGATGAAGCAGAAGAATACTATACAAATTTTGCTTGAAAAAATGGTTTTGCTATCAGAAGAGAACGCTCTAAAGGGAACCAATCACATCCCTTGGGAGTTTATAAACGGGAACTTGTTTGTCATAGAGCGGGTGTTTCTAATCCTAGAAAAACAGTTGAACCTAAACGTCAAAGAAACAAGAAATCTTCGCGTTGCAAATGTGAGGCTCAAATGATAATAAAGAAAATAGTTTCGAAAGGAGTTTCAAGGTGGATGGTGATTCCCTTTAGTATTGCTCATAACCATGATTTGTTGGATAGTGAAGAGGTGAAACAACTCCCTGCATATCGTACCATATCTTCCAAAGACCGTGAACTTGTTTTATCTCTAGCAAAGACTGGGGGAAGTGCGAGTACTATAATGAGGACCCTTGCTTCAGAAAAAGGAATAAAGTCTGCTCAACTCACATTTACTGAAAGAGATCTTAGAAATTTTCTTCAGGCTTCTAAAAATATTAATCAAGAAAATGAAGGGGCCGAGCTTTTTAATGCGTGTAAAGCAATGGCAGAGTCGAACCCGGACTTCAGATACACGATATTCCAATATTATAGTCTGGTGACTGTCCAGCATTATAGTCTTGTTGGCTAAACTTTGATAATTGGTCCTTATTGTGCATAGCATAGGACATAATAGGAATTTGTTGTACATGTGAGTGAGTATATGAAACTAATTAACACTAAAGCATGTAATTGTTGTGAACGACAAGAAATGAGTGCATGTTTCATAGGATGAAACTAACGCTAAAGCAATTTAATTGTTGAATACAAGGGTTTATATGTTGGCTGCATAGTTGAATGCAAGACACCAAAATGCCACGTGCACACACCTCACTCCCTAAATACAGTAACAATTTCAATTGCTGAAGTCGTCGAGTCGATTTCAGAATGTCAGGTGAATGCGTATATGTGGTCAGACCGAGATTCAATTGCTATTTCACCTATTGTTCCGTGCTGGTCATTTCAGCGCAATATAAAAACTGAGTACTGTTTCACCTATTGTCACATGCAAAGGGAAAAATAAAAACTTATCCACTTCTAATCTTGCCAACACAAATGAAATGGACCATTTCCTGAGAATTGTTCCTTTTCCTGTAGTACAAATGAAATGGACAAAATTCTCAGTCTAAACATCTTGCCAACACTAAGATTGCTCCATTTCCCGTAGTACAAATGAAACGGACCAAATTCTCAGTCTAAACATCTTGCCATCACGATGATTATACTCCTATTATATAGATTTCGTGATTAATTATTAAGTCAAATACATCAAACTTAGCGCGCACTAAGATAGCTAAATAAAATTAGATTTTGTGATTAATTAGTGAATCAAATACATTAGATTTTGTGATTATTAGTTAAATAAAACTGTGTATTATATAATGTAAAACAGAGCGCTATTTTATTGCCGTCTTTGGTTTATTGTTGTTTTACCTTGACATGAAAACAGCCGTTTCCGGTGTACATCAGTGCATCTTCATTGGTAATTGTTTTGAGAAGGCAAAGTTCTGACCCGACTGTTCGTTCCGAAATTACGCTTTTAAATAAAAAATTAGACAAATTTCGAAGATTCCGGTGTACAGTCGGCACTGCTACGGAGAATGCTACATGACAGAAAATAGGCAGTAATTTAAATGCTACGGCATGATACACACGCTCATGGGCTATCTCTTCTCATAGGCATAATTTGTGAATGAAAGTTTTCTTTTCAGTTGAGTGCTACGCAGAACATTTTATATTTCTGACCTGCAGTTATTTTATATTACGCTTGTATGACCTTTGCAAAAGCAAAGCCTGTTTGTTAGATCAATGAAATTGAAAGAAACAAAAAAAGGAGAAAAATTTCGTTGCCTAGATATATTAGACATCATAGGAGAATGAGTACTTAATCAAATTAAGACAGACCTATTCTTAAAGTTATATACACAAAAGAGTAAGAGATTAAAAGCTAAACTAGCTAACCCTGGTATATGAGGTGCTCTTGACCGATTCATTTCATTTACTGTTTGTTTTGTTGAGATATCATTGAACTGCAAAGGCATGGTTGGTATCCTGTGATAATAAGGATCATATATGCATATTTGATTTAGGCTTGTCACTAGTGAGAAAATGGAACAGAAACTGCAAAAGCAGAAGCGTTGATATTGTCTCAGCATGTGTAATTCCTTGATCCTTATTTAATTGACAGAAACAAGAAAACAAGGAGAATTTAGGAAATTGTCCGCCAAGTCATAATTTTACAGTTTAACTAGCATATTCTTGATGTAAAGTGTAGGGCACATATTAGACATGGAAACTGCGTGCACAGACATTTATTTAGCGATATACTGAGATGACAAAGTAAAGTATATAACGTATACACCTTAACCGAAAATTTGAATTTAAAAAAAGAAATCTTACATGATAGTATAAACTGAAATTAAAAGTAAAACTAACAATCTAGTTTCATTTTTAGTAGAGGCAAACTTTGAAAATAGTTAAACTGAAGAATATATATATATATATATATATATAACTAGTATTATATTCGATTTTTACATTATATCAAAATGCTAGTTACAATTTGCACTGAATTCAATTTTAAAACTGTCCTTCATTCTAATTCTTTTTTAAAGTTTATCTTTGTGTCTATTTTCCACTTTACACATTCTAACCCAAAATATTTTGCATAAAACATTCCCTTGAAATAGCATAATAGTTTCTGAATTTGGTATGATTAATGCTAGAACATTCTAAGCGTAAAACATTCAAAGCGTCCACGCACTACTAGAACACGTTTAGGAAATGTACATACGGATTCTACGCTACCACATAGAGATTGAACTCTGAACACAATAACACTGTGTTTCTTGATGACTCATTATGTGCTAAACGCTACCGAGAAACTCTGCTAATTTCTACGTTTTTTATTGTCATTGAGCATTTTGAGTTGAAGCCGCAATATGGTGCAGTTATCTTAAATTATTTTTTGGTGGCAAAGATGATATTAGTAGTGTTAAACATTTTTGAGTAACCAGGCAGATATGCAGAAAATGAAGCATAATATTACAGATTAAGTTTAATAATTTGGATCCCAAAGCCTTGCCCACACGATGTCCAAAATATAATAAAACATAGTCACTAGTGCGCTATACGTACTCAACGTATGAAGATGCAATACACAGGCCTCCTAATTCGTCTTTGACTTGATTTACCCGAAATCCAAGCAACCCATAAGCTAAGCGTACTCAATGAACCAAGATAAATGCAATACACAACTACAATAACATTTGATTTCTTCTAACTAGCATTGCAGCAATGATATGATCGAAATATACCTATAATGTAACTGATATATAATATGAAGGGAAAAAACTAAAGTAGTACCTTTTGTAAATTGATGCTTTGATTGTAATTTTTCACTATATCATGCATATACCTCGTCACATAATATACACAGTCGGTTGCTCCTAATTGTTGAGGACACTATATCAATATTACAAGATAATTTAATAGTTAGTTTAAAATGAATTCGTATACCAAACTATATATTATATTTATTTTATTTTTTGTTAGAAAATCAAATCACCTTAACATGCTTCCAATTCAAGGTACTTCCTCGAGACTTGCCATCGAGTTTCTTGTAAATTTGGAAGGCCCTACACATGCAAGAATTTTTTTAATAACCACATATACTAACTTCACATAAGAGAGCAATATATACAACTTAAAAGCTCACTTGCGGCTTAATTTCAAGTTTAAGTTTGAGTTCGGTCTGAGGATCAAAAACATAAACTTCATTCATTTGTACACGAAAAACAAGCAGTATACAATGTTTCCTGCATTCCATGATTTATAGTAAGTTAAATTTGGCATCAAATATGTAAATTAGTTATTAAAAGTTTAAGGTTCATACCCTTCGTAGTGTGGGGCTAAAAGTAAACTTTTAGATTGCAATGCTTTCCATGTGTTCGACAAATATCTATTTGCCGCATCTGGATGTTTTCGCACTTGGGAAAGCATTTTGGGACACATAAACCCAATGGTCTCCACTTTGAGATCATTGCACATATGATTTAACCACCTACACGAATTTAAACATACATTGTTAGTTTTTTAAAAATTGACTATTCATCAAAAACTAAGATGGTTATAAATGAAAAAAACTGATAAGGAAAAAAATACTCACGTGATGTAAAGCTGCAACCATGATGCATTCAACCACTTCATACCAAAGAATTGGATAATATCATCCATCGTGATATGAATTTCAAAGTCCTCATCATATGTGAATAAATCCTTATTCACTTGAATTGCATTGATGGCACTATCATTAGATAGCACTGAAGTACTAGATCATGGAAATATCTGCATTCGCTCATTAAAGTTTTGAGAATTTCTTCATCCACGATTGATTTGCTTTTTGCAGTCTCATTTGCCATTGTATTCACGACCTTGTCATTAATATTTTCAAGTAAATCCTTGTTTGATTGAGATGTAGGTACCTAATTCAAAATTGTAAGTAGATGTCTAAAATGATGTAATATAAGAAAATTCATAATTGTAACAGTATGGAAATCAAGTTGTCCTTCTATTTGAAATTGCTGGCTGGTATCACAGCATATGAGGTAATGATCACAATACAAAATGAAGCACATGGATCATTTTGCTTAATTATAATGATGAGTTAGTATTGTATGTTCTTTTTTCATCATAAAGTAAAGCATGACTCTACGGATATGAAAGCAATATCTCTAGCATGTTCATATATGGAAATATATACTTGCATTCCATTTATAGTATTTATGTTAAATTAATTAATGTTTAGTAGTTTATTGTTGGTTAGAAAAAATCAAAAATAAATTATGTATTCATATATGCTCCTATGAGCAAATTTAAAATACACTTCAAACAGTGCTACAGCGACACTAAAGACACATTACAGTAAGCTACAAATTCATGAATACTAGTACTAGGGAAAAAAAAAGAATAGCAAACGACTTTTAAAACCAGTTTATTATGAATTCAAAAATAAACTCAATATAATTAAATGCATTCATTACCGTATCATTATCTCTTAAAAGCACAAGGCTTTTAGGCCATTGAACAAAACTCCCGACCGCTTCTCCTATCGTGTTGTGATGTTTAGTTGGAACAGGAAGTGGGGTTCCTTCATAACTAGACTCCACTGCATCAATTCCAACCTTTACATGGTCGACCAAGATTTGTTGATTATGGCATTGATCACTGGGCCTTGAAGAGGGATGTACCATGCCATGACCCACGACGACAATTTTGAAGTCCATATTCACAGCCAAACGACATTTAATAGGTTTCTAAAATGACAAGTACACAGTCAACATTTTTCACTTAGCATTTGTCAAATACATAAAATCATATACGTTTATAAACTCAACTTTAAATTGTTTACCTACAAGTCTGCATAGGGATCCCTCTCTTGAGTTTTGTTTGCATATTGCAATTTGCTCGGGTGCGTGGATTGACAACTACTACGATGATCAGTTGATGGTGTGTTGTTGATCTCCACATCCTTAGGCATATTCATTGTGCTCAGAATGTTTGCAACCTGCTCTTGAACCATTGTACTCATCTCTTGTCTCAATTTTTGGCTCACTTTAGCCTCTATTTCCTGAGTGATAACATACAAATCATCAGCTGATATTACACCGCTTCGCCCTTTCCTTTTCTCTACCTCTCCAAATATGTTTTTTATACCCACCGTCCCACCAATCCCTCTAACTCGACCGGAATGCTCTCTTTTTCCAAGAGCACGACTCAAGACATCATCATGCCTATCTGGAACCCATGATCCTTCAATGGCTTTTCCTCTCCAATCGTTCTGCCAACCAGAAATAAATAAATTAAGATGCAGCACATGACAAATGTTCATGTAATATAAACACCCTACATGAATTTTGGTTTTCTACATGCAGACACACTTATAAATCATTAGAATTTCCATGGTGTGTGTCATGTACATGTCATGAGTTCTCATAGTCCATGCCCGCAAGAAATTATCTGCAAAATTGTAAACAACTAACCAATTGCACATGCAAAATTGTAAACAGAACTCAAATCTGAGTTAATTTGGCCTCGTTAACCAATTGCACATACATCTGTTTTTGTTGGAACTTCGCCTCATATAGTATATGCCAGTGATATGTATCCAATTGATCCAGCAACCAATGTTACAGAAAACAGACGAGACCCTTCCTTTTGGGTTATTGAAACTGTAAGCACATCTCCTGGCTGAAAGATTTATGAGCACGCATATTAGGATATTTTTTGGCCTCGTGTCTCAGTCTGTGTGTGTAAACTGTAAGTTGTAAGCTATAAGCTGACATTTTAAAGGATTTCAGGAATTTTAAATGCTATTTAAGATAAAATTTAAAACCCAGAATACGCCCTAAAGTTTACATATCACGGCCAGTTCGTATATGCAATATGCATCCAACTACATGTTATGTATTAAAAATTATGACATGCATGCATAGAGCGAGAAATAAAAAGAGATGCAAATATATAAACATACACAAAGAATTATTATATCTTTATCAGTGTCAGTAGGGATACCCAACATCATACCAGTATCATGCGTTCAGCCTATTGTTCACTCCCTAAAAAAAATTGTACTATAAATAAATTGAATAACAAGGAGAATTGTACTATATAACTCTCGTGTTTTTTCTAAACGTATTTTCTAAGTAAATTTTGATCAAACTCAATAACAATGAAAACAACAGCATATTTCTAGCCATTTTGTTCAGTTAAATATAAATCTTTCAAACCCCTTTTTTCGAGTATTACTCACGCATACAGTAGTTATAAAATATTAAAAGAAAAAAAAACTATTAAGGATGTCTCCTAAATTAGTTTAAAAATTTGCAAAAACAAGGCATTTTAAAGTACTCATATAGGGATCTTCCCGCTGTAATATTTTGCAACTTTGATCCACAAGTGTTGATGCTTAAAATTAGTAATTTCAAATAAGGAATGTTGGGTAGTGTGTGTTTTCAGTTTAAAACATGTAAAGTGGTAATATACATGGAAACTAGTCATACCATTTTATCTGCAACCATCTTAGTTTTCTCATTAGGGATGGCATAATTTCCATCAGCTCCTTTTTTTGATCGTGCCAAAATCCAATCTTTACTCCGATCCATAGCAGGTCGACCTGGCAATGTGATAGAAGAACTATGGCCTTCAGTTATCCATTTAGCCTTCTTTCCCGCATACCCAGCTTGTCCTAAATAGTGAGGATGTTCGTTGCATGCTTGATTCTTCCTAGCCTTCTCACTTATTAGCTGTTTTATGATATTAACAATTCTAGCGTAAATATCAAAAAAATTAAAGAGGAAGGATATGTTATTTTTTTGAAATTTAGCGCGAAAACTGGAAAATCAAATCGTTTACATTAAAAGAAAATGGAAGATGAACACAAATACATAAATGATATATTATTATTTTTTTAAATTTTAGTATTTGATAATTTTGGAGCTTTTTTGTCATTATTTTGTTTTTTACAGTTAGATGAACACAAGTAGAATAAACTCTTTTATGGACCACATCTATGTACTAGTCTTTGAAGTGGTCACAATCTTGGCTTTGTTTCACTGTATTTTTAATCAAAGCGATTCCACTATAATTTATATGACTTTATTTTTAATCAAAGCGATTCCACTATAATTTAAAATCAAAGCAAATTTACTGATAGATCATCACAATAATTCTAACTGATTTAGTTATCTGTATATATTTTTAGGACAACATATGACAGAATCATATCTTGGTATGACTACATATATATCAGTTTTCTTTTATAGTACACAATGTACATAAATATATGTTCCCTAAGACTTCACATTGAAACATAAGTAGTGTGTGTTCACATGTTAATACCTTTTATGTTAACTTTAGAATTCTCAAAATCGGGTTTTGCGAGAAATTTCTGTAATTATGTTTTGTGAAAATTTGCTGTTTATACTGCAAATTTTTGCAGTCAAAAACTGCATTTGTAAATGAAAATTTACAACTATAACTACAGATATTTGCAGCATAAACCACAAAGTTTAGCTGAAAATAATTACATGGGTTCTGTAAATTTTATGAATTATAAAGAAATAGAATGGTCTTCCGTGAGTGTAGGGTGGTGTGGCCTTTACATCACTAGTTAAACAGTCATAAGTAACCATGTCATTCTACCACCTAATCGTCAAAAAAAACTTAGTGAGTAAATCAAATGATTTATAGTCCGCCTTAAGTAAGTGATATTAGAAGAGAAATTTTCAAAAACTAATCCGACTCAAACTACATACTCTTGATTCAACCATTTATGTACTTCATCATATCAGAACAATAAAATAATTTTGATTTTCAAATGAAGCGAAAAAAATGAATTTGGATACCTTGAAAATACAACTACTTCAAATGGAATCATTATTCAAGAGACAACATTATATTGACTTATACAAGGATTGCTAGCTTCATGTGATTTGTCCTAATTCTTCCTTCTCACATGTTGTGACTTGTGAGCTAAATAGTCATTTTCCATTATTTAAAAGTTTAATGCCTGTTAATGCAACTAATTAGTGCTCTACAACTGAAAATGATATATGTCCGAATTAGTACTCCGAATACAATTTTGGCAAACTATCAATATACATAAGGCCCTATTTTTTAGGCATGAAGTACAAGTTCACATCTTCGACACGCCTATCCAAATATTCACATACCAATCATGTACAAGTCTCAATGTTTATTTCGAATAACTTGTTTAACCGTTAAAATTAGAGACTTCCACATGAAAAACAGCCGACTCCGACCAAAAGTTAGAGACCCCAACGTCAATATTTCAGTTACAGAAGGTTTTAAAATGTATAACGGACACAACTAAATGCTCTGATCTCCTCTACTTTTTTATTAGAGATTCATAAAAGTAATACTTGAGACGGATCTAAATCCAAACCAGTTGAAAGCATCAAATCAGGTAAATTTTGAAGTTGAAAAACTTAATTGAAACAAATCTAAATTTTACCATTTGGAAATATATTCTCTGCGACACAGGCGACACAGTAGAGTAGATCTAATCAAATTAATATGCCGGTGGAATAAATTTTGAAAGCTATTTGGGAATTGGAGTAGATCGAATCTAATTTCTCGCAAAGCCGAATGTATGAGGATATGGTTCTCATATTGCAAAATCAATGAAATAGCTGGTGACTTGTGGATATGGCATTAAAAAACATACCTTAAACTCCTCAGTTTCACAATACTTCTTAAAGGTCTCCCATTGTGATTTTGTAACACCATCATAAAATTCGTATGGCTCTTTTTGGTTTTCTGGAAGCTTTCTGCTTTTCGTAATCCAACCACTAACCAATTTTGTTTTAAAATCCTTCCATGCTCCATGAACAATTTTTAACACATTCTTTTTCATTTGTTCGTCGATGTGGTACTCAATCTGAGATAAAAAAAACACAATGTCAAAGCAGTAAAAATAAATCTGATAAACAATGAAATAGGTTCATGACTCCAAACACAAAGGATCCAACTGACAATTTAACAAGGGAACAAATTAATGTATAACACCTTAATGTCTTCCCAGATGGTATCCTTAAGCCCTTGACTAACGCTAGCCCAATCTTTGATATTGATATCAATTCTAGATCTTGCTGTGTCGCCTACGTACGCCTTAAAAGACTTCATCCATTTTCCAATAGGTTTTCCATTATCACACCACTCAATGAATTTTGGCTCGGGTGTTCTGTATTTCTTTCCGGTTGTTGGACCTCTTTGCCTCCTCTTAGATGATGGTTGTGAAACGGGAGCAGAATTGTTTTGCTCTTCAGTGTGTTCAGATGGTTGTATTTCCATTATTCATGTATCACATATGAGCATCCGAAAGTTATAACATATTTCATGCAAAAGAAGAAAAATCCAGCAATCAAACATGTAGATATCATGCGAAAGACCATACATGTAGATATTAGCAATTAAAAAAACAGCAATTATCTCTTTTATTTCTGTTTAAATCTTGAGATAAATCAAAGCCACCAAGATAAGCTTCCAGATCCTAGGTCGGTACAAAAGTTGAAGAAAAAAAAAGAAATGCAGCAGAAGACTACACATGCAATTGAACAGGAAACACTAGATGAGGAAATGAAAAACATTGATATAAATGAAAAACATTGATATAAATGATACTTCCGAAACCTGCAATAACATAATGCTTGACACTTATATCACCTTGCTATTTACTTCAATTCAGTAAAGCACGTATCATCCTGCTATTTATTTTAATCTGCTATCTCAGGTTAATGATCCGGATACAAAGATCAAGCAACACATGTATAACCAATTTCGAATTAAAGTCAATTTTGCACTAGACTATAACATCCACTAGTCAATTTTGCTAACTGTACATCATTAACCCATGGCTGTTTTTAAATGGCAGTATAACATTCTTACATAAGAAAAAATTTGAGGAAAACAACAATTCTTAAAGAAATCATTGAATGTGTACTCAATGTTAGTATGAAAACAAGAGACCTAATGGCACATCCAATATCCTTAATGAAAAAAATTAACATAGAAACTAGATTAAATTATACTTGACTTAAATGCCTACTACAAAATAAAAGCATACAACATGATTTAAAAAAAAAACATGAAATGCATGGGAAAGTATTCTTAATTATGCTATCTTCTTTCATTATGCTATATCCAATATTTGATAACTTGTATTTTTCGACCCATTTTGTAGAAAAGAAATATGATATTAAGGGAAAATTTAAAGTATGCAGATGTTCTAATAAGTATTTTTTTAAAACCAAAATAAAACATCCTGTAAATACAATTTAAAATAAGAAAAAAAAATCTAAGGGAAAAGTGCTCCATTTTATTTTATTTAGAAAATGTAAATATTCTATATATACTGGATATATAATGTAAATGTAGAAGTTATTTTATTTAGAAGAAAAACAAGCTAATGTAAGTGTTCTACATGATCATGATATTCATCTTTATGTCTACTTTTATACTTTTGAATAAATATCGTATTAGAAGGTTAAAAAATATATTAAGTAAAATGGTGACAATATTAGAAGGTTGAAAACTTACCCCGCTATCCAAACCCCTTCATTGTGATCAGAACGTGCATAATTTGCATTTAAATCGACTTCTTCTTCTAATATACTTACGCCGTTGGAAAAAGGTGGATTCTCGTCAAATTGATTATACTCTTCTTCATCTATCACGTTGCGGATCCCAACAATGCGTCTTTTTCTAGGAAGGACAACAGACCATTTATGATCAGCTGGGTCGGTGACATAAAAAACTTGTTTCACTTGAGATGCCAAGATGAGTGGATCGTTATCATGACTCGCTTGACTAAAGTTAACAAGTGTGAATCCATGTTCATCCACTTGTACAGCACGATGGTTATCGGCCCATTTACATTGAAATAGAGGAATTGTGAAGTCTTTATATTCAAGTTCCCAAATATTCTCAATTACCCCGTAATATGACATTGTCACATTTATTGGTTTGTTATCTTTAGCACTAGCAAATTCTCTTGAAGATGCTACGACACTTACTCCACTATTTTGCATTTTGCTCTTTTCATCTTGACGGTTCATATGAAAGACATATCCATTAATAACGTATACTTCATAAGAGCTAACTTGAAATTTAGGCCCATACGCCAACCATCTTATTGTATCAGAAACATTATGATTTGTTTGAGACAATTGAGTCATTACCGTATTTTTAAACCATATGACGAACGAGCGGTTATGTTCATTTGTCAACCATCTTTCATTCTTTGAAGAATTTTGAGACTATAGAATTGTCATGTGCTCTTCCAAATAAGGATGGACCTCACTAAGGTGTTGTAAAACAAGTAGGTGGGCTTTGTGAAACATATCATCGCCAATTGACATCAATTTAAACCCCATTATGCCTTGACCACCAAGTCGCCCTTCGTGTCGAGACTTGCAAAGTCCAATAGGTTCAACGCCAGTTAGGTATTGAGTGACAAATTCAACAACCTCCTCGGCAATGGTACCTTCTACGATACTAGCTTCAGGTCTATATCTATTCTTTGTTTTTCTTTTTAAAGTTCCCATGTGCATTTCGAACGGATACATATACCTCATAAAAACAGGACCGCAAATCTTGATTTCTCTTACTAGATGAACAATCAAATGCACCATAACATCGAAAAATGAAGGGGGAAAATACATCTCAAATTGACATAAAGTGACAATAACATCAGCTTGTTGATCATCCAACATATTAGGATCAATCACCTTACTACAAATTGCATTAAAAAAATACAAAGTTTTGTAATAACATGTCTAACATGCTTAGGCAATATACCTCGAATAGCAACCAGCAACAAATGTTGCATCAACACATGACAGTCATGGGACTTCATTCCCATCAATTTCAAATCCTTCATTGATACACGACTGCTAATGTTTGAAGAATAACCTGATGGAACCTTGACACCACGAAGACACTCGCATAAACTAGTTTTCTCTTTTTTGGACAATGTATAGCATGTAGGAGGCAAATAGATACGTTTACCTTTCTCCATTGGTGCTAACTCCTTTCGAATACCCATTTTCAACATATCTTGCCTAGCTTTTTCACTATCTTTTGTCTTACCAGGTATATTCAAAAGTGTTCCAATGATACTATCACAAACATTCTTTTCTATATGCATTACATCTAGACAATGCCTAACTTGTAAATGTTTCCAATATGGAAGTTCCCAAAATATAGATTTTTTTCTTCCACGTTCCTTCTTCAAGAGGAAAGGCTTTGCCAAATACATTTTCAATATCCTTGATCCGTTCATATACATCAATTCCTGTTAATGGAAAACGAGCAACTCTGCTTTCTATCTCCCCATTGAAAGGTTTCTTCTTTTTACGATAATGATGATCGCGAGGGAGAAATCTACGATGATGCATATATACATTTTTCTTGCAAAAATGCAAGCGCTCAACAACCATGTCGTCTTGACAAATTGGGCATGCTTTAGCACCTTTTGTACTATATCCAGACAAGTTACCATATGCGGGAAAATCATTTATGATACAAAAAAGCATGGCGCGTAATGTAAATTCACTTCTACTATATGCATCAAATACGCGCACACCTTTATCCCAAAAAAGTTTTAGATCATCAATAAGAGGAGCTAGATAAACATCGATGTCATTTCCTGGTTGTCGTGGCCCCGAAATCAGAAGAGACAACATAATGTATTTGCGCTTCATGCTCAAGTGAGGTGGAAGATTGTAAATCAGCAAAAGAACTGGCCAAGTACTATGTTGACTGCTAAGGTTGCCAAATGGGTTTATGCCATCTGTGCAAAGACCAAGTCTAAGATTTCTTATTTCTTCACCAAAACTAGAATACATGGTGTCAATATTTCTCCACTGTGGAGAATCGGCTGGATGTCTTAGTAATCCATCATTCTTCCTCATATCTGCATGCCGTCTTAAGTTTTTTGCAGTTTCTTTATTTGCAAATAAACGTTTAAATGTTGGTATAATGGGCAAATACCATAAAACCTTTGCTGGAGGCCGTTTCTGATCTGAGCCATTATGAACATTTTCTCGTGACTTGTAACGGGATAATCCACACTTAGGACACTCATGCAAACTCTCATATTCATTTCGATACAATATACAATCATTTGGACATGCATGTATCTTTTTGTACCCTACGCCAATTGGGCACATAATTTTCTTTGCCTCATAATTAGAAGTAGGAAGCTCGTTACCTTCTGGTAGCATGTCTTTTAAAAGTTCTAATAATGATGTAAAACTTCTATCACTCCACCCGTGTTTTGCTTTTAAATTGAAAAGCTTGAGCACATCAGACAATATTGTAAACTTAGCACAACCAGAATACAAAGGCTTCTTAGCATCAACTGATATTTTTTCGTACAACTTTGGCTCTTCCATCAAATGTTCTTGAACATCATCAAACATCTCATTAACACGGTCGATATCATCATTCTCATCAGTTACCTCATAATTCACATTACATTCCTGATCATCCTCATCATTGTAATGATTACTAGAACTAGGTGCACTAACTATGCTTTCACCATGCCATATCCACCGTGTATAATTTTGCTTGAACCCATACCGAATTATGTGATCCCTGATCTGATCAATGTTACGAAATCTCCTTCTATTCTGGCAAAGTCTACAAGGGCAAAAAATAGTTTCCTCTCTTCTTGTCAATTGATCATCCAACGCACATTTGATGAATCCTTCCATTTTTTCCAAGAACTCATCATCGCAACGTTTCACGTTATACATCCAATTACGATCCATGTGAAATTGCTAGAGATGCACTACAAAAGCAAAAAAAAAACATAAGTGTTTCATTCAATTATCCCTCAAAGGTGGACTAAATTTGTATTACAAATAAGATGTGCAGGTATTGGTTTGCTTGAAGTTCTAACTCAAAATTCAGTAGCTCTCATCCTTTCAGCAATCCTTTCAGTCTGGCATGATTCCTTCAATAGCTGAATGTGTGGAGTTCATACAGATTTAATTAGTTTCGTTTTATCCTATGTGATTGTTTTTATTCTTGGATCCTATATAAGTTCATTTTATAACAATGATTGCTTAATAATTTTCTTCGCTATTGAAACAACAAATGTTTCTCAATGTAATCGAATGGGTATTCGTTATTATGGATTGCCTTTTATATCCAGTTGATTTTTATTTTATTTTTTTGTTCAAAACATAAATTGGTCAGCCAATGACTGTCGTCTCTAAACTTGTTTTGGGCGGATCAAAAAAAATTCCTCGCATTCTGTAATTACATTCAATCTTTCGACTCTTGCAACCAGTTAGCCCCTTAGCATAAATATGTTCAGGTCTTTTTTAAACCCTTATCTTGTGTGATTTTGTGAACTACATTTAGATGAAAAATAATAGCCTTGTGTATTACTCTTAGATACATGGCCTTATAGAAAGAAGCTAATCGGCTTAATTACAATTAATTGTGCCTCATGCAGCAAAGTTCTACTCTATATTTGTCTATATACATTACATATAAATCCAAAAATATGTAGTGTGTATGTTATTAAAATAAGAATGAAATGAGAGGAAAATCAAACAAAAATATTACAAAAAGAAGAAAATCTGACATAAAGTTAGGAAAATTGGGAATTTGTACAAAGCAACATCATAAAAAGCCTAAAATATGGCTTACATATTTAATTTGAAAAGAAATAAGAAGCCAAGAACAATGCACAGCTATAGATATAGCTTGACAAAGAAGAATAGTGATATGAAGTGATAAAAAACTTATGAGTTGAACAAGGCAGTATAATATAGGAATCCTGAAATGAAGCTTAGGCATTTATTTAAAAAAGAAAGAAGCCATCACCAAGAAAAGAAAGGAAGTAAGACAAAAGCCTGCAAAGTATACCATTTTTGGCCAAAAGAAACTAGGCAACAAGAATCACATGAATATCTTGTAGTAGAGATGAACCATGCACTGCCCTTAGTATTAGGTGATAAGGCCAACAAAACATATGTATTACTGTAACAAATCTTGAGCATTAATTACCTTGTACAAAGGAAAACATTCCATTCTTATTAAATTAATAGACTGCGATTTCGTGCGTACGAAGCAGAGCCTCGTGTGTATTACATCTACTACAAACTCAACTATATATATACATCTAAATTCAAAGAGGAGTTCACTGATTAAAACAAAATCACTTTTAAAACCTAAGAAGAGAAGAAAGTAGATAATCTGTGAGTAAACTCCACCTATGCTTATTTTCAAATCTATTTCATGATCGTGTATACTTTGGATTCAAACATATATATCCATATATGAACATCTGGTTGTGTTTTATCATTTGTGAACTAAAAATCCTGAAACATGGTTCGAATAAAAATCACCGACAATAATTATTTGTTATCTGAGTATTCAACACAGTGCAAAAATACTCAATCACTGTGAATTCAAAATTCAATAACTCAAATCCTAATAGGTTTTAAGGTTGGAATTTAACATGGAAGTTGTTGTTTATGCCTTTAGTATGTTTTAAAAATTGTATCAGCTCAAACAGTAGCATATACACCCAGAATTGTTTAATTTACTATGAAGGGGTAATAAAACTTAAATTTTCGAACATCACCATTTTAAGTTTTGATTATATGGGTTTGATTGTCATGATAAACCATGATGTTTTATGGTCGAATAATGATTTTTAGTGGCCTAGACAATAATAATTTTAGAGTTTATCAGAAATCAGTTTTTGAGCAATTCACGGCGAAAGCGGAGGTCGTGGACCATAGCGTCAGAGTTGGAGGAGCGTAGGGAGTCAGAGAACACAGGAAAATTACAACAAGTTTTTTCCAATGAGTAGTTCGCGTGTTTTTAGATTGAAATAGGTTGCACTATCATTTTGGGTTGCATGTGTTTTAAGAATAACTACGCCGCCATGGGGGTGAATCAGGCGTGCTCACCTAGGGGAAACACCGGGGGTGAATGTCACCGACTTCTAACCAGAGTTTGGTCAGAGCTAGAGCAGTATGGTGGCGTCTATGGGCATTTGGTGAAGAGTGCTTTGGTGAAGCTTCAATTGAAGCATCAGTTTTAGATTTAGGATAAATACCTTTTTATCTTGCAACCAGTTGTTGTGTATTTTGAAAAAAAAAATCATAACTTTTGATTTGAAAAACAAGTAAATATCTTTTTTATCTTAAGTGTCAGAAGTGAAAGACAGAATTTTATGAACACATGTTTGTCATAAGATATTTTTGAAAAACATGTGTTCATAAATTTCTTATACTGTGTTATCAGAAGTGAAAGACAGAATTTTATGAACACATGTTTGTCATAAATAAGTTTTATTTTCTAACTGAAATATGCATATTTCCAGTTACTCCGAGATGCACTTATTACTAATGAGTATGGTATCAATCCAAAATAGAAGCTCAAAAATCGATCAAAAGTAATTTGTCTTTCACTTCAAACAGATGTTTAATATTTATCGATCCAACCCCTCTTTAAGTCATCATATATTAATGGAGAACGATTTCAAAATCTAGACAATTTATAAGTGTTTTTTGATGAATAGCTAAACATTCATTAAGTCATCATATAACGTTTACAGTGAATAGCTAAACATGCAAATTGACCGATGATCGAGCACAACGAATTGATCGTTTTATTAAATAAAATTTTAATAAGTACTGCTAACAGCTTAACCTAGAGAGCATAACACATGTTTGTCATAAGATATTTTTGAAAAACATGTGTTCATAAAATGTTTGACAAACATGTGTTCATAAAAACATGTGTTCATAAATATCTTTTTTATCACAACCTTTTCACTTCCAAAATTCTTAAGTGTCCTCTTAAATTCTGCATGGACTCAAAATTTTGTTTTTTCCAAGTTTTTTGTTATTCCCCTCATAATCTACAGTTGTACTATAATTAGTTGTCTATTTTTGCAGTATTCAGATTTTTTTTCCTACTTTACTCACCATTTATGCAATAATTTATAAGCCAAAGTGAAATTTGATTCAAGATATAAAAAAAATCAGTCTATAAGTCCTTTTCTCCAAAACTTGAATTTGGATCATGCTTTTTCACTGAGTGGAAGAATGTAAAATTCAACATGGATGTTTCTTGTCATACAGTTTGTTTCCTATCCTAATCAATGACAACCAGTGGTATGTTGAATTTGTTAAACATTCCTACAAACACTCAATTTTTGAATTTTTACACAGTTTGTTTTTTCAATGCCATTTCCTGAATCATGTTCCCCATACTTTAATTCACACCCCCAAGGACGGAGGTATATGTTAGTGAACCTGGGCTATAGCCCGGGATGGAATCCTAGAGTACTAAGCATATAATATCATTTAAAAGTGTTAAATTAAGTCTAAGCTCATTTGTTTTATATATTTTTTTCTTCTTTTTTTCTAAGTATTCTTTTACTTCACAAGTTGTACCCAAAACATTCTTTATTTTCACAAACCATATTCAACAGCTATTGGCATGGTATATGGAACAAAAACTTTAGGAATGGGACCAAGTAAATTACATCCAATATATAATGTTATGTTCCCTTTTCCACCAATCATCTATTATCTATTTGGGTTATGAAGTTTATCCTATTTCTTTAACGTAATTTCTTTGTTTTGTCTGAATTTATGTCAGACAATGCACAACATTATATTATTGTGAAATGAACAAACAGTGACATGGAGGTCTTTTCTTTCCTAAAAGAACACAACAGCATTTCATTTACCTATAATGAATGTGTTTTATATTGTTTATCATGGATAACCTATGAATATAAAATATAAATATATAAAAATGCTTTCAAGGGTGAACATTGTTACTCCAAAATAACCACCAATATCTAGGACCTAACCTTCTTGTTGGCTCCAATTTGATGAGATCAGTCCGACATGCCACTTGCCATCTGCATAAAGACAGAACTCAGAGATTCTTTCCAAGAATTGAACTACTATGAACTTCATTATTTCCCTGCTGTTATTTTTATGATTTTTTTTAAATACGAATGTCATTCCTGCTATTCTAATGCACATGTGGCTGTCAAAACTATCATTTTCCCCTCTTTCGGAATTACCAATAAGCATCATTTAGCCTCTTTGGTAACTGAAATCAAAAATGGAAAAACAAAAGTGCCAACTAGAAATTTTTACCCCCTCAAGTGATGCTTTCCACAGCTAGGATCATATATGACTTAAAATGGTAAAAATACTTGAAATAAACATGCTTGTCCAGTATGCTCAGTATCTGTCCAACACCAGGTTCCCAATGTTTCGGAATTGCTGTCAACAGAGTGCGTCACAGTCAAGGCAAGAGAAGTTCCTGCAGAGAAGTTATTGAAGAATGCATTAATTAACAATAAAAAGTTGGTACAGTGATCTGATATATGTTAAATTACAATAATGGAGAAACTGAGTCAATGGTCACAAGATGTGGAAATGCAGAAACGTTCTCCAATAGACGATTATATCAGTCAAGATTCTACGCATAAAAGTTTCATTTAGAAAGGTCTTCTCATTTGTAGTTCGGAAAAGCAACTTGACTATTACTAGTGCTTATTACAAGTATTATTGACATAAGAATACATTATAGCTCGACATACTTAATCATAATATTATGTATATGTATAGGGTTATGGATAAAAAATTAACCATAAGTGCTTGAAATGCATGATAAAAAATGATTACATACTGATTAAGGCCACTCCACTTTCTGAACGAATGGGTGGAGAATTTCACGAGCACATGATACATGAATGCTGTAGGGTTAACCGAAATGATGTGGTGAGGTAGGAAGGTTAATTAGGGGTTAAAAAGTCTGAAATGCATAAAATGACATGAGGTTCGAATATAGTCGCAGGTGTGAAAAAAAATGGAAAAATGGTGAAAACACAATGCAGTATGAAAGTCATGAAAAGATGGATTTATCTACTCCATAAATCATAGTATGGAACACGGAACTACTGCACGCAAAACAAAAAATGTGTCAAAAATAATTTGTAGTGCTTTCAGGTAAACACAACGTGAAATAGGCTTAGTGTATGCACATTATTTAACTTATTCCTTAGCCGAACAAAATAATGTTTGCAACGCTACTAGTAAATGCAAGTTTTGCAGTGTATTATCCACGGGCGGACAGGCCCTTTGGTGGTATATTGCATTATCATTATGTTGATACTTACTATGTAATGAGTATACACAAGGCAAGCCAAAGTATATGTGTCTAACATAAACGCTATAGGAATCAAATATACAGCTCAAGTAATCTTGTAGTACCAAAATAACCAACAGACTAATAATCAGTAGTCCACATAGTTCAATATTCATGTTCCTTAACCTTTAAAATATAATCTAGAAACAAAATAGTTCAATATCCATATTTCCTGACATTTCTAACTTTTATAGCATTTGAAGTTCTGAACCAATTATAATATTACATTTATTGATCTTATCATCACCATATGACAAATTGGCAAGTTTAATTGCAATAGTAACATTTTATACAATTTCCAATTTTAATATTTAAAACCTTGCAATATTAGTAAGTTTCAAGATCGAAAAACAGAATAATTTGTACATAATTTACTTAACAGTTGTTTTCCAGCTTTTCTCCCAAGCTACGAAATGAATAGTTAAAACTTTTACCAATATTAGTTTAGGTATTATCTATGAATTACTAGAACTTTCACGCTATTTTAAATCTAAAACAGTAATGCATCAATATGACGTTGTTTTACTAGAATCTCTAAAGATTACCTCCCCAATAGCAAAATAATCTTCGGTATATGGTTTTGGGGATATGCTGTAGAAGCTGCGTAAAGGAGAAACTGGAGCAGACGCCGCGGATGGAACGTAGTGAAACAGGAGCGAGCGATTTTTTTTTTTTACTTTATTTGGTACCGAAGTCCTTTTGGTGGGGAAGAAGGCAAAGACGGGTCGGGTAAGGAAAAATTTAGTGGGAACGTAGTTAAACAGGTGGCAGCAATTTCTTTTAGCTTCCCTCCAAAATTTTAGTTTCGCGGGAGTAATAATTAGAGTGTGGCTCCCATACTTGTGTCGGTTCAAATAATAATAGACACAAATTTGTTTATTTGTGTCTGACCCCAAAATAAACCGATACAAGTAAGTATATTGCCTCGACTCATTTGCGTCAAACGTTAAAAACAACCGACACAAATTTATTTATTTTAATTTTCTTCTACTCTCATTACTCAAATTCTTCGGTTGTTAATAAGGAACCGACGTAAATAACCATATTAGTGTCGGTTTTAACTGCAACCGACACAAATGATACGAAGCAACAGACCTGTTTTGTACTAGTGAAAGTCAATTTTTTTCCTTCTGTAAATCACTTAGTGACCTGATTCCGCAAGAAAATATGACTTATTTCAAGTTCCAGATCTGAATGAACTGAAATTTATAAGTGTGTTGAATTATTTGGTGCTGCTCAAGCGTATTTGTACATGTGATTCCAACTTGGTATATACATGGGTTTTAGTTGTGAATGAAGTTTGCAAAATTCTTAGAATATATTTTTTCTCACATGATTGTTGTATATTTCCTGGTATGTTCATTGTATTTCTCTGTCATGTTGTAATTTGTATAGTTTACGCCATATAATGGATGGTAAAATAACATGTATAAAGCTTTAGCTGACATATAAAAGCTAAGGAACTAAGATATAGAAATTGAAATTTGATAAGTAGAGATTTATCAAAGCAAGAAATGATTAATGGATTTTGAATAACATAAATAATTGTGCTAAACATATTTTTGTGATGGGCATGCATAATTTAGTGTACCATTTTTGTGAAAAAACAAGAAAGATTTTTTTTTTTTGGCATCTCGCATTGTCGATGCAAGTCGCAGTATTGTCCTTTTTTGGTTAAGAAGTTCTATCTTTTGGAATTTGTATAAAGAAATAAATTTTACGTTTATATTTAAGAGTTAGTTTCACAAATATATGATATTTAAAAAAATGAAATATTTATTTGTTTTGTTAAATATTTATTTTTGGACTATTTTAAAAATATATGGCTTTTCAGTTATTTCGACATAATAAGAGATTAGAAGTTTGAGGTCTGTCATGGCTATCAAGTTGACATTAATGATTATGCTATGAAAATAGTGTTTTTAAAAATGTACATAGGCAGTGGGTTTGTTTGCAACATGAAAAAAGCATTTAAATGGGGGAGAAAAAGGAGAACATAGTTTAGTTCGGACAAAAAGAAATAGATTCTTGTGTTAAAAAAGAGTTCCTCTTTTATGTTTGATTTCTTGGTTTTATCATTGTGTTTTTGCTTACTTTAAATAGTGCAGTTTGCTTTTATATGTATTCGTTGTAATTTAATTATGTACCGCTTTAGCGTGGTTTTCATGGTTTTGGATAACAATTTATTGATTTCATCTCTATATTTCTTGAAACTGAGAGGCGCTCGGTTTTCTTGAAACTAAGTGGCGCTCCGTGTTTTTGAAACTGAGCGACGCTCGGTTATCTTGAGTGCATATCACACATGCAAGATTGCACAGTTGCACGTTGATTAGTTGATGCTTGGAAATGGTTCTAACATACATGTTCATTTATTTTGCAGAATTCATGGCTTCTCTCAGGCACATGAGCAATGTCATCAAGAAAATAACCTATAAAGATGACTAAAAAGATCTTGGAGACTGCTATTGTTTTAGTCAACTTGTCGAAGAGATGAAGGTATTCTTGAAATTTAAAAAGGAACACCATGAAAACCATGTTCATCGAATATAGGGATGAAATCAATAAATTTTTAGAAAGTATGTTCCACTCTAATTAACCTTGTGCTAGAAGATAAGGCAAATGTTATTATCACCCTTTTGCCTTTAGTTCCTTAACAGTCTTAAGGATTCAATTTATGAAAAGATCGTATTAACACCACCATATTCCTCAAGCCGTCTTTTATCTTTCAGCTTTCAAAAAGAAAATCATTTTCTTGGCCTGATGGTTTGTTTGTTGCATTTCAATTTTTTCCCTTTTGATTTTTTAGTTATCTTGCTCATATTGTTGGCCTGATGGTACGTTTTTATTAACAATACCTAGCCTTTTGAGCTGAAAAACACTGTCAGTTTGTGACTGGCATATAGTTCATGCTATTGGTCTTGTTTCAAGTTCGTTTTTTCATGTATAAAACTGGTTTTAGAATGACGTTGAAGTCCTTTTTTTAATTTGTTCTCAATCATTGTCAAATTTAGTGTTCGAATGACTAAAATGAGTGTAAAACTAATATGAATATGGGTATACAATTAGAAATATCTATCAATTTGCAAAGCACATATTTGCCATGTATAATAATATGGGCATATTCAATGCTTACTATTATTTGGATGTGATGTGCATGCCACATTGTTAATGTGCATGCGGATACCATGGGATGATTTTGCTACATTGGCAACCATGTTTAATTGGTAATATGCATACATAATCGTTGTATGAGAAACAATATTGATATTTTTTATGCAGTTTAATTTGTTTCTTTATTGCGCATGTAATTGGCTATATATAACACCTTATTTTTGTTGGTTTAACAAATAATCTAGAAGAAACATGAACTTTGCATAGATAGATGTCATAGATGCATAAAACAACTGCTGCAGTAATATATTCTGACTTCCACTTCGATGAAATAATGCAACAATTACATATTACTTACAGTAATTCAAAGCCATGGAAAATGTATTTATTTGCTTATTTAAATCTTAACTTTATATTGAACTTCTTAAGTTATCTAGCAGGAATTTTAGATTTGCAGACGGGAAGGATGTTGCTGCTAAACTGAAATTTGGGTATGTAATACACATGTATTTGGAAGAAGGTGATTCTTTTATCTTTTAACATAGAACGAAGCTTGCCTCACATCTCTATCATGTTACATAGAGTATTCTGTCACACGTTTTTCCGGGAATGAAATAACATTGAGATTCTAAAATTAAGGAAGGCAAGAGACCTTTTAACCTATTGCATATTATTTATATTATCATCTTTTATAATATATGGCCATAGGTTATAGGTCTGTAGTCTGAAAGCAACATCCTTCATTCATTTGTTTAAAATATAGGGATGAAAGCAACATCCTTCATTGTTTAAAATATTCGTCCATTACAATTTTTGGGACTGAACTTTTGCATGTTTCGTGCATATATTAGTATTTTGAAAGTTTTGCGAGCTTGTTAGTTTCCTAAACTATTAAACTTACAGTCTCTATAGTCAGACATTTCTTACTATGCATTCATTTTTTTTACTAACTAGTGACAATATTCGTTCTAATAAATTCATTGTTATGCAGCTTGGAATATATTGTTGCAACTTTGGGAGTAGGAGCTGAATATGCAGATTTCTTCGTAAACAATGATGTGCTTATTGCTAGCAGTCAATATGGTGTTACTGGAGCTAGTTGTGTGCATATAATATAAGCATGCCTTGTGCAGGTTTTATAAGCAGGTTAATTCTCAATGTCTATTTAACTAGTTCATTTTATTTAAAGTGAAATAACATTATTAGTTCTCCTAAAAAAAATTGGTTCTTAACCTCTTCACGTACTAAGTAAATCCCCTCAATACAAGAAGAATCCATACTTACGGCAAATTAGGATGGCGTTGTAAGCTTGCCTGTTGTCTCTTGCTACCTTATGCGTAGTCTTTTTCCACGATGACACACAATTCCAAATGTTATCTGTAAAGTTTTCGTTTCCCTCGCTTATTTTTCCATTTCAAGTCTAAAAAAAACCAATCAATTTGTTTGCTTTCCTCACCATTTTTTTCTTTTATAAATTTCTTTATTAGCAAGATCCTGCCAAAACAAACCAGTCTTGGAAACCAAAATAATTCATTCGCTATATAAAACCAAAATAAATTTTAGTTTCATATAACAAATCAAAATAATCATTTCAATAAATTCAAACAACATTTGAATTTTAAATAAATAAAATGAAATAAAATAAATAAAATAATTTTTTTAAATATCTTTGTATGACATTTTAGATATGACATACGTTTTTATTCAAAATATTAACAAAGAATTTGTATGTTTTTTGATTTGCGAATTATTTTAACCACACTGAAAATTACTTCCAGCATCCTTAATTGTTTAATACACTGTATTTAGTTTTATTAAATAGATAACAAAGCATTGTTCAACTGTTTATCACCGTATCACAGCGAGCAACCTTCAAAGCAAAAGATATATGGTTATTTATCATCGCATGACAAACATTCATTGAGAATTGTAGATACTTGATTGTTTAAGGGTGACTGAAAAAACTGAATTTGGTGTTAAGTGAGATACTAAAGCTAATATATATTAAAAGTTTCATGATAGCCAAAATATAGTTTTTGAATATCAATAGCAGCACACTTTTTTTTTTTAAATTTAGAGAAAACAAGAAGGATTTCTTCTTTATACAGTAAATACTAAAAGTATCATAAGAAAGAAAATCCTATCTATTCTAGATGTGTTAGAAGCATGAAAGATAGTTTTAAATGGCATGAATATCACCATTTAAAGAGGGTGGTGGTCTGTCACCAAGAAATAAAAATACCTTAAAATGGCCTACAAAACAAAAACTATGCCTTTCAAATCTACATATATAAAGTAGCATCTTTGGTAGACCCTGACCAAATAAGGTCGGCTCAGTGTGAATCTAAATAAAGAAAATGAGTAGAACTTTAGCTACCAATAAACTAATAATACTCGGTACGGCAAAATGCTACCTTATAATATATCGAGTTTCTCATTAAACCACTTTTGCATTCAAAGCTGAACAAGGTTTGAGCGACTTTGCCTTTCATTCTGTTTGGGACGTATTCATTCCTTTTTCATCCATCTTAAAGGATAATTTGTGTTTATTGGTTTAATTGCCATAAATATCTTTGTATGACATACATTTATTAATATCATAGTCATATTATAACTTTTGATTGGTTGTTAGTGTTGCCAGTTTTGGGTTGCTACTCAAATGAAGGGGTTTAAGACGACAAGGCTTCTGCTATTCCTCAGCCTTAACTTCTTGTTGATTATTCTTAAAAACAATCAAACGGGTTACAGGTACCTGCCACACTACTTGAACCCCTTTGAGCAAAGTTATTAACTATTAACCATAGCCCTCTATTGAAACAACGGATCATCACAGATAGGGTACTTAACCTATCATAGTGGGCTGGGCTAGGCCCATTACATTTTTGCTTTAGTTCCCGTATTGTATTTGCTATATATATGTATAGCTAATGTTATGTACATTACTACTGATGATAATCACAATTTTGTAATCCTATCTGTTGAGATTTACAAAAACATTTCTTCATTGCAAATTCTAATTTGGTATCAGAGCAGCAAGCCTAACGGCATCAACAAGATCAATCATCACAACATAAAAGAATTCCTGCAATCAAGAACTAAAAGCAACTGTGCACTTCAGAGGGGTTAGCATATCTATCTCTCCTCAGTTTGTTTTTTTTTACTTCATCATTGGAGCAGATACCATTCTTGAGTGCGGATCTGTTATTCTTTCCGTGTAACTGCCTCGCCTACCAGCGATATCAGAAAATCTTCATCATTTATCACCAGTGGCTGCAGTTCACCCATCTGATCTTTTTAGATCATCATTTGGGATCGGTTACTGGTTGCAGAATCACTGTAACCAATAAGATTGCCATCCAAGAATCGCCACAGTGGAATTCTGGTTGCAAAACTCATCGGCAACAGTAAATTTGCCATCCAAGAAACACGATTTCTGAACTAAAATTAATCAAGAATCGTTTACCGATCAGTTTTCTCCTATCATGGCAGGAGATAATGAGAGCATCAACTCAGCCACCGCTGGCAGAGTGTCATCTGAAACTTCATCATCAACACCACCCTTTAACCTTGTAAAACCAAAAAGTCATGTCATTAATATTCTCCTCGATGAAGATAACTATATGTTATGGAGATATCAAGTGGAAACTGCGATAAGAGGATATGGGTTGCAAGAATACGTACAGGGCACCAAGTTAGTCCCACCTGCAACAATCAAAGACAAAGATGGAAATCTTGTAAGCAACCAAGATTATATCATGCACCAAAAACAAGACAGCCTATTGGCATCTTGGTTAATCTCCTCTATAAGTGCAAATCTTCTATCACAAATTATTGGTAAGACAACCTCTTATGAAATATGGAATGCAATAGAACAAATTTTCAATTCGCAATCGGCAGCGAGAGTTATGCACTACAGAAGTCAATTGCATAGTATACGCAAGGAAAATATGACTATGAGCGAGTATCTTACCAAGATCAAGACATTATGTGATCAACTGGCAGCTACTGGACACAAGATATCAGAAAGTGAGCATGTACTGTACATTACTGGAGGTCAAGATGAGGAATATGAATCTATAGTCACATTCATTGCATCACAAAAGGCTGTTCCAGATTTAGAGTATGTTCACTCAACATTATTGGCACACGAAGGTAGGATTGAACAGAGGAGAGCGACTCAACCAGAATTTTCAGTTAACTATGCCTCTACTTCAAGAAACAAAACACAACAAAAGGCAAGTTCTAATCAAAAGGACATTCAACCACAAAGAGGAGCTACTAATCAGAGAGGAAGAGGTAGAGGTAGAGGGTGGAACAATAATAACAGGCCTAAATGTCAGATTTGTGAAAAATTTGGACACACAGCAAATAAATGCTATTTTAGGTTCAACACTGAGTTCAATGTTAGCCAACAAGGTCAATACAGTCAGAGGGGTCCTAATGTGAATATGGCTCAAGTTAATCAGGGCAGGAACAACTCTGAAGGTTCAAGAACTCAAGGATCAAGTATTGATGACAATAGCAGAATTGATGACACAAGTTTGGATGATTGGTACCCAGACAGTGGTGCTACAAATCATGTGACCAATAATCTACAAAACCTGAATCTTGGCAATAAAAACTACACAGGTATGCATACTGTTTGTATGGGAAATGGTGAGACAACAAGTATATCTCATGTTGGTCGTGGGTACATCAGAGGTAAGAGGCAACTCTATCTCAATCATTTACTAAGAGTACCCAGTATTACTAAAAATCTAATTAGCGTATCACAATTTGCTAATGACAACAAAGTATACTTTGAGTTTCACCCAAAATACTGTCTTATTAGAGACATTCTAAACAAAGACATCTTATTACAGGGTAAACTGGACAAGGGGTTATACAAGTTCAGCAATGTGAAATCTGGTTACAGGACTAGTTCTGAAAACTACTGTAATAATGTAGAAATTTATCATGTCGACAGTAATGCTAAATTTGAGTATTGGCATAATAGATTGGGTCACCCAAATTTGAAAATTGTAAAGCAAGTGCTGAATGAAAATAATATTAGTTCTGAATGCATACCTGAATCATATATTTGTACACATTGTGAAATTGGCAAAAGTCACAAATTGCCTTTTAATGACTCCAATACTATATATATTGCGCCTCTTGAGTTAATTGCAGCAGATCTTTGGGGTCCAGCACCCATGAATTCAGATCATGGTCACAGGTATTACCTATCTTTTGTAGATGCGTTTACAAGGTACACTTGGATTTTCTTTCTCAAAAACAAATCAGAAACTTGTAAAATAACCATGCAATTTATTACGTACATAGAAAAACAAACTGATTGCATGGTTAAAATGTTTCAAACTGATGGGGGGTCTGAGTTTAAACCCTTAAAAAATTATTTAGAAAGTAAAGGCATTCAACACAGGATCACGTGTCCATACACTTCTGAGCAAAATGGTTTAGTCGAGCGAAAACATAGGCATATCGTAGAGACAGGGTTGACACTGATGTCGCAAGCATCTCTGCCGATAAAATTCTGGACAGAAGCATTCGCAACATCGGTGTACTTAATAAACAGGTTACCCACTATCATACTTAATGGAAAATGTCCATACGAAATGCTACGCAAAACTAAACCAAATTATCTAGAGTTAAAAACCTTTGGATGCCTATGCTTTCCATATCTCAGACCTTACAATAAGCACAAATTAAGCCTAAGATCCACAGCATGCACTTTTCTAGGCTATGCTGGTGATCAAAAAGGTTTTAAATGCTTAGACAGTAAAGGCAGGATTTATATTTCTAGGCATGTGAAGTTTAATGAAGCTGTTTTTCCTTTTGCAGACAACAACATCAAAACAGTCAAAAAAATAACTGGGGCAGAGAAAATAATTATTTCACCACCAGAGTTGGCTGAGTGTAAAGCTTGTGAATCAGATCAAGAAGCAAAAGAGAGTACAGATGATGATTACACTGTACCCAATACAAGAACAAGCTTCAGCTCATCAGATTCACTAAACAGCATGTTTCAGGATAATATTGCTACTGGAGGAAATGCAGATATTGGTGAGTGTCAAAGTGAAGGTGGTGCTGTGTCTAGCAACAGGCAGACAAGAAATGATAATAATGAAAGATCAAATAGTACAAATAGTGCAAACACAGAAAACTCAAGCAATACAGCTACTGGGAACCCAGAAGATCATGCACAGCAAACAGGGATGAACAGACATCATATGCTAACTAGAGCCAAATGTGGGATATTTAAACCAAAATTATATAATGTTGGGTTGAATGAGAGAGAACCACTCAATTTCAAAGAAGCTGTCAGTAATGAAAATTGGAAAATGGCTATGAAAGAGGAGTATAATGCACTATTGAGGAACAAGACTTGGAGTTTAGTTGAAAGACCCAAGCACAAGAACGTCATTGGATGCAAATGGACCTATAAACTGAAAAGAAAGCCTGATGGAAGCATCGAAAAATACAAGCCAGACTCGTTGCAAAAGGATATTCGCAAGAGTTTGGATTTGACTTTACAGAGACTTTCTCTCCAGTGGTTAAACCCACTACCATCAGAATTATGCTAACTATTGCGTTACATAAACAATGGAACATAAAGCAGCTGGATGTGCATAATGCATTTTTAAATGCAGACTTACATGAAGAAGTGTTTATGATGCAACCTGAAGGATATGAAATTGAGGGTAAAGAAAAATTTGTATGCAGACTACATAAGGCTATCTATGGTCTTAAACAAGCATCCAGAGTATGGTACGAGAAACTCAAAGACACATTTGCAAGTCTAGGATTCATTACAGCCAAGTCAGACAGTTCGTTGCACATCAGAAAAAAGGGTGATAATATGATATTCATACTGGTGTATGTTGATGATATCCTTATAACTGGAAATAACGATGAAGAGATCAACAATATCATAAAGCACAACAGTGATACATTCTCCATAAAGGATATGGGGAATATAAACTATTTTCTGGGCATTCAAGTTCTACAAAAGTCCAAGGAAGAAATCTTTCTATCTCAAAAGAAATACATTTTAGAGATTCTGACTCGTGCTAAAATGGATAAGGCAAATTCTTTACCTACCCCTATGACCACAAATTTAAGGTTATCTAAACACAGAGGCGAGGCAATTAATGATGCAAAATTCTATAGAAGCATTGTCGGGGCATTACAATACGTTACTGTTACAAGGCCAGAAATATGCTACAGTGTAAATAAGGTTTCACAATTTATGCACAATCCCTTAAATGAACATTGGTGTGCAGTTAAAAGAATTCTACGTTACTTAAAAGGCACACTAGATTATGGTTTAAGATTGACGAAAAGCAAGGAAATTAACCTACAAGCTTACAGTGATGCTGACTGGGCTTCAGATCCAGATGATCGACGGTCAACGTCAGGATACTACATCTACATGGGCACAAATCCGATCTCCTGGTGTTCAAAGAAGCAAGCAACGATTTCGCGCTCTAGTACAGAGGCTGAATATCGATCTGTGGCAAGCACGGCAGCTGAAATCATATGGATTAACTCGTTGACCAGAGAACTAGGGTTCCAATCCAGCAAAAAACCCACAATTTGGTGCGATAATATGAGCACCGTGTCCCTCTCAGCAAATCCGATTCAACACGCACGCACGAAGCATATCGAGATCGATCTTTACTTCGTGCGTGAACAAACGATAGCTGGAAAATTGGAGGTAAATCATGTACCAGCGTACTATCAAAGAGCTGATGTATTGACAAAAGCCCTCTCCGCTAAAAATTTCCAGAGATTGAGAGAAGAGTTAGGTGTTGTTGATGGCGGCGGAGTGAAAGAAGAGAGTGGAAAACCCTAGCTGTGTTTGAGGGTGGGTATTGAAACAACGGATCATCACAGATAGGGTACTTAACCTATCATAGTGGGCTGGGCTAGGCCCATTACATTTTTGCTTTAGTTCCCGTATTGTATTTGCTATATATATGTATAGCTAATGTTATGTACATTACTACTGATGATAATCACAATTTTGTAATCCTATCTGTTGAGATTTACAAAAACATTTCTTCATTGCAAATTCTAATTCCCTCTTTGTATGGGGTGCATGTTATCTGTTTAAATATACACTATTGAGAAATCAGATTGCATGATGTCAATTATAATATAGTTATATCTAAAGTCGATGTAGTTTTGTTGTTATTGGCATTTAGCGTTAGGTCACATTATGAGTTGAGAATAGAACAACTTTTTACTTGAGTTTTAGTGGATTAATTTTTCCATACTGCCTAAGCTTCAAAGAAATTTTCTTAATTTGTTAAGAAGTAGGTGATCTGACTCCTTAGTTGTAGCACAAATCCTTTAGTACTCCTATTTATTTAGATATTGGTGTCCACTTTGTGATAGATTGTCGTCCATATAATTTATCATCTATTTTGATGTAAACTATAGTATAATATGATCAAGATGAAGTATGCTAATGTGTAATTGAGAGCATGCATGTAGTGTTATTGCACTAATATATGCTGATAGAACAACTATATGGTTATGTGTAATATTTTTATATGCTACTAGCTAAGAAAATTTGTTTTATTTTAAAAGAGAAATTAGAAGAAAAAAAATGTTGGAAAGAAGATCAAAAGAAAACCTTACAGACGTTACTTATAGATAGAAACATAAATAAAAGGGGGTAGTTTTTGGGGTTGGAGGCAAAAGAGACATGAAGAATTTTGGGGATCAGCAAATGGAATATATCCCATGCATTAGTATGAAAGTATGCATTTTCGAATCATTACATCTAAAGCAATACGGTTCAAATTAAAAGCAAACAAACATTTTATTTTATTAGTAAATTTATCTTGAATATGTTTATTTTTAACATTCCTGTGTTTTCTATCACTTTTGCATAATGTTGTATTAGATTTATGCCCTTCCTGAAAAGGTTGAATACACTCGATTCAACTAACCAAATATATGTCCTAGATCAGTTAACCAGATTACATTTGAACATTTCATTATAGATAATTTAATAAGGCTTAGGTCAACAGGTTTAATAGCATCTAGGTGGAAAGCTTTGATTTCAAGAAATTTAATCCTACAAATAGTGATCTTTCAAATGTCCATAAGTTTCATTTCGTATCTATAGTAACTGCATTTTGGTTATTATGAATTTATGCAAAGGACAATTTGCTCAAATTATTAAAATGGTGATCACCATCTACCTCTAGCTAAGTAATTTTGATATTGACACACATTTTTTAAGGGGTTCATAGTTTTACGGAAAGGTAAACCTCTATGGTACTTTTCCTTCTTTCCATGTTAAAATTAAACAAAAAATTGAATGGCTTTTCCCTATAAGACAGGGAGTTTTCATAGCCAGGAAGAAGACATAACAGAAGCATTAAACTTTGGAAGAGCGAGAAGGAAATGAGATGAATGATTGATGGATTGAATAGAATGTAATAGATAATAGATGTTGTATGGCTAGGTAATATATTTCACGTGACCATCTTTCTACTTGCTTAATTTATAAGTCGATGTAGTCATGCCAATACAGACATCTTACATCTAAACATTGTTTTGTAACACCTAAATTTTTGTTTCAATCATTTACATATAAACCTGGATGATTGATATTGACTATTACTTGTCACAACAGGTTTTTTCATCTTTTTCCCTCATTTGTTTCTTTTGTATCCTTCATTGTACTTTCTATTTATTTTATTTACATGTTGTTCTCTCTTTTAACAGATTCACCGTATCGTGTCATGACTTTTTGCCTCAATAGAAGGTACAAGTCTGGCTCGGTTGGCAGATTGTCTTGGACTAGATTCATCCAAGGTAAGATTCATTTCAACTGCCTTGATTTTATCCTCTTTGCTGTTTTAATATCCTTTCATAGGTTTCTGTAATAAGACTGATCTAGTACCTATGGTTAAAATCTATTGTAATTGTAGTATTTGCTTTTGATCACATGAACTGAGCATTGTTTTTAAATGCCACTCTAAAGCTTTCACACTTCAATGTGTTGTTTGCAGCTTTCATGTACAATTTGACCGTTACCATACATGATAAAGAGAAGAACAATGTTCTTGCATCGCTCAGTTTTTGTAGCTGAGCGCACGCTTAGTTTGAAACAAAACTGAGCTGTAATAAACCGGAAATCTGAGCCAATTTAAAATTTTTATTTTGGCAATTTTAGTGAATTTTGAATATTTAAAATGATTTATTTTAAATAATAGCGACGAGAAATTTATTTTGAATATAATTAGAAATTATATATTTATTTGAATCGACGTTATAATATAAATATTTTATTTTAATTATAAAAGGATTGAAAATGGCGCGGTAGTTTAAAAATTCGATTTCAAAGTTCAAATCAGTGTACAGGATTCAAAATAAACCGGATTTTAGCGAAACCAAAATTATTAGAATTTAATTGAGAATATCTTTCCAACGAATCCGAAAAATCAAAATTTCATAGCGGGACTCAAAAGTTACGTCCAGTTGAAATTTCAGAATAGTCGCTATGGAATTCTGGCCCTTAAAAATAGAAATTTTGCAAATGACCTCTATTTTTGACGAAACCAATTTTGTTGGATCCGGGAAGTCAAATTATTGCTAGATTCCAAAATTCATAAATTTTCTAATCAATATGTGAGTGTGGCAAAAGAAAACGCGTTTGACCAGTTTCAGTTGATTTTATTCGACTGGAAAATGGCCATTTTTCAAATGGTCTTGGAATTTGATGAAATTAGTTTTGTTAGGATCGTATCGTCAATACGAAGTTAGAAAATATTTTTCGGGGATTTTTAAAGTTAGCATGTGGCCCCGGTAAATTGAAACGTGTGTTCAAATTCAATATATAGAGTTATATTTGGATTTTGACGAAAACTGATCGAAACGGCCGAACTGGGTTGCAAAACATGTCTCATTGTGTTCAGAACAGGGGTTATTTGTTAGGGGCGACAGTCGTTGGGTCTCGACTGGATATCGAAATTAAAAGTTGTTTTATAGAACTAATTGAATAATTAAATATTATAAACTATACAATCCTCGCACTCCCTTCCCTCTTCTCTCTCTTCCTTTACTCCAGTCAACACCGAATGAAATAAAAAAAACCCGCAGATCGACAATCGCGCCCCCTCTTCGTCGACTGCGCCACCACCAGAGGGTGCCACCGTCGCTCCTGGCCTCCGGCCTCCTCTCGCACGCCAAAACCCCTCCCCGTCCTCGCTCCTCCCTCCTATCGAACCCCCAAGCCCCTCCGAGCCAAAACCCTGGCCGCCCCTGACCTTTATCTTCGCCGCCACCGCCTCCCTAGGCCCCACCAGCACCAACGCGGCCTCTCCTCCCCACCAGCGCCGCCTACCCCGCCTCCGATCCCCCAAAAATCTAAAAACCCACTTACCCCGTGCCCACCGCCAGCCGATGAGCCATGTAATGACCCGGAAAAATGCAACCTTGGTTATCCGATATACAACACATATCGAACATCCAAGGGTCGAAAAATACCGGATGATTAATGAAAGAAATTAGAGGGTGAGGAAAGGTAAGATAGAAACTTAGAATAGAAGAAGAAGAAGAACACAACATCAGAGTAACATGAACCTCACAGCGGAACGAATAACATATAATAGATAACATATCCTTGAAATAAAATCTGTATATGTATACAATAACATTATCAGAGTACAACACTTACAACACAGCGGAAATAAACTATAGCTATATGATCCTAAAGCCTCCTGCTCCAGCTCTTCAAGTATCTGTAAATTCCTGACTACTTGACTGCCCGTACAAAATTGGGCACCCAAGAGTTTAGGGAAAACAAAACAAAACAAACTCCGGGTCAGTCATGAGACTGGTATGAGTAAAACAGTTTAAAACAGTTCAAGCAGGTAAATGATATCTCATAAGATCACGCCGTATAACGGAACGGGTTTTTCCTTATGAGAATCCAAATTATCTTTATATCAAAAACTTTTTTATATTATAATAATGTCTATCAACCACAATATAATAATCATATAGCAGAAACGCTTTCATCTCACGTTCTACATATATAGTATACAATCAAAATCGCAAACACGAATTGGGTAATGGATTTCCAACTATGACAAGGTATGGAACCACCTTTTGCTAGTGTACCTCTAGAAAGGAATACACTGGGTTCAACAAGAACATCTTGCAAACCGGCTACACATGACCGACCACTCATTTCGCTTGAGTGTATCGAATGTATATCACCAACGGTTGGGATCAGCAACCGTTTCCCGAATGGGACAGCATCAACAATAGATTTTTAGATGTAAATGAAACTCTAGATCAGGTGATTATACACCCTAATAGGTGCGACCTACATAGCCATGCCGCCTGCCCGATTTCTGCCATTTACCGGTTGATGAGGCTTGAGGTTACGCTTTATCCTCACATCAGATTCACTTCGAATGCCACATTGTCAGATCCATCAAAAATCACTAATTTGACGTCTACAACCATACATTACGTGTCAGCTAAAAGAAGTTTCCTTCTCCGCTTCCACTCTTGGTACGGTTGAAGAAATCAATGTACATGACCTTTCTGGAAATACTCTGTCAGACATTCATCTATACAAGTCATCCAGGAACAGGATGAACCGAAGGTACTATTCAGTATATCCATCTTAGGCACTGTTATCTAAGATTTATACAACACCCCTTGCACTTTACGCTGTCTTCAATTATCTTTGGCATATATGATTCGCAACGCTTATGCCAATAAAGAGTGGTTTTTTGGATAATAATCCAACCGGTCTCTCCATATTAACAACGTTAAAATGGTCAAAACTTCGATAGTCTGTGATTTAACCATCAAAGAAAAACAGGTGTGCAAAAAACGATATTATTTCCAGATGGAAATTCTATCAATCAATCATCAATCATATATATATATATATCTAAATATATATATTCATATTTTCCTTATTTTCTATGTTTAGAAAATATACGTTAATGCTGGAAAACATTTCCATAACTTATTTACATATCACTATCATTTCACAACTATCAGTCCCTGACTGTAAACTAGTAGGAGAACAATTCTCTAAGTATAAACCCCGAAGGCCGAAACCCACATCAGATCGATACTCAGTAAACTATTCAACTTAACTAATCTCTAGTCAGTTTCTAATCTTGTTTAACTCTATTTCTTTACCTCTATTCGATTAACTCTATTTGATTAACTCAAATTCGAATAACTAATATTCGATTAATTCTAACTGATTTACTCTAACTGATTAACTCTAACTGATTTAACTCTTTTAACTCTATTTGATTAAACTATATTCGAATAACTCCCCTTTAACTCTATTTAATTAATAAATAAATATCTCCTTTTATTTTTATTTATTTAATTCTAAATGTTTCCTTTAATAACCCTATTTATTTAACAAATAAATATGTCCTTTCCTTATTCTATTTATTTAACAAATAAATAAATCCATTATCTTATCCTATTTATTTAACAAATAAATATCTCACTTATTATCTCCAATTTATTTTCTAAGTAAATAGTCCATTTTATAACATCTTATTTATTTATCCTAAATAAATAATTCACTTTATAGTTATTTCAATTTATAAATATTTCTTATTAATAAATATTCCAATTTATACATATTTTGTTTTCAATATCACTTTGAAAATCTCCTTTTCCCATTCCGATATTTTATGGTACTTAACGCATCATATCACGATGACCAATATCGTCCAAACACATATAATCAACCACATATTATAAATTACGTCATATATCACAATATATGAAAAACAATAAAATAACTGTTGAGGAATCCAGTCGAATTCCTCCAACCTGTTTCCCTGCATCCACAGATGTTACACAATAAAATCAACATCACTTTCAGTTCCATATGATATATTCGGTTAAACAGAATCAATATAGAAATTCAACTAACTGACTAGCAGTTCAATCAAATAGTTAACACACAGCAAATAGTCATCATTTATCAGTTCTAAATATACGTTATAAAATTATAAACTGTTCAGAGTTAGTGAGATTTACTCACTTTGGCAGTTCATCTGTAACGACCCGGGGAAAAGAACGACAATCGGGTTCTCGACAACAATACATAAACCCGTATCACTTGCCAAAACCCAAGTATCAAACCCCAGATTGTCATGAGAAAGAAGTTAGAAGGTGAGAATAGAAAGAAAGAAGTATTAGAATAGAAGAAAGAAGAGGGACACATCATCAGAATCTCACAGCGGAACGAATAAAATATAATATCAAATCTCTTTATACAAAAACTGTATATACATACCAATCATCAGAGTACACATACATCAGTCACAGCGGAATAATAACTTTGAATAACTAGCGGTGAAGCCACCTGCTTCCAGCTCCTGAAACTCCAAGCGAAACCTAACCTGGAACATACTCGGTCTGACCCGAGCACATTTGATTTAAAACAAAATACACCGGGTCAGTCTGGAATACTATCAGTGATAAATTCACATAACACACAACTTGTTTAACTTTGCAAAATCCTTTATGAAATCAAAGGGTAATAGTAAGACCAGTCCACACATAAACACGGACGGTTTTTACCTTACTATAACCCAAAACATTTTTGAAATCAATATCTTTCTCTGATATTATCATAATGTCTAAATACAAGTAAATAATAATCTAGAGGAACGCTTGCATCTCACGCTCCGCATATATAGTATACAATCGAAAATCGAGGGCGCTTATTGGATATTGGATTCCAACTTGACAAGGTATGGGTCCACCTTCCGCACATGTATCTCTAGAGGCGAATACACTGGGTTCAACAAGAACATCTTGCAACCCGGCCCTCACATGACCGACCACTCATTTCGCTTGAGTGTATCGAATGTATATCACCGACGGTTGGACTCAAACCACCGTCTCCCGATAAGGGACAGCATCGAACATAGATTAAGAAGCAATAGGAATTTCTCTAGATAGGTGATCATACATCCTAATGGGAGCGACCCACATAGCCATGCTGCCTGCCCGATTTTTGTCATTTCCCGGTTGATGAGGCTTGAGGCTAGAACTTTATCTCTAGAACATCTGGTCATTATTCACTTTGAATGCCACATCGTCAGATCCGCCAGATCACACTTGATTGACGTCCACAAAAATACTCTAGCTATCTGGCTAGAGAATAACCATTTCTCCGCCGTCAACTATCGTACGTTTGGAGAAATCAACGCATGTAATTCCTTTTTGGAAATACTCTGTCAGACATCCATCCATACAAGTCATCCAGGAACAGGATGAACCGAAGGTACTCTCCTACTGCATCTCATATAGGAATCACCCCATGAATCAGTAGCGAGAAGTCCTTGCAACCCGTGGATTTCAACCACGACAGAATCACAAATCAAAATAACTCTGGCTGCAGGCCAGAGAAATTCAACAAGTAGTCCTTCCGCTTATGAAGATCCACGGTCTTCACTTGCTCCGTCTTCAATCGACGCCTTCACGTATTTGATGGTCGGAATGGTTTTCGAATATAATTCAATTCCGGACTTTCCGAACCAACAATCGTATGGGTCTGGTTTGATAGTCGGTGTTTTAACTATCAAATAACAATAGTGTGAACACAACAAGTTTTCTGATTCAGTACTTGGCACAACTCGACCTCTTTTAAAAATATATTTAACCAAATTCCCTTTTTGCTAACTTTAACTGATTTACTTTGATTGATTAACTCTAACTTGACTAACTCGACTTATTTAACTCGACAAACTTGACTTGATTACTCCTATTAACTAATACTCGATTTAACTCCATTCGCTCGACTCTAGATCGCAGCGATCACAATGGTTACGCCTGATTCCCTCAGGAAACATCCGACCGCCGTAGGCTATCTGCAGCCCTGCGAATTACGCTAGCAGTCGTACGCAATGGAACTTTTCCTAGATAACTTTGTTTGACTAACTCTAACTATATTCGATCAACTCTAATTAAATAACAAATGTTTAATATAATTTTAAACCACTTATTCTTATTTCCTTTGGAACCATCATTGCAATATTATTTAATTCCCAAAATCTTGCATTAGAGTTCGATGTACCTCGTATAGGGTAAAACAATTTCAACAACTTCACTTACTTCAAACTAATACTGTTCCTCGATAATAGCGAGGCCAACCGAGTTGGGGTATTTTAGTTACCTCTCAGACCTTGGTCAACCCGTTCTTATCTTGGAATAACATCAGTTTGTCACTTAATCAATTTCCCAAATCTTATTTACCTTGTCGATTTCAAATCGATCCCATAAATTGTTTCTTACATTTGAAATCTTCTTTTGATAACCTCTTTACTCAAATAATTTGATTAAGTAAATGTCCCTTCCAAATCTACTAACCCTTTCTTTAAAGTTTTGTTCACTTCAACTCATTTTACTTAATTTAAGAATTAAGTAAAAACCTTATTTAAATCTTTAAACTCACTTACAAATTTCAATTACGATATTTGTTGAACACTTGGGCCATAATCCTCTTAAAATCTCTTATTCCCTTTTTATCAAACCTTAATGTCAATTAACCACTTGTTAATTGAATTCCCCTTTCATTAAATCTCGTTTTGGAAATAAGGTGTATAAACCTCTTTTATACAAATCTTAATTGAACTTTAAATCGAATTTATCACCACTTTGTCACTTCTTAATTGGATTTTACATAAAATCCATTGTCTTAACTACCCTTCTAATTCCATTTCCAATTCTAAATAAACACGGTTGATTTTACCAACCGTACATCTCGGTTAACCATTAACCGAATTCATTTGCCATTTCCCTTTTTTTTTTTAATTAACTTAATTAATTTAAAATCACCCTTTAATTGTTTAAAAACAATTATTCAACTTTCCAACTCGTAGGAAATCTCTTTGGGTTTCTGCTTTAAACTTGTATGAACCCTTTTAATTAATTTCTTTATAAACTCAGTTTGAAATATTCGTATATAAATTTCTAATTTGACTATCTATATAAAATAATTGAAACCCCAGTTCAGTTATAAATAAATTTATAACTTAAAACTGCGTCGATCCACCTAACAGTCGAACGACGTTAAATCATAACTTTTAGACCATTTACTGTCAATAACTAAATCAACACTGTCGGTTGATTTTAAAATCAACACAGGTGAATACTTATTCAACCATCAACATACAGACATGTTTTGGTGTCAGTCAAGGTGAATAATTCATATATATGCACACAACAAAACAAAATACAGTTAATTTGAGGAATCCGGTTGGATCCCTCCAACCTGTCCTTCTCTGCATCACAGATGTCAGTTGATAAAAATATACGAGTTAAACAATTGGCAGAATATAATTAACTGCAACCATCAACCAACAACAAGCAACTTGCATCCATCGCATCCAATCAGCCAATTTAAACTGTTAACCGCAAAATATAATTTACCGTGACTTTACCACATCACAGTATTCCAGAAGGTGTGAGAATTAACTCACCAGATTATTCGGTTGGCGGTTGACGCGTTTGTTGCTTTTAATTTGAAACGACCGTTCAAAAATAGCTGAATTTTCAATAGTGTCGGATTGACTCCTAGTCAGTGCCATCGGATAGGTCTCGTCCCTGCGATCCCAACGGATCTTGTTTCGTTAAATTTCGTTAACGTACGAGTAAGATACGGCTATTTAAAGTTTGAAATGAAATACGATTATTAAAACTATGTTAATTATTAAATTAAATAATTAAAACTGTTTACCTTTAAACCCCCATGCCACGTCATCCTTAATTAAGGAGAAAAAAAACGCGTCTTCTCTTCTTCGTTACTCCAAAACCCGATCATTCTTACTTCCTCTTCTTCGTTCAAACCTCGCCACCTTCCAAGTCTCCTAGCGCCGCCATACCCCCACCGGAGTATCACCTGACCTGCTCGCCGCCACCGCCCAACCGAGAGCTCCACCCTCCAGCGACGTCAGCACCCAACTCTGCTCCGCCTTGCCTGAAATCGCCCGTCCCCAATTTCCGTTCATCCACGAATTTTCGCCGCCACACCCCACTCCAAGCCACCGGACCACCACCAGTCGACCCCCTACACTGTCCAGCGTCGAACCCCCCTAGGCCGCGACCTCCCTGATGACCAACGACGCCGGAATCTCCAAAAACAACACCTCGACTTCAAAACCGACCACAAAAACAAGGGTTTCCGTTCATCTCTAATTTCTCTCTCCACAGATCCTTGTACGACCTGAGACCACAGCCAAATCCAAGCCTGAACTTCCCTCTACAAAAGCCCCAAAGTCCCGACATTTGAAATTGGCTAAATCTCCCGAATTTGGACAAAGAACGAAACTGAAATCTTCCGCTGTTCAACCAATTCCGGCTACCTCCGACAATGAAACCTCACCAGATTTTTTCTGGAGCTTCCCCTCACCCCGATCTACAACTTTGTCTTTGGTTGCCCCCGCAAATTCTTCCCGGATCGGAAGATATAACTGATTTTGTTTTCGAGGACTTTTGTGCAAATTTACATGAGAAGAATGAATGGTGGCTGAAATTTCTTGTTTGGGTGGGGGTATATATAGTGGATTTATATTATTTTAAGTCGACGTGACGCGTGATGATGACTAACGATTTTTATTTCGTACCTATCGCTATTTCGAACATCGTTTATTCGCTGCTGCGCTCACATACGAACCCCGTTTGCGACGCGACTGGACGGCATAGTATATTTTGATGATACGGTCCTAACGAAACTTGTTTCGTCGAATTCCGTGCTCGTATGCTCAAGTAGCGCTTGTACACATCCAAATAGATCGATTTATTTCACATTTTATTTTGCCACGCTCACAGAATAACCCCGATTTACGCGCCATCAGAAAATCTGGCAATAATTTACTGTTACGGTCACAACAAAATTTATTCCGTCGAAAACAGAGGTCGTTTGAAAAATGTCCCTTTTGAACTGACCAGTTTCGAATAAAATAACCCAATTTTAAAATACTTCAATATAATAATATCAAAATATTGCAGTTGGCCATACACGACCAGAATTTGATGTATTACCAAGGAAAAATATCCCGGGTTGAATTTCAAGCCAAATCGATATTAAAAATATTTAAAAACCGTTATTTTATATGTATGCAGCGCTATATATATAAAGGAATTCCTGGCGCTGTTTTTCTGAGAATTTGATTTGGACATAAAATAAAATCTACACGACGAAAACTGGATTTTCCTCTGCCGTTGGGAAGATATCGTCAAGCCGGTCCCGACGTTTCTTGTTTCGATGAAATCCGACTTATTTTGAACCCGGTACGACCAATTGAAGTTCAAAACGCCAAATCGCGAACTACCGCGCCGCTGCAGCTCGTTATTTCCTTAAATTATAAACTATATATATTCGTCGTCGTTTTCAAAACGAATTGTCACTAATATTTCAGTATAAACAATATTTGACCACTTTAAACTGTCGGATCACAGTATATTTCAATTTCGACAATTTCCCATATTTTGGAAATTAAAATAATATTAATTATTTATTTTAAATAATATATTCACAATATAATCGTTAAATTCGATTATCCAACCTCAAACCAATATTTTAAATTATTAAAATATTTAAAATAATCCAATTAAATTGGCAGAAAATACGGGTCGTTACATTCCTTCCCCCTTAAAATAATTTCGTCCTCGAAATTGCTAAGGTAGAAGAAATGTCGTCTATTATTGTCTTTCCAAAAATAATAAAATTTAAAACTCGAATTTATTTTCAAACTGACCCTATTGGTTTAAAACCAATTTATTTCAAAGGAAAGAATTCCAAAAAATTTCAAAAATTTTCTAACTCCTTAAATTCTGGAAAATTTCGGCAGAGTCTCCCCTGTACGGAGGACCATCTGCAATATCGCAGGTTCAAGAAATATGTATACATCGACTCTCATGGTCGGAAAATTCAAAATCAAATCCCAAAATCCAAACAAAACCCAAAATTTCATATTTGCGTAAGCGTACCTTTTGGCGAGCGTTATTATGCAATAAGCGATATATTTATTTGAGCCTGCTTAATTGATTTTGCAACTCTACTCAACTGGATTCAAATAACTCCAGATTTTCTCCTTCGGTTGGGTTTAAAGCTGAACTGGCACCTTACACCTGTTCTCAACTCAAACAAACTTATCAGTTATCAACAAATGTCAATTATGTTCGATACATCCATATCATTCCACACCAACCAATTATATACACAGTTCAACCCACACGAGATTATAATTATTTATATCACTTCGCTTATTTCTTAAATTATCCATTCAGATCTGTTAAATTTGGATAGATTACCCAACTTGTTTATTTCACCTTTGGTTTTTCAACCAAGTCTATCTATTTCAAGTTCAGGTTATATTCAAGCAATCAACCATACACTACAAACATATTATACAACCAACATTTACCAATCAAGATGATTGCCCATACTATAATAACTTTTACCTTTATTTTATTATAAAATAAAATTGGGCAAAAATAATCGTTAAAAATAATTTTATATCAAATCACAAATACGCTCTCTCGTATATCTACTCAAACTCAATCTAGGGTACTGCTAACCCCATCTCTATTGAGTCACACCACAGAGCCAAGGTTAATCATTAAACCAATAGCTCTGATACCACTGTAACGACCCGGGGAAAAGAACGACAATCGGGTTCTCGACAACAATACATAAACCCGTATCACTTGCCAAAACCCAAGTATCAAACCCCAGATTGTCATGAGAAAGAAGTTAGAAGGTGAGAATAGAAAGAAAGAAGTATTAGAATAGAAGAAAGAAGAGGGACACATCATCAGAATCTCACAGCGGAACGAATAAAATATAATATCAAATCTCTTTATACAAAAACTGTATATACATACCAATCATCAGAGTACACATACATCAGTCACAGCGGAATAATAACTTTGAATAACTAGCGGTGAAGCCACCTGCTTCCAGCTCCTGAAACTCCAAGCGAAACCTAACCTGGAACATACTCGGTCTGACCCGAGCACATTTGATTTAAAACAAAATACACCGGGTCAGTCTGGAATACTATCAGTGATAAATTCACATAACACACAACTTGTTTAACTTTGCAAAATCCTTTATGAAATCAAAGGGTAATAGTAAGACCAGTCCACACATAAACACGGACGGTTTTTACCTTACTATAACCCAAAACATTTTTGAAATCAATATCTTTCTCTGATATTATCATAATGTCTAAATACAAGTAAATAATAATCTAGAGGAACGCTTGCATCTCACGCTCCGCATATATAGTATACAATCGAAAATCGAGGGCGCTTATTGGATATTGGATTCCAACTTGACAAGGTATGGGTCCACCTTCCGCACATGTATCTCTAGAGGCGAATACACTGGGTTCAACAAGAACATCTTGCAACCCGGCCCTCACATGACCGACCACTCATTTCGCTTGAGTGTATCGAATGTATATCACCGACGGTTGGACTCAAACCACCGTCTCCCGATAAGGGACAGCATCGAACATAGATTAAGAAGCAATAGGAATTTCTCTAGATAGGTGATCATACATCCTAATGGGAGCGACCCACATAGCCATGCTGCCTGCCCGATTTTTGTCATTTCCCGGTTGATGAGGCTTGAGGCTAGAACTTTATCTCTAGAACATCTGGTCATTATTCACTTTGAATGCCACATCGTCAGATCCGCCAGATCACACTTGATTGACGTCCACAAAAATACTCTAGCTATCTGGCTAGAGAATAACCATTTCTCCGCCGTCAACTATCGTACGTTTGGAGAAATCAACGCATGTAATTCCTTTTTGGAAATACTCTGTCAGACATCCATCCATACAAGTCATCCAGGAACAGGATGAACCGAAGGTACTCTCCTACTGCATCTCATATAGGAATCACCCCATGAATCAGTAGCGAGAAGTCCTTGCAACCCGTGGATTTCAACCACGACAGAATCACAAATCAAAATAACTCTGGCTGCAGGCCAGAGAAATTCAACAAGTAGTCCTTCCGCTTATGAAGATCCACGGTCTTCACTTGCTCCGTCTTCAATCGACGCCTTCACGTATTTGATGGTCGGAATGGTTTTCGAATATAATTCAATTCCGGACTTTCCGAACCAACAATCGTATGGGTCTGGTTTGATAGTCGGTGTTTTAACTATCAAATAACAATAGTGTGAACACAACAAGTTTTCTGATTCAGTACTTGGCACAACTCGACCTCTTTTAAAAATATATTTAACCAAATTCCCTTTTTGCTAACTTTAACTGATTTACTTTGATTGATTAACTCTAACTTGACTAACTCGACTTATTTAACTCGACAAACTTGACTTGATTACTCCTATTAACTAATACTCGATTTAACTCCATTCGCTCGACTCTAGATCGCAGCGATCACAATGGTTACGCCTGATTCCCTCAGGAAACATCCGACCGCCGTAGGCTATCTGCAGCCCTGCGAATTACGCTAGCAGTCGTACGCAATGGAACTTTTCCTAGATAACTTTGTTTGACTAACTCTAACTATATTCGATCAACTCTAATTAAATAACAAATGTTTAATATAATTTTAAACCACTTATTCTTATTTCCTTTGGAACCATCATTGCAATATTATTTAATTCCCAAAATCTTGCATTAGAGTTCGATGTACCTCGTATAGGGTAAAACAATTTCAACAACTTCACTTACTTCAAACTAATACTGTTCCTCGATAATAGCGAGGCCAACCGAGTTGGGGTATTTTAGTTACCTCTCAGACCTTGGTCAACCCGTTCTTATCTTGGAATAACATCAGTTTGTCACTTAATCAATTTCCCAAATCTTATTTACCTTGTCGATTTCAAATCGATCCCATAAATTGTTTCTTACATTTGAAATCTTCTTTTGATAACCTCTTTACTCAAATAATTTGATTAAGTAAATGTCCCTTCCAAATCTACTAACCCTTTCTTTAAAGTTTTGTTCACTTCAACTCATTTTACTTAATTTAAGAATTAAGTAAAAACCTTATTTAAATCTTTAAACTCACTTACAAATTTCAATTACGATATTTGTTGAACACTTGGGCCATAATCCTCTTAAAATCTCTTATTCCCTTTTTATCAAACCTTAATGTCAATTAACCACTTGTTAATTGAATTCCCCTTTCATTAAATCTCGTTTTGGAAATAAGGTGTATAAACCTCTTTTATACAAATCTTAATTGAACTTTAAATCGAATTTATCACCACTTTGTCACTTCTTAATTGGATTTTACATAAAATCCATTGTCTTAACTACCCTTCTAATTCCATTTCCAATTCTAAATAAACACGGTTGATTTTACCAACCGTACATCTCGGTTAACCATTAACCGAATTCATTTGCCATTTCCCTTTTTTTTTTAATTAACTTAATTAATTTAAAATCACCCTTTAATTGTTTAAAAACAATTATTCAACTTTCCAACTCGTAGGAAATCTCTTTGGGTTTCTGCTTTAAACTTGTATGAACCCTTTTAATTAATTTCTTTATAAACTCAGTTTGAAATATTCGTATATAAATTTCTAATTTGACTATCTATATAAAATAATTGAAACCCCAGTTCAGTTATAAATAAATTTATAACTTAAAACTGCGTCGATCCACCTAACAGTCGAACGACGTTAAATCATAACTTTTAGACCATTTACTGTCAATAACTAAATCAACACTGTCGGTTGATTTTAAAATCAACACAGGTGAATACTTATTCAACCATCAACATACAGACATGTTTTGGTGTCAGTCAAGGTGAATAATTCATATATATGCACACAACAAAACAAAATACAGTTAATTTGAGGAATCCGGTTGGATCCCTCCAACCTGTCCTTCTCTGCATCACAGATGTCAGTTGATAAAAATATACGAGTTAAACAATTGGCAGAATATAATTAACTGCAACCATCAACCAACAACAAGCAACTTGCATCCATCGCATCCAATCAGCCAATTTAAACTGTTAACCGCAAAATATAATTTACCGTGACTTTACCACATCACAGTATTCCAGAAGGTGTGAGAATTAACTCACCAGATTATTCGGTTGGCGGTTGACGCGTTTGTTGCTTTTAATTTGAAACGACCGTTCAAAAATAGCTGAATTTTCAATAGTGTCGGATTGACTCCTAGTCAGTGCCATCGGATAGGTCTCGTCCCTGCGATCCCAACGGATCTTGTTTCGTTAAATTTCGTTAACGTACGAGTAAGATACGGCTATTTAAAGTTTGAAATGAAATACGATTATTAAAACTATGTTAATTATTAAATTAAATAATTAAAACTGTTTACCTTTAAACCCCCATGCCACGTCATCCTTAATTAAGGAGAAAAAAAACGCGTCTTCTCTTCTTCGTTACTCCAAAACCCGATCATTCTTACTTCCTCTTCTTCGTTCAAACCTCGCCACCTTCCAAGTCTCCTAGCGCCGCCATACCCCCACCGGAGTATCACCTGACCTGCTCGCCGCCACCGCCCAACCGAGAGCTCCACCCTCCAGCGACGTCAGCACCCAACTCTGCTCCGCCTTGCCTGAAATCGCCCGTCCCCAATTTCCGTTCATCCACGAATTTTCGCCGCCACACCCCACTCCAAGCCACCGGACCACCACCAGTCGACCCCCTACACTGTCCAGCGTCGAACCCCCCTAGGCCGCGACCTCCCTGATGACCAACGACGCCGGAATCTCCAAAAACAACACCTCGACTTCAAAACCGACCACAAAAACAAGGGTTTCCGTTCATCTCTAATTTCTCTCTCCACAGATCCTTGTACGACCTGAGACCACAGCCAAATCCAAGCCTGAACTTCCCTCTACAAAAGCCCCAAAGTCCCGACATTTGAAATTGGCTAAATCTCCCGAATTTGGACAAAGAACGAAACTGAAATCTTCCGCTGTTCAACCAATTCCGGCTACCTCCGACAATGAAACCTCACCAGATTTTTTCTGGAGCTTCCCCTCACCCCGATCTACAACTTTGTCTTTGGTTGCCCCCGCAAATTCTTCCCGGATCGGAAGATATAACTGATTTTGTTTTCGAGGACTTTTGTGCAAATTTACATAAGAAGAATGAATGGTGGCTGAAATTTCTTGTTTGGGTGGGGGTATATATAGTGGATTTATATTATTTTAAGTCGACGTGACGCGTGATGATGACTAACGATTTTTATTTCGTACCTATCGCTATTTCGAACATCGTTTATTCGCTGCTGCGCTCACATACGAACCCCGTTTGCGACGCGACTGGACGGCATAGTATATTTTGATGATACGGTCCTAACGAAACTTGTTTCGTCGAATTCCGTGCTCGTATGCTCAAGTAGCGCTTGTACACATCCAAATAGATCGATTTATTTCACATTTTATTTTGCCACGCTCACAGAATAACCCCGATTTACGCGCCATCAGAAAATCTGGCAATAATTTACTGTTACGGTCACAACAAAATTTATTCCGTCGAAAACAGAGGTCGTTTGAAAAATGTCCCTTTTGAACTGACCAGTTTCGAATAAAATAACCCAATTTTAAAATACTTCAATATAATAATATCAAAATATTGCAGTTGGCCATACACGACCAGAATTTGATGTATTACCAAGGAAAAATATCCCGGGTTGAATTTCAAGCCAAATCGATATTAAAAATATTTAAAAACCGTTATTTTATATGTATGCAGCGCTATATATATAAAGGAATTCCTGGCGCTGTTTTTCTGAGAATTTGATTTGGACATAAAATAAAATCTACACGACGAAAACTGGATTTTCCTCTGCCGTTGGGAAGATATCGTCAAGCCGGTCCCGACGTTTCTTGTTTCGATGAAATCCGACTTATTTTGAACCCGGTACGACCAATTGAAGTTCAAAACGCCAAATCGCGAACTACCGCGCCGCTGCAGCTCGTTATTTCCTTAAATTATAAACTATATATATTCGTCGTCGTTTTCAAAACGAATTGTCACTAATATTTCAGTATAAACAATATTTGACCACTTTAAACTGTCGGATCACAGTATATTTCAATTTCGACAATTTCCCATATTTTGGAAATTAAAATAATATTAATTATTTATTTTAAATAATATATTCACAATATAATCGTTAAATTCGATTATCCAACCTCAAACCAATATTTTAAATTATTAAAATATTTAAAATAATCCAATTAAATTGGCAGAAAATACGGGTCGTTACATCATCGTTAAAGAACGATAAACTATTTGTTTGATTTGAATCAAACAATTTATTTCACCATAAATTCAAATGAGCTCCAATCCATTCCCAGTCAGTCCCATTTGGTAGTCGTCGTCCATACGATCCTAAGGCAACTTACGGTTCGCGAATCCGACCACGTGCGAGCAAGTTATAATATTTCTAAGTTAGCATGTGCTTTGTAAACAAATAAATTAATTTAACACTTTGATTAAATAAAACCTCCTCACCCCTAAATAATGTGATCTGCACACCCCTTTCTTCCCCAATGTTTAAAATCTGATCCCCTCCTGATAAACAAACCCATCGTTGACCTCTTCTTTTACCAACTCCCACCCTGCATCCATCAACGACCGACTCCGCCGTTACCACCAATCGCTTCCTCCTCACAAACCCTACCGTGCGGTCCCCTTTATCCCGAGCTCGAGACCCCCCTCCGAAATCAACCCGTTTCCTCTCGCCCGTGAATCCAGATGTCGGATTTGACCAGAGACCACCAGAGTTTTCTTATTCCGACACCCCCGGCTGCGCCTTCTTGCCAGCAACTCAACTGTACCATCAGTTTAACCTCCATTGCCCTCGTTTAACTTCCAACCTGTAGTTCTCGAGCTCTGCCGTGGAAGCCACATCCACCCAACAACATCGAGTTCCACCTAACCACCATCAATCAACTCCCTACGCCACCCTGACTCCATCCGCGCCGTCGACTCTGCCTCCGGCATCCCCAGGCTTACGAACGCCACAGCTATGGGTTGATTGCTACAAAAATGGGTCGACAAAAATAGCGACGGATCCCAAATCAATGAGCACCAAGTTGAAGCCCTTGCACTAACGAGTTCAACGGATCTCATGCCATCCGATTTCGTGAAGTGTTGAATAGTATTTAATTGATAGAAGAAGATTGAAGTGGTGGCCTCTCTTTTGATTCCCAGAAGAATGAAAATGAACTAGGTCTTAAGGAGTAGAAAGGTAGGATATTTATAAGCAAAGCGATTGAGATATTTTCTATATTATATTCAATTATATTCTTGTTTTCCTTTTTAAGTCCTTACGATTTCATATCAAACACGTTCTCCATGAAATTTGGCAATCTGCTATACCACTCTATTTCGGACCCGATAAAACTGGTTTCGTCGAATTCCGTCTCCGTTTGTTCACACAGCGTATTTTTAACTGTCGAAATACTGACTGTTTTTCACATTAAAAATCCGTACGGCCACACACTGACTTCAAAAATTACGGAAATTGAACTCTAGCAATAATTTAATATTGCGGATCCAACAAAATTAGTTTCGTCGAATTCCGACTTCGTTTGCAAAAGTGGCTTATTTTTACAGCTCTGAATGACCCATTTATTTATATAAATATATTTAAATATAATTAAATTAAATATAAATAATTTTATATTATTGTATATATATTCACAGTGGAATACCATACAGCTCTAGAATATTCCTATATGAATTTCTAACTAGATATTCACTTTTGGGTTAACCCGATATTCGATTTATATTGAAATTCCTTTTTAAAATATAAATAATTCCTTTATAAATTATAAAGGAATTCCACAACGACTTTTCTAAAATTTTATTTGGACATAAATCAAATTCTACACGATGAAATCCCGATTTTTCTCTTCCACTAGAAAGATATACTCCACCAACTCCACACGTTTCTTGTTTCATAGAAATCCGGCTTAAAACGAATCATGTACATTCAGTTGAAGTTCGAATCGCCAATTTACGAACTGCAGCATCATTTCGAGCTCGATTTTAATTATAATATAATTATACGTTCAAACTGTCATTCAAATAATATATTCGTTATTCTACTTCAATTCTAAACTGAATTAAATATCACAGATGATCCAGTTCACACCATATCGCCATTTCAGCCAATTCTGATTATTTCATAATCAAATATATTATTTAATTATTATTTTAATTAAATATTCACCATTATTTAATTCAACGACCATTAAATCCTTTTAATCACCTTTTAAATAATTAAATTAATTAATTATTATACCGCTGAAAATGCGGGTCATTACATTCTTCTCCACTTAAAATAATTTCGTCCTCGAAATTGCTAAGGTAGAGAACGACCCTATCGACTGGTTAGAACTTATTTGTTCACATCTTAACTTCAGTTTCCAACTGGACCAATTTAATTTCAATTAAATATTAATTAATTCTTATCAACGAAAATTTTCAAAAATCCTGAAAATTTTCTAACGCCTTAATTTTTTAAAAAATTTCGCCAGCACCTCCTTTGTACTGGTCAATACGTCAAACAACCACTCGCCTCTCTGGGCCATCTCCATCCCAAAAGAAAAATCAAACAGCCAAGCGGCTTGCCAATTCGGCTCATAAATCTTATATCCAATAGAAATATAAACTTGTACCTTTTTGTCGGCATATCATTATATCCTTTCCACCTGTTATCAATTCAGCGGATACGAGGGTCATCCCAATCAAATTCCAATCTGGTTTTATCCACCACACAACCATTCACTTATATCCGAGCCAAATATCTTTTCAACTCGAGTTTCTTCTCGATTCCCAACTCTTAACTTAATTATCACATTACACTTCAAATTTGAATATCACAATCCAATTTGTCTTGATATCATTCTAATTCAATCTCAGTTACCACTTTACTGGCTTTACTTTAATTCAAAATTGCTTTTACAAATTTCTGTAAAATTTGTTTTTAATTCAAACAGTCTTTCTCTGGGAGTTTTTAAACAGTTTACTCTTTTTAAAAATCAAATTTTCCTTTTTGAAATTCAACACAACTTGTCTTTCCCAAAACAAATTCAAAACAGTATCTCTGGTAGTAATTCATCACTTACAACTCGAAAATGAATACTGATGATGTAGCTGTCATCATCAGAATCTATTTTCCAGCGATCGAAGTGAGTTCAATACTATAAAACCATTTCTAAACATTTCCACTTTGAAATTCATTTCAAAATATAATTCACACTGCTTGTAAAACAATTTAAAATCTCCCAGGATCTTAAATTTTCCTTATTTTTAATCCAAATCCATTTACAAACACTTATCCGATTCTCTAGAGTTTTAATTCAATTTCTGGTTTAAATTCAGATTTAATTCATTTCGTAACACTTATACGAATTCTACTTGGTTATATATATAACCATCTCCATTATAATCTTACTCGATTATAATAACAAATATACTTTGGGTAAAATTATTTCATTTACCCTCTTTTCAAAACATATCGTGTCGACCCATCGTATTCGAGTGTTTAGTAACTCCAATCGATACAGTGGATCAAACCGATCGACCAGAAATTCATAAGCCACTCAATCAATAAATCTCCACAATATAAAACAAATTTTTATATCCAATAACAAATACGTTCACTCGTATATATACACTCAACTCAATCTAGGGTATTACTAACCCCATTTCTACTGAGTCACGCCACAAAGCCAAGGTAATTCTTAACCTAAGCTCTGATACCAACTGTAATGACCCGGAAAAATGCGACTGAGTAAAACAGTTTAAAACAGTTCAAGCAAGTAAATGATATCTCATAAGATCACGCCGTATAACGGAACGGGGTTTTCCTTATGAGAATCCAAATTATCTTTATATCAAAAACTTTTTGATATTATAATAATGTCTATCAACCACAATACAATAATCATATAGCAGAAACGCTTTCATGTCACGTTCTTCATATATTGTATACAATCAAAACTGCAAGCACGTATTGGGTAATGGATTTCCAACTATGACAAGGTATGGAACCACATTTCGCTAGTGTACCTCTAGAAAGGAATACACTGGGTTCAACAAGAACATCTTGCAACCCGACCACACATGACTGACCACTCATTTCGCTTGAGTGTATCGAATGTATATCACCAACGGTTGGGATCAGCAACCGTTTCCCGAATGGGACAGCATCAACAATAGATTTTTAGATGTAAATGAAACTCTAGATCAGGTGATTATACACCCTAATAGGTGCGACCTACATAGCCATGCTGCCTGCCCGATTTCTGCCAATTACCGGTTGATGAGGATTGAGGTTACGCTTTATCCTCACATCAGATTCACTTCGAATGCCACATTGTCAGATCCATCAAAAATCACTAATTTGACGTCTACAACCATACATTACGTGTCAGCTAAAAGAAGTTTCCTTCTCCGCTTCAACTCTTGGTATGGTTGAAGAAATCAATGTACGTGACCTTTTTGGAAATACTCTGTCAGACATTCATCCATACAAGTCATCTAGGAACAGGATGAACCGAAGGTACTATTTAGTATATCCATCTTAGGCACTGTCCTCTAAGATTTATACAACAGCCCTTGCACTTTACGTTGTCTTCAATTATCTTTGGCATATATGATTCGCAATGCTTATGCCAATACAGAGTGGTTCTTTGGATAATAATCCAACCGGTCTCTCCATATTAACAACGTTAAAATGGTCAAAACTTCGATAGTCTGTGATTTAACCATCAAAGAAAAACAGGCGTGCAAACAATGATATTATTTCCAGATGGAAATTCTATCAATCAATCATCAATCATATATATATATATATATATATCTATATATATATTCATATTTTCCTTATTTTCTATGTTTAGAAAATATACGTTAACGCTGGAAAACATTTCCATAATTTATTTACATATCACTATCATTTCACAACAATCAGTCCCTGACTGTAAACTAGTAGGAGAACAATTCTCTAAGTATAAACCCTGAAGGCCGAAACCCACATCATATCGATACTCAGAAAACTATTCAACTTAACTAATCTCTAGTCAGTTTCTAATCTTGTTTAACTCTATTTCTTTACCTCTATTTGATTAACTCTATTTGATTAACTCAAATTCGAATAACTAATATTCGATTAATTCTTATTGATTTACTCTAACTAATTAACTCTAACTGATTTAACTCTTTTAACTCTATTTGATTAAACTATATTCGAATAACTCCCCTTTAACTCTATTTAATTAATAAATAAATATCTCCTTTTAGTTCTATTTATTTAATTCTAAATGTTTCCTTTAATAACCCTATTTATTTTACAAATAAATATGTCATTTCCTTATTCTATTTATTTAACAAATAAATAAATCCATTATCTTATCCTATTTATTTAACAAATAAATATCTCACTTATTATCTCCTAATTATTTTCTAAGTAAATAGTCCATTTTACAACATCATATTTATTTATCCTAAAACAATAATTCACTTTATAATTATTCCAATTTATAAATATTTCTTATTTATAAATATTCCAATTTATACATATTCTGTTTTCAATATCACTTTGAAAATCTCCTTTTCCCATTCCGATATTTTATGGTACTTAACGCATCATATCACGATGACCAATATCGTCCAAACACATATAATCAACCACAGATTATAAATTACGTCATATATCACAATATATGAAAAATAATAAAATAACTGTTGAGAAATCTAGCCGGATTCCTCCAACCTATTTCCCTGCATCCATAGATGTTACACAATAAAATCAACATCACTTTCAGTTCCATATGATATATTCGGTTAAACAGAATCAATATAGAAATTCAACTAACTGACTAGCAGTTCAATCAAATAGTTAACACACAGCAAATAGTCATCATTTATCAGTTCTAAATATACGTTATAAAATTATAAATTGTTCAGAGTTAGTGAGATTTACTCACTTTGGCAGTTCATCGTTAAAGAACGATAAACTGGTTGTTTGATATGAATCAAACAATTTATTTTGCCATAAATTCAAACGAGCTCCAATCCATTCCCAGTCAGTCCCATTTGGTAGTCGTTGTCCATACGATCCTAACGCAACTTACGGTTCGCGAATCCGACCAGGTGCGAGCAAGTTATAACATTTCGAAGTTAGCATGTGCTTTGTAAACAAATAAATTAATTTAACACTTTGATTAAATAAAACTTCCTCACCCCTAAATCACGTGATCTGCACACCCCTTTCTTCCCCAAAGTTTAAAATCCGATCCCCTCCTGATAAACAAACCCATCGTTGACCTCTTCTTTGACCAACTCCCACCACTGCATCCATCAGCGACCGACTCCGCCGTTACCACCAATCGCTTCCTCCTCACAAACCCTACCCTGCGGTCCCCTTTATCCCGAGCTTGAGACCCCCCTCCGAAATCAACCCGTTTCCTCTCGCCCGTGAATCCAGATGTCAGATTTGACCAGAGACCACCGGAGTTTTCTTATTCCGACACCCCCGGCTGCGCCTTCTTGCCAGCAACTCAACTGTACCATCGGTTTAACCTCCGTTGCCCTCGTTTAACTTCCGACCTGTAGTTCTCGAGCTCTGCCGTGGAAGCCACATCCACCCAACAACATCGAGTTCCACCTAACCACCATCAATCAACTCCCTATGCCACCCTGACTCCATCTGCGCCATCGACTCTGCCTCTGGCATCCCCAGGCTCACGAACGCCGTAGTTATGGGTTGACTGCTAAAAAAAAGGGTCGATAAAAATAGTGATAGATCCCAAATCGGTGAGCACCAAGTTGAAGCTCTTGCACTAACGAGTTCAACATATCTCATGCCATACGATTTCGTGAAGTGTTGAATGGTATTTAATTGATAGAAGAAGATTGAAGAGGCGGCCTCTCTTTTGATTCCCAGAAGAATGAAAATGAACTAGGTCTTAAGGAGTAGAAAGGTAGGATATTTATAAGCAAAGTGATTGAAATATTTTCTATATTATATTCAGTTATATTCTTGTTTTCCTTTTTAAGTCCTTACGATTTCATATCAAACCCGTTCTCCATGAAATTTGGCAATCTTCTATAACACTCTATTTCGGACCCGATAAAACTGGTTTCGTCGAACTCCGACTCCGTTTGTTCACACAGCGTATTTTTAACTATCGAAATACTGACTATTTTTCACATTAAAAATCCGTACGGCCACACACTGACTTCAAAAATTATGGAAACTGAACTCTAGCAATAATTTAATATTGCGGATCCAACAAAATTAGTTTCGTCGAATTCCGACTTCGTTTGCAAAAGTGGCTTATTTTTACAGCTCTGAATGACCCATTCATTTTTATAAATATATTTAAATATAATTAAATTGAATATAAATAAATTTATATTATCGTATATATATTCACAGTGGAATACCATACAGCTCTAGAATATTCCTATATGAATTTCTAACTTAATATTCACTTCTGGGTCAACCCGATATTCGATTTATATTGAAATTCCTTTTTAGAATATAAATAATTCCTTTATAAATTATAAAGGAATTCCACAATGACTTTTCTAAAATTTGATTTGGACATAAATCAAAATCTACACGACGAAAACCCGATTTTTCTCTTCCACTAGAAAGATATACTTCACCGCTTCACACGTTTCTTGTTTCACAGAAATCTGGCTTAAAACGAATCCTGTACATTCAGTTGAAGTTCGAATCGCCGATTTACGAACTGCAGCGCCATTTCGAGCTCGATTTTAGTTATAATATAATTATACGTTCAAACTGACATTCAAATAATATATTCGTTATTCTACTTAAATTCAAAACTGAATTAAATATCACAGATGATCCAGTTCACACCATATCGCCACTTCAGCCAATTCTGATTATTTCAGAATTAAATATATTATTTAATTATTATTTTAATTAAATATTCACCATTATTTAATTTAACGACCATTAAATCCTTTTAATCACCTTTTAAATAATTAAATTACCGCTGAAAATGCGGGTCATTACAAGCCACCCCCCCTCTTCGACAAAAGCTTAGTTTTTCTTAAAAAGGTGTGTTTTTAATTTATTATTTATTTTTCTTTTCAGTTTTATAGATGTTAGGACCTTGATAAACATATATATGATATATTTTTTATATAGTTAGGGTGTAAAGAAATGATTTTTATAATAAAGGTATGAACTTTCTTAGTATAAAAAGATTACATTTTTAGCAGTGTAAAATTAGATTTTTATAACGAGAAAGACTAGATTTTTATAATGAGAAAAATTAGATTTTTATAACGAGGAAAGATTGGATTTTTAAATGTGAAAAGATTCAATTTTTATCATAATAAAGATTTGATTTTTATCGTAGTAAAGACGATATTTTTTATATACGAAAGTTCGATATTTTTATATATAGAAAGACGGGATTTTTATATATGTTGTAGCGAGATAGAAATTTGATCTTTAGATAATAAAAATATGATTTTTATATAATAGAGAATATAAAAATGTGATTTTTATATGATTGGCGATAAAAAATATATAATCTTTATTAGAAGGAGAGCGATAAAAATATAATTTTTATTATGAAGATAGCGTAGTAAAAATATGAACACCGGTATAAAAATAGAATTTTTATCCATATAGTAGCGTTTTAAAATAATGTGATTTTTATATACTAGAGAATATAAAAATGTGATTTTTATATATGTAGTGGCTACGGACAACGAAAGTGACAAAAGGCGAGCACGACGAAGATTTTCTACATGTGAAGAGTCGTGGTGTTTGGTTTAGCTAGTCGGTGAGCACTCCTCACTTTTATTTATTTTCTAGTTAAAATTATATACTAGGATGCAGACGGTGCTTAGCAGCACCCGACACCCGTCGTCCATAGACCATGGATGACATGTTTGTTTGATTGATATGTTGTGAAAAATTGATGGTGTGATGTGGAATGAAATAAATTATTTTATGGTTAAAAATATAATTTTTAACATTTATATAAAATAAATAGTTATAAACAAATCGGACGATTTGTTTATGTACACCATTTGACTGATATTGATTGGGATGATAAATTTTACACATCGCCCAACTGCACAAATAAAATATGTGTTTGATTGATTGAAACCCCACACGGGTGTTGGGATGATATTGATGTACACTAATCCCAATTGTTTAGTAGTATGTCGACCGGTGGGTTGACAGACTGTGTAAGCGTTAATTATTTAAATTTAATGCTTATGCAGTTGTGTGGTGCACTTTGGATGATGGTTGATGATTTATCGTTGCTATTATATGCATGTGTTGTAGGGAATCCGTATAATTAACGTTATATGGTAATTGATTGGGCCTCATTCCAATTTGGAAAATAAGGAATATTATAAAAGAAAAATTCATGTGTTGAATAAAAGAAAATTCATGTGTTGAATAAAATATATATTCATGTGTTGAATAAAAGAAAATTCATGTGTTGAATAAAATATAGATTCATGTGTAGAATAAAAGAAAATTCATATGTTGAATAAAATAAATATTCATGTGTTGAATAAAATAAAATCATGTGTTGAATAGAATAAAAATTCATGTGTTGAATAGAATAAAAATTCATGTGTTGAATAAAATATATATTCATGTGTTGAATATAAATATATATTCATGTGTTGAAGAAAATATTCATTTGTTGAATAGAATAACGAAGTTATTGAAATATATAAAGCCGTGTTGATTAGATATGCGCCATTTTAATGCGAACGATATTTATATCGATTTTATACATCTTTATAATGAATATCGAAAAGGAATTGATTTCAAAATATAATATTTTGAAAATATTATCATTTATATATTGATGATATGGAATATTCAATTTTTATTTGAAATTGAATGTGAAGTTGAAATCGTTTTGAAAATGAATTTAAAACGATTTATAAAATACGTTTCAAAAGGAAATCGATGAAATATATAATATATATTATATATAATGGCCTGAATAGAACATGCCGCGCTGCGGCAGTTCGTGAATTTCGACCATTGTCTTCGAATGGATATTACGGGAGATCCGACCATCGGATTCTCCTAAAACCAAAACCTTGGGTTCGTATCGAAAAGAGCTTTCTAACGAATATTAGAGATTTGAAATCTAATGATTGGATTTGGAATTATGTCCAAATAAAATTTGGAAAAGGTCGCTGTAAGTGCAGTTCGATGGCCGTTGATGGAAATCGACTGTACGGGCCTTGATAAAAGTATTAAAAATAGTAATAATTTGTGTAAAATCATAAGAAATGATTTGGAAATAATTGTGATGAAAAACTCCATATTTGAAAAGAAAAAAATAGATTTTTATCGAAATGAACTAGTATTGAACTAGAATTATAATCCCATTTATTTTTAAAATAAATAAAGTGGATTTGAAATGGTTTTGAAAATAACTAAAATTTCCAATATATAAAGTGGAAATGGATTTGAATCGAAATTGTCTTTGGAATATTTCGATGTTGGATTTCGGGATTATACAGATATTGTTATGGAAATTTGTAAGATATATTTATATCGTTATTTCCAATACGATACTTGTTGGTCGTAAATTTTGATATTGAATATATGCCGATATATTTTCTATTCAGAGCCTTGTATTTAATATCAAATGTGATTTGGGGTTTATCGTGAACCGTGTTTTAAATAGCATTGGTTCTTTAACCCAATTAAAGAGAGGATATGATTTCCCAAGTTAAATAATCATTGATAGTGATTTTTGGGAAGATTAAAACCAAGTGGAGTTTTAATGAATCTTTAATTAAATTGAAATGATCGAGAATGGAGTATCACCAGTTTTGCTCCAGGCGATAGTTAAATCTTTAATTAGATTTGAACATGAAATGGTAATTGAATTTACCGATAATACCGTGGTGTTAGGTATGAGGTATTACCAGTTTTACTTCATGGGATGAATAGGTTGGGATTGGGAAATTAAAACAAATGATTACCTCGGTAAGGTTCGTTAATCCCGACTAGTTTGGATAAACCATAATTTGGTTTCAATCGATATTCAAAGGAAGATTAAAGAATAAATTTAAAGAATTTATCTTTGATAAAATTAATGGGAACATTTCCCAAAGTATAAGGATATTTGAATAAAAAAATATTTTGAATTGGAATGAGGCGTAGGTTGTGTTTGTGTAACACTTGTTTATTATATACACGGGTTATTCAGAAAGACCGGGGTTATCCCATTCTGATTAAATGATTCGACGATGTGTCGAGGATGAAGACGGTGGTCGAAGACCGGAGGTCTTCACATCGTTTGGGTGATTACCGGTGATCTTGATTGGGCTGTACACCCAAGAGAAGGGAATCGGTTGGTGCTCATCCAGACATACTTGGAGATCGATGGATGTGCGAGGTACAAGGTGCCTCCGGTTTCGTTTAGACCCAGAACGAACTTGTAAATGGACTGTGTGTCTGACATTGGATTTTGTTCTGTGTGATTGCTTTCTATTAAATATATATCTGTTTGGCAGCGGAGAATTTATTCTCTTTCTTAACGCCATTCTCTGAGACGTACGAGCTCAGAGGTTATATTGATGGATATCAATTGCATGGATAGAACTGCCTGTGTGGCATACCTAAGTGGAAAATGATCAAGGCTTTTGTTGAAAAGCAAAGTCTTGTGGTTGATGATCAAAGCACGACCTGTGTGGCATAGCTTTGTGTAGTGTTGATTCGCGAGCCTCACACCCCGGTTGTGAACCAGAAACGGGAGAGGACCTCAAGGAGGGCATGCTTTTCCTTCTAGTTAGAGTGGTGTTAGTGACCTACCAACCCTGACATTTATATTATTTTCACCTGTGTGGTTCTTGCTGTTGCGAGACACTTTGGATATATCGGTGACTATGTGGAGCCGATGGAGTCATTTGGCTCATTTATGCCCCAAAGGGCGGGTAAACGCAGTGTTCAGACATAATAATCCACATCGGTGGAGCAGCCCTGACGATCCATGGGGCAGTTACGGCTGTTCCTGAGACATGGGCTAGATTGTCTCGAAGCCGGTGAGGACGATCCCTAGCCTCGGTTCGTAGATGGAAATCCTACTTCCAATACGTGACTTTGCGGTTTTGATTGTAAACCTATATATGGCGACATAGTGGTATGGGGCACTTATGTCGTCTATGATTGGTACTTATGATTGAAATTATTTTGACACTATACACTTATAGTAATAATAAAAGATGAAATTTCATGTACCAAGAATTCTTGGCTATTATAAGGTAAAAACCCTATCCTCCGGCTTGCGTTGCATTGTGTGATGGGACCTGGGTCTTATAATTGCTTTATTGTTCTTTATTTAGCATTGTGCTGTTGTTTTATGCACTGGTATTCTTGGAAGGAAACCCGTTCCGTGTTATACGGCGTGGTCCCTTGATTTACCTAACTTTAAAATAAAGATTAACAACTGTTTTAGTTCTCACACTAGTCACATGACTGACTTGGAGTTTTAACCTAAACTTTGGGTGCCCCTATTTTCGACACGGGCAGCTAGTAGTTTTGGTTTTGCAGATTTATATTCACAGGAATCTGGTTTACGGCTGGAATGATATCTGGAAAGCTCTGTATCCGTATATCTCTTTCAGTTCTGTATTGTATTATTTTTCCGCTGCATTGTAAACTGTAAATCTCTGATATTTATCGATTGTATAATATTTATTTGTTTATACTCTGTATATTCTTGTATTAGATGGAATTGTTGTAATATATAATGAAATGTTCTTCTGTTTGTGTTCCGATGTGGCTTGTCCTCAACTCAATCCATGATTTCCGTAAGGGGGATTCCGGGTCGTTTCAGTTTGGTATCAGAGCTTTGGTTTACAAAGCTCGAGAACAAGACACATTAGAACCATACGAAAGAATTCATCAGAGATTGGTTTAGTAATATCCAATGAGAATGACTCGTTAGAGATGGGATCAGTAGTATCCTAGAACGAGTGTGAAGAGTATATTTTTAAAAATGAAAACAAGTTTTGTTTTGAAAATTTAAATCAATTATTTGTATTTGAATATTTATTTTAAATTGATTTGGATTATTAAGTATATATAGATTTTGCATATACGTCTGATCCACGTGTATTCGAAGTTTTAATATATTGGATAGATATAGAATCCCACTCTAGTCGCCCGGAGATGATTCTGATGATAGTTCAAACATCATCAGAATTGGTATTCGAGTTTCGAAGGTGTGATATTTATATATTTCCAATTGACTGGTGTGAGAACCAAAACTAGATGGGGCTTATTGTTGTGATTTGGCACCAAAAATATATTTTATTGACTATGTATCAAAATTATGAATTTGAAACGTTAATCAACTAATTGATTGCTGGTTGTGTTGTTTGATTAATTAAAAGTTGAACCTTTAGCCAAATTGAACCAAATAGTGAATTGTGTTGAAAATTTATCGCATTTGCATGCATATACATGTACTTACATTGAACAGGTCATAGCAAGGAGACCAGAGAAGAGAAATAAAATTTTTTGCCTGACAAATAGGTACATGTTTATTGTATTTCTTGGGGATTTGATGATTTTATGAGCCAATTGGCTAGCCGCTTGGCTTTTTCTTTTGGATTGGTGAGGGCCATGGGAGGCTATTTGAAATATCCTGAAGCTCTCGGTGTTGGGGAGGTTATGGCGAAATTTTTAGAAAATTTAGGGTGTTAGCCAAATTTTTAGAAAATTTGAAAAGTTCTTAGAAACTGAAAAGTTGAAGAAATTAAGCCGTAGTGAAAATAAAGGAAGTTGAGTTGATTAGTTAAACAACTTTCAGCTTCGTTCCTTTTTTGGGACGAAAAGTTTTAAGTGGGGGAGATTGTAATAACCCGGAAATCTGACCCAATTAAAAATTTTTATTTTGGCAATTTTAGTGAATTTTGAATATTTAAAATGATTTATTTTAAATAATAGTGACGAGAAATTTATTTTGAATAGAATTAGAACGTATATATTTATTTGAGTCGTCGTTAGAATATAAATATTTTATTTTAATTATAAAAGGAATTGAAAATGGCGTGGTAGTTTGAAAATTCGATTTCAAAGTTCAAATGAGTGTACAGGATTCAAAATAAACCGGATTTTAGCGAAACCAAAAATATTAGAATCTAATTGAGAATATATTTCCAACAAATCGGAAAAATCAAAATTTCATAGCGGGAATAAAAAGTTACGTCCAGTTGAAATTACAGAATAGTCGCTATGGAATTCTGGCCCTTAAAAATGGAAATTTTGCAAACGACCTCGGTTTTCGACGAAACCACTTTTGTTGGATCTGGTAAGTCAAATTATTGCTAGATTCCAAAATTCATAATTTTTCAAATCAATATGTGAGCATGGCAAAAAAAAGCATTTGACCAGTTTTAGTTGATTTTAATCGACTCGAAAATGGCCATATTTCAAATGGTCTTAGAATTTGACGAAATTAGTTTTGTTAGGATCGTATCGTCAATACAAAGTTAGAAAATATTTTTCAGGAATTTTTAGAGTTAGTATATGGCCCCGGTAAATTGAAATGTGCGTTCAAATTCAATATATAGAGTTATATTTGGATTTTGACAAAAACTGATCGAAACGGCCGAACTGGGTTACGAAACATGCCTCATTGTGTTCGGAATCGGGGTTATTTGTTATGGGCGACAGTCGTTGGGTCTCGATTGGATATCGAAATTAAAAGTTGTTTTATAGAATTAATTAAATAATTAAATATTATAAACTATATAATCCTCTCACTCCCTTCCCTCTTCCCTCTCTTCCTTTACTCCAGTCAGCATCGAATGAAAAAAAAAAACCGTAGATCGACAATCGCGCCCCCCCCCTCTTTGTCGACTATGCCACCACCAGAGGGCGCCACTGCCGCTCCAGGCCTTCGGCCTCCTCTCGCACGCCAGAACCCGTCCTCGCTCCTCCCTCCTATCGAACCCCCAAGCCCCTCCGAGCAAAAACCTTAGCCGCCCCTGACCTTTATCTTCGCCGCCACCGCCTCCCTAGGCCCCACCAGCACCAACACGGCCTCTCCTCCCCACCAGCGCCGCCTACCCCGCATCCGATCCCCCCTTAAACCTAAAAACCCACTTCCCTGCGCCCTCCGCCAACCGACGAGCCTTCCCCCTCTCTTCGACAAAAGCTTCGTTTTTCTTAAAAAGGTGTGTTTTTAATTTATTATTTATTTTTCTTTTCAGTTTTATAGATGTTAGGACCTTGATAAACATATATATGATATTTTTTTTATATAGTTAGGGTGTAAAGAAATGATTTTTATAATAAAGGTATGATCTTTCTTAGTTTAAAGATATGATTTTCTTAGTGTAAAAAGATTACATTTTTAGCAGTGTAAAGATTAAATTTTTATACCGAGAAAGATTAAATTTTTATAACGAGAAAGATTAGATTTTTATAATGAGGAAAGATTAGATTTTTAAATGTGAAAAGATTCGATTTTTATAATAATAAAGATTTCATTTTTATCGTAGTAAAGACGATATTTTTATATAGGAAAGTTCGATATTTTTATATATAGAAAGACGGGATTTGTATATATGTTGTAGCGAGATAGAAATTCGATCTTTATATAAGAAGTAGATAATAAAAATATGATTTTTATATAATAGAGAATATAAAAATGTGATTTTTATATGATTGGCGATAAAAAGATATAATTTTTATTAGAAGGAGAGCGATAAAAATATAATTTTTATTATAAAGATAGCGTGGTAAAAATATGAACACCGGTATAAAAATAGAATTTTTGTCTATATAGTAGCGTTTTAAAAAAAATGTGATTTTTATATACTAGAGAATAAAAAATGTGATTTTTATATATGTAGTGGCTACGGACAACGAAAGTGACAAAAGGCGAGCACGACGAAGATTTTCTACATATGAAGAGTCGTGGTGTTTGGTTTAGCTAGTCGGTGAGAACTCCTCACTTTTATTTATTTTCTAGTTAAAAATATATACTAGGATGCAGATGGTGCTTAGCAGCACCAGACACCCGTCGTCCACGGACCATGGATGGCTTGTTTGTTTGATTGATGTGTTGTGAAAAATTGATGGTGTGATGTGGAATGAAATAAATTATTCTATGGTTAAAAATATAATTTTTAACGTTTATATAAAATAAATAGTTATAAAATAAATAGTTATAAAAAAATCGGACGATTTATTTATGTACACCCATTTGACTGATATTGATCGGAACGATAAATTTTACACATCGCCCAACTGCACAAATAAAATATGTGTTTGATTGATTGAAACCCCACACGGGTGTTGGGATGATATTGACATACACTAATCCCAATTGTTTAGTAGTATGTCGACCGGTGGGTTAACAGACTGTGTAAGCGTTAATTATTTATATTTAATGCTTATGCAGTTGTGTGGTGCACTTTGGATGATGGTTGATGATTTATCGTTGCTATTATATGCATGTGTTGTAGGGAATCCATATAATTAACGTTATATGGTAATTGATTGGGCCTCATTCCAATTTGGAAAATAAGGAATATTATAAAAGAAAAATTCATGTGTTGAATAAAAGAAAATTCATGTGTTGAATAAAATATATATTCATGTGTTGAATAAAAGAAAATTCATGTGTTGAATAAAATATATATTCATGCGTAGAATAAAAGAAAATTCATGTGTTGAATAAAATAAATATTCATGTGTTGTATAAAATAAATTCATGTGTTGAATAGAATAAAAATTCATGTGTTGAATAGAATAAAAATTCATGTGTTGAATAGAATATATATTCATGTGTTGAATAAAAATATATATTCATGTGTTGAAGAAAATATTCATTTGTTGAATAGAATAACGAAGTTATTGAAATATAGAAAGCCGTGTTGATTAGATATGAGCCATTTTGACGCGAACGATATTTATATCGATTTTATTCATTTTTATAATGAATATCGAAAAGGAATTGATTTCAAAATATAATGTTTTTAAAATATTATCATTTATATATCGATGATATGGAATATTCAATTTTGATTTGAAATTGAATGTGAAGTTGAAATCGTTTTGAAAACGAACTTAAAACGATTTATAAAATACATTTTAAAAGGAAATTGACGAAATATAATATATATATATATATATATATCTTATATATAATTGCCTGAATAGAACGCGCCGCGCTGAGGTAGTTCGCGAATTTCGACCATTGTCTTCGAATGGATATTACGGGAGATCCGACCGTCGGATTCTCCTAAAAATGGAATCGTTGGGTTCGTATCTAAAAGAGCTTTCTAACAAATATTAGGGATTTGAAATCTAACGGTTGAATTTGGAATTATGTCCAAATCAAATTTGGAAAAGGTCGATGTAAGTGCAGTTCGATGGCCATTGATGGAAATCGACCGTACGGGCCTTGATAAAATTATTAAAAATAGTAATTATTAGTGTAAAATCATAAGAAATGATTTGGAAAGAATTGGGATGAAAAACTCCATATTTGAAAAGATAAAAATAGTTTTTTTTATCGAAATGAACTATTTTTGAACTAGAATTATAATCCCATTTATTTTTAAAATAAATAAAGTGGATTTGAAATGGTTTTAAAAATAACCAGAATTTCCAATATATAAAGTGGAAATGGATTTGAATCGAAATTGTCTTTGGAATATTTCGATGTTGGATTTCGGGATTATACAGATATTGTTATGGAAATTTGAAAAATATTTATATCTTTATTTCCAATACGATATTTGTTGGTCGTAGAATTTGATATTGAATATAAGCCGATATATTTTCTATTCAGAGCGCTGTATTTAATATCAAATGTGATTTTGGGTTTATCATGAACCGTGTTTTAAATGACATTGGTTCTTTAAACCAGTTAAAGACAGGATATGATTTCCCAAGTTAAATAATCATTGATAGTGATTTTTGGGAAGATTAAAACCAAGTGGAGTTTTAATGAATCTTTAATTAAATTGAAATGATCGAGAATGGAGTATCACCAGTTTTGCTCCACGCGATAGTTAAATCTTTAATTAGATTTGAATGTGAAATGGCAATTGAATTTACCGATAATACCGTGGTGTTAGGTATGAAGTATTACCAGTTTTACTTCATAGGATGAATAGGTTGGGATTGGGAAATTAAAATGATTACATCGGTAAGGTTCGTTAATCCCGACTAGTTTGGATAAACCATAATTTGGTTTGAATTGATATTCAAAGGAAGATTAAAGAATAAATTTAAAGAATTTATCTTTGATAAAATTAATGGGAACATTTCCCAAAGTATAAGAATATTTGAATAAAAGAATATTCTGAATTGGAATGAGGCGTATGTTGTGTTTGTGTAACACTTATTTATTATATACGCGAGTTATTCAGAAAGACCGGGGTTATCCCATTCTGATTAAATGATTCGACGATGTGTCGAGGATGAAGACAGTGGTCGAAGACCGGAGGTCTTCACATCGTTTGGGTGATTACTGATGATCTTGATTGGGCCGTACACCCAAGAGGAGGGAATCAGTTGGTGCTCGTCCAGACATACTTGGAGATCGATGGATGTGCGAGGTACATGGTGCCTCCAGTTTCGTTCAGACCCAGAACGAACTCGTAAATAGACTGTGTGTCTAACATCTGATTTTTTTCTGTGTGATTGATTTCTATTTAATATATATCTGTTTGGCGGCGGAGAATTTATTCTCTTGCTTAACGCCCTTCTCTGAGACGTACGAGCTCAGAGGTTATATATTGATGGATATCAATCGCATGGAGTGAACTGCCTGTGTAGCATACCTAAGTGGCAAATGATCAAGGCTTTTGTTGAAAAGCAAAGTCTTATGGTTGATGATCAAAGCATGGCCTGTGTGGCATAGCTTTTTATAGCGTTGATTCGAGAGCCTCACACCCCGGTTGTGAACCAGAAAAGGGAGAGGACCTCAGGGAGGGCATGCGTTTCCTTCTATCTAGGGTGGTGTCAGTGACCTACCTGCCCTGACATTTATATTATTTTCACCTATGTGGTTGTTGCTGTTGCGAGGCACCTCGGATATATCGGTGACTATGTGGAGCCGATGGAGTCATTTGGCTCATTTACGCCCCCAAAGGATAGGGAAACGCAGTGTTCAAGCGTAATAATCCACATCGGTGGACCGGCCCTGACGATCCATGGGGCAGTTTCGGCTGTTCCTGAGACATGGGCTAGATTGTCTCGAAGCCGGTGAGGACGATCCCTAGCCTCGGTTCGCAGATGGAAATCCAACTTCCAATACGTGACTTTGCGGTTTTGATTGTAAACCTATATATGGAAACATATTGGTATGGGGCACTTATGTCGTCTATGATTGATACTTATGATTGAAATTGTTTTGACACTATACTCTTATAGTAATAATAAAAGATGAAATTTCACGTACCAAGCATTCTTGGCTATTATAAGGTAAAAACCCTATCCTCCGGCTTGCGTTGCATTGTGTGATGGGACCTGGTCTTATAATCGCTTCATTGTTCTTTATTTCGCATTGCGCTGTTGTTTTATGCACTAGTATTCTTGGGAGGAAACCCATTCCGTGTTATACGGCGTGGTCCCTTGATTTACCGAACTTTAAAATAAAGATTAATAACTGTTTTATTTCTCACACTAGTCACATGACTGGCCTGGAGTTTATTGTTTTAACCTAAACTATGGGTGCCCCTATTTTCAACACAGGCTGCTAGTAGTTTTGGTTTTGCAGATTTATATTCACAGGAACCTAGTTTACAGCTGGAATGATATCCGAAAAGCTCTGTATCCGTATATCTCTTTCAGTTGTGTATTGTATTATTTTTCCGTTGCATTGTAAATTGTAAATCTCTGATATTTATCGACTGTATAATATTTATTTGTTTATACTCTGTATATTCTTGTATTCTGATGGAATTGTTGTAATATAAAATGAAATGTTCTTCAGTTTGCATTCCGATGTGGCTTGTTCTCAACTCAATCGGTGCTTTCCTTCACGGGGAAGTTCGGGTCGTTTCATGAGCAATGCTCAGCTTCAAGAAACCGAGCATCGCTCAGTTTTGTTTAGTTTGAAACAAAACTGAGCGACGATCGGTTTTCTTGAAACTGAGCGACTCTCGGTTTTCTTGAAACTGAGCGGTGTTCGGTGTTCTTGAAACTGAACAGCGCTCGATTTTCTTGAGTGCACATCACACATGCAAGCTTTCACAGTTACACGTTGATTAGTTGATGCTTGGAAATGGTTCTAACATTCATGTTCATTTATTTTGCAGAATTCATGGCTTCTCTCAGGCATATGAGCGTTGTGATCAAGAAAATGGCCTATAAAGATGACTAAAAAGATCTTGGAAACTGGTGTTGTTTTAGTCAACTTGTCGAAGAGATTAAGGTATTCTTGAAATTTCAAAGGGAACACCATGAAAACCATGTTCATCGAATATAGGGATGAAATCAATAAATTTTTATCCGAAGCTTTCTCTGTTGGTTTTGATACGACTGGTAATCTTGCATGAAAAGGAAAACAATAAGCTTATATTGGTAGTAATAATGTTAAAGATTAAGTTAATCCAGTTTCAGAGGCAAGTGATTTACGGTAGTTTGGTTTGTCTGAATTCAATGACATTGAGCAATTTCTTTCTCCGTGGAAAATGATCGAGTTATGCAACACACTGGCCCTTCTGATGCTGCTCCTATTTAACATCTTGCTACACAGGGATTTGGTGATAAAACTCCTCTAATAGTCTTGAATATTTCACTCATTACAAACAAATCCCCTCTTGCAAATTCTTTTAAACTTAAGCCTGGATTACTGAACAAGGGTTCATCTCCATTTGGCTATGGCAATGTAGTTAACATGACACTTCATTAAGCAAAACCAAAGTCAGTGAAACTAGTGAAGAGTTTAGCACTAGTGAAGATTTGATTATACACCATTTTCAATGTATGTGTAGCTGGCCAGTATGATGCATTTGATTATACACCATTTTCAGGGAAGAAAACTAGTATGATGCATGTATTTAAGTTTTGAGATGTTGCGCCAGGTCATGAGATTGTGTATGTGGAAGTGGCGTGTGCAACAGGTCATTAAATGTTGCGTCGATTTTACATGTAGTTGGTTACAAATATATCACATTTGCCAATTATGTTTTGTTACTTATCCAAGTTGGTTATAATTTGTTTAGTTCTTTCTTATTTTACATATACTGACTAACATACGTATGTTTGTGCTTCTTTTTGGCAGGTGTTGTATGATGCTTTTTGAGGTTGATACAAGATGTCACTCCATCCTCTTGTCATGCTTGTCCACGTTTATGAAAATATTTTTAGATATCTATGTTTATTTATGTATGAAATATTATAGATATATATATATTTTTTGTGATTTGGCTTATGACTCCATTTTTCTGCGTACATTAATGTGATAATTGTGGTTTCTTGATATTAGTAGAATTGAAATTATAAGCTTTGAATGTTATGACAGCAAAAATGTGCAATAGAAATATTTTTATTAGCTTTGTTGTACTATAGCATCATGCTAGTGTCATAGAAAATATTTTGCAAGAAGTAAACAGTTTTTATATCAACAAAACGATGCTGTAGTAGATAGTAATGTATTTTCTATAGCCTATCATTGCATCATAAAAGCTTCGTGTGATGATTCCATAGCATGTTCAGATGTCGTAATAATATGACATGCTAACGTATTATAGTAATCAAATGACGTCATAAAAGTTCTGTTGCACGTTTAGTAACGTCATTGAAAAGGGGCTTCATCAATATGGCCCTGTTTAAGATAGCAACAAAATTACGTTTTCTATTGCAAGAATTGCACGTCATGATATGTACCAGACTTTTAATAACTTGTTGATATATGACGTTTATAGAATCATCATAGAAAGTTTTTACGACGGTTTTTAAACGTCATAAAAAGGTATTTTTGTTGTAGTGGAAACAACAGCTAAAGGCATTTGGAAGAAGTTGGAGGACCTCTACATGAAGAAATCCCTAACTAACCGTCTGATCCTATTGAAGACCTTAATCACTTATAAGATGAAAGAAGGTTCTTTAATTAAGACACACCTAAGTGTGTTTGATGACCTGTTGATGAAGATGAAGTCTGTTGAGTTGAAAATTGATGAAGAAGAGAAAACAATGGTTCTGTTGTATTCGCTCCTAGAGCGATACACTAATTTCACTAACAGTCTTATCTATGGTAGAGATACATTGAAATTAGATGATGTGAAGATAGGTTTGCCCAGTGAAGAGTTGAGAGATCAGATGAAACAGTTTGGTGATTGTAGTGGAGGAAGTAGTAGTCCAAGTTTATTTGTTGAGAGAGGAAGAGCAGAGAAGAAAGTAAAGAATAATAGGGGGCGTTCCAATTCTAGGAAGCCTAATTCGTGGAGTAAGTCTAAAGATGGAAAGTGCTATAATTGTAACAAGCCAGACCATTGGAGAAGAGATTATCCATATTTGGAGAAGAATACTGATGGTTCTTCATCTATTGCGATGGAGAAAGATGTTAGCGATCTATTGACAGCGGTTGTATCAGATGTTGCAGATCACTGGATTCTAGATTCTGGAGCATCATTTCACATGACCCCTAATAAGGATTATTTTTCTTCGTTCGATGCCAAAGAAGGAAGTACTATCCTTATGGGAAATGATACTACATGTAAGTCTATGGGAGTTGGTTCAGTCCGCATTCGCTTGTATGATGGGAATGTTTGCATATTTTCAAATGTTCGCTATGTCCCAGGTCATTGAAAGTCATTGATATCATTAGGCCAACTAGCATCATTAGGATGCAAGATAACCATTGTTAAAGATGGTTTGAGAGTTTCTAGAGAGGCACTTGTATTGATGAAGGGTGTTATGGTGCAAAATCAGTATTTACTAATGGGTACCACTGTCCATGCAGAATATGTGTTGGAGTCGATAGTTCTAAAAGTTTGGATACTACCAAGCTTTGGCATATGATATTATTTGGAGAAGAACTTAGTTGCTTCGTAAGAAGAAAAAGATCAAGGGAGAAATCTTCAACAAGTTGGACTTCTGCAAGGAGTGTGTATTGGCAAAGCAAACAGGAGTTTCTTTTGGTGATGGCGTGCATACTTCTAAGAGGGTACTTGATTATATGCATTCAGATGTTTAGGGGCCATACTATACAGCTTCTATTGGTGGAGCATATTATTTTGTTTCACTCAATGATGAGTACTCGCGCAAGGTTTGGGTGTATGTAATGAAAGCTATGTCGGAAGTATTTGATAAGTTTAAGGTTTAGTTAGCTCTTGTTGAAAACAAAACAGGAAAGAAATTGAAGATTCTTAGATCCGACAATGGTGACGAATATGTCTCCAAAGAGTTCCTCGACTACTACAGAAAGCATGGTATTATAAGACATTTTACTACACCTAGTGATCCGTAATCCAATGGGGTTGCTGAAAGAATGAATAAAACTCTACTTGAAAAGGCTCGTTGCATGATATTGACTGCGGGCACGTCTAAGGGTTTTTGGGCTGAAGCTATTTCGACTGCAGCATATATTGTTAATCGGATTCCGTGCTCAGCCATTGATGGGAAGATTCCAGAGGAATTATAGAGAGGTAAAACACGTTATTAAGTTATTTTCGTATATTTGGATGTCTAGCTTGTGTTCACAATACAGGACATGACAAGTTGGAGCCTAGGGCCTCCAAATGAGTTTTTCCTGGTTATACAGATGGTATAAAAGGATATTTAATTTGGAATCCAATTACGAAGAAAGTTATACATTCCGTACATGTGACTTTTGATGAGTCGGAAATGTTTAAACTTTTGGAAGGTTTATCATAGGGTTCAAATTCAGTTGATGAGAAGCCTGAAAAGACCGAGATTCCTAATTTTCAAACCCGAAGTAGGGCTAACATGGCAGTTGATGACACATCACATGATAGTCCATAAATTTCCTCTAGTAGTGATGGTGATGATCATGAAGCTATAGAGGATTCAGCTCAAGGTGTAGCTCAAGGTGGAGCTGAAGAAGAGTCGGGCGATATAGCCATTCGGGCTAGCCGGAGACCAAAGAGAGCTCCAATTAGATATGATGATTGGCAGCAAGGTTTTAAATCTCGGATATCGGTCGCGTTTCGTTTCGGGGATTTTATAGACTCGGTCTCGAATCGGGGGAGATCTCGGACGAGATGAGTCTAACTTGGGAGTTCGTCTCAGATTTTCATCTCGGATCTGAAAGTTCATATCAGAACAATCTCGGGGTACACGATATGTTAAAAACAATATTTTAACAAAATGATTTTTATGAATGCTATTGAAAACACAGTAACTTAAACTTGAAATGCAAAATAACTTTATTATTCTTTATTTTGCGAAAGATCATTCATACTCTAAATCGTAATATGCTTAAAACAGAAATATTGTTAGACATGAAACACTAAAAGGATCCAAAACATTAAAAAATTCAGCATAAATAAACCATAAAATACATAATTTCATAAGTAACATGTATGTAAAAAGACGAATATGAAAATCATAAGCATTGTAAAACATATACGAAAATACAATATAGTCATTTAACATGCAAAATGTAAAATAACAAAATATTGTTATGGCTAGATTTGAGTTTTTAAATTATAGTTCTAGTTCAGGCACTAATTTAAATTTTAGCCACAAAAACTAAGATCTCGGACGATATTTCAGTATTTCGTCTCGATCGATATATCATTCGATATTGCAATATCTCGGGCGATATATTCAAAAGGAGATTTAGAGTGATATTTGTTGTTTCGTTTCGGAAGGAGCCCAAAACGAGATACTGGAGGAGATCTCGGGCGATATTTACGAGATTTGAAACAGTGATTGGCAGTATGCAAATTTGAGCCTTGATGATCAGTTTGAGTATGCTTTACATGTAATCCATGATGAACCATTGAGCCTTGAAGAAGTCATGAGGTCGAGTGATAACTCGAAGTAGAATTGCGCTATGGAGGAGAAGAAACAGTCTTTGCAAAAGAACAAGACTTGGTATTTGGTACAGCTACCTCAAGGAAGATGAGCCATAAGTTGCAAATGGGTATTCACGGTGAAAGATGATGGTCGATAGAAGGCAATTTTAGTAGCCAAAGGTTTTCACAAAGAAAGGGGTTAGAGTATTATGAAATATTTTCTCCGGTTGTTAGACAAACTTCAATTCGAATCCTACTTGCAATAGTTGTTGCTCACGATTTGGTGTTAGAAAAACTTGATGTGAAGACCGCTTTCTTGCATGGTGATTTGGAGGAAACCATTTACATGAAGAGGCCAAAAGGATTTATTGTATATGGAAAATCGGATTGGGTATGCAAGTTGAAGAAATCTCTTTATGGTCTAAAACAGTCGCCTAGCCAATGGTACAAATGCTTTGATTCTTTTATGCTTTCACATGATTTTAATCGTAGTAATAAAGATGCATGTGTTTATTTTAAGAATTTAAAGAATAATAATTGGGTGTATTTGCTTTTATATGTGGATGATATGTTGATTGCTTCCAAGGATAAAGCTAAAATTGATGCGTTGAAGTTGAAATTAAAAACGGAATTCGATATGAAAGACCTTGGTGAAGCAAAGAAAATTTGGAGATGCAAATCTAAAGAGATAGAAAGCTTGGACTTTTGAGACTTACTCACAAGGAATATATTTAAAAGGTGCTTGCTCGGTTTAACATGGATGGTGCAAAGGCTATCAATACACCCATGCCTTTGCATATACATCTTTCTAATCAGGTCTCTCCGATCTCAGAAAAGGACAAGGCCTATATGAAGAAGGTGCCTTATACCAGTGCAATAGGTAGCTTGATGTATGTTATGGTGTGCACTAGACCAGACATTTCTCAAGCTGTTGGATTAGTTAGTAGATATACGACAAATCTGGGAAAATCGCATTGGGAGGCAGTGAAGTACATTTTTAGATATCTTAGAGGAACATCAGATTATGGGCTTGTTTTTTGCGGCAGAAATAAGGATTTCAACTTGGTCGGATTTTGTGATTCGGACTATGCTGGAGATAGAGATAGAGATAGAAGGAAGTCAACCTCAGGCTATGTGTTTACACTTGGAGGAACAAGTATTAGGTCGAGAGCGAGGTTGCAGACTATAGTTGCTTTGTCTACAACAGAGGCAGAGTTGATAGCTGTAGTTGAGGCAGCTAAAGAGGCACTTTATTTGAAGAAATTATTGTGTGATTTGTGTTTCATACAAGATGCTTGTTTGGTGAATTGTGACAGTCAAAGTGCAATTCATTTAGCTGAAAATCTGGCTTTCAGTTTTAGAACAAAGCATATAGAGGTAAGAGAGTCTTTCCTTATCTCTATGAATGAGGAGAAGTTAGTTCGTCTTCAGAAGATTCACACAAGTAACAATGCAGTGGATATGTTTACGAAGGCATTAACTGCTACTAAGTTTGAGCGTTGCTTGAACTTGATTCACTTGATGAAGTGCTAGGTGCCACATGGTGGCACTATGGAGAAGAGATTGACTTGTTTGAAGTCAAGAGAAGAATTGGTATTCTTCCTGTATGAAGAGATAGAGTTGGCTGCACGATGTCTACCTTTTTTTTAATGCTTTCAACACTTTGTTGGTGGGCGGTGGCCTTGCGGGAGCTCATAACGAAGTGCAATGAGAGGGGGCTTTTGGAGGAACTCCTTGGGAAGCATTCACATTGGAGTCTCTTAGTTGCAAGAGATATTGTATCAAGGTAGTGATTATTGGAATTTGGTGATGCAATATTTCCAAAATTAATTAGATTTTGGAGATATTCAGGGTAATTTGGTTACCCATTTTGTGCAAGAAAGAAATGGAAGGAATATTAAAGAGATAGGGATATTGGAGATATTCGTCATTTAATTTGTTTCCATGTTTCATGGAAAATGAAATGGAAAGAAATTATTGGAAAAGGGATTGATTGATGGAAAAAGGAGAAAGTTATAAATCAATCATATGATAATAAAATTAATGGGAATATTATCCTTCCACGAATTGATTTATTTACATAAATTAATGGCCTTATCCCAAGTAATTTTTCCTCAATATAAAGAAAGGCATAAAGGATGTTATTTTTATGAGATCATCTGTATTTCTTCATTTCTTTGCTCTACTGTAAAACTCTGTAATCTCTTGGATACTAATAAAATCTCATCCCCATTGAAATGGACGTACACTATGTCGCGATAGTTGAACTACTATAAATATTGTGTGTTCTCTGTTGCCTTTTATATTTTTTTATGATCTGTGATTGATAATTATTTCAGTCTGTTTGTTCTATCACATAATTGCAAGATCCTATTGAGGTTTTTCCACTAAAAGGGATTGATCGCCCCTCACAACTAGTATCAGAGCTAGATTTGCAAAGAAGTTGTTTGGTAGAATGGCAGGGGAAGATGAAAATAGTACAAATAGTACATCAGTGCCAGTAGTTGCTCCATATGTCAGAGTCTCCTATGTGGCGTCAGGATCATAGTTGACGATAGAGAAGTGGAATGGTGAAGGAGATTTTGAAAAATGGCAGTGGATGATGAAAGAAGTTTTGAGAAGAAATCACGTTCATCGAGTAGTATTTGATACAGAGTCATTACCTACTGATATTTCATCAGTGGAATCAGAAGAGATGGAAGAATGGGCCTTTACTACTTTACACTTGCTATGGGACAAAATGTAATTTCTGAAATCAGTCAGGAAACAACAGCTAAAGGCATTTGGAAGAAGTCGGAGGACTCTACATGAAGAAATCCCTAACTAACCGTATGATCCTATTGAAGACCTTCTTCTCTTATAAGATGAAGGAGGGTTCTTCAATTAAGACAAACCTTAGTGTGTTTGATGACCTGTCGATGAAGATGAAGTCTGTTGAGTTGAAAATTGATGAAGAACAGAAAACGATGGTTCTGTTGTGTTCGCTCCCAGAGCGATACTCTAGTTTCGCTAACAGCCTTATCTATGGTAGAGATACATTGTCATTTGATGATATGAAGATAGCTTTGCTCAGTGAAGAGTTGAGAGATCATATGAAACAGTTTGGTGTTGGTGATAGTAGTGGAGGAAGCAGTACTTCAAGTTTATTTGTTGAGAGAGAAAGAGCAGAGAAGAAAGTGAAGAATAACAGAGGGCGTTCCAATTCTAGGAAGCCAAATTCATGGAGTAAGTCTAAAGATGGAAAGTGCTATAATTGTAAGAAGCCAGGCCATTGGAGAAGAGACTGTCCAGATTTGGAGAAGAAGACTGATGGTTCTTCATCCATTGCGATGGAGAAAGATGGTAGCGATCTATTGGCAACAGTTGTATCAGATGTTGCAGACCACTAAATTCTAGATTCTGGAGCATCATTTCACATGACCCTTAATAAGGATTATTTTTCTTTGTTCGATGCCAAAGAAGGTAGTTCTATCCATATGGGGAACGATGCTACATGTAAGTCTATGGTAGTTGGTTCAGTCCACATTCGCTTGTATGATGGGAATGTTCGCACACTTTCAAATGTTCGCTATGTCCCAGGTCTTCGAAAGTCGTTGTTATCATTAGGCTAACTGACATCACTGGGACGCAAGATAACCATTGTTAAAGATGGTTTGAGAGTTTCTAAAGAGGTACTTGTATTGATGAAGGGTGTTATGGTGCAAAATTAGTATTTGCTAATGGGTACCACTGTCCATGAAGAATTATGTGTTGGAGTCGATAGTTCTAAAATTTTGGATGCTACCAAGCCTTGGCATATGAAATTAGTTCACACTTCGGAGAAGAACTTAGAGTTGCTTCGTAAGAAGAAAAAGATCAAGGGAGAAATTTTCGACAAGTTGGACTTCTACAAGGAGTGTGTGTTGGCAAAGCAAACAAGAGTTTATTTCGGTGATGGCATGCATACTTCTAAGAGGGTACTTGATTATGTGCATTCAGATGTTTGGGGGCCATACTCTACAGCTTCTATTGGTGGAGCATATTATTTTGTTTCATTCGTTGATGACTACTCGCGCAAGGTTTGGGTGTATGTAATGAAAGCTATGTCGGAATTATTTGATAAGTTTAAGGTTTGGTTAGCTCTTGTTGAAAACCAAACAGGAAAGAAATTAAAGATTCTTAGATCTGACAATGGTGGCGAATATGTCTCCAAAAATTTCCTCGACTACTACAGACAGCGTTGTATTAGAAGACATTTTACTACACCTGGTGATCCGCAATCGAATAGGGTTGCTGAAAGAATGAATAGGACTCTACTTGAAAAGGCCTATTGCTTGATATTGATTGCGGGCACGTTTAAGGGTTTTTGGGATGAAGCTATTTCGACTGTAGCATATATTGTTAATCAGATTCCGTGCTCAGCCATTGATGGGAAGATTCCAATGGAGTCATGGAGAGGTAAAAACACGTTATTAAGTTATTTTCATATATTTGTATGTCCAGTTTATGTTCACAATATAGGACATGACAAGTTGGAGCCTAGGGCCTCCAAATGTGTTTTTCTTGGTTATATAGATGTTATAAAATGATATAGAATTTGGAACCCAATTACGAAGAAAGTTACACATTCCAGACATGTGACTTTTGATGAATCAGCAATGTTTAAACCTTTGGAAGGTTTATCGGAGGGTTCAGATTCAGTTGATGTGAAGCCTAAAAAGACTGAGATTCCCATTTTTCATACCTGAAGTAGAGCTGATAGAGCAATTGATGACACATCACATGATAGTCCACAGATTTTGTCTAGTATTAATGGTGATGGTCATGAAGCTAGAGATGATTCAGCTCAAGGTGGAGCTGAAGGAGTGTCGGGCGATAGCCATTCGGGCTAGTCAAAGACCAACGAGAGCTCCAATTAGATTTGGAGATTGGCAGTATGCAAATTTGAGCCTTGATGATCAGCTTGAGTATGGTTTACATGTCATTCATGATGAACCATTGAGCCTTGAAGAACCCATGAAGTCAAGTGATAACTCGAGGTGGAATTGCGCTATGGAAGAGGAGATACAGTCTTTGCAAAAGAACAAGACTTGAGATTTGGTACCACTACCTCAAGGAAGCCGAACCGTAGGTTGCAAATGGGTATTCAAGGTGAAAGAGGATGGTCGATACAAGGCAATATTAGTAGCCAAAGGGTTTTCACAAAGAAAGGGATTACAGTATTATGAAATATTTACTCCAGTTGTTAGACAAACTTCAATTCGAATCCTACTTGCAATAGTGGTTTCTTAATCCTTTTGGAGTTAGAACAACTTGATGTGAAGACCGCTTTCTTGCATGGTGATTTGGAGGAAACCATTTACATGAAGAGGCTAAAAGGATTTATTGTAGATGGAAAATAGTATTGGGTATGCAAGTTGAAGAAATCTCTTTATGGTCTAAAACAGACGCCTGGACAATGGTACAAATGGTTCGATTCTTTTATGCTTTCACATGATTTTATTCGTAGTACTAAAGATGCATGTTTTTATTTTAAGAATTTAAAGAATAATAATTAGGTGTATTTGCTTTTGTATGTGGATGATATGTTGATTGCTTCCAAGGATAAAGCTAAAATTGATGCGTTGAAGTTGAAATTAAAAACAGAATTCGATATGAAAGACCTTAGTGAAGCAAAGAAAATTTTGGAGATGGAAATCTAAAGAGATAGAAAGCTTGGACATTTGAGACTTACTCAAAAGGGATATATTTAAAAGGTGCTTGCTCGGTTTAGCATGGATTGTGCAAAGGCTATCAGTACACCCATGCCTTTGCATATACATCTTTCTAATCAGGGCTCTCCGATCTCAGAAAAGGACAAGGCCTATATGAAGAAGGTGCATTATGCCAATGCAGTAGGTAGCTTGATGTATGCTATGGTGTGCACTAGACCTGACATTTCTCAAGTTGTTGGATTAGTTAGTAGATATACGGCAAATCCGGGAAAATCGTATTAGGAGGGAGTGAAGTACATTTTTAGATATCCTGGAAGAACATCAGATTATGGGCTTGTTTTTTGCGGTAGAAATAAGGATTTCAACTTAGTCGGATTTTGTGATTCAAACTATGCCGGAGGTAGAAATAGAAGGAAGTCAACCTTAGGCTATGTGTTCACACTTGGAGGAATAGGTATTAGTTGGAGAGCGAGGTTGCAGACTATAGTTGATTTGTCTACTACAGAGGCAGAGTTGATAGATGTAGTTGAGGCAACTAAAGAGGCACTTTATTTGAAGAAATTATTGTGTGATTTGGGCTTCAAAAAAGATGCTTGTTTGGTGAATTGTGACAGCCAAAGTGCAATTCATTTAGCTGAAAATATGGATTTCAGTTTTAGAATAAAGCATATAGATGTAAGAGAGCCTTTCCTTATCTCTATGAATGAGGATAAGTTAGTTCATCTTCAGAAGATCCACACAAGTAACAATGCAGCGGACATGTTTACGAAGGCATTACCAGCTACTAAGTTCGAGCATTGCTCGAACTTGATTCACTTGATGAAGTGCTAGGTGCCACATGGTGGCGCTATGAGGAAGAGAGTGACTTGTTTGAAGTCAAGAGAAGATTTGGTATTCTTCTTTATGAAGAGGTAGAGTTGGCTGCATGATGTTTACCTTATTTTTTTTAATGCTTCCAACACTTTGTTGGTGGGCGGTGGCCTTGCGGGAGCTCATAACGAAGTGCAATGAGAGGTGGCTTTTGCAGGAACTCATTGGGAAGCATTCACATTGAGTCTCTTAGTTGCAAGAGATATTGTATCAAGGTGGATATTATTGGAATTTAGTGATACAATATTTCCAAAATTAATTAGATTTTGGAGATATTCAGGGTAATTTGGTTACCCGTTTTGTGCAAGAAAGAAATGGAAGGAATATTAAAGAGATAGGGATATTGGAGATATTCATCATTTAATTTGTTGCCATCTTTCATGGAAAAGAAGCAGAAAGAAATTAAAATTAGAAAAGAGATTGATTGATAGAAAAAGGAGAAAGTTATCAATCAATCATACGACAATAAAATTAATGGGAATATTAGTCTTCCATGAATTGATTTATTTACATAAATCAATTGCCTTATCCCAAGTAATTTTTCCTCTATATAAAGAAAGGCATAGAGGATGTTATTTTTATGAGATCGTCTGTATTTCTTCATTTCTTTGCTCTACTGTAAAACTTTGAGATCTCTTGAATATTAATAAAATCTCTTCACTATTGAAGTGGACGTACACTCACTGTTTCAAATATCGGCCGAGATCTCCTCCGAGATCTCGTTTTGGGCTCCTTCCGAAACGAAACAACAAATATCACTCTAAATCTCCTTTAGAATATATCGCTCGAGATATTGCAATATCGAACGATATATCGACCGAGACGAAATACTGGAATATCATCCGAGATCTTTGTTTTTTTGGTTAAAATTTAAATTTATGCCTGAACTAGAACTATAATTAAAAAACTCAAATCTAGCCAAATCAATCTTTTGTTATTCCACATTTTGCATGTTAAATGACTATATTGTATGTTCGTATATGTTTTACAATGCTTATGATTTTCATATTCGCCTTTTTACATACATGTTACGTATGAAATTATATATTTTATGGTCTATTTATGCTGAATTTTTTAATATTTTGGATCCTTTTAATGTTTCTTGTCTAACAATATTCCTGTTTTAAGCATATTACAATTTAGACTATGAATGGTCTTTCGCAAAATAAAGAATAATAAAGTTATTTTGCATTTTAAGTTTAAGTTACTATATTTTTGATAGCATTCACAAAAATCATTTTGTTAAAATATCATTTTTAACATATCATGTACCCCGAGATTGTTCCGATATGAACTTTCAGACCCGAGATGAAAATCCGAGACGAACTCCCGAGTAAGACTCATCTCGTCCGAGATCTCCCCCAATACGAGACCGAGTCAACGAAATCCCCGAGATGAAACGCGACCGATATTCGAGATTTAAAACCTTGCGTACACTATGTCGCCATAGTGGAATCACTATAAATATTGTGTGTTCTTTATTGCCTTTTATATTTTATCTGTGATCTGTGATTGATAATCATTTCAATTTGTTTGTTCTATCACATCATTGCAAGATCCTATTGATGTTTTTTTGCTGAAAGGGATTGATCACCCCTTACAGAAAATAGAATAGTCCATTAACCAATCCAATATACCAAACTCTACATTATTATACAAAACAATTACAATGTAAACGTAAAGCTGTGACGGCCCGCCCGCACCGGCCGGCATTTCCTCCGAAAGTGCACTGTACACATGCCCGACTAGCAGGGAACGGTCGCCAAAGAAAGGAAAGAAGAGAATGAACTAACCAAGAACCTGTAGAATGTCTCACAGCGCAAGGAATAAAGTATAATAACAACATACTTGACATAAAACAGGTGAGACAGTGCATAAGCTGAAACTAAACATCATAGCAGCGGAAAATCCATATACAGCTTATGTTCCACATTATCATTATTACAACTTTAAAACTGTCTCTAAAGCAAAAGGAAGGAAAGGTACACTACTAATACCCAAAGTAGTGACCAGCAGCGACACAGGGAGAATATCTATGTATATACCATACGTGGAAGCCTCCTGGTCGTCTCCGGTACAGCTACTCGTGCTTCACCAGCTAACATGTCTCTAGTCTGCTCGTGAGAGCACCCAGAGTAATAAGAAGAGACATAAAACTCTGGGTCAGACAAAAGTATGGTATGAGCGATAAGCAACAAAACAGAACAATAACAGGTATACTAAACCATATCCGAACCTGGACCTGCAACCAAAGAGTTAGCACTACATACTATACAATACCCTAAGGTGCCACTAGCATATGGTGTAAAGAATACGGGGTGGGGGTGTGCATGTCATAGTGATGGCAAACAAATCAAGCACAACAACCATCCTCACATCTCTCACTCAGTGTGTAAAGCATACGATATCCACCACTTTTATCACTAGACTCATCGAGGTAATGACGGAGTTCGACTTGTACAACTACTGCTACCACCAAGCTTATCCCATGGGACCATGACCAAACCTTTTCAAATGACCCCGCTTCATTGGTCTATAGCCCATTAGTCGTACCTAGGCCACTGTGGCCCTGAATCCGTTCACGTACCTCCTACACATAGTGATCCAAAGTTTTAGACATCGACAACCCCTTAGCACACGTCCTGCAGCAAAGCCCAACTCATGAAGTCGACTCGTTGGTTCCCAACTGGATCCCGAGTACAAATTCCCACTTGGACTACCTTTGCATCTCGGGTTTTGGTCTTCGTCTCCGGATCGGTCTTCATTTGGTTCGCAACCCATGCCTCGCGTTCAAAATTTTACCTTGCCTCAGATCGTTCTCCTGGTTCGGTTTGTGGTCCACACCTCAAGTCCAACCTCTTCGGTTCGGCTCGTGGCCTTCATCACCTCGGATCGGGTCGAGTTCCTCAAGCTCCTCCATGGTGCGTCGGTTTGGGTAGGGTATCATGGTTCAGATCGTCCATGGTCATCAACAGTATCCCCCACTGGTTCGGTTCGGAGGTGACTATACGGGTCGATCCGACCTGTTCGTGGCTCCTTCACTCGTGGCGTGCTTTCCCAAGCGGTTCGTGGAAGGGTGGAGCAGCTCTTGCGTGCCATCGGTTCAGATCGGAGCTCCTTCTCACAAGCGGTCCGGATCGTGGAGCTTCCAGGCGAGCGGGTAGGATCGTGCTTTCCTCCTCCGATCCGATCCGGTTCGGGTAATTTCCTGCACTTCTTTCCAGCGACTGTTTTACGCCATTCGACGGCGTTTGCGACCAATCTAACTTTTCTAAGCAATCACAAAGCATACCATACAATCATAGCAACACATAGAATTGACCACTAACACCAAAACAACAATTTGATAGGTTAAAATGGATCAAACATAGCCAAAATCCCATATTTTCCCTTAAGCATGTTTAAGCAAAACTAATGATAGGATTAGTAAAACTTAACCAAATTAGCCAAATTTTCTAAAGGGGCCTAAAACAATATTTCAAAATTTATCAATATTTTTCCAGATTTTTAACATGTATAAATTCGCTAATTACCACTAATTACCCTTAATTAACCATAATTAGTGAGGAACTATGCAAATCACTCACCTTAGCCACAAACAAATCACCAAATCTGAAATGATTCTCTATTTGGCGATGTTCCCAAAGCTATACAGCAGTTCTACCTCGATTCTTGTGCTAATCCTCTTTGATTTGATGTAGATTTGGCTTAATTAGCGATTAGGAGGTGATTTGTGGTGTTTTAGATGTTGGAGGCCATTACTAGGGTTCTTAGAATGAAAATGGCGGCTGTGAAAGTGAGAAAAAGGGTGTTCTCTAAACCCTAACAACCTTCTTATACTCTTAATCCCGAAATTCCCCTTTGGGCCTAGCTGTTAATCACCCGGTTAAGCCCAATTAAGCTGTTTTTCCCCATCTAAAACTTGTTTCAGCCATATCTCTCAAAAGGTGAGTCCATTTGGCTATTGTGACCACTCTACGGAAAGGTAAACCATCATCCGGATCTAATGGAAGTGGTTTTAGGTCAAAACTCATTTTCAATCAAAAGTTATGGCCAAAACAAGATCAACTAGGGGCAAAACGGTCATTTAAAAATCGGCAAAAATCATGAACATGGGAAATGACCCCAATAGTCGTCTCCCAAAGTTACATGACCATACGTCCTCATATGTGAAAGAAATAAATATTCTACGATCCTTCAATTCGTAGAATGCGGGTCGTTACATTCTCCCCTCCTTAAGAAATTTCGTCCCCGAAATTCCTTAACCCAAAGCATACAAAGGATTCCGCATGCCTACCAGCCATATACAACAATCAAACATGCAAAAAAGAAAAAAAAAAAAACAAGCCTATCCTAGCATGCGGAAAGACTAAATCGAAACTGAAATCTTACCAGGCGAAGAGTTCTGAATACGTCTTCCTAATGCTCCCCTCTGTCTTCCAAGTACAGTCATTCTCATTCTCGCCCCACTGAAGTTTAACTAATTTCACCGCCTTCCTTCGAAGTTGCTTCGTATCGTTCCCAACCATACGCATAGGCTTGCGGTTCCCAACCGCCTCGGGTTCAACCTCGATATCATCCAACTGATTAGGTGAAATAGTCACATCGGGGTGTGCACGAACTTCCTTAGCTGGGAAACGTGAAATACGTTGTAAACTCCTGCCATCTTGTCTGGTAATTCAACTTTATATGCCAAATTCCCAATTTGCTCAAGAACTGGGAATGGACCAACGAATCTTGGTGCTAACTTGTCTCTCCTGCCAAATCGTATCACTCTCTTCAACGAAGAAATCTTGACAAACACCAAGTCGCCAATGGAGAACCTTAATTCTCTTCTCCTCTTATCAGCATAACTCTTCTGCCTATCTTGGGCAGCCTTCATTCGCTGTTGGACAACCTTAATCTTAGCTGAAGTTTCTCTTATCACATCTGGTCCAAGCACAAACTTCTCACCAGTTTCTAACCAATATGACGGTCGGTTGCACGGTCTTTCGTACAAAGCTTCAAATGGAGCCATACCAATACTGGATTGATAACTATTATTATATGCAAACTCTACTAGATGCAAATGGTCATCCCATGATCCACCAAAATCCAATATGCAAGCTCTCAAGAGATCTTCTAACACTCGATTCACCCTCTCTGTTTGACCGTCGGTTTGAGAATGATATGCGGTACTGAGATGTAATTCTGATCTTAACGCCTCTTGTAAGGTCTTCCAAAAATCCACTAGTGAACAACGGATCTCGGTCACTCACAATGCCTTTGGGTATTCCATGAAATCTCACTACCCACTTTACATATAGTTCAGCTAACTTAGCTGCCGTTCTATTCGACTTGACGGATATAAATATTGCACTCTTAGTCAATCGGTCCACAATCACCCAAATGCTATCATGACACGATCTAGTCTTTGGTAACCCATCAATGAAATCCATCGAGACTTGTTCCCATTTCCATTCAGGAATTTCCAATGGTTGTAACAAACCACTAGACTTCTTTTGCTCGGCTTTAACTAGCTGGCAGTTCATGCATTTGGATATAAACTTCCCAATGTCTCTTTTCAGCCCTTCCCAGTAGTAGGTCTGCTTCATGTCTCGATACATCTTGTTACCACCGGGGTGTATAGTCAGTTTTAAGTGATGACATTCTCTAAGCACTTCATCTCTCAATCCATTGACATTGGGTACAACAAGTCTTCCATTCTTTCTAAGCCATCCATCTCGATCAAGCCCATACTTGTTCATCTCTCCATCGATCCCCATCTCTAACTTTGAGATGATTTCCGATAGGTTAGGATCGTTCCTCTGACTGGAACCAATCCGCTCAATCAAAGTGGGTCTAATCGTCAAACTTGCTAACATTTCTGGATCCAGTTCGCACCTTGGTCTGAAATCATATCTAGCGATGTACTCCAGTTGCTTCCATTCTAGAAACATAGCCCCTAAACTGGCATGTCTTCTACTTAATGCATCAGCTATCGCATTTCCCTTTCCTGGTGTGTATGCGATGTCGAAATCATAGGAAGCCAAGAATTCTAACCATCTTTGCTATCGGAAATTTAGATCCTTCTGAGAGAAGAGATACTTTAACGATTTATGATTGGTAAACAACTCGAATCATTCTCCTAAGAGATAATGTCTCCACATCTTCAACGCGAACACGATCGATGCCAATTCCAAATCATGGGTAGGATATCTTTTCTCATGCGATTTCAGTTGTCGACTTGCATAAGCTACAACCCTACCTCCTTGCATCAATACATCACCTAGTCCGGTACCACATGCATCCGTGTATACCGTCATCTCTTCATTTCCCTTAGGAATGACTAACACTAGTGCACATGTCAACTTTTCCTTTATACTCTTGAATGCATTCTCGCACTTTTCGTCCCAGACGAAGGCTTGATTCTTCTTGGTCAACTGAGTCAATGGTGCTGCTATCTTGGAGAAGTCTTGGATAAACTTACGATAATATCCAGCTAATCCCAAGAAACTTCTTATGTCCGTTGCATTCTTGGGCGTAGACCAATCTTGTACCGTAGCCACCTTCGCAGGATCCACGGCAATACCATTCTCTGAAACAACATGGCCCAATAATCTCACTTCCCTCCTCCGGAAGTGACACTTAGAAAACTTTGCTTTCAATTGGTGTTTTCTCAACACGTCCATCACTATCCTCAAATGTTCCTTGTGTTCTTCCTCTGTCCTTGAATAAACAAGTATATCGTCCACCAACACAAGAACAAACTTATTCAACTGATCTCTGAATACCCTATTCATAAGATCCACAAAATATGATGGCGCATTGGTCAACCCAAATGGCATGACCAACCACTCATAAAATCCAAACGGCGTCCGAAATGTTGTTTTAGCTATACTCTCAGCTTCCACTCTAAGCTGATGAAAACCTGTCGCGAGATCCAACTGGGAGAACACTCTCGCTTCACTCAACTGATCAAACAAATCATTTATCCGTGGTAGAGGATACTTATTCTTCCTCGTCACCTAATTCAGCTCGCGGTAGTCCACACACAATCGAAGCAAACCATCTGCCTTGGTAGCAAACACAACTAGTGCTCCCCACTCAGAAACACTTCTTCTGATAAATCCCTTCTTCAAAAGATCGTTTACTTGCACCCCGAGCTCTCACTGCTCCCTTGGTGCCATACGACGAAGTGGCATCACTATAGGTCTAGCATCTTTCACTAAATCAATACGGAACTCAATCTCTCGGTGTGGTGGAAGCCCGGTCACTTCCTCGAAGACGCCCAGATACTGGCCAACCACGGGCAAACCTGACAACTCATCATGCGGGATGTCGAGGGAATTTAGAAAACTAGCCATGACCCCATCACTGGGTAAACCACCAAACACTACCCTCTGCCCACCATCCGCTCTAGCTGTCACCAAAAAGCCCTCACAGTCTACCACCACCCCGTATCTTTAGAGCCAATCGACTCCCAAAATAAAGCCAAACCCAGTAAAGCCCAAAACAAAGCAATCACAAACAAACATGCATCCATGACTCGATAAGACCATTACGACAAATCATGCTAAGGCTAGTCGAACCACCATTCGGGTTCGTCACTACTAAAGGTCTATCGACGATCTCGGGTTCCAATCCCAACTTATATACCAGGTCACTAGATATGAAGGAACTGGAAGCTCCGGTATCAAACAAAACTCTAACAGGAACATCATAAACAGAAAGCATACCTTGAATAACGACATCCTTTCCCTTCTCCGCCGCAGTTGGGGAATTCGACGAAGAAGGAACAACATTAAGGGCACATGCTTTCACCATCTGCTTTTCTTTAGGGGGCTGCGGACACTTGTTCTTGTGATGTCCCACTTGGCCACAGTTGAAGCACTTCCTATCCACTGGCTTGGCCCGACAATTACTAGCATAATGGCCTTTCTTACCACAGTTGAAGCACTCAACATCTTTCTTATTTTTTTCTTCTGGCCATCCTTGGTCTGATTCTTCTTTCTCTTATTCTGAGAACCATTCTTGCCTCCACCGCTTGCTTGCGGCTTTGGCTCCTCTACAGATGCGACCTCAGTCTTCGACTTAGGGTAAAGACTCTCTGACCTCAATGCCTTCCCCACGATCGATTCAAACGTCTCATCGATGTGGTTAATAAGCCTTTCCCCCAAGTAATGATCCAAACCTGTTATAAACATCTTATTCTTCTTCTCGGCAATATCTACTAGGGATAACCCATATTTCGATAAGGTATCGAACTCAGCAATATACTCCGAGACAGCTCTGCCATTTTGCTTAAGCTCCAAGAACTTCCTAAATAGTTCCGACTTCTGGGCAGCTGGGATAAACTTATCGCTGAAGCAAATCTTAAACCGATCCCATGTAATCTGATCCTCTGGGGTAGCTGCCTTTACAGCATTCCACCAATTCATTGCCCATCCTTGCAGCTGACGGGATGCTAGCCTTCTCTTCATCGCATCCTCGATAACCAAGTCTTCAAAGATACGCTCGCATCTATCCAACCAATCCTGAACATCCGTAGCCGACTCCGTTACGTTGAACGGCTTCCCACCAAGACTAGTATAATCCTTGTTCAGCTTGGCGAAATCGGCCCTAGGCGCCTGCACCGTTGGACCACCACCATTTCCAGCATTATGAGCTGCCCCCGGAACATCTATAAGCATCTCCCTCATGAGGTCAGTAAACATCGTCCTCATATGAGCAGCATTCCCATTATTGGCTCCTCTACCGACACCTCTTGTGTATCGGCTCATCGTTCAATCTGTAAAGAGAAAACGATTAACCATCTCCATAATGGTGCAAGTGCAGTGCGACTTCACCCTTAAATATACTAATAGTATATATATATAGCTTTTGAAAACCCAAAATAATCACAAATACGCGCTCTTATATACGTATTATCTCTCCCTGGTGTCTTTCCCTAGGTTAACTACGCAACCTAAAGCTCTGATACAAAGTGTGACGGCCCGCCCACACCAGCAGACATTTCCTCCGAAAGTGCGTTGTACACATGCCCGACTAACACGGAACGGTCGCCAAAGAAAGGAAAGAAGAGAATGAACTAACCAAGAATTTGTAGAATGTCTCACAGCGCAAGGAATAAAGTATAATAACAACATACTTGACATAAAACAGGTGAGACAGTGCATAAGATGAAACTAAACATCATAGCAGCGGAAAATCCAAATACAGCTTATGTTCCACATTATCATTATTACAACTTTAAAACTATCTCTAAAGCAAAAGGAAGGAAAGGTACGCTACTAATGCCCAAAGTAGTGACCAGCAGCGACACAGGGAGAATATCTATGTATATATCATATGTGGAAGCCTCCTGCTCATCTCCGGTACAGCAACTCGTGCTTCACCAGCTAACCTGTCTCTAGTTTGCTCGTGAGAGAACCCAGAGTAATAAGAAGAAACATAAAACTCTGGGTCAGACGAAAGTCTGGTATGAGCGATAAGTAGCAAAACAGAACAATAATAGGTATACTAAACCATACCTGAACCTGGACCTGCAACCAAAGAGTTAACACTACATATTGTACAATACTCTAAGGTGCCACTAACATATGGTGTAAAGAATACGGGGTGGGGGTGTGCATGTCATAGTGATGGCAAACAAATCAAGCATAGCAACAATCCTCACATCTCTCACTCGGTGCGTAAAGCATACGATATCCACCACTTTGATCACTAGACTCATCAAGGTAATGACGGAGTTCGACTTGTACAACTACTGCTACCACCAAGCTTATCCCATGGGACCATGACCAAACCTTTTCAAATGACCCCACTTCATTGGTCTATAGCCCACTAGTCATACCTAGGCCATTGTGGCCCTGAATCCATTCACGTACCACTTACACGTAGTGATCCAAAGTTATAGACACCGACAACCCCTTAGCACACGTCCCGCAGCAAAGCCCAACTCATGAAGTCGACTCGTTGGTTCCCAACTGGATCCCAAGTACAAACTTCCCACTTGGACTACCTTTGCATCTTGGGCTTTGGTCTTCATCTCCGGATCGGTCTTCATTTGGTTCGCAACCCATGCCTCGCGTTAAAACTTTACCTTGCCTCAGATCGTGCTCCTGGTTCGGTTTGTGGTTCACACCTCAAGTCCAAGCTCTTCGGTTCGGCTCGTGGCCTTCATCACCTCGGATCGGGTCGAGTTCCTCAAGCTCCTCCATGGTGCGTCAGTTCGGGTCGGGTATTATGGTTCGGATCAGCCATGGTCATCAACAGCCTCCCCCACTGGTTCGGTTCAGAGGTGACTATACGGGTCGGGTTGGATCACTGCATTTGTTCGTGGCTCCTTCACTCGTGGCGTGCTTTCCCAGGCGGTTCGTGGAAGGGTGGAGCAGCTCTTGAGTGGCATCGGTTCGGATCGGAGCTCCTTCTCACAAGAGGGTCGGATCGTGGAGCTTCCAGGCAAGCGGGTTGGATCGTGCTTTCCTCCTCCGATCCGATCCGGTTCAGGTAATTTCCTGCACTTCTTTCCAGCGACTGTTTTACGCCATTCGACGGCGTTTCTGACCAATCTAACATTTCTAAGCAATCACAAAGCATACCATACATTCATAGCAACATATAGAATTGATTACTAACACCAAAACAACAATTTGATAGGTTAAAACGGATCAAACATAGCCAAAATCCCATATTTTCCCTTAAGCATGTTTAAGCAAAACTAATGATAGGATTAGTAAAACTTAACCAAATTAGCCAAATTTCCTAACAGGGACTCAAAACAATATTTCAAAATTTATCAATATTTTTCCAGATTTTTAACATGTATAAATTCGCTAATTACCACTAATTACCCTTAATTAACCATAATTAGTGAGGAACTATGCAAATCACTCACCTTAGCCACAAACAAATCACCAAATCCGAAATGATTCTCTGTTTGGCACTGTTCCCAAAGCTATACAGCAGTTCTACCTCGATTCTTGTGCTAATCCTCTTTGATTTGATGTAGATTTGCCTTAATTAGCGATTAGGAGGTGATTTGGGGTGCCATTACTAGGGTTCTAAAAATGAAAATGGCGGCTGTGAAAGTGAGAAAAAGGGTGTTCTCTAAACCCGAACAGCCCTCTTATACTCTTAATCACGAAATTCCCCTTTGGGCCTAGCTGTTAATCACCCAGTTAAGCCCAATTAAGCTGTTTTTCACCATCTGAAACTTGTTTCAGCCATATCTCTCAAACGGTAAGTCCGTTTGGCTAATATGACCACTCTACGGAAAGGTAAACCATCATCCATATCTAATGGAAGTGGTTTTAGGTCAAAACTCCTTTCCAATCAAAAGTTATGGCCGAAACAAGATCAGCTAGGGGCAAAATGGTCATTTAAAAATCGGCAAAAATCATGAACATGGGAAATGACCCCAATAGTCGTCTCCCAAAGTTACATGACCTTACGTCTTCGTATGTGAAAGAAATAAATATTCTACGATCCTTCGATACATACAATGCGGGTCGTTACAAAATCCCAATATAAAAGCCTAAAATAGAAAATAACGTAAAAAACGAACAACAGTTTATACAAGACATACGTACAACTTTATACAACTAATCCAACACACTTAGCACCAACCAATTTCCCAATTAAAAAAGAGGAGCAAGCTTGCGATAATTTGTGGATTGAAGCACAACGAAAATCATCCGCTTGAAGGAAAAAAAAGGTCACGCGGTAAATGAAAAAGAGAAGCTTGATAATGAATTCACGTTCCCAACATTTTGCTGCTTTCCGGGGATGAGAATTGGAACGGAGTTTTTTGCCCTTCTGTATAGAAATAAGGGCTAAATTTATTTTTGTCTTAATTATCCATTAAAAGTAGATAGATATATCTGCCATTTAAAATACCCAATAAAGAAGGAAACAATTTGTGTTCTTAACTATTCATTATTACTAGTGCGAACCTGTTCTACGCACACGGGGTATTGCTTTAAGGTTGCACTGAAAATATTGTATAGTATTCGATTACTTGACCTTGCAATAATTTGTTTCAACTTAAATTCACTGTGTAATATCAAAAATAATCCACAGACGTTGATATGAAAACAATGCAGCTCGAAGCTAACACTCTACATAAGTCGAAGATGATAGCATTTTTCAATTTAATTTACAGACAAAGCCGGTACATATAGTTCTATTGAACACAGTACCATATAAGAGTAGACAATTATTTAGTTACAAATAATCTCAATGCACTCGCATATAAAGTTGTTGATACAACATAATACAGATATCACGCACAATTCACAATAAGTAAATACTTTCTCTATTGCTGCACAATTGCATGAACTATCAACTGGAGCATTCTAAGTTTCACCAAAGTTTTATCCAGTTCAGCCCAATTCAGCACCGGAATTGACAACCACGTGGTTCACGTGAGATGCTCCATCCCTGCTGCACTCCACTACCTTGCTATAGCATATCAGCTTTTTTGCTGCAGCTAGTTTGCACTTCACTCAGAGTCCATTGACTGTATTTAATTTATTCAAATAGAAAAGGTTTCATCCATTATTTTGATATAAAAAAAAAGGTTAGGGTATGCACCTTGTTTGGACTTATGGGTTCCAAATGTAATCTGCAAAGAGAACAAAACTAAGTTGTTTCTCTAAAATAAAATTAATAATTATTATTAGCTGACTAACAAACTACCCTATCTTACACATGTTGGTTTATAAAAACATTTCATCCATTATAATGATACAAAAATAAAGGTTAGGGTCTACATCTTACTTGTTACTTGAACTTGACGAAGAATATTTCTAGGGCGATGCAATTTTTCTATATATTCCCATTTCTCAAATAAAGATGAATTAACAGTGTCACTTCAGAGTGGTCAAATGTAATATACAAAGATAAAATTTTAGTGTTAACTTTAATAGTAGTAAAAGTCAACATAAGTTATAATTTGTTTGATTATCAGTCATGTGATATAACTATCAGTGGTAGTTCTATTTATTTTTCATGGTTAAACTTGTATTTCTATTAATAGTAGTATTCGTTAATGTTATAAATTAATGGATGTATTCTAATTATTAGAAAATGACATTGTTAAATACGTCGGAAAAGGGAAAACACTATTAGGTACTATGGTTGGCATGCTCGATTTTCTAGAAAGATTCAAGTCTGAGGCAAACATGAATTTTTCCATGCTCATATGAACATCCTTACCTTGGTTTTCAATGCCATCTGCACAAAATACATAAAAGAACTCCTGTTTCCCAATCCATTCGACACAAAAAAAGGCTAAACCTTTAAAAGGCTCGATGAAAGCAACTGATGTACTTACATAATTTACATGGTTTAAATATTTTACCCTGCAACATTATTATTTGCATTTTTTTAATTGAATTGTGGTAGCTTAAGAAATTTAGTGTAAAGCATGGTATAATCATTTTTCATCTAAAAAATTACTGAAATCCAAACGTGTTACCGAATTTAGACACGTCAAATATCAACAGAAGTATGTTTGCACTGTGTATATAAGTAATATGGATGTTAAGCAATGAGAGCAATAGATCTGGCAGGTTTCTCGAAATATATTACAGGTAGTTATATTTATGCGAATAATTTATTTTATTACGCAATGGATCTATTCTCTTCATATAGAAACATAAATGACATATTTGTTTATTATCAATACAATATTTTCTAGGTATAAATTATTTGAATGATTTTTTTGTAAACATACACAATGCATGCTGAATTCATTACACCATACATGATTGTGAGTTTTAAAATAGGACTGAAATTATTAATTGCCAGAAAATTACCTTATTGAGAAGCTGACCCATATTGGTTTCCAGTCCAAGAATGTTGGTTTTCAATATTCTGCAGCATGCACCATGGCATGTTCGTTTGCAACAGCCCCTTCTTATATCCTTCCTTGCAACGATAACAGTTCTTGGCTTCAAAATTTTGCAGTTAACTTGAACCAATGCTTGCCAAAAAAAATCTAACCTATATTACATATAACCTAACTTATCAAGTACTATCAATTATATCAAATTGTAAAATATATTGTATAATTATTATTTTCTGACCCTTGTGATCATCGTAGCAATTATCTTAAATAGCTGCATTACATATACATCGTAAAACTTTTGAAGGATTCTATTTATATTTTGTAAAATTCGAGTGGTCGCACGACATGAGGACCGCTTGGTGAAAGAAAGAAAGCTTTGCCTAACTCTAAAATATGTCACGCTGATCCATTGCAGGTTGAAAATTTTCATTCAGTTCAAACCATACAATAATATAATCATATATATTGTACAAGGAAAAGGCACGAGGGCATATCACGCCTGTTTCTGCAATGGTAACTGCTACCATGTTATAAATATTGTAATCAAATCGATGAAATTAGTAAAATAGAAAGCACTAACTATCATCGTCACCAGAATAGTGATATACCAAAGATTGGCGATATCTAAGAATCCATTGCAATGATAAGTATTCCGATTGTATACAAATTACTTAATCATTCTTTTGTTTGGATGACGTGCAAAAATATTCCTATTGATGAAGTTATAAATGATATTCATATTTACATGTCATCGAATTAAAACTGATAGACAACATATTGTACTTTACAGTCTGTCCATGCACTAAGTTTGGCTAAATGATCATTGCTGCGTGCTTGGGGTAACTGTTTCTAAAGGTGCACTTTGTAGTGCTCCAGTACATATATGGTGAAAAATTAGTAATTCAACATTTATGCATTTCCTATATAATTAATGCGGTAAATATGTGTGGAAAATAAAATTGAAATGAAGTCAAGTAAGAAATATTATACTAAACAAACAAAGGAGGATTAATACTCTAACCCTACATAGACACACATACACACGGAAGGGAAAAAACTGGGAAAACAAATATTCAAACTTGGAGTAAAAAAACCGTTTATGGACAGTGCAAACGAATAGTAGACACTGTTGAATGCATGAGCTATAGAAGCTTTATAGCAACTAAACATTTGCATTCATAATACCAGATAACAAATGTTTGAAATTTAAGTATTTATTACTTTTCAAAAGTTTGAATCAACAAACTATGGATTTGAGATAAACCATAATTTTAGACTTACAGCATACCAAGGGATGTACTAATACCTAGCCCAAGTTATATCAACAATAAACGGTTTAAAATAGACTGCATTATTTCTCAGTGGAAACAATATGAATTAACAAAATGCATTCCTTTTTTTACCCATTTTAAAAATAGGAATACAAATAGAAAAAACTATATTTATACTTTTTCAACTGAAGTGGATACCATGTTTACTATAACAGAATATAATTTGTAAAATAGATGCAGTTAAGTGAGGATAGAGTCAAATGCGTTGCGCACATTGTTTTTATAGCATCTCCAATTTTGATTATGTTGTTTTTCATCATTATTTTCATAATAATTCACGGATCTATGGACCCACAGTTACCAAAAATTCTCACATTCATATCAAGAAAATGGGAAAAAATTGGAATCCAAAAATGAATATAAATATATAGATATAATTGTATATGTATTCATAATTTACCTATCCCATTTTCATCATAACACTAGTTGAGATAAAGTGTATTTTAATACAAAATATTAGCATTCGCTGTTATATTAAAGTAATAATTCATGTAAAGTATATACAAATTAATATTCACTGCCTAATTTTACTTTTACAGTAATAAGTTTTGTTTTATTTATTTATTTTAGCATTGTTTCGGAAAATGATCGTGCTTAACCGAAACTTTACATTTGTGTTTCTAAGTTTAATAATTGTGAACGGAATGGATAAATATTCAATAAGTATCCATATCGGTGGATCTATTATTTGAAAATATTTTCAAATATGACTGTAACAAAATCAAAACACATTAGTTTAGAGACCTAATTTATTTAACAATAACTAAAGTGTAACAACAATTGTAACAACCTGTATTTTTATAGCATGTTAAAGCCATAAATAAAGGCAGAATTAAATTTTAATATAAGAATCAAGGGAAACGGGTTGCTCCATTGCGTTCGTCTCGAAATTCTGCTTGGAAACGAGTCTGAGTTTTCGAGAAACGAAGTCCGTATGAGGGAGATATGACCCTCCGAAGTTTCAGGAATTTTCAGAATCGAAAACAGCTCGAAATTCGAATTCGAAATTCGAATTCAAACCCCAGCGCAGACTGGGCGGGAATTTTCCCACCTAGGACCAGGTCGACCTGGGGGTTGACACTATGGTCGGCCTCCCAGGGACCAGGTCGACCTGGTGGTGCCAGAACCCAGTTTTGAGCCTGGGTTCATTCTGATGTATCTGGTCTTGTTTTCTGTCTAGATTCGCCCGCCTAATCCTATATAAACAGCCCCTAGCCCCATTCTCTTTACACTATTCTTCTCTCCTTATGTTGCCTCTGAAATAATAGAAATAAATAAATAAAATAATGGCGTCGCTAATCTGCTGGGATTAAAACTAGAACTAGTACATCTTCTTCCAAATCTGAATAAGATTAAAAGAGAACAACTACAACTCTTCTTCTATAATCCAACCAAGGCAAGTGCAGTTATTTTCCGATATGAAATTTAATCATGATCTTGACATAATTATAAATCTGAATCTGAGACTAGGCCCTTTTTCTATTTATCAGATCTGTTCCTCTGTTTTATTATTCTGTTTGTTCTGTATTTCTTCCTCCTTTCTTTCTTTTGTTTGATAGCCAGGCTACCACGAGCATGGGCCAAATCTCATAAGAGATGAGCGCATAAACGCTAAATTTGGGAAGAATATTGAATGAGGCATATTTGGGCAAAATCGATTTGTAACTAATTTGAGGACACAAAGCATGTTGTAATTCTGGACATAAATTTGAGACATATTGCATAAGATAAACTATGACGTGGAAGAAGTGGATTATAGTGACTCAGAACATAAAGAACATATTACATAATATAAGATCTGGATCTGGGCATATTAAATCTGATAGTTTGTCATCTGGAAGTAGGAGAATTAATTTGCATATGACATAGGTGTAAAAACCTATATTAAGATTTGATGACTATTAAGTGTGAATACACCTAAGTAAGGTTTTTTTTGGATATGTGACATGCACTGTAATCAATGGCTATATTTGGCATAATTTAAATGTGAATCACGATTAGGGTTTTTGGAGAATATTCTGAACTATGCAAGTTTAACTAAAATTTGGGACATATGTTATATGGTGGATTATGACCATAATTTGGGCATTTAAGTTTAGGCTTACTTTATGAATTAGGCAAGATATGTGAATAGGACTTTAAGGAATGTTTAAATCGGCTAAAACTATTATCTGGTTAATATGTTAAATTTGCCTAATCTGCTAAATCTGTTACCTGTTTAATCTGTTGAATTGCCTAAACTGTTGAATATGTTGAATCGCCTAATCTGCTAATTATGCCTAATCTGCTAAATCTGTTGAGTTGCCTAATCTGCTAAATCTGTTGAACCGCCTGAGCTGCTAAATCTGTTGAAAAGCTGAATGATTGTAATTTGTGTATGAAGATCTGTAGGCTCCATCTAAGATTGAGTAAAACATGTTAATTTGATTAATCTGCTGCGACCTGAAAAGAATTCAAATCTGTTAAATTGACATAACTAGTCTGATATTTGTATAATTTGTAATGGAATAAACTGGTTATAATAAAAAAACTGAGACACGAGGTTAGACTCATGTTTGCGGTAGAAGCCTGCCCAGACCCAACCGGCTTAACCAGCAACCGCGAACTGCTAGTCTAATGTGAGAGGTCGTAGGCATAACTAAAATATGCTTAGACACGAGGTTAGGTCTGGCTTGTGGCAGAAGTCTGCCCGGAAACACCCGGCTTATCCAGCGGCCACAAGCTACCGACTTAATGTGAGAGGTTTGCACATTAATATTTAATTAATGCAAATCTGAATAAATATGATGTCTAAAACGTGTTGGGTCGATAGGGCTAAACCAACTGGACTGATGAATTAATAAACCTGTTTCATGAATTTGTAGGACAATACAAAGTTAGACAACCTGTAAATCAGTTAAACTGTACATCTGATCCGTTAGTCTGAAAACATGTTGACTTGAATTTCTGATCTGTGAACTAGTTGATATGAACTTTGTAGGTCTGAAAACTTGTAAACAAGTTAATCTGAAACCCATTAGTCAGGGGACACAAGGTTAGGTGGGAAAATACTTGTGTCATCTATTGTTTGGGACCCATATTAGTCAATAACCCTTTCTGGTATCAAAACTATGACCCAACAGTAGGTAGGGTCCGGGCACGCTTACTGAACTAATTATAAGCGGTTCATTCTGAAAATGGCGAGGGGTGTTGATGGTGCGTTCCAACTGGGTCATGTGCGTGCATGGGTCCCGGTCTGCCTTTGAGGATGTAAGACGCCGTGACATCTGTAAATAGGTCTGTGTCATTCAAAGGTTGCCACTTTAGGGAGTGATACACCCTTCTGTGGGGCTGGCACAAGGTATTTATGTATTAGGGAGCCGATCACTTGGGGTAGATTTAGGGTACACTTAATTCTGTCTGTTTCCGCTGGGGTACCATCTATTTCTGTTGGGTGGTAACACCTGTCTGTTTTTGCGTGGTACCGTCTGTTGGGGTGGTAAAGGCCCATTTACTAGTGTACACCTAATTCTAACATTCTGTTTCCGTAGGGATTATTCTGTTTCCGTCTCTGATTCCGTTTATGTACCTTCTATCTGTTGGGGTGGTAAAGGCCCATTACTGGCATTCTGTTTCTGTATAGATTATTCTGTTCCGTTTCTGTTTTAGTTTACACATTAGGGTAACACCTAATCCTTTTATACTAGTATTAGTGCAGAGAAGTAAGATATAAGTAAGAAGCATAGCTTGGGCTATATCATTATGTTTCTTCTGTTTAGCTTAAGTATACCAGTTACTCCTGTTGCTGTTGTCTCTTATCCAGCTTTATTTTCATGTCATGATATTATTATCTGTTAATATGCTGAAAGTCACTGGACTTGCCAGACTTTATGTCTGACATTGCTTGTTTTCGCACCTTTTCTTTTGCCCCCCCCCCCCAGGTTTTTAGGGTGGAAATATAGGAGCTTGATTCAGATTTTCTCTACTTGAAGTATCGCTTGGCCTTGGCTCTATCTTTCCATGGCAGTTTATGTTGGGGATTATGACTTTAAAAAAAACTATGCATTCTGAAGGCTTTTGTACAAGACCGATATTTTGTACTTGAATTCTGATATTGTGATTTGAAAATATGTAACCAAACTTATTTCTGTTTCTGTTGTAATAAAGTTATAAATTTTTCAAGTACTATTTTATCTGTCTTGTAAATTTATGTTATGTCTACTAAAACGCTCCATCAAAGTTTAGGCATTCCCTTTGTGAGTGACCTTAACGGAGGTGGGGTGTTACACTTGGTATCAGAGCTGAAGGTTACCAGATTTGATAAAAAGTTTTGGAAAGCTATTTTCAAAAAGTTTTTTAAAAAGGAAGTATTTTCAAAAGTAGAGTTTATTTTGAAAAACATAATCCCCAAAGCCATAGCCTATCTTTCTACCTTTGTTTTGAATCTTTCCTTTTTCTTTCGTTTTATCATGTCTGGGGATCTTAACCTTTCGGAGGGCGTACCGATACCTTGCTGTTTCAGGAGGTACCTAGAAGCGAGGGCTAATGATGCGGGCCCGACAAACGTCCCTCCTCCCCCAGCTGCAGCGGTTCCTCCTCCTCCGCACGTGAATACTTTTCTGAAGATATGTAAAGACTTTCGAGCCATGGGTGGGAAGAACTTTAATGGAACTGAATCCTTCGTAGAAGTAAGGAACTGGCTCAAAGAAACGGAGGATTTGTTCGTTATCTTCGAGGTGGACGATTGGCAGAAGATACAGTTGGCGATATGGTTGCTTAAGGACGAAGCTTCTTTTTGGTGGGAAGTCACAAATGGAGAGTGTCCGGTAGAGAGATGGATGGATTTCAGGCATAGGTTCGAGATGAAATTTCTCTCACGAGCGGAAGAGAGTCTATACGTAGAAAGGTTCTTGGCGTTGAAGCAGGGGAATTTATCAGTGAGAGTGTACGTCAACAAGTTTAATCAATTGGCAAGATTCGGCTTAGAATTGGTAAATACACCGCATAAGAAGGCACTAAGGTTTGCTTAAGGTTTGAATGAGCCGCTACACAGATTGGCGATGTCCCACATTCCTATGGGGGCAACCTTCGAAAAATTGGTGGACATGGCGTTAATGCATGAAGAGGAAGCCGAAAGTAAAAAGAAAGAGGAAAAGATTGAATGACCACAGAACAAGAAGGCGGGGCCCAAAAAGGTAACACAAAAGAGGGATGAGAAGACTGAAGATAAGAAGGAGAAGAAGTGCTTTACTTGTGGAAGCTCGACCCATCTGAACAAGGATTGCAGAAAAAGGAAGGGCACTTGCTTCAACTGTGGAGAAACGGGGCACTTCACAAGGGACTGCCCAAAGAAACGGGGGCAAGGACAGAGGGCAGAACCCACTTCTGGAGAACAGGCGAATGCTCAAGTGACTGGTATATAGGGTAGAAATAAGAAAATTTATGTAGAAGGTTTAATTTCCTTATCTGATTGAGGAGTTAAAAACTCTTTCTGATTCTGGCATTTTGATTCTGTAATTGAAACTCTTCACTTTAATACTAGTCTTGTTTCTGGTTCCGTTATAGTTTAAAACCCCATGAGGGTTACGACTCATCTGTTTATGACAAGTTGGGGTTTGAGGGCATCTGTGTTGGGCGTTAAGTTGACCATGATGCATACATTCTGAGTTTTTATCATGCTTAGTTTCCTAAGAATCATTTGGTAATCTGATCTATATCAGTAGTCTGTAGGTTTCTGAAAAGGATAGGAGTTTTTACTCAAAGTGTGAAATAGATTTCCAGTTGGGCATTTGTTTAATGGGAGTGATTCTCTGAGTATTAATCTGATGTTGATTTCGGTCTTCGGGTTTGATACTTAGGGAGTTATTCTCTTCAGCCGATGTCTAATGGGAATCTAGCTTTAGTTTTAATTATACTTGCTTCTGTCACTCGACTTTATCCTTCGACCTTTAGGTAGAAACTAATGGGTGTAAACATGTGTTTGAGATATGTTATGTTAGATGGTTGCAAGTGGTTGCTAGTGATTGCTCGTGGATGCATATACACACACTAGGCACTAGATCGGCTCAAAAACACTCTCATACTGCATATGGATGTATGTGCATTTTTTTTTTAAATTTTATGGATGCAAAATGGTTGACTCAGCACATGGATGTTGCATATGAATGAACGGTTATGCACTCATATAGAAATGATATGTATCAAATAGGAAAATTGCATACATGTTGGACTCATGGCACTGACATAATTCACATTAAGGAGGTCAACTGAATCAGTGAACCGCCTGATCTTTGCATTGGATAAGTACATATACACACACTCTTGCATAAGTTCATACAACATTAGAAATCTTTTAAGGACAATGGTTGCTTGTGGATGATGGTTGAGTAGACGGATGATTGGATGATAGGATGCATTCTTCTTAACTTGAAGATTTCGGGGACGAAATCCTTTAAAGAGGGGAGAATGTAACAACCTGTATTTTTATAACATGTTAAAGCCATAAATCAAGGTAGAATTAAATTTTAAAATACGAATCAAGGGAAACGGTTGCACCCTTGTGTTCCTCTCGAAATTCTTCTTAGAAACGAGTCTGAGTTTTCGAGAAACGGAGTCCGTATGAGGGAGATATGACCCTCCGAAGTTTCAGGAATTTTCAGAATTGAAAACAGCTCGAAATTCGAATTCAAACCCCAGCGTAGACTGGGCAGAAATATTCCCTCCCAGGACCAGGTCGACCTGGGGGTCGACTGAGACGACCCCAAATCCCGTACAGACGGAGACAAGGGTTATCTTAGGAATATAACACAGAAATAGATAATTGTAGAACAGAATTAAATAAATACACCAGATAATGAACAAGAGAATATACTGGATAAAAGTAATCATCATAGTTACACAGTATACAGGATCTTACTTAGTACAAATACAGTTCAGCTATACATAAATGTCTACAGCGGAAAACAAACATAATATGTACAATAGGAGCTGAACAGCATAAAAAGAGATAAATGATAGAATCCATCTTCAGCCCCAGCTATCCAGAAAGAACCAGCTAAACCTGAATACAAGGCTGCCCGTGTAGAAAAAGGGGCACCCGAGTTTGAGAGTGAAACAAACTACGAGTCAGTCATGGGACTGGTATGAGAAATCTACTCAACACATATATAATTTGGCTAATCGCAGGACCACGCCACTCTCGTGGAACGGGTTTACTCCATTGGATTGCCAGTGCTTTAAAACAAATCTTTCTTTTAAACATCGCTATGCTTTTTATAAAAATGAAGCCATTATAAGACTCAGTTCCCATCACACAATGCAACGCAAACCGGAGGATAGAGTTTTTTACCTTATAACGGCCAAAATATGCTTGATACGAATAAAACAAAGGCATTTGATATTATTGCTAGTATTTATATGTTTTGAAAAACAATTTCAAATCATAACTATCAATCATAGACGGCATTAATGCCCCATACCACTATGTCGCCATATATAGCTATACAATCAAAACCGCACAGTTACGAATTTGGAAATTGGATTTCCGTCATGAACCAAGGCAAAAGATAGTCCTTACCGAATTCGTGACTCTCTAGCTCGAGCCACAGGCAAGTACTCAGTCAAGCCTTCGGAGCGACAGGGCCTGTAACAACCTGTATTTTTAATAACCTGTTAAGATATAAATTGAGGCAGAATTTAATTTAAAAATCTGAATCAAGGGGAAACGGGCTGTGCCATTGCGTTCGTCTCGGAAAAATACTCGAAATAGAGTCCGAGTTTTCGAAAATCGGAGTCCGTATGACCCAGTTAAGGCCCATTGAAGTTTTCAGAAATTTCCATATTAAAAACAGATTTAAATTTTAAGTTAAAAACAAGGGTTAGGGCACAACTGGCGTCAGCGGGAAAACTCCCGCCAAGACCCCCAAGTCGACAGGCATGTCGACAGGGGTCTAAGGGTGTCGACTGCCCTGTCGACAGCCCTGTCGACACGGGGTGGCCGGGCAGTTTTGCCTGGCGCACCATTTCTGATCTGGGCTTGGTTGTGTGGCTTGGTTCTGGAGAATTCCGAAATCTGATGGACCTAATTCAACTAAGGGTTAATCCTAAGGCTAATATCACTCTAATCTTCTATAAATATGACCCTAATCCTACCCTAAAACCCCATTATTCATTCTAGCAACCAAACTATGTCAAATTGATTTCTCAAATGGCCTCCACTTAAAAACCCTAGCCTCCACCCTCTTCATAAATCATTCCTATGAAGATTATGATGTTCATACAAGCATTTCTAAGTTGTATGAATGATCATTAGCTTGCATACATCATCAAGTTGCAAGTTTTATTTGCTAAGCTAGAGTTTTTGGGATTTTTGTTAAGGGTGTTTCTTATTGGAGCTTTGTTTTGGGTTTTTATGCTTGCATAAAGGGCTTCTCAATCTTTACTTGTAGATTTGTGTCTTCATAATATTTGTAAGCCCTCTTACCTTCATTTTAGAAACTCTAAAGTTATTATGTGATGAAAGTTGGGATTTATGCATGTTTAATAAGTTATGCATGCTTATGCGAGTTCACTATGCCATGTTACACATGTTTAATAAGTTATGCATGCTTATGCGAGTTCACTATGCCATGTTACACATGTTTAATAAGTTATGCATGCTTATGCGAGTTCACTATGCCATGTTACACATGTTTAATAAGTTATGCATGCTTATGCGAGTTCACTATGCCATGTTACACATGTTTAATAAGTTATGCATGCTTATGCGAGTTCACTATGCCATGTTACACATGTTTGATAAGTTATGCATGTTTATGCAAGTTCACTATGCCATGATTTGCAAGTTTAACAAGTTATGCATGTTTATGCAAGTTCACTATGCTAAGTTATGCAAGTCCAACATGTTATGCATGTTTATTATGATATGTAAGATTCATCATGTATGTTGTGCCAAGTTCCCTCTTTCTATCCTTTATGCGTTATGACGAATATGTAAGCGATAGAATGACGTTGGGGGGTTTGGGTAAAACTTAAAATACATGAAAATATAAGATTGGGAATTTACCTATTAAGTTAGGTCTACCCCTTGGGAATTTACCTATTAAGTTAGGTCTACCCAAGTATTTGTTAAACTTGTAATTATGTTTTGAAAATAAAGTGGACATGACACTTAGAAAACATAAGTGTGGCCAACTCGAGGTTGGGTTGAGTTTGTAGCGTAATTCTACCCGGAACCTACCGGCTTAACTAGTGGCTACAAACAATAGGATCCAATGTGAGAAGTTGGTCATGTGGTGCCAAGACCCGAGGTTAGACCAAGTTGTGGTGTAAATCTACCCGGAACCCACCGGCTCAACTAGGTAACCGCAACAAAGTCTAATGTGAGAGGTTAAGGCACAATTAAATTAATTAATGCCTCATGATTAGGGTTAAGTCATGGCCCACTAATACTTAACCAATTTTGGGGATACGAGGGATTAAATGGGGTTAAGTGGTGAACTGTTGGTTACACTTAACTAATTTAATCCATGATTAGTGAGGGGTTAAACCACACTTAACCCTCTTAGAAAACCCTAGCAACGTGGTCTGTTCCAGCAGTAATCCCAGTTTGGTATCATTCACAACCCTAGAGGCTAGACTAGGGCGGGGCACGATTACTGGACTGATGTAAGCGACCAAAGCGACGGCTGAGTGGTACAGCGGTGCGGGTCCAGGCGGGCTACGGACGTGCACGTAGTCCGGTGTTGGACAAACTCGAGGCACGGGTACCAGTAGGTTTAGACTGTGCATTATTGCTTAGGTGTCTGGGGTTGACACCCGAGGGCTTGATACACCCGAAGGTGGACCCAGCACAGTCTGACTACAACCATATGTGGGTCGTATGGACACCAACACTTGACGTGTTAGGTTTATAGGGAGCCGATCGACTAGACCGTTGGGCTGGACCTTGTATTAAGGTCACCTCATGTTATTGGGCCAAAGTTTGGGCTGAGGGATCAATACCTGTTATGTTAGTTTGCTAGTACACTGTGGTGCAAAGCTTAATCTTCTTTATGTGATAACACCTTTATCTATTGCCAGTATGTTCATCTCAGTTTCCATCATGATGCTAACTTTATTAGTTTATAGATTGATCGTAGTAGGGCTTACCAGTCTTTTTGACTGACCTGTTTTCTTTCGCTTCTTTTCTTCCGTTTCTCCCCCCCCCCCCAGGTTCTCAGGGAGGGAATAGTGGTGCTTAGCTTGGATCGCTTGCTTGTTTGCTGGATAGCTCATGTATGTCTGGACATTGAGCTCGCTATGGTTTATCATCTTTATTTTGGGGATAGCACTATGTATTTCAGTTTTTCTGTTTATGATGTACTAGACATGTTTATTTTGGCAGTTGACTTTATGATGTACTAGACTTGTTTTGAGATGGTTTGAGATATTCCGCTGTTTTATTCTCACTTACTCTGTTTTACATATATATTTATGTTCTTGTTCTGCCTTGATATATCATTATGCATGCTTACCCAGTTCTAACGCCCCCCAGAAGCTAGTGCCCCCGAAAGAGTGACCCTAGCGGAGGTGGGGTGTTACAAATTTGGTATCAGAGCATATGGTTTACAAGAAAGAACAAAAAGTTTTTAAAAGACTTTTGAAAAACTATTTTCAAAACAAGTATAAAGTATTTTCCAAGTCTAGTATTTTAAAAGGCTATTCCCCAAAAAGCCATTAGCGTTATCCTTCGTTCCCTTGACCTAATCATATCTTATCTTTCGTTTCAGTATGGCTGAGAATCTTGCCATCCCGGATGGAGTAAACGTACCACTCTGGTATAGGAGACTTCTAGAAGCTAGGGCGGCAGCTGGCCCCGCAAACCCTACTCCCACTCCACCTCCTGTAGTTGAGAATCCTCCCCCTAATGTCCCTCCTCCGGTGGTTCCTGTTCCTCCTCCTCCAGTTGCTGAGGCTCCTCTTCCTCCTCCTCCCCCTCAGCATCCTCAGGTTGAGTTCACGAAGGTTTGTAAAGACTTCAAGGCGATGGGAGGCAAGAATTTCCTAGGCACGGAATCTTTTGTTGAAGCTAGGAATTGGCTGAAAGACACTGAGGACTTGTTTGCTATCTTTAGGATTGATGACGAGAGGAAGATCTTATTGACAGTGTGGCTTTTGAAGGACGAAGCAGCCTATTGGTGGGAGGTCACCTATGGGACGAGGCCCGTCGAGACTTGGGCCGATTTGAGGGCTAGATTTGTGGCCAAGTTTCTATCTTCTGCTGAGGCGAATTTACAGATGGAGAAGTTCGTTGCATTAAAGCAAGGTGATATGTCTGTCAAGGAGTATGTGAACAAGTTTAATCAGCTGGCCCGTTTTGGTTTGGATATGGTGAACACTCCTGAGAAGAAGGCTCTTCGATTTGTTAGAGGGTTGAATGAGCCGCTGCAGGGTTTGGCGATGTCACATATTCCGCATGGGGCTACTTTTGAGAGTTTGGTCGATATGGCTCTACTTCAGGGAGATGGAAAGAAAGAGGTCAAGTCGAGTGATACTCAAGCAAAGAAGACTGATTCTCAGGGTAAAGGCAATCAAGGTGGTCAAAGCAGTCAGGGGAATCAGAGCAAGAACAAGAAGGGGAACAACAACAAAGGCAAGGGAAAGTGCAATTACTGTGGTGTGCCTGGACACTTTGCTAAGGATTGTAGGAAGAAGAAAAGGAAGCTTAGTGGTGGATGTTTTTCCTGTGGTGAGACTGGACACTTCAGCAAGGAATGCCCGAAGAAGAAAGGGCAGGGTCAGACTCAGCGTGCTGGACCTTCAGGAGGGCAAGTTCATGCTCTCAATACCGCTCCAGTTCCCGATCGAGGTAGTGTTTCTGTTGAGAACCTTGTTTATGTTTCCGATCTTCCAGTTCGTACCTTGTTTGATTCTGGTGCATCACATAGCTTTATTTCATCTGATCTTGTTGATAGTTTGCACCTTAGTACTAGCTTAGTGGATGATCCCATTTGTGTTTCGAATCCCATTGGGGGTTCTGCTCATCTATCTATGATATGTGAGGATCTGAGGATCTCTATACTCAGTGTAGAGTTCTTGTGTAGTGCGTATGTTCTTGGTTTCAGGGGATACGGATTGATTTTGGGCATGGATTGGCTGTCTAGACATGGAGCCATTCTTGATTGTGAGCATAGGGTTGTGAGGCTTGTGACTCGCCTTGGCAACACCTTAGAGATTTCATGCAATCCGAAGGATCCCGTCATGTTGTGCTATCTTGAATCTCTCGACTCGTCAGAGGAAACCCTTTAGTCTGTAAGGGTGGTCCGAGATTATCCAGATGTTTTTGAAGAAGTTAAGGGGTTGCCCCCTAAACGAGAGATTGATTTTCGCATTTATCTGGTGGATAATGCTAAGCCTGTTTCTTTGCCCGTTCGGCACATGGCTCCGCGTGAGAGACGGGAGCTCAGCAAGCAAGTAAAGGAGTTGCTTGAGAAGAACTTCATCAGACGAAGTATATCCGAATGGGGAGCGCCTGTGGTGTTTGCTACTAAGGCAGATGGTTCTCTTCGACTTTGTGTGGACTATAGAGAGTTGAATAAGCTGACTAAGAAGAACAGACACCCATTACCGAGGATTGATGATCTTTTTGACCAGCTTGTTGGTGCTTCTGTTTTCTCTCAGCTTGATCTTGCTACTGGATTTCATCAGCTCAGAGTGGCTGAAGATAGTATAGACAAGACTGCATTCAGAACTCCAGATGGATTCTTTGAATGGCTTGTTATGCCGTTCGGTTTGACGAATGCATCCGCGTATTTCGTGGACTTGATGAGTAGGGTGTTTCGAGAGTTCTTGAACAAGTTTGTCGTGGTCTTTGTGGATGATATTCTGATCTTCTCTAAGGATGAAGAAGAGCACGCGAGGCATCTTGTAGAGGTGATGGATACGCTTAGAGCGCATCAGTTAAAGGCCAAGTTCTCCAAGTGTCACTTTTGGAGAAGGGAAGTTCGGTTCCTTGGGCATATAGTATCTAAGCAAGGCTTGGCGGTGGATCCCGCTAAAGTAGTTGCTGTGCAGGATCGGAAGACTCCAAGGAATGCAACCGAAGTGAGAAGTTTTCTAGGTCTTGCAGGTTTTTACCGGAAGTTCATCAAGGACTTCGTGAAGATATCCGCTCCTCTTACTAAGTTAACGAAGAAGAACTTAGTTTTTGCTTGGGATATGGACTGTGAGCTTGCTTTTCAGAGACTCAAGAGAGCCCTTACCTCAGCACCAGTTCTAGCTTTACCCGATGGTGGTAAGATGTTTACCGTGTACACTAATGCTTGTGGCACGGGATTGGGCGCCGTTCTGATGCAAGAAGGCAGAGTTATATGTTTTGGTGGTAGGCAACTTAAGGTGCATGAGAAGAATTATCCCACTCATGATCTAGAGCTGGCAGCGATAGTATATGCACTCAAGGCTTGGCGTCATTATCTTCTGGGAGAGAGATTTGAGTTGTATATTGATCATAAGTCTTTGAAGTATCTCTTTTCGCAGAAGGATCTGAACTTGAGGCAGCAAAGGTGGATGGAATTCTTGGCGTCCTACGATTTTGATATAGCCTATACCCCTGGCAAGGGGAATGTTGTAGCGGATGCGTTGAGTAGAAAAAGGTTGACACTAAGTCCTCTATTTGTTGAGATGAAGAATTTAGAGTTCTTGGCAACCTTTGATTTCTCTTTGGCAGTTGAGTCGATGACCAGTTCTTTAGCATCTCTTGAGCTCAGGCCTACCCTTCTGGATCAAGTTGGGGCTTCGCAGAAGGAAGACCCTCAGATAATTGAGATTATGGATAAGCTGATTCGAGGGGAGACATCTAGTCACCTTGCTCGATATTCTATAGATGATAAGGGTTGGCTGAGGAGAGACGGAAGGCTTTGTGTTCCGATGGTGGAAGACTTGGTGAGGAAAGTTCTTGAGGAAGCACATCGCTCAAAGTTGACTATACATCCGGGTGGAGATAAGATGTATAAGGATATGAAGCGCATTTTCTTCTGGCCTGGAATGAAGAAGGATGTGGCAGAGTTTGTCTCTAGATGTGTTGTTTGTCAGAGAGTAAAAGCCGAGTCGAAGAAGCCCGGTGGGCTATTGCATCCTCTAGAGGTCCCGCTATGGAAGTGGGAGAGTATTTCTATGGACTTTGTTGACGGATTGCCAAGGTCAAGGAAAGGGAATACGAGCATTTGGGTTATTGTGGACAGACTTACGAAGAGTGCTCATTTCATTCCGGTAAAGAGAAAGAGGACCGCATCTTGGCTAGCGTCTGTATATCTTCGTGAGATTGTGAGACTTCATGGAGTCCCTTCTAGTATAGTCAGTGACCATGACCCAATCTTTACAAGTCAGTTCTGGAATAGCTTGCAAGAAGCCATGGGCACGAGGTTGAATCTAAGTACTGCTTATCACCCACAGACGGACAGTCAAACCGAAAGGGTGAATAGGGTACTCGAGGATCTGTTAAGGCTTTGTATTCTGGATTTTGGTGGTACTTGGGAAGACCATCTTCCTCTTGTTGAGTTTGCATATAATAACAGTTATCAAGAAAGCATAGGGATGGCACCATTTGAAGCTTTATATGGGAGGCCGTGCAAGTCGCCTACATGTTGGTGGGAGACTACAGATAAGCTTATACTTGGGCCTGATATGATCAGAGATGCATCCGAGAAGATCGAGTTGATTCTAAGACGGATGAAAGCGGCCCAAGACCGACAGAAATCCTATGCTGATAAGCAAAGATCTGATTTGGAGTTTGATGTTGGAGATATGGTTTTCGTGAAGGTTTCTCCTTTGCGGAATGTGGTTCGGTTTGGAGCAGTAGGAAAGTTAGCACCAAGGTTTGTTGGACCGTTTCCAGTTGTAGAGAGGATCGGGCAGATGGCCTATAGAGTGGAATTGCCCGAGAAGCTAGCTGGAGTGCATAATGTTTTTCATGTTTCGCATCTCCGGAAGTGTTTGCATAAGTCAGCAGAGGTGGTTGAGCCAAGTGTTCTAGAAGATGTGGAAGTAGAGAAAGAAGCTACATTGAGGAGAGCTCCGATTCGTATCTTGGGGACAGAGATCAAGAAGCTAAGGAATCGTGAGGTCAAGTTGGTGAAGGTTCAATGGGGTGAAGCCGAGGAAGACGCAACTTGGGAAACTGAAGAGAAGATGCGTAGGCTTTATCCATTCCTTTTTGAGGGTACACTCTCAATCTCTTTATCTTTCCATGTCAATCTAGTTTATCTAGTTCATCGTGTCTATCTTATCATGAGAACCTTAGGTAGAATCCTTTGGATGAAACATGTGTTTGAGACATGTTATGTTTGATGGTTGCAAGTGGTTGCAAGTGTTTGCAAGTGGTTACTCGTGGATGCATGATACACATTAGGCACTAGATCGGCTCACACACTCCTCATATTGCATGTGCATGAGTGTTTATGCTTATTCTTGGATGAAATTTGTATGCTATCACATGGATGTTGCATATGGATGTATGATTGAGCACGCATGTAGATATTATACATTATGTTAGGGATTTGCATACATATGGATACATTTCACTAACATATTTTGCATTGATCTTTGCATTAGATAAGTACATATACACACACTTTTTCATATGTTCATACAGCATTTAGAATCTTTTAAGGACAATGGTTGCTCGTGGATGATGTTTTGAGTAGATGGATGTTGGATGGTAGGATATGTTCTTCCTAACTTGAAGATTTCGGGGACGAAATCCTTTAAGGAGGGGAGAATGTAACAACCTGTATTTTTAATAACCTGTTAAGATATAAATTGAGGCAGAATTTATTTTAAAAATCTGAACCAAGGGGAAAAGGGCTATGCCATTGCGTTCGTCTCGGAAAAATACTCGAAATCGAGTCCGAGTTTTCGAAAATCGGAGTCTGTATGACCCAGTTAAGGCCCATTGAAGTTTTCAGAAATTTCCATATTAAAAACAGATTTAAATTTTAAGTTAAAAACAAGGGTTAGGGCACAACTGGCGTCAGCGGGAAAACTCCCGCCAAGACCCCCAAGTCGACAGGCATGTCGACAGGGGTCTAAGGGTGTCGACTGCCCTGTCGACAGCCCTGTCGACACGGGGTGGCCGGGCAGTTTTGCCTGGCGCACCATTTCTGATCTGGGCTTGGTTGTGTGGCTTGGTTCTGGAGAATTCCGAAATCTGATGGACCTAATTCAACTAAGAGTTAATCCTAAGGCTAATATCACTCTAATCTTCTATAAATATGACCCTAATCCTACCCTAAAACCCCATTATTCATTCTAGCAACCAAACTATGTCAAATTGATTTCTCAAATGGCCTCCACTTAAAAACCCTAGCCTCCACCCTCTTCATAAATCATTCCTATGAAGATTATGATGTTCATACAAGCATTTCTAAGTTGTATGAATGATCATTAGCTTGCATACATCATCAAGTTGCAAGTTTTATTTGCTAAGCTAGAGTTTTTGGGATTTTTGTTAAGGGTGTTTCTTATTGGAGCTTTGTTTTGGGTTTTTATGCTTGCATAAAGGGCTTCTCAATCTTTACTTGTAGATTTGTGTCTTCATAATATTTGTAAGCCCTCTTACCTTCATTTTAGAAACTCTAAAGTTAATATGTGATGAAAGTTGGGATTTATGCATGTTTAATAAGTTATGCATGCTTATGCGAGTTCACTATGCCATGTTACACATGTTTAATAAGTTATGCATTCTTATGTGAGTTCACTATGCCATGTTACACATGTTTAATAAGTTATGCATGCTTATGCGAGTTCACTATGCCATGTTACACATGTTTAATAAGTTATGCACGCTTATGCGAGTTCACTATGCCATGTTACACATGTTTAATAAGTTATGCATGCTTATGCGAGTTCACTATGCCATGTTACACATGTTTAATAAGTTATGCATGCTTATGCGAGTTCACTATGCCATGTTACACATGTTTGATAAGTTATGCATGTTTATGCAAGTTCACTATGCCATGATTTGCAAGTTTAACAAGTTATGCATGTTTATGCAAGTTCACTATGCTAAGTTATGCAAGTCCAACATGTTATGCATGTTTATTATGATATGTAAGATTCATCATGTATGTTGTGCCAAGTTCCCTCTTTCTATCCTTTATGCGTTATGACGAATATGTAAGCGATAGAATGACGTTGGGGGGTTTGGGTAAAACTTAAAATACATGAAAATATAAGATTGGGAATTTACCTATTAAGTTAGGTCTACCCCTTGGGAATTTACCTATTAAGTTAGGTCTACCCAAGTATTTGTTAAACTTGTAATTATGTTTTGAAAATAAAGTGGACATGACACTTAGAAAACATAAGTGTGGCCAACTCGAGGTTGGGTTGAGTTTGTAGCGTAATTCTACCCGGAACCTACCGGCTTAACTAGTGGCTACAAACAATAGGATCCAATGTGAGAAGTTGGTCATGTGGTGCCAAGACCCGAGGTTAGACCAAGTTGTGGTGTAAATCTACCCGGAACCCACCGGCTTAACTAGGTAACCGCAACAAAGTCTAATGTGAGAGGTTAAGGCACAATTAAATTAATTAATGCCTCATGATTAGGGTTAAGTCATGGCCCACTAATACTTAACCAATTTTGGTGATACGAGAGATTAAATGGGGTTAAGTGGTGAACTGTTGGTTACACTTAACTAATTTAATCCATGATTAGTGAGGGGTTAAACCACACTTAACCCTCTTAGAAAACCCTAGCAACGTGGTCTGTTCCAGCAGTAATCCCAGTTTGGTATCATTCACAACCCTAGAGGCTAGGCTAGGGCGGGGCACGATTACTGGACTGATGTAAGTGACCAAAGCGACGGCTGAGTGGTACAGCGGTGCGGGTCCAGGCGGGCTACGGACGTGCACGTAGTCCGGTGTTGGACAAACTCGAGGCACGGGTACCAGTAGGTTTAGACTGTGCATTATTGCTTAGGTGTCTGGGGTTGACACCCGAGGGCTTGATACACCCGAAGGTGGACCCAGCACAGTCTGACTACAACCATATGTGGGCCGTATGGACACCAACACTTGACGTGTTAGGTTTATAGGGAGCCGATCGACTAGACCGTTGGGCTGGACCTTGCATTAAGGTCACCTCATGTTATTGGGCCAAAGTTTGGGCTGAGGGATCAATACCTGTTATGTTAGTTTGCTAGTACACTGTGGTGCAAAGCTTAATCTTCTTTATGTGATGACACCTTTATCTATTGCCAGTATGTTCATCTCAGTTTCCATCATGATGCTAACTTTATTGGTTTATAGACTGATCGTAGTAGGGCTTACCAGTCTTTTTGACTGACCTGTTTTCTTTCGCTTCTTTTCTTCCGTCCCCCCCCCCTCCCAAGGTTCTCAGGGAGGGAATAGTGGTGCTTAGCTTGGATCGCTTGCTTGTTTGCTGGATAGCTCATGTATGTCTGGACATTGAGCTCGCTATGATTTATCATCTTTATTTTGGGGATAGCATTATGTATTTCAGTATTTCTGTTTATGATGTACTAGACATGTTTATTTTGGCAGTTGACTTTATGATGTACTAGACTTGTTTTGAGATGGTTTGAGATATTCCGCTGTTTTATTCTCACTTACTCTGTTTTACATATATATTTATGTTCTTGTTCTGCCTTGATATATCATTATGCATGCTTACCCAGTTCTAACGCCCCCCAGAAGCTAGTGCCCCCGAAAGAGTGACCCTAGCGGAGGTGGGGTGTTACAGGGCCGGTCCACCGACGTGGATTAAAATGCCTGAACAATACGTTTCCCCACCCTTTGGGGCGTAAACGAGCCAACGAATGACTCCATCGGACCCGGATCGTCCGATCAAACCGAGGCGCCTCGCAACAGCAACAACCACATAGGTGAAAAGTATATAAATGTCAGGGCTGGTAGGTCATTGACACTAGAAAGAAACGCATGCCCTCCCTGAGGTCCTTCTCCCGTTTCTGGTTCATCCCGGGGTGTGAGGCTCGCGAATTCACGTTATACACAAAGCTATGCTACACAGGCGGTGCTTTGATCATCACCACAAGACTTTGCTTTTCAACAGAAGCCTTGATCACTGCATCTTAGCATGCCACACAGGCAATTCATGCCATGCGAGTGATGTCCATCGATATACAACCTCTCAACTCGTGCATTTAAGAGAAGGGCGTTAAGCAAAAGAATAAATTCTCCACCGCCAAACAGATGTATATTTAACAGAAATCAACCAACACAGAATAAACTCCAATGTCAGACACACAGTCCATTTACAAGTCCGTTCTGGGTCTGAACGAAACCGGAGGCACTAAATACCTCGCAAACACGTTGATCACCACGTACGTCTGGACGATCACCACTCATTATCCATATTTCGGGATGCCTCCCAATCAGGACCTCGGTTACCATCCAAACGAGGTGAAGATCTCCGGTCTTCGACCACCGTCTTCATCTTCGAATTTCAATCGTCGGTCAATTATTTGAAATGAGAATTAACTCGGCCTTTTCAAATAATTCACGTATATTTTGAATTTCAAATCAATTTATTTCAATGGTTAAATCATTCGATAACAACAATTTTGTTCTTTAATGTAATTTTCACACCAAACACATTCAACCATCAAAAGCCACAAAAATCGAGCAAATTCAGTTTATTTCCATTCCGTATCGTTTATGATATTTTATAACGATTTACCGCTATTTTTATTTATTTTAAAATAGCCAATTTATTCAAAACGACGCTTCGGGCCATAACGCGGCCGTGGCGCTGTTTTTCTTCAGATTTGATTTAAACATATATGAAGATCTAACCGTTGGATCTTTACAAAATCTACATCATTAGAAAGGTCTTTTCAAAACGAATCCAACGGTTCCAGTTTCGGTAAAATCCGACGGTCGGATCTCCCGGTACAATCGTTTGAAGTTTCGATTTCAAAATACGAACTGCAGCGTCGTTATTCGATTAACTATAATTATATATATATATATATATATATAATCGTTTCTGGCGCTGTTTTTCTTCAAATTTGAATTAAACATTCTAGACAATTTAACCGTTGGATTTTTACAAGGTTCGTGCCGTTGGAAAGATATTTCCAAGGCGAACCCGACGGTTGCGGTTTCGGGAAAATCCGATGGTTGGATTTCCCGCACTAGTTGTTTGAAATCACGGTTTCAAAACACGAACTGCACGGCCACGTTTCATTTTAATTTTATTTATATTTATATATTTATATAAATATAGTTCATTCAACAATTTCAATATCGTTTTTACTTCAAATATTTCACTAACGCCTTAAAATTTTGGAAAATTTCGCCATAACCTCCTTTGTACGGGAGGGGCTGGGAAAATTCCCAAATAGCCACACGGGCGTCTCATGTCGAAAAGAAAAAGAAAAAGCCAAGCGGCTAGCCAACAGGCTCATAAAATCATCACCCAAACAAAGCAGTAAATGTGTACCTATTTGTCGGGCACAAAATTTTATTCCTCTTCTCTAGCCACTTTGCTATAACCTGTTCAATAAATATGCATGTACATATATATAGTTCTTATCACTTATCATTTTCTATTCAACTTCATATTTGATTCCATTTGGTTTAAAAACACCATTCATTCTAATGTTGCATGTATAGGCAAAAATCATGTCATTAACTAATTAATGAATATTTCGACTCATGCATATTTATTTGAATGAGTTGCTATTTTTAACACTTCACATTTCAACGATTCATGTATATACTAAAAATGTGATTTTTATTGTAAAACAATTCATTTCAAAACACTATTATTTTATATAGTTTATATAGGTGATAAAAATAGGATTTTTCTTATAAAACAATTTATTTCAAAATATGAATACCATTCAACACATGAATTTCAAATCAACGAATGAATATCGATTCAACACATGAAGGTTTTCTATAGTTTCTATATATAGATAAAAATGTGATTTTATATTTAAAACACGAATACCATTCAACACATGAATTTCTAATCAACGAATGAATATCGATTCAACACATGAAGGTTTTCTATTCAATGAATAAATATAGTTTCAGCAAATGAAAATAATTCAGATACATGAATATTATTCAAAATTTCGGCAGCATAACGGCAGGGTAATTAAAACCGGGACCGTCCCTAGTACGGCTCCTCGTTCTACCTTAAAACCTCGCGGTTTTTGACAATGGGAATCATGCATCTAGTTCGCACGCAGGCGGCATGTATATATTTATTTCATTTCCACAAACTAATCCTATGTGGTTTCAACCAAATATTTTTCAACCACAAACGGGTATTTTTCAACCACAATCAATCAATATCAACCACAAACCATCCCAAACAACCATTCGCTGTCAATCAATTTTCACACCAATCACAACCAATAAATATCGTCCATGGTTTTGTGGACGAGGGGCGTATATATATATATATATATATATATATATATATATATATATATATATATATATATAGCAATTCACTTCAATTTCAACACATATATAAATTTTTACAACGCATATATAACTTATACATCGAACATACAACTTATACAATGCTTATACATGAGGTGTACAACGCTTATATAACTCATACATCGACTATATAATTTATACATCGGCGTTTTCCATATTGTTTATGAATTAGAAATCTCACATTGGGTTCCACTCCACCAAAAATAGCAGAAGGCTCAGAAAAATATGCGGTCTCTTCTAAAATGTAGAAGGCGTCCACACGGTCACGATGTTTCCTGTTTCATCTAATTTCGTTAACATAGCAAAAAGATACGACTTTTACAAGTTTTGCAACACTTTTAAATGTTAAAATCACTTTAAAAAATTCAAACCCGAACCTTTTCTTGGATGTTCGAAATTAGGTCTGGATTTTTCACTCGATCCGTTCAGCCTGGAGGGGATCGGACTTCACCACGACGTGGCGCTCGGAGAGGCGCGCCTGGGGTGCTGACGGGGTTGAACTCGGAGGTGGGAGGCGACCAGAAAACGCGGCGACGCGGGTGAACTTCGGGGGCCCTGATCTCCTCGAACACTCATGGGTAGGGGATGAATCCAGTATGGATTGGAAGGGGAGAGGAGGCTCTTCAAAAAGTTGCAAAGGAGGGGGTGCTGAAGATGAACGGAATCGCCAGAATCGGCCTGGGAATGGTGGAGCTCGTTTCCGCCGTCGATGAGTTTAACGGAGGGAGGGGGTTTCGTTTTCTTTATTTTTATTTTTTTATGAAAGAATTTTTCTTATTGGTCGACATATATATTTATTCGAAAATTAGGGTTTTCTTCCACCAACTCGAAATCCAACCCAATGACTGTCGTCCCTAGCGTTTTACCCCTATTCCGAACACAATAGGATATGTTTCGAAGGCCCATTCGATTGTTTCAGTCAGTTTCCATTCAAATCAAAATATAAAACATTCAATATTTAATTTGAACGTACATTTCAATTTGCCAGGGCCACAAACTAATTCGAAAAATTTCAGAAAAATAAATCTAGCTATGTTTTGACGATACGGTCCCAACAAAACTAGTTTCGTCGAATTCTAAGACCGTTTGCAAAAAGGCCCATTTTTGGTCGATCCAATTTAACTATAATTGGCCAAAACACGTTTTCCCTTGCCACGCTCACATATTAGCTTCAAAAATTATGAAATTTGAAACCTAGCAATAACTTCACATCCCGGATCCAACAAAAGTGGTTTCGTCGAATTCCGAGGTCGTATGCAAAATGGCCAATTCCATGGGCTATATATATTCCATAGCGACCGTGCTGAAAATTCATTCGGCCATAACCTTTGCTTTCCGCTATGAAAATTCGATTTTTCAGATTCGTTAGAAAGGTATTCACTAACAGATTTAAATATTTTTTGTTTCACTTGTTTTGCACCCGGTACAGTCCGACAAAGTTTGAATTCCATTTTTGAAACTGCAGCGCCATTTCAGGCCTTGTTTATAATTATAATTAATTATATTCGTTTTCAATTGTCGATTCAAACTCACTTTTCATCTCAATTATTTAAAATATTAATTTAAAATATTTAAAATCCATTATTTTAGCCAAATTTTTTTTTTAAATTGGTTCAGATTTTCTGGGTCGTTACATCGACACTATGGTTGACCTCCCACGGACCAGGTCGACCCTATGGTCGACCTAGGGGCAGAACCCAGTTTTGAGTCTGGGTTCATTCTGATGTATCTGGTCTCGTTTTCAGTCTAGATTCGCCCGCCTAATCCTATATAAACAGCTCCCTAGCCCAATTCTCTTTACACCATTCTTCTCTCCTTATGCTGCCTTTGAAATAATAGAAATAAATAAATAAAATAATGGCGCCGTTACTCTACTGGGATCAAAACTAGAACTAGTACATCTTCTTCCAAATCTGAATAAGATTAAAAGAGAACAACTGCAACTCTTCTTCTATAATCCAACCAAGGCAAGTGCAGTTATTTTCTGATATGAAATTTAATCATGATCTTAACATAATTATAAATCTGAATCTGAGACTAGGCCCTTTTTCTATTTATCAGACCTGTTCCTCTGTTTTATTATTCTGTTTGTTCTGTATTTCTTCCTCCTTTCTTTCTTTTGTTTGATAGCCAGGCTACCACGAGCCTGAGCCAAGTCTCATAAGAGATGAGCGCATAAACGCTAAATTTGGGAAGAATATTGAATGTGGCATATTTGGGCAAAATCGATTTGTAACAAATTTGAGGACACAACGCATGTTGTAATTCTGGACATAAAGAACATATTTCATAATATAAGATCTGGATCTGGGCATATTAAATCTGATAGTTTGTCATTTGGAAGTTGGAGAATTAATTTTCATATGACTTAGGTGTAAAAACCTATATTAAGATTTGATGACTATTAAGTGTGAATACACCTAAGTAAGGTTTTTTTTTGTGGATATGTGACATGCACTGTAATCAATGGCTATATTTGGCATAATTTATATGTGAATCACAATTAAGGTTTTTGGAGAATATTCCGAACTATGCAAGTTTAACTAAAATTTGGGACATATGTTATATGGTGGATTATGACCATAATTTGGGCATTTAAGTTTAGGCTTACTTTATGAATTAGGCAAGATATGTGAATAGGACTTTAAGGAATGTTTAAATCGGCTAAAACTGTTATCTGCTTAATATGTTAAATTTGCCTAATCTGCTAAATCTGTTACCTGTTTAATCTGTTGAATTGCCTAAACTGTTTAATCTGTTGAATCGCCTAATCTGCTAATTATGCCTAATCTGTTAAATCTATTGAGTTTCCTAATCTGCTAAATCTGTTGAACCGCCTGAGCTGCTAAATCTGTTAAATCTGTTGAAAAGCTGAATGATTGTAATTTGTGTATGAAAATCCGTAGGCTCGATCTAAGATTGAGTAAAACATGTTAATTTGATTAATCTGCTGCGACTTGAAAAGAAGTCAAATCTGTTAAATAGACATAACTTGTCTGATATTTGTATAATTTGTAATGGAATAATCTGGTTATAATAAAAATGCTGAGACACAAGGTTAGACTCATGTTTGCGGTAGAAGCCTGCCCGGACCCAACCGGCTTAACCAACAACCGCAAACTGCTATTCTAATGTGAGAGGTCGTAGGCATAACTAAAATATGCTTAGACACGAGGTTAGGTCTGGCTTGTGGCAGAAGTCTGCCCGGAACCGCCCGGCTTATCCAGCGGCCACAAGCTACCGACCTAATGTGAGAGGTCTGCGCATTAATATTTAATTAATGCAAATCTGAGATAAATATGATGTCTAAAACGTGTTGGGTGGATAGGGCCAAACCAACTAGACTGATGAATTAATAAACCTGTTTTGTGAATCTGTAGGCCCAATACAAAGTTAGACAATCTGTAAGTCTGTTAAAACTGTACATCTTATCTGTTAGTCTGAAAACCTGTTGACTTGAATTTTCTGATCTGTGAACTAGTTGATCTGAACTCTGTAGGTCTGAAAACTTGTAAACAAGTTAATCTGAAATCCATTAGTCTAGGGACACAAGGTTAGGAGGGAAAATACTTGTGTCATCTGTTGTTTGGTACCCATATTAGTCGGTAACCCTTTTTGGTATCAAAACTATGACCCAACAATAGGTAGGGTCCGGGCACGCTTACTGAACTAATTATAAGCTGTAACACCCCACACCCGCTAAGGTCACTCACTAAGGGAATGCCTTAACTTCGGTGGAGTATTTTAAGTGAATATAGAACAGAAAAATTACAACAGACAGATATAAGTAATACTTGAAATTTAAAACATCATTTCATTGCAGAAGAAGGTAAACATGTTTGGTTACATATCAAAAACCAACAAGAGTCAAGTACAAAATATCCATCTCGTTAAAACATAAGTACATAATCCCACTACATACTAATAGCCATAATAGAAAAGATAACCGAGCTTTACTTCAAGAGTCCAAGCTTCAAAAGATAGATAAAGCAATCTGAATCAAAGCCCACTAGTGCTAAGCCCACTCTGATAACCTGAGGGTTGGGAAAAAGATAAAAACAACGGGGTTAGACATAAGTCTGAGTGAGCCCTATAACTTTAACAATACAATCATTAAAGTAATTAGGGTATGATATAAACCTGGTACGGTACGACTGGGGATAAATGACTACACTAAGCAGCCAACTAGACTTAGGATGAACTAAGATAACGGTAAAGACGTGCCTATCCACCCAAGGATAAATACTACACTGCACCACCCCAGATCTACCCACCCAAGGGTAATTTCTAACTGCACCACACCAGTCATTCCTACTTAAAGGTTGATCCCTCCCAAGGACTTAGAAAAATATACCCAGTAGTTTCGTGTACCTCTAGCTGACTACATAGGTGTCGTCTGCCCCTATCTCCACTAGGTGTACCCTGTACTTAGTAATCTTAATAGTAGTCTCTTGTACCCCTAACTGACTACATAGGTGCCATCTTCCCCTATCTCCACTAGGTGTACCCACTACTCCCCAAGCGATCGGCTCCCTACCGTAGATACCCGTGCTGGCCCCACAGTGGGGTGTATCACTCCCCAAAGTGGCAACCCGATACAATCAATGGTGCACGGCTTATATCTACACGATGCAACAACGTCTTACCTACCAGCCCGGGTCCACACACGCATACGAAACCCGTTGGACTTGCGTTGCCACCGCTAACCCGTTTTGGCCTCTTATAGTCAAGCCCAGTACGCGTGTCCCGTCCTCGACATGGGTCGAGCCCAATAAGATACATATGGGTTACTGGTTGAAATGGGCCCCCACAAGCTACCCACTTAAGCTTGTCACATTTTCTAGTGTATCCCACTTAACCCCTTTGAATAATCATGTCCACTTACATGTTTAAAGTTTGGTTAAGTCATCTAATCATATTTCAATTGCCACTCAAGGCACCCACTAGATTTCCCATGCCACCCAAGGCACCTACTTGACTTCCACATGCCACCCAAGGCACTTACTTAACCCTTTAATCATGTTTAATTACATGTTCCACTTTGGTTAAGTATTCTAATCGTATTTTCTATTGCCACCCAAGGCAACCACTAGATTTTCCTCATGCCACCCAAGGCACTTACTTAACCCTTTAATCATGTTTAATTACATGTTCCACTTTGGTTAAGTATTCTAATCTTATCTTCTATTGCCACCCAAGGCAACCACTAGATTTTCCCCATGCCACCCAAGGCACTTACTTAACCCTTTAATCATGTTTAATTACATGTTCCACTTTGGTTAAGTATTCTAATCGTATTTTCTATTGCCACCCAAGGCAACCACTAGATTTTCCTCATGCCACCCAAGGCACTTACTTAACCCTTTAATCATGTTTAATTACATGTTCCACTTTGGTTAAGTATTCTAGTCGTATTTTCTATTGCCACCCAAGGCAACCACTAGATTTTTCCACATGCCACCCAAGGCACCCACTTAACCCCTCATGTCCCACTACATGCTTATCTGGTTAAGTGTTTCTTAATTGATTAAGACCGTAACCTTTGCAAAGACCTCTCACATTAGACTATCTTTTATGGCAGCTGGATTTGCCGGTCGGGTCCGGGCAGCCTTACGCCATAACCGAGTCTAACCTCGTGTCTTTACACTTGTCACGTATTTAGTTTATGCCTAAGACCTCTCACATTGGGCCAATCATTTGTAGCCGCTGGATTTGCCGGTCGGTTCCGGGCAGTCTTATGCTACAAAAGGGTCCAACCTCGTGTCTTAGTCGATTAATTACACCTAATTAATCACCCCCATAATTTGTTTTAATTATCCCTAATTAATTACAAATTTAACGATGTAAATAATTGACTCAATTATGTCCATCCACTTTATGGTATGCATAATCATACCAACTTCACACTGTTTCATTAAGATGAATATTAACCCCATCGTTCCCCACGTAATTCGCTAACATGACATACTTAAAAGGGAAGATTCATCACACATACAATGGGTTCAACTTGCATAACATTAGCATCAACATGGGTTTAAAAGGTGTCAACATGCATATAGCATCAAACCCAACTAGCATAAATAATCAACCCAAACTTGCATGAATCACATATGTCATAAAGAGGTTAACTTGCATAAGTTACTTATGTCATACAAAGGGGTAAACTTGCATATGTATGTATGAGATACTAAGGGGTTAACTTGCATATGTATGCATATCATACAAAGGTGTAAACTTGCACATGTTACTTGCATATAATCAAACACCAAACTTGCATAACATGTCATATATGAACTTGCATATAATCATACACCAAACTTGCATAACATATCATATATGAACTTGCATATAATCAAACACCAAACTTGCATAACATGGTGTCATAATGGATCAATGTTTATCATAGCAATTTGCATAACTAGCATCATGAACACATAGCCTAACACTTGCACAACTTGCATAACATCATGATCATGTAGCATATAACTTGCATAACTTGCATAACATCAAGAACATGTAGCATATGACTTGCATAACTTGCATAACATCATGAACATGTAGCATATAACTTGCATAACTTGCATAACATCATGAACATGTAGCATATAACTTGCATAACATCATGAACATGTAGCATATAACTTGCATAACTTGCATAACATCATGATCACATAGCATATGACTTGCATAACTTGCATAACATCATGAACATGTAGCATATAACTTGCATAATATCATGAACATGTAGCATATAACTTGCGTAACTTGCATAACATCATAAACATGTAGCATATAACTTGCATAACTTGCATAACATCATGATCGCATAGCATATGACTTGCATAACTTGCATAACATCATGAACACATAGCACATAACTTGCATAACTTGCATAACATCACAAACACATAGCATATGATAACATAATCATGCATTGATCCACATTCATAGCCATAACCTCATTATATCCTATCATAATCATTTCAACAATTGGTCATTAAGGCTATAGAAACTCACAACTTGTTGATTAGCACTCCTATGAAGAAGATTAAGTTGCTAGAGTTGATTAGAGGTTGATTTGAGAGGCTATCTTCTTCTACAATTTGATGGAGGCTCCTTCAAGTTGCATTTTGACGGCATAACAACGTTGTAACTATTTTTAGTATGAATTAGGGTAGTCTTAGGGTGTATTTATAGAGTAGTTAGGTGTTTTAGGCCATTAGATTAACCCTAAATCAGATTAGAGCCGTCAGATCTCGTCCTAGCCACCAAGCACAGCCCAAAAGCCATCAGGTTGCACCCAGGTCACACAGACCGACAGGGGGGGTCGACCCCTAGGGAGGGGGTCGACACCCATGTCGACCCTTGGGTCGACTCCCTCTGCCTGGCGGGAATTTTCCCGCCTCTTCTGAAATGTGAATCTGAATATTTTAAATCTGTTTTAAATTTTCGGAAAACTTCTTCGGGCCTTAACTGGGTCATACGGACTCCGATTTTCGAAAACTCGGACTCTATTTCGCATATTTTTCCGAGACGAACACAATGGCATAGCCCGTTTCCCCTGATTCAGATTTTAAAATTTAATTCTGCCCTGTTTTATATTATAGCAAGTTATTCAACATACGGGGTGTTACATTCTCCCCTACTTAAAGGATTTCGTCCCCAAAATCTATAAGTCAAGAAGAACGTATCCTACCATCCAAACAACCATCTACTCAAACCATCAAACACTGGCATCCATTGTCCTTAAAATTTCTAATGCTGTATGAACATATGCAAAGAGTGTGTGTGTATGTTACCTATCTAATGCAAAATCAGGCGGTCTACCGATTCAGTTGACCTCCTTAATGCAAACCATGATAGTGTCATGCATCCAATATGTATGCGAAAGAACCTTATCGACACATACTATTTCTACATGAGTGCACAATCATTCACCAAAATGCATCACCCATATGATAGCACAACCATTATACATCCATTAATATAGCTACCTACACACAATTATATGCAATATGAAGTGATTGAGCCGATCTAGTGCCTAGAGTGTGTGTATATGCATCCACGAGCAACCATTAGCAACCACTTGCATCCACTCGCATCCATCAATCATAACATGTCTCAAACACATGTTTCAACCATAGGTTTACCCTATCTAAAGGTCAAAGGTACTAATGAGAGGACATACTAAAGATAAGATAAGTACTAGACAAACGATAGAGGAGAAGTTAAAAGACATACCCTCAAAAAGGAATGGGTATAGTGAGCGCATCTTCGCTTCTGTCTCCCAAGTAGCATTGCTCTCATCCTCTCCCCATTGCACTTTGACTAGTCGAACCTCTCTGTTTCTCAACTTCCTAATCTCTGACCCAAGGATGCAGGTAGGAGCTCGTCGAATAGTTGCATCACGCTCTACCTCCACTTCCCTAAGCAAGCTCGGCTCTACCACCTCTGCGGTCTCATGTAGGCACTTCCTCAAATGTGACACATGGAATACGTCATGTACTCCACTAAGTCTCTCGGGTAAATCCACTCTATATGCCATGGAGAAGTCCTCTCGCTTTTCACGGGTATGAAATGGGCACTCTTAGTAAGTCTGTCTACCACAACCCAAATTCCCGTATTACCCTTCCTCGATCTCGGTAACCCATCAATAAAAATCCATCGAGACGCTATCCCACTTCCAGTGTGGAACTTCTAATGGGTGAAGCAACCCACCTGGTTTCTTTTGCTCTGCTTTCACTTGTTGGCACACCAAGCATCTAGCGACGTACTCGGCCACATCTTTCTTAATACCGGCCCAAAAGAAAACTCGCTTCGTGTCTTGGTACATTTTGTCCCCACCGGGATGAATGGTCATCTTCGAACGATGTGCATCATCAAGTATAGCCTTCCTCAAACCCTCATCTTGCGGTACACAAAGTCTACCATCTCTACGCAACCACCCCCTATCGTCTAGGGTGTACCTACTCAAATGGCTGGACGACTCCCCCCTTATGAGCCTCTCTACCAACTCAACCAACTGTGGGTCGTCCCGCTGTGCCTCGCCAATCCGCCCCAAAAGAGTCAGCCTGACCTCTAAGGATGCTAGCAAACCGGGTATAAAGTCAACGGAAGGTCTAAAATCAATCATCGAGATAAATTCCAAGCTTCGTCGTTCCACGAACAATGGACTCAAGGACAACCTTTTTCTACTTAAGGCGTCCGCCACCACGTTACCCTTGCCAGGGGTATACGCTATCTCGAAATCATAGGATGCTAAGAACTCCATCCACCTTTGTTGTCTTAAGACTATGCGCTCGCAGAGTCTCCAACACTTCCCTAAGATGTAGGGCATGCTTTTCTCCACTTCTAGAGAAAACCAGGATATTCTCCCATGAAAAATCGTCACAACTATCCATCTCTCACGCAGACCATCCTAGTCGAACTCGACATCCCCCAAGTGCAAGCCCCAAAGGCCTAAACCAATATCAGACAAACACCCAAGGGATACCTCCTTCGAATTCAGACGACCTACGTGAGATGATACTAGTAAAAACGGCTAAATAATTAAGCACTTGTCCAACTCTGGATGTCCTTGCCAGTCTCGCTCCAAAACCGCCGTTGATCAAATAACTGGCTTTGCTTAACCTATTAAGCACATACGAAAACTTATTTCGCTCTTAGAAAAGACCTAGATGTCATCCACAAAGACCATTACGAAGTTATTTAGGTACTCCCTGAACACCCTACTCATCAAATCAACAAAGTATGTAGGGGCGTTCGTCAAACCAAATGGCATCACCAGCCACTCATAGAAACCATCCGGAGTCCTAAAGGCAGTCTTCTCTATACTATCCTCAGCCACTCTCAACTGATAAAATCCCGTGGCAAAGTCCAACTGCGGAAACACTGAGGCGCCAACCAACTGATCAAAGAGATCATCAATCTTCGGCAATGGGTGTCTATTCTTCTTTGTGAGCTTGTTGAGTTCTCTATAGTCTACACAAAGTCTGAGGGACCCATCCGCCTTCATAGCAAAAACTACTAAAGCACCCCACTCCAATATACTTCGTCCTATGAACCCCTTCTCAAGCAACTCCCCTACTTGCTTATGGAGTTCCCTCCTTTCACTAGGAGCCATGTGGCGCACTGGCAAAGATGCTGGTTTAGCATTGCCCACTAGATATATTCGGAAGTCTATCTCCCGCTTCGGAGGTAAGCTCTTCACCTCCCCAAACACATCCGAGTATTCCCGGACCACTCTAACAGATCGCAAACTCTCGACCGAAGCGTCAAGCGATTCAAGATAACTTAGCATAACAGAATCTATGGGATTACAAGAGATCTCGAGAGTGTTCCCCAAGCGGGTCATGAGCCTAACAACACTCCTTTTGCAATCAAGAACGGCATCATTACTGGATAACCAGTCCATGCCCAAAATCAACCCATAGCCCGTGAAGCCCAAAACAAAAGCATCACATCCAAACTCAATGCTAAGTATAGAGATCTTCAAACCCAAACATATCATGGACAAATAAGTGGAGCCCCCAACTGGGTTTGAAGCAACCAAGGGATCATCTACTAGACTGGTGTCTAAGTGCAGTGACTCAACTAACGATGATGAGATAAACAAATGCGATGCGGCAGAGTCGAATAAAGTTCGAACAGGATGATCGCGAGAACCAACTTTCAACCTAGACGGCCCTACCCCCATCAGGTATACCAGCCATGAGGGAATACACCTACCCTCCAGAAGATCCTGTACTTTGTCCTTACCTCTTTGGACAATCCTAATAAGGTGTCCTATTTGTCCAAAACAACTAGCCTTCTCCTTTACATTCTCCTTTCGTGACCTTCCCGCCACGATGAGGTTTCGTCCTTTATTTACCTAATAGTTATTTGAACCTTCCTCCCTCGTCCATCTTAAAGGTACCCATAAGCCCTCCACCTCCTTGGACTAACTTCTTTGCCCGACAAACTTCTTAGTCCCTTGAAGTGGTTCTTCCGTCCTTCATACGGAAGTCCATAATTATCTTAAAAAGACATCTATACGCGGAGGGGAAATTCAAAAAGAGATATAGGAAGAGATTCAAAACGGAGAATCGAAGAAAGGATATATGGCTCTTGGGGATTATGTTCTTTTCTTTCAAAAACTTTTCTCTTAAAAGACATGTTTTTGAAAATACTTCTTCCAAAAATGTTTTTAGAAAAATAGTTTTCTAAAAAATTTATCTGTTCTGGTAACGTTAAGCTCTGATACCACGTGTAACACCCCACACCCGCTAAGGTCATTCAATAAGGGAATGCCTTAACTTCGGTGGAGTATTTTAAGTGAATATAGAACAGAAAAATTACAACAGACAGATATAAGTAATACTTGAAATTTAAAACATCATTTCATTGCAGCAGAAGGTAAACATGTTTGCTTACATATCAAAAACCAACAAGAGTCAAGTACAAAATATCCATCTCGTTAAAACATAAGTACATAATCCCACTACATACTAATAGCCATAATAGAAAAGATAACCGAGCTTTACTTCAAGAGTCCAAGCTTCAAAAGATAGATAAAGCAATCTGAATCAAAGCCCACTAGTGCTAAGCCCACTCTGATAACCTGAGGGTTGGGAAAAAGATAAAAACAACGGGGTCAGACATAAGTCTGAGTGAGCCCTATAACTTTAACAATACAATCATTAAAGTAATTAGGGTATGATATAAACCTGGTACGGTACGACTGGGGATAAATGACTACACTAAGCAGCCAACTAGACTTAGGATGAACTAAGATAACGGTAAAGACGTGCCTATCCACCCAAGGATAAATACTACACTGCACCACCCCAGATCTACCCACCCAAGGGTAATTTCTAACTGCACCACACCAGTCATTCCTACTTAAAGGTTGATCCCTCCCAAGGACTTAGAAAAATATACCCAGTAGTTTCGTGTACCTCTAGCTGACTACATAGGTGCCGTCTGCCCCTATCTCCACTAGGTGTACCCTGTACTTAGTAATCTTAATAGTAGTCTCTTGTACCCCTAACTGACTACATAGGTGCCATCTGCCCCTATCTCCACTAGGTGTACCCACTACTCCCCAAGCGATCGGCTCCCTACCGTAGATACCCGTGCTGGCCCCACAGTGGGGTGTATCACTCCCCAAAGTGGCAACCCGATACAATCAATGGTGCACGGCTTATATCTACACGATGCAACAACGTCTTACCTACCAGCCCGGGTCCACACACGCATACGAAACCCGTTGGACTTGCGTTGCCACCGCTAACCCGTTTTGGCCTCTTATAGTCAAGCCCAGTACGCGTGTCCCGTCCTCGACATGGGTCGAGCCCAATAAGATACATATGGGTTACTGGTTGAAATGGGCCCCCACAAGCTACCCACTTAAGCTTGTCACATTTTCTAGTGTATCCCACTTAACCCCTTTGAATAATCATGTCCACTTACATGTTTAAAGTTTGGTTAAGTCATCTAATCATATTTCAATTGCCACTCAAGGCACCCACTAGATTTCCCATGCCACCCAAGGCACCTACTTGACTTCCACATGCCACCCAAGGCACTTACTTAACCCTTTAATCATGTTTAATTACATGTTCCACTTTGGTTAAGTATTCTAATCGTATTTTCTATTGCCACCCAAGGCAACCACTAGATTTTCCTCATGCCACCCAAGGCACTTACTTAACCCTTTAATCATGTTTAATTACATGTTCCACTTTGGTTAAGTATTCTAATCTTATCTTCTATTGCCACCCAAGGCAACCACTAGATTTTCCCCATGCCACCCAAGGCACTTACTTAACCCTTTAATCATGTTTAATTACATGTTCCACTTTGGTTAAGTATTCTAATCGTATTTTCTATTGCCACCCAAGGCAACCACTAGATTTTCCTCATGCCACCCAAGGCACTTACTTAACCCTTTAATCATGTTTAATTACATGTTCCACTTTGGTTAAGTATTCTTGTCGTATTTTCTATTGCCACCCAAGGCAACCACTAGATTTTTCCACATGCCACCCAAGGCACCCACTTAACCCCTCATGCCCCACTACATGCTTATCTGGTTAAGTGTTTCTTAATTGATTAAGACCGTAACCTTTGCAAAGACCTCTCACATTAGACTATCTTTTATGGCAGCTGGATTTGCCGGTCGGGTCCGGGCAGCCTTACGCCATAACCGAGTCTAACCTCGTGTCTTTACACTTGTCACGTATTTAGTTTATGCCTAAGACCTCTCACATTGGGCCAATCATTTGTAGCCGCTGGATTTGCCGGTCGGTTCCGGGCAGTCTTATGCTACAAAAGGGTCCAACCTCGTGTCTTAGTCGATTAATTACACCTAATTAATCACCCCCATAATTTGTATTAATTATCCCTAATTAATTACAAATTTAACGATGTACATAATTGACTCAATTATGTCCATCCACTTTATGGTATGCATAATCATACCAACTTCACACCGTTTCATTAACATGAATATTAACCCCATCGTTCCCCACGAAATTCGCTAACATGACATACTTAAAAGGGAAGATTCATCACACATACAATGGGTTCAACTTGCATAACATTAGCATCAACATGGGTTTAAAAGGTGTCAACATGCATATAGCATCAAACCCAACTAGCATAAATAATCAACCCAAACTTGCATGAATCACATATGTCATAAAGAGGTTAACTTGCATAAGTTACTTATGTCATACAAAGGGGTAAACTTGCATATGTATGTATGAGATACTAAGGGGTTAACTTGCATATATATGCATATCATACAAAGGTGTAAACTTGCACATGTTACTTGCATATAATCAAACACCAAACTTGCATAACATGTCATATATGAACTTGTATATAATCATTCACCAAAATTGCATAACATATCATATATGAACTTGCATATAATCAAACACCAAACTTGCATAACATGGTGTCATAATGGATCAATGTTTATCATAGCAATTTGCATAACTAGCATCATGAACACATAGCCTAACACTTGCACAACTTGCATAACATCGTGATCATGTAGCATATAACTTGCATAACTTGCATAACATCATGAACATGTAGCATATGACTTGCATAACTTGCATAACATCATGAACATGTAGCATATAACTTGCATAACTTGCATAACATCATGAACATGTAGCATATAACTTGCATAACATCATGAACATGTAGCATATAACTTGCATAACTTGCATAACATCATGATCACATAGCATATGACTTGCATAACTTGCATAACATCATGAACATGTAGCATATAACTTGCATAACATCATGAACATGTAGCATATAACTTGCATAACTTGCGTAACATCATGAACATGTAGCATATAACTTGCATAACTTGCATAACATCATGATCACATAGCATATGACTTGCATAACTTGCATAACATCATGAACACATACCACATAACTTGCATAACTTGCATAACATCACAAACACATAGCATATGATAACATAATCTTGCATTGATCCACATTCATAGCCATAACCTCATTATATCCTGTCGTAATCATTTCAACAATTGGTCATTAAGGCTATAGAAACTCACAACTTGTTGATTAGCACTCCTATGAAGAAGATTAAGTTGCTAGAGTTGATTAGAGGTTGATTTGAGAGGCTATCTTCTTCTACAATTTGATGGAGGCTCCTTCAAGTTGCATTTTGACGGCATAACGACGTTGTAACTATTTTTAGTATGAATTAGGGTAGTATTAGGGTGTATTTATAGAGTAGTTAGGTGTTTTAGGCCATTAGATTAACCCTAAATCAGATTAGAGCCGTCAGATCTCGTCCTAGCCACCAAGCACAGCCCAAAAGCCATCAGGTTGCACCCAGGTCACACAGACCGACAGGGGGGGTCGACCCCTATGTCGACCCCTGGGTCGACCCCTGGGGAGGGGGTCGACACCCATGTCGACCCTAGGGTCGACTCCCTCTGCCTGGCGGGAATTTTCCCGCCTCTTCTGAAATGTGAATCTGAATATTTTAAATCTGTTTTAAATTTTCTGAAAACTTCTTCGGGCCTTAACTGGGTCATACGGACTCCGATTTTCGAAAACTCAGACTCTATTTCGCGTATTTTTCCGAGACGAACGCAATGGCATAGCCCGTTTCCCCTGATTCATATTTTAAAATTTAATTCTGCCCTGTTTTATATTATAGCAAGTTATTCAACATACGGGGTGTTACATAAGCTGTTCATTCTGATAATGGCAAGGGGTGTTGATGGTGTGTTCCAACCAGGTCATGTGCGTGCATGGGTCCCGGTCTACCTCTGAGGATGTAAGACACCGTGACATCTATAAATAGGTATGTGTCATTCAAAGGTTGCCACTTTAGGGAGTGATACACCCTTCTGCGGGGCTGGCACAGGGTATTTATGTATTAGGGAGCCGATCGCTTGGGGTAGATTTAGGGTACACTTAGTTCTGTCTGTTTCCGCTGGGGTACCGTCTGTTTCTGTTGGGTGGTAACACCTGTCTGTTTCTGCGTGGTACCGTCTGTTGGGGTGGTAAAGGCCCATTTACTAGTGTACACCTAATTCTAACATTCTGTTTTCGTAGGGATTATTCTGTTTCCGTCTCTGATTCCGTTTATGTACCTTCTGTCTGTTGGGGTGGTAAAGGCCCATTACTGGCATTTTGTTTCTGTATAGATTATTCTGTTCCGTTTCTGTTTCAGTTTAGACATTAGGGTAACACCTAATCCTGTTATGCTAGTATTAGTGCAGAGAAGTAAGATATAAGTAAGAAGCATAGCTTGGGCTATATCATTCTGTTTCTTCTGTTTAGCTTAAGTATACCAGTTACTCCTGTTGCTGTTGTCTCTTATCCAGCTTTATTTTCATGTCATGATATTATTATCTGTTCATATGCTGAAAGTCACTGGACTTGCCAGACTTTATGTCTGACCTTGCTTGTTTTCGCCCCTTTTCTTTCGTCCCCCCCCCCCCTAGGTTTTTAGGGTGGAAATATAGGAGCTTGATTCGGATTTTCTCTGCTTGAAGTATCGCTTGGCCTTGGCTCTATCTTTCCATGGCAGTTTATGTTGGGGATTATGACTTAAAAAAAAAACTATGCATTCTGAAGGCTTTTGTACAAGACCGATATTTTGTACTTGAATTCTGATATTGTGATTTGAAAAGATGTAACCAAACTTATTTCGGTTTCTGTTGTAATAAAATTATAAATTTTTCAAGTATTGTTTTATCTATCTTGTAAATTTTTGTTTTGTCTACTAAAACGCTCCATCAAAGTTAAGGCATTCCCTTTGTGAGTGACCTTAACGGAGGTGGGGTGTTACAATAATCAAGAGACATAACATAATGTAAACCTCAAAATAAAATATATTAAGAAGTAAGATAGTACATTTCAGTGAGAACCTGGAAGTCCTGAAAACTAAAAAAAAAATTCTCATTTAATCCAATTATAACTAACTATAAATTTTAAAATTTGAAATTTAGAATAACTACAGCAGTAGTTGAATATTCACGATGCTGTGTTTGTAGAAATTCATGCTATAACCTAGCATAATCGTGTTATGTCGCATTTCAAATTCATGTAAGGTTTAAACATCGATGCAATAATATACTGTATCTTTTATCAGAAAACTGCAAGACATAAATGAATGTAAAAAAGAAGCATAGTACTTGGATGTTATTAAGAATTTAATGATTGGTTTTCTATATGCAATAAAGAAACACTTTGGTTATGCTAAATCAGATAGTTCTGATGTTTGAAAACACCTGGCAATAACATTTTCTAAAATTACTCGGCCATGACATTTCCGTCAAAAGATAAAAAAATTCAATAGCCTATGTCAAAAACAAAATCAGTAATTTCTAATTAATTGTAGTCATGGATCTTGTGATGCATATTTTAATTTGTACATAATAAAATGTTAATAAAATCATAATTTGTTTAGCAAGTAACAACATCATCACATGTGCGTAACTTTTTTTTAAAGAGTGAGCACAAACCTTGGTTGATTTCACAACGTTACCCACATCAAAGTTAATCCTCACTGGTATGAGAGTGACCTGCACCAAAACTATGTATCATGAATTCACTCAGTGATGAAAATATATAATCAGTGAATGCTACATATCAAATTTTTGGTATGAGCCTGTAAAATACATAGATACACACATATATTTTCAATCAGGTATTTAACATGAATCTAAAATGGAATTCAAAAGAAAATATGCCGGTATTATCGATTGGTATGCCAGCATCAGCTAATTTAATTTTTAACTAAAATTTTGAATAATTTAATGGAATTAAATGCCAAAATACTTTAAAATAGTAATAAAAAAGTTTATGCACTATGTGAATTTTACATTACCAAACAAACCATATATTTCAACCTGAACTGTGATTGTACACTATGTATGCATTTCATTCTTTCATTTCAACCTTTTAATAAAAACTCAATAATATCGTGCATATAAATGATTACAATTCGCAAAATCAAGGTTGATTAAATTTGATTTGCCAAAGCCATAGTTACCTAGCATAATTCAAAACATAAGCCAACATGCAGAAAATAAGTTTGGTTGTGATGTAGCTAAGGAACGTAATAAAGTAATGTTGGATATATTCATGTTATTGGTTTTTATCCAAATCATTATCTGAGAATTAAGAATTTGTTCTCTGTGGCTTCAATATAAGATAATATAAGAATCTTACTGTCGAGAGGGAGATGGAAATAATTCGGAGATAATTCAGGTGTGTCATATATGCAAACAATGTTAGTTTATAATAACCAAGAGGTAAGAAATGGGAATCTTGCTTACCCATTGACATCGGCCATAGCTAGGATCCCCAATTCATATTTAAACATATTTTCAATTTGAAAATAATATACATTAGTTTATAGCAACATAATAATGCCAAGAAGTTTGTCTGTACTGTTTTAATATTCTTTTCCATATGAACAAAATTAATATTTATAAAATAATCATGAAATATCTTAAAACGACATCTGTAAGAAAAGCAGAATTATATAATAAGATATAGATTTTACTTTAAGCTCATTGTCTGTTTTCTCAATCAACCAATCTTAACATAAACATTTTAAAGATCAAGTTTGCAATAAATATTTGTTTTTGGGACATTTCAGTCACTTCAATTAGTAGTGTTCATGTTTCTAGTTATATATAGTTCACCATTTGATGATTTCCAAAAAAATTATGTGAATATAGGAAATAAAAAATTAATTATGGAATTACTGGTATATATGAGGGGTTGCTTTTAAATTGTTATATTTGTTTTTGTTTCAAAGCGATTTATATGCTTTATCGATTCTTTAGCTTTCAGTTATCACTTGATTTCTTATTGAATATTTATATATGTTTAAATTTTAAACACTTCTTTGTAAGTTTAAGCTCGTGCTACATACACAACAAAATCGTGAAGTATGCATATCAATACAGTGTAAAACATGATTGTAATTATATGATTTTCCTGTTTGTATATATTATTTGTCAGTATATTTTTGTTTCAGCGACCTTCTCCCAGCTAGTCCAAAATTATATATACAATACCTCCGTTTACTTTGCGATTTATATATATAGTAAGTGTACTACACAATACCTTTATTTAGTCACTAATTCCTCACACGTAGGAAAGCAATTTGTCATAAAAAAATTAATAATATTTTAGAATTATTTTGTAGATAACTATCAACAAAATCTACATAAAAATTAAATATACATTAACAAAATACACATATACATATATGTGTGTATATATATGTATACATACACACTGTAACAACCCGTATTTTCAATAACCTGTTATAACATAAATCGAGCCAGAATTTAATTCAAAAATCTGAATCAAGGGAAACGGGCTATGCCATTGCGTTCGTCTCGGGAAAATACGCGAAATAGAGTCCGAGTTTTCGAAAATCGGAGTCCGTATGACCCAGTTAAGGCCCATTGAAGTTTTCAGAAATTTCCATGTTAAAAACAGATTTAAATTTTTAAATTAAAAACAGGGATTAGGGCTAACTGGCGTCAGGCGGGAAAACTCCCGCCAAGACCCCAATGTCGACAGTCATGTCGACAGGGGTCTAAGGGTGTCGACTGCCCTGTCGACAGCCCTGTCGACACGAGGTGGCCGGGCAGTTTTGCCTGGCGCACCATTTTTGATTTGGGCTTGGTTGTGTGGCTTGGTTCTGGAGAATTCTGAAATCTGATGGACCTAATTCAACCTAGGGTTAATTCTATGGTCTAAATCACTAGCCTAATCTATAAATAAGACCCTAACCTACCCTAAATCACTCATTATTCATTCTAGCAACCAAACTATGTCAAATTGAATTCTCAAATGGCCTCCACCTAAAAACCCTAGCCTCCACCCTCTTCAAAAATCATTCCTATGAAGATTTTGATGTTCATACAAGCATTTCTAAGTTGTATGAATGATCATTAGCTTGCATACATCATCAAGTTGCAACTTTATTTGCTAAGCTAGAGTTTTTGGGATTTTTGTTAATTGGAGCTTTGTTTTGGGTTTTTATATGCTTGCATAAAGGGCTTCTCAATCTTTATTAGTAGATTTGTGTCTTCATAATATTTGTAAGCCCTCTTACCTTCATTTTAGAAACTCTAAAGTTAATATGTGATGAAAGTTGGGATTTATGCATGTTTAATAAGTTATGCATGCTTATGCGAGTTCACTATGCTATGTTATGCATGTTTAATAAGTTATGCATGCTTATGTGAGTTCACTATGCTATGTTACACATGTTTGATAAGTTATGCATGTTTATGCAAGTTCACTATGCCATGATTTGCAAGTTTAACAAGTTATGCATGTTTATGCAAGTTCACTATGCCATGATTTGCAAGTTTAACAAGTTATGCATGTTTATGCAAGTTCACTATGCCATGATTTGCAAGTTTAACAAGTTATGCATGTTTATGCAAGTTCACTATGCCATGATTTGCAAGTTTAACAAGTTATGCATGTTTATGCAAGTTCACTAGGCCATGATTTGCAAGTTTAACACGTTATGCATGTTTATTATGATATGTAAGATTTATCATGTATGTTGTGCCAAGTTCCCTCTTTCTATCCTTTATGCGTTATGATGAATATGTAAGCGATAGAATGACGTTGGGGGGGTTTGGGGTAAAACTGAAAATACATGAAAATATGAGATTGGGAATTTACCTATTAAGTTAGGTCTACCCCTTGGGAATTTACCTATTAAGTTAGGTCTACCCAAGTATTTGTTAAACTTGTAATTATGTTTTGAAAATAAAGTGGACATGACACTTCGAAAACATAAGTGTGGCCAACTCGAGGTTGGGTTGAGTTTGTAGCGTAAACCTACCCGGAACCGACCGGCTTAACTAGTTGCTACAAACAATAGGACCCAATGTGAGAAGTTGGTCATGTGTACCTTGGACCCGAGGTTAGACCAAGTTGTGGTGTAAAGCTACCCGGACCCGCCCGGCTTAACTAGTAACCGCAACAAAGTCTAATGTGAGAGGTTAAGGTGCATTAAATTAATTAATGCCTCATGATTAGGGTTAAGTCAGGGTCCACTAACACTTAACCAATTTGGGGGTTCGAGGGATTGGAATGGGGTTAAGTTGTGAACTGTCGGTTACACTTAACCAATTTAATCCATGATTAGTGAAGGGTTAAATCGCACTTAACCCTCTTAGGAAACCCTAGAACCGTGGTCTGTTCCAGCAGTAATCCCAGTTTGGTATCATTCACAACCATAGAGGCTAGGCTAGGGCGGGGCACGATTACTGGACTGATGTAAGCGACCAAAGCGACGGCTGAGTGGTACAGCGGTGCGGGTCCAGGCGGGCTACGGACGTGCACGTAGTCCGGTGTTGGACAAACTCGAGGCACGGGTACCAGTAGGTTTAGACTGTGCATTATTGCTTAGGTGTCTGGGGTTGACACCCGAGGGCTTGATACACCCGAAGGTGGACCCAGCACAGTCTGACTACAACCATATGTGGGTCGTATGGACACCAACACTTGACGTGTTAGGTTTATAGGGAGCCGATCGACTAGATCGTTGGGCTGGACCTTGTATTAAGGTCACCTCATGTTATTGGGCCAAAGTTTGGGCTGAGGGATCAATACCTGTTATGTTAGTTTGCTAGTACACTGTGGTGCAAAGCTTAATCTTCTTTATGTGATGACACCTTTATCTATTGCCAGTATGTTCATCTCAGTTTCCATCATGATGTTAACTTTATTAGTTTATAGACTGATCGTAGTAGGGCTTACCAGTCTTTTTGACTGACCTGTTTTCTTTCGCTTCTTTTCTTCCGTTCCCCCCCCCCCCAGGTTCTCAGGGAGGGAATAGTGGTGCTTAGCTTGGATCGCTTGCTTGTTTGCTGGATAGCTCATGTATGTCTGGACATTGAGCTCGCTATGGTTTATCATCTTTATTTTGGGGATAGCACTATGTATTTCAGTATTTTTGTTTATGATGTACTAGACATGTTTATTTTGGCAGATGACTTTATGATGTACTAGACTTGTTTTGAGATGGTTTGAGATATTTCGCTGTTTTATTCTCACTTACTCTGTTTTACATATATATTTATGTTCTTGTTCTGCCTTGATATATCATTATGCATGCATACCCAGTTCTAACGCCCCCCAGAAGCTAGTGCCCCCGAAAGAGTGACCCTAGCGGAGGTGGGGTGTTACAAATTTGGTATCAGAGCATATGGTTTACAAGAAAGAACAAAAAGTTTTTAAAAGACTTTTGAAAAACTATTTTCAAAACAAGTATAAAGTATTTTCCAAAGAAAAGTCTAGTATTTTAAAAGGCTATTCCCCAAAAAGCCATTAGCGTTATCCTTCGTTCCCTTGACCTAATCTTATCTTATCTTTCGTTTCAGTATGGCTGAGAATCTTGCCATCCCGGATGGAGTAAATGTACCACTCTGGTATAGGAGACTTCTAGAAGCTAGGGCGGCAGCCGGCCCCGCAAACCCTACTCCCACTCCTCCTCCTGTAGTTGAGAATCCTCCCCCTAATGTCCCTCCTCCGGTGGTTCCTGTTCCTCCTCCTCCAGTAGTTAATATTCCTCCTCCCGTTGCTAATGTTCCTCCTCCTCCTGTTGCTGAGGCTCCTCTTCCTCCTCCTCCCCCTCAGCATCCTCAGGTTGAGTTCACGAAGGTTTGTAAAGACTTCAAGGCGATGGGAGGCAAGAATTTCCTAGGCACGGAATCTTTTGTTGAAGCTAGGAATTGGCTGAAAGACACTGAGGACTTGTTTGCTATCTTTAGGATTGATGACGAGAGGAAGATCTTATTGACAGTGTGGCTTTTGAAGGACGAAGCAGCCTATTGGTGGGAGGTCACCAATGGGACGAGGCCTGTCGAGACTTGGGCCGATTTGAGGGCTAGATTTGTGGCCAAGTTTCTATCTTCTGCTGAGGCGAATTTACAGATGGAGAAGTTCATTGCATTAAAGCAAGGTGATATGTCTGTCAAGGAGTATGTGAACAAGTTTAATCAGCTGGCCCGTTTTGGTTTGGATATGGTGAACACTCCTGAGAAGAAGGCTCTTCGATTTGCTAGAGGGTTGAATGAGCCGCTGCAGGGTTTGGCGATGTCACATATTCCGCATGGGGCTACTTTTGAGAGTTTGGTCGATATGGCTCTACTTCAGGGAGATGGAAAGAAAGAGGTCAAGTCGAGTGATACTCAAGCAAAGAAGACTGATTCTCAAGGTAAAGGCAATCAAGGTGGTCAAAGCAGTCAGGGGAATCAGAGCAAGAACAAGAAGGGGAACAACAACAAAGGCAAGGGAAAGTGCAATTACTGTGGTGTGCCTGGACACTTTGCTAAGGATTGTAGGAAGAAGAAAAGGAAGCTTAGTGGTGGATGTTTTTCCTGTGGTGAGACTGGACACTTCAGCAAGGAATGCCCGAAGAAGAAAGGGCAGGCTGGACCTTCAGGAGGGCAAGTTCATGCTCTCAATACCGCTCCAGTTCCCGATCGAGGTAGTGTTTCTGTTGAGAACCTTGTTTATGTTTCTGATCTTCCAGTTCGTACCTTGTTTGATTCTGGTGCATCACATAGCTTTATTTCATCTGATCTTGTTGATAGCTTGCACCTTAGTACTAGCTTAGTGGATGATCCCGTTTGTGTTTCGAATCCCATTGGGGGTTCTGCTCATCTATCTATGATATGTGAGGATCTGAGGATCTCTATACTCAGTGTAGAGTTCTTGTGTAGTGCGTATGTTCTTGGTTTCAGGGGATACGGATTGATATTGGGCATGGATTGGCTGTCAAGATATGGAGCCATTCTTGATTGTGAGCATAGGGTTGTGAGGCTTGTGACTCGCCTTGGCAACACCTTAGAGATTTCATGCAATCCGAAGGATCCCGTCATGTTGTGCTATCTTGAATCTCTCGACTCGTCAGAGGAAACCCTTTAGTCTGTAAGGGTGGTCCGAGATTATCCAGATGTTTTTGAAGAAGTTAAGGGGTTGCCCCCTAAACGAGAGATTGATTTTCGCATTTATCTGGTGGATAATGCTAAGCCTGTTTCTTTGCCCGTTCGGCACATGGCTCCGCGTGAGAGACGGGAGCTCAGCAAGCAAGTAAAGGAGTTGCTTGAGAAGAACTTCATCAGACGAAGTATATCCGAATGGGGAGCGCCTGTGGTGTTTGCTACTAAGGCAGATGGTTCTCTTCGACTTTGTGTGGACTATAGAGAGTTGAATAAGCTGACTAAGAAGAACAGACACCCATTACCGAGGATTGATGATCATTTTGACCAGCTTGTCGGTGCTTCTGTTTTCTCTCAGCTTGATCTTGCTACTGGATTTCATCAGCTCAAAGTGGCTGAAGATAGTATAGACAAGACTGCATTCAGAACTCCAGATGGATTCTTTGAATGGCTTGTTATGCCGTTCGGTTTGACGAATGCACCCGCGTATTTCGTGGACTTGATGAGTAGGGTGTTTCGAGAGTTCTTGAACAAGTTTGTCGTGGTCTTTGTGGATGATATTCTGATCTTCTCCAAGGATGAAGAAGAGCACGCGAGGCATCTTGTAGAGGTGATGGATACGCTTAGAGCGCATCAGTTAAAGGCCAAGTTCTCCAAGTGTCACTTTTGGAGAAGGGAAGTTAGATTCCTTGGGCATATCGTATCCAAGCAAGGCTTAGCGGTGGATCCCACTAAGGTGGTTGCAGTTCAAGATTGGAAGACTCCAAGGAATGCAACCGAGGTGAGAAGTTTTCTAGGTCTTGCGGGTTTTTACCGGAAGTTCATCAAGGACTTCGCGAAGATTTCTGCTCCTCTCACTAAATTGACGAAGAAGAATTCAGTTTTTGCTTGGAGCTTAGAGTGCGAGCTTTCTTTTCAGAAGCTCAAGAGAGCTCTCACATCAGCACCCGTTCTGGCTTTGCCCGATGGAGGAAAATTATTTACAGTATACACCGATGCGTGTGGCACGGGGTTGGGAGCTGTTCTGATGCAAGAGGGTAGAGTGATATGCTTTGGCGGTAGACAACTCAAAGTGCATGAGAAGAATTATCCCACTCATGACTTAGAGTTGGCAGCAATAGTATATGCACTCAAGGCATGGCGCCATTATCTTCTGGGAGAAAGATTTGAGCTTTATACCGATCACAAGTCTTTGAAGTATCTCTTTTCTCAGAAGGATTTGAATCTGAGGCAGCAAAGATGGATGGAATTCTTGGCGTCCTATGATTTTGAAATAGCTTATACCCCTGGCAAGGGGAATGTGGTGGCTGATGCATTGAGTAGAAGAAGGTTGACCCTAAGTCCTTTATTCGTTGAGATGAAGAATTTAGAGTATGTGGCAACCTTTGATTTCTCTTTGGCGATGGAGTCGATGACCGGTTCTTTAGCATCTCTGGAACTCAGGCCTACCCTTCTTGATCAAGTTGGGGCTTCACAGAGAAAAGACCCTCACATAGTGGAGATTATGGATAAGCTGACTCGAGGAGAGACGTCTAGCCACCTCGCTCGATATTCTGTTGATGACAAGGGTTGGCTGAGGAGAGATGGAAGGTTATGTGTTCCCATGGTAGAAGATTTAGTAAGAAAAGTTCTGGAGGAAGCGCATCGCTCCAAGTTGACTATACATCCGGGCGGAGATAAGATGTATAAAGATATGAAGCGCATTTTCTTTTGGCCTGGGATGAAGAAGGATGTGGCAGAATTTGTCTCTAGATGTATCATTTGCCAGCAAGTTAAGGCCGAGTCGAAGAAGCCCGGTGGGCTATTGCATCCTCTAGATGTTCCACTTTGGAAGTGGGAGAGTATCTCCATGGACTTTATTGATGGGCTTCCAAGGTCAAGGAAAGGGAATACGAGCATTTGGGTTATTGTAGATAGACTTACGAAGAGTGCTCATTTTATACCAGTAAAGAGCAAGAGTGCCGCATCTTGGCTATCGTCCGTATATCTTCGTGAGATTGTGAGACTTCATGGAGTCCCTTCTAGTATTGTCAGTGACCGTGACCCAATCTTTACAAGTCAATTCTGGAATAGCTTGCAAGAGGCTTTGGGCACGAGGTTGAATCTGAGTACTGCTTATCACCCACAGACGGACGGCCAAACCGAAAGGGTGAATAGGGTACTCGAGGATCTATTGAGGCTTTGTATTCTGGACTTTGGTGGTACTTGGGAAGACCATCTTCCTCTTGTTGAGTTTGCATATAATAACAGTTATCAGGCAAGCATAGGGATGGCACCATTTGAAGCTTTATATGGGAGGCCGTGCAAGTCGCCTACATGTTGGTGGGAGACTACAGAGAAGCTCATACTTGGGCCTGATATGATCAGAGATACGTCCGAGAAGATCGAGTTGATTCGGAGACGAATGAAAGCGGCCCAAGACCGACAGAAATCCTATGCTGATAAGCGAAGATCCGATTTGGAGTTTGATGTTGGGGATATGGTTTTCGTAAAGGTTTCTCCTTTGCGGAATGTGGTCCGATTTGGAGCTGTTGGGAAGTTAGCACCGAGATTTGTTGGACCCTTCCCTATCATAGAGAGAATTGGGAAGATGGCTTATAAAGTGCAATTGCCCGAGAAGCTGTCCGGAGTGCATAATGTCTTTCATGTCTCGCATCTCCGAAAGTGCCTACATGAGTCCGCTGAGGTGGTTGAACCTAGCATTCTTGAAGACGTGGAAGTAGAGAAAGAGGCAACTTTGAGGAGAGCTCCGATTCGTATCTTGGGGACGGAGACCAAGAAGCTAAGGAATCGAGAGGTCAAGTTGGTGAAGGTTCAATGGGGTGAAGCCGAAGAAGACGCAACTTGGGAAACCGAGGAGAAGATGCGTGGGCTTTATCCATTCCTTTTTGGGGGTACACTCTCAATCTCTTTCCTTTGTTAGCATATCTTTCTCTTTGCTATCCATGTTTATTTAGTTATCGTGCTAATCTTGTCATGAGAACCTTAGGTAGAAACCCTTTGGATAAAACATGTGTTTGAGACATGTTATGTTTGATGGTTGCAAGTGGTTGCAAGTGTTTGCAAGTGGTTACTCGTGGATGCATGATACACATTAGGCACTAGATCGGCTCACACACTCCTCATATTGCATGTGCATGAGTGTTTATGCTTATTCTTGGATGAAATTTGTATGCAATCACGTGGATGTTGCATATGGATGTATGATTGAGCACGCATGTAGAGATTATACATTATGTTAGGGATTTGCATACATATGGATACATTTCACTAACATATTTTGCATTGATCTTTGCATTAGATAAGTACATATACACACACTTTTGCATATGTTCATACAACATTTAGAATCTTTTAAGGACAATGATTGCTCGTGGATGATACTTTGAGTAGATGGATGATTGGATGGTAGGATACGTTCTTCCTAACTTGAAGATTTCGGGGACGAAATCCTTTAAGGAGGGGAGAATGTAACAACCCGTATTTTCAATAACCTGTTATAACATAAATCGAGGCAGAATTTAATTCAAAAATCTGAATCAAGGGAAACGGGCTATGCCATTGCGTTCGTCTCGGGAAAATACGCGAAATAGAGTCCGAGTTTTCGAAAATCGGAGTCCGTATGACCCAGTTAAGACCCATTGAAGTTTTCAGAAATTTCCATGTTAAAAACAGATTTAAATTTTTAAATTAAAAACAGGGATTAGGGCTAACTGGCGTCAGGCGGGAAAACTCCCGCCAAGACCCCAATGTCGACAGGCATGTCGACAGGGGTCTAAGGGTGTCGACTGCCCTGTCGACAGCCCTGTCGACACGGGGTGGCCGGGCAGTTTTGCCTGGCGCACCATTTTTGATTTGGGCTTGGTTGTGTGGCTTGGTTCTGGAGAATTCCGAAATCTGATGGACCTAATTCAACCTAGGGTTAATCCTATGGTGTAAATCACTAGCCTAATCTATAAATAAGACCCTAACCTACCCTAAATCACTCATTATTCATTCTAGCAACCAAACTATGTCAAATTGAATTCTCAAATGGCCTCCACCTAAAAACCCTAGCCTCCACCCTCTTCAAAAATCATTCCTATGAAGATTTTGATGTTCATACAAGCATTTCTAAGTTGTATGAATGATCATTAGCTTGCATACATCATCAAGTTGCAAGCTTTATTTGCTAAGCTAGAGTTTTTGGGATTTTTGTTAATTGGAGCTTTGTTTTGGGTTTTTATATGCTTGCATAAAGGGCTTCTCAATCTTTATTAGTAGATTTGTGTCTTCATAATATTTGTAAGCCCTCTTACCTTCATTTTAGAAACTCTAAAGTTAATATGTGATGAAAGTTGGGATTTATGCATGTTTAATAAGTTATGCATGCTTATGCGAGTTCACTATGCTATGTTATGCATGTTTAATAAGTTATGCATGCTTATGTGAGTTCACTATGCTATGTTACACATGTTTGATAAGTTATGCATGTTTATGCAAGTTCACTATGCCATGATTTGCAAGTTTAACAAGTTATGCATGTTTATGCAAGTTCACTATGCCATGATTTGCAAGTTTAACAAGTTATGCATGTTTATGCAAGTTCACTATGCCATGATTTGCAAGTTTAACAAGTTATGCATGTTTATGCAAGTTCACTAGGCCATGATTTGCAAGTTTAACACGTTATGCATGTTTATTATGATATGTAAGATTTATCATGTATGTTGTGCCAAGTTCCCTCTTTCTATCCTTTATGCGTTATGATGAATATGTAAGCGATAGAATGACGTTGGGGGGGTTTGGGGTAAAACTGAAAATACATGAAAATATGAGATTGGGAATTTACCTATTAAGTTAGGTCTACCCCTTGGGAATTTACCTATTAAGTTAGGTCTACCCAAGTATTTGTTAAACTTGTAATTATGTTTTGAAAATAAAGTGGACATGACACTTCGAAAACATAAGTGTGGCCAACTCGAGGTTGGGTTGAGTTTGTAGCGTAAACCTACCCGGAACCGACCGGCTTAACTAGTTGCTACAAACAATAGGACCCAATGTGAGAAGTTGGTCATGTGTACCTTGGACCCGAGGTTAGACCAAGTTGTGGTGTAAAGCTACCCGGACCCGCCCGGCTTAACTAGTAACCGCAACAAAGTCTAATGTGAGAGGTTAAGGTGCATTAAATTAATTAATGCCTCATGATTAGGGTTAAGTCAGGGTCCACTAACACTTAACCAATTTGGGGGTTCGAGGGATTGGAATGGGGTTAAGTTGTGAACTGTCGGTTACACTTAACCAATTTAATCCATGATTAGTGAAGGGTTAAATCGCACTTAACCCTCTTAGGAAACCCTAGCAACGTGGTCTGTTCCAGCAGTAATCCCAGTTTGGTATCATTCACAACCCTAGAGGCTAGGCTAGGGCGGGGCACGATTACTGGACTGATGTAAGCGACCAAAGCGACGGCTGAGTGGTACAGCGGTGCGGGTCCAGGCGGGCTACGGACGTGCACGTAGTCCGGTGTTGGACAAACTCGAGGCACGGGTACCAGTAGGTTTAGACTGTGCATTATTGCTTAGGTGTCTGGGGTTGACACCCGAGGGCTTGATGCACCCGAAGGTGGACCCAGCACAGTCTGACTACAACCATATGTGGGCCGTATGGACACCAACACTTGACGTGTTAGGTTTATAGGGAGCCGATCGACTAGACCGTTGGGCTGGACCTTGTATTAAGGTCACCTCATGTTATTGGGCCAAAGTTTGGGCTGAGGGATCAATACCTGTTATGTTAGTTTGCTAGTACACTGTGGTGCAAAGCTTAATCTTCTTTATGTGATGACACCTTTATCTATTGCCAGTATGTTCATCTCAGTTTCCATCATGATGTTAACTTTATTAGTTTATAGGCTGATCGTAGTAGGGCTTACCAGTCTTTTTGACTGACCTGTTTTCTTTCGCTTCTTTTCTTCCGTCCCCCCCCCCCCCCCAGGTTCTCAGGGAGGGAATAGTGGTGCTTAGCTTGGATCGCTTGCTTGTTTGCTGGATAGCTCATGTATGTCTGGACATTGAGCTCGCTATGGTTTATCATCTTTATTTTGGGGATAGCACTATGTATTTCAGTATTTCTGTTTATGATGTACTAGACATGTTTATTTTGGCAGATGACTTTATGATGTACTAGACTTGTTTTGAGATGGTTTGAGATATTCCGCTGTTTTATTCTCACTTACTCTGTTTTACATATATATTTATGTTCTTGTTCTGCCTTGATATATCATTATGCATGCTTACCCAGTTCTAACGCCCCCTAGAAGCTAGTGCCCCCGAAAGAGTGACCCTAGCGGAGGTGGGGTGTTACACACACACATACACACGTATACCCGAATTAGAAAAACGTTAGATTATACACCCTTTGAAATTAATTAGATTCTGCTGATGTTAAACTAATGAAAATCAATAAATGAACGTTAGGAAGTCTGTTGTCAACTAATTTATAGATGGAAATACATATCTTATAGAAGATATCAGTTTCCAGTAGGAGACAAATTAATAAAAAAAAAAAATTGAAATTTGTTGTACACAAATTGAGATTAGAAATGCAAAGGCAGTGAACACAAACGAACTGAACTATGAGCAGCTTGGTAATAAAGAGGAACCAAATATATAATGCTCTTTTTAACAAAAACCAATCAGTAATTTTTTTTCCCACTCTTCCTTGTTAACACAGAAGAAATGATGAATGTTTTGGTTGAAGATTCACCAAAGAAAAGATTAAATGAAAAGGCATATATGAAAAGTGATATCTTTACATCGGCACGTCGCGATATAATATGAAGTTTCCAAGCAAGCAAAATTGAAAACTTAGATTTCAACGTTCAACTAAAAATAAGTTAATTCTATTAGCATTTAAAGCTAAGATAAACATGTATATGCTGTTTTTAAAGCATTAAAATCGTTGTATGTTAAAGCAAATGAAAATTATGCATTCTAGTTTACTTGTTTTTCAGATGTAAGGTAGACATTACATAATAAGAACACAAATCACTATATTGGAAGTTTTTAAAGAAGTAGTGAATTAAGCCATGGGAAGAAATAAAGATAGAAGATTGATTTTCGATATATGTGTTTGCCTTTCTATTCTCATTATATAGTCTACTTTGCATTATAGCACAAGGTATAGTTTCTTACAACTAAATTTTCCCTCGTCACACATAAAAGCATCATAAAAATAATAATTTTAATAATTTGTTGTAAAGAAATCTAACAGGCATATTTTTAGGGTGCTACTATTCACACCCCGGTTTACACTTCCGGCCACCTTTATAAATTTAATACAAATGATTATTTTTTATACTCTTCTGGCCACCATATCTTATTCCTTCACTCAGTCATTCACCACTGTACTCCTAAAAAACACGTATTTCTCTACAATTTCAAAACTTAAACCATAACAAAAGCAAATATTTTTCTGTGCCTATTAGAGATGGAAGATAAAGATAAAAAGAGGTTAGAATTCATTGATTTTTATTGTTTTCTATTATGATATAGAACATGTTGAGTTTTTTAATGGTTAGAGTTTTCCATTGTATTTTAGGATATTTTTTCCAATACATTGGAAATTTCAAGTTTGGAAGACGTTAAGTTTTATTTTGTAGGGTTATCTGTATAAGTTAAGTATCTTCTTTTATGAATTGATACTTTTTATTTGGTCGTTTGATAGATGGAGTATTTGAATGATGATAAATTGGACGATTAACATGATGGTTGTGATACTATAATGCAAGATGTCCGACCAAATGACTCAAAAGACATAAATGTTGATTTGTGATGAATCATTTCACAACCGATGAAGTAAGTACTGTTCTATAAAAATTAAAATTGCTAATGTGGTTATGAAAATGGATTATGTTAATTTTTTCTTGAACTATTTGACTTTGAGTATTTGATTCGCAGTGGAAGAGCTCTAAGTGAGGAAGAAAGCGTTCGTGTAGAGGTAGGTGCTGGTGGCCTCTCCATTTTTAGGTTATTAATTTACACGGTGGCCATAAGAAGATATTTGAAATATTTGGGGTGTTTTTAGTTTGGTAGCCGGAAGTGTAAACGGGGGTATGAATAGTAGCACCCTATTTTTATAAATCATATGCAGACACGGTATACATCTTTTCGGATTGTCATCACCCCATAAATCAAACATCGAACTTCAAGGCTTTAACCCATTGCAGTAGAAGTTTATGAACAAATGGGTAGTGCTTCCATTAGGGTATGGGGTATATTATTAAATGTACCAAAACACTAATACATATAAGATCTTTAGAAGGAGTCCCTCACCTTATTAACCTTATGCACCATGACCTTGGTAATTAGTTTTAAATATAATACACGATAAAATTAATAAATAGCTCTTTCAGCCTTCAAAACTTTAAATTTGCACTGTTATGTCGCTCTTTTGTCAACTACTAAAGCATAAATTGTGAAATTAGATGTTTAGAATACATTAAGCAAAAAATATTATTCATCCTTTGGAAAGTGTCAATCAATTGGCAAAAAATTTAGATGTTAATATGTTTGAAATAAAAACAAAAAAAAACATCAATTTTATTTTGGTCATTTGGACATTAGATATAGGCAAATATAATTAATTAGCATCGTGAATGATCCCATAATTAGTCAATAAAATATATTTTTTGACCAATACAAAGATACTGCATCAAAAACATCATAAAACAAACCACATATTTAGAGTAGATCATTTGCCTAAACCAAAAATGGAAGAAGTCCAACCCAGCAATAGAGGACAGAAACATTATAATTAATCCCTTATACATTTGGCGAGTCTCAGAAAAGGTTGCAATTAACAAAATTTTCATATAATACAAACACACAATGGAACATAACCATAAAAAAGAAACTGCAGTATATATAGTTAGTTTAATATACAATACCTCTGTTTAGTTGTTAGTGCCTTTTTGATCATTACACGTTATAGAGGATGGTAGTTTGTTCATTAAATTTCAATAATATCATCAGAATTGTCAGCTGGATCACAATCAATAAATATGCGTAAAATTTGATTATACATTAAGTATATATTTCCATATTAGAAAAACGTCAAAATACTAATTAATTACAAAATTAGCTCGACCTTCTTTTGCTGTAATTAAATTGTAGTATATATGATTAGATTGCACCCCCTTTGTAATTAGCTGGATTCCTCGTTGATGTCAAACTAATGAAAATACTAACATTAGGAAAGTGTTGTCATCTAAGTTATAGGCAGAAATACATATATTACGGATGGTATAAATATCTGGTAGGACACATATTAAGAAGAAGAAAAGTTTGTAATAAATACAAATTGAGATTTGAAATGCACAGACGGTAGACAAAAAATGTTCTATATTAACAACAAAGGGGAACCAAATATATGATGCTCTCTTTGACAAAAACCAATCAGTAATATTTGATTCCACTCTTCCTTGTTGGCAACAAAGAAGAAATGGATGCTTTGTGTGTAGCCATCACCAATCAAAAAGAAAATGAAAAGGTGTATATGAGAGACGATATCTTTACATTAGCAAATAAAGGTATAATCTAAAGTTTCCAAATAACTAAAATTTTAATTTAGATTTCAGCGTACGACCAAAAATAAATTAATTTGTTTAGCACCTGAAAGCAGATAAGTCATTGTATGTTAATTGTTAAAGCAAATGAAAATCATGCATTCAAGTTTCCTCAATTATCAGTTGTAAGTTAGACATAACATGATAAGAACACAAATCACTATACTGTAAGTTGTTTAGTGTTGAAATTTTAGAGGAGAATGGGGAGGAACATATTTGAATTAAGCCATAGGAAGAAATATAGATAGAAGATGGACTTTCCATATGTATTCATCTTTCTATTCTTGTCGTATAGTCTTGTTGTGCATTATGGCACAAGGTATAATTTGTTATAACTAAATTGTCTAGTGCCCACGTCGCTCAAAGGATTATATAACTAATAATTAATTTTATTATTTTATTGTAAATGAATCATTTAGGCATATCTGTTGAAATCATAAGTAGCCACCATATACAACTTTTTGGATTTTTCGTCGCTCCAAATATCTAACAGCAAACCTTCAACCCATTTGGTCAGTTGTGTTAAGAATTAATAGGTAGTACTTACATAATGGGATAAGGTATATTATGGAATGTATCATACCATCAATACATACAAAACCTTTAGAAGAGTCCTGTGCCCTATTAGTCTTGCACCATGCCCTTGGTAATTAGTTTTAGATGTAATGCATGATAAAACTAGTAAACAACTCTAAGTAAAACATAAAACACACATACTCTTACCACAATTAAAAAAGCCAAGAAGAAGTTTCAAATGTAATCAACATTTGATAGATAACCAAAACTACTGTGTTATACTAAGGGAATTAATTTATGATAGATAAGAATGTGGGTCACCATGATTTCAAGTCTGTTTTTGTCCAACCTATTTTATTCTATGCAAAAAAGAAAAAATCTGGACAATATTCGAAAAAAATAACCATCTTTATTGTGTGACTTGGTTTAAATGATCAATCAATATCGAAATCTAGGACGTAAATAGGATCTAAAAGGACAGACGAAACCAACATAGAAAACCTAATAAGCAGAAAGATCGGTGATCCAACTAAAATAGGATCGTGCAAACCAAAGAGGAATAAGGATTTTTACCTCTAACAGGGTAGAGAAGTAGGTTACCGAAGACAAAGAGGCATCTAATCGACGGCGCGACGTGCACGGTGCATAGAAGAAGAAGACTGAGGTCGAGCACGGTAGGAAGAATAGAGTAACAGCGGAAGATAGGGACCCACTGACGTTGGTGCCGAGGGGAAAGGAGATGAACGAACTTCAAAAGGAGGCGAACAAACTCAGGCGGCGAAGTCTGTGTCTGATGAATCTGGCTAAGCTAGAGGACAATTTTAGGTCGATTTTTTATTATTATGGTAGGAAGGGAAAGGGGTCGATTTTGGAAGAAAACGTAAGAGGAAACAGAAGGGCATCTAAACTACAGCCATTTGATTTTGGGTGTGGACAGGTGGCATAATCATGTTTTTTTGGCTGAAAATGGAAACGAAAGGACTTTGCGGAAAGATTGTGCTTTCATATGATATAATAGATGAGTCAATTTTTTTTCTTCTATCCCTGATTAATGCTAGGGGTGAGTATTATTCGGTTAAACCAAATAAACCAGCCAAACCAATTTATTTTGGTCGGTTTAGTTTGGTTTAGAAATTAAATCGGTTTGTAATCGGTCCGAAAAAATATTAAGTTCGGTTATCGGTTTAACCAAATTAACCGGATTTTTACTATATTTTCAAAATTATCGTTATTACGATAAATATTTTAGGTTAGTTTAGTTATTAAAGTATATATAATCATCACCTGTGTGTGAAAATTAATATTAAAAAGCAAAAAAATCAAAAATAATAAAATTGTAATCATATATTTACTATTTGTTTCAAACTATAGTGAATATTTCAAACATTTTTAGTTCGGTTTAATCGGATAACCAACCGAACCAACCAAACTTAATTTGGTTTGGTTTTCATTTTTATTGGTTTTAGTTTGGTCAGACAAATTTTTCATTAGATAAACCAAATCAACCAAACGTTCACCCTAATTAATGCCTCTAATACTAAAATAATTGACACTGACGGCTGGTTCACGGTTTTAACGATTAAATTGGGTCCGGTTTTTAAAACATTGGAGCTTATAAGTCTTCCTAAAGAATAAAAAAATTAGCGTTTTTACGTATGACTTCATATACAAAACATATAGGCCATCAAATCTGCGTCTATAAGAAAGACTCTTGGTGTACACCTTGAGTCCTTGACAAGTGCGTATGTTTTTTTTTTTTCCTACATGCAGCTACGTTCTGGCATACAATTCCCTTAAGTCTTAAAACCACGCCAAGTTTTCCAAAGGAATAGGTGCATATTTCAAACCATAGTAGGGAAATTTGTGTCAGGGCTATGATAATACTCACATGTTCTGTCTTCAGGGATTATTAATTTATTTTTTATGAATGTTAATAGTCATATGGTCCAAAATTTTCTTCTTTCATCAATCAACTAATTGTTGCTCAAATTAGTGAACATCAACTTAAATTTAGGAACAATGCCGACACTTTTTTTTTTTAGTTATTCTGACCGGCTATTACTATAACAAGGCATCCCAATCTATATTTTTAGGTGAACTTCATATGGGTAGTTCGGCAACCAAACGAGGAAGAGAAATCACATAATTCTAGACGTCTGCCATGCGGATTCAAAGACAGAATCAAAGACAAAGGATTGATTATTCTAGAAGGCTAGGCACCACAGAGGGAAATACCAAGCCCACACAAGCACAGGCCGATTCTTAAGCCATTGTGGATGGAGTTCAATAACGGAAGCACCATGAGATTCAGAGTTCAAACTATAGCAATGTCATTGCAGCTCGATCAACCTATGAACGCTAAGCTGGTTTCAGAGATAGGAGTTGGAGCAGGAATCGAGAGAGAGATCGAGAGATCTCGAGAGAGAGAGAGAAGACATAATGCAAGGAATTGAAAATATAATGAATGAGGAAGAATATGAAGTGAGGAGAAACGCAAAGGAGACTTATATTCAAGCATATACTACTTTATGATCTTGATGGCATTATAACGTGCAATGCAAATCAAGTGACAAGAGGCTATATTTGTGAAATGAGATATTAAGACCTTGTGCACATAATTGTTTACAATATGCAGGTCTTCAAGCAAAAATCAAATTATGTTTATTTTTTTTAAAATATACATGATTGATAAATCAAAAGCTAAAAAGAAGATAATATATATAGACAACATCCATTCAAACATGCCTGCATCCTTTGTAGACAAAGAATCTGGAAAGAGTAGAAGTTTTTTGTGAAGGGGAAGTGAGAAGAGGACATCAATCAGTCTGCATTAAATTCTTCTATTAATTTCCCCTATTTTCTAAAATTTAGATCAGAAGTCGGTCATGAAAAAGATTATTATTAAACAAGAACCACAATATATATAGGAAAGCGCAGATCGCATGCATTCACTTGGACAACTTATCTACAGAGCTAGCATAGGACAAAACTTACCTTTTCCACATCTAACTGGAGTATCATTCAAGTCTCTGAACATATTTTCAAAGGATTGTACTAAAATAAAATAATGAATTCAACGAAAGTGATGTAACGAAGGCTAACTTTTAATTGTCGGCGTTAGGCGATTAATGTAACATGTGAATACAGGCTGGCTTCCCAACCAATATTAAGATAGAAAGCAAATTATACACAGTGCATGTTATGTACCCTTGCTTGCTTCACCTATCTGTTTGAACTAAGAAAGAAAGGGCAAATTAACTTCATGAATTGGAGAGGCTAAATGATGCAAATCTCAATGCTTTAAGCTTTCAAAGTGAAAATTGATTCGATTCAGAGAAATCAGATGATGATTATAGGAAGTTAAAGATATGGAAGCCTCTTAATTGAAGTTCCAAAGTCGTCACACTGATTTTTAGTTAATCCTAATTTTCTAAGCCTTTTATTTTCAGAAATGCTAAAATGACAAAATAGTTTTTTGTCAAATTCTAGGGCAGAGGCATAATTTTAGAAAGAGTCATACATTAAATTACAATACTGCCCCCTAAATTTCTCCAATCCTCCCTCAAATACAATATTCTGGCATTTTGACAAATGTTTTTTCATAGTAGCAAAACCTTTTTTTTTTTTGGTATTCTCATCGTTATGATGTCAGGTTGATTTGTTAATGTTGATGGGTCGCATTTCTACCCGTTTTGTTAGTGGATAAGCCTCCGACCATATTTTTATTAGTGGAAATAAGGAAAATATCTTCAAAATGAAAAATATTGTAACGTAGGTCTCTCTCTAAGTTTTCATTCAAAATACATCTTTATTTTACGGTAGCAACATTGTTTCGTAATTTTTTACGCTACAGTATAAAAAAAAAAATCAAAACATTATAAGTATTAATGAAAGGTTTCTGAGAAAAAAAAAATTGCAAAAATGTCTGCATTTATCCATATAACACATTGTAGGTATTGAAAAAGAAAAAAAACATATGTAGCAATATACATACTTAAAATAAATAACTACAAATGTATATACAAGTATTTTAGAATGTACTGCGGACATGTGTTACTATATGAAAAAATTGCAAATATGTGTATAATTTTTTCAAATAGTTTTTTTTTTTTTTTTTTTTTTTTTTGCTGTTTTACTTGAAATGAAATATTTTCCATTTGTATGCAATTTCCATCATTTTATGATGATTTTTCTTCAATATGTGATGATTTTTCTTTAATAATGTGATTTTTATTAAGTGTAGATATTGAATTTGAGATATTAAAGCAAATCAATAAAAATTGCATGAAAGCCTAAAACATTTTGATATGATTGGTGCGATGTCTGCAATTTTCCAAAATATTGCAGGATTGCATTATATTTTCTATTTTTGAAGCTATTTCTGTTTTTCTTACATAAATATGAAAATGATTAAGTATTAAACTAAAATTTGATGTTTGATAACTTTTTACGTTGAATTTTGATTTTTTTTTAATGATTTTTGAAAAAAGTGACATAATTTATAAAGTTTTAAGATAGTTTTAAGATAAAAATTTTGTTGCTTGATTTCGATAATCAATTTGTCTGTGATGATGTGGTATAAATAGGGTTTTCAACCCTTGTTGTTATCCGATTTCATAAATTGGCTCGATCTTGAATGTTGCGTGATTTTCTAATTGATTTCCTCGGCATTGAGATTGCTTGATTGATTGTCATGTAACCACACTTGATTTTTGGAGTCGTATAATGTTCTTGCCATTTCTGGAATGATTTAAATCGTGAAAAAAAATGTATTGCCAAATATAATCACTTTGATTACATTGATAAAATATATCCCAAAAATGCTATTATCTGGAAACATTGAAATTGCTTGCCAATTTTACTTATTCGAAAAAAATCATATTGTTATATACAACAACTTGTACAAACTTGTGCGTGACTCTCACTAGCGAAATTGCATTTAAATAACGGATGGTATGAAAAATTAAAGTATTTTATATTATCAACGTACGACGTACATAATAGCTGACAAACAAACAACTCATTCCATATCAAAATTATTATTCGAATGATACTTCAACATCTCACTCTTCTCAAAATTACTGGATAAGTGTATGTAAATTTATCCGTAATAGTTAGTCTGCATTTTGAAACTTGTATTCATAATTTTCAGTTTATGTTAGTTAATATGGTCTAAATTTTGCATTTTTACTCTACATTTAGAAGTGTAGAATCAAAAATATGAAAATTAGAATTATGACAAAGACTAAGATCTAGCATCGAAAATAGGAATGATACTTCCACATATCAACCTTCTCAAAATTACTAGATAAGTGTATGTAAATTAATCCATAACAGTTAGTCTGCATTTTGAAACTTGTATTCATAATTTTCAGTTTATGTTAGTTAATATGATCTAAATTTTGCATTTTTACTCTGCATTTAGAAGTGTATAATCAAAAATATGAAAATTAGAATTATGACAAAGACTAAAATTATCTAGTATCGAAAATTCGAATTTAAATTTCGATTATTTTAGTCCTTCAAAAGTAAAAAAAAAAAAGCAGAATTTGTGCTTCTCATAAAATTTCTAATTTATCTATTGTTCAAACCTAGTTTAAATCATTAGATGTGTTAAATAGGTTGGATTTGGTTGAACTTTATACTAATTGGATCATAATCGAGTCAGATCAAATTTATCTATTTTATTTTTGACCCAACATATTCCATTTGAAAGGTGTAATTAAGCTAGATGGAACGAAAGAAAGGTTTTCCATATTGTTAAAGCTTATACAATAAAAGTTTCAAAACTAAAAAAATGTTCGATTAACCTAATTACTAACTCAAACAATGATTTTCACTACATATTCAAGACAAATATTTCAAACTTTGTAGTTGCTTTAAATGATTGTTCAATAGTCGGACATACGTATGCTGAATGTGCATCTGATCGTTAATTAGGTACTCGCCTAATAATTAGACATGAATGCTTGTTGTTAATGCCAAAAGGGCATTAATCCCAGATATGATTGACAACACTAGTCCTTTAGGCAATTGATGTATGTTAAACATAGGTCCAGACATATATAAGTAAAGTAGATGAAAATGAAATAGGAGAAAAGAGAAAGAGTGAAAGGAAGAAACATATAATACACAAATTTATAGTGGTTCAACTGTTAGCTAGGTCCATTTTATTAGTTCAATTTAGTTTCTGTTTGCCAATTGTAAGTTGTTTGTAATACAATTGATTGAATAGAGATGAATCACTAGTACAAAGGCTAATCGAAGTACATCACAATAACCTCTCCGGTGATTCTTATGTAGGAGGAGAAAATTAAAGAATTATTTCAACATCGTGTAGGCAAAGAGAATCCAGATCCCCTACACATTACAAGTATTTACTATTTATAAGCAAATTCATAAGGTATTGGAACAGATAGAGTGTCATAGAATAGTTTAGATCTAAAGAAAACTCGACCCCTAAAATCGCAAGTCAATATGAGTTGTATTTTTAGGACAATACCTACCTATAGGGGTCATGTCAATACCTAACCGAACTCTTAACCAATTCTGGCTTTTCGTTTATTGATCCATCTTCCTTGCTTCAAGGAGGGTCGACTCGTTTAATCTTGGATCGTTCTGAGTTTGTGTGATCATTTATCTTCTTAATTTAACCGAGCACATCAGAATTTAAGGTAGATCTATCTGTAACTCACCTACTACTAATTCAAATCTAATGAAACTTCATAGGTGTAGTATAAGGGTTGAGATAAGTCATCCATATGGGCCCCAAGATGATATGAACCATCGCCACGAATCTTCGCCGATCCATCCTTACTTAGTCATCTAAGTCTACTCATTGAGGATGATCCATCTAATTTCCTCAATTCTTAACCAAATGACATAAAACTTCAAATTTGTAATGCAATGAATAGGAGACCCTACCATTTGGGTCTCATGCCGTAGGGCCTAATCCTAATGAATCAAATCATATCCATCAAACAGGCTCAAGTCAAAGAAGATCCATCCATAATTCACCCAATAATTATCTAAATGTCGTAAAACATGATGTGTACAATCTAGAGGGCCCACTTGTAACAACCCGACTTTGTGTGATTACCAGTTTAAATTATAATAATATATATAACGAGGTTATAAATTATAAGCAAGTGTTAATTTATTTAACTGGGTGGTGATTTAATATAAAGAATATAAATTCATTAAATACGAATAAAATGTGATTGCTGGATTTGGTGTGCGATGGGAATTTAAACTTATGGAAAAATAAGCTTAATCACGTATTTCACTACCGATGTTGGTATGTGAACTTATCTTATCATTGTTTCTTATTTCGGCTATGCTTCATAAGTAAAGCAGCATGATAAACTTTTTCAATTATATCATTTTTTGACTAATACCCTATTTGGACTTGTCTTCAAAAAAATAACCGAGCAGGTAGGTGTCGCAACCAAGGAATCCGCCTGGCACGGTGAAATTCCGGCGAATCCGGCCCGGTTCCGCTTGTGGGCAGTTCGGAATTCGACTAGAAACCCGTTCCGGAGGTTGTAATCAAAATAAAAAGGAAATTAGAATATTTTTTATCGAAGAATACCCATAAGAAGAAGAAAGAAAGCAACGGAAGAGAGGGCTGTCCTGAGGTAGGCTAGAAGAGAAAAGAAATCGCGTTCTGACCTAGAAGAGAAAGCGTTAACTAAGGTTTCAGATAGAAAAGAAGCTGTGAGCGTTGGGCTGAATCCTGAGGTCTGTGACGACCCCAAACTTCAGCAGTACGAAAGCAAGGATAATCATTGGAATATAACACACAACAATAACAATAGAACAAAAATAGAGAATTACATCAGATAAAGTTCATCAAATTACACTGGAAATGATACATCATCAGAGTTACACAGCATAATAGGATCATACTTAGCAATAATACAGTTTCAGCTTAATATAAAATGTCTGCAGCGGAATAAAAACATATTATACTAAGTGAAGTCTGAACAGCAAAATAGAAATGATAATGTCCATCTTCAGCTCCATAGCTATCCAGAATGAATCTGCTTAACCTGTATACAAGGCTGCCTGTGTGGAAAGGAGGGCACCCGGGTTTGCAAAGTGAAACAAACTACGAGTCAGTCATGGGACTGATATGAGAAATCTTATTTAACCTACTTGATAATAAGGCTAATCACAGGACCACGCCGCTACGGAACGAGTTTACTCCATTGGATTGTCAGTGCATAAGTAAAGTAAATTGTTAAACAATGCAATGCTTTTAGAAAAATGAAACCATTATAAGACTCAAGTCCCATCACACAATGCAACGCAAACCGGAGGATAGAGTTTTACCTTATAATGGTCAAAAATGCTTGATACGATAAAATGGATTTGATATTATTATTAGTGTATATGTGTTTTAAATCATTTCAATCATAATATCAATCATAGACGACATAGCTGTCATATACTATGTCGCCATACTAGTAATACAATCAAAACCGCATGGGTCGTATTAGAAGTTGGATTTCCATCATGAACCAAGGCAAAAGAAAGTCCTTACCGAATTCGAGACAATCTAGCCTACCATGTCTCAGGATACAGCCGCAACTGCACCTTGGATCTTCAGGGCCGATCCACAAATATGTCAGTGGATTAGTTATGCCTGAACAATACGTTTCTCCACCCTACGGGGCATAAATAGAGCCACTAGGGACTCAAATAACCGAGACGCCTCATTCCATCATCCACATAAGTAAAAATGTCAGGGCTGGTAAGTCGCTGCCACCACTTCTAGCTAGAAAGAAATGTATGTCCTCCCTGCAGTCCTTACTCCCGTTTCTGGTTCATACCGGGGTGTGAGGCTCACGAAGTAATGTTATACACAGAGCTATGCTATTTCAAGCTGTGCTCTGATCATCAACCACAAGGCTCTGCTTTTCAACAATAAGCCTTGATCATTTGCATCTTGGCATGCAACATTGACAATTCATGCCATGCGAATGATGTCTATTAATATATAACCTCTAAGGGTGTTAAGAAAGAGAATAAATTCTTCGCCACCAACGGATAAATATTAATAGAGATCACTCAACACGGAACGAAATCCAATGTCAGACATACATCCATTTACAAGTCCGTTCTAGGTCTGAACGAGACTGAAGGCACCGAGCATACCCGGGCAATCAACAAGTACGTCTTGACAACTACCACTGTAACCCTCCTGGGAGCTAACCGATCCAGGGCATCAGTAGTCATCCATTCGATGTGAAGATCGCCAGTTTTCAATCACCGTCTTCAAATCTTCGACTTCCAATTGTCGTATAATTATTTGAAATGAGATTTAACTTGGACTTTTTAAATAATTCTCGAATATATATAATTTAAATCAATCTTTTCATTCCATATCGTTTATAATATTTTGTAATGATTTATCGCTATTTTTATTTATTTAAAAATAGCCATTTATAATTAAACGACGCTTCGGTCATTACATGGCCCTGGCACTGTTTTCATCAAAATTTGATTTACACATTTCTCTAAATCTAATCGTTGGATCTTAATAAATTTTACATCATTGGAAAGATCTTTCCAAAGCGAACCCAACGGGTCCAGTTTTGGGAAAATCCGAAGGTCGGATCTCTCGGTATAATCGTTTGAAGTTACGATTTCAGAACGCGAACTGCAGCAGCGCGATTCGTTTTATTTTTATTTTTATATATATATATATATATAAATTTAATTCATTCGTTCGATGATCTCAAATTATTTATTCTTTAAATAATTTTCTACACTTCGTATTCAAGTTATTTTTAAGGAACAGAAGCCTATTTCCCAAACATGAACATTTTCTTTAATCCTTACATGGCAATAAAAATGTAAATTTTTATTGCTTATCATTTCTTTTTTTTTAACCACAAACAAACACCAAAATTCAACCAATCACATATCATAAATCAATCAAGTCGTCCATGGTCTGTGGACGACGGATGTCGGGAGTTTCTAGACTCCGTCTGCATCCTAATATAATTTATTTATTTTGTTTCTAAATTCAGATATCTCACCTTGATTTGACGATGCGAAAAATTGTAATAGGCTCTAAAAATTCTCCGAATAGGATGTACAACTGGCCTTGCGTTTAGAACCAAATCAATTTTGAAGTCAATTTCTCTACGCGGAGGTAAGCGATCAACTTCTTCGAACACATCCACATAATTTTTGACGACAGGAATATTTTCAATAGGAGTGAGGGTGACCTCAAGAGCAGCCCAAAATTCTTTGCTACATGAATCTGTGCCTACACAGGGTATAACAATATTTCCAAGCTTCGTTTTGACTTTAACAACCCTTTCAGCACATTTAACTTCGATTTGAACAAATTTTTAATCGTTATTATTTAAAATAAATTATTCCAACTACCCAGCCGGAATTGTGGGTCCTGTGTTGACCACAGCGCCTGGGTGAGGTGTTTGTGAGCCAACGGGGACGTTGGGCTCTGTAGGAGGGGAGAATGTAACACCCCTAAGTCCCACATCGTGAAAGCCTGTGTGAAGTGGGTACTTATATAGTATAGCCCATCTCTTATTAGCGCTGAGGCCTTTTGAGGAACAAAACCCCACACCTATATGGTGGCTAAGTTGGGGACAATATCTTGCACGAACGAAGGTGCGGGCTGTTACAAGGTGCTTGTAATTGGATCTAATTTTGGGCCGATTTAAGTTTTGGATCTGAACTGTAGGTTGAGGTCAATGACTAATTAGCTGGCGTGAAACTTTATTTTTGTGAAATGATATATTATATAATTTCATTGCAGAATTACTATAAACTGGCTGTATTTTCCTTTTATTTGCAGAAATTCCAAATTATTTATATGTAAAGATAACATTAATTAACATATTATTATATAAAGAGTATTAGAATTCATATACCGGAAATAAAACGGAAATTCCGAAATTTCCGAAACGGAACCGAAATTCAAAAATTTCTTATTGAGCGGAACGGAACCGGAAAGCGGATTTTAAAACCTTGGTTGCAACGTCATTTTTGCACACATATCCACTATGTTGCCTTGTCATTATTGGAACAACAGTTAATCAATCAGCTATCATTACACAAGTATCAGGCTACCAATTTTACCTCTAGCTGGTCGATTGAATGTACCGAATTACCATTATGTTACCATCACTTCCTACGGGAATGACAAGTTTTCAACACTTTTCTATTGCCATTATACCCTTCGACCCTTACCCAAAACTCAAAAAATTGTACTCACGGTCACAACTGCTAAATCTGAATTCAAAAAACAACACCATTGACACTGTAACAAAACAAAATTGAACCCACGGTCACAACTGCTAAATCTGAATTCAAAAAACAACACCGTTGACATACATAACAACAAGTTAAAATAACTTATGTTATCTATATGTTTATAGATAATGATAAATTGATCAAAAAATTCTGAACTGTATTGGTTTGAATGAAGTATATTAACAGTTGTCCATTTATTTGCTAAGGTAGTGTATTATCAGTTCATTTAAATGATATCCTACTTTATTGGAATAAACCATTTGAATGAAGAATATTAACAGCAGTTCATTTATTTGGGCCGAACAATCATTGCAGGAGCATAAGAAAAACCATTCAAGTAATATTTGTGCAATGTGTTCTTTGCATAATTCAAAATACAATCCAGAAACAATCCATATACTCTGCAATGTGTTCCTTGCATAGTTTTATATTACCTCTTGGAATCAACCGAAATATTTTGTTACCACCATTCAAGGCGTCTGGATTGCATCTGGATCATTAAAAAAACCATTCAAGTAATGTATCACTGAAGCAGTTTATATTATCCTAACAATGTTATTATTCTTATAAATGTCATATCCATTTAGACCTGAAGCAGTTTTAATGGATATCTAATAAAAAATTATTTGTGTAAATGGCAAATGCAAGAAAAATAACAAGCAAAAATAGAAAGATTAAGGCATAAAAATTTCTTATGAAGTCAAGGAAGAAACATTTGATATACAAAGATGCCACTTATAGCATCAACAAAGGAGAAGCGCTGACTTGAGCAAAATTGAAGGAAAAGGTGGAGCGTCAAGACAGAGAAATATAAACGCTAAATTTTTTTTTAGTAAGAACGACTTTTTGAGACGTTTTAACAGCGGTTTGATGAAGAGCCAAATGATCGTTGTGAGAGTAAATTTTCATATTTGCAGTGACATTTTATACAATGTCACGTATCATGAACACATTTTTGTATCGTTTAGACGTATGAGAACTCGATTAATGTTATGTTGACTTTGTTAAATTATTGGATATTTGAAATTAATTGATGATGAATGATTTGATTTTAATATTTTTATTGGAATTTATATAGATAAAAAATAAGTCTATTTGGTTTTTGTTTAAGTGAAAATTAGGCTCACATCCTTAAAAATAAAATTAATTAGGCTCACATCCTCCCCTTTTGAAACATATAAATCTCATCCCTATTTTCAAAACGCAGCCTTTTTTTTTCCGGAAATGCCCTTATTCGATTTTAACGGTGTATTTTTGTTTATAGGTTACGTATTACGGTTTTATTTTTTACAGAAACATATTTTTGAAATCCATGGCGGTTGACCTAAACCTAATCCGCCGCTCCATCTCGGCGTCAATCGTATTCGCATCATCAACGTCAACTGGAGTTCGGATTTTCAATCAAGCCTAGTCGCCATCTTCTTTTCAATCGAATCAACCCAAATTGAAACGGGTCCTTCCAGATTTTCTTCGTCGGGCTTTCAGAAGTGTTTATCGCCATTTTTTGACTTTATTCGATCATTACCAGCAATAGTAGGTATTAATTTTCCCTTTGCCTTTCTTGTCGAGTTGATTGTTGTAACGACCCGGATTTTTGGTCGATTTATTTTAAATCTTTAGTATGGTTTTAAATATTGAATTTATAATATAAATGGTATTCTTTTGGGTTATCGATTAAATAATCAAAATTCGAGGAACTGAAATTATTTAATTCAAAGATAAAACTGAACCGAAAACAATTCGTGAATATAAATTTCATTTGAATTAGAATGATAATAATTATTTATTATCATGGATTTAAATTGTTCGAAAACAATTTACATTTTTAATCGGATTTAATTTAAATCGTCAATTTAAAATGTTATCTCTTCTATATAGTCGAATTAAAATTCAGAATCGGATCCGTTGAATTCAGAACGGCGTTTTAAGCTTATAACGTCAGTCGTTACGATTGAATATCGGTTCATAATTTCGAGTTAAGGACCATAAGATATTTTGGTTATTTAATTAAATTAAAAATCAAATCGATATCTGTATAAATTAAAGTGAAAATCTCTATATATCAAATCGTATTAAGTTATGGTCAAATCAAATTAAACTAAAATATATTTTAAATCAAAATCAAAAATCTTTTTAAATCCTTTAAAAAGATAGTCATGTACTTTGGCCGACCACGCATTAAAAACTTGTCCCCTCCGTTGTCTATAAATCGCGACCCCTCCTCTGTCTTCATTTCTCCATTTTCTTTCTTCTATAAATAAATCAAAACTGGCCGCCATTTGAACATTTAAAGAAATCAAATCCCAATCCCTTGCTAAACGAATCGAATTCGATCACTTTGGTTATGACCTAATCTCGAGCGCGAATGACTGCGGTATGGAATTCGAATAGGAATTTGGGCTTGGAAATTCTGGGTTCGATGCTCACGCCTGCGCCTCGATTGGACTGCGCGATGTTTGAAAGGAGATGAGCGAATTCGAGTTTATCAGGTAGGATCTGGGGTTGCGATGAATTGGGGAGCTCGGTCAGTGTTCCTGATATTCCAATTAGGCGATGGGAGGCTAGGGTATTGTCGCACTTTTCAGTCAATGGCACTGGAGTGGTTCGATGGGCTGAGGCGATTTTGAGTTACTGGAAGGGTGCGACGCTTGCTCGAAAGGGGGTGTGATGGTTGGATGTAGGGCGTTGGTTGGAATATCGCGATCTGGAGTTCAAACTAGGACATCATCGTTGATGACGTCGCGGAAGTTGAGGTCTTGTTCGGTTAGCTGGATGAAAGGGCATGACAGCCTCAGAAGATCGACGTAGTAATGCGAGCGATGGAGGTCAGGGTACTGGGCTCGAACTAGTTTTTGGGGAGGTCGAACCCAAAATCAGCAAGGGAGAAGAGGCTTGTTCTTTTCTCCTATTTCTGAAATTTCAGAAAAGAATTAAGGTAATTTTTATTTTCATTTTAAATAATATAGGAAATTAATTTATACAATTGGTAATCTATTTAAAGTGAATTTATTTAGATATTAGTTTAGTTATGTTTCTTTTATGAAAACAGTTTGATTTATGTCAAAAATCATAAATAAAAATGGGGAAAAAAATAACAATTAAAATGTGTTATTTATTTGTTCAAGAAAACCTAACATATATATATATATGTGTTTAAAGATACGTAGGTTAGTTTAATTTTATTTGTTAAGTAAGGTTTCAGTTAATAACCACTAAAAGAAGAAGAAAAATATAGGAAAGTAATTTATTTATTTAAATAGTTAATTTAAATAAATATTAATCAGAAAATTTAAATCAAATTATCGTAGGTGCGAATTCATTCGAGAAGATTCATAGTCGATGATTTGGAAATAAACAGGATATTCGACAACTGCAAACTCCGGTGAGTAAATCTCACTCACCTTTAGAATTATTTTTATTTCATTAAAAATAATTGTTGTTGCTTGTGGGAATGCTTTCTGGTTTTATATATATTAGTTATTTAGGCTATTATATATATATATTGGGTTGATTGATTGGTTGGATTCCCGCAGTCTCATTAGCGGATGCCCGCAGTTTCAGAGCGGATGATTACCCTATACGCCCCACGCTATGATTAGTGGATGACCTTCTATACCGCGATATTCTGCCACGAAGCAGAATGGGTATTATTTATGTGCTAACATCTGTGGATACAGGAAAACAGGTTGGAGGAATCCGATTGGATTCCTCAAAAATATATTATCTGTTGTGTTGTTTGTTGTTTGCTTGATTTCATATATTAATATATGACGTGTTAAAAATCAAATGATTGAAAAATGGAGTGATTTGATTGCTTTAAATATCACTGGGCCAAGTGTTAATTTATTAAAATATCATGAGAAAGATATTTGAGGTTTAAAAGAAAATTCTATTTTTCCCAAATAGAATTTGAAATTCAAGTAGAATTTGAAAATATAGAATTTCAAATGGAATATTGAAATAAAAATTTCAAAATAGAATTTTGAAATGAAATTTCAAAATAGAACTTGAAATAGAAATTTTAAGTGGAAATTTAAATAGAATTTAAATATTTGAAAGGAGTTGGAATATTTGAAATTCAGAGGAAAAATTTAAATAAGATTTGAAATAGGAGTTTAAATATGTAAATAAAATTTGAGTATAACATTTGAATTTTAAAAGGAGTTTAAATATTTGAATTTTAAGAAGAGATTGAATATTAGAAATTTAAATAGAAGTTCAAATAGAATTTGAATCGACGAAATTGGAAGGGAAAAATAGAATTTGAATTCAAGAAATTAAATAAAATTTGAATTCAAAGGAATTCGAATAAAGAAATTCAAATAGAGATTTGAATGTAGAATTTCAAAATAAAATTTGAAATATAGAATTTCAAAGAAGAATTGAATAGAATTTGAGATATAGTATTTCAAGGAAGAATTCAAATGTGAAATTTGAATAGAGATTTGAATGGAATTTAAATATGAAATTTGAATAGAGATTTGAAATAGAAATTCAGGTGTTGAATTTGAACATGGAATTGAATATAGAAAAACAAGTAGAAATTGAATATGAGATTTCAAAATAGAATTTGAAATAAACTTTGAAATAGGATTTCAAAGTAGAATGGGAAATGAAATTTCAAATAGGATTTCAAAATAGGAAATCCAAAGGATTTTGAAATGGAATTTGAATTCAAGGGAATTCAAATGAATTTGAATATTAGAAATTCAAATGGTGTTGAAAATGAATTTGAATATTAGAAATTCAAATGGTGTTGAAAATGAATTTGAATATTAGAAATTCAAAAGGTATTGAAAATGAATTTGAATATTAGAAATTCAAATGGGGTCGGAAATGAAAAATGAAATTTGAATGTAAGAGATTCAAATTGAATTCAAATAGGAATTAATCTATGGGATTTGAATATGAAATTCAAATGGGTTTCTAACTATGGAATTTCAAATCTAGAATTTAAAAAGGAGTTTGAATATTTGAATTTCAATAGAATTCAAATATAGAAATTGGAATATAGAAGTTCAAATGGAATTTAAATATAGAGTTTGAATAAGAGAATTCAAATGAATTCAAGTATTGAATTTGAATTGAAATAGAAATTCAAGTATTGAATTTGAATATCAAATAGAAAAGGAATTGGAATTTGAAATATAGAATTCAAAGGTGAGATTGGAATTTGAATCAAGGAATTCAAATAAGGTTAAAACGAAGTTGAATTCATTTTTAAAGAAGTTTAAAAAGTTTATATATATAAATATAATTAAAACGAACTCGCCGCAGCGCTGCAGTTCGTAAAATAGCGATTCGAACTTCAATTGAGTATACAGAACGCAATTGAAGTCGAAATTCTTTGAAACGAGAAACGTCAGGACCGATTTGATAATAGTTTTCTAATGAAGGAGAAAAATCTGAATTTTGTCGTATAGATTTTGAGTTATGTCAAAATCAAATTTTTTTGAAAAGCAGCGCCAGAAACCATTATAAACCATAATGGATTTTATAGATAAATATTGGGATTTTTAAGCAAATAAAAATCCGGATTGCCATTTAAAAATCTAGACTTGAGTTAGAAAATAAAGGTGAACTCAAGTGAAGTAAAGAAGATGATTTTTGAAACAATAATCCTATTTTTGATTATTGAATAGAATTAACTAAATCAAAGGAGAATTAGTTAATTGAGTTTGAACTAAAGTCGAACTTGGAAAAGTGAAATTTGGGATTGTAAATATATATTCGAAATCGAATATAGAACTTAAATTGAAATTTGAATTCAATTGATTGATAAGTAAGTGGAAATATATTTGAACGTGTTATATTCAAATATACAAGCGAAATAGGCAAAGAGATAGATAACGAGTTAATTTAACGAGTGGAGTCAAAACGAGTGTATGGGGTTGAAATAAATTGGACAGGTATAAACACACAGGAGACAGGTATGGGATAAAGTGATGAAGGTATATAATTAGTGTGCTCGACAAAAAGGTACATGTTTAATTCATATATGAGATTTATGCGCCGTATCGGCAAGCCGCTTGGCTTTTTCTTTTTCTTTTTGATTGAGGAAGATACCGGGAAGCTATTTGAAATTTCCCGATGCTCCCGATACAGGGGAGGTTATGGCGAATTTTTCCGGGAATTTAAGGAGTTAGAATATTTTTAAGAAATTTGACAATTATCGATATATATAGAATTCGATAAGGAAACGAAATCAAAAATGGCATAAGAGGCCGAGGTGATTATTGAAAATATTTGATTAACAAATATTGATAAGGAAATGGAGAAGTGATTTAATTAATAAATATTAATTAAAGAGCCCAGTGATTGGTTTGATATGTTGATTGAACACTTGTTTTTATTCGATAGTTAAATCACAGACTATCGAAGTTTTTGACCATCGTTGTCAATATGGAGAGACCGGTTGGATTATTATCCGAAGAACCACTCCGTATCGGCATAAGCGTTGCGAACCAAGTATGCTGAATATATTGAAGACGGAGTGAAGTGCAAGGGCTTTTCTATTTAATAGAAATGGTGCCTTCGGTTTCGTTCAATCCCAGAACGAACGTAAATGGACGAATGTCTAACAGAGTATTTCCAATGATCAAATGGGTTGGTCTGTATGAATATATATGGTTGCAACGGATTTATCCCTTAGCATAACATCCAGAATATTTGTGCAAACTCAACTAGTGATTAACGGATCTGACAATGTGGCATTCAAAGTGATTGTGTTATCAAGGAATGGTAAGTAATCGTAGCCTCAGGCCTCAACAACCGGGAAAGGACAAAAATCGGGCAGGCAGCATGGCTATGTGGGTCGCACCCATTAGGGTGTATAATCACCTATCTAGAGAAATTCCTTTTGTTTCTAAATCTATCGATTCTGCCCATTCGGGAAACGGTGGTTTGAGTCCAACCGTTGGTGATATACATTCGATACACTCAAGCGAAATGAGTGGTCGGTCATGTGTGGGCCGGGTTGCAAGATGTTCTTGTCGAACCCAGGTGTATTCGCCTCTAGAGATACATCATCGGAAGGTGGTCCCATACCTTGTCATGTTGGAAATCCAATCTCCAATAAGCGCCATGCGGGTTTTGATTTTATATTATATATGTGGAGCGTGAGATGAAAGCATTCTGCTATTTGGTTATTTACTTGATGTAGACATTATTATAATATCACTGGATTTTCGTATCAAAGTGTTTTGGGTTATAGTAAGGTAAAAACCGTCCGTGTTTATGTGTGGGCTGGTCTTACTATTATCTTTTCTTTCGAAAAGGGTTTTGAAAGTTAAACAAGTGGTTGGAGTTTACTCACACCAGTCCCATGACTGACCCAGAGTTTGTTTTGTTTTTCCTAAACTCTTGGGTGCCCAAAATTTGTACGGGTAGTCAAGTGTTTCAGGCTTTTACAGATACACTTGGAGGAGCTTGAAGAAGGAGGCTTCAACGTTAGTTATTTAGAGTTACTTCCGCTGAATCAAATGTTATGTGTACTCTGATGATGGTATGTGTATATGTGCAAAACAGATTTGTATTTCAAAGCTTATGTTATAGAATATATTTTATTCGTTCCGCTGTGAGTTGTGATCTTCGTTTTTCTTCTATTCTAATACTTCTTTCTTCCTATTTCTCATCCTCTAACTTCTTTCTAATAATGAGTCATATTTCTGTGTTATTTGGGTTGGACGTGTGGTGTATTTAGTCAACTCAGATAGCTCGGATTTGCGGGTCGTTTCAGTTGGTATCAGAGCTTAGGTTGAGCGAACACCTAGGCTTATGTGGCATGTGCTCATTAGAGATAGGGTCAGTAGTACCCTAGAATGAGTTGAGTATATATATACGAGAGAGCGTATTTGTAAGTTGGTATGAAAGCTGTTCTATATTGTGTTGACTAGTCTGTGGAGTGGTTTATGAATTCTGGTCGAATCGTGGGACGCCACGACGTCGATAGGAGTTTGTAAACACTTGGACAGAAGAATTGACATAGTATTGTTTTAAAGTGGGTAAATGAAATAATTTTACCCAAAATTTTATTTTGATATAGAAAGAATAATTTTCTGAAATTATTATATTTTGGATGTGTTGGTTGTTGTTCTTATAATCAAATGAGATTATAAAATTAGAATGGTTATTTATAACCAAATAGAATTTGTATAGGAATTAAATATACAAATGAGATAAATTAGAATTAAATTCAAACCAGAATTAAGAATTCAAAATCCTAGGAAGTTGAAAAATATTTTTTTCAAAGTATATTAAAATAATATAGATTTGTTTTAAAGGATTTGGAAGAAAATCATGGATTTTGAAATAGATAAAGCACTGAACTCACTTCAGTGGCTGGGAAATAATTCTGATGATGATTGCAACATCATTAGTGTTCATTTCCGAGTTTCTAAGTGATGAATTGCTACCTTAGAAAAAGTTTTTGATGGAATTTGTTTGAAAGGAAACCAAGTGGTTTGAAAATTTCAAATGTTTTGAATTTGAAATGAAAATAAATATATGTATATATGGGGTTTCAAAGAATTTGAAAAGAAAAATCCAGGGATTTGAATTCTGGAAAATAAATTTAAACAAGTTAAATGGTTCGAGGTGAGTAAATTGACTAGAATCAATTTGAATTGGTTTAATGGAATATAAATTGGATATAAATGGATTGATCGTAGATCATTCAAATTAAATGAAGAAAGCCAAAGGTTCTGGTTAAACTAAATTTGTTGGAAGATGAAATGTTGAGTTTCAACATAAGTGAGATGTGGAAAAGAAATGGATTTGTACCATTTTCCTACCTTAGCAATTTCGAGGACGAAATTATTTTAAGGGGGGAAGAATGTAACGACCCGGATTTTTGGTCGATTTATTTTAAATCTTTAGTATGGTTTTAAATATTGAATTTATAATATAAATGGTATTCTTTTGGGTTATCGATTAAATAATCAAAATTCGAGGAACTGAAATTATTTAATTCAAAGATAAAACTGAACCGAAAACAATTCGTGAATATAAATTTCATTTGAATTAGAATGATAATAATTATTTATTATCATGGATTTAAATTGTTTGAAAACAATTTACATTTTTAATCGGATTTAATTTAAATCGTCAATTTAAAATGTTATCTCTTCTATATAGTCGAATTAAAATTCAGAATCGGATCCGTTGAATTCAGAATCGGATCCGTTGAATTCAGAACGGCGTTTTAAGCTTATAACGTCAGTCGTTACGATTGAATATCGGTTCATAATTTCGAGTTAAGGACCATAAGATATTTTGGTTATTTAATTAAATTAAAAATCAAATCGATATCTGTATAAATTAAAGTGAAAATCTCTATATATCAAATCGTATTAAGTTATGGTCAAATCAAATTAAACTAAAATATATTTTAAATCAAAATCAAAAATCTTTTTAAATCCTTTAAAAAGATAGTCATGTACTTTGGCCGACCACGCATTAAAAACTTGTCCCCTCCGTTGTCTATAAATCGCGACCCCTCCTCTGTCTTCATTTCTCCATTTTCTTTCTTCTATAAATAAATCAAAACTGGCCGCCATTTGAACATTTAAAGAAATCAAATCCCAATCCCTTGCTAAACGAATCGAATTCGATCACTTTGGTTATGACCTAATCTCGAGCGCGAATGACTGCGGTATGGAATTCGAATAGGAATTTGGGCTTGGAAATTCTGGGTTCGATGCTCACGCCTGCGCCTCGATTGGACTGCGCGATGTTTGAAAGGAGATGAGCGAATTCGAGTTTATCAGGTAGGATCTGGGGTTGCGATGAATTGGGGAGCTCGGTCAGTGTTCCTGATATTCCAATTAGGCGATGGGAGGCTAGGGTATTGTCGCACTTTTCAGTCAATGGCACTGGAGTGGTTCGATGGGCTGAGGCGATTTTGAGTTACTGGAAGGGTGCGACGCTTGCTCGAAAGGGGGTGTGATGGTTGGATGTAGGGCGTTGGTTGGAATATCGCGATCTGGAGTTCAAACTAGGACATCATCGTTGATGACGTCGCGGAAGTTGAGGTCTTGTTCGGTTAGCTGGATGAAAGGGCATGACAGCCTCAGAAGATCGACGTAGTAATGCGAGCGATGGAGGTCAGGGTACTGGGCTCGAACTAGTTTTTGGGGAGGTCGAACCCAAAATCAGCAAGGGAGAAGAGGCTTGTTCTTTTCTCCTATTTCTGAAATTTCAGAAAAGAATTAAGGTAATTTTTATTTTCATTTTAAATAATATAGGAAATTAATTTATACAATTGGTAATCTATTTAAAGTGAATTTATTTAGATATTAGTTTAGTTATGTTTCTTTTATGAAAACAGTTTGATTTAAGTCAAAAATCATAAATAAAAATGGGGAAAAAAATAACAATTAAAATGTGTTATTTATTTGTTCAAGAAAACCTAACATATATATATATGTGTGTTTAAAGATACGTAGGTTAGTTTAATTTTATTTGTTAAGTAAGGTTTCAGTTAATAACCACTAAAAGAAGAAGAAAAATATAGGAAAGTAATTTATTTATTTAAATAGTTAATTTAAATAAATATTAATCAGAAAATTTAAATCAAATTATCGTAGGTGCGAATTCATTCGAGAAGATTCATAGTCGATGATTTGGAAATAAACAGGATATTCGACAACTGCAAACTCCGGTGAGTAAATCTCACTCACCTTTAGAATTATTTTTATTTCATTAAAAATAATTGTTGTTGCTTGTGGGAATGCTTTCTGGTTTTATATATATTAGTTATTTAGGCTATTATATATATATATTGGGTTGATTGATTGGTTGGATTCCCGCAGTCTCATTAGCGGATGCCCGCAGTTTCAGAGCGGATGATTACCCTATACGCCCCACGCTATGATTAGTGGATGACCTTCTATACCGCGATATTCTGCCACGAAGCAGAATGGGTATTATTTATGTGCTAACATCTGTGGATACAGGAAAACAGGTTGGAGGAATCCGACTGGATTCCTCAAAAATATATTATCTGTTGTGTTGTTTGTTGTTTGCTTGATTTCATATATTAATATATGACGTGTTAAAAATCAAATGATTGAAAAATGGAGTGATTTGATTGCTTTAAATATCACTGGGCCAAGTGTTAATTTATTAAAATATCATGAGAAAGATATTTGAGGTTTAAAAGAAAATTCTATTTTTCCCAAATAGAATTTGAAATTCAAGTAGAATTTGAAAATATAGAATTTCAAATGGAATATTGAAATAAAAATTTCAAAATAGAATTTTGAAATGAAATTTCAAAATAGAACTTGAAATAGAAATTTTAAGTGGAAATTTAAATAGAATTTAAATATTTGAAAGGAGTTGGAATATTTGAAATTCAGAGGAAAAATTTAAATAAGATTTGAAATGGGAGTTTAAATATGTAAATAAAATTTGAGTATAACATTTGAATTTTAAAAGGAGTTTAAATATTTGAATTTTAAGAAGAGATTGAATATTAGAAATTTAAATAGAAGTTCAAATAGAATTTGAATCGACGAAATTGGAAGGGAAAAATAGAATTTGAATTCAAGAAATTAAATAAAATTTGAATTCAAAGGAATTCGAATAAAGAAATTCAAATAGAGATTTGAATGTAGAATTTCAAAATAAAATTTGAAATATAGAATTTCAAAGAAGAATTGAATAGAATTTGAGATATAGTATTTCAAGGAAGAATTCAAATGTGAAATTTGAATAGAGATTTGAATGGAATTTAAATATGAAATTTGAATAGAGATTTGAAATAGAAATTCAGGTGTTGAATTTGAACATGGAATTGAATATAGAAAAACAAGTAGAAATAGAATATGAGATTTCAAAATAGAATTTGAAATAAACTTTGAAATAGGATTTCAAAGTAGAATGGGAAATGAAATTTCAAATAGGATTTCAAAATAGGAAATCCAAAGGATTTTGAAATGGAATTTGAATTCAAGGGAATTCAAATGAATTTGAATATTAGAAATTCAAATGGTGTTGAAAATGAATTTGAATATTAGAAATTCAAATGGTGTTGAAAATGAATTTGAATATTAGAAATTCAAAAGGTATTGAAAATGAATTTGAATATTAGAAATTCAAATGGGGTCGGAAATGAAAAATGAAATTTGAATGTAAGAGATTCAAATTGAATTCAAATAGGAATTAATCTATGGGATTTGAATATGAAATTCAAATGGGTTTCTAACTATGGAATTTCAAATCTAGAATTTAAAAAGGAGTTTGAATATTTGAATTTCAATAGAATTCAAATATAGAAATTGGAATATAGAAGTTCAAATGGAATTTAAATATAGAGTTTGAATAAGAGAATTCAAATGAATTCAAGTATTGAATTTGAATTGAAATAGAAATTCAAGTATTGAATTTGAATATCAAATAGAAAAGGAATTGGAATTTGAAATATAGAATTCAAAGGTGAGATTGGAATTTGAATCAAGGAATTCAAATAAGGTTAAAACGAAGTTGAATTCATTTTTAAAGAAGTTTAAAAAGTTTATATATATAAATATAATTAAAACGAACTCGCCGCAGCGCTGCAGTTCGTAAAATAGCGATTCGAACTTCAATTGAGTATACAGAACGCAATTGAAGTCGAAATTCTTTGAAACGAGAAACGTCAGGACCGATTTGATAATAGTTTTCTAATGAAGGAGAAAAATCTGAATTTTGTCGTATAGATTTTGAGTTATGTCAAAATCAAATTTTTTTGAAAAGCAGCGCCAGAAACCATTATAAACCATAATGGATTTTATAGATAAATATTGGGATTTTTAAGCAAATAAAAATCCGGATTGCCATTTAAAAATCTAGACTTGAGTTAGAAAATAAAGGTGAACTCAAGTGAAGTAAAGAAGATGATTTTTGAAACAATAATCCTATTTTTGATTATTGAATAGAATTAACTAAATCAAAGGAGAATTAGTTAATTGAGTTTGAACTAAAGTCGAACTTGGAAAAGTGAAATTTGGGATTGTAAATATATATTCGAAATCGAATATAGAACTTAAATTGAAATTTGAATTCAATTGATTGATAAGTAAGTGGAAATATATTTGAACGTGTTATATTCAAATATACAAGCGAAATAGGCAAAGAGATAGATAACGAGTTAATTTAACGAGTGGAGTCAAAACGAGTGTATGGGGTTGAAATAAATTGGACAGGTATAAACACACAGGAGACAGGTATGGGATAAAGTGATGAAGGTATATAATTAGTGTGCTCGACAAAAAGGTACATGTTTAATTCATATATGAGATTTATGCGCCGTATCGGCAAGCCGCTTGGCTTTTTCTTTTTCTTTTTGATTGAGGAAGATACCGGGAAGCTATTTGAAATTTCCCGATGCTCCCGATACAGGGGAGGTTATGGCGAATTTTTCCGGGAATTTAAGGAGTTAGAATATTTTTAAGAAATTTGACAATTATCGATATATATAGAATTCGATAAGGAAACGAAATCAAAAATGGCATAAGAGGCCGAGGTGATTATTGAAAATATTTGATTAACAAATATTGATAAGGAAATGGAGAAGTGATTTAATTAATAAATATTAATTAAAGAGCCCAGTGATTGGTTTGATATGTTGATTGAACACTTGTTTTTATTCGATAGTTAAATCACAGACTATCGAAGTTTTTGACCATCGTTGTCAATATGGAGAGACCGGTTGGATTATTATCCGAAGAACCACTCCGTATCGGCATAAGCGTTGCGAACCAAGTATGCTGAATATATTGAAGACGGAGTGAAGTGCAAGGGCTTTTCTATTTAATAGAAATGGTGCCTTCGGTTTCGTTCAATCCCAGAACGAACGTAAATGGACGAATGTCTAACAGAGTATTTCCAATGATCAAATGGGTTGGTCTGTATGAATATATATGGTTGCAACGGATTTATCCCTTAGCATAACATCCAGAATATTTGTGCAAACTCAACTAGTGATTAACGGATCTGACAATGTGGCATTCAAAGTGATTGTGTTATCAAGGAATGGTAAGTAATCGTAGCCTCAGGCCTCAACAACCAGGAAAGGACAAAAATCGGGCAGGCAGCATGGCTATGTGGGTCGCACCCATTAGGGTGTATAATCACCTATCTAGAGAAATTCCTTTTGTTTCTAAATCTATCGATTCTGCCCATTCGGGAAACGGTGGTTTGAGTCCAACCGTTGGTGATATACATTCGATACACTCAAGCGAAATGAGTGGTCGGTCATGTGTGGGCCGGGTTGCAAGATGTTCTTGTCGAACCCAGGTGTATTCGCCTCTAGAGATACATCATCGGAAGGTGGTCCCATACCTTGTCATGTTGGAAATCCAATCTCCAATAAGCGCCATGCGGGTTTTGATTTTATATTATATATGTGGAGCGTGAGATGAAAGCGTTCTGCTATTTGGTTATTTACTTGATGTAGACATTATTATAATATCACTGGATTTTCGTATCAAAGTGTTTTGGGTTATAGTAAGGTAAAAACCGTCCGTGTTTATGTGTGGGCTGGTCTTACTATTATCTTTTCTTTCGAAAAGGGTTTTGAAAGTTAAACAAGTGGTTGGAGTTTACTCACACCAGTCCCATGACTGACCCAGAGTTTGTTTTGTTTTTCCTAAACTCTTGGGTGCCCAAAATTTGTACGGGCAGTCAAGTGTTTCAGGCTTTTACAGATACACTTGGAGGAGCTTGAAGAAGGAGGCTTCAACGTTAGTTATTTAGAGTTACTTCCGCTGAATCAAATGTTATGTGTACTCTGATGATGGTATGTGTATATGTGCAAAACAGATTTGTATTTCAAAGCTTATGTTATAGAATATATTTTATTCGTTCCGCTGTGAGTTGTGATCTTCGTTTTTCTTCTATTCTAATACTTCTTTCTTCCTATTTCTCATCCTCTAACTTCTTTCTAATAATGAGTCGTATTTCTGTGTTATTTGGGTTGGACGTGTGGTGTATTTAGTCAACTCAGATAGCTCGGATTTGCGGGTCGTTTCAGTTGGTATCAGAGCTTAGGTTGAGCGAACACCTAGGCTTATGTGGCATGTGCTCATTAGAGATAGGGTCAGTAGTACCCTAGAATGAGTTGAGTATATATATATGAGAGAGCGTATTTGTAAGTTGGTATGAAAGCTGTTCTATATTGTGTTGACTAGTCTGTGGAGTGGTTTATGAATTCTGGTCGAATCGTGGGACGCCACGACGTCGATAGGAGTTTGTAAACACTTGGACAGAAGAATTGACATAGTATTGTTTTAAAGTGGGTAAATGAAATAATTTTACCCAAAATTTTATTTTGATATAGAAAGAATAATTTTCTGAAATTATTATATTTTGGATGTGTTGGTTGTTGTTCTTATAATCAAATGAGATTATAAAATTAGAATGGTTATTTATAACCAAATAGAATTTGTATAGGAATTAAATATACAAATGAGATAAATTAGAATTAAATTCAAACCAGAATTAAGAATTCAAAATCCTAGGAAGTTGAAAAATATTTTTTTCAAAGTATATTAAAATAATATAGATTTGTTTTAAAGGATTTGGAAGAAAATCATGGATTTTGAAATAGATAAAGCACTGAACTCACTTCAGTGGCTGGGAAATAATTCTGATGATGATTGCAACATCATCAGTGTTCATTTCCGAGTTTCTAAGTGATGAATTGCTACCTTAGAAAAAGTTTTTGATGGAATTTGTTTGAAAGGAAACCAAGTGGTTTGAAAATTTCAAATGTTTTGAATTTGAAATGAAAATAAATATATGTATATATGGGGTTTCAAAGAATTTGAAAAGAAAAATCCAGGGATTTGAATTCTAGAAAATAAATTTAAACAAGTTAAATGGTTCGAGGTGAGTAAATTGACTAGAATCAATTTGAATTGGTTTAATGGAATATAAATTGGATATAAATGGATTGATCGTAGATCATTCAAATTAAATGAAGAAAGCCAAAGGTTCTGGTTAAACTAAATTTGTTGGAAGATGAAATGTTGAGTTTCAACATAAGTGAGATGTGGAAAAGAAATGGATTTGTACCATTTTCCTACCTTAGCAATTTCGAGGACGAAATTATTTTAAGGGGGGAAGAATGTAACGACCCGGATTTTTGGTCGATTTATTTTAAATCTTTAGTATGGTTTTAAATATTGAATTTATAATATAAATGGTATTCTTTTGGGTTATCGATTAAATAATCAAAATTCGAGGAACTGAAATTATTTAATTCAAAGATAAAACTGAACCGAAAACAATTCGTGAATATAAATTTCATTTGAATTAGAATGATAATAATTATTTATTATCATGGATTTAAATTGTTTGAAAACAATTTACATTTTTAATCGGATTTAATTTAAATCGTCAATTTAAAATGTTATCTCTTCTATATAGTCGAATTAAAATTCAGAATCGGATCCGTTGAATTCAGAATCGGATCCGTTGAATTCAGAACGGCGTTTTAAGCTTATAACGTCAGTCGTTACGATTGAATATCGGTTCATAATTTCGAGTTAAGGACCATAAGATATTTTGGTTATTTAATTAAATTAAAAATCAAATCGATATCTGTATAAATTAAAGTGAAAATCTCTATATATCAAATCGTATTAAGTTATGGTCAAATCAAATTAAACTAAAATATATTTTAAATCAAAATCAAAAATCTTTTTAAATCCTTTAAAAAGATAGTCATGTACTTTGGCCGACCACGCATTAAAAACTTGTCCCCTCCGTTGTCTATAAATCGCGACCCCTCCTCTGTCTTCATTTCTCCATTTTCTTTCTTCTATAAATAAATCAAAACTGGCCGCCATTTGAACATTTAAAGAAATCAAATCCCAATCCCTTGCTAAACGAATCGAATTCGATCACTTTGGTTATGACCTAATCTCGAGCGCGAATGACTGCGGTATGGAATTCGAATAGGAATTTGGGCTTGGAAATTCTGGGTTCGATGCTCACGCCTGCGCCTCGATTGGACTGCGCGATGTTTGAAAGGAGATGAGCGAATTCGAGTTTATCAGGTAGGATCTGGGGTTGCGATGAATTGGGGAGCTCGGTCAGTGTTCCTGATATTCCAATTAGGCGATGGGAGGCTAGGGTATTGTCGCACTTTTCAGTCAATGGCACTGGAGTGGTTCGATGGGCTGAGGCGATTTTGAGTTACTGGAAGGGTGCGACGCTTGCTCGAAAGGGGGTGTGATGGTTGGATGTAGGGCGTTGGTTGGAATATCGCGATCTGGAGTTCAAACTAGGACATCATCGTTGATGACGTCGCGGAAGTTGAGGTCTTGTTCGGTTAGCTGGATGAAAGGGCATGACAGCCTCAGAAGATCGACGTAGTAATGCGAGCGATGGAGGTCAGGGTACTGGGCTCGAACTAGTTTTTGGGGAGGTCGAACCCAAAATCAGCAAGGGAGAAGAGGCTTGTTCTTTTCTCCTATTTCTGAAATTTCAGAAAAGAATTAAGGTAATTTTTATTTTCATTTTAAATAATATAGGAAATTAATTTATACAATTGGTAATCTATTTAAAGTGAATTTATTTAGATATTAGTTTAGTTATGTTTCTTTTATGAAAACAGTTTGATTTATGTCAAAAATCATAAATAAAAATGGGGAAAAAAATAACAATTAAAATGTGTTATTTATTTGTTCAAGAAAACCTAACATATATATATATATGTGTGTTTAAAGATACGTAGGTTAGTTTAATTTTATTTGTTAAGTAAGGTTTCAGTTAATAACCACTAAAAGAAGAAGAAAAATATAGGAAAGTAATTTATTTATTTAAATAGTTAATTTAAATAAATATTAATCAGAAAATTTAAATCAAATTATTGTAGGTGCGAATTCATTCGAGAAGATTCATAGTCGATGATTTGGAAATAAACAGGATATTCGACAACTGCAAACTCCGGTGAGTAAATCTCACTCACCTTTAGAATTATTTTTATTTCATTAAAAATAATTGTTGTTGCTTGTGGGAATGCTTTCTGGTTTTATATATATTAGTTATTTAGGCTATTATATATATATATATTGGGTTGATTGATTGGTTGGATTCCCGCAGTCTCATTAGCGGATGCCCGCAGTTTCAGAGCGGATGATTACCCTATACGCCCCACGCTATGATTAGTGGATGACCTTCTATACCGCGATATTCTGCCACGAAGCAGAATGGGTATTATTTATGTGCTAACATCTGTGGATACAGGAAAACAGGTTGGAGGAATCCGACTGGATTCCTCAAAAATATATTATCTGTTGTGTTGTTTGTTGTTTGCTTGATTTCATATATTAATATATGACGTGTTAAAAATCAAATGATTGAAAAATGGAGTGATTTGATTGCTTTAAATATCACTGGGCCAAGTGTTAATTTATTAAAATATCATGAGAAAGATATTTGAGGTTTAAAAGGAAATTCTATTTTTCCCAAATAGAATTTGAAATTCAAGTAGAATTTGAAAATATAGAATTTCAAATGGAATATTGAAATAAAAATTTCAAAATAGAATTTTGAAATGAAATTTCAAAATAGAACTTGAAATAGAAATTTTAAGTGGAAATTTAAATAGAATTTAAATATTTGAAAGGAGTTGGAATATTTGAAATTCAAAGGAAAAATTTAAATAAGATTTGAAATGGGAGTTTAAATATGTAAATAAAATTTGAGTATAACATTTGAATTTTAAAAGGAGTTTAAATATTTGAATTTTAAGAAGAGATTGAATATTAGAAATTTAAATAGAAGTTCAAATAGAATTTGAATCGACGAAATTGGAAGGGAAAAATAGAATTTGAATTCAAGAAATTAAATAAAATTTGAATTCAAAGGAATTCGAATAAAGAAATTCAAATAGAGATTTGAATGTAGAATTTCAAAATAAAATTTGAAATATAGAATTTCAAAGAAGAATTGAATAGAATTTGAGATATAGTATTTCAAGGAAGAATTCAAATGTGAAATTTGAATAGAGATTTGAATGGAATTTAAATATGAAATTTGAATAGAGATTTGAAATAGAAATTCAGGTGTTGAATTTGAACATGGAATTGAATATAGAAAAACAAGTAGAAATTGAATATGAGATTTCAAAATAGAATTTGAAATAAACTTTGAAATAGGATTTCAAAGTAGAATGGGAAATGAAATTTCAAATAGGATTTCAAAATAGGAAATCCAAAGGATTTTGAAATGGAATTTGAATTCAAGGGAATTCAAATGAATTTGAATATTAGAAATTCAAATGGTGTTGAAAATGAATTTGAATATTAGAAATTCAAATGTTGTTGAAAATGAATTTGAATATTAGAAATTCAAATGGTATTGAAAATGAATTTGAATATTAGAAATTCAAATGGGGTCGGAAATGAAAAATGAAATTTGAATGTAAGAGATTCAAATTGAATTCAAATAGGAATTAATCTATGGGATTTGAATATGAAATTCAAATGGGTTTCTAACTATGGAATTTCAAATCTAGAATTTAAAAAGGAGTTTGAATATTTGAATTTCAATAGAATTCAAATATAGAAATTGGAATATAGAAGTTCAAATGGAATTTAAATATAGAGTTTGAATAAGAGAATTCAAATGAATTCAAGTATTGAATTTGAATTGAAATAGAAATTCAAGTATTGAATTTGAATATCAAATAGAAAAGGAATTGGAATTTGAAATATAGAATTCAAAGGTGAGATTGGAATTTGAATCAAGGAATTCAAATAAGGTTAAAACGAAGTTGAATTCATTTTTAAAGAAGTTTAAAAAGTTTATATATATAAATATAATTAAAACGAACTCGCCGCAGCGCTGCAGTTCGTAAAATAGCGATTCGAACTTCAATTGAGTATACAGAACGCAATTGAAGTCGAAATTCTTTGAAACGAGAAACGTCAGGACCGATTTGATAATAGTTTTCTAATGAAGGAGAAAAATCTGAATTTTGTCGTATAGATTTTGAGTTATGTCAAAATCAAATTTTTTTGAAAAGCAGCGCCAGAAACCATTATAAACCATAATGGATTTTATAGATAAATATTGGGATTTTTAAGCAAATAAAAATCCGGATTGCCATTTAAAAATCTAGACTTGAGTTAGAAAATAAAGGTGAACTCAAGTGAAGTAAAGAAGATGATTTTTGAAACAATAATCCTATTTTTGATTATTGAATAGAATTAACTAAATCAAAGGAGAATTAGTTAATTGAGTTTGAACTAAAGTCGAACTTGGAAAAGTGAAATTTGGGATTGTAAATATATATTCGAAATCGAATATAGAACTTAAATTGAAATTTGAATTCAATTGATTGATAAGTAAGTGGAAATATATTTGAACGTGTTATATTCAAATATACAAGCGAAATAGGCAAAGAGATAGATAACGAGTTAATTTAACGAGTGGAGTCAAAACGAGTGTATGGGGTTGAAATAAATTGGACAGGTATAAACACACAGGAGACAGGTATGGGATAAAGTGATGAAGGTATATAATTAGTGTGCTCGACAAAAAGGTACATGTTTAATTCATATATGAGATTTATGCGCCGTATCGGCAAGCCGCTTGGCTTTTTCTTTTTCTTTTTGATTGAGGAAGATACCGGGAAGCTATTTGAAATTTCCCGATGCTCCCGATACAGGGGAGGTTATGGCGAATTTTTCCGGGAATTTAAGGAGTTAGAATATTTTTAAGAAATTTGACAATTATCGATATATATAGAATTCGATAAGGAAACGAAATCAAAAATGGCATAAGAGGCCGAGGTGATTATTGAAAATATTTGATTAACAAATATTGATAAGGAAATGGAGAAGTGATTTAATTAATAAATATTAATTAAAGAGCCCAGTGATTGGTTTGATATGTTGATTGAACACTTGTTTTTATTCGATAGTTAAATCACAGACTATCGAAGTTTTTGACCATCGTTGTCAATATGGAGAGACCGGTTGGATTATTATCCGAAGAACCACTCCGTATCGGCATAAGCGTTGCGAACCAAGTATGCTGAATATATTGAAGACGGAGTGAAGTGCAAGGGCTTTTCTATTTAATAGAAATGGTGCCTTCGGTTTCGTTCAATCCCAGAACGAACGTAAATGGACGAATGTCTGACAGAGTATTTCCAATGATCAAATGGGTTGGTCTGTATGAATATATATGGTTGCAACGGATTTATCCCTTAGCATAACATCCAGAATATTTGTGCAAACTCAACTAGTGATTAACGGATCTGACAATGTGGCATTCAAAGTGATTGTGTTATCAAGGAATGGTAAGTAATCGTAGCCTCAGGCCTCAACAACCGGGAAAGGACAAAAATCGGGCAGGCGGCATGGCTATGTGGGTCGCACCCATTAGGGTGTATAATCACCTATCTAGAGAAATTCCTTTTGTTTCTAAATCTATCGATTCTGCCCATTCGGGAAACGGTGGTTTGAGTCCAACCGTTGGTGATATACATTCGATACACTCAAGCGAAATGAGTGGTCGGTCATGTGTGGGCCGGGTTGCAAGATGTTCTTGTCGAACCCAGGTGTATTCGCCTCTAGAGATACATCATCGGAAGGTGGTCCCATACCTTGTCATGTTGGAAATCCAATCTCCAATAAGCGCCATGCGGGTTTTGATTTTATATTATATATGTGGAGCGTGAGATGAAAGCGTTCTGCTGTTTGGTTATTTACTTGATGTAGACATTATTATAATATCACTGGATTTTCGTATCAAAGTGTTTTGGGTTATAGTAAGGTAAAAACCGTCCGTGTTTATGTGTGGGCTGGTCTTACTATTATCTTTTCTTTCGAAAAGGGTTTTGAAAGTTAAACAAGTGGTTGGAGTTTACTCACACCAGTCCCATGACTGACCCAGAGTTTGTTTTGTTTTGTTTTTCCTAAACTCTTGGGTGCCCAAAATTTGTACGGGCAGTCAAGTGTTTCAGGCTTTTACAGATACACTTGGAGGAGCTTGAAGAAGGAGGCTTCAACGTTAGTTATTTAGAGTTACTTCCGCTGAATCAAATGTTATGTGTACTCTGATGATGGTATGTGTATATGTGCAAAACAGATTTGTATTTCAAAGCTTATGTTATAGAATATATTTTATTCGTTCCGCTGTGAGTTGTGATCTTCGTTTTTCTTCTATTCTAATACTTCTTTCTTCCTATTTCTCATCCTCTAACTTCTTTCTAATAATGAGTCGTATTTCTGTGTTATTTGGGTTGGACGTGTGGTGTATTTAGTCAACTCAGATAGCTCGGATTTGCGGGTCGTTTCAATTGTTGGATTCTTAGGGTTTGCTTGAATCGATTTGTGATTTTGGGGAATTTGTATTGTGGTGTTACGGTTTTGGAAATCGGCTTGATTTGGGGACATGTGAGAATTTGACTCGATGATAAAAACCGATACTGATTGTATGTAATATTGAATCCAGCTTGTTATGATAGTTTGACTTTACGAACCCTAATTTCAATTTGTACTTTCACCCTTTGTAATTGGATTTGAATATGGCAATGTCAGCATTCACTGTTGTTAAACTTTCTGAACAGATTGTGTTTGTGAAAATTTCGTTTTGAATCCGAATTCAATAGTTTGTGACTTGTAATAGAGGGATTAAGGAAAACAATATACAGTGAAAGGTGAGTTTTTAATAGATTTTTAATCTCTATAAAAACTGATTTTTAATCTCTATAAAAACTGATTTTTATCGCTATAAAAACTGATTTTTTTTATCGCTATAAAAACTGATTTCAGATCTGGAGGCGACATTTCCATTGTAAAGTTCTTGAATATATTCATGAAAAAAACATATGTTATTGAAACTATTGCTAGAATTTGTGGGTTTTTGATGAAATTCTGATAAAAAATGTCGGACAAATATGCATCTATTCTAAATATATGCATATGTGTATGCATTTTTTTATCAACCAATACGAAAAATATATTATTTTACGAATATATTCATATTTATATGCATACATGTAGAATACTTGCATATAAATATTCAGAAATTATTGTTATTTTGCTGAATTGTACGCATGTATGTATATTAATCTGAAACTGTTTTTTTTCCTTTTCTTTCTGATTTTATGTTGTAGGATAAATATAAGGTTTTTATTAGCATAAAAATACGATTTTTCATATGATAAGGACCTGAAAAAAACATATATCCATGGAACCATTGTTAGAACTTGTGGGTTTTTGCTGAAATTCTGATACAAAGTTGCGTACAAATATGCATCTATTCTAAATATATGCATATCTATATGCAATTTTTTATCAAACAAACAGAAAAACATATTATTTTACAAATATATTCATATTTCTATGCATATATGTAGAATAGTTGCATATAAATATTCAAAAATTATTGTTATTTTGCTGAGTTGTACGCATGTATTTGTATAATTCTGAAGCAGTTTTTGTAATTTAGGTTACTGCACATTAAGCTTACTAATGTTGATTTTGTTTTTTTTATAACAGTGTTCCAGCGGATATTGGTGTTATCGTGTTGTTGAAGATTGGTCGTCCATCCTTTTCCAAATGATTGGAATCTGCATTTGTTTCTACAGAGACTACTAGATGTGGTTTGCGCTGAGTCTTAACAAAATTATTTGTTCTTCAAAAGACCATCATCTCTGCTTTGTAAATGTTCTGAAATTTTTGATGTAGTACATGTAAATGTGGTCTGTACTAATTTTTTGATGTAGTACATGTAAATGTTATGAAATTTTTCATGTAAGTATGCACATATTTCTGTTATTTGCGTATATATATGCATCTTGTTATAATCATATGTATTTATTTTTTGTCATTTCGTTTGTTTCAGCAATTATGCAGTACAGTTCTGTATATGTATGCAATTATTTCACTTTTTTGCATAAATGTATGCAATTTTTCGTAAAAATCAAATCTTAATAAAAAAATTGTAGTCACTACATTCAAGTAATAATTTATTTCTGTATAATGTTAATATATGTATGCAATTATTTTACTTAGTTGCATAAATGTATGCAATTTTACATAATATTTGTATTTAATTTTCCAGTTTTTCGTTAAAAAAAAAAAAAAAAAACGCTGTTGGAATTATTGACGGTTTTCCAAAATTGTAGGATTAGGTTTTTAAACAAGATTATAGGAGCGGTGGACTGAGTAAATGAGGACAAATAGTTGTTGGATAGTTTTTTAGGTGCATAAGGGTAGATAAGGAATTTTTTTTGCGGAAATTCAAAAATAGGGATGTATTTTATAAGTTTTTTATCACCGGGTTTTTTTTATATTTTGAAACTTAATAGGGACCTGTAAAAAACGCACCCTTTGTTTAATATGATGAAATAATAGAACATGATAATAACTTATTAATATTACTTTAGAAATGGAGTACAACAGGCATAGGAAAGACTTAGGTAATTTTACTTCAATGCACTAAAAAATCGTGGAGATGACGTGGGAAAACATTAATAAAAATGGCATAGGTAAACTGTAGCTAAATAATTGACGGAAAAAGGCGTAGGAAACATGAAACGTATAAATGGCGTGGGAAAAATGTATGGAAATAATGGTGTAGGAAAGACGTAGGATAAATGGCGTAAGGAAGACGTAGGAAATGTTAGATGTAAATATGTCGTAGGAACATTATAGGAAGATCATGGCATGGGAAAACGTAGGCAAATAATGGTATAGCTATGGCTTAGGAAATACCCTCACAGATGGCGTATGTAAGATGTGAGAATATTATTACATACGCAGGTTTTAACCACGCCAATATTGGCTTAAGTGTTACGTAGTTTGATGTCCAATGCAGAAAATAAGACTAAACATTATAAAATGCAACATTTACAAAAAGCCGTCTGTATATGATTAAGGTTTGAAGTCCTACGTTGCTGTTGAAGATATAATACGCTTGCATTAACCGGTTCGGCTCCATCTCAAAATACTCTGCAAAATGCAGAATTAACTATTAAAGACGTTTACATGAGTATTATTTTATATAACATGTTATACTTTTCTAAAACTAATTTAAACATGTTATGCTTCATTAAGCATGTTATACTTTTCTAATCGTTTACATAAACAAGGAAAAATTATCTACGACAACATTTCCAAACCAATACAATGGTTTTTGCAATTTGCACACATCTACAAAATACATAGCTCCAACGGGTCGTCAATCTCATTTTTCAACGATGCTAACTTCAAACAAACAAGCTTATTTTCCAACTCAAATGCACACAACTTCATTTGTAATCAACCGCATTACCAAATCATACTAAAATCTGAATATATAACACAATAACCAACCATCAAACATCCAACATGCTAAAATCGAAAATGTGAACAATGTCAATTTTTTGAATTTGTTTAGGAAATGTGAAAAATGTACACATCTACATTTGTATAATTACAACATACAAACTTCTTACTAGTAAGCCACAATCAACTCCATAACCAATAATATTTGAAAATATATGACCTAATTTCAAAATTGAAAGTTATGGTTTATGTTTTTACTTATTTCATGTTGAACGCGGGTGTGCTAGTCACTGTATGCTTTTTGGAACACTTAAGACGAAAAATGGTTGAAAACGAAGTTGATTTTTTTTTTTTTTTTTTTTCTGTATTGACCGGAAAATGGAAAGGGGAAAATGAAGAGAGATTGGGGGAAAATGGGACTTTCGGGTTTATGTGTATCAGGTTTTTCCGAAGGTGAACTTGAACTTCGTCTTTGTGCGAGTTTTCAAAACTCGCCTTCGATAAGACAAAAGCAGGTCTAAACCTGTAATTAAATCTAAAACAGACCTATACGTGTTATTGTTTTGTATAAACAGGCATACACCTGTTATTTTCCCTATTTATAATACACAGTATTGGGTTTTGGCCTGTTTATAATGTAAATAACAGCCCACTGTATATATGAATAAAGCAGTAATACAGCATAGCGTTGATTTATTTGTTTCTCTGATACTATACAAATTGTAAACTGGTCAGTTTGTTTGTTTCGTTTGGGAGCGAGTATTTCTTGAAGGATGAAGAGATAGGAGAAATTGCCTGTGGTCTCGAATTTGGCAAGGTAATGAGATGTTGTGCATTAGTTTCTACATGTCATAGATAACTGGACGTTGTTAGTCAGAAGTCTTCGTGAAGATAACAAAATTAGTGTTTTTACGTACGACTTCATATAGAAAACATAGGCCATCAAATCTGCGTCCGTAAGAAAGACCGTCGGTGATTGAACACCTTTGAGTCCTTGACAGGTGCGTATGTTTTTTCCCTACATGCAGCTACGTTCTGGCATACAATTCCCTTAAGTCCTAAAACCACGCCAAGTTTTCCAAAGGAAGATGCATATTTCAAACCATAATAGGGAAATACTCACATGTTCTGTCTTCAGGGGTTATTAATTTATATTCTATGAATGTTATAGTCATGGTCCAAACTTTTCTTCTTTCATCAATCAACTAATTGTTGCTCAAATTAGTGAACATCAACTTTAATTTAATTTGGAACAATGCCGACACTTTTTTTTTTTTTTTAGTTATTCTGACCGGCTATTACTATAACAAGGCATCCAAATCTATATTTTCAGGTGAACTTCATATGGGTAGTTCGGCAACCAAACGAGGAAGAGAAATCACATAATTCTAGACGTCTGCCATGCGGATTCAAAGACAGAATCAAAGACAAAGGATTGATTATTCTAGAAGGCTAGGCACCACAGAGAGAAATACCAAGCCCACACAAGCACAGGTCTATTCTTAAGCCATTGTGGATCGAGTGCAATAAAGGAAGCCATGTGATTCGGAGTTCAAGTTATAGCAGTGCCTTAATTTGCAGCTCGATCAACCTAGCTATGAACGCTAAGCTGGTTTCAAAAATAGGAGTTGGCGCGGGAATGCAGGGAGAAATATACAACAACAAGTTACAGAAAAGGAACAAGAGAGAAGATCACATAAGCAAGGAATTGAAAATATATGATGAACGAGGAAGAATTTGAAGAAGCATATACTATTTTATGATCTTGATGGCATTATAATGTGCAATGCAAATCAAGTGACAAGAGACTATATATGCAGGTCTTCAAGCATAAATCAAATTATGTTTATTTTTTTAAAATATACATGATTGATAAATCAAAAGCTAAAAAGAAGATAATATATATAGACAACATCCATTCAAACATGCCTGCATCCTTTGTAGACAAAGAATCTGGAAAGAGTAGAAATTTTTTGTGAAGGGGAAGTGAGAAGAGTACATCAATCAGTCTGCATCAAATTCTTCTATTATTTTCCCCTATTTTCTAAAATCTGGATCAGAAGTCGGTCATGAAAAAGATTATTATTAAACAAGAACCACAATATATATAGGAAAGCGCAGTTCGCATGCATTCACCTGGACAACTTATCTACAGAGCTAGCGTAGGACAAAACTTACCTTTTCCACATCTAACTGGAGTATCATTCAAGTCTCTGAACATATTTTCAAAGGATTGTACTAAAATAAAATAATGAATTCAACGAAAGTGACATAACCAAGGCTAACTTTTAATTGTCGGCGTTAGGTGATTAATGTAACATGTGAATACAGGCTGGCTGGCTGGCTTCCCAACCAATATTAAGATAGAAAGCAATTATACACTGTGCGTATACGCATGTTATATACCCTGGCTTGCTTCACCTATCTGTTTGGAATTAAGAAAGAAAGAGCAAACTTCATGAATTAGAGAAGCTAAATGATGCAAATCTCAATGCTTTATGCTTAGAAAGTGAAAATTGATTCGATTCAGGGGAATCAGACGATGATTATAGGAAATTAAAGATATGAAAGCCTCTTAATTGAAGTTGGAAATTCGTCACACTGATTTCTAGTTAATCCTAATTTTCTAAGCCTCTTTTTTGTTATTATCGTCGTTATTATGTCAGGTTGATTTCTAAACGTTGAGGGGTTGTATTTGGGTATTGTTAAAAAGACTCTGCTTTTGATCAAGGAAGTATCATTTTCAATTTATTGTAAAGAACATTTTCTTTGAAACGACAAACCTTGCAAGAAAATTGGTCAAAAAGATGAAAAGTTTCAAAATTAGGCATAAGTCCACATTTGCACAAAACATGAAATTCAAGGGATCCACAATCATTTTTCCACTTGCACTAGCATTTGTCCGTCCCACTAATTTCTAAATTTTTCATTCTTTTTACCAAAAAATTTCTTAAGTTTGGACTTCTCACTATTTTCCACTATTGTAAAATTGTTAAAGGTTATTAAAATAAATTAGCCTTTTCTTAAACATATTAAGAATATTTCCATGTATTAACCCTATAATCCTCATTAATCTAACATCAAACCTTCCGCCGAAATCATCTTCTTCAACAACATCTTCAATTTGAAAACCCAAAAAAAAATGATTTAACTAGCATGTCCGACATTTGCGCGATTAGATTAGTATCCGATTGCTTTCTCTTGGTGGTTTCGGTTCGAACCATCGCGCTGAACTAGGGTTTCGGTTTTGATTTTTTTTTCCATGCGGTTTGTTGCGATCGAAAATAAAAAAAGATAGTGTATAAAGGAGCACGTGCTGTATGTGACGAGCTGGGGTAATTTAGTTCATGTTTAAAAAATAAAAATAAAAACACCCCCCACACCCCCAACAATTTTCTTTTACGTGGTGTCCCCTTAATTTGTCCTTCCCTTAACTAAAAGTGAAGTCCCTTAATCCTCTTGTATTTATACCCGTTTCGTTAGGTAATAAGCCTCAGGGACGGCTTTAAGCATTGGGTTGTCATACACTTGAATGACAACCAACCGATCAACAACCACTTTTGTTAAAACTTAATGCTGATAGTATATAAAAAAAGTCAAATTGGTTAATATTACCACCACCATTGGCTCCTCCCCGGCTGTTGCCCCATTAGAGGGGGGAGGGGTTACCATATTCGACGGCCTAGCCAGGCTAGCCCTAAAACCGGGTCTGATAAGCCTCTAGCCAAAATTTTATTAGTGGAATTAGTATAACATATGTAAAAGATACTGTAAAGCGAATCTCTCTCTAAGTTTCTAATAAAAATTGTGCTGGTATGGGCATCTAGTTTTCTTCTTACTAATACCATTACTAAAAAATATCATAAAATTTCATACCATATTCTTCCTAATACCAAACTTTTTAAGCGAATACCAAATATATTATTTTTCTTTATTTTTGTATCGTAAACAAACGCCGACCAATACTATTTTCTGCATCAATAAACCACTAATTAACAGTAGTTCGACAATTGATGCCCGTGGAAAACAATGTTGGTCGGCAGTTGTTTATCGTGCGAAACGATTTTGCATGGTGGTTGATTATCATGTGAATTACATATGGTATTAGGAGGTACATAAAATTTATTGTACTTGTTATTTTTATGCGTGGTATTAGGAAGAGTAAAATGGTGTGCCTTTGGCATCACACAAAAAAAGCAAACATTTATGAAATTATTCATATAGTGCATTGCAGATATTGAAAATGGAAATACAAGTGTAACAATATCTACATTTATAGTAAATAGCACCAGACGTATTTGCAAGTATTTTACAATATATTGCAAACACATGCTAGTATATGGAAAAATTGCAAACATGTCTACACTTTTTGCAAATAGTTGTATTTTTCTACAATTTTACAACATCTGAAATATTTTTCATTTGTATGTAAGTTTTATCATTTTTTTGATGATTTGTCTTCAAAAATGTGATGTTCGAATAAGTGAATGCATTGAATTTGAATGTTTGAAGCAAATCAGCAAAAAATGTATAAAAGCCTACAATATTTTAATATGATTGTTGCGTTATTTGCAGTTTTTTGAAAAATTGCTGGATTTCGCTGAAATGCGAATATTTTTGGCTTTTAAAGCATGTTTTTGGCTTTTCTTACATGAATATGAAGATGATTATGTATTGAACTAAGTTTGGAAGTTTGATAACTTTTTACAATAAATTTTGATGATTTTCGAAAAAGGAACATAATTTATAAAGTTTTAAGACAGAAAGTTTTTTTTCTTGTATTTTGAAACTTAAGTTGACCCTTAGCCAAGCTGTCCCTTTATATTAACCAATTTCTTTTTAAAATAAAGATTATTATACACCCTGGCCTAGTTTAAATTCCCTCGCCTCTTATATATATATATATATATATATATATATATATAGGCAAGTGTTTAAGAGAACCCCAAAAATTGAGCACCCCAATAGCACCCCTGTTTTTCACCTCTCATTTATATTAAAAAAAGTGAGTTGACCCCTTAATTTCAACCACCCATTTATACTAAATTAATTTAGTCGGAGGAGAGAGAGAGAGAAATGGATGGTGGAAATTAGGAGGCCAAAGGGGTACTCAACTGTTTGGGTAGCAAAGGGATATAGTTCTCGAGTCTTTTACTTTAACGGTGTTGAGAATTTTCATTGATCTCTTTTGCATTATTGATTTAAGAAGTGAAAATTATTAAATATAAATTATGCAGTTAAATAAATTTTTGATTTTTTTTCAAGAGGTCCTATATGAGTAAGTACAGTAAACATAATTATATTTCCCTATTAACATATGAGTAATTACAATAATCAGAAGTGAAAATTATTAAATATAAACTATGCAGTTAAATAAATGTTTGACTTATGAAGATAATAACTTGTTTTCACTGTACCAATTAAATTTACCTGTTAACATAGAGCAAAATACAAAATACAAAATATAATACTTATAAGCATACATGTCTAACACAAAGGTGGGTATAAGTAATATTTCATTCAAAATAAATAATATTGTGAAATCATGCAATAATATTTCACCCCAAGACAGACAATATTAGTAACATGTCATCCCAAAACATACAAATTATTATTTATTATTTTCATAAAGTAATTTACACTAAATAAATTATTAACCTCTTTTATTATTTCATCTAATTTTACTTACCAATGTAAAATGCTCATTTCTACTTATGCCATCCATAACAGTCTATAACACATATAAACATTTAATGTTGTATTTTCATTCTAGTTATTATCAAAAAGCAATTGATTTCACACCATGAAAATCCAGTTTTAAACTCAATAAACTATACCTTTACCATAACTTACTTTGATCAAATATATTTAATTTAACAAAAAGGCATCGGAACTCAGCTTGTTACAGTAACCATTAGTTAGTGTTCAATTTTTATTAAATTTAGTAGTGTTGCTTTCTTAAACTTCACTTCTTTTCCCTCATTTATGTGGAAGACAATCCATTATGATTATTTTTATTCAAACTGCAGTTACTTCTTTATGCTAGTACAAACTTGTGTGTGACTCTCGCTAGTGAGATTGTATTTAAATAATAGATGACATGAAAAACTAATGTACTTAATATTTTCAATGTATGGCATACATAATAGCTGACAAACATACATCCCCTTCCATATCTAAACTCTTATCCGAATGATACTTCAATAGCTCACTCTTCTCAAAATTACTAGATAAGTGCATATAAATTAATCTATAGCAGTTTTAAATTTGAAAATATGCATTTTGAAACTTATATTCATAATTTCAATATATGTTAGATAATTTAGTTTAAATTTTGCATTTTTACTCTACATTTGTAGTTTATAACCGAAAATATGAAAATACAAATTCTAATGAAGGCTAAGATCTAGCTTTGAAATTTCGAATTCAAAATTTTGATTATTTTAGTCCTTCAAAAGTTTAAAATAGCTGAATTTGTACTTTTCATAAAATTTCTAATTTTTTTATTATTTAAATATAGTTTAAATCAAGGTTTGAGAACTCAATTTCGGTCGTTTGAAAATTTGTTAGTTTCGGTTGGTTTCGTTAATTTTTGTAGTTTCGGTCTAGATTTCGGTTTTAAGTATTTTGGTAATGAGCTTATTAATGGTAAATGAAATGAAAATATATTATATGGAGAAATAAAATACAACATACACCATCATAAATTTACTACATGCAATAACTATTTCTTTGAGCTATGTATGGATTGTTTTCATAATCTTCTTTATCCATTTATGTCGTATGATGCGATTGATAGTCATACTGCATTTGTCATGTACCTAAGAACTTTGCCAACATGCTATCAAATGAGGAGGGTTCTTCATTCTGTGTTATATATGCAATTTGACTACTTTGATCGCTTGATATATCACTTCTGTATGTCTCATTTGCTCCGTGATAGTAATAGCCTCCAATGTAATCATAAGTAGATGTATGTAGTTGGGTGGATCTTTTGATGTATATGAGTTATTAGCGTAACGTAATTTTGCGGTTCTTCATATTGATAACTCAAATTATTATCTCTTCTTTTACTTTTACGCATCACACCTCTCCTCACGTATGGTATAGTTGGTCTATGTAAACCACCACCATCAATAGATCCAACACCATAATTACTTTGTTAAACCGATATTGTGACCACCAGCATCCTCGTTTGAGGAGCCACTACTATTTCCAGTGTTTTGACTTGTTGTTGTTCGTGCAAGTATGCCATCTACTACAGCAACAACATCATACATCATATTAACATTTGCAGGATCATTGTCAAGCAATTGTAGTTCAACTTCAGTAGTCCACTCTGCTAGTGAATCCTCCTCGTAAAATATATGGCTTAGTTCAAATAATGCTATATTGAAAACGTTGGCCTTTTAGTCTCCAATAACGACTGACAATTCACCCTTTTTCGATCTTTCTCCTTCTTAATCTTCGTTCCTTTCTTCATCAAATATTCTCATGCACCTTTCTACTTACCATTTCTCCTTCCCAATTGTCAGTTTTCATTATTGTGGTTTATTTGGCTTTCTTTTTCTAACCCTGGCTTTTCCAAATCTAATTTTTCCTACTTGTTTTTCGAGTAATCATCACTTCACTAGCCTTAGCATACCTACCCCAGCTTCGAACTTTCATGCGGTGGCACTCTAGCATGCTCCGACTATCTATGGTTAAAGGGAAGATATAATTTGCGCTCCTCTTTTCTCGTTACCACAATGAATTAATCTGCATTGCTCACCATAAGGTAGACCCTAGGGTTGTGGATCGCATTGCGACGCGCCGGTGAGTTTCTTATTCTGATTTTGTATGTTTTCTAGATATGACGTGGTTAGTTTTGCCTCGTTTTCTTTTGCTGGTTTTGGCTGGAGTCGGTATATTTTGGGTTGTTAGAATTGTGCAATTATTTAAGGTAAGGTGGTGTGCTGTCTTAGTTTTATTTTTGGTTTACTCGAGACAGTATCTTTCATGGATTCGATGGCTTTTCTGAGCATGCTAAGTCGGGTATGACAATGTTTTATTGGTGAGTTCTTTGTTCATCAATTAGGAGATAAAGGTTGGTGAGTTCTCTGTTCATCAGTCAAGTTATTTTTGTTGCTGCTACTTTTTAGGTTGATTGCAATTTGTGCTTGGGATTGCTTGCAACCTATGGAGTGTGTTATTGCGGTTATGTGACTGTTTGCAACTTTGTTAGTGATTTAGTCTCTGGTTCGTTGTGCTAAATTGTATCGCAAGGTCTTCTCCGAGTTGAGTGTTGGGTGAACCTTGTGAGTTTTGCCGGAGATTGTTTGTTATTTTCCTCTTGGTGTAGGTCTTAAGCTTGCAAGTGAGTGTGGACGCTAACATTTTGTAGCAGTGCTTGGTGGTGCTGATACTATTGTATTCATAATTGAAGAAAAAAAATAAAATAACATGTTATTTTTGGAAACTAAATGTATTGATGACATCATAAATTAGGATATTATATTCAAAAATTGATTTATGACTTTAAATGGAGAAATCGATGATTTAATAATTATTATAATAATTAAAATAATGGTTTAAATGATGATAAATTATTTTTAATATGTTTTATAGTGATAAAAAACTAATTTGAAACAAGTTACATAAAGAAATATATTAGTACGATAATATAAGTAAACACGATATCGCTTTATCGGTAAAATCCCAATTTTATGAGTGATGGATAATTATTATTAGATATGATTTTAATAAGTAAATATTCATGTTTTAATTATTTGAATATAATAGTAAAATTATATTTGAAGTTTGTTTACTCAGATAAATAGTTTAAATAAAAACTGAAAATATGACAAATAAACGGATTCTGGATCCTTAATACGACATTGTAAACCTTTTGGTGAGATAGATATGTATACATATGCATGTGTATAAGCATATGATAACATGAATGTGTAAGGCTGATGATGGGATTAAACAAAGTAAGAGATATAAGAAAAGTAAGTATAAGAAAACAAAAAGGGCTTATTTTTAATAAATTAATACTTTACTCTTATACACACTTTACCCTTATACACACATGTACACATCATGTCACTATTGCATATATATATATATATATATATATATATATATATCACCATTAGTCAAATCAACGTAAATAAAATAAGTCCTAAGACATTTATATGTATATATGCATATGTAAGCTCCTTACATATGCATACTGTTGGAGAATGGAGTTTTGATAACAACAACTTTATTTCAATATTAATTGGTTATAAAATATATACTAACATCTCTATCTAGAACACACACATACACACACACACACACACACATATATATATATATATATATATATATGCAGGATTTGTATACAGGAATTAATACTGAAGACTGTACAGTTTTAAAGATTTAGAGTTTTAGACATTCAAGAGATTCATAATTCAGAGAAGATATAAGACTCATGAGTAATCAAGAGTTCAAGATAAATATAGTAATAGAGTCTAGTTTATTTAAGACTCTGAATAACACACCAGGTTTAAATTCAAATTCTGATTTTCAATTTTCAAATTCTATTCAAATTTTAATTAAGTTTCTTTATTTTACTTTTGATTTTAAACTTGAGTTTTAAATATTATAAGTTTTTTTATATATAGTTATATACTTTTATACTTATATATTTATATAGTTTTAAACTTTATAATTTTATAAATATGTTTGTATAATTTATATTTATGATTTCATATGATTTTCTACTTTATAACACTTATTTATATCACTATGTTTTAATTCGAGAATTTCCAGAATTATATATATATATATATATTAAAACACTTGAAAAAAAAAATAAATTTTCAAATTTTCAAAGAACGTATGTCGACATACATATGTGTCCATATCGACATATAACTTTCATATTTTCAGTTGTGAATGGAAGTATCTTTTCACCATTTGTAACGTTCCAGAAGCGTTGTAACCTTTTAAATCTTACAAATAGGGGTTGATTTCGAATTTTTTAACCATTGGTTGATTTCGAATTTTTTAACCATTCTTCTTCTCCATCTTCGTCCCTTTTCATTCCTCTATTATTATTTCATATTTTTATGATTTATACACTTATACTCTGCCGGTTTCAATTCTATTTATACAAAACTTCTTCCTTTCTCACTCTCTACTCATTACTCTCTGAATCAAAGTGCTATTGAAGAGTTATAGGGCTGTGTAACCATTTGGGATTATTTTGGGATAGTCTGGAAACGTTGTGTTCCTTGTAGCCTTGAAATCAAGGAAGGAAACGGTGTTAACCTTGTAGCCGGGGAAATCAAGGGTGGGGGAAACGGTGGTAACCTTGTAGTCGTGAAATCAAGGGTGTTGTACTTGGATATTGATATAATAATAAAACTTTGCGCAATCCAGCATTGTGTGGGACTGGACGTAGAAAATCCGGTGTGTTCTTTCCTTTTCTGCATTTTATTTTTTTATTTCTGTGTTTGTGTTTGATTATGTGTCTGTGATCATCTCTGTGATGTGTTATTCATATAGTAGATCATAATAGTTTTAGATTCTCTTAAATTCCTTGAAAACACTATTCACCCCCCGGCTTGTGTTGGTTTTTCCTTAAGGATCCATTCCGCATTCCCTAACAATTGGTATCAGAACAAGGTATTTCAAAATGTTCATAATGTGATTTTTGAAAATATTAAATGGCAAGCAACACTTGTAATAATAGTTCTTTTGTAGACGGTCAGTCAACTATTAGACCACCACTTTTTAATGTTAGTAATTATTCATATTGGGCTGTAGAATGAAAATATATATACAATCAATAGGATTAGACACATGGAATATCACATAGGCTGAATATGTATAATCCACAACTAATTTGCATAATGGACTAATGAATAAAAGGATGCTGCACAAAGCAATTCTAAAGCCATGAATATGTTGTTTTGTTCATTAGATAGGAATGAATTTAATAAAGTGTCACTTTGTAAATCTGCTTATGAAATTTGGAGAACTTTACAAGTTACTCATGAAGGAACTAGTAAAGTTAAACAAACAAAGATATCAGTGTTAGTTAATCAGTTTGAGTTATTCAAAAATGAACGAGAATGAATCTATCTCCGATACGTACCACTGATTTCAAGAGAGAGTGCATTCATTAATAGCACTTGGAAAAACATACTCTAAAGAAGATCAAGTCAGAAAAATATTGAGCTCATTGAATTCAGAATGAGATTAGAAAACATCGGCGATTGAAGAAGCACATAATGTTAGTGAAATGAGGGTTAAGGAGCTAATCAAAAATTTGATGTCTTTTGAAGTCCAATTACAGAAAAGAAAGGAAAATAAGTCAACTGAAAAGAAATCCATAGCATTTAAAGCAACAACAAATAATTCTGATTTGAGCAGTGAAGACGATGAAGAAATAGCCTTAATGAGAAGACATTTCAGAAAAATTTTGAGATACAGAAAGAAAAATAATTTTCAAAGCAATAACCAAGGAAGTTCAGGAAGAAATGATAATCAATGTTATAACTGCAATAGACTAGGCCATATGAAGAGAATGTGTCCATATCTAAACAAATTAGTTCAATAAACGGACGATAGCAATTCATTAAAGAAAAGAAAGAGAGCATACATAGCAACGTTAGACGATTCAGATTCATCATCAAGTGATGAAGAGCCAGAAACCGGAAACTCAAACATGTGCTTCACAGCAATTTAGAATTTAGAAAATATTAAAGAAATAGATCTAAAAACCGAGTACGCCTTAATTAATTTTTAAATTTTCTTTTGGTTGAATGGATGCTTTGATTGTTTGCTTTATTTTGAATTTGAAAATTAAACTTTAAAATTCAAACTTGAAATTTAAAATTCAAAAATTGAATTTGGAATTTTGAAATTCAAAATAATAATAATAATTAAATAAAAATTAATAAAATAATAAAATAAATTTTGGAAGTTTGCTAGGATTAGTATTATTTCAGGAAATAAGTTTAGGCTGAAATATAAACTGATAATTTAAACCAAAAGTCATGAAAATCGTATGTCCCTTGAAATTGAACATATATGTCGACATACATATGTCTATATGTCGACATATCAGCCTGAGATTTGAAATTCAAATTTTAAATTTCAAGGGTTTAAACTTTCAAACTTCCATCCAACTTTTCACCAACTCCCAAGGTCTGAAAAGGTGTCATTGATTTCTGAAAAGTTGTACCTATTCAGTTCTTATCCATTCAATTTCTATTTATACATCTATTCTCTCTACCTTTCATTCACAATTCAAACTATATTCTTCATATCTATACTCTTCAAAACAAACATTTCAATGGCTTTCTCAAGTTCATCTTAGAAATTTAAACTAACCAAAACCATCAAAGGTTATCTCCATAATGATAAAGAGGCAATCAAAACTTATGTTGACTATTTAGCAAATGCAAATGTCAATACGGGTGCTTTCGCCATCTTTGGAGACTATGCATCCTATGATCTTATCTCTCTTTTTAATCACAATGAAGTATTAAGCTTAATTTACTCTCGAGATAACGATGAAGTGTGTTACCCGAAGCTTGTCAAGGTGTTCTATTAGAATCTTAATCGCGGAGTTTTCGAAGGCAATGAAGATCAAATTTGGAGTAGCATCAAAGGCACTCAGATTGTTCTAGATTGTGAAATCTTGGGCAATATCTTTTTAATTGTAAAAGCATAGGCTCGGATTTCAAAATTAATGAAACCGATTTAGAAACTTATCACGACATATTTGAAAGAGATGCTCACATGGAATTCAAAAATCACTTTTTCTGCCCAAAAACAAGATTTGTAAACCTTCTCCTTCAACATACCATCACTCCTCATTCCGAAAATTTTAACAACCCAACTCTCAAGGTCCAAAAAGTAGTCTGTTCTATAATTGGTGGCTATAACATCAATTGGGCCAACATGATTTTAAGAGAATCAAGCCCATAGGAACTTCATCAAGAGAAAATACTCTTTATTATGGAGTTTATCTCATCGAATTTTCAAATATTTCGAAGTTGATCTTTGTAGTGACCCTACCTCTCGGTCGATCTAAATTGATCGTTAAACCGACTTAAATCAAACCAAAAAGGCGGATGCGCTAACTTTAGGCACACAACACATCAGAACAAACAACAGAAGACTTTTATAAACATCATAATAATTTTACATCAGAGTACAGAATATCAAATTATCGAAAATAATATACAATGGAAAATAAATTTACAATAAATGTAATACAATGCAGTAGAAACAAATAAACTAACACAGTGGAAGACTATCAATGCTCTGGACACAGCTTTAGGCTTCGATCCAGAATCCTGCTAAATGAAATAATCTGCAAAGAACCAAAACTACTAGCTGCCCGTGTGGGAAATATGGGCACCCAGAGTTTAGGTAAAAACAATAAACTCCAAGTCAGCCATGGGACTGATACGAGAACTAAAAACAGTTATTAATTTTATTTTTAAAATATGTTAAATCATGGTACCACGCTGCATGTCACGGAACGGGTCTACCCCTATGAATACCAGTGCATAAACAATAACCAATAATAGTCATACGGATCTAGAATGCATCATACAACATGCAAATTTCCAATCTACCCATTTAGGCTTAACCCCAAATTTAGATTTTTCAAAATCCAATTCACTTTACGGAAATTATTCCTTTGGACATTATTCCCAAAATATTATTTCAAATCATTTGAAATACATATCCAACTTTTATATCAAAGTAGATTTCACTTCGGGATCTCAAACCCAAATCTTTGGAAATATGAATTCCAAAATATCACAATGCATACAAACAAGTATGCAACCAAATATCGGGCACAACCACAGACAAGGCTGTACGCGCCTCTCCAACTCGATATATATATGTGCATCTCCCACTATGGAGCAGGCTACACTGATGATGCATCTCCGACGCCCTCTGAGAAAACCAACCGCCCTCACACTTTTAGTCATCCAGGGTTACCCGAATCTTTAGCCACATACCAAATCATTTTATATCCCGAATTAGGGAAAATCACTTCACAACATAATGGTCAAAAGTACTTTCAAACTATAGTACTTTACATCAGCAATTCACACATATGATCTGTCACTATTAATCACATAACCTTTGAGCTCGTATGTCTCAAAGAAGGGTGTTAAGCAAGAGAATAAATTCTCCGGTACCAAACAGATACATCATTAATAGCAACTAATCGGTTATGTGATGAACTACAATATCAAACACATAATACATTTCGAAATCATTTCGACAATATCGGGTTTGGGCCTCGAAATCCTTTCTGTTTTATAAAACATTCACTGTGACGACCCGCACTCTACGCATCGGAGGATCGTAGAATATTTATTTCATTCACATACGAAGTCGTATGGTCATGTAACTTTGGGGAACGACTCTTGGGGTCATTTCCCGTGTTCACGATTTTTGCCGAATTTTAAATGACCGTTTTGCCCATAGAAAATCTTGTTTTGCCTATAACTTTTGATTGGTAAGGAGTCTTGACCTGAAACCACTTCCGTTGGATTCAGATGATGGTCTAACATTCCGTAGAGTTGTCATATTAATCAAACGGACTTACCATTTGGGAGTTATGGCTGAAATAAGGTTTGGAAGGTGAAAAAAGAGCATAATTGGGCTTAACCAAGCGATTAGCAGCTAAGCCCATAACCCATTTCAGGATTAGGGTTATGGGAGAGCTAATAGGGTTTGGAAAATCAGTTTTATTCATTTTTCTAGCCGTCATTTACCTTCCTCTAACCCTAGCAATGGCCTCCAACTCCCAAATCACCTTTTAATCACTTTATAATCATATATTAGCCAAATCTACATCAAATTAAGGCGGATTAACATAGAAATTGAGATAGAGTTGCTGGAATACATTGGGAACCATGTAAAATCAGTTAGAGTTTCAGATCTAAGATTTATTTATGGCTAAGGTGAGTGATTTGCACTTTTATTCACTAATTACAGCTAATTAGAGATGATTAGTGATAATTAGCAAAATTATGCATCATAAAAATCTGGAAAAATATGTATAAATTCTAAAATATTATTTTATGCCTCTATTAGAAGTTTGGGTTAATTTGGATTAACTTTGCTAATCATATAGTTAAAACATGATAAAGGGGATTAAGGGGGAAAATCATGGTTTTGGGTATGTTTGATCCATTCTAACTTGTTAAATTGTTGTTTTGGTGTTTATGGTTGATCCTGTATGTTATTATTACTATTTGGAATGTTTTATGATTTCTTAGTAAAGTTAGATTGGTCAAAAACGCCGTCGTATTGCGTAAATAACTCGCTGGAAAAGTTGCAGGAAATTGGTCATACACCCGATCGTGAAGCACCCCCCATGAGCTGAGATGGAGACCACGAGCCGATCGCCTGGAGGTTGCTCACGAGCCGCTCCAGTACCACCTTCAGGGGATCACGAATCGAGCATGATGCAACGAACCGGAGCAGGAAGTCACGAACCACGAGTGGACCATGATGCCACGAGCCGACCGTCCAAGTGAGCCACTGCAAGTCACGAACCGCTCCACCATACGATGCCATGAACCGGACTCGGGTAGTGTACCACGAGCCGCAAGGGGAGTATCATCACGAGCCGATCTAGGAAGGGAGATTCGCGAACCGCGAGCCGATGCAAGGAGGATCACAGGTCGGTCTTCAAGCCTGGACAGCGGACGAACTGAATGGAATCTAAACCACGAACGGGTGGAGACCAAAACCCGAGATTCAAAGGTAGTCCAAATGAGAAGTTAGAACTCAGAATCCTGATCGGATCAATGAATTAACTTCATGAGTTGGGCTTTGCTGCGGGAAGTGTGCAAAAGGGTTATTGATATCTATAGCTTTAGTTCACCACTGAGAGACGGATTAGTGGATATGGATCAGCGCAATGGGATCATTAAGACTCCCAAGGCAAGTGATCGTAGCATGGCTATGGATCAGTGCAATAGGATCATTAGGACTCCCAAGGGCAAAGTGATCGTAGCGAGGGATTAATGGCTATGGACCAGCGCAATTGGGTCATTATGACCCCAAGGGCAAAGTGGTCGCAGCAAAGGATTTGGTGATCAAACTGGTGGATATTGTATGCTTTACGCATTGAGTGAGAGATGTGAGGTTGATTGCTATGTTTGGTATTTGTTATCACCATGTCATGCACCCTTCCATTTTTACACTTTATGTTAGTGCTACCTTAGAGTACTATACATCTTGTTGTGCTAACTCTTTGGTTGCAGGTCCAGGTTCAGGTATGATTATTTACACCTGTTATTGTTCCGTTTTGTTGTTGTCTCTCATACCAGACTTTTGTTTGACCCAGAGTTTTATGTCTCTTCTTATTACTCTGGGCGCTCCTAAATGAGCAAACTAGAGACATGTTAGGTGGTACGCATGAGTAGCTGTCCGGAGACGAGCAGGAGGCTTCCACGTACTATTTACATATATTCTCCCTACGTTGTTGATGGTCACTGCTTTGGACATTAGTAGTGTACCTTTCTATTTTACTTTAGGGACAATATTTTGAAGTTGTAATAATGATGGTTTGGATCATAAGCTGTATTTTGGATTCCGTTGCTATGATGATTTAGTTTTCAGCTTATGCACCATCTCACCTGTTTTATGTCAAGTTATGTTATTATTATATTTTATTCCATGCACTGTGAGATAAACTACAGGTTCTTTGGTGATTCATTTTCTTGTTTCTTTTCTTTTGGCGACTGACCCGTGCTAGTCGGACATTGGCACAGCGCATTTCGGAGAAATGTCGGTTGGAACGGGGCGGGCCGTCACATTTCCTGTCCAAAATCGGGAATACATTTCTTTTCACTTAAGAAAATCTCTTTTCAAAATCATTCATTAAATTTGGAATGAACTCAACAACATCGCTAAACATCTCATAGTCAAATTGTGAAGTGTTTCACAAGATGTTAGCATACAAATATTTCTACCCAACCCAATGCTAAATGTAAAAGCAAATTTGCACATAAACTGGTCGAGCACAATCCAAACAATTAATCAATTGCAATCAATATCAACAACCAATAATATTTGGTTTATACCACATCTCATGTTTTTGGTAAATGTAATCACCATTAATTCATTCCAATCTAATTAAAGATTTATTAAAACTCTTCTTAGTTTTAATTTCACAAATCATTACTTAACGATTATTCAACTTTAGGAAAATTAATTTTGTCTTTTACTGGGTCAAAGAACCAAAGTCATTTAAAACAACGTTCACGATAAACCCAAAATCATCTTCCATAAAATTGGAATCTACATGGAAATCATAATAGTGTATAATCGATATAAATTCCTGTATCAGACTAATAATATAAATGGAATAACATCAAAGCCTTTTAAATTCCATATGAAGTAACAGTCTTCCTTCACAGAAGCTCATCTTGATTATTACCAAATCGAATTCCATTCAATTGCAATTTAATATTTTAAACTGGAAAACATTACTTTTGTAACATCCCGTATTTTTATGGTATAATAATTAGTTTATTTAATTATTTAAATAGTGATTTAGATATTTAAATGGTTTGAATTAAATATTATTGAATATTTAATTAATATAAATAATAGAATAATATATTTAATCCGAAATAATTGAAAATAGTTGTGAATTGGATAGTATAAGGGATTTAATTCAGTTTAGAATTGAATTATATTAACGAAATTATTTATAAATGTCAGTTGAACGTATAATTTATGTTATAATTATAAACGAGCCCGTAATGGCGTGGTTGTTCGTAATTTGGCGATTTGAACTTTAAATGAATATACAGAATCAATTTTAAATCGGATTTCTGTGAAACAAAAAACGCTCGAATCTGTTGAACGATATTTTTCTAGTGGAAGAGGAAAAAAATTGAGAATTCGTCGTGTAAATTGTGAGTTGTGTCCAAATCAAATTTTTAAATAGTCGCTATGGAATTCGTTTATAATTTATAACGATTTATAAAAGGATTTTTATTTTAAATTGTATATCGATTTAACCCGGATTTGAAATATCGAGTTATAAATCCATATATATTTATTTTGGAGCTGTATAATATTTTATGTGAATATATATACGTAAATATTAATTTATTAATATTTAATTTAATTATTTTTAAATATACAAATATTTAAATGGATTAATTTAGAGCTTTAAAAATAGTCATTTTTGCAAACGACCTCCGTTTTCGACGAAACTAATTTTGTTGGATCCAGAATATCAAATTATTTCTAGATTTTAATTTTCGTGATTTTTGAAGTCTGTATGTGGCCGTGCGGAATTCAAATGTGAAAAATAGTCGATAATTTAACCTTTAAAAATATGTTGTGTGAGTAAATGGACTCGGAATTGGACAAAACAAGTTTTGTTGGGTCCGTAATGTCAAACTGTAGCTGCATGTCCATTTTTATCGAATTTGGATATTTTATGTGATCATAGAAACTTTTTATCGACGAATTTAGTTAATGGTTAAATAAATATTAATATAAAATTTGAATATAAAATTATAAAAAATATCCTATATAATACCTTTACAAGCCTAACCCTAAATCACTTCTCTGGCCAAACATTTGCAAGCCGCCGCTAAAATGTAGAAGATGTGAGCCAAAAACCAACTTCCTAAAATCAAAACAATGCCACAAAAATTCCTAAAGTCTTAAAGTGAATTTCGTTGGACTCAACATCAGGATAGCTTCATGATGGTATGGGTTTCATCAGGCTCGGTGGAAACTTTTTAGCATATCGAACTTCAACAATAGACACAGGGTATAGGAATTCCTGGATTCAAGCAACGATTCTCAAAATCTGAGGTTATATTTGGATTTAGAGTTGAGAGTTACACCTTTTGTGAATTTTTGGGAATTAATTGATTTTAAAAGTGTTGATGCCTGTGTATAGGGCATGAGCACCTGCTGCGAATCCAAATCGAATGGGGGATTCGAGTTTCGAAAAATTTATACGGAGTGATGGAGATTTTCATGGAGATGAAGATGGAAATTATCGTTTGAAGTTTAGTATGGTACAAATGGAGAACGGGGAAGGATTGATTGGCGATAGCAAGGTTTAGAATGTCGGGTTGTGGAAGATAATGAGGAGCAGGCGTTAGGAGCTTAAACGTGAGATTACTTATATGATTTAGGGTTAATTAAAATATTAATTAAGTTAGTGATGTTTGTATAGAATTAAATATATATCGATCCTTTAAAAAAGTATAACTTTGTTATACATTATCCGAACTTGACAAAACAGGATCTGTTGGGATCATATGGACGATGGCTACACGACGGAACTGATTGGGAGTGAATTGGAGCTTATTACAATTTATAGCGAAATAAATTGTCTGTCTGAATCAACCGACAGTTATCGTTATTTAACGATGATCGTCCAATGTGAGTAAAACTCACTAAATCTGATCAGTTTATATTTTTATAACTTACTTCTAGTAATGATAAATGCTGATTGACCGCTATGTGATGATTGTTTAGTTGAATTGCTTATTTATTGGTTAGAATTATAGATAACGATATATATATAAATCGTTAATCAAATATTGATTCTGTTTATTAGAATATTTCGTATCGAATTGAAATCGATGTTATATTATATTGTTTAACATCTATGGATGCAGGGAAACAGGTTGGAGGGATCCAACTGGATTCCTCAACATTTATTTTATTGTCTTCATATATTGTGACATATGACTGAGTATATAATCTGTTATTGATTATTGTGTTTGGATGATATTGATCATTGTCATTTGATATTTTAAATATCATAAGAAACCCTGGGATGTAAAAAGGAAAATTTCAATGTGTATATTGAAATAAGAATATTATTTAAAATCAACAGATTTATAAAAAGGGAAATTTCAATGCATATATTGAAATAAATTATTATATAAAATCAAGGGATTTTATAAGAGAGATTTCAAGGTGAATATTGAGATAAAGGAATTGTATAAAATCAACAGATTTTATAAAAGGAAATATTTGAAAAAAATAAATAGAATTATAAAAAGGGGATTTCGAGTTATAATAGAGATATGAATTGATTTATTTAAAATAGATATTAAATAAAAATATGTTTTTAACAAACAAATTGAGAAGAATAGTTTTTAATAATGTTTTTAAATTAAGGAATTAATTTATCATTTGATAAATAAAGATATATAAGTCTGAACTTATATAAAGAAGTAAACAGATAAAATGGAGCAGATTAATTTATAAATAATATTTTATAAATTAAGTAAAATATTTATCATTGGATAAATGGAATATATAGGCCAGAACTTATATAGAGAAGTAAGAATCGATTTTAACATCGATATTTGAAACTGAATATGAACGTAATGTTAACAAGACTTATTAATGGAATTATTAAAGTGTTGAATATAAAATAAGATTTTATATGAATTGTTTATAAATAGATGTATAAATAGAATATTTAAAATAAGATAATATTTTAAATACGAAACCAAACTGTTTTATTTATATAAAGAATATATTATTCATATTGAATATGAATAATGGATTAAGGCAAGTATTTTTGCAAAGAAGAAGATTATAAAAGAAATGTTATTCATATTGAATGTGAATAATGGATTAAAATAAATGTTTTGAAAATAAAAACATTTATAAAGAAGATCGGATTTTTGAAATAGGAATACAAATAGAAATGAAATTTTAAATGGCTATGAATAAATAACTTGTTTAATAATAAAAACAAATAGTGTGATTTATAAATAATGTTTATAAATAAATTAAACATAATTATCAGTGGATAATTTGGATTGTAAATTAAACAGTGAATATCGAAGAGAGTTAATTGAACATTAGTTATTCAAAAGAGAATAAAATCGAAGGTAGATCATTTGAAAAAGGAGTTAATCGAATTAGTTATTCCAAAGGAGTTAATTGAATTAGTTATTCGAAAAGAGCTAATCGAATTAGTTATTCGAAAAGAGTTAATCGAAATTAGTTATTCGAAATAGAGTTAAATCGAATATAGTTTATTCGAAAGAGAATTATACATTGGGATTCGATTATATCGAATGTAGAAAGGTACTATTTACTTATTGTTTTTAAATCAAGATTCACTCATTTATTTAATAAATTATTATTATTCAATTTAAGAAATAACAGTATAATTTGGAGTTGGATTATATCGAAAGTAGAGATTATAACGTTATCGTTACAACCAACGTTTTATAAAGGAATAGGATTTATAAACTGAATTCGAGAGATGCATAAGCAATGATTTGATAAAAAGATAAGAAATAGAGTTAAAGAATTTTGAAATTGACTAGAGATTAGTTAAGTTGAAGGATTTCCGAGATATCGATCTAATGTTGGTTTAGGCCTTTGGGATTAATACTTAGGGAATCATTCTCTTACTAATTTAGGGTTAGAGACTGATGGACGTGAAATGATAGTTGAGCGTGAATAAGAAATGGAAACTTTTTCCAATGTTAATAAGGTATATTTTCTAAATTTAGAAAAGAAGAATTTATGGAGATATGGAAATGGGTAACTGAATAAATTAATGATGAATTAAATTAAAAAGAGAAAAAGTTGATTATTGTTTGATCGGTAAGATTTCCATTTGGAAATACGACCATTGTTGTACACATGTTTTTCTTTGATAGATTAATCACTGACTATCAAAGTTTTTGACCATTTTTCCATCGTCAATACGAAGAGACCGGGAGCAGATTCATTATCTGAAAACCACTTTATATGGGCATTAGCGTTGCGAATCAAATATGATGAAGATACTTAAAGACGGAGTTATGCAAGGGCTGTTTTGACGATCCTAGGTAGAAATTGCGTAAGATGGATTTACAGAATAGTGCCTTCGGTTTGTCCAGTCTCAGGACAACCTGTATGGAAGAATGTCTGACAGAGTATATTTAATAGATCGCATAAGTTAATCCCTTCAAATGTATTTATGTTTGGTGGTGGAGGAATTCGTTTCTCTTAGCTGTTTACCCGTGGTATGTTTGGAGAAATCAATTTTTGATTTGGCGGGTATGACGATATGACATTCAAAGTGAAGAAAGGCGTGGTTTGTAGAAGGATACGTTATGGCCCTTAGCCTCACAACCAAGAAATGGTATAAAATCGGGTAGGTCGCATCGCTAACTGGTTAGCTTCCAATTAGGGTGTATTGTCACCTGATCTAGAGAAATTCCATTTGCTTCTTTATTCTACTTCGATGCTGTCCCTTTCGGGAAATGGTTGTTGATCCCAACCGTTGGTGATAATACATTTGGTACACTCAAGCGAAATGAGTGACCGGTCATGTTTATCCTAGGTTACAAGATGTTCTTGTTGAACCCGCTGTATTCCTCTCTAGAGATACACTATCGGAAGGTGGTCCCGTACCTTGCTAGTTGGAATTCATTACCCAATAAGTGCCCGTAGGTTTTGATTATATATTTATGTGTGTGGAACGTGAGATGAAAGCGTTCTGCTAGATGATTATTATATTGTGGTTGGTAGACATTATTATAATATCAAATGAGTTTGATATAAAGATTATTGTTCCTTTCAAAAGGTTTTTGAATGTTGGACCAAGTGTTTTGGATTTTCATAAGGGAAAAACCCGTTCCATTATACGGCGTGGTCTTATGAGATATCATTTATTTTCTCAAACTGTTTTAAAGGGTTTACTCACACTAGTCACATGACTGACCCAGAGTTTTTTTCCCCTAAACTCTTAGGTGCCCAATTTTGTACGGGTAGTCAAGTAGTCAGGATTTACAGATACACTAGATGGAGCTTGGAGTAGGAGGCTTCAACATCATTTTCTCGCTATTGTTTATTTCCGCAGTGATGTAAGTGTTGTACTCTAAAATAAAAATACAGATTTGTGTTTCAAAGTTATTTTGTATACTATATTTTATTCGTTCTGCTGTGATATTCGTGTTTACTCTGATGTTGTTATGTTCTTCTCCTTCTTCTATTCAAATTTTCTATCTTATTTATTCTCACCCTCTAACTTCTTTCTATTAACTATCTGGTATTTCCGATGCTTGGATAGTCGACATTGAGTTTATATCGGTAACCAGGATCGCGAAAACCCGGGTCGTTACAATGGTATCAGAGCTAAAGGTTAAGTAATTACCTTGGCTCTGTGGCGTAACTCAGTAGAGATAGGGTTAGTAATACCCTAGATTGAGTTTGAGCGTATATATATGAGCGCATATATGTTATTTGATATAAAAACTATTTTATATTATGGAGATTTATTGGTTGAGTTGTATATGAGTTCTCGTCGATCAGTTTGATCCACTGTATCGGTACGAGTTTCTAAACACTTGAACACGATGAACCGACACAGTATCTTTTGAAAAGAGGGTAAATGAGATAAGTTTACCCAAATTATATTTTGGTATAAAGGATTTATATTGGAATTATTATAATATGTTGGATATATTGGTTGTTATTATAATCGAGTAAGATTATAAATTAAATGGTTATGTAAATAGCCAATCAGAATTCATATGAGTGTAATATATGAAATCAGGTGGATTAAATCTGAAGTTAAAATCCGAATTGGAATTAAAATTCCTAAAAGTTGGAGAAGTGTTTGTAAATGGATTTGGATTAAATATACGTGAATTTTAAAATCCTGGGAGATTTTTGTTTTACAGGCATTATGAATGGTATTTTGAAATAGATTTCAAATTGGAAGTGTTTAATAATGGTTTTGAAAAGTGATATAGTATTGAAGTCACTTCAGTAGCTGGGAAATAACCCTGATGATGCTGGCCACATCATCCGTGCTCATTTTCAAGTTGTAAGTGACGGATTACTACCAAAGAGATTGTTTTTGAATTGTTTTGAGAAACAAGTGGTTTTAATTTCCGAAACGGAATATTGGATGTTTGAAAAGGGTAAGTTGTTTAAAACTCCCAGGAAGATTGTTTTGAATTAAAAACAAATTTAAAGAAAATTTGTGAAAGAAAATATGAACTGAATTGAAACCAATTAACTGGAAATTGAATTGGAACACAATATATCAAGTAGAATCAGATTTTGAATAATGAGATAGGAATCTGAAATGGTATTGGATTGGTGAGTTAGGAATTATGAATCGAGAATGGAACTTGAGGTTGAAATGAAATTTGGTTGGGGTATAAGCAAATAATTGGTTTGAGAATGAAGTGATTTGAGTTTTATTGGGATGACATTGGTAGATGCAGAATTGGCAACGGATGGAAATAATATAATGATATGCCCAACAAAAAGGTACAAGTTTATATTTTGTATAAGCATGAGATTTGCGAGCCTGTTTGGCAAGCTGCTTGGCTTTTTGGTTTTCTTTTGGGTAGGAGAAGGCCCAGAGAGGCGAGTTGTAGTTGTACCGATTGACCCGTACAAAGGAGGTGCTGGCGAAATTTTTAGAAAATTTAAGGAGTTATAAAATTTTCAGAATTTTTGAAAATTTTCATTAGTCGAAATGAGTAAATATTTAATTGAAATAAATTGGTACGGTGAAACTGAAGATAATAGATAAATAAATAATTTTTAACCCAGTTAATAGGGTGTGTTTCCTACCTTAGCAATTTCGAGGACGAAATTATTTTAAGGGGGGAAGAATATAACGTCCCGTATTTTTACGGTATAATAATTAGTTTATTTGATTATCTAAATAGTGATTTAGAGATTTAAATGGTTTGAATTAAATAATATTAAATATTTAATTAATATAAATAATAGAATAATATATTTAATTCCGAAATAATTGAAAATAGTAGAATTCACAGTATTTTGTGTATTGGATAGTATAAGGGATTTAATTCGGTTTAGAATTGAATTATATTAACAAATTTATTTATAAATGTCAGTTGAATGTATAATTTATATTATAATTATAATCGAGCCCGTAATGGCGTGATAGTTTGTAATTTGGCGATTCGAACTTTAAATGAATATACAGAATCCGTTTTAAATCGGATTTCTGTGAAACAAGAAACGTTCGAATCTGTTGAACGATATTTTTCTAGTGGAAGAGAAAAATCAAGATTTTGTCGTGTAAATTGTGAGTTGTGTCCAAATCAAATTTTTAAATAGTCGCTATGGAATTCGTTTATAATTTATAATGATTTATAAAAGGATTTCTATTTTAAATTGAATATCGATTTAACCCAGATTTGAAATATCGAGTTATAAATCCATATATATATTTATTTTGGAGCTGTATAATATTTTACATGAATATATATACATAAATATTAATTTATTATTATTTAATTTAATTATTTTTAAATATATAAATTAAATGTTTAAATGGATTTATTTAGAGCTTTAAAAATAGTCATTTTTGCAAACGACCTCCGTTTTCGAAGAAACTATTTTTCTGGATCCGGAATATTAAATTATTGCTAGATTTCAATTTTCTTGACTTTTGAAGTCAGTATGTGGCCATGGGGAATTTAAATGTGAAAAATAGTCGATAATTTGACCTTTAAAAATACACTGTGTGAGAAAACGGACTCGGAATTCGACGAAACAAGTTTTGTTGGGTACGTAATGTCAAACTGTAGCTGCATGTCCATTTTTATCGAATTTGGATATTTTATGTGATCATAGAAATTTTTACTCGATGAATTTAGTTAACGGTTAAATAAATATTAATATAAAATTTGGATATAAAAATATAAAAACTATCCTATATAATACCCTTACCAGCCTAACCCTTCGGTCAAACATTTGCAAGCCGCTACTAAAATGTAGAAGACGTAAGCCAAAAACCAACTACCTAAAGTCAAAACAATGCCACAAAAATTCCTAAAATCTTAAAGTGAATTTTGTTGGACTCAGTATCAGGATGGCTTCATGATGGTACGGGTTTCATCAAGCTCGGTGGAAACTTTTTTGGCAGATCGAACTTCAACAGTAGACGCAGGGTATAGGAATTCCTGGATTCAAGCAACGATTCTCAAAATCTGAGGTTATATTTGGATTTAGAGTTGAGAGTTCCACCTTTTGTGAATTTTTGGGAATTAATTGATTTTAAAAGTGTCGATGCCTCTGTATAGGGCATGAGCATCTACCGCGAACGCAAATCGAATGGGTGATTCGAGTTTCGAAAAATTTATACGGAGTGACAGAGATTTTCATGGAGATGAAGATGGAAATTATTGTTTGAAGTTTAGTAGAGTATAAATGGAGAACGAGGGGAAGGATTGATTGGCGATGGTAGTGTTTAGAACGTCGGGTTGTGGAAGATAATGAGGAGCATGCGTTAGGAGCTTAAATGTGAGATTACTTATATGATTTAGGGTTAATTAAAATATTAATTAAGTTAATGATGTTTGTATAGAATTAAATATATACTGATCCTTTAAAAAGGTATAACTTTGTAATACATTATTCGAATTTGACAAAACATGATCTTTTGGGATCGTATGGACGATGGCTACACAACGGAACTGACAGGGAGTGAATTGGAGCTTCTTACAATTTATAGCGACATAAATTGTCTGTCATAATCAACCGATAGTTATCGTTATTTAACGATGATCGCCCAATGTGAGTAAAATTCACTAACTCTGATCGGTTTATATTTTTATAATGTACTTCTAGTAATGATAAATGTCGATTGATGGTTGTGTGATGATTGTTTGGTCGAATTGCTTATTTATTGGTTAGAATTACAGATAACGATATATATATAAATCATTAATCAAATACTGATTCTGTTTATCAGAATATTTCATATTGAAATGAAATCGATGTTATATTATATTGTTTAACATCTGTGGATGCAGGGAAACAGGTTGGAGGGATCCAACTGGATTCCTCAACATTATTTTACTGTCTTCATATATTGTGATATAGGACTGAGTATATAATCTATTATTGATTACGTGTGTTTGGATGATATTGATCATTGTCATTTGATATTTTAAATACCATAAGAAACCCTGGGATGTAAAAGGGAAAATTTCAATGTGTATATTGAAATAAGAATATTATATAAAATCAACAGATTTATTAAAAGGGAAATTTCAATGCATATATTGAAATATATTATTATATAAAATCAAGGGATTTTATAAGAGAGATTTCAAGGTGAATATTGAGATAAAGGAATTTTATAAAATCAATAGATTTTATAAAAGGAAATATTTGAAAAAATAAATAGAATTATAAAAAGGGGATTTCGAGTTATAATAGAGATATGAATTGATTTATTTAAAATAGATATTAAATAAAAATATGTTTTTAACAAATAAATTGAGAAGAATGATTTTTAAATAATGTTTTTAAATTAAGGAAATTATTTATCATTTGATAAATAAAGATATATAAGTCTAAACTTATATAAAGAAGTAAACAGATAAATGGAGCAGATTAATTTATAAATAATATTTTATAAAATATTTATCATTAGACAATTGGAATATATAAGTCAGAACTTATATAGAGAAGTAAGAATCGATTTTAACATCGATATTTGAAACTGAATATGAACGTAGTGTTAACAAGACTTATTAATGGAATTATTAAAGTGTTGAATATAAAATAAGATTTTATATGAATTATTTATAAATAGAAGTATAAATAGAATATTTAAAATAAGATAATATTTTAAATACGAAACCAAACTGTTTTAATTATATAAAGAATATTTTAGTCATATTGAATATGAATAATTGATTAAGGCAAGTATTTTTGCAAAGAAGAAGATTATAAAAGAAATGTTATTCATATTGAATATGAATAATGGATTAAAATAAATGTTTTGAAAATAAAAACATTTATAAAGAAGATCGGATTTTTGAAATAGGAATTCAAATAGAAATGAAATTTCAAATGGCTAGGAATAAATAACTTGTTTAATAATAAAAACAAGTAGTGTGATTTATAAATAATGTTTAAAAATAAATTAAAAATAATTATCAGTGGATAATTTGGATTGTAAATTCAACAGTGAATATCAAGAGAGTTAACTGAATATTAGTTATTCGAAAGAGAATTAAATCGAAGGTAGATCATTTGAAAAAGGAGTTAATCGAATTAGTTATTCGAAAGGAGTTAATCGAATTAGTTATTCGAAAAGAGCTAATCGAATTAGTTATTCGAAAAGAGTTAAGCAAAATTAGTTATTCAAAATAGAGTTCAATCGAATATAGTTTATTCGAAAGAGAATTATACATCGGGATTCGATTATATCGAATGTAGAAAGGTACTACTTACTTTCCCTTTTTTAAATCAAGATTCATTTATTTATGTAATAAATTATTATTATTCAATTTAAGAAATAACAGTATAATTTGGAGTTAGATCATATAGAAAGTAGAGATTATAACGTTATCATTACAACCAACATTTTATAAAAGAACATGATTTATAAACTGAATCCGAGAGTTGCGTAAGCAATGATTTGATAAAAAGATAAGAAATAGAGTTAAAGAAATTAGAAAGTGACTAGAGATTAGTTAAGTTGAATGATTTCTGGGGTATCGATCTGATGTTGGTTTCGACCATCGGGATTAATACTTAGGGAATCGTTCTCTTACTAATTTAGAGTTAGAGACTGATGGACATGAAATGATAGTTGAGTGTGAATAAGAAATGGAAACGTTTTCCAATGTTAATAGGGTATATTTTCTAAATTTAGAAAATAAGAAGTTATGGAGATATGGAAATGGGTAACTGAATAAATTAATGATGAATTAATTTAAAAAGAGAAAAAGTTGATTGATGATTGATCGGTAAGATTTCCATTTGGAAATACGACCATTGTTGTTCACATGTTTTTCTTTGATAGTTAAATCACCGACTATCAATGTTTTTGACTATTTTTCCGTCGTCAATACGAAGAGACCGGTAGTAGATTCATTATCTGAAAACCGCTCTGCATGGGCGTTAGCGTTGCGAATCAAATATGATGACGATAATTGAAGACAGAGTTATGCAAGGGATGTTCAGGTGATCCTAGGTAGAAATTGGCTAAGATGGATTTACAGAATAGTGCCTTCGGTTTGTCCAGTCCCAGGACAACCTGTATGGAAGAATGTCTGACAGAGTATATTTAATAGATCGCGTAAGTTGATCTCTTCAAACGTATTTACATTTGGTGGTGGAGGAATTCGTTTCTCTTAGCTGTTTACCCGTGGTATGTTTGAAGAAATCAATTTGTGATTTGGCGGGTATGATAATGTGACATTCAAAGTGAAGAAAGGCGTGGTTTGTAAAAGGATACGTTATGGCCCCTAGCCTCACAACCGAGAAGTGGTATAAAATTGGGTAGGTCGCATGGCTAAGTGGTTAGCTGCCAATTAGGGTGTATTGTCACTTGATCTAGAGAAATTCCATTTTCTTCTTTATTCTTTTTCGATGCTGTCCCTTTCGGAAAACGGTTGCTGATCCCAACCGTTGGTGATAATACACTCGATACACTCAAGCAAAATGAGTGATCGGTCATGTTTATCCTGGGTTACAAGATGTTCTTATTGAACCCGGTGTATTCCTCTCTAGAGATACACTGTCGGAAGGTGGTCCTATACCTTGCCTATTGGAATTCATTACCCAATAAGCGTTCGTGGTTTTTGATTATATATTATGTGTGTGGAACGTGAGATGAAAGCGTTCTGCTAGATGATTATTATATTGTGGTTGATAGACATTATTATAATATCAAATGTGTTTGATATAAAGATTATCATTCCTTTCAAAAGGATTTTGAATGTTGGACCAAGTGTTTTAGATTCTCATAAGGGAAAAACCCGTTCCGTTATACGGCGTGGTCTTATGAGATATCGTTTTTTTTCTCAAACTATTTTAAAGGGTTTACTTACACCAGTCACATGACTGACCTAGAGTTTATTTTGTTTTGTTTTCCCTAAACTCTTGGGTGCCCAATTTTGTCAGGGCAGTCAAGTAGTCAGGATTTACAGATACACTAGATGGAGCTTGGAGCAGGAGGCTTCAACAACATTTTCTAGCTATTGTTTATTTCCGCTGTGATGTAAGTTTTGTACTCTAAAATACAAATACATATTTGTGTTTCAAAGTTATTTTGTATACTATGTTTTATTCGTTCCGCTGTGAGATTCGTGTTTACTTTGATGTTGTTATGTTCTTCTCCTTATTCTATTCTAATTTTCTATCTTATCTATTCTCACCCTTTAACTTCTTTCTATTAACTATCCGGTATTTCCAATGCTCAGATAGTCGACATTGAATTTATGTCGATGACCAGGACTGCGAAAACCCGGGTCATTACAACTTTGGAAATTTTCCATTAAATGTTAATAAAAAGATTTATAAATTTCAAATCATGTCTTCACTGTTAATTGGGTTAAAGAACTAATGTTATTTAAAACACGGTTCACGATAAACAAAAAATCCAATTTCAATTCAATTCTAATTAAATATTAATTAATTGGTAAACTGGTCTAAATCTTAACTAAAAGATTTGTTCTATTCTCAACTGGGTTTAAGAACAGTGTTGTTGAAGACACCATTCACGATAAACCCAAAATCCAATTTGATATTAAATACAAGGCTCTGAATAGAAAATAATATCAGCTTATATTCAATATCAAATTCTGAAACTAACAGATATCGTATAGGGAATAACGATATCTGTATCTTCCAAATTCCTCAACAATATCTGCATAATCACGGAATCTAATACTGAAATATTCCGAAGATTATTTCCGTTCAAATCCATTCCAATTCATTCATTGGAAAATTCTGGTTATATTAAAACCCTTTTAAAAATCCAATTTATTTATTTAAAAATCATTGGATTATTATTCTAGTTAATAACTAGTTCATTTCGATAAAAATATATTTTTATCTTTCCAAACTTGGAATTTTTCATCCAAAATCTTTCCAAATCATTTATGATGATTTTACATAATTTTTCCATATTTTTGATAATTTTACTAAGGCCCGTACAGTCGGTTTCCAATAATGGCCACCGAACTGCATCTATAGCGACCTTTTCTGAAATTGATTTGGACATATTTCCAAATCTAACCGTTAGATTTGAAATCTCTTATATTCATTGGAAAGCTCTTTTCGATACAAACCCAACGGTTCCGGTCCGACGGTTGGATCTCCTATTACATCCATTTGAAGTTAATGGTTGAAATTCATGAACAATCGTTGCGCGGTGCGTTCTATTCAGGCCATTATAATATATATAAAATATATTTCATCGATTTCCATTTAAAACGTATTTTATAAATCATTTATAAATTCATTTTAAGACGATTTCAACTTCCATTTCAATTTTAAATCAAAATTGAATATTCAATTACATGACAATTTTATGTAGTGCATATATATACATATATATATATATATATGTTAAAAATTATATTTTTAACAATCCAATAATTATTCCATTACATGAAAATTTTATATATTGCATATACATGTTAGAAATAATATTTTTAACAAACAAATATTTATTTCATCTCATGACCATTTTATACATCGCATATATAAGCTAAAAATAATATTTTTAGCCAATCGATATTTATTTCAATACCTGACCATTTTATATATCTCATATATATGTTAAAAATAATATTTTTAACGAACAAATATTTTTTCCATTCCATGACCATTATATATATATATAGCATATATATAATTTATACAACGCACATATATGATTTATACACCGCATATATATTTTATACAACGCGTATATATTTTATACAACGCATATATATATTTTGTTCAAATCGCATACATATATATATATATATATATATATATTATTCACGTCACATATTTATATTTTATTCACATTGCATTATATATTTTATTCACATCGCATATTTATATTTTATTCACATCGCATATATATATATATTTATTCACATCGCACACACATATATATATTTTATTCACATCGCATATATATATATATATATTATTTTCCATTTCACATCACAATCACAACACAATACATTCAATTAAATCGTCCATGGTCTGTGGACGAGGGAGAGGAGCTAACAGGCACCGTATACAATTTATAATGATTAAAACTGATAAAAATCAATATTGAAGTTCATATATGCAGTTATAAAATAAATAATTATACAAGTATTATAGTGAGAAGTTCTCACTTTGTTTTCCATTCCGCCATTCTTTATTTGACGATTTACTATCATTTGAATTCACCTTAAATTTTCGTTTGCGCCTTTGCTGATCTAGTCAGTTCCATTGTGTAGTTCTTGAATTTACGGTCCCAACGCCTTCAGTTTCACTCGATTCTATTTTGAATTGGACAAGATACAATCATTTGAATATTATTTACATATATAATAAACTAACGATAATTAATTACGTTAATTAAGTAGTTAAATTTAATCCCACCATTCCTTTCAATCTTCTACTTCGTTGTCGCGACTACCTACAAGAAACTCATCCACGAACCCTAACCGCCTGCGCACTAACCACAAAGTCACATGATGTCGATCTGAAGTTGCCTAGAGAAGCGCGCTACAGTCCTCACCCACCGCCATGAATAGCGGTGAAGTCAATCTCCCGGCCGTGTTAGGAATTGGGTGCGAACAGCGGTGTTTGGGTGACAAATTCGAGCAATATAGGAGATGAAAATTCATCTTAACCGTTTAATGAGTAGATCTCATTGAGTACATCGTTTTGTTCATTGATGATTTTGTAAATCATGGCTTGAATTGAAAGATTGAAAGGGGAAATCGGCGTGTATTTTCGGTCATTGTTTTATAACGGAGGCGCTGAACGTATATTGACCACGGTAGAGAGAATGATTAGGGTTTGACCAAATTTTGTTATACATATATATTTAATAATTATTTTGTTTTCAAAAATACCTGTTTATTTATACTAACTAGAAATCAAACCCAACGACTGCCGCCCCCAACCAAATACCCCCATTCCGGACATAATAAAATATGTTTCGTAAGCCAATTCTATCATTTCGATCATTTTTTATTAAAATAAAAATATAAATCAATATATATTGAATTTAAACGTACATTTTAATTTATCGGGGCCACATACCTACTCCAAAAATCATAGAAAAATAAATCAAGCTATGTTTTGACGATACAGTCCTAACAAAACTAATTTTGTCAAATTTGGAGATCGTTTGAAAAATGGCCCATTTCCAATCGATTAAATTCAAACTGAAATTAATAAACACATTTAAATTCACCACCCTCATATATTAATTCCAAAAATTATGAAAATTGAAACTTAGCAATAATTTGGCATTCCGGATCCAACGAAAGTGATTTCGTCAAAAACGGAGGTCGTTTGCCAAATGGCTATTTTAAGGGCTATATATTATATTAAAATATATAGATTCTACAACGACTACTTCCAATTTTAAACTAGACATAACTTTCAATTTATATTATGAAATCTGAATTTTTCACATTCGTTAGAAAGATATAATTAAACAGATTCTAAAGTTTCTGGTTTTACTGAGATCCGATTTATTTTGAATTCTGTGCATTCATTTAAAGTTGAAAATTGAATTTTCTAACTACCGAGCCACTTCAACCTCCTTTTAAAATTAAAATAAATCTATATGTTCTAACTTCGATTTAAATAAATTTTAAATCGTTACTATTTAAAATAAATCATTTTAAATTCTTCAAAACCCATTAATTTAGCTAAAACAAAAAATTTAAATTGGTTCAGAAATTCTGGGTTGTTACAGTCTCTCCCACTTAAAATGAAACGACCCAAACTTCTCCATAAAGGAAAGTACGGATTGAATTGAGAACACGACAAATTAGAACACAAGCAGAAGAACATTTTATTGCTTATTACAACAATTTTCATCAAAGTACAAGAATATTACAGAGTATGAATAATTATTACACATTGGAAATACAATATCAGAGATTAAAATTACATTCAAATAGCAGCGGAATATAATACAAAACACAACTAAAATAAATACACGGATACAGAGCTTTCTGAATATCGCTTCAGCTGTAAACTAGGATCTTGTGAATATAATATCTGCAAAATCAAAACTACTAGCTGCCCGTGTGGAAAATATGGGCACCCAGAGTTTAGGTTAAAACAATAAACTCCAAGTCAGTCATGGGACTGGTGTGAGAACTAAAACAGTTATTAGCTTGATTTTAAAGTTGGGTAAATCACAGGACCACGCTGTATAACATGGAACGGGTTTACTCCACATGAATCTTAGTTTAAAATAAAATAACGCAGTGCTTTTTGGAAAAATGAAGCTATTATAAGACTGAGGTCCCATCACACAATGCAACGCAAGTCGGAGGATAGAGTTTTCCCTTATAATAGCCAAACTTGCTTGATACGTATAAAACAAATCATTTTTGATATTATTATAAGTGCGTAGTATTTAAAACAACTTCAAGTATAAATGTATCAATCATAGATGGCATGGGTACCATATATCAGTCGCCATACTAGTTCTACAATCAAAATCGCATGATGTCGTATTGGAAGTTGGATTTACATCTATGAACAAAGGTAAGGGATCGTCCTTACCGGATTCGAGACAATCTATCCCGTGTCTCAGGATCAGCCGCAACTGCACCTTGGATCTTCAGGGCCGGTCCACAAATACTTTAGTGGATTAGTAACGCCTGAATAATACGTTTCCCTGCTCTATGTGGCATAAAATCTGAGCCACTAGGGACTCAATAACCGAGGCGCCTCATTCCATCATCCACATAAGTAAAATGTCTGGGCTCCATACCATGACACCACTCCTAGCTATAAAGAAACGTATGTCCTCCCTGCAGTCCTCTCCCGTTTCTGGTCCAAACCGAGGTGTGAGGCTCGCGAAGTAACGTAATACACAAAGCTCTGCCTAAATAAGCTGTGCTTTGATCATCAACCACAATTCTCTGCTTCTCAACAAAAGCCTTGATCATTTGCATCTGAGCATGCCACATTGTCAGTCCATACCATACCATTGATTTCTGCCAATATACAACCTCTAAGCTCGTACATCTCAGAGAAGGGTGTTAAGCAAGAGAATAAATTATCCACCACCAAACATATATATATTTAGCAGAGATCAACGAATACAGCATAAAGGAATACAACGTCGGACATACCATCCATTTACAAGTCCGTTCTAGGTCTGAACGAAACCAGAGGCACCTTATTCCTCGTCCCATATGTCCAATACAGGAGAGAGGCCCTCGCATATCCGTCGATCTCCAAGTACGTTTGGACGATCACCACTTATTACCTTGTCTTGGGTGTACGACCCAATCAAGACATCAATAATCACCCAAAAGATGTGAAGAACTCCAGTCTTCAACAACCATCTTCATCTTCGACTCTTGGTCGTCGTACTAACTATCCAGAATGGGTTAAACCCGGTTTTTGCAAATAATTCACGTATTTTATAATCAAGTGATATAAAAACACATCATATGCCTCATTCCAATCAAGAATATTCATTTATTTAAATGTTCTTTTCTCTAGGAAGTGTTCCCATTAATTTTATCAAAGATAAATCCTTTTAAACTTATAGTTTAATTCTCCTCCGAATATCATTTTTAAAAGATTTTATTTTATATTTTCTCAACCTAAACCAAATTAAGGTTCATCCAACTAGTCGGGAATAACGCCATACCGAAGTAATCATTTATTTTACTATCCCAGTCCCAACCTATTCATCCCATGGAGTAAAACTGGTGGTACTCCATATTTAACACCCAATGTGTTATCAGTTAATTTAATTACCGTTTTGTCATTCAAATCTAGTTAAAGATTCAACTATCGCATGGAGTAAAACTGGTGGTGCTCCATTCTCAGTCACTTCTTAAATTCAGTAAATTTAATTACTTTATTCCCATTTAATTTAGTTAAAGATTTATTAAAACCCCATTTAGTTTTACTCTTCTAAACTTATTGATTTTTCAAGTTTAAGAAGTTAATCTTGTCTTTAACCGGGTTAAAGAACAAATGTCACTTAAAAACATATTTCACTATAAACCCAAAATCCTATTCCATTCAACCTCAATTTGATGTATTAAATTGGAAAACTTCTCTTTAGAAAATTCCATTAAACTTAGTTAGAAGATTAATAAATTGTAAATCATAATTTTACCGTTAATCGTGTTTTAAGAACTAATGTCATTTAAAACATTGTTCACAATCAACCCAAAATCAACTTCCACTTAATTTTAATTATGTTTATTAACTGGAAAATCTCATTTAAATCTTAATTAAAAGATTTACTCTTTTCTCGACTGGGTTTAAGGACAATGTTATTTAAGACACGATTCACGACAAACTCAAAATTTAATTTGATATTTAATATCAGGCTTTGAATAGAATTCATGTCGAAACATATTCAATATCAAATTCCAATCCAATTTATTAATTTGAAATTCTTGGTTATATTAAACCATTTTAAATCCTTTTATTTATTTTATAAAAATAAATAAATCACTCACTATGATAAAAATATCTTTTATTTTAATAAAATTGGAATTTTTCATCTAAAACTCTTTTTAATCATTTATTATGATTTTACATAATTATTCCAATTTTTATTGTTTAAAAATAGGCTTATTCAATTAAATGACGTTTCAGGTCATTTAACTGCACTGGCGCTATTTTTAATAAAATTTGAATTTAACATTTCACAAAATCTAACTGTTGGATCTTAATAAATTAAATATCGATGGAAAGATCTTTCCAAAACGAACCTAACGGTTTGAGTTTTAGAAAAATCCGATGGTCGGATCTTTTGTTATAATCGTTCAAAGTTACGATTCGAAAACGCGAACTACCGCGCCCGATTCGTTTAATTTTAATCTATATTTATATATTATATTATATATATATAAATTGTTAGACGATTTCACTAACATGTTCTTTTTAATAATAATTCTAAATGTACATTAAAATTATCAATTTTAATGTTTCACCCAATATTTTTAAAACATGTCTAAATTTGTGATTCATATATATATATATACACACACACAATAAAAGTAAATTTTTATTATAAAACCATTTTCGACAATTCCTATGTTCATAAATACAATAAAAAGATAATTTTTATTGTAAATCAAATTTTGGTAATTTTCATGTTCCTAAATATAATAAGAAGAATGATTTTTATTGCAAATCAAATTTTAATCATTAACATGTTTCTACGTACAATAAAAAGACTAATTTTATTCTAAATCATATTATTATAATTTTATGTTCCTACTTTGACAATAAAAAGAACATTTTTATTATTAATCAAAATATGACAATAAAAAGATTAATTTTATTTTTTAATCAAAATATGATAATAAACATGTTTCTAAACGACAATAAACAGATTAATTTTATTGTTAATCAAAATATGATAATAGACATGTTTCTAAACGACAATAAAAAGATTAATTTTATTGTTAATAAAAATATGATAATAGACATGTTTCTAAACGACAATAAAAAGATTAATTTTATTGTTAATCAAAATATGATAATAGACATTGTTAGCCTGCTTTATAACCCGGCTACCCAAAGCCATGAACTTGGGTGCGAACTTACATTGATTGGCGATCACTTAAGTGGAATGATAGAAAGCTGAAAAACTTGAGTTATTCATGCAAATGTCACCGGATCGGATCCCCCCTTCGGATTGGATCCCCCTCTCCGGATCGGATTGGAGTACCCTCTACCCGAACCACCTGAAGTTGCAACCACTCCTCAACGTGCTCCTATTTTCTAGGCTAATCATTTGGATCTACTTACACGTGGCAGCCCATGATCTGGAAACCATTTCTCCACGTCTCCCACTATTTCTCCATGACCCGCTGGATGGCTGTCACGTCACACCCGAACCGATCCCAGCAGCAACCTTCATTCGCCTATAAATACAGCATTTCGTGGAGATTTCAGGGGACTTTTGGCATTTCATTCATTCATGGTAGCCATGGCCAAATTCCCGCATCAATAACCACCTTCTTCTCCAATGAAAATCAATGAATTCAGAGAGAATTATTCATTGTATTTGAGTGATTAAGTGTCAATATTCATTGTAATTGTAATTCTGGAATGAAATGAGAAACTATGAAGTGGACGTAGGCTCATTAACGCCGAACCACTATAAATTTCGCGTGTTGACTGATTTTTCTTGCTTTTAGTTCATGATTCCTCATTATTCTCTGCAAAATATAATCAATTGGGTGTTAGGACCAATTTTTGGTCTAACATTTTGGTGCTTTCACAGAGAAATGAAGATTCTCATCATATAAGGATTCTCCAGTCTACTATCGGATCACCAAGTTCGATGAGGAAATCCTATGAAACTATATTTGTAATCGTGGAGATCACTAGACGTGAAATCGGCTCCACTTCGTCCAACAACAGTCGCCAAAGTCCAGGAGTGGAGTCCAGGAAACCATTTGAATCGGATCGAATATGTTTCCAGTTCAGGCGAAGCATTCGGATCGGAGACAGTAGAAGACTTTGGGTAGGATGGATAGTAGCGGATTGGTTCAGATGGAAGATAGGCATTCGGATCGGAGACAGTAGAAGACTTCGGGTAGAATGGATAGTAGCGGATTGGTTCAGATGGAAGATAGGCATTCGGATCGGAGAAGACATTCTGTTTTATGTTACACTAGGAGTCCCGGATCGGATGATAGTTCGGATCGGTTCGGGGTATCCAAATCCGACCCGCTCAACGTATGAAGAAAATATGGCATACTTACATGGCCGAAGCGGAGTAACTCCAGATCCAACCCAGAATGGCACCCGAACCGACCAGATGATGATGCTTTGATCCGGTTCGGAGGAGCTAGTCCGATCCGACCCAACGTGAAGACGTCTCCGAACCGCTACTTGAAGGTCGATCGCCGCCGGGACTGTGGGGCCCCGGACCCCCACCGGCGCTGCGCCCGGACCCGCTGACGGCCTCGCCTTCGGCTCGGAGCACGGCCTCGCCTTCGGCTCGGAGCACGGCTCGCCTTTGGCTCGGCATACATTTTAGCTAACAGCAGTTATCAAAGCTTGTCAATGAAGATTAGACGGATAGTTTGAGAATATCACAGCAAGTTGGCAACGACTGGGATTCTTCCCAGAGCCATGACACTTATTTGCATCAGTAAGCCAATTTGAGGAGCTATCGATCAGATCTGGCTTGTTATCGAGGACAGTGTACAAGATAATGATTGTCTCATAGCAGCTTCCTCTTCCTTAGTTCTGATGGTGTATATATTTCACGATGCAACCGATGTTGCTCGCTAACGAGTAGTTACCATCTTATTTATGCGACTTGAACTTGTCCAATCAGCGGGGCATCGAATGATGGTTATATGGAACTGTCCGAGCACTACTCCGAAGATGATTCCTATTATCTTAGTGATCATGATTGTCAATAAGGGGATACCAGAAAGCAGCTAAGGATCTCAACATCCCAAAGCTACACTTCAATTGTATGATGTGATGAATGAAATATGTTCTGCGGTTCACCTTCCGAAGAACTTGACGAACCTTTGCAATTGCCGTTTGCTGTCAACTACATCGAGGAAGACTGATTTCCATCGAATAAGGGTTAAGTCAACATACTTTGGTGCCCAGAGTTAGGTACTAGTTGAACCACCACATGCCACGATTGGACCTATGGATCCTTTCTAGGATTATAACAACTTGACTGCTCACCAGCCACCATACGACCTTGGTCAAATGATGAGAGCTCGAGATTAAAGCAAATATGAATCATCCATTAGCTCTCTACTTCTTATTTGCATTGTGACATAACGCATGAATATTACTTAAAGTCTCGCAAGCTATGCTATCATACTCAAGTTTAACTGATCAAGGTCTAGACCGACCAGCTCCAGCAGAATTCAGAGCTTACATTGCACCCTAGTGTCTACTGCTCAATCCCCAAACATTAGCCAAATCCATCGCTGAATTTACCATTCCCAAAGAGGATGTGTTAGATGAAGAAGATGGCCCTTCAAAACGAAAAATGATACAAGCACCCGTTACTGTATACCGACGGTGCAATGAATGATCGATGACCCGGCGTTGGAGATGTATTGATTCGAAGGAAATTCCAAAGGAAGGGATTATAACTCGTAGCTTACCTAGAACAGGTAGAAGAGCTATTGGATGGATTGGAACGTTACAGCATATCTTACGTCCTACGAACGGAAAATCAGAAGGTCAATAATCCGGCCAAGTTAGACAGTTCCGACAACTCAGAAGAGAGTCATAGACAACCCCATGATGAACTTCCTGCAGCACGGAATGCACTAACAAGGAGAAGTGAAAGGCGTGCCATCGCACTTTATGCCTCGAGATATAACATGCAAGGTGACAATGCTTATTTCCCTTGGAAGGTTGTCCCAAGATAGACACCAACGAGCCTCATTGTTGAATTCACCGCCCTAGATGATTGGAAAAAATCAATAATCAGCCTCCCGCTAGATGGGAGATGAATGCGAATGAAACTTTTGACAAACGACTTTTTGGAGTTAGAAAGTGAAGATTTACAATTTCACTCCCTTCATTGAGGATTAGTCAAGTAACTCGTGTCCCAGACATTGGGTGCAACCGGAGATTCGAACGTCGATTGCTCATGATTACATCATCTAATTCAAAGATGATACATAATAGGCTTGCATGATAGACTTCCTCAGCCTTGCCCAAAAATTGACGAGTAAAAAGTTTAGAGCACTTAAGCCTAGATGCTGAATGATTATCTGTCCATCAGATCTTATTCCGGACATGGGATTGAAGGCATATATGAGAATGGATGAGATATAACTATCACCCTAGCAGCCATATCCTATTTCCTAACATGGAAAGCACAAAAGCTTCTATGAACATGGATCCAGTATTCTCCTGCCAATTACTGTCCTAGCACCAACGTGATGATATGATACCATTAATAATACATACATGACTCCCTGACATTCAACCCTTGGCCTTAGCATGGGGGCAAAAAGGCGATTCAAAGGAAACAAGACCTCGTCATTCGCTTACAGTATTTACCTAACTGCCTTTTTCACTCCAAGATGCCAATCAAACTCTGTTCATTCTCGGGACCGCCATCCCATGATGGTTTGAAAAGACGTTCATCACCAGCTAAAGATTTTGGCAGCCATCTCCCACAGAGATTGTCGAGGAAAAATGGACCTGCAAAGAGCATGCAATGCCATTCCGCACAGAATGATATTCATTCCTTTAACAAGATTACTCTTTAACCATGACTCTTATATTTCCATGTTTTATGAGTATTGACGTAATTAACTCAGGTGAATTAATACGTGGATTGTAGGTATTCAGGATTTGCTACCGATCAGACTTGTAACATCCACATATAGAATTATGGGACAAAATCATAACGAGCTCGACTGCATTGCTCGTCTATAAAGCCACGCCCTCCGTCAAAAGAAAGTTTTATGTATCAAGGTGGATCTGAGATGACCATCCACTCCTTGGCTCACACGTGGCAGACCATAAGACAATTGTAGTTTAATATTTGCATTACAAAGTCAATGTCTGACTCTAGATGGACACGGATCAACTGTCTACATGGCTCGATCCTACGCTCGACGCCACCAGATTGAACGAATCCGAATAAAGGAGGAAGCACTGCCCTTGATATGCTTACTTTTCAATCATGCAATTTACCTTTACATGCTTCCTGAGTTATTGACATGACTAACTCATGCGATATGAATGATGCAGGTACCCGAAGTTCGGTGCCAATCACTCCTCCCATAGATGATCGGAGGAACGCAAAGCTTCTGCAAACATTTTTTGACTGTTTGGCTGACTAACTCTAATCCTCATAGATTGGATAGAAGTACAAACTTAGGACGAGTGTGATGGGCGCGCCATGATTAAAGACCACTCGATCCATGGCTCTAGCTCTCATGATTTGAGAGAACATTTGAAGGACGATATTGCAGTGTCCGATCAAACTCCATCCCTCGAATCAATGGGACAAGAGAAACTTGATTATTGCAAATGGCCACCTCTACATGTGAATCGGAGGTTAGGAGGTAGCGCCTCGGCGAGTGTGACCCGACCACTTGCCCGAAAATCTCCATCTGTTAGAGTGAAGCATGGAGTATGGACTAAAGATCGAGTTCGAGAATGACACTCAGTCGACAGAATCCCGCTCTTGGGATTAGAGCGCTGGAAGAAAGCCGGGGAAAATGACATGACCATTCGCCTGATTAACTCTAACTCTCATGATTCGAGAGAGAGTATAAAGGACGGGAAGACGATGTCCCCAAGGCGTGATGGTGCACTACGATTAATGACCGCCTTGATTACACTCTAAACTGGGCATACGTCAGGAGAGTATAATGGTGCTAAGATTAAGCACTAAAGACAACAGGCTCCTAACCCACTGAAGGAATGGGGATAAGATTGAAAGCTGAGCCGACACCCCCCACGGAAAGATTGGGGACAACACAATGTCGAACAAGCCCTGACTAGGCACTTTATTCAAGTTTGATTGGGGGCACACACACATCGCCCCCCTAGATAAATTCTATATGATTTGCTAGATATTATTTGATTGCAGGAGTTTTGAATTGGAACCCTTACTTGATTGTGATGTGCTTTATTACCTGTTACTTAGAGATTTACTTTGTTTACAGAGTGCGAGCTTGTACAAGATAACAGGACAAGAATGCGAGGGCTGCACTCGCGACAACTGTAGTAGGCCAGTAGAAAACAAACAAAGGGCCATGTCTAGAAGGCTGACGCTGATGCCCAATGCTAAACTTCTCATGCGACTCAAGGCGATGACCGAGGAGGCCTTGAGAGTGAATTGTTTAATGACGTGTCATATGACTTAAGTCAACGAACGAAAGGAGGCCCTAAGAGTGGTATATCGAATCAGCATACACCCCCACATGTGACTGGCCATAGCCCAAGTGCATCGACAAGTGCCACCTCACAAATACACTAAATGGAAAATGCGATAACTTGAGCACTTGGATAACTCAATCACATAAGCTTTGAAAGCCATGTCTCTTTTCCCTGCATCTATGTCTGAATTTGAATGGGATGTGATACAACTACCGATCTTTCACCGTTACCCTTGGACTGGGGCCACATTATTGAAAATATTTACAAATGGCATAATTTACATATTTGTGTCTAACTTATACCTCGATCTTGACAGGATGCTTGAGGACCACGGAATGGATGCAGAGTGAACGTCCATTTGCTAGTCCCGACCGACATCCTAGTTGAAAGGCCCCATACAAAAGGGGATGCCATTACTTTAACTTCTAACTTGCGAGGAGGTGAATTGCCTAACACTCAGACTCAAAGGCTAAGAAGAATGAAGATAGAAATTTCTTCCGTGTTGAGGATATTGGCGCAGAAGGCGCTAGGAACAAAGGAAGTCAGCAGATTTCTTTTTCCGATGATCCCTCAGCATGTCAAGCTAGATATGAAATGGATGGTACCCTTGTTGATTTGAGAACTCAAATGGCTCGGCGAGATGAATTTCTCCGAAAAAGACAGAAAGCGATGGATAACTTCTTTACTTGGATAGTTGGAAGGCCGAGTAACTACGACTTACTCGCTGGAGCGAGCACCGTGGGAATTCAAGCGACAACGAACTTGGATCAAACACTCCCTGCTCCGTGGCCCAGATCATATGAGACACTAGGACAAGTTGGCACAGTCGTCTTTAATGAAACAAAATCCAACTCAACCTCAACATGACGCTCCCCATGTAGGGGGGAAACGACAAAATTTGAGACAGCTATAATCTGACTTTATCGCCACCCGACCTCGAACCTCAGAGCTTGGATGGGAGACCAAAGACTGACATGAGCTGGAAACGAACAAATCATTTTCTATCAAACTCTAACTCACAGTTTGATGAGAGAGTATGAATTTAGAGAATACGTGGATTTGATGATTACCGTTTAGTAAAATCCTCGTGGATGAAGAGTACGGATATGAACTTCGAGCAACATAATTTGACTATCCGCCAACTTTAGGCACATTAATTATTATCGGAGTTCCGCAAGATCCCATACTATAACCAGAAGAATGGATCCTCAAGAACAACCTGCATACATTCGAGTAGCGGATCACTGTCCAGAATTTAAGAATGGAAGCCTGATTGATGGCTATTGCATATGTGGAACCAAGAAGCCAGAGACCGACTTCCACCCACTTTAGGACTTCATGCTGGGGGCACCAACGCTAAATTGGACAATTGGCGACAATTTCTAAAAGACAACGGCCAGATTGCCAATGTTAATTGATGCTTCGCCAGAGGCGACACACCTTAAGGGAAACGTGGGAAGCATCAATCAAAACTCTTTCATATGAGACATTAGAGATTTCAGCAATTCCCTGCACTTCAAGCCACCATTTCTGGATCCTAACTTACATTGTTGTTATACAATTTTTTGTGGCATGCATCTAAAATGATCAACAGCTAGAACGCATTGGTCACCCACTTCGTTGAGCAATCAAATGTCCGCATCAGTCGATCCAAGAATGTCATGTTACTCACTCCAATCAAACAAAGATCCGACGAGACTCTGCATTTGTTCCTCGAAAAGTTTCGACGCCGCAACAACATCTATAGATCGACCTTGACCATCTATGTTGTTTATAGCAGCAATATCCGGTATTCTAGATAACTCAGACTTCAAAGTCTCTCCGCAACGAGACCCATCAAGAGGCCTTGGCGGATTCACCTCTGAAATAAACTTCAATATCTTTATACCATGAGATTTTTCTTAGAGATGTTGGCGAATTCTATCTTGAGACAGGTTCCTGCAACAAGAGGATACTAATATTAAGATGGATTGTCTCAATGTTTTCATGACAAAACCTAGAGCACCCTACGACTCTTGAAATGATAAAGACAAGAGAAAATCCATGGAAAAGACTAGCAGAAATGTACAATTTCGGAAAGAATCAATTTCATTTATCAAGCCCTCAATTTTGATTGTCAATCTCAATGGAACTAAGCATGATAGATAGACCCAACAAGACTATGATGGATATTTCGGATTGTGCCAAAGCATGAGTAAAGGAGCTCGAATAACTGCTTAATGATGTTCGCTCACTTGCAAGATTGACGAGCTTACTCGACTCTGTGGCTGATGCAAGGAGAGTATCTAAGTTGGCTGATACTCAATGAGGCGATCACTGCTTTCTGACTAAACAGATAGGATGACCCCGACGCGAATGTAATTCGACCATTCGCATACACAACTCCAACCCTTGATGACTTGAGAAAGAGTATAGAACGACACGGGTCGTCTAAGATTGTTGAACCTACAGCTCTAACCCAATGCAACAATAGAAAGTATAAAGGTTAGAAGAGTGGGTGCCCGATAGACTTGTCCCAGCCCCCACCGATGCTTGGGGGCATAAGCACCAACTCGTTCATCCTCTACTGATGTTAAGAGCACGAGCTTCAACTCACAGACTGATTTTAAATATGATCCTAACTTGATGCGTGATTTAGAACATACACACTATATCTCCAGAGTATGACATGATTCGTCTTGACCGTCCAAGTGAGCCAACAAACGGGTCTGGCATGAGTCCAAAGACTTGATCCACCACTACATTAAATGGAGAGTGTGATAAACTACCCTGCTGTCATACTACTATGATGATCGTACCAGCCATTGGCTTGCATGTTTTCAACAATATCTCGAACTGACTCATATGCGATCATGGGATTATAAAACCATCTGGAGCGATCATGGATTTTTCCCAATACGGTATGACGCGACCATTTGTTTTTGATTTTCTATTAACATGATCTGGAGTGATCGTCGCTTTCAGATTCCTTAATGTTACGATTCAATGCGATCGTGGAGCCCTAGATTAATATTTGATATCGAGATAGTCCAAATCCAAGCTCAAATGACAAATTCCTATGCCAATTCCGAGGTGTCCTCTGCAGATCCAAGCTCAGAGCCCGAAGATTCTTATACTACCACATGACTTTGAAGAATACTTCATACATTTGCTCATATGCAAAAGAAGGTCTGTAACACCCCACGTCCATTAATGTCACTCACAATGGGAATGCATTAATTTCCATGGAGGTTTTAAGTGAATATAGAACAGAAAAATTACAACAAGACAGATAATAAGTGGTACTTGAAAAATCTAAAACTTCATTTTATTGCAGCGGAAATTAAACATGTTTATTACATCACAAAACCATTAATCAGAGTCAAGTACATTATCCATCTTCATAAAAACAAAATACATAATCCCATTACACAAATAGCCATTAAAGAAGATAACAAGCTGGATTTACTTCAAGGGTCCAAGCTTTCCAAAGAGATGAAGCAATCCAATCAACCTCCAATAGAGCTGGGCCCAACCTGAGGACCTGGAGGGGGAAAAAGGATGGAAATGGAGGGGGTCAGACATAAAGTCTGGCGAGTATGACAATTCTAACAATACTATTATCAAAATAACTAGACTAAGGCATAAGCTGGAAGACAAGTAAATGTCTATGAACTATTAGGAAGATAAAGATAGCGTTTAAGATAACGTTAAAGATAACGGTAAAGGCATACCTAATTACTATCGAATAATTACTACACTTCACCGCATATTACTACACTGCACCGCACCAGTCACCCTAAAGGTTGATCCCACTTGCTTCACACAGAAACTATAGCCTTGCGTACCCCTAGATGACTACATAGGTGCCGTCTGCCCCTATCTCCACTAGGTGTACCCCACTACCCACTTTCGATCGGCTCCCTACTCGTAGATACCCGTGCTGGCCCCACAGTGGGGTGTATCACTCCCCTAAAGTGGCAACCCGATACAACTGAGAATGCACGGCTTATACCTACACGATGCAACAACGTCCTACCTACCAGCCCGGGCCCACACACGCATATGAAACCCGTTGGACTTGCGTTGCCACCGCTCCCCTTTTTGGCCTCTTATAGTCAAACCCAGTATGCGTGTCCCGTCCTCGACTTGGGTCGAGCCCACAAAGATACGTTAGGGATACTGGTTGAAATGGGCCCCCACAAGCTACCCACCTAAGCTTGTCAACAATAGTATATCCCACTTAACCCTCTTAGTCATGTTCATTTACATGTGTATTTGGTTAAGTCTTACTAATCGTATTTCTCATGCCACTAAGGGAACCCACTAGATTCCTCATGCCACCCAAGGCACCTACTTAACCCGCATGTCCCACTTTACATGTTTATCTGGTTAAGTATTTCTTAATTCATTCAGGCCATAACCACATAAAGACCTCTCACATTAGACTGGCATTTATGGCAGCTGGATTTGCCGGGCAGGTCCGGGCAATCTTACACCATAAAAGAGTCTAACCTCGTGTCTTTACAACTGTTATGCTTTTGTTTAGGCCTAGGACCTCTCACATTGGGCTGACATTTGTGACCACTGGATTTGCCGGGCGGGTCCGGGCAGGTTTACGTCACAAACGAGTCCAACCTCGTGTCCTAAGCATTGATTATCGGTTATAATCTTTTACCCCAGTTTTAATAATTCCCTATCCAAATTATTAATTAAGTCCACTTTTATTGATGTCCATAATTGACTCAATTGTGGTCATCCACTCATGGTATGCAAAATCATATCAATTGCAACCCAACATCTTATTATTAAATCCTTAATATTACCCCTACCCCACGTTTATACGTTCGCTTATTCAACGCATAATATAGGCTAGACTTGAATAGTCTAACACGTAGCACAAAGATAAATTATCACAACAAATAGACAATTAAAATAAATCTAATCATAATAGGGGTGAAACTTGCTTAAACTACGCATGTTAAGGATCAAAAGGTGTCAACTTGTTACATGTCACAATTCACATGATATGATCATAGCCCAAATCTATACATAAACTTGCATATGGGGTTTTTAGGCAACATAATGATGGTGTGAACTAGCATAGAATTTCACATATGTCATTGCATAATCCTAGGTGTCATAACAGATGTCATGGCATATGTTCATAACTTTTACTAATCAACCTAAACTTGCATATGTGACTTGTCATATAGATCAACATAACACAAATAGTATCAACATTATGATTAACATGAACTAATTAGCATAGACAATAACATCATGACTTCAAATCATGTATGATTTATCACAATTTCTCAACATACATAATATCAACATAGCATGATTTACAACATATAAGATATCATCACCACATAGCATAGAATTTATAACATACATGATAACATAAGGTTTACAACAACATATATGACAATTCACATCATCTACTCATAATCCATTCATGACTTAACCTAATTAAAATAATAATAATCTTGTTAAGATCATCATACTCACTATTTAGAGAAGAAGAGAGAGTTTTTCTTTGCTTTAGGGTTGAGAGAATTAGAATTGAATTAGCTTTTCTTCCTTCTTAGTTGGCGGCGACTCCATTGATTTCCATGGCGACGGTATGACGGTAACTATTCTATTTTTCTTATGAATTAGGGTGAGAGACTACCTAGGTATTTATAGAGTTAGGATTTATTTTAGACCGTCAGATCAACTCAGAACTAATCCCAGCCAACCAGATTAGGTCAGAAACCCTAATGGGTCATTACTCAATTAAAAACAGGTCAGCCAGAAACCCTAGCCGCCAGACCCAGGTCGACACCCAGGTCGACACTACAGTCGACCTGGGGAGGGGGGGGGGTCGACATGGCGGTCGACTTGGGGGGGGGGGGAGGTAGACACTAGTGTCGACTCCCCAGTCGACCTGCCTAGGCGGGAATCTTCCCGCCCGGCCCGCTTCTGCACTTTCTGTTTGAATTTTAAATTTTCTGCGAGCTGTTTTGAATTTTCTGAAACTTCCGATGGTCATAACTTCTTCATACGAAGTCCAATTTACACAAACTCGGACTCTATTTCAACCAGAATTCTGAGACGAACACAATGGCGCAACCCGTTTCCCATAATTCTCACGTCTGAGATTAGTTATTCTTTAATTTGTGAATATTAATATTAATAGAATTACGGGGTGTTATATTCTCCCCTCCTAAAGTGATTTCGTCCCCGAAATGTTCAAGTTAAGAAGAATGTATATCCTAACATCCAATCGTCCATCTACTCAACCATCAAACACAGGCATCCATTGTCCTTATAGACTTCTATTGCTTTCATGTTTAAATGCACAGTGAGTGTATATGTCCATATCTAATGCAAAAATCAGGCGGTCCACTGATTCAGTTGACCTCCTTAATGCAAACCATGATAGTGCCATGCGTCCATTATGTATGCAAAAGTTCCCTAATGCTACATATTATCTCTATATGCATGCACAATCATCATCTGAATGCAGCATCCATCTGATAATACAATCGTCATACATCCATTTTACTAAATACAGCCATTTATATGCAATATGCAGTATGAAGTGACTGAGCCGATCTAGTGCCTAATAGTGTGTGTATATGCGTCCACGAGCAACCACTAGCAAACACTTGCATCCACTTTGCATCCATCATACATAACATGTCTCAAACACATGTTTCAACCATAGGATTATCTAACTAAAGGTCAAAGATACTAGCGAGAGGATATACTAAAGATAAGATAAGTACAAGATAAGAGATAAAGGAGAAATTAAAAGACATACCCTCAAAAAGAAAAGGGCATCGTGAACGCATCTTCTCTTCTGTCTCCCAAGTAGCGTTGCTCTCGTCATCTCCCCATTGTACTTTGACTAGTCTGACCTCTCGATTCCTCAACTTCTTGATCTCTGACCCAAGAATGCGCGTAGGAGCTCGTCGAATCGTCGCATCACGCTCTATCTCCACCTCTCTAAGCAAGCTCGGCTCTACCACTTCCGCGGTCTCGTGCAAGCACTTCCTCAAATGTGACACATGGAATACGTCGTGTACACCACTAAGTCTCTCAGGCAACTCCACTCTATACGCCATCTGTCCAATCTTCTCCTTATTAGGAAACGGTCCTACGAACCTTGGTGCTAATTTCCCAACGGACCCAAAGCGAACAACGTTTCGTAATGGAGACACTTTGACAAAGACCATGTCCCCAACTTCAAACTCGAGATCTGTCCTCCTCTTATCCACATAAGATTTCTGCCTATCTTGTGCTGCTTTCATCCTCCTTCGAATCAAGTCGATCTTCTCCGAAGTATCTCTAATCATATCGGGCCCAAGTAAGATCTTATCTGTAGATTCCCACCAACATGTAGGTGAACGACAAGGTCGTCCATAAAGAGCTTCGAAAGGTGCCATGCCAATGCTGGACTGAAAGCTATTATTATACGCGAACTCCACCAATGGAAGATTCTCTTCCTACCTACCCCCAAAGTCTAGGATACATAGCCTTAATAGGTCCTCTAGAATACGATTCACCCTCTCGGTCTGGCCGTCCGTCTGAGGATGATATGCGGTGCTCAAACATAACTGAGTCCCTACCGCCTCTTGCAAGCTTTTCCAAAATTCGCTAGTGAAAATAGGATCGCGGTCGCTCACTATGCTAGAAGGAACACCGTGAAAACGAACTATCTCTCGGACGTATACAGAAGCTAACCATGGAGCAGTCCTCTTACTTTTCACGGGAATAAAATGGGCGCTCTTAGTAAGTCTATCTACTATAACCCAAATTCCCGTATTACTCTTCCTTGATCTCGGTAATTTGTCAATAAAGTCCATCGAGACGCTTTCCCACTTCCATAGTGGATCCTCCAATGGGTGAAGCAACCGACCGGCTTTCTTTTGCTCCTCTTTTACTTGTTGGCACACCAAGCATCTAGCGACATACTCGGCCACATCTTTCTTCATGCCGGCCCAAAAGTAAACTCTCTTCATGTCTTTGTACATCTTGTCCCCGCCGGGATGAATGGTCATCTTCGAACGACGTGCTTCGTCAAGAATAGTCTTCCTTAGGTCATCGTCTTTTGGTACACAAAGTCTACCGTCCCTACGTAACCAACCCTTGTCATCTAGGGTATACCTACGGAGATGGCTTGATGACTCCCCTCCTTTGAGCTTTTCTACTAACTCAACCAACTGCGGGTCGTCTCGTTGTGCCTCGCCAATCCGTCCCAAAAGCGTAGGTCTGACCGCCAAGGATGCTAGCAAACTGGGTACAGAGTCAACGGAAGGTCTAAAATCAAACATAGAGATGAACTCTAAACTTCGCCGCTCAACAAACAAAGGACTTAAGGATAATCTTTTTCTACTTAAGGCATCGGCCACCACGTTACCCTTGCCAGGGGTATACGCTATCTCAAAGTCGTAGGACGCCAAGAACTCCATCCACCTTTGTTGCCTTAAGTTCAAGTCCTTCTGAGAGAATAAGTATTTTAGCGATTTGTGGTCAGTGAATAATTCGAATTTTTCGCCAAGAAGATGATGACGCCAAGACTTAAGCGCGAAAACAATAGCGACCAACTCTAGGTCGTGCGTGGGGGTAATTCTTCTCATGCGCTCTCAACTGCCTTCCACCATTGGCTATTACCCTGCCCTCTTGCATTAAGACTGCGCCTAGTCCTGTCCCACAAGCGTCAGTATATACGGTAAATGGCTTACTCCCGTCTGGCAATACTAAGACTGGGGCTGAGGTCAAAGCTCTCTTCAAATGTTGGAATGCATCATCACAATCTACGTCCCATGTGAAAACTAGGTTCTTCTTCGTCAGACGTGTCAATGGAGCTGTTATCTTTGCGAAGTCTTTGATAAACTTCCTATAGTAGCCAGCCAACTCCAAGAAACTTCTTACTTCGGTAACATTTTTAGGGACCTTCCAATCTAGGATGGCCACCACCTTCGCGGGATCCACAGCTATCCCTTCTTTGGAAACGACATGCCCCAAGAACCGTACTTCCTTCCTCCAGAAGTGACACTTAGAAAATTTAGCCTTAAGGCTATGCGCTCGAAGAGTCTCCAACACTTCCCTAAGATGTAGGGCATGCTCTTCTTCATCCTTAGAAAAGATCAAGATGTCGTCTACAAAGACTACCACGAATTTGTTAAGGTACTCCCTAAACACCCTACTCATCAGATTAACAAAGTATGCGGGGGCGTTTGTCAAACCGAAGGGCATCACTAGCCATTCATAGAAACCGTCCGGAGTCCTAAAGGCAGTATTGTCAATGCTATCCTCAGCCACTCTCAATTGATGGAAACCAGTGGCTAAGTCCAACTGCGAAAACACTGAGGCGCCAACTAACTGATCGAAGAGATCGTCAATCCTCGGCAGTGGATGTCTATTCTTCTTAGTAAGCTTATTAAGTTCTCTATAGTCCACACAAAGTCTAAGGGACCCATCCGCCTTCGTGGCAAATACTACTGGAGCACCCCACTCCGATATACTTCGTCTTATGAACCCCTTCTCAAGTAACTCCTTCACTTGCTTATCGAGTTCCCTCCTTTCACGAGGAGCCATGTGGCATACTGGCACAGATACTGGTTTCGCATTATCCACAAGATATATTCGAAAATCTATCTCCCGCTTCGGAGGTAAGCCCTTCACCTCCTCAAACACATCCGAATACTCTCGGACCACTCTAACAGATCGTAGGTTTTCCTCAGACGCGTCAAGCGATTCTAGATAACTTAGCATAACAGAATTGATGGGATTACAAAAGATTTCGAGAGTGTTGCCAAGATGAGTCACGAGCCTAACTACTCTCCTTTCACAATCAAGAATGGCCCCATTTCTGGATAGCCAATCCATTCCTAAAATTAGCCCATAGCCCGTGAAGCCCAACACATAAGCATCACATCTAAACTCAACGGTAAGTATAGAAATTTTCAAATCCAAACACATAATGGACAAATGAGCTGAGCCCCCAATTGGATTCGAAACAACTAAGGGATCCTCTACTAAACTGGTGTTTAAGTGCAGTGATTCAACTAATGATGTAGAGATAAACGAGTGCGATGCGCCCGAATCAAATAAGGTACGGACAGGATGATCAAACAGAAAAACTAAGCTTTCAACAGAAATGGTTCTACCTCGTTCTTGCAGCGGTGGGACCGCGAGAGCCTGAACTTGTCCCCTTCCCTGCCCTGGTGCGATAAGAGCCTGCACCTGTCCTCCCGAGGTAGCCCCTGCCCTCTGCATCTTCCTTGGGAAGTCCTTCATTAAATGTCCCGCATCGCCACAATGAAAGCAGCCAGTCTTCTTTTTCTTTCGGCAGTCCTTGCTGAGATGGCCTGGGGTCCCACAGTTAAAACATTTCTTCTTTCCCTTGCCATTATTGTCTTTACCACTCTTCTTGTTTTGCTGTTGGGGTTTCTTCTGATCCCCTTTCTTCTCGGGTGCCTTATCAGCTTTAGCACTTTTCTCCTCGTGCATGAGCGCCATTTCTACTAACTTCTCAAAGGTGGCCCCCATAGGGATGTGGGTCATAGCCAACCCTTGCAACGGTTCATTCAAGCCATTCACGAACCTCAGCGCCTTCTTCTCCGGCGTGTTTACTAAGTCCAAGCCAAACCTAGCTAACTGATTAAATTTGTTAACATATTCTTTCACTGATGAGCTTCCTTGCTTCAATGTCAAGAACCTTTCCATATATAGATTTTCTTCCGCCCTTGAGAGAAACTTCGCCTCGAAACTACGTCTAAAATCCGCCCAAGAGTCAACAGGATGCTCCCCATTAGTGACCTCCCACTAAAACGAGGCATCTCCCTTCATCAACCAAACTGCTAATCGAACTCTCCTCCCTTCTTCTACTTCAAAGATTTCTAGCAATTCTTCCACCTCCTTAAGCCAATCTCTAGCTTCCACAAACGTTTTTGACCCTTGAAAGGGTTTTCCACCCATAGCCTTGAATTCCTTGCACGTCTTCGCAAAAGTATCTATGCGAGGAGGAGGAGGAGGAACGGGTGCAACTGGTGGTGGAGGAACATTGGCTGGCCTTCAGCGGCCCTAGCCTCCAATAACCTCATATACCATCCTGGTATCGTTACACCGTCGGGTAGGTTAAGATCTTCAGCCATGCTGAAATGAAAAAGGAAAGGTTCAAAATGGAGAATTCGAAAGACAAAGATATATGGCTATTTGGGGATTATGTTTTTCATAAAAACTTCCTCTTTAAATTTCTCATTAAAACATGTTTTTGAAAACATTTCTTCCAAAAATAACTATTTTTCTAAAGTATTTTTATCTGTTCTGGTAACCTTAAGCTCTGATACCACGTGAAACACCCCACGTCCATTAATGTCACTCACAAAGGGAATGCATTAACTTCCACTAGAGCTGGGCCCAACCTGAGGACCTAGAGGGGGAAAAAGGATGGAAATGGAGGGGGTCAGACATAAAGTCTGGCGAGTATGAAAATTCTAACAATTCTATTATCAAAATAATAGACTAAGGCATAAGATGGAAGACAAGTAAATGTCTATGAACTATTAGGAAGATAAAGATAGCGTTTAAGATAACGTTAAAGATAACGGTAAAGGCATACCTAATTACTATCGAATAATTACTACACTGCACCGCACATTACTACACTGCACCGCACCAGTCACCCTAAAGGTTGATCCCACTTGCTTCACACAGAAACTATAGCCTTGCGTACCCCTAGCTGACTACATAGGTGCCGTCTGCACCTATCTCCACTAGGTGTACCCCACTACCCACTTTCGATCGGCTCCCTACTCGTAGATACCCGTGCTGGCCCCACAGTGGGGTGTATCACTCCCCTAAAGTGGCAACCCGATACAACTGAGAATGCACGGCTTATACCTACACGATGTAAGAACGTCTTACCTACCAGCCCGGGCCCACACACGCATATGAAACCCGTTGGACTTGCGTTGCCACCGCTCCCCGTTTTGGCCTCTTATAGTCAAACCCAGTATGCGTGTCCCGTCCTCGACTTGGGTCGAGCCCACAAAGATACGTTTGGGATACTGGTTGAAATGGGCCCCCACAAGCTACCCACCTAAGCTTGTCAACAATAGTATATCCCACTTAACTCTCTTAGTCATGTTCATTTACATGTGTGTTTGGTTAAGTCTTACTAATCGTATTTCTCATGCCACTAAGGGCACCCACTAGATTCCTCATGCCACCCAAGGCACCTACTTAACCCCCATGTCCCACTTTACATGTTTATCTGGTTAAGTATTTCTTAATTCATTCAGGCTATAACCTCATAAAGACCTCTCACATTAGACTGGCATTTATGGCAGCTGGATTTGCCGGGCGGGTCCGGGCAGTCTTACACCATAAAAGAGTCTAACCTCGTGTCTTTACAACTGTTATGCTTTAGTTTAGGCCTAGGACCTCTCACATTGGGCTGACATTTGTGATCACTGGATTTGCCGGGCAGGTCCGGGCAGGTTTACGTCACAAACAAGTCCAACCTCGTGTCCTAAGCATTGATTATCACTTATAATCTTTTACCCTAGTTTTAATAATTCCCTATCCAAATTATTAATTAAGTCCACTTTTATTGATGTTAATAATTGACTCAATTATGGTCATCCACTCATGGTATGCAAAATCATATCAATTGCACCCCAACATCTTATTATTAAATCCTTAATATTACCCCTACCCCACGTTTATACGTTCGCTTATTCAACGCATAATATAGGCTAGACTTGAATAGTCTAACACATAGCACAAAGATATATTATCACAACATATAGACAATTAAAATAAATCTAATCATAATAGGGGTGAAACTTGCTTAAACTACGCATGTTAAGGATCAAAAGGTGTCAACTTGTTAAATGTCACAATTTACATAATATGATCATAGCCCAAATCTATACATAAACTTGCATATGGAGTTTTTAGGTAACATAATGATGGTGTGAACTAACATAGAATTTCACATATGTCATAACATAATCCTAGATGTCATAATAGATGTCATGGCATATGTTCATAACTTTTACTAATCAACCTAAACTTGCATATGTGACTTGTCATATGGATCAACATAACCCAAATAGTATCAACATTATGATTAACATGAACTAATTAGCATAAACAATAACATCATGACTTCAAAGCATGTATGATTTATCACAATTTCTCAACATACATAATATCAACATAGCATGATTTACAACATATAAGATATCATCACCACATAGCATAGAATTTATAACATACATGATAGCATAAGGTTTACAACTACATATATGACAATTCACATCATCTACTCATAATCCGTTCATGACTTAACCTAATTAAAATAATAATAATATTGTTAAGATCATCATACTCACTATTTAGAGAAGAAGAGAGAGTTTTGCTTTGCTTTAGGGTTGAGAGAATTAGAATTGAATTAGCTTTTCTTCCTTCTTAGTTGGCGGCGGCTCCATTGATTTTCATGGCGACAGTATGACGGTAACTATTCTATTTTTCTTATGAATTAGGGTGAGAGACTACCTAGGTATTTATAGAGTTAGGATTTATTTTAGACCGTCAGATCAACTTAGAACTAATCCCAGCCAACCAGATTAGGTCAGAAACCCTAATGGGTCATTACTCAATTAAAAACAGGTCAGCCAGAAACCCTAGCCGTCAGACCCAGGTCGACACTACAGTCGACATGGCAGTCGACTTGGGGGGGGGGGGGAGGTCGACACTAGTGTCGACTCCCCAGTCGACCTGCCTGGGCGGGATTCTTCCCGCCCAGCCCGCTTCTGCACTTTCTGTTTGAATTTTAAATTTTCTGCGAGCTATTTTGAATTTTCTAAAACTTTCGATGGCCATAACTTCTTCATACGAAGTCCGATTCACGCAAACTCGGACTCTATTTCAACCAGAATTCCGAGACGAACACAATGGCGCAACCCGTTTCCCACAATTCTCACGTCTGAGATTAGTTATTCTTTAATTTGTGAATATTAATATCAATAGAATTACGAGGTGTTACAAGGTCTAACTTTACAATACTTTTAGTTTGTGTGGGAAGACGACCCCATTTGGCAATGACCTATGCGGGCAAGATCGCATGCACCGGAGCCAACAATCCTACATGACTTATGATGAAGGAATTAGACCTCTTGATTCGACGAGGCTTAAACAGTTACCTGATCATTTCGATTACTCCTTCCATAGAATTTGGCCTGGTTAGCTCCCATGGAAGTAATACAACAATCTGATAAAACCTCCTCAAGGGTGGATGACGTTCCAAAAAGATTTAGCTCGACTTATTCAAAGCACATCTCATCTGCAATAAGATGTACTTTGGGTGGCAAAATGTTAGCCTGCTTTATAACTAGGCTACCCAAAGCCAGGAACTTGGGTGCAAACTTACATTGATTGGAGATCACTTAAGCTGAAAAACTTGATTTATTCATGCAATTGTCACCGGATCGGATCCCCCCTTCGGATCGGATCGGAGCCCTCCTTTCGGATCGGATCCCCCTCTCCGGATCGGATCGGAGTGCCCTCTACCCGAACCGCCTGAAGTTGCAACCACATCTCAACGTGCTCCTATTTTCTAGGCTTATCATTCGGATCTACTTACACATGGAAGCCCATGATCTGGAAACCATTTCTCCACGTCTCCCACTATTTCTCCATGACCCGCTGGATGGCTGCCACGTCACACCCAAACCGATCCCAGCAGCAACCTTCATTCGCCTATAAATATATCATTTCGTGGAGATTTCAGGGGACTTTTGGCATTTCATTCATTCATGGTAGCCATGTCTGAATTCCCCCATCAATAACCACCTTCTTCTCCAATGAAAATCAATGAATTCGGAGAGAATTATTCATTATATTTGAGTGATTAAGTGTCAATATTTATTGTAATTGTAATTCTGGAATGAAATGAGAAACTATGAAGTGGACGTAGGCTCATTAACGCCGAACAACTATAAATTTCGTGTGTTGACTGATTTTTCTTGCTTTTAGTTCATGATTCCTCATTATTCTCTGCAAAATATAATCAATTGGGTGTTAGGACCAATTTTTGGTCTAACAGACATGTTTCTAAACGACAATAAAAAGATTAATTTTATTGTTAATCAAAATATAATAATAGACAAGTTTCTAAACGACAATAAAAAGATTAATTTTATTGTTAATCAAAATATGATAATAGACATGTTTCTAAACGACAATAAAAAGATGAACTTTAATTGTAAATCATTTTATGTTCCTTAATGACAATATAAAGATGAACTTTAATTGTAAATCATTTTAAGTTCCTAAATGACAATAAAAAGATTAACTTTAATTGCAAATCATTTTATGTTCCTAAATGACAATAAAAAGATGAACTTTACATATTATTATAATATCATAATAATAATAATTTCAAAAGGTCTAATTTTGAAATCTAATCTTTTGATAAATTTGATTAAAACATCTGCTCGAGTAAAAATGTGAGAACTCTTTCTCACTCAATCTTTTATACAGTTATATACTTTCATAACTGAATGTACATTAATTATCTACGATTGAATATACAGTTATTTAATAATGACAAATAAAAATGAATGTACATTAATTATCTGCGATTGAATGTAAATTAATATTTAACAATGACAAATAAAAATGAATATTTTAATTTGACAACAATTTCAATATTTAACAATGAAAAATAAAAAATGAATATTTTTATTTGACAACAATTTCAATATTTAACAATGACAAATAAAAAAATGAATATTTTTATTTGACAACAATTTCAATATTTAACAATGACAAATAAAAAAATGGATATTTTTATTTGACAACAATTTCAATATTTAATAATGACAAATAAAAAATGAATATTTTTATTTGACAACAATTTCAATATTTTGACAAAAATGCAAATTTTGTTTCAACTATTCTATTTTGACAAAAATGCAAATTTTGTTTCAGCTATTCTATTCAACAAAAATGTCCTTTTTATTTTAACTATTTGGTGTTAAAAAAAATGATATATTTTGTTTCAACTATTTTGTTACAACAAAAATGTCCTTTTTATTTTCAGTTATTTTGTTACAACAAAAAGGTCCTTTTTATTTCAACTATTTTGATTTGACAAAAATGACAAATTTAATTCAACAATTATATTTTGACAAAAATGTCAATTTTGATCCAATAATTATATTTTGACAAAAATTATAATTTTAATTCAACTATTCTATTTTGTCAAAAATGGCAGTTTTAATTCAACTATTCTAATTTGACAAAGATGATAATTTTAATACAATTATTCTAATTTGACAAAAATGATAATTTTAATCCAATTATTCTAATTTGACAAAGATGATAACTTTTGTTTAACTCAATTCTAATTAACAAAAATGTTAATTATTGTTTCAACTATTCTAATTAACAAAAATGATAATTTTTGATTCAACTAATCTATTTAACAAAAATGATAATTCTTTGATTCACTCGATTCTAATTAACAAAAATGATCAAGTCAACAGATCAACATAACACATCAATCGCAGATCAAATCACGTACCATAACAGATAGAATTTAACAGCGGATTTGTGATAACACAATCATAATTAATTTTAATTATTTAAGAAAAATAAAGAAAGAAAATAAAATAGAATTCTCACTTTGATCGGTTTCAGAAATTGTTAATAAACGATTATTTATTAAAATTAAACAAGATGTTTATTTTAACAAAAATTCGTACGAGCTCCAAAATTTGTCCAATCCATCTCTATTGTGTAGTATTCGTATTCGCGGTTCAAACGCTTCGAAAATCGTCCAGTTCTTTTTTCATTTGCACAAGTTACGACGGTTTAAACCTTTGATTTCATTAATTACTTAATATAGGATAATTAAATTAACTAATTACTAATTTACCATCCCCTAACAAACTCCAGGTCATCGTTCTCCTTCACGTTTGCTTCCAGGAATAAGGTTGCTTCCTTGAACCCAACTTCGAAGTCTAGGGCTCGAAATTGCCCTCCATCCGTCGCACTGGAACCTCATCAGAACCTCCTCCTTCGACGGCCTCGACTCACTCCACCCACGACCAAAACCCCAAACAGCTCGCACTCCTCCACGCTTCGGTATTCGAGCCCCACTACAGCGCCTTTGAGCGCAGAAAACGAGGACCCCATGGCATGATTTCCGATCATAGCGGTATAGAATGGAAGGGCTGAAGAAGCTCTTTGATTTTGTTTTAGAATCATAAATTCATGATATGTTTGGAGAAATTAACGAAATTATTTCGTGCATTTTTGGCCATGGAAAATAAGGACTGGCGGCTGTTCAAGATGAAACTAGGGTTTTAAAATATACGGTGTATTTATTCCAATTATATATACTATTATTTAATTTATTTAATTCGTAAATTTCATGTTTAATGTCATGAACTCCAAACAAATCCCAATGACTGCCGCCTCTAGCCAAATACCCCCATTCCGAACATAATGGGACATGTTTCGTAGGATAATTCGATCGTTTCGAATAGTTTTATTTAAATTAAAATATAAATCAATATATATTTAATTTAAACGTACATTTTAATTTACCGGGGTCACATACGGACTCCAAAAATTATAGAAAAATTATTTCTAGCTATGTTTTAACGATACGGTCCTAACAAAATTAATTTCATTGAATTTGGAGACCGTTTGAAAAATGGCCATTATTGTATTAAAAATATATATAAATTCCATAGTGACTATTCTGAATATTAAACTGGACATAACTTTTGAATCCCGTTATGAAATTTCATTTTTGTCGATTCATTGGAAAGATATTTTTAAACAGATTTAAATATTTATGGTTTTACTGAAATCCGATTTATTTTGAATCCTCTACATTCAGTCAAAGTTCAAATTCAAATTTTCAAACTACCGCGCTATTTCTAGCTCCTTTTATAATTAAAATAAATATATTCGTTCTAACTTCGATTTATATAAATTTTTAATCGTTATTATTTAAAATAAATTATTTAAAATCAATTAAAATTTCTAAAATACAATTTTTAAATTGGTTCCAAAATTCCAGGTTAATACATAAAATCTTTTCATCCTCGAAAAGGAATAGAGCTGAAAGTTGTTTAACTAACCAGCTCAACTTTCATTCTGGCTTGAGTTCTTCAACTTTTCAGTTCCTAAGAACTTTCAAATTTCTCAAAAATTTGGCTAACACCCTGAATTTTCGAAAAATTTCGCCATCACCTCCTTTGTACGGGCTGATCGGTAAAACCACAACTTGCCTCGCAGGGCCCTCATCAATCAAAAAGAAAAAGAAAAAGCCAATCGGCTCATATAATCATCAAACCCAATAAACATAGTAAACATGTACCTTTTTATTGGGCATACAGTTTTATTCCTCTTCTTAGCTTCCATGCTATGAACTGTTCACACACATATATATGCATATGTATGCAATCTCAATCGGTTCTCAATTTAATTCAATATTAGATTCGATTTGGCTTAATTCATCTTTCATTTTCTTATTGGTTTCATCATTCCAATATTTTAATAGTTAAATTAATAATTGCACCACATAATCAGCAATCAATTAGTTGATTAGCTTTTCAAATATATAGCTTTTGTATATTCAAAAATCATATTTTCTAAGATCGGATTATATATATAATCACAAATACGTTAATTATAAACTTGTCACTCTCAACTCATTCTAGGGAATTTCTAACCCCATCTCTAACGAGTTTCTCATTCAAGGATACTACTGATCCTATCTCTAACGAGTTATTCTCATAGGATATTACTATTCCTATCTCTGATGAGTCTTTTATTCCGTTCTAACGAGTTGCACCCCAAAGATTTGAGTTAACCAAAGCTCTAATACCATATGTAGTGACCCTCCCTCTTGGTCGATCCAAATCGATTGTTAAACCGACTTAAATCGAACCAAAAAGTCTGATATGCTAACTTTGGACGCACAACACATCAGAACAAACATAAGACTTTTATAAACGTCATAATAATGTTACATCAGAGTACAAAATATCATAGTATTGAAAATAATATAGAACAGAAAATAAATTTACAATAAATGTAATACAATGCTGCGGAAACAAATAAACTAACGCAACGGAAGACTATCAATGTTTTGGACACAGCTTTAAGCTTCGATCCACAATCCTGCTAAATGAAATAATCTGCAAAGAACCAAAACTACTAGCAGCTCGTGTGGAAAATATAGGCACCCAGAGTTTAGGTAGAAACAGTAAACTCCAAGTCAGTCATGGGACTGGTATGAGAAATAAAAACAGTTATTAACTTTATTTTAAAATATGGTAAATCACGGGACCACGCCGGATGTCACGGAATGGGTTCATCCCCATGAATACCGGTGCATAAACAATAACCAATAATGGTCATACGGATCTACAATGCATTATATAACATGCAAATTTCCAATCTACCTATTTAGGCTTAACCCTAAATTTAGATTTTTCAAAATCCAGTTCACTTTACAGAAATTATTCCTTTGGACTTTATTCCCCAAATATTATTTCAAATCATTTGAAAAACATATTTAACTTTTATATCAAAGTAGATTTCATTTCAGGATCTCAAAATCTTTGGAAATATGAATTCCAAAATATCACAATGCATACAAACAAGTATGCAACCAAATACCGGGAACGACCCTCAGAAAAGGCTGTATGCACCTCTCTAACTCGATATATATATATATATATATATATATATGTGCACCTCCCACCATGGAGCGGGCTACACTGACGATGCATCTCCCACACCCTCGGAGAAAATCCACCGCCCTCACACTTTTAGTCATCCAGGGTTATCCGAATCTTTAGCCACATACCAAATCATTTTATATCCCAAAGTAGGGAAAACCACTTCACAACATAATAATCACAAGTACTTTCAAACTATAGTACTTTACATCAACAATTCGCACATATGATCAATCACTATTAATCACATAACCTTTGAGCTCATACGTCTCACAGAAGGGTGTTAAGTAAGAGAATAAATTCTCCACCACTAAACAAATACATCATCAATAGCAACTAATCGGTCATGTGATGAAATACAATGTCAAACACATAATACATTTCGAAATCATTTCGACAATATCGAGTTAGGCCTCGAAATCCTTTCTGTTTCATAAAACATTTTTATAAAACATTCCCTGTCCAAAATCGGGAATACATTTCTGTTCACTTAAGAAAATGTCTTTTCACTTAAGAAAATCTCTTTTCAAGAATCATTCATTAAATTTGAAATGAACTCAACAACATCGCTAAACATCTCAAAGTCAAATCGTGAAGTGTTTCACAAGATGTTAGCATACAAATATTTCTACCCAACCCAATGCTAAATGTAAAAGCATATTTTCTTATAAACCTGTCGAGAACAATCCAAACAATCAATCAGTCACAATCAATATCAACAACTAAGAATATTTGGTTTATACCACATCTCATGTTTTTGGTAAATTTAATCACCATTCATTCATTCCAATCTAATTAAAGATTCATTAAAACTCTTCTTAGTTTTAATTTCACAAATAATTACTTAATGATTATTCAACTTTAGGAAAATTAATCCTGTCTTTTACTGGGTCAAAGAACCAATGTCATTTAAAACAACGTTCACGATAAACCCAAAATCATCTTCCATCAAAATGGAATCTACACGGAAATCATAATAGTGTATAATCGATATAAATTCCCGTATCGGACTAATAATATAAATGGAATAATGGCAAAACCTTTTAAATTCCATATATAATAACAATCTTCCTTTACAGAAGCTCATCTCGATTATTACCAATTCGAGTTCCATTCAATTCCAATTTAATATTTTAAATTGTAAAACTATACTTTGGAAAATTTCCATTAAATCTTAATAAAAATATTTATAAATTCCAAATCATGTCTTCACTGTTAACTGGGTTAAAGAACTAATGTTATTTAAAACGCAGTTCACGTTAAACCAAAAATTCAATTTCAAATCAATTCTAATTAAATATTAATTAATTGGTAAACTGGTCTAAATCTTAATTAAAAGGTTTATTCTATTCTCAACTAGGTTTAAGAACAGTGTTGTTATTCACGACTGTAACACCCCACCTCCGCCAGGGTGGCTCTTGCAAGCACCCTGACTTTGGAGGGGCGTTTGTACCGGCTAAACATGCATAATGATATATCAAGGCAGAACAAGAACATATGTATATATGTAAACAGAGTAAATAAGATAAGTAAAACAGCGGAAGATTTCAACTATTTCAAAACAAATCTGGTACAACATAACTTTCCAAATAAACAAGTCTAGATAAAAACAACATCAACTGAAAAACTGAAATACATAAGTACTATCCCCAAAATAAGTGATAACCATAGCTAGCTTCATGTCAAGACCGTACATGAGCTAAAATCCCACAAGCAAGCGATCAGAAATCCAAGCTAAGCTCCAATATTCCCACCCTGAGAACCTTGGGGGGGGGGGGAAACGGAAGAAAAGAGGCGAAAGAAAAACAGGTCAGTCAAAAAGACTGAGTAAGCCCCTATTACAATCAATGTAAACTGATAAAGTTAACTGGCATGAGAAGCAGGGATGAACATAAGGATAATTACATACTGGCATGATAAATAAAGGTGTCATCGCATAATCAGGTTTAAGGTTTTGCACCACAGGTGTACTAGCAAACTAACATGACTTGAATAAACACGTATTGATCCCTTGGCCCAAGCTTTGGCCCAATAACATGAAATGACCCTAATACGAGGTCCAACCAAACGGTCTAGTCGATCGGCTCCCTATAAGCCTAACTCGTCACGTGTTGGTGTCAATACGGCCCAAACATAATTGTAGTCAGACTGTGCAGGGTCTCCCGTCGGGTGTATCAAGCCCTAAGGTGTCAACCCCTGGACACCATAAACATAAGTGCACAGTCTCGATCTACTGGTACCCGTGCATGCTTTCCCCGACTTCGGACTATGTGCACGACCATAGTCTGCCCGGAACTACACCGGCGTACCACTCTGCCGTCGTTTTTGGTCACTTACCTCAAGTCCAGTAATCATGCCCCCACCCTAGCCTAGTCCCTAGGGTCTTAATGATACGAACTTGGGATTACTGCTGGAGTGGACCCCCATTGCTAGGATTTTCTAGTGGGTTAAGTACGGTTTAACTCTCTTGCTAATCATGGATTAACTTGGTTAAGTGTAACGATGAGTTCACGACTTAACCCTGATTAATCTACCAAGCCCAAATTGGTTAAGTATTAAGTGGACCATGACTTAACCCTAATCATGAGGCATTAATTAATTAATGTGCCTTAACCTCCCACATTAGACCTTGTTGCGGTTACTAGTTAAGCCGGTCGGTTCCGGGTAGCTTTACACCACAACCTGGTCTAACCTCGGGTTCAAGGTACAACATGACCAACTTCTCACATTGGGTCCTATTGTTTGTAGCAACTAGTTAAGCCGGTCGGTTCCGGGTAGGTTTACGCTACAAACTCAGCCCAACCTCGAGTTGGTCACACTTATATTTTCTAAGTGTCATGTCCATCATGTTTCCAAAACATGTTACAAGTTTTCAAGAATTTGGGTAGACCTAACTTAATAGGTAAATTCCCAATGGGTAGACCTAACTTAATAGGTAAATTCCCAATCTTATGTTTTTATGTCTTTTAAGTTTACCCAACCCCAAACGCAATCCCATCGCTTACATACCGCAATAGCGCATAAAGGATAGAAAGAGGGAACTTGGCATAATCATGACATAAAGGTGTTGAAGCCACAAGTTTAACATGGTGGCATATGAAATGTACACATGTTCATATACTTGCATATTACATTTTAGGCCTCAAAAGCATGCATAAAACCAAACTTAGCATATTGGTGATACATGGTGATAAATGACATGTAGAAATGGCCATAAGTTCGCATTTAGCCTCACATGCAAGTTATCATAAGAGATATGATAACTTACATGTTGCCAAAATGCAACCTTTAGCATAAAGCTTGAAGCTTTAGGCTCATAAACCCAAGATAAGCTTGCATAACATGATAACATGAGTAAGATGATCAACCCAAACTTGCATACATAACATGGCAACTTGCATATCATAACATAGCAAACTTGCATAACATAACATGGCAACTTGCATATCATAACATAGCAAACTTGCATACATAACATGATAGACTTGCATAACACATCATAGTAAACTTGCATATCATAATGATCAAACACAACTTGCATCATTCATTAACTTTAGAGTTTAAATATGAAAGTAGAAAAGGGCTTGCAATACTTATGAAGACACAAAAATATGACAAAGCCCTTATGCAATCAAATAGACCCAAAATGCAAGCTCTAATAGAAAATCCCTTGAGCCAAAATGATCAAAACCCTTGCTTTATGATGTAAATATGGAAACTTGACTTGAATGCAAGCTAATGATGCTCATACAAGCTTGAAAACACTTGTATGCATGGAAAATCTCTCATAGAAATAACTTAGAATTTTATGAAGAGAGTGGAGGCCATGAGAGGAATGATTTTGCCATAGTTTAGTTGTATGAGTGAATAATGTTGATTTAGGCTTAGGTTAGGAGCTTATTTATAGAGATTAGGATTAGTTTCAACCTTAGGATTAAACCCTAATTCCAATCTCAGCCCTTAAAACCGAATCTGGCCCCAAAACCTAACCAAAACCCCAAAATGGTGCACCAGGCAAAACTGCCCGGCTGAGCCAAGTCGACAGGGCTGTCGACTTGGGTCCAACCAAGTCGACTCCCAAGTCGACAGGGCTGTCGACTTGGGTGCTCTGGAGAGAATTTTCCCGCTTGGCCCAATCTGACCTAATTTCCAAATTCAAACTTGAATTTGAAATCTGTTTTTACTTTGAATTTTTCTGAAAACTTCGTTGGGCCTTAATCGGGTCATACGGACTCCGATTTTCGAAAACTCGGACTCTATTTCGCGTATTTTTCCGAGACGAACGCAATGGCATAGCCCGTTTCCCTTGATTCAGATTTATAAATTAAATTCTGCCTCGATTTATGTTATAACAGGTTATTGAAAATACGGGTTGTTACATTCTCCCCTCCTTAAAGGATTTCGTCCCCGAAATCTTCAAGTTAGGAAGAACGTATCCTACCATCCAACATCCATCTACTCAAAACATCATCCACGAGCATTCATTGTCCTTACAAGATTCTAAATGTTGCATGAACATATGCAAAGGTGTGTGTGTATATGTACTTATCTAATGCAAATATCATCAATGCAAATTATGTTAGTGAAATGAATCCATATGTATGCAATTCCTAACATAATGTATAACATCTATATGTGTGCACATAACATACATCCATATGCAACATCCATGTGATAACACAAAAATTTTCATCCATGAATAAGCATAAACACTCATGCATATACAATATGAGGAGTGTGTGAGCCGATCTAGTGCCTAACGTGTATAATGCATCCACGAGTAACCACTTGCAAACATCAAGCATAACATGTTTCAAACACATGTTTCATCCAAAGGGTTTCTACCTAAGGTTCTCATGACAAGATTAACACGATATAGATAGCAAAAGAAAGATATGCTACAAAGAGATCGGGAAGATAAGCAAGATATACTCCTTTTGGATTACAAGAAATCCCTTCCTAACCCAACCCATATTCTATAAAAGCCCAAAAGGTTTAGTCAACCTAACGGACCCCTTCAAACCCTGACATGTATTACTAGCCAATAAGTCATACCTCCCGACAAAAATAGGACCGAGAATGGGACCGAGAGGATATACGTAAAAAGATAACATGCAAGTAAGTTCCACAGGAAAACAAGGATCAAGGATATACTCATAATAAAAAGGATATGATGCGCGTATCCAGCCTTCAATCTTCTAAGTCACGTTTCCTTGAGTTTAACTCCACTGTGCTTTGACCATCTTTTACTTCATGATTCCTTGGCTTCTTAACTCTTATTTCCAAATATGAGTTGGAACCCATTTCATTGTCGCATCTCGTCTTCCTCTTTCACTTACTCTTCTATCATTCTTGGCTTAAACATAACTATGACCTCATGGTTCCATGCAAGCTCTCCAAAATTCACTAGTGAATCCTGGATCTCGTTTACTTACTATAAAGTATTCCACGCAGTAGAACTTTTCTTGAAAGTAATCCGTTGCTAGCTATAATGCAGTCCTTTCGCTCTTTACCGGAGTGAAATGAGCACTCTTGAGCTTCTGAAAAGCAAGCTCGCATTCTATGCTCCAAGCAAAAACTAAATTCTTCTTCGTCAATTTAGTGAGAGGAGCGGAAATCTTCGCGAAGTCCTTGATGAACTTCCGGTAAAAGCCTGCAAGGCCTAGAAAACTTCTCACTTCGGTTGCATTCCTTGGAGTCTTCCAATCCTGAACTGCAACTATCTTAGCGGGATCCACCGCTAAGCCTTGCTTAGAAACTATGCGCCCAAGAAATCTAACTTCTTTTCTCAAAAATGACATTTGGAGGACTTGGCTTTCAACTGATGCGTTCTAAGCGTATCCATCACCTCCTTGAGATGTCTAGCATGTTCTTCCTCGTTCTTTAAGAAAGTCAGGATATCTTCTACAAAGATTACCACAAACTTGTTCAGGAACTCCCTAGGCACCCTACTCATCAAGTCCACGAAGTAGGCGGGTGCATTAGTCAAACCGAATGGCATGACCAGCCATTCTAAGAATCCATCTGGATTTCTGAACGCGGTTTTGTCTATACTATCCTCAGCTACTCTGAGCTGATGGAATCCAGTAGCAAGATCAAGAGAAAACAGATGTTCCTACAAGCTGATCAAACAAATCATCGATCCTTGGCAATGGTTGCCTATTCTCTTTGTTTAACTCACGATAATCAACACAAAGTTGAAGAGAACCATCTGCCTTGGTAGTAAATACTACAGGCGCTCCCCATTCAGATATACTTCGTCCAATGAAGTTCTTCTCAAGCAACTCCTTGACTTGCTTTCTTAACTCTCATCTTGCGGGGCCATGTGCCTAACCGGCCACGAAACTATCTTGGCATTATCAACTAGATAAATGCGGAAATCTATCTCTCATTTAGGGTAACCCCCTTCACTTCACCCCAAGATATCAGGATATTCTCGGACCACCCTCACCGATTACAAACTATCGATAGACGAGTTGAGGGATTCAAGATAACACAACATAGGGTTACAAGAAATTTTTAAGGTATTACCGAGGCGAGTCATGAGCCTCACAACCCTATGCTCAAAAATCAAGGATGGCTCCAAAACTGGACAACCCATCCATGCCCAAAATCAACCCATACCCCATGAAACCGAGAATATAAGCATCACACGAGAACTCTACACTAAAGATAGAGATTTTCAAATCCACGTAGATAATAGACAAATGGGCGGAAACCCCAATTGGATTTGAAACACACACGGGATCATTAACTAGATTAGTACTTAGGTGCAAACTTTCAACTAGATCAAATGAAATAAACTATACGATGCACCAAAATCAAACAAAGTACAAACAGGAAAATCGGAAATGTAAACAAGACTTTTAACAGAAACACTACCTCGATCAAGAGCTGGAAGAACGATGTTGAGGGGGTGAACTCGCCCTTCAGACGGTCTTGCACACTGAGTCTGACCTTGCCCTTGCTTTTTCGGGCAATCTTTGCTGAAATGTCCAAACTCACCACAATGATAGCATTCACCACTCTTCCTTTTCCTCTTCTTACAATCCTTAATAAGATGCCCAACTGAACCGCAATAATGGCACTTCCTCTTGTCGTTATTGCCCTTGTTGTTGTTCCCCTTGTTGCCTTGACTCTTGTTCTTGTTCTTGTTCTGATTGCCTTGACTGCTCTGACCACTTGGATTACCCTGATTTCCTTTCCACTGGGAATCAGTCTTCTTGGCTTGAGTATCATTCATCTTGATCTCCTTCTTGTCACTCCTATTCTCTTCATTGAGTAGGGCCATATTCACCAAGCTCTCGAAAGTTGCCCCCAAGGGTATATGAGTCATGTTAAACCATGTAATGGCTCGTTTAATCCTAGAGCAAAGTATAGGGCCTTCTTCTGAGCTGTGTTAACCAAGTCTAAACCGACCCGAGCCAGTTGATTAAACCTATCTATGTATTCCCTAATAGTCATGTCCCCTTGCTTCAGTGATAGGAACCTTAGTCCAAACTTTCCCCGAAAGTCATCCCAAGTCTCAATTGGCCTAGTAGCGGTGGTGACCACCCACCAACGTGCAGCTTCTTCCTTTAGCAACCACACTGCTAATAAAACCTTCCTACGGTCATCTATATCAAAGAAGGCAAAAAGATCTTCGGTTTCTTTCAACCAATTCCTTGCCTCTACATAAGTCTCGGTTCCAATGAAATTCTTGCCACCCATTGCTTTGAAATCTTTACAAGTCTTTGCGAAGTCAGCTTGAGGATGCTGAGGGGGAGGAGGAAGAGGAACCTCAGCGACAGGAGGAGGAGGAACATTAACTACCGGAGGAGGAGGAACATTAACTACCGGAGGAGGAGGAGCATTAACTACCGGAGGAGGAGGAGGAACATCTGCGGGGCCGACTTCGGTCACCCTAGCCTCTAAAAGTCTCCTATACCAAACAGGTACGTGTACTCCCTCCGGAATAGCAAAGTTATCGACCATACTGAAAACGAAGGAAAAGACAGATTCAGAATGGAGAAAAACGAAGGAATTTTTGCTAATGGCTTTTTGGGGAATAGCCTTTAAAATAAACTAGACTTTTCTTTGGAAAATACTTTATACTTGGTTTTGAAAATAGTTTTCCAAAAGTTTTCTAAAAACTTTTTTTGTTCCTCCTCATAAACCTGCCTCTGATACCAAATGTAACACCCCACCTCCGCCAGGGTGGCTCTTGCAAGCACCCTGACTTTGGAGGGGCGTTTGTACCGGGTAAACATGCATAATGATATATCAAGGCAGAACAAGAACATATGTATATATGTAAACAGAGTAAATAAGATAAGTAAAACAACGGAAGATTTCAACTATTTCAAAACAAGTCTGGTACAACATAACTTTCCAAATAAACAAGTCTAGATAAAAACAACATCAACTGAAAAACTGAAATACATAAGTATTATCCCCAAAATAAGTGATAACCATAGCTAGCTTCATTTCAAGACAGTACATGAGCTAAAATCCCACAAGCAAGCGATCAGAAATCCAAGATAAGCTCCAATATTCCCACCCTGAGAACCTGGGGGGGAAACGGAAGAAAAGAAGCGAAAGAAAAACAGGTCAGTCAAAAAGACTGAGTAAGCCCTACTACAATCAATGTAAACTGATAAAGTTAGCTGGCATGAGAAGCAGGGATGAACATAAGGATAACTACATACTGGCATGATAGATAAAGGTGTCATCGCATAATCAGGTTTAAGGTTTTGCACCACAGGTGTACTAGCAAACTAACATGACTTGAATAAACACGTATTGATCCCTTGGCCCAAGCTTTGGCCCAATAACATGAAATGACCCTAATACGAGGTCCAACCAAACGGTCTAGTCGATCGGCTCCCTATAAGCCTAACTCGTCACGTGTTGGTGTCAATACGGCCCAAACATAATTGTAGTCAGACTGTGCAGGGTCTCCCGTCGGGTGTATCAAGCCCTAGGGTGTCAACCCCTAGATACCATAAACATAAGTGCACAGTCTCGATCTACTGGTAGCCGTGCATGCTTTCCCCGGCTTCGGACTATGTGCACGACCATAGTCCGCCCGGAACTACACCGGCGTACCACTCTGCCGTCGTTTTTGGTCACTTACCTCAAGTCCAGTAATCGTGCCCCCACCCTAGCCTAGTCCCTAGGGTCTTAATGATACGAACTTGGGATTACTGCTGGAGTGGACCCCCATTGCTAGGATTTTCTAGTGGGTTAAGTACGGTTTTACCCTCTTGCTAATCATGGATTAACTTGGTTAAGTGTAACGATGAGTTCACGACTTAACCCTGATTAATCTACCAAGCCCAAATTGGTTAAGTATTAAGTGGACCATGACTTAACCCTAATCATGAGGCATTAATTAATTAATGTGCCTTAACCTCCCACATTAGACCTTGTTGCGGTTACTAGTTAAGCCGGTCGGTTCCGGGTAGCTTTACACCACAACCTGGTCTAACCTCGGGTTCAAGGTACAACATGACCAACTTCTCACATTGGGTCCTATTGTTTGTAGCAACTAGTTAAGCCGGTCGGTTCCGGGTAGGTTTACGCTACAAACTCAACCCAACCTCGAGTTGGTCACACTTATATTTTCTAAGTGTCATGTCCATCATGTTTCCAAAACATGTTACAAGTTTTCAAGAATTTGGGTAGACCTAACTTAATAGGTAAATTCCCAATGGGTAGACCTAACTTAATAGGTAAGTTCCCAATCTTATGTTTTTATGTCTTTTAAGTTTACCCAACCCCAAACGCAATCCCATCGCTTACATATCGCAATAGCGCATAAAGGATAGAAAGAGGGAACTTGGCATAATCATGACATAAAGGTGTTGAAGCCACAAGTTTAACATGGTGGCATATGAAATGTACACATGTTCATATACTTGCATATTACATTTTAGGCCTCAAAAGCATGCATAAAACCAAACTTAGCATATTGGTGATACATGGTGATAAATGACATGTAGAAATGGCCATAAGTTCGCATTTAGCCTCACATGCAAGTTATCATAAGAGATATGATAACTTACATGTTGCCAAAATGCAACCTTTAGCATAAAGCTTGAAGCTTTAGGCTCATAAACCCAAGATAAGCTTGCATAACATGATAACATGAGTAAGATGATCAACCCAAACTTGCATACATAACATGGCAACTTGCATATCATAACATAGCAAACTTGCATAACATAACATGGCAACTTGCATATCATAACATAGCAAACTTGCATACATAACATGATAGACTTGCATAACACATCATAGTAAACTTGCATATCATAATGATCAAACACAACTTGCATCATTCATTAACTTTAGAGTTTAAATATGAAAGTAGAAAAGGGCTTACAATACTTATGAAGACACAAAAATATGACAAAGCCCTTATGCAATCAAATAGACCCAAAATGCAAGCTCTAATAGAAAATCCCTTGAGCCAAAATGATCAAAACCCTTGCTTTATGATGTAAATATGGAAACTTGACTTGAATGCAAGCTAATGATGCTCATACAAGCTTGAAAACACTTGTATGCATGGAAAATCTCTCATAGAAATAACTTAGAATTTTATGAAGAGAGTGGAGGCCATGAGAGGAATGATTTTGCCATAGTTTAGTTGTATGAATGAATAATGTTGATTTAGGCTTAGGTTAGGGGCTTATTTATAGAGATTAGGATTAGTTTCAACCTTAGGATTAAACCCTAATTCCAATCTCAGCCCTTAAAACCGAATCTGGCCCCAAAACCTAACCAAAACCCCAAAATGGTGCACCAGGCAAAACTGCCCGGCTGAGCCAAGTCGACAGCCAAGTCGACAGGGCTGTCGACTTGGGTCCAACCAAGTCGACTCCCAAGTCGACAGGGCTGTCGACTTGGGTGCTCTGGCGGGAATTTTCCCGCCTGGCCCAATCTGACCTAATTTCCAAATTCAAACTTGAATTTGAAATCTGTTTTTACTTTGAATTTTTCTGAAAACTTCGTTGGGCCTTAATCGGGTCATACGGACTCCGATTTTCGAAAACTCGGACTCTATTTCGCGTATTTTTCCGAGACGAACGCAATGGCATAACCCGTTTCCATTGATTCAGATTTATAAATTAAATTCTGCCTCGATTTATGTTATAACAGGTTATTGAAAATACGGGTTGTTACAACGACAAACCCAAAATCCAATTTGATATCAAATACAAGGGTCTAAATAGAAAATAATATCAGCTTATATTCAATATCAAATTCAGAAACTAACGGATATTGTATTGGGAATAACGATATCCGTATCTTCCAAATTCCTCAACAATATCCATATAATCACGGAATCCAATACTGAAATATTCCGAAGATTATTTCCATTCAAATCCATTCCAATTCATTCATTGGAAAATTCTAGTTATATTAAAAACCTTTTACAAATCCAGTTTATTTATTTAAAAATCATTGGATTATTATTCTAGTTAATAACTAGTTCATTTCGATAAAAATATATTTTATCTTTCCAAACTTGGAATATTTCATCCAAACTCTTTCCAAATCATTTATTATGATTTTACACAATTTTTCCATATTTTAACAATTCATCCAAAACCTTTTCTGAAATTGATTTGACATATTTCCAAATCTAACCGTTAGAATTCAAATCTCGTATATTCATTGGAAAGCTCTTTTCGATACAAACCCAACGGTTCCGGTTTTAGAGAATCCGATTGTTGGATCTCCCGTTAGATCCATTTGAAGTTAATGGTTGAAATTCACGAACGGTCTCTGTGCGGCACATTCTATTCAGGCCATTATAATATATATAAAATATATTTCGTCGATTTCCATTTAAAACATATTTTATAAATTCATTTTAAAACGATTTCAACTTCCATTTCAATTTTAAATCAAAATTGAATTTTCCATTACATGACAATTTTATGCAATGCATATATATACCTATGTTAAAAATTATATTTTTAACAATCCAATAATTATTCCATTGCATGAAAATTTTATATACCTCATATACATGTTAAAAATAATATTTTTAACGAACAAATATTTATTCCATTTCATGACCATTTTATACATCGCATATATAAGGTAAAAATAATATTTTTAGCCAACTGATATTTATTTCAATACCTGACCATTTTATATATCCCATATATATGTTAAAAATAATATTTTTAACGAACAAATATTTATTCCATTTCATAACTATTTTATATATGTCGCATATATATAATTTGTACAACGCAGTTATATGATTTATACACCGCATATATATTTTACAACGCATATATATTTTATACAATGCATATATATTTTATTCGCATCGCATATATATATATATTATTCACATCGCGCATATATATATATATATATTTTATTCACATCGCATATATATATTTTATTCACATCGCATATATATATATATATTATTTTCCATTTCACATCACAATCACAACATAATACAGTCAATTAAATTTTCCATGGTCTGTGGACGAGGGAGGTGAGCTAACAGGCACCGTATACACTTTATAATGATTAAAACTGATAAAAATCAATACCGACAGTTCATATATGTAGTTATAAAATAAATAATTGTACAAGTATTATAATGAGAGGTTCTCACTTTGGTTTCCACTCTGTCATTCTTTATTTGACGATTTACTATCGTTTGTATTTGAATTCGCCTTAAATTATTCTCATTTTCTCCTTTTCTGATCAAGTCAGTTCCATTGTGTAGTTCTTGAATTTACGGTCCCAATGCCTTCAGTTTCACTCGATTCTGTTTTGAATTAGACAAGATACGATCGTTTGAATATTAATTCCATATATAATAAACTAACGATAATTAATTACATTAATTATGTAATTAAATTTAATCTCAGCGTTCCTTTCTATCTTCTACTTTGTTGCCGCGACTACCTACAGGAAACCCATCCACGAACCCTAACCGCCTACGCACCAACCACGAAGCCACATGACGTCAATTTGAAGTTACCTTGAGAAGCGCGCTACAATCCTCACCCACCACCGTGAATAGCGGTGAAGTCGATCTCCCATCCGCATTAGGAATTGGGTGCGAAAGCCGGGTGTTTGGGTGACAAATTCGAGCAACGTAGGAGATGAAAATTCATCTTAACAGTTTAATGAGTAGATCTCACTGAGTACATCGTTTTGTTCATTGATGATTTTGTAAATCATGGCTTAAATTGAAAGATTGAAAGAGGAAATCATCGTGTATTTTCGGCCATTGTTTTATAAAGGAGGCGCTGAACGTATGTTGACCACGATAGAGAGAATGGTTAGGGTTTGACCAAATTTTGTTATACATATATGTTTAATAATTATTTTATTTTTAAAAATACCTATTTATTTATACTAACTCCAAATCAAACGCAACGACTGTCGCCCCTAACCAAATACCCTCATTCCGGACATAGTGAAATATGTTTGGTAAGCCAATTCTATCATTTTGATCAGTTTTTATCAAAATTAAAATATAAATCAATATATATTGAATTTAAATGTACATTTTAATTTACCGGGGCCACATACAGACTCCAAAAATTACAGAAAAATAAATCTAGCTATGTTTTGACGATACGGTCCTAACAAAACTAATTTCATCAAATTTGGAGATCGTTTGAAAAATGGCCCATTTCCAGTCGATTAAATTCAAACTGAAATAACAAAACACATTTTAATTCACCACGCTCACATATTAATTCCAAAAATTATGAAATTTGAAACTTAGCAAAAATTAGACATTCCGGATCCAACAAAAGTTGTTTCATCGAAAACGGAGGTCGTTTTTCAAATGGCTATTTTTAAGGGCTTTATATTATATTAAAATATATATATATTCTATAGCGACTATTTCCAATTTTAAACTGGACATAACTTTCAATTTATATTATGGAATCTGAATTTTTCACATTCTTTAGAAAGATATAAGTAAACAAATTCCAATGTTTCTGGTTTTACTGAGATCCGATTTATTTTGAATTATGTACATTCATTTAAAGTGGAAAATCGAATTTTCAAACTACCGTGCCATTTCAAACTCCTTTTATAATTAAAATAATTTTACACGTTCTAACATCAATTTAAATAAATTTTAAATCATTTTTATTTAAAACAAATCATTTTAAATTCTTCAAAACCCATTAATTTATCTAAAACAAAAAATTTAAATTGGTTCAGAAATTCCAGGTTGTTACAATCTTCATGGAGAAGAATTTGTGCCAAGAAAGGTGTTTGACTCCACAAACATACACCTTATGAAAATTCCACTCACTTTAAACCTTATGAGACATTCGAAGACAAATAAGTTTGAATGCAAGAAGAACAATAATTTATGGAAACTAAAGAAGAAGAAACTTCTTTAGAAAGTGTTGAGTGTCCAATCAACTCTAGAACCATTTCCAAAGAGTTGGCTGTTCAAAATCAAGTGAAGATAGTCATAAATCAATAGAAGCTCAAAAAGAGTTTATTCAATGAATTCCAGTTCTTCAAAATGTTTCAAAATTTAAATTTAAATAACTAACTAATGTCCATTCAAATCCAATGAATTCCAGACCCTAATTAAGCCTGCTTCTTCCAAAAAAATCATTATTTCATTTCTCCTTCTTCTCTATTCAATTCTTATCAAAATTACGGCAAATCCAATTCATAACGTAAGTGAAACCCTTGAAGAAACATTAAATTCCTTCAAGAACATCCTTTCCATAGTACTACAAAATCAGTGTCATCTTGAATTAAGCCAAATAAAGACGTTTGAACAACAAGAGAAGCCCTTTAATGCCATCTATTGGCTAATCTCTTCTCTTTTCAGAGATGAAGATAACAATATCACTAAGGCACCACCAACAAAAGAAGATGAAGATTGGGAGGTCATCAAGAAGGATTCCATCTTTGGAGAAGACGGTTGGGTAGAAGTTCCGAGAAATGTTTGATTATTTGGTATGATTTGATTAGTTTGATTTGTTTGAATTTGTTTGAATTTATGTATTGACTGGTTTGAATTACTTGACTTAAAAACATGTATATTAAAACATATGTGAATATTACTTTGATTGGTTTGCTTGTTTGTATATATAACTCAGAACATACGTAATTATGATATTTGGGTTGATTTGTTTATGTACTTAGCATTGATTATTGTTTAGCCATAGATTTAGGGGGGTATTTTATGATATATATAGATAGAGTTAGGATTCAGGGGGAGTACTTTCCTTTGGTATAGGAGTTATTTAGATAGTTATTGGATTTAAAGGGAGTATTTTTAGAATTCCTTTTTGATAATGCCAAAGGGGAAGAAAATATGAAATATAGACTTAGTTTAAGTAGAATTTGTAGGATTCATATTGACAGGGGAGGTATTAGAAGGATCATCATCAACAAATACAAACAGGTATTAATATTTTATAAACTAAGGTTGTCATCAACAAAAAGGGGGAGATTGTTGGAGAATGGAGTTTTGATGACAACCAACTTATTTTAGGATTAATTGATTATAAAATATATACTAACATCTCTACCTAGAATATATATAGATATATATATGCAGGATTTGTATATAGGAATTAATACTAAAGACTTTACAATTTTAGAGTTTTAGAGATTCAAGAGATTATGAATTTAGAATTCATAGAAGATTCAAAACTCATGAGTAATCAAGAAATCAAGAGTTCAAGAGTTGAAGATAAATATTGTAATAGAGTCTAGATTATGTAAGACTCTGAATAACACTCCAATTTCAAATTCAAATTCAAATTCCGATTTTCAAATTCTATTCAAATTTTAATTAAGTTTTTTATTTTAGTTTTGATTTTAAACTTGATGTTGACACAGGGAATTGTCGCTTTATTCAACACACGCTAACCCCAATGTATGTTTGATGTAAATGCAGTAAATAAGTAAAATAAATGCGGGAGACACAGCTTTTATAGTGGTTCGGCACTAACTCCTACGTCCACTTTATAATGATCATTCATCATATGATATCCGATTACAATGCTTTACAAGTTTAGATGATATTTGAGTACAAAGTTTATCCTTAGTGTCCAAGAAGTCCAAAAGAGCCCAAATGTAGCATAATTATCCTTGAGAATGTCTAGGTATTGATGGAAAACATGTATGCCATGTTTTAATTATCCTTGCCATCTCCAATGGCCAAGATGAAGAAGGTGGCTACCATTAATGAGTGTTTGGAGCTCTAGATGTTCAAGAATTCCAAGAGAGAAGGATCCAAATGAGGTCCAAGGCTTGGGGTATTTATAGGAGGGAGGTTAGGTGGGAGTTGGTAGGAAACAGGACCCACAAGCCTTGAATTTCGGACTCTAGAAACAGCCATAGAACAGGAAATTCGTATTCCCTGGCAAGGGGCATGAATTTCGTACTCCTCAGGGGATACGAAATTTGTATCCCCTGGGAGGATGCAAATTTCGTACCCATCCAGGGGGTAAGAAATTGATGGAGGAGGGGGCCGAAATCGTGTTGTTGAGGGAGTCGAAGTTCCTGAATGCGAAGTGAGGGAATCCGATGTTTTAATGGTCCAAGCTAAAGGAATCTGAGCTTCCGGCTCGGAGAAAATCGAATGAATCGGGCGGTTCCCCGGACCCCCACAGGCGCTGCACCCGGACCCACTTGACGGCTCGTCTTCGGCTCGAAGCACGTCTTGCCTTTGGCTCGGTTGACGGTTCACCTAAGAGTCATAGCGCAAGACCTTGGAATGGGTGTTCTTGGACCCAAGTGAGATTATTGATAAGTTTCAGGCCTTCTTATGTTTGCAATACAACTTTGACCAAATCACTTTGTGTTTCCTAACGTCGTTCTTCATGCTTGAGCGCATTTCTAACCAAATACTTGTCGTGTGATAGCTTTGACTAAAAAGCGTGTCAACACTTGAGTTTTAAAGATTTTAACTTTATATATATAGTTATATACTTTTATACTTATCTATTTTTATAGTTTTAAACTTTATAATTTTATAAATATGTTCACATAATTTATATTTATGATTTTCTACTTTATAATATCACTATGTTTTAATTCAAAAATTTCCAGAATTATACATATGTTAAAACACTTGAAAAAATTTCAAATTTCAAATTTTCAAAGAACATATGTCGACATACATATGTTTATTTCTGTGTTTATGTTTGATTCTGTGTTTGTGATCATCTTTATGGTGTGTTATTCATATAGTAGATCATATTAGTTTTAGGTTTTCTTAAATTCCTTGAAAACACTATTCACCCCACCTCTAGTGTTAGTTTTGCCTCAACGATCCATTTCGCATTCCCTAACACATACTTTACCTCTAAATAAACAACTCAAATCAAATGGATAAAGGAGTGTCGCAAGAGGACAAACAAAATAAGATGGAATGTGGAGGGGCGACTAGAGTATGGATGTGACGACCCCAAACCCCGTAGGACGGTGGCAAGGGTAATCTTTGGAATATAACACATAAACAGATAACAGCAGAACAAAAATAAATAAATACACCAGATAATGTACAATAGAATACACTGGATAAACTTAATCATCAGAGTTACACAGTATACAGGATCATACTTAGTACAAATACAGTTCAGCTATACATAAATGTCTACAGTGGAAAACAAAACATAATATGTACAATAGGAGCTGAACAGCATAAAAAGAGATAAATGATAGAATCCATCTTCAGCTCCAGCTATCCAGAAAGATCCTGCTAAACCCTGAATACAAGGCTGCCCGTGTAGAAAAAGGAGCACCCGAGTTTGCAAGTGAAACAAACTACGAGTCAGTCATGGGACTGGTATGAGAAATCTACTTAACACATTTTACAATATGGCTAATCACAGGACCACGCCACTTTCGCGGAACGGGTTTACTCCATTGGATTGCCAGTGCTTTAAAACAAATAAATTCTTTAATCATCGCAATGCTTTTTATAAAAAATGAAGTCATTATAAGACTCAGTTCCCATCACACAATGCAACACAAACCAGAGGATAGAGTTTTACCTTATAATGGCCAAAATAAGCTTGATACGAGCAAAACAAATCATTTGATATTATTGCTAGTGTTTATATGTTTCAAAAACAACTTCAATCATAACTATCAATCATAGACGGTATGGGTACCATATATCATGTCGCCACATATATATATACAATCAAAACAGCACGGTGTCGTATTTGGAAATTGGATTTCCACCATGAACCAAGGCAAAAGATAGTCCTTACCAAATTCGAGACGTTCTAGCCCGTGTCTCAGGAACAGCCGCAACTGCCCCTTGGATCGTCAGGGCCGGTCCACCGATGTGGATTAAAATTCCTGAACACTGCGTTTCCCCGCCCTATGGGGCGTCACTGGTCATATCCGACCACACCATCGGCTCCGAAGAGACCGAAGCAAACCGAGGCCTCGCTTTCCATCATCCACATAAGTAAAATACTCGGGCGTGCAAAACCCAAAGCACCACTCCTAGCTAGAAGGAAACGCATGTCCTCCCTGAAGTCCTTCTCCCGTTTCTGGCTCATACCGGGGTGTGAGGCTCGCGAAACAACGCTATACACAAAGCTACGCCACACAGGTCGTGCTTTGATCATAAACCACAAGACTTTGCTTCTCAACAGAAGCCTTGATCATCTGCCACTTAGGCGTGCCACACAGGAAATTCACTCCATGCGACTGATTTCTATCGATATATAACCTCTGAGCCCGTACGTCTCAGAGAAGGTCGTTAAGCAAGAGAATAAATTTTCCGCCGCCAAACAGATATATATTTAATAAAGATCAATCAGCACAGAACAAAATCCAATGTCATACAAACAGTCCATTTACACGTTCCTTCTGGGTCTGAACGAAACCGGAGGCACTCAATACCTCGTATATCCGTACAATCAACAAGTACGTCCGGACGGCTACTACTTCAACCCCTTCAAGGTAGCTACTCCTATCATGAGCATCAGTAGCACCCCTCCATTCGACGTGAAGATCATCGGTCTTGCACCGTCTTCATATCTTCGACTTTCAATCATCGATCAATTATTTGAAATGAGAATTAACTCGGCCTTTTCAAATAATTCACGTATATTTAGAATTTCAAATCAATTCACTTCAATGGTTAAATTATTTGATATCACTAATTTTGTTCTTTAATGTCATTTTCACGCCAAACACATTCAACCATCAAATATCACATAAACCAAGAAAATTCAGTTTATTTTCATTCCATATTGTTTATAATATTTTATCACGATTTATCGCTATTTTTATTTATTCAAAAATATCCAATTCATTCAAAACAACGCTTCAGGCCATAACGCGGCCGTGGCGCTGTTTTTCTTCAGCTTTGATTTACACATATCTGAAAATCTAACCGTTGGATCTTCACAAATTTTATATCATTAGAAAGATCTTTTCAAAACGAATCCAACGGTTTCAGTTTCGGGAAAATCCGACGGTCGGACCTCTCGCACCAATCGTTTGAAGTTACGATTTCAAAATACGAACTACAGCGTCGTTATTCGATTTAATTTAATTATATTTATATTTATATATAAATATAATCGATTCTGGCGCTATTTTTCTTCAGATTTGAATTAAACATTCCAGACAATCCAACCGTTGGATCTTTACAAAGTTGGTGCCGTTGGAAAGATATTTCCAAGGCGAACCCAACGGTTGCAGTTTCGGAAAAATACGATGGTTGGATCTCCCGCACTAATCGTTTGAAATCACGGTTTCAAAACACGAACTGCAGCGGCGTTATTCGATTTAATTTATTTATATATATATGTATAATTCATTCTTTGATTTCAAAACTATTTTCACTTCATAGATTTGATAAAAATGGTATTTTTATCATTAAAAATATTTATTCAACCCATGAATATTTTTAGCACTTCATATTTACAATAAAAAGGTAGATTTTATTGTTCAGTCTATATATTCAACACATGAATATTTTCGACTTCACACACACGATAAAAATATGATTTTTATTGTTCGAGTCCTTTATTCAACACATGAATATTTTCTACAGTTTATATATATAATAAAAATGAGATTTTTATTGTAAAACAATTTATTCCAAAACACGATTATTTTATATAGTCTATACATAAGGTAAAAATGTTATTTTTGGTGTTAAAACAATTTATTTAATATACTAATATTTTATAGCCTATATATATATAATAAAAATGTGATTTTTATCTTTCAAATAATTTATTCAACACATGAACTTCATTCAACACTTGAATTTTTACTCAACACACGAATATAATTTCAACACATGAAAATAATTCTAACACATGAATATTATTGAAAATTTCGGCAGCATAACGGTAGGGTAGTTAAAACCGGCACCGTCCCTAGTACGGCTCCTCGCTCTATCTTAAAACCTCGCGGTTTTTGACAATGGGGATTTTCAATATATAGTTCGCACGCAGGCGAATTTTCCCATATACTAATACTATTGGGATTTCAATCACAATCAATCATTTCAATCCAACCATTCAAGATATTCACCAAATTTCACATCAACCAATAATCCAAACAATATCACAACCAATATATATATCGTCCATGGTCTGTGGACGAGGGGAGTGTATATATATATATATATATATATATATATATATATATATATATATTCGTATATAAATATATTTCGATTTCACTTCAGTTCAATTTATTTCAACACATATATTATTTTTACAACACATATATAACTTATACATCGAACATACAACTTATACAACGCTTATACATGAGGTGTACAACGCTTATATAACTCGTACATCGACTATATAATTTATACATCGTTGTTTTCCATATCGTTTATAAATTAGAAATCTCACATTGGGTTCCACTCCACCAAAAATTTCAGAAGGCTCAAAAAAATATGCGGTCTCTTCTAGAATGTAGAAGACGTCCACACGGTCCCGGCGTCTCTTGTTTCACTGAATTTCGACCACAAACGAAAAAGATATGATTTTTATTGTGAAATCAAAATCCGTAGCGCTTAGAAGTGCTATAATCAGTTTAAAATAAAATAGGCCGTTACCTTTCTGAATTCTTCAAAACTAGGTTTCAACTTTATCCGAAATCCGTGCAGAGTGGTGACGATCGGAGGGTGCCTCCTTGGAGTGCTTGGAGAGGCGCGTCGGCGGCTGGTGGAGGCGTCAGGTACGGTGGCAGATCGGAGGCGCAATCACGGTCGAAACGGCTCCACTTTCGAGCTCCAGATCTCGAGAAGCACAACACGAGAAGATCTGATTCAAGTATGGATGGGAAGCTCGTGAAAATCTCTACAAAATACTCTAAAGAAGGGGTTGATTTCGTTGAGTAGATTGAGAGAAAAAGAAGAGAGAAGGCTGGAATGATTTCCGCCGTGCCTGGGAGGGTTTCGGGATGAAGGTCGGGAAGAGAGAGTAACGATGGGCCAATAGGATTTTTTTATATTTATATATTTTCAAAAATTCGAAAATACCCCTTATCTCATACGAACTCCAATTCAAACCCAACGACTGTCGTTCCTAGCTAAATACCCTCATTCCGAACACAATGGGATATGTTTCGTAGGCCCATTCGACTGTTTCAGTCAGTTTTTCTTCAAATTAAAATATAAAACATTCAATATTCGAATTGAACGTACATTTCAATTTGCCAGGGCCACATACTAATTCTAAAAATTCCCGAAAAATAAATCTAGCTATGTTTTGACGATACGGTCCCAACAAAACTAGTTTCGTCGAATTCTGAGACTGTTTGAAAAATGGCCATTTTCTGGTCGACCCAATTTAACAGAAACTCACCAAACCACATTTTCCTTTGCCACGCTCACATATTAACTTCAAAAATTATGAAATTTGAAACATAGCAATCATTTGACATCCCGGATCCAACAAAAGTGGTTTCGTCGAATTCTGAGGTCGTTTGCAAAATGTCTATTTTCAAGGGCGATATAGTTTATATAGCGACCTTTCTGAAAATTCTTTTGGCCATAACTTTTGACTCCCACTATGAAACTTCGATTTTTCCGATTTGTTAGAAAGATATTCACTAGCAGATTTAAATATTTTTGGTTTCACTAAAATCCGTTTTATTTTGCATCCAGTACAGTAAGTCAAAGTTTGAATTGAAAATTTGAAACTACCGTGCCATTTCAGGCCTTGTTTATAATTTAAAATAATTATATTTATTTTCAAACATCGATTCAAACATACATTTTGTCGTTATTATTTAAAATATTTATTTTAAATATCTAAAATCCACTAAAATAGCCAAATTAAAAAAAAAAAAACTGGCACAGATTTTCCGGGTTGTTACAATCTCCCCCACTTAACACTTTTCGTCCCCGAAAAGGAACAAAGTCGAAAGTGGTTTGATTAACCAACTCTACTTTCAATCTGGCTTCCATCCTTCAACTTTTTAGTTTCTTAGAATTTTCAAATTCTTCAAAAATTTGGCTAACACCCTAAATTTTCGAAAAATTTCGCCATAACCTCCTTTGTACGGGGGACTTGGGGATATTTCTAATAGCCTCCCATGGCCCTCACCAATCCAAAAGAAAAAGGAAAAGCCAAGCGGCTGGCCAATCGACTCATAAAATCATCAAATCCCAAGAAATACAATAAACATGTACCTATTTGTCGGGCAAATAATTTTATTCCACTGCTTAGCTGTTTATGCATAACCTGTTCACACATATATAATGCACATGTATATATTTCTATCAATTTCTAAATCAGTTCAATATTTGTTCAATGGCATACATTTAAGTTCATTCTCTTATTAATTAAATTAACTATCATTCTAATAATTTAAATAATCAAATCCACAATCACACAACACAAACAACAATCAATTTGTTTTTAACTTTTCAAAAATATACCAAATAACTCATATACTCTTTTTAAATCATTCAGACCACATAATTAAAAAGTTTACGTGCATGAAAAGAAAACAACAGCAAAGTAGAGAACAAAAATGGTAATTCAAAGTATGGTAAATGTACCTTGCACCAGAGTCAATCAGAGATATCCACCCTGCACTTAGGATAGGCTTTCTTAATGCTTTCCTATGTTTCCCAAGTGCAATCTCGCGGATCTCCACTCCACTGCACTTTGACTAAGTGAACCTTCTTATTCCTCAGTTCTTTGGTTTCTTTGCCAATAATCTTTAGCGGCTCTCTTCTCACAGCCAATTCTGGAGTAATTTCTATATCCTATTGCGCCGCTTCTTCCACGATCAAGTCTAGATCATGAACATGCTTTCGAAGTTGAGATACGTGAAACACATTATGTACTCCAGGCAACCAATCAGGTAATTGAACCCTATAAGCTAGAGTTCCAATCCGTTCCAGAATAGGAAACGGACCAATAAATTTGGGCGCCAATTTCCCTGTTTTACCGAACTGGATAACTCCTCTCATCGGAGATACCTTCTAATACACATAGTCGCCAACAACAAATGATATATCTCTTTTTCTCTTATCTGCATAACTTTTCTGTCGGCATTGGGCAGCGAGTAATCGTTTCTTAACGAAATTGACTTTGTCCGCAGCTTCGCGAATCATATCTGGCCCCAATACAAGTCTATCACCAGGTTCTAACCAACAAGCAGGAGACCGGCACGGTCTACCATACAATGCTTCGAATGGTGACATTGTCAGGCTCGCTTGGTAGCCGTTGTTGTATGAGAACTCGGCCAAATGCAAATGGTCTTCCCATGATCCACCTAAATCAATAACACAAGCCCGCAATAAATCTTCTAGAATACGATTCACCCTCTCAGTTTGACCATTTGTTTGAGGATGATATGCGGTGCTCAAGTTCAGTTTCGTTCCCAATTCTGCTTGGAATGCTTCCCAGAATTTACTAGCAAAAATCGGGTCATGGTCACTAACGATGCTCATGGGAACTCCGTGCAGTCTAACTATTTCCTTGAAATAAACCTGCGCCAGACTCGGAGCAGTTCTATTCGATTTGACGGGTATGAAATGGGCGGTCTTCGTGAAACGATCTACGGTCACCCAAATACAATCATTTCCTTTCCTGGTTCTGGGCAAACCATCTATGAAATCCATAGAAATCTGTTCCCACTTCCCACCTGGAGCTTCCAAAGGTTGCAACAATCCAGCAAGCTTCTGCTGATCGCTTTTGACTTGGTGACAAGTAGAACATCGGCTAACATATATAGAGATATCTCTTTTCATTGCCTTCCACCAGAAAGTTCTCTTGAGGTCATTATACATTTTACTAACCCCTGGGTGGATACACAACTTAGACTTGTGACACTCGTCCAATACTTCCCTTTTTAGCTCAATGTTGTCGGGAACACAAATCCTTCCTTTCAATCTCAGAACTCCTGCACTATCCACCTGGAAACTGGAGACTTCGCCCTTTTGAATTCTTCTGATCATCTCCTTAACAAAACTATCGTCTTTCTGAAGAATAGCTATTTTATCAATCAACGATGGTGTAATGATAATACTGACGATGATCACATTCTTCCTGCTGAGCGCATCAGCTACAACATTAGCTTTCCCCGGAGTATATAAGATATCAAGATCATATGCCGCGAGAAATTCTAACCAACGCTGCTGCCTCATATTCAGATCTTTCTGGGTGAATAAATATTTCAATGATTGATGATCAGTGTATAATTCAAACTTCTCACCCAATAGATAATGCCTCCAGATTTTCATAGCAAACACGATCGCTAGCAATTCAAGATCGTGAGTTACATAATTCTTTTCATGTGGTTTCAATTGACGGCTAGCATAAGCGACTACATGGCCTCTTTGCATTAACACTGCGCCTGTGACGACTGCCCATAACCCCCGCACTAAACAAGTGGGAAATGCGCTGAAAGGTGTGCTAGGCTGCTATGGACGATCATCAGAGTAGGTAAACACATCGAAACCTGTCGTAGAGCTCACAGCGCAAGTATAAAATATAATAGAACATATACAACAGGTAATAGCAATGAGGTATCATATAACAAACTTTTGAAACTTTCTCAACATCCAGAAAGATTATCCAACTGATACCAAAGTTTGTACATAAGGCCTCACTATAACTCTCAAGCAACTCAAACAGCGGAAATAGAAATACTAGATAGTAATAAAACTGGTACGCCAGCCTCCTGCTCGTCATTGCTCAGCTTCCTCGTCTCACTAAGCTCCATTACCTGTAACCTGCTACTTAGTCTGCCCATCCACAACCGGATGAACAGCCCAAGGTAATAAGAGGGAACATAAAACCTTGAGTCAGACAATAGTCTTAGTGAGCGATAAAACAGCTAACAAACTTCAACAAGAAAGTATTTGAGAATGGGTAAATAAACAACTTGTCTACCCACAACACCAGAGAAGAACTCAACCTTATCTTCCCCACATCGGACAGTGATAACCTTTACACCAAGCATTTCAACCATTAATCCATAGAAACCAGAATAACCATTTGTTCATAGCAAACAGAAACAATCAACAATAGCAATCATGGGATCAAGATTATATATCTCATGCAAAACATCCAGCATACATGACAGACTCTGGCTATCACCGCCAATCCGGCTTTGAAACCATCGTTAATCGTATGACCGCCAACCTTGCCATATGTCAAGGGCTAATGGTAACCCCAGTTCTAGCATGAACTCCATATGTCCAACCTTGACAATGTCCAACCTTGACACTAGGCCTTTCCCCAAGACCCAGGGTACTCGACCAACAACCTTCTAGTCTTTTGGGTGCCCCCATCGTACCCCTGCTTTGAGCCTGCTAGAACTTACGACAACGATGACCTCTCGGCCTTCTCATCTCTAGTCGTCCAACCTTGACGATGTTTCATAGCTCAAGCAACATTCTCGAGCAGCCATTATCCATCAACTCACGACCTTTGAGTTATCACCGAACACATTCATCACTTCGAGCATTCCTACTTGAACCACCTCGAAGCTACACCATCACCGAGCCCTCTAGGAGGACCCCAAAACCGACCCCTCCTGGGAAGACCCAAAACCTGCTCTTCTTGGGAAGACCCAAAACCTTCTCTTCTTGGGAAGACCCAAAACCTACTCTTCCTGGGAAGACCCAAAACCGACCCTTCCTGGGAAGACCCAAAAACTGCTCTTCCTGGGAAGACCCAAAACCGACCCTTCCTGGGAAGACCCAAAACCTGCTCTTCCTGGGAAGACCCAAAACCTGCTCTTTCTGGGAAGACCCAAAACCGACCCTTCCTGGGAAGACCCAAAACCTTCTCTGCTCCTTCTGGACCGACCAGAACCTTTTCTGGTCCTTCTGGACCAACCAGAACCTTTTCCGGTCCTTCTGGACCGACCAGAAACCTGCACAGCTCCTTTTCGATTTCGATTTCGACCAAAACTTCGCCAAACGACGAATCCGACGAAACCAGCTTATCCGATTCATCCAAACGCAACCACAAACATGTTATGCAACCAACAATATCATCAATCTAACAATTTCCATCAAAACACATAAATTTCCCAAAACATGATAAGTGAATCATATGAACATAAAAACGGATCTAACTTGCATACACTTGTGAAAAATCATGAAATTAACCATTTAAATTATCTAGATCAGATCCTAAGGTGATTCATATGTAAAATGGACTTAGCATGGTGTAGATCTAAAGAAAATAACATGAAAATGATGAAATTAACATTCTATAACTCACATACTTTCATGAATCCGAATGAGAGATGTAAATCACTCACCGATTATCCAAAACAAAGCTAAAACGATGAAAAAGCAATCCGGACAACGAACACTTCGAATCAAACTCTTCAATCCAATGAATTCGCCCTTGAAACGATGTTGATCTAGCCTCAAATGGTATAGATCTTCGATTTCCCTCCTTGGATTTGGAATTTTAATGGTGGAAAGGTGTTAGAGGAAGAAGGGGATCAAAGTCTCCCCATAAGAGAATGGAAAATTCCAACCTTTCTCCATATCCCTTACCCCCTATTTATAGCCTCCACCAACCCCTTAATGGGCCTTCTCCAAATCAGCCCATTAGCCTTCCAAAACCTGAACAGCCAACTGAAAAACCTTAAAACAGCGATTTCTCCCAAACCGCTGAACCAAATTCTTAATGTAACCACTCTACGGAAAGGCAATCACCAATTCCCTTCCAATAGCACAGGTCACACCCTCTGATTCGACCTGAGTCAAAATTTATGCCCTGTACAAGACTGACAGGGGCAAAATGGTCACAAACAAAATCGGTAAAAATTATGGACATGTCACACATCCCCATAAGCCACATATTAAAAGATGAGAACGATCCAACCCTCAGAGAATAAAATAAAATTATTTTACAATCTTCCGATACGTAAAATGCGGGCTGTTACATTCTCCCCCCCCCCCCCCTTAAGAATTTCGCCCCCGAAATTCCAAGCAACCACAAAAATTCCGCATGCCTATCATCCATGAGAAGCCAATCCTATCATCCAAACTAGCAACCATCAAGCCATGCATCCATAGCCTTATCCTAGCACGCGGAATTCTATCGAACAACAACAAGATACAACGATATAACGACGATACAATCTAAGGGTTCTACCGATGAAAAGTTCTGGATGAGTCGCCCTGATGCTCTCTTCCGTCTCCCATGTATAATCGTCGCCATCTTCACTCCATTGTACCTTGACTAGCTTAACCGTCTTCCTCCTAAGCTGTTTTGTGTCATTCCCCACAACACGAAGTGGCCTATGAGGTTTCCAACTGCGGTCTCGACTTCTAAATCTTAATACTGTTATGGAGATACCACCACATTCGAGTCATGCACAAACTTCCGTAGAAACGACACATGGAAAACATTATGCACACTCGACATCTTCTCGGGTAACTCCAACCTATATCGAGCTTTCCTATTCGCTCGACTATCGGAAATGGTCCAACAAACCTAGGAGCCAACTTCCCTTTACTTCCGAATCGAACCAAATGCTTCAACGGTGAAATCTTCACGAAAACCATATCTCCTACGTCGAATTCCAAATCCTTACGACGCTTATCGGCGTAACTTTTTTGACGATCTTGGGCCGCCTTCATTCGTTGTCGAACAATCTCGATACAATCCGAGGTTTCTCTAATCATTTCAGGCCCGAGTACCAATAAGCTGGAGAATTGCACGGCCTTCCATACAACGCCTCGTATGGTGCCATCCCAATACTCGACTGGTAGCTATTATTATATGTAAACTCAACTAGAAGTAGATGGTCCTCCCATGATCCTCCGAAGTCTAACACATAAGCCCTCAGGAGATCTTCTAAAACTCGGTTGACTCTCTCGGTCTGACCATCAGTTTGGGGATGATATGCCTTACTTAAGCACAATTCGGTTCCCAAAGTTTCTTGCAAACTTTTCCAAAATCCACTCGTGAACAATGGATCCCGGTCACTTACTATACTCTTTGGGACACCATGGAATCGAACTATCCATTTCACATAAACTCAGCCAATTTTGATGCTGTCCTAGTCGTCTTGATAGAAATGAACCTTGCACTTTTGGTCAAACGATCCACAATGACCCAAATCCCTTCATTCCCTGCCCTGGTTCTAGGTAGTCCATCGATAAAATCCATCGATATTTGCTCCCACTTCCATGTAGGAACTTCTAATGGCTGAAGCAAACCACTCGGCTTTTTCTGTTCAGTTTTCACCAACTGACAGTTCATACACTTGGAAATGAACTTTCCAATATCTCTTTTCATCCCTTCCCAGTAGTAGGCTCGCTTCATGTCCGGATACATTTTATTACCACCGGGATGAATCGTTAACTTCGAGTGATGACATTCTCTCAGAACCTCATCCCTCAATCCGTCGATATCAGGAACAACTAATCGTCCTTGCTTTCGAAGCCAACCTTCACGATCGACCTCGAACTCTTTATCCTCTGGTTCCAGTTTCTGAATGAACTCGACAAGCTTCGCATCTTTCTTTTGGCCCTCGCCAATCCTTTCGATAAGAGTAGGCCTTATCGACAAGTTTGCCAACATTTCAGGTTCCAACTCGCACCTTGGCCTGAAATTGAACCCTGCCAAGTACTCGAGGCTCTTCCATTCCGAAAACATCGCTCCCAAACTTGCGTGTCTTCGACTCAATGCATCTGCAACTGCATTGCCTTCGCCAGGAGTATAGGCTATACCAAAATCATATGATGCCAGAAACTCTAACCATTGTTGCTGCCGAAGATTCAAATCCTTTTGGAAGAAAAGATACTTCAACGACTTGTGATCCGTAAACAACTCGAATCGTACCCCCAACAGGTAATGTCTCCACATCTTCAGAGCAAACACAATCGCTGACAACTCCAAATCATGAGTTGGATATTTTCTCTCATGCGGCTTTAGCTGTCGACTTGCGTATGCCACTACCTTATCCTTCTGCATTAGCACTGCTCCAAGTCCAGTACCACATGCATCAGTATACACCACCATCTCTTCATTCCCACTTGGAATGGTCAACACAGGTGCACTCGTCAATCTCTCCTTCAAGATTTCGAACGCTTGTTCACACTTCGCATCCCATGCGAACACTTGGTTCTTCTTTGTCAATCATGTTAATGGTGCAGCTATCTTGGAGAAATCCTTGATAAACCTTCGGTAATAACCAGGCAACCCAAGGAAACTCCGAACATCCGTCGCATTCTTAGGTCTATCCCAGTCCTGGATTGCTGCAACTTTAGCGGGGTCAACCGCTATACCTTTTCCAGAAACAACATTACCTAAGAACCTCAATTCATCCTTCCAGAAGTGACACTTTGAGAACTTAGCCTTAAGCTGATGCTTTCGCAAGATCTCTAACACAACTCTCAAGTGCGCCTTATGTTCTTCCATATTTCTGGAGTAAACCAGTATATCATCCACGAAGACAAGCACGAACTTACTCAACTGATCACTGAACACTCTATTCATAAGATCCACAAAATACGCTGGCGCGTTAGTCAACCCGAATGGCATCACCAACCAGTCGAAAAACCCGGACGGTGTCCTAAAAGCAGTCTTTGGCACACTATCCTTAGCCACTCTCAACTGGTGAAATCCCGTTTCCAAATCCATCTGAGAAAACACTTTGGCTTCGTGAAGCTGATCGAACAAGTCATTAATCCTTGGCAACGGATACTTGTTCTTCTTAGTCACCTTGTTCAGCTCACGATAGTCCACACACAATCTTAACGCGCCATCTGCCTTAGTTGCAAACACGACTGGTGCACCCCACTCGGAAACACTCCTCCGAATGAATCCTTTTCCCAAAAGGTCACGAACTTGCACCTCTAACTCTCGCTGTTCCCTAGGCGCCATCCTCCTAAGGGGCATAACAATTGGTCTAGCACATTCGACCAAATCGATCCTAAACTCGATCTCACGATGCGGCGACAACCCTTTGACCTCGTCAAAGACATCTACATACTCATTAGCGATCAACACTAATGATAGGTCTTCCTGTGGAATCCCAAGCGAATATAGATAACTCATGAAGACCCCGTCTTCGCGCTTACATCTAATCAACACCTTTCGCCTTTCCACATACCCGACCCTCACTGTGACGATCCCAAAATCCGAGGGGCGGTATTAAGGATAATCATTGGAATATAACACATTAATCATCATAGCAGAGTACAGATAATAGTAGAAATAATAAATAGAATAATTTTACATGGATATGATAGCGGAATCACAACATGTAACAACATCAGAATAGCACAGCGTAGGATATAACTTAGTAAATAAAAGGGAAGTGATCAGTCATCATCGCCAGAAGCGGAATACATACATGCAGTGAGACATAATAAGGGTATCAGTCTACATCGCCGAAGGCGGTACATATACATACAATAAGAAGTACTGAAAGTAAAGCAGTCTGCATCGCCAGTGGCGGAATCATAATATAAGTACAGTAATGGCAGAAAATGTCAAAGTCACCTCTGTGAAGTCAGCCTCGCCATGAGCCAAAATGCACTCTATGCAACAGTGCAGAGCCAAAAACAACCTGTCACCTGTGAACTAGGCTGCCCGTGTGAAAATAAGGGCACCCGCGTTTGCAAAGTGAAACAAACAACGAGTCAGTCATGGGGACTGGTATGAGGAATCTATTTAATAGTTTATAACAACAGTAATAAGCAAATCATAGGACCACGCCACTTTCGCGGAACGGGTTTACTCCAGTGATTGCTAGTGCATTTAAAACAAAGTAAATTCCTTTAAAACAACGCAATGCTTTTAAAAAGAATGAAGCCATTATAAGACACAAGTCCCATCATACAATGCAACGCAAGCCGTAGGATAGAGTTTTACCTTATAATGGCCAAATATGCTTGATACGTATAAAGCAAAATCAATTGATATTATTACTAGTGCATATATGTTTCAAAAATGAATAGCATCGTAAATATCAATCATAGGCGACATGAGCGTCCCATGCCACTATGTCGCCATATATAAGTTACAATCGAATCCGTTATCTCGTATTGGAAATTGGATTTCCGTCATGAGTCGAGGCAAGGGGCAAGCTCCTCTCCGCTTCGAGACATTCTAGCAAATGCCTCAGGACTACACACTCTGGGCAACCCTGGATCGGCTGGGCCGGTCCTCTCTTACGTTTGAGGATTAGTTATTCCTGAACACACGTTTCCCGGTCCTTACAGACCTATAATCGAGGCGCCTCGCATTCCAACAACCACAAAGGTGAAAAGTAGATATAAATGTCAGGGCTAGTAAGTCACTGACACCACCGTAGCTAGAAAGAAACTTCGTGCTCTCCCAGCGGCCCGTATCCCGTTTTTAACTCATAACGAGGTGTGAGGCTCGCGAATCCACGCTATACACAAAGCCAGGCCACGTAGACCGTGCTTTGATCATCATCCACAAGACTTTTCTTTGCAACAGAAGCCTTGATCACAGCATCTTGGCATGCCACATAGGCAGTCCACTCCATACGATTGATTTCTATCGATATATAACCTCTGAGCTCGTATGTCTCAGAGAAGGGCGTTAAGCAAAAGAATAAATTCTCCGCCGCCAAATAGATATATATTTAACAGAGATCAATCAGTATAGAACAAAATCCAATGTCAAACACACAGTCCATTTACAAGTCCGTTCTGGGTCTGAACGAAACCGGAGGCGTCAAATTCCTCGCATATCCGTACAATCAACACATACGTTCAGACGGCTACTACTTCCGTCCCTTTCCGGTAGCTACTCCGGTCAGGAACCTCAGCAGCGCCCATCCAACCGATACGAAGATCGTCGGTCTTGAATCGTCTTTGCATTTTCCAATTCGAATCGCTCAATAAATTATTTGAAATGAGGGTTAGCTCGGCCTTTTCAAATAATTCACGTCATTAGAATTTAAATCGATTCTTTACATGGTTATATTATTCGACATCCATCTTTCAGTTCTTTTGTGTTATTTTCGTGTCAACCACATACAACCATCAAATATCAAACAATTCAAGCCCAATTGGTCTATTTGCAATCTATGTTGCTTATAATATTTTATAACGATTTTTCGCCATTTTTATTTATTTAAAAATGGCCATATTTAATTAAATGACGTTTCAGGTCGTGCCGTGGCACTGGCGCTGTTTTTCCCCTAATTTGTTTTACACATATCGGAAAATCTAACCGTTGGATTTCTACAAAGTCTATATCAGTGGGAAGGTATTCCAAAAGCGAACCCAACGGTTCCAGTTTCGGGAAAATCCGACGGTCGGATCTTCCACACTAGTCGTTTGAAGTTACGGTTTCAAAATTCGAACTGCAGCGTCGTTATTCGATTTAATTTAATTATAATTATATTTATATATAAATATAAACGATTCTGGCGCTGTTTTTCTTCAGATTTAAATTAAACATTCCGGACAATCCAACCGTTGGACTTTTACAAGGTTGGTGCCGTTGGGAAGATATTTCCAAGGCGAACCCCGCGGTTGCGGTTTCGGGAAAATCCGATGGTCGGATTTCTCGCACTAATCGTTTCAAATTACGATTCCGAAACGCGAACTGCACGGCTTCGATTCCTTTTAATTATATTTATATTTATATATATAAATATAGTTCATTCTATAATTCCAACCATAGTTCATTCTATATTTTCAACTTCGTTTTTACTTCAAATATTTCACTAACGCCTTAATATTTCGAAAAATTTCGCCATAACCTCCTTTGTACGGGGAGGGGTTTGGAAATTTATTGGGCCGTGTTAGGTACCCAATAAATCCTAAAAAGCATCCACATATTTATAGTGATATATTCTGGTGTTTACGGGGGAGCATGTACAGATAATCACTCCAGAGAATAAATTCTCGTCACCCCGTTTCCGTGTGGAAATAAATAGTCCATGTGCCGTCTCTAACAACTAGAGAGACGTGATTATTGTCAACTCCAGACCCGTGTGGGTTTTTTTTTTTATCTGGCGATTTATCGTTATATTTTCTATAGTCCATATCAGTCATCAGTTCAATCTGTAGCATATAGTCATCGCCATACAAGCCTCTCGCTCGTATGGTAAATCTTCCACCTCGTCACACAAGCTCCAATTGCTTATGTGGAATATGATGAAGTATGCCTATCGTCAAGAAGTATGCCATGTAGTGTAGTTCAAAATTAATTGTTACTATCCTATGGCGATATTTATTATTTCACACAGAATAACCAGCACTCCGCATCCAATGGCATTCACAGGAATTGATATAAAAATAAAATTGCGCAGCCAACTCATCAAGGTTTACCTATTTGTCGGGCACGCAAATAATTTCTTTACTCTACAGCTAATCCATTTTTCCTGGTCAACACATGTATATATATGCAGAACAAAGCTAATAATAATATTTCTAGCAAACTATTATTTATTTCAACACGTGTGTATTTTTATCAAAGCGTATACATGATAAAAGAAACATTTTTATCATCAAAAATATTTATTCAACACGTGAATGTTTTTAACACTTCATATTCACAATAAAAATGTAGTTTTTATTGTCGATTCATTTTATTTTTAAAATACGATAACATTCAACACATGAATTTCAACTCGACGAACGAAGTTCAATTCAACACATAAATATTCTCTATAGTTTGTATATATATAAAAATGTGATTTTTATCGCTAAAGCTATTTGTTTAAATTCAAATAATATTCAACACATGAATTTCAACTCAACGAATGAATTGCAACTCAACACATGAATATTCGCTATGGTTTGTATATATATAAAAATGTGATTTTTATCGCTAAAGCTATTTGTTTAAATTCAAATAATATTCAACACATGAATTTCAACTCAACGAATGAATTGCAACTCAACACATGAATATTCGCTATGGTTTGTATATATATAAAAATGTGATTTTAATCGCTAAAGCTATTTGTTTAAATTCAAATAATATTCAACACATGAATTTCAACTCAACGAATGAATTGCAACTCAACACATGAATATTCGCTATGGTTTGTATATATATAAAAATGTGATTTTTATCGCTAAAGCTATTTGTTTAAATTCAAATAATATTCAACACATGAATTTCAACTCAACGAATGAATTGCAACTCAACACATGAATATTCGCTATGGTTAGTATATATATAAAAATGTGATTTTTATCGCTAAAGCTATTTGTTTAAATTCAAATAATATCCAACACATGAATTTCAACTCAACGAATGAATTGCAACTCAACACATGAATATATATTTCAACATATGTAATTTATTTCAACGAATGAAAATTATTCTAACACATGTATATTTCAGAAAATTTCGGCAGCATAACGGCAGTGTAGTTTAAACCGGGACTGTCCCTAGTACGGCTCCTCGCTCTACCTTAAAACCTCGCGGTTTTTGACAATGGGGATCATGCATCTAGTTCGCACGCAGGCGGCATGTTTTATTTTCAATTCCACATTCCTATTCTAATTTGATTCAACCACAAGAGGGTATTTTTCAACCACAAAGGTGTTTTTCAACCACAATATCAACCACAAACAATTATTTCCAACCATTCGTCATACCATATAATATCACGTCAATCACAAGCAATAAATATCGTCCATGGTCTGTGGACGAGGGGAGTGTGTGTGTGTGTGTGTATATATATATATATATATATATATATATATATATATTATAGTTCACTTGCATTTCATCACAATTCAAAGCATATATGTTTCATTCAACGCTTGTATAATTTATACATCGCTAATATAACTTATACAACACATGTACATGAGGTATACAATGCGTATATAATTTACACTTCGCTCATATAATTTATACAACGCGATTCCATTCACATAATTAGTTTAGATTCCTCACATTGGTTATTGCAGTGCTAAAAATCCTAGGAAGATCAGAAAAATCTGCGGCTTCTTCTAGAATGTAGAGAGCCTCCTGGCGGTCACGGTGTCTCCTGTTTCATCGAATTTCGTTAAAGAATGAAAAAGATATTATTTTTCAAAGTTTTGCAACGCTTTATAGTGTTATTATCAATTCAGAATTATAAAGGTCGAACCTTTATATTTTGATTCGAAACTAGGTCAGCAAAATCCGTGAAATTCGTCGATCGATGCTTCGATCAGGTAGTGCCACGTGGAAGAGCTACGAATCAGCTCCCTGTCGGTGGTGGTGCGGCTCCCTTTGGTGGTCGGAGGAAGGCGGCGTGGCGCTGGGAAGTCGACGACTTCCTCGACGTCGTTCAGGCGATTCCTGCGAAGGTGGAGGGCGGCGCTTGGTCGGATGTGGAGAGGAGGCGAAGGCGAGTCGAACTGGGGTGGTGGCGCTACCTACAGGTGGCGGTGCCGGTCGGAAAATGGAGGAGAAGGTTCGAGCTCCAGGGACCGTCGAAATCGTCTAAGGCGGCTACGGTTTTTCGATTTTTTTTAAAGAAAAAAATCCTATTGGTCGAAGCTTTATAGGAAATTTTAAATAGTGTTTTCACAAACGGACTCGAAATCAAACCCAACGACTGTCGCCCCTAGCTAAATAGCCCCATTCCGGACATAATGGGATATGTTTCGTTGGCCATTTCGACTGTTACAGTCAGTTATTTTTCAAATTAAAGTATAAAACATTCAATATTAAATTTGAATGTACATTCCAATTTGCCAGGGCCACAAACTGAATCGAAAAATTCCAGAAAAATAAATATTGCTTTGTTTTGACGAAACGGTCCTAACAAAACCAGTTTCGTCGAATTCTGAGCTCGTTTGAAAAACGACCAATTTTAGGTCGACCCATTTTAACTGAAATTGACCTATCACATTTTCTTTTGCCCCGCTCACATACTAGCTTCAAAAATTATGAAATTTGAAACCTAGCAATAGTTTGACATCCCGGACCCAACGAAAGTGGTTTCGTCGAATTCCGAGGTCGTATGCAAAATATCAATTTTCAAGGGCTATATATGCTATATAGCGACCTTTCTGAAAATTCATTTGGCCATAACTTTTGATTCCCGCTATGAAACTTCGATTTTTCAGATTCTTTAGAAAGGTATTCATAAACAGATTTAAATATTTTCAGTTTCGCTAAAATCCGTTATATTTTTCCACCCGGTACAGTCAGACAAAGTTTGTATTCAAACTTTCAAACTGCAATACTATACCTAATTTTTTATTTTATTGAAATATGCTACTTCAATTATTCAAATTCTTTGGTAATAACCAAATTTAAAAATTTTAAACTGGTTCACATTTTCCGGGTTATTACAATCTCCCCCACTTAAAACTTTTCGTCCTCGAAAAGGAAATAACAGCTAAGTAGGAAATAAAATGTAAATGCAAAGTATTGTAAAGGTACCTTGCACCGGAGTTAGTCAGAGAAGTCCACTCTGCATTTGGGGTAGGCTTGTTTAATGCTTTCCTCAGTCTCCCAAGTACAGTCTCTAGGATCACTACTCCACTGCACTTTGACTAAATGAATCTTTTTGCTCCTTAGCTCTCTAGTTTCTTTGCCAACTATCTTTAATGGCTCTCTCCTGAGCGCTAATTCTGGAGTTATGTCTATATCCTGTTGCGCTGCTTCTTCCACAATAAGATCTGGATCATGAGCATGTTTTCTGAGTTGAGATACGTGGAACACATTATGTACACCAGGCAGCCAATCAGGTAATGAAACCCTATATGCAAGAGTTCCAATCCGTTCAAGTATAGGAAAGGGACCAATAAATCTCGGCGCCAACTTCCCAGTCTTGCCAAATCTGATTACTCCTCGCATTGGATAAACTCTTAAATAAACATAATCGCCAACGGCAAATGATAAATCTCTTCTTCTAGCATCAGCATAACTTTTCTGTCGGCTCTGTGCGGTTTTTAATTGCTTCTTAATGAAATCCACTTTATCCGATGCTTCTTGAATCATATCGGGCCCTAACACAAGTCTGTTGCCAGGTTCTACCCAACATGCGGGAGATCTGCACGGTCTACCGTATAATGCTTCAAATGGGGACATTCCCAAACTTGCTTGATAGCTATTGTTGTAAGAGAATTCGGCTAAATGTAAGTGATCTTCCCATGAGCCTCCAAAATCAATAACGCAAGCCCGCAGTAATTCTTCTAGAATTCTATTCACCCGCTCAGTTTGGCCGTCTGTCCGAGGGTGATAAGCGGTGCTTAGATTCAATTTGGTTCCCAATTCTATCTGGAATGCTTCCCAGAATTTGCTAGTAAATAGTGGATCTCTATCACTGACTATATTGAGCGGCACTCCATGTAGTTTAACTATTTCTTTGAAGTAAATCTGTGCTAAACTTTGAGCCGTTCTATTGGATCGGACAGGTATGAAATGGGAAGTCTTCGTGAAGCGATCTACGATTACACATATACTGTCGTTTCCTTTCCTAGTTCGAGGCAAGCCATCAATGAAGTCCATCGAAATTTGTTCCCACTTCCATCCTGGAATTTCTAATGGTTGCAATAATCCAGCCAATATCTGCTGATCGCTCTTAACTAGCTGACAAGTGGAGCATCTGCTAACATATATTGAAATATCTCTTTTCATCGCCATCCACCAGAATGTGCGCTTGATATCATTATACATTTTGCTCACACCGGGATGGATACTTAATTTGGACTTGTGGCATTCATCAAGTACTTCCCTTCTGAGCTCTGGAATTCCTGGCACACAAATTCGCCCTTGTAATCTTAGGACCCCTTGGCTATCAAGGCTAAAATCTGAGGGTTTTCCTTCTCGGATCCTCTGGCTAATCCTTTCAATAAATTCATCGTCTTTCTGTAGAATAGTAATCTTATCTTCTAAGGAAGAAGTAATGATAAAACTAGCGATGATTTCATTCATTCTACTGAGAGCATCTGCGACAACATTGGCCTTCCCCAGAGTGTATAGAATTTCAAAATCGTATGCTGCAAGGAATTCTATCCAACGCTGTTGTCTCAAATTTAGATCTTTCTGAGTGAATAGATATTTCAAGGATTGATGATCAGTAAATAGTTTGAACTTCTCGCCCAACAAATAATGCCTCCAGATTCTTAAAGCAAACACGATAGCTAATAACTCAAGATCATGAGTTGCATAGTTTCTTTCATGCGGCTTCAGCTGACGGCTGGCATAAGCGACCACTTGGCCTTTTTGCATTAATACTGCGCCTAGCTCTCTAATAGAAGCGTCTGTCCATACAGTCAAGTCTTGGTTGCCTTCTATAATTTCAATACTGGAGCAGTTGTCAACTTCAGTTTCAGCTCCTGGAAAGCTTCTTCACATTCGGGAGTCCATTTGAATTTCTCATGCTTCTTTGTAAGCTTTGTCAATACACCAGATATCTTTGAAAAATCCTGAACGAATTTCCGATAGTAACTAGCCAATCCAAGGAAACTTCGAACTTCTATGGGGGTAGTAGGTTGTTTCCAGCTTTGAATTGCTGTAATTTTGCTTGGATCTACAGCAATCCCTTCTTTGATACGACAAGGCCTAGGAACTTAACTTCATCCTACCAGAAGACACACTTAGAAAATTTAGCTTTCAAGACATTTCTCCTTAGAATTTTCAACACTTGTTCTAAATGTTTTGCATGCTCGCCTTCCGACTTGGAGTAGATTAAAATGTCGTCGATGAAGACTAGAACAAATTTATTCAATACACCCCGGAACACTCTGTTCATAAGATCGACGAAGTATGTTGGAGCGTTACACAAGCCGAATGGCATTACTAACCATTCGTAGAATAAGTCGGGACCCCTGAAGGCTGTCAAATGAATACAGTCTTCTGCTATACGTAATTGGTGGAAACCAGTAGCTAGGTCCATTCTGGAGAATACTGTTGCTCCATTTAATTGATCTAACAGATCGTCTATACGTGGCAAGGGATATTTGTTCTTCAGTGTCTGCTTATTGAGATCCCGGTAATCAACACAAAGTCTTAGAGTACCGTCTGATTTCGGGACAAATACTACAGCTACTCCCCAAGCTGAAAAGCTCGGTCTGATTAGACCTTTCCAAAGCAATTCTCGGGTTTGACTACCTAAATCTTCCTTTTCCTTCGGGGCCATTCTTCTAATTGGATGCACTACTGGTCGGGCGTTAGGAATTAGATCTATTCTAAATTCAATTTCTCTTTGCGGCGGTAAGTTTTCTACTTCTTCAAACACATCTGCGTAGTTTTTAACGACCGGTATCTTTTCTAATGAAGGGGGAGTAACTTCTAAAGAAGACCAAAATTCTGTTCTATTGATTTCTGAACCGAGACATGGTATAGTGATATGCCCCGATTTTGTTTCAACTTTCACGATCCTTTCGGCACATCTAACTTTGGCCTTATATTGTGTCAACCAGTCCAGCCCCAGTATAACATCAAATTCAGAAAGGTCCATGCCAATCACTTTAAAAGGAAACCGGTACCGAGAAAAGGAAATAGGTGCTTTACAATATGTACTGAGACTAACAGAACCTCCTATCGGGTTTTGAACTTTAATTGGTTCTTTAAGCTTTCTTCGTTTCAATTTTAACTTGTGAACAATGTTACCAGAAATGAAGCTACGTGATGCACCAGTATCAAAAAGTACAGAAACAGGAATATTTTTAATGGTAAGGGTACCTCCCAAGACGTCGGGTTTACCTGATCCATCGGTGGTAACTGGCGGGGTCTTCCCGTCATACACATGAGCCACCTGTGCATTCTGCTTCAGAGGACAATTCCTGCTATAGTGCCCCTTCTTATGGCAGTTGTAGCATTCGGCTGAGTCTGGATTTGCCTTTGGCTTCCTCGGGGCTTTGCATACATTAGAAAAATGACCTGGCTTCCCGCAGTTGTAGCAATTTCCTTTCGGTATCTTACCAGGTTTCTGAGTAGTGGCCGCGGTAATGCTAGACTCGGGCTGATCTACCGAAGCCTTGCGCTTATTTCCAGCTTGGCTTTTGGCGTGGTCTTGGCTGGCGTGCCTTTCATCCATATCTTCATAATTGCAAGCCATTTCTACCAATTCTGAGAAGGAGAGTTTGATGTTGATCATATCTCTGTCATGGTACTTGCGCTTTAGCCCAAATATAAATCTCTTGTTCTTTGCTTTGTTAGTCATAATAAGCTCTGGAGCATAGCGCGACAACTGGGTGAATTTATTGAGGTAATCCTGGATAGAGAGATTTCCTTGCTGGAGATTAGCAAACTGCTCTCGCATCCTCTCTAAAGCCTGTTCAGGTACAACATCTCGTTGAACATGGTTTTGAATTGCTCCCAGGTTCTGACGGTACCTACTGCATCCTCTGAGGTGATGGCATCCCACCACAGCTCTGCTTCCTCCTGTAGGAGCCAAAAACCTAGTCGTGCTTTGTTGTTGGTTCCCAAACCCATGCCTTCAAAGATCTTTTCACAGGTCTTCAACCAAGCTATAGCCTCCGTCACTGTACCAGTGCCAGAAAAAGGTTTTCCCCCAAGGTTCCTATACCTCTTCGCTACTCTGTCTAGCTCGAAGTCCTCGGGTGCTGGGGGCTAAACAATAGGGCCTTCCACAACTACGGGGATATTCCCCCGTCCTCCTGCTGCTCCTGCTCGGCCTCCACGGCCTCCTCTAGCTGCTGCTGCTCGTGTAGCCATCAAAGAGAATACTGTATAAGAAAGAAAAGAGTCAAGCTCACAGATTTGAAAATTTTCATATATGATAAAGCAGGGGAACATAAGGAAAGGTAATGATGTACTGATCAAATTGTTTTGCTAATCTGCTTAGCTCATTCTAGGACATTGCTAATCCTATCTCTAATGAGCTACTCGCCTTAGAACACTACTGATTCTATTCTGACGAGGTGTTTAATGTGTTAGATCCCGGAACTAAGGTTAACCAAAGCTCTGATACCAACTGTGACGATCCAAAAATCCGAGGGGCGGCATTAAGGATAATCATTGGAATATAACACATTAATCATCATAGCAGAGTACAGATAATAGCAGAAACAATAAATAGAATAATTTTACATGGATATGACAGCGGAATCACAACATGTAACAACATCAGAATAGCACAGCGTAGGATATAACTTAGTAAATAAAAGGGAAGTGATCAGTCATCATCGCCAGAAGCGGAATACATACATGCAGTGAGACATAATAAGGGTATCAGTCTACATCGCCGAAGGCGGTACATATACATACAATAAGAAGTACTGAAAGTAAAGCAGTCTGCATCGCCGGTGGCGGAATCATAATATAAGTACAGTAATGGCGGAAAATGTCAAAGTCGTCTCTGTGAAGTTAGCCTCGCCATGAGCCAAAATGCACTCTATGCAACAGTGCAGAGCCAAAAACAACCTGTCACCTGTGAACTAGGCTGCCCGTGTGAAAATAAGGGCACCCGCGTTTGCAAAGTGAAACAAACAACGAGTCAGTCATGGGGACTGGTATGAGGAATCTATTTAATAGTTTATAACAACAGTAATAAGCAAATCATAGGACCACACCACTTTCGCGGAACGGGTTTACTCCAGTGATTGCTAGTGCATTTAAAACAAAGTAAATTTCTTTAAAACAACGCAATGCTTTTAAAAAGAATGAAGCCATTATAAGACTCAAGTCCCATCATACAATGCAACGCAAGCCGGAGGATAGAGTTTTACCTTATAATGGCCAAATACGCTTGATACGTATAAAGCAAAATCAATTGATATTATTACTAGTGCATATATGTTTCAAAAATGAATAACATCATAAATATCAATCATAGGCGACATGAGCGTCCCATGCCACTATGTCGCCATATATAAGTTACAATCGAATCCGTTATCTCGTATTGGAAATTGGATTTCCGTCATGAGTCGAGGCAAGGGGCAAGCTCCTCTCCGCTTCGAGACATTCTAGCAAATGCCTCAGGACTACACACTCTGGGCAACCCTGGATCGGCTGGGCCGGTCCTCTCTTACGTTTGAGGATTAGTTATTCCTGAACACACGTTTCCCGGTCCTTACAGACCTATAAACGAGGCGCCTCGCATTCCAACAACCATAAAGGTGAAAAGTAGATATAAATGTCAGGGCTGGTAAGTCACTGAAACCACCATAGCTAGAAAGAAACGTCGTGCTCTCCCAGCGGCCCGTATCCCGTTTTTAACTCATACCGAGGTGTGAGGCTCGCGAATCCACGCTATACACAAAGCCAGGCCACGTAGACCGTGCTTTGATCATCATCCACAAGACTTTGCTTTGCAATAGAAGCCTTGATCACAGCATCTTGGCATGCCACATAGGCAGTCCACTCCATATGATTGATTTCTATCGATATATAACCTCTGAGCTCGTATGTCTCAGAGAAGGGCGTTAAGTAAAAGAATAAATTCTCTGCCGCCAAACAGATATATATTTAACAGAGATCAATCAGTATAGAAAAAAATCCAATGTCAGACACACAGTCCATTTACAAGTCCGTTCTGGGTCTGAACGAAACCAGAGGCGTCAAATTCCTCGCATATCCGTACAATCAACACATACGTTCAGACGGCTACTACTTCCGTCCCTTTCCGGTAGCTACTCCGGTCAGGAACCTCAGCAGCGCCCATCCAACCGATACGAAGATCGTCGGTCTTGAATCGTCTTTGCATTTTCCAATTCGAATCGCTCGATAAATTATTTGAAATGAGGGTTAGCTCGGCCTTTTCAAATAATTCATGTCATTAGAATTTAAATCGATTCTTTACATGGTTATATTATTCGACATCCATCTTTCAGTTCTTTAGTGTTATTTTCATGTCAAGCACATACAACCATCAAATATCAAACGATTCAAGCCCAATTGGTCTATTTGCAATCTATGTTGCTTATAATATTTTATAACGATTTTTCGCCATTTTTATTTATTTAAAAATGGCCATATTTAATTAAATGACGTTTCAGGTCGTGCCGTGGCACTGGCGCTGTTTTTCCCCTAATTTGTTTTACACATATCGGAAAATCTAACCGTTGGATTTCTACAAAGTCTATATCAGTGGGAAGGTATTCCCAAAGCGAACCCAACGGTTCCAGTTTCGGGAAAATCCGACGGTCGGATCTTCCACACTAGTCGTTTGAAGTTACGGTTTCAAAATTCGAACTGCAGCGTCGTTATTCGATTTAATTTAATTATAATTATGTTTATATATAAATATAAACGATTCTGGCGCTGTTTTTCTTCAGATTTGAATTAAACATTCCGGACAATCCAACCGTTGGATTTTTACAAGGTTGGTGCCGTTGGGAAAATATTTCCAAGGCGAACCCCGCGGTTGCGGTTTCGGGAAAATCCGATGGTCGGATTTCTCGCACTAATCGTTTCAAATTACGATTCCGAAACGCGAACTGCACGGCTTCGATTCCTTTTAATTATATTTATATTTATATATATAAATATAGTTCATTCTATAATTCCAACCATAGTTCATTCTATATTTTCAACTTCGTTTTTACTTCAAATATTTCACTAACGCCTTAATATTTCGAAAAATTTCGCCATAACCTCCTTTGTACGGGGAGGGGTTTGGAAATTTATTGGGCCGTGTTAGGTACCTAATAAATCCTAAAAAGCATCCACATATTTATAGTGATATATTCTGGTGTTAACGGGGGGAGCATGTACAGATAATCACTCCAGAGAATAAATTCTCGTCACCCCGTTTCCGTGTGGAAATAAATAGTCCATGTGCCGTATCTAACAACTAGAGAGACGTGATTATTGTCAACTCCAGACCCGTGTGGGTTTTTTTTTATCTGGCGATTTATCGTTATATTTTCTATAGTCCATATCAGTCATCAGTTCAACCTGTAGTATATAGTCATCGCCATACAAGCCTCTCGCTCGTATGGTAAATCTTCCACCTCGTCACACAAGCTCCAATTGTTTATGTGGAATATGATGAAGTATGCCTATCGTCAAGAAGTATGCCATGTAGTGTAGTTCAAAATTAATTGTTACTATCCTATGGCGATATTTATTATTTCACACAGAATAACCAGCACTCCGCATCCAATGGCATTCACAGGAGTTGATATAAAAATAAAATTGCGCAGCCAACTCATCAAGGTTTACCTATTTGTCGGACACGCAAATAATTTCTTTACTCTACAGCTAATCCATTTTTCCTGGTCAACACATGTATATATATGCAGAACAAAGCTAATAATAATATTTCTAGCAAACTATTATTTATTTCAACACGTGTGTATTTTTATCAAAGCGTATACATGATAAAAGAAATATTTTTATCATCAAAAATATTTATTCAACACGTGAATGTTTTTAACACTTCATATTCACAATAAAAATGTAGTTTTTATTGTCGATTCATTTTATTTTTAAAATACGATAACATTCAACACATGAATTTCAACTCGACGAACGAATTTCAATTCAACACATAAATATTCTCTATAGTTTGTATATATATAAAAATGTGATTTTTATCGCTAAAGCTATTTGTTTAAATTCAAATAATATTCAACACATGAATTTCAACTCAACGAATGAATTGCAACTCAACACATGAATATTCGCTATGGTTTGTATATATATAAAAATGTGATTTTTATCGCTAAAGCTATTTGTTTAAATTCAAATAATATTCAACACATGAATTTCAACTCAACGAATGAATTGCAACTCAACACATGAATATTCGCTATGGTTTGTATATATATAAAAATGTGATTTTTATCGCTAAAGCTATTTGTTTAAATTCAAATAATATTCAACACATGAATTTCAACTCAACGAATGAATTGCAACTCAACACATGAACATTCGCTATGGTTTGTATATATATAAAAATGTGATTTTTATCGCTAAAGCTATTTGTTTAAATTCAAATAATATTCAACACATGAATTTCAACTCAACGAATGAATTGCAACTCAACACATGAATATTCGCTATGGTTTGTATATATATATATATATATAAATGTGATTTTTATCGCTAAAGCTATTTGTTTAAATTCAAATAATATCCAACACATGAATTTCAACTCAACGAATGAATTGCAACTCAACACATGAATATATATTTCAACATATGTAATTTATTTCAATGAATGAAAATTATTCTAACACATGTATATTTCAGAAAATTTCGGCAGCATAACGGCAGGGTAGTTAAAACCGGGACCGTCCCTAGTACGGCTCCTCGCTCTACCTTAAAACCTCGCGGTTTTTGACAACGGGGATCATGCATCTAGTTCGCACGCAGGCGACATGTTTTATTTTCAATTCCACAATCCTATTCTAATTTGATTCAACCACAAGAGGGTATTTTTCAACCACAAAGGTATTTTTCAACCACAATATCAACCACAAACAATTATTTCCAACCATTCGTCATACCATATAATATCACGTCAATCACAAGCAATAAATATCGTCCATGGTCTGTGGACGAGGGGAGTATATATGTATATATATTATATTATAGTTCACTTGCACTTCATCACAATTCAAAGCATATATGTTTCATTCAATGCTTGTATAATTTATACATCGCTAATATAACTTATACAACACATGTACATGAGGTATACAATGCGTATATAATTTACACTTCGCTTATATAATTTATACAACGCGATTCCATTCACATAATTAGTTAAATTCCTCACATTGGTTATTGCAGTGATAAAAATCCTAGGAAGATCAGAAAAATCCACGGCTTCTTCTAGAATGTAGAGAGCCTCCTGGCGGTCACGGTGTCTCCTGTTTCATCGAATTTCTTTAAAAAACGAAAAAGATATTATTTTTCAAAGTTTTGCAACGCTTTATAGTGTTATTATCAATTCAGAATTATAAAGGTCGAACCTTTATATTTTGATTCGAAACTAGGTCAGCAAATCCGTGAAATTCGTCGATCGATGCTTCGATCAGGTAGTGCCACGTGGAAGAGCTACGAATCAGCTCCCTGTCGGTGGTGGTGCGGCTCCCTTCGGTGGTCGGAGGAAGGCGGCACGGCGCTGGGAAGTCGACGACTTCCTCGACGTCTTTCAGGCGATTCCGGCGAAGGTGGAGGGCGGCGCTTGGTCGGATGTGGAGAGGAGGCGAAGGCGAGTCGAACTGGGGTGGTGGCCCTGCCTACAGGTGGCGGTGGTGGTCGGAAAATGGAGGAGAAGGTTCGAGATCCAGGGACCGTCGAAATCGTCTAAGTCGGCTAGGGTTTTTCGATTTTTATTATTATTATTTTTAAAGAAAAAAATCCTATTGGTCGAAGCTTTATAGGAAATTTTAAATAGTGTTTTCACAAACGGACTCGAAATCAAACCCAACGACTGTCGCCCCTAGCTAAATACCCCCATTCCGGACACAATGGGATATGTTTCGTTGGCCATTTCGACTGTTACAGTCAGTTATTTTTCAAATTAAAGTATAAAACATTCAATATTAAATTTGAACGTACATTTCAATTTGCCAGGGCCACAAACTGAATCAAAAAATTCCAGAAAAATAAATCTAGCTTTGTTTTGACGATACGGTCCTAACAAAACCAGTTTCGTCAAATTCTGAGCTCGTTTGAAAAACGGCCAATTTAGGTCGACCCATTTTAACTGAAATTGACCTATCACATTTTCTTTTGCCCCGCTCACATACTAGCTTCAAAAATTATGAAATTTGAAACCTAGCAATAGTTTGACATCCCGACCCAACAAAAGTGGTTTCGTCGAATTCCGAGGTCGTATGCAAAATATCAATTTTCAAGGGCTATATATGCTATATAGCGACCTTTCTGAAAATTCATTTGGCCATAACTTTTGATTCCCGCTATGAAACTTCGATTTTTCAGATTCGTTAGAAAGGTATTCATAAACAGATTTAAATATTTTCAGTTTCGCTAAAATCCGTTATATTTTTCCACCCGGTACAGTCAGACAAAGTTTGTATTCAAACTTTCAAACTGCAATACTATACCTAATTTTCCATTTTATTGAAATATGCTATTTCAATTATTCAAATTCTTTGGTAATAACCAAATTTAAAAATTTTAAACTGGTTCACATTTTCCGGGTTATTACACTCACCTCTAGCTTCTCGCAATTCACCCTTGCCGCATATCTCTTGAGCCAATCCATGCCTAAGATGATCCCATACCCAGCGAAGTTAAGAACAAAGCAATCACACATAAAAGAGCAACCATGACTCGATAACACTAGACCACGACAAATCATGCACAAACTGGACGAACCTCCAACTGGATTAGTCACGATCAATGGTCTATCACAAATCTCGGGTTTCAAACCCAAGCGACACACAAGCTCATTGCAGATGAATGAATGTGATGCTCCAGTATCAAACAAAACTCGAACTGAAACACCGTTAACAGAAAAAGTACCTTGCACCACGACCCTTTTCCCTTTTCCTCTGCAGTAGGAGCTCTTGAAGAAGATGGCACGGCTTCTAAAGCATATGCCTTCACAATATGTTTGCTCTTAGCTGATTCTGGACAATCTTTCTTCTCATGCCCAGGCTTTCCACACTTGAAGCACTTCTTCTCAGCTTTGGGATTCTTGCACTCATTTGAATAATGACCCTTCTGTTGGCAGTTAAAGCAAACCACCTCACTCTTGGGTTTCTTTTGGCCATCCTTTCCTTTCTGTTGTTGCTGCTTCCTCTTTTTATTATTACCACCCTGCTGTGGTTTCTGAGCTTCCTTGGTTGCAGTGATAACATTTGCTTCCTTGGGAAACAAGCTCTCATGGCGAATAGCTTTTTCCACAATCTTTTCAAATGAATCATCAAGATGGTCCACAAGCGGTTTTCCAATATGAGCATCCAAACCCAAGACAAACTTCTCGTTCTTCTGATAGGGCGTATCAATGTATGAACGAGCATATCTGGACAAAGCCTCAAAATTAGAAATGTAGTCAAGAACTGTTCTACCATTCTGCTTCAACTCTACGAACTTCTTGAAGAGAACGGACTTCTGAGTAGTGGAGATAAACTTTGCTTCAAACTTAGCTTGGAATTGCTCCCATGAAATCTCCTCTTCTGGAGTCTCGAGTATGACAGAATTCCACCATTCCATAGCCCTGCTCTACAGCTGCCTTGATGCAAGCTTTCTCTTCATTGCATTCTTAATACCTAAGTTTCCAAAGATTCGAACACATGAATCCATCCACCTCTGAACCTCTTCAGCTGGTTCAGTTCCCTTGAATGGTTTCCCTCCTAGAGATGTAAAGTCCTTGCACATCTTTGCAAAATCTACTCTAGGAATTCGCACACCTACATCTACCGTAGCCGCCACTGGAGCGGGTACCCTTCGCATAATTGCTTCTGCCATGGCTTCAAACGTGGCCGGGTAATCTGGTTCGTCACCATTTCCCCTCCAGTATTAGCTCTTCTAGCAGCGTGTCTTGATGGTCGTCTACTCATTCTAAATCTGCAATCTAGAATAATTAGCCACTTCCAAGAAAACTGCTAAAGAGATACAACTGCTACTACTATATATGTTAATATACATATAGTAAACATCCAACAGAAATCTACAAATACGTCTCTCCTACGTAATTACGTCTTTGAACTTTGGCCAAAATCGTTGACCAGAGCTCTGATACCAAATGTGACGACTGCCCATAACCCCCGCACTAAACAAGTGGGAAATGCGCTGAAAGGTGTGCCAGGCTACTATGGACGATCATCAGAGTAGGTAAACACATCGAAACCTGTCGTAGAGCTCACAGCGCAAGGATAAAATATAATAGAACATATACAACAGGTAATAGCAATGAGGTATCATATAACAAACTTTTGAAACTTTCTCAACATCCAGAAAGATTATCCAACTGATATCAAAGTTTGTACATAAGGCCTCACTATAACTCTCAAGCAACTCAAACAGCGGAAACAGAAATACTAGATAGTAATAAAACTGGTACGCTAGCCTCCTGCTCGTCATCGCTCAGCTTCCTCGTCTCACTAAGCTCCATTACCTGTAACCTGCTACTTAGTCTGCCCATCCACAACCGGATGAACAACCCAAGGTAATAAGAGGGAACATAAAACCTTGAGTCAGACAATAGTCTTAGTGAGCGATAAAACAGCTAACAAACTTCAACAAGAAAGTATATGAGAATGGGTAAATGAACAACTTGTCTACCCACAACACCAGAGAAGAACTCAACCTTATCTTCCCTACATCGGACAGTGATAGCCTTTACACCAAGCATTTCAACCATTAATCCATAGAAACCAGAACAACCATTTGTTCATACCAAACGGAAACAATCAACAATAGCAATCATGGGATCAAGATTATATATCTCATGCAAAACATCCAGCATACATGACAGACTCTGGCTATCACCGCCAATCCTGCTTTGAAACCATCGTTAATCGTATGAAGGCCAACCTTGCCATATGTCAAGGGCTAATGGTAACCCCAGTTCTAGCATGAACTCCATATGTCCAACCTTGACAATGTCCAACCTTAACACTAGGCCTTTCCCCAAGACCCAGGGTACTCGACCAGCAACCTTCTAGTCTTTTGGGTGCCCCCATCGTACCCCTGCTTTGAGCCTACTGGAACATACGACAACGATGACCTCTCGTCCTTCGCATCTCTAGTCGTCCAACCTTGATGATGTTTCATAGCTCAAGCAACATTCTCGAGCAGCCATTATCCATCAACTCACGACCTTTGAGTTATCACCGAACACATTCATCACTTCGAGCCTTCCTACTTGAACCACCTCGAAGCTACACCATCACCGAGCCCTCTGGGAGAACCCCAAAACCGACCCCTCCTGGGAAGACCCAAAACCTGCTCTTCCTGGGAAGACCCAAAACCAGCTCTTCTTGGGAAGACCCAAAACCAACCCGTCCTGGGAAGACCCAAGACCTGCTCTTCCTGGGAAGACCCAAAACCTGTTCTTCCTGGGAAGACCCAAAACCGACCCTTCCTGGGAAGACCCAAAACTTTCTATGCTCCTTCTGGACCTACCTGAACCTTTTCTGGTCCTTCTGGACCGACCAGAACCTTTTCTTGTCCTTCTGGACCGACCAGAAACCTGCACAGCTCCTTTTCGACTTCGATTTCGACCAAAACTTCGCCAAACGACGAATCCGACGAAACCAGCTTATCCGATTCATCCAAACGCAACCACAAACATGTTATGCAACCAATAATATCATCAATCTAACAATTTCCATCAAAACACATAAATTTCCCAAAACATGATAAGTGAATCATATGAACATAAAAACGGATCTAACTTGCATACACTTGTGAAAAATCATGAAATTAACCATTTAAATTATCTAGATCAGATCCTAAGGTGATTCATATGTAAAATGGACTTAGCATGGTGTAGATATAAAGAAAATAACATGAAAATGATGAAATTAACATTCTATAACTCACATACTTTCATGAATCCGAATGAGAGATGTAAATCACTCACCGATTATCCAAAACAAAGCTAAAACGATGAAAAAGCAATCCGGACAGCGAACACTTCGAATCAAACTCTTCAATCCGATGAATTCGCCCTTGAAACGAAGTTGATCTAGCCACGAATGGTATAGATCTTCGATTTCCCTCCTTGGATTTGGAATTTTAATGGTGGAAAGGTGTTAGAGGAAGAAGGGGATCAAAGCCTCCCCATAAGAGAATGGAAAATTCCAACCTTTCTCCATATCCCTTACCCCCTATTTATAGCCTCCACCAACCCCTTAATGGGGCTTCTCCAAATCAGCCCATTAGCCTTCCAAAACCTGAATAGCCAACTGAAAAACCTTAAAACAGCGATTTCTCCCAAACCGTTGAACCAAATCCTTAACGTAACCACTCTACGGAAAGGCAATCACCAATTCCTTTCCAATGGAATAGGTCTCACCCTCTAATTCGACCTGAGTCAAAATTTATGCCCTGTACAAGACTGACAGGGGCAAAATGGTCACAAACAAAATCGGTAAAAATTATGGACATGTCACACATCCCCATAAGCAACATATTAAAAGATGAGAATGATCCAACCCTCAGAGAATAAAATAAAATTATTTTACGATCTTCCGATACGTAAAATGCGGGCTGTTACAGCGCCAAGGCCTTCTTTAGAAGCATCAGTCCAGACTTTTAAATCTTGATTGCCGTCAATGATTGTGAACACTGGAGCAGTCGTCAATTTTAACTTCAGCTCCTGGAAAGCTGCCTCACATTCGGGAGTCCAGTTGAATCTCGAATGTTTCTTAGTAAGCTTTGTTAAGTGACTGGATATCTTCGAAAAATTCTTAACGAACTTCCGATAATAACTAGCCAATCCGAGAAAACTTCTAACTTCTGTGGGCATATGAGGCTGTTTCCAATTCTGAATAGCAGTGATTTTACTGGGATCCACTGAAATTCCTTGCTTTGACACGACGTGGCCAAGAAATTTGACTTCTTCTTGCCAGAATATACATTTGGAAAACATTGCTTTCAACACATTCTTTCTGAGAATTTCTAACACTTGTTCCAAATGTTTTTCATGCTCGCTTTCTAATTTAGAGAAGATCAATATATCATCAATGAAAACCAGAACAAATTTATTCAATACTTCTCTGAATACCCGGTTCATTAGATCGACAAAATATGTTGGAGCGTTACATAAGCCGAACGGCATTACTAACCACTCGTAGAATAAGTCTGGACCTCTGAATGTTGTCAAAGGAACACACTCTTCGGCAATACGAAGATGATGGAAACCTATAGCTAGGTCCATTCGTGAAAATACTTGGGCGCCGTTCAATCGATCCAACAAATCATCAATCCGCGGCAGTAGGTATTTGTTTTTCAACGTCTGCTTATTCAAGTCACGATAATCAACACATAGTCTGAGAGTACCGTCTGACTTTGGGACAAATACCACTGTTGCTCCGCAATCAGAGAAACTAGGCCTGATCAGACCTTTCCATACAAGCTGTCGAGTTTGATTATCTAAATCTTCTTTCTCTTTCAAGGTCATTCTTCGAATAGCGTGAACTACTGGCCTAGCATTCGGAACTAAAGAGATTTTAAAATCAATTTCTCTCTGCGGAGGCAAGTTAACAACTTCGAACACATCCGCATAGTTCTTGACAACTGGAATATTTTCAATGTTGACCGAAATATTCTCCGGAACGACGGGAACAGGATCTATTTGAACAGGAGATACATCTAAAGCTGACCAGAAGTCCTTTCTATCAGAATTCGAACCTTCACATGGAATGGTTATATAATTGCCTGATTTAATCTTCACCCTTACGACTCTGTTGGCGCATTTAACCTCGGCTTCATATTTGGTTAACCAATCCATTCCCATAATAAGATCAAACTCTGTAAAATTCATGACGATCGCGATAGTAGGGAATCGATAGCAGGAAAAAGAAACTGGAACCCCATAAACCCAACTAAGATCGACAGAACCCCCAACCGAATTATGAACAGTCATGGGTTCTCTGAGCTTTTTCAAATTCAAATCTAGTTTCTTAACCGCATTCTTTGCAACAAAGCTTCGCGATGCGCCTGTATCAAATAATACCTTTACCGGAATGTTTTTGACAGTAAGCGTGCCTTCTAACATATTCGGTCTTTCCTGACTAGCTGGGGATCCCGGAACTTCTGCCATTTCTTTCACTTGCACTACTTCTAATTTCCTTGATAGTCGACAATTTTTAGAAATGTGACCGGCTTGGTGGCACTTATAGCATCCCCTATTCTCTTGAAGCTTGTTCTTGGATTCCGATTTACCCTTCTTTCTCTTGTTCCAAGATTTGCAATTTATCGCCAAATGCCCTTGCTTATTGCAGCTCGAACATGTGGCAGTCGTTATTGGTACTTCTTTAGATTTAACCTTTTTCTTATCAACTCTAGGCTTCTTTCTGAACTCAGACTTCGTACTGGCTTCAGGCCGTGTACTCGTCTCTGGGCTATCAGTTTCAAATTTCCTTTTGTTACTCGAACTGACTTCCTCTTCATCGACTAAAAGACCTCGATTATTTATATCTTCATACTGATAAGCCATGTATATCATCTCAGAAAAAGGAAGCTTCACATGCCCCATTACTTATTCTGGTATTTTCTTTGGAGACCATTAATAAACCTCAGATTTTTCCTCTTTGGATTTTAAATTAGATGAGGGGCAAAATGAGAAAGTTCATTGAATTTCTTATGATATCCCGGAATGTTCATATCCCCTTGTATCAAATAGTAGAATTCATCACATAGCCGCTCAGTTGCTTCTGGAGGAATAAATTTTTCACTGAAAATCTCTTTGAATCTATCTCAGGTGATATCACCTTATGGATTATCTTTAACAATCGAATCCCACCAGAACAAAGCTTCGTCTTTGAGTGCCCAAGATGCTATTAATCTTTTCTAGTCATCTCTCAGGTTTGAACCTTCAAAGATTTTCTCAGCCGAGCGCACCCATGCTTGTGTTTGAATAATAGATTCATTACCTGAGAACGGTAATCCACACAGATTTCTATATTTCATAAATAGAGCTTCTATATCTGGGTCTGCATTCCTTCTGTTTCTGACACTCATTTTCTAGTACTTCTGCAAATAGCAGATCAAGTGTCAGGTTAACAGAAAAGGTATTTTAAAACATAGAGACATATACTTGAATGTAAATGTGCCTATCGGGGTGTATTTCATTCTGCTATTCTCATACTAGGATATTACTGATCCTATCTGTAATGAGTTACTCGTCCTAGAACACTACTGGTTCTATTTCTGACGAGTTCGTTCATATGTTATATTCCAGAACTAAGCTTAACCAAAGCTCTGATACCACTTTTGTGACGACCCCAAACCCCGTAGGACGGTATCAAGGGTAATCTTTGGAATATAACACATAAACAGATAACAGCAGAACAGAAATAAATAAATACACCAAATAATGTACAATAGAATACACTGGATAAACTTAATCATCAGAGTTACACAGTATACAGGATCATACTTAGTACAAATACAGTTCAGCTATACATAAATGTCTACAGCGGAAAACAAAACATAATATGTACAATAGGAGCTAAACAGCATAAAAAGAGATAAATGATAGAATCCATCTTCAGCTCCAGCTATCCAGAAAGAGCCTGCTAAAACCTGAAAACAAAGCTGCCCGTGTAGAAAAAGGGGCACCCGAGTTTGCAAGTGAAACAAACTACGAGTCAGTCATGGGACTGATATGAGAAATCTACTTAACACATTTTACAATATGGCTAATCACAGGACCACGCCACTTTCGCGGAACGGGTTTACTCCATTGGATTGCCAGTGCTTTAAAACAAATAAATTCTTTAATCATCTCAATGCTTTTTATAAAAAATGAAGCCATTATAAGAATCAGTTCCCATCACATAATGCAACACAAACCAGAGGATAGAGTTTTACCTTATAATGGCCAAAATATGCTTGATACGAGCAAAACAAATCATTTGATACTATTGCTAGTGTTTATATGTTTCAAAAACAACTTCAATCATAACTATCAATCATAGACGGCATGGGTACCATATATCATGTCGCCATATATATATATATATATATATACAATCAAAACCGCATGGTGTCATATTTGGAAATTGGATTTCCACCATGAACCAAGGCAAAAGATAGTCCTTACTGAATTCGAGACGCTCTAGCCCGTGTCTCAGGAACAGCCGCAACTGCCCCTTGGATCGTCAGGGCCGGTCCACCGATGTGGATTAAAATTCCTGAACACTGCGTTTCCCCGCCCTATGGGGCGTCACTGGTCATATCCAACCACACCATCGGCTCTGAAGAGACCGAAGCAAACCGAGGCCTCGCTTTCCATCATCCACATAAGTAAAATACCCGGGCGTGCAAAACCCAAAGCACCACTCCTAGTTAGAAGGAAACACATGTCCTCCCTGAAGTCCTTCTCCCGTTTCTGGCTCATACTGGGGTGTGAGGTTCGCAAAACAACGCTATACACAAAGCTATGCCACACAGGTCGTGCTTTGATCATCAACCACAAGACTTTGCTTTTCAACAGAAGCCTTGATCATCTGCCACTTAGGCGTGCCACACAGGCAATTCACTCCATGCGACTGATTTCTATCGATATATAACCTCTGAGCTCGTACTTCACAGAGAGGGCGTTAAGCAAGAGAACAAATTCTCCGCCGCCAAACAGATATATATTTAATAGAGATCAATCAACATAGAACAAAATCCAATGTGTGACACACAGTCCATTTACACGTTCGTTCTGTGTCTGAAAGAAACCGGAGGCACTCAATACCTCGCATATCCGTACAATCAACAAGTACGTCCGGACGGATACTACTTCAACCCCTTCAAGGTAGCTACTCCTATCATGAGCATCAGTAGCACCCCTCCATTCGACGTGAAGATCATCGGTCTTGCACCGTCTTCATATCTTCGACTTTCAATCGTCGATCAATTATTTGAAATGAGAATTAACTCAGCCTTTACAAATAATTCACGTATATTTAGAATTTCAAATCAATTCACTTCAATGGTTAAATTATTTGATATCATTAATTTTGTTCTTTAATGTAATTTTCACGCCAAACGCATTCAACCATCAAATATCACATAAACCGAGCAAATTCAGTTTATTTCCATTCCATATCGTTTATAATATTTTATCACGATTTATCGCTATTTTTATTTATTTAAAAATAGCCAATTCATTCAAAACAACGCTTCAGGCCATAACGCGGCCGTGGCGCTGTTTTTCTTCAGCTTTGATTTACACATATCTGAAAATCTAACCGTTGGATCTTCACAAATTTTATATCATTAGAAAGATCTTTTCAAAACGAATCCAACGGTTTCAGTTTCGGGAAAATCCGACGGTCGAATCTCCCGCACCAATCGTTTGAAGTTACGATTTCAAAATACGAACTGCAGCGTCATTATTCGATTTAATTTAATTATATTTATATTTATATATAAATATAATCGATTCTGGCGCAGTTTTTATTCAGATTTGAATAAAAAATTCCAGACAATCCAACCGTTGGATCTTTATAAAGTTGGTGTCGTTGGAAAGATATTTCCTAGGCGAACCCAACGGTTGCGGTTTCAGGAAAATCCGATGGTCGGATCTCCCGCACTAATCGTTTGAAACGGTTTCAAAACACAAACTGCAGTGTTGTTATTCGATTTAATTTAATTATATTTATATATATATATATATGAATATAATTTATTCTTCGATTTCAAAACTATTTTCACTTCATAGATTTGATAAAAATGATATTTTTATCATCAAAAATATTTATTCAACCCATGAATATTTTTAGCACTTCATATTTACAATAAAAAGGTAGATTTTATTGTTCAATCTATATATTCAACACATGAATATTTTCGACTTCACACACACGATAAAAATATGATTTTTATCGTTCTAGTCCTTTATTCAACACATGAATATTTTCTATAGTTTATATATATAATAAAAATGTGATTTTTATTGTAAAACAATTTATTCCAAAACACGATTATTTTATATAGTCTATACATAAGGTAAAAATGTTATTTTTGGTGTTAAAACAATTTATTTAATATACTAATATTTTATAGCCTATATATATAATAAAAATGTGATTTTTATCTTTCAAATAATTTATTCAACACATGAATTTTTACTCAACACATGAATATAATTTCAACACTTGAAAATAATTCTAACACATGAATATTATTGAAAATTTCGGCAGCATAACGGTAGGGTAGTTAAAGCCGGCACCGTCCCTAGTATGGCTCCTCGCTCTACCTTAAAACCTCGCGGTTTTTGACAATGGGGATTTTCAATATCTAGTTCGGACGCAGGCGAATTTTCCCATATACTAATCCTATTAGGATTTCAATCACAATCAATCATTTCAATCCAACCATTCAAGATATTCACAAAATTTCACATCAACCAAAAATCCAAACAATATCACAACCAATATATATATCGTCCATGGTCTGTGGACGAGGGGAGTATATATATATATATTCGTATATAAATATATATTGAATTCACTTCACTTCAATTTATTTCCACACATATATTATTTTTACAACGCATATATAACTTATACATCGAACATACAACTTATACAGTGCTTATACATGAGGTGTATAATGCTTATATAACTCATACATCGACTATATAATTTATACATCGTTGTTTTTCATATCGTTTATAAATTAGAAATCTCACATTGGGTTCCACTCCACCAAAAATTTTAGAAGGCTCAGAAAAATATGCGATCTCTTCTAGAATGTAGAAGACGTCCACACAGTCCTGGCGTCTCTTGTTTCACTGAATTTCGACCACAAACGGAAAAGATATGATTTTTATTGTGAAATCAAAATCCGTAGCGCTTAGAAGTGCTATAATCAGTTTAAAATAAAATAGGCCGTTACCTTTTTGAATTCTTCACAACTAGGTTTCAACTTTATTCGAAATCCGTGCAGAATGGTGACGATCGGAGTGTGCCACCTTGGAGTGCTTGGAGAGGCGCGTCGGCGGCTGGTGGAGGCGTCAGGTGCGGTGGCAGATCGGAGGTGCAATCACGGTCGAAACGGCTCCACTTTCAAGCTCCAGATCTCGAGAAGCATAACACGAGAAGATCTGATTCAAGTATGGATGGGAAGCTCGCGAAAATATCTACAAAATACTCTAAAGAAGGGGTTGATTTCGTTGAGTAGATTGAGAGAAAAAGAAGAGAGAAGGCTGGAATGATTTCCGCCATGCCTGGGAGGGTTTCGGGATGAAGGTCGGGGAGAGAGAGTAACGATGGGCCAATAGGATTTTTTTATATTTATATATTTTCAAAAATTCGAAAATACCCCTTATCTCATACGAACTCCAAACCAAACCCAACGACTGTCGTCCCTAGCTAAATACTCCCATTCCGAACACAATGGGATATGTTTCGTAGGCCCATTCGACTGTTTCAGTCTGTTTTTCTTTAAATTAAAATATAAAACATTCAATATTCGATTTGAACGTACATTTCAATTTGCCAGGTCACATACTGATTCTAAAAATTCCCGAAAAATAAATCTAGCTATGTTTTGACGATACGGTCCCAACAAAACTAGTTTCGTCGAATTCTGAGACTGTTTGAAAAATGGCCATTTTCTAGTCGACCCAATTTAACAGAAACTCACCAAACCACATTTTCCTTTGCCACGCTCACATATTAACTTCAAAAATTATGAAATTTGAAACCTAGCAATCATTTGACATCCTGGATCCAACAAAAGTGGCTTCGTAGAATTCTGAGGTCGTTTGCAAAATGTCTATTTTCAAGGGCGATATAATTTCTATTGCGACCTTTCTGAAAATTCATTTGGCCATAACTTTTGACTCCCGCTATGAAACTTCTATTTTTCAGATTCGTTAGAAAGATATTCACTAACATATTTAAATATTTTTGGTTTCACTAAAATCCGTTTTATTTTGCACCCAGTACAGTCAGTCAAAGTTTGAATTGAAAATTTGAAACTGTCGCGCCATTTCAGGCCTTGTTTATAATTTAAAATAATTATATTTGTTTTCAAACGTCGATTCAAACATACATTTCGTCGTTATTATTTAAAATATTTATTTTAAATATCTAAAATCCACTAAAATAGCCAAATTAAAAAAATTTAAACTGGCTCAGATTTTCCGGTTTGTTACAATGGAAGCAGAGGGTAAGGAGGCATGGTAGTGATGTGACATGTAATTGTTTGGTTTATTATATTTTATTCTAGGTTTACCTAGAAATACCCACCTCTTCCTATCATTTCTTTACACCTTAATCATTCTCTCCTCTCTCTTCTTAAGCTCTAGAATTCCCTTCATTAATGACTTCCAAGCCTTAGGAAAAATTACCGGAGTTATGAAAAAATGAAGTAATATATACACACACACATACATACCTTGTCGATATACTTCAAAACCAAGTGCAAACCTCTTATTATTATCATCACAACCAACGGCCACACCATTAACCGCCCTAGGCTATGAGCAAGGAGAAAATAAGGAGGAGGACGAGCCCTGGAAGAAGGAAGAAGCTAGTTTGAGTGGCTTTAGTGTGATCATAGCGGCTTTATAGTAAATTTTAGGAATGATAATTCACAATGAAGGTGAGAAACTAAAACTTAAACGACCCTATTTACACACAAGTCAACTGATTGCTCGGTGAAGGCAAAACTATTTCGATATGTATGTTAAATGATGCTTATGGATGCCATGATAAATGTTTATCAATTTTGAACGATAATATGATTGATTTTATGAATATTTAGCATGTCACATTAAATACACGTCGATAAACCTAAAGGAAACCGATTACTTTTTATTGAATTAAAGGGTGAAAAATGGATGATTAAACCTCATGAAAATGAATTTTAAAACTTCTAAGTGTGGATATGGGGTTTGAATAGAATATTCAATTTTATGAAATTTTAGTGTGACGCAAAACGGTAACTCGTGGTTTCACTCCTTTAAAAGTGAAACTTTAGTATATGCAAAAATATGAATCCAAATTCCCTGAAATATGATTTTTGTAGAATCCTTATAACCATAGCATTCTAAATAATAGAAAAAAAAGTCAAGATTCCATTGAGTATAATTTGAAATATGGCCAAAATAAGATTTAAAAAACATCGTGTTTTTGTAATCCGAAATCCAAGAAACAAAATGATTTGAAATTGAGATTTTTTTTATTCTCATAAAAATTTAAAAATGAATCTTATAAATCATTAATAATGTTTTAAAATAGATTTAAGTTGAATATATGAATTTTCCAATAAAGAAAGATCGTTTTAATGAATTAAGCTAAAATAACACTTTTTCAACACTTTCCAATAAAGATGAAATTTGAATTTAGACTCTATGAATCCAAAATTCTTTTGAATATATTCAAATGATTGAAGACATGTTTTAAAGATTATTTAAAAGTTCTGTAGCTTTTTAAAAGGAATTTAATGATTAGGTTGAATATAAAGCTATAATAAGCCAATGAGTAAACCTAATTTTTCTTTTTCTAAGATCTGAATATAGATGTTTAAATAAGGAGATATTTAGGATCAAGCAGTGCCCTGGATCATCTGGGCCTTTCATGGATGAGGTATAGGTAAAGTTGGAATGTCATAAACGAGTTAAGCACAAAAGATCAGTTTTCTTAAGATAAATGAATCAAATTTCTTAAAGATGATCTTTTTGTATTTAGTATCAAATTCAGTGGAGGTAATCCTTGCTATTCATAATAATTTGAAAGGTGTTTACACCGTTATTCGATGGATTGTCGGGATTGAACATGGAAATTAATATTGATTAAAATAAATGTGATTTCTTCGGATCTAGTATACTAAAATGGACTTATCATCCAAGATAACTTAATGAATGAGGTATAATAATTCCACATATACATCCAAAGAGTATTAGAAAGATACGCATCCCTAGAAGATATTTTGTGAAGTGATGAATTAAGAAATGAAGAACACCCATCACTTAATACTATTTAAATAATATTTTTATGGTGATTGATCCGAAGAGACCGAGATCAAATTTAGGTGATTCTTATCTTAAAAAAACTTCGAATCAATCGACTTTTCGAACGTAAGAATGATGGATGAGAAATAAAATGAACCAGAATGAAAGAGTTTGAATGAAAGGTTGTCTTTACTGACCCTAGGGGGGAGTTTCCCACACTGTTTATGGACGGTAGTTCTGCTTTGGATCTTTTATGCAAGGGCTACTTTTTGATAGATCACACAATCTAATAAAGAGTAGTGCCTTCGGCTTATCTAAACCCAGGATTACTTGTATGGACGAATGTTTGACATTGCACTCTTGACATGCATATATCAACAAATGTACGTCTATTTATGGTGTGGACAATAAATCTCATGCACTACGTACACCCTTCTTTGAGATGTACGAGCTCATAAGTTGTACAACTATGAAAATCAGTTGCATGTAACAGACTTTGCAACATGGCATTCAAAGTGAAGGATGCGCTTGACATAAGGTAATCGTGACTTTTAGTCTCATCACCCGGTAACTGCAGAAAAGTGGATTTTTCAATATCTTTCCTTGATTTCAAAATCAGATTCTGGCCCGTCTTTTGGCTATATAGGTCGCGCACATTAGGTTATGATCATCACCTTTCTAGATTACTCATTATATGTCGAATATATGTTGTATGCTGGGATCACAGAATTGGTCGGTTATGACCGACGTGATGTCATATTCGAAACAGTGCACCACCTTTGGTTCTATATATCTAAACCAGTCTTATCTGGAGCAGAGCATTAAGCTCCGGGTGCATTCCTCTAGAGATGCACTATACGGAAATTAGTTCTTTACCTTGCCATTATATGAAAGTCCATTCTCTCTAAGAGTTGTAAATTCTATAGTTGAGCCTTAAGATTATGGGCATGGAATTTAATTAATGTAATTATTTCGATATTTCTATAATTTAATTTAATGTATTTGATCCCACATGTCATTAAAAATAATATCAAACAATTTCGATGTACAAAGATTTGGTTACCATAAGGTAAAAACACATGTCATGGTAGTAATCCTTTTATAACTCGATATCATATAGCTCCAAAATATACATATCTAGATTTATAACTCGATATTTCAAACCCAGGTTAAATCGATTATTTAATTTATATTAACAATCCTTTTATACTATTAAATAAATCGTTTTAAATTATAAACAAATCCCATAGATACTTTCTGGAAATTTGATTTGGACATAACTCACAATCTAATAGACAAATTCTCGATTTTTCTCTTTCATTAGAAAAATATAGTTCAACAAATTTGAACGATTCTTGTTTCAAAGAAATCTGACTAATAACGAATCCCATATATTCAATTGAAGTTCAAAACTCAATATTATGAACTACCACGCCGTTTGGAATTAAATATATTATTCTATTATTCATGTTAATTAAATATTAAATATTATTTAATTCAAGTTATTGATATCGCCAAATTGATATTTAAATAATTAAATCAATTATTTATTCAAGAGTTAAAAATACGAGAAATTACATTCTTCCCCCTTAAAAGAATTTCGTCCCCGAAATTACTAAGTTGGAAAAAATATTGCCAACCCTACTAACTTGATTGAAAATCTTTCATTTTAATCCTTAACTTCAGTTTCAACTGAACCCATAAATTTTAATTAAAATATTAATTCATTTCGACTAATGAAAATTTTCAAAAATTCTGAAAATTTTCTAACACCTTAAATTTTTGAAAAATTTCGCCAGCATCTCCTTTGTGCGGCTCAATCGGTACAACTACAACTCGCCTCTCTTGGCCTTCTCCAATCCAAAAGAAAATCAAATAGCCAAGTGGCTTGCCAAATATACACATAAAATCACTAAACTCATATTGGAATAGACTAGTACCTTTTTGTCGGGCATTCAACTCTATCTCCTTCATTTGTTACTAAGTCCGCATATACAAATGACATCCCAATCAATCAATCTCCAATCAATTCACCCTTAACACAGCTATTAGCTTATATCCAAACCAAATCTCATTTCAAACTCGAGTTCCATTCTCGATCCCAAACTCTTAACTCACTTATCCAATTCCATTTCCACTTAATTAAATTCAATTTTTATTTGCTTTCACAAATTTCTATTTAATTTGTTTTTAATTCAAACAGTCTCTTCTTAGGAGTTTTAAACAACTTTGTTTTTCTCAAAAATCAAATATTCTTTTCGGAATATCAAAACATCTTATTTTTATTAAAACAACTGAAAACAAAATCCTTGGTAGTAATCCATCACTTAGAACTCAAAAATGAACACCGATGATGTCCGGATCATTATCGGAATTGTTTTCTAGCGACCGAAGTGAGTTCAACACTATATCACTTTTCAAAACTCATATTTAAACACTTTCATTTTGAAATCTACTTCAAAATATCATTCATAATGCTTGTAAAATAATTTAAAATCTCCTAGGATTTCAAAATTCTCATATGTTTAATCTAAGTCCATTTACAAACACTTTTCCAAATGTCCAAAGTTTTTAATTCCAATCCTATGTTAGAATTTAGATTGTATCCATCTGATTTATATATTACACTTAAAATGAATTTTGATGGGTAATTTATAATCATTTCAAACATAATCTATCGATTATAAAAATGATCAACACATCAAATATAATAATTCCAATATATATACTTCTTTATATCAAAATATATTTTGGACAACATTATTTCATCTACCCTCTTTTTCAAAATATACTGTGTCGGTTCATCGTATTCAAGTGTTTAGAAACTCCTACCGATACAGTGGATCAACTAATCGACCAGAACTCATAAACAACTCAACCAATAAATCTCCATAATACAAAACCATTTTTATAAAATCTACCAATATGTTCTCTTATATATATATACACTCAAACTCAATCTAGGGTATTACTAGCCCTATCTCTATCGAATTAAGACACAAAGCCTAGATAATCACTTAACCTTCGCCTCTGATACCACTGTAACGACCTAAGTAATTTTCGACCCCAAAAATCGAGATAAAACCCATGTCAACAATTCGAGCATCGAACATTCCAGATCGTTAATAGAAAGAAATTAGAGGATGAGAAATAGAAAGAAATAAATTTAGAATAGAAGAAGAAGAACATAAATCCAACATCAGAGTAAACACGAATCTCATAGTGGAATGAATTAATATATTATATAACATAACTTTGAAATAAAACCAGTATCTGTGTACAATACAATTATCGGAGTACAACACTTACAACACAGTGGAAATAAACAAATAGCTACATAATCCCGAAGCCTCCTGCTCCAAGCTCTCCAAGTATATCTGTAAAATCCCGACTACTTGACTACCCATACAAAAATTGGGCACCCAAGTGTTTTGGGTAAACAAAACAAAATAAACTCTGGATCAGTCATGGGACTGGTGTGAGTAAACTCCAATCACTTATTTAACTTTCAAAATCCTTTTAAAAGAAAGAATAAACGTAAGACCGATCAACACATAAATACATATGGTTTTGACCTTATGATAACCCAAAACATTCTTTTAAAATCCATACTCTTCTGATATTATAATAATGTCTAAATCAAATAAATAGAAATCTAGTGGAACACTTTCATCTCACGTTCCACATAAATAATATATAATCAAAACCCGCTGGCGCTTATTGGGTAATGGATTCCAACTGGCAAGGTATGAGACCACCTTCCGATAGTGTATCTCTAGAGAGGAATACACCGGGTTCATCAATAACATCTTGCAACCCAGGCTAAACATGACCGGTCACTCATTTCGCTTGAGTAGACCAAATGTATTATCACCAACAGTTGGGATCAACAACCATTTCCCGAAAGGGACAACATAGAAATAGATTAAAGAAGTAAATGAAATTTCTCTAGATCAGGTGACAATACACCCGACTTGGGTGCAGCCCACTTAGCCATGCGGCCTACTCGATTTTATAACATTTCCTAGTTGTGAGACTTGAGGTCATAACGTATCATTTTGACAGATTACACATATATTTACTTTGAATGCCACATCATCATACACGCCAAATCACAAATTGATTTCTCCAAAAATACCACATGTATACAACTAAGAGAAATGAGTTCCTCCACCACCAAACGTAAATATGTTTGAAGAGGTCAACTTACGCGATCTATTAGATATACTCTATCTGACATCCTTCCATTCAAGTTGTCCTGGGACTAGACAAACCAAAGGCAGCATTCTGTAAACCCATCTTAGGCAATTTCTACCTAGGATTTGCTAGAATAGCCCTCGCATAAACTTTGTCTTCAATTATCTTCATCGTATTTGATTCGCAACGCTAATGCCCATACAAAATGGTTTTCAGATAATAAATCTGATCCAAGTCTCTCCGTATTGATGACGGAAAAATGGTCAAAACTTTGATAGTCGGTTATTTAACTATCAAAGGAAAACATCCATACACACAACGATCTTATTTCCAAATGGAAATTTTATTGATCAATAATCAATCAACATTTTTCCCTTTAAATTAATTTATCATTAATTTAATCATTTCCTGAAACACCCCACCTCCGTTAAGGTCACTTACAGAGGGAATGCCATAACTTCGGTGGAGCAGTATAGGTAAAAGATGCAGATAAATTACAAGACAGACAAATAAAGCAGCGGAAAATAAAGTCATTTTATAAACAACTTAATTCAGTCAAGCTTTTACAACAATTTCCTCAATCATACTTAAATGTAATACATAGAACTTTTGTCTTGATTTAAAAACTTCCAAGAATAAAAGAAGCATAAAAACAATGATATTCCCCGATAAAGCATGAACCAGCCATAGCAGTGGAAGAGAGAGAGAGTCCAAAGCGATACACAACCTAAACTTCAAGCTTGGAAATAGAAGAGGTCCAAGTTAGGCAGAGCTATTCCCTCCCTGACTACCTAGGGGTGGGAAATGGAAGAAAAGAGGCGAAAAACAAACTAGGTCAGACATAAGTCTGGTAAGTCCAGTGATCTTTCAGCATGCAAACAAGATAAAGGATCATGACATGAATAAACCGAAAATAGGACAATACCATAAAAACAAGGTAACTAAAGACAAGACAAGTGCAAGATGAACTGAATGCGCTTCTACTCTTTCTCTGTTTCGCTACTACTATGTTAATCTGATTTCTATATTTATCTCTGCACCACCTAACTAGTGTCCCAACTAGTAATCTGTATAAAATGATAATCGTGATCCCAACCCCCGTAATTGTGGTAGCCTTCAGGTGTACATCTATCGTGAGGATTCCACCTCAATCAGCCTAATTGCCATGAACATGTTAGATGTACCCTTACTACCCTATCGATCGGCTCCCTACTTGTATTCATGTTCCATGTGTCTGTGTCAATCGGCCTTTCTTGCGTGCAGATACCCTGTGCTGGTCCCACCATAAGGTGTATCAATCCTTATGATAACAACCCGACATGATTCAAGATGCACGGTGTATAACTACTGGTACCCAGTGCCTGCTTTTTCCCACTCCGGAGTACGTGCACGCCCGTAAATCGTCGAAACCTACACTGACGTACCCCCTGCCGCTGCTTTGACCGCTTATAATCAGCCCAGTAATCGTGCCCCACCCAGCCTAGTTCAGGGTACCGTGATACATCCATGTGGGTTACTGCTGAAATGGGTCCCTGTTACTAGGGTTTACTATTGGTTAAGTTTATGGGCCTATATTTACTAATATTACCCACCAACCCGATATGTACTTAACCCTCCCATTGATTCAAGCATTTTTAATAAACGGTTAAGTCTTGTGGGCCTATATGTACTAATATTACCCACCTACACGAGATGTACTTAACCCTCCCATCGATTCAAGCATGTTTATTTAATAGTTAAGTTTTGTGGGTCTATATTTACTAATATTACCCACCAACCCGATATGTACTTAACCCTTCCACTGATTCAAGCATGTTTATTTAATGGTTAAGTTTTGTGGGCCTATATTTACTAATATTACCCACCAACCCGATATGTACTTAACCCTTCCACTGATTCAAGCATATTTATTTAATGGTTAAGTTTTGTGGGCCTATATTTACTAATATTACCCACCAACCCGATATGTACTTAACCCTCCCGCACATTACGCCATATTAGTTAAGTGTTGTCCGCTCATGTTGACTTAACCCACTCATTCATCATGTAATGTTGGTTAAGCATTTCTTATTAACTTGACCCTCCTTACTTATCATGTTGGATCGGTTAAGTGTTTCTTGTTGACTTAGCCCCGTTCGTTCATCAAGTTATATTGGTCAAGTGTTTCTTGTTAACTTAACCCCACGTATTCATCTTGTTGTATTGGTTAAGTGTCATCAATCAATTCAAGTTAACTTAACCCACCTACGTGTCATGTTACTTTGGTTAAGTGTTGCCTTCTTGTGTTAACTTAACCCTACTACAAATCAAGATATATTGGTTAAGTATTGCCCACTTATTTTAACTTAACCTATCCATAAATCAAGTTATATTGGTTAAGTGTTTCTAAATTTACTTAACCTCACCCACTTGTCTAATTAACATGTTATAAAGGTTAAGTGTTCTAAATTTACTTAACCTCACCCACTTGTCTAATTAACATGTTATGATGGTTAAGTGTTCTAAATTTACTTAACCTCACCCACTTGTCTAATTAACATGTTATAACGGTTAAGTGTTCTAAATTTACTTAACATCACCCATCAGTTTAGCTAACATGTTGAATTGGTTAAGTGTTTCCCTCCCAATCTTGACTTAGCTTTATTAAAGCACCAACCACTCACATTAGACACGTATTGTTGTGGTCACTGGATGTGCCGGTCGGTTCCGGGAAGTTTTACACCACAACTCTGTCTAACCTCGGGTTCTTTTTGGGCTCAATGCACTAACCAACCACATTAGACATGTATTGTTGTGGTCACTGGATGTGCCGGTCGGTTCCGGGCAGTTTTACACCACAACTTATTCTAACCTCGGGTTAGGCATATTCGTCTTTTCTAAATTTACATATTTCTTATTTATGACAAATTCCATATGTAAATTATTCCCAATTTAATTATGCTATAATTATCCTTTTAACTATGCTCACAATTAATGGTATACTAAATATAACATTTCATGAACCAATCTATGCCATGTAATTTTTCATGTTTATCCTACATATTTACATGTAAATTATAAATCAATTATTGTCATGGTCCACTTTCCTTCTAAATCACGTTCAAAATTTACGTATATAGATTATACCATTTTCATGCCACTTATCATGCTTATGTGTCAAACATGCCAATTACATGTAATTTCATGTTTTCCCCAACGTTACCCCCGTTGTACGTTCGCAAAATTAAATAGAATGTTAGGCTCGATATTTTAGCCTAACTTATAAAACAAAAAGGGGAAAAGAGGAACTTTGCAACATTCCAACATCATACAGAAGTATGTATCTAACTACACATATGTCACATGGATTTGGCGTAGAACAATATACTTTTAACTATGTACTTGCAAATTTGATTTATGCAACATGAATCACAAGCATACGAATTTACATAAAACTATACAAGTTAAATTTGGCATGTAGTGGTGAACTTGCAAATTAGATCTATCATAAAGGCATATGGATCTAACATATAAAGTTGTAGATCTAAACATATAAGGTCGTAGATCTAAACATGTATGCATAATGGCTCTAAACAATTAGGCATAAACGACATGACTTAGCCTAAAACTTGTATGTATCATAATATCACCAAACTTACATATGATAATTTCATTCTCAAATTCCTATACAACATCATAGGTTTACTCCCCAATTTCCACATAACATGATAGGTTCGATAGACCACAATAGTTCATAGGCATATATGATAGAATAGACATGAATAAACATGAATCAGCATCACATACAACTTGATATAATTCTATTTTACAATTCATTACAAATCATGTCATTAATTTATTCACATCTGAAAGATAACTACGCTTACAATCAAAAGGAAAAACTTGATTTCAGGGATCTGTATTCTGAAACTGAATTGCTCGCCTTTGATGTAGATCGTTGAATTCTCTTAGTTGAATTAGATTAGTTTTGATTTGATTTAGGTTTTAGTGGCGGCTAGGTTTAGATGAGAGTGAATAATAGAATTAGGTTTTAGGTTTAGGGTCCTTATATAATTGTAGAGAGTGTTTTAGGACCATTAGATTAACACTGAACCATCAGAACCAATCAGATGTCACATCTGCCTTAGGGCGAATTGGCCCACGGGTTGACAGCCAAACAGCTTGAATCAACTCCTAGTTGACCCAGCGGAGCTCGGATCGACCTCAAAAATGGGCCGGTTCGGTTATTCCCCCTCCCGATTCGTTGTTTTGAACTTTTTTGCATATTTATTTACTTAATTTATATATATATATATATATATATTTCTCGTATGCATACAAACTTCAAGGCTTAATAACTTCTTCATAAGGTATCCGTTTTATGCAAACCAAATGTCTATCTTGTCCAAAATTTTGAGACGAACGTAATAGCGCAACCCATTTCACTTAATTCTTCTTCTAAAAATTAAGTGTTCTTGAATTTTTTAATTTTAATATTCTTAGAAAATTCGGGGTGTTACATTCTCCCCTCCTTAATGGATTTCGTCCCTGAAATCTTCAAGTTAAGAAGAATGCATCCTAACATCCTATCATCCATCTACTCATTCATCATCCACAAGCATCCATTGTCCTTAAAAGACTTCTAATGTCATACGAACATATGCAAAAGTGTGTGTATATGTCCTAATACTAATACAAAAGATCAGGCGGTCCACTGATTCAGTTGACCTCCTTAATGCGAATTATGCTAGTGTCATGAGTCCATTATGCATGCAAATTTTTCCTACTCATAATTTCTACATGAGTGCGCAATCATTCATACAAATGCAACGTCCATATGATAACACATCAAGTTTCAATTCATATACAAATACATTCATATGCATATGCAATATGAAAGTGACTGAGCCGATTTAGTGCCTAATGTTTGTATATGCATCCACGAGCAACCACTAGCAAACACTTGCAACCACTTGCAACCATCAATCATAACATGTCTCAAACACATGTTTTCATCCATTGGCTTCTATCTAAGGATCGAGGATAGGACCAAGAGGATATACTTAAAAGATAAAGACTAGCATGCAAATAAATATTACAGAAAAAGGAGGAATCAAGGATATACCCTCAAAAAGGGTATGATGCGCGTATCTAGTCTTCAGTCTTCTAAGTCGCATCTTCTTTGAGCTTCACTCCACTGTACCTTAACTAATTTAACTTCACGATTGTGAAGCTTCTTGACCTCCATTTCCAAAACCCACTAGTAAAGATAGGACCTCGATCATTTACTGTGCTAGAGGGTATCCAATGTTGTCGAACTATCTTTCCAAGATAAATAGAAGTTAACCATGATACCAAGTGTATATACTAAGATGATTAGAGGTATCTCCTCTACTTAGCTTATCCATCATGCCACAAATCTGAGGGTCTAAAGCTAAAGGTTTCTATGTACTTTTTACCTCTCTTAAGGTTAGTTTTTTTTCTACTTAGGGCGCCTGCCACAACTATTTATGTCTCACGCAAACCATCCTAGTCGAACTCGACATCCCTCAAGTACAAGCCCCAAAGGCCTAAACCTATATCAGACAAGCACCCAAGGAATACCTCCTCCAAATTTGGACGATCTATGTGATGTGATATTAGCAAAACAACCAAACAATTAAGCACTTAACTGACCCTGGCTATCCTCGCCAATCTTGCTCCAAAACTATTGTTGATCGCATAACTGGCTTTGTATTGTCAACTGGATATATGCGGAAGTCTATCTCGAGTTTTTAGGGGGAAAACTCCTAACCTTAATCAAAAAACATCTGCGTACTCATGGACTACTCTAACGGATCGAAAATCGTCGATAAATACATAAAGTGATTCTAGGTAGCTAAGACAAACTGATCCCTTAGGATCGCACGAAATTTTGAGGGTATTCTTGAGGCAAGTCGAAAGTCTAACTACCCTCCTTTCACAATTACTAGCTAACTAATCCATGCCTAGAATCAACCCATAGCCCATGAAAGCAAAAACATATGTATCTCAAATCCTTATAAACCAAAGATAAATGAGCCGAACCATAAATTGGACTTGAGACAATAATGGGATCCTTTACTATACAAGCTCTAGGGTGCAGAGACCCAACTATGGAAGCAGATATAAACGAATGTGAAGCGCAAAAATCAAAAAGAGTACTAGCAGGATGATCAAGAAGAAAAACTAAACTTTTTCAACCGAAGCTTTACTACCTCTCTTTCAGGTATGCTGGCGGTGAGAGCATGCATTTGCCCTCTTCAAAATCCTGTCATATGTTCTTTCCCTTGTCCTTAATTATATGACCCGTTATACCATAATAAAGATACTTCCTCTTGTTTTAGGTTTTACTATTCCTTCCTTTTTACCTCCTTTGTGAACCAAGTCTATATCCATGAGTTCTTCATCCTTGGGTTGTGCTCCTTAGCCAAACTCCCTCATTCTCATCTTTGCCATCCTTGTGTAACTTGTTGACAGGTCTTTTGAAAGCTGCCTCCATCGCACGGAAAATCCTACAAAGCTCGAAAGAAAAATTAGCCGTAGGTGAAACTACTGCGGCTATAGATGGAAGTTGGGCGCTTATTTGCACTTTAACAAGTGTCGTGGTCTCATCAAGCCTACGGAACTATGCCGCGATGAGGTTACCTCCCAGAAAGCCAGGAGTCCCGGAGACTCAGGAAAGAAGGAAACAAGGATTCAAACAGAGGATCAAAAAGATAGTGCATATGGCTTTGGGAAATATGCCTTCAAAACAAAACTTTTCTTTTGAAAATGCTTCTTTTAAAATCGGTCCGAAAATAATTTTTCAAATCTTTTATCTGATCCGGTAACCTTTAGCTCTGATGCCAAGTGAAACACCCCACCTCCGTTAAGGTCACTCACAGAGTGAATGCCTTAACTTTGGTGGAGCATTATAGGTAAAAGATGTAGATAAATTACAAGACAGACAAATAAAGCAGCGATAAATAAAGTCATTTTCTAAACAACTTAATTCAGTCAAGCTTTTACAACAATTTCCTCAATCATACTTAAATGTAATACATAGAACTTATGTCTTGATTTAAAAACTTCCAAAAATAAAAGAAGCATAAAAACAATGATATTCCCCGATAAAGCATGAACCAGCCATAGCAGTGGAAGAGAGAGAGAGAGTCCAAAGCGATGCACCAACTAATCTTCAAGCTTGGAAAGAGAAGAGGTCCAAATTAGGCTAAGCTATTCCCTCCCTGACTACCTGGGGGGAAACGGAAGAAAAGAGGTGAAAAACAAACTAGGTCAGACATAAGTCTGGTAAGTCCAATGATCTTTCAACTTGCAAACAAGATAAAGGATCATGACATGAATAAACCAAAAATAGGACAATACCATAAAACCAAGGTAACTAAAGACAAGATAAGTGCAAGGTGAACTGAATGCGCTTCGACTTTTTCTCTACTTCGCTACTACTCTGTTAATCCGATTTCCATATTTATCTCTACACCACCTAACTAGTGTCCCAACTAGTAATCTGTATAAAATGATAATCGTGATCCCAACCCCCGTAATTGTGGTAGCCTTCAGGTGTACATCTATCGTGAGGATTCCACCTCAATCAGCCTAATTGCCATGAACATGCTAGATGTACCCTTACTACCCTATCGATCGGCTCCCTACTTGTATTCATGTTCCATGTGTCTGTGTCAATCGGCCCTAGGGCTGTCAATGAATATCCGAAATATTCGAAATCCGTCTGTATCCGCATCCGAAAATACGAAAAATATACGATATCCGAAAAGCGGATACGGATATCCGATATCCGAAATGCTTAGCGGATACGGATATGGCAATATCCGTATCCGATAAATATCCGTCTGCTATGAAAATATATATTTTTATATTTTTATTTTTATATTTAGGTTTAGTATAATTTATTATTTTATAACATAAATAACAAAACGCAAAAGCAAAACACAGGCCTTACTCCAAGTCCAGCCTCATTGTTTGTCTCAACACAGCCATGAGCCAACACATGGTCAAGACTCAAGTCACATGGTAACCGACTAACCGTAATCCACCATTTCAAAAATTTTGCACAGCCACCGTTGGATGAAATCCAACCATCCTCCCCTATCCTTTATAATTAATATTCTCTACTGTCTGAAACCCTAACCAAGTATCCATCGGCTTCCTCTTTCTAAGAAAAAAAAAAGACCGCCGCAATCTAAATCTGCACAGTCGAGCCTTCGAAGCAGAAGTGCAGAACCACCTTGTCAATTGTCACCACGCGAGGCCGCCGATCGAAGCACAGTCGAAGCACCTTGTCACCACGTGGCACGCGAGCACCAAATCTGCCGTCGCCCGTCGGTCCACTTCGAGTTCGAGTTCGAGAACCTTGTCAACCTCTTCATCTTTGTTTAGTAAGCTCCACTAAATGACTAAATTATCACTTATCTCATCTATGCAATATTTTTAATTTAGTATTTGCCAAAAAAAAAAGTTGGTCGGATGTGAAGGCTTGAAACTTGAAAGTCTGATTTTGTTTTAATTTAGTAAGTTCATTCTAATTTTGTTTTGTATTTCAAAAGGACCGATTTTGTTTAATTTAGTAAGTTCATTCTAATCTTGAAAGTCTGATTTTGTTTTAATTTAGTAAGTTCATTCTAATTTATGTGTTCATCTCAAAACATAAATTATGGGTCCATGCATATGAAATATTTAATATTATTTCACATTGTAGGTTCATTCTAATATTATTTAATATTATTTCACATTATGGGTTCATTCTAATTTAGCAATAAAGTTTATTTTATTTAACATTGTAGAGTTTTGCTTTTGATAATGGCGAACACCTCATCAAGTTGTAGTAATAAGGATATTTGTGGTAATGATGATGTAGTGGTGGAAGAGAATCGAAACACTTCAAACACAGTTACAGATTCTAGTTTGCCAATTACACAAGTATCCAAAAATCATTCTATAGATCTAGACAAACCCGCACCTTCTAATTCAAGAATTTTGAAATCGGATGTATGGAAAGATTTTAAGAGAGAAGTAGTGGATGGTGCTATTAAAGCCACTTGTAATCATTGTTCTAGATTATTTAATGGAGTTACGTCAATGGGAACAACCCACTTGAAAAATCATCTAAAAACATGTCCAAAAAATCCCAATCGTCTAAGAGTATCTGGACAACAAATGTTGACTACCACAATTTCTCCCAACAAACCAATTAAATTATCGAGTTGGAAGTTTGATCTACATAGAAGCCGAATGTGTTTTGCACGTATGGTTGCTAAGCATGATTATCCATTTAACATGAGTGACATGCGTATTTTCAAGAGTATATTAGAAGTATTAATCCATCCATTAAGTTATTTTCTAGAAATACAGTTCGATCTGATGTTTTAAAACTCTTTAATGAAATGAGAGATAAACTACAAGAGGTATTTGATTGTTTGTCAGCCCGTGTTAGCCTCACTACGGATTTGTGGACCTCCGAACACCAAAACATAGGTTATTGTTGCATAACTTGTCATTTTATCGATGATGATTGGAAGTTACAAAAAAAAAGTCATTGGTTATTATAATTTGCCCCCTCCACACACCGGGTCCGCACTTAGCTCTTCTCTTAAATCAAAAGTATTGCAATGGAATATTGATAAGAAGTTATTTGCACTTACGGTTGATAATGCATCAAATAATGACGTAATGATAAGAGATTTAAAAGAATGGTTGGTTGGTAAAAATGTGTTGCCTCTTAGTGGTGAGTTATTTCATATGCGTTGTTGCACGCAGATACTAAATTTGATTGTTCAAGATGGACTAAAAATGGTGCAATGTCTTATTGAAAAAATTAGAGAAAGCGTGAACTATACAAAATCGTCGCAAATTAGAAAGCAAAATTGGGAAAATGCATTGGCTCAAACTCGATTGGTTGGGAAATGAGTGTCTTATGATGTTCCAACATGTTGGAATTCAACCTATCTAATGCTTGAAAGTGCTCTTGAAGTGCGTCCGGCATTTGAGCGGTTGGTTGATTTAACCCACGATTACAAATGGTTGCCATCAAACGAAGAATGGGAAATAGGAAAAGAAATATGTGAGTGTTTGAAAATATTTTATGAAGTTACACTTAAATTTTCGGGTGTTAAATATCCTACGGCTAATTTATATTTTAAAAGCATTTGTGATGTCTATGAAAGCATTTTAAGTTGGGAGGTAAACGAGCATGAGTATATTCAATGTATGGCCCAAAAGATGAGAATCAAGTTTGAAAAGTATTGGAGCACTTGCAATCTAATGATGAGCATCGATATGGTTTTAGATCCCCATCATAGAATGACTTATATTGAATTTTCTTTGGTGTGGTTTACGGGGAACATGCACACGTTTACATTGCAAAAATTCGTCAATCTTTGAAATGTCTATTTTCTTTATATGAAATGGAATGTGCATCCTCTAAGGGGCAATCTACCAATTCTTCGTGTGATACGTTTGATTCTAATACTTCTAAGAAGAAATCAAAAATGGATTTACAATATTTGGACTATCGTGGCAAAAAAATTGGTAGCTCACAAGCTTTGAGAACGGAACTTGATAAGTATTTAGAAGATGAGTTGTTACCAATGGGTGAAGATGAGGACAAATTTGATATTTTGATGTGGTGGAAAACCAATGGTCCAACTTTTCCAATTCTTGCAAGGATAGCTCGTGATATTTTAGCCGTTCCGTCAACCGTAGCATCTGAATCATCATTTAGTAGTGGAGGTAGATTGATTTCCGAGAGTAGTTCTTCTTTATCTTCGGATATTGTAGAAGCTTTGAGTTGCATTAAGGATTGGTTGCCATCCGATATTGGTAAGACTATTATATTTTTCTACATGTTTTCAATACAATAATCATCTCATATATTATGTAATTCTTTTGTATTCCTTTTAGTAGGTCACAATGTTGAGTTTGTTGATGATGCTATGGTTACGCTATAAACATGCTTCGCACTAGAGCGTAACGGTAAGTTGTACATTTTATTTATCTTAAACTTCTTATCATCCTCACAATTTAATGCTATGAATTTAGTTTCACAACTTTCTCACGACTAACGGTAAGTTGTAGAAGCTTCGGTGAAAGTAAAAACATCGTTGTTTAGTTTACTCCAGTACAAACAAAAGCCACTTAGCATTACATTTGTGATATATCCAGTTTTCGGACTTCAATCATCTATTTTTTAAATGATATAAACATAGAAAATATATATGTTTAGCTACAAATAATTGACTTTCAATGAAAGTACCTCAGGTTGCTGTGCCAAGACACGACAACTTCAAGTTGCTGTGCCTTGGCACAGCAACCTGAAGTTGTTGTGCCGAGGCACAGCAACATCATTCTAGGATTAACTTGAACTTATGATGCAAAATATACCTCTCTTACCACATCAGGATTTTGTATGTGAGTATACCATATTTTCAAATCTTGGACAGTTACAAAATTAACAAAAGATTGCATATTTAAAATTTTAAATATGATTCCACTGGAAGCTAGGATCTCATATATCCTTTGTATTATAAAATTTACTAATTGAATTTGTTGCCTCTTCTGCAGGGTCATATTTTGGAAGCTCCGACCATTTCATGAAGAAAAAATGTCGTTTTAATTTGTTTATGTACTCATATTATTAAGATGAACTACGGTACTTGCTTTAATTTGTGTGTGTTTGAATCAGTGTATGTATTACATAGGCTTGAACTACGGTACTTGCTTTAATTTGTATATTATATGCATTTGCTTTAATATGTATGATTAGGTCACCGTATGGAATCTATGGATTATATGATGAAATATTTTTGTTTGAGTTTTATGTGATTGAATGAGAGATGTTGATATGTTTATGTATTATTTTAATTTTTTTAGCTGTTGTTTAATGCCAAATAATATATGCATTGTATTGTATTTTGTATATTTTCAAGTTCGGATTCGGATATTTTCGGATATTCGAAAATATCCGTATTTGCTAAGCCGGATACGGATATTTTCGGATATCCGAAAATATTTGCGGATACTGATACGAATATTATTTGAAAGGTATTCACGGATACGGATACGGATTCGGATACGGATACGGATTCGGATACGGATTTTTATTTTCGGATACGGATTCGGATACAGCACTATCCGCATCCGTTTGCATCCGTTTACAGGTCTATACATAAACTACTTGATTACATTCTTTGTTATATTCGGTTTATTAATTTTTCTAGGTCCTCAACCATGCGTATAAATTGCACTTATCTACTCTCTTGTAAATTTAACCTAATAAACAATACTCATATATATATATATATATGCCATTGTACTGTGTTAGTCCTAAGATACTACTTATAGAATGTTTCATATTCTCCTATTTGGATTTCACCATCTAGCTACTAGAACGTTGAACCTACACCTACAATGGACTGAACATGACTACCTACACTATAGGTTTTTCATTAGTCTCCTATGAAAACATGTAATATATGTATACGACGACATGCCTCTCTATGCATGCATTGTAGATATTAATGATGGACAGCATCAATATACCTACATTCTAGTATGAACGTGATCGTTCTGCCTATACTTATGAATTCAGATAATAGGAGACCTCAATACCCAAGCTGTACGGAACTTGGTCGGGGATTTACCATATACAATGGTCTGTCTCTTCGATCGCGGCTACGCGCATGGTAACACCTTTCTAGTTGGAAGGTTTCTCCAATAGGTTATTAGCCTCGACTTAAACAAAAAATCTAAAGAAACCAAGTTGTGTTGCATAAACCTAATCCAGGTGTGATGATTGCATATAACTCCTACACTTAATAAAGGAAAAAACATGCTGAAAGACGTGACAGGAGGCTATGGACGATCATCAGGGTAGGATAACACAAGTGGGACCTGTCGTATAACTCACAACGTAAGGGTGAAATATAATAGAACATATATAACAAGTAATAATAGTGAAGTAGAATTGAGCAGAATCTTAAACTTTTTCATATCACCATGAAATATCCATACAACATTAGATTACACTATAAGAGTTTGTACAAAGTGCCTCACTACAAGTCACTCAGATAATACATCAACATAGCAGCGAAAAGATAACAAATAGTAGGTAATAGGAAACTAATACGTAAGCCTCCATCTCGTTATCACTCAGCAATGTCGTCCTAATCAAGATCAACTACTATCACCTGCTACTCCGTCTACCCGATCCATAATGGACGACTCGACCCAACATGTCTTGAACGACCCAAATCAACAAGTCTTTGAATGACCCGACTCATCAGGTCTTGAACGACCCGACTCAACAGTTCTGGAATGACCCAACTCATCAGGTCTTGAACGACCGGACTCATCAGGTCTTGAACGAACCGACTCAACAGGTCTTGAATGACCCAACTCATCAGGTCTTGAATGACCTGACTCAACAGGTCTTAAACAACCCGAAGCCACCAATGACCCATCTGATTGTCTCTTCACCGACCCGTATTTTGAACTCCACGAACCAACTCTAAACGACCCGATTCCACTGTTATCTCCGTGACCCAGCTGGAATGACCCAAGCTAGGACAACCTGACTCCGTCGTTTTCTCCATGACCCAGCGGGAATGACCCGACTTCACCAAGCAAGCCAACCGACCCGATGTCTCTCGAATGACCCATAGCTGAAAGACCGGATTCCCATTAGCATTTCTTGCGCAACAAGACATGGCGACTCAAGCTTCACGCCATGTTTCCGACCGATCCATCCACCCATGCTTCAACAATGAACATCCATACACGCAACTCATCCAAAATCGACCGATTTTCAACCCAAAATCAATAGCAATCATCAACACACATTAGCATAACAATAAATCATCATATATACATATGAATTCACTAAATCATGATAAAACAATGAATGAATTAAAAAATGGATCTAAACTTGCATAAACACATGAATTAACATATGAATTTACCGATTTAAGTTACTAGATTAGATCCTATAGTGATTCGAATGAAAACATACTTATCATGATGTAGATCTAGGTGAAAACAACTTGAAATGACGAAAATAAAATCAACCAATTCATATACTCAATTGAATCCGTGTGAGAGATGCTTCTCACTCACCAAATCCACAATTTAGCTTTAAAACGATGATCTACAAATCCGGACAGCGAAGAACGATCTTCAGATCTCTTGATTTAATGCAATCTAATCTCTTTTGATGTTGACCTAGCCTTCCATGATGTAGACCTTCAATCTTCTGATGTAGATCTATGATTTTTTTTGATAGGCAAGTGAAAAATTTATTGTTCACAAAAACAAGAATTACATCAACTTAAAATGAAAAAGCAATACAGGCTCTTGAATGTCTAGCCTTGAACTTACAAAAACTGATTAAAAAAAATAAAGATGAAGCATACTTATTGCAACATTATTCATATCGAGGTGAAGATACTACGTCACACGAGAATCAGAGCAGCAACATCAAGTAGAAAATTCCTATATTCAAATTGCAAAGAAAGAAACATGCTACATAATTCACTAAATCATCCCTATAAACCAATTCCAAACCGCATGCACAGTAAGGTTCTCCTCACAATTTACCAATAACTGTGTAAAGTTGTCACTAACAAAGAGTTCAGTGACTCGAGACTCTATTTAAGATAGGATCAAACATGGGACCAGGATTCTTCCTGGTATGTCATTTCATCTTGTTGGTGAGCGGCATCACATCCTCTGGAAAGATGTCATTACCATTATCTAAATCAGAGTTGTTCCAGAATTTTCCTTTCAACTTCTTGGGTTTAGATGAAAAACTCTAGGAATTGCAGAAGATAGAGAAGCTAAAGAGGTATTAACTTCTGGAAAAGTCAAACCACAACCAGTGACCGTTGGAGAAGATAAAGTAAGATCTTGAGGAGACTTCAAGTTAGCATAAGGAGAGACCGGTGACCATGAAGGATTAGGAGCTGATGGAGTAAGCTTCAAACCTTTATCGACAGGAGAAATGGAGGTATTTTGCCTAGATAAGTCTGGTGGGGAATCTGAAGAACTTGAAGTGCTATTACCAGATAAAGACTTTGGTGTTTGCACAGTTTCATTGCTATGGCCTTCTAATATGTTACCCGGCAGAGTCGCGTCTTCAGCAAACTGAGCAACATTGTTGATCACATTATTCAGAACCTCTTTATGAATATTATTTCTTTCTGGTGTATCAGAATCTAATGCAGCTTCAAGGAAATTATCCGTGTTAACATCTATATGATCAGCATCATTACCATTATTAACATTATTCACGTCAGTAATTTCATGACTATTATTACCGTGTGCTTCTGATTCTAGAACATTAAAGGGATTATCATTAACATTTGCCACATCTTTTTCAATTGTCTTACTACTATTCTGAACCCCTTTCTTTCTCTAATACTTAGCATTTCTTGTATTTGCAGATTTCCAATTACCTTGATTAGCATTAGTAGTATCTTTCCTATTAAATTGCCGATGAAGATCAATAAGATCCTCAACATGCTTATCCTGTTTATCTTCTGCATGGATATTAAACTCACAACTGCTAGTTGTATGATCAAATACCCTACAAACAGTGCATGTTTTGGGTCTCCAATCATAGGATAATTTAACTGAAGGGCAATCTTTACCTAAACCTCCTACCACTATCTTATCAGGAAGATCAAAATCTGAGGAAATCTCAATTAATGCTTTTGCATACCTAAATCTTTGAAGCTTGTCTATGCTAGTGTCAAAGCATATCAATCTCCATACATGACAAGCTGACCAATTTATACCCAATAAAGTCCAAAGAATTATCAGAATACAATAAAAATGAACCCATACCGAAACTTTTTCGATCTGAGCCTGTGAATTTCCATCCCATCATCCGATCTAATATTAACTTCCCCATCTAATTTCCAGAAACGATTTAAGAAATTTACCACCATTAAGTATGAAGAATTACCATCTAGGAAGAAGCCCACCAAAAAATTGCTCCAGTATTGCATACCTTCAGATCTGACTGACTCTGGAATCTGCTGTGGAATGCCATCCCTTGAAATGTCGAAGTGCTTGGACTGATAGGCTCCTACGTTGCGAAGGAGTGAATTAAAAAGGGTTGCGGAGTCTTTCTTAGTGAACGCTGGAAAGGAGGCGTCAGATGATGAAGAATTTGCAGATCTAATAGGGGTAGGTTGCGGTTCTGAAGGATTTGATCTGAAATTCGAAAGAGAGGGTTTATCAAAAGAGGGGTTTGCAATTGGAGGTGGTGGATCGGGAGGAATAGGAGGAGATGAATGGGAGGGTAGGGGAGGGAAGGCAGTGTCAAAGGCGAAGGAAGTTGAAGAAGAAGAGGGATTTACTTGAGAGGCAGCCATTAACAAAGAGGTGAATGACATGTATTTGATTTTAATGGAGAAGAGAAGTATTTTATTGAGCAAGGAGGATCACGAGCTCAACCAAATGAGAAATGAAGAAACTAAATCCTTTACCTTACCTCTACCCCTCTATTTAAATCCATCCAACCAACCCACTAATGGGCCATACCAAATCAGCCCACTAAGGACTAGTTAGCATGTCCAGAAATTGTGTAGCACTAAAACAACGATTTCTCCCAAACCTATGAATCAAAGCTTTAATGTGACCACTCTACGGAATTGGCAACACCATTTCCTTTTCAATGAAATCAATCTTAACACCTAGTTCAATCTCAGTCAAAATTTATGTCCTGTACAAAACTAACATGGGCAAAATGGTCACAAATAAAGCTGGTAAAAATTATCTACATGTCACACATAACCATAAACAACATATCAAAATATGAGAATGATCCGACTCTTAGGAAATTAAATAAAAATATTTTACGGTCCTCTGACAGTAAAATGCGGATCATTACATCCCCCCCCCCCCCCCCCCCGGTTCCCTTAGAAATTTCGCCCTCGAAATCCCAAGCAAGCATAAGCAACCAAAAATAACTCTGCATGCCTATCATCCATGAGCAGCCAATTTTACCATCCAAACTAGCATCCATCAAGCCATACATCCATAGCCTTAACCTTGCATGCGGAATTCTAACGAATAGTACAAGTTACAATGGTGTAAGGTGACATGACATTAATCGGTCATACCAATGAAGAGTTCTAGATGGATCGTCTTCGTTCTCTCTTCCATTTCCCACATACAATCGTCATCATGCTCACTCCATTGTACCGTAACTAACTTAAACGTCTTCCTCCTAAGCTGTTTCATGTCATTCCCCACAACGCGAAGCGACTTACAAGGTTTCGTAACTACGGACTCGACATCTAGGTTTACGTACTGTTTCGGAGATACCACCACATTCGAATCATGCACACAATTCCGTAGAAACGACACATGGAAGGCATCGTGGACACTCGACATCTTCTCTGGTAAATCCAATCTATAAGCGATCTTTCCAATCTGCTCGATTATCGGAAACGATGCAACAAATCTTGGGGCTAACTTTCTTTTACTTCTAAATCGAACAACATTCTTCAATGGAGAAATCTTTAAGAAAATTATATTTCCAACGTCGAACTCCAAAATCCTTTCGACGCTTATCAACGTAACTCTTCTGACAATCTTGGGCTGCCTTCATTCATTATCGAACGATCTAGATACAATCTGAAGTCTCTCTGATCATCTCTGGCCCAACTATCAACTTATCTCCGATTTTTAACCTACATGCTAGAGAATTACACTGTCTGCCATACAATGCCTCGTATGGTACCATCCCAATGCTCGATTGGTAGCTGTTGTTGTAAGCAAACTCAACTAGATGTAGATGGTCCTCCCACGATCCCCCAAAGTCCAATATACAAGCTCTAAGGAGAACTTCCAAAACTTGGTTAACCCTCTCTGTTTGACCATCAGTCTTGAGATGATAAGCCGTATTGAAACATAACTCGGTTCCCAAAGTCTTTTGCAAACTCTTCCAAAATATACTTGTGTACAAAGGATCTCGATCTCTCACTAAGCTCTTCGGGATACCATGGAATCAAACTATCCATTTTATATGTAGTTCACCTTCTAAATCCATCAAATGATCCTTGAATTTTAGGAGGTGACTTCAATTGTATGTTCAGTAATAATCAGAAATTCGGAGGTTGTCCTCTTGAATCAAATGATAACTAATTCATCCCCTTTTTCAATGCAAAGTTTTTGACTATCTTATACATGGCCAAAATACTCTAGAACTGGCTCTCCCACTCTTTGTAGCTTGATCATCTTTTTGCAAACACCTCTTTCTTTGATCTTTCGCCTAAATCTTTTTGTGAAACTCCCTCTCCATTCTTATCTGATCATAGTCCTTTATTGTTTCACTGGGGGAATGATGTAGTTGTTGACAAAGGAAGATCCTCATTTTAATTTTTTTTAATTTTTGGTACAACCATCCATAGTTTCTAACATTCTTTTGCAGGTTTGGAGTAATAAGGCTAATAGTAATCCTATGGTTAATCTTCTTAATAAGATGAAGTTGTTAAAGCTTCAGCTTAGAATATGGTCATCAATAAATTTTGGCAAAGGTTCAAAGAAATCTACCACTATTAGAGCTGAATTGGAACACATTCAAAAGGAGTTTCAAGAAAAGTCATTTGATTTATTATTACAATAACAGGAGTATGCTATGAAGAAGAAGCTCAAATTAGTGTTGCATATGGAAACGCAAGAGCTAAGGCAAGATGCTTATATCAGAAGAGAAATTGAAGGTGATAGAAACACGAAATTCTTTCACTATTCAATTAAAGTTCAAAAGGCAAGGAATTTTATTTTTCAGATCAAAGATATGAATGGTTTAGTTCAAACTACAAAAGGGATGATAAATGAAGTTCAGTATTTTTCCTCTATTTTAGCCAACCCTAGAGCTCTAGTTGTTAATGTGAAACCTGTTTTTCATATCAATTTACCAACCCTTTCTATGCATCAATCTGAGAATCTTATTAGTTAATTACTAAGGAAGCAATTAAAGAGGCTGTGTTCCATTTAGATTCAAGTAGTTGTGCTGGTCTGAATGGATCTAACGCATTTTTCTTGCAAAAAAATGGAGCAAGATTGGTGATGACATTATTAATGCTATTCTGGATTTCTTTATGAAGAACCATCTACCTGCTAGTATGGCAGCAACATCTATAGCACTGATACCAAAAGTAGATAATCTTGTTTTTGTTTCAGAATTTCATCCAATCTCCTACTGCAATTCATAAAGTAAACTCCAAAATACTTGCTAATAGACTTCAACAAGTGTTGCCAACCATTATATCACCTAATCAATCTTCTTTTATTCCAGCCAGATCCATTTCGGATAATATTATTTTAACACATGGGTTCTTGTATGAATACAATAGAAAGGGTATTTCGCCAATATGCATGTTGAAACTGGACATTAAAAAAGCTTTTGACTCAATGGCTTGGGCTTCTATTTTAGCTATCTTATCGAGAATGAACTTTCTTGTGCCTTTTCTTGCATGGATTCACAATTATATTTCTTCTCCAAGCTATTCTATTGCAAGAAGTGGCAGTCATCATGGTTACTTCAGATGTACTCAAGGAGTGAGGTAGGGAGATCCTATATCTGCATACATTTTTATAATGGTGATGGAGCTACTGAACTCGATTTTGGTTGATCAAGTGGTAAGGAAGAATTTAGAGCTGCATCCAAAGTGTAAGTCCCCTATGATTACCCACCTACTCTTTGCTAATGATTTGGTTGTTTTTACAAAGCCTACTGAAAGTAATATACAGTGCATTATGGATACCTTGCATACATTCTATACTATAACTGGACTACAAATAAATATAAACAAGTCGCATATTCTTGTAGCTGGACTGTCGAGTAATAGGAAGAATGATATGGTAGCAAGGTCTGGATTATTAGAAATGCCTTTGAATTCTTCATACTTGGGGTTACCATTAATTAGTTCTTATATCACTAAGGGTAAATGTGTTCCCCTTTTTGACAAGATTATAGAAAAACTGCAGTAATGGCCTTCATGTAAGCTGTCACAGGCTAGAAGACTGACTATTGTGCAATCTATAGCTTTGGCCATGACTACCTATTGCACTTGGCATTATATATTGCCAATCAAACTTATTAATATGATAATTAGAGATATAAACAAATTTCTTTGGCACGATGAACCTTTCTCAAGGAAAATGATCCCAATTTCCTTCAATAAACTGTTTGAAGATAAAAAAACATGGTGGTTTGGGTATAACCAATTTATTTCTCTGAAACAATGCTGCAATCTCCTCTTATTTTGAGAAATTATATGCTTCATACAATTGCTTATGGTCAAGGTGGTTAAGGGAAATTTGATTGGTAAAAGACAGTTCTGGACAATGGATGTATCCCAAAGCAGCAGTTAGAGTTAGAGGAACATTCTGAATTTAAGGAGCTCTTTTCTACTGTATATTCAGTGCAATTATAAGTACATCAGAAATCTGTCTTTTTGACATGCCCCTTGGGCAAAACCAGGTTTGATTTTATGCTCAATTGTTGAATATAATTTGAGGAGATTATGTGGAATAGCTGAATATGCAGGTATAGATGATTACATTCATTATGGTAGGGTGGTACACCCTTACACTAGTTCATCAATGTTAAGGACTTTATGGGCAGAAATATCAGAAGGATTTTAGGTGAATGGTGATAGTTGTATATTATGGAAGAACAAATCTCATTCTATTGAGTATGTATATTTTCTTCTTCGAGGTGAAAAGAAAGTCTTTCCATGGCTAAGAGGATATGGAATATGTGTAATTCGACAAAGGATAATCTTCTTTTTATGGAAGGTCATGGTGAATGCAATCAACACTAAGGATAAACTACATAAGATTGGAGTTTTGTCTGATGGTATATGTTATTTGTGTAAATATACAGTGGAAACGAACTTAAATTTGTTTTTCGATTGCAGTTTTGCTTGCAGATTTGGGTGAGGCTTTTAGCAAATGGATGCTTTCATAGACTGTCATGTGATAGTAAAATAGAATGGTTTGATATATATATATATATATATATATATATACATATATATATATATATAGCAACTAGGTGGAGGAATAAGAGATCTAAGATGCTTTTAAACATTTTGAAGAAATTTATATATGAGGTGTGGGCTGAGAGAAATAGAAGAGCTTTTGGACATGGGAATCTAAATGCAAGTGAGATTTTCAGTATTATACATAGAAAGATCATGAAGAGTATCAATTCTAAAGTGGTATTTTCATATCAGAAAGTTGACATGGGATGCTTTTGCTGGCTATTTCTTGTTTGCCGAGGTCACGTCAAGTTAAGATGTAATTGCTTGTAGTGTTTGTTTGCAGCATTGAGTTTTTTTCTAGTTTCACTGTAATTCTTTATTTGTTTTTTTATCGATGTTGAATATAATGTGAGATAGTATAGTGTTGTATATATATATAGTAGCTGAAATATTGTAGTTCTTTGTAAATGACAATAATGTGAATAAATTTACTTGCCTTTCAAAAAAACTTCGATGTTGTCCTAGTCGAACTGACAAGAATAAATCTCACACTATTGGTCAAACAATCCACGATGACCCAAATTCCTTCGTTTCCTGCCCTGATTCTAGGTAGTCCATCGATAAAATCCATTGATATCTGCTCCCACTTCCACGTAGGAACTTCTAATGGCTGAAGCAATCCACTCAGCTTCTTCTGTTCATATTTCGCTAACTGACAGTTCATACACTTGGAAATGGAATTTCAAAAATCCCTCTTCATCGCTTCCCAATAGTAAGCACGATTCATGTCCTGATACATCTTATTAGCGCCGAGATGAATTGTTAACTTCGAGTGATGACATCCCCTCAGAATCTCATCTCTTAATCCGTTGATATCAAGAACAACCAATCGTCCTTGTTTCCGAAGCCAACCCTCTCGATCGAGCTCGAATTCCTTATCCTTTGTTTCTAACATATGTATAATCTCGACAAGCTTTACGCCACACTTTTGGCTTTCGCTAATCCTTTTGATAAGAGTAGGTCTTATCGATAAGCTTTCCACCATTTCAGGTTCTAACTCACACCGAGGCCCGAAATCAAATCCTGCCAAGTGCTCGAGGTGCTTCCATCCTGAAAACATCACGCCCAAACTTGGGTGTCTTCGACTCAACGCATCTGCCACTACGTTACCTTTACCTGGAATATAGGTGATACCAAAATCATATGATGCTAGAAACTCTAACCACCGTTGCTGCCGAAGATTCAAATTCTTTTGGGAGAAAAGATACTTCAACGACTTGTGATCCGTAAAAAACTCGAATCGAACTCCCAATTTTTAATGTCTCCACATCTTTAGAGCAAACACGATCGCTGCCAACTCCAAATCAAGCGTTGGGTAATTCCTTTCGTGCAGCTTCAACTGTTAACTCGTGTAGGCCATAACTCTATCCTTCTGCATCAGTACTGCTCCAAGTCCAGTATCGCATGCATCAGTATATACCACCATCTCTTCATTCCCACTTGGAATGGTCAAAACAGGAGCACCCGTCAGTCTCTCCTTCAAGATTCCAAAAGCTTGCTCACACTTTGCATCCCATGTGAACGCCTGATTCTTCCTCGTCAATCCTGTTAATGGTGCATCTATCTTGGAGAAATACTTAATAAAACAACTATAATATCCTGCCAACCCAAGGAAACTCTACACATTCGTCGCATTCTTAAGTCAATCCCGGTCCTGGATTGCTGCCACCTTAGCGGGGTCAACCGCTATTCCATTTCCAGAAACAACATGGACTAAGAACCTCACTTCGCTCTTCCAGAAGTGACACTTCAAAAAATTAGCTCTCAGCTGATGCTTTTACATGATATCCAAAACAACTCGCAAGTGCGTCTTATGCACGAACACAAGCACAAACTTGTTCAACTGATCTTTGAAAACCCTACTCATAAGATCCACGAAATAAGCTGGTGCGTTAGTCAACCCAAATGGCATCACCAACTGTTCGAAGAAACCGGATGGTGTCCTAAAAGTAGTCTTCGACACACTATTCTTTGCAACCCTTAACTGGTGGAATCCCGTTGCCAAATCCATCTGAGAAAACACCTTAGCCTCATGAAGCTGATCAAACAAGTCATCCATCATCGGCAACGAATACTTGATCTTCTTAGTCACCTTGTTCAACTCATGATAATCCACACACAATCTCAAAGATCCATCAGCCTTGGTTGCAAACACAACTGGTGCACCCCATTCAGACACGCTTCTCTGAATGAATCCTTTTCCCAAAAGGTCACGTACTTGCATCTCTAACTCTTGCTGTTCCTTAGGGGTCATCCGCGTAAGAGGCATGACGATAGGTCTAGCACCTTCGACCAAATTGATTCTGAACTTAATCTCATGATGCAACTGCAACCCTTTGACCTTGTTAAAGACGACATCAAACTCACTGCGATCGACACCGATGACAAGTCTTCCCATGGAATCACAAGAGAATATAAATAGCTTACGAAGACACCATCTTCAAGCTTACACCAAATCACAATTATTCTCCCTTCCACATTCTCAACTGTCACCTCGAGCTTCTTGCAATCCACTTTTTCCACATACCTCTTGAGCCAGTCCATACCCAAAATAATCCCAAAACCAGCGAAGTTTGAAACAAAACAATCACACACAAAGGAGCAATCATGACTCGACAACACAAGATCACGACAAATCATACACAAACTGGATGAACCCCCAACTACATTAGTCACGATCAATGGTCTATCACAAATCACGGGTTCCAAACTCAAGGGACAAACAAGCTCACTACAAATGAATGAATGCGATGCTCCAGTATCAAACAACACACGAACCAAAACATCTCTAACAAAAATAATACCTTAAACAACGACACTCTTCCCTTTCTGCTCCTCCATAGGAGCTCATGAAGAAGATGACATAGCCTTCAAAGCATACGCCTTCACAACCTGCTTACCTTAGCTGGTTCTGGATAATTCTTCTTGAGATTCCCTGGCTTGCCGCAGTTTTGACACTTCCTCTCGACTTTCGGCTTCTTACAATCCCTGGAAAAATGGCCCTTGTGCTGGTAGATATAGCAAGTCACTTCGCCTTTCAGCTTCTTATGGCCAACTTTTCCTTTCTGCTATTGTTGCTTCCTCTTTTTGTTATTACCACACTGTTGTGGTTTTTCCTATTCCTTAGCTGCAACAACAACCACTTCTTCCTTAGTTGCCATCCAACCAGCCCACTAATAGGCCACACCGAATCAGTCAACTAAGGACTAGTTAGCCTATCCAGAAATTGTGTAGCACTAAAACAGCAATTCCTCCCAAACCACTGAACCAAAACTTTAATGTGACCAATCTACGGAATTGGCAACACCATTTCCTTTCCAATGAAATCGATCTTAGAACCTAATTTGATCTCAGTAAAAATATATTCCCAATACAAGACTAACAATGGAAAAATGGAAACAAATAAAACTGGTAAAAAATATGGACATGTCTCACATCCCCATAAACAACATATACAAATATGAGAATGATCCGACCCTCGGGGAATTAAATAAAAAAATTTATGATCCTCCGAGACATAAAATGCGGGTGGTTACATCAGGCGTCCTTGTAGCCAAAGATCACTTGGCCTATAGAGGTATAACCTATGTCCTTCACTAAACCAACTATGATGAATGGTTGTCTATACTCATGCAACTACAATCCTTTTAAGTTTCCCTACTATTTGGTGCCGCTAATTGGGGGTTGCATAATAACCTAGCCATCCATGACCTTTAGATTACCTAAAGCATTCAAGTCAATGTTGTTGTATCTAACAATTATTTGATTTTTGTTTGATGATAACAAACATATAGTTATTATTATAAATGTGTTTATAATTGTACAGTTATATTACATCACAGACGGAAATATATATTTATATTTAAATAGAATACTGCTACATAAGAATTTAAATATTCAAAGAGTATTTTATTTAAATATAATATTTTATTTCAATATTCCAAACAGTACAAATTTATAACTCCACTATTTATACATTTCACTGAAAAACAATAAATTCACATTCAATTTAATTTTTATACATTGCTCCATAGTACAATTCACTCAGTTGTATAAACACTCAACATTCAGCTACATTTTATATTCACTCTTTGTCGTACAAATTCATATACTGTTTCATTTATTCACTATCACTAGTCTTCTGTCTTATGCCTGCTTCAGTCAGTCAAGTCTTCTGCTTACCTGTCATAGAAACACACATACAGTAATATGGAACAGAAAAAAAATTAAATTCCAGCAGATTTAATTTTTACTTCAAAATTTTATTTTCCTCATAAATTTGGTGTGTTTCTCATCATTTTTCATGACTTGATCTGATTTTTATTGGACATCCATCTGTGTCTAGACAACTTGTGATATTCATAGTGATACACTAAAAATACCACAAGGTAGACATTATTTCTAGTGCTCACACACACATACACATACACACACACACACAAACATATATATATTTTGCACGTGCACTATACATGTATACACATACATGTGTATGTAAATACACATATATTCTGTGCGAGGCAATATGGTCAGCAAGGGACAAATATATCGAATATGATATGTCAGGTGAAGCTTGACAACATTTTCATGTCGCAAGTATCAATGAACACACAATAACGCATAGACACTCATACATAGATATATACATATACATATATATATATGTGTGTGTGTGTACACATACGTGTATATATATATATATATATATATATATATATATATATATATGTATGTATAAGTAGAAAGCACAGGTCTGAAAGTCATCACAAGGTTCAAGGACATGCATGCACATATGCCTCAAGTACAAGGCACAATGCAGGTCAAACCAAGGTCGGGAAAATCAAATGTCATGCTTAAGTCCACATAACAACAAACAAGTGAAGATGCAACTGCATGGTCAGAACTCTTAGCATGATTAATCATAGAATGTTAAAGTCGAATGAATCATGCTAAGACTCAAGAATTTTCAAGCCAGAATATAGCCGCATATACACAACAGACCAGAAATGGGTCGAACATACACAAGTCCAGAGTGACACAAGCTTACATGAGAGCACCAAACTCAAGGGGCGTACAATCCAAGTCATATAGATATATCAATAGCCAAAGATACATGCGAAAATTAAAACAACATGGAATATACAGCAGTGCAGTACACATTAGTTCAAAGGCCAGAACAATGCACAGTACAACAACCTCAGTGTCAATGAAGTAGTTTTCAAGTCATGTACATACATACATACACATATATATATATATATATATAAGTATATGAGAAATAACACTGATGCTACAACAAGGTAAAAAAAAATGAAATGCATGCATATGCATACAAAATTCAATGCATGGTTATGGTGCAACAACAGTCAGCAACATGGTTTGTACAAGTGGTTCTCAAAATATTTCCAAAAATGTTTCAAGCTTTAAATCTTTTCAAATGATGGCAGGACAGTTGAATTCGTTTCCAAATTTTATAAACTCAATTTTGGGCAGATTCATATATATGTTGCAAGGTTTTAATGAGCAAGAAAATATTTCTAGAAATAACTAGTATAATGGATGACACTCAAATAAATTCAACTTTTTCTTTGGCAAGAAATCAGTGTACTCTTTGGCATGAAATTTATTGAACATGGCAACAAACCTTTCCTTCAAAATCACAGCGTGGTTTTAAGAAATACACGGTGAAAGATCAATCAGCATTCACATAGAAATGGGATGCCAGAATGGCGAGATTAATTCACAGTTTTAAATTAATCCAAATTTCATTCATTTAGTCTCAAGGGACCAAGAATGTTTTATTTGGCGAGAAAAAATATTTTCTGAAAAGCTTTAATCACTCAAACATTTCTGGAATATTGAAAATCATGTGTTCTATATACTTTCCAGAAATCAGAACGACATCCCTGACAGAAATCACGCAATGGACAAAACAATTTTTAGCAAGAACTGTTTTTAAATTGTTTCCAGCTTTTTAATCTCAATATCACGCAAATTAAGGGAACTAGCAAATCAAATAAACGTTTTCCAATTTTTCACAAATCCAAATCAAGGCAACCCAATATCATGCATCAATCAATAATACACAACATCAATTCGAGCAAGTAAAACAAGGAAACCAAATTCACGAAGCAATCAGTGCAAGTCATAAGTGAAATCAGAGTTATCTTAAGGATTTTTATAATCCTATAAGAACATCTATCATCATTGGCAAATCAGAATGATCGAAAATCAACAACCCAAAAGAGCTCGAGAGCTCAAAGAAATAAAACCAAGGATACTCATAGTTTTTTCGATCAAGCCGAAATCGATCGACAACAAGCATCAGAGAATTGAGGCATCAAAGACTAAACCAAGAAGTAATCACTTTGAAGTAACGATTTTTGGACAGGAAGAAAAAGCCCTAAGATCGGCCACCGTTTTTGATTCCCGGAGAAAAAGAGAAATCGGGCCAAACGAATGACAATGCAAATGAAAGGTGCCGAGCTTTGTTTTTAGGTTAGAATTAAAAGGGGGGTTTTGTTTTAATTGATTCTCTTTTATTTGTATTGTTTTATTTCCACTTGAAATCACCATCAGTTTTCTAGTGTCTGTAATAACTAGGGTTTACTAGCTATGGGTTTGTAGCTAGGGGAAAATCTGGTTTCGGGGATAGAAATCAGTGCAGGGCTTTGAGCGTAGGATTACAACAGCATCAGGTTGTACGAGTGTACAAAACTGTATAGGCGGTTAGCGAGGGGTTCACAAGTTTATAAGTTTTTTGTGTGTGGAAGTCTGTTTAATACCTAGTAGAAACCTTGGGGAATACAGAAGTAGGCAGGGTTTGTCGAAGCTAGGTAAATTTTTTGTGTCATTTACTTTCTACACTTATTTACTCCTCTGCTATCTGTGCTGTAATTAATACTTCGTGCTGCGATTTGTTTTATATTTTTTATAAAATTAAATAAACCCTATTCACCCCCTCTAGGGTTAATCTAGATCCAACAAGTGGTATAAGAGTTTGGTATTTTATTATATCTAGAGATGGTGTTCCCTAGTTGTCAGTATAGTGAGAGTCAGTCCAGTGATATTCCAATTATTTTCAATGGACCAGAATTTTTAATTTGGAAACCAAAAATAGAATTGTATTTAAAATCTTTTAATTTTGAATATTGGAATATTATTGAAAATTTGGAAGATATGTCAGATAAGAGGATTAAGGTTTTCAATGCTCATGCTATGCATATTATTTATTCCTATCTTGGTAATGATCGATTTATCTCTCATTGTTTAACTGCACGGGATATTTGGAAAACTCTTAACGCCTTTTATGGAAAAGATGACAACTGCTCAAAACCACAGAAGGTCATCTCAGATTCAGATCTATGCTTGAAAGGAGAAACAGATGAAAATTCAAGCAGATCAGACGATGGAGACTCAACAGATAATGAGATAGAAAATTTCTCTTACGAAGATTTGGTTTATATGTGTGCTAATTTAACAAAATTGTTGATAATCTCCATCGAAAAAACAAATCTTTGAAATCTAAATATCATGAGTTGATCAGCAAAATAACTGTTTGGAATCAAAACTTTCAAATGTCATGAAATTTGAAAATTCTGATTGTAAAAATTGTTTGAAATAGAAAACCGATCTTGTTCATCTCAATAAAAATATTCAAAATCTTGAGAATGAAATTCAGATCTTAAAAGAGAACGAGATTGACTTATTAAGTTTGAATAATTTTCTATAAAAGGAACTGGTTATTTTTACAACATCCGAAAATTCCAAACTTGGAATTTTTGAAAAATAAAGCTTGTTGAAAACTGATTTGTTTTTGAAAGAGCTTGAAAATGAGATTGAAAAATTCAAAACCTTTGAAAAATTTGAACCTAAAAAGAAAAAACATTTTGAATTTGAAATCTCTAAGTCCCAAGCCAAAATTAAATTACTTGACAATGAGAATTTGGTTTTCAAACAATCCAATGCTGAACAGATGATCGCTATAAATCATTACTCAAATTTAATAAAAGAAAATAGCGATCTTAAATCCAAAATTCAACAGTTATAATCAACTTTGGATAAATTTTCTAATGTGGACAAATCATTGAATATGTTGTTGCAAAACCAAGTTTCTGTTGGAAATAAACATGGCCTTGGCTTTGGGAAAATTAATGTTTTTGAAAATCAAAACTCAAATGGTTTTAAAAATCCTTCAAACTGCTTTGAAAATGATCGTTTTGAAAATTTAAACTTCGATAATTTCAAAGGTTTTTTAAATCATAAAAGCAACGAAAACTGGTTGTGTAACAATCCTTTCAATTCAACTTGGATCCCAAAAAAGAAATAAAACAACTTTGACTAAATTCAAACAAATTTGGGTCCCTAAGGATACAAAGGTAAATTCTGATGGATTATTGTACAAACAAGTTTAGGTACCAAAACATGTGAACAAAATTGTGAGTGGTTTTACTAATTTTGTTAGACTACTCGATCCCCTAAACTGTTAGGTACCGGAGAAGGCTGAGGAATTACTTTGAAAAGGAGAGAATGAATTCATGTTGTTACATATTTCTGTATCACTCAGAGTTCCTTAGCCAAGATTACTGAGTTGGAGATCCATAACGTTTATTGCAAATCTGGTATGGTCTCTAAACTTATCTGTGTTAATATTCTCTGTTTTATTCCTCCTTCTACCCCTTTTATTTATTTCCTTTTGAATATTCTGATTTGATTTGACACTGCCAATTTTTTTCTTCTGGGCTTTCTTAAATTCAAATTGCAGAATTCATGATCTTCTGGAAATTCGCTTCATTTGTATAAAACTCTAATGTTCTAATAATTTCCAGAACTTGAATTTAAATTTGCAATTATCTGCAATTGTTTTGAAGTGTATTTTCTTATTCATGAATTCCTAACAGTGATGAAGATTTCTTTTTTTATCTTGAACACTGTTAATTTAGATTCTAAATTTTTCGAAGATCTGAAAAATTAATGAAATTTCACACACCTCTGCTGTTTTGGGTTTCTTATAATTTATTTTGGAAAGGCTTGAAAGATTATACTCATTAGAACACACTGCTATTTTCAACTGTGATAATTTCACTAAATTTTGAATTGGCTTGATTATTTCTGAATTGAAATCTTTTTGACTTAGATCATTGTTTACATCTTGAAATTCATTATTATTCATGATCATCTGTCTTAGATATTTGTTTGTTGAAGTCATTTGAAATTATTTGATATTTTGAATCTCACACATTTCTTAGATTTAAAATTAATAATCTTGTGTGATTGATTCTTTGTATCTCAAAATTTACATTTAGTCAAGTTATTTTAAATAAACCGTTTTAACTCTGGATCATGAGTATCTCTCAAGCTTGATGTAAATATTCAGAAAATTTCTCTTACGGTTGTCAGAAGTAATTGTAAAAAATTCTTTGAAAAACTGGTTTTGAAAATCGTTGTTATTTCATGATCATTTTGCTTAAATAATTGATTGTTTGAAATCATTTGAAATCGTTGATTTCTTGAATCTCATACGCATCTTGGATTTGAATTTTATAATCTAGTGTGATCAACTCATTGAATCTTGAGACTTTCATATTCCTTCAAATGATTTAAAATAAGCTATATTTCAAATCTTGGGTCATGAATCATCTTATGTGATTGTCAGAAATATCTATGAAAAAATCTCTTGCCAAGTCTGCTTTGAAATTATTATTTTTATGCTTCTTTGATATTGATTTGAAAATGTTTTTTATGACTTCTTGTTTTCGTAAATATTGATTGCTACCTTGAAAAATGGATCTGAATTATTTGATTTATTTTCTTGTGCTTGGTGATTGGATACTATTGTCTGAGATTTTTTTTTTTTTTGCCACCAAGGTGGTACCAAAATCCGTGTTAGCAGAGACAACAAGTGGTATCAGTTTGGAAGTGCTGAAATTTTTAATTGATGTGATTCTCAATCTGTATATTTTTTATATCCTTCTTATCTTGTATAAATCTTTCTGAATTCCCTCTTGTAATAGTTTTTTCAGTTTTAAAATCATTTATTGATTATTTATTCAAAAATTGAAATCAATAACCAAAATGAACTGTGTGTAGAATTCATCAAAATTATTACTAGGTTACTGAAATTGTAATGAGTTGTGACTATAGTATATTTCACAAGAGGAAATTTAATTTAAATTTTCATGATGATTGAACAATTTTTATAATATCTTTAAATTGGCGTTTATTTCATGAACATCTTCTTAGTCTATCATCATTTTGTCATTCATCATGATTTTATATTAATGTGGAGAGTTTAATATTTTTTAAAAATCATCTTGAATAAAAAGTGGAAATATTTGTGATGAAATTGTGATTATATTATTTATCAAAATTAGTGATAATTGAAATTTTTCAAGAATACTGGTATAATTGAGCATATTTCATAATATTATTAATTTATAAATTTATTCACAACTATTTCTGTACCTACCACATTTCTATTATCCATATTGGTTTTATATACTAAGGAGTTTTTTTTGAAACAGAAAATAATAAAAATATAACATTGATAAGTGTTTCTCTAACCTCATTTAAAAATCCAAGCTCTGGTTATGTGTGGTTAGTGTGCTCTTAAATAAAAAGGAAAGAAAATCGAAATGGAAATAAATATTTTTTTATATGAAATTCTCCTTGGTGTGTAAATACCAGACTATCAATCCATTTTCTAATTTGTGAAATATGTTAATATCTTATGATATATTATGATTTGTTGCTTGATAGTTACTGGGATTTGAGATTATTTGATTGTGTCACTTAAGTTGAATTTATAACAGTAGTCCAAATCCATCACTGTTTTTTATGCTCAATTTTTTAAAATTTTATTGGAAAATAAATGGAATTCATTTTTTTAAACTCTCTCCATTTTTACAAATTTCATCATAAATCCATCATTCTACAATGTGAAATTTTCGACTAGTTCTCAGAATATTATGATATATTTTTTGTTAATTGAGATTTATGATGAACGTTCTTCCTCTTAAGTTGATATTATATTTTTAGTCAATTATTTGATCATTAATTTAATTTTTGTATCCTTTTGATGACAACAAAAGGGAGAGAATGGGTTGAGATTTTGATCGATGAGTGGATATTCTTTGAATATTTTAATATTGAAGCCTCAAATTTTTTTTTTTAGTCATGCACATATTAAGGGGGATTTTTGTTGTTTTATCAGTCATGCACATATTTAGGGGGAGTTTTGTTGTGAGGGGACATTCAAATAGGGGGAGTTCAATAATTCACTGTCAAACACATTTATTATAATATTATATTCAAAATCTTATTTTATGTTTGTCATCATCAAACGGGGGAGATTGTTGTATATAACAATTCTATGATTTTTATCTGATGATAACAAACATATAGTTATTATTATAAATGTGTTTATAATTGTACTATTATATTACATCGCAGAAAGAAATATATATTTATATTTAAATTAGTACTACTGCATAAGAATTTAATATTCAAAGAGTATTTTATTTAAGTACAATATTTTATTTCAACATTCCAAACAGTACAAATTTATAACTCCATTATTTGTACATTTCACTAAAATACAATACATTCATTCAATTTAGTTTTTATACATTGCTCTTCACTACAATTCACTCAGTTGTACAAACACTCAACTACATTTTGTATTTACTCTTTGTACAAATTCATATACTATTTCATTTACTCACTATCACTAGTCTTCTGTCTTATGCCTGCTTCAGTCACTCCAGTCTTCTGCTTACCTATCATAGAAACACACATACACAGTAATCTGGAACATAAATAATTTTAAATTCTAGAAGATTCAATTTTTATTTTAAAATTTTATTTGCCTCAGATTTTTGGTGTGTTTCTCATCATTTTTCATGACTTGATCTGATTTTTATTGGACATCCATTTATGTCTAGACAGCCTATTATATTTACAGTGATACACTGTAAATACCACAAGGTAGACAGTATTTCTAGTGCTCATATATATATATATATATATATATATATATATATATATATTCTGCATGTGCACTATACATGTATACACATACATGTGTATGTATATACACATATATTCTATGCAGGGGCATTATGGTCAGCAAGGGACAAATATATCGAATATGTTGTGTCAGGTGAAGCTTGACAACATTTTCATGCCGCAAGTATCCATGAACAAACAACAATGCATATATGAACCCATAAATGTATACACACATATATAAATAAACACATACGTGTGTATATATATATGTGTGTGCGTGTATATATATATATAATATGTGTATATATATATACATATATTTATATATGGAATGCACAAGTCAGAAATTCATCACAAGGTACAAGGACATTCATGCACATATGCCTCAAGTACAAGACACAATGCAAGTCAAACCAAGGTCGGGCAAATCAAATGTCATGCTTAAGTCCACACAACAACAAACAAGTGAAGATACAACTGCTTGGTCAGTCATAAGTATGTCAAAATCGAATGAATCATGCTAAGGCTCAAGAATTTTCAAGCCAGAATATAGGTGCATATACACAACAGACCAAAAATGGATCGAACAAACACACAAGTCCAGAGTGACACAAGCTTACATGACAACACCAAACTCATGGGACATAACAACGCAAGTCATATTAACATATCAATGACCAAAGTATATTCGAAAATTAAAACAACATGGAACATACAGCAGTGTAGTACACATCAGATCAAAGGCCAGAACAATGCACATATAGCAACCTAGGTATCAAAACCAAAATGATACAATGAAGTAGTTTTCAAGTCATGTACGTATATATATATATATATATGTATATGTTATTTATATATACATATATAAGTATATGAAAGATAAAATCATTCACTGATGCTACAGAAAGGTAACAAAATGAAATGCATGCAAATGCAGACAAACTTCAATGCAAGGTTATAGTGCAACAGCAGTCAACAACATGGTTTCAACAAGTGGTTCTCAAAGTATTTCCAAAAACGTTTCAAGCTTTAATTATTTTCAAAGGATGACAAGATAGTTGAATTTGTTTCCAGATTTTATAAACTCAATTTTGGGCAGATTCATATATATGTGGCAGGTTTTACTGAGCAAGAAAATATTTCATAAATACCTAGTATAGAGGATGACACACAAACAAATTCAACTTTTCTTTGGAAAGAAATCAGTGTACTATTTGGCATGAAATGTAATAAACATACCAACAAACCTTTCCTGAAAATCACAACTTGGTTTTAAGAAATACACAGCGAAAGATACATCGGCATTCACATTGAAATGGGATGCAAGAATGGCATGATTGATTCATGGTTTTAAATTGATTCCAAAAGTGGCAAGTAGCATTCATTTAGTTTCAAGGGACCAAGAATGTTTTAGTTGGCAAGCAACAAATTTTTCTAAAAAGTTTAATCACTCAAACATTTCCGGTAAGATTGAAAATCATGTGTTCTATATATTTCCCGAAAATCAGAACAACATACATGATAGAAATCAGGTAATGGACAAAATAGTTTTTAGCAAGAATTGTTTTTAAATTGTTTCCAGTTTTTTCAATCTCAATATCACGCAAATTCAGGGGACCAACAAATTAAATAAATGTTTTCCATTTTTTCACGAATCCAAATCAAGGCAACCGAATATCACGCATCAATCAATAATACACGGTATCAATTCGAGCAAGTAAAACAAGGCAACCAAATTCACAAAGCAATCAGTGCAAGTCATAAGTGAAATCAGAGTTATCTTAAGGATTTTTATAATCCTATAATAACACCTATCATCACTGGCAAATCAAAATGATCAAAAAACAACAAACCAAAAGAACTCGAGAGCTCAAAGAGATAAAACCAAGGATACTCACAGTTTTTTCGATCAAGCCAAAATCGCTCGACAATAAGCATTATGGAATAGAAGCATCAAAGACTAAACCAAGAAGCAATCACTTTGAAGTCGCGATTTTTGGACAGGAAGAAAAAAACTCTAGGGTCGGCTGCCATTTTTAATTCCTAGAGGAAAAGAGAAATCGGGCCAAACAAATGACAATGCAAATGAAAGGGACCGGGCCTTGTTTTTAAGTTATAATTAAAAGGGTTTTTTTTGTTTTAGTTGATTCTCTTTTATTTGTGTAGTTTTATTTTCCACTTGAAATCACCATCAGTTTTCTAGTGTCTGTAATAACTAGGGTTTACTACCTGCGGGTTTGTAGCTAGGGGAAAATCTAGTATTAGGGATAGAAACCAGTGTAGGGTTTTGAGGGTAGGATTAGAACAACAGCAAGTTGTGCGAGTGTACAAAATTGTATAGGCGGTTAGCGAGGAGTTCACAAGTTTATAAGTTTTTGTATGCGGGAGTCTGTATAATACCAAGTGGAAACCTTGGGGAATACAGTAGTAGGTGGAGTTTGCAGAAGCTAGGTAAAATCTTTGTGTCATTTACTTTCTACACTTATTTACTCCTCTGCTATCTGTGGTGTAGTTAATACTCTATGCTACGATTTGTTTTACATTCTCAATAAAATTCAATAAACCCTATTCATCCCTCTCTACGGTTAATCTAGATCCAACAAATACCCCCATGATGAACACTCACAAATGTTTCTTCTAATGGGTTGTCTCTCCATGCCTATATCTTAATTAGGGCCATCTTGGGGTATCATTTCTATATCTCATTTGAAGTCGCTTATTTCCATCGTCGGTATTTGCTGAAAGAACCCGTTAGGATGAGCCCTAAATATAGTCACTTATTTAATGCTCTGGCATTGTCCCAAATATGTTTGAATGGGCTTCCTACTATTTTCACATCTTGTTTGAAGTCACTTGTTTCATGCACTGGACGAACTTCTTGTTTGTCATCGGGACGGGCTTCCAAATATCCTAAAGGATCTGAGATGACCTGCATATGACTTCCTACATCGAGATTCCTTTTGGATGCTCTTAAATGTACCTTACGAGGTTATTATAGTAATCTCATTCTATATTAGACCATGTATAACTCTTTTTATTTATGCGTTTACTTTACCTTTCTCTTATTTATTCTCTTAATTTATTTACTATTTTTATTATCTTTTCCATAGGCCTTTATCTATCATAAAAATAGTTTATATCTGCTATTAGGCCTTTATCTATCTTAAAGATATTCATTATCCACTATATCAGAAAGTGTCGGCTTAATCTTTCACTCACCATGATAATCTATTTTTCCATTCTCAAAGATATATATTAATTACTCTCTTTGCTTTATCTACATTTTTATATCTTTTATTTTCCTGACTTTTCTTTTCACTAACTTGCCAAACATTAAACCTGGTTATTATCTTTTCTTTTTATCTTTATCTTGATTGTTATGTTTTCCACTTCCCTTAATATTATCTTTCTAGGATTAGTCATATTTTAGTAAGTTGATGAATGGGTTTTTGTAACCTATTTCCATATTCAAAAAACAAATCTTGTGCAATGACTCCCAATTACTAGTCATTTTTTTCTTTTCTTTTGGGTAGGAGGTACAAAATACAGTAAAATACAGTGCCTAAATCTAGTCCCCATTTCTTTTTATATTATATTTATACTATTGTAATCAAGTTTATCACGATCTTCTAAAATTGAAATATGAAAATTTATTCTTCCCAACTGACAAAGGTATTTCAAGTTTTCCAATTTAGGATATAAAAATATTTCCTTTGGTTTATTTTATAAATCTAAACATAATTACCATAAATTCTCTTATCAATTTCTCATCCAAAATCCAAGTCTTTTTTCGTTTAAGTCTAGATTTCTTTCTAGAAAATTTTTATATTTACTTTAACATTTTAGCACATAAGTATAGTTAATTATTAATTTATAGTCTATTTTAATCAATTACAACTGAACTTTTTTGTATGATCAACTTAAAATGTAACAATTTTTTTTTCTAAATCTGAAGAGGTTGAATGGTCCTCTTTCATTTTATTTCTACACCAAGAATTACACAATAATGCAACATAAACAAGAAGAACATACGAGCCTACTGTAGCAATGCACCGAAGGAAACAACACCAAAAAGAAAATTAAAATTCCCTTTAGTTTCACTGCGCAAAAGAAAAAAGTATTTGATCGCTGAAACTTTAATGGAGGACGTCACTTTTCTACCGGCTCTCCAGACCATTTTTTTCTTGCGCCTTCATCCTTTAATCACCTTCTATCTCACCACTCTTCTACCTCCCATCATATGGCCAAGAAAAGAAGATCTAAACCGTGTCTCCCCTCTTCAGTAACTACCAGATCTAGAAGCCGTGCAAATTTTGTGCAATCTCTCTGAATCCGATGCCGAGCTTGAAGATGTTGCTTCTCCCCCAGCGAGATATGTATTTACCTTGCTTGAGGGTCATCCTCTAAATAAGTTAATTTCATCTCTTAATTCAGTTGGACCTTCCACGACTAATGGTAAGTTGCTACTTTTGTGGATTTGGGATATGTAATGGGTTTGAAAGCTTCTGTCATGTCTCCTTCAATGAAACAGTCTTTGGGCATTGCAAATGCTGTGTTGGGTTCTAATGATGATTATGTTGATCATACGCTACTAGTTAGTGCCGGTTTGAACAGTCGTTGCTCCCCTAACACTGAAAGGCGTTAACTATTCCAGAGCATTCCACCTGTTCGACAAAATTCATCTATCAACTAGTTTAATAATTCGGATACCCACTTACCAGCTCACATATTCTCCCCAAACTCCCCAACAAATAACCTCTATAGCATACTACCCTCGGTATTTGCTGCTCATATTCGTGATGCAGCAACGGTGACCTCAACCCCACTTGCTCCTAAGAAATGGACGACTTTATTTGAATTCTCTTCCTCACGTTGCGGGGGAACACATGCCGGTGGATTTTGAGATATTGCATGCGGAGTCAGGTTCTGTTCCTCCTCAGGGAATTCATGATGAAGCAGCAAATTTCTGAAATGAACACGTTGTAGGATTTTTCTTGGATTCTAAGCCTTTTTCTATCAATATGCGCACCACATGATGAAACTCATGGAAAATTTGTGCCTCCATGAAAATGACGTACGTCGATGGCCTCTACTACTTTAAGTTCTCCTCTGTTATTGAGAGGATTCGTGTACTGGAAGAAATTCCTTCTATCATTGAAGGCGAACCTATTATTATGACTTCTTGGAGAGCTTCGATTGACAGTGTACAAGAATAGGTCCTTTATATTCCTATATGGGCGCAATTCACCCACATTCCCTTAGTGGTTCAGCCTCTTCTTGGCTTTAATTGGCTCTCTTGTCATATAGGTAAACTTAAATGCTTTGATGTTAGTACTGACGCTAGAAGAAACTTAGTATATGTTAGGGCCTTGATTGAGATTACTCCTATTTCCTACTAAGATCAAAGTTAATTTAGACAATCGTGTACATTATGTGAATGTCAAGTATAGATGGAAACCAGATATTTGCGTTACTTGCAAATCTTTTGGTCATTGCACTAAATCATGTCTGCATGAGGCTAATTTGCCTCCCGCGGTTAATACTCCCCTACCTAATCCTCCTAAACGTGTTTGGGTCCCTACTAGTAGGAAGATAGCTCCCGTTGAGGCAGAGGAAGTTCTTGTGGAGATTATGCCTCTAGTTAATGTTTTTCCTGATGTACCTCCTGATTCGGATATCTCTTGGAATGAGCATGAGACTCCCTGGGTACATACCACCTCTGGAATGCATTGTGACACTAATTTCGTTTTCTTTATTTTTATTGATGTTGAAGTGGTTGACCATGGTCGCCTCTTCTACAAGACATATGGTAAGAAATTGGTAATGTGGAATGAGGGTGCAATTAGTGAAAATAAGTCTGAGATTATGGAGGATTATTCATGGGATAAGAACAAATTACTCGTTCCTTTCAACGTGGATGATTTTGCCTTCCGCTTCTGGTCCTATAAGCGCAATATGACACCCTCACTACAAAAAAACAGTCCTTTTACAACGGGCAAAAACCGTTGTTATATTCTTTTTACAACGGGCAATAGCCCGTCCTAATATGCGTCGTCGCAATAGGTCCTCACTAAATTACAACGGTCTGTGACTGTTGTGAAAGACCGTTGTAATAACGTGCTCTGTCACGTGCAACGACTCTATGACAATGGCTATAAACCCGTTGTAATAGCTAATAAATTACAAGCGGCTTCTGCCCGTTGTAATACATTATATTACAACAGGTATAGCCCGTTGTAAAAGTCTGTTTTTTTTAAAAAAAAAAATCTAATCGTAGTAATATAAAAATATTGCATAAATTAAAATATTGAACTCAAAATTTCTTATTTTAATATAAATTTTTTATTACACTCTTGAACAATACATAGTTTCATTTTTTTCTATTACACAATTACTATACAAAATATGAAAATACTCATTTGTACAAATATTACTTCACTACATATACTTAGTTACACTCACTCACACCCTCACACTCAATATTTGAACTCACTCTCACACTCGATGCCTTCATTCTCAGTAATTTATCCAAAATTCATACAATCGCCAGGTGTACCTGCAGGGCCGATCCTAGGACTTTTGGTGCCTAAAGCAAAATGCAAAAATGAGGCCCTTCAACAAAAAACAAATGTATTACATCAAAACAATTTATAGTATTTAAAAATAAAGAGAAAAGAAAAAAAGAAAAAAAAACATATTCGTAGTATAATCTTTAAATTGATACATAGCTACAAGCCTGAAATTAAAAAATAAAAGCAAAATGGATTTGCATCTCAATTCAGTCTCAGTAGTTCACCGATTCATTTCAGCATAGATTTCTGGTCATTACTCCATTTTAGATTTTTACACCACAGGCTCAACAGTAAACTATTATACCATATACAACCATATATTTAAACATAAAATCCAATTGGGCAATTCTCTAAATCAGATGTTAATAATATTGTTTTACATAGATGCGAATGAGTGCAGACAACAGTATACCATACAGAAATATAAGAAGGCTGTTGACATTATTTTGATACACAAGCACAGATCAGATTTTGATATTCATTGCCTACCAACAGATAGAATGGCTACAAAAAATATAAATAAAAAATTCCCAAAATTAGCATTCAATATGAAATAATAATTTTCAGTTTTCTGTAAATAACCCTCAATTGTTAACCAGTAAATAAAAATTGTTCAAATAAAATAATGCAATTCACGATACGGATGATTCTTTGGATCTTCGCAAAAAACTGAGCGAATGAAGCTAACGCTGAACTGATTTATATATAAAAAAAAGTGAGGAGGGACAATTAACTGGATCGATGAAATTGATGGACAGAAAGGGCAGCTGCCACCAAGGTGTCGAAGAACGGGGGAGGAAAATTAACTGGAGATGCAATCAAATTCAAAACCTAATATCAAATTTCCCAAAATTCAAGATTAGTGAATTACTTACTTAAGATCCTTGTCTTTCGCTCGCACTGAAGTTCGGTTTCCAGGTTCAAATGAAATTGTTGTATCTACCAATTGCCTTTCTTTTAACCGTTGCCTGAGAATCCGAATTGGATCACCACTGTCTTGAGATAGATTATCAACGTTAGCTGATTCAGAGTTTGTATCGGCGATTTCGCGATTGGTTCAGTTACGTGATAGGATCGAATTTTTTTCCCTCTTTATTCGATGGATCCAAATGGTGCCCTATCTTCCTTCGTGCCCTAAGCGGCTGCTTTACTAGCTTGTGTAAAGGGCCGGCCATGGTACCTGTCAGAATAGAATAACAAAGTAAATTGAAAAAGAAACAATTTAACTTAATTTCATAATAAAATCAAATATAATTTGACATATACATTTCAATTCATCCAATAAAATAAAAACGCACTTACAAAATATTCATATAGACATGGACGCAACGTAATAAACATAAATAAGCAATTGCAAACTGATAAAATATATCACATTTTCATAGTACTCGTCATCAGTTCTCATTTATTGTAATTATACCATCAACCTAATCTTGAACCATGACCATGCGACATCTCAAAGGGAAGCTCTTAGACCATAAAAAATAATAGTAATTATAATTTCATTAAGCATAACAATTCCTGTTAACCTAGAGTGAACAACATCATCATTAGCGAATGGCTAAACAACTTATACTCTATTATTAGATGTATTAATATCTGTTGTAGTAAGTGTTATTGGACTAATTTCTCCACTACTGCTTATAGCACTACTAATAATCTGTCATATCACTATTAAGGAGTTGAGAGATGTCTCAAAGATCTTTTTGAACAACAACTCCTATTAATGCAAACAACCACCCCGGTTTGAACATCTTCGTTGATTACCATATGCACTACCTCTTTAATGTTATATATGCATCAAAAAAAGTAACCTGGGCATGTACAACTTAGTTTGCATGAACATACCTGAACCAGCACTCGTGTCAAAGGTAGTTGTGTCAACAGTATTAGAGCCTGTCTCCAACATATCCGAAACCATTTTCCTACCTTTTGTAGATGTCCCTAGAACATCACAAAAAATTAATTCAGTTTTTTTGAATCAGTCTCCATGGATAATCAGCTGAATAAACTGAATAGATCATAATTGATTCCTAGACGAATCAAATACAAGTCGAATTCAAACACTTAGTTTAGAGAATCCAAAGGAAAAAGAAAAAAACAAATGATACTACTGCAAAAATGAAAAAGAACTATAACAGATTCTGCAACCCTCTAAAACAAAATAGCAAAAGGAATTTATCATTACATCAAAATGATGTGAAACAACTTTAAACAATTTCAACACAAGTCATACCTCTGTTCATCAACATTTTGCGAGTAATAGAAGTAATTAAAACTTACAACCAGATGTCTAGTTAACTTTATTGTGATAAGCATTAGTCTTAAGTCAAGATCCTTGTGAAGGCAAGAAATATTGATCACCAAGTGGCGCACTGGGCTAAATTATATCTGCAACAGAAAAAAAACCAGAGAGCTTACTAATTTCGTTGCCCGTGAGGCATTTAAGCAAAACAAAAAAGCCATATATGATGTTAAAAGTGATTAGACCCACGAATGTTGAAGTCATGAAAGAAATTTCAACAAGAAACGCTGTAAAAGGAAAGCATGAATAAACTGTAGCAAGTTGTGTCCTTAATCCCAAAATAAATACACTACAAACAAAATGCTTCAAACTAATTTCAGAGCAAGTCTAATAATATAAATTAAAGCAGCCACTGACCCAATACTGTTGGCGTTAGATCCACATAGAATAACTTACGGTCAGCTATTAACCTACAATCATCATAAAAGAATATGATCTAAAATTATTAACAAAAAGAACATTTAAGAAAAAAGGGAAAAAATTTCAAGTACCAATCGACGTCAAGGCTGTTGATGGTCGCATGTGGTGAGGAGGAGAACCGCATAGCCAAGCGATAGCAATAAGGAGCGGAGAGCTGCCATTCGATGCCGACGTTCGTGATTTTGGGTTTTATTTTGATGTTAATGCTTATGGTTTTAGAGCAGAAAGAGGAGAGTGGAGAGCGGATGGCCAAGTGGAGTTGATTCTCGAGGTTTTGATTTAGGGAAGGAAAGTTTTAGGTCAAATTTTCCGATCAAGATATCAAAAAAGCGGCGGGTTTAAAATGAAACCCTAATTTTGTTTCTTCACGGAGAAGGAAAAACGAACGGGTCAGAATCTTAAAAGGATGTCAAAAATGTATTGGGCCAGCCCATTGGTTAGCATCCGTTTCCATTATTATTTAAACCATGGTTTTATAGATTAAAGCGTTTTTAATTTATGTTGTATCTTTCATTGAAACAAACTCTAGTTTAAATTATTACGGATCAATTTCTCTTGTGTTTTTATTGATTAAAGTGTATTTTAATAGTAATATTATTAATCATAAATTATTAATATTTTTTAAAAAGTAATTATTAATATTTATTGTTGATTATAAATTATTATGTATTTGATATTGATTACTTGATTTTACTTACTAATAACTGAAAAGTAAAGTTAAGCCAGTTGGAATACTGATTATATATAATAAGTAGTAATTAGTGATTATTTAATAATAATCATTAATTATTACAAGTTATAAATGATAAATATAATATTATTTATGATTAATTATTAAATATTAATAAATAATATAGTATTATTAGTGATTAGTAATTATAAATGCAATATTATAGTTAAAGGCAATAATATAAGTTATATAACATCATTGAATGAAATTAATATGTATGCAATAATATAAAGAAAACATTATTTTAAAAAAAATTACAACTATTTGGATAGAAATTGTAGATATTATTACTTTTACTCATGATGTTATAAATAATATAATATCATTGTTAATAATTATTATTAATGATAAATTATTAAATATTAATAAATAATATTATATTATTAATGATGAGTAATTAGTAATATAATATTGAAGTTAATAATTAGTAATTATGGTTAATTATTAAATAATAAAACATAATCAGTACTAATTTTAAGGAAGTATTGTAATTATTAATTATTGACTATCGAAAATTAGCACATATTACAACGGGCATGAAATGACCGTTGTAGTAGCATTCTATTACAACGTGCAGTTTTTATCCGTTGTAAAAAGAGCATTGTAAACGATATCTATTACAACTGTCCAGAAACGACCGTTGTAATAGCACTATATTACAACGGGCATTCTAAGCCCGTTGTAAAAGGGTGTTGTACAGGTATCTATTACAACGGTTCAAAAAGTGGCCGTTGTAATAGCATTCTATTACAACGGGCAGCCAGCGCCCGTTGTAAAATGGACGTTGTAATATGGTATTTTTGTTGTAGTGGCTATACTAGCACCTTTTATGAGGATGACTCGGAGGTTGAGTAGTGTTGCTCGCCTAGTGTTTTAACTTTGTACAATGTCTATGTAGTTTTCTTTGCTATTTTGCTGTACTGATAGCGCCTGAACACTACAAACCAGACATGTTACTTTGTGCATATGTAGAGTGCTAGTGCTTTTCTCATTAATTAAAAGTGATACGCCCACTGTAAAACGGCTGCCTTGCCAAGAAAAAAAATACAATTCATTTTATTTGTTGTGTTACATATAATACCTTAGTCATTGTCTCCTACCAAAGTAACCTGACGTAAACATAATTTGTTCAAGATTTTGTTCCAGAAGTCCTTTATCACAACACATTGAAAAAACAGGTGTAAGTTTCTCTAAATACTAACATTAACCCATTTTGAAGCGAGTTTAACCTTGGAAAATATTTCACTATGTATCACTTAATTTCAAGAGCATCAAATTGTTATAAGCTCTATTATTCGAATTCCAAATCTATTTATGTCGTCTGTAAGTAATTAGGCTATCACTACAGTTAAAAGTATCATATATACATCCGCCTAATATTATATTTTCTTCCCATTCATTTCCAGTGCAAGCGAGAAGAAGAAGCCATTTGAATGTTGGTGTTTCGTATACGTTCCCACATTTGCATAGTTATTTGATTTTAAGTTCTAGGCAAGGAGAAGGATCTGCCACGCATAATACTTATGATCACTGTGGCATTCTGATTGATGCCTGTATAGCTTCAGTATTGAAATTTCAGCTGGTTACTTAAATGCAACCATGCGAAAGCCATGAATTATGCCAAAAGTTGCTTGTTCCATTCATAGAAATATCGAACTTGACTTGAGGAAGGACCATTGCTCTTAGCTTGAAGATGGTATGCCATGTCCAGCTAATATATATTTTGTGGAGGTTGCATCATTCAAAGGTTATTCCCTTTTATAACTAATAAAGCCAATAGTATATTACCATATATCTAACTTTTTATCAAGCTCTAACGGTAACTTTAATGGTCGATAGTCTCTGGGCTTCTCTTCTGAAATTTCTGCTCCTCTTTAATCAACCGTTCTCTGCTATTCATCTCTTTGCTACTGCCGCTATCTCTGCTTGTCCTTTAGCACTACGTTTCTCTTTTGTAGGGTTATGACTTCACCCAATTTCAATCGCTCGTTTGTATTAACGGGGTATTTTATCGTGCCTTGTCCTCCAATAGAAGCTTCTGTTCGAGTCGAGTCTGTACATTTCTAAAATATGGACCTGACCCGAGCTTCAGTTCGGGTCGGTTCGGGTTTGATTAAATTAGTAACACTAAAAATACATATATTTCAATGCTTTTTGGTCGAGTCTTTCGGGTTGGGTCAATTCGGGTGGGTTTGATCGAGTCTAAATTGTATTTTTCGTCAACTAGACCCGTCGGGTTCGGTTCGGGTTCAGGTTTTGTCGGGTCGGGTCGGATTTCAGTTCTCGGTTCTGATTGCCAGGCCTAGTGATGAGGATTTGACCACCTCAACGCCTCTCAGTGTAGCTGCTCCTATTGTGGTCGGTTGCTGTTACGGGAAATGCAGTGTAGAGTGGGTGTGTTCGGGATGCCTTTAAACCATCGACGACGTCATCATCCTAAGAAATCCAAGAAGGCTTCTTCGGTCCCCCTCTACTCGTCACTTGCTACAAAGGCTAATAGCTCGTGTTTGGTACCTTCGTCAGTTTCGGTGGTGTTCTCTGGTTTGGCGGTCTCCAATGTTATCGAACCGCTTTAGGACTGCTTGCCTTATAGTGAAGTTGTCACCTTAACTTCACCTGCACAGTCCTCTTATGGGGTTTGGGAGGTTGGGTGCAATCTTCAGCTATGCAGCGTTACTTTGGTTGCAGGGCAGATGTTTTTTTCTAAGTATCAGTGTGGTTTTTCTCTCTGTTTCACTGTGCAGGTTCGTGATAGCTATCTTTTTTTCTTGTTATTATTCTTTGGCTTGGGATGTATCATCAGCTGCTTGTTTGTTGGGTTTAATGGTGTTGTTATGAGCCTTGACACGCTTGTGCATGTGCTCCCTGCCACCATTGTCGATTTCTCGATTTCGATGGTGGGGGGTCATGTGCGCATTGGTGAGCTTTCTCTTATGTCTTTCCTTGTTGGTGTGTTGCGGTCTCTTTGAGTGGAGGTATCTATGTTGCTTGGTTTGCTACCCTTATTAGGGTTGGTTGTTACCTCTTCGGTGGTCTCTTTGAACTTATGGTTTGGTTGTGTTCGTTGCCCTTGCACGACTTTTGGGTGGCAATCAATAATAGTCCTTTTTGGATTGTTATTTCGATTGACTGGCTTAGGCTGATTCTTCAGTTGGTAGTGCATTTTGCTATATTTTCCTCCATTGTTGCATCTCTGTTCTACTTGGCACACGACAAGCTTTACAGTGGCTTGTTTGTAACACCCCGCGTTTTTAACTTAAGATAATAAAAGAAGAATAACTTAATTAAACATTCAGAACTAAGTAAAACGGATTGTACCTTTGCGTTCGTCTCGAAATTCTGGTTCAAATAGACTCCGAATTTGCATAAACGGACATCATATGAAGAAGTTATGCGCTGTAGAAGTTCTCAGAGAAAACAGGAAACAACCCAGATCAATTTTCGGCCTTCGGACCCATGGGGTCGACCTCTTCAAAGGGGGGTCGACCCACATGAAGGGGGTTCGACCCACATGACGGGACGTTTCTGATGGTTTTTGGTCAAATATGAGGGTCCTGGTTGCTCTAATACACCTATAAATAAGACCTTAGACCTAACCCTAAACCTCATAATTCGAAGGCTACATTGAAACTCTGCCATTACTCTCTCTCTCCTCAAATCTATTTAGAAAATTTAGACTATTAATAATAAGATTTTAAAATTCAAGATCTAAAAGCAAGATTCGACATTAATAAAAAGATTGTTCAGAATCATGAAAAGCAAGGTAAAATTCTAGAACCAATCCATTCAAATACTTACTCTTTCTTTCCCTTCTCTTTTAATGAAAATAAGCAATCCACGGTTATTAGGTTTCAAATCAAAATAAAGGGGAAAAACCATGGATGCTAAAACTGGATCAGATCCAGAATTGGGGAAAGCATAAAAGGTGAGTGGATTTAAGCTATACAGTTTAGATAAGAATATGTTATCGTTTACCATTCCCCTGTATATATAATTGAAATGCAATATGTTGAGAAATGTAACATATGTTAATAATGCCTAAAGTGATGGGTACGAAGTAGGAATAATTAATATGCTAAACATTAATTTGTTGGGATACGAACTTATCAAATCTTGTATAGTAATTACCGTTACTTAAATTTCATGTCAATTTGTGTAAATTATGTACCCCATCCATTAACTATAAGAATTGAGAAAGGTACATATTGGTTTATGTGATTTAAACAATTATCTGAATAATTGATTACATGTTAGGAAGGAATTGATTATATGTGAAGAATTATAATAGGCATGATACAATTACATGTGAATTATAAATTATAATGGATAATCGGAAGAAGTAAACATGCCTAGACTGCATAGAAGGTTTACGATAAATACGAAATTTAACCGCTCTTAGACACGAGGTTAGATTGCACTTGTAATAGAAGTCTGCCTAGAACCGCCTGGCATATCCAGCATTCACAAGTGGTAAATCTAATGTAAGGGGTCTAAGTGCAAAAATTAAAAATATGTAATGGTGCTAAGACACGACGTTAAGTCAACTTGTGGTAGAAGTCTGCCCGGACACGCCCGACAATTCCACGTCCACGAGTGTAGGCTTAATGTGAGAGGTCTAGTGCTTATACATATATATGTATAACAAGATACGAATAAATGGCAATAATAGTAATCAAATGTCTAACTCAGAAAATAAGAAAGGAAGATATATAATGGACTGAGTTAGTGTGATGCAAAGGAAAAGTGATGTATTTCCCAAAATGACCTAGTTCTGAGAACGTTGTTGCAAATAAGCCACCGTAAATAAAGAAAAGTAAAGAAATTACTTGCTACCACATATTTAGATGGGAATACGTTATGAAAATAAATCCCTGATTCCTTCTATCAAACTGATAAGGTGCGTGAAGTGTTTTCCTTAATATAATAAGGAACATATATTTCAACGAATGAAGAATAATGGTTTACAATAGTAAATGGTTTAAAAGGGAAATAAATCACCTATTATAAATAAATAACATTAATGAAAATGTTGTATAATAGGTAGACTTGTCCTAGGGACAAGTGAAGCTTATAACTTAGGTTATAATAAACTAATAAGGAAATTGGATAATTGGTGAAATGAGATAAGGGACACTTAATTGTATAATTAAGTAATTAGTAAATGGGGAAAGCAGGAAACCAGTTGAGAAAAGGGGGAAAATATATGAAATATAAGAAGTTGTACTTAATTATAAATTAAGTAAGGTGTAAACTTGGAAGTCTGAAACCTGCTGATAAGAAAAACATGTTTAGGCTTGTCCTAGGGTCAAGAGGAAATTATAACATAGGTTACAATAAATGGGTAGAGAAACTTATTAATGGGCCTTAGTTAAGTTAATAAGTATACAACGATAAGTGGTAGTAATGGTGTAAAATGGAATTATGATTAAATGAGAAATAATGAGGAAAACTAATGAAATAAGTTATATTTAATCATAAATAATGACTGACATGTTAAACAGAAAACATGTGAGTTGAGATATACTTAATTACATATCAAGTAAAACATGTTATTGTAATGATGAAATAAAACAAGAATATAAAAGATACTGTGGATTACAGACCTTAGGCCACAATTTAGAGAATAACATGTTATGGGCTTATTAATAAATGGGTTAAGTTATATGAATGAATTTAATAAGAAAGAGAAACTTGGTAATCTAAATAAGAATTCAATGTAAATGGGAATAACCAAGTTAACTGGAAACCTGATGAAGTGAGGTAAGTGCGTAAAAGAATGTTTGGACATAGGGTCTGACAACATATTAAATTGAGTCGCTTGGACCAGTCCACACGTTTGAGGGTGAATAACCCAATGGGGTAGATCATCGTGGTGTTATAAGGCACGAGGGGAGCGTACATTCATCTGATTGTTCTGACGGCTCTGAAGGACTAGAAGGGGAAGCACGCGGCTTCCTAAGATACGTAAGGTGCTCCTAGTAGTCCTCTGTGCGGTGATAGATGTTTTAGGCTGTGCTCGCAGAGGTTGGGTCTGCGCGTAACTACTAGGTGGGTGGGCCATGACTGCAGAAGTAGCTATGCAGTCAGAATGCTATGACGCGGTGACACCAGGGTGATTCGGCGGTTGTCTCAACTAGGAGGCGAAGGGTCACGACCAACAAGGATAGTAGATCGTCGGATACCCGTCATCGGCAGCCAGTGGGGTGCGAAAAGACTAGAGCTAAAACCAATAGACCATTCACCTTTCACTATCGGGGTACGGTGGTTGAGGGAAGACGCCAAATGGATGTTTAGATTGTTTTTCTTTGGAGCAGTCGTTTAGCTCTTGTAATCTTTACTAGTTGAGGGAGGGGACGAGGTGGGGCCATAGCCACCGTGAAAACAGACCCTAGGTATATCTCTATATATAGGCTCTTAAAGACGGGCATGTACAGATATGGAAAAGCTCCCAACCGAGTTCCGTCTTTCTTGTATCGCCCAGCCACGGAACTCGGTGCACATTAGAGGACGTGCAATTAAGGCATCAAGCTAAAATTGATGATACGTATATGGGACAGTCTAGATACTTGCATATCGGCTCTGGGCGGTGTATCGTAGACTTGAGGGCATTACTCTAGTATGGATTCTGATTCGATCGAAGGTGGCAGTCCGTACGCTTACGTAGCATAGTAACGATAGATATATGTGGAACGTAACAGTGCTATATAGAGATCTGTACGTCACTACGGCGTAGGACGAGGGACTGCATATTTTTGATGGTGTTACGGTGGAGACCGTGTGAGTGGGGTATCATGGGGTGTACCTTAATATTGGGGGTAGCTACATATATACTATATTAGGTTAATCTACTGGGAAGTAAATGGGTATGACGTGTGTGTAAGCCTTGAGTGTTGTAAACCCAAGTAACTTAATAAATAAGAAAATATGATTGAACGGTATATGTAGTGTTATCCAAAGTGTATAATTTAAATCCAGTCACTAGAACTTGTGTTCTGACCCCATCCTCATAACATACTCGCAGGTTAGATTTGTTCTAGAGACATGATAGCCTTGGATACTGGTTAAGCAGTATTATTAATACGGTAAGGCTATATTTTGACCATATTATATTTTATCCATTCCGTTGTGAGATATTTTCTAAGCTCTGACATGTTTTATATCACTGTCTGTGACAACCCGAATTCCGACAGACCAATTTTTTTTTTTCAAAATTCCAATCCATCGAAACTCGGATTGGTTTGCTCTGGTATCCTGCAGAAAAGATAGAGACATAAAATGTGTCAAAGCTTAGAAAATATCTCACAGCGGAATGGATAAAATATAGTATAATCAAAACATAGCCATACTGTTTTATTAATATTGCCTAACCAGTATCCAAAGCTATCATGTCTCTGCCATAAATCTAACCTGTGAGTATGTTATGAGAGGGGGTCAGAACACAAGTTATGGTGACTGGATTTAAATTATACACTTTGTATAATCCTACATATACCGTTCAATCATATTTTCTTATTTATTAGGTTACTTGGGTTAACAGCACTCAAGGCTTACACACACGTCGTACCCATTTACTTCCCAGTGGATTAACCTAATACAGTATATGTGTAGCTATCCCCAATATCGAGGTACACCCCATGGCACCCTACTTGCACGGTCTCCACCGTAATGCCACAGAAATGCTCGTAGTCCCTCATCTTACGCTGGAACGACGTACAGATCTCTACATAACAATGTTACGATCAGCATATATCTTCCATCACTACGCTATATAAGCGTACGGACTACGACCCTCGATCGAATCAGATCTCATACCAGAGTAATGCCCTCAAATCTACAATACACCACCCAAAGCAGACATGCATGTATCTAGACTGTCCCTCGTACGTACTGTTAATTATAGCTCGATGCCTCAATCCCACGTCCTCTAATGTGCACCGAGTTCCATGGCAGGGCGATACAAGAAACATGGAACTCGGTCGGGAGCTTTTCCATATCTGTACATGCCCGTCTTTAAAGAGCCTTTATACACAGATATACCCAGGGTCTGTTTTCACGGTGGCTATGGCCCCACCCCCTCCCTCAACTAGTAGAGACTACAAGAGCTAAGCGACATGCCCCTAATAACAACCAATCTAACCATCCATTTGGCGTCTCCCCTCAACCCCTTACCCCGATAGTAAAGGGTGAATGGTATCTTGGGTTTATCTCTAGTCTTTTCGCATCACACTGGCTGTCGATGATGGGTATTCGAAGATCTACTATCCTTGTTGGTCATGACCCTCCGCCTCCCCGTTGAGGCAACTGCTGAATCACCCTGGTGTCACCGAGTCACAGCATTCTGATTGCATAGCTACTTCTGCAGTCAAGGCCCGCCTGCCTAGTAGTTACGCGCAGACCCAACCTCTACGAGCACATCCTAAGACATCTGTCACACACAGAGGACTAATAGGAGCGCCTTACGTATCTTAGGAAGCTGCGTGCTTCCCCTTCCAGTCCTTCGGAGCCGTCAGAACAATCAGATGAATGTGCGCTCCCCCGGTGCCTTATAACACCACGATGATTTACCTCGTTGGGTTATTCACCCTCAAACGTGCGGACTGGTCCAAGCGCCTCACTTTAATATGTTGTTAGACCCTATATCTAAACATTCTTTTACGCGCTTGCTGCACCGCATTTGATTTCCATTTAACTTGGTTATTCTCATTCATATTGAATTCTTAATCAAGTTACCAAGTTCCTCTTGCTTATTAAATTTAGTTATATAACTTAACCCATTTAAGTTGATTAATAAGCCCACAACATGTTATTCTCTAGATTGTTGTCCAAGTTCTATAATTCACAATCCCTTTATATTCTTGTTTGATTTCAAGGCACCATAACATGTTCTACTTTATATACTATTAAGTATATCTCAATTCACATGTTTTCTAATTAACATGTCACTTACCATTTATGATTAAATATAACTTACTTCATAAGTTTTCCTCATTCTTTCTCATGTAATCATAAATTCAATTTACACCGTCACTACAACTTATCGTTGTTTACTTATTAACTTAGGTCTATTAACTAAGGCCCCTTAATAAGTTTCTCTACCCATTTATTATAGCCTATGTTATAATTTCCCCTTATCCCTAGGACTAGTCTAAACATGTTATTCTTATCAGCGGGTTTCAGACCTCCAATTTTACGGATTACTTGATTTATGATTAATTACAATATATTTTCCCCTTTTTCTTAACAGGTTTCAGGTTTTCCCCTTTATTGATTACTTAATTTACAATTAAATGTCCCTTAACTCAATTCACCAGTTATCCCATTCCCTTACTTGTTTAACCTAAGTTATAATATTCACTTATCCCTAGGACAAGTCTACCTATTATACAACATTTTTATTAATGTTATTTATTTATAATGGATTATTATCATTCCCCTTTTACACCATTTACTGATGCAAACCATTATTCTTCATTCACCGTAATATATATTCCTTATTATATTAAGGAAAACACTTCATGGACCTTATCTATTTGATAGAAGGAATCAATGATTTATTTTCATAACGTATCCCCATATAAATCCGTGGTAGCAAGTAATTTCTTTACTTTTCTTTATTTATTGTGGCATACTTGCAACAACATCGTTCTCAGAAATAGGTCATTTAGGGAAATACATCACTTTTCCTTCTCATCACACTAACTCAGTTCATTACATCCCTTTATTTCTTATTTTTTGAGTTAGACATTTAATTACCAACATTGCCATTTATTCATATCTTATTATATATACATATATATATAAGCACTAGACCTCTCACATTAAGCCTACACTTGTGGACGTTGGATTTTCCGGGCGGGTCCGGGCAGACTTCTACCACAAGTTGACTTAACCTCGTGTCTTAGCACCATTACATGTTTTTAATTTAGCACTTAGACCCCTCTTATTAGATTTACTACTTGTGAATGTTGGATATGCTGGGCGGTTCCGGGCAGACTAGTATCACAAGTGCAATCTAACCTCGTGTTTAAGAGTATTACAGTGTCAAATTACTGTGAATCTAGGCATGTTCGTTCTTAAAAAAATATTCCCATTTCATGAAAATTTTAGGCATATTATCCTTTTTACTGCAATCTAGTTTATAGTAATCTAATTTACATGTCATCCAATTTTTGCCTATATTTTGTCGCATGTCCTTTTCAACATATGTTTAATTCTATTTTGACATGTAAACATTTAATCGGGTAATTATTTAAATCCAACATGTCATTCAATCAATAATATGCCCCAAGTGAATCATATGATTATAACAACAATAATCATTGCCCATATTCTAACAAGTTTACTCAACATGTAATCATTCCAATACTTTAACTGATTCAACGTATGAACCATTCATATTAACATCTCAACTTGTTATAATAATAATTTATAATTAATCTGGAAATTTCACAATTTATAAAAACAAGGGAATGCTAAACGATAATCATAATATTACCTAAAGGCTATATCTTAAACCCACTCACCTTTTATGCTTTACCCAATTCTGGATCTGATCCAGTTTTAACATCCATCGCTTTTCTCCTTTAATTGGATTCACAACCTAACGATCATGAAATTATTATTTTCATTAAAAGAGAGAAGGGAAAGGAAGAATAAGAATTAAATGGGTTGGATCTATAATTTTACCTTGCTTTTTGTGAATCTGAACAATCTTTTATTAATGTCAATTATCTCTTCTAGATCTTGAATTTTAAAATCTTCTTATTAATAATCTAAATTTTTTGAATAGATTTGAGGATTTGAAGAGAGTAATGGCAGTGCTTCAGAATAGCTTTAGAATTATGAGTTATAGGGTTAGCTACAGAGCCTTATTTATAGGTGTTCAAGACCTTATCGTACACGCAACACTGAGTCAGCATTGAACCCAACTAAGAAAATAGTCCAGGTTCGCAGTTGAATCTAGCTGGATCTTATCGTACAAGCAGTGCTGAGACAGCATTGGGTCCCGCAAGCTGTTTTGGCGTAAAAAATTGATTTTTGAATGTTTGAATTTATTTAACTTTTATATTCACATGTAATCTTCTTATGCGTATACAATTCTTATAACGACCATTTTACCCATATATATACGCATAATTTTTCTTTTGTTTTTAAATTTCAAATGGTGTTGCACAATTCTAATAATGTACATATACGCACAATTTTTGTTTTGTTTTTATAAATTGTGAAATTGCCAGATTAATTATTAATTATTGTTATAACAAGTTGAGATGTTAATATGAATAGTTCATACGTTGAATCAGTTAAAGTATTAGAATGATTACATGTTGAGTAAACTTGTCTCCTTATATATACATTCTTATCCTTTCAAAATTTGAATTTGTATATGTACATATATTTGTATGCTCAGTTGGTCCTCTCTAAAACAAAGATAAAAATTATGTCGCCATCGTGGTTCGAACTCCCGACCTCAATGTTGCAAATCCTATGCCTTAACCAACTGAGCTATGATGTCTTTTGTTAATAAGTTTAGAAACAATCGTACTCATTGTTCTCCTTCTTTTACCTTATTCTCATGTTTCGGTACAATACTTCATTTAAATGTATCTCTTTCACCTTAACTCAGTTTTCTGCAATCCGTAAGTCTAAATTGACCAGAAAATCGCCACGAACGCAATGATGCTAATCCCGTGGCCAAATTCTTGAAGCTCTTCAATTTTTTTTTAAATATGCATTTTAATCGCATTGCATTTTTTTTATTTCATGTAATTTATTAATCTTTTCTTCGTTTCAATGTATGAACTTATTACATGTAATTATATTATCATATTTTATTTTATTGTCATAAAATGCGGGGTGTTACATTCTCCCACCCTTAGGAAATTTTGTCCCTGAAATTTGATAAGGAAAAAATCAGTTAACTCCTCGCATAATATACATCCATCATGTGGGCATCCAATTTTTGCAAACATTGTGCACTTCTGCAAAGTGAAATACAACATAATAACATATGTATGCCTAAGCGATACCTCCTATGTGTATGCAAATTTTCAAAAATCCTTTTAAAATGTGATGCTCACATCCTAAATATACTGGCAATTCTATATGAATGCAATATTTTGAAAATCAAAAGATATTTTCATCCATATTTTCCCATACTCTTACTGTGTGAGAGCGTAGTTCATCCAATTGTTGCATCCCTAATCCTACCAACAAACTTTATTTTTCGAATTTCAGGAAAATCTAATTTCCTAAATTCGATTTCTTATGTTACAAAAAGGTGGGAAACGAAAAATTTCACACTTTCGGTTTTTCTTTTACATACCTTTTTCCAACCGTACTTGGATTTTATGAAACTATTTATAAAGATTTCCTATTTTCCTATCTAAGCACAGCCCACATAAGAAAATTTTCTTTGTTGTAGCTTTTGTTTGGTCTTATCCTGGAATTTTTTTCCAAGATAATTCTTTTTATTTACTTCATAGCCTCAAAAATTCTCCCGTCTTCCCTAGGCTCTTATCCTTACCTACTCCATACTTTTTTTTAAAACATGGTTTGGCCCTTTTTTAGTTAAATTTCCTTCCAAAAATTAAAAGTGTCAAAACTTAATTTTCCTCATGAAAACTTTCTTTTGCCAAACCATAAAAACATGTCATCTTTTAAAAAAAATGTAAATCATCATATTTTTTCAAATCACAAAACTGGAGTATATACGGACAACTATTTTCTCAATCAGGTTTATGACTTGTTCTTACCTATAAGGTCAGTTCAGTCTCCTGCTACAAGGTGCCAACATCCACTCTATTCTTATTTTCTACAAATTATTTTGTCCACCCAAAAAAATTCTCATATCAAAAATAATTGTCAAAAGAATAGAGACTTCAAAACTTTCTTGATTAAAAATTCTTTTATGAAATATAACAAGAAAAACTAGGGAGCTATACATGCTCTATAATATGCACCTTATACAAAGAGAATTTTACTTTAAAACTCAATATGTGTACTTCTTTGCATATTTTAAAATTATAACTTTTAAGATTAAAACTTGAAAACACCATAAATCATTTTACCATAACTTTTATAATTTCGAGTTCTTAAAAGTTAACACTGGGGTTAGACTCAAAGCGGGTTTCCCAACTTTTTCTAAGCTTTCCTAGACACCCTCCCCCCCCCCCTCTACAAGGTCAATTCTCTCAAATATATATTCTCCTAATCCATTTTTCTCTTTCTGACCTTTTCCAATCTATAAGGTTTTACAACTAAACCCACTAACCCAAAATACTAATCATATGGGATTCACTTTCCTTCCATACAAAGTATATTGTACACTCTCCGCCTAAATTACCTAAGGGTCTCGGATTTCCATGTTCATTCCTTTAGTGTACCAAACAACATGCCATTTCTTATCATATCACGCTCTTTCTATTTAGTGGGTTCCTCTATGGATCTAGGTATATATATAATAAATATTTATATTTTTAAAAATACAAATATGTTCACTCACTATTTATATAGGAATCCTAAACCTAAGCTATGATACTAGATGTGACAACATGAATTCCGACAAATCGATTTTTTTTCAAAATTCCAATCCATCGAAACTCGGATTGGTTTGCTCTGGTATCCTGCAGAAAAGACAGAGACATAAAATGTGTCAGAGGCTCAGAGCTCAAAAAATATCTCACAACGGAATGGATAAAATATATTATAATCAAAACGCAGCCTTACAGTATTATTAATATTGCCTAACCAGTATGCAAAGCTATCATGTCTCTGCCACAAATCTAACCTACGAGTATGTTATGAGGAGGAGGTCAGAACACAAGTTCTGGTGACTGGATTTAAACTATACACTTTGAATAATCCAACATATACCGTTCAATCATATTTTCTTATTAATTAGGTTACTTGGGTTAAAAGCACTCAAGGCTTACACACACGTCGTACCCATTTACTTCCCAATGGATTAACCTAATACAGTATATGTGTAGCTATCCCCAATATTGAGGTACACCCCATGGTACGCCACTCGCACGGTCTCTACCGTAATGCCACTGAAATGCTCGCAGTTCCTTATCCTAAGACGGAGTGACATACGGATCTCTATATAACAATGTTACGGTCAACAAATATTTGTCATCACTACGCTACATAAGCGTACAGCCACCCTCGATCGAATCAGATCTCATACCGGAGTAATGCCCTCAAGTCTACAATACACCACTCAGAGCAGACATGCATGTATCTTGACTGTCCCTCGTACGTACTATTAATTGTAGCTCGATGCCTCAATCACACGTCCTCTAATGTGCACTGAGTTCCGTGGCAGGGCGATACAAGAAACACGGAACTCGATCGGGAGCTTTTCCATATCTGTACAGGCCCGTCTTTATAGAGCCTCTACATACAGATATACCTAGGGTCTGTTTTCATGGTGGCTATGGCCCCACCCTGGCCCCTCCCTCAACTAGTAGAGACTACAAGAGCTAAGCGACATGCCCCTAATAACAACCAATCTAAACATTCATTTGGCGTCTCACTTCAACCCCTTACCCCGATAGTGAATGGTGAATGATATTTTGGGTTTAGATCTAGTCTTTTTGTATCCCACTGGCTGTCGATGACGGGTATTCGATGATCTACTACCCTTGTTGGTCGTGACCCTCCCCCTCCCCGTTGAGGCAACCGCCGAATCACCCTGGTGTCACCGCGTCACAGCATTCTGACTGCATAGCTACTTCTGCAATCAAGGTCTGCCCACCTAGTAGTTATGCGCAGACCCAACCTCTACGTGTCGTATATAACAGTGTTGTATACACAATTATATGATTTTTGTTTGATGATAACAACAAAATATATTTTATTATTGAATGTTTTTGTAACTGTACTAGTATACTACACAACAGAATATAATATTTCTACTTAAATAAAATACAACTATATAGAAATTTAAATATTCACACGGTATTTTATTTGAATAAGAATATTTTATTTCAATATTTAAACAGTATAGATTTACAACTCCACTATTTGTATATACATCACTAATATATATTTCATTATATTCAATTTCGTACTCAGCTTCTCTCTACAACACTAACACTCACATTAACTCATACATTGACAATGTTAGTGTCTTCTGTCTTCACTGCATCTTCACTGTCAGTCCAGTCATCATCTGCTTACCTGTCACATGAAACGCACACACAGTACACTGTAATAGAAATGAAATTAAATACAAGAAAATAAAAATTTATTTTTTAAAATTTTATTTGCCTCAGAATTTCGGTGTGTTTCTCATCATTTTTTCTAGACTTGGTCTGATATGCAGGGACTGAAAAACTCATCTGATGGCTGCATGTACACACGTGTGCACTGTCTCGCCAATCAGTGTGCAACTAGGGAGTAGCCACGTGGGCCTTCTCAACTCAGTGCAAATCAGTGTGCAAATGGTCAAGCCAAAAGTACAAATAAAAAAAAAGAGCCAGAAAAATTAAAACAAAAGTTTCAGATCATGGCAAAACAAGTAAAGACATGCATGATGGAGGACAGAACTATTTGACAAGGTCGACAAAATGCCAAAGTGCCAAAGCTCATGAAATAACTAATCAAGGATCAAATATAGTACCAGTTCTTATCAATGAAACATGCAGACAAATGCAAAGTGTTCGACACAGTTTCATGGATCAAGTATTCACATATTTTAAAGTGGCAGAATGTATATTTATGTGTGTAATAGTTCATGGTCACAAAGTTTACAATGCACATGCAAGGACAGTCAACAACTAAGGGTGGAAAAGTTCTCTACAAGGTCAAAGTGGTGCTATAATACAGTTTAAACAGTGGCAAGGTTCTACATCAATGAAGAAAAGGCACATAGGAGGATAACAGGTGTCTACATGACAATGTACAAGCATAAAAAACACAAAACAGTGGATCAATAGTTGGTGCAGAAATGCAAGAGTACAAATTGGTAAGACAATGGTGCAGCTACATGGAAACATACATGGTGAATGGAGCTATAGCAAAATGGTTCAGCAATGTGATAGCATGGCAAAGCAACATGTATATGTATGGCATGGCAAACTAACAATGCAACTCGAAGTACCAGAAATTATGGGTATTAACAGCAGTAAAGTCATCTTAGCAAGTTCAAGGTGCACAACAATACTGAATGTATAAACAGCGTATGGCAAAGAATGGATAACATGGCAGAACAGTTTTTTTTAACAGTACAAACATGAAAGATCAGGTGTTTAAGCAAGTGGCAGATCACTAAAGATCAAGAGACTTTGTTATGACAGATCATAGCAAACATTGGTGAAATAAAATGAACAAGCACACGGCAAAGTTCAAAGAGTAGTATCGGGTCAAAAACTGATCAAGTATAATATCCGTTCTTATCAATTCAAATATATATGAAATCAGTGTAGTATCAGTTCGTAAATAAGTATTCGAGATAGAGGCAATTCAATGTTTAGCATCAGTCCAAAGGCGAGAAAATCGTTATGAAATATATGTTCATAATTTAAAATAAATAAATACAAAGACCACAAGTATAGTTTTTTAACAAGAACACATGAAGCACAAAAAGGTAAAGTATAGTATCAGTTCTTAAAACTGTTCAACACATGGAAATGCCAAGTCGAGCAGTATAACTATGGTGCACACAGCATGATGTCAAACAAGGAAGAATAACAAAAAGTCGAGTAGTATAACTATGGTACACACAACATGTTTCACGTTCGAAAATTTATCGAGTCTTAGATGTGTTCAATGGCAAGTAAAATTGTAAAGCATTTGTTCATATCAGTTTCTCTTATGGGTAAATTCAAACCTAAATTTCAAAGCATATTTCAAGAACTCAGAGTTTAAATTCTAGTAGTATATACGGAATATATAAGGAAGATTTAAATTCCAAAGTTCTCGCAAAATTCTAGAAATCAAGAGATTGATTCAAAGCAGGAAATTCAAGTTTAAAATACACAGGTTATACGCAATATACATTCAGATATAAAGTCGACGAAAACTCCAGAATTTCAGAAGATTTCAAAGCCACAAAATTCACCCAGTATTTCCGTATATACCACGACTAAATCCATATGAAATCAGAGAAAAATTCGAACTTGAAACCCTATTTAACACCTACATCCTCATCAGCATTTAATCAACCAAGTTTCAACGCAATTAAAGAAAAATTCGAAGTGAAAAATCATACCAATATTTACTTGGATCTGAATCGAGTGGAGTTGCAAATCGAAGAACATCAGAGCACGAGAACAACATCGGAAATCATCAGAGCACGAGATCGACATTGGAAAACATCAGAGCACGAGTACGATCAATCATCGGATTCTAGAAGGAAACCCTAGATAGAAAATCGCCAGCTGCCATTTTTGTTTTTCGAGAGAGACAAGAAGATCGGACCAAAATAGAGAGGGTGAAGCAAGATAAAAAAGTGGTCGGCCAAGTTTGAAAGGGCTAAGCAAAAGGATTTGAGATTTAAATAAAACTAGGGTTTTATTCTAAGGGGTTTTTAAATTGTTTTTTAATTTGTTTTTATTCATTTCAATTTGTAATCAGTTTAGAGTTTTCTAGTTTGTCTCTAAAACTAGGGAGACGAATTACGTGATTTGTAATTCAGGGAAATCCGGTTTCGGGGATAGAAACCAGTGCAGGGTTTTGAGCGTAGGGTTAAGAACAGTTGGGAGTGAGTGTCGCGAGTTTACAGGGAATTGTAAGCGTATATATTGTTTTAACTCCTAGTAAAAACCTTGGGGAATGCAGTAGTAGGCAAGGTTTTGCCGAAGCTAGGTATATCTGTGTGTTATTTATTTTCCGCATTTATTCTGATTATTATCTGTGCTGTTATTATTTAATTACTCTGTGAAAATCTGCGATAAACCCTATTCACCCCCCCAACCTCTAGGGTTAATTTAGATCCTACAAGTGGTATCAGAGTAGGTATTTTTTATTTCATTTTAACTCTCGAGTCATGAATCTGACGAATAACGCTTTTTCTGAGGGTCAATCCATGGCTAGGCCACCAATGTTTAATGGAACTGATTATGCCTATTGGAAAGCTAGGATGAAAATTTATTTGAGTTCAGTCAATTATGACGTGTGGGATATTATTGAAACGAGTTATAGATCTCCCACTGTTATTGTTAATGGTGTTGAAATTCCTAAATCAAAAGACAGGTGGGATGCTAATGATAAAAAATCATTTTCAACTAATGCCAAAGCAATGAATACTTTAATCTGTGCTCTTGATAAAACATAATTTAATCGAATTTCTCATTATGAAACTGCACAGGAAATATGGCATACGTTGGAGGTCACACATGAAGGTACATCTCAAGTGAAGGAATCTTATCTCGCTCTACTCAGCAACGAATATGAAAATTTCTCTATACAAAAAGACAAAGATATAAAAGAAATATATGGACGCTTCTCATCACTAGTCTACAATGCAAAAGCTCTTGGCAAAACGTTTACCGAAGTGGAATTGATCAGAAAAATATTGAGAGTGCTACTGATGAATTTTGAAGCCAAGGTGACGGAGATACAAGAACCAAAAGATTTGAATAAAGTAAGCATGGAAGAGTTGATCGGAAATCTGATTACTTACGAGATGGAGTTAAAAGAAAGAGAAGAACAAAAGGATTCTGAATCAAAGAAAAAGACGATCACTCTAAATAATTATGTTGAAAGTAATGATTAAGATCCCACTGAAGAGCTAGCCATGGTTTTGAGAAAGTGGGCCAAAGGAAATTACAAGCCACCAAAGAAGAAAGCTATCAAATCTGAAAGTTCAAAGAGTTCAGACGATGAAGTGTTTTACTACAATTGCAAGAAACCCGGACATATCAAACCAAATTGGCCACGCTTAAAAATGAAAAGAAGAAGAAGTTCAGAAGAAAGAAGAAGACTTTTGTTGCTACATGGGATGACGAGGAAGGAGAAGAAGTTTCTTAAAGTGATGAAGAAGAAGCTAATTTGTGTCTTATGGCACGATCTGATTCGGAAAGTAGTGAAGAGGATTCATGCGAGGTATCGAATTTTACTTATAAAGATTTAATTTTAATGTGTCACGATCTCACAAAAATCATTGATTCTCTTGAACTAAAAGTTAAGAAATTGAAATCTGACAAGTCAAAACTAGTTCAAGAAAATAACAGTTTAGAAAGAAAACTTGAAAAGGTTAAGAATTCACCGTCTTCAGAATGCGAAAAATGTCAATTTTTGAGTAATGATTCTTTGAAATTCAAAACCGATTTTGAGTTACTTAAAAGTGAAAAAGTGAATTTGAAGAACAAAAATCGTGATTTTGAAAAGGAAATTGAAAAGCATAAAGAATCTAAAAAACTTGATTTTGAAAAGAAAAAACAATTTGAAATTGAAATTTCTAAGTCCAATGCTAAAATCAAAGCACTTGAAAACGAAAATTTGATCTTATAACAAACTGATGCTGAAAAGAAGAAAATCGCTATTAATCATTGTTCAAATTTAATGAAAGAAAATAGCGATCTTAAATTTAAAATTCAATGACTTGAGTCAGCTTTGACTAAATTTTCTAAAGAAGAGAAATTGTTGAATATGTTGTTAAAAAATCAATTTTTTTTTCAGAATAAAAAGGGACTTGGTTTTGGATTTGATTCAGTTAAAAACAAAATCCTAATGATTTTAGAAATCCTTTAATTGGCTTTGAAATAGATCAAATTAAAAGTTTGAACTCTAATAATTTCGAAGGGTTTTTAAATCATGAACGATATGAAAATTCGTTTAGAAACAATTCAATTAAACGAATTTGGATTCCAAAACATAACAAAATGAATTTGAATAAATCTAAACGAATTTGGGTTCCAAAGGATACGCTAGTGGATAGTAATGGATTGTTATATAAACGGGTTTGGGTAGCAAAATATGTAAACGAAGGTAAGAGTGGTAAAACAATTTTTTTAGACCACTCGATCCTATAAACATTTAGGTACTAGGGATAGGCTAAGGAACAATTGTGTTTAAAAGATAAAAATTCAAATTGTTTCATTTTATTGAATTGTTTGAAGTTCCTTAGCCATAGATTCAGAGTTGGAGATTCATTGGATCACATCGATTATGGTAAGTCAGGTATGATCTCTAAACTCGTATTTTTATTTTAATTCCTTTTTAGTTTATTTTCCTTTATTTGTTTTATTTCTTTTATTTTCTTTATTTTTTACTTGGTTGGTTTTGAAATCATTCGTTATTGATTGTTGAAATTCTAGAATTATAAATTTTTGATTTTTTTTCTCAAGTGATTTCAAATAATTATCTTCAGATTTGATCATTGAATGTTCCTTGTGCTTGTCAAAAAAAATTCTCTGAAAATTTCACTTATGATTCTTGCTTTGGAAATGATCTTGTGCTGCTCTGATAAGGAAAATGATTTGATTTGTTTGAATATCTTGGTGACTGGATGATAAATTGAAAAATCAGTGATTAAATATCTTTAAATTCCATAGACAATTTGAATTGAATATATAAGCGGTTTTAAAATTGTCTAGGAGCAATCAACATTAGAAATATTAGATAATTTCATACTCTACTGATTGATTATTAAAACTGATTTTCAAACTTGCATTGATATTTTCAAAAACTCCTCTTGAAATTGATATTTTCAATTTTAAAATTATTTTTGATTATTTATTCAAAAATTGAAATTATTGATTAATTTGAACCGTTTTGTGACTCATCAAAATTATTAATAGATTTATGAATTTGTGATGAGTTGTGACTATGGTATAATTCATAACTATAGGAGATGTAATTTTAAATCTCATGATGATTGGACAGATTTTATAATATCTTTGAATTAGAGCTTATTTCACGACCATCTTCTATATCTACCATATTTCTTTCATTCATCATGGTTTTATTTAATTTGGAAAGTTCTAATTACTCTTGGAATTAAAAATAAAATAAAAATAATTAAAAAAATAATTTATCCTTGGTATTCACTCCCATTTAAAAGTCCTCGCGGTTATGCGTGGGTGAATTACCTTAATCTCTACGTGCTTCCATTCTCACTTAAAAGATCTTTGGGCTGTGCATGGATGGAACTCATTAGAGAGGAAAAAGTTAAGTTGCTACTAACCCCATTTAAAAGACCTTTGGGCTATGCGTGGTTAGCAAGTGCTTAACACATTGTTGAGCATATTTAAAATCTTTAAAATTCATATTCAAATATTCAATTTTATTGAACTCTCCTCATTCTATAAAATCCATCGTAAATCCATTCATTCTGAAAGTGAAATTTTCTTCTGATATAAAGATTATTATGATTTTTGTTTGATTAAATGGGATTTGCGATAAATATTCTCTCTCTTAAATTGAATTTATTTTTCTAGTCTATATTCATCACTGTTTCGATTTCTATTATCCTTTTGATGATAACAAAAGGGGGAGAATAGTCAAGATTTTGATTGATGAGTATTTAATTCAAAATATTTTAAGATTGGAAATTAAATATCTAGAGGGAGAATGGTCAATTGGATTTCATCATTCATATTTTCCACATATATAGGGAGAGTTCAGTTGTAGGGGGAGCATACAAATAGGGGGAGTAATATATTTAACGTTCAAAAACATTCAAAATCTTTTATTTGTTTGTCATCATCAAAAGGGGGTGATTGTTGTATATAACAGTGTTGCATATGCAATTATATGATTTTTGTTTGATGATGACATCCAAATATATTTTATTATTGAATGTGTTTGTAACTGTACTAGTATACTACACAACAGAATATAATATTTCTATTTAAATAAAAGAAGTTGTAGAGATTTATTGGATGATTCTTATATGAAGTTGTAGAGATTTAGAAGGAGAAGAGAATGATGAAGTGTGTTTGATTTTGTGAAGAAATGGTGGAGTTTGAGAGGAAATAATGCGCTAATGGGGTTGGTTGCATGCGTGTTACAGGATATAGCGGGAGGAAGGAGGATGAGTGAGTTATTGGTGTATTAGAGGGAATTAAGGTGTTAATTAATATTTTAATTGTTAATGACCATGTAATGCATATAAACTTGTAAAAATCATATCTTTTTTATACGTTATCGGAATTCAGCGAAATAGGATCTATTGGAAGCGTATTGATAAGGGCTTCACAGAGAATCTTATTTGGAGCAATTTAGAGCTCGTTTCAATTTTTGGTAAAGGGAAATGTCTGATTGAATCAATCGGTCGTTTATCGATATTTAACGATAAACGACCAATATGAGAACTCTCACTCAATTGAATTAATTTATAAGTTATAATAAACTTATTCGATAATGTTTATTAAATGGTTATGGTAGTCGTTTAGGGTTAAACACCCATTTACAAGTTGAACTACATATTTATATACACTTATTTAAGTGAAATTGACTTGGTTGAAGAAAAAAAATCTGAAATGAACAAGTTATTATTGATTGCTTGAGTTTGTGATTGATTTGAATTGATTAAATATTTTATTAATTATTGTTTATTGGTTGAAAATTCCATATGGGTTTTGGGATGACAATTAGCCTACACATCTCCCAAATGTGTAGATTAGTTCACATGGATTGTGATGTAAACCTCACACGGGCATTGGTATGATAATTTTATACATCTTCCAAGTATGTAGATAATAATCACTAGTTTGTGATTGAATCCCCACACGGTTATTGGGATGATATTTAATTTACACTAATCCCAAGTACATGGTTTGTATGTTAATCGGTTCATTGATAGACCGATATGAGCGTTAATTATTTATTTATGGCTTATACGGGTGTAGTTGCAATCTAGACGTGAATTGGATGTTTAATAGTTGTTTACAACTATTATTGAATACACATGATGTATGAAATCCATATAAATGGAATTATATGGTATTTGGCTGAATTTCATTCTAATTTAGGATAAAACATAATATTTTAATAATATAATATAGCTAAAAAATCAAATTTTGATTTTGATGTCCCATTTCGAATGGACATGTAGATATTAAAATATAGATGAATATCCGTAAATTAACGAGTGATTTGGAATTAAATTTCACCTACTTATGGCATGTCGAAGATTTTAATTTGAAATGAATAGTAACTTCTAAGTGAATTTCAGTTAGGCTATGTAGAAACTGTTTTGAAAGAAGTTTATTTTCAAAAATTTCGTGTTTATTTTTATAAGGACTATCAGGAAAGTTAGGACGTAAAACAACGACTTTCGAAAAATAATATTATCTTAATGATTAAGATAATCTTAAAATAACTTAATGTTGAAATATTTGATTTTAAAGAGAAATGTTTGAAATAGAATTTCCAATGATGGTTATATATATTTTATATAATTTAGAAATATTTTGGAAAGTACTTTGATTTATTTTAAATTAATTTGGGCTTGAATAGGACGTGTCGTGCAGCGACAATTCACGAAGTTCTACTCCTAACTTCGAATTGACGTATGGGAGATCCGACCATCGCATTCTCCTGAAATGGAAAGCGTTAGGTCCGAAATAAAATGAAGTTTCAAATGAAATAAGACGTTTTAAAATCCAACGGTTTGATTTTAATATAAATCCAAATCTGTTTGGGAAAAGGTCGTTATTGATGCAGTTCAGTGGCCAAAATTGGAAACCGACTGTAAAGGCCTTAATAAAGTTATTAAAAATATGGATAAAATAAGTTAAATAATAATAAATGATTTGAAAAGATTTTTGGATGGAATATTCCAAGTTTCGACAAGATTAAAAATATTTTTATCTAAATGAGCTAGTTAACAACTAGATTAAAGAATCCAGTGGTTCTAAAATAACAGATTTGATTGTAATGATTAAATATAATCAGAGTTTTCCAATATATAATTCGAAATGGATTTGAATGGAAATAATCTTCGGATATTTCAATATTGGATTCCGCAATTATACAGATACTGTTATGAGGAATATGGAAGATATCGTTATTCCCTATACGGTATCTGTTGGTTTCAGAATTTGGTATTGAATATTAGTCGATACGATTTCTATTCAAAGCCTTGTATTTGATATCAAATTGGATTTTGGGTTTGTCGTGAATGGTGTCTTCAATAACACTGTTCTTAAACCCAATTGAGAAAGGAAAGTATATGGAATAAATCTATTAATTAAGATTTAATGTAAGTTTTCCAATTTAATAAATTAGATTGGAATTAAATGGAAGATTGATTGTGGGTTTATCATGAACGATGTTTTAAATAACATTTGTTCTTTAACACAGTTAAAGATAGGATTAATTTCCTAAGGTTGAATAATCATTAAATAATGATTTTGAGAATTAAAATTGTGTTGGAGTTTTAAACGAATCTTTAAGTAGATTGAAATGAAAAATAGGTAATTAAATTTACCATAATATGAGAACTGCTCGATATGGAGTACCACCAGTTTTACTCCATGCAATAAATGAATCTTTAATTAGATTGGAACGTAAAGTGGTAATTAAAATTACTCAAACACGATGGGTGTTAGATACTGAGTACTACTAGTTTTACTCCATGAGATGAATAGGTTGGGATGGAATAACGATACAAAATATTATCTTTCGCGTAAGGCTCGTTGATCCCTATAACGCTTATAAACCTTAAAATGTGAAAAGAGATTATAAAATATTTTGTAATGGTTTCCAAGAAAGATTTAAACAAGATTTAAATGATGTAATTTTTTGATAAGATTTATAGGGTTAATTCCCAAAGTAATGAATATTTGAATAAAATAATATTTTGGATTGGAATGAAGTGCATGATATCTTTATATATCACTTGACTTTAAAGATGCGCTAGTTATTCAGAATGACCGGGTTTAACCCATTCTGAATAACTAATACGACGATTAAAAGTCGAAGATATTGAAGATGGTGGTTAAAGACCGGAGATCTTAACATCATATGGATTATTACTAATGTCTCAGTTGGGTCGTACACCCAAGACGTGGTAATAAATGGCGGTCAGATGTGCTTGGAGATCGATTGGATATGTGAGGACCGCTCTCCTGTATTAGACATATGAGACGGGGAATAAGGTACATCCAGTTTGATATAGACCCAGAACGAACTTGCAAATGGATTGTGTGTATGACATTGTATTTTAAGTTGTATAAATTGATCTCTATTAAATATATATGTGTTTGGTGGCAGAGAATTTATTCTCTTAGCTCAACACCCTTCTCTGAGACGTATGAGCTTATAGGTTATATATTAGTGGACATCAGTTGTATGGTATGAATTGATAATGTGACATGCTAAGATGCAAGGATCAAAACTTTTGTTGAAAAGCAGAGCTTTGTGGATGATGATCAAAGCATGGCTAATATAGCATAGCTTTGTGTTATGATGTTAATTCGCGAGCTTCACACCTCAGTATTAGTAAAAATCAGGATGAAGGACCATAGGGAGGACGTGCGTTTCTTTCTAGCTAGAAAAGATGCCATGGTATGGATCCCAGGCATTCCACTTATGTGGATGTTGGATTTGAGGTACCTTGGATATAGTCGCACAAGGCCATGGTGGTGGACGTACTGACCAAGAGGTCCAATAGGACCGAGAAACGTATTGTTTAAGTAATGCTAATCAGCGAAATACTGCTGACCACCCTGCCACTCCAAAGGGATATGTTCCCTATGACATTTTGCTAGAGATATTTCGAAATTCGGATGAGGTAGAACCTTTGCCTCAGCTCATGATGGAAACCCAATTTCCAATACGAACCTTGCGATTTTAGTTATAAACCAATATGGCGATATAATAGATTGGTGTATTATGTCGTCTAAGATTGATACATCTATTTTCGAAATTGTTTTCTGCACTATGCACTTATAATAATAAAAGAGAAATTTCGTGTATCAAGCATGTTTGGCTGTTATAAGGTAAAAGTCTATTCTCTGGCTTGCGCTTGCATTTTGCGATGGGACCTGAGTCTTATAATAGTTTCTTTTTTCAAAAAGCATTGCTAATTTTTGTTCAATGGTATTCATGTGGAGGAAACCCGTTCATGTCATACGATGTGGTCCCGTGATTTACCCAACTTTAAATAAAGTTTTAAATAATTGTTTTTAGTTCTCATACCAGTCCCATGACTGACTTGGAGTATATTGTTTCCCACCTAAACTCTGGGTGCCCATATTTTCCACACGGGCAGCTAGTAATTTTGGAGATTTTCTTTACACAGGATCCTGAATTATGGCTGGAGTTCTTCTCTGGATTATTTACTAATCTTCCACGGTTTGCATTTTATTTATGTATTTATATTTCTGTTGCTTTGTAATTTATTCTCTGATATATTCTTGTACTCCGATGTAAAATTATTATAATAGCAATGCAATGTCCTCTTGTGTTTTGTTCTAATGCATTGTATTCTCATAACAATCCGTGGATTTCTGACTTTTGTATCAAACCTGTGTGGTTTACGGTCGATACGAAGGACGGAGATTTCAGGTCGTTACACAGCTGCTAAGGTTGTTGACCCCGAAATTCAGCTGACTTAGTATCATTTTAGGTTAAGGTATATTTATAAGGAAATAATATTATTATTTTATTATATACAAGATTTTCGCCCTAAGTTTCACACTTAAACTATCACATACAGCCTCTAATTGCGATGAAAATTGAAACCCTACCATAATTTAGTATTCTAGACATGATGGAATTGGTTTCGTCGAATTCCGAGATTGTTTGTAAACATCCTTTTTAATTTCACATTGTGAATCGATACGCGTTTATAGTGCGCACGATCACAAAATAAATCCAATTGTCTTGAAATCGAAAATCTAGCAATAATTAATCACTACGGATTTAATGAAGTTAGTTTCGTTGAAATCCGAGGTCATTTGAAAATTGGTTATTCTTAAGTTTCATATTAAATCGATAAAATTATTAAATAAAAATCTATGCGTTTATCATTCGCACGATCAAATGGTAAGCCCGATCGATATGAAAATCAAAATCCTGTAATAACTTACTAATTCGAATCAAATGGCATAAATTTTGTCGCATTCCAAGAGTGTTCTCTCGAAATGATATTTTATACATAGAATGATGTTATTTTGAACATCAAATTATCTAATCTTCAAAAATAATGAACTATATAAATATCCTGACTTTAAACGTTAATACGAATCCAACGGAACTAGTCTGGCATCTTCATTCGATCGTTAGCTCGAGTTACATACCAATTCCTTTCTAATCATTAATTTCATTTAATTAATTACTACGCAAAATAGCTGCACATTTATGGCTACCGAAGTCACGTACGATATCGGATCGCCACGAAATTTATTTTCATACAATAACCTAACATTATGGATCCAATGAAACTAATTTCGTTGAAATCCACGTATGTATCAGAATTGACTATTTTTAACTTGATTAAATTAGTATAAAATTCCCATTTCCGTCAATTACTCATTAAATTATATTTTAAAACTCTGTTAACTTCAATTATATTTCAATAGCATACAAATTATTTAGAAACCATTGATTGTTATTAAATTCCAAGTTATAACAGTATTCAATTTATTGAAAACCCTTTTATTTTATTAAATAAATCGTTATGGTTTATAAACGATTCTATAGTGACTTTCTGAAAATTTGATTTTTTTCGTGACTCAGAATATATGATATGAAATCTTGATTTTTCTCTTTCATTAGAAAATTATAATCAAATAGATTCTGATGATTCTTCTTTCAAAGAATTCCGACTTATACTGGATTTTGTATATTCAGTTGAAGTTCAAAATGTAAAACTACGAACTACGGTTATGTTACACGCTTGTTTTATAATTAAATATAAATCATACGTTCAAACTTCGACTAATAAACGAATTCCTTATAATAATTCAAATCTAAATTAATTAAATATTTTTATATTGTCAAATTCATACTACTATATTGCAAATCCAACTTTATTTGACTATTTCAAAGTTTTATTATTTTATTAATACTCAAAATTATTGAATTCGAAATTATTTAAATTTTCAATCAACATTTAAAATCAATTTTAAACGTTCAAACTTAATGGTTAAAAATTTAGGTCATTACAATACTGCATGCCAGTATATGTTCTAATCAAGTTATGCAGGTTTCAAATCCACGACTTATTGCGCTCAAGTCGAAGTGCTTATCCACCAACATAAGGGTGTTGATCATTATTTTACTCTTTATGTTTATAATCTTTCTTTATCATTGTAAACAGATTGGTATTTTTATTTAATACATTATTTAGTAGTGTGTGTGTATGTTGTGTAGTTAAAGTGCTTAGGGATTATATAACAGTTGATGTGCAAAAAGCTGTAGCGTTGATGAAGTGGCGAAATAACGGGATATAAACGAGACACAGATAGGTTCATTAAACATGCAACCAAATATTTAAAATTAATTAATTACCCTTCTCACATTATATGTATAAAAGAAACAAACAATAACTAATCTTATATAATAAAACCAAATAATATCATGGTTACACACGCTAGATTTGGTGATTATAATAGATTTTTATGATATATTGGACGCTTATGCCTTGAAATTAGCTCTTTACACTAACTTTATTGATATATTTTTTTAGAAATAATACCAGTTAAACCAATCTCAGTAAATTAATATTATTAAAGCGGATGTTAAAAAGTCTTGATTTAGCGGATGCTAAAAAGCCTTGATTAGCGAATACAGCAGGAGATAGTGAGGCTGAAACCGGATCTACTGTCCATCAGCACTAAACTAAGATAGCGTAGCGTTACGAGTTATAACAGAGATTTTGCGATGTTTTAACTACATTGTATGTGTGTATTAATCAGTGTTATCATGACCGTACCAGACCGTGGTCGGACCGCGGTCAACCGTCAGCGTCGAAGGTTCGGAGAAGCTTCAGACCTTCAACACGTACGAACCGCTGGTTCAACCGCGAAACCGTGGTCAGACCGTGATTTATCCGCCGTGGTTAGACCATGATTTATCCGCTTCGTCACCCAAAATTCCCAAACCCTAGATCTCAAATTCTCAATTCGACGACTAAAAACCCATCGCGATTTGAGGTGGTACCCAATTGTCTGATGCATCACTGTCCGTAAGTAGAAAAAATTAATTTGCTGAATTTAGATCTTGTAATTTATGAAATATGGCATTTTGAATTGTGCGAGAAGAAGAGGAGAATGAATGGAGAGGAGAATGAAATAGTATTTGAATTTGGGAATTCAGAGCTTGAGTGGAGCTATACTCTAGGAAGTAAAGTTCTGATTGAAATGTACCAAATAGAAAAGAAAAAGGATGTTGCATCTTTTTGCTAAAACCAATTATAATTATTTTATTCCTACCCGCCGTTCGTAGCTCGGGTGGTTTGAAGTCGGGAGATGGGGATCAAAGCACTGTGTGCGGGCAGGTTCGAATCCCGCCCCAAACCACTTTGGGGGCTAGGACGTTAAGCATCCGTGTGCGACGACTATACAAAGCGGGATAGACACACGGCGTGGGGTTTACTTAAGTGAGCGTCAATGTATGCTGTGATTATGGTTCCACGTGTTTCTCAAAAAATATATTATTTTATTCTTTCTTCCAGTTGCAAACTCATGTAAATTTTTGTTGTTTAGGTTATAACGATACATTAAATTTAGGGAGCTTGGTAAGAATCTTTCACCATTTGTATGAGAAGATGGAGATTGGGTCATGTATGATCTTATCGTGTTTAATTATACAATATTTCTCCTGTAAAAAAAATAAATAATGGAGAGGAAGAGAAACAGCAGAAATCGTGCATTTGTAATTAAAACCTTAAAATATTATTAATTTATTTGCAGTTTGCAACATTTGTTAAATTTATTTGCAGTTTGTGTACATGTTGATCCTTTATTTTTTTAATTTTTATCAAAAAATAATATGCACGGTTCTTGACGGTCCAACCGGTCGGATCTTGAAAACCTTGGACCTTGGGACATGACGGTTCGATTAACGGTCCGGTCATGATAACATTGGTATTAATACACAACTTTTATTCAGTATACCTACGGGTAGTTGGGTTTATCTTGATCTGTGCCAGCAGTGGCGGAGCCAGCGTCCCAGGGTAGTGGGGGCCAAAATTACACTGTTGCAGTTAATTGCTGTTAGTGGATACTGTAGTCAGGATTAATTAATGAGTGTTGGGTTAATTGCAGCAGAGGATAATTTGTATATTGATAAATACATTGCTGCGGTTTCTTTGTCTGAAGAATTTAGAATGGATCACTGTAGCAGCAGATAAGTAGCACCAAAAAATTAAAATATAAAAAATCTAGTGGGGCCCACTGTAACAATCCGCATTCTACGTATCTAGGATCGTAGAATATTTATTTCTTTTTCGTATGAAGTCATGTGGTCATGTAACTTTGGGAGACGGCTATTGGGGTCATTTCCCATGTTCACGATTTTTGCCGATTTTTAAATGACCGTTTTGCCCCTAACTGATCTTGTTTTGTTCATAACTTTTGACTAGAAATGAGTTTTGACTTGAGACCACTTCCATTAGCTTCGGATGATGGTTTCTCTTTCCGTAGAGTGGTCATAATAGCCAAACGGACTTACCGTTTGGGAGATATGGCTGAATTAAGGTTTAGAGGGTTAAAAACAGCTAATTGGGCTTAACCGGGTGATTAGCAGCTAGGCCCAATGGGGGATTTCGGGTTTAGGGGTATATAGGGGCTGATTAGGGTTAGAAAATATTTCTTTAGACATTTTCCAACCGCCACTTTCATTCTTAGACACTCTAACAATGGCCTCCTACATCTAAAACACCCCAAATCACTTTCTAATTGAAGATTAGGCTTAGCAACATCAAATTAAGAAGAAAAAGCACCAAAGCAAGGTTAGAGCTGCTGTTAGACATCAATATTCGCCCCAAATCAGAGGAGTTTCAGTTCTGAGAATTTTATTTGTGGCCAAGGTGAGTGATTAGCATTGTTTTGACATTAATTACAGTTAATTAAGGTGATTAGTGGTAATTAGCGAATTATACATGATTAAATTCTGGAAAAATATTTATAAATTCTGAAATGTTATTTTAGACCTCTGTTAAAAGTTTGGGTCGATTTGGTTAAGTTTTGTTAATCCTACTGATTGGTTGTTGTTAAACATGATTAAGGGGAAATCATGGGTTTTGGGTTCATTTGATCCATTTTTACATGTTATATTGTTGTTTTGGTGTTATGGTCGATTTTATATGTTGCTATGACTGTTTGGAACGATTTATGATTGATTAGAAAAGTTAGATTGGTCGAAAAAGCCGTTCGTATGGCGTAAATAGCTCGCTGGAAGAGTTGCAGGAATACAGGCCGGATCGGATCGCCCCCACACTGGGAGCGTGGGGAAGTATAGCGATCCGCACACTGGGAGCGTGAGGAAGTATAGCGATCCGCACACCTGAAGCGTGAGGAAGTATAGCGATCCGCACACCTGGAGCGTGAGGAAGTATAGCGATCCACACACCTGGACCGTGAGGAAGTATAGCGATCCGCACACTTGGAGCGTGAGGAAGGAGCACGATCCGCACACCTGGAGCGTGAGGAAGGAGCACGATCCGCACACCGCGACCGTGAGGAAGACAAGTAGCTTGGACATGAGAAGACCAAAACCCGAGATGCAAAGGTAGTCCAAATGGAAGTTAGAGCTCAGGATCCAGTAGGGAACCAATGAGTTCACTTCACGAGTTGGGCTTTGCTGCGGGACGTGTGCAAAGGGTTTATCGATGCCTATCACTTGGGTTACCGTTGATAGACGGATTAGGGGCTCGTAGTGTAGTTATACGGGGTTAGACTCCGTCATGGCCCAAAGGATTAGGTGAACAGAGTAATGGGTATCGTATGCTTTACGCACTGAGTGAGAGATGTGAGGATGATTGCTATGCTTGATTGTTTGACATCACTATGACATGCACTTCCCCACCCCCATATTTCTTACACTGTATGTTAGTGGCCCCATAGAGTATTGTACGGTATGTAGTGCTAACTCTTTGGTGGCAGGTCCAGGTTCAGGTATGATTGTATTATACCTGTTATTGTTTTGTTTGTTGCTTATCACTCATACCAGACTTTTTGTCTGACCCAGAGTTTTATGTCTCTTCTTATTACTCTGGGTGCTCACACGAGCAGACTAGAGACAGGTTAGCTGGGTATGCACGAGTAGCTGATCTGGAGACGAGCAGGAGGCTTCCACGTATGATATATATATATATATAGTATTCTCCCTGTGTTGTTGAAGATCACTGCTTGGGCATTAGTCGTGCATCTTCTACTTTAGCTTTCTTTTGTTTTAGAGACAGTAAATTTGGAAAGTTGTAATAAGCTGTATTTGGATTTCCGCTGCCATATTAGACATGATTTAGTTTTCAGCTTACGCACTGTCTCGCCTGTTTTATGTCAAGATTATGTTGTTACTATATTTTGTTCCATGCGCTGTGAGACATTCTACAGGTTCCTTGATTAGTTCATTCTCTTCTTTCCTTTCTTTGGCGACCGTTTCGTGCTAGTTGGGCATGTGTACAACGCACTTTTGGAGGAAATGCCGGCTAGTGCGGGGCGGGCCGTCACATTTGGTATCAGAGCTCTAGGTTGCGTAGTTAACCTAGGGAAAGACACCAGGGAGAGATAATACGTATATGAAAGCGCGTATTTGTGATTATTTTGGTTTTCAAAAGCTATATATATATACTATTAGTAGTATAAGGATGAAGTCGTACTACACTAGCACCACTATGGAGATGGTTAATCGTTTTCTCTTTACAGATTGGACGATGAGCCGATACGCAAGAGGTGCCGGTAGGGGAGCTAATAATGGTAATGTCGTTGACATGAAGACGATGTTTACTAACCTCATGAGGGAGATGCTTAGGGATGTTCAGAGGGCAGCTCCCAATGCCGGTAATGGTGGTGGTCCAGTAGTGCAGGCGCCTAGGGCCGATTTCGCCAAGTTGTGCAAGGATTACACTAACCTTGGTGGGAAGCCGTTCCACGGAATGGAGTCGGCCACGGATGTTCAGGATTGGTTGGATAGCTGTGATCGTATCTTCGACGACTTGGGTATCGAGGATGTGATGAAGAGAAGGCTAGCGTCTCGTTAGCTGCAAGGGCGAGCGATGAATTGGTGGAATGCCATTAGAACAGCTACTCCAGAAGATCAGGTTACTTGGGATCAGTTTAAGGCTCGCTTTAGCGATAAGTTTATACCAGCTGCTCAGAGGTTAGAATTGTTTAGGAAGTTCTTGGAGCTTAAGCAAAATGGTATAACTGTCTCGGAGTATATTGCTAAATTCGATACTCTATCGAAATATGGATTATCCCTTATAGATACTGCCGAGAAGAAGAACGAGAAGTTCATTACTGGTTTGGATGGATACTTGGGGGAAAAGCTTATTAACCACATCGATGAGACGTTTGAATCGATTATGGGGAAAGCATTAAGGTCAAAAAGTCTTTACCCTAAGCCAAAGACTGAGATTGCTATTGCATCTGCAGAGGAGCCAAAGCCGCAAGCAGGCGGTGGAGGCAAGAATAATTCCCTGAATAAGAGGAAACAAGACCAAACCATGGATGGTCAGAATAAGAAAAATAAGAAAGATGGCGAGTGCTTTAGCTGTGGTAAGAAGGGCCACTATGCCAGAGATTGTCGGGAAAAGCCTGGGGAAAGGAAGTGCTTTAATTGTGGCCAAGCGGGACATCACAAGAACGAATGTCCACAACCTCCTAGGGAGAAGCAGATCGTGAAAGCATATGCTATCAACGCTGTTCCTTCTTCGTCGAATGCCCCAACTGTGGCGTAGAAGGAAAAAGGTGTCGTTATTCGAGGTATGCTTTCTATTTAAGATGTTTTGATCGGGTTTTGTTTGGCAAAACCTGGGTTAGTCGATAGACCTTTAGTAGTGACGAACCTGATTGGTGGTTCGAATGGCCTCAGTATGATTTACCGTAATGTGGTCTTATCGAGTCATGAATGTATGTTTGTTTGTGATTATTTTGTTTTGGGCTTTACTGGGTTTAGCATTATTTTAGGGAGTCGATATACTCTAAAGGAATGGGGTGGTATTAGGTACCTACCTAGTGATGGTGGTAACAACTGGAGTTAGGGAAGCTGAGAGGTTATCGTTGTCTCTGGGAGGCAAATGAGTGCTCCAGTGCTTAGTTGTTTTGCTAGTATCACTTCACGTGGATTGTCCGAACTCGGAGGAGATGTTCCTTGGGTGCTTGTCTGATATTGGTTTAGGCCTTTGGGGCTTGTGCTTGGGGAATGCCGATTTTGACTAGGATGGTTTGCGTGAGGGATAAGTAGTCGTTGTGATTTTCATTGGATGATACCTTGGTTTACTCGAGGAGTGATGGGCGGCTGTGACAGGATAAGACTATTCGATGGTATGGACTGCCCCGAGCTGGACTCGATAAGGTTATGAGATGACTCGACTGGGACTCGAGAAAGATGCAAAGTAATGGATTGTTTAGGACCTTATGCTGATGTTCTCTTTGGATAGTAGAACTTTGAAGAAATAGGATGCGTTCGTTGATCATGGAAGATGCAACGAAGGGTAGGACGATTCAAGTTGGACTTGGACTCGTAAAAGAAAATAGGTATTCGTTGATCTTGGAGATGCAACGAATAGGAAGACGACTCACGTTGGACTAGAATTTGTAAGTAATGGATACTCAAGACTGGGTTTGAGTTTATGGGTAATGGATTGACTCGAGTTGGACTCGAAAAGGCTGCAAGGAATTGGATTGGCTCGAGTTGGACTCGAGAGAGCAGAAAGATAATGGAAAGACTTGGGTGGGACTCGACTGTTTCAGGCGGACTAAAAGCAGGGGTATCTGGGGATGCCCGTTACCTTGGATCCGTTGGACGTGATCTAGTTATCCTTGGAGGATAAACGTACGTTGGACGTACGGTAGTCCATTTGGAGGCGGGGCTTCCATTAGTTATTGATTTTGGTTGTACCAGACATACAGGTATCGATGTATTCACGAATTTAGCATGTGATAGATAGGATTTGTTTAATGGATGCTATGGTTGCTATGTTTGTTCCTACCTTTCTTCTCTTGAGTAGACTATCACCTGTAGGATCCTGTTGAATAGAAATAGGATAAGTTCGTTGATCATGGTGATATGACGAGTGTAAGATACTTTACGTTAAACTTGAAGTATGTTTGGGCATTGTGGAGCGTCCGTTGTCTTGGAGATTCAACGGATATAGGAGTTTCAGTTGGACTTGGACTCATAGGTAGAGTACCTAGATTCATTGGATGAGTCTAGTTCACCTTTGGAAGGTGAATGTACGTTGGACGTACAGTACAGATGTAGGTAGAGTACATAGATTCATTGGATGAGTCTAGTTCACCTTTGGAAGGTGAATGTACGTTGGACGTGCAATATGAATATGGGTAGGGTACCTGGGTTCATTGGATGAATCTAGTTCACCTTTAGAAGGTGAATGTACGTTAGACGTACAGTGCAGATGTTGGTGTAGTGCCTAGGGTCATTGGATGGGTCTAGTCTGCCTCTAGAAAGTGAATGTACGTTGAACGTGCAATAAGAATGTAAGGACTCAAGTTGGACTTGAAAGGACATTTGGAATGTAGTTGAAAATTTGGCATATAGGTTTGGATTACCTAAGAAAATGACAGTATAGACGAATGCCATAGTATCGGACTGGGTGCGATAGCTGATGCATTGGGTAAGAGACGTGCCAGTTTAGAGGCTATTTTTCTGGAATGGAAGCAACTAGAGTATATCACGGGATATGACTTCAAACCTAAATGTGAATTGGATTCAGAAACGCTAGTAAGCTTGACGATTAGATCGATCTTGATTAGGTGGATCGGTTCCAGTTAGAGGGATGATCCCAACCTATTAGAAGTTACCTCTAGGGTAGAAATGGGAATCGACGGTGAGAGAACGACTGTACTTGAGAAGTAGAGAATGACATAAGAAAGTCGTATCCAAAGCTCTTTGCCTGGTGAGATTTTAGCGGCGATGATTCTTCCCTTGTTAGTAATCCGCATGTTAGGGCAGAATGGTTCTGTTTGTTTTGCATGTTTGATAGTTGTATATGGTTGGTAAGCATGCGGGATCCTTTGTATGTTTTGGGTTAAAGAATTTCAGGGATGAAATTTCTTAAGGGGGAGAGAATGTAACAACCTGCATTCTACGTATCTAGGATCGTAGAATATTTATTTCTTTTTCGTATGAAGTCATGTGGTCATGTAACTTTGGGAGACGGCTATTGGGGTCATTTCCCATGTTCACGATTTTTGCCGATTTTTAAATGACCGTTTTGCCCATAGCTGATATTGTTTCGTCCATAACTTTTGACTGGAAAGGAGTTTTGACCTGAAACCACTTCCATTAGCTTCGGATGATGGTTTCTCTTTCCGTAGAGTGGTATAATAGCCAAACGGACTTACCGTTTGGGAGATATGGCTGTTAAGGTTTAGAGGGTTAAAAAACAGCTAATTGGACTTAACCGGGTGATTAGCAGCTTGGCCCAATGGGGGATTTCGGGTTTAGGGGTATATAGGGGCTGATTAGGGTTAGAAAACATTTATTTAGACATTTTCCAACCGCCACTTTCATTCTTAGACACTCTAACAATGGCTTCCTACATCTAAAACACCCCAAATCACTTTCTAATTGAAGATTTGGCTTAGCAACATCAAATTAAGAAGAAAAAGCACCAAAGCAAGGTTAGAGCTGCTGTTAGACATCAATATTCGCCCCAAATCAGAGGAGTTTCAGTTCTGAGAATTTTATTTGTGGCCAAGGTGAGTGATTAGCATTGTTTTGACACTAATTACAGTTAATTAAGGTGATTAGTGGTAATTAGCGAATTATACATGATTAAATTCTGGAAAAATATTTATAAATTCTGAAATGTTATTTTAGACCTCTGTTAAAAGTTTGGGTCGATTTGGTTAAGTTTTGTTAATCCTACTGATTGGTTGTTGTTAAACATGATTAAGGGGAAATCATGGGTTTTGGGTTCGTTTGATTCATTTTTACATGTTATATTGTTGTTTTGGTGTTATGGTCGATTTTATATGTTGCTATGACTGTTTGGAATGATTTATGATTGATTAGAAAAGTTAGATTGGTCGAAAACGCCGTTCGTATGGCGTAAATAGCTCGCTGGAAGAGTTGCAGGAATACAGGCCGGATCGGATCGCCCCCGCACTTGGACCGTAGGAAAGTATAGCGATCCGCACACTGGGAGCGTGAGGAAGTATAGCGATCCGCACACTGGGAGCGTGAGGAAGTATAGCGATCCACACACCTGGAGCGTAATGAAGTATAGCGATCCGCACACTTGGAGCGTGAGGAAGCAGCACGATCCGCACACCTGGAGCGTGAGGAAGGAGCACGATCCGCACACCGCGACCGTGAGGAAGACAAGTAGCTTGGACATGAGAAGACCAAAACCCGAGATGCAAAGGTAGTCCAAATGGAAGTTAGAGCTCAGGATCCAGTAGGGAACCTATGAGTTCACTTCATGAGTTGGGCTTTGCTGCGGGACGTATGCAAAGTGGTTATCGATGCCTGTCACTTTGGTTACCGTTGATAGACGGATTAGGGGCTCGTAGTGTAGTTATACGGGGTTAGACTCCGTCATGGCCCAAAAGATTAGGTGAACAGAGTAATGGGTATCGTATGCTTTACGCATTGAGTGAGAGATGTGAGGATGATTGCTATGCTTGATTGTTTGACATCATTATGACATGCACTTCCCCACCCCCGTATTTCTTACACCGTATGTTAGTGGCACCATAGAGTATTGTACGGTATGTAGTGTTAACTCTTTGGTTGCAGGTCCAGATTCAGGTATGATTCGATTATACCTGTTATTGTTTTGTTTGTTGCTTATCGCTCATACCAGACTTTTTGTCTGATTCAGAGTTTTATGTCTCTTCTTATTACTCTGGGTGCTCACACGAGCAGACTAGAGACAGGTTAGCTGGGTATGCACGAGTAGCTGATCAGGAGACGAGCAGGAGGCTTCCACGTACGATATATATATATATATATATATATATATATATATATATATATATATATATATATATATATATATATATATAGTATTCTCCATGTGTTGTTGAAGATCACTGCTTGGGCATTAGTCGTGCATCTTCTACTTTAGCTTTCTTTTGTTTTAGAGACAGTAAATTTGGAAAGTTGTAATAAGCTGTATTTGGATTTTCGCTGCCATGTTAGACATGATTTAGTTTTCAGCTTACGCACTGTCTCGCCTGTTTTATGTCAAGATTATGTTGTTACTATATTTTGTTCCATGCGCTGTGAGACATTCTACAGATTCCTTGATTAGTTCATTCTCTTCTTTTCTTTCTTTGACGACCGTTCCGTGCTAGTTGGGCATGTGTACAGCGCACTTTTGAAGGAAATGCCGGCTAGTGCGGGGCGGGCCGTCACATCCACGGCCCCCACTAGCCTCACCCTAGCTCCGCCAGTGTGTGCCAGTCCTAAATTTGGGCAAAAATTTGAATTTATAATAGATTTTACGATACGAATCAAAAAATCAGAGATGAGTCTAGGGAGCAAAAAAAAAAAAGCCATCATAACTGGCTCCATTACCATTCATGTACAATGTAAACACTAGAAGTAATACCCTGCCTCTTTGATCCAAGTAACATCACATTTTACTCATGTAATGTATTTTAAGAGTACTTTGTGTTTGTGTGGTGCTGTTCTCCTGGACAGCTTTTAAGTCAAAAATCAACGCCGGTGCACCTAAATTTGAGAGCAGAAAAGACAAATTTTAACTTTATTCCAAGTAATTCAATAAAACACCCATTCCTTTTAAGGAGCGCATAGAATTTTTGATTGAATCGAGAGATACCAAGTCAACTTCTCTTTGTTGGGGATAAGACTCATTCACGACAATGATGCTTCATAGTCATGACTAGAATTTACTGCATAAGAGATGATTCTGTAACAAAAGCTAATCTCGTAAACTAGACACTGAAAAAGCAATGCTCAATAATGCATGCTTTTAAATTATGATTGTACATAATCAACTATCAACAGAAGCCATTGAATGCCCTACTTGAATGTGAAAATATAACGTACAAATGGTATTAAAATTTCTATCTTCAATGCACATCATGTTCGTACATTTGATACAATATTTGTACCAGATCTCAACCGTATTTATATGGAATTAAACGATGGCTAATAATCCATGTTAGCTGATGTATATGCTGATGAAATAAGATTATGGGATGATATTAACAAAGGGATCCACCAAGTTGAGAGTAGATGCCATATTGCCATGTTCCATCATTTCATTTGTCTGTGATGTTTAATATGAATCCAGTTCTTGCCCATTCATATTACTATTTTATAACGAAATAAAAAATAAAAAAGTTCGGTCCAAGCTGTAGAATGGCATATTAAAATAAGGAAAAAGTGCAGAAAAGTTCAGAAAAAAGTGCAAAAAAAGGTACCCAATCCTTCACTTTCCCAAGTATTAGAATGCGGTGTATATTTTGGATAACATTAAAAAATATTCCTTACCCTTTTGCTTGTAGCTATTATATGAAGTTGGAATGAAGAATAGTTACAACCACAAACAGCTAGCTAGTTTGGCTAGCTGACTTAAATAAAACTGTTTAGGTTGCCAAAGAAACCAAAAAATTAAGTAGCATAGTTTGAATCATGATTATAATAAACTATGTAGTACAGATATGATGTACATGCAGGTATGGAAAATCGAAGTCCTGTAATTGTGATGAGGATTGAAATAAGAACACTTTTTTTTAATGAAGAGTAGAGATAAAGTTTGAATTATGATTATAATAAACTGTTTAGCTTAAATAAAACTGTTTTTTTTTTTTTTTTTAATGAGGATTGAAAATTAAAGTTTGGCTTGCTAACTTAAATAAAACTGCTTAGGTTGCCAAAGAAACCAAAATAAGTAGCATACTTTGAATTATGAGTATAATAAACTAGGTACTACAGATATGATGTACAAGCACATGAAGTAGAAATGCAATGAGGTATGGAAAATTGAAGTGTTGTAATTTTTGATGAGGATTGAAATAAGAACACTTTGTTTTATGAATAGTAGAGACAAAGTTTGATTTGATATAGTACACAAGCATACTAGTCAATAACCATATTACTTGCAAATTAATCTAGTGCACATCATAAACTATAGTCATTTCAGTCATTTTTAACATAATTTAATCTTGTGCACATCATAAACTATAGTCATTTCAGTCTTTTTTAACATGATATGGTTAAGTATGCTCTTAATGTCTCTGTCACTACTTTCCTCTCTAACAGGGACCTTACTGTTTATATTTAGTTTTCTCTTTTGCAGTTACCAATTTAATAATCTTAGACTAGTTGTTTGGGGCACATTTCCTCTTACTTTTCATACATTAAATGCACAAAGCTTACACAGTAGTTAAATATGACTAAATAATTCAACTTATTGCAATATATAACTAGCTTGCTACCACAACCTATTTTCAGTATTCTCCATCGAGTTATTTTCTTTCTTCTTTTTGATTCCAACTTAAAGAAAATAATAATAATGAAGATAAGATGCGATTTTTGCAATGGGGAAGCAGCTTCAGTGTTTTGCTCTGCAGATGAGGCTGCTCTTTGTTCCGGATGTGATTTTAATGTCCATAGTGCCAATCTACTTTCAAGAAAACACAAGCGTTTTTCGATTATCGATCCTTCTTCTAATTGTTTGGATTCTCAACCTCCTCTTTGTGACATATGCAAGGTTTGCATCAAATTTATAATTTTGTTTTCTTTTTTATTTTATTTAGAGCTTGTGTTATCATCTTTAGTCTTTTTTTTTTTTTTTTTTTTTTTTTTTCTTTCTTCAAGTTTGTTTTCCTAGTCCTTTCTATCCAAGAAATAGATCTTTGGGTGCTATCCTTTCGTGTTATTACAACAAAACTTGATTGAACCTTACCATTGAATTTTTTTTTCATATGGTAACAGGAAAAGACGGGATTTTTATTCTGCCAAGAAGATAGAGCAATACTATGCCGAGACTGTGATATTTCGATACACAAGGCAAATGCACACACGATGAAGCACACTAGATTTCTAGTAGGTGGAAACAGGCTTTCTTCAGACCCGATACCTGAGCCCGAATTAAGGCCCGAATCATCCAGTGAAAGCAATCATCACTGCAACTCTGGATTGCAGGCTAAAGATAGTAACAACAGCAGCAGTATATCTGAGTACTTAATCAATTTATTGCCTGGCTGGCATGTAGAAGACTTTCTGAATGATGAAGTTACTCATAACAATAACAATGACACTAGCTCGAATCTTACATGGATTGCAACATCAGATGTTGTAGATGAAAGAATCAGTGGTGAGAAATCAATTAGAAACGATCAGTTTAAAAGGTCCAGTTCAGATGCTTTTATGGTGCCTGAAGTTTATGGCATGGGACAAATAAACAATAATAAGAAAACTAGAATGTATTTTTGATCTTTCTTTTTTGTTGTAACTGTTTTTTTTTTCCTTTTCTTTTGACCAATGTATGATCACTGGGATGTTATATATATTGCTAATATGTTATGTCAAGAAGAAAGAAAAATATCTGCTGCCTTTTTTCAACACTTATCTTTGTAGGTAATAACATAGAAACTTGCTGATAAACTACAGAATCATATTAACCAGAAATCAGATAAGCAGAATAGAGACACTGTACATGGTTATATGCACAGATTTTAGATTGACAGTATTATAGGAAGAAGTTGTAAACATGTAAGAAAACCGTTATAATGGGAGATTATTATCAAAAAAGATTACAAAACAAAGAACTTGCATAGAAAAGATTTTGTGCCTAACTTGCATTGTCTTTTTCATTAATCATTTAATTAGGATAGACCACATGAAAGTTGTGTATGTGGGATATTTTATCATGTGAACACAGGCTGGATTGAGCGCCCCACATTTTATTTTTATACAATAATCTTAATTTAAGCTGTCGTTATACCAAAGATTTGCACAGCAAATGATGAGTGAAGGCAGGATCTAGCTATTTTTCTCATGGACTGTTTTATATATTTGTTGCATTTCCGAAATGTTATAGAACCTTGCAAGCTCTGAATTAAACTATCAAGTACGCAAATACTAAATTTTGCAAAAAGACAGAGCAAAATCTATTTTTGTTAATTTGCTTGTTATTGTTTATATGATTAGGGTAATGAAAACCAAAATCTTTATATATAAGTAAAGACCTCCAAAATTGCAATTTAAGAAGTATTTTAAGACAACCTTTTGGGAACTTGAACTAGATTTTAGAATCACATTATTTCAATTTAAAATGCATCAAATGTGCCTTTAGTAAACAATGCTTGCACCATGTATAGAATTTAGACCTTAATGGGTTAATTTGCAAATATGATGATAGTTAGCAACAGATGAGGGCTGAAAAGGTCAGGCATCCCATCCTTGTCTTAAATTTATGCCATTTCTTGCAAAAAAAGAACTAAACTGCAGCCGAATTCAACTACTTTTAATCAAAATTAATTAGAGCATGCTGTAATTGACTATAAAGATAACGTAGAGGCAAAGACTGAAGAAAAGTTAAGTGAAATGCATGTTAATGCACCGCACAAATCCGAGCTTTGAATTCGTTTGATTAACTGATTTATTTACATTAATTGTCAATAAGAAGATTAGGACCATATGTTTAAGACATACGTTTTCTTTAGTCCAAAAGTAGAGCCGTGTTCAATTTAATTATGGTGCTTGGTTGAAGTTAAGACTGAATTTTTTATTTTTTTTACCTTCCGTTTTTCCGTTATTTTCCATTTAATATTTTCAAAATCTCTAATTTCTCTGTCGTACCTAAACGGGACTACAAGCATAGCATAGGTATGACATCCTTTGATTTGATGGGTTCTCCATGTGTGCTATAGACAAAATATAATACTTCTCCTTACGACATGGGGGAGGACTAACCACACCAAGGGACAAGCCCCGACGCGAAGGACATGAACGAGCGGAATCAATGTGTTCCCATTTCTGGCCTTGCACCGACCACGTGTTTTCCATAGAAATTCCGTTCACTCCTACGTTGTCGTTAGTTTTTAATTGGGCGAGGCCCACAAATACTTAAAACGTTTATTTGTTCGAAATAACCTCAAATGCTTCATTTCACCCCATGCACCTAGTAAAAGCAACTCCAACAGAGGCCAATTACGCATTTGAATGTTGAATTGCTCGAAACGAGCTCACACAATAGCCTCTTTTCGCCTGAATATTCTGAGTAAAATTCAGGGGCCAATTCAAGATTCTGAATTGGATCGGACGTTGCACCAGTGATTGGGTGTCGATGTAGTCAGCACCACCCAGTGATAGGGTGTTGATTAAGTCAGCGCCCTACATATGATGTTGATTTAATTAATGCTATATAGTGGACGTTGATTTAATCTGCGCCCTCTACCACTTCTCACTTTTTATAAGTACAACGGCTAAAAGACAGTCATCAACTGCCTTCCAATTGCTATGAAAAGGTCATATTCACTATGGGTGAGCGATATTCGGTTCAAACCGAAATAACCAACCAAACCGGTTTATTTCGGTCGATGCAATTCGGTTTTAAATCTAAATCGATTTGAATTTGGTTTGTAAAATAAAAAAAATTGGTTATCAGTTTAACCGAACTTTTATTTTATTATCTAATTTTATGATGTTGTAGTAATTTAAATAATTGGTTTAGTGATAAAATACAAAGGCATGTGTTGTAGATAAGTCAAAATTTATTATAAACATGAATTTATGTTTTGCTTTGATTGAATTCATCATTTAAATAATACACATCCTTCAAGTTAGGCTAGATGGGTTAGTAACCAAAATTAATTTGGTTCAGTATGGTAAATTTTCGGTTCCAATTCGATTTGAGTGTTTTTTTTTTTTAACCTCAAAACCAACTGAACCGACCAAGCGCTCACTCCTAATATTTACCCCCAACGGCTATAAAATGGTCATATTCTTGTTACAACGACTATATTTCTAACCTTAAACTATCGACTTTCACAAAACAAAATCACAACATAACTTCTCATCATTCCTATCTACTACTCTCAAAGCAACAAAAACTGAATAATATTTTCACCTTTTGGAGAATTTACACATCCGAAGATGTCCAGAAGCCATGTTTACGAAGACAACAGCAATAGCCAGCAAGGTACTTCACCAAGCAAACAGTCAAGCTTTCCATGGGCAAGCAAGGAGGAATACGATCTATGCAATATTTACTGTCACTTTTCACAAGATTCGGTTACAAGCAACAATCAATCAGATGATAAATTATGAAGAAATAAATAATACTTTCAACCACAAGCATCCTGAAAGCACACGAATGTTGTCGGCGATTCAAGGTCGAATCGGAAAAATAAATCATCAAACGTCATTTTTATGAATCACAAGTTTATGAAATAAAATAAGTCAATCCTAGTGGAATAGGAGGCAAGGTTCATTTGGTATGTTTTCTTTCAATATGTTTGTATTATTATGTTAATCATTGTTACTTACGAGTCGATTTAATTTTTTGTTGCTAGAAATGGATGACAAAGAGGAGTTCAAGAAGCTATGCGCTAGGGAAAATGGAGCAAAAAGACCGCATTATCATTAGTTCTCGAACTGCTATGAGCTGCTTACCAATCAACCAAAGTGGAACTCTAATATTGCCATGAGCCTACACGATGTTCAAAATTTTACAAAGGGAAAGAATAAAGTTTCAAAATCAAGTTTTTCGTATTGTCCTGAAGAGTCGTCGGGAAGAGATTATCAATTTCCGGGAGAAAACCTAGTTGATGACTTCAGTGAAAAACAAGACGAAGATTGTAGACGGCCAATGGGTGTTTTAAAGATTCAACGAGGAAGAAAAAGGTTGATGTTGTCATTGATGCAAAATTCAAAGTCGTCCATGAAATGCACGAGTGTAGACATCAAGACAAAACTATTCAAGCTTAGAAGAAATGAGTATGTTTGCTGATATTGAGCAGTAGAAGTTGCTAATTCAAACGCAGTAGTTGGATGTCAGAAAACACCAACAGGCTATGCAACAACAAAGACAAGAGCAAGAAATAATTAATAAAGACTTGACAGGAATGAATGACTTTCAAAAGGAGTATTGGATGGGGCTCAAAAAGCAGATTCTCATGGCAAAGTTTCCTCAAATGTAGTTACTTTGTATTATTTCCTTTGTAGTAGATGATTTATTATTAATGTTGTAACTTTTTATTTTCAGTGTAGTTACTGTTTAATTTTCAATGTAATGCTAGTTTGAATTATTTAGCTAGTTCTACCATTAACTGTTAACTTTAGTTATTAATACTAGTTTCTTATCGGTAAAAACGACAAGTTAGAGCACATGAGATTATCTCTTAATAAAGTACTACATCATAAAAACAATACAAGTTCATACAGCTATAAAAACAACACAAATTCATATAAACATAAAGCCATTGTAACTAAAAATCGCCGGAGAGGTTCAATATATGACTTATAAGACATTATGTAGCCTATTGTGCTATTTTGCGTTTCTGAACGAAAGCTGGTGTTGCAGATGAATGTTGAAGGCCTCTTCTATTATATGGCTATTGCCTCGGAATACATCCGGTGGTCGCGAAGCACCTTTATATTCACAGTGTCGTTGTTCTTCATTCATATCTCCTTTGTCTGCAATGATCATGTTGTGATGAACATGCAAGCAAACATGATTGTAGATTTTATTCTGGACCACAAACGACATGGATTATTGATAACTGCAAATATAGGCTATAGAATGCCAAAAGCTCTTTCTCCGTCTTTTCTTTGTCCCTCTTGCATCATAGCAAATTTTGCTTATTTCATTGTTATGGGATTTGGACATTTTTTTAACAATGGTGGTACATTTCTGATAAATGTTATTTCCTAGATAATAGCCATGATTGTAAGTGTTTATCTCAAGAATAAATGTTACTGGAGGTACCTATCCTTGAGCTAGATAATTAAAAAGATGTGATCTTTCAATAATACTTAAGTCGTTATTAGAACTAGATATTCCAAAGAAAGCATGCTAAATCCACAAATCGTACAATGCTACGACTTCCAAAATGATGGTCGGTCATATTTCCGTGTCTTTGTATGAACCTTTGATATTTCTTGGAGCAATCCTTCCATTCCCAATGCATACAATCAAGACTTCACAACATGCCCGACCATCCTCTACTTTCGTGAAATTCTCTGATGCGCACAACATCGGCTTTGTTCAGGGACCTTAAGTACTTTATACCATAGACATCTATGACAGATTGATAGAACTATTCAAGGGTTTCGAGTGTTGCCTACAATACGGTATGCATCTACAGGGGTGTCATATCCAAATATTCTCATTACAGCTGTCATTTTCTGTTCTTTGGTAAGCCCTGTGTTTTTGAAGCATATGGTTTGTACCTAAATATTTTTTATTGTTTTAAATACCTGCCAAAATTCTCAAAAATAGTTCTCTTCTCATTTGGTGTTATCTTCAAAATATATCTGGTCCGTAAGTGCAGTTGGCATTAAAGTAATTTGCATAAGAGATTGATGATACGAAGCTTGATTACGATTTGTAAACTTATGACCATGTACCAATCCACCTCGCTTTCTGGATGATGAATCATAAGCTTCGTTACATATGGCGATAACATGTCGTATTTCTTCGGCTTCCTCCTGATTCCTAAAGGATAGTTTCTTCCTCGGAATCGCTGTCAAACACTATAACGACCCAGATTTTTAGCTGTTTATTTTGAACACTTAAATATATTTTAAAATGTTGTAATAGAAATATAAATGGAAATTTATGAATGTATAATTTATAATTTAATTTAAAACGAGCTCGTAACATCGCGGTAGTTCGTAATTTAATGTTTTGAACTTTAACTGAATATACAGGATCCAATATAAGTTGGAATTCTTTGAAACAAGAAGCTTTCGGATCTATTTGACTATATTTTTTAATGAAAGAGGAAAATTGAGACTTCATTTTACAGATTGTGAGTTACGTCCAAATTAAATTTTTAAATAGTCGCTATGGAATCGTTTATAAATTATAACGAATTATTATACAAATAAATCGATTTTAAATATTTCGAACGTCGTTCTAATTTGAAATATCGAGTTTAAAGTCCAAACGTGTTTATTTTGGAGTTATATGATGCTTTATTCGGATATATATGGTAATATTGATACTTGTTCTTATATTGAATTGTTTTGAAATTAATTAATATTTTATCGATTTATTTAAGCTTCAACCGATGTAGATCTTCGACTCTCTAAGCTTTAATGATGGAAAGGTGAAGAAAATGGAGGACCACAAGCTCCTCCAAAACAAGATAATGGAGAAAGTAAATTATTCTCCATGCCTCCTACCCCCTATTTATAGCCTCCCACCAGCCCACTATTGGACCTCTCCAAATCAGCCCATTAAGGCTCTAAAACCCTGAACAGCCAACTGTGAAACTTTAAAACAGAGATTCCTCCCAAACCGCTAAGCCAAATCTTTAATGTGACCACTCTATGGAGAGAGAAACATTATTTCCTTTCCAATGACATAGGTCTCAACACTTGATTCGATCCGGGTCAAAAATTATCCCCTATACAAGAATGACACGGGTAAAATGTTCATAAACAAAATTGATAAAAAATAATGGACATGTCTCACATCCTCATAAGTAACATATTAAAATATTAGAATAATCAAACCCTCAGGGAATAAAATAAAAACATTTTACGATCTTCTGATACATAAAATGTGGGTCGTTACATCAACCATTATCTGTCGTCATGTATTGAAATCTGTAATCAAATTCTCATTGTAATTAGTATTTTGATGTCTCTATATTGAAAGCAAAAATCATTTGGTTCAAGTCTTATGTAGCATCTATATATTATTTTATGCAAACCGGTCTTACATTGTATCTAAAATTATTTTATGCAAACCATTACAAAGTTAAAACCTATAACCACCCACATTATTGATGAGTCAGAGGGTTTTCCGTATTGGGCTAAGTTATTTGTGAGATATATGCACTTGAAAATGACATAAGTATTATTTTTCTATATTTTTCATACTAATATGTATAATTTAAATGCTTACTGGACTCCTCTTCAATATCTGTTTATTGTCTAGTCATATGGATTTGTAGGTTTGTGGAAAAAATGCTAATGCTTAGTTAATAGAGTGCAATAAAAGAATTTTTTTTGTTTTAGCATCGTTCTTTCATTGTTAAGGTCTAGTAATATCAACATTAGCACGATTTCTAAGAGTGGCCAGACCGCCTTCATCTTTAGGCACTCATTTATTTCTTTATTATCTCTTTGTTATTGTTAACATCATTGTGGGTATCTTTAATGCAAATATTAATGGTAATTTTTATGTATTTAGCTGTTGAACGCTCCATAATCAGATGAATATGCCAACAATAACTGGGCCAGGCATGTTAGTGTTCTAGAAAACACAAAGGAGGGGAAGCAGACTATAGATTAAGAAAAACGTTTTAAAGAATTGAACTGGACATCATTCTTCCAGAAAATAAAATACAAGGATGCATATGGTGACAACAGCTGAGCCTGGTGTGTTAGCATTTTTGAAGAAAGCATAAGAGGGAAAGTAGACTAGACCTAAAGAGACACTTCTGAAATGTGCTTTAGATCATTGTTCCAAGACAACAATAGGAGAACATGAACTAATCCATGGTTATTGAAACTACGTTATTTATTTTTTGTTCATATATGTAAGAAATATTGTTATATGAAATTGTTGAACATTTATTAAGTTACTATTAAAGTGCTACCATGTTGTTCTTCAAGCACTTATGATATAGTAGATAATGTTGTGACAAATGAAAACGTGTTTATGTTTAAATTTAATTGTTAAGGATTATTATGATAGTCATTACATCGAATGTTAATTATTAAAACTTGAAATTAATAGTAATTTTAACATTGTAATGCGATAGTTGTTAAACCGTATTTATAAAGGTTTTAAACAATTTAGGATTCTCGAAAGCCTATTGACATTCATGCAATACAATAGTCGAAAACCATTGTAAAAATATTATATACAACGATTATTATGACGTTTCTCACACGTGATGAATGACTTTTTTGTTTGCAACTCCCAAGTAGACAACAAATTACAAAACATTGGCAATGGACAAAGAAGACATTTTTTAAATGTTGTAATGTTAGTTTTTTCCTGTAGTGTGTATGTCCCGAGTTGATGTTTAAGGGATGAAAAGAGTGTTGTACTATCTGTTTGGCTCTGTGCTAGCATGGCTTACAATAGTCTTTATGCGGCTCAAAGTTTTGTACTTGTTGTCCCTTGGTCTGCTTGTACTAATGTCATATTATTAAGATGAAACATGATTGTGTAATAGAAGTAAACGTAATTCGGTTATGAAATTAACTCCCTGCATAGAGTTTAGAGAATTTGGTAGACGGTCCACCTTAGGAACTGATGACGGTGGACGGTCCACCTTACAAACTGAACATAGTAGGTCAGTAACTGTCAACCTCCTGTAATACTTGTATTTATTATTGGTTATAATAAAATTGTTTGTGAATACTTAAAAAACGGCCGGCTTTGCCAAAAAAAAACTTGTAAATTAAAACTGTCTAAACTTCCCTAGCAAATAACTAATCTAAAAATTACATAAGAACTCACAGATCTGATGAATAAAACTTCCCATGTGGCTTCCTTCTTAAATCTAGCAAAATCTCCGGCTTTAGAAGTGTTTATAAAAATAAATATTTAAAACTAAGAACTTTTTATCTCCGTAAAAGTTAAATTCTTTGGTCCATCCTAATTTTGAGGATAGGCGAGGGGAAGAAAAAGAGAAAATGAATGTGTAGAAATGAGAGAGGCTCTGCTGGTCTATTTATAAGGTTTATAGGATGCCCTCAGCCGTTCAAATCTAAGATTAGACCTGGTCCATCCATGTCATCAAACTAATGAGAAAGCGCTATGTCAGGCCTTAGCTTAAAATAGGCTAATAAAACTCAGCCAACTCAGCAAAACAATGTTAGAAAATATTAAATGTTCGCTGCCTGGCATGCAAGCCAAGGCATGCATATTTTTCGACCTGCGTTGACCCACCCGCCTACCTGGGTCGACATAGGGGTCGACCCACCTTGGCATGGGTCGGCACAGGTGTTGACCGAAGTGAGCTGAGTCTCCCAGTGACTGTTTGTTCCATATATTAATTTATTTTAATTTTCTGAATTCTTCATTCATAACTAATTCATTTTAACTTCGATTTTAGCAAACCAAGTGTCCATTTTCATCAAAAAATTACAACGGATCCAATAGTGCTAGTCTCGTTGTCCAATTCTGAATCTTATTCTGATTAATATTTAGTTTACTAATCTTTTATATTTAATTATTGTTTATTATCTTAATAAATATCAGAGATTTCTTTTTTTTTTTCATGGCGCCCTACCCTTTCCTCTCGCTTCTTTTCCTCTTTTGAACTATCCCATCGTTGCCTCGACGTCCACCAACCCTCTTCCGCCGTCGTCGCCCTTACCTACTCCAAATCCTCATATCCTTCCTCCTCCCTTACCTTCATCCTTTTCTCATCCATTACTTTCATCTCCTCATTCTTTTACCTCTGTTCTTTCTAACCCTCCTCCAAGACCTAACCCTAATCAAGGGTCATGTGCTAAGCTATGTTATCCTGAAGGCAGGTCAAAGCTTTTAAAATCTATGCCATGGAATGCGAGTTCTTATAAACCCAAATATTTCAATCTTAATTTTCACGGTGAGGCTTTAGTTCCTTCTGAGGAAATAGTCAACGCTACTAAACTTGTTTGGAATGATTGTGTTATGGGTTTTTTTTGGATAGACCCCTGTCCTATTCAGCTATGGTGCATCACCTTTTAGGGATTTAGGGGCTGAAAGGGAAGGTTCAAGTGTGGTTTGATGGTTGTGTTTTTATTCAATTCACTTGTTAGGAGGGTAGAAAAACGATAATACATGCTGATTCGGTTACTATGAAGAATATGATGTTCATCGTCTAAGAAGGAATCCCTCCCTCGGAAATGTCTGTGGTAATATTAAAGCAGTCCTAGTTTGGCTTCAATTATTCAATATACCATTGTACGCTTGGTCTCATGAGAGAATCAATTGGTTAGCTACTAGAATATGGAAGTTACTGTGTTTAGATGAAACAACTGAGAGGATGGATAGGCTAACTTATGTGAAATGACTCGTTGAGGTTACCCCTAACAAAAAGCTTGTGGATAAATTTCTTGTCGAGTTTTTGGATGGAAGTTTGCATTATGTGTATGTAAATTATTTATGGAAGCTAGACGTGTGTACGATGTGCAAAGTCTATGGCCATGATGATCAAGGATGTGAGTATAGGCAGATGAAAGATGGTGTAACAGTAAGCAATGAAATATCAGTAGACAAAGAAAGGGAAGCAACAAGTACAAAAAAGACAGTAGAGAAGGTTAATACCATCAACAGTGTGGTAAGGGATAGATATATCAAACAAAGCCAACCAAATAAGCATCAATGGTACAAAGTAGCTAATAAGGGTAGAGTGTTTGTTAAACCAAGTATTGGTAACAAAAGGTATACAACAACAACAACAAAGCCATATATCCCAAACAAGTTGGGGTCCATAAGAGTGGCTAAGTTTTTACGTTGGCTCGCTAAGCCTATCACAACCCTCATCCTTTACCCTGGCTTGGGACAGGCTGCATAGAAAACTACATAGGCGGAGTTATGGCTTTGTTGTACAGTACTTGGTTACTGGCTACTTTGTTGTACAGTACTTTGTTGTCCATAAGTATTGGTAACAAAAGGTATGTGGCAAAAAAATAAGGTAATAATGTAACTGAGGTTACTGGCTACTTTGTACAGTACTTGATTTTTTTCCTTATTTTTTTGCCATATAACTTTTGTTATCAATACCTGGTTTAACAAACACTCTACCCCTATTAGCTACTTGTACCATTGATGCTTATTCGGTTAGCTTTGTTTTATTTGTCTATCCCTTACCACATTGTTGAAGGTATTAACCTTCCCTACTATCTTTTTCGTACTTATTGATTCCCTTTCTTTGTCTACTGATATTTCATTGCTTACCATTACACCATCTTTCATCTTCCTATACTCACATCCCTAATCATCGTGGCCAAAGACTTTGCATGTCGTACACATTTCTGGATTCCACAAATAATTCACATACACACACTGCAAACTTCCATCCAACAAGTAGACAAGAAATTAATCTACAAGCTTTTTGTTAGGGGTAACTTCAATGAGACATTTCGCATAAGTTTGCCTATCCATCCTCTCAGTTGTTTCATCTAAACAAAGTAACTTCCTATTCTAGTAGTTAACCAGTTGATTCCCTCATGAGACCAAGTGTGCAATGGTATATTGGATAATTGAAGCCAAACTAGGACTGCTTTAATATTACTGCAGATATTTCCAAGGGAGGGATTCCATTCTTGGATGATGAACATCTTATTCTTTATCATAATCGGATCAGCACGTATTATCATGTTTCTATCCTCCTGACAAGTGAATTGAAAATAAAAACACAACCATCAAACCACACTTGAACCACCCCTTTCTACCCCTAAATCCCTAAAAGGTGATGCACCATAGCTGAATAGGACAGGGGTCTATCCAAAAAAAACCACAACACAATCATTCCAAACAATTTTAGTAGCGTTGACTATTTCCTTAGAAAGAACTAAAGCCTCATCGTGAAAATTAAGATTGTAACCTTTGGGGCTATAAGAACCTGCATTCCATGACATAAATTTGAAAAGATTTGACCTGCCTTTCAGGATAACAGAGCTTAGCACATGACTCTTGATTAGGGTTAGGTCTTGGAGGAGGGTTAGAAAGAACAGAGGCAAAGGAGCAAGGAGTTGAAAGTAATGGACGAGAAGAGGATGAAGGTAGGGGAGGCTGGGTGTATGGAATATCCGTGGTGCTCATCTTACTTGTATGATTGAGAAAGCTAAAAACTTAATTAAACAATACCATCTACACCTCCTTCCTATTTTTGAAACAAAATTGGATTCCCATCTCACTTCCAAGGCTGCTCTTTTCATTCAACCTAATTGGAATCTTTTTCACAATCTTCCAGAATTCCCGTATGGCAGAATTTTAATCTTATCTCATCCTTGTTTTAGCAAAGATACACTTATCTTAAGTCATAGGCAATTTATTCACCTTTACCTTGTTCACTTACTCTCTTTCACTACTTTCTACTTGACTGTTGTTTATGTGGAAAACTCTGTTTCCACTAGGCAATCTTTCTTTGATTACCTTCCCCACCTTTATCAAAATACCCATTCATGGATTATGAATGGAGATTTTAATTACTTATTATCCATTGGTGAACGTATAGGAGGCAATCCTGTTATCATTAGGAATTTAACTACTCTTAATGCTGCACTTGACTCTTCTGAATTACTTCATGTAACATTTTTTTTGTACGAGATACTCTTGGAATAATATGAGTAGTACGGGTAGGAGAATTTTCAGTAAAATCGACCATACCTTTTGCAATCCTTCTACTTTAAGTCCTCGGCCTACAATCTATATTACCTTTCCACCAACTTTACTTTCTGATCACTCACCTCAACTCATATCCATTGACATGCATGGGTGTCATGAAAAATGTAACGATGCAGATTTCGCTCGGACCTAATCGATCGCTAAATCGACCAAGGCCGTTCAAAACCTGGATTCGATAACTCTGGGCATACAACACATCAGAACAAATAATAGAAGACTTTTATAAACATCATAATAATGTTACATCAGAGTACATAATATCAGAGTACATTGAGAAAAAAAATACAGCGGAAGATTTATTTACAATAAATGTAATACAGTGCAGCGGAAACAAATAAACTAACACAGCGGAAAACTATCAATGCTCTAGACACAGCTTTAATCTTCAATCCAGAATCCTGTTCAATAAATAAATATCTGCAAAACAAACCACTTGACTGCCCGTGTGGAAAATAGGGGCACCTGAGTTTGCAAGGGAAAAGCAAACTACGTGTTAGTCATGGGACTGGTATGAGAAACTCTCCATTTAAAATTAACTTATAAAATTGATAAAGCAAATCACAGGACCACGCCGCTAACGCGGAACGGGTTTACCCCCATGAATTCCAGTGCACAAACAACAACGAATAATACAGATATGGATCTACAATGCATCAAACAACATGCAACTTTCCAATCTACCCATTTAGGTTAATCACTACACTTAGATTTTCCAAATCCAATTCACTTTACAGAAATTATTCCTTTGGACTTTATTTCCCGATTTCTCATTTCAAATCATTTGAAATACATATCTAGCTTTCATATCAAAGTAGATTTCACTTCGGGATCTCAAACCAAAATCTTTGAAAATATGAATTCCAAAACATAACAATGCATACAAACAAGTATGCAACTAAATATTGTGCACGACCCCCAAGCCAGGCTGTATGCGCCCCTCCAACTTGATATATATATATATATATATATATATATGCACCTCCCACCATGGAGCAGGCTACACTGACGAGCACCTCCCACGCATGGAAGCATACACCGCCCAAAGCAATTTAAGGCTATAACACCCATACTTTTAGTCATTCTCGGGTTACCCAAATCTTTAGCCGCATACTTGCTAAATCATTTTATATCCCGAAGAGGGGAAAATCATTTCACAACATAATAATCACAAGTACTTTCAAAATATTGTACATCACATCAGCAGTTCACACATATGATTAGTCACTATTAATCATATAACCTTTGAGCTCGTACGTCTCAAAGAAGGGTGTTGAGCAAGAGAATAAATTCTCCGCCACCAAATAGATACGTTATCAATAGCAACTAGTCGAATACGCAATGAACCACTTGTAAAACCATAATACATTTCGAAATCATTTCGACAACATCGGGTTCAGCCCTCGAAATCCTTTCTGTTTTATAAAATATTTTTTATAAACGTTCCCTGTCCAAAATTGGAAATACATTTTTTTTTTCACTTAAGAAAATATCATTTCAAAATCATTCATATTTTTTTTCACATCGTATATATATTTTATTCACATCATACACACACACACACACACACACATATATATATATATATTCACATTGTATATATATTTTATTCACATCACATATATATATATTATTCACATCATATATATATATTATTCACATCACATATATATTTTATTCACATCACGTATATATTTTTTCACATTGTATATATATTTTATTCACATCACATACACATATATATATTCACATCGTATATATATTTTATTCACATCACATATATGTATTTTATTCGCATCGCATATATATACATTATTCACATCACATATATATATTTCATATCGCATATATATATTATTCAACACATATATCACACAAATCATCCATGGTTTGTACAAAAAGTAGTGACAGGAGCTACTAAGCCCCATTTACAACCTATTATATTTTATTTTCCATTTCAATTGAATTTAGAGATCTCACATTGGGTTCCACTCCGCCTAAATTTGTAGCAAGCTCCAAATCTATTCCAACTGATTCCATTGCATAGATCTCGATTTTTCGGTTCCAACGGATCCGAAACCGTCCAATTCTGTTTTGATTTGAATAAGATATAAGGTTTTAAACATTTTAAATTCATTAATTGCTAATTAATAACATAATTAAATTAATTACATTCAAATCCCTTCTCTAATTCAACGACCTTCCTTTCTTCTTCTAATTTCCATCGCTACTTCCTGAAGTCGATTCGAGGCAACGTTCACTAAAACCATCTGCTTCACGGCTAGGGTTCGAAGTTGCATGAAAATCGAAGAGTCGGACGCCCATCAGACTTTACCACCTCGAAGAGCACTACGTCACCTGCCTACGCTTGGTCCACAGCCGAGCTCGACCCTCCCTGGTGCTGGATAAATGGCCTAGAACGACACGTCTTTGAGGGTAAATGGCTCGCAAACCAGAACATTATATACGATCTTGGCCATTCAGATCATAGAGCCAGTCAAGCTCTTCTTTTTTGTTGTTGCAAACTTCATATATCCTTGCATGAATTCAGAGATCTAGGGGAAAATTAATCACGATATTTCGGCCATTCAAACTTGAAGGTGGCGACTGGACGTAAGTTGACTAGGGAAAAAGAGAATGAGGGTTGTTGACCGTGCTTTTATGCCCTTATTTATTTTATTTTATTATTTTATTTTATTCAATTAATTACCTATTTATCATTCTGAACTCCAAATCAAACCCAACGACTATCGCCTCTAACCAAATACCCTCATTCCGAACACAATGGGATATGTTTCATAAGCCAGTTCGATTGTTTCGATCAGTTTTGCTTTAAATTAAAATATAAATCAATATACATTGAATTTAAACGTACATTTTAATTTAGTGGGGCTACATACTGACTCCAAAAATTACAGAAAAATAAATCTAGCTATGTTTTGACGATACAATCCTAACAAAACTAATTTTTTGAATTTGGAGGCCGTTTGAAAAATGGCCAATTTTCAGTCGATTAAATTCAAACTGAAATTACCAAACGCGTTTAAATTCACCTCGCTCACATATTAATTCCAAAAATTATGAAAATTGGAATTTAGCAATAATTTGACATTCCAGTCCAACAAAAGTGGTTTCATCGAAAACGGAGATCGTTTGCAAGATGTTTATTTTTAAGAGTTATATATTATATTAAATTCCTTAGCGACTATTTTAAATTTTAAACTGGACATAACTTTCAATTTATATTATAAAATTTACATTTTTCGCATTCGTTAGAGAGATATAATTAAATAGATTCAAATATTTCTTATTTTACTAAAATCTGATTTATTTTGAATCCTATACATTCATTTGAAATTTAAAATTGAATTCTCAAACTACCACGCCATTTCAGGACCGTTTTATAATTAAAATAAATTTATTCATTCTAACTTCGATTTAAATAAATTTTTAGTCGTTATTATTTAAAATAAATCATTTTAAATATTCAAAATCCATTAAAATAGCTAAAATAAATTTTTTTAATTAGTTCTGAAAATCTGGGTTGTTACAAAAAAGATCTCTTTTAAATGTTTTAATGCATGGATACATAAAACTGATTTTTTTTTCTAATGTTGTTTTGAATGCATGGCATATTAGCACTTTTGGCACACCTATGTATATTTTGCAGCAAAAACCAAAGAGTGTTTAGAAGGCCTCGCTTCCTGGGCAGCGAATAAATTTGGCAAAGGGGATTTTATGTCTACATCTCTCCAGAATTCTTTAGCTCATGCACAAATGGCTGCAGTGGCTAACCCAGACAATGAATCCCTTGCCAAAGCTGAATATGAACTTCCTGACTAGTATAAGCATGCTCTGCATACTGAGGAGGAAATGCGTAGGAAGAAAATGAGGGTCCGGTGGAGTTCTGAATGGGACAGAAGCACTAATCTGTTTCATACGTCGCTTAAGGTAAAATAAACTAAGGCAAATATCCTGAAAATCATTAATAAGGATGGAGTGGTGGCTGAAAGTCTAGATCTAGTGGATGATTCTTTTCTTGATTATTTTTCAATCCTTTCGGGTAACGCAAACAACTTCGGTCCAGATTTAAATATAATTGATAACTTAACTCTCCCTGTTTTGAGTGCTAGCCAATAGGTTATGTTTTCTAGAGTTATTACCAATAAAGAGATCAAAAACTCTATTTTCTAAATCAACAAAGAATTATGCAGTGGTCCGCATGACTTCAATGTTGTTTTTTATATTAATTGTTGGGATATTATTGAGCAGGATGTCTATAGAGCCGTCAAAAGCTTTTTCCAAAACAATAGAATGCTCACTGGTATCAATGCAACAAATTTAGCTTTAATACCCAAGTGTGATAATCCTACAATGGTTAGTGAGTTCAGACCAATAGCTTGTTGCAACATAATACACAGATGTATATCCAAAATCATTGTGTCTAGACTTAAGGAAGTACTCCCCTTGCTTATTTTTGATAATCAAGCTGGTTTTCTTGACTAATCGTAGTATTTTAGACAACGTGCTTATTACCCTTGACCTGTAGAAAGATTACAACAGACCAGCGGTTTCTCCTAGAGTAGTTCTTAAGTAAGATATCAAGAAAGTATATGACCCTATCCAATGGACCAACATCACTCGTGTCATGTATAAAATGGGCTTCCCTCCTCACTTTGCGGCTTGGGTTTTTACCTGTGTTTCAACTGCAAATTTCTCTCTGGCATATAATGGGGGATTTGTTGGCTACATTAAGAGTAAACAGGGTATACGACAAGGGGATCCAATATCCTCTTATCTCTTTATTCTTGTTATGGAAGTACTAACCAGGGAGATCAATCTTGCTATTTATAATAAGAGTATTGCAATATATCCGAAGTGTGGAGACCCTATAATTACTTCTCTAATGTACGTTGATGACTTGATTGTATTCACCAAGCCAACTTTAAGCTCCATCAATTGCTTGCCGCAGGTTCTTAACAACTTCTATGTGTTTTCAGGTTTGGCTTTGAGCCATGCAAAATCTTCTATTTTAATTGCAGGGTCTGATGATCAGCATGCAGTCATGATTTCTTCTATAACTGGTTTGTTTCTTGTTAGTGGCAATACTACTTATCTTGGGATACCTTTTGTTACTACTAAGATTATAACTGTCGATTGCATTCCCCTGTTTGATAAAATTACCAAGGCTGTCACTGGATGGTCTTGTGAATTGCTTTCTGAAGCCGTCTTGTGAATTGCTTTCTGAATTGCTTTCTGTATATTTGAGGAATTGAAAAGTCACAGAAAAAGGCCAAACGGTCCAGGCTCCGACCGGGAAAGAGTGCAGAGTGTTCTAAGCCACAAAACGGTCGACCGCCCAAAAAGAACAGTCAACCGGTCAGTGTGTTTTTGCACATAACGGCTATTTTTCTGGAAGTTTTAATTTTAATTAAATTCAACCAGTCAACCGGTGATTTTCAACCAGTCGACCGTTTTGAAACAACAAGCTTTTTCTAAAAGGTTGCTTCTATTTGTGAAGAGATTTCTATTCAATAAAAAAAGGAAATGGACATAACTTTTTATAGAAACTCTTCATGAAGAATTATTACCTTTCTACTATTATATAAACAACTTCAAACTTGTTTTACAATAGCCGAATCATTCTATATTCTCTCTAATTTCTGAATTGCATTTTCATACTCTTTGCAAAACAAAAGCTCTTCAAATTTAAATACTTGTTGAATCCTTGAATCAATTTAATATCATTTGATTCAACAAGCATTCTACTTCCTTAAAATCTACGCATTCAAAGTATATACTCGAGGATCGGATTATAGGAAGATTGTACTCAAACTATTGACTATCCGTGTAGAATCAAGAACAAAAAGCAGAAGTCAAAACCATTGTATTAGTTGAAGTCTTGTTTGTGATCAGGCAAGTGTTGAAGTCCTCGGTGTTGTAAGAGGCAAGTATTGAAGGCCTCGTGTTGTTAGAGGCGTGAAATCTCGTTCAGTTGCTCGGGTGTTGTATACCTGTTCCTCCGGGTGAACTGAGGTGGTTGTTAGTGAAAATCCAGAAGGAAGTCTGGGACTGGACGTAGGACGGTGCTCCGAACCAGTATTAAAATCCCTGGTGTGATTTTTCCTTTTTGCTGCATTTACTATTTTATATCTGTGATTAGCTATTATTTCATACTTGTGTGTTATACACCATATTACACGATCCGTGTGTACTATATTTACACTTTCGCATGTATTTTTCAATTGGTACCAGAGCACGGTCATCTTATGACCGTAACACAGTTATTTGATATATTCTTGTAATATGGCAAATAACCCAAGTTGTAGCACTCAAAACACCACCTACACGGAAGGTCAATCAACACAAAGACCTTCATTCTTCAATGGCCTTAATTATAGCTACTGGGCAACACATATGTCATTTTACATGCAGTTAAATAGCTATGATGCCTGGAATGCTACACAAAAAGAAATAGTGAATCCAATAAGTAATTATTCAGAATGGACACCGGCTGAAAAAACGGCAGCAGCTGTAAATGCAAAAGAAATAAATATGTTGTTTTGTGCATTAGACCAAAATGAATATAACCGTGTTAGTATCTGTACCACTGCATATCAAATTTGGAAAACGCTAAAAACCACACATAAAGGTACTAACAAGGTTAAACAAGCCAAAATAGCCATGCTTGAAAGTCAGTTTCAAATTTCAAAATGAAACTGAATGAAACAATCAATGACATGTATTCACGGTTTCAAACTACTCACCATGCACTTATTGGTTTAGGACAAAAATATTCAGATTTTGATGTTGTCTCGACAGTCCTACATTCTTTGACTAGTGAATGGGAAGGAAAAGTATTAGCGATTGAAGAAGCTAACGACCTTTCTATCATGAAGCCAGATGAATTGATAGGAAATATAATGTCCTATGAAGCAAATTTGCAGGCTAGAAAGGAACAGAAAGAAGAAAAGAAAAATGTAGTATTTCATGTCGGAAAAGATGAAGATGAATCAGAATCTGAAGATAAAGACTTAGCTTTTATGGCAAAAGGTTTCAAAAAATTCCTGAAACAACGAAAAGCTAGTCGATATAACAAATGGAAATCTGGTTCAAATAAACCGTCATCATCAGTTATAGAATGTTTCAACTGCCATAAAAAGGGGCACATGCACAAAGATTGTCCGGAACAAAATAAGAAGTCAGAAAATGACAAGTTCAAATACAAGAAGGATAAATTAAAGAAACGAGCTTTCTCGGTCATATGGGATGATTTAGACTCGTCTTCATCAGAAAGTGAAAGTGATTCAGAAGATGAACAAGCAAATGTTTGTTTCATGGCTACAGAAGATGAGGTACAAATTCCTACATTTGATGAAGTTCTTGATATTAATGCTCAATTGGTAGTTAAATTTAAAAAGATGAAATTTCAATGGAAAGAAGCCAAAGCTAATTTGAGTAGAGCAGAGTTTGAACGAGATATGGTTAAAGACGAGAAGAAAATATTAGAAGAAGAACTTGAAAAACTTCAAGAATCATCATCTAATATTGATTCTCAATTATCTCTTTTGAGTCAAGAAATTGAAACTCAAAAAGAGAAAAATGATGCTCTCACTACTGAAAATCATGAGCTTAAGGCAAAAGTCAAAATTCTGGACCTAGAAAAAGCTAGTTTACAAACCAAGTTAGATAATATTACTCAAAATGTTTCTAACTTCAATAAAGGTTGAGAAAATTTGACAAAAATCATTGAAAGTTCACAAGCTGCTTCAAATAAACAAGTTTTGTGATATAAGAAACAAGAAACCAATCATAGAAATAGTACTAGATATGCTTTTATGTACAATAAGAATAACACTGCTAGTACTAATGTACATCCAAGACCTAATTATTATAGAAATTCGAATACTTCTATGACTAGCGGTATTTATAATAAATATAGAAGTACGAAAAGGAATATCACTAGAGATTACTTAAGTATTTGGTTTCCAGTAAGTTGGAAAAAAAGAGAAAAATATATCAATGATTATTTTGATTTGGTAGTTAATAATGAAATTTTTATCTTTAAAGGTTCCATTAAACCCTCTTGGGTATGGTTACCTTCCATCTAATCCATGGATCCAAACAAAGCAACTGGGTACCAAAACTATATATGTCATATTTTTTACAAGTACACCACAACAAAGAGGAGGTTATTCGGTATCTCTAAATATCTTTGAAAACTCGGCTCATCAGAAAAATCACATGATTCAATATCTCCTAAAGGTGTTATAATTATTTGTATTCTCTACTACTCTCGATTACTATGTTTATTATGGTATTTATTCTTTTTAATCGATGAAAAGGGGGAGAAATATTTTCTCTCATGGTTCATGTTACATATACTATCATCTAAAATTAGGTTCTTAACATGGTAATAGTATATGTGTACTAACATTTGTTAACGCAGGAACCAAAAGGTAAGATTATTTATATTATGAGCTAACAAATGTTGCAGAAATTCAGGGGGATCTTTATATTCAAAGGGAGAAAATCCAAGGTGTTGTCATCAATCAAAAAGGGGGAGAATGTTGAGAACAAGATTTTGATTGATGCCAAGATATAAAGTTGCAATGAAGATCATTTCATAGAGATAAGGTTATATATATATACACACACGCACACGCACACGCACACACATTGAGTCGTGTTAGAAATATGTTAAAATCTATCCTCAAAGTATAACACGAATGCACAAAACAATTTATAAAGTTATATCATATCCTCGTTGCTGAAATCTATATATTTGAGGAATTGAAAAGTCACAGAAAAAGCCCAAACGGTCCAGGCTCCGACCGGGAAAGAGTGCAGAGTGATCTAGACTGTGGACTGAGGTCCCCCAGTCCACAGCCATAAAACGGTTGACCGCCCAAAAAGAACCAGTCGACCGGTCAGTGTGTTTTTGCACATAACGACTATTTTTCTGGAAGTTCTAATTTTAATTAAATTCAACCAGTCAACCGGTGATTTTCAACCAGTTGACCGTTTTGAAACAGCAAGCTTTTTCTGAAAGGTTGCTTCTATTTGTGAAGAGATTTCTATTCAGTAACCAAAGGAAATGGACATAACTTTTTATAGAAACTCTTCATGAAGAATTATTAGCTTTCTACTATTATATAAACAACTTCAAACTTGTTTTACAATAGCCGAATCATTTTATATTCTTTCTAATTTCTGAATTGCATTTTCATACTCTTTGCAAAACAAAAGCTCTCCAAATTTAAATACTTGTTGAATCCTTGAATCAATTTAATATCATTTGATTCAAGAAGCATTCTACTTCCTTAAAATCTACGCATTCAAAGTATATACTCGAGGATCAGATTATAGGAAGATTGTACTCAAACTATTGACTATCCATGTTGAATCAAGAACACAAAGCAGAAGTCAAAACCATTGTATTAGTTGAATTCCTGTGTGTGATCAGGCAAGTGTTGAAGTCCTCGGTGTGGTAAGAGGCAAGTATTGAAGTCCTCGTGTTGTTAGAGGCGTGAAATCCCATTCGGCTGCTCGGGTGTTGTATACCTGTTCCTCCGGGTGAAGTGAGATGGTTGTTAGTGAAAATCCAGAAGGAAGTCTGGGACTGGACGTAGGACGGTGCTCCGAACCAGTATAAAAATCTCTGGTGTGATTTTTTCTTTTTACTGCATTTACTATTTTATATCTGTGATTAACTACTATTTCATACTTGTGTGTTATACACCATATTACACGATCCGTGTGTAATATATTTACACGTATGCACGTATTTTTCAGCTAACTCCTATATTAACGTTTCATTACTGGTTGTAATGAAGTGGTTGCTGCCACTATAAAAACCAGCTTAGATTTGCTAAAAAAATATTGTTTACTAAAATCGAGGTATTACATTTTATGATGTTCATCAAGCATATTTTATTCAGTTATGATAAAAAAATTAGTTAAATATGTTTCAAAATTTAAAATTCCATAAAAATAACAAGGAAAGCTATATAAAATTGAATAAATTATTATTGCTGCAAATGGTATCCCATCCGGGTGAAAGGGAATTATATCTATTGGAGCTTTTATAGAAAAAAGTGAACCATTAGTGCAAGGAAGAGGAAATAATTCAAAGAATTCCCACCATTTCACCGGTTAAGTGTGAATTTTACAACTAATGGATTTTAGAAAATTATGTGGACACAAAGTGGTTTTCAAAAACTATTTAGTGTATTTGACATATTTTTAGCTGCCTTTTTTGCTTTGTTTGAGCATACACTACTCATATTAATAATCAAATTGAATCCACTAATAAAATAAATCCAAAATCTTTGGCTGAAACCTGTATAAGTAAAAAAACAACTGACTAAGAAAATGAGTAGTGTTTCCCGTTGATTGCATTTTTTTTAACCTAACTTTGCTTTCAGCTGAACTTTAATTCATTTTTCTTCTCCTTGGAATTAATTTCATTTTCAAATTTATATTTGTTTTATGGATTCAATTTCATTATCAATGTGACTGCTACAATCTCATTTTACTAACATTATAAATCTTTTCTCTTTGGATATGAAAATTTCTCAAAGAAAAGATATTTGATTGGTTGTTTCCTAGTTTTCTAGATATAAAATAATTCATTTGAGAAAAGTAATTTAAAAGGTAAAACCACAAACATACTAAACAGTAAACACCTTCCAAAATTTATGAGGTTGAGATATGATCATGGAGATTTTCGGAAATTACCCGAGATATAGAAGAACAATTAATATAATAATGGCTTAATCATTTTATTTGACTGATATGCATATCCACACAAACTTAGTTAATGCAATTCTTATTGAAATTAGTTGCATTATGAAACAACATGAGAAATGAAAATAAAGTTTGAGTTTTTAATTCAATTCTTTAATTACTATAATTTCTAATCAATTTACTATAGCAATAGATCTCTGGGTAGCAATTAATAACTTCGCTTATTCACCATTTTCCTTCTTTTCATGTTGATCCACTTTTACTCATTATCGGTTCATTGGATAATTATAAATGTAAAGTCAATTATGTTTTTGAATGTTTGGTAACATAGTTCAGTATACGCCATATAAACATCCTACTTGATAACTGAACACAATAATGTGATATTTGTTTGGCAACAGATCTTCCTATTGCATGTAAAGCCACCACAGGATCGATTCCTAAAAAAAGAAAGGACAAGCGAGTAGTCTGACTTCTACCTTAACTGTATTAAACAAATAAAAAAACTGCGGTTGATTTTTGTTGATTTATTTTGTTTTGACTAATTGCACTTATTATGATTATGATGTTGTATATCAGGTGAATTCAAAGGCACTATATCAAATATTAAAGTTCATGTATGTTGAAATTGCTCAATCACTAACGTGTTAAGAAATTTTTTAGGATCTCTACACAATTAGATTTCCTCCAAACAAAATCTTTATTAATTCACCAAAATGATTACAAGAGAAATCCTAAAAAATTGAGAAGATATCTCAATCCCAAACAAAAAGAAAATAATCTTTTCCCTTTAACACACAACTTTTCTCCATTAGCGGATTCCACATTAGCATCTTGCTCTATATATTCAATGAATGCATTCTTTTGATTACATATGTGGAAACACGCACCAGAGTCAATGACCCAACTTTTGTTCTTGCCTTCATTAACACAAAAAACGTCGCCCTCAATTTCCTCATCAAGATTCACCTTATCATTGCTAATATTATTTTGTTCATTTGGCTCTTCTTCTAAAGCTTTCATCTTCTACTTGTCCTTTTTAAGCTTATTGCAAAATCTTAGCCGATGACCAGGTTTCTCACAATAATAGCAACTGAATTCCTTTTTCATATTCGGTCTATTTGACTGTCTTTCCATGTTTTGATGAGTAACCTTTTTTGCAAGATAAGCCTCTTCAATTGGAGTTATATTCTTTGTTGCCTCCTTATCATTTCCTTTTACAAGGTTTGTCCTCCTCTTCTCCTCATTAATTAAGCTGTTAACCACAGATCCCATTGAAACAAATCCATCCAAATTTGAGTTATTCAACGCAACAACAAGCGTTTCCCAACTCTCTGGTAATGAACTCATTAACATTAAAGCATGTGTATCATCATCCACCTTGAAATTCACGACAGCCAATTGGTTCATAATTGCCTGAAAATCATTAAGATGTTCTCCAATTGATCCGCCTTCCTTAAACTTCAGATTCACCAATCTTCTCATAAGAAGAGCCCCGTTTGTTGCAGAGTTCTTTGCATAAACTCCTTCCAATTTCTTCCATATTGTATAAGCAGATGTTTCATTAACAACAATATGAAACACTGAATTATTCAAAAAACACCAAATCGACGCAGCAGCCTTCCTATCTAATGTCTCCCATTTTGATTTAGATTAAATTGCTAGGTTTTTCTCCATTGTTCTCTAGTGGTTGGTGAAGATCATTAAGATAGAGAAAATCTTTCATCTTCGCCTTGCATAATCCCCAATTTCTCCCATTAAGCTTTTCAACAAATATTTTCTCCATATTCAAACTCTCTTCAAAAAAAAATGTGTAGTAGGCTCTGATACCATTATTATGTAATGACGGTCGGAACAAAGCCCCTCTTCCTTTCACGCATATGAGCTGGCACACAACTCCCATATAACAAAATGAATTCCTGATGTTACGTGCCTACCAGCTCATATTTGTACACAATTCCTTCAGTATATTCCGTGATGTGGGACGACTGTATTCAAACCATCATTCCCCTTTCAGAACATGCGAGTCAAGGGGGAGATTGTTAGGATTGTCTCGCATGTTCTTAAGGAGGAATGATGGTTTGGATACAATCGTCCCACATCACGGAATATATTGAAGGAGTTGTGTACAAATATGAGCTGGTATGCACATAACATCAGGGATTCCTTTTGTTATATGGGAGTTGTGTGCCAGCTCATATGCGTGCAAGGAAGGGGGCTTTGTTCCGACCGTCATTACATAACAGAATGTTATGTAATGACGGTCAGAACAAAGCCCCCCTCGTTGCACGCATATGAGCTGGCACACAACTCCCATATAACAAAAGGAATCCCTGATGTTACGTACCTACTAACTCATATTTGTACTCAACTCCTTCAATTTATTCCGTGATGCGGGACTATTAATTCCAACCTGTCATTCCTCCTTAACAACATGCGAGGCAATCCTAATAGTCTCCCCTTTGACTCACATCATACGAGTATCTTTTGGGAGCACTGCCTTGCCCGCATGGCCCAGTCCGTAACATTCGGCTCTGATACCACTGTTATGTAACGACGGTCGGAACAAAGCCCCATTTTTCTTTCCCGCATATGAGCTGGTACACAACTCCCATATAACAAAAGGAATCCCTGTTGTTACGTACCTACCAACTCATATTTGTACACAACTCCTTCAGTGTATTCCATGATATGGGACTATTAATTCCAACCCGTCATTCCTCCTTAACAACATGCGAGGCAATCCTAACATAAAGTCCTACAAATAATACAACAATATCCTTTAGGATCAACATACGATGCTCTTTATTTTTATGTTTTTGTTAATGACTTATGCACCAAATACACCATTTTTCCTATTAAATAATAATGTACATTAGTTTGATCACCCACTCGAGTTTCCACAAATATTTTCTGTTTAGCGTTACATAATGGAATGCACAATAGTGTCATTTTTTTTCTAGTTTTCAACTCAACTAAGATATTTTAGATTTGCATAGTCACCTGTTGGTGTACAATTGCATAGATATCGCAAAATTTTAATTTAATTATGCCATGCAAGAAAAGCCTTCTACCCTAACGCTCCTATAAAGTTTTTTAAATATCATATGCTTAGGTGATTGTCAATCCAAATTCTTTGATTTGCAACTAGATAACAACAATTTGTAGAAGGTTTCATGGAATAATTTATTCACTATCAAATACGGAGATTGCTCCAAATAAATGATTATATTTGGAAGTGCGTTTGCAATAAAATTTCGTTCCACAATACCAATTAATGCAACCCGTGTGAGTAGCACAAGTTCGCACTAGTATAATTAGTAATAAATTAGTTTATTTTGCTAACTGCCATATGAAGGAACGTTTCAAGGTATGAATAAATATAAATCCTATTGGCTTCTGTTATGGTATTATGATATGTATATTGATCTTGTATATACAATTTTTAGTTAACTCCTCTTATATAGGCTTTATGTTTAACTCTTCATAAGTAACTTGCCATGTTTGCCATACTATATGCATGTATGTTATTGCTATCGTTCCGTGCCCAAGTGGTATCACACGACTTCTTGATTGTAGGTTTTACGATAACAAAATGTAGAAGTTAAAACAAAGTTTCTATTTAAACAAAGTCAAAATGTTCTGAATCATCACATTATCTAAATTACTTTCGTTTTTCTACATACACAATCATTTTTCTATATCTACACAACGGTAAAGTTACTTTGATGCAACTTCTACATTAAAATTCACCTTGCTTGCAAAAATAAGAAGAAAATATATTTCAAACACATTAAGATTGTTAAAATTCCAAACAACCCTCCTAAACACACTTATTTATTTATGATAGAGGAGCGTTCCTGGACATTCCTGTTTTGCAGCACCCCTACCGTATCGTGAGCTAAGATAATCCAAATTCAATAAAAAAAATTGTAGATGTTTAATCCACATATATACCAAAATTTGAGCTCATTCTGACATTTGTAGAATAATATATTTGATGTTTAAATTTAATTGTTTGAATGAATGTCTGAATGATGAATAATTGACCTAAGATTTTGGAAATGTTACGAATGTCGAAACGAGCTCAAATTTTCGATAGATGATAATATATATGGATTGAACATCTACAAATTTTTTTTGGGTTTGGATCACCAGAACTCATGATAGGTATTTGAAATAAAAATTTATATCACGATAAAGAATACCATTCTTAACATTAGTGTAAATGTATGCACTTGGGTACACCCAATAAATGAAATATTTACTTTTTACTATACAAAAATTAATGTTGTAAAACAAGCTTATTACATGTCCATTTTTGTATGTGCATTACTGGTTTTTGTTATAAAAAAAAATCTTTGACACATTTTTATTTCATGCAGTGAAGATTTCAAATTGATGGGAATGGTGAATTTTTTTCATGAATGTTCACATAGGTGATCGTTCATATTACAAGTCGGTAATACTTAGGGATAAGCCGGAGAGGAGGGGGAGAGCAAGTAGAGGCCATGCCAATACCAATCCTCCCTGCTACTTCTTCTTTCCCTTTCCCTTTCCCACTCCAAGATTTATAAAATCCCTACAAAGAATATTTTAAATATGTGCTATTTGGCAGATAATGGTAATTATATGTTGGTAGGAAGTTGGACAAAATTGAGATAAATTACCAGGCAACTGTGCTTATACAATTCATTGATACTTACCTAATTTGATTGGTCAATCGGTTTATTAACTTATGGATATTATTATTAACACTCCAAATATTTTTAATGGGTGTTAAATTTTAAAAACACTCCAATCATAAAAATAATGTTATGGGGAGTTACGTACTTAATTTTTTACGTTCCCTTTTTTACCCTCGTAGTAACATCTGGTAATAACACCAGTTACCATCCCAAATCCTAATCAATTTCAAATGCAAAAAAACCGAATCACTGAATTATTTGAAAACAAAAAAATGCGATTTTTTAAGGAGAAATAATGGTGTGAACGAAGAACGTGATACCGAATTAAAAAATAATTGTTCGATATATGTATATCGATTTCCTATGAATGATATATTTTCATCCGATCTGATGCATATCGACAAATGAGATTATTGATAATTTGGTATAAAAATCTAATGTAGTTCGACTAATATGTCGTATAACCTTTTTTGATTAATAACTAAAAAAGATATTATTGTAAGAAGACCAATTTGTTAAAATAAGCTATATTTGATAAGGCGGTGTTCTCTTCATTGGTACTCCACTTAACAAATTTTATTTAAAAAAAAATTGATCCTCCCTTAATAATATTTGAAGTGTCAATAACAATACCCTAACTTATGAAAAGCTTGTAATAAGCTTGTTTTCCTAAGTTAAATACATCATTTAACATAGTACTATTTAACATAGTTCAAGTTCAGCTATCAAAGATACCCTCTATCCTCGATAATACTCAATTTGTAACGACACTTAGAGTATTTTTGAATTTTTGAAATTTCAAAAAAAAAACAAGAAATAGAAAAGGATAGAAATGACTCCAACCACACATTAAGAACACCTAAAATAAAACTAGAAATTAAAAACTAACTAATATCTAACAATTCAACCGATTCAGAAATCAAAACGCAACGAACAACGCCCAAACTTTCAAAGTTACACATAAAACATTTCCACAATAATATGGAAAATGACATGGAAAAGCCAAGCTTAGGCATCCAAAGGGTTGCAGATGAGTGAACCGCAAAGGTTCAAATACAAAAGAATGCTATAGTAATACGTCTTGTTATTAATAATTATTTCTAAACACCGTCGGACCAGTAAGAAGTAGTGATTGCTGGCTCTATTACGAGTGGGGGTGGGCATAAACCGCATTGCAATGCGGAAACCGCCCAGACCGAACCGCAAAAACGGTGTGGAAAACCGCACCAGATTCTCTCTCTAAAGCAAACAACCCAAACCGAACCGGCTCGCAACGATACGATTCGATTGCGGTTTGAACTTTTACCAAACCGTATTAAACCGAACCGAACCGCATAGCTACACCGACAATGTTATGATAAAAAAATAACAAATTCCTATCTAACTTTTAATTTAATGATGTATATTCTACTTTCAACGTATGTTGTAGTTATATTAATTAAAGATAACACAATGTGTTTTAACCTTCAAGTGACACAACATCATACAATCGTAAATTGTTTGTTGATGGAAGTAATTTTCTTATTACATATTTATACAAGTTCAAACCAGACCGAACCAAAACCGGATTGTATTACATCGAAACCGAACCGTTTGAACGGTTAGTACAATGGTTTGCATTTTTGATCAATCGTTTGATGCGATGCGGAAACGGTTTGAGCTTCAAACCGCACCGAACCGAACCGCGCCCACCCCTAATTACGAGGCATAACATAAGTAGAACATCCAACAAAGCGCTTATAGTCCAGAAATCTGAAAGAAAATGAACATTAACAAAGGCATGAAAGAATACTTCATACTATATTTGCTTCTGTCTAAAATTGCTAGTAGATTTCAAGCTTAGGTCAAATGGGTTTTAAAAAGAATAAAACATGTCCAAAACAAAGTTGAGTCATTGACATGGTCAAATTAAGTTTACGGTGTACATATATCTATGTTTGGCTAACAACATCCCCGCATAAATGCTTCACTACAGAAAATCTAAAATCTGGTGATTACACTTTGTCGTGAGGATCTCCAGGTCGATTAAGGAAAAAAAGGGGGAAGAGGCAAACTGGCACATAATTTCCTTCCCCACACCATGGCAGTGTTGTCTCGAGCGTGGAAAAAGAAAATAAGCAAGGGATTCCCCCAATTTTCCAAAGCAGAGATCCTAAAATTGTAACCAGTTTTTCGGAAACCGTTCATTTCTGTAAATGGTTTTTTATTCTCGTTTATAGATGTTCATTAAAAAGGAAATATAAACGTAATATCCTCCCACTCGCTATTGAACAAGAAGTGGGAGAAATGAATTGTTTTCTCTTTTTAAAGTCCATATTTCCCCTCCCCTATTAGAGATGCTCTAATAAATTATAATTTCAACACTGTTTTAGCTATTTGATTCATTAGCCATACTTTACTGCATATTACTGAAAGTATTACTTTATAAAGCATGATTTTCAAAGCTCATGGATTATACAACGCCTTACTAAACTTTCGAGTTGTGATACTTGACATGCAATAATCTCAACGTAAGCATAAATAGAACTGATTGTGAGTTGCTTATAACTGACAGTTCAAGCCCAATAACCATATATCATTAGTAAGTGGCAGTGTACACACAAACCATAGTATAAGCAATATCTGTATAGTATACAAACCTTCATAAGTAATTACCTAAGTAATATATTTAGTACGAGTTCGTAATCCACTTATGAATAAATCATACTCGCAAGAAAAACAATTGGTTATTTTATGATTATTATTCTTATTTTATCGACTATGTCTGGCCGATCCCTTTTCTCCATATAAATTGTACAAAAATCGAATACTTACAAAATAGAGAGGGAAAAAATATGCCAACCTCCTTGAAAACCATAAGGATTCCCAACCAAACTGGATACCCTAGAAGATAAAAAGACAAAAAAATTATTCATCCCACTAAGGCTGTTATGGTAAAAAAAAATATCTCATTATCATATAATTACCAACCAACTAGTTGTCATTTTTTGAGTTACCTTGGTACACCAGTATAATCAATATGGCAATGGTAGATATCAATTTCTACTATAAAACATCAGTAACATTTACTGAAAACTAATGGTAACAGTAATTTACCATTCCATTTATAAAACAGTGATTTTCATGTAATATTTGCATTACATGCATTCAGAAGTAATAAAATGATTGATTTTAGTTCAGTAATTCAGTTCAAATGATGCTAAAGAATTTCTTTTATTTCTTATTGTTGCCTTCTATTAACCAACACCACATAATGCACGATGAAGCATCATTACAGTGTGAAAATAAATCAAGTTTATTACTATTTTTAGTTAAAAAATAAATTAGAAGTAAGAAAATAATTGGTAAGACAAAAGATAATTTACCAGCCCACTTATTAAACATTGATATACATGTAATATTTGTATTGCATGCATTTAAAAGTAAGAAAAAAATTGGTTTTAGTTTGGTAATTTAATTCAAATGATGCTAAAGAATTTCTTTTATTTCTTATTATTGTCTTCTATTAACCAACACCACATAATGTGGGATGAAACATCGATACATTGTGAAAATAAATCAAGTTTATTATTAGCATTAGACAAAAATAAATAAACATTGTCAATGTTTTTTTACAAGGCAAGCCGTCTTTATAGTTGGCGTACCACTTTTTATTATAACCAATAATAAACTATTCAGTATAGTACAGGTGATTGTGGTTACAATCAACTAATTTGGTTTTTAAGGTGTACCGTCCACCGTTTGCGGCATTTATTGTGGGTCGTCCACAGGGTCTAACCTAGATTATGTTAATACCCTAGGTATTGATTTTGATGACAACAACCATATAAACATTACTACTAACATATCTTTGAGTTGTGTAGTTACATTAGATATATTATGGAGATATTTAAACAAGAGAAATTTTTTTTATAGAAGAAGGCTGATCAGAATAATTAAAGACTAAAGAAGACCAAAGCCTATTAGAGAAGAATGTTGAAGAACAAGGGGTTTGAAATGATGAGGAGTTGGTTGAACCTTAGAATATTTTGTTAAAGATCTCATGGCAATTATACTTGAAGACAATCAACCATTGACCTCAACCGAATCACCAAAATCCACAAATATAAGGAAATTTGAAGTGTAGAAAATTTGCGACACTTATAAGTGTTGTTGTGCATATTTGCAACACAAATATGTTGACATATGCATTTTGTATGTCAACATATGACGGCTATTTCAAATTTTTGAATTCAAATTGGGTAGTTATTTCCCTCCACCCTTTCACCAAAAGACACATCCTTTCATACACTATTTAAAGGCCTCTGGTAACAAATTTTTACACAATAATTTCATATTTTCTTCTACTCCTCCTCCATTTATTCTCTACAAAATTCCATTGAAAATTATCTTATAACTCTTGCAAATTCACTCTCTTTCACTCTTATTCTTCATTGATTTGCAAGCCACATAATATCAGAGAGTTGTACTTGAATTCATATCATTCTCTCTCTCATTTAATCCTATTTCCTCAAAGAATTCAAATATTGTCATTGGAGATCTATAGGATCATTGTATCAAATCTGCAAGAATCTGTATTGAAGATACGACTACTTGCCATTGTTTGTTGTTGTTGATATGAAGAAGGTGTATCTTGTAGCCTGTGAAATCAAGATTGTAAAGGTGTTCTTACCACCCGTGGAAAGCAAGCGATTATAGTGAAATTTTGCATGGTGAAGTGCAGGACTGAATGTAGGATTGATTGATATGAACCAGTATAAAATCCTGGTATTATTTACTTTACTGTATTTTATTTTATTGCTTATTTCTTTTGATTTGAATTTGAATAGATATAGTAAGTACGCTTCTCTTCTCTAGTGTCTGAATAGCCTTAAGATCCATTGATACTTGGTTATAGACACCCAATTCCCTAACAGGTTACAATACAAGAGCTTGCTAACTTACAAGACTACTAAAATACTCCATGCAGAGAGATTATGCCAAAGGCATTATATTTCACATTACAAAACATAATAATGTTACTAAAAGGATTCAAAAAATAGCAGCCAAATAATAAATCCCCACCAGTGCAAGGTACAAAGAAGAGGTACTATACAAGCCGCTGATATGTCAAGATCAAGGAACCCTACTATAGGTGTAGTAGTTTGTTCACCTCACTTTTAAGTGAGGTGAACAAAACACTTCACCCTATTGGTGGAAATCAGGTGGGTCCATATGGACCCCCCTGATTTCCACCAATAGGATCCGATGTTTTGTACACATCTTTGAAAAAGATGTGTACAAACTCGGACTCCTACTATAGCATGACAACAGTGTGAAAAGCTTCGTAAGTTGGTACTGCGGGCAAAGCACAGTAACCAGACAGAGTATGGACCAAAGGTCCACACCATCACATCAACAGAACATCACATGTAGGTACGGTAGGCTGAGATGAAACCAGCATAGGAAAATGAAACCAAAACGACTCGTGAGAAAATGCTTGAATGAAAGAGGATGGGAGGAAAAGGACCATGGTTAACTCATGAGAGCAAAGGCTTCACCAACGAGCAACAAGGACGAGAAGACCAAGAGCACCATACCAATCCATTCAAGCACTGAACACACAAAATTACATCGAAGAATACCATCAAAAGTAGGTGCATCTGAGTTGAAACCACAAATAACAAGCTAGATAGCATCGCAACTCCAAACTAGAAACAAAAGTTAACCAACCATACACAACTTCCATGCATTACCATAGCATACTCCACCAAATTATACCCTCTAAGACGAACCACCAAAATCCACAATCATTCATAACACGTAAGAAAACCCCATCACATACCAAACGTAATCCAGAACAACGTATTGTCACTACGATTGCTCAACAGGCTAGAGGCAATACACCGCTCACTTTACTAGGCATACCTGATAGAGGTGAGTACGCATGGCTTCCCAGAGAGCAGGATGGCAGAGACGTGAAAGCCCTTTCCATGTGAGAACAACCAGAGCTAAAGGGGGCTCCACGGAGGGAAGAAATTTCATTAAACAGGCAAGTCGACCCAATTCAACAAACAATAATCCCCGCAATCAGACCAAATCAAAATGAACGCAACAAACACCAAACAACTTCTCCAACTAACGAACGTCAGACATAGTCGGACAGAAAATCACCAGGCAATGCGGCCCAAAATCGCCTGGAAACCTAACTAAGCGAATTATTGAAGCAGGCTTATGGGAACTCGCGAAATCCAGATCTCGAAGGCTAAAATTGGTGATGAAAACTAGCCAAAAAGGGCACCATGCGAGTTAAACAAAGGGGTAAAGCATGATAGTATAGATGGAAATTAGTATGGGTGAAAAGAAGATAGAAGCAAATGTTTGGAGGAAAGGGCACTGATCGAGGTCGATCGGAAAATTATATCACTATAAAGAGACACGATGGCGAAAGCAGAGCAAGAGAGGAGTAGGGTAGAGGACGGTGAACTAAGTGAAGCGTAGGGTTTGAGAAGTGAACTTGAAGGAGAATGAAGAAGTAAGAAGGGAAAAAAAAGAAGGGCATTGTCGCCATTAACGTTTTTCTATCGTGAAAACCTTTGTCAATATCACGGCTACTAGTTTATCGGTATACCAAAAAATCGACAATAGTAATACTAAGCAATTTTAGCTTACCGATGAAAATGGTACGGAACATTATTTGCAAAATAGACACGGTAACCATTACCATAACATGACTACTTCGCACTACAAAATAATATAATAATTTCATAAACATGGTAGTTATAAATTCAGGATAGTTACATAGTATAGCGATCAAAAAAGAGCTGAGAGCTTGCAGCCATGGCTGCCAACCCTAATTCTTTCTTGAATCCAATTTTCGACGACAATCCCAATTCCAAAGTGGGTTCTTCTTCCTTCCCCCTTATCTCCTCTCCTTCTCCACAACTTCCTCGTTCCACTCCCGATTTCTTAGTGGATGAGGAGGGATTCACTAAAGTTGTTAACTGCAAAAAAGGATCCAAATCTGTACAAAATCCAAATGTCCCTATTCATATGAAGAAAGGGAAAGGGTCAACGAATGAGTACCCGTTTAAAGGAAGGCGGAAGCCATATCCTCCCTCTAATGGAGCACGGCAGCAGCCAGGAAGTCAACCAAGAATGTCTCAAGATCCGAATAAAAACCCGATTGGACAGTCTCAAGAACTTCCTCAGGTATCTAAAAATAATATAGGTAATAATCTAAAGGCTTCATCTTGAGCGGATCTAATAAAGAAAGGTAATCAAGATACATAATTCGACTTGAGTTTCATTCCCCCGACTGAAACAATCGAAGAAGATAAGATAGTTGTGGCTTCTGAGGCAGCCTGTATTCGTACAGAAAGTAAATGGGCTATGTTTGTCGTAGCTTACGTGTTTGGAAAACGATCGGCATATCATTACTTCAGGAACTATGTTGCCCGAACATGGAACCCTAGTGGTTCTTTTGAGATTTTTACAAGGAAAAACGGGTTTTTCATTCTAAGATTTACGAATGTTGAAGATAGAGAGAAGCTTCTGCAAGGAGGACCGTATTTTATCAATGGGAAACTGATTATATTAAAGAAATGGTCTAAAAACAGTTCTTGATAGGGACATCTTGAGCACTATGCCTATATGGATCCGTCTTCCAGAACTGAATCTACGATTATGGGACAAAGAAATTTTAAGTGCCATAGAAAGTCTCGTTGGAATCTGTAACAACCCGTATTTTCAATAACCTGTTATAACGTAAATAGAGGCAGAATTTAATTTATAAATCTGAATTAAGGGAAACGGGCTATGCCATTGCGTTCGTCTCGGAAAAATACACGAAATAGAGTCCGAGTTTTCGAAAATCGGAGTCCGTATGAAGAAGATATGGACGAACGAAGTTAGGCAGAAAAACCGAAAACAAGCCAGAATGTACTGGCGCACTTGTGAAGTGCGCCAGCACAAAAATACACTGGCGCACTTGGGAAGTGCGCCCGTGTCGAGCCAGAAGCCTGCACAGCTTTCTGGCTTGACCCTGGCTGGCTTGGTGCACCTGTTTTGGTTCTCTGGTCTGTTCTGCTGGCCTATGACGATTTTTGATGGTTTAGATCTAAACTAGGGTTAATCCTATGGCCTAAACTAACCTAAACTTCTATAAAAGGACCCCTAAACCTAGCCTAAATCATCATTAATCATTCATACAACTAAACTATGGAAAAATCAATCCTCTCATGGCCTCCACTCTCTTCATAAAATTCCTAAGTCATTTCTATGAGAGATTTTCCATGCATACAAGTGTTTTCAAGCTTGTATGAGCATCATTAGCTTACATTCAAGTCAAGTTTCTATATTTGCATCATAAAGAAAGAGTTTTGATCATTTTGGCTCAAGGGTTTTTCTATTAGAGCTTGCATTTTGGGTTTAATTGATTGCATAAGGGCTTTGTCATATTTCCTAAGCATTGTAAGCCCTATTCTACTTTCATACTTAAACTCTAAAGTTAAATGTGTGATATGCAAGTTTATACGCAAGTTTACTATGCTATGAGATGCAAGTTTATCATGTTGTGATATGCAAGTTTATATGCAAGTTTGCTATGCTATGATATGCAAGTTTATCATGTTGTGATATGCAAGTTTATATGCAAGTATGTCATGTTATGATATGCAAGTTCATCATGTTATGTTATGCAAGTATGCCATGTCATGATATGCAAATTTATCGTGTTATGTTATGCAAGTTTGATATGCAAGTTTGTCATATGATATGCAAGTTATGTTATGCAAGTTTGGGTTGAACATTTTGTTCATGCTATTATGTTATGCAAGCTTATCTTGGGTTTATGAACATAAAGCTTCAAGCTTTATGCTAAAGGTTGCATTTTGGCAACATGTAAGTTATCATATCTCTTATGATAACTTGCATGTGAGGCTAGATGCGAACTTATGGCCATTTTTACATGTCATTTATCACCATGTATCACCAATATGCTAAGTTTGGTTTTATGCATGCTTTTGAGGCCTAAAAATGTAATATGCAAGTATATGAACATATGTACATTTCATATGCCACCATGTTGAACTTGTGGCTTCAACACATTTATCTCATGATTATGCCAAGTTCCCTCTTTCTATCCTTTATGCGCTATTGCGATATGTAAGCGATGGGATTGCGTTTGGGGTTGGGTAAACTTAAAAGACATAAAAACATAAGCTTGGGAATTTACCTATTAAGTTAGGTCTACCCATTGGTAATTTACCTATTAAGTTAGGTCTACCCAATTGCTTGAAAACTTGTAACGTGTTTTGGAAACATGATGGACATGACACTTAGAAAAGATAAGTGTGACCAACTCGAGGTTGGGTTGAGTTTGTAGCGTAAACCTACCCGGAAACGACCGGCTTAACTAGTTGCTACAAACAATAGGACCCAATGTGAGAGGTTGGTCATGTTGTACCTTGAACCCGAGGTTAGACCAAGTTGTGGTGTAAAGCTACCCGGAACCGACCGGCTTAACTAGTAACTGCAACAAAGTCTAATGTGAGAGGTTAAGGCGCATTAAATTAATTAATGCCTCATGATTAGGGTTAAGTCATGGACCGCTTGAATACTTAACCAATTAAACACGATGGGTTGGTAGGGTTAAGTCATGAACCTTGGGTACACTTAACCAACTTGGTACTTGAATGGGTTGGGTTAACCACGTTTAACCCATTAAGGAAACCCTAGTTACGTGGTCCTTTGCACCAGTAACCCTCTTAGTTGTATCATGATACCCTAGGGACTAGGCTAGGGAGGGGCACGATTACTGGATGCCATGTTAGCGACTAAAACGATGGCTGAGTAGGTGCGCCGGTGTAGGTTCAGGCGAGCCATGGTCGTGCACATGGTCCGAAGTTGAAAAAGCAGGCACGGGCACCAGTAGGTTTAGACTGTGCGTGCATTGATTTGTGTAAGTGGTTGACACCCTAGGACTTGATACACCCTAGGGTGGACCTAGCACAGTTTAGCTACACTTCGTAGTTGGGCCGTATGACACCGACACTTGACGAGTTAGGCTTATAGGGAGCCGATCGACTAGACCGTGCTAGTTGGACCTTGGTTTAGGTCATTCATGATGTTTGGGCCAAACTTGGGCCTGGGGATCACTTCTTGTTTACACTTTGGACCTCGTATTGGGGTCACTACATGTTATTGGGCCAAAGCTTGGGCCAAGGGATCAATACTTGTTTATTCAAGTCATGTTAGTTTGCTAGTACACCTGTGGTGTAAAACCTTAAACCTGATTATGCGATGACACCTTTATCTACCTTGTTAGTTAATCACCATGCTAGTATGGTGTTATCTTGTGATCATACCTGCTTCTCATGCCAGTTAACTTTATCAGTTTACATTGATTGTAGTAGGGCTTACTCAGTCTTTTTGACTGACCTGTTTTCTTTCGCCTCTTTTCTTCCGTCTCCCCCCCCCCCAGGTTCTCAGGGAGGGAATATTGGAGCTTAGCTTGGATTTCTGACCGCTTGCTTGTGGGATTTTAGCTCATGTACGGTCTTGACATGAAGCTAGCTATGGTTATCACTTATTTTGGGGATAGTACTTATGTATTTCAGTTTTTCAGTAATGTTGTTTTTATCTAGACTTGTGTATTTGGAAAATTGACATTATGTTGTACCAGACTTGTTTTGAAATGGTTTGAAATCTTCTGCTGTTTTTATCTATGTTATTTACTCTGTTTATATATATACATATGTTCTTGTTCTGCCTTGATATATCATTATGCATGTTTACCTGATTCAAACGCCCCTCCAAAGTCAGAGTGCTTGCAAGAGACACCCTGGCGGAGGTGGGGTGTTACATTTGGTATCAGAGCATATGGTTTACGAGAAGGGAACAAAAAGGTTTTTAGAAAACTTTTGGAAAACTATTTTCAAAACCAAGTATAAAGTATTTTCCAAAGAAAAGTCTAGTTTATTTTAAAGGCTATTCCCCAAAAAGCCATTAGCAAAATCCCTTCGTTTTTCTCTATTCTGAATCTGTCTTTTTCTTCGTTTTCAGTATGGTCGATAACTTTGCTATTCCGGAGGGAGTACACGTACCTGTTTGGTATAGGAGGCTTTTGGAGGCTTGGGCGACCGAAGCCGGCCCCGCAGATGTCCCTCCTCCTCCTACTCCAGTAGTTAATGTTCCTCTTCCTCCTTCCCCTCAGCATCCACAAAAGGATTTCGCGGAGATTTGCAAAGACTTTAGGGCGATGGGTTGCAAGAATTTCATTGGAACCGAGACTTTCGTAGAGGCCAAGAATTGGTTGAAAGAAACCGAAGTTCTTTTTGCCTTCTTTGATATAGATGATCGTAGCAAGGTTTTATTGGCAGTGTGGTTGCTAAAGGAAATCAGGGTAATCCAAGTGGTTAGAGCAGTCAAGGCAATAAGAACAAGAACATAAGTCAAGGTAACAAGGGGAACAACAACAAGGGCAATAACAAAAAGGAAAAGTGCTATTATTGCGATTTAGTTGGGCATCTTATTAAGGATTGTAAGAAGAGGAAAAGGAAGGATGGCGAATGCTTTCATTGTGGTGAGTTTGGACATTTTAGCAAGGATTGCCCGAAAAAGCAAGGGCAAGGTCAGACTCAGTATGCAAGACCATCAGAAAAGCAAGTTCATGCTCTCAATGTCGCTCCAGTTCCCGATCGAGGTAGTATTTCTGTTGAAAGTCTTGTATATATATTTCTGATTTTCCCAGTTCGTACCTTGTTTGATTGTGGTGCATCGCATAGTTTATCTCGTCTGATCTAGTTGAAAGTTTGCACCTAAGTACTAGTCTAGTTAATGATCCCGTGTGTGTTTCAAATCCAATTGGGGGTTCCGCCCATTTGTCTATTATCTACGTGGATTTGAATTCTCGCGTGATGCTTATATTCTCGGTTTCATGGGGTATGGGTTGATTTTGACCATGGATTGGTTGTCCAGTTTTGGAGCCATCCTTGATTTTTGAGCATAGGGTTGTGAGGCTCATGACTCGCCTCGGTAATACCCTAAAAATTTCTAGTAACCCTATGAGTCCCGTCATGTTGTGTTATCTTGAATCCCTCAACTCGTCTATCGATAGTTTGCAATCGGTGAGGGTGGTCCGAGAATATCCTGATATCTTGGGTGAAGTGAAGGGGGTTACTCCTAAACGAGAGATTGATTTCCGCATTTATCTGGTTGATAATGCCAAGATAGTTTTGTGGCCGGTTAGGCACATTGCCCCGCAAGATGAGAGTTAAGAAAGCAAGTCAAGGAGTTGCTTGAGAAGAACTTCATTAGATGAAGTATATCTGAATGGGGAGCGCCTGTAGTATTTACTACCAAGGCAGATGGTTCTCTTCGACTTTATGTTGATTATCGTGAGTTAAACGAAGAGAATAGACAACCATTGCCAAGGATCGATGATTTGTTTGATCAGCTTGTAGGAACATCTGTTTTCTCTTGATCTTGCTACTGGATTCCATCAGCTCAGAGTAGCTGAGGATAGTATAGACAAGACTGCGTTCAGAACTCCGGATGAATTCTTAGAATGTCTGGTCATGCCATTCGGTTTGACTAATGCACCCGCCTACTTCGTGGACTTGATGAGTAGGGTGTTCAGGGAGTTCTTGAACAAGTTTGTCGTGGTCTTCGTAGATGATATTCTGATCTTCTCTAAGGATGAGGATGAGCATGCAAGGCATCTCGTGGAGGTGATGGATACGCTTAGGGCGCATCAGTTGAAAGCCAAGTCCTCCAAATGTCATTTTGGAGAAGAGAAGTTAGATTTCTTGGGCACATAGTTTCTAAGCAAGGCTTAGCGGTGGATCCCGCTAAGGTAGTTGCAGTTCAGGATTGGAAGACTCCAAGGAATGCAACTGAAGTAAGAAGTTCTCTCAGTTTAATTAGTTAGCGTCCCTTGAGCTTAGACCTACCCTTCTGGATCAAGTAGGGACTTCGCAGAAAGAAGACCCGTAGTTAGTCGAGATCATAGACAAGTTGATTCGAGGCGAGATGTTAAGACACCTCGCTATAGATAACAAGGGATGGCTAAGACGCGATGAGAGAAAGAAGGTTCTTGAAGATGCACATCACCCGAGGAGGTAGCCAAGTTTGTCCCAAGGTGCATGTGGTGCCAACAGATTAAGGCTGACTTATAGAAGCCCGGCGGGCTATTATATCCATTGGAGGTCCCCGCAATGGAAGAGGGAAAAGCATCACGAAGGATTTCGTGGATGGACTGCCTAGGTCAAGGAAAGGGAATACGAGCGTATGGGTCATAGTAGGTAGACTCACGAAGAGTGCTCATTTCACTCCGGTAAAGAGCGAAAGGACTGCATCATAGCTAGCGACAGTTTACTTTCAAGAAATAAAGCAGTTGCACGAGGTTCCCTAAAGTATAGTTAGTAACCATGACTTAATCTTCACTAGCCAGTTTTGGGATAGTCTACGAGAAGTCATGGGCAAGCAACTGAATCTAAGCACGGCCTATCATTTGCAGGAGGATGGTTCATTGGCAACGTGGATTGGTATTTTCGAGAAAAGTTCTGCTGTGTGGAATACTTTATGGTAAGTAAACGAGATCCAGGATTCACTAGTGAATTTTGGAGAGCTTGCATGAAACCATGATGTCATAGTTATGTTTAAGCCAAGAATGATAGAAGAGTAAGTGAAAAAAGAAGACGAGAGGCGACAATGAAATGGGTTCCAACTCATATTTGGAAATAAGAGTTAAGAAGCTAAGAAATCATGAAGTAAAAGACAGTCAAAGCACAGTGGAGTTAAACTCAAGGAAACGTGACTTAGAAGATTGAAGGCTGGATACGCGCATCATATCTCTTTTTAAGAGCATATTCTTGATCCTTGTTTTCCTGTGGAACTTACTCGCATGTTATCTTTTTACGTATATCCTCTCCGTCCCATTCTCGGTCCTATTTCTGTCGGGAGGTACGACTTATTGGCTAGTAATACATGTCAGGATTAGGAAGGGATTTCTTGTAATCCGAGAGGAGTATATCCTGCTTATCTTCCCGATCTCTTTGTAGCATATCTTTTGCTATCCATATTTGTCTGGATCATCTAGTATATTGTGTTAATCTTGTCATGAGAACCTTAGGTAGAAACCCTTTGGATGAAACATGTGTTTGAAACATGTTATGCTTGATGGTTGCAAGTGGTTGCAAGTGTTTGCAAGTGGTTACTTGTGGATGCATTATACACATTAGGCACTAGATCGGCTCACACACTCCTCATATTGCATATGCATGAGTGTTTACGCTTACTCATGGATGAAATTTTTTGTGTTATCACATGGATGTTGCATATGGATGTATGTTATGGGCACACATGTAGATGTTATACATTATGCTAGGAATTGCATACATATGGATTCATTTCACTAACATAATTTGCATTGATGATATTTGCATTAGATAAGTACATATACATACACCTTTGCATATGTTCATACAACATTTAGAATCTTGTAAGGACAATGATTGCTCGTGGATGATATTTTGAGTAGATGGATGTTGGATGGTAGGATACGTTCTTCCTAACTTGAAGATTTCGGGGACGAAATCCTTTACGGAGGGGAGAATGTAACAACCCGTATTTTCAATAACCTGTTATAACGTAAATCGAGGCAGAATTTAATTTATAAATCTGAATTAAGGGAAACGGGCAATGCCATTGCGTTCGTCTCGGAAAAATACGCGAAATAGAGTCCGAGTTTTCGAAAATCGGAGTCCGTATGAAGAAGATATGGATGAACGAAGTTAGGCAGAAAAACCGAAAACAAGCCAGAATGTACTGGCGCACTTGTGAAGTGCGCCAGCACAAAAATACACTGGCGCACTTGGGAAGTGCGCCCGTGTCGAGCCAGAAGCCTGCACAGCTTTCTGGCTTGACCCTGGCTGGCTTGGTGCACCTGTTTTGGTTCTCTGGTCTGTTCTGCTGGCCTATGACGATTTTTGATGGTTTAGATCTAAACTAGGGTTAATCCTATGGCCTAAACTAACCTAAACTTCTATAAAAGGACCCCTAAACCTAGCCTAAATCATCATTAATCATTCATACAACTAAACTATGGCAAAATCAATCCTCTCATGGCCTCCACTCTCTTCATAAAATTCCTAAGTCATTTCTATGAGAGATTTTCCATGCATACAAGTGTTTTCAAGCTTGTATGAGCATCATTAGCTTGCATTCAAGTCAAGTTTCTATATTTGCATCATAAAGAAAGAGTTTTGATCATTTTGGCTCAAGGGTTTTCTATTAGAGCTTGCATTTTGGGTTTAATTGATTGCATAAGGGCTTTGTCATATTTCCTAAGCATTGTAAGCCCTATTCTACTTTCATACTTAAACTCTAAAGTTAAATGTGTGATATGCAAGTTTATATGCAAGTTTACTATGCTATGAGATGCAAGTTTATCATGTTGTGATATGCAATTTTATATGTAAGTTTGCTATGCTATGATATGCAAGTTTATCATGTTGTGATATGCAAGTTTATATGCAAGTATGCCATGTTATGATATGCAAGTTCATCATGTTATGTTATGCAAGTATGCCATGTCATGATATGCAAGTTTATCGTGTTATGTTATGCAAGTTTGGGTTGAACATTCTGTTCATGCTATTATGTTATGCAAGCTTATCTTGGGTTTATGAACATAAAGCTTCAAGCTTTATGCTAAAGGTTGCATTTTGGCAACATGTAAGTTATCATATCTCTTATGATAACTTGCATGTGAGGCTAGATGCGAACTTATGGCCATTTTTACATGTCATTTATCACCATGTATCACCAATATGCTAAGTTTGGTTTTATGCATGCTTTTGAGGCCTAAAAATGTAATATGCAAGTATATGAACATATGTACATTTCATATGCCACCATGTTGAACTTGTGGCTTCAACACCTTTATGTCATGATTATAACAACTTCCCTCTTTCTATCCTTTATGCGCTATTGCGATATGTAAGCGATGGGATTGCGTTTGGGGTTGAGTAAACTTGAAAGACATAAAAACATAAGCTTGGGAATTTACCTATTAAGTTAGGTCTACCCATTGGGAATTTACCTATTAAGTTAGGTCTACCCAATTGCTTGAAAACTTGTAACGTGTTTTGGAAACATGATGGACATGACACTTAGAAAAGATAAGTGTGACCAACTCGAGGTTGGGTTGAGTTTGTAGCGTAAACCTACCCGGAACCGACCGGCTTAACTAGTTGCTACAAACAATAGGACCCAATGTGAGAAGTTGGTCATGTTGTACCTTGAACCCGAGGTTAGACCAAGTTGTGGTGTAAAGCTACCCGGAACCGACCGGCTTAACTAGTAACCGCAACAAAGTCTAATGTGAGAGGTTAAGGCGCATTAAATTAATTAATGCCTCATGATTAGGGTTAAGTCATGGACCGCTTGAATACTTAACCAATTAAACACGATGGGTTGGTAGGGTTAAGTCATGAACCTTGGGTACACTTAACCAACTTGGTACTTGAATGGGTTGGGTTAACCACGTTTAACCCATTAAGGAAACCCTAGTTACGTGGTCCTTTGCACCAGTAACCCTCTTAGTTGTATCATGATACCCTAGGGACTAGGCTAGGGAGGGGCATGATTACTGGACATGTAAGCGACTAAAACGACGGCTGAGTAGGTGCGCCGGTGTAGGTTCAGGCGGGCCATGGTCGTGCACATGGTCCGAAGTTGAAAAAGCAGGCACGGGCACCAGTAGGTTTAGACTGTGCGTGCATTGATTTGTGTCAGTGGTTGACACCCTAGGACTTGATACACCCTAGGGTGGACCTAGCACAGTTTAGCTACACTTCGTAGTTGGGCCGTATGACACCGACACTTGACGAGTTAGGCTTATAGGGAGTCGATCGACTAGACCGTGCTAGTTGGACCTTGGTTTAGGTCATTTATGATGTTTGGGCCAAACTTGGGCCTGGGGATCACTTCTTGTTTACACTTTGGACCTCGTATTGGGGTCACTACATGTTATTGGGCCAAAGCTTGGGCCAAGGGATCAATACTTGTTTATTCAAGTCATGTTAGTCTGCTAGTACACCTGTGGTGCAAAACCTTAAACCTGATTATGCGATGACACCTTTATATACCTTGTTAGTTAATCACCATGCTAGTATGTTGTTATCCTTGTGATCATACCTGCTTCTCATGCCAGTTAACTTTATCAGTTTACAATGATTGTAGTAGGGCTTACTCAGTCTTTTTGACTGACCTGTTTTCTTTCGCCTCTTTTCTTCCGTCTCCCCCCCCCCCAGGTTCTCAGGGAGGGAATATTGGAGCTTAGCTTGGATTTCTGGCCGCTTGCTTGTGGGATTTTAGCTCATGTACGGTCTTGACATGAAGCTAGCTATGGTTATCACTTATTTTGGGGATAGTACTTATGTATTTCAGTTTTTCAGTAATGTTGTTTTTATCTAGACTTGTGTATTTGGAAAATTGACATTATGTTGTACCGGACTTGTTTTGAAATGGTTTGAAATCTTCCGCTGTTTTTATCTATGTTATTTACTCTGTTTATATATATACATATGTTCTTGTTCTGCCTTGATATATCATTATGCATGTTTACCTGATTCAAACGCCCCTCCAAAGTCAGAGTGCTTGCAAGAGATACCCTGGCGGAGGTGGGGTGTTACAGAATCCCATTGAAAATGGATGAGCAAACAGCGAAGGAAACTCGTCTGAGTTACGCTCGCTTACTTGTTGAAATAAATGCAGATGCTGAATTACCTAGTAAAGCCTCGATTTACTTGCATGATGAGGAACATATCTCTCAACAAATTACTTACGAACAAATACCAGTTCGTTGTAAAATTTGCAGGATCTTTGGTCACTCCACTGATGGTTGTTTCAGCAACAAAGATCAGAGTGAGCAACCAAACGAAAATGCAAACCATGAAAACAGTATCGATGTTAATAAAGAATCTCATTCAGGTAATAGTAACATCGACACGACAACATCAGATATGGGTTCATCAATTGCTGAGAGTATCATCATTAACCCCTAGCAATCTTACATGGAGAATGCTGAAGATGACATGAACATAGATGCTACCAATCTACATTCGATTGAAGGAAAAATTCTCAAGGTCAAATTGCACAACGAGCTCAGTCAACTGCAGTACCTTCAAAGGAACTGCAGGTTGCAGAATCTCCAAATAAGAAAGTGGGAATCAATTCTGAAATTCCCACAAGTGCAGATGGGATTAACACTTCATACAATAACATAAACAAAGCAGAAGAGGGATCATATTCTAAACAGGTCATTGAGCCCACCCACCCACCCCCCCCCCCCTTTCGATGGACTCAAGATCAGCAATCACTCTAGAAAACATACAGGAGGCAGTAAACTAGACTATAGCAGCAGCTGAACCCTCTAGGCATGTCACACCTGTACCAAAGAAGAAAAAAGGCAGAACCAAAAGTCTAACAGACATTGTCACAGTAGAGGAAACAGAAGAGAACAAAGATCATGATTTCAGAAAGAAATATATCAGTAGGAATGCTAAATGGTATAAGCAATTAAAGCCTACTGATAAAAGCAGCTACAAAAAAAGTGGTAAACAGATGGGAGTAAAGATGGACAGCAAAAAGCACAACAGTCCTCCTTAGGTAAAAGGTATCCTTTATTCTTATTATTCTATTTTTTTATTATAATCATAATGGATATCATTGCTTGGAACATTAGGGGATTAAACTCCCCAGAAAGGCAACTTGATTTAGTTGACTTTTTAGGTAATTACAAACCTAGTATAATAGGTTTGATTGAGCATAAGCTTAGTGATCAAAAGATTGATGATTTGCATAAAAAGTTATTTTCAAATTGGAGCATTGTCAATAATAACTTGATGGGAGGAAATGGTAGGATTATGATTCTTCATAATCCTACCATATGGTCTCTCATCAGCTATTTTATTGACATGCAATACATTCATTGTACTTTTAAAAATAAAGGGGGTTTATCTACAAAAATTACCTTTATTTATGCCTCCAATTTTGAGAATGACAGAATTATGCTTTGGAACTATATTGAGCAGTTCAGTAAGGTCATAAATAGCCCTTGGTTGCTTATTGGGGATTTTAATACTGTATTTCATAATTGTGAAAAAAGGGGAGGCAACCCCATTCCTTTCTCTAAACTAGAAAGGATAGCCTGCTTTATGTTAAAATCTGGAATAACAGAACCCCCGATAATGGGAAATAAATACACCTGGAAATCAGGTGAATTCAGGAATATTCATTGTAAATTAGGCAGGGTTCTATTTAACCAGCATTTCATTAACTTTTTTCCTAATGTGAACTGCAGTACACTGCCACAAAACTCTAGTGATCACACCCCTATTCTAGTTACCATAAATTCAGTGAAAAATAACTTTGTTAACTCTCCATTTAGATTTGTGAATGGATGGGTCTTTGAGAATGATTATAAGGATGTGGTCTCTAGTTGTTTTGTTAACAGTATTTATGGCACAGCTCAGTATAAGTTCAATAAAACATTGCATTTGGCCAAGTCTAAGTTAAAAGCCTGGAACTCTTCTAGAAACAAAAATGACATCAAAAATATAAGAGAAGAATGTAACAGGTTGCAGAATGATTTAGATATCAACTATTCAGATAAGAGCAAGGCTGAGAATTTTTTTAATGCTCAAGCTAAGTTGGTTAATGCATTACACACTAGCTCTGTTAACCTTAAGCAGAAAGCAAAAGTTAATTGGCTAACAGTTGGTGATGAAGCAAGTAAGTTCTTTTATTCTAGAATGTCTAATAGGAAGAATAGGAATAATATTGGTAAGATTAATGACATTAAAGGAAAAATAATTAATGAAGCCTCCAACATTGAGATAGAGGCTATTAATTATTTTTCCTCCCTTTATAATTCTGATAACCTTACCAGTACTTTTCCTAATATTGAATTTAAATATTTTGCTAATGACTATAGCACTGAAATTTTGCTTGCCCCTATTAGACAAGAGGAGATCAAAAATATTATCTTTAATGCTAACAATGATAAAAGTCCATGTCCTGATGGGTTTGGTGCAAAGTTTTACAAAACACACTGGGATGAGATGCAACATATTTTAAGTAATTCAACTAAGGAATTTTTTATTTCTAGCAAAATATTGAAGAATTATAATCACACTTTTATCACACTGATCCCAAAAGTAGAAAACCCATCAGGGCTTGATGAGTATAGGCCTATTGCCTGTTGCAATTTCATTTATAAAATCATTTCTTCTCTATTATGTAATAGATTAAAATGGTTTTAGAGTTCATCATTTCTGAAAACCAGAGTGCTTTCATTCCTAGTAGATTAATATCTGAAAATTCTCTATTAGCTCATGAGCTTATTAGGAATTTTAATATGAAAAATAAAAACCTCATGTGCATTAAGATTGACCTCCATAAAACTTTTGATAAAATTAATAGAAATTTTATCATTTATGCTATGCAGAAAATGGGATTTGATGTTAGATTTTGTGAGTTGATTAAAGAATGTATTTGTAATGTAACTTACTCTATTATGATTAATGGTTCCCCAAAAGGCTTCATCAATAGCAACAGAGGAATAAGGCAGGGTGACCCTTTGTCACCATACCTATTCTCTATTGTCATGGAATATTTCTCTATGCAAATGGAGTTAGAAGTACTTAAGGGAAACATTAGGCCTATTAATAGAGTAAAGCCTCACATTACACACCTTTTATATGCAGATGATATGCTTCTGTTCTTAAAAGCAGATAAAAGTAGTGCTATTGCTGTTCACAAAATATTAAACAATATGGAAAAATATGCTGGCCTTGCTGTTAATTTAAATAAAAGCAAGGTTTATTTCAGCAAAGGTGTTCTTACTAAGGATGAGATTTTAAATCTTTTGAAATTCAAAGAAGGTAATCTCCCTGTTAAGTACCTAGGTCTACCACTAAGCATCAATCAGGTAAATGACAGGGACTGCATAAGATTGTTAGACATGATTCAAAATAAACTGGAGGGTGGTCTGGTAAGCTTCTTTCTTTAGCCAGTAGGATGGAGTTAACACACACTGTCATCACTGCTATGGTTATTTATTGGGTCCAGTCTCACAACATTCCTAATAGTGTCATTTGCAAAATTGAAAAAATGTGCTCCAATTTTATTTGGAGAGGAAAATATCATAAGTTGCATGGGACATAGTATGTAAGCCTAAATAATTTGGAGGACTTGGGCTTAGGAAAATTAATGATATTGCTGAAGTTAGTAAATATAAACTCTTTTGGAAATTTCTGGATGGTAAATCTCTTTGGTCTAGATGGATGAGAGCAAAATATTTAAATAATAATAAAAATTTCTGGACTGCTAGGAAAGAATTGCACCATTCATATGTTTGGAAAAATATTCTTGACTGCAGAGATATAGGTAGAAAATTTCTGCATAGAAAATTAAAAGATGGTAGTCAAACCAGCTTATGGTTTGATCCATGAATTAGTGGCAATTCACTGATCAACCTTCTGGGTTGGAATAACCTATATATATTGGGGGGGTAAATAATAAAGTGCAGAGCATTATTTCTAATAACTGTTGGAGCTTTCATAATAACCCTGCTGCCAGTATTTTTAAAAACGCTATTTTGGGTATTCAAATAGATCAGGATTGTTATAAGGATCATTGGAATTGGAACTTGTGTTCCAAGGATAAATTCTCTTTCAAAAAAGTGTGGGAGTTTTTACAAGGAAATGAAGTTGAGGTCAATTGGCATAAAATAATTTGGTGTAAATCAAATTGTCCTAAAATGGCTTATTGTGCTTATTTTGCTTTGTTAAATAAACTCCCAACTAGAGAAAAATGCTGTAAATGGTATAAAAATTCTGAAAACCTTTGTCTTTTTTGTAAAAAAGAGGTTGAAAGCTCCAATCACTTATTTTTTGACTGTAGTTTTTCCCAGTACATCTGGTTTAATGCCAAAGGTACTTTGGGTTTCAGTCACACTCATGCTACTCTGAACATAAGGGATAGTATTGAGTATATATCAAAGTTTTTTAAGCCCAAGTCCTACAAATTCAATAGAGCATGTGTTTTACTAACTGCATCTGTTTATTATATTTGGAGAGAAAGAAACCAGAGACTACATACTGGTAAGGAAACTACTTGCACCCAAATCTGGATCTTCATGATAGTGATATTATCATGAAAAAAGCTAACAGATTTGGGAATGATAATATGCATAATCTTAAGTCTGATAAAGAAAATGCAGATGGTGATAAACAAGTTGAAGAATTTTTACTAAATGGCAAGCAGCTCTCCAATAAAAAGATCTCAAGCCTCCACACTGGTGAAAGAAGTCCTTGTCATACAAATAGCTTTCAACACTGTAAAGGGAGGAACTACAGCATTATTGATAGTCATCCTCTTAATTTAAAAAATAGGAACAATAATACCATGTCCTTACCTATTACAGGAAGCAAAGAATTTCTTCACACCAGCAAAGATGCTTTGATTAGATCTGACGTCCTCACTGGGGCTTCCACTAACTCTGCAATCAATTATAATGTTAGAAAGGGAAGTAGACAATTTTCTGATTCAAGAATGCGTGGTTTTTTGAACAATACACATAGTAATCAAATGGTTTTACCTGTGACAGAGAGTGGTTCCTCCAGCAGTGATCCAGATCTCGCAAAGCATCTAAGTATGAAGAATTCAGATAAAAAGTTCAGATTTTTACATAGAATTGGGGATAATCACTATAAGAGCAAATTGAACAACCGAATTTATCACTTATCTGTTTGGACTAAAGGAGAAAGCAGCATTAACAGCTCGGAGAACAACAACAGAGAATTATTTGGACTAAAGAGAAGCCTTGGGAGCATGAAAAGTTCAGATCTTAAAGATATAAACTCAACAACTCACACAGAGCTTCTAGATCTGCCTTCGAGAAAGCATTATGTGCGTCAGGGACGTTTCGAAGTCGATCGTAAGCTGGATTCGAGCAATCATAACGGGGATACCAACGAAGAGATGGTGTGGAAGCCGCCATGAAGTCATCGGACTTAATTTTCTCAGAGGAGCCGCCATTTACGAGTGCTTGTGAGATAAGAGAGAGTTGGTAATGTCGGCTAGGGTTTCTAACCCTCCGTTGTTTTGTTTGTTGGTCTGGGCTTGTACCCATTTTTCGTTTGGGCCTTGGGCCAAACTATGTTTTTTAATCTATTTAAAAAAAAATATCAGGATAGTACATGTTATAAATACTGGTGGCAGAACCAAACCATAGTCTTCTTATATATATACATAAACAAAAGTAGATATAAAATATATGCATGCATATGATAGGTATGTATCCCTTTATCAAATTATATACTTTCCTTAAAACAATGAGAATGGAATTATTGAAAACAAGAAGTAGAAAAGGGAAGAAAAATTAATTCGGGTATCTTCTTCTTGTTAAAAATTTTACACCCTGTGACTGATCCACTAACCTGGACAAGTTACATACAGGATATTTGGCGACAACAAGAAATCAAACTTTTGTCATCATTTGTACAAAATCTTGTTAGTTCGTTAAATAATAAACATAGCATATGTTCATTTTTCGCTTTGTCAGCATGCACGATCGTCTGCTTACAAACAAGGTATACTCAAGGATAAACCCCTCTTTTATATTGAAATAGAAGTAGAAATATTAAGTACTTTGTGATATCCCAAAAGTAAACCAATAAAGTTTGCACATTTTCCTTTGCTTCACATTCAATATAAACATACTTCGTTTTATTACATAAAGTAAAACTTTCCCAACTCCGTACAGTAACAAATTCATAACTCAAATAAATTATATGGAAATCTTTCAGTCAAAATGACCTTTTCGGCTAAGGAACAAAACCGATGAAAATTTGCCTGACTTGTGTTGATTATTAAATCAGCAACTAGAGGGAGGAAACTGGGAAAATCAGTGATTTTATACCCTGTAGGCCAGCTGAATGGATAAAACTTCAACCTCTAAGAGCACTTATAGCATAAGTGGGGATTCAGGGGTGAGGAGCAACAAATAAAAAGTGTGAATAACCCCCACTCACCCATTAGTGAGTGGGAAAAAAGAAAAATTACTAAATAGGAAACAGTTCCCATTTAGTGCACTAATTTTTTTTTGGGCCTAAATAGCCCTAAACGATGTTTAGTTCACCGTTTAGGGTTCCACACCAAAAAAAAAAAAAAAAAAAAAAAAAAAACTGTGAGGATTTCCCACTCTTTCTCCTTTCCCACGCTTACTCTTCCTCCTTCCCCATGCTTGCAGTACTCTAACTAGAAACATTTTTATTACGCGCGCGCATGCACGGACACCAAAGACCCATCAAACGGGTGGGGTTAGGTCATAATGGATTAAATCAAAATTGACTCGACCCATTTTGTGACCCAATCCTTTTAAAATATGTTTATTAAAAGGGTCAATATGCTAGTCCTTTCATATGGGACAACCCGTTTAATCCATTTAATAACAATGACTCATAACAACTATAGCTGTAAATTTTGTACGAATGTCCGATGTCCGTTCATCCTTCCATATTTTTCATCCAATCCGTGTTCGATCCGATTTTTTTCAAAACAAAAATTGACACTCCTTCATCCAGTCCAGTCTGGCCGATTTATAACCCTAATAAGTAATAACAACACCATTTCAAAACAAAGAAACATACAGAACCCAAAATTGGTGAAGACAAAATTCAACCAGATAAGCAAGTTTCCAAAAAACGTGAACATTGGTGAACTAAAAATAATATGAAAATAATCACTGACTTTATAGACATACAAAAAAAATCTTAATAGTTCAAAACATTGGTGAACTAAAATCTTAAACCAGATAAACACTTCAACATGATTTAATACAAAAAATGAATGATGCAATAAGAAACATTAGACAACTGATCTTTTATTGGATGGGGCTATAGTTCATCTGCTTTGGATGCTGGAGCTGCTCCTCCTGCCATTAGAATCTCTCCTAAATTCTCACTTCTACAACACTGTAAAACACAAATACCCACAATAAGCAACTTATAAATCAATACGTTTGTACAGGAAAACCAAGCGTTGAAACACACTCTTTCACCTAAGAACTTGATTTTGATGAACACAGATAAATTCAAAATTTCACACTATCTTACTCGGAGATTTATTTTTTGGGTAACCCAAATGATAAAATGAGTAAAAGGACAGTAAAGTAAGGATTATACAGCCCATCTACCTTATTAATTTTAGTTCTATATTTTGTTAAGCAGATTCCATAATGAAAAGCAAGGAAATCAACAAAGCCTTGTTTAATAAAAAAAGGAATCATCTGCTACTAGACAGTCCTTTTACTTTCTTTTGTAACATGTAATAGACACGTTCACGTTTTTTGTAACATGTAATAGTTCAAAACATTAACCTACTTCACTGACTGTTTGGATTTTACAAATATATCATTACAAACGCAGCTAATATATCATAACTGTTATATCATTACAAATAGGAACTATTTGGATTTTACAAATATATCATGCATGGAAGATGAATTACTGTTATATCATTACAAATAGGAACTATTTGGATTTTACTAATATATCATTACACATAGAACACATGCAAGAAAGATGAATTGGAGTGACAAATACATGAAAACATACAAGCAAAGCATTTCAATTAATAACTCAAAGAGGCACGTGTACGCAAGAGCTTCAACTATTTAAAATAAACTAGACCAACAAAACATGGAATGGTACAACATTGCACATACCAACAAGGGACAATTAATAACAAAACTCTGGGTTACTTTATTTTCCAGTTTTATTCTTTTATGGTCAAAACGTAACTATTTTAAGTTCTTTTATATTGTGCCCAAAGGGGAATCTATGTGTGTAGTTTAGTGGGGTTAGCTGTGTCTAGAGGCGAATCTATAAGTAGCTTGGCCTTGGGGGTTTAGCTGAGCCTCATCGAGTTTTCAAATTTTTGTCGAAGTAAAAAAATGATTTCAATTTAAAGCGTCTCCATTTTAATATAACCACTATTTTTCAGTCACAAAGAGCAAAATTTCAATTAAATTATGATTTCAATTTAAGATGTTACCCACTTGACATAACCATTAATTTTCATCCAATCTAGCTTCCCACCATTGCCAGCTTTAGCTGAGTAATATTAAGGAAGGAAAATAAAAATAAAAATCGATCATCGCTTATGACACAACTGCACTGCATTAACTACTGACACAATATGATCGCTCTTTGCCTTTAGGTACAGTAGAATAATATACAGTAATTCCTTCAATTGGATTGCCTATTCAGTTAGTAGAATATAGGAAACAATTGCTTGCTTATACAAACTTTTGTAGCACCAACAGTTTATACATTTTTATGTCATGAATGCTATTCCAGCATGTTGTATCATTATATAAATGTCAGTTTTCAACTTCTTACGTAATGTATAAACTCTATTTTGCCATTTTAGTCCTTTGTTTGTTGCTGTTCAATTAGATAGTCATGAATTTTTTATTTTTTTAAATTACAGTCATAGCCATTCAAAACAACAGCTTTTCATTATAAGTCCATAGTATCATTATAGAAGATAAATACTCATGCATCTAGAATCTAAACAATAAGGTACAGTCAAGTGATAAAAGTAAATTATTCACAAAATAATTAGTGTACAGTCAAATGAATTAATTTACAATTGTGAAGTCTGCTGAAGTCATATAATCAATCTTGTGTAAGTTATGTAATATGCATATATACAGTGTAAAACATCTATTCTATGTTCTCTAGAAGGAATTGAATATTCGGATTTCTTTGTGTTCACAATTGCCAACTTCTGGTTCAAGTTCACGTGTACACACATTCAAATGTATATTTGCAGCAGGAAAGTCATCTAGGATTTTCACGTTCAAACATATATTTTCAAAAAGCACCATAAAACTAGATTTTAAAGCGAGCAGCAAAAGTTGACGCAATATGCAACAACATGCTACTACATTAGCTTTAGAAATTGACACAAGAAGAACCATAAAACTAGATTTTCACGTTCAAATTTATCCAACTCCTTTCAAATGCTTTAGAAATTGACATACAGCTTGATGTAAATGACGTATTTATTCACTATTTGAAATTTATTATATTTGTTAAGCAAATTAATGAATCACGCCTACCTGACTGATTTAAGTTTCGCTAAGCCTTTGCTTAGACAAATATTGTTTTAGAATGTGGTGGTTTTAGGTGCGTCTAGGTAAAATAAACTATGTGTTGGTTGACTGTTAAATACTTTATTGACAGAAATTATCAAATTGGAAAGAGAATGCTCAATAACAATGATATAATCCATACATTCTTATTGAAAAAATACGCATCTACATTAGCTGCATGATGTTATCAGGTCTAAACACATGACCTTTTATGGAAAAAATGAAAATTAAGTTTTGTTTTCGTTTAACACCAGTACCATAACACATATCCATATGTAGTCCAGTGCGAACAAAGGAAATTAGCAAATGAAAAATAAGGTTCCATCCTAGCTTTGTAAAAAAAGAAAAGGAAAAGACAAGAAGGGAGAGCACTAGCACTCTTACGTACTAATTCACCTCAAACAGGGGAATGCTTGTAGATTCCATTTTTATACAGTACCTATCACTTTGAAAAAGAAAAAGAAAAACTCAGAAGTTAATCAAAGCTAAAGATAAATCTTATAATCTCATAATAAAATGCATCAAAGCACCCAAAAATTCAACAACAAAACTCTAGAAAAGAAAAGAGAAACAAAAAACAACAGTATAAAGATTTAAGTCCATGAGCAAGTCAATAACAAATGCAGAGAAATTAAGTTCATGAACAGTATAAAGTTATTAACCACTATAATATTTAAATTTTACCATCTTCCAAAAGTTATTAACTACAAATGCAGAAATGGTTCATAACAGATACAAGGCAGTAAACATCCGTGCATATTGGCATCGCAGAGCTGCAACACAGCATTGAAGTAAAATTGGATAACCCAATATTTTTGTTTGCAGAGTTGAAGTAAAATTTAGGTGTGCTTGTTTCATGAATCTCGAGCTCCACGTTTTGATTTAATTTATTAGTTATAATTCTGTAGATGGTTTAGAAATTATACCTTCAACTCCACGGTAATAGTGATCCTGAAACTGCAGAAATCGATTCAGAAATTGCAGCAAGAGATAGGGTTTACTGCAAATGCAATAGATTTAAGATTTAATCTATATTCAATTATCTTCCATAACTAAATTTCTCAGAACAAAAAATCGCACCTTTGATTGGTTTCTCAGAACATAAATTCTCAGAATAAAATTCTCAGAGCAAGAGCAGAATAAATCATTTTTTAGAACAACGAAGATAGATCCAGAGTTTCGAGCGAAGTCATTGTTTGAAGAGAATCCAGAGTTTCGAACGAAGATGGATTACAGATTTAGGACGAAAGAGAAACCGACATCGTTCGTGTTTTGGAGAAATGAATTTCTGGATAATTAGGGCTTTGGATGGGTAAGTGGGTAGATGGGTGCGACATGTTTTAAGCGGGCTGAATGGGTTATTGACCCTACCCAAAATATAACTGATTTCGTTCAACCCAACCCATTTAAAAGCGGGTTAAAAGGGTTGGGTTAATGGGTTGTCTTCAATTTTGACAGCCCTACGCACGTGCGTGTTATGTATACAACTTCAACAGACTTACATAAACCTCTATATATATATATATATATATATATATATATATATATATATATATATATATATATATATATATATATATATATATATTGAATCGATTTTGAAAATCCTCATAATTTCAACCACAAATTTGTTTCTGGATCTCTCTGCAATTTTATACATATACATTAACAGATGGTGCTTGTACTCATGAAATCAAAGTAAGTACTAAGAGCATTTTCAACCCTTGATTACTTTCAATGTAATGTCAAGCCACATCAGCAATTAGAAAATGTCATTCAAAATACTTTCTCTAATGGTAATGTAATTTATAATTGCTAGATGACATTGTGAAGCGTTAACTAAAAATAATTATTTATAAATCATATATATTACTTCTACTATCATAGATAGAATGAAACCTATTAAAAATATGTTAATTTTTGAAACTTGCATTGGAGAGAAATTAGAAATGTTACTGTCATGTATGTAAAAACTGAATTAACATTGTCTAAAACTAATTGACACATAAGCTTTACATGACATTATTTGTAAAATGGATTGGAGATGCTCTAAGCTTAAAAAGGTTTATTCACGTAATGACTTTTACTAATTTATTTATATTAATTATGAAAAAATGCCCAAAAAAAAAACTGCATGTTCTGAGACAATTTGGTCCTTTATTCCTTTTTTGCACTATCTTTTTGATTTTATCACCTCTATTAATTTACATATTAGCTTATTTTCTTCAATCTTCTATATGGATTTTTTCCCTCCACGATACTTTAACACTCAAATACAAAATTGAAATATAAAACGAACCAAAATTTAGACCAGATACAGAAAAGCCAGAGCTGGAGTTCTAGCACTTTTGTGGAAAACACACAATTCTATTATGCTTGGATCTTATCTGAAAATTCTACATTCATGCAATAGTAGCTTTACTGGGCATTTCTACCTCTTTGACTGCTTCATCTCTTTCGGAACAATAATGATGATAAAATTAAAATACATTTACCTTGTTTTACATGGATTAGGCTAATAGTTTACCAAACGGAGGCAAATGCATTTGTCTCTTAATTAAATTTATTCCCTCATTTTACTTTGTTAATTTCCAATCAATATGGCTAATAACATTCTAGATGGATATTATTTTAAGATACGAGACATGTTCTAGTTCATATAAGCATGAAACAATAAAAGAGCTGCCACTAATGAGAAATTTTCAACGTCTATCATATAACCTTAATCATTTAGACTTTTAGTATAAGCTAACATAAGAATTACAATAAACTTATGCTACGTCTTATTTGATTCACTCACACTTTAAATGAATACGAACTGCATTCAGTTAAATTTTAACACGATAACTTTCATTTTATTTAATCAAGATGAAAAAATTGAATCAAAGAATCTTAGAAAATTGACCAACATAGACTAATTTTTGCATATTGTTATATAAAATTATAAATTCTATTTAAATTGTAATCAACGTGCAAGCAAAAAAGGTAACACTGCATCTGACATTGTTAATGAAGAGCAACTAAAGAAAAAGGGATGAATGATGCTCCATCTTTTTTTGACATTAATGAAAACAACAAACCAGACAGGACATTAACCTGTTAAACATGACGTTGAGTTGATGATTTGAAAAATAAAGCGAAAATAGCAGTGAAAACTGGGGAATGGCAAAGAAAAGTTGCAGTTCTATCCAACTGACCATACTTCTCTTCAATTTAAAATAACAATGTGACTCAAAACAATGAAAACAAAATCACAGATCAATTTAAGATGCTTAATGAAGTACAATTTTTCAAGAGATAATTAAACTAAACGAATGTTAGCTGCAAAACTCGACTTTGTAACAAGAAATCAAATAGACCCATAATTTTAAACAAAGCTATAAAATCATCAGATAGCAGCTAGATGCCTGCAAAATCACAAACCAAAGTCGAGAAGAGATTTGATCAAATATTATAAGTGGACATAGAACAAAGGCTATAAAGGTTTTTAATAGACATCCATGTACTAGAACCTTAGTTTTTTTTTTTTTTTTAATAAGACTTTATTTCACTTTTGTTGAACCTTTTTACTTTTTTTTCATTACTATTTTAGACTTTATTTTACTTTTATTGAACCTTTTATCTGTTTGGTTATTTTAAACCCTTATATATATATATATATATATATATATATATATATATATATATTATCATTATTATTTCTTTTATTTTTATTTTATTTTTGGGTTCCATATCTAGCTAACCCCAACTTGTTTGGGATACATGGCTTTGTTGTTGTTGTTGTTGTTTAATAGACACCCCCAAAACAAAGATATAATAAAGGATATCATTTTATTAACACAACCAATAAAAAAATCAAATCAAATTCACAAAATTCATACATCCGAACATGAGATCTAAAATTGATAAGCCTCTTAAGTCAGACAAAGCACAGTGGTTAATCACCGACTATAAATTAATGACTCACGAATTACACTTTAGTACCATTAGTCAACTGGATTAAAAGTATCAAATCATGCAAAGTACTAAAGAGCTATTTTAACATTAGTATCATTAATCAACTGGATTAAAAATATCAAATCATGGAAAGTACTAAAGAGCTATTTTAACATTAATTATGCTTAGCAACTCACCAATTACTGCATCACAAAGTGCTGCTGGTAAACATAGATCTTTGTCCATCCTCAACTGAAATAATATCGCCTGGTTTGCAACGATACCTTGGCATATTCAAAATTAAACCATTGACTAAAATATGTTTATGAGTAATTAATTGCCTGGCCTCAGGAATGGTTAAAGCCAGACCCATCCGAACAAGGATAGTATCCAACCGCATCTCTAGTAGCTGTACTAAAACCTGGTGTGGCCACTTTCTTGCTTTTCCAGGCACATAATTAAGGTAGTTCCGCTTCATACCATAGTATAGATGCAATTTCTGTTTTAGTTCCAGATTGTTACGAAATTTTGTTATTACTTTATTAGGAACACGAAATCGGGATCTTCTTCCAGAATCGACGGCATTCTTCATGGTAATGGGCCTCCTAATGGCTAAAATAAAAAATCAAACAAAATTATAAATCATCAGTCAGCAGCTAAAAATAACAGAACTCAATAAAAATATGAACAGAGGTGGCACAACGTATTATGTAAGCCCAACTTGTTAAACAATGATTTTTTTTTTTTTTTTTTTTTTTTTTTTTTGGGAAGAAGAAGAAGAAACCAAAGATATGTTTTATATAACTACTAAATTTAAACCGTTCGAGTACAACATTACATGGCTTTTTAAATCTACTTCTTTCGGGAAAATGTAAACAAAAGTTAGTTCTAAAAATCACGTTAATCGAATCTTTAATCCAAACTCAAATGGTGTAACGCGCACACACACACACACATATGTATGTATGTATATGTGTGTATACACACATATGTAGGCTATCTGAACACAAAACTAGACACAATTGGTGATACAAAAGATCCAAACCGTTAGATCTTTTTGTCCTTGCATAAGGAATGGAATTCGGAGGATAATCTAATGGTGAAAATCCATTGTGTCTATATTTTGTGTCCAAATAGACTTTCACATACATATATGTACATACGTATGTGTTTATATATATATATATATATATATATATATATATGTCTGTGTGTGTGCACGCACACGTGCGCATATATACATACATACGTGTGTGCGCATAAACACATATAATGGCTATTTAGACATAAAATTAGAAATAAATTGGGACACACAAAAGATTTTGGCTGTTGGATCACTTTGTCTGGAAATCAGAGACAATCCAACGATGGAGATTTGTTATATCACCAATCATGTCTATATTTTGTGTCTAATCTCATATGTATGTGTGTGTATCGTTTTGCTGCACTTAAAACTCAAAACTTAAAACAGCATCTTTAAATTCCCCTTTATTTCAACTGCATATTTCCGCCTCCCTCCCTCCCCTCCCTCCCTCCCTCTCATGTTATTCAAATATAAACGAGTGGCTGAAATTGACAGGCAACAAAGGTGCAGCAAGAAAGGGGCTTGCAAAAACTGAATCATTATCGCAAATTTCAAGCTTTCAACCATGACATTCATCCTCAAGAACACAATGTTCTTGGGATACGCCTGCTTGCAACATTGAAATCAGAAGTTTGGAACACAATTACTTCCGTTGGCAAAGAACTCAAAAACTACGAAATTCCATACCCAGAATTACATGTTTAAATAATATTAGCTTTCAAACAAAATATTGTTTTTGTTAATACTGCTAAAACAATCAACTGATCTGTTAAATAACCCAAAGAGCAGTAAACATAAACTCACTGATACTGGTTTTAGAGAAAGTCCTCTTGAACAATTCAGACACAGTAGTAGACGATTGAACAGAAGCATAATAGCTAACTGACGACTTCCAACCATGCAACTGATTCAATGTAGTCGGAATCACTGGCAAGTTACAGTGCTTCGGGAAATTAGGGTTAGGGTTTAGATGAACGGGAATTAGGCACCGAGCTGAAGCAAAAATTGTACTGAAGGATCGACATGAATGTCGACTGAGCGCCGCCAGACTCATAGTTGTGCCTAGGGAAATGGCTGTCGCAAGAGCATAAGATCGATCTAATACGTAATTTCGTTTTCGAAACTGCTGTGAGCCCTGAAAAAATGGACAAAAAATTGTCCAGAAACAAATTGACGACCCCGCTCAACGCCTTCAATCCGATGATTAATATTCTTTCAGACTTAATTCGTGTTTTATTTTCGGGTCTTGCTGCAACATCCTTTTGTCTTTATTCTTCAACCATGGCTAATTATAAAAAGGGCTCCACTTTTGATTAGCAGGCACCATTTTCAATTTGTTGTAAAATTATTATGAGGGTTTAAAATAAAGTGAAAGTCTATTTGAATACAAGATTTAAATACAATTGGGAACAAAGAATTTACATTATTGGATCACTCCATGAATTCGACTACACCATATAGAAATAAAATGATCTAACGGTTAAGATTGTGTGTTCTCTGTTTTGTGTCTAATTTTGTGTCTAAATAGTCTCTCCCTAAAATAAATTAGCCCCCTTGAACATATCAATAAATCTTCCAATAGTAATCATATAATCCTTATTAATGTACTTAAAACCTAAAATCTAATTAATGATTACAATTTATTGGTGAATAAAAAATTAAAAAAAATGGATATAGTTATAGTAACGAAGATAAGAAAAGTTGCGTGGGTGACCAAAAGGCATCGGATCAGGTAAGTAAACTGAACCTAATATCGTATTAGAGTTAGATGGTTGAATTAGAATTTGAATTATTGTAAATTCTGGTCGAATATTTGTAAACGACATTGAAAATGTATGAGTTGAAACAAAAATCGAATTTGCATACTCTTTTTTGCTATTTGATTCTGTGTTCAGCAACAGTGTTAGGGTTACATCAATACACATGATAGGCAGGGAAAATGGGCAAAGGTATTTTAGTCTATTTTTGTTTTTTTACATACAATCCCCCCTTAACAAATTACAAATAAAGAGGAATCCCCTTAAAATTAAGCTCCACTTAACCAATATTGGAGCTCCTTTAACAATCCCCATTATGACATAAAATGCACATTCCATCTATTTTTCTTGTCATCCATCTATTTCAAAAATGTTCTTTTTGTCTATTCACATTCATTTTTCTTCATTATTCTAACATCAGACTCCTAGCAACTTTTAACAGATGAAAAGAAACAGTGGAAAAATGATCATCATTTAGAAGGACGAGCAAAACATCGCAAAATAAATTGTCTTCTATAATTTCACATTTTTATCATTTATTCAAATTTAATACAGACGTTAACAACAATGAATGAAAAGGTATGGCAATGTTGATCAAAATTAATTAATACTTTTGTAAGGAGTATCGATTGAAATTGCTCAGCGAAAAGTACTAGCGTTGATTATTGTTAATTTCAACGGGCGCACCCGACAACATGTGTTAGTTAATAATCATCGCAAACCCAATTGCTTGCAATTCATGTGTAGCGGTAGCAATTATTCAATTGCTTGCAATTCATGTGTAGCAGTAGCAATTATTCTATCATAATGTCATAACCATATTAAAACAAGTTTTTCTACTTTTTTTTTTTACAATGGTTGTACTTGTAGAAAAAGCTAGTACCCATTTATAGCAATAGCAGTATTATAATCGAACATTTCAATCATGTTAAAATCTATAGCAGACTCACTACTTTCAGTATCCTTAACTATTTTAATCAAATAAAGATGAAATATCTAATTAATCATTAAATGGCATAATTGAAATTAAAATTTTAAAATTTTAATGAGTGAAAAACAAATAATAGGGTGTAATAGATGGAATCGTTTCGGTTTGCATTATGATCCTCTTATAGTGGATTTGTCGGGATTTTCAACCTGGATTTTTTTCAAAGTCATCAGAGCCAGCTCTAAAGTTTTATTTGTAACGACCTGTTGTTTCGAGCATTTTAAACCGACAATAAAACTAACTCAAATTGTTCGAAACAGCATATTGTTATTGCCAAAAGAGTAAATATAATCAGCACAAAATCACAGACACATATGCAGAATTTCTTGCAGCGGAATAAATAATATACAATAGTAATTCCTGAAGCTACTATATACAAAATCTCAAAATAGTTCATGATATTAGAGTTACAGAAGTAAGTACAGCGGAGGTCTAAATACAATGAGTTTCTGATATATAAAGAAATGACTGAAATAAAAGAAATAAGTTACAAAAATGAACCATGTGCTATTGAACACAATGTATAGTCAATTGATTTACGTGTTATATATGCAGTAATCATTGTTACCTTATATGTCATATAAAGTTTGGTAAATTTTATTTGTATACATTTCAATAATTTAATCCACCCTATAAATTAGGATCTTGGAAATTTAAGAATATTCAAAATTTAATAGTTTATCCAACTAATATAAAATTTATTTGTTTCTTCTTTGTTTTGTAGCCATCCTTCTTAAAAATTCTACATCTGAAGTGAAAAGTCTGTCACATCAAACAAATCTGTCATGGCTAATAAAAAATTTCTTTGAAATTTGAAGTTGATCAAATGTAAGCACAACTATGTTTTCGTATCACTATTACTACGTATATTTTATTGGCAGCTATGTTTCGAAATATTATAAAATGGATTGCAAAATGTGTGACAAAAGCAATTTGAAGAGGGGTCTTGATAATTATAGATTTAATTCATTTTTATATATATGTGATTTAGATTTGCAGCATTTGGGTTTCATTAATATTGCAAGATGTTTTTTTTTTTTTTTTTTTTCGTTTCTCTGTATATTTTTGTCAACTCTGTTGATGTTCACTATATAACAATTCGTACACAATCATATTTGTATCAATACAAACCGAAGCCATGCGTAAAGTGTAAAGTGTTTAATCATATTGCATGAAAATATCGCAGTGTGGATTTTGAATAGAAAAGAAAAGCAAAACAACATGGATTACATTCCAAAAGCATAGTAGACGCTTTAACAAATTCCACTTGGACAGTAGTACGTAAGAATTTGGACACATCTAACATATTTTATGTATTGCTCCTGAAGATGAAGATGTAGCTTCAGCAAATTCAAGGACCAAACGGAAAACGTACATCAACCCAATAATGATATTCAAAATCATCAAGTGCTTATGGTCAACAAGTATTTGCAGAAGTGATAACAAGCCAAATTGAGTAAACAAGTTAAAATGATAAGTTGAACAAAACCTTTCCCTAAATATGCTTAATGCTGATATGAAACGCAGGCAAAAACATGAAAAACATAACATCCCACCAGTGCTTCCTAAAAGATTGAAAATGTGTACTAGGAAGGATAAATGAATAAATCTCTTGTTAATTAATTAAAAGAAGTATGAAATCTCTAAGTTAACCCACTTGTGGATTAACTTACAAAATAGTCATTGATGAACTTAATAAAGGAAAATGGTCGACAACTAATGAAATACATGGATTAAAATAAAAGCAGACCTTACGAGATGGCATCAATTAATATTTCCAAGAGCACTATTTTATGATTTTCTTCAACAAGGGGGACTAAGTTTTCACAACTGCCTCCTTCTATTTCTCTTATTCACTTCTAGTTCTTGTTTCCCCCTTCCTTTCGCCCTCTCTTCCTCAAGCCTAGCTTTTTCCCATCGTTGTTTAAAGCACTTCCCTAAATCCAATCTCCTTTATTTCGAATATTCTCCCTCCAGATCAATTGGATCTCAGTCATCTACTTATTATTGAGAGAGTTCAGCTAATTGTTATAGCCAAAAATCTCTGCCTTCACCATTCTGATACCATTTCCTTTCCAGTTGTGCTTCCCTAAGTTATTGGTCATGGATCTGGTTTAGTGGTGAGTTTTCTTCGGTAGTGTAGTATTGTTCGATCAAGCTTCTCCTTTTCTCATTGTTACTCAACATATTGATATGTAAGAGCTGCTTGGAGGTTCTTTTGTCTTGCTGATTTTGGTTGTCATATGTTTTCCTTCGCCGTCTGCTTCTCCTTGTCCTATCGTTACTTAACGCGTCAAGGTGGTTGCTTTAACAACTGTGGTTGGTTTTACTGACTACGTCGATTGTTGTGTCGGTTTTTGTCAAGGAGCATTTGTTTTATACCTTTGTGGGTTTGCGTTTGGGTGGAGGATTTGTAGTTAGTCGGGTTCTTTTTTGTGATTGCATTATGCGTATGTCTTACGAGATTTCCTTATGAGCGACTCGTTGCTGTCTCAGATTCGCATTAAGACCTGTGTCTTGCTGCCTTTAGAGGATTTTGGTCTTAGGATTGCCTTGTGCTATTGTATTGTGTAATCTGTAACATCCTGGATGATGTGAGTTAGTTGTTTGTGAGGTTTTCATTGTAAGTTTGAGTGGTTCAGGCATGTTTGTCTAACTCTAGTCTTGTAAGCTAGACTTGTTTTCCTTTTAGTAGTTAGTCGTTCAGACTAACTCTTGGTTGTAATATGTTTTTATTACTTTTTTGTGATGAAAAGAGGAGGGTCCTTTTTAAAAATTGATTGGCTTTGTCAATTTTTTTTTTTCAAAAACAATATTTTATGAATCTATCAATTGTTCTTGAAATAAAAAATTTGAGGTTATCTTGTTGTTTTGTAGAGTTCTCTTGAGAAATTAAAACATATACATATAGAACAATTCGCATAAAACATATTGATATAACCTTATGTTTTAAACATATAAATCTATCTTTTGATGTTTATTTGTGTTAAGAAAATCATAAATTTTAAATATTACATTTTTAGTAATAGGGAAATCAAGAAGATCAGATGATCTTAACATAATAATTAGATCTAATCTATTTTATTTTTCCTGTGTTTGATAAGAAGGCTAAAAAAATTGTAATTTTTTGAAATACAATGATTTTGAGTGAATAAAGTTTTACTAGGAAACAAATTTGTTATATTATATATATAAACCAAAAAAATAAAATTAAAACAGCTGAAACCACCATATATATATATATACACACACACACATGATAATGATTAATTTGCATAAAATTGACAATAATGGAAATAATGTAAGTTACATCAAAGTTCAATGTTAAAATTTTGTATAAATGATGCATTTTGCAAGAATCCTGCTCTAGTAGTAAATGTTCTTGAGTATATATATCTATTGATAAGGACTGACATATTCTAAGTCAATCCTTGCATTTGATATGTCATAATATAAGGAATAAATTTCATTAATGATATGTCATAATACGAGGGAACAATATAAATATCATTAATGATATTATTCCATAACTGTAGCAGTACATATAAATGGTATGCTATAATATGAGAAATAAATATCACTAATGATATTATTTCATAATTGTTGCAATATGTATGACTACATGTACCATGTAACTTTATGTATTTGTGATTACTGAGTGGAAAATGTATCATTCTCTTCAACTCTTCATCATGGTATCAGAGCTTTGATCCAAAATAGTTCAACTTACTCTTCTTTAATTGCTCTCATTAACCAAACTTCATCAAATCAGATTCTTAATGGCCGTGATCCCACAATGCCCTACACCTTTCTAGGAAAATGTCAATGGTGCAGAACAAGGACATGTGATTGCTCATCATCCTTTTTTAAGAAAAAGTTTCCTAATGTCATTCCTCTTTCAAATTCCCAACCTTCGTCAAATAGATTCACACCAAAACCTCAAGCAAACATTGCAAATCTCTTTGCCTCTTCATCCTCTTAAACATGGCTTCTCGACAATGGTGCTTCCCACCACATCACGACAGATCTGAACAATCTATCCCTCTATGTTTCTTATGATGGAACCGAAGAATTGATCATCGGTGATGACAAATGCCTTAAAACCACTCACGTCGGTTCTTGGTTTTTTTATCATTACTCAAATTAAATAATGCCTTAGTTGTTCATGCCATGTCTAAAAACATAATTTCCGTTTCTCAACTATGTCATGATAACAATATCTCAATTGTCTTTTCTTCCACCTCTTTTCATATGAAGGATCTCAAAATGCGGGAATCTCTATTTAAAGGGCTAGTAGCAGTAGGCATTTATCAGCTCAAATCCATATCCCCTACAGTCTATGCAAGCACAACTAGTTCATTTGATTGGCATCATCGTTTAGAGAATCCGTCTCGTAATGTTTTTAGGCAAATTCTTTACAAAAATAAATTTATATTCCTAATATCTCCACTTTAGATTGTAATTCGTGTGCTTGCAATAAAAGTCATAAACTTCCCTTTTTTACTTCCTGTATTATGTCAACTGCCCCACTTAAGTATGTTTATTCTGATCTTTGGATATCGCCAATTTACTCTCATAATGGCTTTAAACATTATCTTATTTTCGTTAATCATTTTTCTAAATACATTTGGTTGTACAATTTGAAATGAAAATCAGATGCAAAATATGTATTCATTCGCTATAAAGCTCTAACTGAAAAATACTTTCAACTGCCTCTCAAAATTCTCTACTCGGACAAAGGTGGTGAGTATGAAAACCTACGTAACTACCTGTCCATCAATAGAATTTCGCATCTCACAACTCCACCCCACACCCCTCAACACAATGGCTATTCGGAGCGACAACAATGTCACTTTATTGTTGAGACATTTCTATCGCTCTTAACTCATGCTAAAATGCCCCTTGAATATTGGACAAATGCTTGCTCAACAGCTGTTTACTTGATGAATCGACTTGCCACGCCAACTCTAAATAATGTGTTACCCTACTTTAAATTATTCGGCCAACATCCTAATTATTCCAAACTTCAAAGTTTTGGGTGTCTTTGCTACCCATGGCTTAAACCCTACAATTCTCACAAACTTGAACTCAAATCTCAACCATGTATCTTTGTTGGTTACTCACCTACTCAAGTGCATATTATTGTCTCGAATTAAACACTAATCGTATCTATGTTTCTCATCATGTTCGTTTCAAAGATAACATTTTTCCTTTTTCTGAATTTAATTATTCAACTACCTCCTTATCTGACCTAGTGGTACAATTGGCATCTCTGACATTATCTATATTATCAAATACTCAATCTTCCTCTTCTCATTCATTGCAAACTAACTTACCTTCCAGCACACCTCCTACCGTATTCCCCACTTCACCCCTTTCATCTCCTATATCCACAACAAACTCATCTCAACCTCCTAATACCACTACTTAGCTTTCCTCTACTTCATCTCAGTCAAATCTTGATATATCCACATCTACAAATTCAATACCCAACAATCCTGTACATTCTTCTCAAATGACCATAAGACTACAACATGACATTAGGAAACCAATCGATAAACTGAATTTAAATGCGGAGGTCCATGAAATGGAGATCCCAAAAAGTATCACCAAAGCATTAAAAGCCACGTTTGGCGTAAAGCTATGGATGAAGAGATTAATGCATTGGTGAAAAATGGAACTTGGGATCTTGTACCTTCATCTATGTCACAAAATGCAGTGGGATGCAAATGGATTTTTCGAATTAAAAAGAATAAGAACGGTAACACTATTCAGTACAAGGCTCGCTATGTTGCAAGAGGTTTTAATAAAAGAGCTGGCATCAACTACGGTGAGACTTTTAGCCTCGTAGTTAAACCCGCCATGGTTCATTTTGTGCTCTCACTTGCGGTTAGTCATGGTTGGTCATTGCGCCAACTTGACATAAACAATGCTTTTCTACAGGGCACATTCGTTGATGATGGATACACCATACAACCTCCTGGTTACATAGATCCTATACATTCAACATATGTATGTAAGTTAAACAAGGAACTGTATGGGTTAAAACAACCTCCAAGAGCTTGGTATAAAGAATTATAGCAACATTTAATTGAGTTGGACTTCAAGAATACAGTCTCTGATTCATCCTTGTTCACATTGCACAAAAATGGTGACATCATTTATCTGTTGGTTTATGTGGATGATATTACTGTTACAAGTAATGCAACTCATGCTCTGGAAACTTTTAAAAAAAAATTGGCAGCACGTTTCCCACTCAAAGACTTTGGAAAATTGTCTTACATCCTGGGAGTGGAGGTAGTGCCTTATCCAAAAGGTAATTTCTTGAGTAAAAAGAGGTACATTGCTAATATTTTGTGCAAAGCTAATATGGATGATGCAAAACCAGTTGCAACACCATTAGCAACTCATCCTCCGTTAACCATACATGGAAATCTTCTCAAGGATCCTACTGAGTATCATACTCTGATAGGTAGTTTACAATATTTAAGACTCACGTACAAGGCCTGATGTGGCATTCGCAGTGAACTAGTTAGCTAAATACATGCAGCACCCAACTGAGGAACACATGCAATCTCTACATCTTCTTTGATATCTAAATGGTACATCTAATATGGTTTTAATTATACACAAAGATTCACCTCTCACTCTTCATGCTTACTATGATGCGAATTGGGCTTGTGACAAAGACAACTACATTTCTACAACAGCATATATAGTTTAGTTGGGCAAGAATCCTATCTCTTGGACATCAAAGAAGCAGCGTACAAGAGCTAGATCATCTACCGAGGCCGAGTACAGGGCAGTGACAAAGGGTACTGCCGAAATTCTTTGGGTAGGAAATTTATTCAGGGAGCTTGGTCATAACCTTTGTAACACCCCGTAAATTTAAAGAACAATGTAATGATAAACTAAAGAATACTTAATTAGATAATTAGAATTAAGTAAATCGGACTGCGCCATTGCGTTCGTCTCGGAATTCTACTTAAGATAGACCCCAAATTTGCGTAAAACGGGCATTGTATGAAGAAGATATTAAGGTTTGAAGTTGGTATACATATAAGCATAACACATATATATACATATACATATATATATATATATATATATATATATATATAATAGTCTAGAAATCGTATCAAAGAGCGGGAAAAAGGGGGAATTCGGCCTGTTAGGGTCGACCCCGTTCCCCATGGGTGTTGACCCATAGGTCGAGTCCAGTCGGATCTAGACCAGATCCGTTCCTGTGAACGTGAACTCATTTCTTGACCAGATTCATTGACCGTAGGCTGTAAAACAGGACCTCATTTCTATTGGTTTATTCATCAAAAACAATGGAGACAATGAGGTGTTGTCCCAATTTTGATTAAACTAGCTTATTCTTCTGCAACAACAACTTATTAGTATACAAGAATCTATGCTACAACAACTACAGTCGATTGTCTATTCTTTAGATCCCGTCATAGTGAGTTCTAGATATAAACATTTAATAGTAATCTTGACATATTTATAAGTTGGATCTAAACCTGTGCCTGGATCATAACTAAACAGACCTGCCATTACATGTACACATAATCCTCTGTTTAGTTCTTACATGCCTATCTTTATTATGTATATTCTATCATTTTGCCTGTTAGTATCACCGTATGCCTATCTTGTTATTATGCCTAATCATGTCACCATTTACTATTCTGTTAGTACGCTTATTTTTGTCATCATATGCCTGTTTTGATTTTATGCCTATTTCTGTTCTCTTCTCTCGCTCTTTCCCTTTTTATTTTTATTGTCAGGCTACCTTCGAGCTTAGGTCTATTGTTGAAATATGCAAGAGCACGAAATTGGGAACGGTTGGGAATGACATTTTTGGGGCATAACCTATATTGAAAAACATGATTGGCATTTAGGCATAATCTATACCTTGATCAAAAGCTTTAATTTGGGGGCATAACTTGTATTGTGAATTAGACTGGGATTTGGGGTATAATCTTGAATAAACATGAAGAATTGTTTAATAATGAACATGCCTAGATTTACAGTAATTAGAAACTGTGACCACACTTAAACACGAGGTTAGATTACACCTGTGGTAGAAGTCTGCCCAAAACCGCCTGACAAATTCAGCGTCCACAAGTGGTTAATCTAATGTAAGGGGTCGGGTGCATAAATGTATATGTAACAGTGCTAAGACACGAGGTTAAGTCCGACTTATGGTAGAAAACTACCCGGAACTACACAACAAATCCAGCATCTACAAGTGGTAAACTTAATGTGAGAGGTCTAGTCCATTAACAGCCATAAATGGATGAATGATAATAACTTGTTAACTTGTAATATTTAACCTGTTTAAATCTGTTTATGGGGGGGGGGGTTACATGAACCTGTCAAATTGAGTAGGGGCTAAGTAAACTTGCTTGAATCAGTGGGGGTTAAGTTAATCTTGTTAATCTGTGGGGGCGGGTTATATATATATACATATATATAAACACAACAAGCTTAACTTGTTTTTCATGTGGGGGTTATGCAATCTTGTTAAACTGTTAGGCATAACCTGTCAAAATCCTAGTAGTGGGGATGCAAGCCTAGAGGGAAGCTTGTATTATCTGTTGTGTGGGACCTGTATCAGTCAGTAACCCATCTTAGTATCAAACGGGGAACCCCGAACTAGATCGGGGTCCGGGCACGCTTACTGTGTTGATTGTAAGAGGTTCATTTAAGCGGGGATGTTGACGGCACACTCCGTCGGATTAATGTTCATGCGTGAATCTGCTTGCGTTGGGATAATAAGATGCTGTGACATCAGTAGATGGTTGTGCATCTCGTTAATAAAAGGGTTGCCACTTTAGGAAGTGATACATCCTACTATAGGGCTAGCACAGGGTGTCTACGGGATAGGGAGCCGATCGATTGGGTAGTAATGAGAGTACAATTAATCTTACTTGTTTAGGTCCCCGTTATTATCGTTGGGGGTAACACTTGCCATTTCTGTTGGGCTACCTATTATTATTGTATGGAGGAAAATCCCCTCACTAGACGTATACGGTACACCTAGATTTACCATCTTGTTCTTTTTGGGATCATCTTGTTTCCGTTATACTAGTATTGGTGTAGAGAAAAGTATTAGTGAAGCGTAGCATTTTCTGTTTTGTTTATTCTACTTATCCTTCTCATTCTGTTATACCTGTCTTATGATATTGTTATCTCTCATCCAGTTTATATGCCTGTCATGATGCTTTTACTTATTTATATGCTAAAAGTAACTGGACTAGCTAGACTTTATGTCTGACCCATTTTGTTTCCTCTTCCATCTCTTCCGTTTCCCCCCTCCCCAAGTTCTCAGGGTGGGAATACTTAGGCTTGAATTGGATTTTCTCTTTCATTCTACTTGGAGATGCTTAGACGTACCACTTTGATTTCTTGTCTTCTCTGATATGGATATATTTTAGGGGCTATGCTTTTTATATATTACCATACTCTGATGATTTTAGTAATAAGACATAAATTGTAGAAGGGGTTTTCTACAGACTTATGATCTGGGTTTCGGACCACGATGTTTTTTGTTTTAATAAAGTTTTAAATTCCGCTGTTATTTTATATCTATCTTGTGATATTTCTATTTCTGTACCTATAACGCTTCACGAAACTTAATGCATTCTGATAAAGAGTGACATTAACGGACGTGGGGTGTCACATTTGGTATCAGAGTTGAAGGTTACCAGATCGGAAAAAAGATTTTGAAAATTGTTTTCAAAATGGTTTTAAAAGAAAGCATTTTCAAAAGAAAACTCTGTTTTGAAAAACATATTCCCCAAAGACATATGAAAATGATACGTAATTTTGTTTTTAAAACTGTTGTGAGCCCTGAAAAAATGGACAAAAATTTGTCCAGAAACAAAATTGATGACCCCGCTTAATGCCTTCAATCCAATGATTAATATTCTTTCAAGCTTAATTCGTGCTTTATTTTCGGGCCTTGTTGCAACATCCTTTTGTTTTGGGTCCGTTTACTATCACGGCTTATTTGTTCTTTGTTCTTCAACTAGTGCTAATTATAAAACAGGCTCCACTTTTGATTAGGGGGTATCATTTTCAATTTGTTGTAAAGTTAGTGTGCTGCTATTCACACCCCACTTTCCACTTCTGGCCACCACTAAAAATTTAATAGATTGGGTTATTTTTAACCTACTTCTTATCATCAATTTCTTTATTTTCACTCAATCATTAACCACCGACCCTAATATTCCATTTTCGGTGGTTTGCCGATGTTTGAAATTTGTTAATTTCATTCCATTAATCTATTCGGTTTGACACAACCAATCCAGATCCCCAATTTCGGCAGTTTGCGGCCGTTTGAAAACTATTTATTCCATTCATTTACTCTGCTCGGTTTCACATCGCCGATTACCTTTACCTGAGCACGGTGAATCGTGAATGATTGGAAAACTACAACTTATCTACCTATACATATGGTAAACAACTTCCGATGCTCTTACACATTCTTCGATTACGAACAACCATTCCCACTAATTTTTAAACGTCAACTTTCAATGATTTCAAAAACCATTTTTAAGCCTACAGTTTAGATCGATTTCAAGAAAAAAAATAAGGTTAGATTCTTAGTCGATTAAGACAACTGCTTCCCTTTTGTCATCGTCGCACGCAAGTTATCAGCTTTCCTTCTGTAATTTGAGAAATCTTCGAGCTTGATGAGGGATGGAACAATGGAAGGAATACGAACAGTTTATTTAGGAACGAAAGAAAAATAAAAGTGAGGTGGTGGCCTGTTTAAAGTTTGGAAAAAGCAAGTGGTGTAAACAAGCGTAGATTCATAAAGAAGTGGTGGAATTTACTAGAGGTGGCCAGAAGTCGAAAGTGGGGTGTGAATAGCAGCACACTAAAATTATTATGGGGGTTAAAATAAAGGGAAAGTCTATTTGAACACAAGATTTAGACACAGTTGGGGACATAAAGAATTTACATTATTGGATCACTTCATGAATTCCACTACTCCATATAGAGATAAAATGATCTAACGGTTAAGATTGCGTGTTCTCTAATTTGCGTCTAATTTTGTGTCTAAATAGTCTCTCCCTAAAATAAATTAGCCCCCTTGAACATATCAATAAATCTTCCAATAGTAACCATATAATCCTTATTAATGTACTTAAAACCTAAAATCTAATTAATGATTACAATTTAATGGTGAATAAAATTAAAAAAAATGGATATAGCTAAAGTAACGAAGATAAGAAAAGTTGCATGGGTGACCAAAAGGCATCAGATCAGGTAAGTAAACTGAACCTAATATCGTATTAGAGTTAGACGGTTGAATTAGAATTTGAATTATTGTAAATTCTGGTCGAATATTTGTAAACGACATTGAAAATGTATGAGTTGAAACAAAAATCGAATTTGCATACTCTTTTTTGTAATCGAATTTGCCCTCTTGAACATATCAATAAAACTTCCAATAGTAACTATTGGCCTACTTTTTGGCCAAAGTTGTCGCAGTTCAACGGATCGAAGCCCAATGTCAGAAAGTTCATTGTCAATATCGGTCAATCGACCGATAGAACGACTTACACTCTAGGAAGCCCAGGTAAGGTTCAGTTAGAGCCAACCTTCTTCAGAATCGGCCTGAGCCTAGCCGACCCGAGTTGTTCTCCTTCAAATAAACGGCTCATCGAGCCCAGAAGCATCACTCATCTCAACTGACTGAGTTCATTGTTCCCATCAAAGTAGGATCGACCAAATATCTCGGAATTCCTTTAGAAATATCCACCTGATTCATTCAATACTCGGCCCGACTCTCAAGGCAGTAAAGGCGGTCAACCATTCCCGGACAAAGCTCTACTTTTGATACACCTCACCATAAATGCCACGTAAGCCACTATTTCTGAGGATACTATTAATCAACAGTGGATAGGGTCCCGTCGCCACAACTATAACCAATAATCGAGCTCCACGTGTCCAAGCTCCGAAGAAGAGGAAAGCCACGTGGCAGCCCGCTCAGCCCACTACTCCACCTATAAATACCTCCAAGCTTTAAGTGGAAAAGGACCTTCTTCTCAACTTTTTCTCTCAGACTTCTTTCGACTACTTCACTTTTTGCCTGAATTTCTCTTCTACGGCTATAATACAAAAATAACCAGTTCTTCTTCATTTTTATAAATTGAATAAAGCATTGTACTTGTAACCAAACAAAAATCAATATATATACATATGTATATAAAGTGGACGTAGGCACAATCTTTGCCGAACCACTATAAAAGTCTTGTGTGTTCCCTGTCTTCCTTACTTATTTATGCTTTGTGATCAATATTTGTGTGTTATCCATGCGATTTGGGCTTGATTGTCACTAGTGATCAACTTTTTATGTTAACACTTTGGCGCGCCAGGAAGGAAAAAGCGCACCGATATACGATCTTCAGCAAGTTTCAATTCATGGCGAACAAGCAGAAGAAAGATGCAGCATCTTCCCGCCCCACAAACGCCGATGCAGCCGAGACAAATGCTGCAGAAGCAAGTCTGAAAGCCTCCTCTCATGAAGACGTGTCCCGATATATTACTAGGGACGATGTTCACAAGATTCTGGCCAAGTTCAATGACCAAATGACATCTCAGGGTAAACTCCTCGAACAACAACAGTTGATGGATCACCTTCTCGGCCAAGTGGAGATGGGATTAAACGCTTCAACATCAATTCCTCCACCACCTGGACCGTGGCTGCAACTGATCTTCAATCTGCACCGAATCAGGCCATTGATCAGATCCCACCTCTGCTTCCTCCTGGCTCGGCTCCACCTCTCGACCAATTACAGCCAGGGGTATCACTTCCAGCAACCAGAGCAGCTGCACTTGCAGATTCACAGGAGGCCCGCGATCAAGATCTAGGTCGTTCGACCATATTGCCTCTGCCCCGAGGACCAGCTCGACCCCTCGGATCAATCAAACAACCGCCGAGTCCATCAGAATCCATGTCATTCCCATTACAACCCGGTATCTTACCGCAGACTCGTTTAACGACTCTTCCCCTTTAATGAAGAGCTGGTGGAGCCTTCCCTTCGAACTAGGGAGACCATTCTACCATACCGGTTCTTACCATGGCGGAAGAAAATGCTACAATAAACCCTCATAACATCACTCTGACTGGGGGCAACTCCGAACCCCGAACATCACATGCTATTCTGGATCATATCAGACTTTCTGTCATGCGTACGACCTAGTCCAATTCTCATCAGTTTCAAGAGGGGCCATTCTTCCCAGAACCACCAGCCAAGGATCATCCTCGCCCTCACCTTCACTCAACTCTTGGTGGTCGAGCCCAACTAATAGCCACCCTTCTGAGCATGCTTTCTTTGGATCCTGAAGCTGGAGTTCTCCTGAATGCAAAGTTGGATTCATGGCAACGACTCCTCGGAGATGGAAGCCAGCTTACAAGCATTATTAGACCTTTCACCCGGGGTAACTCTTCCCAGTAGGATATAGATAATATCCACCGTAGTCCCTTCACCAGGAAATCAAAAACTCCCGCAATCCTCCAGACTTCAAGTTCCCGGCTATCGAGCCTTACAACGATCGGACTGACCCAACCATCCACCTTATGCGATATATGTGTCACATGGAGGTGCTCGGCTCATCGACCAATGTTATGGCCAAATGCTTCCCACTCTTTCTCACAGATATAGCTGGTATGTGGTTTCGGCAGCTAACAACAAAGTCGATCGGCAGTTGGAACACGCTGGTCACCCACTTAATTGAGCGGTTCAAAGTTTATATCTCCCGACCGAAAAGTGTCATGTTCCTAACCTCCGTCAAGCAACGATTGGGAGAGACACTTCGATCATTCCTCGAAAGATTGAATGCGGCCGTAGCATCAGTCGATCGACCGGAGTCATCGATGGTGCTCATGGCCGCCATTGCAGGCATCCAGAACCGATCAGAATTCTCTATCTCTTTAACCAGAGATCCGTCCAAGGATATCGAAGATTTCTATGCACAAGCATCTTAGCAACAAGTGTACTACGCTTACTCTAGGCCCCCTACCTTCCTTCGCTATCGAGACAGGAGTCTTTAATGAGGTACGCGAGGGAGAAAGGGTTCGTGAGCACTACCAAAGGCAACAAACGGGAGTTGTTATGCGTAAAACTAGGTTTAGGGGGAACGAGACCAATGTGACCAGTTTGCAGGGGGCCAGATTGCACATTTCGGGACTGCGGTACTAAACGAACCATACGCTAGGCTTTTGGCTTACTTTCTTTTCCCTTGGGAGTAGTGGTTTAGAGCGGTTCCTGTTATTCCTCTACCAAGGGGTGGGATCGTGCCCAGTAGACGAGAAAGAGAGGTGTTTGCGATACATAACCTGTTGTAGTAATATATCCCCTCATTCCCCACTCCTTCGTCAACCGCTACGATTCCTCCGACAAGAAGATGTCAGCATTGAGATGGAGAGCCTCGAGGTCCTCGCCACCAAACAAGGAGGTTCATCCAACGCCAATGGCCAGAATAAAGGAAGAGGAAAATACTCGGAATAGAATGAATGCAACGTACGACCTCGGAGAGAAAGTAAGTACGATCAATATACCGAGCTTAATTCTTCTCTGCTCGACATCTACCTTGACGTACGAGGATCCCTTCATTTTCCAAAACCTCCTCGAATAGAGCCGACCCAGAAAGAGCTCGATTCCGGCAAGCACTGCATGTTCCACAACATAGCTGGTCATAGCACCAATGAATACACGCACCTACGCGATCTCATCAGGATAGGGTCAGGCGAGGATAACTTCCCGAGTATGTCAAAAAAAAAAAAAACACCGGCTTTGCCGCCTTAGTCTTCTGCACAAGCTCCTAAGGTCGGTCCTTGAACTCCTAGAAAGGGAAAGGACCCTGAGCCCAACAGTCGCGGCATCATCATTAACTAATAAGATTTAGATTTCTTATTTTTAATGCATTGTTAATCTCTTTCAATAAAAAGGATATGTTGATGTACACATGTATGGGGTTAGGATTTAACTCTTAAGCATGCTCTGGAATCGACAGATGTCCTCTTAGAATTTATTTTCATTTCTTTGTAATATCTCTTTAGCAACAATGAACTTTATTTTGCAAACATGGATTATGTTTGAATTATTTGAGTAGAGCCTGACTAGCACTCTCTAACTCGAATATGGTCAGTGCTAAGCCATGTCCATAGCGCACGATCAAAGCCTGCCACCATATTTGAGCCTACTCCTTAAGCGAGTATGGATTATACTCGACCTTCCTTTGAACTAAGTGCACTTCCCACTTGGCGGGCTTCACGAATAATTTTACATGGGTCGAGCATAATTAACACTTGCCATAAGCCGAGTATGGTTAATACTCGCCATCTCCGTAAGCCGAGTATAGATAATACTCGCCACCCCCGTAAGCCAGGTATGATTAATACTCGCCATCTCCATAAGCCGAGTATGTATAATACTCGCCACCCCTATAAGCCTGCTCGACATCTTTCAAAGCCAAGTGTGATAACTGCTCGTCCATATTTTTAAGCCGAGTATGGTTAATGCTCGCCCAATCAAGGTCGGGGCCTTCTTTAGACCAAGAATGGCCCATGCATTCTCTACAGGTGTTGGATCTCACAAACGAAGTTAACAATCAATTTCAGGGCCTTAATATGGTCCTCGATGGTTGTCGGTTTCCTGGCCTGAATATGATCTAATTCGATCGTTTTTTCCGGTCTTAGTACAAGTGTCAGCGTCGTCGGATTTCTGGCCTCAATATGGTTCGGCGTAACCATCGCTGCTTGTACATTGAACTTCGATGCAAGGATCAAAACACACCTCCCTTACCAAGAGAGTTGTATTCTGAAGGCAAAGTGTTGGCCAATTTTTTGGCCAAAGCTGTCGCAGTTCGACGGATCGAAGCCCAATGTCAGAAAGTTCATTTTCAATATCGGTCGATCGACCGATAGAACGACTTACTCTCTAGGAAGCTCAGGCACGTTTCAGTTCGAGCCAACCTTCTTCAAAAATGGCTCGAGCCTAGGCCGGCCCGAGTTGTTCTCCTTCAAATAAACAGATCATCGAGCCCGGAAGAATTTCTCATCTCAACTGACCGAGTTCATTGTTCCCATCAAAGTAGGGTCAACCAAATATCTCGAATTTCCTTTAGAAATATCCCGCTGAGTCATTCAATACTCGGCCCGACTCTCAAGGAAATAAATGCGGTCAACCACTCCTAGACAAAGCTCTACTTTTTATACACCTCATCATGAGTGCCACGTAAGCCACTATTTCCGAGGATAATATTAATCAGCAGTGGACCGGGTCCCGCCGACGCAACTACAACCAATAATCGAGCTCCACGTGTCCAAACTCCGAAAAAGAGGAATGCTACGTGGCGGCCCGCTCAGCCCACTACTTCACCTATAAATACCGCCCAGCTTTAAATGGAAAAGGACCTTCTTTCCGGACTTCTTCTCAACTTCTACTCTCATACTTCTTTTGGCTACTTCACTTTTTGGCTGAACTTCTCTTCTAGGCTAAGTCGAAAAATAGCCAGCTCTTCTTCTTTTCTCTAAATAGAAAAAAGCATTGTACTTGTAACGAAACAAAAATCAATATATATAAAATGGACATAGGCACCATCTTTGCCGAACAGTTGTAAAAGTCTTGTGTGTTCCATGTCTTCCTTATTTACGCTTTATGATCAATATTCATGTGTTCTCCACACTATTAGGTGTTGACTGTCACTAGTAACCAATTTTGAAGTCAAAAATAACCATATAATCCTTATTAATGTAACCTTAAAACCTAAAATCTAATTAATGATTACAATTTAACAGTGAACAAAAAATTAAAAAAATGGTTATAGCTGAAGTAATGAAGATACAGAAAAATTGTGTGGGTGACCAAAAGACATTGAATCAGGTAAGTAAACTAAACCTAATACCATATTAGAATTAGATGGTTGAATTAGAATTTGAATTATTGTAAATTCTGATCAAATATTTATAAACGACATTGAAAACGTATGTGATGAAACAAAAATCGAATTTGCATACCCTTTTTTGCTATTTGATTCTGTGTTCAACAACATTGTTAGGGTTAATCAATACACATGATAGGTAGGGAAGCTGGGGAAGGGTATTTTAGTCTATTTTTGTTTTTTGTTTTTCACATACAATCCCCCCTTAACAAATTATAAATAAGAAGGAATCCCCATAAAATTAACCTCCACTTAACCAATATTGGAGCTCCTTTAACAATCCCCATTATGACATAAAATGCACATTCCATCTATTTTTCTTGTCATCCATCTATTTCAAAAATGTTCTTTTTTTCTATTCACATTCATTTTTCTTCTTTATTCTAGCGTCAGACTCCTATCAACTTTTAACCGATGAAAAGAAACAGTGGGAAAACGACCACCATTTAGAAGGACAAGCAAAACAGCGCTACATAAATTGCCTTCTGTAATTTCATATTTTTATCATTTATTCAAATTTAATACAGACATTAATGACAACGAATGAAAAGGTATGGCAATGTTGATCAAAATTAATTAATACTTGTAAAAAGTATCGATTGAAATTGCTCAACGCTAAGTCCTAGCGTTGATTGCTGTTAATTTCAACTGACGCGGCCTACAACATGTGTTAGTTGATAATCATTGCAAACCCAATTGCTTGTAATTCATGTGTAGTGGTAGCAATTATTCTATCAAACGTCATAGCCATGTTACACCAAGTTTTTTTTACTTTTTTTGACAATGGTTGTACTTGTATAAAAAGCTAGTACCCATTTGTAGCAATAGCAGTATTTAAATCTAACATTTCAATCATGTTAAAATCTATAGCAGACTCACTACTTTCAGCATCCTTAACTATTTCAATCAAGTAAAGATGAAATATCTAATTAATCATTTAATGGCATAATTGAAATTAAAATTTTAGAATTTAAATGAGAGAAAAACAGGTAATAGGGTGTAAATGGATGGAATCGTTTAGTTTGCGTTATGATCTTGTTATAGTGGATTTGTCAGTATTTTCAACCTGAATTTTTTCAGAGTCATCAGAGCCAACTCCAAAGTTTTAGTTTATAACGACCCGTTGTTTCGAGCATTTTAAGCCGATAATAAAACTCACTCAAATCTTTCGAAACAGCAGATTGTTATTGCTATAAGGGTAAATATAATCATCACAAAATCACAGATACATATGCAGAATTTCTTACAGCGGAATAAATAAAATACAATAGTAATTCCTGAAGCTACTATATACCAAATCTCAAATTAGTTCATGATATTAGAGTTACAGAATTAAGTACTGCAGAGGTCTAAATACACTGAATTTCTGATATACAAATAAATGACTGAAATAAAAGAAATAAGTTACAAAAATGAACCATGTGCTACGAACACAGCGTATAGTCAATTGATTTATGTGTTATGTATGCAGTAATAATTGTAACCTTATATGTCATATAAAGTTCGGTTAATTTTATTTGTATAAAAAAATTTAATAACTTAATCCACCCTATAAATTAGGATCTTTGAAATTTAAATTTTTTAAATTTTAGTTAGTTTAACCACCTAATATAAAATTTATTTATTTCTTCATTGTTTTGTAGCCATCCTTCTTAAAATTCTACATCTGAGGTCAAAAGTCTGGTACATCAATCAAATCTCATGGCTAATAAAAATTTTCTTTGAAATTTGAAGTTGATCAAATGTAAGCACAACTATGTTTTCGTATCACTATTACAACGTGTATTTTATTGGCAGCTATGTTTTGAAATATTATAAAATGAATAGCAAAATGTGTGACAAAAGCAATTTGAAGAGGGATCTTGATAACTATAGATTTCATTCATTTTTAAATATATGTGATTTAGATTTGCAGCATTTGGGTTACATTTATATTGCAAGATGTTTTTTCTTATTTTTATGTATACTTTTGTCAACTCTATTGATGTTCATTATATAACAATTCGTACACAATCATATTTGTATCAATACAAACCGAAGCAATGCGTAAAGTGTAAAGTGTTTGATCATATTGCGTGAAAATATGCAGTGCGGATTTTGAATAGAAATGAAAAGCTAAACCACATGGATTACATTCCAAAAGCATAGGAATTAAAGTTTGTTCACATCTTTTTAACGGATGTGAACAAAACAACACTGACACTGTTAGTGGTGTGCGGTTATTAGAGAATGAAGACAAATGGATATATATGCAAACCGCACTTTCTTTACCCATTATGATGGGCTGTATTATTCATTTTCATTGGGCCTTATGTTTAGCCCAGAGCTGTTTCGTCTCGCTATGTATATATTAGTGGCGAGTACTTGTACTATGTTATTATTCTGTTCTATTACATAAAGATAATTACATTCAGTTTATCAAATACATATAAAATCTTACATGGTATCAGAGCTATATAGCCAAATGACAATTCAAGAAATCATCTATTTTCGTTAAAGAAAGAGGAAGATTCAGTTAGGTCTCCTCAGAGTAATTTCATCATTGGAGAGCATCCTTCCCCGATCGCGTGGCGATTGTTCTTACCAGTTAAAACAGTGCTTGCCAGGCTGGAACAGTGTTCACAGCGGCTACAACTGTTTGTTTTCTGACCATCAGAGATTCTTGGATCTCATCCCCTGATCTTTGCCCGTTGTTTAGCGATTCTTGAATCTCCAAGAGAAGTAAGAACCACTAAACGTTCCTGTTACCGCAGTATATCACCGTCATAGGCTGCTACTCTTGATTAGTAGCCTCGCCTTTTATTTCGCCATGGCAGGAGGCAGCGTTGAACAATCATCAGCCACATCCAGGACTGACAACAATGGACCACCGCCAGCCTTTCCACTACCACTTGTTAAGCCAAAGACCCAGGTCATCACTGTTCCTCTTGACGAGGACAATTTCTTGATGTGGAAATTCCAAGTTGAAACAACTTTGAAAGGATACGACCTTCAAGATTATGTCAATGGAACCAAGCCAACACCACCTGCAATGATAACAGACGCGCAAAACAATATTATTAGCAACCCAGAACATGTTCACCATCAAAAACAAGATAACTTACTATCTTCTTGGCTTCTATCGTCCATTAGTACCAATCTATTATTACAAGTTATAGGATGTAGTTCATCTTATGAAATTTGGTCTACGATTCAGCAAATTTTCAATTCACAATCATCGGCACGCATAATGCACTACAGGAGAGAATTTCAAAATGCAAGAAAAGGCGATATGAGCATGTGTGAGTATATTTCTAAGGTGAAGACTCTTTGTGACAAACTGAAGGCTGTTGGACACATAATTTCAGACTGTGAACAAATTTTGACGCTAACCAATGGACTCGATGAAGAATACGAATCACTTGTCACATACATAGCCACCCAACCCACGTTACCTGATATTCAAACAGTGTACTCAGCACTATTGGCACATGAAGGCCGGGTGGAGCAAAGAAAGGCCATTCAAAGTGATTTCAGTGTGAACTTGGCATCCAATTCAAGAAATTCAAATCAACAAAAAGGTGTACCTGGCTATGGTAGAGGCAACCAGCAAGGTCCAAGAGGCAATCCCAATCAGAGAGGCAGAGGAAGAGGCAGATCAAACAAAACAAACAGAGTGAGATGTCAGATATGTGATAAACCAGGCCATACAGCGAATAGATGCTATTTCAGGTTCAATGTGGATGTTAATAATACACAGCAAGGTCAAGGTGGACAAAGAGACATTAATGTCAACATGGCACACGCAAACTATCAGGGGAGGACAAATTCTGAAGTCTCTACATCATAAAATACATGCAATGATGACACCAGTAAGGCAGATGACATAAATACAGAGGACTGGTTTTCAGACTTAGGAGCAACCAATCATCTGACCAACAACCTCCAGAATTTGAATCTTGGTAACAAGAATTATTCAGGTACCCAAGTTATACACACTTGCAATGGTGAAACTATGAATATATCTCATATTGGGGCAGGATATGTCAAAGGGAAAAGAAAACTCTATCTTAATAACCTTCTTAGAATTCCCACAGTTAAGAAAAATTTAATTAGCATGTCCCAATTTACTAATGATAATCAGGTATATTTTGAGTTTCACCCTAAACACTGTTTAATTAGAGACTTGCTAAGCAAGGAAATATTATTACAGGGTAGGCTGAGTAATGGTCTTTACAGATTCGACAACATGCAATCAAGATTGGGTAAAGAAGACAACACATGGTGTTGTAATGCTAATATACAAATTAACAGCATAGATGAGAATGATTTCAACAGTTCTAATGATAGTGACAATCATATCCATAATGATTTAGACATTTGGCATTGTAAATTTGGACATCCTTGCTATGATATTGTAATGCAAATATTGAAGAGCAATAATATTCCTTTTAAACATTCACCTGTTCCTAATGTTTGCACAGATTGTCAACTTGGCAAAAGTCACAAATTACCCTTTGCCAAGTCTGAAACTGTTTATTATAAGCCTCTTGAGTTAATTACAGCAGATTTATAGGGTCCTGCACCAGTTTGCTCAAGACAAGGACACAGGAATTATCTATCAATTGTGGATGCATATACAAGGTACACCTGGATTTTCTTTCTTAAGGCAAAATCAGACACACATAATGTAATGCTACGGTTCATAAATGCCATAAAAAAACAAATGAACTGCAGCATTAAGGCTGTACAGACAGATGGGGGCAGTGAATTGTTACCACTTAAACGTATTTTCAACTAAAATGGTATCATTCACAGAATCACTTGCCCACACACATCTGAATAGAATGGTATTGTGGAAAGAAAACACAGGCACATAGTAGAGATAGGGTTAACAATGTTATCTATGTCATCTCTACCCCTAAAGTACTGGAATGAGGCATTTAGCCCAAGTGTCTACTTAATAAATAAGATGCCAACCAAGGTGTGACAACACAAATGTCCTCATGAAATGTTGTTTGGTAATAAACCAGACTATAAATTCTTGAGAATATTTGGGTGTTTGTGCTTCCCGTGCCTCAGACCATACAATAATCACAAACTTTCTCTAAGATCAAGCCCATGTACCTTTTTAGGATATGCAGATAACCAAAAAGGATACAAGTGCTTAGATGACAAAGGGAAATTATATGTATCTAGACATGTTGTTTTTAATGAATGCGTGTTTCCATTTGCAGACAAGAAGAACAAAGGGAATCATGAAATTGATCAATCAAAAACAACTATGGGGCCTATTCCTATTTTGACTGAATGGACTATGCAACCTGAAGATAAAGGGACACCACAGATGACAACAGCTACTCCAACCATTTCCAGTACCAGATTTGGATACAGTTCCAGTGAACATTTAAGTGATGATGATAACCAACATTCAAACTATGACAGTCAAAATAGCAACCACCATCAAGGTGAAAGCATTGAAGATGACACAACAGACACAGGAAACAATGAGGATAATACTCAAACACAACTACCAGGACATCACATGATCACAAGATCTAAAAGTGGTATTTTCAAACCAAAGATTTATAGTGCTACTACAGAAAATGCAGACATTATAGAACCAGTCACATATGAAGAGGCTGTTCAACACAGACCCTGGTGCAAGGCTATGAAAGAAGAATATGATGCATTAATTAAAAATAAAACATGGGATTTAGTCATAGCACCAAAAGGTCAGAACATTGTGGGGTGCAAGTCGACTTATAAACTCAAGAAACATGTTGAAGGAAAGATATGCAAGCATAAAGCCAGGTTAGTTGCAAGAGGTTTCTCTCAAAAATATGGGTTTGACTTTAATGAGACTTTCTTCCCTGTGGTCAAACCCACAACCATCAGGATTATTTTAACCATAGCCATACACAATGGATAGGACATAAGACAGTTGGATGTATGCAATGCATTTCTGAATGGAGTTCTACATGAAACTGTCTACATGCAACAACCAAAAGGATTTGTGTGTAAAGGGAAAGAAAACTATGTTTGTCAACTAAACAAGGCAATTTATGGTCTGAAGCAAGCTTCAAGAGCCTGGTATGTTAAGTTCAAGAACACAATAGCTGAGTTGGGTTACATGGCTACAAAGTCTGACAGTACACTGTACACTAAAGTTCAAAGTCAGGGAAGTGTGTACATACTTGTCTATGTAGACGACATTCTTATAACAGGAAGTGATAGCCTTGAAATCAATAAAGTCCTAACTCACTTGAACAAAATCTTTGCTATTAAAGATATGGGAGAAGTGAATTATTTTTTGGGCATTCAGGTTCAAAGAAAGTCGAAATCAGAGATTTTCCTATCTCGAAGAAATTACATATATGAGATACTTGCTAGAGCTAACATGGACAAGGAAAAACGTATATCCACACCGATGACGAGCAATCTACGTCTATCCAAGCACAAAGGAGAGGCCATTGATAACAGTAAACAACATCACAATATAGTTGGCGCTCTACAATATTTAACTATTACTAGACCTGAGATTTGTTTTAGTGTGAACAAGGTGTGTCAATTCATGGCTAATCCCCTAAGTGAGCACTGGAGAGTCGTCAAACGAATTTTACGTTACTTAAGAGGAACAGTGGATCATGGATTAGTGATAAAAGCAGGAAATGATGTAAATCTGAGTACTTACAGTGATGCAGACTGGGCTAATGACCCAGACGATTGGAGGTCAACCTCCGGGTACTGCTTATTCATGGGATCAACTCCAATTTCCTGGTGCAAGAAGAAACAGCCAACCATCTCTAGATCCAACACCGAAGCGGAGTATAGAGCTGTTGCATCAGCTACGACTGAAATCATTTGGGTTGAAATCCTAATCAAGGAATTGGGGCTTTCGCTTACAAGGAAACCAATCGTCTGCTGTGACAGTAAAAGCACCGTAGCTCTGTCCAGTAACCCTGTACAGCATTCGAGAGTAAAACACATGGAGATCGACTTCTACTTCATCAGAGAACGAATAGAAGCGGGGAAATTGGTCATCAAACATGTGCCATTCTACTTCCAGAAGGCAGATATTTTAACCAAAGCTTTATCCAGAAATAATTTTGAGCGATTAAGAAGAGAGTTAATGGTTTTTGGAGGCGGCGCAGCAAAAGACATGAAACCCTAAGTTCGGTTTGAGGCGGGGTATTAGAGAATGAAGACAAATGGATATATATGCAAACCGCACTTTCTTTACCCATTATGATGGGCTGTATTATTCATTTTCATTGGGCCTTATGTTCAGCCCAGAGCTGTTTCATCTCGCTGTGTATATATTAGTGGCGAGTACTTGTACTAAGTGATTATTCTGTTCTGTTACATAAAGATAATTACATTCAGTTTATCAAATACATAAAATCTTATAGCGGTTATGATTGCCTCATGAATTCCTTCCTTCCGAACAATCTGAGCCGCACACCACTAATGGTGTTGGTGGTGTTATGTTCACATCAGTTAAAAATGTGTGAACAAACTAGCACTCAAAAGCATAGCAGACACTAACAAATTCCACTTGGACAACAGTACATGAGAATTTGGACACATCTAACATATTTTTTGTATTGCCCCCAAAAACTAAGGTTTCGCAACTACCTCCTTCTATTTCTCTTATTCACTTTTAGTTCATGTTTCCTCCTTTCTTTCGCCCTCTCTTCCTCAAGCCTAGCTTTTTCCTATCGTTGTTTAAAATACTTCCCTAAATCCAGTCTCCTTTTTTTCGGATATTCTCCCTCCAGATCTACTGGTTCCCAGTCATCTACTTATTATTGAGAGAGTTCAGTTAATTGTTATCGTCAAAACCCTCTGCCTTCACCATTATGTTCCCATTGTTGTAAATTTTCAAATTAACTTTGGGTATGGGTTTGTTTTGAAGAGGGAAGCAAGAATGGAAGAAGATAAGGTGTAGGGGTTAGTCCCACATTGTAGAATATAAAGGAGTTTGTCTCTATATAGGTAAAAGCTTGATACATGATATCAAAAGAAAGAAGAGAAGGAGCTATAAGGCAATGGGCCTTAGGCATGAACTTGGCATAGATAATAATATTTAAAATGTCAAAAGATGGGCCTTGGGGCTCTTCGGGTCTCGTGATCCATTAGGCCGCTGGAACAAATCAGTCGACAGGCCAAAAACTCACCAGTCGACCGTTTTGTTCTCTGTTTGAAAACAGTTGACCGGTGACAATTTTGGCGGTCGACTGGTTTCAAGCCAAAGGGATGCGACGCTTCAGAAGCGTTGCAAAACTGAAAGGATGCGTATGTTCAGAATCGAACAGAAATGACTGTTGCGATTCAACAGTTGCAACGCTTGGCTAATGGATGTCTCCTCTCATCACCTATATATACAACTCCAGAAAACTGTTTCAATATCACCGAATTATTATTTCTTCTTCATCAGTTCTGTAATGCCATTAAACTATTGCAAAACAGTTCTGTCTGAAACACTTGTATAGTGTTTCAATTCTGAAACAGTTGCAGAATTACCGTCTTCTACTTCCTCTTCTATTCTATAATCTACATTGCATCATCAGAGATCTAATATTAGAGTGTTCTTGTTCGGATCAAAATCGTACAAATTTTGAATCCGATTACGCTGTTTCAAGGCTTCATTGATTCCTGAAGTCAGTAGTTCGTTAACCCGTTTGTACCTGGTGGGTTGAACTATTGTCTGAAAGAATTTGCTCCGCAAATCCTTGAAGTCAGAAGTACGGCAGATTATACTCCTCCATTAGCGTCTCAAACCACAAAATTCCCAACAAATTTTCAGACAATACTTCAACCATGGAAGGATTGAGCGCGTTGCAAGTGATGAATCAGCATTTGACCAAGTTAGAGCGATTTGATGGAGATAATTTCACTCGTTGGCAAGAGACTATGAAATTCTTTCTGATCACGGTCAAATTATTTCATATTCTCGAAGATGGATTGGAGAAAATACCGGAAGAAACCGATAAGGATAGTGCAGAACTAAAAGCTAAAAGGGCAAAGCGCAAAGAGGAAGATTTTCTATGCAGAGGCCACATTCTGAATGCACTGTCTACTCCGATATATAATGCTCATAGGACCTTGGACACCACGAAGGCACTCTGGACTGCGCTAGAAAGCAAATATCGCATCTCTGAGGCAAGTAATAAGAAATTTCTTATATGCAATTTTATGGATTTCAAAATGGTCACTAACAAGTCCATAATTGGACAAGTAAGTGAAATACTGCTGTTAGTAAATCAACTTAAGGATGCCGGTATTGATCTCCCTGAATCATTTGTTGTTGGAGTTATTATTTCGAGACTCCCGAATTCATGGAATGATTATAAAAAAAAATTAAAGCATGCGGAAACAGATTATGATTTAGACGGTTTACAGCGTCATCTTCGTATTGAAGAGGATTCTCGTAAACGCGAACTAGATGATTATCCGCAAACTGAGTCTCAATCTAAGGCTAATAATGCTGAAATTAACGATAAGTTGAAGCCTAAGAATGAGACACAGTTCAAAAAGAAAGGTACTAATTCCAAGAATAAGAAAAAGGGTGACTGTTTCTATTGTCACAAACCCGGCACTATGCCCGAGATTGTCGTCTTCGGAAGAAACAACAAAAAGCGAATATGGTCGAAGAAAAGCTTGTGGCTGTCGTACAAGAGGCGAACTCCGTTAGTGGCATTGACAATGATTGGTGGCTCGATACTGGAGCGACTATTCATATTTGCAAAGACCGTAATCTGTTCAAGACTTACGATGAGAATAATGGAGAATCCAGCGAAGTAACTGGCGCAAACAAAGTTGCAAGCAAAGTTCTGGGAAAAGGCACTATTGAATTGACATTCACCTCTGGGAAAGTTCTTACTTTAGTCAATGTATTTTATGTACCTGATATGTGTAAGAATTTGATTTCTGGATACCTTCTTAACAAAGGAGGATTCAGGATGGTGTATGATTCTGATAAATTAGTGTTGTCCAAGAACAGCAAATTTATTGGACAGGGATATTCTTGTAACGGCATGATTAAGTTGAATCTAATGAAGAAATCTTCTGCTTATATTGTTGACTTTGTTAATTTATGGCATGGTAGATTAAGACTTGTTAATTATAAGTCACTTAGAAATATGCATAAATTAGGATTAATTTCTGATTGTGATTTCGAATCCATTTCTAATGTGAAATATGTGTTCAAGCAAAAATACATCGAAAATCCTTTAAATCTGTTGAAAGGAAAACTGGTTTGCTTGATTTGGTATATAGTGATGTGGGTGACTTGAAAAGTCATATCACCTATGGTGGTAACCAATACTATATAACATTTATTGATGATTATTCTAGATATGCTTATGTATATCTAATGAAATCTAAAGATGAAGCCTTTGATAAATTCAAAATTTACAAAGCAGAAGTCAAAACACAATTAGGAATCAAAATTAAAGTGTTACATTCAGATCGTGGTGGTGAATATTTTCAAATGAGTTCACTTTGTTTTGCAAACAAAATGGTATTATTCACCAATGTACTGCCCCTTATACACCACAACAAAATGGTGTTGCTGAAAGGAAAAATAGAACTTTAGTAGAAATGGTTAACGCCACGATCATAAGTTCTAATTTACCTTATAACTTGTGAGGAGATGCTATATTATCTGCATGTTACATTTTAAATAGAGTACCACTTAAGAAGAATAATATTTCTCCTTATGAATTATGGTTTAATAGAAAACCTAATCTTACTAGACTCAAAGTTTGGGGTTGCTTAGCTTATGTTAGAAAACCAGACCCTAAACGACCAAAGTTAGGTAATAGAGCTTTTAAATATGTTTTCATTGGGTATTCTCTTAATAGTATAACTTATAGATTTATGATTCTTGATACCTTAGAAGTCATAGAATCTGTAGATGTAGAATTTTTTGAAAATCAAACTGTTGAGAATCCATTAAGATCATCTAGTCCAGAACCAACTGAGACTAATGATACAAATGATGATGAATATGCTCCTGCTCAAAACAGCAAGGAAGTGTCAGTACAAGATAATAGTACTGAACACAGGAGAAGTAAAAGAGCGAGAATAGAGAAGGACTATGGTCCTGACTTCATAACATATCTCGTAGAAGGCAATAAGGACGAAGTCCTTAATGTGACAAGATATGTAATGAACGTCGATGATGATCCCAAAACTTATTCTGAGGCTATGAGTTCTAGAGATTCTAATTTCTGGAAAGAAGCTATCAATGATGAAATGAATTCCATAATGTTAAACCAAACTTGGGTATTAAGCGATTTACCTCCTGGTGCTAAACCTATAGGATGTAAATGGATATTCAAGAAAAAGTTGAATACAAATGGATCCATTGATAAGTTCAAAGCCAGATTAGTTGCTAAGGGATATAAACAAAGACAAGGAGTAGATTATTTTGATATATATGCTCCAGTGGCTCGCATATCTTCGATACGCTGTTTAATAGCACTTGCATCAATTCATAACTTGGTCATACATCAAATGGATGTAAAGACAGCTTTTCTAAATGGAGATTTAGAAGAAGAGATATACATGGAACAACCCAAAGGTTTCATTACCCCAGGCCAAGAAAAGAAAGTTTGTAAATTAGTTAAATCTCTTTATGGGCTGAAGCAAGCTCCCATGCAATGGCATGAGAAGTTTGATAAAGTTGCGCTGTCATTTGGATTCATTGTTAATGATGCAGATAAATGTATCTATAGCAAATCGGATAACAACGGTTATGTTATAATATGTTTATACGTTGATGATATGCTGATATTTGGTTCCAACATATCCTGTGTAAATGAAACTAAGAAGTTTCTATCTTCTAAATTTGATATGAAAGATCTGGGAGAGGCTGATGTAATTTTAGGAATTAAAATCATCAGAAAAACGGGGGAGTTATTACTAACTCAATCTCATTACATTGAGAAGTTCCTAAAGAAGTATAATCATTATAATGTCAAACCAGCACCAACTCCTTTAGATCCAAGTATAAAGTTAGAAAAGAACACTGGACGTACCATTTCTCAGTTGGAATATTCTAGTATTATTGGGAGTCTTATGTATGCTATGCATTGCACTAGACCAGATATCGCACATGCTATAAGTGTATTGTGTCAATTTACGAGTAACCCAGGTTTTGAAAACTGGAAAGCTATTTCCAGAGTTTTAGATTATTTAAAGGGAACCATAAACTATGGTTTATCTTATAAAGGATATCCTGCTGTAATTGAGGGATATAGTGATGCAACCTGGAACAATGTAGAATCGAAATCCAAGTCTACGACTGGATGGATATTTACATTAGGAGGCGCTGCTGTGTCTTGGGCTTCCAAGAAGTAGAACTGTATATCTGATTCAACTATGTTGTCATAATTGATTGCATTAGCAGACGCATGTAAAGAAGCGGTATGGCTTAGAAATTTGTTAGTAGAAATCCCATTGTGGAAGAAGCCATCTCCAGTAGTCTTGATTAACTGTGATAATCAAGCAATGATATATAATGTTTCTAATAAAACATATAATGGAAAGTCTAGACATGTAAGTCTAAGACATCACATGGTGAGACAGTTACTCAAAAGTGGAGTTATAACTGTTGACTACATAGAAACGAAGAAAAACTTGGCTGACCCACTTACGAAGAGTCTTCCAAAGGCTATGGTTTCTATAAAGTCAAAAGAAATGAGACTAAGGTCTGTGAATGAAGATTGATCATCCTTAACAAAAACCCAACTTGTGTCTTGAAAAGGATAGACAAAGTTCAATGGGTACCAACAAGTTATGGAAATGATTATGGAACACTAAATCAAAAATCCCATAATGTTTACTGTTGGATTCTGCATGAACAAAGGATGGATAAAAATCCTTAATAAGTCTAAAAACCCTAAAAGGTGTCTCGCAGAAACACCTTAAGTGACTTACCTATATGAGTATGGAAATCAGGTCGTTTCCTAGGAAAGTAAGACCGCTTTCTAAGTAGACTCATGAACAAGGATTTAAGCACATGGCCATTAACGTGCTGAGCAATACAGAACACTCTAACTAAGGAATACAACATGTGTGATTGTTCCGGATTTATCATTAAGGGATACTTGGTTCAAGATTCGTTCACCATTGAATCTCGATAGAACTTTGAATGGTTTACACTAAGTAAAAGTTCAAATCCAAAAGATACTTTTATTTATGTGTTGTTTCCACGATGATGCAAAACTTGATCTTAGAACTACATAGGCTTGATCCCACTTGGGTATGTAGGAAGTCACACTAGTGACTCAGCCGTCCACTTTATTTATTTTCTGATTTTGAAAATTAGGGGAGATTGTTGTAAATTTTCAAATTAACTTTGGGTATGGGTTTGTTTTGAAGAGAGAAGCAAGAATGGAAGAAGATAAGGTGTAGGGGTTAGTCCTACATTGTAGAATATAAAGGAGTTTGTCTCTATATAGGTAAAAGCTTGATACATGATATCAAAAAAAGAAGAGAAGGAGCTATAAGGCAATGGGCCTTAGGCATGAACTTGGCATAGATAATAATATTTAAAATGTCAAAAGATGGGCCTTGGGCCTTGGGGCTCTTGGGGTCTCGTGATCCATTAGGCCGCTGGAACAAATCAGCCGACAGGCCAAAAACTCACCAGTCGACCGTTTTGTTCTCTGTTTGAAAACGGTCGACCGGTGACAATTTTGGCGGTCGACTGGTTTCAAGCCAAAGGGATGCGACTCTTCAGAAGCGTTGCAAAACTGAAAGGGTGCGTATGTTCAGAATCGAACAGAAATGACTGTTGTGATTCAACAGTTGCAACGCTTGGCTAATGGATGTCTCCTCTCATCACCTATATATACAACGCCAAAAAAGTGTTTCAATATCACAGAATTATTATTTCTTCTTCATCAGTTCTGCAATGCCAATAAACTGTTGCAAAACAGTTCTGTCTGAAACACTTGTATAGTGTTTCAATTCTGAAACAGTTGCAGAATTACCATCTTCTACTTCCTCTTCTATTCTATAATCTACATTGCATCATCAGAGATCTAATATCAGAGTGTTCTTGGTCGGATCAAAATTGTACAAATTTTGAATCTGATTACGCTGTTTCAAGGCTTCATTGAATCCTGAAGTCAATAGTTCGTTAACTCGTTTGTACCTGGTGGGTTGAACTATTGTCTGAAAGAATTTCTCTGCAAATCCATGAAGTCGGAAGTACGGCAGATTATACTCCTCCATTAGCGTCTCAAACCACAAATTTCCCAACACCCATTACCTTCCCAATTGTGTTTCCCTAAGTTGTTGGTCATGAATCTGGTTTACTAGTGAGTTCTCTGCGGTAGTGTAGTATTGTTCGATCGAGTTTCTCCTTTTCTCGTCGTTACTCAACGTATTAGTATGCAGATCTGCTTGGAGTTTCTTTTGTGTTGCTGGTCTTGGTTGTCATATGTTTTCCTCCGCTGCCGTTGCTTATCTACAATGTTAGATGTCTGCTTCTCCTTGTCTTATCGTTGCTTAACGTGTCAGGTGGTTGTTTTAGCAACTGTGGTTTGCGTTTGGTTGGAGGATTTGTAGTTAGTCTGGTTCTTTTTTGTGATTTCATTATGCAATTGTATGTCTTACGAGATTTCCTTATGAGCGACTCGTTGCTATCTCCGATTCGCATTAAGACCTGTGTCTTTAGAGGATATTGGTCTTAGGATTGCCTTGTGCTATTATATTGTTTAATCTGTAACATCCTAGATGGTTTAAGTTTGTTTTTTGTAAGGTTTTCAACATAAGTTTGAGTGGTTCAGTCATGTTTGTCTAAGTGGTTCAGCCATGTTTGTCTAACTCTTGTCTTGTAAGCTAGACAAGTTTTCCTTTTAGTAGTTAGTCGCTCGGACTAACTCTTGGTTGTAATATGTTTTTATTATTTTGTTGTAATGAAAGGAGGAGGGTCCTATTTAAAAATTGATTGGCTTTGTCATTCTCTTTTTTTTTTTCAAAAACAATATTTTATGAATCTATCAATTGATCTTGAAATAAAAAATTTGAGGTTATCTTGTAATCCTGTGGTTTTGTAGAGTTCTCTTGAGAAATTAAAACATAGACATATAGAACAATTCGCATAAAATATATTGATATAACCTTATGTTTTAAACATATAAATCTATCTTTTGATGTTTATGTGTGTTAAGAAAATCATAAATTTTAAATATTATATTTTTAGGATAAAAATGTAAGAATTTAATTTTGTAATAGGAAAATCAAGAAGATCAGATGATCTTAAAACAATGATTAGATCTAATCTAATATAGTTTTCCTGTGTTTGATAAGGAGGCTGAAAAAATTGCAAGTTTTTTGAAATACATAGGATCTTCCATATAAAATGATTTTGAGTTAATAAAGTTTTACCAGCAAACAAATTTGTTTTATCATATATAGAAACCAAAAAAATAAAAATAAAACAGCTTAATCTATCATATATATATATATATATATATATATATATATATATATATATATATATGATAATGATTAATTTGCATAAAATTGACAATAATGGAAATAATGTAAGTTACATCAGAGTTCAATGTTAAAATTTTGTATGAATGATGCATGTTGCATGAATCCTACTCTAGTAGAAAATGCTCTTGAGTATATATATCTATCAGTGGCATTTATTTAACACAACACATAAACCTATCAAGAAATACACGTTAAAGCTTTCAAATTAAATTTTGCATTACAGTGTAGAGGTAAAATGATGTTTATTAATGAAATAAAAGAAATAATTCATACTTAAATGAAATAAGGAGAACATATTATAGTGTGATTTTGGGAAAAGTTGAATTTATTATGATTCTAGTGTGATTATTAAATATATGATTATAGCGTAATTATGAAACATATTGTAAATTATATTATAACTATGATTGTAGTGTAGTGTCTTTATGAAATACATTCAAGAAGCATAGACGTGATAATAAAAATTCAAATTCAAATTTATATCTGTAATTTAGAGTCGTTTCTTTTTCTGGTTCACTGTGTTGTTTTATTTGACAGATATGAAGGATAACTGGACAATTTTTGGAGCAAGTAAACGAATAATTCAATCAAATGTGCATGAGCAAGCTTGTAGCGTACACGAGTGTGTAGTGAAGATGTGAATGTACAAATATGAAAGTTTGAATAGTGATTATAAACTGTAAAACGGTAAAAATGGGAATGTGTAAGTATGTAATAAAATATTTATTTGAACAAGATATTTGTTCAAAATTAAAATTCGGAGTCTGAATATGTTATTCTTACAAATATTTATTTATAATTTGTGGAAAATAGAATAGTACAATTGCAAGCACATTTATTGAATATATATATGTTTAATTTCAACAAACAAAAAATCATATCAATATGCTCAATAATCTCCCCTTTTTGATGATGACAAACATATATTAAGATTTTGAAGCTTAAATAAACATGTTTGACGTGATGTGATCATGCTAGTCCTATTTATATGCTTCCCCCAACTAAACCCCCTACACAGATGAGTATATTTGAAAATGAGAACTTGACGTTAAAAAAAATTGAATAATAAAAACATTCTTAAATATTCACTCTTCCATCAAAATCTTAATTTTCCACCTCTTATGTTATCTTCAAAAATAATAGAAATCCATATACTAATGAATTTTGACTAAAAATTTATATATTTAAATCAAGAAGGAAAACATATGTCATAAATTTCAATTAATCTAAGGAAAGGTCATAATATTTCATTAATTAGAAACAAATTCCAATTTTAGAAGTATAGTATATTTACAATAAATTTTGTATAATGAAAAGAGTCTGCCATTGTCATATAAGGGAACGAGAGTTTCTAATTTTCTAATTAATTACGATATACAAAGTTAAGCACTTTTAAAAATATTTTAAGCACTTTCTCGCCATGCATAGCCATTAGAACTTTTAAATGAGGTTTGCAGTTTCTTAAAAATTGTTAACTGTTTTCTAACTGTTACCTTGCTTTGTGACCAAGCTACCCAAAGCCCAAGTGATCAAAGTATTGATCGACAATCACTTGGATGAAGCGAAGATTGTGTTGGAGAACTTGACATTTCCACATACGTTGGCTTCAGATCGTATCTTGCCATTTGGATCAGTTTGGATTATGATAGGTACATCTCTATCTCACGAAGGTGCATGGGTCGGATGCTCGGGTCGGATGGATTGGATTGGACCCGATCCGGCATCACACACTTGTATGTTTTGACAACCAGCTACAATTTAGAACCGGTTCGGATCGGAGGAAGCCGACCCGATCCCCTTGCCTGAAGCACACAATTGTCCTTAACCGAAAACCTATTCTTTAGCCTATAAAACTGGATCGTCGTACATGTGTCATCCCACAAACTGAAAACCGCTCTCCCACTTTCTCCACTACTCTTGAGACCTTCCCTGATGCTGCCACATGGCCACTCAGCCCTAACCGAATTTTTGCCTATAAATACATGAATTCGCAACCATTTCAGGGGACTTTGGGATCTCCATGACGAGCGTAAGCCATGGCCGCCATTCTACTACAAAGAATCATCCTCTTATGTTGTAAAATCAGTGAATTCAGAGAAACAAAGTCATTGTAATCGAGTTGTAGAGTGATTCAAAGCCTTGTAATTGTAATTCAATGTTGAATTAAGAAACTATGAAGTGGATGCAGGCTCTTTAATGCCGAACCACTATAAAAACCTTGTTGTCTTGATTTTCCTTTCTTTTTCAGTTATTTCTTCATGTTCTATGCTCTAAATACAACGTATTGGGTGTTAGTGCCATTTTTTGGTCTAATATTTTGGTGCTTTCGCTGAGAATGAACTAGTTCTCAATCATAGATCTTCTCATCTACTAACAGATGTCGTATTTCGTTGAGGGGAGATCCATATATGTCTTAATCGATTCAGTTACTACTCGAGTGCATAGATCTTCATGGCACGAGAGTAAAGAAATTCGCAAATTCTGAACATGTTGGGAATTTGGTTTGAATTGACTTCATGTTGCCTTCGACAATTTTGTAGTTCTGCTCGGTTCGGATGGAATTGGTACGAACAAGCTATGTTCACCCGCATATCGGATTGGATAAGATTTGGGGGATGAAAGGGCCTCAGATTGGATAGAGAAGATGATTTGAAGATTTCTGAAGCTGATGACATTCAGATTGGTGCCACGTGGCGATCATCCCGCTCGGTTTGGGATCGGAGGCATGGAGATTATGACAACACATCAAACATCATGGGAAGATGGAAGGAAACCGCTCTGTATATTCAGGAACATGGAGTGTAATGGCTGTGTTGGCTCTCCTCGGTTCAGTTCGGATCAAATAGAGGATGCTCGGTTCGGATATAGCTTTTCACCTAACCGACCCGACTTCTGACATCTGGGGCTAACCTGCATATTTAATCGCTATAAAAACAGGGTTCAGTTAGGGACCCGATCCGACCCGGATGACAAGACTCAACCCCGATCCGATGACGTACCCGAACTACGATCCGATGACATCTTCGAACCACAACTTGAAGGCAAATTCCGACCCGACCCGGGATAGCTATTTCCGGAAAAAAAATATTTTTCAGATCATTTCAGAAAAGGCTCCATCTTCCAAAATTGAAAAAATCGTGCGGTGCCCTTATTTTCGACCTAACCGGGTAGGTCGATCGCCGCCGGGACTGTGGGGCCCCGGACCCCCATCGGCGCTACGCCCGGACCCACCGACGGCCTATGCTTCGGCTCGAAGCACGGCTCGCCTTCGGCTTGACATATATTTTGGCCAACAGGAGTCATCAAAGTTTGTCAATGAAGATTAGGCGGATAGTCAAAGAATATGACAATGAAATAGCAACGACTGGGATTCCTCCAGAAGTCATGACCTCTATTTATCGATGTTATTCAATGTGAGGAGCTATTAAACAAAATCGGCATGCTAACTATGGCAGTGTACGGGGAGAAAGATCATTTCCTGGTAACCTCCTCTCTCAGGGTTTCGATGGTGTATAGGCTTCACCAATGCCACAGATGTTGTTCCTGAAAGAGTAGTAGCTACCTGGTTTACATGGCTTAAACAAATCCAACCTGTGGAAGTTCAAATGACATTGATATGGAGTAGCCCAGACACTATTCCGAAGATGACTCAATTGATCTTAGCAGCGATGGTTCTTAATGATGAAACAAAGAAAGCGACTAAAGGCCCTAACACTACAAAGCTACATTTCACTCGTATGACGTGATGAAAGACATATGTCTCGTGGTTCATTCCCTGAAGAACTTAGCAAACCATCACAATACCCATATGTTATCAACCATATCGATGACAATTGATTTACGTTGGATAAGGGTTAGGTCAACATACTTTGGTGCCCAGAGTCAGGTACTAGTTGAACCACCACACGCCATGATTGGACCTATGGATCCTTTCCCGGATTATAGCAACTTGACTGCTCACCAACAACCATACAGCCTTGGTCAAGTGTTAAGAGCTCGAGATTAAAGCAAATATGAATCAACCATTAGCTATCCACTTCTTATTCCCGTTGGGACGTAACACATGAATATTACTTGAAGGCTCACAAGTTATGTTGTTATACTCAAGCTAATCTGATCAAGGTCTAGACTGACCAGCTCTGGCAGAATTCAGAGCTTACATTGCACCCTTGTGTCTACGACTTAGTCCTAACCAAAGCTGGAGTGGTAATGGTCTGTGATGACCAAGTCATTGGAAGAGCATGCTATTTGGTTAGATGGAATATGTTATGCAATAGAGATGGCATGGAACCCAAAAACGCTTCCCCTCCCGAGGAGATGTAGTGTGAAGGATGCACGGGCTTAGCAAGCAAGGGAGACATCACAGAAAGAGTTGCTTGATGATCTTCCTGAAGACATAAATCCCAGAGAGGATGAAGATTCGGGATGTAGGAGGGCCACATCAAACGAAGCAACTGCCCAAAGATTGAAAAGCTCGTTTACAACTTGTTGATTACTTAGAGACAACTCCGCCACTATTTCCAAGTTCATCTAATTGTGATACATACTGATTAACCACTACAACAGGTCCTGCAGTGACCTGCGACATTCGGACAATTGCTTGAACGGAACATTGGGCTGAACCAGTCTGATCTCATTTCCCTCCTGAAGAGATCCATATAGGGGTAAGCGTTAGCCTACTCCATCGCTGAGTTTACTATTCTCGAAGAGGATGTGTTAGATGAAGAAGATGGTCCCTCAAATTAAAAGATGAAAACCAAGCACCCGGAAATTGTATACAGATGGTGCAAAGAATAATCGGAAGTCATGCGTTGGAGTTGTATTGATTCGAAGGACATTCTAGATGAAGGAACTACGAATCGGAGCTTACCTAGAACATGTAGAAGAGTTGTTGGATGGATGGGAACATTACAACATATCTTATATTCCACATGCAGAAAATCAAAAAGTAGATAATCTGGTCAACCTAGCAAGTTCCGATAATCTAGAAGAAATGGTGAAGATCCCAATCGAGACACTCGGAAGTTGATCTAGTATTGAAGACCGAATTCGGAAGAGAGCCATGGACAATTCCCTTCAGAAACTTCCTGCAGCACAGAGTGTTTCCAGCAAGGAGAAGTGAAGGGCATACCATCATTCGTTATGCCTCAAGATATGACGTGCAAGACGACATTGTTTATTTCCTTTGAAATGTTCTCCCAAGACAGATATCAACGAGTCTCATCGCTCAATTCACTGATCTGAATGATTCGACAAAATCATTAATCAGCCTCCCGCTAGATGGGAGATGGCGAATGACATTTTGGAGTTAGAAAGTGAAGATTCACAATTTCACTCCCTTCACCGATTATTAGTCATGTAACTCATGCTCCAGACGCTGGAGGCAACTGGAGATTCGAATGTCAATTGCTCGTGATCACATCATTTAATTCAAAGCTGATACATCATAGGCTTGCATGATCGACTACCTCAACCTTACCCGAAGATGAGCGAGTTAAAAGTTTAGAGCACTTAAGCTTGGATGCTGATTGATTATATGTGCATTATATCTTATTCCCGACGTGGGATTGAAGGCATATATGCGGATGGATGAGATATGACTATTCCCTTAGCAACCATATCATATTTCCTAGCATGGAAAGCGAAAAAGTTTCTATAAGCATGGATCCACTATTCTCCTGCCAATCAATGTCCTAGCACCAATGTGGCGATATGCTACCATTAGCGATGCATACATGACTCCTTAATACTCAATCCTTGCCCTTAGCATGGGGGCAGGAAGGCGATTCAAAGGAGATACGACCTCATCATTCACTTATAATATTTACCTAACTTCCTTTGTCACTCCAAAACCCCAATCGAGGTCTGTTTATTCTTGGGACAGCCATCCCATGACAATTTGAAAAGACGTTCATCATCATCTAAAGATTTTGGCGGCCAACCCTGGCGGAGATAAGGCGACGCAAAATGGATCTGCAAAGAGCATGCAATGCCATTTTCGCTCAGAATGAGATTCATTCCTTTAACACTATTATTCTTTAACCAAGACCCTTATATTTGCATGCTTTATGAGTTACTGAAGTACTTAACTCAAATGAATTTAAACATAGGTAGTGTAGGTACCCAAGATCTAGTACCGATCAGACTTCTAACACCTGCATATAGAGCAATGGAGCAATACCATGACGAGCTTGATTGAACCGCTCATTTATGGAGTCACACCCTCTGATTGAGGGAAGTTGTATAGTTTAAGGTGGATTCGAAATGACCATCCACTCCTTGGCTCACACATGGCAGCCTCAAGATAATTTTGCGTTGACTTTTGCATTTCAAAGTCGGAATACGATCCCAAATGGACGCAGTCGACCGTCTATATGGCTCGATCCTTTGCTTGATGCCACCAAATCACAGAATCCAAATAAAAGAGGCAGCACTGCCCTTTGATATGCTTACTTTTCAATCATGCAATTTACTTGTACATGCTTTCTGAATTATTGACATGACTAACTCGTGCGAAATGATTGATGCAGGTACCTGAAATTTGGTGCCAATTAGTCCTCCCATAGATTGAATGGAGGAAAGCAAAGATTCGGCAAGTGTGGCCCGACCACTTGCCCGATAACGTACATCCGCCAGAGCGAAGCAGAAAGTATGGATTAAAATCGAGTTCGAGAATGACACTCGAGCTGGCAGCATCCCGCTCTTGGAAATAGAGTGCAGAAGGAAAGTCGGGGCAAATGACATGATCGTTCACCTGATTAACTCTAACTCTCATGATTCGAGAGAGAGCATAAAGGATGGGAAGATGATGTCCATAAGGCGTGATGGTGCACGACGATTAAAAGACCGCCTTGATTCCACTCTACCCTGGGCATTAGACGAGAGAGTATAAAGGCACCAGGGAGTGAGCGCTGCAAATGAACTCCTACCCCACTGAAGGATTGGGGGGTAGACTAAAAGCTGAGTTCGAACTCTATCCTGGGCATACGACAGGAGACTATAAAGGCATTGCAATTAAATGCCATGGAAGGGCTCCTACCCCGCTGTAGGATCGGGGACAAGAATGAAAGCTGAGCCCGAATGTAACAATCCGTATTTTTATAACATGTTTAAGTCATAAATCCAAGCAGAATTAAATTTTAAAATCAGAATCAAGGGAAACGGGTTGCGCTATTGCGTTCGCCTCGAAATTCTGCATGAATATGAGTCCGAGTTTTCGAAAATCGGAGTCCGTATGACCAAGGTATGACCCTCCGAAGTTTTAGGAATTTAAATAAAATAAAATAGCTCGAAAATAAAGCCAGAAATTCGAAATTCAAATCCAGAGAAGGCTGGCGGGAAAATTCCCTCCCACATACCCAGGTCGACTGGGGAGTCGACCCCCCCAACCAGGTCTACTGGGGAGTCGACTGGGGTGTCGACCTCCCCATGACCAGGTCGACTACCTGCCTCCCGAACTTGTTTCCTAAGCCAGATGCATTCTGATGTATTTAGACTTGTTTCGTGACCAGATTCGTCTACCTAACCCTATATAAGCAGCCCCCTAGCCTCATTCTGTCTACACCATTTCATTCTATCCTTATGCTACCTCTGTGAAAATCAAAATGATAATATTTAAATTAAAAGAGACTACTTCTTCTTCGTCAAGACAACATCGAGGAATTGCAAATTGGGGGTTTTCAACTAGAACAAGACTAAACAAATAGAGTTTCAACAACTGCAATAACCGTTTCCAGAATCAAATCTCTGCACCCTAATTTTCGATCCATGCTCTGTAAGTTCTAGTTACATTGAGATTGAAACTTGTTAAATTTAATATGGACATGGAATAAAATGAAATTGGACTTAAGCTTGATTATCTATTTGAATCTGTTCTTGTCTCTTCTTGAATCTATGATTTCGGGTTATTTCTTATCGACTGAATCATGCCCATTCATGTTGTTGGACCTAGTTTATTATTCAAACGCTAGATTGTAATATGAATTCTTGGATCTTGACTTGATGATAAGACTTTTTAATTCAGCTTTCACCCTATCCTCTCTTGAATCTTGAATTTGGGAATATTGCTATGAAAATTAATTTGGGCCTATTCATGTTGTAAATCAAATATTATCATGCCTATGGCATTGAAACTATGGTTAATGGCCAAAGACTATGCCTATGTCTATAACTGAGAACATAAGACTATTGCCTATGACTATGACAAGGACAATTGTGGCTAATCATATATGACTCGTGACTATGAATTACTGCCTATGATTATGAACAGAAGACTATTGTCTATGACCATGACCTTGAAACTATTATAGTTAATTGCCTATGACTATTTAGGGTAGTTGCCTAGAACTATTTTGGATAATTCATGACTATTGTGATTAATCGCTTATGATTCACTAAGACTATGGCTATTGTGGCCAACTGACTATTACAGTTGATTGTTCACAACACTATAGTTGAAAACCATGCTGTACACCAAGACCATTGATCCATTATCCTTGTATTTGGCTTTCTTTTGCATGCCTATTCTTTTATGTCAATTTTTATCATGACTATCACCTTATTATGCTAGATTTGAAAGCTTATTATTCTCTATATGCCAATGATGTTGTAACCAATTATCCCAAGCTATATCATGCCAGATTTATCACCTTGTGCTCGTTCTTTTGCCTATCATAGTTGGGATATTATTCCCTTTTATTTTGGACCTAGATCTACTTGTAATTTAGACCGATTTACGTTTACATGCGATGGGGATACAAACTGGGTAGGTTAGGCAAACATTGATTGGTTATGAATATGAATCATGAACTTGATAATAGGCATAAGTGGAAACCTGAAAACTTGATATGAGAACTTGACATGAAACTCGCTTAGGAACTCGACACGAACTTGACATGAAAATTGAACATGGCCATGACACTTAGAATGAACTTGAAAATGGCCAACTTGAGGTTGGGTTGAGTTTGCAGTGTAATTCTGGCCGGAACCACCCGGCAAATCCAGTTACTGCAAACAATAGGATCCAATGTGGGTAGTTGGTCATATCGCACTTGAAAACCCGAGGTCAGACTGAGTTGTTGTGTAATTCTGCCCGGAACCTCCCGACATATCTAGCGACCACAACAACAGGTCTGATGTGAGAGGTTGGGTGCATTAATGAATTAATGCCACAGGATAGGGTTAAGTCATGAGCCGCTTGAATATACTTAACCAATTTAACATGGTGATTTGATAGGGTTAAGTCATGAACCGCTTGAATATACTTAACCAATTTACCACGATGATTTGATAGGGTTAAGTCATGAACCGCTTGACCAATTTACCACGATGATTTGATAGGGTTAAGTCATGAACCGCTTAAATACACTTAACCAATTTGACACGATTATTTGATAGGGTTAAGTCATGAACCGCTTGAATATACTTAACCAATTTAACACGATGATTTGATAGGGTTTAGTCATGAACTGCTTGAATATACGTAACCAATTTAACACGGTGATTTGATAAGGTTAAGTCATGAACCGCTTGAACATACTTAACCAACTTGACACATGATTCGTAGGGCTAAGTCATGAACTTGAACGACAACACTTAGCCAATTTGACATGACACGTAGACGGGTTATGTCACGAACTTGAATGACCACACTTAACCAACTTGACATCCTAGACTGATGGGGTTAAGTCTCGAATTAAAATGACAACACTTAACCTGCTGGACGGAAACCCTAGTTACGCGGTCCTTTTCAGCAGTAACCACTAGATGTATCATGGTACCCTGGAACTAGGCAGGGTGGGGCATGATTACTGGGCTGATTGTAAGCGACCAGAACGACGGCTGAGTTGGTGCGCCATTGTAGGTTCAGGCGGACTATGGTCGTGCACATAGTCCGGAGTTGAAAAAGCAGGCATTGGGCATCGGTAGGTTTACACTGTGCGTGCTTGATTCGTGTCGGTGGTTGGCACACTAGGGCTTGATACACCCTATGGTGGACCTAGCACAGGTGACTACATTTCGTGGTTGGGCCGTATGACACAAACACATGAACGAGCTAGGACTTGTAGGGAGCCGATGGATTAATAGATCGTTACGTGGAAAAGGGGTGTTGTTCGTTAGGTAGCATAATCCCTAGTGGTCCTTGGTGGCATAAACCCTAATCGAATCTAGAAAACGTTCAATAGGTAGTATAATCCCTAGTGGTCCTAGGTGGCATAAATCCTAGTTGAACACGCGATAGTTTATGATAAGGAAACCTAGCCAGAACAAGGGTGGCAGTCCAAACAATTTCAAGAATGGTGGCACTACGTTGAAGTAGTATAGAAATACGTGATGAAACCCGTACGATATATGGCAAGGGACTATACATATACATGGAAAGGATGATACGGGTTGGGGTACTAGTACAGTTGGTGCAGAGAATGTTAAACATGTGATGTTATACGTAGTTTATCTGGTTTGCATAGTTTATCTTGTTACCGTAGTTTATCTTGTTACCATAGTTTATCTTGTTATCTTAGTTTAACTTGTCTATCTTGTCATCATCCTTATGTTTACTTTCAGTTTATACATGTCATGTTACCTTTACCTGTTTCTATGCTGAAAGTCACTAGGACTTACCAGTCTGTATGACTGACCCGTTTTGTTTCGCCTCTTTTTCTTCTGTCCCCCCCGGTTCTCAGGGAGGAAACACTACGACTTAGTTTGGACTTCTTTCTGCTTCAAGATCATCATATATGGCTTGGACCTTTCTTGGCTATGGTTGCTTTACTGTTTTACTTGGGGAATGATTTATGACCATGGTTTTATGCTTCTTTACTATTGCAAGATAGATTTCGATGTAATGGATTTAATGGCATTTTGATGTAAAAGGGTTTAGACCTTACTAGATTTTAAAGAAATGAAATTTGGTTTTTCTTCCGCTGTTCTGTCTTGTAATATTTCTGTTCCAGTAGCCATAATGCTCCACCAAAGCTAGTGCATTCCCTTTGTGAGTGACCGTAGTGGAGGTGGGGTGTTACATTTGGTATCAGAGCAGAAGGTTACCAGACTGGGCAAAAGCTTTTAAAAACCTTTTGAAATTATTTTCAAAACATTTACAAGGAAGCATTTTTCTAAGAAAAGTTTTTTTTTTACAAAAGGCATATTCCCCAAAGCCATATGCACTATATTTTGATTCTCTTGTTGAGTCTCTTCTCTCTTTCTTTTTTCACCATAGTTTGTAGGCATACAACGCATGTAGGAGGGCAAAGAAGTGCCCAACCTCCATCAAGAGCCGCAGTAGTTCCATCTGCAACTAATCTTATTTCAGGCTTTGTAGGGTTGCCATGCGATGGAGGTAGCTTTCGAGAAACTTGTCAACAAGCTATACAAGGATAGTAAGAACGAGGATAAAAGAACACAAGCCTAAGGATAAGAAACTTGTTGATAGGGCTTAATCCACGAAGGAGGAAAAGGTGAAAGGAAAGAGGTCAAAGTAAAAGAATAATAAAACCCATGACAAGAAAGAACATCGTTGGTATGGTAAAAAAAAAGGGACATGTAGTTAAGTATCATAGGAAAAGGACAAGGGCAAAGAACAAGATCACCGGGAGGGCAATTGTATGCTCTCACTACTAGCATACCTAAGAGAGGTGGTAACGTTTCTGTTAAAAGTTCAACTTCTCTTTTCTATTATACCGTGGGAACTTTGTTTTTGTACATCGCATCCTTTTAATTCTGCCTCGATAGTTGAGTCTCTGCACCTTAGTACTAGCGTAGTAGAGGATCCCATTTTTGTCTCAAATCCTGTTGGGGAATCAGCTCATTATTCATGACTTGTTTGGATTTATGCTAAGTGTTGAGTTTAGAAGTAAAGCTTATGTTTTTGGGCTATGGGTTGATTCTAGGGATGGAGTGGTTGTCCAGAAATGGTACCATTCTCGAGTATGAAAAGAGGGTAGTTAGACGCTTGACTTGCCTTGGTAATGCCCTCGAAGTCTAGTGTAACCTTTAGGGTTCTGCCATGTTTAGTTACCTAGAATATCTTGATACATTTATCGATCCGCTCGAGTAGTGTTCGCCACTAAGGCGGATGGTTCATTTCGCTTACGCATGAGTTATAGAAAATCACCTTGGTAAGTACATTTGGTAACATGGTTGACATTTGTTTGTTTTCAAGAGATAGTTCTTCTGCGTGGAATGCCTTATAGTGAGTAAACGAGATCCAGGATTCACTAGTGAATTTTGGAGAGCTTGCATAAAACCATGAGTACGCAGTTATGTTTAAGCCGAGTATACTAGAAGAAGAATAAGTAAAAGCAGAACGAGAGGCAACAGTGGAATGAGTTCCAACTCATATTTTGGAAACAAGAATTAAGAAGCTACGAAATTGTGAAGTTAAAGACGGTGAAAGCACAATGGAGTTAAGCTCAAGGAAATGCAACTCAGAAGATTGAAGACTAGATACATGTATCATATCTCTTTTTAAGAGTATATCCTTGATCCCTCTTTTCCTGTAGAGCTTATTTGCATGCTATCTTTCAAGTATATCCTCTCGGTCCTATTCTCAATCCCATTTCTGTTAGAAACCCCATATGAAGCATGACTCGTCTGTTAGTAATACATATTGGGGCTTGAGGGTGTCCGTTGGGTTGACTAAACTTTTTGGGCTTTATAGGATATGGGTTGGTTTTAGGAAGGGATTTCTTGCGACCTAAAAAGGAGTTTATCATGCTTGCTTTCCTAGAATCATATATATTGGTCTTGGGCTGGTGTTTAGGGTACAAAGTTTTTCTTTACTTGCTTCTATCATTCGGCTATACCTTTAGGTAGGAACTAATGGATGTAAACATTTGTTTGAGACATGTTATGGTTGATGGTTGCAAGTGATTGCAAGTGGTTTCTAGTTGTTGCTCGTGGATGCATGAACACACATTAGGCACTAGATTGGCTCCGTCACATCTCATATTGCATATGCATGAGTTTTTATACTTGTTTATGGATGAGATTGAATGTGTTATCATATGGATGTCGCATATGGATGGATGTTTGTGCACACATGTAGTGTTTATGTGACTAGGACTATTTGCATACATGTTGGATTCATGGCACTAAACATATTTTGCATTAAGAAGATCAATCAGGCCTGATCATTTGCATTAGATAAGGAACATACACACACACTTTCTGCATATGTTCATATAGCATTAGAAATCGTTTAAGGACAATGATTGCTCATGAATGATGGTTGAGTAGATGGATGATTGGATGGTAGGATATATTTTTCCTAACTTAGAGATTTCGGGGACGAAATTCTTTAAGGAGGGGAGAATGTAACAACCCGTATTTTTATAACATGTTTAAGTCATAAATACAGGTAGAATTAAATTTTAAAATCAGAATCAAGTGAAACGGGTTGCTCCATTGCGTTCACCTCGGAATTCTACATGAAATCGAGTTCGAGTTTTCGAAAATCGGAGTCCATATGACCAAGATAAGACCCTCCGAAGTTTCAGGAAATTAAATAAAATAAAACAGCTCGAAAATAAAGCCAGAAATTCGAAATTCAAACCCAGAGAAGGATGGCGGGAAAATTCCCGCCCATATACCCAGGTCGACTGGGGAGTCGACCCCCCCAACCAGGTCGACTGGGGAGTCGACTGGGGTGTCGACCTCCCCATGACCAGGTCGACTGGGGAGTCGACATGGGGGTCGACCTGCCTCCCGAACCTATTTCCTGAGCCAGATGCATTCTGATGTATTTAGACTTGTTTCGTGACCAGATTCGTCTGCCTAACCCTATATAAGCAGCCCCCTAGCCTCATTCTCACTACACCATTTCATTCTGTCCTTATGCTACCTCTATGAAAATCAAAATGATAATATTTAAATTAAAAGAGACCTCTTCTTCTTCATCAAGACAACATCTAGGAATTGCAAATTGGGGGATTTTCAACTAGAACAAGACTAAACAAATAGAGATTCAACAACTGCAATAACCGTTTCCAGAATCAAATCTCTGCACCATAATTCTCGATCCACGCTCTGTAAGTTCTAGTTACTTTGAGATTGAAACTTGTTAAATTTAATATGGACATGGAATAAAATGAAATTGGACTTAAGCTTGACTATCTATTTGGATCTGTTCTTGTCTCTTCTTGAATCTATGATTTCGGGTTATTTCTTATCGACTGAATCATGCCCATTCATGTTGTTGGACCTAGTTTATTATTCAAATGCTAGATTGTAAAATGAATTCTTGGATCTTGACTTGACGATAAGACTTTTTAATTCAGTTTTCACCCTATCCTCTCTTGAATCTTGAATTTGGTAATATTGCTATGAAAACTAATTTGGGCCTATTCGTGTTGTAAATCAAATATTATCATGCTTATGGCATTGAAACTATGGTTAATGGCCAAAGATTATGCCTATGTCTATAACTGAGAATATGAGACTATTGCCTATGACTATGACAAGGACAATTGTGGCTAATCACCTATGACTCGTGACTATGAATTACTGCCTATGATTATGAACAGAAGACTATTGTCTATGACCATGACCTTGAAACTATTATAGTTAATTGCCTATGACTATTTAGGGTAATTGCCTAAAACTATTTTGGATAATTCATGACTATTGTGATTAATCGCTTATGATTCACTACGACTATGGCTATTGTGGCCAATTGACTATTACAGTTGATTGTTCATAACACTATAGTTGAAAACCATGTTGTACACCAAGACCATTGATCCATTATCCTTATATTTGGCTTGCTTTTGCATGCCTATTCTTTTATGTCAATTTTTATCATGACTATCACCTTATTATGCTAGATTTGAAAGCCTATTATTCTCTATATGACAGTGATGTTGTAACCAATTATCCCAAGCTATATCATGCCAGATTTATCACCTTGTGCTCGTTCTTTTGCCTATCATAGTTGGGATATTATTCCCTTTTATTCTGGACCTGGATCTACTTGTAATTTAGATCGATTTACATTTACATGCGATGGGGATACGAACTGGTTAGGTTAGGCAAACATGAACTGGTTATGAATATGAATCATGAACTTGATAATAGGCATAAGTGGAAACTTGATATGAGAACTTGACATGAAACTCGCTTAGGATCTCGACACGAACTTGACATGAAAATTGAACATGGACATGACACTTAGAATGAACTTGAAAATGGCCAACTCGAGGTTGGGTTGAGTTTGCAGTGTAATTCTGCCCGGAACCGCCCGGCAAATCCAGTTACTGCAAACAATAGGATCCAATGTGGGTAGTTGGTCATATCGCACTTGAAAACCCGAGGTCAGACTGAGTTGTGGTATAATTCTGCCCGGAACTGCCCAGCATATCCAATGACCACAACAACAGGTCTGATGTGAGAGGTTGGGTGCATTAATAAACTAATGCCACATGATAGGGTTAAGTCATGAACCGCTTGAATATACTTAACCAATTTAACACGGTGATTTGATAGGGTTAAGTCATGAACCGCTTGAATATACTTAACCAATTTACCACGATGATTTGATAGGGTTAAGTCGTGAACCGCTTGACCAATTTACCACGATGATTTGTTAGGGTTAAGTCATGAACCGCTTAAATACACTTAACCACTTTGACACGATGATTTGATAGGGTTTAGTCATGAACCGCTTGAATATACTTAACCAATTTAACATGATGATTTGATAGGGTTAAGTCATGAATCGCTTCAATATACTTAACCAATTTAACACGGTGATTTGATAGGGTAAGTCATGAACCGCTTGAACATACTTAACCAACTTGACACATGATTCGTTGGGCTAAGTCATGAACTTGAACGACAACACTTAGCCAATTTGACATGACATGTAGACGGGTTAAGTCACGAACTTGAATGACCACACTTAACCAACTTGACATGCAAGACTGATGGGGTTAAGTCTCGAATTTAAATGACAACACTTAACCTGTTGGACGAAAACCCTAGTTACGCGATCCTTTTCAGCAGTAACCCACTAGATGTATCATGGTACCCTGGAACTAGACAGGGTGGGGCACGATTATTGGGCTGATTGTAAGCGACCAGAACGACGGCTGAGTTGGTGCGCCATTGTAGGTTCAGGCGGACCATGGTCGTGCACGTAGTCCGGAGTTGAAAAAGCAAGCATTGGGCACCGGTAGGTTTACACTGTCCGTGCTTGATTTGTGTCGGTGGTTGGCACTCTAGGGCTTGATACACCCTATGGTGGACCTAGCACAGGTGACTACATTTCGTGATTGGGCCGTATGACACAGACACATCAACGAGCTAGGACTTGTAGGGAGCCGATCGATTAATAGATCGTTACGTGGAAAAAGGGTGTTGCTCGTTAGGTAGCATAATCCCTAGTGGTCCTAGGTGGCATAAACCCTAATCAAATCTAGAAAACGTTCAATAGGTAGTATAATTCTTAGTGGTCCTAGGTGGCATAAATCCTAGTTGAACACGTGATAGTTCATGATAAGGAAACCTAGCCAGAACAAGGGTGGCAGTCCAAACGATTTCAAGAATGGTGGCACAACGTTGAAGTAGTATAGAAATACGTGATGAAACCCGTACGATATACGGCAAGGGACTGTACATATACATGGAAAGGATGATACAGATTGGGGTACTAGTACAGTTGGTGCAGAGAATGTTAAACATGCGATGCTATACGTAGTTTATCTGGTTTGCATAGTTTATCTTGTTACCGTAGTTTATCTTGTTACCATAGTTTATCTTGTTATCTTAGTTTAACTTGCCTATCTTGTCATCATCCATATGTTTACTTTCAGTTTATACATGTCATGTTACCTTTACCTGTTTCTATGCTGAAAGTCACTAGGACTTACCAGTCTGTATGACTGACCCGTTTTGTTTCGCCTCTTTTTCTTCTGTTTCCCTCCCCCCAGGTTCTCAGGGAGGAAACACTACGACTTAGTTTGGACTTCTTTCTGCTTCAAGATCATCATATATGGCTTGGACCTTTCTTGGCTATGGCTGCTTTACAATTTTACTTAGGGAATGATTTATGACCATGGTTTTATGCTTCTTTACTATTGCAAGACAGATTTCGATGTAATGGATTTAATGGCATTTTGATGTAAAAGGGTTTAGACCTTACTAGATTTTAAAGAAATGAGATTTGTTTTTTCTTCCGTTGTTCTGTCTTGTAATATTTCTGTTCCAGTACCCATAATGCTCCACCAAAACTAGTGCATTCCCTTTGTGAGTGACCCTAGCGGAGGTGGGGTGTTACACCGAACCCCTCATTTTCGGACATGGAATCGATACACTGTCGATCCAAATCAATCCCAAACCAGTCCTGGCTAGGCATTTATTCACTATTGATTGAGGGCATACACACACATCAACTCCCTTAGATAAATTATGTATGACTTTTTAGATACTATTTGATTACAGGGATTCTGAATTGAAACCTTATTTGATTGTGATATGCTTTATTACCTATTACTTAGAGGTTCGCTTTGTTTACAAAGTACATGCTTGTACAAGATAACATGACAAGAACGCGAGGGCCGCACTCGCGATAACCGTAGCAGGCCAGTGGAAAACAAATAAAGGGCTACGTCCGGAAGGCTGACACTGATGCCCAATGTTAAACTTCTTATGCGAATCAAGGCGACGACCGAAAGGAGGCTTTGAGAGTGGATTGTTTAATGACATGTCACACGACTTAAGGCAACGACCGAAAGGAGGCCTTAAGAGTGATATATCAAATCAGCATACACACCTACGTGTGACTGGCCAAAGCCCAATTGCAACGACAAGTGCCACCTCGCAAATTATACACTGAATGGAAAGTGCGATAACTTGAGCACTTGAATAACTCAATAACTTTAGCTTTGAGAGCAATGTCTCTTTTCCATGCATCCATGTCTAAATTTGAAAGGGATGTCATACAACTACCGATCTTTCGCCGTTACCCCTGAACTGGGGGCATATTGTTGAAAATATTTACAAATGGCATAACTTATATGTCTGTGTCTAACTTATACCTCGATCTTGATAGGCCGCTTAAGGACCATGGAATGGATGGAGAGTGAACGTCCATTTTCTAGTCCCAATAGACTTCCCAATTGAAAGACCTCGGATAAGAGGGCATGCCATTACTTTGACTTCTAGTTTGCAAGGAAGCAGATTGCTTGGTTCTCCGGCCCAAGGGTTAATAAGAAGGAAGATAAAACTTTCTTTCATGCTGAGGATGTTGGCGCAGAAGGCACTAGGAACGAGGGAAGCCAAGAGATTTCCTTTCGCAATGATCCCTCAGCATGTCAAACTAGATATGAAATGGATGGTGCCATTGCTTAATTGAGAACCCAGATGCTCGACAAGATGAACTTCTCCAGAAGCAATAGAAAATGATGGATAACTTCTTTACTTGGATAGATGGAAGGCCGAGCAACTACTATTTACTCGTAGGAGTGAGCACCGTGGGAATTCAAGTGACAACGAACTTGGCTCGAACACTCCCTGCTCTGCAGTTCATATCGCATAAGACCCTATGACAAGTTGGCAACGTCGTCTTGGATGAAACAAGGGGAAATCAACCTCGTCCTAGACTTTTGCAGCATGTAACTTCTGACGTAACATTTTGGATGAAAGCGATGGCAATGCAAGAGCCACTAGAAACTTAAACGGAGTCCGACTAAACTCTGCTCCAATTCGGAAGAATGTTTCAAATCCAAAACAACTCAACTTCAAAATGAAGCTCCCCATTCCTTAATGTAGGGGGCAGTGGAAGCACTTAATCTACCTATAATTTAATCTTATTGCACCCAACTTCGATCCTCAGAGCTTGGATGGGAGACCCAAGACTAACCCACATACATCTGAGCAGCGGATCACAATCCAGAATTAAAGGACAGAAGCCTGATTGACGACTATTACATATGCGGACCTAAGAAGCCAGAGACCGGCTTCCACCCACGTCAAGACTTCATGCCAAGGGCACCAGCGTTAAATTGAACAATTGGCAACGACTCCTAAAGAGCAAAGGTTATACTACCAATGTTAATTGATGCTTCACCAGAGATGGCACACCTCAAGGGCGACGTGGGAAACATCAGTCAAAACTCTTTCACACGAGACATTAGGGATTTCAGCAATTCCCCACACTTCAAGCTACCATTTTTGGATCATGACTTACATTGTTGCTATACAATTTTTGGTGGTATGCATCTGAATTGATCAACCGCTGGAACGCGTTGGTCACCCGCGTCATTGAGCGATCAAAACTCCACATCTGTCGATCCAAGAATGTCATGTTACTCACTATAATCAAACAAAGGTCCAACAAGACCCTGCATTCGTTCCTCAAAAGGTTCAACACCGCAACAACATCTATATATCGACATGGACCATCTACGTTGCTTGTAGTAGCAATATCTGGTATTCTAGATAACTTAGACTTCAAAGTCTCTCCGCAACGAGACCCACCAAAAGGCATTGGCGGATTCACCTCTGGAACAAACCTCAATATCTTTATACCATGAGATTTTCCTAGAGACATTGATGAATTCTATACTGAGATAAATTCCTGCAACAAGAGGATAATAATATTGAGATGGATGGTCTCAATGTTTTCATGACAAAGAATAAAGCACCATCTGACTCTTGAAATGACAAAGACAAAAGGAAATCCCTAGAAACAACTAGTGGGAATGTAAAATTTCGGAAATGACTAATTTCATTAATCGAGCCTGCGATCTTGATTTTCAAGCTCAATGGAACCATGCATGAGAGATAGACTTAGCAAGACTCTGATGGCTATTTTGGATTATGCCAAATCATGAAACAAAGGAGCTCGAATAACTCCCTAACAATGTTCCTCGCTTGCATGGTTGACGAGCTTACTCAACTTCGTGGCTGATGCGAAGAGAGTATATGAGTTCGTTGACACTTGATAATGCAATCCTTACTTTCTGACTAAAGAGACAAGATTTAAGGCCTCAACAGAGATGACACCAAAGCAAATACGATTTGACCATTCTCGTATACAAATCCAACTCTTGCTGACTTGAGAAAGAGAATAGAACGACTTGGATCGGCTATGATTGCTAAATCTATAACTTTAATCTGATGCAACAACGAAAAGTGTAAAGGCTTAAAAATTGAATGTCCAATTGACCTAGTCCGACTCCCAAAGATGATGGGGGCATGAGCGCTAACTTCGCTCGTCCTCCAGTGATGCTGGGAGCATGAGCTTCAACTGACAGACTAACTTTGAATATGATCCTGGCTCGACGCTCGATTCAGAACATATAAACTCTATCACCGGAATATGACTTTATTCATCTTGGTCGTTTAAGCAAGCCCACTGACGGGTCAAACATGACTTCAAAGACTTGATCTACAACTAATTCGAATGGGGAATGCAAAGAATTCTTATATTGCCTTGCGATTATGAAAATCATATGAGCACAGGATTACATGATTTCAATAACGTCCCTTACAGATTTATCTGTGATCATTGGATTATGAAACGATCCGGAGTGATCATAGATTCCCGGCTTCTCATTACGATTTAATGCAATCATGGATTCTCAGATTACTATCTTGATGTCAGGATAGTCCAAAGCAAAGTACAAATGGCAGATTCATATGCCAATTCTGAGGTGTTCTCTCCAGATATTAGCTCAGAGCCTGAGCTTGAGCCTAAGCCTGAAGAATTTTATATTACCACATGACATGGATGACTACCACATACGTTGACTTGTATGTAAGAGAAAGTCTGACTTGACCATGCGCTTGACTTGCGTAGGAAAGCGACGTTGTTGGGCAATGACCTGTGTGTACAACCACACTTAGGAGTAAACGACCCAGCACGACTTAGGGTGAAAGAATGTGATCTCTTAACTAGATGAAGTTTAAGCAGTTGCTGGATCATTCTAGCTATTTCAGCCATAAGATTCTATCCAACAAGTGTCCATGGAAGCGGTGCGATATATGGCCAGCCGTCTATGCAACGAAAAGTCATAATATTAGAGCTCTCCAGAAGGACACATCAATTTGATAAAGCCTTCTCAAGGACATATGAAATTCTAGTAAAATTCAACTTAACATGTTCAAAGTACATCTCATCTACAATAAGATGTACTTTGGGGGGCCAAATGTTACCCTGCTTTATGACCAAGCTACCCAAAGCCCAAGTGATCAAAGCATTGATCGGTAATCACTTGGATGAAGCGTAGATTGTGTTGGAGAACTTGACATTTCCACATACGTAGGCTTCAGATCGGATCTCGGCATTTAGATCAGTTTGGATTATGATAGGTACATCTCTATCTCACGAACCTGCACGGGTCGGATGGGTTGGATTGGACCTGACCCGTCATCACACACTTGTATGTTTTGACAACTAGCTCCAATTTAGCACCAATTCGGATCAGAGGAAGCCGACCTGGTCCCCTTGCCTGAAGCACACAACTGCCCTTAACCGAAGACCTATTCTTTAGCCTATAAAACTGGATCGTCGTACACGTGTCATCCCACAAACTGAAAACCGCTCTCCCACTTTCTCCACTACTCTCAAAACCTTCCCTGATGCTGCCACATGGCCACTCAGCCCTAACCGAATTTTTTCCTATAAATACATGAATTCGAAGCCATTTCAGGGGACTTTGGGATCTCCATGACGAGCGTAAGCCATGGCCGCCATTCTACTACAAAGAATCATCCTCTTATGTTGTAAAATCAGTGAATTCGGAGAGACAAAGTCATTGTAATCGAGTGCTAGAGTGATTCAAAGCCTTGTAATTGTAATTCAATGTTGAATTAAGAAACTATGAAGTGGATGTAGGCTCTTTAATATCGAACCACTATAAAACCTTTTTGTCTTGATTTTCCTTCCTTTTTCAGTTATTTCTTCATGTTCTATGCTCTAAATACGACATATTGGTTGTTAGTGCCATTTTTTGGTCTAACACTAACCCTGTATAACCACGAGGACTTTTAAATGAGATTTGAAAAACCATTGACTTTTATCCCTCTCTTATATAAGTTCCATCCATGCATAGCATAATTGTGAGGACTTTTAAATAAGAATGGAAGCACATATACATAGATTACGGTAATTCACCCATGCATAACCGCTACACTTTTAAATTAGCATGAATACCTTAGACAAAAATATATTTTTCAAAATATTTCCTTGTTTCCAAAATAAAATTCAAACTCTGGGGATTTTAGCCTCAAGGACAAAATGAACAAAAAATTGTTCAATAAGAACAAGAGACTAAAATTTTATCCATAAGGACAAATTTTAGTGTAAAGGGAGGAATTCAGGGGCCCACTGTTTTTTCATACTTTACACTAAAATTTGTCCTTATGGATAAAATTTTAGCCTTTCGTCCTTGTGGAACATTTTTTTTTCATTTTGTCATTCACATTATTTTTCTATTTAAAAAATACTATAAGATTTATGTGATTTTAATGAAATTTTAAATAATATTTCTTCTTACTATGAAATATAATGTAATCACTACTAATCAAATTTCAAAATTTTCATGTAATTTTGATAAATTTCAAAAAGATACAATTGGTCAATAATTTATTTATTTTAAATAATTAAGAATATTTTTACAATTGTAAATATGTGAAGTCCGATTTTCTACAAGAGGGATTTTGTGAAAATATGCAAGTTGAAAATTAGTTTCAAAAACCAATCGGTTGAATGCAATGGGATGATCTTTTAACTTACTGTATAATCCTCATACTCACTCAAAATTTCTAACCAATCCAATTATATCAAGCAAGATAACATTGTCTACCTCAAATAAATGCATATACGAGAATCTCAATAATAATTTAACAACCACAATGACGTAACACATGTGTTAATCGATGTTTAAAAAAAGTTCTAAATTAGTTCATTGGATACCATTATCTGAAAGCCTAAACATAAGAATTTAAATTGAGTCAACACATGAAAAATTTAGATACTCAAACATGTTAACAACTAAAAATCATTTCAAATCAAAGTTATGAGTTAACCAGAAGTTAAATGAGATTACCACAACTTGTTTATGTAAAACAAAGATGGTTTTTGAGTAACAGGTTGAGTTGAGTGCAAATATTCAGTAAATGAATTAGTAAAAACTCAAAATGGTAAAGTTGTAAAATAGTTTATTAGCTTTTCCGAACTTGAATAATTTTAAATTTTGGAACAGTTGTGTCAAAAGTTTTGAAAACTGTTTATAAACAATATTTCAGATAAATTGCAACTTTTCACCTATTAGAGTTCAAATTCTAGAAAAAAACGAAATATAATACTTTTAAATATTTCAATCTATTTTCTAGAACATATTGAAATTTGCAAATAGAAGTTAGGAAGCCCAAATTATGGCAATAATAATATAGCAGTGTTAACATGAAATGACATGAACAGAAAATATAAAACATAGTTGAGAGATTATACCCGACTTACCATCGATATTGTGTACTTGTGTTTCTCCAACCCAACATTCAAGCTAAGGAACAATGAAAACTTTCTTCAATAATGATATTAAACAACTTGAATTATATTTCTATCGAAGCTGTTCGTTTTCCCGGTTTTTGGCATATAAAATATGGAAGAAGTGAGTAGTCTAACAATGCATGTAGAGCCACTTTCATTTTCAATTAAAATCTTTGGTACTGAATTTGTTTATATGACAAACCATTAATTTTAAAAGTTGAATTTTTAGGAATTCCCATTTAATTAAATTCAAAGAAATCTTTTTTCATACACTTTTGCAATCCAAATTTGCTTTACAGTTTTGTTTTTACTATCGTCGTGTTCTATATTGCCAAGATTTATGTACTTAGGTATCACACTTCCCCACCTAACCATGTTATTAGTCGGCTATTTAATTGTAAACACTTTTTTAAATCTAATTCTTTTTCTGTTGATCGCAATGAGTTCATTTTTTCAGTGGCTTATAAAAAGATATTCCTTCAAAAGATGTTGTTTGAATAATCAATTGGAGTTTATTAACTTTGGATTTTGAAAGTATGTTCTCATCTACTAGCTTAAAATATTGACTAATGTTATTTTATCTCTTTTCAAAATCATTTATTTTTATGACTAAATTTTCCTTTTCAAGCCTTTTTTTTAATCTCAATTTCAAGCAAAAAGTTTGAGTTTTCCAAATTCTAATTTTTCAAAATCCTTGATTTCATTGATTACTTTTTTAATTCGTGAGTTATTTGAATAATTTCAATTTTGCTATTTTTCAAATCATGTTTTCATTTTCAAGGCTTTTGACATTTTCTTTGATCTCGTTTAATTCTCTTTCAAAAATCACACTTTTGGATTCTAAAATTTTGAAACTTTTTTGCTGGTTTTGTGAATCCCTGTTTTCTTCAAAATCTGAGTTTCCTTTTCTAACTTTTGAGAAATTACACGAAAACAAGTAATTTCTTTCCTGTAATTTAAGCAGTTTTTGCATTTTGGTTTTTCATCCAACTTGTTATTTCTGAGCAAGTTTTTCAAAGTATTATTCTTTTAATACAAATTAAATTGTTAATTTTTCAACTGTTTGTTTTTCATCTCAAGATCATTATTATTTCTAATTAATATTTTCCATAAGTGAAATAAATCTTCAAATGAAAAATCGCTTTTCTCATCAGCAGTTGTGTCTTTATCAAATCCTTATTTATTGTTACTATTCAAATTTTCATTTACAAATGTTGTTAGATGCAATTCTGAGTCATTTTCAATAGTTTTGCACTACTATTGACTTTTCTCTCATGCATTGCATTGAGTGTTCCAAATTTCCTGTTTTGTTAAATTGTAAGATATATGGTTAAATTCGTCATATTAATTTACGAATATAGAATACACATGACACGAGCATTAATTGTAATATTTTTCTTATCTAATATCACCCTCATTTTCAATACTATCCCAACATTTAAAATTAACATTCTATAAAATTCCATTTTTAATTTCCAGTTTAAAAAATACGTTCAATCAAAAATAATTGGAGTAATACTAGGTTGATTCTCGCTGGATTGACAACTAGGGTTAGACATATATGCTATTGACCTATTCTAATACCACTTGCATAATCGAAATTAACCCTAGAAAGGGAGGGGTGAATATGGTTTATTATAATTCTCACAGAATAATAATAATAATATAATTGCCAACATATATACGAATAGAATATTATAGAAAATAAATCACACACAGAATTTAACAAGCTTCGACAAATCCTGTACACTGTTGCCTCTAGGGTTTCTACCGAAAATTAAAAAAATACAATGCTTACAGGCACTGTAAACTCGCGATCCTCACTCATCTGATTGTTCTAACCTTACGCTCAAAACTCCTGCCCTAAAGTTGCTAATCCATGAACATGTGTAGAATATCCGCTCCATGCTTTGGAATAATTGTAGCTGATCCATAGTTTGGATATATATATATAACATTATGCTAATTCATATATAAGTTACGTGGCACCTTGTAAGCTGATTAAAACACTCCACACAATGCATATGTCTTCTTTCATTTTGCTGGAATAATTTATGGCCAACCCGTGAAATATAGACTGGTACCACGTGATTATAGATCCAACCAGTGTATTGTTGTGAAACAAATACTGCTGACCCCTCTATTGTAATGATCATAGAACAATTGTTAATGGAAGGCGCTACGTTTACTTGCTTTTGCCAATTTATGATGTCCACGTGGCAACATTTTGCACACCATAATATAAATAGTTCCTCATGCCTTATTATATCGACCTTTGTATATTAAATACTCTCGATCCATTATTTACATACCTCAATACTTGCACCACGTGTGTCTACAGTTTCTCATTATGATACAATCCATGTATTAGAGTAAATGGAACTGATCCAAGACAATTACACTCGTACATGCAAAACTGCGGTTCTGATATACACGTAAATGTGTATATTTTATCTGCTTATTTATCTTATTTTAAATTTAAAATAATTAATATTGTGTATTTATACTCGTGTTTTCCGATTATTTATGATGAATGGATTAATGCACTTAATTGTTGAAAAGCTTGAAGAATTGGTGTATGAAGAGTGTTGATTTTGAGAGCTAGATTAAAGCTTGAAGAAATGTTGTTGTTCAACCACCTTCTACCACATATTTTAATGATTCAATGCTTTTTCATAAGGATGGCTTGTCGCAGATGTTATGGAGTTCCTATTCATGCTCAAAACAATTGAATTTGATGTCATTTGATGCCCGCAAGCTATGCTAATTGCAAATCCATTCACATTGCGTTCACATTAGCTCATTTCCAAGGCCTCTCATTCATGTTGCGTTTACACTGGTTTATATGTTATTTTAGAAAAGGGATTCTGTCCCACGTTGTGTAATTAGCCTCTTAGTCTTGGCCAATGCAACTATAAATGCACTGCATATCCTTCATTTGTAATTACACTGGGTTTTATTCTGTACAACTTCTATTGGAATAAAATTCTTCTCCTTCTCTTCTCCGCTGTTATTTTATTTTATTTATGTTCATGTTATTTATTTTCTTTTTTCTCTTCTTCTTTAGCTATGTCTAGCTAATCCCCTTTGATTAGGGGGTGATGACGGTTATAGATATGATTCAATATGAATCACATAGCCAAAAAATGAGGACGTTATACATGTAGATCTAGATCTGAATCAAGGGTTTGATCTGAACCTTCATATCCTATGTCGTTTAAGAGTTATGCTCCTTCACAGGGTATATTCATGTTCGATCTAACAACCTCAGCTCCTGCATAGGCTATGCTTGTCGTCATTCACTTATTTGTTTCTAAGAACCTAATTATCGTTGATTCATGTTTGTGATAGAAACATTAATTAGATCTATATTTATTTGTTGGCTATTGATGAGTATTAATCAAATCTATGTCATTATCCCTTAATTGCTTTCACTAATTGTTAAAACTCTCTTTTTGTTTATTTTCTGTGTTTGCAACCAATCAAAATTCTGGAATAACTTGATTGGATTTATTAATTAAAATATTTTTTGGTCCCATAGTTCGACACCCTCTACAACAATCCTTGTTGTTTAGGAAAGCCGAAAGGATTTTACAGTTATTTACAATTGTTTAATTTGTTCGCAAACAGGTTCCAACCATATATGAGTGATGACACTGACCCATATAAGTGATGTCGATCCATATTATTGTATGTGAAGGAGCTGTATTAACATGACATGTTGACGTGTCATGCTGATGTGAAGGTTCTTTATAAACGTTACTGCAAAGGACCCAAACTGCTTCATTACGTGTACACTATGAACCGTGCGTATGAAATAAGAGCTTCTTCGCAATCTAAAGCCACGTGTATGCTTTATTTAGTTCAGTCATTGTATTGAAGTCAAATGAAGCAGGGCGATCCATGAATTAAGGATCATGCCGATCCATATGGCACTCAAAATGACCGATCCATTCTCGATTGGGACCGATCCATGACAGGCATATGTACATGCCCATCCATGCCGTGGAAAAGAGCTCTCGACCGGCTCATATGAAGAAATTTACCGATAGTTCCATAGTATTGTTGGAAGTGCCGACCCATGAGTATTTTTACCAGTTGATCCACATTGAAATGAAATGACTGATCCATGCATATTGAGGCCGATCGATCCATCATATCAAAACAACAGCAATTCTTGTCACTTAAACGTCATCGTTCTATTACACGTGCATTTAAATAATTATTTTTGACCCGTGTTTTTAACATGATTAACATTTTCACCTCAAAGCTTGTATTTTTACTTGTGAAAAATGCAGGCTTCGAAACGAATGTTATTGTTAATATATTTTATGTTAAATGCACATAAGTAGATCATAGATAAACGTTTAAGATGGATCAGAGTGTTTTTTTGCTACCATGACAAGTCCTGTAATAACAAAAACATTTACACATTTCTGGGCCAATATTTTGTTATTGACTGCCCATATCGATAGGAGGTTAGTTAATCATTAAAAATTTAACTTTGGTGAATTTCTTGTTTCGAATTGAATGAGCCATTTTTACAGAAATGATTTATTCAACAGTTTCATAACTCATTGAATTTCATCTGTATGAACACGACATTCTCATTCAGATTTGCAACGACACTTGAGTTCTGTTAATCGATATATATATATATATATATATACATATATACCGACCATGAATTTCAAGCTTTGCTCTTTTAATGACTTATATAATCTTGTACGACGGTTCATGTTTTATGAAACATGTACCTGTAATTTATCGGAAAATGAAGTTCCATGCGCAAAGTGAATACCAAACAGGAGACTGATTACCGTTCTGAATAGTAAAATCACTTCTGCTGGAATTAAAGTTTCCACGATTGTAGTCGACGTGCTAGAAGCTTCAACTTTGTGAGCAAAAGTTATTAGAGCTTGCCAACATGTATAGAGCTTCTGAGTTTTGTCAACGCAATAGGCATTCTGACTTTATTAGTTGGTTTGGTGCTCCTACTTGAAGAAGTTTTTTATATCTTTGTGCCCCCACTCAGGGATGTCTTTGAATTTAGCGCCCTCGCTTAGGAGGTCTTTGGATTTAGTGCCCCCGCTAGGGGATGACTTATATTTTGCGTCCCTGCTAGGGGAGGACTTATATTTGGTGCCGCCGTTGGGGTAGGACTTATATTTTGTGCCCTCACTAGGTGAGGACTTATATTTGGTACCCCTGCTAGGGGAGGACTTATATTTAGTGCCCCCGCTCGATGAGGTCTCATATTTCGTGCCCTCGCTTGGGGAGGACTAATGCTTTCACTAGGGGACGCTACTTCACATGGGAAGATTTTTTGTTGTTGGATTGTTTCATGGGGCAAACACCAGCTCCTTGATCAGACAGTTGACTTGGCAAGCTATCTTAGTTAAGAAACTAAAGCCTTAGACCTCTTACTCGGGAGGGTGCCCTGCTGAAATTTACAACCCTTAAGTTCATTTGCCGCAGTGCTTGTTCCTTGTTTGACTTTACACGACTCTTTCCATTCACTTTTCAAAACAATGCTCTTTATCTTTGCATTTGTGCATATTGATGCATAAAACACTCGGTGTTTGAACTAGTGTTGTTGGGGTGTCGTGATGTCTTGTTAGATTTTAAAAAAGCAAGAGCTCGTTGGATAGCATGTAATATGAAATCATCTTTAATAAAATTTTGATTTGACAAATTTTTTTGCAAGCAAGATATTTATTCAAGCGGATATGCTCTTAGTCGCAGAGCTAATATTCAGTACAATGTTTATAAAATATTACAGACTTTTTATGTGAAGTTCAAGTACAACATGAAGTAAAGCATGAAGTAAAGCATGAAATAAAATTGCTGCGATGATGATTTCTTATTCCAAGCCATTTAAATTGGAGTGCCAATCAACGGTAGTTAGTTAATGACCGACCTTGTATTATCCCATGTTGGAGTTTCATTACTTGGACCAGTTTGATTTGTAGGTGCACTCTGCCCCTGAAGCGCTGGAGCAAAATTTAAGGCTTGTGGATTCTTTACATACTATTGTAGCCGATTTTTCCTAATAATCTCCTCGATGAGGTTCTTCAAGTGTCGGCATTCATTAGTATCATGCCCAGGTTGATTGTGAAAGCGACAGAATTTTTCAAAATTCGCAGCTCTCTTAGAAATACTCAATGATTGTGGTTCTGGATAGTGTTCTGAATCTTTGGTGGAGAAGAAATTGTTTTTCAGAGCATTATTCAGAGCGGTGAATTCTGCCGGTGTAAAGAAGCGATTCTTCTTGCCATCTCGATTATCTTACCTTTCGTTTCCTCTCTTTTGACCTCCGGGATTCTTCTGATTATACTGGGGAGCAACATTTTCGGAGCTTCAAGAAGGTTGTTACCGTGAATAATCTGAATAGGCATAGGATCATCATCCACTCTCATATAATCCTCTATTTTTTATATAATTTCTCAACTATTTTTGGTTCTTTCATTTTAATCCATCTACCAAATTCGCTCTTCTTATTTATGGCGCTGATTAGAGACATTAAGATCATGTGAGGCTCGGGATTCCCCACCTTGGACAAAGCAGTGTTGAATCTCTTGAGAAAAGCTTTAACAGACTTTCCTCAATTTTGTTCCATTGATAATAAAGAAATGACATCCTTAGCCTTCATAGCTTGCAGCCTAAATTGCTCTTTGAATTTCAGAGTCAAATCAGCAAATCGATCAACGGATTTGGGCGGCAATTTCGTGAACCATAATGATGTCACACCTTCTAGATAGAGAGGGAAGCATAGGCATTTGATATCGTCGGTCGCTTTGGCTGCATTCATATGCCATTTATATTTTTAAAGAAAGTGATTCGGGTCAGCAGTCCCATTATATGGAGGTTGAGCAGGATGAGTGAACTTTTTAGGGAACTCTGCTTTACGGATCCTCTACATGAATGGATTTTTGCTGGGGGAGAATTCTCATTCCCTCTCGCTGTCATTGCGGGCCATGCTATCTTTCATGATTTGCTTTATCATATCCACGATATACTCTTCCGAGTTGTGTCGTTCCGTAGAGCGAACTTTGATCTCTTTACCGGATGCTAGTCTTGGCGAGCGATCACGATTAGAGGATCTAGGTCATTTACCTCCACTATGGGGAGGTGCCCCATTGGCTGAACTAGAAACTCTTCAGGTATTTCAGTCGCAATGACTATTAGTCTTCAACTTTGAGTCTTGGACATCAGCGTCGCCTTTGGCACTTTCCCAGCCATCAAGCCCTTCCATGTTATCATTACGATGATAATCACAAGTTGACGAATTCGCGTTTTCTTCAAGGTTGACATAAACTTTTTGAAGAGGAGAAGGATTTTCTTGCGCATTCAAAAGAGCATTCATCTTATTGATAAGAGCCTGATTAGCGTCCATCAAAGTTTTAGTGGAGGTCTCCATTTGTTAATATAAGTTGGCCACAACGACACCTAGTTCAGTTCTTGTTACTCCATCTCCACCTACAGAATTTGGCCAACTTCAACGTGGTTGATAGTAGTGTAGCCTCCTTAACAAAATTGTCAGGTCCTCCAACAGTTTCACTTGCAGTTTTCTTTGATTTTGCCATTATCTCGGACAAGGTTTTGAACTTCGGAGAGAATTCGTCAATTGGCTTGGATCTTAGATTTGGAGAATCTGTCGTAGAAGTAGGCTTTAAATTTCACTATCTCCACAAAGCACTTAAACTTGAGAATGTGAACGTGGCCCCACGGTGGGCGCCAAAACTGTTAAGATCAAAAATTAATCACAACACTCCAAGTTGTTTGAGCAACACTTCGCAAAAGTAAGATTTGAAAAATATGGAGCCACGAAATATAAAAGCAAGTAATGACATGGGAAGTTTAGAGTGGTTCGGCCTACGTCCACTGTAGAAGTTATTTTCAATATCATAGTAGAATTTACAAAATACATGATTTCATTCGTTTCACTCATGTCACTCATTTATAATGATCTCCTCTATTTTCTCTCTATTTTGCTCTTGATTTCACTTGAATTCACGAAGGAATGGGTGAGATCTCTTGATTTGTGATGGTAGTTGTGTGGAACCTCAACCACTGAACACTTAGATGATCTTCATTGGTTCCTTAATGATTTTGTGTTGAATCTAGGCTTGAGAGAGAATTAATGGAGGTTGGAGAGGTTTAGAGTGGTGGAGAAATGAAAATGGCAACCTTTCGGGTAGAAATTCCGGTCCCTTGAATGGTGGAGAAGTGGGGTATTTATATGTGTAGTTTGGAGGGAGTGGCAAAGCTGAAATTTACGTGTGCAGGCCATAGATCGATCTTAGAAATATTAACGAAAATGCCACTGCCTGTATTTGGATCCGATCCATACTATTTACGAAACTGCCATGGGTTATATTTTATTACCGATTCATCAACTCAGAAACTGACTGATCCATAGATATAAATTCCTACCAACCCATATTATTACAACTTTGCCACTGTCATAAAATATTGACCGACCCATCCTTATTAACTGAAGCTTATCCATGTTGTTCACAATCTTACTACTGCCGCGCATTCACTTCATGTATTACAAATTATACCGGTCTTCAGCAGTTTAGTTTACCACGTCTCATGCTTATTAAAGTAACCGATCCACATAAGTTTAATCTGCCAATCCATGAACATGTGTAGAATATCCGCTCCATGCTTTGGAATAATTATAGCTGATCCATAGTTTGGATATATGTAACATTATGCTGATTCATATATAAGTTACGTGGCACCTTGTAAGTTGATTAAATCACTCCACATAATGCACACGTCTTCTTTCATTTGGCTGGAACAATTTACGACTAACCCGTGAAATGTAGACTGGTACCACGTGATTACAGATCCAACCAGTGTATTGTTGTGAAACAAATACTACAGACCCCGCTATTCTAATGATCGTGGAACACTTGTTAATGGAAGGCTCTACGTTTACTTGCTTTTGCCAATTTATGATGTACACGTGGCAACATTTTGCACACCATAATGTAAATAGTTCCTCATGCCATATTATATCGACCTATGTATATCAAATACTATCGATTCAATATTTACATACCTCAATACTTGCACCACGTGTGTCTACAATTTCTCATTATGATATATTCCATGTATTAAAGTAAATGTAACTGACCCAAGACAATTACACTCCTCCATGCAAACCTGTGGTTCCAACCATATATGAGCGATGACATAGACCGACCCATACAAGTGATGTCAATCCATATTATTGTATGTGAAGGAGTTGTATTAACATGCCATGTTGTCGTGTCATGCTGATGTGAAGGTGCTTTATAAACGTTACTGCAAAGCACCCAAACTGCTTCATTAAGTGTACACTATGAACCATGTGTATGAAATAAGAGCTTCTTCGCAATGTAAAGCCACGTGTACGCTTTATTCAGTTCTGCCGCTGTATTGAAGTCAAATGAAGCAGGCTGGTCCATGAATTAAGGAACATGCATACCCACGTGCCACTCAAAATGACCGATCCATTCTCGATTGGGACCGATCCATAACAGGCATATGTACATGTCGATCCATGTTGTGGCAAAGAGCTCTCGACCAACTCATATGAACAATACAACAAAACAGATCTATTACAACTGGCAATGCCCGTTGTAATAGGGATTTTACAACAGCCAGCCTGTCCGTTGTATTTGGCCATGTTGTAATATGTCCTCTTTTACAGCGGGCAATGAACGTGGTAACATGCGGTTGTAATAGACCTTTTACAACGGTCGTATGTAGTTGTATGTTCCTTCAATAGAATAACAACCCGTTGTAATATTTTCTGCAACAAATATTGACTGTTGTAATATCTTCTATAACAACAATTAATGCATGTTGTAAATTGATGAAAGTTGCAATGGATTTGAATATTACATAATATTTACAAGAATTGAATATTTAATTTAAAAATTATTTTTAAACAAATATTTATTACACTTTCAAATAGTACACATAGTGTTTCCCCTCTATTTACACAATCACTTGTACAAACACTTCCTCACTACATTTCACTCATATACATTGACTCCTCACTACACATTTATTCACTAATATACACGTACACAGTCACTCTCACTATAGTTTTGGTCTTCGGCTTCTTGCTTCAGAGTTTATACAAGATATAAATAGCAGAGCATACTCTTTAACTAATAACTAACTTGGCATCTACACCACAAAATAAGAGAACATCCCTGATTACTTAAGTTTAGAACATCTACTTTCATCCGGTTCTGTTTGTACTAGCTTGATTCCTGTTGGATTCTTAGTAACCTATGTATGTACATATATTAAGGCAAAAAAATTGTAATCCAAAATAAGAATAAAATTAGCATTCTAGCATCACAAATGTTTACAATAATTTTATAGTGACAAAATTAAATCAGCACCAAATAAAATTTCATATTTTCTGATTATTGGGTATCTTAAAGATTAAGCACATTCCTTATGGTTTTGCTTAAAATTTGTATCATATATATCTTTCATTAATGTTTATTATACTAATAAGATGATGATAGTTTGAGAACAAATAAAAGGTTGAATACATTTGTATCTAAGTATACAAAACAAACTCTGTTGTCATTAATTCTGGAAACGTTTTCTAACCAGTATATACTTATTGATCCATAATAAGTATATGAAACAATAGCTCTTGGCTGTAACAGATCCTATAAGCAAGCATCATTCAGGCAGACATTTAAATTGCACTTGAGAATTCAATATTTTATTAACAATAAACTCTTGGATTATGCAGTTAACAAACATCTTTACATCATATCCACGAGTTGGAGATTGGCAGGTTACCGGTTCTACTAATAATGGCTGTAACACCCCTAAGTCCCACATCGTGGAAGCCTGTGTGAAGTGGGTGCTTATATAGTAGATCACATCTCTTACTAACGCCGAGGCCTTTTGAGAAACAAAACCCCACACCTAAACGGTGGCTAAGTTGGGGACAATATCTTGCGTGAACGGAGGTGCGGGCTGTTACAGTGGTATCAGAGCCAATACCCAGCCGGAATTGTGGCTCCTATGTGGACCGCAGCGCCTGGGTGAGGTGTTTGTGAGCCAACGGGGACGTTGGGCTCTGTAGGAGGGGAGAATGTAACACCCCTAAGTCCCACATCGTGGAAGCCTGTGTGAAGTGGGTACTTATATAGTAGATCCCATCTCTTACTAATGCCGAGGCCTTTTGAGAAACAAAACCCCACACCCATACGGTGGCTAAGTTGGGGACAATATCTTGCGTGAACGGAGGTGCGGGCTGTTACAATGGCTCTACATTTTAAGAAGAAGAAGAAAGAGACATAAAATAAAACAAAACCTCATTTTATAGTTTCTGGACAATCTTAGCTCTACTAATAATGAAAAACGTTGGGTGAAGCCTTCTTGAAATTTTTTACACTATACATTTATAGATCTACCTTTTGCAAATATCTCTTCTGATAAAGTACTTATCGTCTTCTCAGACACAAAGCATTGATTGCTATTTCATGATATGATTTTTAATATGGTTGTGAGGAACTATAACTTATATATCTAATCTCATAAAATGTGTTTTCAGTTTAATGAAACTGTCACATTCTACACTAAATGAGGATAAATACACTAAATGCATATACAAAAACGATAAAAACCTACGCATTTACAAGGAGAATACACGACCTAAAATCCAGTGCCTTCCTCACTAGATAAAGACAGAATCCACTAAAGGCATATGAATGAATCAATGTAATACGAAAGAAAATATGAAGTTCATGCATGGAATCAAATTATATTTCTTATATTATAACTAAGAGTAAAAACAAACCAAAAAACTATACCTTCTTATCAAGGAATGCTCCCAAAGCTTGACACACTGCACTACCATCATACCCACTAGACTTCTCACGATCCAATCCAACCTGCTACCTAAAATAGCACTCCTCATGCCACTGCATATCAACTCAATCCATTACTAGAAAACCACGGTTAATGCATCATTCCACAACCATCAACCAATCCATCTGACCTACACCATCAGCCAACAATCACCAAAACAAACATACTCCTGCATCTCTCAACAACCAATCACAATTTGCCAATAATTGCCTGTAGCGTAGCCCATTAGAAAATGAATTATTCCCATGCTGCTACCATTAAACTTCAGAAAACAATTTTTTGTCAATAGAACCTTCCTTCGCAATTTCACAATCCATAAATTCCAAACACAAAATCGAACTCTACAATCTCCTCCCAATAAATCTGCCAACTGAAATTCCACTACCTTCAACCCCAATCACCATCGAATTACAAGTAATCTCCTTTACTCGTAACCTCAAATCTCATCGGTTCCCATCAAATTTTAACAGATTAGAGATGTTGCGTGACTCACAAGAGGTGAATTCGAGCTTGAAATCGCTTGAGGGCCCGGAATATTTCTTTGGCTTTTATGCAGTGCAGAATTTCTCTAGCAATTTGAAGGCCTTGGATTTTTTTTGGTTGTCATGCGCTGTGGATGTCTAGGGATTTGAAGGAGGTTTCGAAAGATGGAACCCTAATTTCTGTGATGGCAGAAGACTAAGGGCATCTCCAGTGGATTCAGGGCTGAATATTCAGCCCTGAATTGGGGTGTAGGCGCCAGTGGTCTGGCGCCTACATTACAGGCGCCAGATCCTGGCGCCTGTATTACAGGCGCCAGAATCCTGGCGCCTGTAATACAGGCGCCAGGATTCTGGCGCCTATAACCCCCCTCCGTCTCTTTTTAATTTTTTAATTTTTTTTTTAAATTTTATCAAGGAGGGGGGTGGGATCCTGGCGCCTGTAGTACAGGCGCCAGGATCCTGAACTGGATCCTGAATCGGGGCCTTCATATTCAGTCGTAATTGCACCACTGGGTGCAATTACCTTAATATCACAGGCTGAATTTGAGCCACTGGAGTTGCTCTAAGAAAAAGTGAAAAATTAAGGCGCCGAGAGGCGGGCAATGAAAATTGAGGGATTAAAAGGGGAAAAAGTTAGCGGAAAATGAAAAACTGAAGGAAAAAAGTTGGAAAATCAACGTACTACTCAAAATGGAAGTATCTAGACAAATATTTGTTTCTTAAACCCCTTGAGAAAAAAAAATTCATGTATCCATTACTACTAAGTAATCATATACAACAAGACGATATGTACAATAGAGAGTAAAGAAATATCTTAAATAATCAGCTAAAACTATCAGGGTAAAGGTTAAAATTTATTAGTTACACCTCGCATTTTTGAAATTTAGATGACGGATCCAAGAAAATTCAAGAGTTGGAGCCAATATTACTATCACTAGAAATCTAAATAAAAACTATATATCCAAAGGGGATGTCAGTAAAAAAATTATTTGTAGCATATTTACAATATGAAGTTTATATTTTTTTATAGTTTTAAAATTATTTTAACGTTTTTGAAATTTTGAATTACGTATTAAATGTTATTTTCTATTTTTTTTTTTCGAAATATTAGTAAATTTATCTTGGAAAATTTAAATTTTAAACTTTTTGGAATGTTAAATAAAACTAGTATTTAAATTATTAAATACTAAGAAAACAAATAATAAATATCATTTCTTAATTATTTACACATTTAATCAAAAATTATTAATAATAAAATATCAAAATCATAGTAAATATTAATTAGCAATTCTTTGGTATTTAATAGAAATTATCAATTATTAATTCCTAAATAATAAATATTAATTATTACTACAATTTTTTTAGTTTTTTATTATATATTTATTATAAATTATTAGTTATTAATGATTACTAAATAGTTAATATTAGTAACACATGATTAATATGATAAATATTATTAGTAATGTAATATTATAGTTAGTACTACATGATTAATTATTAAATATTAATAAATAATAAATATTAATTTTAAAAAACATTATAATTTTTGTCCTTTGTAAAATTAGTGCCTCTTACAACGGGCATTTTAAAATCGTTATAAAATTGACATTTATTGCAGTGGGCGTTTTGTGAAAGTTGTAAAATTGGCATCTATTACAACATGCATTTTATGAAGGTTGTATGTAACACCCTGTATTTCTATTAACACTAAAGTTGCTAATACAAAAATAAATGTGTAAAGGAGAAATGTATCTAATGTGCATACAAGAATAATAATAAATGTGTAAAGGGGAGATGTATCTAATGTGCATACAAAAATAATAATAAACGTGTAAAGGGGAGATGTATCTAATGCGTACGTATTTATATGGATTGACAAATAATAGTAAATGTACATTAAGAAAGAAATGGTGAACATAACTGGCTTCTCTTTACAACGGACGACTCTGGTTAACCCTAGCTTCATCGACGGCTCAAATTAACTTGCAACTCTATAAAAAGACCCTAGGTCTCAAACTAAAAATTCACAAACAAAAAAAAAGAATAAGAATTGGAGCCACCATGCTGTCTACTGAGAACTAGAGGGAGCCTCCACTTGAAAGAGACGAACAACATAGCGAATAATAACTAAAAGATTAAAAAGCAACAACAAATTAGAATCAAAGCAACGTCTTCCAAAGGAAAGCTTTGCAAATTCAGAATTTCAGAACTCATAAAACAAGACCGTCTACGATTGTAAGTTTAGCTACATTTTTAGAATGTGAATTAATATGAATATCATGTGTTGCGATGAAATGATAATAGTACGATACTCGTTATGTTATTAATATACGTTTGTGATTTGATTCTATTATCATGTTGAATTGAGAATTATTAAGTATGATGTTTATTATGTTTTATAATATTAATCTATGCCAGTGACTTGATTCTATTATCATGTTAAATTTGGGATTATTGGATTAGATTATTTGTATAAGTATGGACTTGGATTGTAACATCTTATGAGAATTGTGTAGTTTATTATGCAAGTTTATGTAGTGAAGTTATGCGACCAATTGTCAAATCTATATGTTCATGTTTATGCAAAACTTATGCCATGTTCACACTTATCATATGTTGGGACTAATTTGCAAGTATGTTTAAATCTATGATACTAATTAACACATGTGTATGTTGATTAGCCTATGTTGCTAACTCACATATATGTATGTTGATTTGCCTATGTTGCAAATTAACATATGTATATGGATTAGTTCATATTGCTAATTCTCATGTATGTTGTTAATATGGCCTATGTTAAAAACACATATATGTTGAGTTAGCCTATAAGTGCAAGTTCATACCTATGACATTATAATGTTTATGTTAGTCTTTTTGCAAGTTTGTACCTATGACATTATAATGTTCATGTTATTTATTTTGCAAGTTCACCCCTAAAATGTTCATGTTAGTTATTTTGCAAGTACACCCTATTATGTTCATATTGATTATGCCATCAATACCAATGTTATACCCTTGTCATGTTTATGCTAATTTATGCCAATTTGCGTATATTAAATTAGGCTAAGTTTTTAGCCTAATACTTTACACCAACAATCATGCGAACGTAAATTAGGCTGAGATGGTTAGCCTAATATTGGACGGGGTAACATTGGGTTAAAATGATAATTTTAGGGAAACTTGCCATAAATTGGTCATTAATCACATAAGTGATTTATGGCATAAAAAGGCATTAATTAGCTTAATTAATGAGATTAATTGGAAATGAATGTGACAGTAATTTGAATATTTTCTAATTTACATATTGGTCATTAATCACATAAGTGATTTATGGCATATAAAGGCATTAATTACCTTAATTAATGAGATTAATTGGAAATGAATGTGACAGTAATTTGAATTTGAATAATTTACATAATTAAAATGTAAATTAGAAAATACGAACGCGCTTAACCCGAGGTTGGATTGAGTTGTGACGTAAACCTGCCCGGACCCGCCCGGCTGTCCAGTTGTCACAACAATAGCTATCCAATGTGAGAGGTTAAGGCATGGGGCCCAATAAAGACCCGAGGTTAAATTGAGTTGTGGCGTAAGACTGTCCGGACCCAACCGGCATACAAGCAGCCACAACAATATATGTCTAATCTGAGAGGTTGGTGCTCTAATAAGACAATTAGAGCTGAGCTATGACTGATAGGGTTAAGTCAATTTAATAAATATTTAACCAAATTCAACATGTTAAATAATTTGGATGGGTGGTGGTTAGGTTCATTCAGACACTTAACCACTTAACATGTTTGACTAGAAAACCTAGTAACGGGGACCCATTTCAGCAGTAACCCAATCAGGTATTATGGTACCCTGAACTAGGCAGGGTGGGGCATGATTACTGGGCTGATTGTAAGCGGTCAAAAGCGACGGTTGTTGGTGCACAATGTGGGTTCTAACAGAGTGCGGGCTTGCACACACTCTAGAGCAGACAAGTCAGGGCACTGGAGCATCAGTAGTATATCCTATGCATGTTAGAATTGTGTCGGGGCCGCCACCATGGGACTTGATACACCCCATGGTGGGACCGTCATAGGTATCTACCATATAGGGCCGTAGGACACATGTGAATATACAAGTAGGAGTCGATCTTTTAAAGAAAGAGAAAGGGATCACTTCACCCCAATCACGGGGTGCCTGTTGGTATAAAAATTAGTAGGTGCAGAGATAGAGATTTAAAATAAGGTGCGAAGGGATGTTCGTTTTAGGACACCTTATCTAGTTCTAGGATAGTCAATTATCCTGATATCGTCATGTTCTCACTTTATGCAAGTCATGATCTTTTTATTATTAACATTCTAGGAATATAGCTAGACTTGCCAGACTTATGTCTGACCCATTTTCCTTTCGTCTTCTTTTCTTCCGTTCCCCCCCCGGTCCACAGGGAGGAAACCCCGCAGCTTAGTCAGTTTTTCATCCAGCTTGAAGAGAGAGAATGTATTGCTTGGATTTCTTTCATTTGGACCATGGCTTTGGATATCATTTATGGGGATTATGCAGCTTTATTTATGTTTCATGCTTATTTAACTTTTAAAATCAAGACAGTATTATGGTTGTACTAATTGGAAGTTTGTTTTGAGACAATGTTGGAAATGTTCTGTATGAACACATATTTATGATAATAAAAGTCTGTTGGTTTTTCCGCTGCTTATTTATATGTGTTTATATCTGTCTTGTGTTTTATCTGTGTCTTTTACTTATAAACCTCCACCAAAATTAAGGCATTCCCTTTGTGAGTGACCTTAACGGAGGTGGGGTGTTTCACTTGGTATCAGAGCATAGGTTTACCAGACCAGATAAATAGTTTTTGAAACTATATTCAAATTAAAATTTAAAGAAGCATTTTTCAAGAAAAAGAATTGTTTTATAGTTTTAGAAAGGCATAATCCCCCAAAGCCATGCGAATCATCTATCCTTCGTTTTGAATCTTTCTTTTTTCGTTTCAGCATGTCGGGAGAATTTAACCTTCCAGAAGGTGTGACTGTACCTGGTTGGTTAAAAGGTACTTGGAAGCTAGGGCCAATGAGGCGGGCCCAACGAATCTTCCTCCCCCAGCTGCAGCAATTCCTCCTCCTCCTCCCCCAGTTGCTGAAATTCCCCCTCCTCCTCCTCCTCCTCCGAGAGGAAATGCTTTTGCCAAGACTTGTAGAGATTTTAAAGCTATGGGTGGGAAAGACTTTCATGGAACCGAGTCCTTCGTAGCAGCCAGGAACTGGCTGAAAGAGACCGAAGATCTTTTCATTATCTTCGAGGTAGAAGACAGACAGAAGGTAAGACTGGCAGTGTGGTTGCTCAAAGGAGAGGCTTCCTACTGGTGGGAAGTCACCAATGCAGAAAGACCAGTAGAAACGTGGGAAGATTTCAGATTTAGATTTGAGCTGAAGTTCCTTTCAGAAGCTGAGAGAAATCTTCAAATGGAGAGGTTCCTATCCCTTAAGCAAGGAAGTATGACCGTCAAAGAGTACATCTACCAGTTTGATCAGCTGGCTAGGTTCGGACTGGACCTAGTCAACACTCAACACAAGAAGGCTCTCCGCTTTGTCAAGGGACTGAATGAGCCGCTTCATAGCCTGGCCATGACCCATATACCTATGGGAGCTACATATGAAAGGCTGGTACAGATGGCGTTACTACATGAGGAGGATAAAGTCAAGAGGGAGACAAAGGCGGAAGGGTCTCAGGGAAAGAAAGAAGCTTTACAGCCTAAGAAAACAGACTTTAAGAAGGGCGGGAAAAACAACAAAGCTCGTGAAACAAGAAAGTGTAATTTCTGTGGTGTGGTTGGACATATGGTGAAAGACTGCAGGAAGAAGAAGGCAAAGATGAATGGTGGTTGCTTTCACTGTGGAGAAACATGACACATAGCTAAGGACTGCCTTAAGAGGTGAGGGCAGGCGCAGAAAGCTGCATCCACTTCGGGTGGACAAGTTCATGCACTGGAGGCACCTCCTCTGCAACAACGAGGTAGAAATACTTCTGTAGAAAGTGTAGTTTATCTTTATGATCACCCAGTTCGCACTTTATTTGATTCTGGTGCATCACACTCCTTTATTTCATCTGCTTTAGTAGAATCTCTGCACCTAGAAACGAGTATGGTAGAGGATCCCTTGGTTGTCTCCAATCCAATTGGAGGCCCAGCTTATTTGTCAATGATCTGTATGAATTTGAAAATCTCTATTCTAAGTGTAGAATTTAGATGTAGTACCTTTGTTTTGGGCTTCTCGGGGTATGGATTGATTTTGGGCATGGACTGGCTATCCAGTAATGGTGCCATCCTTGATTGTGAGAAAAGAGTGGTTAGGCTCTTAACCCAACTCGGTAACACTCTGGAAATTACTTGTAATCCTTCGAATGTGGTTATGCTTAGTTATCTTGAATCGTTTGACGCTTCTGTTGAGAATTTGCTGTCAGTTAAGGTGGTCCAAGAATATTCAGATGTCTTTGATGAGGTGAAGGGCTTACCTCTGAAACGGGAAATAGACTTCTGCATCTATCTTGTTGACAATGCGAAGCCCGTTGCTTTACCTGTTAGACACATGGCTCTTAGGGAAAGGAAAGAGCTCAGTAAGCAGATTAAAGAGCTTTTAGAAAAGGGGTTCATTATGCAGAGCATTTCAGAATGGGGCGCTCCAGTGGTGTTCGCTACAAAGGCGGTTGGTTCACTCCGTCTATGTGTTGACTATAGGGAGCTAAACAAGCTGACTAAAAAGAATAGGCACCCTCTCCCCAGAATTGACGATTTGTTTGACCAGCTTGTAGGAGCGTCGGTTTTCTCCCAACTTGATTTGGCGACCGGATTTCATCAGCTAAGGGTAGCTGATGATAGCATCGATAAGACAACTTTCAGAACCCCAGACGGATTCTTTGAGTGGCTTGTCATGCCTTTTGGCTTGACAAACGCACCCGCTTACTTCGTGGACCTAATGAGTAGGGTGTTCAGAGATTTCCTCAATAAATTCGTGGTGGTCTTCGTAGACGATATTTTGATCTTCTCAAAAAATGAGGAAGAGCATGCTCAGCACCTAAAGGCAATCACGGAGACTCTTAGAACACATCAATTAAAAGCTAAATTCTCCACGTGCCACTTTTGGAGAGAAGAAGTGAGATTTCTTGGGAATATAGTGTCCAAAGAGGGGTTAGTTGTAGACCCCGCGAAAGTAGTAGCGGTGCAAGATTGGAAGGCACCAAGGAATGCAACCGAGGTCCGAAGCTTCCTCGGGCTTGCAGGCTTTTATCGGAAGTTCATCAGAGATTTTGCAAAAATCTCAACTCCTCTTAACAAAGAAGAATCTAGTTTTCTCTTGGGATTTGGATTGCGAGTTTGCTTTCCAACGCTTAAAAAGGGCTCTTACAACAGCCCCAATTCTGACCTTGCCGGATGGAAGCAAAATGTTTACAGTATACACGGATGCATGCGGGACAGGACTAGGCACTGTCCTAATGCAAGAAGGAAGGGTAGTAGCTTATGGCGGAAGACAGTTGAAAGTTCATGAAAGGAACTACCCAACCCGCGACCTTGAGTTGGCCGCCATCGTCTTTGCGCTTAAGTCTTAGCGCCACTATCTTCTAGGTGAGAAATTTGAACTGTATACTGACCTTAAATCTTTGAAGTATCTCTATCTCTTCTCGCAGAAGGACCTTAACTTAAGGCAACAAAGGTGGATGGAGTTTCTTGCCTCGTATGATTTCGAGATTTCCTACACACCTGGCAAGGGCTATGTAGTCGAAGATGCCTTGAGTAGAAAGAAGCTAACGTTGAGCCCGCTATTTGTTGAAAGGCGAAGCCTAGAGTTTATAGCCAGTTTTGACTTTAGGCCCTCCTTTGATTTTGTACCCGGTCTGTTAGCATCGCTAGAAGTGCGGCCCACTCTCTTAGACTCAATAGGGACCGCACAACGAGAAGACCCTTAACTTGTAGAAGTGGTTGATAAGCTCGTTAGGGGTGAGACTTCTAGTCACCTCGATAGATACACCATCGACGACAAAGGGTAGTTAAGACGGGATGGTAGACTTGTTGTATATAACAGTGTTGTATACACAATTATATGATTTTTGTTTGATGATAACAACCAAATATATTTTATTATTGAATGTGTTTGTAACTGTACTGGTATACTACACATCAGACAGGAATAAAATATTTCTATTTAAATAAAATACAACTATACAGAAATTTAAATATTCACACAGTATTTTAAATATTCACACAGTATTTTATTTGAATAAGAATATTTTATTTCGATATTTAAACAGTACAGATTTACAACTCCACTATTTGTACATACATCACTGATATACATTTCATTATATTCAATTTCGTACTTAGCTCCTCTTTACAACACTTACACTTTCATATACACTACACTCACTACAGTTCACTCAACAGTCGTTTACATTTCTATACAGTTCACTCACAAATACAAACACACTAACGCTGTTCTTGTCTTCATCTTCAGTCTTCTGTCTTCACAGATTTCAGTCAGTCATCTTCATACCTGTTCATACAGAAGAACACACACAGTAGACTGCAAATAAAATAAAATAAAATAAAAGCAAATAAAAATTTATTTTTAAATTTTATTTGCCTCAGATTTGCGGTGTGTTTCTCATCATTTTTCTAGACTTTGTCTGATATGCAGGGACAGGAAAACTCGTCTGGATGGCTGCATATACACATGTGTATACACGTGTGCACTGCCACGCCAATCCAGTGTCGTGACTGAGGAGTAGCCACTTGGACCATCTCGACTCAGCGCAATATACTCATGAACATGAACAAAGTCAAAAGCAAAAGTAAAATGGTTGACAGGTCAACACACAAGAGAGTCAATAGGCAAGTCAAACATGAATGAAACATAGTGGAAATAAAAAGTAGCAATGAAGATTGAAAAAAAAAAAAATATAGCATGAATACAAATATCAAAGAAGTAAAGCTCCTGTTCTTATCAGTTCAAATAAACATAAGATTTCAAAGTGTAGTATTAAGTGCAGTGGTGAAACCAATATAAGTTACAAGAAAACAGTGTAGACTTCAAGCAACTCTACTTAAAAAAGGAGAGAGAGAATGCAAATGATGAAAACTACAAAAACTAGGCATTAGCAAGTAACTCAAGTATGGTGAATGATCAATTGCAACTCAATTTTAAAGTGGAGCAGGAGTACAAGAAGCATGGTCGAGGCAGGACAAATATTACAGGTCCACCATATATGAAAACAGATTACAAGTGCAAGTGGACATACAACAATTACAGATAAAGATGCATATATATGAACACAACTACAGGTGGTCGAGAACAATGTCAAGCAATACAGAATAATGATTCACAATGACTCCAAATTCAGCATAGACCAAACAAGTGTACAATACAGTGAAACAGCAGTGGTGCAAATACAAGTGATAGGGTAATGAAAGCATGCACATTTCATGTTCATGGCAGCTCAGCAAATCAACATACAAATGCACAAATGGTCGAGCTCAGTAGTACAAAATGGGCAAGCTTAATGGTAAATGATCAAGTGGTTAGCAAAAATGACAAGTAGCACGGAAAGCATGGTTTCAGCAAGGCAGACAAGCATATGTACATAGCAGCAGTTTCATGTTCAAACAAATTGGAATGTAAAAGCAGTGATGAACGAGACATAATCAAAGCGTTCTTATCAGTTCTTAGATTTCAAATAAAACATCAGTTTAAAACTCAAGACAAGTTCAAGTAATGACTGTTTTTATTTCAAAGGCATCAGATCAAAGATGACGCAAGTAAAAGTGTGTAACTGTTCTTATCTAAGGGTGTAAGATGATATCAAATTCACCAAAACATTCATCAATAAAGTGTCTGCATGACAAGTTCAGTTTTAGATACAATAAGGGCAGACACAAGAGATACATGACAGATATGCATGAACCAATTTCAAGTGCAAAGAACAAGTGTAGAGGTGTTCTTTAATGTCAAGCATAGTATCTGTTTAAGGTGATAACCAGAGTATTCACAAGAGTAGAATCGGTTCTTATCTCGATCAAGAGTAGCATCTAACCAAACTATTATCATATTCCATTCAAAATTTACTGAGAACAGGTTAACTCAGAAATGGTCAAAGAAAAATGAAATTCAAAGTTCATGTGTTCAAAGGAAGGAGTAAAAAAGAAATCAATTCCAGAATATTTGACTCCAGAAAAATATATACGGCAATTATTTTAAGGATCAATTCAAAGCAGTTGTCAAGCCCCAATATTTAGTATATATCATGAACAAGTCTGAGCATTTGTTTATACCAGTTGTTAAGGAAATAGAATATTCAGTTTGAAATCATCAGAGTTCCAGAAAATTTATACGGGTTTTTGATTCAAAGAGACCATTTCAAAGTTCAGGGTTTTCACACGCAAGTAACTCCAGAATAGTGGAAGTATTCATAGCAATATTAAATCGAAGAAATTTCCAGAAGTTCAAGAACAAATAAAAGCCGATTTCAAAAGCCCCAAAATTTTCGAATATATCAAATCAAGGGTTTCAAAGATTAAGACTTAATCAAAAATTCCAGAACATACGATGATTTAAAGTTCCAATATTTCCGTATATATCATAACCAAAGTGTAATACGAAATCAGAGCACAAAATTAGGGTTTCAAAACCCTATAAGAACACCCACATCATCATCGGCTATTATCATCCAAGTTCGAACAAGCAAAAAGCTAAAATCCAAATTAAATTCATACCAGTAAAAAGGAGATTACTTGGATTTAGTTCTACACTCATCAACGTTCGATCGAAGAAGAGAATACCCACTGAATAACTCGAAATCATCACACGAGAAAGTGGCGACCTCAAGTTGAATAGAATCAAAACCCTAGATCGCAAGAAGGAAACCCTAGGAATTTCTCAAAAGCCGCCGCCATTTTTAAGGAAAGAGATCGAGAAAAATAAAGTGGTGAAGCAATAACAAGAGTGGCCGGCCAAGTTATACAAAAGGGCTAAGAGAGTTTTAAAGGGATGACCCATTTATTTTAAGTCCTAAAAGCTTTTTAAATTATTATTTTGTTTTGTTTCGTCTTTCATTTCAATTTGTAATCAGTCTACAGTTTTCTAGTTTGTCTCTAAAACTAGGGAGACGAATAACAGGGTTTGTAATTCGGGGAAATCTGGTTTTGGGGATAAAAACCAGTGCAGGGTTTTGAGCGTAGGGTTAAGAACAGTTGGGAGCGAGTGTCGCGAGTTTACAAGGGATTGTAAGCGTAGAGATTGTTTTAACTCCTAGTAGAAACCTTGGGGAATGCAGCAGTAGGCAGGTTTTTGCCGAAGCTGGGTATATTTGTGTGTTATTTATTTTCTGCATTTCTTCTGATTATTATCTGTGCTGTGATTATTTAATTACTCTGTGAAAATCTGCGATAAACCCTATTCACCCCCCCTCTAGGGTTAATTTAGATCCTACAAGTGGTATCAGAGCAGGTATTTTTTATTTTATTTTAACTCTAGAGTCATGAATCTGTCTAATAATGCTTTTTCTGAGGGTCAGTCCATAGCTAGGCCACCAATGTTTAATGGAACTGATTATGCATATTGGAAAGCTAGGATGAAAATTTATTTAAGCTCAGTCGACTATGATGTATGGGATATTATTGAAACGGGTTATAGATCTCCCACTGTTATAGTTAGTGGTGTTGAAATACCTAAATCAAAAGACAGGTGGGATGCTAATGATAAAAAATTATTTTCAACTAATGCCAAAGCGATGAATGCTTTAATCTTTGCTCTTGATAAAACTGAATTTAATCGAATTTCTCATTGTGAGACTGCGCAGGAAATATGGCATACGTTGGAGGTTACACATGAAGGTACATATCAAGTGAAGGAATCTCGTCTCGCTCTTCTCAGCAACGAATATGAAAGTTTCTCTATGCAAAAAGACGAAGATATAAAAGAGATGTATGGACGCTTCTCATCATTGGTCTACAATGCAAAAGCTCTTGGCAAAACCTATACCGAAGTGGAATTGATCAGAAAAATACTGAGAGTGCTACCGATGAATTTTGAAGCAAAGGTGACGGCGATTCAAGAATCAAAAGATCTGAATAAAGTAAGCATGGAAGAGTTGATCGGAAATCTGATTACTTATGAGATGGAGTTGAAAGCAAGAGAAGAACGAAAGGATTCTGAATCAAAGAAGAAGACAATCGCTCTAAATAATTCTGTTGAAAGTAATGATGATGATCCCGCTGAAGAGCTAGCCATGGTTTTGAGGAAGTGGGCCAAAGGAAAATAAAAGCCACAAAAGAAGAAAACTGTCAAATCTGAAAGTTCCGAAAGTTCAGATGATGAAGTATTTTGCTACAACTGCAAGAAACCCGAACATATCAAACCAAATTGTCCACAGCTCAAAAATGAAAAGAAGAAGAAGTTCAGAAGAAAGAAGAAAGCTTTTGCTGCTACATGGGATGACGAAGAAGGAGAAGAAGCTTCTGAAAATGATGAAGAAGAAGCTAATTTGTGTCTTATGGCACAATCTGATTCAGAAGGTAGTTCTAGTGAGGTATCTAATTTTACTTATAAAGATTTAATTTTAATGTGTCACGATCTCACGAAAACTGTTGATTCTCTTGAACTAAAAGTTAAGAAATTGAAATCTGATAGGTCAAAACTAGTTCAAGAAAATAACAGTTTAGAAACAAAACTTGAAAAAGTTAAGAATTCATCGTTTTCAGAATGCGAAAAATGTCAATTTTTGAGTAACGATTTGTTGAAATTAAAAACTAATCTTGAGTTACTTAAAAGTGAAAATATGAATTTGAAAAATGAAAATCTTTATTTTGAAAAGGTGATTGAAAAGTTTAGAGAATCTGAAAAACTTGATTTTGAAAAACGAAAACAATTTGAAATTGAAATTTCCAAGTCCGATGCTAGAATCAAAGCACTTGAAAACGAAAATTTGATCTTAAAACAAACTGATGCTGAAAAGAGGAAAATCGCTATTAATCGTTGTTCAAATTTAATGAAAGAAAATAGCGATCTTAAATTTAAAATTCAACAACTTGAGTCAGCTTTGACTAAATTTTCTAAAGGAAAGAAATCGTTGAATATGTTGTTAAAAAATCAATTTTTTGTTCAGAATAAAAAGGGACTTGGATTTGAATCTGATCAAGTTAAAAAACAAAATTTTAATGATTTTAAAAATCTTTTAATTGGCTTTGAAAACAATCAAATTGAATTTTTGAAATTTAATAATTTCAAAGGGTTTTTAAATCATAAACAAATTGATAACTCGTTTAAAAACAATTCATTTAAATCTATTTTGATTCCAAAAATTAACAAAATAAATTTAAGCAAATCTAAACAAATTTGGGTTCCAAAGGGTACGCTAGTGAATAGTAATGGATTGTTATATAAACGGGTTTGGGTACCAAAACATGTAAACGAAGATAAGAGTGGTAAAACAACTTTTGTTAGACCACTCGATCATATAAACATTTAGGTATCGTAGGAGGCTAAGGAACAACTGTGCTTAAGTAAGATAAAATTCAGGTTGATTCACATATCAAATTATTTGGAGTTCCTTAGCCATAGATTCAGAGTTGGAGATTCATTGCATCACGTTGATTATGGTAAGTCAGGTATGATCTCTAAACTCGTACTTTTATTCCTTTTAGTTTATTTTTACTTGGCTATTTTTGAAATCATTCGTTATGGATTGTTGAAATTCTTGGATTATAAAAAATTGTTTTTTTGGTAATTTCAAATAATTATCTTCAGATTTGATAAGTTGATTGTTTCTTGAGTTTGTCCAAAAATTCTCTGAAAATAATCTTGTGCTGCTCTGATAAGGAAATTGATTTGATTCATTGGTGATTAAATGATAAGTTGGAAAATCAGTGACTGGATTTAGTTAAAATTCATAAGCAATTTGAATTAAAATGGTTTTAACAATTGTCTAGGAGCAATCAGTGTTAAAAATATTAGAAAATTTCATTTTTTTTAACTGATTGATTTTTTTAAGCTGATTTTCAACTTGCATTTTTCAAAAACTCCTCTTGAAATTAATATTTTAAATTTTAAAATTATTTTTGATTATTTATTCAAAAATTGAAATTATTGATTAATTTGAACCATTTTGTGACTCATCAAAATCGTTAATAGATTTATGAAATTGTGATGAGTTGTGACTATGGTATAATTCTTAACTAGAGGAGATATTATTTTAAATCACAGGATGATTGGACAAATTTTATAATATCTTTGAATTAGAGCTTATTTCATGACCATCTTCTATATCTACCATAATTCTGTCATTCATCATGGTTTTATTTAATTTGGGGAGTTCTAATTATTCTTAAAATTAAAAATAAAATAAAATAAAATAAATAAATAATTTATCCTTGGTATTCACTCCCATTTAAAAATCCTTGCGGTTATGCGTGGGTGAATTACCTTAATTTCTATGTGCTTCCATTCTCACTTAAAAGACCTTCGGGCTGTGCATGGATGGAACTCATTAGAGAGGATAAAGTTAAGTTACTACTAACCCCATTTAAAAGACCTTTGGGCTATGCATGGTTAGAAAGTGCTTAACACATTTTTTTAGCATACTTAAAATCTTTAAAATTCATATTCAAATATTCAATTTTTATTGAACTCTCCTCATTCGATAAAATCCGTCGTAAATCCATTCATTCTGAAAGTGAAATTTGCTTCTGATTTAAAGATTATTATGATTTTTGTTTGATTAAATGGGTTTTATGATATATATTCTCTCTCTGAATATGAATTTATATTTTTAGTCTATATTCATCACCGTTTCGATTTCTATTTTCCTTTTGATGATAACAAAAGGGGGAGAATGGTCAAGATTTTGATTGATGGGTATACAATTCAAAAATATTTTAAGATTGGAAATTAAATATCTAGAGGGAGAATGGTCAATTGGATTTCATCATATTTTTCCACATATATAGAGGGAGTTCAGTTGTAGGGGGAGCATACAAATAGGGGGAGTAATATATTTCACGTTCAAACACATTCAAAATCTTTTATTTGTTTGTCATCATCAAAAGGGGGAGATTGTTGTATATAACAGTGTTGTATACACAATTATATGATTTTTGTTTGATGATAACAACCAAATATATTTTATTATTGAATGTGTTTGTAACTGTACTGGTATACTACACATCAGACAGGAATAAAATATTTCTATTTAAATAAAATACAACTATACAGAAATTTAAATATTCACACAGTATTTTATTTGAATAAGAATATTTTATTTCGATATTTAAACAGTACAGATTTACAACTCCACTATTTGTACATACATCACTGATATACATTTCATTATATTCAATTTCGTACTTAGCTCCTCTTTACAACACTTACACTTTCATATACACTACACTCACTACAGTTCACTCAACAGTCGTTTACATTTCTATACAGTTCACTCACAAATACAAACACACTAACGCTGTTCTTGTCTTCATCTTCAGTCTTCTGTCTTCACAGCTTTCAGCCAGTCATCTTCATACCTGTTCATACAGAAGAACACACACAGTAGACTGCAACAAAAATAAAATTAAATAAAAATTTATTTTTAAATTTTATTTGCCTCAGATTTGCGGTGTGTTTCTCATCATTTTTCTAGACTTTGTCTGATATGCAGGGACATGAAAACTCGTTTGGATGGCTGCATATACACACGTGCATACACGTGTGCACTGCCACGCCAATCCAGTGTCGCGACTGAGGAGTAGCCACTTGGACCATCTCGACTCAGCGCAATATACTCATGAACATGAACAAAGTCAAAAGCAAAAGTAAAATGGTTGACAGGTCAACACACAAGAGAGTCAATAGGCAAGTCAAACATGAATGAAACATAGTGGAAATAAAAAGTAGCCATGAAGATTGAAAAAAAATATATATAGCATGAATACAAATATCAAAGAAGTAAAGCTCCTGTTCTTATCAGTTCAAATAAACATAAGATTTCAAAGTGTAGTATTAAGTGCAGTGGTGAAACCAATACAAGTTACAAGAAAACAGTGTAGACTTCAAGCAACTCTACTTAAAAAAGGAGAGAGAGAATGCAAATGATGAAAACTACAAAAACTGGGCATTAGCAAGTAACTCAAGTATGGTGAATGATCAATTGCAACTCAATTTTAAAGTGGAGCAGGAGTACAAGAAGCATGGTCGAGGCAGGACAAATATTACAGGTCCACCATATATGAAAACAGATTACAAGTGCAAGTGGACATACAACAATTACAGATAAAGATGCATATATATGAACACAACTACAGGTGGTCGAGAACAATGTCAAGCAATACAGCATAATGATTCACAATGACTCCAAATTCAGCACAGACCAAACAAGTGTACAATACAGTGAAACAGCAGTGGTGCAAATACAAGTGATAGGGTAATGAAAGCATGCACATTTCATGTTCACGGCAGCTCAGCAAATCAACATACAAATGCACAAATGGTCGAGCTCAGTAGTACAACATGGGCAAGCTTAATGGTAAATGATCAAGTGGTTAGCAAAAATGACAAGTAGCACGGAAAGCATGGTTTCAGCAAGGCAGACAAGCATATGTACATAGCAGCAGTTTCATGTTCAAACAAATTGGAATGTAAAAGCAGTGATGAACGAGACATAATCAAAGCGTTCTTATCAGTTCTTAGATTTCAAATAAAACATCAGTTTAAAACTCAAGACAAGTTCAAGTAATGACTGTTTTTATTTCAAAGGCATCAGATCAAAGATGACACAAGTAAAAGTGTGTAACTGTTCTTATCTAAGGGTGTAAGATGATATCAAATTCACCAAAACATTCATCAATAAAGTGTCTGCATGACAAGTTCAGTTTTAGATACAATAAGGGCAGACACAAGAGATACATGATAGATATGCATGAACCAATTTCAAGTGCAAAGAACAAGTGTAGAGGTGTTCTTTAATGTCAAGCATAGTATCTGTTTAAGGTGATAACCAGAGTATTCACAAGAGTAGAATCGGTTCTTATCTCGATCAAGAGTAGCATCTAACCAAACTATTATCATATTCCATTCAAAATTTACTGAGAACAGGTTAACTCAGAAATGGTCAAAGAAAAATAAAATTCAAAGTTCATGTGTTCAAAGGAAGGAGTAAAAAAGAAATCAATTCCAGAATATTTGACCCCAGAAAAATATATACGGCAATTATTTTAAGGATCAATTCAAAGCAGTTGTCAAGCCCCAATATTTAGTATATATCATGAGCAAGTCTGAGCATTTGTTTATACCAGTTGTTAAGGAAACAGAATATTCAGTTTGAAATCATCAGAGTTCCAGAAAATTTATACGGGTTTTTGATTCAAAGAGACCATTTCAAAGTTCAGGGTTTTCACGCGCAAGTAACTCCAGAATAGTGGAAGTATTCATAGCAATATTAAATCGAAGAAATTTCCATAAGTTCAAGAACAAATAAAAGCCGATTTCAAAAGCCCCAAAATTTTCGAATATATCAAATCAAGGGTTTCAAAGATCAAGACTTAATCAAAAATTCCAGAACATACGATGATTTAAAGTTCCAATATTTCCGTATATATCATAACCAAAGTGTAATACGAAATCAGAGCACAAAATTAGGGTTTCAAAACCCTATAAGAACACCCACATCATCATCGGCTATTATCATCCAAGTTCGAACAAGCAAAAAGCTAAAATCCGAATTAAATTCATATCAGTAAAAAGGAGATTACTTGGATTCAGTTCAACACTCATCAACGTTCGATCGAAGAAGAGAATACCCACTGAATAACTTGAAATCATCACACGAGAAAGTGGCGACCTCAAGTTGAATAGAATCAAAACCCTAGATCGCAAGAAGGAAACCCTAGGAATTTCTCAAGAGCCGCCGCCATTTTTAAGGAAAGAGATCGAGAAAAATAAAGTGGTGAAGCAATAACAAGAGTGGCCGGCCAAGTTATACAAAAGGGCTAAGAGAGTTTTAAAGGGATGACCCATTTATTTTAAGTCCTAAAAGCTTTTTAAATTATTTTTTTGTTTTGTTTCGTCTTTCATTTCAATTTGTAATCAGTCTACAGTTTTCTAGTTTGTCTCTAAAACCAGGGAGACGAATTACAGGGTTTGTAATTCGGGGAAATCTGGTTTTGGGGATAAAAACCAGTGCAGGGTTTTGAGCGTAGGGTTAAGAACAGTTGGGAGCGAGTGTCGCGAGTTTACAGGGGATTGTAAGCGTAGAGATTGTTTTAACTCCTAGTAGAAACCTTGGGGAATGCAGCAGTAGGCAGGTTTTTGCCGAAGCTGGGTATATTTGTGTGTTATTTATTTTCTGCATTTCTTCTGATTATTATCTGTGCTGTGATTATTTAATTACTCTGTGAAAATCTGCGATAAACCCTATTCACCCCCCCTCCCCCTTTAGGGTTAATTTAGATCCTACAAGACTATGCGTCCCACAGGCAAAGGAGTTGGTGAAGAAAGTTCTTGAGGAGGCACATCATTCCAAGATGACAGTACATCCAGGCGGGGACAAAATGTACGAGGACTTAAAGAGAGTTTTCTTTTGGAGTGGCATGAAGAAGGACGTGGCAGATTTTGTTTCTAAGTGCATGATTTGCCAACAAGTCAAGGTGGAGCAGAAGAAGCCTGGCGGTCTGCTCCATACTCTAGAGGTCCCACAGTGGAAGTGGGATAGCATTTCAATGGACTTCATTGGTGGCTGCCTAGGTCTAGAAGAGGCAACACTAGCATTTGGGTAATAGTGGATAGGCTTACTAAAAGCGCCCACTTTTTACCTGTCAAGAGTAGAAGGACTGCCTCATCTCTAACATCTCTTTATCTTAAGGAGATAGTTCGACTCCATGGAATACCTTCCAGCATTATTAGCGACAGAGATCCTATCTTCACAAGCGAGTTTTGGCGGAGTCTACAAGAAGCTGTAGGCACACAGTTATGTTTGAGCACGACCTATCACCCCCAATCCGATGGTCAGACGGAAAGGGTGAACAGGATTTTGGAAGACCTTTTGAGACTTTGCGTCCTTGACTTTGGAGGGACTTGGGAGGACCATCTTCCTTTGGTGGAATTTGCCTACATCAACAGCTACCAAGACACCATCAGAATGGCGCCCTTCGAAGCTTTATATGGAAGACCGTGTTGATCGCCCACTTGTTGGTGGGAGTCTACTGACAAGCTCATACTTGGACCTGATATGATCCGAGAGACTTCAGAGAAAGTAGACTTAATATGGAGAAGAATGAAGACAACCCAAGACAAACAAAAATCCTACGCAGACAATAGAAGGACCGACCTTGAATTTGAGGTTGGGGACAGGGTTTTCCTTAAGGTATATCCTTTAAGGAACGTCGTTCACTTTGGATCCACAGGGAAGCTAGCACCAAGATTTGTAGGGCCGTTTCCTATCATCGAGAAGATTGGGAAGATGGCCTACAGGTTAGAGTTACCCGAGAGACTGGCCAGAGTTCACAACGTCTTTCATGTTTCTCACCTCCGGAAGTATCTACATGAGTCAGCGAAAGTGGTAGAGCGAAACATTCTAGAAGAAGCTGAAGTAGAATGCGAAGAAACTGTGAGAAAAGTTCCAACTCACATCTTAGGAACTGAAGTGAAAAAGCTACGCAACCGCGAAGTCAAACTCGTCAAAGTTCAGTGGAGCGACGCCGAGGAAGACGCGACTTGGGAAACTGAGGATAGAATATGCGCAGCCTACCCTTTTCTTTTTGAGGGTACATTTTTGATCTCTCTTTTTCCTTAAAGTCATGTTAGTATCTATCTTTTTAGGTATATCTCCCTGACCTTACCCTTTTATCCTCAGGTGGAAACCCCTTTGGATGTAAACATGTAATTGAAACATGTTATGGATGATGGTTGCAAGTGCTTGCAAATGTTTGCTAGTGGTTGCTCGTGGATGCATATACACACACAATCTAGGGTTTTAGATCGGCTCAGTCACTTCATATTGCATATGCATATATGTGTTTATGTTTGTATATGGTTGAAGCTTAATATGTTGCATATGGATGTCGCATTTGTTTGAATGATTGCGCACTCATGTAGAATTATGAATAGGAAAAAGTTTGCATACATAATGGATTCATGACACGTACATAATTTGCATTAAGGAGGTCAACTGAATCAGTAGACCGCCTGATTTTTGCATTAGATAAGGACATGTACACACATGATGCATATGATCATGAAGCATTAGAAGTCTTTTAAGGACAATGGACGCTCATGTTTGATGATTGAGTAGATGGACATTTGGATGGTAGGATATATGTTCTCCTAGACTTGGAGATTTCAGGGACGAAATCCTTTAAGGAGAGGAGAATGTAACACCCTGTATTTCTGTTAACACTAAAGTTGCTAATACAAAAATAAATGTGTAAAGGAGAGATGTATCTAATGTGCATACAAGAATAATAATAAATGTGTAAAGGGGAGATGTATCTAATGTGCATACAAAAATAATAATAAATGTGTAAAGGGGAGATGTATCTAATGCGTACATATTTATATGGATTGACAAATAATAGTAAATGTACATTAAGAAAGAAATGGTGAACATAATTGGCTTCTCTTTACAACAGACGGCTTTGGTTAACCCTAGCTTCATCGACGGCTCAAATTAACTTGCAACTCTATAAAAAGACCCTAGGTCTCAAACTAAAAATTCACAAAAAAAAAGAATAAGAATTGGAGCCACCATGTTGTCTGCTGAGAACTAGAGGGAGCCTCCACTTGAAAGAGACGAACAACATAGCGAATACAAACTAAAAGATTAAAAAGCAACAACAAATTAGAATCAAAGCAACGTCTTCCAAAGGAAAGCTTTGCAAATTCAGAATTTCAGAACTCATAAAACAAGACCGTCTACGATTGTAAGTTTAGCTACATTTTTAGAATGTGAATTAATATGAATATCATGTGTTGCGATGAAATGATAATAGTACGATACTCGTTATGTTATTAATATACGTTTGTGATTTGATTCTATTATCATGTTGAATTGAGAATTATTAAGTATGATGTTTATTATGTTTTATAATATTAATCTATGCCAGTGACTTGATTCTATTATCATGTTAAATTTGGAATTATTGGATTAGATTATTTGTATAAGCATGGACTCGGATTGTAACATCTTATGAGATATGTGTAGTTTATTATGCAAGTTTATGTAGTGAAGTTATGCGACCAATTGTCAAATCTATATGTTCATGTTCATGCAAAACTTATGCCATGTTCACACTTATCATATATTGGGATTAATTTGCAAGTATGTTTAATTCTATGTTACTAATTAACACATGTGTATGTTGATTAGCCTATGTTGCTAACTCACATATACGTATGTTGATTTGCCTATGTTGCAAATTAACATATGTATATGGATTAGTTCATATTGCTAATTCTCATGTATGTTGTTAATATGGCCTATGTTAAAAACACATATATGTTGAGTTAGCCTATAAGTGCAAGTTCATACCTATGACATTATAATGTTTATGTTAGTCTTTTTGCAAGTTTGTACCTATGACATTATAATGTTCATGTTAGTTATTTTGCAAGTTCACCTCTAAAATGTTCATGTTAGTTATTTTGCAAGTACACCCTATTATGTTCATATTGATTATGCCATCAATACCAAAGTTATACCCTTGTCATGTTTATGCTAATTTATGCCAATTTGCGTATATTAAATTAGGCTAAGTTTTTAGCTTAATACTTTACACCAAAAATCATGCGAATGTAAATTAGGCTGAGATTGTTAGCCTAATATTGGACATGGTAACGTTGGGTTAAAATGATAATTTTAGGGAAACTTGCCATAAATTGGTCATTAATCACATAAGTGATTTGTGGCATAAAAAGGCATTAATTACCTTAATTAATGAGATTAATTGGAAATGAATGTGACAGTAATTTGAATATTTTCTAATTTACATATTGGTCATTAATCACATAAGTGATTTATGGCATAAAAAGGCATTAATTACCTTAATTAATGAGATTAATTGGAAATGAATGTGACAGTAATTTGAATTTGAATAATTTACATAATTAAAATGTAAATTAGAAAATACGAACGCGCTTAACCCGAGGCTGGATTGAGTTGTGACGTAAACCTGCCCGGACCCGCCCGGTTGTCCAGTTGTCACAACAATAGCTATCCAATGTGAGAGGTTAAGGCATGGGGCCCAATAAAGACCCGAGGTTAAACTGAGTTGTGGCGTAAGACTGCCCGGACCCAACTGGCATACAGGCAGCCACAACAATATCAGTCTAATCTGAGAGGTTGGTGCTCTAATAAGACAATTAGAGCTGTTAGGACTGATAGGGTTAAGTCAATTTAATAAATACTTAACCAAATTCAACATGTTAAATAATTTGGATGGGTGGGGGTTAGGTTCATTCAGACACTTAACCACTTAACATGTTTGACTAGAAAACCTAGTAACGGGGACCCGTTTCAGCAGTAATTCAATTAGGTATCATGGTACCCTGAACTAGGCAGGGTGGGGCACGATTACTGGGCTGATTGTAAGCGGTCAAAAGCGACGATGGTTGGTGCACAGTGTGAGTTCTAACAGAGTGCGGGCGTGCACACACTCTGGAGCAGACAAGTCAGGGCACTAGAGCATCAGTAGTATACCCTATGCATGCTAGAATTGTGTCGGGGCCGCCACCATGGGACTTGATACACCCCATGGTGGGACCAGCATAGGTATCTACCATATAGGGCCGTAGGACACATGTGAATATACGAGTAGGAGCCGATCTTTTAAAGAAAGAGAAAGGGATCACTTCACCCCAATCACGGGGTGCCTGTTGGTATAAGAATTAGTAGGTGCAGAGATAGAGATTTAAAATAGGGTGCAAAGGGATGTTTGTTTTAGGACACCTTATCTAGTTCTAGGATAGCCTATTATCCTGATATCGTCCTGTTCTCACTTTATACAAGTCATGATCTTTTTATTATTAACATTCTAGGAATATAGCTAGACTTACCAGACTTATGTCTAACCCATTTTCCTTTCGTCTTCTTTTCTTCCGTGCCCCCCCACATGTCTACAGGGAGGAAACACCACAGCTTAGTCGGTTTTTCATCCAGCTTGAATAGAGAGAATGTATTGCTTGGATTTCTTTCATTTGGACCATGGCTGTAACACCCCACGTCCATTAATGTCACTCACAAAAGGGAATGCATTAACTTCCATGGAGGTTTGAAGTGAATATAGAACAGAAAAATTACAACAAGACAGATAATAAGTAGTACTTGGAAATCTAAAACTTCATTTTATTGCAGCGGAATTTAAACATGTTTGTTACATCATAAAACCGTAAATCAGAGTCAAGTACAATATCCATCTTGATAAAACAAAATACATAACCCCATAACATAAATAGCCATTAAAGAAGATAACAAGCTGGACTTTACTTCAACGGTCCAAGCTTTCCAAGAGAGATAAAGCAATCCAATCAAACTCCACTAGAGTTGGGCCTACCCTGAGGACCTGGAGGGGGAAAAAGATAGAAATGGAGGGGGTCAGACATAAAGTCTGGCGAGTATGATAATTCTAACAATGCTATTATCAAAGTAACTAGACTAAGGCATAAGCAGGAAAACAAGGAAATGTCTATGAATTATTAGGTATGGAAGAGCAGATAAAGATAACGTTAAAGGCACACCTAATTACTAACGAATAACTACTACACTGCACCGCATCATTCACCCTAAAGGTTGATCCCACTTGCTTCACACAGAAACTATATAAATAGCCTTGCGTACCCCTAGCTGACTACAAAGGTGCCGTCTGCCCCTATCTTCACTAGGTGTACCCCACTACCCACTTTCGATCGGCTCCCTACTCGTAGATACCCGTGTTGGCCCCACAGTGGGGTGTATCACTCCCCTAAAGTGGCAACCCGATACAACTTGAGAATGCACGGCTTATACCTACACGATGCAACAACGTCTTACCTACCAGCCCGGGTCCACACACGCATATGAAACCCGTTGGACTTGCGTTGCCACCGCTACCCCGTTTTGGCCTCTTATAGTCAAACCCAGTATGCGTGTCCCGTTCTCGACTTGGGTCGAGCCCACAAAGATACGTTTGGGTTACTGGTTGAAATGGGCCCCCACAAGCTACCCACTTAAGCTTGTCACCACTGGTATATCCCACTTAACCCTCATGTTCATTTACATGTGTGTTTGGTTAAGTCTTACTAATCGTATTTCACATGCCACTAAGGGCACCCACTAGATTCCTCATGCCACCCAAGGCACCTATTTAACCCCCATGTCCCACCTTACATGTTTATCTGGTTAAGTATTTCTTAATTCATTCAGGCCATAACCTCATAAAGACCTCTCACATTAGACTGCCATTTATGGCAGCTGGATTTGCCCGGCGGGTCCGGGCAGTCTTACACCATAAAAGAGTCTAACCTCGTGTCTTTACAACTGTTATGCTTTAATTTGGACCTAGGACCTCTCACATTGGGCTGACATTTGTGACCACTGGATTTGCCGGACGGGTCCGGGCAGGTTTACGTCACAAACGAGTCCAACCTCGTGTCCTAAGCATTGATTATCACTTATAATCTTTTACCCCAGTTTTAATAATTCCCTATTCAAATTATTAATTAACTCCAATTTTAATGATGACCATAATTGACTCAATTATGGCCATCCACTTATGGCATGAAAAATCATATCAATTGCACCCCAACTTCTTAATATTAAATCCTTAATATTACTCCTACCCCACGTTATACGTTTGCTTATTGAACGCATAATATACGTTAGACTCGAATAGTCTAACTCATAGCACAAAGATAAATTATCACAACATATAGACAAATAAAATAAATCTAATCATATAGGGGTGAAACTTGCATAAAACTACACATGTTAAGGATCTAAAAGTGTCAACTTATTAAATGTCACAATTTACATGATATGATCATAACCCAAATTTATGTATGAACTTGCATATGGGGTTTTACGCAACATAATAATGGTGTGAACTAGCACCTAATACATAGAATTCACATATGTCATAGCATAATTCTAGATGTCATAATTCATGGCATATGTTCATAATCTTTACTAATCAATCTAAACTTGCATATGTGATTTGTCATATAGATCAACATAGCCCAAATAATATCAACATTATGATTTGATTAAGATGAACTAATTAGCATAGATAATAACATCATGACTTTATAACATGTATGATTTATCACAACTTAGCATAGAAAATTACAACCTATACAATATCATCATGGCATGATTTACAACATATAGGATATCATCATCACACAACATAGGATTTACAACATACATGATAGCATAAGGTTTACAACAACATATATGACAATCCACATCATTTACTTATAATCCATTCATAACTTAATCTAATTAGTTTAATAATAATCTTGTTAAGATCATCATACTCACAATTAGAAGAGAAAGAGAGTCTTGATTTGCTTTAGAGTTGAGTAGAATTTGGGTTCGATTAGCTTTCTTCCTTCTTAGTTGGCGGCGGCTACACTGAGTTCCATGGCGGCGGTATGACGGTGGCTATTCTATTTTTCATGTGAATTAAAGTGAGAGGCTACCTAGGTATTTATAGAGTTTAGGGTTTATTTAGACCGTCAGATCAATTCAGAACTAAACTGAACCGTTTAATTTGCCAACTCAGCCCTAAAGACACATCAGCAGCTCAAGATTGGGCTCAGTCAAAACCCTAGCCGCCTGGACAGGTCGACACCCACGTCGACTACCCAGTCGACCTGGGGGGTGTCGACTGCCTAGTCGACTCCCCAGTCGACCTGGGGTGCTGGGCGGGAATTTTCCTGCCTAGCCTGTTTGACTTCGAATTTTGAATTTTAAATTTCTGAAATCTGTTTTGAATTTTCTGAAACTTCCGATGGCCATAACTTCTTCATACGAAGTCCAAATCACGCAAACTCGGACTCTATTTCAACCAGAATTCCGAGACTAACACAATGGCGCAACCCGTTTCCCACAATTCTCAAGTCTGAGATTAGTTATTCTTTAATTTGTGAATATTAATATTAACAGAATTACGGGGTGTTACATTCTCCCCTCCTTAAAGGATTTCGACCCCGAAATCTTCAAGTCAAGAAGAATGTATATCCTAACATCCAATCGTCCATCTACTCAACCATCAAACACAGGAATCCATTGTCCTTATAGACTTCTAATGCTTTCATGTTTAAATGCACAGTGTGTGTATATGTCCATATCTAATGCAAAATCAGGCGGTCCACTGATTCAGTTGACCTCCTTAATGCAAATCATGATAGTGCCATGCATCCATTATGTATGCAAAAGAGCCCCATCGATACATATTATTTCTATATGCGTGCACAACCATTCACCAAAATGCGGTATTCATATGATAGCACAACCATTATACATCCATTTTACTAAATACAGCCATTTATATGCAATATGCGGTATGAAGTGACTGAGCCGATCTAGTGCCTAACAGTGTGTGCATATGTGTCCACGAGCAACCACTAGGAAACACTTGCATCCACTTTGCATCCATCATACATAACATGTCTCAAACACATGTTTCAACCATAGGATTATCCTAACTAAAGGTCAAGAATACTAGCGAGAGGATACTCTAAAGGTAAGATAAGTACAAGCTAAGCGATTGAGGAGAAATTAAAAGACATACCCTCGAAAATAAAAGGGTACAACGAACGCATCTTCTCTTCCGTCTCCCAAGTAGCGTTGCTCTCATCATCTCCCCATTGTACTTTGACTAGTCTGACCTCTCGATTCCTCAACTTCTTGATCTCCGACCCAAAAATGCGCGTAGGAGCTCGTCGAATCGTCGCATCACGCTCGATCTCCACCTCTCTAAGCAAGCTCGGCTCTACCACTTCCGCGGTCTCGTGCAAGCACTTCCTCAAACGTGACACATGGAATACGTCGTGTACACCACTAAGTCTCTCAGGCAACTCCACTCTATACGCCATCTGTCCAATCTTCTCTTTAATAGGAAACGACCCTGCAAACCTTGGTGCTAATTTCCCAACGGACCCAAAGCGAACAACGTTCCGTAATGGAGACACTTTGATAAAGACCATATCCCCAACTTCAAACTCAAGATCTATCCTCCTCTTATCCACATAAGATTTATGCCTATCTTGCGCTGCTTTCATCCTCCTTCGAATCAAGTCGATCTTCTCCGAAGTCTCCCTAATCATATCGGGCCCAAGTAAGATCCTATCCGTAGATTCCCACCAACATGTAGGTGAATGACAAGGTCGTCCATAAAGAGCTTCGAAAGGTGCCATGCCAATGCTAGACTGAAAGCTGTTATTATATGTGAACTCTACTAATGGAAGATGCCCTTCCCATGTACCCCCAAAGTCTAGGATACATAGCCTCAAAAGATCCTCTAGAATACGATTCACCCTCTCGGTCTGGCCGTCCGTCTGAGGATGATATGCGGTGCTCATACATAACTGAGTCCCTACCGCCTCTTGTAAGCTTCTCCAAAATTCGCTAGTGAAAATAGGATCGCGGTCGCTCACTATGCTAGAAGGAACACCGTGCAAACGAACTATTTCTCTGATGTATACAGAAGCTAACCATGGAGCAGTCCTCTTACTCTTCACGGGAATGAAATGGGTGCTCTTAGTAAGTCTATCTACTATAACCGAAATCCCCATATTACCCTTCCTTGATCGCGGTAATCCATCCACAAAATCCATCGAGACACTCTCCCACTTCCATAGTGGAACCTCCAATGGGTGAAGCAACCCACTGGGTTTCTTTTGCTCCGCTTTTACTTGTTGGCACACCAAGCATCTAGCGACATACTCGGCCACATCCCTCTTCATAATGGCCCAAAAGAAAACTCGCTTCATGTCTTTGTACATCTTGTCCCCGCCGGGATGAATGGTCATCTTCGATCGATGCGCTTCGTCAAGAATAGCCTTCCTCAACCCTTCGTCTCGGGGTACACAAAGTCTACTATCCCTACGTAACCAACCCTTATCATCTAGGGTATACCTACGGAGATGGCTTGATGACTCCCCTCTTTTGAGCTTTTCTACTAACTCAACCAACTGCGGGTCATCTCGCTGTGCCTCGCCAATCCGTCCCAAAAGCGTAGGTCTGACCTCTAAGGATGCTAGCAAACCGGGTACAAAGTCAACGGAAGGTCTAAAGTCAAACATCGGAATGAATTCTAAGTTTCGCCGTTCAACAAACAACGGACTCAAGGACAGCCTTTTCCTACTTAAGGCATCTGCCACCACGTTACCCTTGCCAGGGGTATATGCTATTTCGAAATCGTAGGACGCTAAGAATTCCATCCACCTTTGCTGCCTTAAGTTCAAGTCCTTCTGAGAGAACAAGTATTTTAACGATTTGTGATCAGTGAATAATTCAAATTTCTCGCCAAGAAGATAATGATGCCAAGACTTAAGCGCGAAAACAATAGCGGCCAACTCTAAGTCATGTGTGGGGTAATTTATCTCATGCGCTCTCAACTGCCTTTCACCATAGGCTATTACCCTACCCTCTTGCATTAAGACTGCACCTAGACCTGTCCCACAAGCATCGGTATAAACAGTAAACGGCTTACTCACGTCTGGCAGCACTAAGACTGGAGCTGAGGTCAAAGCTCTCTTTAAACGTTGGAACGCATCATCACAATCTACGTCCCACGCGAAGACTAGGTTCTTCTTCATCAGGCGTGTCAATGGAGCTGATATCTTTGCGAAGTCTTTGATAAACTTCCTATAGTAGCCAGCCAACCCCAAGAAACTTCTTACTTCGGTAGCATTTTTAGGGACCTTCCAATCTTGGATGGCCACCACCTTCGCGGGATCCACAGCTATCCCTTCCTTGGAAACCACGTGCCCTAAGAATTTAGCTTTAAGGTTATGCGCTCGTAGGGTCTCCAACACTTCCCTAAGATGTAGGGCATGCTCTTCTTCATCCTTAGAAAAGATCAAGATGTCGTCTACAAAGACTACCACGAATTTGTTAAGGTACTCCCTAAACACCCTACTCATCAAATCAACAAAGTACGCGGGGGCATTTGTCAAACCGAAGGGCATCACTAGCCATTCATGGAAACCGTCCGGAGTCCTAAAGGCAGTCTTGTCAATGCTATCCTCAGCCACTCTCAACTGATGGAAACCAGTGGCTAAGTCCAACTGCGAAAACACTGAGGCGCCAACTAACTGATCGAAGAGGTCGTCAATCCTCGGCAGTGGGTGTCTGTTTTTCTTAGTAAGTTTATTAAGTTCTCTATAGTCCACACACAGTCTAAGGGACCTATCCGCCTTCGTGGCAAATACTACTGGAGCACCCCACTCCGATATACTTCGTCTTATGAACCCCTTCTCAAGCAACTCCTTCACTTGCTTATCGAGTTCCCTCCTTTCACGTGGAGCCATGTGGCGTACTGGCAAATATACTGGTTTTGCATTATCCACAATATATATTCGAAAATCTATCTCCCGCTTCGGAGGCAAGCCCTTCACCTCCTCAACACATCCGAGTATTCTCGGACCACTCTAACAGATCGTAGATTCTCCACAGACGCATCAAGCGACTCTAGATAACTTAGCATAACGGAATTTATGGGATTACAAAAGATTTCGAGAGCGTTACCAAGGCGAGTCATGAGCCTAACTACTCTCCTTTCACAATCAAGAACGACCCCATTTCTGGATAACCAATCCATTCCTAAAATTAGAACATAGCCCGTGAAGCCCAACACATAAGCATCACATCTAAACTCAATGCTAAGTATAGAAATTTTCAAATCCAAACAGATCATGGACAAATAAGCTGAGCCCCCAATTGGATTCGAAACAACTAAGGGATCCTCTACTAAACTGGTGTTTAAGTGCAGTGATTCAACTAATGATGTAGAGACAAACGAATGTGATGCCCTGAATCAAATAAGGTACGGACAGGATGATCAAACGGAAAAACTAAGCTTTCAACATAAATGGTACTACCTCGTTCTTGCAGCGGTGGGACCGCGAGAGCCTGAACTTGTCCCATTGCCTGCCCTGGTGCCATAAGAGCCTGCACCTGTCCTTTCGAGGTAGTCCCTGCCCTCTGCCCCTTCTTTGGGAAGTCCTTCACTAGATGTCCCGCTTCGCCACAGTGAAAACAGCCAGTCTTCTTTTTCTTTCGGCAATCCTTGCTGAGATGGCCTGGTGTCCCATAGTTAAAGCATTTCTTCTTTCCCTTGCCATTATTTTCTTTACCACCCTTCTTGTTTTGCTGTTGTGGTTTCTTCTGATCCCCTTTCTTCTCGGGTGCCTTATTAGCATTAGCGCCTTTCTCCTCGTGCATGAGTGCCATGTCTACTAGCTTCTCAAAAGTGGCCCCCATAGGGATGTGGGTCATAGCCAACCCTTGCAACGGTTCATTCAATCCATTAACGAACCTCAGAGCCTTCTTCTCCGGCCTGTTCACTAAGTCCAAGCCAAACCTTGCTAACTGATTAAATTTGTTGACATATTCTTTCACTGATGCTCTTCCTTGCTTTAATGTCAAGAACCTTTCCATATATAGATTCTCTTCTGCCCTTGAGAGAAACTTCGCCTCAAACCTACGCCTGAAATCCGCCCAAGAATCAACAGGACGCTCCTCATTAGTGACCTCCCACCAAAATGAGGCCTCTCCCTTCATTAACCAAGCTGCTAATTTGACTTTCCTCCCTTCTTCTACTTCAAAGATTTCTAGCAATTCCACTACCTCCTTAAGCCAATCTCTAGCTTCCACAAACGTTTCTGACCCTTGAAAAGGTTTTCCACCCATAGCCTTAAATTCCTTGCATGTCTTTGCAAAAGTATCTACGCGAGGAGGAGGAGGAGGAGCGGGTGCAACTGGTGGTGGAGGAACATTGGCTGGACCTGCAGTGGCCCTAGCCTCTAATAACCTTCTATACCATCCTGGTATCGTTACACCATCTGGAAGGTTAAGATCTTCAGCCATGCTGAAATGAAAAAGGAAAGATTCAAAATGGAGAATTCGAAGGATAAAGATATATGGCTATTGGGGATTATGTTTTTTCATAAAAACTTTCCTCTTTAGATTACTCATCAAGACATGTTTTTGAAAACACTTCTTCAAAAAGTACTTTAGAAAAATAGTTTTTCTAAAAAATTTATCTGTTCTGGTAAGCTTAAGCTCTGATACCACATGTAACACCCCACGTCCATTAATGTCACTCACAAAAGGGAATGCATTAACTTCCATGGAGGTTTTAAGTGAATATAGAACAGAAAAATTACAACAAGACAGATAATAAGTAGTACTTGGAAATCTAAAACTTCATTTTATTGCAGCGGAATTTAAACATGTTTGTTACATCATAAAACCATAAATCAGAGTCAAGTACAATATCCATCTTGATAAAATAAAATACATAACCCCATAACATAAATATCCATTAAAGAAGATAACAAGCTGGACTTTACTTCAACGGTCCAAGCTTTCCAAGAGAGATAAAGCAATCCAATCAAGCTCCACTAGAGCTGGGCCCACCCTGAGGACCTGGAGGGGGAAAAAGGATAGAAATGGAGGGGGTCAGACATAAAGTCTGGCAAGTATGATAATTCTAACAATACTATTATCAAAGTAACTAGACTAAGGCATAAGCTGGAAAACAAGGAAATGTCTCTGAACTATTGGGTATAGAAGAGCAGATAAAGATAACGTTAAAGGCACACCTAATTACTAACGAATAATTACTACACTGCACCGCACTAGTCACCCTAAAGGTTGATCCCACCTGCTTCACACAGAAACTATATAAATAGCCTTGCGTACCCCTAGCTGACTACATAGGTGTCGTCTACCCCTATCTCCACTAGGTGTACCCCACTACCCACTTTCGATCGGCTCCCTACTCATAGATACCCGTGCTGGCCCCATAGTGGGGTGTATCACTCCCCTAAAGTGGCAACCCGATACAACTTGAGAATGCACGGCTTATACCTACACGATGCAACAACGTCTTACCTACCAGCCCGGGTCCACACACGCATATGAAACCCGTTGGACTTGCGTTGCCACCGCTACCCCGTTTTGGCCTCTTATAGTCAAACCCAGTGTGCGTGTCCCGTCCTCGACTTGGGTCGAGCCCACAAAGATACGTTTGGGTTACTGGTTGAAATGGGCCCCCACAAGCTACCCATCTAAGCTTGTCACCACAAGTATATCCCACCTAACCCTCATGTTCATTTACATGTGTGTTTGGTTAAGTCTTACTAATCGTATTTCACATGCCACTAAGGGCACCCACTAGATTCCTCATGCCACCCAAGGCACCTGCTTAACCCCCATGTCCCACCTTACATGTTTATCTGGTTAAGTATTTCTTAATTCATTCAGGCCATAACCTCATAAAGACTTCTCACATTAGACTGGCATTTATGGCAGCTGGATTTGCCGGGCGGGTCCGGGCAGTCTTACACCATAAAAGAGTCTAACCTCGTGTCTTTACAACTGTTATGCTTTAATTTGGACCTAGGACCTCTCACATTGGGCTGACATTTGTGACCACTGGATTTGCCGGACGGGTCCGGGCAGGTTTACGTCACAAATGAGTCCAACCTCGTGTCCTAAGCATTGATTATCACTTATAATCTTTTACCCCAGTTTTAATAATTCCCTATTCAAATTATTAATTAACTCCAATTTTAATGATGTCCATAATTGACTCAATTATGGCCATCCACTTATGGCATGCAAAATCATATCAATTGCACCCCAACTTCTTAATATTAAATCCTTAATATTACCCCTACCCCACGTTATACATTCGCTTATTCAACGCAGAATATACATTAGACTCGAATAGTCTAACTCATAGCACAAAGATAAATTATCACAACATATAGACAAATAAAATAAATCTAATCATATAGGGGTGAAACTTGCATAAAACTACACATGTTAAGGATCTAAAGGTGTCAACTTATTAAATGTCATAATTTACATGATATGGTCATAACCCAAATTTATGTATGAACTTGCATATGGGGTTTTATGCAACATAATAATGGTGTGAACTAGCACCTAATACATAGAATTCACATATGTCATAGCATAATTCTAGATGTCATAATTCATGGCATATGTTCATAATCTTTACTAATCAATCTAAACTTGCATATGTGATTTGTCATATAGATCAACAAAGCCCAAATAATATCAAAGTTATGATTTGATTAACATGAACTAATTAGCATAGATAATAACATTATGACTTTATAACATGTATGATTTATCACAACTTAGCATAGAAAATTACAACCTATACAATATCATCATGGCATGATTTACAATATATAGGATATCATCATCACACAACATAGGATATACAACATACATGATAGCATAAGGATTACAACAACATATTTGACAATCCACATCATTTACTTATAATCCATTCATAACTTAATCTAATTATTTTAATAATAATCTTGTTAAGATCATCATACTCACAATTAGAAGAGAAAGAGAGTCTTGATTTGCTTTAGAGTTGAGTAGAATTAGGGTTTGATTAGCTTTCTTCCTTCTTAGTTGGCGGCGGCTACACTGAGTTCCATGGCGGTGGTATGACGTTGGCTATTCTATTTTTCATGTGAATTAAAGTGAGAGAATACCTCGGTATTTATAGAGTTTAGGGTTTATTTAGACCGTCAGATCAACTCAGAACTAAACTGAACCGTTTAATTTGCCAACTCAGCCCTAAAGACACATCAGCAGCTCAAGATTGGGCTCAGTCAAAACCCTAGCCGCCTGGACAGGTCGACACCTAGGTCGACTGCCCAGTCGACCTGGGGGGTGTCGACTGCCCAGTCGACTCCCCAGTCGACCTGGGGTGCTGGGCGGGAATTTTCCCGCCTAGCCTGTTTGACTTCGAATTTTGAATTTTAAATTTTTGAAATCTGTTTTGAATTTTCTGAAACTTCTGATGGCCATAACTTCTTCATACGAAGTCCAATTCACGCAAACTCGGACTCTATTTCAACCAAAATTCCGAGACAAACACAATGGCTCAACCCGTTTCCCACAATTCTCACGTCTGAGATTAGTTATTCTTTAATTTGTGAATATTAATATTAACAGAATTACGGGGTGTTACATTGGCTTTGGATATCATTTATGGGGATTATGCAGCTTTATTTATGTTTCATGCTTCTTTAACTTTTAAAATCAAGACAGTATTATGGTTGTAATAATTGGAAGTTTGTTTTGAGACAATGTTGGAAATGTTCTGTATGAACACGTATTTATGATAATAAAAGTCTGTTGGTTTTTCCGTTGCTTATTTATATGTGTTTATATCTGTCTCGTGTTTTATCTGTATCTTTTACTTATAAACCTCCACCAAAATTAAGGCATTCCCTTTGTGAGTGACTTTAACGGAGGTGGGGTGTTTCATTGTAAAAGTGACATCTATTACAATAGGCATAAAAAGGCTGTTGTAATATCATTCTATTACAACGGGCATTCACTGCCAGTTGTAAAAAAGGCGTTGTATAGGGCATCTATTACAACAGGCCTGAATGGACCGTTGTAATATCTCTCTATTACATCGGACATCCAATGCCCGTTGTAAAAATGATGTTGTAATAGATCATTTTTGTTGTAGTAGAAGGCATTTACCGACCGATCCGTCGTATTCTTGGAAGTGTCGACCCATGAGTATTTTTACCGGCCGATCCCTATTGAAATGAAGTGAACGATCCATGCATACTGAGGCCAACCGATCCATTATATAAAAACAACACCAATCTGTGGCACTTAAACATCATCGTTCTATTACACTGCATTTGACTAATTATTTCTGAGCCGTGTTTTTCACAAGGTTAATAGCTAGGAATGTCATGAGTTTGATCATTTAATTTTTCTATAAGATCATGGTGATGTTGAATGTGTGAAATGGCAAAGTATGATTTTTACCCACACCATATCTGTTGAGATTTGACTTTGTGCCTTGCTACAATAGCAAAGCACATATGTAGGTCTTGACAGATGGTGTTGTGTTTCGATCATCCATATGTTAGTAAATGCAAAATCATCCCTCTCAATTACAAATAAAAATCCTATATAGCTGAGTGGTTTGTCATGTGACTTAGAACTAAGAGATGACTAGCAGGAGCCTAGCTGTCGTAACTTGGTTTTATCAATTTTTGACATAAACTTTTGCATCAATTTTCTCATGAAAATTTAGTCCACTATTCAAAATAAAAGTCATGCCTTTACTCCAGGTAGTTGAATCCTTCTTGTTGCTGTTTTCGTTGTGCTCATCTCGTGTCTTCTCGCTTTGCCACAGAAGGGAGTTTGCTTACTCACGACTAATTGATTATTAAAGTGAATTAAAAACTTGAAATGTTGAATGAGATGTTAGCTTGTTCTAAAAATTTTAAATTTATTATTTATATGATTTGTACACATGTGATTGCATATCATTTTATATCACACTATATGGCTGTGATGCTTGTATGTGATGTTTCTATGCTTTGTCACCTTGCAAGTTCCTTGTAGATTTAGAAAAATGCATTACAGGTTGAAATGACATATACCCAATTGCACATTCAAATCGTTTTGGGATGTGGGTTGAAATGGTATATACCCGAGATTCGAATTTTCTTCAAAAACAGATTGAAATGGTACATATCTATATCACTTGACCATAAGATAGAAAATTGTATATGGACGCCATTGTCGATAAAACTACTTTAAAATATTACAAGTATGTATCAGCTTTTAATAAATAGATTTTAATGATCTATCATATAAAGAAATGTTTGGAAGAGATTGTTTTTGGATTTAACTTGAATTTTTAAAAGGTTAAGTAAAAGTTTGATTTAAATAAAATGAGTTTAAAAGTAGTTATAAAAGTTAACATTCAAAGTTAAGTTATTTTAAATTAATTTTTCCATGAGAAAACTAGTCTAAACTATGATAATATGTTGTATGATTCAATATAAAAGGTTTTGCAAAGATTTGTTTTAGTATTTATACAAAGTTTATTTTGATATGATTTGATTAACGACTTCTACCATTTTAATATAAAGAGGAATCAAAGTTAAAATGCAAATTTAGTTTAAACTCGAGTAATAGGAAAAATATGCTTACTTAAAGAATTTTGGTATGAGATTTAATAGCGAGTTGAAAATTAATAAATTATTATTTTGGAGTTAACAACTAACGTCGAAGCATTCTGGAATTTAATACATGGAAATGTCACTTGGGCTTCAAAGAAAGCTTATTAGAGATTCTCCTCTTCGGATGTGGGTAATAGGCTCCTCAATAATATTATAGATTGCCTACTTTAGGGGTTACGGGTGAGCTATGAGCAGGCTTGATACCACTCCTTCGTCTCCTTCGGACTTCAGTGCTTAGAATTTCAACTTCCTAACCATGCTTCTCAGATTTGAACGACCCCGAGAGGTATTATTATATATATTTCTTATCATTTTAACTATCTTACTGTATGAACAACTAATTTTCTTGCAGCGATTAGGCATGGATTGTAATGTCAAATTACATGAATATGCCTAAGGAAGGTAACATTCAAACACAAAACGACTTATGGATTATTATTTTAGTATGCGTAAGGAATACATCAAAATACGATGAAAATACCATATTTTAGTATGTACTTTTGTGAATAATAATTTTTAACAGTATAATAGCATATTTGAGGCTGTACCTAGCCAATGAATACATACATACATACATATATTCCCGTTGACTGAATGTTCTTCCACTATAGAAATCAAAGTCAAATAAAATACTGGACTAAGTTTGAAGAAGCGTACCTAATTATATGTTAAATCATATATAATTATCTGTTGCAACAAAATGTTATTGTGATACTGAACTGATTTGAAGAAGCATTGCCCTTTTGATTCTGAGATGTGTAAATCTAGATCTAGTTTTGAATTTAGAAATCATCATGAATGTTTGTTAAAAGAATTTGTACTGTTAGTTACCCAACTTGGAATTATAGCCAAAAAGAAAAGTAAAATCTAGTTTTCCCCCCTTAATGATTTATAATTTCTGTGTTAGCGAGTTGTAATTTTTTTTTTTGGAAAATATGTAGAATTAAAGGAGTTATTAGTGCACGTTTTCAACCTTACTCAACATTCTATACATTTACTACCTTCAAAAATATATACATTGAAGATTTTTGTTAAATTATGAAAACCACATATGAATTTCCGTACGGTGTTTCACATTGTGAATTTTAGTAATTTTGGCTAAATAAATACTATATGCCCTAAAAGTAGACTATTAGAATGTGCGTATGTTTTATGAACAAACTAATTTGTCAAATATAGCAGACTATAATTGTTGGTATAGTTATTCTTAAATCAACAATAATAATGCTGTATACACGTGACATGCATAAAAACAAGCAACCATCATTGATAGATGTTTATGTTCAGTGGTTACAAGTAAGGAAAAGACCACAATAAGCACAACCGTGTATGCACATGCAATGCAATTGGTTTTGTATATGTAAATGTGTGTAGAAGTTGTTAGCGACTATGATATAATCAAAGATTAAATTATGAAATGGGTACTTAAAGGCAGAAGCATGGTGCTAAAGTAAATAAAGATTTGGATAATTACAAGGATCGTTGCTTACTGTCATGACAAATACCGCACTACCGAGCTTCTGTGTTTATTCAAAACCTTTCCTAATAATAACAAGAATACTTGTCAATAACAACAAGACCACCTTTTTTGGACTATAATTTCTATGTTAATATAGACTTTGATTGAAACGTAAAGATGGGTCGAAGGACGCAAGATTCATGCACATGGTAAGTACATGTTGAAATTGGATTTTATGTTACGTTCAATGTGTATGCACATATCCTCTTAAGACCGTGAAAAGAAACTCAATGAGCATTCCGTTTTGTGTGATGTGTGTATGTGTTATGATTCTCTAAGGGCCCATTTTTTTCCTCTTCTTCTTTTCTTTTCTTCCTTCGTTGGTGCTAGAAATTTAGAGCCTGCATAATGGAACCCTTGCAGGTTCGGATTCTGTGTTCTATAATCTGTAAAACCGAACATAAATGGTTTTGAACATTCATTTTGTTATTTAATGAACGTTCCAAGCCTAGTGTGGACCTATCATCAACATTTATTTTGTTATTCTGGTTATATTGATGTAGTGTGAATGCTACTTCATGTACATATTTTGTTGTGTTATGTTATCATCAGCTGTTGTATGGATAAATGTATGATCTTCCTTTTGTTTTGGTACCATCATTATTAACATTTGATATATTCATCACTATATGAGACCAATCCCAAAAGTGAGTTTTCCTCAAGAGGCTTTTCAACTGAACAAGAAGGTAAGGGTTGTTGTCTTTCTGAGGTCGTTGCTTCGGTTTTAGCTTTCTTTGCCTGCGGCTTGATTGCTATAATAGAGTTAGCAGGACGAAACTGTTGAGCCTTCTTTATGGTTGGTTTCATAAAAATAGATTTCACGAAATAATTCTGGAGTTGCTTATAAGAAAATTTGCAATGTTCTCTACTGTAAATATTTTCTGAACAAAAATACAAATATTAAAAAATTTGGAATACTTGAAGAATAACCTCCAAATATTTTTACTAAAATCTTCAAATTTTGTTGAAAATAAGTCTAGGCTGTTTCCAGAAATTTGTTTTGAGAGGAAGGGAAATGAAATAAGTTTGAATATAAGAGTGCACCCAAGTGTTCTTCTTAAAAAAAAAAAAAACTAGTCTTGCAATGGCTGTACCTCAGGCTAGAAACTAGTAAACTACTTGCCCATGTTGAGATTTCTTTATGATTTGATTAGTTTACGTCCTGTTAATCTTATTATATGTGATGTCAACTTATTATTTGATTTGTTTTATGCAAGCTTATGGCCCTTTCCAACTGTGACGATGCGTTGACCCTTTCCAATGGTGACTATGATGTCGATGCTTCCGCTTATTTTTCTGTAAAATATCATATTCATAGCGCAACATATTCATGTCAACCTATTCAACAAGCTCTTGCCAATTTTCTTACTTATATATATGACAACATATCTTTTTATTACGTGATGGTGGATTTCTACTACCGTGCTATATCATGGCTTAGGCCATAAGCATCTTGCAAAGCCGTAGGCAAAGACAGGTAATTATAATATGCCGTAGGCATCATGTTGATTTTCTATGACTTCATGATTTTAATAACCTCTCAATCTCAGAAATGGGTAAGTAACTAGCTTATGTACAAACTGGGTTTCATATGGTTAAAATTGTTATAAGTAATCTGTAAAATATATCTTTTACGCACTAACATTTGACTGGTGTTCAGTTGTGAACTAGACGTGAAATTTACCAATGTTAGAATTGAATAGTATGGAAAAAAAATTGCATATGTAAAATACTGCAAATATTATTCTCTCTATATACATTTTTTAATAGAGATTGGATATTATAAAAATCGGATGTAAATGAAGTTCTTAGCTAAAGCCAAAATTAATCAGTCCATTATTTATGTCCTTTTCCCTTAATTTAACTCTAATAACAAGAAAATACAACTTGTATTTAAATTTTTTTGCTTGAAAGATAATAAAAAAAGCAATATCAAATCAATAAAAAATTGGCATAATTAACAATTAGTACGGTCAATCTATTGATCTGCTAATTTTTTATTTGATTTGATATTGGCATAATTTTATTTTACTTCCCTATAATTTTGTTGATTTCTTCGTTCCCATCAATCTGTTGATCCACTAATGTGTATTCAGTAGCTTAGGTACCATATTGCTGCTTGCATGATTTGATTGTTTTTCATTATTATTTTTCTTTGATATGCCACTTATTGGTTTCTATTTGTATTTTACAATCGCACTGGTCAAATTTATGGCTGGAGCCTTTGGTTAATGAACATATATCATTTGAATGAATTAATATTAGGTGCCATTCACATAAAAGTTATTTTTTTCCTTTGCTTTAACCTCTATAAGAACACAAGTGTTGTTTAGTCTAACATGAATAGGCTATGTTTCATATAATGATATATTTGCATGGAAATAGTGTTGCACCCGTGTGTGTAGATAGAGATCTATAACCTTCATTTTCAACCCTTTGGTTAACTTCTTAATACTATTAACTTTGAAAAATTAATGGATGGATTCACAATTATTTAACTCTTATTATTTATTGTTATTTCTCACATCACCATTTAATCCATTCATTAATTTGTCAAATCCATAACTGATCTCAGAAGAATAAAGAGGGGCTAAAAATGTGAATTACTGTCTATGTATACCTTTGACTGATATTATTTATCATGAACAGGTGAGAAAATATATTCACTACACATGGGGATGAAACAATTTGAATGTCAAACCTTCAAGTAACAAAGGATGCAATGTTTTGTCATCTGATTACTTGTGTTGAATGGTTCTTTGTTGAGCGGCACACAACACTATAGGATTAAATGACTGATATTCCCAAAAACATGGTAAATGTTTCTTACATTCCATGAGAATTATCTTTTCAATTTTTGTTCTAATTACATATTGCGATCATTCATTGTGCATTTGTTGAGCTTGAACAACCGCGCATTTTTGTCCTCATTCATGCCAATTGTCCACATACTTATTGTCAAGGTCCGCACTAATTGTTGGATATGAATTGTTTTGCTTCCTTATGAAATAATGAATAGCATAATTCATAATGATAAAATCTGCTTGGTTTGGAAACTATATGTTAACGTGTCTGTAAAATGTTAAATTTCCTTTTTCAGATTCGAAATATCATTTCAATAGCCATGTACAAACTTAAGCGAGAGAAGGTGAACACTTCTTTATGTGTTTTTTGAACATTCATTGATTTGTTGAAAATCTGGAACCTGTTAGTGTTCGTTTTGAATCGTGGTAAATAACAACTTTAAATGTTGCAACTTGAATCTACTAGCTGTTTATTAGTTGGGTGGAGGATGTGGAAAAGTTCCAAGGTCTTTACTAGCATGAATTAACTGTTTGCAATTATGGACAATACCTTCCCCACTAATTATTACAAAAGTAGATGTCAAATTTAGATTAATAGCAGCTAAAAACTTGTTCTTGGAAAGAAATTCTACCTACAAACATAACATTTTATGTTCTTGCCTTATAGTTCGTTTGGGCGGACTGAAATAAAAAAATCTTTGGCCTTTTGAAAATCAACGCAAAAAAACTAGTGTTGAGAAGCTCAATGTTTCGAACTTGGGAACCTCTCGCTGCTGCTCCTACTACAGTAGTTCGAGAGAATGAAGAGGAGTGTGACACTATGGATGGTCGATTGCTGCTACTACTCGATATTAATTGATTTTTAAGCGAATTGGGTCTAAGAACGGAGTGTGTGGTCTTCTGCTGCTTGATACCATTCCTCTTCGGGATGTGCTTTCGTTGCGTGAAAATGATGGGCGAGCTCTGTCGGACTCCATAACTTCTTTGGAGGATGAACCTGATTTCCTTATAACCCTGCACTAACGATCTCCAAAATGACCTGAATGATTCCTTCTAGAAAGTGATACCATAGCACTAGAGAATTTATCCCGAGTATCTTGTCCCCCTAATGTTCCCTTTGCCCTCTCTGCAGACTTCCCTAATCCACTTGATCTTCCTATTGGTTGCCGTTTTCTAGCATTTGCACCAATCTGCAGGTACTTCAATATAGTCCAGTCAAATATATAATCAAACTGATAAGCTTCTCTTATGAACAAGTCAGGGAAAAGCCTCTTCAGATAAACTATAATCTGCTTTGTCGTCAAACTACAGTGATTAGCAGTAGTGAAAATATGATATAAATTCTATTGGATACAGAGAGCCCCCACAAAAGTAAGCATTTTCTTTTCACTAATTTTATCATATTTTTTCTTTATGGTTCCAGCTCTCAAGCCCTACCATGGTAGGCTTCCTCTTAGGAAGTACATGACTACATAAACAAGAGATTTCATATCATCTCTCTTGCTCTGCTCAATTCCGAGATGAGTATTAACACATGCATATTGTTTTGTTCCTGTGAGATCCTTGTTCTGCCTGTATGGTATGTGCTTATGGGTTTGTAGCTGTTGGAAAATTTGTGTAGCACTGATACCACTTTGTTGGAAAATTTGTGTTGCTCTGATACCACTTTGTTAAAAATTTATGTGGAGGAAGAGAAACAAATTAGAAGAAAGTAGAATATTTTTTAAGGGAGGAGAAAAAATATTTTTATTGCTTGATTATTTTTTTCTTGCTTGATCATTGATTGGTACAACATATGAGAGAGTATCTATATATAACATGACAGTGTTCTACACTCTTCTCTCTCTAGATAATTCTATTGCATATTTTGATAGATCAAAATTTATTATCATTTATTTGATTTTGACCTTTCCTAAAACAAGGATAGAATTTATTACATAATTGGCATTTACTTATAAAACCAAATTTATTTGTTTTCATTTAAAACCAAGTTTATTTGTTTCCTTTTATTTTCAACATCCCCCCGTAAACTTGGTTTTATTACTCCAAGCAGATTCTTTTGTATCTCACGTGTTTTGGCAGGAACAAAGAAATTGTCAAAACTTCCTTTTCCTTTTCTTTTTCTTCTTCTTCGTCATTATCACGGTCTCTGATGTGACTTCACAAATCTTTATTGCAGTGCTCCGTTCATCTTGCTTTCTTTCATTGTTATGTGATATTCCAAAAATTATATGCTCTAACTTCCATTTTGTTCCTGTGCCATTAATTTTGAATGATTCATATATGGCATCTTTGAATTCTTTCAAAAATTCACTTTTACAATATTTGATCAATTCAATTTCTTTGTTTGTGTTAAGTAATACCGAACAAATTGCAACGCTAGCCTTTTTCTCAGCAACAACTTCAATCACAACTTTAGGCTCTTTTTCCATGACAACATCCTCTCTCTCCTCAATAATTTTAGATTCAGTAACATCATCAAGCTTCTCATTATCGGCATTCTTTGTATTAGGCACCGCTTCACTTACTTCTTCAACTTGAGTTTTTTGTTCATCTTTGAAGTCTTTTTCATGGTTTGCTTCCCTATTGATAGCCGTAGCCTTTTCTTCTCTTTTGTTCTCCGCTAGTGCCACATCAACATGGTCAACATTATTCTCCACTACAACTTCTTTTTGCTTCTGCGCCTCCTTTTTCCTCTCCTTCTTCTCTGTCTCATCCATCATCTCTTCTTCCATAGGCTCTGGCATAGTCTCTTCTTTCTTCTTCTCTTGCGCCTTCTCGTTCACACTCTCACTATCCTTCTTTTCATCTTTCTCATCAATCAACTTGTCTTCATTCATTATCTTTGCATCATCTTTTCCATACACCTTTTTCAAGAGATTCCATGAATCTTTTGTACACCTTCCTCCAAAAATGAGATCCGAAGCTTTTTCATCGACGTTCTCAGCAATCACAGAAAGAGCACGATAATCATTCCGTTTTAATTTCGCAAAGGCTTTCTTGTCCATTTGCGACATGATTTCGATGTCTTTACGCCATTCGTAGCCATTTTCAACAATTTCCCACAGACCTTTGGAGATTAGCTCCTCTTTTTTCCTACTGCTCCATTCCTCGAAATTCTCTTTTGTGAGAACAAACGTCGAAAGGAATACAAATGCCATAATTTCAATCAGGCTCTGATACCACTTTGTTGGAAAATTTGTGTAGCTCTGATACCACTTTGTTGGAAAATTTGTGTTGCTCTGATACCACTTTGTTAAAAATTTATGTGGAGGAAGAGAAACAAATTAGAAGAAAGTAGAATATTTTTTAAGGGAGGAGAAAAAATATTTTTATTGCTTGATTCTTTTTTTCTTGCTTGATCATTGATTGGTACAACATATGAGAGAGTATATATATATAACATGACAGTGTTCTACACTCTTCTCTCTCTAGATAATTCTATTGCATATTTTGATAGATCAAAATTTATTATCATTTATTTGATTTTGACCTTTCCTAAAACAAGGATAGAATTTATTACATAATTGGCATTTACTTATAGAACCAAATTTATTTGTTTTCATTTAAAACCAAGTTTATTTGTTTCCTTTTATTTTCAACAGTAGCTCCCTGTATTTCTTTGCAAGTCCGTATTCAATTATGTGAACTTGATTTGATTTAGGATCCAACCCCATGAGAAATTAGTCTGGCTTTATATCACGATGAAGAAAGCCCTTTAAATGCATGTATTCTTATCGGTTGATCATTTGATTCACAACTATGAGAACAGTCTTCAATGTGAAGAAACTGACACTCCAATATTAGTTTCATAATTCAAAATAAATGACATAAAGTTACTCCAGTAAATACAAGAAATATCATCTTTTAAAATAGCATGGTCTCTAACAAACCAAAACAAATACACATTTTTCATAAAGGTGTAACTCTCTTGCTGATATTAATGATAGAATTATGGACAGAGAAGACAACATAGGTTTCCTAGTCTTAATGGCCATTCAATAATGCAATAAATAGGATGTTGGGCCTTTTGTTTTACTTTTATTTTATTTTTTTCTAACCGAAGTACACCCTATATGAATGGCAGATAATATTTGTATGTCAATGAATCCCAGGCTGATGGCATCCCAACAATCTTGTTCCTTCCTGCTGGAAACAAGGCTTTAAATCTGTAAGTAGAATATGTAACTATTCTTGTTTGATTATTTACCTTGTTTTCTATCAACTATACCTAATACTGGTTTGTTAGATTCATATCGTGGTTTACGATTTATTACAGATAACTATGGATGTGGATAGAATTTTAAAATAAAGTGACATTTTGACACAGATTTACAGGATTTCAGCAGTTAGGAATTGCACCCAGACTCGATAGCAATTAGGAATTGCTCTTTGGCCAGCTTTACAGGATCAAGTTCAATGTTTTTGGATTTTCTTTTCTTTTTGGCTCCTCCGGTCAATGGGCTTCTGCCATTGTAAAATTTGGTAATTACTTCTAGGATTTCAGCACATGCATACAAGGGGTATTAAATTCAAATATAATGTATGAACATATGCATGTGCATGATATACGTCAGGCATCATCTTATGCGAATTTTATTTCATGATTTTAATGGGTCAGTTTCAAATTCAAAATTTGGATGCACTGTATGTACAATACAACTAGCAAGGCATACTATAATATTAGCAAGGAAAACTGAGTAAAATTGGCTACTCTCTCAAGGATGAAGCCTATAAAGATATATATGTATGTATAACCTGCCGTTCAACTCTAGTAGAATAAAACTCACGATCATCCATAAAAGGAACCAACATAGCTAAAACAAAAACACTTGACTAAAATGCACATAGCATGTTCAACATGCACAATTACGAAACCCAATTTCTAAATTTTTTTAGTTTCTGAACTTTCTTTCAAACTATACCTTTGTTTGATAAGTATAATGCAGCGACACTTTTTATTTATTTTGTAGCTTATTCCTTTCTTTACTCATTACGAAGGACTGGGTTTCTAAACACTCACATATGACGATTATGCTCATACCTTTACATTTTTCTTTTTCATTTTTTTTCTTTTGCCAGAGTATGATTCTAATATTCATTTATACACGTATTTCATGTAAATATTTGCAGCGCATAACAGCTGAAGCTGCTCTTAATCACCCATGGTTTCATGAAGTTCTTTTGCCTAAATCAAAGAATTTTATGCCTACATTTCCTGCTCAACATGCACAAGACATGTCTTATTTTTGTCCCTAAGCATTTATTTTTCATTATCATTTTAGATGATTTTTTAAATGTGATAACTTTCTTTATTCCAAATATATACTGTTCTTAACCATATGCACTTTATTTAGTTGTGTGTCGTGTATCATAATTTTGTTTTATTTATTAGTAGTTTCCCATTTCGAAAGAGTGAATGTGTTTTCTATGTGCTTGACCATAGAGAGATGTCTTAGTGTACTTTGAATAATCTTGAGATTTAATGCAATTTACCATACACTTTGTTATTTAATGCAACACATAATATTACTATCAGGTTCTCAAACTCGAAGTTAAATGAAAACCCTCAACTCCAAATATCGTCCAAACTTATCCAACGTAACAAATATCAGTGTTTCGATTTGTGATTGCCAAAGAAAACATAATGGCTGCGTCTACTCTTCTCTTTTTCTTTCATGACTTCTTATTAAATGTAATTTTCTCTTAAAGTGTTCAAAGTTCTTTTAGTGTCACATTACTTGTAAGTACGTTTCAAACTTTTATTCATTAATTTATACTCTGGGCAACATGGTTTCCATCTAAACCTGAACAGTTTTTACATGGGAAGAACTTGAAAAAAGTGTACATGTTCATGCATGTGCAATCTACTATTGCACTATAGCCTTGTAACTAAAATAGATTAAATAATTTTAACTATAAAAAAAATAACTTGGTGGTTCATTTTGAAGGGATGTGGTGGATCAATGCTGTTGTTGGACACACCTACATTCACTGAGAACAACTTGCTAAGCCAAATAATGTTCAGTTCGAGGATTTGACAGTTATAGAAAAAAATCAAAGCAACAGTGGAAAAAACATGTCATGGAGTTGTTCCATGCGTAGATGTTCTAGCAATATCTATAAGGGGGTTTATTTTATAATCATCGTGAGTGTTACCTTCTTAACTCATTTCTGCCTCATTTTCATATTTAAAAATGTAAAATTTGCAGGCTGGAGGACCTAGTTGGAATGTGAAACTAGGTAGAAGAAATTCAAGAATAGTTAGCATTACTGCAGCTAACAATAACATCCCGACATCAATCTCGAGCATTTCGCCACTCATTTCAATATTCCATGGAAGTAGTAAACCATTGCATAAATAAATTTATGTTTTAAGTTCTAGTTACTTGTTTTTTTCATCCTTTGAGGCCTTTTGTATGGATATAGAATAGTTGGTAAAAAATGTATGTGAAATACTAATTTTGGATATTTGGATATGTGTTGTTTGAATGACATGTATGAAATATAAAGTTTGGATATGTGCTGTTTGAATGACATGTATGAAATATAAAGTTTGAATATGTCAAAAAGTTGTTTGAATGATAGATGAAATACTATGTTATAAGTTATATGCTTGTTTTTTGTGAAAATGTTATATTTATATGTGGATGAAAAATATATATTATATGTGTCAAAAAGCTGAAATGATATATAAAGTTGGAGAATTAAATTGTGCATAACCATATATATTCCAAAAAAAAAAATAGCGTTTTAAAAACGCTATTAGCAGGATAAATGCTATAGAAACATATTAGGGTAAACGCTATGGTATAACCAAAGGAGCGCTATAGAAATACAACATTAAACCCCATATATAGGAATATAAAATGCTATACCAGATGTACCCTAAACGCTATAGAAATATGAGAATAAACGCTATAAAAATTCATTCTTCACAGCGTTTTTCCTAATGCTATTTAAACCTAAAGGCCTACTATAGCATGTCGTTACACAGCGTTCTTTGAAACGCTATGGAAGGCTATTATAGCATTTTTTAAACGCTATTAAAGACCTTTTTTGCTGTAGTGACGATATTCTAATTCGACTTCGGTTTATCGCTTAAAATCAACTAATTGACTAAAGCTGACTGTGGATTTCAAACGTTATCGTTTTAATGACTAATACGATCTGACATTCCCTATTTGGGAAATGCGCTTCTGAGATTTATTTTCTGCTTCCCTTTGGAGAAGCTTTAATATCCATGCCCCTCGTTTAGGAGGTCATTATTATTCTTTTCCATGTGAAGTACTTTGGATTTCATGCCCCTGCTTGGGTTAAATCTAACGTTTGTTGCATCTGAGATTTTCAGACACTACGCAAGTTAACTGGTTAAATCCAAACTCCATCTACAATCTAGCTTGGTTAATTCAGACATTGGGACTTTCATCACTCAATTATACCGATTAATCCAAGCGATCAATTGGGTTCCCCTAAAGAGGTATTTGGTTAGAACCCTAATGTTTTTCATGATCGGATCAGGTACGTCCTGATAGTGACGATCAATTGGGTACCCCCGGAGAGGACTTTGGTTAAAACCCCAATGTTTGTCGTGATCGGATTAGGTATTTCCTGATACTAACGATCAATTGGGTACCCCTAGAGAGGACTTTGGTTAGAACCCCAATGTTTGTCGTGATTGAATCAGGTATTTCCTGACACTGACGATCAACTGGGTTCCCCCGGAGAGGACTTTGTTTAGAACCCCAAACGTTTGTCGTGATTGGATCAGGTATTTCCTGATACTGACGATCAATTGGGTGCCCCCGGAAAGGACCTTGGTTTATGCTGGTTCTTCCAGCTTGTTTGTCGGTCCTTCTAACATGATGTTGGTACTTCCAACGTCAGGTTTGTCGGTCCTTCCGACTTGGTGTTGGTCCTTCCAGCATGTTTGCCGGCTCTTCCGGCCTGATGCTAGTACTTCCAACATCAGGTTTGTCGTTCCTTCCGACTTGGTGTTTGTCCTTCCAGCGTGTTTGCCGGTCCCTCCGGCCTGATGCTGGTACTTCCAGCATCAGGTTTGTTGGTCCTTCCGACATGGTGCTAGTTGTTTCAGCTCAAGGTTATCATCTCTTCCTTTGTCGGACACTCAACTTGGTGGGCTATCTCAGATTAGGAACTGAAGCTTTGAAACTCTCACTTAGGGGAGTGCCCCTTTGATGAGAGTTACAACATTCTTGTTCATTTGTCATGGCTCTTGTTAATTGTTTGAATCTTTGCAACTTTTCTCATCCACTTCTCAAGGCGATGCTTTTCTATTTTTGCATTTGTGCATATTGATATTTACAACATTTGGCACTTGAACTAGCATTGTTAGGGTCACGATGTTACAAGGACATGCGCCCGACAGGTGGTCTGCAATATGAAATCATATTTTAATTAAGTTTTGATTTAACATATAATTTTGCAAGATAGAAATTATTCAAACGTGTATCCTCTTAGTCGTAGAGCTAATGTTCAGTGCATCACTTACAGATTATTATAGACTATTTACATGAAGTTTTGAATATAACAAGAAGTAAAACATGAAGTAAAGCATGAACTGAAGCAGGAAATAGAGCATGAAGGAAAGCAATGGCGATGTTGATCGCTTACTCTTAGGCATTAAAATTGGATCACAATCAACGGTTATCAGTTGATGGTCAGCCTTGGATTGATTTGAGCAAGAGCTTCATTGCTTGTTGCCACTTGGCCTTGGGGAATCAGAACAGCGTTTGAGGATTGAGGATTTTTCACATATTGTTGCAAACGATTTTTCCTAATTAGCTCTTCAATCAGTGATTTTAGACGCCTACGCTCGTTGGTGTTGTGGCCTGGCCGACTATGGAATCGGCAGAACTTTCCAGAGTTCGCTTGGTTGTCACTTACTTTCTGAGGTTTTGGTATTGGATAATTTTCGGTGTCTTTAGTTGCAACAAAGACGTTTTCTGGAGTGTCATTTAAAGGCGTTAACTCTGATGGGTTGGGAAAGCGAGGCTTTTTACCGTCTCGATTGTCTTTCCCATCACTTCCTCTTTTTGACCTCCAGGATTTTTCTGATTGTACTGGGTAGCGGCGTTTTTGGGAGCTTTATGAGGTAGGTTAGCATTAATAATATGAAGAGGCACAAGATTATTGTCGACTCTCATGTACTCCTCCGCTTTTTTATAGAATTTGTCAATCGTGTTTGGCTCTTTCATTGTAATCCATTTACCAAATTCGCTCTTCTCATCTATGGCGCCAACTAGAGACATTAAGATCATGCGGGGCTCAGGATTTCCTACTTTGGCCAAAGCATTGTGGAATCTATTGAGGAAGGCTTTAACATATTCTCCCAGATTCTACTTCATCGATGTCAGAGAAATAACGTCCTTAGCCTTGTAGCAAGCAGTCTGAACTTCTCTTTGAATTTCAGAATCAAGTCATTAAATCGGTCGATGGATTTGGGTGGCACTCTTGTGAACCATAATGATGCGACACCCTCTAGATAGAGAGGGAAGCAAAAACATTTGATCTCGTCTGTTGCTTTGACTGCATTCATGTACCACTCATTGCTATACAGGAAGTGATTTGGATCAGAAGTCCCATTGTACGGAGGCAGAGTAGAATGAGTAAACTTCTTAGGGAACTTAGCTTTGCAGATCCACTTCGTGAATGGATTTTTGCTGGTGGAGAAGCCCCATTCTCGTTTATTGTCCTTGCGAGGCATGTTATCTTTCATGATTTGCTTTACCATATCAGCAATATATTCCTTCGAATTATGTCACTCCGGAGGGCGGGATTCGATCTCTTTTCTGGATGCTTGTCATCGCGAGCAATCGCGATTAGAGGATCTAGATCTTTATCTTCGACTATGGGAAGGTGCCCCCGCATCAGGACTTGCAACTCGTCGGGTATTTCGATCGGAATGGTTTGTAGCTTTCTGCTTTGAATCTTCGACATTAGCGTCGTCTTTGTCAACAAATCCTTCTAAGTTGTCATATGAGGATCAGAGGCTGATGAATTTGCATTCTCTTCAAGGTTGACATGGATTTTCGGAGGAGGAGAGGGATTTTCTTGAACGTTTAGGAGAGCACTCATTTTATCCATTAAAGTTTGATTAGCATCTAGAAGATTTTTATTAGCATTGATTAAAGTTTTATTGGAATTTTCCATTTGCTTACTCAAGTTAGCGATGACGGCATCTAATTCAGCTTTAGTCACGCCAGCCCCAGATATTGAATTTTCTCCAACTTCGAAGCGGTTGGTGAGTGAAGTAGTCTTGTTGTTAGCAACATTGTCATTTTCTTCAATAACTTTACTAGTGGTCTTCTTAGATTTGGCCATGATTTCAGACAAGGCTTTGAATTTGGAACAGAGTTCGTTGATTGGCCTAGATCTTAAACTTGTAGGATCTATGGTATAAGTCGGCTTAGAACTTCAATGGTAGGCTCTTAAGATTGAGAGAAGTGCGAACGAGGCCCCACGGTGGGCGTCAAATGTTTGAATAAAAAATGGTTCAAACACCAAAGGTGTGAAATCACACTTTATCAATCGGTATGCAAAATGAAAATGAGGCCACAATTATAAATGCAAGTATAAAGCGGGGAAAAGTAAGTAAAAGACAAGGGGTTTTATAGTGGTTCAATCTAGAATAGATCTACGTCCACTTTTGAAGTGTTCTTCACTATCATGGCGAAAATCACATATAGATTCATCTCATACATCTCATTTATTAAACTTGATCACTCTTTACAATGATTTTCCACTTTTTGCTCTCTTTCCGCTTTAGATCTCACTTGAATTCAAGAAGGAACAAATTAGATCTTGTGATTAGATAATTTTCCTTGATTCCCTCATGAAAATGGTGTTAGATCGGTGCTTTAAAGAGGAGCAATGGCGGCTGGAGATCACTTGGATTTAATTGGAGTGAGAATTCATGGTGTTTGGAGAAGTTGAGATCCACTTGATGTTGGAGGAAGAAGGAGTGAGCTTAAGAAGCCATTATTGGAGCTTGAGAAGCTTTAGAATGGTAGAGAAATGATTTGGGTAGCCCTTCGGGGTAGAAGTATCGGTCCCTTGAAGAGTGGTGAAATGAGGTATTTATAGGAGAAGTTTGGACAAAGTGGCAATTCTGTAATTATGGGGTGCAGAGTTTGGGTCGAGCGTACACATGTTTATGAAACTGCCACTGGATAGCTGGAGCCAACTATGTACAACTGTCACGCCCGACCCAGATATTACGACTTTTCCACTGACCTTGTTCGACCCAAAAATATACATAGGAGGACCGACCCTTGACTTCCCAACTGCATGCGCGACCCAAAAATAAAGTACAGATCGAACCAAATAATGCTTTAATGCCGATCACGACTTAATTGTTACAGGACCGACCCACTTACGTGTTAAAACATGCAGAGTATTGAACCGACTAGGACTTGTTTTTGGCACCGACCACGTACATTTTGTGGAGCCGACCCAATTGCTCCGTGACAGATGACATGCATGTGGTGTTATACAACTTAAGATACTTATTTTAACCCAACATGTGCTGTTCGCTTTTGTATACTAAGGTGTCGGTCCAATATGAACAATCTATGCATGCATGTTGTAGTCCTTTACCACATGTTTTTTTTGCTTTGTAACATTGCATTCACTTGCAATTTTCATGCCACGTGTACATTATTAATGTGCCATACGTTGTTGATTAGTCCACGTGTGTTCCATATTTAATGAACTTTACGTTACAGTATAACACCATTCCACAGCCTGTAGGATCCATCTTATTGGACGTGAGGGAATTGCTTAATATGTATTTAACATGTATGTTTATCTAGTGAGTAACCTACTCTTTAAGCTAGTGCACTTTACGTTGATTCACACAATACCACTAGTAGACCGACCCAAGAATCCTCAATGGTACCGACCATGATTTTTGGACAGTATTGTGCCATGTGGCAGTATTGAGCCACGTTGTATCCATTTATGAATTTGCGTTTCATATTATTTCAATAGGTCTGATGCATCTAGAAAGACCTGATGTGCCCACGCATACATCCCAACTTAGTATTGTGCTCGACCCAACGTACAAATAGAGCTCGACCCGGTCAGACTTAGTGTAACACCCCGTAATTGTAGAATATTAAAACCTATAAATTTAAGAATACTTAATTTTTAGAAGAAGAATTAATTGAAAAGGGTTACGCCATTGCGTTCGTCTCGGAATTGTGCTTGGGATAGAGTCCAAGTTTGCGTAAAACGAACATTGTATAAAGAAGTTATGAAGCTCAAAAGATTTAAAATTAAAGTAGTAAAAATAGAAAACCCATCACTAGTTGACCGCCTATTTTTCACCATTCGACCGTTTTTAAACAAAAGTTAAAACAGTCAACTGGTTGAAATTAGCCTATCGACTGATTGATTCTGGGCAGTTTCCTGATGACGTGTTTTTCTAATTTGAGTGGTTTGGATGGTTCCTAATCAAATCTAAAGGTCCTAATTCACCAAATATACCTATAAATAAACACTTAAGCCTAACCCTAATCTCATTGTTTTCTTCAACCGTAATCCATGGCGCCTCCATGATGTTGCTCCAACACAGATTAATTTAGCTTTTCTTCTTCAACAATCAAAGAAGAGGTTATTCAAGATCAGATTTTCTACGCCTAATTCTCTTTTCTAAGAATCCTATCGCTGTGAGTTTATGTTACTTTCACATAAAATTAAATTAAAAAGAAAATGTGATAGGATTGTAAATTGGATCTAACGTATATGGCTGTAAATAAGATGAATCATATCAAGTTTTGTAATTTGTTATCCTTCATATTCATACCCAGTTGCTATTACCATATGCCTGTCTGATCTATTTTATCGTTATTCATTTCACATGCCTATTTATATGTTTATGCCAATTTTGATGTTTGATTCTCTTCCCTTCTTCTTTTCCTTTTTCCTTTTGAGAGTAGGCTAACTTCGAGCCTAAGCGTATTACATTGAGATTTACGTACGAATAACGTTGGGATGATTGGGAAAAAGTTTGGGAAATATGTAATAAAATGAGATTTGGCATATATTATTGATAACTATGAAATTGATTTGGGCACAATTTGGTACAATTTGTATACATGGAATTATAGGCATAACTTAAATTAGCATTACTGGCATAATTGGAAATTATGGGCAATTGGAATACATTAATTAGAGACTTGAAATTGGGCATGAATAAAAAGGAAAAGATAATGAACGCCTAAGACACGAGGTTAGATTGGGTTGCGGTAGAAGTCTTCCCGGAACCACCCGACATATCCGGCAACCGCAAACGACAATCTAATGTGAGAGGTCAAAGGCAGAAATTTAATGCGTAATAGTGCTAAGGCACGAGGTTAGATTCGGATTGCGGTAGAAGTCTGTCCGGAACCGCCCGGCACATCCAGCAACCGCAAACGACAATCTAATGTGGGATGTCTTAAACAATTACTGGTATAATGAATTAATGAACACTTAACCAAAGGTACGACATGGGAACAGTAAAGGGGTTAAGTGGGTGACATGGGTAGCATATGAAACATAATTAAGAGTACTTAACCATAATGAGACATGTGTAATACATGGTAGTAATAAAAGGGGTTAAGTGGGAAATCCTAGTGGGGACAAAGCCTAGGAGGGGAGCTTGTGTCAAGTATGAGGACCCTTTTCAACCAGTAACCCATTTTTAGTATCTATGTGCACTCGAACTAGGTCGAGGACAGGGAACACTTACTGGGGTTGATTGTAAGAGGTCAAAAGAGTAAAGAGCGATGGCAAATGTAACACCCCGTATTTCTGTTAACACTAAAGTTACTAATTTAAGAACAACCAATGCTTAATATAATAAATGTGTAAAGGGGAGATGTATCTAATGTGCATACAAATTTAATAATAAATGCGTAAAGGGGAGATGTATCTAATGTGCATACAAATTTAATAATAAATGTGTAAAGGGGAGATGTATCTAATGTGCATACAAATTTAATAATAAATATGTAAAGGGGGATGTATCTAATGTGCATACAAATTTAATAATAAATGTTAATAATGTACATTAAGAAAGTAATTGTGAACATAATTGGCTTCTCTTTAGAACGGATGGCTTTGATTAACCTTGGCTTCATCGACGACTCAAATTAACTTGCAATCCTATATAAACAACCCCCTAGTCTCCTTCTCTTTGCACCATTCTTCTCTAACCTTATGCTGCACAAATTCTTGATGGACATGGCTTCTTCTTCTTCCTCTAAATCTAAATAAATAGATTAAAATAAAATATAAATCAAGACGAGGATATGCTGCACAAGTCTTTCAAGAGAAGATTCAAAACAAGTTAGGATTCAAGTAAAGATTCAACGGCTTCAAGCAACGCTATCTTTCTATTCTTTTCTAGATCCAATCAATGTAAGTTGGTTACTTTTTAGATTTGAACGCCTTTTCTATTTGTGACATGAAATTAAAAGAATATAAGAAATATGCCTTATTATTTCATTGAATCTGTGCTTGTTTATGACTTTGGATCTGATTCTTGATTATGGCCTAGAACACATTGTGACTAAATTGCCAATGCTTAAGATTATGACTATGGAACTATGGCCTTTGAAACCATAAGCCTTTGACTATGAACACAAGCCTTTGACTATGAACATAAGCCTTTGACTAGGAGCATAAACCAATGCCTATGACTATGACAAGGACAATAGTGGATAATTACCTATGATTCATGAACATGATATTATTGCCTAGGATTATGACTATGAGATTGGATCTAAACTTGATTATCTATTCAGTTTATTCTTAATTATCCTTGGATCTTGATTATGGGAATTTATCTATTAAGTTAGATCTACCCATATACATGAACCTATGTTATTTGTTCAACCCTTTTTATGTCATAATATTATCAGATCTATAGGCCTTCGATGCTTTAATCAATTTATTCAGTGTAATTTGTTAGATCTGTGATTAGTGAATTATCATCTTCTGCCAGTCATTATGTCTATCTTTTCATGGCATTTTGGTTCATTCCCTTTTTATCCACGAATCTAGATTTATCTATAATCTAGAATGAAATCACGATTACACGAACGATGGGAAGTCTATTTGGGCAAATCATAAATTTGACTTAAACATGGTTGTAAACTTGGAAATTGGCATAATGTGGAACATGAACATAATTATGATTGACATACTTTAGAACATGTATTATGGCATTTTTATTAGAACGCAAATTTGAAAATTTGACATGAATTATGGAATATGTAATTTGACATATTAAATTTAGTATTGGCAAGTAAGCTAAGTTTTAGGCGTAAATGGTAAACTAGAATAATAATTCTAGTCTTGCCATAAACTGTAAATTAGGATGTTAAATCAGAATTGGGTCAATTAAAGTTAATTTGGCATAACAAGTATATTAGCACAAATTTTTAATTTAGTCATAATTGTGAGTAATTGTCATGTTTAGAATAATCATGCTTAGTGACACTTAATTTGGTATAATTTATATACCAAAAACCATAAATATGATATATAGGGAAAATGGGCCATAATAATAAATGTTGACAATGTACATTAAAAGAGTAATAATGGAATAACTAAATTAGGGAAAAGTTACATATAGAATTTATCCTAAATGAGAAAAGTAAATTTAGACAATACGAACATGCTTAACCCGAGGTTGGATTGAGTTGTGATGTAAACCTGCCCGGACCCGCCCGGCTGTCCAGTGATCACAACAATAACTATCCAATGTGGGAGGTTAAGGCATTGAGCCCGATAAAGGCCCGAGCTTAGACTGAGTTGTGGCGTAAGACTGTCCGGAACCAATCGGCATACCGGCAGCCATAACAATACCTGTCTAATGTGAGTGGCTAGTGCTTTAATAAGACAATTAAAGTTAAGCTAGAATGGGAGGGTTAAGTCCATAAGAACACTTAACCAACTTAACACAGTTAAGTTAGAACGATAGGGTTAAGTTAACTAGAACACTTAACCAACTTAACATGGTAACAAGACAAGATTTGTAGGGGTTAAGTAACTAAGAAAAACACTTACCTAATTTAATATGTTAACCAGACTAGAAAGTGGGGGTTAAGTAAATTCAATACACTTGGCCAATTTAACATGTTAACTAGACTAGAGGTTGGGGATAAGTAAAGTTAATACACTTAGCCAATTTAACATGCTAAGTAGACTAGAGGTTGGGGTTAAGTAAATTTAATACACTTAGCCAATTTAATATGTTAGCTGGACTAGACCGTAGGGTTAAGTAAGCTTGAACACTTAACCATCAGAGTGTGATAAATGAATAGGGTTAAGTTAAAAACATGAAGGGACAATACTTAACCATTAGGACATGTTAATCAAACCAATGTTAGGGTTAAGTTAACTAAGGGAACACTTAACCGTTATAACATGTTAGTTAAAACAGATATGCAAGGTTAAGATAAAAAGGAACACTTAACCAATACAAGATGAATGGGTAGGGTTAAGTAAATACTTAACCAATATAACTTGATGCTGGTAGGGTTAAGTCAACGTGAATTTCTGGTAACACTTAACCAATTTAACATGACAAATGAATAGGTTAAGTTAACTTGTATCGACTAATGACACTTAACCAATCCAACTTGACGAGAAAGAGAACTAAGTAGTAAACCTTAGTTAAAAGGACTAAGTGGTAAACCTTAGTTAAGAAAACGACGATTCATGAAACCAAGTGGTAAACCTTAGTTAGGAAAACTAAGTTGTAATCCTTAGTATAACACGAGGAGGAGCGAACGATCTTAAAGAAGGCTCCAACGAATTGGGTTACGAAGCTCGAGGCTTCGAGGGGACGTGAGGGTACTCTTGGTATCCCTCTGTGAGGTGGCAGATGATCCTCCTGGGCTCGCAGAGGTTAAGGTCTGCGTTAGGAGAACCAAGGGTATGCCTTGGTTGCAATATAAGGCAACCTAAAGACTAAGATGGACCAGCGTGATTCGGCGGGACAAATGGCCCTGTGATAGCGACCCGTCGTCTACCTACCATCTTGAATCAATCGAGATACGGAAAGGTGGAGAACTCCAAAAGACCATATACTTGCTATCTAGTTATGGTGCGGATGGCCATAGGTTAGTGGGGCATAGGGGGGCCTGCGTATAGTTCTCATTTTTCAAGGTGTGCCTTTCAATAGTTGAGGGAGGGGTCAAGTGGGACCATAGCCACTGGAAAAAAACAGACCTTAGCATCTGCATCGGCAGATAACTTAAAGCTCCCGACCGAGTTCCGTGTTTCTTGATTTGCCCTGCCACGGGACTCGGGTCGCACATATAGAGGACATGTGCATCTAGACAGCGATAACGATTCACGACACATACGTGGGGAAAGTCTAGGAACATATACCGCTCTAGGTTGTGTGTCCTAGACTAGGGGCATCGTTCGACAGGTAGCGTAATCCCTAGTTGGACCTAGGTGGCATCAACCCTGAATCCTTGAAGCATTAGATAAGCCGCGTAAACCCGAGTGGAATCTAGGAAGTACTTTGATATAAAACCCTGGATTATATCTAGGTAATAAATAATAAATGTACGCCTAAAGGCAACCACAATTACTGGGATTGGGATCGCATTATCATTTTAGATAGATTACTAGTTGGGACACTAGATAGGTGGTGTAGAGTCATAGAAACCATAATAACAGGTTAATAGAGAAGCGGAGAAAGTATTAAAGCATATCCAGTTTATCTTGTCTTAGCATATCTTGTGTTAATCTTATCCTATCTTGTTGGCCCTATCATCATGGTATTGTCTTGTATTCAGTTAATTCATGTCGTTTTGTTTTTCCTTGTTCACATGCTAGAAGTAACTGAACTTACCAGACTTTATGCCTGGCCCAGTTTTCTTTCGTCTTCTTTTCTTCCTTTTCCCCCCCAGGTAGTTAAGGAGGCAATAGTATAGCTCAGGTTAGATTGGACCGTCACTCTTCCCAAGCTCGAAGATTCTTTGACAAAGTGCTTTGGACTCTCTTTTTCTGCTACTATGGCTGGCTTATGCTACATTGGGGAATATAAATGTTATTTTATGCTTCTTTATTTTGTAAGAAAGATGATACTCTGATATTGGAAAACAATTGTTGTACAAACTATTTTATCAATAAAGTAAAGTTTTATTTTCCGCTGTTTTAATTTTGTTCGTCTTGTAATTTATCTGCATCTTTTACCCTAAATGTTCCATAGAACTTAGTACATTCCCTTTGTGAGTGACACTAAAGGATATGGGGTGTTACACATGGTATCAGAGCTGAAGGTTACCGGATCAGATAAAAGATTTGAAAAAAATTATTATTTTCAAACAGTTTTAAAAGAAGCATTTTCAAAAGAAAAGTTTTGTTTTAAAGGCATATTCCCCAAAAGCCATACGCACTATCATCCGATTCTCTGTTTCAATTCTTGTCCCCTTCTTTCTTGAGTCTCTGGGTCCCTGGCTTTCTGGGAGGTAACCTCATCGAAGGGCGAAGTAGTGCCCGACTTCCATCTATAACCGTAGTAGTTTCACCTACGGCTAGTTTTCTTTCAAGCTTAGTAGGGTTTTCTGTACGATGGAGGCAGCTTTCGAGAGATTTGTTAACATGATTACACACGAAAGAGGATGAGGAGTTTGGCTAAGGAGCACAACCCAAGGATGAGGAATTCATGGATGTAGACTTGGTTCACGAAGGAGGAAGGGATTATAAAACCTAAGACAAGAGGAAGTATCTTTACTATGGCAAAATAGGGCATATGATTAAGAACAAAGGACAAGATTTTCAGAAGGGCAAGTACATGCTTTCACCACTAAGCGTACCTAGGAGAAAGGTAGTAAAGTTCTATTGGAAGAGTCTAGCTTTTCTGTTTGTACTCTTTCTTTTGGTTTTAGCACTTAGCATTTGTTCATATTTGCTTCCATAGTTGAGTCTCTGCACCTTAGTACTTGTATAGTAAATGATCCCAGCTAGTTCTCAAGTGTTTGGTTGTTTTTGCTTAGATCATCTCACGTAGATCGTCCAAATTCGGAGGAGACATTCCTCGGGTGCTTGTCTGATATTGGTTTAGGCCTTTGGGGCTTGTACTTGAGGGATGTCGAGTTCGACTATGATGGTTTGCTTGAGAGATGAATAGTTGTGGGAGGCGCTCTATATAGAGAAGGACTAACCTTAAGAGAGGTAAAAAGTACGTAGCGACCTTTTGACCCTCATAGTTATGGCATGATGGATAAGCTAAGAGGAGAGACCTCTGATCATCTTAGTATATACACTCAGTATCATGGTTGACATTTGTTTATTTTGGAAATGGAGGTCAAGAAACTTCGCAATCGTGAAGTTGAATCTGTTAAGGTACAGTTGAGTAAAGCTCAAGAAGACGTGATACGGGAGATTGAAGATAAGGCATACGCGCTTCATACCCTTTTTCTTAAGGGTACATCCTTGATTCCTTTTTTTAGGAATTCTATGCATACTAATTTCTAGCTTTTAAGGTATATCCTCTAGGACGTATCAGCGATCCTTAGGTAGAAACCCTTTTGGATGTAAACATGTATTTGGAACATGTTATGGTTGATGGTTGCGAATAGTTGCTAGTGGTTGCTCGTGAATGCATATACACACGTATTAGGCACTAGATCAGCTCAGACGCCTTCATATTTCATTTACATATATGTATTTGTTTATGAATTGAACTTAATGGGTTATCATATGGATGTCGCATTTGAGTGAATGATTGTGCACTCATATAGAAATAATATGTATCATTAGGATTTGCATACAAATTGGACGCATGGCACTGACATGATTTGCATTAAGGAGGTCAACTGAATCAGTAGACCGCCTCATTTTGCATTAGATAAAGACATGTACACACACTATGCATATGAACATACAAGCATTAGAAGTCTTTAAGGATAATGGATGCCTGTGTTTGATGGTCGAGTAGATGGATGATTGGATGGTAGGATTTACATTCTTCTTGACTTGAAGATTTCGGGGTCGAAATCCTTTAAGGAGGGGAGAGTGTAACACCCTGTATTTCTGTTAACACTAAAGTTACTAATTTAAGAATAACCAATGCTTAATATAATAAATGTGTAAAGGGGAGATGTATCTAATGTGCATACAAATTTAATAATAAATGTGTAAAGGGGAGAAGTATCTAATGTGCATACAAATTTAATAATAAATATGTAAAGGGGAGATGTATCTAATGTGCATCCAAATTTAATAATAAATGCGTAAAGGGGGATGTATCTAATGTGCATACAAATTTAATAATAAATGTTAATAATGTACATTAAGAAAGTAATTGTGAACATAATTGGCTTCTCTTTAGAACGGATGGCTTTGATTAACCTTGGCTTCATCGACGGCTCAAATTAACTTACAATTCTATATAAACAGCCCCCTAGTCTCCTTCTCTTTGCACCATTCTTCTCTAACCTTATGCTGCAAATATTCTTGATGGACATGCCTTCTTCTTCTTCCTCTAAATCTAAATAAATAGATTAAAATAAAATATAAATCAAGACGAGGATATGCTGCTCAAGTCTTTCAAGCGAAGATTCAAAACAAGTTAGGATTCAAGTAAAGATTCAACGGCTTCAAGCAACACTATCTTTCTATTCTTTTCTAGATCCAATCAATGTAAGTAGGTTACTTTTTAGATTTGAACGCCTTTTCTATTTGTGACATGAAATTAAAAGAATATAAGAAATATGCCTTATCATTTCATTGAATCTGTGCCTGTTTATGACTTTGGATCTGATTCTTGATTATGGCCTAGAACACATTGTGACTAATTGCCAATGCTTAAGATTATGACTATGGAACTGTGGCCTTTGAAACCATAAGCCTTTGACAATGAACATAAGCCTTTGACTATGAACATAAGCCTTTGACTAGGTGCATAAACCAATGCCTATGACTATGACAAGGACAATAGTGGATAATTACCTATGATTCATGAACATGATATTATTGCCTAGGATTATGACTGTGAGATTGGATCTAAACTTGATTATCTATTCAGTTTATTCTTAATTATCCTTGGATCTTGGTTATGGGAATTTATCTATTAAGTTAGATCTACCCATATACTTGAACCTATGTTATTTGTTCAACCCTTTTTATGTCATAATATTATCAGATCTATAGGCCTTCGATGCTTTAATCAATTTATTCAGTGTAATTTGTTAGATCTGTGATTAGTGAATTATCATCTTCTGCCAGTCATTATGTCTATCTTTTCATGGCATTTTGGTTCATTCCCTTTTTATCCACGAATCTAGATTTATCTATAATCTAGGATGAAATCACGATTACACGAACGATGGGAATACGATTTGGGCAAATCATAAATTTGACTTAAACATGGTTGTAAACTGGGAACTTGGCATAATGTGGAACATGAACATAATTATGATTGACATAATTTAGAACATGTATTATGGCATGTTTATTAGAACGCAAATTTGAAAATTTAACATGAATTATGGAATATGTAATTTGACATATTAAATTTAGTATTGGCAAGTAAGCCAAGTTTTAGGCGTAAACGGTAAACTGGAATAATAATTCTAGTCTAGCCATAAACTGTAAATTAGGATGTTAAATCAGAATTGGGTCAATTAAAGTTAATTTGGCATAATAAGTATATTAGCACAAATTTTGAATTTAGTCATAATTGTGAGTAATTGTCATGTTTAGAATAATCATGGTTAGTGACACTTAATTTGGTATAATTTACATACCAAAAACTATAAATATGATATATAGGGAAAATGGGCCATAATAATAAATGTTGACAATGTACAATAAAAGAGTAATAATAGAATAAGTAAATTAGGGAAAATTTACTTATAGAATTTATCCTAAATGAGAAAAGTAAATTTATACAATACAAACATGCTTAACCCGAGGTTGGATTGAGTTGTGATGTAAACCTGCCCGGACCCGCCCGGCTGTCCAGTGATCACAACAATACCTATCCAATGTGGGAGGTTAAGGCATTGAGCCCGATAAAGGCCCGAGGTTAGACTGAGTTGTGGCGTAAGACTTCCCGGTACCAACCGGCATACCGGCAGCCACAACAATACCTGTCTAATGTGAGTGGCTGGTGCTTTAATAAGACAATTAAAGTTAAGCGATAATGGGATGGTTAAGTCCATAAGAACACTTAACCAACTTAACACAGTTAAGTTAGAACGATAGGGTTAAGTTAACTAGAACACTTAACCAACTTAACATGGTAACAAGACAAGATTTGTAGGGGTTAAGTAACTAAGAAAAACACTTAGCCAATTTAATATGTTAACCAGACTAGAAAGTGGGGGTTAAGTAAATTCAATACACAGCCAATTTAACATGTTAACTAGACTAGAGGTTGGGGATAAGTAAAGTTAATACACTTAGCCAATTTAACATGCTAACTAGACTAGAGGTTGGGGTTAAGTAAATTTAATACACTTAGCCAAATTAATATGTTAGCTGGACTAGACCATAGGGTTATGTAAGCTTGAACACTTAATCATTAGAGTGTGATAAATGAATAGGGTTAAGTTAAAAACATGAAGGGACAATACTTAACCATTAGAACATGTTAATCAAACCAATGTTAGGGTTAAGTTAACTAAGGGAACACTTAACCGTTATAACATGTTAGTTAAAACAGATAGGCAAGGTTAAGTTAAAAAGGAACACTTAACTAATACAAGATGAATGGGTAGGGTTAAGTAAATACTTAACCAATATAACTTGATGCTGGTAGGGTTAAGTCAACGTGAATTTCTGGTAACACTTAACCAGTTTAACATGACAAATGAATAGGTTAAGTTAACTTGTATCGACTAATGACACTTAACCAATCCAACTTGACGAGAAAGAGCACTAAGTAGTAAACCTTAGTTAAAAGGACTAAGTGGTAAACCTTAGTTAAGAAAATGACGATTCAGGAAACCAAGTGGTAAACCTTAGTTAGGAAAACTAAGTAGTAATCCTTAGTATAACACGAGGAGGAGTGAACGATCTTAAAGAAGGCTCCAACGAATTGGGTTACGAAGCCCGAGGCTTCGAGGGGACGTGAGGGTACTCTTGGTATCCCTCTGTGAGGTGGCAGATGATCCTCCTGGGCTCACAGAGGTTAAGGTCTACGTTAGAAGAACCAAGGGTATGCCTTGGTTGCAATATAAGGCAACCTAAAGACTAGGATGGACCAACGTGATTCGGCGGGACAAATAGCCATGTGATAGCGACCCGTCGTCTACCTACCATCTTGAGTCAATCAAGATACGGAAAGGCGGAGAACTCCAAAAGACCATATAATTGTAATCTAGTTATGGTTGCAGATGGCCATAGCTTAGTGGGGCATATGGGGGCCTGCTTATAGTTCTCATTTTTCAAGGTGTGCCTTTCAATAGTTGAGGGAGGGGTTAAGTGGGACCATAACCACTGGAAAAAAAAACAGACCTTAGCATCTGCATCGGCAGATAACTTAAAGCTCCCGACCGAGTTCCGTGTTTCTTGATTTGCCCTGCCACGGGACTCAGGTCGCACATATAGAGGACATATGCATCTAGACAGCGATAACGATTCACGACACATACGTGGGGAAAGTCTAGGAACATATACCGCTCTAGGTAGTGTGTCCTAGACTAGGGGCATCGTTCGACAGGTAGCGTAATCCCTAGTTGGACCTAGGTGGCATAAACCCTGAATCCGTGAAGCATTAGATAAGCCACGTAAAACCAAGTGGAATCTAGGAAGTACTTTGATATAAAACCCTAGATTAGATCTAGGTAATAAATAATAAATGTATGACTAAAGGCAATCACAATTCCTGGGATTGGGATCGCGTTATCATTTTAGAGAGATTAGTAGTTGGGACACTAGATAGGTGGTGCAGAGACATAGAAACCATAATAACAGGTTAATAGCGAAGCGGAGAAAGTATTAAAGCATATCCAGTTTATCTTGTCTTAGCATATCTTGTGTTAATCTTATCCTATCTTGTTGGCCCTATCATCATGGTATTGTCTTGTATTCAGTTAATTCATGTCGTTTTGTTTTTCCTTGTTCACATGCTAGAAGTAACTGAACTTACCAGACTTTATGTCTGACCCAGTTTTCTTTCGTCTTCTTTTCTTCCGTTTCCTCCCCCAGGTAGTTAAGGAGGGAATAGTATAGCTCAGGTTAGATTGGACCGTCACTCTTCCCAAGCTCGAAGATTCTTTGACAAAGTGCTTTGGACTCTCTTTTTCTGCTGCTATGGCTGGCTTATGCTACATTGGGGAATATAAATGTTATTTTATGCTTCTTTATTTGGTAAGACAGATGATAATCTGATATTGGAAAACAATTGTTGTACAAACTATTTTATCAATAAAGCAAAGTTTTATTTTCCGCTGTTTTAATTTTGTCTGTCTTGTAATTTATCTGCATCTTTTACCCTAAATGCTCCACAGAACTTAGTGCATTCCCTTTGTGAGTGACACTAAAGGATGTGGGGTGTTACAGCAACGCAAGTCCAACGAAGTCATATGCGTGTGTGGGTCCGGGCTGGTAGGTAAGACGTTGTTGCATCATGTAGGTATAAGCTGTGCATTTTAGAAGTATCGGGTTCCCACTTTAGGGAGTGATGCACACTACTGTGGGGCCAGCACAGGTATCTATGAGTTAGGAGCTGATCGAATGGGGAGGGTAGTGGGTACAACTAGTGGAGGTAGGAGCAGGTAGGCACCTACGATAGCAGCTAGGAGTACACGAAACTACCACTATCCTGATTAGTAGGGAGGATCACCTTTTTGTATGAAACTAGTATTGGTGCGGTGTAGGAAACATTTTGTAGTGGTTAGAAGCGCAATCGATGCTATATTTTGTCCATCTTGTTTACCTTGTCATACCTGCTTATGTTACAGTCATCTCTTATTTCCAGTTTATGTTCTTATCCTGTAACTTTACCAATTATATTGTTAAAGTCAGTGGACTCGCCATTCTTTATGTCCGACCCTTTTTGTTTCGCCTCTTTTCTTTCCTCCCCTCAGTTCTCAGGGTGGGACTTGCAAGGCTTGATTTGGATTTCTCTCTCTCTCTCTCTACTGGAAGTTCTTGTAAGTGCTGAAAGTAACGCTCGACTTTGTTTTTCTTTCATATGGCATTTGGGAATGGGATTATGGTTTTGCTTTTATGTACTCTGATAATAATTTTGTTCAAGATGGATATTGTGTACTTGATTTTAGTATGTAGTTTTGACGTTGTAATCAGACATGTTTTGCTTTCTTCTGCAATGGAATAAATTTTTAATTTTGAAGTACCATTTTATATATCTGTCTTGTGATGTTCTGTTCTATACACATATAATGCATCATGGAAGTTAATGCATTCCTTTAGTGAGTGACATTAATGGACGTGGGGTGTCACACGTGGTATCAAAGCTGAAGTTTACCAGAATAGAAAAAAATGATTCTTAAAAGAAGTATTTTCAAAAATATGTTTTAAAGAAGGTATTTTCAAGAGAAAGGTTTATTTTGAAAAACATAATCCTCAAAAGCCATATATCTTTCTTACGATTATATGTTTTGAATCTCTTCCTTTTTCCTTTCAGCATGTCTGGGGAACCCGATATACCCGAGGGCGTATAGATACCAAGCTGGTTCAGAAGGTATCTGGAGGCTAGGGCTACTACCGCAGGCCCAGCAAACGTTCCTCCTCCCTCAGCTGCAACCGTCATTCCACCTCTTCCTCCGTGTGCAGATGCTTTTTCTAAGATATGTAAGGACTTACGTGCGATGGGCGGAAAACCATTTCATGGGACTGAGACGTTCGTTGAGGCTAGAAATTGGCTCAATGAAGTGGACGACTTGTTTGGTATCTTTGAGGTAGACGATGGAAGGAAGGTTCGACTAGCTGCTTGGCTAAAGAAGGATGAAGCTTCATTTTGGTGGGAGGTCACGAATGGAGAACGTGCAGTGGAGACATGGATGGATTTCAAACAGAGGTTCGAGTTGAAATTTCTTTCATAAGCAGAAGAAAGTTTATACATGGATAGGTTCTTAGCTTTAAAACAAGGAAACTTGTCTGTTAAGGAGTATGTTAACAAGTTTAATCAGTTGGCGAGATTTGGTGTAGAGTTGGTGAACATGCCGCATAAGAAAGCCTTGAGATTTTCTAAGGGCTTAAACGAACCGCTTCATGGATTAGCTATGTCCCATATTCCTATGGGAGCAACTTTCGAGAAACTTTTGGGTATGGCGTTGATGAATGAAGAGGAGAAAGGTGCTAAAATGGATAGGACATAGGATAAGAAAGTGGATCCAAAGAAGGCACAACAATACCAAAAGAAAGGCGGTAAGGGTAATAAGGGCCAAGAGGAAAGGAAGTGTCACAATTATGGAATACCTGGCCACTTAAAGAAATACTGTAGAAAGAAGAAGAAGCCTGGTTGTTACAATTGCGGTAAGATAGGACATATGATTAAAGATTGCTCGAGGAGGCAAGGACAAGGGCAAGGGCAGAGGACAGGATCTACTTCTGGAGGGCAAGTTCTTGCTCTCATGGCACCGGGGTAAGAAGGACGTAGAAACATTTCTGTCGAAAGTTTGATATTCCTTTTTGATCATACTGTTCGAACTTTGTTTGATTTTGGCGCTTCACATTCGTTTATATTTGATTCTTTAGTTAAAACACTGCACCTAAATACTAGTTTAGTTATGGATCCCATTGTAGTCTCAAATCCTATTAGTGGTTCGGCTCATTTATCTATGGTTTGTCGGGATTTAAGAGTGTCTATCTTGGGCATTAAATTTGAATGTAACACCTACATTCTTGGTTTCATGGGCTATGGCTTTATTCTAGGGATGGATTGGCTAGACAAGTATGGTGCCATCCTAGACTGTGAAAAGAGGGTAGTTAGATTGTTGACTCATTGTGGGAAGACCCTTGATATTTCATGTGACCCTAGGGGTTTGGTGATGCTTAGCTACCTAGAATCACTTGATGCGTCCATCGATGATTTGCAATCTGCTCGAGTAGTCCATGAGTATGATGATGTCTTTGATGAGGTTCAGGGTTTACCCCCAAGGCGTGAGATAGACTTCTGTATATACTTATTAGATAATGCAAAGCCAGTTGCGTTGCCAGTGCGCCACATGGCTCCGAGAGAGAGGAAGGAACACAGTAAACAAGTAGGGGAGCTGCTTGAGAAAGGGTTCATAAGAAGAAGTATTTCAAAATAGGGTGCTCTAGTTGTTTTTTGCTAAGAGGGCGGACGGTTTGCTTAGGTTGTGTGTGGACTATAGGGAGCTAAATAAACTCATGAAGTAAAATGGACACCCATTGCTGAGGATAGATGATTTGTTCGATCAGTTGGTTGGTGCTTCTATTTTCTCGCTGTTGGACTTAGCTACATGATTTAATCAGTTGAGGGTAGCTGAGGATAGTATAGATAAGACTGCTTTTAGGACTCCCGACGGTTTCTTCAAGTGGCTCGTCATGCCTTTTGGTTTGACGAATGCACGCTCATATTTTGTAGACTTGATGAGTAGGGTGTTTAGGGAGTTTCTAAATAATTTCGTAATAGTCTTTGTTGATGATATCTTGATATTATCTAGAAGCGTGGAAGAACATTCCCTACATCTTAGGGAAGTCTTAGAGACCCTTCGAGCACATCAACTCAAGGTTAAGTTCTCCAAATTCCATTTTTGGAGAAAGGAAGTGAGGTTCTTAGGGCACGTGGTCTCTAAGGAAGGGATAACAGTGGATCCCGCGAAGGTGGTGGCATTCCAAGATTGGAATATTCCTAGGAATGCAATGGAAGTAAGAAGTTTACTTGGGTTGGCAGTCTATTATAGGAAGTTCATTAAGGACTTTGTGAAGATATCAGCTCCACTTACGCGGTTAACGAAAAATAATTTGACCTTTTCTTGGGATGTTGACTGTGATGACACTCTCCAGCGTTTGAAGAGGGCTTTGACGACAGCTCCAGTTTTAGTTTTGCCAGATGGGAGTAAACCATTCACCGTGTATACCGATGCTTGCGGGACAGGTCTTTACGTAGTTTTGATACAAGAGGGAAGGGTGATATGCTATGGTGGAAGGCAGTTAAAGGTCCATGAGAAGAATTACCCTACCCACGACTTAGAGTTAGCTTCCATAGTTTTTGTGCTTAAGTCTTGGCTTCACTATTTGCTTGGAGAGAGGTTTGAGTTGTATACAGACCATAAGTCACTAAAATACTTGTTCTCTCAAAAAGATCTAAACTTAAGGCAACAGAGGTGGATGGAGTTCTTAGCATCCTAAGATTTTGAGATTGCATATACCCCTGGCAAGGGTAATGTTGTAGCTAACGCCTTGAGTAGAAAGAGGTTGACTTTGAGTCCTTTGTTTGTCGAGCGGCAAAGTTTAGAGTACATATCTACCTTTGACTTTAGACCCTCTATCTATTATGTACCCGGTTTGTTGGCATCGTTAGAGGTGCAACCTACGCTTTTGGGTCAGATAGGAGCGGCATAGCGAGATGATCCACGGTAGATAGAGATATTAACAAGCTCATAAGAGGGAAAGCCATCTTAGTAGGTATACTATAGATGAAAAAGGTTGGTTACGTAGGGATAGGAGACTTTGCGTATCATGAGACGAAAGCTTGAGGATGACGATCCTTGAAGATGCACATCGTTCTAAGATGACCATACATCCCGGTGGTGACAAGATGTATAGGGACATGAAGCGACTTTTCTTTTGGGTCGGAATGGAGAAGAGTGTGGCTGAGTTCGTTTCTAGATGCTTAGTGTGCCAGCAAGTCAAGGCTGAGAAAAAGAAGCCTGTTGGTTTGCTTCACCCTTTAGAAGTTCCGTTGTGGAAATGGGAGAGTGTTTCCATGAATTTCATCGACGGGCTGCCGAGGTCAAGGATGGGTAATACGGGGATTCAGGTAGTAATAGATAAACTTACCAAGAGCACCCATTTCATTTCCGTTAAGAGTAAAAGAACAACAACATGGTTAGCATTTGTTTATCTCCGAGAGATAGTTCGTCTACACGGCATACCTTCTAGTATCGTAAGCGATCGAGATCCCATTTTCACTAGTGAGTTTTGGAAGAGCTTGCAAGAGGCGGTAGGAACGCAATTGTGTTTGAGCATCGCTTATCACCCTCAAATGGATGGCCAAACAGAAAGAGTGAACAGGATTCTAGAAGAACTTTTGAGGTTATAGGAACACCTTCCATTAGTAGAGATCACATACAACAACAACTATCAGACTAGTATTGGCATGACACCTTTTGAAGCGCTTTATGGACGACCTTGCCGATCATCGACTTATTGGTGGGAATCTATGGATAAGATTTTTCTTGGGCCTGAGATGGTTAGGGAAATCTCGGAGAAGACAGACTTGATTCGAAGACGCATGAAGATGGCACAAGACCGGCAAAAGTCATACGCTGATAAAAGACGAACCCATCTTGAGTTTGATGTTGGATACAAGGTTTTTATTAAAGTGTCACCATTAAAGAATGTAGTTCGCTTTGGATCTGTAAGGAACTTGGCACCAAGGTTCATAGGGCCATTCCCCATTACAGAAAGAATTGTACAGATGGCCTGTAGAGTAAAGTTGGCTTAGAAGCTTAGTAGTGTTCATGGCGTATTTCACGTGTTGCATTTGCGGAAGTGTTTACATGATACCGTAGAAGTGGTGGAGCCGAGCATGCTTAGGGAAGTGGAAGTAGAGCGAGAGGCCACAATTAGGCGAGTTCCTACATGCATCCTTGGATCGGAGGTCAAGAAGTTACGCAACCAAGAGTGCAAGTTGGTTAAAGTCCAATGGGTAGATGATCAAGGAGATGCGACTAGGGAAACGGAAGACAAGATATGTGCATCGTACCCTTTCCTTTTTGAGGGTGTGTTCTTTACTTCTCCTTTTTTTTACCGCTTTGTTTATACTTGTTCTATCGTTCCGCTTTATCCTCTCGATTATATCTTCGATTTTTAGGTAGAAAATCCTATGGTTCTAAACATGTGTTTAAGACATGTAATGTTTGGTGGATGCAAGTGGATGTAAGTGTTTGCCAGTGGTTGCTCGTGGATGCATTTACACACACATTAGGCACTAGATCGGCTCAATCACTTTCATATTGCATATGGATGAGTGTGCATATTTAAATTAATGGATGTATATTGAATGTGTTATCAGATGGATGTTGCATTTGGATCAATGGTTGTGCACTCATATAGAAAAGATATGTATCAATAGGATTCTTTTTCATACATAATGGACGCATGACACTATCATGATTTGCATTAAGGAGGTCAACTGAATCAGTAGATCGCCTAGTTTTGCATTAGGATAAGAACATATACACACACTTTGCATATGTTCATGAAAGCATTATAAATCTTTTAAGGACAATGGACGTTGATTGATGGATGAGTAGATGGATGATGGATGGTAGGACATACATTCTTCTTAACTTGGAGATTTCGGGGAAGAAATCCTTTAAGTAGGGGAGAATGTAACACCCTGTAATTTTAAAATATTAAAACTGAAAAATTTGAGAATGCAAAATTTTTAGAAGAAGAATTAAGTGAAAAGGGTTACGCCATTGCGTTCGTCTTGGAATTCTGCTCGGGATAGAGTCCGAGTTTGCGTAAAAACGGACATCGTATGAAGAAGTTATGAAGCTCGGAAGATTTAAAGTTAAAGCAATAAAAACAGAAAAACCCATCACCAGTGGACCACCCATTTTTCACCATTCGACCATTTTTAAATAGAAGTTAAAATAGTCGACTGGTTGAAATTGGCCTGTCAACCGGTTGATTCTGGGCAGTTTGCTAATGACATGTTTTTCTAATTTGAGTGGTTCAGACGGTTCCTAATCAAATCTAAAGGTTCTAATTCACCTAATACACCTATAAATAAACACCTAAACCTAACCCTAATCTCATTGTTTTCTTCAACCCTAATCCATGGCGCCTCCATGCTGCTGCTCCAACTCAAATTAATTTAGCTTTTCTTCTTCAACAATCAAAGAAGAGGTTATTCAAGATCAGATTTGCTATAACAACGCCTAATTCTCTTTTCTAAGAATCCAATCGCTGTGAGTTTATGTTACTTTCACATATAACTAAATTAAAAAGTAATTGTGATAGGATTGTAAATTGGATCTAATGTATATGCCTGTAAATAAGATGAATCATATCAAGTTTTGTAATTTGTTATCCTTCAGATTCATACCCAATTGCTATTATCATATGCCTGTCTGATCTATTTTATCGTTATTCATTTCACATGCCTATTTATATGTTTATGCCAATTTTGATGTTTGATTCTCTTCCCTTCTTCTTTTCCTTTTTCCTTTTGAGAGTAGGCTAACTTCGAGCCTAAGCATATTACGTTGAGATTTACGTACAAATAACGTTGGGATGATTGGGAAAAAGTTTGGGAAATATGTAATAAAATGAGATTTGGCATATATTATTGATAACTATGAAATTGATTTGGGCACAATTTGGTACAACCTGTATACATGGAATTATAGGCATAACTTGAATTAGTATTATAAGCATAATTGGAAATTATGGGCAATTGGAATACATTGATTAAAGACTTGAAATTGGGCATGAATAAAAAGGAAAAGGTAATGAACGCCTAAGACACGAGGTTAGATTGGGTTGCGGTAGAAGTCTGCCCGGAACCACCCGGCATATCCAGCAACCGCAAACGACAATCTAATGTGAGAGTTCAAAGGCATAAATTAGATGTGTAATAGTGTTAAGGCACGAGGTTAGATTCGGATTGCGGTAGAAGTCTGTCCGGAACCGCCCGACACATCCAGCAACCGCAAAAGGCAATCTAATGTAGGAGGTCTTAAACAATTACTGGTATAATGAATTAATGAACACTTAACCAAAGGTAAGACATGGGAATAGTAAAGGGGTTAAGTGGGTGACATGGGTAGCATATGAAACATAATTAAGAGTACTTAACAATAATGAGACATGCGATAAGACATGGGAGTAATAAAAGGGGTTAATGGGAAATCCTAGTGAGGACAAAGCCTAGGTGGGGAGCTTGTGTCAAGTGTGAGGAACCTTTTCAACCAGTAATCCATTTTTAGTATCTATGTGCGCTCGAATTAGATTGAGGACAGGGCACGCTTACTGGGGTTAATTATAAGAGGTCAAAAGAGTAAAGAGCGATAGCAACGCAAGTCCAACGGAGTCATGTGCGTGCATGGGTCCGGGCTGGTAGGTAAGACGTTGTTGCACCATGTAGGTATAAGCTGTGCATTTTAGTAGTATCGGGTTTCCACTTTAGGGAGTGATACACCCTACTATGGGGCCAGCACAGGTATCTACGACTTAGGGAGCCGATCGAATGGGGAGGGTAGTGGGTACAACTAGTGGAGGTAGGAGTAGGTGGACACCTACGATAGCAGCTAGGAGTACACGAAGCTACCATTATCATGATTAGTAGGGAGGGATCGCCTTTTGGTATGAAACTAGTATTGGTGCGGTGTAGGAAACATTTTGTAGTGGTTATAAGCGCAATCGATGTTATATTTTGTCCATCTTGTTTACCTTGTCATACCTGCTTATGTTACAGTCATCTCTTTTATCCAGTTTATGTTCTTATCCTGTTCCTTTACTAATTATATTGTTAAAGTCACTGGACTCGCCAGACTTTATGTCTGACCCTTTTTGTTTCGCCTCTTTTCTTTCCTTCCCCCCACCCCCAGGTTCTCAGGGTGGGACTAGCGAGGCTTGATTTGGATTCCTCTCTCTCTCTCTACTGCAAGTGCTTGGAAGTTCTGAAAGTAACGCTCAGCTTTGTTTTTCTTTCATATGGCATTTTGGAATGGGATGGTTATGCTTTTATGTACTCTGATAATAATTTGTTTAAGATGGATATTGCGTATTTGATTTTAGTATGTAGTTTTGATGTTGTAATCAGACATGTTTTGCTTTCTGCTGCAATGGAATAAATTTTTAATTTTGAAGTACCATTTTATATATCTGTCTTGTGATGTTCTATTCTATTCACTTTTAATGCTCCATGGAAGTTATTGCATTCCCTTAGTGAGTGAAATTAATGGACGTGGGGTGTCACACTTAGAATGCCGCTGCTCGACTCTGCTATGTATGAACGAGCTGAACGGTGATGTTCGATCCAAATTTGTATGATCGACCCACATATAATAATACAGAGAATGAGTTGTTTACTTTGGAATCACGTTGTGCTTTATATACTTGAAGAAGGATTTATATGACTTGCATTATAGTCAACTCAATTTACATAAATTATCGTGTAGGCCCACATTGTAGTTAACAAGTTGTTGTCCCTGGTTTACACTTGGTTCCGTCAGTTCGACCAACAACATTTCATATTCTAATATTATTGATCCATTACATTACAGCGATGTAAACCATGCTCGACATTTGACCCAATGCTACTAACAGTGACCGACTTGAACTGGTGAAGGTGCTCTGCTCGAGGCTAAAATCGTTCGTCCATCTTGCGCTTGACCATCCAGTGCTCGACCCAGCATGTTCGAGCTACTTATTCAACCCATGGTGCTTGAGTCGCGTATATTACAACTGACCGATCCGTTGCATTTGCTACACAGTCGATGCATTATTTTCCTAAACCACGTTTTTATAATGGGGTTAACAATAGGGAAGATACTTAAGTCATACACAAAATGTTCTTTGCAGAGACTTTATGGTCTAAGTAGATGAAAGGAAAATACTTGGTAAGGAGAATTTTTGGGTAATGAACATCAATAATAACATGTCCTGTACAATTAAAAATATGTTGATGCATAGAACAGAAGCACTTCAATGCATTAGTAGGGAAATTACTAATGGGAATAACATACACATATGGATTGACCTATAGATAAATAATAATTGTTTGGTCAATATTCTTAACTAGGATATATTCCATATAAGTGAACGTAGAAATAAAAAAGTGGCTGAAATTATACAAGAAGATTAATGGAACACTACAAAATATACAGAGACCAGAGAAGTGGAAGGATTGACCAACCAACTACAGATACATGACGATCAAGAAGAAGACTATTGTGCGTAGCTAGGCACACAAAAATTTTCCTTTTCACAAACAAGGGAAATAAGCAGACATGAACATGAAAATATGTACTGGTGTCCAATTATATGAAATTCGATAAATAGTAGGAAAATGTCATGTTGTACATATATAATTATTTGCAGAAGGTTAACACAAAGGATAAAGTGGAAACTAGGTTGAAGTGCATTTTATTCCAAGGTGTTAACTTTAAGGACGGAACTTCTAAATAATTAGTTTTAAGGAAAATTTACAGAAAAATGATAAACTCATTTATCTTTTTAAGGCTGCATTTGTTTAATTAAAAGTTATGAAATAAAGTTTTGATTTATAAAGAAGAACTTTCTAATTTGTTTGTTTTTTGTCTGTGGTCTAAATCAAAGTATTTATTCAAACAAAATAAATCATAATAATTTTAGTGCTTATTTTTTGTTTTGAATGTTGAATTTTTTTCTCTAAATGCTAAATGCAAACAAACAAGTAAGAGATTATTCTGAATTCAACATTAAGCAATTACCACACAAACTTCAGAGTTCAGCAATCATAATCCAAAATTCAGCATATTAAACAAACGGAGCCTAAGCTATACAGGAAAATGATAAATTCTTTTATCATTATTTATATATAACTAAAAATGATAAATTCTTTTATCTTTTTCCTGCAAAATGTCTTTAAAACTAATTTTTCAGAAGTGTTGTTCTCAAAACTTATTGCCCTGAATAAATAAGTCCTTTAAGTAAAAATTCCCTTCTATAAATTTCTCCACTTAGTAATCTCACAGTAAGATATCTACTACTATTTGTATACACCTCAAGCTACTCATGACCAAAACTATTTCGTACACGCACTACATAGCAAGGCCAGCCTAAACAACCCTACTATGGTCTCTTGCGTACAAAACCTGTGCACGTGCACAATCAATCTTTGATGTTTTGGGTGAAGCAACCACCATGTTAGAGTTCGTTTCATCAAGCTCTGTTAGTTGGTATCCCTCGTTAATCAACTCGATCCCTTGGTTTTCGCCAACGATTGTGGAAGCTTACCGTACAAAGATATTCGATAAAATTCTTCCTTTCTTCTTTATTCATAACCGTTCAATGAATTTCCAAAACTAAATCCTATGCCTTCTATCATGCTCGATGAAATAATTTTCGAACTAACACCAACCTTTTTGAGTTGTGAGTACTATCTGGTAACACCGACCGAGACCCGACGACTTTACTTCCTCTTTTTGGAAGAATGCATAAGGGATAATTGGTGATGACTTCATTAAGGCTATATAATAATCCTCCACCATAAAAAGATTTTTAGCTTGAATTAATTGTCGAAATATATCTTTGATTCCAATAATTGAAAGCCCAGGGCATGTGGAACAGTCCAGACCTATATCCCATGTCAATGTAATTGTAAATGCATTTCAAAGGCTTTCTCAACTACGATTAAACATGTAATGAATGAAATAGTATCTCATAATCAAATTGCACTTATCCTTAGAAGATCAATTATACTTCGTGCTCTAGAATCATTGAATAGCTAAGGAAGGTGCTTTGTCTCTCTGACCTATATACATCGTATCTTGATGTTCAAAAAGCATCTGATATGGTTTCCTAGTAAGCCTTATTTGTGATTCTCTCAAGTATTAGTTTATTATTCCCATCTTAACATGATTTTATATATGCATCATTACTCCGTATGTCTCCATTCATAAAAATAGTTGTTCATGTGGATACTTTAAGGAATGCAAGGTGTTTAAAAGTGTGGTCCAATCTCTGCTTTGTTGTTTGTTGCAGTGATGGAGGTGATTAACGCCATGCTGGTGGACAAAATGGATAGTTATGTTGCTATATACACCTGAGTATGGATAGGTTCATTGCAAAGACTATAGAAATAGTGGCACACACTTACGATCGTTTGTGATGGCTAAAAGAAGCGGTTGCTCTGCCCTCTTCCGTTCACTATTTCTCGTACAATTATAAGTTTCAAGTATAAATCTTTAATCTCTAATTTGATAAATTTATGATGATTGTGATTTTTCATATGTTGATTAACCGTTGTTAGGGGATAATAATTGATTATTAACTAAATTAGGAATATGATTAAAATCGTATATTAGAAAATTAGGAGATTATTGATTAGAAATTGATGAATATTGTGTATTGGTTGACGACAATATAATGTATCAGTTAATTTTAGGACGTTAATTAGTGATTCGAATTTTTTGTTTTGCAATTAAAAATAAGGGTTGATCTAAATTTCAAAAACTTGCGTACAATTATTAAACAATATGCTTATTGATAAGTTTCCGTAAATGGTAGACACAAAATAATGTTTGTTAATGATTACACGAAAAAGTTAATATTTAGATGAAGTTTAACAACAAAAAATATTGTATTGAAATTGAGTTTCTATAATGTTCAGAAATGAATTTAACAGATACAAATATTCTATCCGATTTTCTAGTAAACTAAACAACGAATATTCTACCAAAAATGAATTTCAAAAAAATGAAAAATTTTAAAATTAGAAAAATGAACATTCTAATTGAATAATTTCTTTTAAATTCATGAAATGAATATACAAGAATAAATATCGTATTAAATTCATTTTCAAATAATAATTAAATTGATTATAACAACATCGATACTGTAGTGAAATCGATTTTTTAGGAAGTTAAATGAATACACAAAATACTGAAATAAATTTTATAAGAATTTAACAACGACAAATAATGTACTCAAATCGATTTTCTTTAATGTTAAAATGTGAATTTAATAAGAGCAAATATTCAACAAAATTCATTCTTAAAAAATGAAATGATCGTTTGAAGAAAAAATATTATACTGAAATAGATTTCGAAAACAGTTCTGAAATAAATATAATAACAACATATATTTTAATAAAATTGATTTTTAATAAGTTAAAAAATAAATATACATGATCGATTTATCCTTTAAAATCGATTAGACTGAAGGTGGTGTGTAGAAGATAAGTGAACTAAAGTATTGTTGAAATATGGAAGTATGGTGCGAAATCCTTTACACCTAAAAAGCTTTACTTTGTTTTTAGAATACAACAAAAATTTACCTCTTGGATGCAACTAATGCATAGAAGGTTAATGTAGTGAAGCGTTGTTGAAATTTGACAGAAGCATGGTGTGTGAAGCCAAAGTCCCAAAAGGCTTTACCATTTTTTTAGAGGCATGGTGTGTGTGAGTTCTTTGATTGGTCTCAAATGAGTTTACCGTATTGTAGATTGTAATTATATATGTGTTATAGAAATAAATAACATAAAATTTTAAATTAGGAACAATTTTCAATTAGTGTTTCGATCATGGTTGATGTATGAAATTAGAACTAGAATGAAAGGTTCGTTGAAAGCAAATTTCTACAATATAGTAAATGAATTTATTAGTTTTGTAGTATATAATAATTGGAATTATGAGAAACTTTGTTGCCCTTTTTGTAAGTGCAAATTTATGAGGCTTTAAAAACCAGATGCTGTTAAAATACATTTGTATAAATATAGTTTTGTGTCAAATTGTTATTTATGTGATCATCATGGAGAACTTATGCACTTACAATAAAATCCTATAGTGCCAGAGGCCAATCTAGTTACGATGAATCCAATAGAAGTGAAGTATGGTGAACATTCCCTACCGTTCAAGTTAACGAAGATGGCGTCAATATCGAAGAAGAACCGAATGAGGAATCAATTTTATTTTTATGATTTACTAGATTGTGCTAAGAGATCGTTGTGGGATAGTTGTAAAAGTGAAACCGAATTATCAGTAACCGCCGAAAATATCACTATGAAACCAAAATTCAATCTTACATAAGCAGATTTCACGACGTTTGGACAAGCTGCAAAAAAGAAAAAAGAAAAAAAGGACTCCCAATAATGTGATGCGCATTGTTATCATAAATTATAAACACTAATATCAATTTTCGGTCTGTCGTACCAAAAGATAGATAAATATATAACAGGTTGCATGTTGTATTGAAAAGATGATATTAATATTTGAAAGTGCAAAATACTCGGTGAGGAAAGATGCAAACCTAGAAAGATATTTTAAAAAATGTATATGCATTATATTAGCTTACTTCAGTCCGTAATTAACTACCAATCGGTAGTCGACAGACGATCAAAACAAGGGAATATACACCCTTTGATGACCGATTGACCGAAGATAAAAAAAATTCAATTTTTTTACTTCGTTTAGCCATGTATGACCGATCTAACAATGAGAAAATCATATAATAACCACCGTCTGACGGTTGAATATGAAATCATGGTTAGAGAAGTTTAGTGGGTTAGGATTACGGTAAGGTAATATGGAGTAGGGCTGTTATGGTAACCGTTACCGATATGAAAAAACAATTACCATACCGGTACTATTGGTAAGCCAAAATGAATATCGATAATTTACCGTTACCGGTGGTAAGATGTTCATTGGGATACCGATAAATTGGTAAACCGTTGACTGGTAATGGCAAATTTACCGATACATAAAGCTATTAAACAATTAACACAGTAAAACTTTGATGATGATAAAAAGTATTTTTTTTACTAATTCTAATCCCGTTAATGTTTATATAAATTAATAAACTTATTTTAATTGGCATAGAATATTTACTTAGCTTCACAAGATTTTTACAACAATATGAAATAATAATTTTGTTAACCTTAAACTTTAAGGTTAATAAAGCCGAAAAGAATTAGCATCCTAAATAAATCTATAAGCATCTGCATAAAATATGATAAACTTTCAAAAAAATAAAGGTTGGAATTTATTAAAATAGTGAAAAAGAAAAATTAACATGACTAGTAAATTTACCATTACCACTGGTATTGATATTTTTTTACCGCTATATTACCATTAATGGTAAAACTTACCATTACCATACCGATAACATTGGTATACTGGTGCAGCTCGATATTGATTACCACTGGTTTGATACTGGTTTGGTAACAGTAAATTTACCATTACCATAACAGCCCTAATATGGAGTATGCAGTGAGAAATGAGAATGAACCTAGTGAATTGTAGTCCGTACGGGGGTGTATACTGCACGATTCTTTTCTTTATGGTTTTCTTTTTTTACAGTGTAGTGAGTTTTAATAATTTAACCATGCCGACTCATTCTAACATATTCAACTTGTAGGTCATTTAGTAAAAAAATTGGAAATAATTTAACTGGTGACTATAACGTTCAATTCTGATTCTACCAAAGAAAAAACTACTCAAACTTAACTATATTTTAATTGTACATTTATTGTGTTTTATAAATTAGTATGGTTGATTCAAACTACAACATATGAAAAGATGTACACATTATGGTAGTTAATCGAGGAGATGAACAATGTAAAAGATAGACAAGACAGGCAAAGCTGGAATCACCTACAACTTTACTCAAAAAACAATTATATATTATGGTTTTCCTTTGAAATTAAAAATTAGGAATAATGAAAAGTAATAAGTCTTGACGTGGCATGGGGTTCGCTATGCCCCTATCTATGAATCGTTGATGCTTCACCTGTAATCCATTGGCAATATACATAGGAAAGCTATGTTTTTTTTGGAGGAAAATATAATATAATATAACGAAAGAAAGAATCAAGTCATCCTACAACTGTTCACAAAAACGGTTTCCATAGAATGGAGAAACAGTGCACACACACAAGCAAAGTGAACAGAATAAAATACAAGAAAATCAACAGACGGAGTATAGTCAAGACAGGTAAAACAACAAACAAGGCTGTGAGTGACTCCGCAGTAGGACACCATAGCGAGGATGAGCAATGAAATCCCGAATCCCACATGAAACGTGCGAAGAGCTATGGCAACTGACAAACCAACAAAGAAATGCATCTGGTCTGGGGTGGGAATACCAATAGCTTTGTCAAATTCGAGGTGGCTAGCGAAGCTAGAGAAAAAGCACTACCAATAGCTCCAAGTGAACGTGCTCCGGTGATCCCATCAAGAAAGGATACACTGAAGCAGCATCCAGCACAAAGCCAACCAACTCCAACAACCTAGAAATCAGGATCTCCACAACTAGCAAATACCAAAAAATTGATTGGGGGGGGGGGGGAGGGGGACAGTGTGAAAAAGTGATAAAAGCAGCAGTACACATGAAATACGTAAATAAGAAATCAACTAATACTTTCTTTGGGAGTGGCCGTTACCGAAGAAACATCAAAGGTAATAGCCATCCTCCTTGATCGGGATCCAAAAATGCCCTTGAAAGGCCTACCGCGAAGCGCTATGAACACATCGTTCCTAACTTTTCGGATAATGGAAGGAGGGTCCATAGAAACTTCATCAAAAATTGCCTTATTCCGCTAGCACAAGATGTGCCAATAGACCAGATAAGGAATCATACGATGAAGGATTGAACGTAAAAATTTACCTGAGGCTCTGGTCCACCAGTATCTCAGTGAATCCTCAATCGAGTTGGCATTACATCGGCAACCCATCAGATTCTCGAAGTAATTCTAGACATCCCTGGCACAAGACCTAGAGGACAATAAATGAAAAGAGGATTTGGCACATCCAGAGCTGCAACACCTACAACTAGACACGAGAGGGAAGCCGATTCTCTGAAGATTTTCGTCTATTGGTAAACCATTGTGCATGGTTTTCCACATAAACAGACAGACGTTCGGGGGAATACGGACATTCCAAACAAAAGAGTAGAGGTGAAGACGAGGACTAGGAGGCAAAACAGAATCCCACGCCGCCTTGAGCGAGAATGGACTGCCGTCCCAAGTGGTACCTCCCTCATGAGCATCCATTAATTCCTTCAAGTATTGCATCCTTTTCCACGTCTTACTAGCACATGATGGAACACAAGTGAAATTCGAACTAACCAGCCTACGGTACTTGGCGTGGAGGAACATCGCCCAACGGGAGTTGTTTGCTCCAAACCTCACCCAAAGTTTGACAGCAAAAGCCGAACAGATGTCCTTTGGGTTCCAGAGGCGCATGCCTCCCTCACTTTTGGGATGACAAATGGAGTTCCAAAAAATCCAGTGATGGCGAGAAACGTTGACTTTGGTTCCCGAGAAAATGGAAGAAGCCAAGGAATGGTAAGAGCAGAAGAAGGAAGCAGCGGGAGTCATAGCAGCGAAGACATGTTATAGCCTCGTAGGCAGGTCATAAATAATTTTCTAGGCTACTAGATAGTTTGTTTGATGGTGTATTGATTTTAAATTAAACGGTCAAATTATTATTGAATAAATTCCTAGATTATAAATATTATCTAACTAGTATATATTGATAACCTAATTTAACCAAGTGAATAAAAATTTACTGTCTAACTAAATAAATAACATAATTTTACCTCATAATTAGTTATGGGACTCAAAGAGCTCAAGGATGAAAGTTCAGTTAACAGTTAAAGTTGCCAATGTAGACAAAATATTTTCTATTTGAGGTTGAGATAATGAATTTTATGTTCTTGTGTAGACTGAAGCTTCGTGGATGTTGTTTATAGTTAACTGGCCTTTTTGTGTAAGGCATACACTATGGATTTGAATTAATAAACTCAGCAGTTATGGTGATAGGAAACCCAAAGAGATAACTACTAGATTTGAAAATTTTGTATGACAAAGATATAAAGTCGTGATCAAGCAGATTTAATCGAAGGGCATTGTGGAATTGACTATATAGATTGGCACTTCCCTCAGGTTGGGGATTGGATCGAATCGTCATGACTATGGGCGACTTAAACCAGCAGTTTAACTCAACAAAAATCACTTGATTACTCAAAATTTCTTATAGGTGACTTTACTTACAAACTATGAGATCTAAAGCAGAAGAAAAGGAAGATCCATACCAAGGATTGCTTATCCCTAATTCTTTGAGATATGTAGTCGCAACCTCTGGAGGGGGTGCGACTTAGTTTTGAGGTTTTCCTAGATAAATTTCAACATGGTTCGTGCACGTCTTTGCCTATAAATATTGGATCGTTTACTCTAGAAGAAGAGTCTTCTTTCTAGTTTTATAATCTATATTTTATCTTTTGATTTCTTGAATTCAAATCATTGTAAATGTAATTAACAGTATAAATATAAAAAAACTTCTAGAGTGGACGAAAGCTGGAGTCAGCCATACCATTATAAAATTCTTTACGTTCTCTTTCTTACCGATTTCAATTATTGTTATTTCATTTATGTTCTCTATTATATTTTTATATGGAGTCAGTACCACTTTTGAGCAACAACATTTCGGTGTTTGAGCTTGTGTATAGGACTATTTGTGCTTTTAAACTGTTTTAGGTGTTAGTGTCATTATTGACTCAACATTTTGGTGCTTTTACTAAAAAGATATTCTTGCACTTGCTGATTAGAAAACCTTGGAAAAATTAGCAATGTCTAGACAATCAATAAGAACTATCGTCATGGGAACTCAAGGAACTAGGCACGGGGGAAACAAGGACGTGCGCTTAGAAGGATATAATCCATCTGTCTATATCATTGGAGAGGAGATGCAAACCATGATAAATGAGAAGCAGAGTATAATGATGGAAAGGATCACTACACAGTAGGAGCAGATGATATAACACTTTCTTTAAAGGATTGGACAAGTTAGAGTAGTTGAAATAGATAAAATTCGAATGCAAGAGTGTGGAACTAGACCAAGTACTCAAATGAACTGATGGGGGCAATCAGGGACAACCCTAGACAAGCGCAGTAGATTAGCACCAATCCCCACATAAGGGTTGGAACATATACCTAAAGAACGGGAATGGTTGTAGCTCTGATTGATCTTCGAGGGAATGTTGCATGTTTTGGATGGAATTGAATGTGTTAACGCGAATCAAACTGCAAATGCATGCGCACTAGGAGTATATCCTATAATTCCCTAGTGGAATCAGAGAGCAGGATAGGAATGTGAAACAAATACTATCTATGAGCGATAACGTTGGGCTTGCAAATATGATGAGAAGAGCCGTTAGAGGCGAATTTCCAAATGGGAGTTTGAGGGGTGTAAATAGTAGTTTTTTTATTCCTAGTACTATACACGCTAGGAATCCACCAGACTTTAAGTTATTGATTTTCGATATATATATATATATATATATATTGTTGGATCTAGATTAACCATAGGGGGGTGAATAGGGTTTATTGAATTAATTCGAGATATTAAAAAATATCACAACATAGATTATAATAGAGAATATAAATGAAAAGGTAAATAACACAGTTTTTACCCAGCTTCGGCAAACCCTGCCTACTGCTGCATTCCCCAAGGTTTTTCACTAGAATTAAATCAATCTCTATGCTTACAAAATCCCTGTAGACTCGCGACACCCGCTCACAACTATTCTAATCCTACCCTCAAAACCCTGAACTGATTTCTGTCCCCGAAATCATACTTTCCCCTAGGTACAAACCCGTAGCCAGTAAATCCTAGTTATTACAGACACTAGAAAACTGCTAATTAAAATCCTATAGCTAGATGACCTAGTTTTTATAGAAAAAACAAGAAAACAAATTAAATGATTTACAAAACAAAGTAAAAACCACTCAGAATAAAAAAACCTTTTCTAAATTGAAGCAAAACTGACCCCTTGTTTATTCCTTTGCAAACCCTTATCTTCAAAAATGTCGGTCGTTCCTAAACCGAATTAGGGTTTCTCTGAAATCCCAAAATCTCGACTTTGGTTGCTGAAAAAATTGTTCTTTGTTGATCTAAGGCTGTCGTCGTCCTTGCTCGATGATTTGAGTTGCTTGCGATTAAAAATCAAGTATGTTCTATGATTTTATTTCTCTGAGCTCTCGCAAAATGCGGTTGTTGATTTTCAGTACACTGCCGATTATTATTTGGGTGTTTTAAATAGGATTCTTAAATCCCAATTTCTCTGATTTCATATAAATGATTTTGATCTGATTATTATGTGATTTTCTCTTGCGTGATTGATGGAAATAATCGAAGTAAATTCTTGACAACTTGATTTGTGAATTATACTTGTGCTAAAAATAATTCCATGATGTATTCAACCTTGAATCTCTGGAAACCAATAAATTGCTTTCTGCCCAAACGCAACTGTGATTTTATGGCAAATAATTGTCTGATTTCTTGCTAAATAAATTGCCTTCGATTTGTCGTATTATTGTTGCCTTGACTAAAATGATCCTCCATGAATATGAATTGCATTGAATAATTAGAAAGATGCCATTGTCCTTGCATGTATTTGGAAATCAATAAAAAATTATTTTTCCCCATGAATAAATGAATTTCCAAAAAACAATCATTGCCGTGAATTTTGGATATACTGAGAACAAATAAAATCTTGAAATGTTTCTTGCTACATATAACATATTAATTTCTGGAAGCTAATTTGTAAATCTATTTTTAGCAAAGTAGAATGTCCAAATAACAAGGTACTCGTACAGATGGAAACTTATAAGTTTGAAAACCTTGATTTCAGGATACAAAATAAAATGATTTCTTTCCTTAAACTAAATCCCCTGCGACTTTGGCAACTTTCCAAAAATGATTCTTTTGCAAAAATTTGTTCTGTGATTTGTTGTTGAGCATGTTGCTTGGCTGCTTGATGTACCTGGGTGATTTAACCATGCCATATATAATTCAAGCAAATCCTGGTGTTTTCCTGGAAAAGACTCCAATATTTGGGAATTTTCAAATCCAGTTTTTATCCAAATACATCATGCTTGCAAATTTCTGTCTGTTACCAATAATTAGAACCAGTAAAGTTTTATATTCCTTTTTGGTTAGCTCGATCAATTCTTGTGCATTTAAAAAACCATTGCTAAGATAATAGCACATGCATATTGACTTAAAATAATAATTTACTGCACATATGAATGTGTATATACACACCAATATGTGTGAATACAAATTATTCTCCCTTGCATCTTTGTTGACCAATTTAACTGGGTTCTCTGACCACCTGTTTGCTTGCACTTGCTTATGTATTGATGCTTGTGCAAACTGACTTGAATGTGTTAACTAATTGCTTGTAAATATTTTTTCCTTAATTGAGTTGCTGTGTCCATGAGAATGTTGTCCATATATGCATGTTCCTGTTTGTATCTTGAGCAATTAAACCATAAATATGTTCAAACTTACTAAACCATTTTCTGTCACCTATTCTTGAGATTTTGTGTATACATATGTATACTTGCTGGTTTTCTCTATTGCCTTGTGCATTATACATTTGCACCTACCCTGTGCTTGTGTATCTATGCATGTATGTTAACCTTGGTTCGACTTATGCGTACATTTGCATTGACCATGTATATTTCAAGTTGTGCACTTGTTGTTGTCTATGTATACTTGAATTTCACCATTGACATGAGTTTGAATGTGTTCGAGCATGTTGATTCCACCATGTGCTTGTGCATGTCGACTGTGACAACCCACCTTTTCTAAATAGTCCAAGTTGACAATAAAACCGTACATGTCCAATCGAACGATTCAAAACTGACAAATAATCAACTTAGGGTGTATAATAGAATCAGAATATAGAATCACATACACAGAATAACGCAGAATCTCACAGCGGAAACAAAAAAATATACATAAGCAGTTCATGAAGCTACTTAAATAGTTACATTTTAATTATACAATATAGCGACTTATGAAGTTGGCAGATATAAGCCAAACAGAAAATAGGAAACTAATACTGGATAGGATGGAGTCTTCGACTAGATCTTCAGCTCCATATAAAGTGCTCCTCAAAAACACTGCAATACTCAGTCTGACCCGAGCGAAATGGACCAAACACAAAACATTCAAGTCAGGTCTAAACATTCTAATGTGATTAGATCTAAACTCAAATTTAAGAAATGCAAATAACTCAAGAGATGTTACGGTATTTTCCATCCCTTAAGGATTCGTTAAACTATCTATATATAGTATGATATGCTATTATATGTAATGTCTATCAGTGACATAAAATATTTAAAATAGCGTTATGGCTTTATATTGATCCTCCTTAACACGTTTTTAAACAATGTGGTCTATACAGGTCCTGTAACACAACCAGTAGAACATCGATAGCTAGTGATTTCCCTATAGGCACATGTTAAATAGAAACTCGTAGTGGTCGCGCATAAGGATAAAACGTATGATAAGGCACGTGAGGCAATGCCTAAGGTAAGATAATACCAGTTTTCCTTATATGGGCTGGTGGTAACCCCTAACGGCGCACCGCAACACAACACTTCCGAAATCAAGGGTGATCACCAAATAACAAAAGATAGAATATATGAAGAAGTGTGCCTATTAGAGGTAGCTAGCCTCAATGGTCCGACACAACTCATGTTTTAGTCATTTCAAATTCTGCACAAGTGTCGGTCATCTATTATCGTTCACTTTCTTCAATCCAGTAAACGTACACTAAAAACAACCGCTTCAATCTGGATCATCACTTCACGAACATAGTTATCAAAGTGGTTCCAGTATCAACAGAGAATGTGTCCATAACTTGCTCCGGTCTCTTTGACAACTAACGTCATTCATTTTTTTTCATTGATTAATTTATCGAATAGAATAAAACATAACTGTATTTCAACTCCCTTATTTTCACTTGAACTATCAAATATTCCAATTTGAAATATTAACAACATTTTACCGTTTGAAATTATACACTTAACTTTGTATCTAATTCCAAAGTTCCAAATCAACAAACTAAAGTTGTATTTTTCTTTTATAAAATTTCCAATTATTGAATATTTCACTTAATTTCACTTTCGAATTTCATGATTTTACTTCATTTAACTAAATTGTTTTCCTTAACTAAATTTTGTATCCAAATTTACAATTTTGAAATTTATTTCCTTAAATATTTAGGCTAATGTTTTTTTTTCAAATAAAAGGTTCAACAATGTTTATTTCAATAAGTTCAAATAAAATTTAATCACTTAACATTTGATTCATCAATTTAGACCAAATTTTCATATATATAATTTAAACCAAAGTTTGATCTTCGAGAATTTATCTTCTTAAATTTTTCTTTGAATTTACAAAACTTATATTACAACTAAAATTTCTAACGGAAAATTTTATACTTAAACTAAATATTTAACTTTATTAAATCAAGTTAGATTTAATATAGATTAAATTTTTGAATAAAACGGTGTCTATTATTCTAATTCTCCACCTAGGCAAAATAAAACAAAATTGGGTATATATCATTTCAAAATTCAAGTCCAAGTCCAAAGTAACAGTTTTAGCGATAAGGAAAATAAGATGATGGGTTTGAACATACAAGTAAGATACAACAACTATTTTTTCTACTGGAGCATACAACGCCAATGAACTCATGTGTACAAGGTAAGACAAAATTTTTAATACATGTATATGTGCGCAGGGTCATATTCATAAGGTTCAAACAACAAAAGAGCTAATTAATTTTCCCTTTTTCTCATGCACGTAACCTCCCTTTTAGCGCACACGCACTACTTAAATGTTTTTATTTTGGCATTTCCGTGCACATGTCCACAAATTCATTACACGTGTATATATATATATATATATATATACACACACACACTCATACAGTACACAAAACACTTAACACATTTTAACAAACAAATACATATATATATATATATATATATATGTATATGTATATATATACACCCATGCTTCTCAAGCAGCAAATATACTCTCGTGAAGTAGCTAGAAATGAGTCCCTTTTCTTTTTAGAAGTGAGTTCTTTTTTTTTCTTGAAGCCATGCGCCATGTATGGCAAAATAATAAAAAAATGTTTGTCTCTTCCATTGCCAGGAGGGAAGAAACTTGAAAAATGAGTGAACCCATAAAAAAACATGGCTCCCTTTCTCCCAAAAAAATAATGAACTTTTCCCTCCTTTTTTCCCATGCGTGTATTATATATATATATATATATATATATATATATATATATATATATATATATATATATATATATATATATATATATATATATATATTCTTACTTCATCGCCAAAGAACAACTGTGTATGCATAAATGAGAAGGTCAGTGAAGTGAGAGGGCATTTCCCTGTTTGTTTTCCAGGGAACTGAGTACAAAAATCATTTCATAAGCTTAACTAACTTTTTTTTCATACTATGGCGACTAGACAAGTCTTAATGTAGTTTCCAAAATAATATAGTACTATGGCATCAACTAGTGGTCTAGCTTCTAACATGGTTCCATTTAAATATATAGCAAAACACATTTAAAAGAACCCACGCACACATTTTTCCTACGCACGTCCACCAATACGTCACACAGTAAAACACATGAGTTGTTCTATCTACACATGCATATACACGTACAAGCCACATGCATATACTAACGTTTATATGTATATAAATATATAGCAAACACATTAAAGAAGTTTAGACATGAGTAACAACTCACTTTCGGGTTTTGAGAGCTAAATGACGACGAGATGGACACGGCGAGAGAACAGACTACAGGAAAACGAACCAAGCGTGCTATTGCGACAAGTTAGAGGAGCTGGAGTTGCTGTCGTGGTTGTTGTCTAGGTTGCCGGAGTTCGATAGAAGGCTGTCCGACTCGGTGAGTGGGATGTCAGAGCCTTGTGCGCTGTGTGGGCCGTCGGGGCTTGAAGAGAGGACGGAGAGGAGAGCGGGCGGAGGGTGCTGGGTTGGTGCAGAGAGGAGAGAAGGCAGAGGGTGAGAGGGCGAATGGGTTTGGTGGGCTGTGAAACAAGGAAGAGAGAGGACGCGAGAGCAAGAAGGTGATGGGCTGTTACTTCATGCATGCGTGATTTCGTGGTTTGTCATTTTTGTTTTTTTTCTTTGTTTTTTTATACGAACAATATTTTTTCCCTGAAGCAAGAAATTAATGGAGAAGAGACTATGAAAATGGTGAGAAAGCAGATGGAGTTTGGGAGCGCATATATATATATATATATATATATATATATATATATATATATATATATATATATATGTATGTATGTATGTATGTATGTATGTATATATAACAGTGGTAGGTTCAAATTGCGGTGTCCAACTAGAGATAAAATGATGTACTGCATCACTCCACATTTAATGCAACGAAGAAACATATAGCCTACATCACTTCTCTTTTAATGCTCCATATTCTTTTAGATATTTTTGGATTTGTGTATATATTTATTTTTGGTTTGTCTGTAAACATTTGTAGGTTGCATATATTTCAGTTCGATCATTTATGTTGCACTTCTTTAGTTCATAATTTAAAATTTAGCTATAAACAGGGTCACCTTTATGGAAATAACTGTCTATCTAATTGTATTTACGGACATCAAAATATTAGCATAAATATACCATTGGAATCAGGACATTGAGACGAACACAACGATGCATAGTTATTAGTGATTTGAACGTTTTATAAAATTCTATTATTATTTTTAATTGCACTGAGTTTAATTAACAGTCATTTAAATTTATTTAGTTTAAATTATCAGAATTATATGGAACGAACTTATATCGTTTTGATTACAAATTTGATTTCTAATTATTTTTCATACAAATATTTATTTTTATTTTAAATCCAATAAACTTTGAATATATTCATTCTAATAACTAAATTTAATCATTTTGTTTTATTTGCTTGATTGTTACTTGGAATTTTATCGTTAAATCTCAAATTTTTTCCGATTTGAAAACCTAGGTTGCTACATTCTCCCCTACTCAAGTCTTTTCGTCCTCAAAAGGAACGGAACAAGGAAAAATAAAGAAATATGCAGAAATGTAAGAATGATTAAAGACAAATTGGGTACCTGATGCAAATAATTCAGGATTTGAGGCACAGACACTCTCCTCGGTTTCCCAAGTGCAATCTCGGTCATCTCTGCTTCACTGAACTTTAACGAGATTAACTATCTTCCTTCTAAGATGCTTCGTATCTTTATCAACTATACGAAGTGGTCTTCTTTCGGTAGTAAGATTTGGCTCAACATCCATATCTTTAAATAAAGCAGGCCGGACTATAGCTAACGGGTCACGTACACATCTGCGAATATGTGAAACATGAAATACATTATGCACACCCGATAGCTTCTCTGGTAAATCAACCCTGTAAGCCTAACCGCCAATCTTTTCTAAGATAGGAAAATGACTAACAAATCTTGGAGCAAGCTTCCCTTTCTGTCCAAAACGAACCACGTTCTTCAAAGATGAAATTTTCAGAAATACAAGATCACCAACTGCAAATTCCAAATGTCTCCTCTTTCCATCAGGATACTTCTTTTGCCTATCTTGGGAAATCTTCATCCACCTTCTGATTTCTAAAACTTTTTTAGAAGCCTCCAAAATCATTTCTTGGACCAAAACAAGTCGATTTCCATATTCAATCCAACAAGATGGAGATTTACATGGTCGTCCATGTAGAGCGTCGAACGGTGCCATTTTAATATTCGCTTGAATTTCAAAAGTTAATTCAAGATTTACATTTATTTAAATATGAATCTTAATTTGAATTAAATTACTTGATAGCTATTACTATAGGTGAATTCAACGAGATGGCGATGATCTTCCCAAGATCCCCTGAAATCTAAAGCACAAGCACGAAGCAAATCCTCTAGAATCTGATTTACTCTTTCGGTCTGACCGTCTATTTGAGGATGATAGGTGGTGCTCAGGTTCTATTGAGTTCCCAAAGTCATATGGAAAGCTTTCCAGAATTTGGTAGTAAAAATGGGATCTCTATCACATACTATGTTAAATGGAACACCATGAAGTCGGACTATATCCTTCATATAGAGCTCGGCTAAACTTGAAGCAGTTCGAGTTGTCTTCATGGGAATAAAGTGAACTAATTTGGTTAGTCTATCAATAATAACCCAAATGCTTTCAATTCCCCTCCTGGTCCTTGGTAATTCATCTATGAAATCCATAGAAATTTGATCCCGTTTCCAGTTAGGAATCTCTAAAGGCTGTAACAAACATGCAGTCTTTTGATGGACGACTTTTACTTGTTGGCAAGTGGCGCATCTACTGATATGAATAGAAATGTCTCTCTTCATTCCACTCCACCAATAAAGCATTTTCAAATTCTGATACATCTTAGTGACCCCAGGATGAATAGAAAGTTTGGATTGATGATTTTCCCTAAGCACCTCCTGGCTTAGACCACCCACATTCGGAACGCAAATACGATTGTTGATCCTCAAAATTCCATTGGTACAATTTCAGCACCCCACCCCTTTTGCATATTAACAACTTCTCTATTGAGAACGCTTTCCTTTATTCACCTAAGCATTTCATCTTCTTCTTGCTTAGCAATAATGTGATCCATACGAGCTAGAGAAGTAGTAATTTGGAATAATATTTCTTTAACATTGTTTTGTTTCTACTCAAAGCGTCGGCTACCACATTAGACTTTCTGGGGGTATAGTTAATGTCGAGGTCATAGGATGCTAAGGACTCAAGCCTTCTGACCTACCTCTGATCCAGATCCTTCTGAGAAAAGATATACTTCAATGATTTGTGGTCAGTGAAGCGTTCAAATGTAATTCCCAAAAGATGGTGCCTCCACAAATTAAGAGCAAAAACTACAGCAAGTAGTTATAAGTCATGCGCTGCATAATTAACCTCATGAACTCTGAGTTGTCTACCAGCATAAGCAATAATTTTACCATGTTGCATAAGCACAGCTCCCAAACCTTCTCCGCAAGCATCGGTATAAGTAGTCAAACTTTCACTTCCATCTGGAATAGTAAAAACGGGAGCAGAAATTAATTTGCGCTTAAGTCCATTAAATGCTTTTATACACTTATTGCTACAATCGAACTTAACATTCTTTCCAGTCAAAGCTGTGAGTGGTGAATAAATTCGAGCAAAATTCTCGATGAATCTCGTATAATAACCGTCTAAGTAGAGGAAACTACGAATATCAATTGGTGTTTTGGGAGTTTTTCAATCCTAAAAGTTAAAGAAATATAAATACCCATATAAGAGAGATAAGATAAATCGAATAAGAATGAATGAATGTTTCAAATAAAGGTCTTACGTTGATTACGGCGATCTTAGCTGGATCGACCGAAATCCCATTCTCCGAAATAATATGTCCAAGAAATCAAACTTCATCTCTCCAGAAGTGACACTTAGAAAACTTGGCCTTCGGTTGATGATCTCTCAAAGTTTTATGAACAAACATGAGATACTCCTCATGTTCTTTTTTAGTCTTACAAAAGACTAGAATATCATCAATAAAGTCAAGGACGAACTTATTCAGAACATCCCGGAATACTCGGTTCATGAGGTCAACAAAGTAAATTGGGGCATTAGTTAAACCAAATGGCATAACTAACCATTCATAGAAACCGTCTTATGTTCGTAAAGCTGTTTTGGGAATACTATCTTCAGAAATTCGAAGTTGGTGAGAATCTGTGGCATGGTCGAGTTGAGAAAATATCTTGGCTCCGTGCAGTTGATCGAATAAGTCATTAATGCAAGGCATTGGATATTGGTTCTTGTGAGTAAGCTTATTCAGTTCTCGATAGGCTACGCACATTCTCAGAGAACCGTCTGACTTAGTAACAAATACAACTACAACTCCCCATTCTGAATGACTTCGGCGAATTAGATCTTTAGAGAACAGATCTTCGATTTGCACCTTTAATTCAATCTTCTCCCTTGGTGCCATTCTCTTGGAGCAAGTACAATGGGTCTAGCTCCTTGAATGAGATCAATACGGAATTCGATTTCACGATGAGGTGGTAAGGAAATTACTTCTCCAAAAACATCAGGAAAATGCTGAACAATAGGAGTAGTGCTAAGATCAATAATATGTGAATCGAGAAGAAAATGAAACTTCCTGGAACATCTTGAGGCAATTGACATTCGATCTTTAAGGGTTTACCATTGTCACAACGTAAAGAGACAGTTCGAGATTTGTAAGAAATAATGGCATCAAACTTCCTTAACCAATCTCCTCCCAATAATATATCAAATGCCTTGAAGCTAAGAACATAAAAATCCCAAGTAAAACGGTGCATGCCTTTAAGGAGTTTAACCCCTTTGCAAATCATCTCAAGATTTGTTGGTCCACCAATGAGGTTTGATACATATAGGAATTTAGATGCATGTTCGATTTTTAGGAATTGCTTAAGTTTATTACATAAATCAATAGATATAAGGGATGCATCAGTATCAATTAACATGCGAACAGGTAATAGAAATGTGCCTTGGAGTGTACCTTTGTTATTCTTCACCTTAGGAGTGGTAACAACAAAGACTCCTGATGGTGTACCCTTCTGCTGGGTTGGGCAATTCTTCTTTTGGTGGCCAGGCTGTAGGCAAATAAAGCAAAGGTCTTGCCTAGTCATCTGACCCGAGGGAACAATAACTCCTACTAAAATTGGGCAGCCATTGGCATAGTGTCCCTGCTGCTTGCACTTGAAGCACGTGATCATAGACAAGTTAACGGGCTGTCTCTATGGATGTCCCACTCCACCTCTATTCTGCCAATTCTTTTTTAATTGCTGAAAGTTCAGTTTCCTCTTCTTTGCATTGGTAGACTCCCCCGTGTAGTCTGAGAATGAACAACCACCTCCTTAGAATCCAGGTTCTCATAATGAAGAGCCATGTCCATGAGAGCTGTGAAGGTGCCATGAATGTGAGCAGTGAGGAGACTGTAATACTCTGGACGAGCTCCTGCTACGAATTTCTCATTTTTCTTCAAAGGAGTGTCTATCAGACCAGGGCCAAACCTGAATGTTCATTGAATCTCCTTTCATAATCAGAGAATGTCATGGGTCCCTGCTTAAGGTCCATGAAACTACGGTACAACTGAGACTTGCCAGCTTCTGGCATCCACTTAGCCGCGAATGCCTCCTTAAAGATTTGTAGGCACAATTAGATAAATTCAAAAGATAAACATTTCAAATATGAATTCCAATAGATTTTACCTAAATAACTCCCAAGTGATGTTCTCATCAATAGTATGAGCTGTGACAGATTCTCACCAATCGCGAGCTGATTCATCTAACTGCCAGATAACTAATTGGTGCTTTTGGGCTTCAGTAATCTCCAAGCCAGTAAAGATCCTTTCAATACTCTTAAGCCATTGCTGGGCTTCAATAATTCCTTCTGATCTAGTTAATTTTGTGCCACCTAGCTGAGAAAATTCGTTGCACAAATAGTGAATCTAACTGGAGGAAATTGGAATAATTGTTGCTTCAGGTATGGGACCAAATCCTTTTCCCCTACCTCTAACATTTCTACCTCTTCCTCGATTCATCCTGAAAAGTCCAGGATGAGGTAAGAACAATATTTGAGAAATTTAGCTAAAGAGAATCGTAATTAAAGAAAATAGGCTAAAGTTTAAAAAGAGAGTTTGAAAATAGGTTTGATTTTTTTTTTAAATGTACTCTCAAAATACGCTCTCTTTGAAATGATTGTACTCATTATAAGGTATTTCTAACCCTATCTACAATGAGTTTTACTATAAGGGTGATAGCAACTCAGGTTCTGCCCGAGTACAACTTCTTCTATTCTTTCTATTCCAAGATCAAGTGGGTTCCATAGTAGCATAAGAAAATGCATTATTTGGCCATCACAAGAGATTAATTTTAGAATGGGAGGAAAGACAGATGAAGCGACTAGGCCACTACATGTTGTCGGGCTCCGACCGCTTATGCCTCGCTGCTGCACTGTTCGCAACAATCATGGAGTTCTCCACCATCCAACGACGCGAAAATTGTAAGCTTGCTTATTGGTTTCTCAAGTATGATTGTTGGATGACGCACTTTCACCTTTATTTTTGCTGGTTTATTGTTTGATAAAATCCTTTAATTAGACCACTGAATACAAAAACTAGCATGTCCCGATTTCATATCCACTATGCTTTATTTTTGTGCCACCTTGACTTAAATTTTTGAGGCATTTTTTTACTGTATGGGAGAGGTTTATTGTTCGGTCTATATTTGGGAACTCCCATCAGATTAACATTTGTTAATGGATCTTGTGTCAGTACACCGACAAACTTGTTTTAAATTATTTGTTGCGTCAATGATCTGGAGATATATCTTTTGTTGACATCTTAGCATTTGGACAAAGCGAGTTACTTTTAAAAAGCTATATTACAATGTTAACCCTTTAGTAAACGTCATAATTAAAAAATGTCTTCTTTAAAAATATGAGAACAAAATTGTTTTCCTCAGATTCTCCTTATCAAACTATGTAGAAAATGATAGAAGTAAAAGAGAAACCTTAGCCCATGCCTAGTGTGCACATGTTATTTATATTATTACTAGGACTGTGTGTTTGTGTATGTGCATTATAGTTTTTGTATTTTATTGCTTAATTCATGTAATGCATACATTTTACTTGTTATACTTAATACTTAAATTTGTCAAATCCATAAAATTTAGAATGATCATATTTGGTTTAGATTTCTCTACATTTATTGTATGAAACATGTTCCATGATAATTATGGCAATATATGTTGGGAAGTTATGTTAGAGTGATTTTAATTAAGTTTACATTTGATCAATGGTTGAGTAGAGACCACTGCAATAATTGTTAACCTGCCTCCCGGCTTTAGACATAACAACTAACAACATAGTATACCAATTCAACAATTTGCATTAGCAATAAATGTGGTATTAAATATATGCTCTAAATATGATTGTTCAAGACACAAATTGTGTTGTTTACTTCATATATCTTGAACAATCATGCTAATTCAAGACATAAACTAGTGTATGAAGAATAATTTCATTGTTCAATTGAGAATAACAATTCTGCATTAGAATATGGTATAAATAAAAGGAACTTAATTTTTTTCTTTTTTACTTGCAACCCACGCTGAGAGCATTTTTAATAGGGGATACCTTCATTGTGTATGCATTATGTTAACTGGAAATTATCTCTAGTGGTGGCCTTCGATCTTTAGTATTTCTTATTAATTTACCCATGGAATTCAAGATTCGAAAGTACTTCATGGCTCAAGTATCCATTCAACTTGTGCATTAGTAGGCAGATTCCATAACCAAGGAAAAAAAATGGAGATGCACACACGCGCAAGCTCAGCATCATTGTAGATTCTTTTTATTAAAAATTTATGTACATGTATCATATATTAATCTTCCATTATATATATAAAACATTTTAAACACTGATACTTTCAAAAAAAAAATTGCGTTGTAAATATTGTGTACTGTGATTCTGTGTTAAATTCCATTTTAAACCCTGTAAGCCAATAACAACGTTTTGAACTCTTCGATTTAGTTAATCACCGACTTTGGGCGGTCGAAATGGATGGATGTTACATTTGGTATCAAAGCCATGATTTTTATAAAACTTGGCTTATTGGGTTTAAAACTCGTGAGTGATAGGGTAGAAATGCCCTAGAAGGAGCAGAATTGACATTAGAATTGCTCTGCAAAGAGAGCGTTTTGGAAAGAACAAAATATTTTAATGAGATTTTGGGAAAAAGGAAAAAATAAATAAATAAATGTAAATTATTATTTTGAAGATAAATATATATTTTTTTGTAGGAAATATTTTCAAAATATAAGTTTCCTTGTTGGAATTCTCATCTGGAAGCCCTTTGCGATGAGAATTTCCGAAGTTTACTATCAGGGAAAAATATATGAGTGATTTTTGGTTAAAAATCAAGATGGGTAATAATATGGGATTTTTGAAAAAAAATACTTAGAAATTTGGCAAAGCGAAACCTAAACGATGTTTGATTTGAAATGGACGTTGAAACAAGAGATGAACCAGTATTGGATTTTACTCGGATCGGATTGGCATTCGAAATTAAATAAGAATACTAGTGATATATGTATATATACAGGCCCGGCCCTTTACGTAGGCAACCGATCCGATTGCCTAGGGCATCATTTCACACAGGGGCAACAAATACAAACGCGAAAAAAAAGATATGAATCTCTTTCTCAGCAACGCCGTCGTCGATCAACCAAGCAACGCCGCCATCGCCGCCTCATCCCGATTCCCGGTGTCTGTCGAACGTCGCACCATCTCGTCTCCAGCTCCTCCCTTCTCTGGCCCCAATTTTGAATTCTTTGCTTGCCCTAATTTCAATTCCTAAACGATGTAAGTTCTCTGCTTGCCCCAATTTCGATTTTTTGCGTTTGTATTTCTTTGATTTTGAATTCTCTTCCTGCCTTTGGTTATTCTCTTTATTCATTGACTCATGTTTACTACCATTTGCCAATCTGCCATGTTGAAGGCTTAAAGCCTTTGCGTATTCCAGTTTTCTCATACTGGAAATTTATGTAATATGAAAATGTTTATGTTTGTCAATTGTCATGGAAAAAAAAATTTCATATCCAAAATTGGTTTTTCTGGTAAGAAAATGTTTTAGACCATAACTTGAATTCAGGCTTTTATATGAATTTGATCCATTGTTATCCTAACTAGGAAAAGATACCAAGCTTGATTCCTTGATTAACTTAAAAAAAATAGTTTTTTTAATTTGTCGATTCACTAATTTATGTGTATTTGCATAATAAAAGATTGCTAATTGTTGATGAAATCATATTGGCCACTTAATAATTTATTTTATCCTATTTGATGCTAATTACTTATTAGTTAACTAACAATTGGTTGTTAAAATATTTGTTTTCAAACTAATTGAGGGTGTTTTATCACAATTTTAAATAGGAATCGAAAGCAAAATTCTGGATATGCAAATAGGAAAAAAAAGCAACGTAGAGATGAAGAAACAAAATCATTAGTTGGTTCAATATCAAATTTATTTCAAGCAAGAAATAAAAAAATTCAGACTTCAAGTCAAGTTGAAGAAACTAATTCGGAGGATGAGAATATAAATATTAATATTGAAAATGATGAAGGGCCTACAAGTGAAAATGTTGATGTAGAAATCGATAATCAACATATTGTAGAAGTTACTGAGGATGAACAAAATGAAGATGTTGGCAATCTTGTTGCTGAAGACGTCAATGATGCAATCACAATTGATCTTGAAAAGGATGTTGATATTAATTATGATCCGGGCTTATGGGGACGAATTAGTGATACGAAAAGAATTATGCTAATTCAACATGGTCCTATCAAAATTTTGAAAGAAAACGATGCATTTCCAAAAAGCAAGATTGATGGTAGACATTTTTCTTCTAAACATTACATTGGCGGCTATCCACGTAGAGAAGAACATGAAAGAAAATGGCTTGTATACTCAAATGCATATGATAAAGTTTATTGTTTTTGTTGTAAGCTTTTCAAGAATACACAAAAGGTATCTCAATTGGTCGGTGAAGGATGCAATGATTGGCATAATTTATCCAAAAAATTAAGAGAGCATGAAAGCAACCCATTGCATAATGCAAATCTTGTAAAATGGGTTGATTTGCTTAAGGGACTTCAACAAAAGAAAACAATTGATAAAGCAATGGAAGCTCAAATTGACCAAGAGAGGCAACGTTGGAAAAAAGTTCTTGTGCGTATAATTGGCGTTGTCAAAACACTTTCTAGAAATAACTTGCCATTTCGTGGATCAAATGAAAAAATTTATGAGAAAAATAATGGGCTTTTTTGTCAGCTTATAGAATTTGTGGCCGAATTTGATGAAGTTATGGAAGACCATCTTAGGCGTGTGGTAAACAATGAAATAAATCATCATTACCTTAGCCATAAAATTCAAAATGAGTTGATAAGTTTATTGGCCAACAAGATCAAAGTAACAATGCTTGCAAAGATAAAGAAAGCAAAGTATTTCTCCATCATCCTTGATTGCACTCCGGATTTGAGTCATAAGGAGCAAATGTCCATTATTATAAGATGTGTGAATGTTGACGATGCAAGAGATATCAATGTAGAAGAATACTTTCTTGGGTTTATAACCGTCGACGATACATCCGGACTTGGTCTTTTTAAAGAACTTGAAAATGTTTTGGATAGTCTTAATCTTGATATTAACGATGTGAGAGGACAAGGGTATGATAATGGTTCAAATATGAAAGGTAAAATTTTAAATTAAACATTATAGTCTCAAACTTAATTTTAAGCTATCGACTATTGTGTTAACTTTTTTGTTGAATATATAATAGGAAAACATCAAGGAGTGCAAAAAAGATTACTTGATCTAAATCCTAGAGCTTTCTACATTTCATGCGGATGTCATAGTCTAAATCTTACTTTATGCGATATGGCGAAATCATGTATGAAAGCTAGAAACTTTTTTGCATATGTGCAAAAGGTTTATACTTTATTTTCTGGTTCAACCCATCGATGGGAAATACTCCGAAATCATGTGAAAGGTTTGACTCCAAAACCATTATCGGCAACTCGTTGGGAAAGTCACATTGAAAGTGTTAAACCAATACGATTTCAACCATCGGAGCTAAGAGATGCTTTGATTGATATTGCAAATAATTCTAAAGAGGATATTGTAATGATGGAGGCTAAAGGATTATGTCAAAATGCTTTGGAAAATTTTGAGTTTCTAATTAGCTTGTGTATTTGGTACAAGGTATTAGACAATATTAATCGAGTAAGTAAAGTACTTCAACGAGAGGAAATGGATATTGAAGAAGCGATCTCCAAAATTAAAGAGCTTGTAAGTTTTTTTGAAAAACTTAGAGAAAATGGATTTGAGCCTATGATGGAAGAGGCTAAAGAAATGGCAAAAGATGTTGGCATTGATCCTAAATTTGTTGAAAAGAGAATTGTACGTAGAAAGAAACAATTTGATGAAGACATCATAGAGAATTATGATAGACAATCTCCAGAGGAAATTTTTAGAGTTGCTTATTTTCTGCATATAATGGATCAAGCTTTAACTTCGCTTAGAGATCGATTTGATCAATTTAAACATTATGAAGAAATTTTTGGATTTTTGCTAAATTTGAAGTTCAAAAATATAGGTGATGATCAATTAAAAGAGCATTGCATGAATTTGGAAAGTTTTTTGACACATGAGGAAGAAAAGGATATTTGTGGTAAGGAGTTGTTTTATGAGCTTCGACAGTTAAAAGGAATTCTATCATCGGAAGTTACTACATCAATTGGTATTCTTAATTTCTTGAAGTCTTATCGAGATGTAAGTGGATTTCTCAATGCTTGGATTGCTTATCGAATTCTACTGACTATTCCTGTTACGGTTGCTTCGGCGGAAAGAAGCTTTTCAAAATTGAAATTAATTAAAACATACTTACGAACTACTATGTCACAAGAGAGATTAAGTGGATTAGCTATGATTTCAATTGAAAATGAGTACTTGGATATGCTTAACTATGAAGAGATAATAGATGAGTTTGCTCTAAAAAATGCAAGAAGAAGTTGCTTCCGTTAATGTCTATTTATGTATTTTGATATCAAATTGGCATTTAGATTTTTTGGTATGTAATCTAAATGTTTAGACTAGTATTTTGTAAGCAATGTTAACTTTTATAGTGGAATTTTCATTTTGTTTCCTACATTTAATTGTATTGTTGTTTATTGAATTTTGGGGCAACAAAAATGGTTTTTTTTTAATATTCGACTAGGGCATTGAAAGGGTTTGGGCCGCCCCTGTATATATATAATCAAGATAATGTTTAGTTATTTTTCTTTGATGGATATATAGTTTGAATTGAGTATAATTTCCATTGAGATCTAAGTGAAATTCTGTATGATGAAGATTTTGATTAAATGGATTAGTAATACCTAGCGGTATGGGATGTTTGGTAATACTTTTCTGATGGAATATTCGGGTTTTTGTATTCTCAGTTGTGAAATATAGTGGTAACATAATGTGATATTGGAGCATGTGTTATCTAAATATTTATTGTTTGAAAGTATACTTCAATTACTGAATCGAAGGGTTTTCTAAGTTGACATGCTTTTATGTCATTAATCTGACGATACTTTTTGTTCTCTATCACAACTATAGTAATTTGAATTGTTTTGTTATATTACGTTTATTGTGAGTATTATATTGACTTATATATGATACTCTGTCTTGATTTATTGATTTTATATATGATAAAGTTGAATATCAGTTTTGTTTTGTTTAATTTGGGTTGTGATTATTATTTTGTGATGGTATATTTTTCAAAGCATGATTAAGTTTATGAAGTGTTGACGTTATAACAACTTTGAACTTCACCGCATACTTATTATAAAATAACATTTCAAGAATGATTTTTGATTTTGGGTTGGGATAATTTGGGCTTTATTGTACCAATGGGCCAAAACTTCATCTAGGCCGACCTGATTCAGGTTCGCTACCTGAATCGGTGGTTTCTCATTCAGCCCATCAACCACCAAAGGTCAACGGTCTGCTATAATGGGCATTTTTATTTTGATTGGGATTCCCGATCGGCGGGTCACAGACTATATTAGATGGAAGCATGGAGATCCCACGTGTAGTGTCATGAACGGGTAGCTTACGGCCTTCGCTATAGACCGTCTTGGTTATCCTGGGTTGATCGTCAGGTGTGTTATGGCGCTATAAGTAGATTACGGTGCGGATGTCTCGATGCACACTCGAGCTCTACCACAGTTATTTTACAATATTAGTGTCTGTTTATTTGGTATGTTATGAGTCGAGTTATATTTATTCCATAATCCCCTAATATTTTATTACATTACTATGATTGATTAATTTTAAATTATCATATTGATTAATATATGACAATTGTTATGAGTATCGTATTGATTTATATATGATACTCTGATTTGATTATATTATTATATTGATTTATATATGTTAATTGTTATGAGTATCGTATTGATTTATATATGATACCCCGATTTGATTATATTATCATATTGAGTTTTATATGACAATTGTTATGGGTATCGTATTGATTTATATATGATACTCTGATTTGATTTAACAAATGTTAAATGCCATGAAGGTTTTGTTGATATGATTAATTATTATATGATATTTATTATCGGCATCTTATTGTTTTGTATACGTATTTTTTATGAGTAACATATTGATTTATATACGATACTCTGTTTTGGGTTATTTTATCATATTGTCTTTATATATGATAAATGTCATAAAGTGTCTAAGTATGCTAGTCTACTATAGTTTATTCATACCACGTTGTTGCATTTGTTATGAGTGTCATTTTGATTCATAAATGATACTCCGATCTAATTCATTTTATCATATAATTTTATAAGTGTTACGATTGTTGCTTTATATATGATACTCTGATTTGTTCATATTGCTTTACAAACGATAAATGCCATGAAAATTTTATCGACTTGATTGGTTATCATAGGATAATATGTATGAGTATCACATTGATTTATATCTGGTACTCTATTTTGATTCATTTTCTTATATTGATTTATATATGACAATTGTTATGAGTATCGTATTGATTTACATATGATACTTTGATTTGATCATATTGCTTTTACATATGATAAGTGTCATGAAAATTTTATTGACTTGATTAATTATCATAAAATATTTATTATAAGTATCTTATTGTTTTGTATGCGTATTCGTTATGAGTACCGTACTGATTTATATATGGTACTCTGTTTTGGGTTACTTTATCATATTGTTTTTGCATATGATAAATATTAGGTGGATTTCATTAGTTTATGATACTCTTAATTTTTATGAGTATTCTATTAATTTATATATGATTTGTTGTGAGCTTCGCATTGATTTATATGCGATACTCTATCTTGATTTAATTTATCATATTGATTTATATATGATATTTGTTAAGAACATCGCACTGATTTATGTGTGCTACTCTAGTTAGATTTATTATAAATACCATATTGATTTATATATGATACCCCAACCTGATTTAAGTCATCATATTGTTTTTACATATGATAAATGCCACGTAGGTTTTATTGGCTCCTCATTGATTTATTTTATCATATGGTTCTTATATATGATAAATGTCACTAAGGATTTATTGGCTTATATATAACACTACAAGAAAAGTGGTTTTCAACAATACCAAAATACAGGATTTTATGCGGACTGTTGTTGTTAAACCTTTTGATAAGTAGGAAGATGTTACGACAATATTGCAAAACGTTGTATAATCAAGGCAGTCTAAAAATAATTGGGGGTCTTTCAATCAATTTTAGAGGCCGCGCTCTTTCACTATTGCCTCCTATTTCTCCCGCGTCCTTTTTTCTCCGAAAGTTTCATTTTCCCTCTTTTCTGAACTTTCCCTCCTTCATTATCTTTTATTTCCTTTTTCCACATTTTTAATTTTTCTTAGATTTTGCTTTTTCTTCAATTTTATTAATCTTCGTTTCCCTGATTTGCTATTAATACCTCTGGTACATCTTTTTTACTGAATAACCCTAATTTAACTTGCTCAGATTCAATTGATTAGTCAATTTCTATGTTTATTTCAGTCTTTAATCCCAATTTTCATACCTTAGATACGTTTTTTGTACTTAAGTTTATAAAACTCCGCAAATAAAACTACTTTTAGAAGACGACGAAACCGCAATTATATTTGGAGGCAACACAAAGAAACACAGCAGAAAAGGGGGAGTTAGGTGAAATTGTCTCATGTTGTCTGGGTTTTTGCTTGTCTGGTACATAAAGCTTTTGCAAGTGGTGTTAACCAGCCTCTCTGATGTATTTTATCAGTTTTAGGGATTTTTTTAATTTAGTTCTAGAACATTATCTGGATTGAGTTATTGATAACTATAATAAACATAATTAAGTTGGGTTGAATTTATTGTTTTATCTTTAACTTTATTATTTTGGGCACATAATTAAAAACATGATTTGGTTAAAGCTTTGGATTTGGTCTAAGTGAGTTAGTGGGAGAACAACAATATCAAAGCTGCTCTAAGCAAGGGAGCTTACATGTGCTAAACTTGCTTTTCTCCCATTAGTGTCATTAGTTCCTGTTATATTTAATATATATTCATGAGTTTATCCAGAATAAATTGTAAGTAGATCATTAGAATGTGAAGTACGTGTTTCTGTTTATTGGCCATTTCATAGCAAGTTTTCCTTTAAATCTATTGCTGTTAGATTCATCAACTGAATAAAGTGAAGACTGGTATATTGGAAAATATCATAAAATTACAGGTTTTGATGCCACATCAGGTAATTTCAATAGGGACCGAAGTGGAAACTGGTTATGCCAACTAATTAGATGTTTTCAAACTTGATGCCAGCTTGTATGGCAAGCTCTTTAATTTCAATAGGGACGGAGTTAAATAGCAAGATTTGGGGTTTAAATTGTTGGTTGTCACACTTTATTATTGGATTTTGTTTGAGGGCTGTTGCGTGAATTCTGGTCCTTGCTAATCAGTTGTTTGAAACTCTAGACAGTGTAAATGTGTGTAAATAAATATTAACTAGATTGTTCATAAAGATGTCATAAAGTATTGTGAAATAGTTGCAGATATAGGGATAATCCATGGAAATATATTTAAGAAATAAATCAATAGGGAAAGATACGATACATTTAAGGATATCATATATAAATTGTTAAATGTTTACTGGCATAAATATATTTTATTAAACACTACTGTAATAATAAGCTACTAAAGATCATATAGCACGTCAGAAAACTGATACTGCAACTAGGAATATGTGCATACATGTTGTTCATATATTTATATGTATATATACATCAGCGTTCTTTAATTGGTTATGCCAAAACTGATCACCTAGCCATATCCTTATTTACTGCAACACATTGATCACTTGGACGTGTCTTTGTTTACTGCAACATATTGATCACTTGACACATTTATATTTACTGCAATATAATGATATTCAGACGAATTTGACCACTTTATATTTACCGCACCATGTATTTTCTTACACAATGAACTGATATTGAATATATAATCAGCTAGCATATGATATTGGATGCCTTATATGCTACATTTACATTTAGTGGGGTTTATCGTCAACATGAATCTTGGGCCTTATACTGTCCTGTCCCCGGCTCTCGACATTACTACTCTCAAAATTGTGGTTGTACATACATGTTGTGTTTTTTCTGGCTTGTGTCTGAGCTCCACCAACCCCATGCAACAACCTATGTAGCCGTTGAACTTGCTACTGTCTTGCCTTGATCTACCTCTTTAATATCATACACCCATGTTATGGTTGTTTTTAGCTGTATGTGTTGACTGTTTCACTTAAAATAATATTGGCTGCTACTTTTTGTTTATGTGCATTCCTTCGAAATTTAGGTACATTAGTTTCATATTTGTTTGCCTAATTTTATAAAATGCTAATACTATATTCCCTTTTGTAAAATAACATACTGAGTCTTGGTTATTCAATAGGGACAGAGTTAAATAGCAAGATTTGGGGTTTAAATTGTTGGCTGTCACACTTTATTATTAGATTGAAGAGCGCTCCTATTGTCCCCATGCTGATGCCAGCATGTATGGCGAGCTCTATGTGCCAGTAGGACTTTCATTCCCTTTCTTGTTTCATAATTTTTGGTTAATTTGGGAATGTTGCTGTTAATGAGCGAAGAAATCGAGAATCTGGTGTTATTCTTTTATTCATATAATTTCTATAGCGAGTGAAAGAAGTGCATTTTGTTGGAATATACTCCACACTTCATTATTTATCATGTTATCTTGAATTCATATAATTTCCATAAAACAAGTTTGCGTCGAATACCCTTGTCAAAATATACTCCACACTGAAAGAAGTGCTTGACTGATGCTTGTACATGTTAATTCCTTGTACCTTGCATCATGCATCACAAAATAATTTTTATTTGCTCTGTATATCTATATGCATCACAAAATGTTGTTTCAAATTTGTTAACCCTGTTGTGAAAACGTGATTCAAAATCATGAATTATGTACGGACGTTGGTATGCAGTTTCGTTTAGCTTGCGTGACAGCTTGGATCAGTGACACTCTTTTAGCCTGTTCCTTCAACTGGCTCCAAGGCCGCTGCTTCAGATAGCCCGCCTCCTCATTAGCTCGTTCCTTCATTTAGATTGTGCTCATATAAAAAGCTCTTTGGGTCGATAACATGCCGCATGACAGCAACGTGAAGCAGGACCACATTAGACCGTGAATGCATGAAGTACATGGACCTTTAGGTCGTGATCATTTTAGGTCGCTAACAACAATTCTGGACAGTAAAACAAGTTTAGATCGCACATGTGCCTTTGGGTCGTCAATGAGCATATATGTTAAATCATTCAGCATGCATAGTAGTAACGTGACATGTATGCATAGTACATTTTGCTAACATTTATCTTGCCTAAGACAGTATGGATCGTTGCATGATGCCACGTAGTGGCACAAGGAACGATCTGCATATATAAGGAAAGAACAAATAAGTAGAACTTGGGGACATTAGATCTTTAGGTCGTAAGGACCTCTTAGCTTGTCCCACTATCTTAAGGCCGTTTAACATGTATGAGAACATAACATGGATCATATGAACTCACGTGGCAAACTTATGCAAGTTGAGTTGGTTATAATACAAGTTATATAAATCAAGTCAGTTATAGCATAAGATGGGACCAACAATACATGAAATGTGAGTTGTTACTGGTTTACATAGTTCCACTCCATGTTGATAGGTTGTAAAGTTCATTCCGTAGTTGGATCGTCACTTCATGTCATGGCATCAAGGGGTTAGCTTTAGGTCGCGCAATCTCTTTCCTCGCCCCCAAACAAGCACAGACATATCGTTGGTGTTCTCTAAGGTTATGCTAAAACAGTTAGATTGTGTACCACTTTTATTCACACCAGGTCGTAGCAAGAGCTTTAGCCCGCGCTCAACTTGCCAGGTCATACACGTATATTTGCAGGCTTGCTATCTATTTATGCATGGAGCTATATAATGGGAGAGCATCATATATGAGACTTCCAGGTTGTTCACACGAATCGAGAGTTGGGTCAAGTGGTTCCCTTTAAACCGGATCAGGACATTGGTGGTGTAAAATGTGTAGGCATGAGCTGTGGGCAACTATACTGTTTTAGGTCGCCAAATCATATTTTAGACTGTAAAGCTTATTAAAGTGGTGAGGACCTTAAAGGCAGGTCAGTATTCCCAAAAAAGCATTTAGCACGTTCTAGGAAGTTGCTTTAGTTCGTTTGATCATTTGAGAGCTTTTAGGACGTGGTGGAATATTTTGAGTCGCTGCCATCTTTTAGACCACGCCATACATTTTACAAGTTTGTCATTCGGTTCCAACCGCCATCTATAAATACCCCTCATATTTCACATTGGAGGGAGGTGGGGGACCGAAAATTCATTCCGGCAAAGAGGTGCCGCCAAATTCAAAGCTTACCTTCAAGTTCTCTAATAGCTTCTATCGATTCAACAACTCTTCTCCAACTTCATGTAGAACAAATCCATGCCAATGATCATTAAGGCTCTCTCCAATTGAATCTAGCACTTTCAATCTCATTCAAGCTACAAGGAAAATCACTCCGACATCATTCAAGCGATTTCATGTCTTCTCCAATCCACTCTAAATCCAGATCTAACGCAAAACTTTTATCAAATCATGGAAAAGGATCAAAGCACTTGAGTGATTGAATATTCATACTTCTACCACCACAAAGCTAGAGATCCTATCAATTCCTTGTCAAATTCACAAGAAGTTAGATCATAAAGAGAGTTAAAAGAGAGATGAATGTAATGAGGGAAAATCCATGTTTTTGTAAGCTCAAATATCATAATGAGAATTGACTAGAAGTGGACGTAGATTCATATTGAATCGAACCACTATAAAAAGCTTCTTGTCTTCATTTTTATACTTTTATTTTGCGATTGTGGCCTCACATTCTAATTCTAACCATAATTGGTGAAGTGCACATTTGCATCCTTGGCATTGTGAACCATTTTCGGTTACAACATTTGGAGCCCATCGTGGGGCCGCGTGCGCATTTCTCTCAATCCCAAGAGCCTACTTCTACCATAGATTCCGCAAATCTAAGATCTAGGCCAACCGATGAAGTATCCTCCAAATTCAAGGCCTTATCCGATATAATGGCCAAATCTAAAAAGATTACCACCAATGCCGTTGAAGAGAATAACAATGCTATTAATAACGAAGCCACTCCACTCACTAACCGTTTCGAAGTTGGAGAAAATTCAATGTCCAGGGCTGGAGTGGCTAAAGCAGAATTAGATGCCTTCGTCGCTACCTTGAGCCAGCGAATGGAAACTTCCAACAAAGCTTTAATTGATGCTAATAAAACTCTCGTGGATGCTAATCAAGCTTTGATGGATAAAGTGAGCGCCCTCCTAAATGTTCAAGCAAATCCCGCTTCTCTTCCGAAAATCCATGTCAACTTGAGGAGAATGCAAATTCATCAGCCTCCAATCCTCATAATGACAACATGGAAGGATTTGTTGGCGAAGACGATGCTAATGTTGAAAACCCAAGGTTGAATGCTATAAACCGCTCCGATCGAAATAACCGACGATTTGCAAGTCCCGCCAAGGGGGCACCTTTCCATAGTGGAAGCAAAAGACCTAGATCCTCTAAACGTGATCGCTCGCCGCGACGAGCATCCGTAAAAGAGATCAAAGTCCACTCCTCGGAATGACAAAACTCTAAGGAATATATCACGGATGTGGTACAACAAATCATGAAAGACAACATGCCTCGCAAGGATAGTGAAAGGGAATGGGACTTCTCCATCGGCAAAAATTCATTCACAAAGAGGACAAGCAAGGCTGAATTCCCTAAAAAAATCACTCATCCTACTTTGCCTCCGTATAGCGGAAATTCTGATCTGAATCACTTCCTATACAAATATGAGTGGCACATGAATGCAGCCAAGGCAATGGATGAGATTAAATGCTTATGCTTCCCTCTCTATCTAGAATGTGTCGCATCGTTATGGTTTACGAGGCTGCTGCCCAAATCCATCGACTGATTCGACGTTTTGACTCTGAAATCAAAAGAGCAGTTCAGGTTGCAAGCTACGAAAGCTAAGGACGTTATCTCTCTTATGTCTATGAAGCAAAATCCAGGAGAATGTGTCAAAGCCTTCCTCAAAAGGTTTAATGATGTTGTATCTGAAGTAGGGAATCCAGAACCTCGCATGATCTTGATGTCTCTAATCGGCACTGTAGACGAGAAGAGCAAATTTGGTAAATTGATTAAAATGAAAGAGCCAAGCACACGAAATTCTATAAAAAAGCTAAGGAGCACATGAAAGTTGAAACTGGTCCAGTACCTCTTCATACTATCGATGCTAACCCGCTTCTCGAAGCTCCTAAAAATACTTCTACTCGGTACAATCATAAAATTATCGGAGGTCAGAAAAGAGGAGGCGACGGAAAGGAAAATCGATACGGAAAGAAGCCATGCTTTTCTAATCCATCAGAGCTAACACCTTTAAATGACACTCCACAAAATATCATTGCTGCAACCAAAGACACCGAAGGCTATCCAATACCTAAGCCTAAGAAAATCAATGACCATCAAGCAAACTCTGGAAAGTTCTGCCGATTCCATAATTGAAACACCCCACCTCCGTTAAGGTCACTCACAAAGGGAATGCCTTGACTTCGGTAGAGCATTTTAGGTAAAAGATACAGATAATTTACAAGAAAGACATATAAACAGCGGAAAAACTAAATTTATTTCATAAGTACGTGATTCAGTTAAAACATTACAACAACTGTCTCAAGCCAACTTTCAAATTATTACAACAAAATCTCTGTCTTGAATTAAAACATAAAGAAGCATTAAAACAACAGTAAGGAATCATAAATCCCCTATAAGAGAGTATCCAAAGCCATATCCCAAGGAAAAAGATTCCAAGCAATACATCTACTCCCTTCAAGCTGGAAATGATCCGATCTAAGCTAAAGTATTCCCTCCCTGTAGACCTAGGGGGAAACGGAAGAAAAGAAAACAAAAGAAAATGGGTCAAACATGAGTCTGGTAAGTCCAGTGACTATTTAGCATGTAAACAAGAGAAGGGTTATGATAGGAATAAACTGAATCTAGGTCAACACCCTAGAAATAAGATAATAAGGTTGAATATGCTATTGCACCAATTTTACTTCTCTGCACCCATTTACGTACTTATCTTCAAATTTATATGTAAAATTTCCACAATTTTTGCCATTCAATTAATGCCCAATTTTTCCCTGTAAATCATATTCATAATTTATGGTATATAAATTATACCGTTTTTATGCCACTAATCATTCATATATTTATGGACAAAATTAAGCCAATAATAATAATTTTTAAGGTTTTCCCAACGTTGCCCCCGTCATATGTTCGCAAAATTCACATAGAATGTTAGGCTCGTAACTTATCCTAACTTATATACAAAAGGGGAAAGAAAGGAGCATGTACCATTCACACAACATAAAATAATAAGGATCTAACCAAATATGTGTCATGTAAATGTGGCATAAAATAATGAACTTGCATTTTTGGATCCAATTAACATGAGTCTAAGCATATGAAATTACCCAAATCCAACTAGGCATGTAAATGTAATCTTGTAATTTGGATCCAAATAAATATAAATCTTAAGCATATAGAATTTCACAAGTTCAACTAGGCATGTGAATGTAAACTTGCAATTTGGGTCAACTAAATTTGAATTTTAGGCACACAAAATTACACAAGTTCAACTAGGCATGTACGTGTGAAGTTTTATTTTTTGGATCCACTAAACATGAATCTTAAGCATATGGTTTTACACAAGTTCAACTAGGCAAGTAGATGTGAACTTTTATTTTGGATCTAGTTCTAAATGTAGGTCTAAACATAATATATGTCTTAGTCTAACAAGTTGCATGTAACATGACATGAAAAAGTCATCAAATTTACATAATACTGTTTAACATCATCATAATAACCGTAATAGTCCAACAACTAGCATGTAACCTGACATGAATAAGTCACCAATTTTACATGATTGGTTTACATCAACATAATAACCACATAGCCTAACAACTTGCATGTAACATAACATGAATAAGTCACCAAACTTTACATAATACATGATTGGTTTAACACCAACATAATAACTACAATAGTCTCATAAGCAAATACGATAGAATCGCTACAAGAACAAGCACAAATCAGCATCATCATTATCTTACAACTAGGAATAATGCTGGTTTTCATTTTATCACAAATCATAACTTTTAATCGTTCACAACTAAATAATAACAGGACTTACATAGAAAATAAAATCTTGTTTTCTGGGATCTATTTTCTGAAATTGGAAAGCAATCCCTTGAAGAAGACTATCAATTCTCTCAGTTGGCTTTGATTCGTAGCTTTAACTTGTTTTCTAATTGAAGAAGAAATCGTGGCTAGGCTAGAACGATCATGGACAACATGGTGGCTCCTTGGAATGAATTTGTGTGATTTAGGGTTTATGGATTAGGGTTGCTTTTATAGAAGTTTAATCTTATGTGAACCGTTAGATCATTCTAGGAGCAATCATAGCCGTCCAGACTAGATAGAGTTATCCAGAATTGCCACCTAAGCCTTAGTGACTCAACAATAGGTCAGAAAGGACTCAGCTTCAAGTCAGAATCGTCTCAGATTTGGATCTGGGCGAGGGGGGTAGGTCGACCCCCTGGTCGACCTGTATAGAAGAGGTCGACCCCCTGGTCGACTTGGCCTTAGGCAGGAGAAATCCCGCCCAGCCTGCTTCTTTGCTCTTCGTTTGAATTTTGAATTTTTAACTGAACTGTTTTTAATTTATAAAAATTTCTGAAACTTCTAAGGGCCATAACTTCCTCATATGAAGTCCGATTTACGAAAACTTGGACTCTATTCCAAGTAGAATTCTGAGACGAACGCAATGGCGTAACCCGTTTTCTCTTAATTCTCACTTTAAAATTAAGTATTCTTTAATTCGTTCCTTTAATAGACACAGAAAATTCAGGGTGTTACATTCTCCCCTCCTTAAAGGATTTCGTCCCCGAAACCTTCAAGTCAAGAAGAATGTATATCCTACCATACAATCGTCCATCTACTCAACCATCAAGCACAGGCTTCCATTGTCCTTAAAAGATTTATAATGCTTTCATGATCATATTCATAGTGTGTGTACATGTCCTTATCTAATGCAAAATTAGGCGGTCTAGTGATTGAGTTGACCTCCTTAATGCGAATTATGTCAGTGCCATGAGTCCATTATGCATGCTATTATTCCTAATCATACTTTCTACATGCGTGCTCAATCATTCATACAAATGCAACGTCCATATGATAACACATCGAGTTCCAATCCATATACAAATACATATATGCATATGCAATATGAAAGTGACTGAGCCGATCTAGTACCTAATGCCTGTGTATATGCATCCACGAGCAACCACTAGCAACCACTCGCAGCCATCAATCATAACATGTTTCTAATACATGTTTAAATCCATTAGTTTCTACCTAAGGATAAAGAATAGGGCAGAGGAGATATACTTAAAAGATAGATATAAGCATGAATAAACTTATGGAAAAAGAGATCAAGGAGGTGCCCTCATAAAGAAAAGGATAGGTTGCACGTATTTTTCTTTCAGTTTCCTAAGTCGCGTCTTCCTCAGCATCACTCCATTGAACTTTATTAAGCATAACTTCTCGGTTGCGTAGCTTTTTGACTTCCGTACCCAAGATACGAGTTGGAACTCTTCTCACAGTCGCTTCTCGTTCCACTTCTACTTCCTCTAGTATAATTGCCTCCATAACTTCCGCGAACTCATGTAAGCACTTTCGCAGTTGAGAAGCATGAAAAACGTTATGAACTCCGGCCAGTCTTTCGTGTAGCTCTACTCTGTAAGCCATCGTCCCAATCCTTTCGATGATAGGAAATGGTCCTACAAATCTTGGTGCTAGCTTTCCTACGGACCCAAAGCGAATGACATTCCTCAAAGCAGATACTTTAAGGAACACCTTATCTCCAACCTCAAACTCAAGGTCTGTCCTTTTTTGTCGGCGTAGGACTTCTGTCTATCTTGTGCAGCCTTCATCCGTCTTCTTATCAAGTCCACCTTTTCTGAGGTTTCTCTAATCATGTCTGGGCCAAGTACGAGCTTGTCTGTAGGCTCCCACCAACAAGTTGGTGATCGGCATGGTCTTCCATATAAAGCTTCGAAGGGTGCCATGCCTATGGTGGCTTCGTAGCTATTGTTGTAAGCGAATTCCACCAAAGGAAGATGATCTTCCCATGTTCCTTTAAAGTCGAGAATGCACAATCTCAAGAGGTCTTCCAATACTCTGTTCACCCTTTCCGTCTGACCATCGATTTGGCTGTGATAGGCCGTGCTTAAGCATAATTGTGTGCCTACAGCCTCCTACAAACTCTTCCAAAACTCACTCGTAAAGATAGGATCTCGATCACTCACTATGCTGGAGGGTATCCCATGGAGTTGAACTATCTCTTTAAGATAAATAGATCCTAGGGACGAGGCAGTCCTTCTACTCTTAACAAGTATAAAGTGAGCGCTTTTAGTGAGCTTGTCCCTTATTACCCAAATATTGGTATTGCCCCTTCTTGACCTAGGAAACCCATCCACAAAGTCCATCGAATGCTATCCCATTTCCACTGTGGTACCTTTAGAAGATGGAGCAGACCACCAGGCTTCTTCTTCTCCGCTTTGACTTGCTGGCATATCAAGAACTTAGCGACGAACTCAGCTACATCCCTCTTCATGCCATTCCAAAAGAAAACCCTTTTTATGTCTTTATACATCTTGTCTTCGCCTGGGTGTATAGTCAGCTTAGAATGGTGTGCTTCTTTGAGAACCGTCTTCACCAAATCCCCTGCTTGTTGGACGCATAGTCTTCCATCCCGTCTCAACCAACCCTTATCATCGATGGAGTATCTATTGAGGTGACTAGAAGTCTCACCCCTAATTAGCTTATCCATCATATCAACTAGCTGAGGGTCTTCACGTTGCACGGTTCCTATTGAGTCCAAAAGAGTAGGCCGCACCTCTAGCGATGCCAATAGACCAGGTACAATTTTAGAGGAGGGTTTAAAGTTAAAGTTTGCTATGTACTCCAAGCTTTGCCTTTCTACAAAGAGAGGACTTAAGGTCAGCTTCTTCCTACTTAAGGCGTCTGCTACTACATTGCCCTTGCCAGGGGTATAGGAAATCTCAAAATCATATGAGGCCAGAAATTCCATCCACCTTTGTTGTCTTAAGTTAAGATCTTTCTGTAAGAAAAGGAACTTTAAAAATTTATGATCAGTAAACAATTCAAAACTTTCTCCTAGTAGATAGTGACGCTATCAGCTAGCTCCAAATCATGAGTTGGGTAGTTCTTCTCATGTACCTTCAATTGTCTTCCCCCATAACAAACTACTTTTCCTTCTTGCATCAAGACTGTGCCCAACCCTATACCGCATGCGTCTGTGTATACGGTAAACATTTTGCTCCCATCAGGCAATGTCAAAACTGGGGTTGTTGTTACAGCCCTTTTCAAACGTTGGAAAGCAATATCGCAATCCAAATCGCAAGCGAAAGTTAGGTTCTTCTTTGTTAATCTTGTGAGTGGGCTGAGACTTTTGCAAAGTCTTTAATGAACTTTCAGCAAAAGGCCGCTAGCTCGAGAAAGCTTCGGATTTCGGTTGCATTCCGTGGAACCTTCCAATCTTGCACCGCAACTACTTTTGCGGGATCCATAGCTATCCCCTCTTTGGACACCACATGTCCAAGAAACTTCACTTCTTCTCTCCAGAAATGGCATTTGGAGAATTTTGCTTTTGCTGATGTGCACGAAGAGTATCCATGACTTCCCTTAAATACAAAGCATGCTCTTCTTCATTCTTCGAGAAAATCAAAACGTCGTCTACGAAGACCACCACAAACTTATTAGGGAACTCCATGAGCACCCTGCTCATCAAGTCAACGAAGTAAGCGGGTGCGTTTGTCAAGCCGAAAGGCATGACAAGCCATTCGAAGAAACCATCCGGGGTTCTGAATGTGGTCTTATCAATGTTGTCTTCGGCCACTCTTAGCTGATGAAACCCGGTAGCCAGATCTAGTTGGGAGAAAACCGAAGCACCTACAAGCTGATCAAACAAGTGGTCTATTCTTGGAAGTGGGTGCCTATTTTTCTTGGTCAGCTTGTTTAGCTCCCTATAACCAACGCATAGGCAAAGTGAACCATCCGCTTTGGTTGCGAATACTACTGGAGCACCCCATTCAGAAATACTCCGCCTTATAAACCCTTTTTCAAGCAGCTCTTTGACTTGCTTGCTGAGCTCTTTTCTCTCCCTTGGAGCCATGTGTCTAACGGGTAGAGATACAAGTTTTGCATTATTAACAATGTATACGCGGAAGTCTATCTCCCATTTCGGAGGTAATCCCTTCACTTCTTCGAATACATCTGAGTATTCACGGACTACTCTAACAGACTGCAAGTTTTCAACAGACGCATCAAGAGATTCTAGGTAGCTAAGCATAACAGAGTGTATGGGATTACAAGAGATTTTGAAAGTGTTACCAAGGCAAGTCATAAGTCTAACCACTTTCTTTTCACAGTCGAGGATGGCACCATTACTGGATAACAAATCCATGCCTAGAATCAACCCATAAACCGTGAAGCCCAAAACATAAGCATTACATCTAAACCCAACGCTCAGTATAGGAATTTGCAAATCCAAACAAATCATAGATAAATAGGCCAAGCCTCCAATTGGATTTGAAACCACCAAGGAATTCTCTACTATACTGATGTCCAGGTGCAGAGATTCAACTAAAGCAGTGGATATAAAAGAGTGCGATGCACCAGAATCAAAAGTGTATGAATAGAATGATCAAAAAGATAAACTAAACTCTCAACAGAAATATTTCTACCTCGTTCTTGCGGAGGTGCCATGAGAGCGTGAACCTGCCCTCCAGAAGTGGATCCAGTCCTCTGCCCTTGCCCTTACTTTCTTGGGTAGTCCTTAGCTATGTGTCCTATCTCGCCGCAGTGAAAACAACCACCCATCTTCCTCTTTTTCTTTCTGCAGTCCTTAACCAGATGTCCAGGAATGCCACAAAAATTACACTTCCTCTTGTCACGGGGTTTGTTGTTCTTCCCGCCCTTCTTTGAGTCTGTCTTCTTATTCTGGGATCCCTCCACTTTCTTATTTTTAGGTACTTCCACCTTTGCCTCTTTCTTGCCATCCTTGTCTTTGTAGCACTGCCATATCCACTAGCTCTCATAAGTTGCACCCATAGGTATATGGGACATGGCTAGGCTATGCAATGGCTCATTCAACCCTTTAACAAAACGGAGAGCCTTCTTATGGGGGGTGTTCACTAACTCTAGTCCGAATCTAGCCAGCTGGTTGAATTGGTTGACCTATTCCTTGACCGACAAACTTTCCTGTTTGAGAGCTAAGAATTTCTCCATCTGTAGGCTACGTTCAGCATATGAGAGGAATTTCATTTCAAACCTCATTCTGAAATCCTCCCAAGTTTCAACTGGTCTCTCAGCATTAGTAACCTCCCACCAATAAGAGGCCTCGTCTTTTAGCAACTACACGGCCAGCTGTATCTTCTACCTATCGTCCTCCTCGAAGATAACAAACAAGTCCTCGCTTTCTTTGAGCCAGTTCCTTACTTCCAAAAATGACTTAGTCCCATTAAAGTTCTTTCCACCCATGGCTCGAAAATCCCTACATATCTTGGAGAAAGTATTTGCACGAGGAGGAGGACGGGGAAGAGGAACAGCTATGACTGGGGAAGGAGTAACGTCTGCTGGGCCTGCATCATTAGCCCTAGCCTCTAGGTACCTTCTGAACCAGCCAGGTACCGGTACACCCTCTGGAAGGTTAAGATCCCAAACATGCTAAAATGAAAACAAAAAGATTCAAAACAAAGGATAGGAAAATAGTGCATATGGCTTTGGGGGAATTATGCCTTTTTAAAACAACACTTTTTCTTGAAAATGCTTCTTTAAACTTCTTTTTGAAAATTAGTTTCCATAAATTTTATCTGATCTGCCAACCATCAGCTCTGATACCAAGTGAAACACCCCACCTCCGTTAAGGTCACTCACAAAGTGAATGCCTTAACTTCGGTAGAGCATTTTAGGTAAAAGATAAAGATAATTTACAAGACAGACATATAAAAAGCGGAAAAACTAAATTTATTTCATAAGTACGTGATTCAGTTAAAACATTACAACAACTGTCTCAAACCAAATTTCAAATTATTACAACAAAATCTCTGTCTTGAATTAAAACATAAAGAAGCATTAAAACAACAGCAAGGCAGCATAAATCCCCAATAAGGGAGTATCCAAAGTCATAGCCCAAGGGAAAAAATTCCAAGCAATACATCGACTCTCTTCAAGCTGGAAATGATCCGATCTAAGCTGAAGTATTCCCTCCCTGCGGACCTGAGGGGGAGGGAGGGAACGGAAGAAAAGAAGACGAAAGAAAATGGGTCAGACATGAGTCTGGTAAGTCCAGTGACTATTTAGCATGTAGACAAGAAAAGGGTTATGACAGGAATAAACTGACTCTAGGTAAACACCCTAGAAATAAGATAATAAGACTGAATATGCTATCACACCCATTTTACTTCTCTACACCCCCTTACAAGTGTTTCAACTAGCACCATGTGTTCCAGATAAATGATCCCCTTTTTATCGATCGGCTCCTACTCATATACATTTACCACTTGTGTCATTTGGCCCTGCATGATTGTGGATACCCGTGCTGGTCCCATGGGGTGTATCAAGTCCTATGGTGGCAACCCGACACAACTCAAGGTGCACAGAGTATAACAACTGATGCCCAGTGCCTGCTTTTTCCACTCCAGAGTACGTGCACGACCACACTCCGTCGGAACCTACACTGATGCACCACCCGCCGTTGTTTTGACTGCTTATAATCAGCCCAGTAATCGTGCCCCACCCTGCCTAGTTCAGGGTACCGTGATACATCTACGTGGGTTACTGCTGAAATGGGTCCCCGTTGCTTGGGTTTCCTAATCAACATGTTAAAATGGTTAAGTGTTCTCAACATAACCTAACCTCACCCATCAGTTTAGTTAACATGTTGTATTGGTTAAGTGTTTCCATAATTAACTTAACGCTACCATTCATGTCTTAGTTTTAATTCATTTATTAAAGCACCAACCACTCACGTTAAATATGTATTGTTGCGGTTGCTAGATGTACCGGTCGGTTCCTGGCAGTCTTACACCGCAACTCAATCTAACCACAGGTTCTTTTAGGCTTGATGCACTACCTTCTCACATTAAATATATATTGTTATAGCTGTTGGATGTGCCGGGCGGTTCCCTGCAGTCTTACACCGTAACTCAATCTAACCTTGGGTTAGGCATATTCATCTTTTTCTAAATTTACGTATTTATCTTTCAAATTTAAATATAAATTTTCCACAATTATTGCCATTCAATTAATGCCCAATTTTTACCTCTAAATCATATTCATAATTTATGATATATAAATTATACAATTTTTATGCCACTAATCATTCATATATTTATGGACCAAATTGAGCCAACAATAATAATAATTATTAATGTTCTCCCAATGTTGCCCCCGTCATACGTTCGCAAAATTCACATAGAATGTTAGGCTCGTAACTTATCCTAACTTATATACAAAAGGGGAAAGAAGGGAGCATGTACCATTCACACAACATAAAATAATAAGAATCAAGCTAAACATGTGATCATGTAAATGTGGCATAAAATAATGAACTTGCATTTTTGGATTCAATTAACATGAGTCTAAGCATATGAAATTACCCAAATCCAACTAGGCATGTAAATGTAATCTTGCAATTTGGATCCAAATAAATATAAATCTTAAACACATAGAATTTCACAAGTTCAACCAGGCATGTGAATGTAAACTTGCAATTTGTGTCCAACTAGATATGAATTTTAGGCACACAAAATTACACAAGTTCAACTAGGCATGTAGGTGTGAACTTCTATTTTTTGGATCCACTAAACATGAATCTTAAGCATATGGTTTTACATAAGTTCAACTAGGCATGTAGTTGTGAACTTTTATTCTGGATCTAGATCTAAATATAGATCTAAACATAATACATGTCTTAGTCTAACAAGTTGCATGTAACATGACATGAAAAAGTCACCAAATTTACATATTACATGATTTGTTTAACATCATCATAATAACCGCAATAGTCCAACAACTAGCATGTAACTTAGCATGAATAAGTCACCGATTTTATATTATTAGTTTACATCAACATAATAACCACATAGTCTAACAACTTGCATGTAACATAACATGAATAAGTCACCAAACTTTACATAATACATGATTGGTTTAACACCATCATAATAACCACAATAGTCTCATAAGCAAACACGATAGAGTCGTTACAAGAATAGGCATAAATCAACATCATCATTATCTAACAACTAGGAATAACACTAGTTTTCATTTTATCACAAATCATAACTTTTAATCGTTCACATCTAAATAATAACAGGATTTACAAAGAAATGAAAGTCTTGTTTTCTGGGATCTGTTTTCTGAAATTGGAAAGCAATCCCTTGAAGAAGACTATCAATTCTCTAAGTTAGATTTGATTCGTAGCTTTAACTTGTTTTCTAATTGAAGAAGAAATGGTGGCTAGGCTAAAACGATCATGGACAACATGGTGGCTCCTTTGAATGAATTGGTTTGATTTAGGGTTTGAGGATTAGGGTTGCTTTTATAGAAGTTTAATCTTATGTGAACCGGTAGATCATTCTAGGAGCAATCACAACCGTCCAGACTAGATATAGTTATCCAGAATTGCCACCTAAGCCCTAGTGACTCAGCAATAGGTCAGAAAGGACTCAACATCAAGTTAGAAACGTCTCAGATTTGGATCTGGGCGAGGGGGGTAGGTCGACCTGTATAGAGGAGGTCGACCCCCTGGTCGACCTGGCCTTGGGTGGGAGAAATCCCCCTAGCCCGCTTCTTTGCTCTTCGTTTGAATTTTGAATTTTTAACTGAACTGTTTTTAATTTATAAAAACTTCTGAAGGCCATAACTTCGTCATACGAAGTCCGATTTACGAAAACTTGGACTCTATTCCAAGTAGAATTCCGAGACGAACGCAATTGCGTAACCCGTTTTCTCTTAGTTCTCACTTAAAAATTAAGTATTCTTTAATTCATTCCTTTAATAGACATAGGAAATTCAGGGTGTTACAATAATCAGCCAGGCCATAACACCAACGAGTGTAGGCATCTGAGGTCACTGGTCGAAGTGCTAATTAGGAAGAATCGTCTGCAACAATATGTTAAAAACCCACAGTCCTCAAACACTGTTCCGAATTCCCAGGACCAGGGGGCAACAAATAATGAATCTTTTGTTCAGGCCATACCAAGGTTGACCATCAACTGATAGCTGTTGATTGTGCTCCAATTTCAATGGCTCAGAATAAGCGATCAACATCATTACTGCTTTACTTCATGCTCTGTTTCCTGCTTTAGTTCATGCTTTATTTCATGTTCTACTTTCTGTTATGTTCTAAATTTCTTATAAACAGTTTGTAATAACATGCAAGTGATGTACTGTACTTTAGCTCTGTAATTAAGAGCATATTTGTTTGAATTAATTTCTAGCTTGCAAATCTCATGTAAAATCAAAACTTGATTAAAAAAATGATTCCATGTTGCAGGCTATCTATCGAGCGCTTGTTCTTTCAGAATCAGACAAAACATAACGACCCCAACAACACTAACTCAAGTACCAAATGCTGAAAATATCAACATGCACAAATCCAAGAATAAAAAAGCACCGCCTTGAGAAGTGAATGGGAGAAGTCATAAAGATTCAAACAATGAACAAGCACCATGACAAATAAACAAGAATATTGTTACTTTCATCAAAGGGGCATTCCTCTAAGTGAAAGTTTCAAAGCCTCGATCCTCAACCCGAAATAGCCCGCCAAGTCAAGCGGCCAAAAAGGGAATCGGAGCCAACCCAGAGCTGGAAGGACCAGCACCAAGTTAGAAGGAACGCCAAACCTGATGTTGGAAGTTCCAACATCATGCCAGAAGGATCGACAAACACGCTGGAAAGACCAACACCAAGTCGGAAGGACCGCCAAACCTAATGTTGGAAGTACCAACATCAGGCCGAAAGGACCGCCAGACATGCTGGAAGGACCATCACAAACCAAATTCCTCTCCGGGGGCACCCAATTGGTTGTCAGAATCAGGAAGTACCTGATGCGATAACGACAAACATTGGGGTTTCAACCAAAGTCCTCTCCGAGAGCACCTAATTGATCGTCCGAATCAAGAAGTACCTGATGCGATAACGACAAACATTGGGGTTTCAACCAAAGTCCTCTCCGGGGGCACCCAATTGATCGTCAGAATCAGGTAGTACCTTATGCGATAACAACAAACATTGGGATTTCAACCAAAGTCCTCTCCTAGGGCACCTAATTGATTGTCAGAATCAGGAAGTACCTGATGCGATAACGACAAACATTGAGGTTTCAACCAAAGTCCTCTTCGGGGGCACCCAATTGGTCGTTAGAATTAGGAAGTACCTGATGCGATAACAACATACAATAAGGTTTCAACCAAAGTTCTCTCTGAGGATACCCAAATCGTCAGAATCAGGAAGTACCTGATGCGATAACGACAAACATTGGTGTTTCAACCAAAGTCCTCTCTGGGGATGCCCAATTGATCGTCAGTATCAGGGAGCACCTAATCCGATAACGACAAACATTGGGGTTTTAATCGAAGTCCTTTGTAGGGGCACCCCTTCTAAAATTATCGATGCTTGGATTAGTCAGCATAATTGAGTGGCAAAATTCTCCAATGACTGAATTAACCAAGCCCGATTGTAAACGGGTTTTGTACATTAACCACATAGCTTGCGTAGTGTCTGAAAATCTCAGACATGACAAGTGTTAAATTCTAGCCCAAACGATGGTATAAAATCTAAAATACATCCCGAAGAGATGACCGATAATAACCTCCTAAAACTAGGGCATAAATATCCAAGTCTTCTCCGAAAGGAAGGCAAAAAAATCTCTCTTTCCACAATGGGGACTGACAATGGCCTCCAAAGTCGGGGCACCAATAATCAAAAAACTTTTCCAATGAGAAGCAGAGATCAAATTACCGACACATATTTCTCGAATGTGAAATATCGTATACCATCACATAATTCATTTTGAATAATGACACTTGAAATCCATAGTTGAGATATGTCGACTAGCTGATCTTAGGTGTCAGCATGAGTCCAGGGTAGAATGTTGTGTTTTTGTAGACAGCATTTAACAGATTTTAGGTCATTAAATGAAATAAGTCTGTAAAAACACTCCATTCAATGGAGATTCGTCGTAACTAAATGTTTATTCGACTAATCTTTTGTTGATATGGGGCAGTCAATAACAAAATATCAGTCTAGAAATATGCAATGTTTTGTTGTTGTAAAACAGGTTGTAGCAATGGAAAATAGCCCAAGTGGAAACCAAGGCAGATGAACCTTGGCACAACTTTGTTTAACAACAAATTCCAAATTCAAAGTTGAAGCGTCTATATGCAAATGAAACATTAATAAATAGCAGATGTAAATCTCATATCGGATCAAGCAAGCTAAAAGATGTCAACAACAAAGTTCATTACGAAGCCCACATCTATTATAATCGAAAAATACAAACTGTGAGGGGTAAATGTTAACCCCGTTGTGAAAACGCGGTTCAACAACAAGAAGTATGTATGGACGTTAGTACGAGGTTTCGTTTAGCTCGCATGACAGCCGCCTCCTCATTAGCTCGTTGCTCCATTTAGAACGTGCTCATATAAAAAGCTCTTTGGGTCGATAACATGTCGTATGACAACAACGTGAAGCAGGACCACATTAGACCGTGAATGCGTGAAGTACACGGACCTTTGGGTCGTGATCATTTTAGGTTGCTAACAACAATTCTGGACAACAAAACAAGTTTAGATCTCACGTGTGCCTTTGGGTCGTCAATGATCATATATGTTAAATCGTTCAGCATACATGATAGTAACGTGACATGTATGCACAGTCCATTTTGCTAACATTTATCTTGCCTAAGACAGCATGGATAGATGCATGATGCCACGTGGTGGCACAATGGAACGATCTGCATATATAAGAAATGAACAAATAAGTAGAACTTAGGGACGTTAGATCTTTAGGTCATAAGGATCTCTTCGCTCGTCCCACTATCTTAAGGACGTTCAACATGTATGAGAACATAACATGGATCATATGAACCCACGTGGCAAATTTATGCAAGCTGAGTTGGTTATAATACAAGTTATATAAATCAAGTCAGTTATAGCATAAGATGGGACCAACAATACATGAAATGTGAGATTTCATGGTTTACATAGTTCTGCTCCATGTTGATAGGTCATGAAGTTCATTCCATAGTTGGATCATCACTTCATGTCATGGCATCAAGGGGTTAGCTTTAGGTCGCGCAATCTCTTTCCTCGCCCCGAAACAAGCACAGATATATCGTTGGTGTTCTCTAAGGTTATGCTCAGACAGTTAGATTGTGAACCACTTTTATTCACACCAGGTCGTAGCAAGAGCTTTAGCCCGTGCTCAACTTGCCAGGTTATACACGTATATTTGCAGGCTTGCTATCTATTTATGCATGTAGCTATATAATGGGAGAGCATCATATATGAGACTTCCAAGTTGTTCACACGAATCGAGAGTTAGGTCGAGTGGTTCCCTTTAAACCGGATCAGGTCATTGGTGGTGTAAAATGTGTAGGCATGAGTTGTGGGCAGCTATACTATTTTATGTCGCCAAATCATATTTTAGACTGTAAAGCTTATTTAAAGTGGTGAGAAAGGCAGGTCAGTATTCCCAAAAAATCATTTAGCATGTTCTAGGAAGTTGCTTTACTTCGTTGGATCATTTGAGAGCTTTTAGGACATGGTGGAATATTTTGAGTCGCTGCCATCTTTTAGACCGTGCTATACGTTTTACAAGTTTACCGTTCGGTTCCAACCGCCATCTATAAATACCCCTCATATTTCACATTGGGGTGGGGGGAGGGAACCGAAAATTCATTCCGACAAAGAGATGCCGCCAAATTCAAAGCTCACCTATAACTTGTCTAATAGCTTCTATGGATTCATGAACTCTTCTCCAACTTCATGTAGATCAAATCCATGCCAATGATCATTAAGGCTCTCTCCAATTGAATCCAGCACCTTCAATCTCATTCAAGCTACAAGGAAAATCACTCCGACATCATTCAAGCAATTTCATGTCTTCTCCAATCCACTCTAAATCGGGATCTAACGCAAAACTCTTATCAAATCATGGAAAAGGATCAAAGCACTTGAGTGATTAAAGATTCATACATCTACAACCACAAAGCTAGAGATCCTATCAATTCCTTGTCTAATTCATAAGAAGTTAGATCATAAAGAGAGTTAAAAGAGAGATGAATGTAATGAGGGAAAATCCATGTTTTTGTAAGCTCAAATATCATAATGAGAATTGATTAGAAGTGGACGTAGATTCATATTGAATCGAACCACTATAAAAAGCTTCTTGTCTTCAATTTTATACTTTTGTTTTGCGATTGTGGCCTCACATTCTAATTCTAACCATAATCGGTGAAGTGCACATTTACATCCTTAGCATTGTGAACCATTTTAGGTTACAACATTTGGCGCTCATCGTGGGGCCGCATGCGCATTTCTCTCGATCCTAAGAGCCTACTTCTACCATAGATTCCACAAATCTAAGATCTAGGCCAACCGATGAACTATCTTCCAAATTCAAGGCCTTATCGGATATAATGTCCAAATCTAAGAAGATTACTACCAATGCCATTGAAGAGAATAACAATGCTATTAATAACGAAGCCACTGCACTAACTAACCGTGTCGAAGTTGGAGAAAATTCAATGTCTGGGGTTGGAGTGACTAAAGCAGAATTAGATGCCTTCGTCGCTACCTTGAGCCAGCGAATGGAAACTTCCAACAAAGCTTTAATTGATGCTAACAAAACTCTCGTGGATGCTTATCAAGCTTTGATGGATAAAGTGAGCACCCTCCTAAATGCTCAAGCAAATCCCGCTTCTCTTCCGAAAATCCATGTCAACCTAAGGAGAATGCAAATTCATCAGCCTCCAATCCTCATAATGACAACATGGAAGGATTTATTGGCGAAGACGATGCTAATGTTGAAAACCAAAGGTTGAATGCTATAAACCGCTCCGATCGAAATAACCGACGAGTTGCAAGTCCCGCCAAGGGGGAACCTTCCCATAATGGAAGTAAATGACCTAGATCCTCTAAACGTGATCGCTCGCCACGACGAACATCCAGAAAAGAGATCAAAGTCCACTCCCTGGAATGACAAAACTCTAAGGAATATATCATGGATGTGGTAAAGCAAATCATGAAAGACAACATGCCTCGCAAGGATAGTGAAATGGAATGGGACTTCTCCGTCGGTAAAAATCCGCTCACAAAGAGGACCCGCAAGGCTAAATTCCCCAAAAAGTCACTCATCCTACTTTGCCTCCGTATAGCGGAAATTCTGATCTGAATCACTTCCTATACAAATACGAGTGGCAAATGAATGCAGCCAAGGAAATGGATGAGATTAAATGCTTGTGCTTCCCTCTCTATCTAGAATGTGTCGCATCATTATGGTTTATGAGGCTGCTGCCCAAATCTATCGACTGATTCAATGATTTGACTCTGAAATTCAAAGAGCAGTTCAGGTTTAAATCTACGAAATCTAAGGACGTTATCTCTCTTATGTCCATGAAGAAAAATCCTGGAGAATCTGTCAAAGCCTTCCTCAAATGGTTTAATGATGTTGTATCTAAAGTAGGGAATCCTGAACCTTGCATGATTTTGATGTCTCTAATTAGCGCTATAGACGAGAAGAGCAAATTTGGCAAATGGATTAAAAGGAAAGCGCCAAGCACACAAAATTCTATAAAAAAGCCAAGATGTACATGAGAGGTTAAACTGGTCCAGTACCTCTTCAGATTATCGATGCTAACCCGCTTCTCGAAGCTCCCAAAAATACTGCTACTCAGTACAATCAGAAAAATATCATAGGTCAGAAAAGAGGAGGCGACGGAAAGGAAAATCAATACGGAAAGAAGCCATGCTTTTATAATCCATCAGAGCTAACACCTTTAAATGACATTCCAGAAAATATATTTGCTGCAACTAAAGACACCAAAGGCTATCCAACACCTAAGCCTCAGAAAATCAATAACCATCAAGCAAACTCTGGAAAGTTCTGCCGATTCCATAGTTGAAACACCCACCTCCGTTAAGGTCACTCACAAAGGGAATGCCTTAACTTCGGTAGAGCATTTTAGGTAAAAGATATAGATAATTTACAAGAAAGATATATAAACAGTGGAAAAACTAATTTTATTTCATAAGTACGTGATTCAATTAAAACATTACAACAACTGTCTCAAACCAACTTTCAAATTATTACAACAAAATCTTTGTCTTGAATTAAAACATAAAGAAGCATTAAAACAACAGTAAGGCAACATAAATCCCCAATAAGAGAGTATCCAAAGCCATAGCCCAAGGAAAAAGATTCCAAGCAATACATCTGCTCTCTTCAAGCTGGAAATGATCCGATCTAAGCTGAAGTATTCTCTCCCTGCGGACCTTGGAGGGGGGGGGGACAAAAGAAAAGAAGACGAAAGAAAATGGGTTAGACATGAGTATGGTAAGTCTAGTGACTATTTGGCATGTAAACAAGAGAAGGGTTTTGACAGGAATAAACTGAATCTAGGTCAACACCCTAGAAATAAGAAAATAAGGCTGAATATGCTATCGCACCCATTTTACTTCTCTGCACCGCCTTACAAGTGTTTCAACAAGCACCATGTGTTCAACATAAATGATCCCCTTTTTATCGATCGGCTCCTACTCATATACGTTTACCACTTGTGACATTCGGCCCCGCATGACTGTAGATACTCATGCTGGTCCCACCGTGGGGTGTATCAAGTCCTATGGTGGCAACCCGACACAACTCAAGGTGCACAGAGTATAACTAATGATGCCTAGTGCCTGCTTTTTCCACTCCGAAGTACATGCACGACCACGCTCCGTCGGAACCTACATTGATGCACCACTCGCCGTTGTTTTGGCCGCTTATAATCAGCCAAGTAATCGTGCCCCACCCTGCCTAGTTTAAGGTACCGTGATACAGCTATGTGGGTTACTGCTGAAATGGGTCCCCGTTACTAGGGTTTCCTAATCAACATGTTAAAATGGTTAAGTGTTCTCAAATTAACCTAACCCCACCCATCAGTTTAGTTAACATGTTGTATTGGTTAAGTGTTGCCTTAATTAACTTAACATTACCATTCCTGTCTTAGCTTTAATTCATTTATTAAAGCACCAACCACTTACATTAGATATGTATTGTTGCAGTTGCTGGATATGCCGGTCGGTTCCGAGCAGTCTTACACCGCAACTCAATCTAACCTCGGTTCTTTTGGGCTTGATGCACTACCTCGGTTCTTTTGGGCTTGATGCACTAACTTCTCACATTATATATATATTGTTAAGGTTGCTGGATGTGCCGGGCGATTCCGGGCAGTCTTACACCGTAACTCAATCTTACCTTGGGTTAGTCATATTCGTCTTTTTCTAAATTTACATATTTATCTTTCAAATTTATATCAAAATTTTCCACAATTATTGCCATTCAATTAATGCCCAATTTTTTCCTCTAAATCATATTCATAATCTATGGTATATAAATTATACCATTTTTATGCCACTAATCATTCATTTATTTATGGACCAAATTAAGCCAATAATAATAATTTTTAAGGTTCTCCCAACGTTGCCCCCGTCATACGTTCGTAAAATTCACATAGAATGTTAGGCTCGTGTAATAACCCGGAAATCCGAGCCAATTTAAAAATTTTATTTTGGCAATTTTAGCGAATTTTGAATATTTAAAATGAATTATTTTAAATAATATCGACGAGAAATGTATTTTGAATAGAATTCGAACGTATATATTTATATAGATCTTTGTTTGAATATAAATATTTATTTATAATTATATATAAAAGGAATTGAAAAAGGCACGGTAGTTCGATAATTCAATTTCAAAATTCAAATGAATGTACAAGATTCAAAATAAACCAGATTTTAGCGAAACCAAAAATATTTGAATCTAAGTGAGAATATCTTTCCAACGAATTAGAAAAACTGAAATTTCATAGCGGGAATCAAAAGATATGTCCAGTTGAAAATTCTGAATAGTCGCTATGGAATTCTGGCCCTTAAAAATAGCCATTTTGCAAACGACCTCGGATTTCGACGAAACCACTTTTGTTGGATCCACGATGTCAAGTTATTGCAAGATTCCAAAATTCGTAATTTTTCGATTCAATATGTGAGCGTGGCAAAGGAAAACGCGTTTGACCAGTTTAGTTGATTTTAATCGACTGGAAAATGGCCATTTTTCAAACGATCTCAGAATTTGACGGAGCTAGTTTTGTTAGGACCGTATCGTCAATACGAAACTAGAAATAATTTTTCTGGAATTTTCGAGTTAGTGTGTGGCCCCGGTAATTTAAAATGTATGTTCAAAAAAAATACTGATATATATTTTAAATTCAATGAAAACTGATCGTAACAGTCGAATTGGCCTATGATACATACCCCATTGTGTTCGGAATGGGGGTAATTAGTTAAGGATGATAGGCGGTGGGCCTCGTTTGGAGATCGAGATTTAAAGTTACTTTTGTGGGGATAAATAATTAAAATATGATTTTTATATAAATTACCCCCTTTTTATTCTTCCAAGCCCTTGCCCCCTCGTTCAAAACCTCTCAGCCCAAATTGAAAAGAAATCCCGCCGCCTCCCTCGATATCGCCCCTCCCCCTCTTGGCGCCCCCGCGCCTCAGCGCAGGCTGACCCTCTGACCTCAGCCCCCCCTATTCCCTCGCCTCCCGTTCCTCCTTTCCCCCTCTCCTTATCCGACCACTCAAAGCCCCAAATCGACGAAGGGCGCCACCGTGGGACCCCCTGGCCTCACCTTCGTCTGCTGCACCCCCCTGTCGCCATCCCCAGCACACCGCCGCCGCCCCATTTCTCCCCTTCGGCCAAAGCCAACAGTGAAACCCCTTTCCTCCTTAAAAGCAATGTAAGCTTCTTTAATGTATTTACTTTATTTTAATTAATGTAGATAGGTTTTTAAAAAAAATCTTATTTTTATACAAGATTTGTAACAATGAAAAGAAGAGATTTTTAACTATGAAAGCTTTGATTTTTATGAACAAAAAACTATGATTTTTGTTAATATAAAATACGGTTTTTATTTTAAACAAAGATAAGATTTTTACAGAAGAGAAAAATAGATTTCTATAGATAAAAAGGTGGGATTTTTATAGACAAGGAGGTTGGATTTTTATAAATAAAAATGTAGGTTTTATGGAAGAAAGAATAGAGTTTTATAGCAGAAGAATATGGTTTTTATGTATGTAAAGGTTCGATTTTTACATACGTATTAGCGAGATAAAATTAGATTTTTGTTGTCATGAAAGCGAGAGAAAGATTATATTTTTATGAAGTAAAAATATATTTTTATGTAGTAAAGTTTATATTTTTAACAATGAAAATGCGGGATCTTTGAAAATATAAAGGCGAGATCTTTGAAAATATAAAGGCGAGATCTTGGAAAATATAAAGAAGCGATGTTTAAAAATATAAAGAAGTGATTTTATATGTATAACAACGAAATAAAAATGTAATTTTTATATGATGGAGAATATAAAAATTCGATTTTTATATTTGTAGCGATATAAAAATGTGATTTTTTATACATGTAGAGAATACGGGCGACGATAGTGACAAAAAGCGAGCACGACAAAGAGTTTCTACATATGAAGAGTCGTAGCGTTTGGATTAGCTAGTCGGTGAGAACTTCTCACCTTTTAAGTTTATTTTCTAGTTAAAATATACTAGGATGCAGACGGTGTTTAGTAGCACCCGACACCCGTCGTCCAAAGACCATGGACGGCTTGTATGCTTGTTTGTTTGATTTTGATGTGTAGTTGATTGTGTGATGTCATGTGAAACAAAATAAAATATTTTATAGTGGAAAATATTATATAGTTAAAAATAGAATTTTTAACGTGTATATGAAGTGAAATAAATTAATATAAACAAATCGGAGATTTGTTTATATACACTGATTTGATTGATATTGATTGGGATGATAAATTTTACACATCGCCCAACTACACAAATAAAATTTGTTTTTGAATGTTTGAAACCCCACACGGGTATTGGGATGATATATGACATACACTAATCCCAACAATTAGTTGTATGTCGATCGATTGATTGACAGGCTGTTATGAGCATTATATATTTATATTTGATGCTTATACAGTGTAGAACGCACTCTGGATGATGGTTGATTATTTATCGTTGTTATTTTGTATATGTGTTGTAGAAAATCCATATAATTAACATTATATGGTAATTGATTGGGCCTCATTCCAGTTTTGAAAAAGAAATATTTGAAATAGAATATTTGAAAATAGAAATATATGAAGCCGTGTTGATTAGATTGACGCCATTTTGACATGAACGATATTTATATCGATTTTATTCAATTTTCAATGTATGTTGAAAGTGTTTTCAAAATTTGAATTATATTGAAAATAATCGAAATTCGAATTAAATTGAAAAGAATTGAATTTAAATTGAAATTGAATTCAAATTGAAATTGAGTAGAATTGAATTCGAATTAAATTGAAGTTAAATTTACATTGAATTCAAATTGAAATTGAATAGAATTGAATTCGAATTAAATTGAAATAAATTGAAATTCGAATTAAATTGAGTAGAATTGAAATTCGAATTAAATTGAAATGAATTGAAATTCGAATTAAATTGAAATTGATTTGAAATTGATTTGAAATGAATTTAAAACGAATTTATATTGGAATATTCAATTTTGATTTGAAATTGAATATGAAGTTGAAACCGTTTTGAAAATGAATTTAAAACGATTTATAAAATACGTTTTAAAAGGAAATCGATGAAATATATATAATATATATATATTATATATACTGGCCTGAATAGAAAGTGTCGCACCGCGGCAATTCTCAAGTTTTGACCATTGACTTCGAATGGATATTGCGGGAGATCTGACCGTCGGATTCTCCTAAAACCTGAACCGTTGGGTTCGCATCGAAAAGAGCTTTCTAACAAATATTAGAAATTTGAAATCTAACGTTTGGATTTGGAATTATGTCCAAATCAAATTTGGAAAAAGTCGTTGTAAGTGCAGTTCGATGGCCGTTGATGGAAATCGACTGTACGGGCCTTGATAAAATTATTAAAAATATCAGTAATTTGTGTAAAATCATAAGAAATGATTTGTGAAGAATTGGGATGAAAAACTCCATATTTGAAAAGATAAAAATAGTTTTTTTATCGAAATGAACTAGTTTTAAACTAGAATAGTAATTTATTTATTTTTAAAATAAATAAATTGGATTTGAAATGGTTTTGAAAATAACCAGAATTTCCAATAATTGCATTGGAATGGGTTTGAATCGAAATTGTCTTCGGAATATTTCGATGTTGGATTTCTTGATTATACAGATGTTGTTATGGAAATTTGAAAGATATATATATACATATCGTTATTTCCAATACGATATTTGTTGGTCGTAGAATTGGATATTGAATATAAGCCGATATATTTTCTATTCAGAGCCTTGTGTTTGATTAATCGAATGAGATTTGGGTTTGTCGTGAATGGTGTCTTCATTAACACCGTTCTTAAGCCCAGTTGAGAAAATGATTAAATCTTTTTATTTAGATTTAATGAAGTGTACCGATTAAATGATATTTAATTGGAATTGAATTGGAGTTGATTTTTGGGTTTATCGTGAACAATGTTTTAAATAACACTTGTTCTTTAACCCGATAATTAACGAAATGTGATTTTGGGTTGTCGTGAACGGTATCTTCAATAATACTGTTCTTAGACCCAAAGGAGTTAAGAAAATCAGAAACTAACTGGAGATTAGTTAAGTTGAACAGTTTCTGGGGTATTGATCTGATGTTGGTTTCGGCCTTCGGGGTTAATACTTAGGTAATTGCTCACTTGCTAATTTACGATTAGGGATGACTGAAATATGATGTGATTTTGGGGTTTATCGTAAACCGTGTTTTAAATGACACTGATTCTTTAACCCAAGTAAAGATTAAAACTAAGTGGAGTTTTAATGAATCTTTAAATAGATTGAAAAGATCGAGAATGGAGTATCACCAATTTTGCTCCAAGCGACAGTTAAATCTTTAATTAGATTTGAACGTGAAATGGTAATTGAATTTACCGATAACACCGTGGTGTTAGATATGAAGTAGGACTAGTTTTACTTCATGGGATGAATAGGTTGGGGTTGGGAAATTAAAACAAATGATTACTTCGGTAAGGTTCGTTAATCCCGACTAGTTTGAAGTGATATTCAAAGGAAGATTACAGAATAAATTTAAAAGAATTTATCTTTGATGAAATTAATGGGAACCTTTCCCTAAGAATGTGAAATTAGAAAATAACTGTAGGTTAGCTAAGCAGAACGGTTTCCTGGGTATTGATCTGATGTTGGTTTCGGCCTTCGGGGTTAATATTAGGGGAATTATTCTCTTGATTAATTTACGGTTAGTGACTGATGAATTGGAATGAGGCGTATGTTGTGTTTGTGTAACACTTGTTTATTATATACGCGAGTTATTCAGAAAGACCGGGTTTATCCCATTCTGAATAACTGATACGATGATAAGTCGAAGATGAAGACGGTGGTCGAAGACCGGAGGTCTTCACGTCGTTTGGGTGGTTACTGATGATCTTGATTGGGCTGTACACCCAAGAAGATGGAAACAGTTAGTGATCGTCCAGACGTACTTGGAGATCGATGGATATGTGGGGTACTAGGTGCCTCCGGTTTCGTTCAGACCCAGAACGAACTTGTAAATGGACTGTGTGTCTGACACTGGATTTTAGTCTGTATGATTGATTTCTATTAAATATATATCTGTTTGGCGACGGAGAATTTATTCTCTTGCTTAACGCCCTTCTCTGAGACGTACGAGCTTAGGGGTATATATTGGTGGATATCCATCGCATGGAATGAATTGCCTATGTGGCATGCCTAAGTGGCAAATGATCAAGACTTCTGTTGAAAAGCAAAGTCTTGTGGTTGATGATCAAAGCAAGGCCTTTGTGGCATAGCTTTGTGTAACGTTTGATTCGCGAGTTTCACACCCGGTATGAACCACAAACGGGAGAAGGACCTCAGGGGAGACATGCGTTTTCTTTCTAGTTAGAAGTGGCGTCAGTGGTTTTACACGCCCTGACGAGTTTGACTTATGTGGTTGTTGCTGTTGCGAGGCGCCTCGAATATATATATCGGTGACTATGTGAAGCCGATGGAGTCATTTGTTGGCTCATTTACGCCCCATGGGGAGAGAGACGTATTGTTCAGGCATTATAATCCACTCCGTGTGGACCGGCCCTGACGATCCAAGGGGCAGTTGCGGTTGTTCCTAAGGGGCGGACTAGAGGCTCTCGAATCGGTGAGGACGATCCCTAGCCTCGGTTCATACCATAAATGATAACCCAACTTCCAATACGACATTTTGCGGTTTTGATTGTATACCTATATATGGCGACATAGTGGTATGGGACATTCATACCGCCTATGATTGATATTTATGATTGTATATAAAATCAGAAACTAACTGGAAACGAGCTAAGATGGGTGGTTTCCTGGGAATTAGTTTGATGTTGGTTTCGGCCTTCGGGGTTAATACTTAGGGAATCGTTCTCTTACTAATTTGCGGTTGGAGTCTGATTAAGAATTAAAACATGAAATTTAGCGTATCAAGCATTCTTTGGCTATTATAAGGTAAAACCCTATTCCCGCGGCTTGCGTTGCATTGTGTGATAGGACCTGGGTCTTATAATAGCTTCATTTTTTCATTATTTACCATTGCGCTGTTTGTTTTATGCACTGGTATTCTTGGGAGGAAACCCGTTCTGCGTTAGCGGCGTGGTCCCTTGATTTACCTAACTTTAAAATAAAGATTTACAACTGTTTTAGTTCTCATACCAGTCCCATGACTGACCTGGAGTTTATTGTTTTAACCTAAACTCTGGGTGCCCTTATTTTGACACGGGCAGCTAGTAGTTTTGGTTTTGCAGATTTATATTCACAGGATCCTGGTTTACAGCTGGAATGATATCCGGAAAGTTTTGTATCCGTATATATCCTTCAGTTGTGTATTGTATTATTTTCCGCTGCTATTTATTTAAATGTAATTTAAATCTCTGATATTTCTGTGTAATATTCATTTATACTCTGTATATTCTTGTATTCTGATGGTATTGTTGTAATATACAATGAAATGTTCTTCCGTCTGCGTTCCGATGGGTGTTGTTCTCGAAATATCCGCTCTTTCCTTCGCGGGGAAGTTACGGGTCTTTACATTTGGTATCAGAGCTTTGGTTTACAAAGCTAGAGAACAAGACACATTAGAACCATACGAAAGAATTCATCAGAATTGGATTGGTAATATCCAACGAGAATGACTCGTTAGAGATGGGATCAGTAGTATCCTAGAACGAGTGTGAAGAGTATATTTTTGAAATGAAAATGAATTTTTGTTTTGAAAATTTAAATCAATTATGCGTATTTGATTATTTATTTATGTTGAATTTGGACAATCCAGTATATATAGATTTTGCATGTACATCTGATCCACGTGTATTCGAAGTTTTAATATAGTGGATAGATATAAAGTCACACTCTAGTCGCCCGGAGATGATTCTGTTGATGACTACGTAGCATCAACAGTTTGTGTTCGAGTTTCGAAGGTGTGATGTTTATATATTTCCAATTGACTGGTGTGAGAACCAAAATTAGATAGGGCTTATTGTTGTGATTTGGCATCAAAAATGTGATTCTTGACTATATATCAAAGTTATGAATTTGAAATGATAATCAACAAATTGATTGCTTGTTGTGTTGTTTGATTATTGTTTGAATTAATTAAATTTTTAACCATTTATCCAAATTGACCAAAAAGTGAATTGTATTGAAAATTAGTCGCGTTGGCTTGCATATACATGTACTTACATTGAACAGGTCATAGCAAAGAGGCTAGACCAGAAGAATAAAATTGTTTGCCCGACAAATAGGTGCATGTTTACCATAATTTACTGTTTTGTTTGGGTGATGATGATTTTATGAGCCGATTGGTTAGCCGCTTGGCTTTTTCTTTTTCTTTTTGAGATCAGAGGGCCTATATGGCAATTTCGGGATTTTCCCAGTGCTCCCGGTGCAGGGGAGGTTATGGAGAAATTTTTCGGAAATTTAGGGTGTTAGCCAAATTTTTGAAAAATTTGAAAAGTTCTTAGAAACTGAAAAGTTGAAGAACTTAAGTCGTAATGAAAATATAGAAAGTTGAGTTGATTAGTTAAACAACTTTCGGCTTCATTCCTTTTCGGGGACGAAAAGTTTTAAGTGGGGGAGATTGTAATAACCTGGAAATCCAAGCCAATTTAAAATTTTTATTTTGGCAATTTTAGCGAATTTTGAATATTTAAAATGAATTATTTTAAATAATATCGACGAGAAATGTATTTTGAATAGAATTCGAACGTATATATTTATATAGATCATCGTTTGAATATAAATATTTATTTATAATTATATATAAAAGGAATTGAAAATGGCGCGGTAGTTCGATAATTCGATTTCAAAATTCAAATGAATGTACATGATTCAAAATAAACATGATTTTAGCGAAACCAAAAATATTTGAATCTAATTGAGAATATCTTTCCAACGAATCAGAAAAATTGAAATTTCATAGCGGGATCAAAAGATATGTCCAGTTGAAAATTCTGAATAGTCGCCATGGAATTCTGGCCCTTAAAAATAGCCATTTTGCAAACGACCTCGGATTTTGACGAAACCACTTTTGTTGGATCCGCGATGTCAAGTTATTGCTAGATTCCAAAATTCGTAATTTTTCGATTCAATATGTGAGCGTGGCAAAGGAAAACGCGTTTGACCAGTTTCAGTTGATTTTAATCGACTGGAAAATGACCATTTTTCAAACGATCCCAGAATTTGACGGAGCTAGTTTTGTTAGGACCGTATCGTCAATACGAAACTAGAAATAATTTTGCTGGAATTTTTCGAGTTAGTGTGTGGCCCCGGTAATTTAAAATGTACGTTCAAATAAAATATATACTGATTTATATTTTAAATTCAACGAAAACTGATTGTAACAGTCGAATTTGCCTACGATACATACCCCATTGTGTTCGGAATGGGGGTAGTTAGTTAGGGATGATAGGCGGTGGGCCTCGTTTGGAGATCGAGATTTAAAGTTACTTTTGTGGGGATAAATAATTAAAATATGATTTTTATATAAATTACCCCCTTTTATTCTTCCAAGCCCTAACCCACCCCCCCCCCCCCGGTTCAAAACCTCTCAGCCCAAATTGAAAATAAATCTCGCCGCCTCCCTCGATTTCGCCCCTCCCCCTCTTGGCGCCGCCGCGCCTCAGCGCCGGCTGACCCTCCGACCTCAGCCCCCCTCTTCCCTCGCCTCCCGTTCCTCTTTTCCCCCTCACCTTATCCAACCACTCGAAGACCCAAATCGACGAAGGGAGCCACCGTGGGACCCCCTGGCCTCACCTTCGTCTGCTGCACCCCCCTGTCGCCATTTCCAGCACAGCGCCGCCGCCCCATTGCTCCCCTCCGGCCAAAGCCAACAGTGAAACCCCTTTCCTCCTTAAAAGCAATGTAAGCTTCTTTAATGTATTTACTTTATTTTAATTAATGTAGATAGGTTTTTAAAAAAAATCTTATTTTTATACAAGATTTGTAACAACGAAAAGAAGAGATTTTTAACAATGAAAGCTTTGATTTTAATAAACAAAAAACTATGATTTTTTTTTATATAAAATACAGTTTTTATTTTAAACAAAAATTAAATTTTTATAGAAGAGAAAAATAGATTTCTATAGATAAAAAGGTGGGATTTTTATAGATAAGGAGGTTGGATTTTTATAAATAAAAATGTAGGTTTTATGGAAGAAAGAATAGAGTTTTATAGCAGAAGAATATGGTTTTTATGTATGTAAAGGTTCGATTTTTACATACGTATTAGCGAGATAAATTAGATTTTTGTTGTCATGAAAGCGAGAGAAAGATTATATTTTTATGAAGTAAAAATATATTTTTATGTAGTAAAGTTTATATTTTTAACAATGAAAATGCGAGATCTTTGAAAATATAAAGGCGAGATCTTTGAAAATATAAAGGCGAGATCTTGGAAAATATAAAGAAGCGATGTTTAAAAATATAAAGAAGTGATTTTATATGTATAACAACGAAATAAAACTGTAATTTTTATATGATGGAGAATATAAAAATTCGATTTTTATATTTGTAGCGAAATAAAAATGTGATTTTTTATACATGTAGAGAATACGGGCGACGATAGTGACAAAAAGCGAGCACGACGAAAAGTTTCTACATATGAAGAGTCGTAGCGTTTGGATTAGCTAGTCGGTGAGAACTTCTCACCTTTTAAGTTTATTTTCTAGTTAAAATATACTAGGATGCAGACGGCGTTTAGTAGCACCCGACTCCCGTCGTCCAAAGACCATGGACGGCTTGTATGCTTGTTTGTTTGATTTTGATGTGTAGTTGATTGTGTGATGTCATGTGAAACAAAATAAAATATTTTATAGTGGAAAATATTATATAGTTAAAAATAGAATTTTTAACGTGTATATGAAGTGAAATAAATTAATATAAACAAATCGGAGATTTGTTTATATACACTGATTTGATTGATATTGATTGGGATGATAAATTTTACACATCGCCCAACTACACAAATAAAATCTGTTTTTGATTGTTTGAAACCCCACACGGGTATTGGGATGATATATGACATACACTAATCCCAATAATTAGTTGTATGTCGATCGATTGATTGACAGGCTGTTATGAGCGTTAAATATTTATATTTGATGCTTATACAGTGTAGAACACACTCTGGATGATGGTTGATTATTTATCGTTGTTATTTTGTACATGTGTTGTAGAAAATCCATATAATTAACATTATAATTGATTGGGCCTCATTCTAGTTTTGAAAAAGAAATATTTGAAATAGAATATTTGAAATAGAATATTTGAAAATAGAAATATATGAAGCCGTGTTGATTAGATTGACGCAATTTTGACGTGAACGATATTTATATCGATTTTATTCAGTTTTCAATGTATGTTGAAAGTGTTTTCGAAATTTGAATTATATTGAAAATAATCGAAATTCGAATTAAATTGAAAAGAATTGAATTTGAATTGAAATTGAATTCAAATTGAAATTGAATAGAATTGAATTCGAATTAAATTGAACTCAAATTGAAATTGAATAGAATTGAATTCGAATTAAATTAAAATAAATTGAAATTCGAATTAAATTGAGTAGAATTGAAATTCGAATTAAATTTAAATGAATTGAAATTCGAATTAAATTGAAATTGAATTGAAATTGAAATGAAATTGATTTGAAATGAATTTAAAACGAATTTATATTGGAATATTCAATTTTGATTTGAAATTGAATATGAAGTTGAAACCGTTTTGAAAATGAATTTAAAACGATTTATAAAATATGTTTTAAAAGGAAATCGACGAAATATATAATATATATATATATATTATATATATATAATGGCCTGAATAGAACGCGCAGCGCCGCGGTAGTTCGCGAATTTCGACCATTGACTTCGAATGGATATTGCGGGAGATCCGACCGTCGGATTCTCCTAAAACCGGAACCGTTGGGTTCGCATCGAAAAGAGCTTTCTAATGAATATTAGAAATTTGAAATCTAACGGTTGGATTTGGAATTATGCCCAAATCAAATTTGGAAAAGGTCGCTGTAAGTGCAGTTCGATGGCCGTTGATGGAAATCGACTGTACGGGCCTTGATAATATTAAAAATATCAATAATTTGTGTAAAATCATAAGAAATGATTTGTGAAGAATTGGGATGAAAAACTCCATATTTGAAAAGATAAAAATAGATTTTTATTGAAACGAACTAGTTTTGAACTAGAATAGTAATTTATTTATTTTTAAAATAAATAAATTGGATTTGAAATGGTTTTGAAAATCACCAGAATTTCCAATAATTGCATTGGAATGGGTTTGAATCGAAATTGTCTTCGAAATATTTCGATGTTGGATTTTTTGATTATACAGATGTTGTTATGGAAATTTGAAAGATGTATATATACATATCGTTATTTCCAATACGATATTTGTTGGTCGTAGAGTTGGATATTGAATATAAGCCGATATATTTTCTATTCAGAGCCTTGTATTTAATTAATCGAATGAGATTTGGGTTTGTCGTGAATGGTTTCTTCATTAACACCGTTCTTAAGCCCAGTTGAGAAAATGATTAAATCTTTTATTTAGATTTAATGAAGTGTACCGATTAAATGATATTTAATTGGAATTGAATTGGAGTTGATTTTTTGGGTTTATCGTGAACAGTGTTTTAAATAACACTTGTTCTTTAACCCGATAATTAACGAAATGTGATTTTGGGTTGTCGTGAACGGTATCTTCAATAATACTGTTCTTAGACCCAAAGGAGTTAAGAAAATCAGAAACTAACTGGAGATTAGTTAAGTTGAACAATTTTTGAGGTATCGATCTGGTGCTGGTTTCGGCCTTCGGGGTTAATACTAAGGGAATTGCTCACTTGCTAATTTACGATTAGGGACTGATTGAAATATGATGTGATTTTGGGGTTTATCGTGAACCGTGTTTTAAATGACACTGATTCCTTAACCCAAGTAAAGATTAAAACTAAGTGGAGTTTTAAGAATCTTTAAATAGATTGAAAAGATCGAGAATGGAGTATCACCAATTTTTCTCCAAGCGATAGTTAAATCTTTAATTAGATTTGAACGTGAAATGGTAATTGAATTTACTGATAACACCGTGGTGTTAGATATGAAGTAGGACCAGTTTTACTTCATGGGATGAATAGGTTGGGGTTGGGAAATTAAAACAAATGATTACTTCGGTAAGGTTCGTTAATCCCAACTAGTTTGAAGTGATATTCAAAGGAAGATTAAAGAATAAATTTAAAAGAATTTATCTTTGATAAAATTAATGGGAACTTTTCCCTAAGAATGTGAAATTAGAAACTAAGTGTAGGTTATCTAAGCAGAACGGTTTCCTGGGTATTGATCTGATGTTGGTTTCGGCCTTCGGGGTTAATATTAGGGGAATTATTCTCTTGATTAATTTATGGTTAGTGACTGATCAATTGGAATGAGGCGTATGTTGTGTTTGTGTAACACTTGTTTATTATATACGCGAGTTATTCGGAAAGACCGGGTTTATCCCATTCTGAATAACTGATACGACGATAAGTCGAAGATGAAGACGGTGGTCGAAGATCGGAGGTCTTCACGTCGTTTGGGTGGTTACTGATGATCTTGATTGGGCTGTACACCCAAGAAGATGGAAACAGTTAGTGATCGTCCAGACGTACTTGGAGATCGATGGATATGCGGGGTACTAGGTGCCTTCGGTTTCGTTCAGACCCAGAACGAACTTGTAAATGGACTGTGTGTCTGACATTGGATTTTAGTATGTGTGATTGATTTCTATTAAATATATATCTGTTTGGCGGCGGAGAATTTATTCTCTTGCTTAACGCCCTTTTCTGAGACGTACGAGCTCAGGGGTAATATATTGGTGGATATCCATCGCATGGAATGAATTGCCTATGTGGCATGCCTAAGTGGCAAATGATCAAGACTTCTGTTGAAAAGCAAAGTCTTGTGGTTGATGATCAAAGCAAGACCTTTGTGGCATAGCTTTGTGTAACGTTTGATTCGCGAGTTTCACACCCGGTATGAACCACAAACGGGAGAAGGACCTCGGGGGGACATGCGTTTTCTTTCTAGTTAGAAGTGGCGTCAGTGTTTTACACGCCCTGACGAGTTTGACTTATGTGGTTGTTGCTGTTGCGAGGCGCCTCGGATATATATATCGGTGACTATGTGAAGCAGATGGAGTCATTTGTTGTCTCATTTATGCCCCATAGGGAGGAGAGACGTATTGTTCAGGCATTATAATCCACTCCGTGTGGACCGGCCCTGACGATCCAAGGGGCAGTTGCGGCTGTTCCTGAGGGGCGTACTAGAGGCTCTCGAATCGGTGAGGACGATCCCTAGCCTCGTTTCATACCATAAATGATAACCCAACTTCCAATACGACATTTTGCGGTTTTGATTGTATACCTATATATGGCGACATAGTGGTATGGGACATTCATGTCGCCTATGATTGATATTTATGATTGTATATAAAATCAGAAACTAATTGGAAATGAGCTAAGATGGGTGGTTTCCTGGGTATTAGTCTGATGTTGGTTTGGGCCTTCGGGGTTAATACTTAGGGAATCGTTCTCTTACTAATTTGCGGTTGGAGTCTGATTAAGAATTAAAACATGAAATTTAGCGTATCAAGCATTCTTTGGCTATTATAAGGTAAAACACTATCCCCCGGCTTGCGTTGCATTGTGTGATAGGACCTGGGTCTTATAATAGCTTCATTTTTTTTATTTAGCATTGCGCTGTTTGTTTTATGCACTGGTATTCTTGGGAGGAAACCCGTTCCGCGTTAGCGGCGTGGTCCCTTGATTTACCTAACTTTAAAATAAAGATTTACAACTGTTTTAGTTCTCACACCAGTCCCTTGACTGACCTGGAGTTTATTGTTTTAACCTAAACTATGGGTGCCCTTATTTTGACACGGACAGCTAGTAGTTTTGGTTTTGCAGATTTATATTCACAGGATCCTGGTTTACAACTGGAATGATATCCGGAGAGCTTTGTATCCGTATATCTCCTTCAGTTGTGTATTGTATTATTTCCGCTGCTATGTATTTTAATGTAATTTAAATCTCTGATATTTCTGTGTAATATTCATTTATACTCTGTATATTCTTGTATTCTGATGGTATTGTTGTAATATACAATGAAATATTCTTCCGTTTGCGTTCCGATGGGTGTTGTTCTCGAAATATCCGCTCTTTCCTTCGCGGGGAAGTTACGGGTCGTTACAGCTCGTAACTTATCCTAACTTATATACAAAAGGGGAAAGAAAGGAGCATGTACCATTCACACAACATAAAATAATAAGGATCTAACTAAACTTGTGTCATGTGAATATGGCATAAAATAATGAATTTGCATTTTTGGATCCAAATAACATGAGTCTAAGCATATGAAATTACCCAAATCCAACTAGGCACGTAAATGTAATCTTACAATTTGGATCCAAATAAATATAAATCTTAAGCACATAGAATTTCACAAGTTCAGCTAGGCATGTGAATGTAAACCTGCAATTTGGGTCCAACTAAATATTAATTTTAGGCACACAAAATTACATAAGTTCAACTAGGCATGTAGGTGTGAACTTTTATTTTTGGATCCACTAAACATGAATCTTAAGCATATGGTTTTACACAAGTTCAATTAGGCATGTAGATGTGAACTTTTATTTTGGATCTAGTTCTAAATGTAGATCTAAACATAGTACATGTCTTAGTCTAACAAGTTGCATGTAACATGACATGAAAAAGTCACCAAATTTACATAATACATGATTTGTTTATCATCATCAATATAGCCGCAATAGTCCAACAACTAGCATGTAACATAACATGAATAAGTCACCAATTTTACATGATTGGTTTACATTAACATAATAACCACATAGCCTAACAACTTGCATGTAACATAACATGAATAACTCACCAAACTTTACATAATACATGATTGGTTTAACACCAACATAATAACCACAATAGTCTCATAAGCAAATACGATAGAATCGTTACAACAATAGGCATAAATCAGCATCATCATTATCTTACAACTAGGAATAACGCTAGTTTTCATTTTATCACAAATCATAACTTTTAATCGTTCACATCTAAATAATAAACAGGACTTACAAAGAAAAGAAAGTCTTATTTTCTGGGATCTGTTTTCTGAAATTGGAAAGCAATCCCTTGAAGAAGACAATCAATTCTCTAAGTTAGTTTTGATTTGTAGCTTTAACTTGTTTTCTAATTGAAGAAGAAATGGTGGCTAGGATAGAATGATCATGGACAGCATGGTGGCTCCTTGGAATGAATTTTTGTGATTTAGGGTTTAAGGATTAGGGTTGCTTCTATAGCAGTTTAATCTTATGTGAACCGTTTGATCATTCTAGGAGCAATCACAACTGTCCAGACTAGATAGAGTTATCCAGAATTGCCACCTAAGCCCTAGTCACTCAGAAATAGGTCAGAAAGGACTCAGCTTCAAGTCATAATTGTCTCAGATTTGGATATGGGCGAGGGGGTAGGAAGACCTCCAGGTCGACCCCCTGGTCGACTTGGCCTTAGGCGGGAGAAATCCTGCCCAGTCTGCTTCTTTAATCTTCGTTTGAATTTTGAATTTTTAACTGAACCTTTTTTAATTTATAAAATTTCTGAAACTTCTGAGGGCCATAACTTCCTCATACGAATTCCGATTTACGAAAACTTGGTCTCTATTCCAAACAGAATTCCGAGACGAACGAAATGGCGTAACCCGTTTTCTCTTAATTCTCACTTTAAAATTAAGTATTCTTTAATTCGTTCCTTTTATAGACACAGAAAATTCAGGGTGTTACATTCTCCCCTCCTTAAAGGATTTCGCCCCCGAAATCTTCAAGTCGAGAAGAATGTATATCCTACCATCCAATCGTCCATCTACTCAACCATCAAACACAGGCGTCCATTGTCCTTAAAAGACTTCTAATGCTTTCATGATCATATGCATAGTGTGTGTACATGTCCTTATCTAATGCAAATTCAGGAGGTCTACTGATTCAGTTGACCTCGTAATGTGAATTATGTCAGTGCCATGAGTTCATTATGCATGCAATTATTCCTAATCATACTTTCTACATGAGTGCTCAATCATTCATACAAATGCAACGTTCATATGATAACACATCGAGTTCCAATTCATATACAAATATATATATATATATATATATATGCATATGCAATCTGAAAGTGACTGAGCCGATCTAGTACCTAATGCCTGTGTATATGCATCCACGAGCAACCACCAGCAACCACTCGCAGCCATCAATCATATAATGTTTCAAATGCATGTTTACATCCATTAGTTTCTACCTAAGGATAAAGAATATGGAGGAGGAGATATACTTAAAAGATAGATATAAGCATGAATAAACTTATGGAAAAAGAGATCAAGGGGTACCTTCAAAAAGAAAAGGATAGGCTGCACCTATTTTTCTTTCAGTTTCCTAAGTCACGTCTTCCTCGGCATCACTCTATTGAACTTTAACAAGCTTAACTTCTCAGTTGCGTAGATTTTTGACTTCCGTACCCAAGATACGAGTTGGAACTCTTCTCACAGTTGCTTCTCGTTCCACTTCTACTTTCTCTAGTATACTTGGCTCCATAACTTCCGCGGACTCATGTAAGCACTTTTGCAGTTGTGAAACATGAAAAACATTATGAACTCCAGCCAGTCTTTCGGGTAGCTCTACTCTGTAAGCCATCGTCCCAATCCTTTCAATGATAGGAAATGGTCGAACAAATCTTGGTGCTATCTTTCCTATGGACCCAAAACGAAAGACATTCCTCAAAGGAGATACTTTAAGGAACACCTAATCTCCAACCTCAAACTCAAGGTCGGTCCTTCTTTTGTCGGCGTAAGACTTCTGTCTATCTTGTGCAGCCTTCATCCGTCTTCTTATCAAGTACACCTTTTCTGAGGTTTCTCTAATCATGTCTGGCCCAAGTACGAGCTTATCTGTAGACTCCCACCAACAAGTTGGTGATAGGCATGGTCTTCCATATAAAGCTTCGAAGGGTGCCATGCCTATGGTGGCTTGGTAGCTATTGTTGTAAGCGAATTCCACCAAAGGAAGATGATCTTCCCATGTTCTTCCAAAGTCGAGAATGCATAATCTCAAGTGGTCTTCCAATACCACCCTTTCCATCTGACCATCAGTTTGGGGGTGATAGGCCGTGCTTAAGCATAATTGTGTGCCTACAGCCTCCTGCAAACTCTTCCAAAACTCGCTCGTAAAGATAGGATCTCGATCACTCACTATCTTTTTTAAGATAAATGAATGCTAGGGACGAGGCAGTCCTTCTACTCTTAACAGGTAGAAAGTGAGTGCTTTTAGTGAGCCTGTCCCCTATTACCCAAATACTGGTATTTCCCCTTCTTGACCTGGGCAACCCATCCACAAAGTCCGTCGAATGCTATCCCATTTCCACTGTGGGACCATTAGAGGATGGAGCAGACCACCAGGCTTCTTCTGCTCCGCTTTGACTTGTTGGCATATCAAGCACTTAGCGACGAACTCAGCTACATCCCTTTTCATGCCATTCCAAAAGAAAACCCTTTTTTATGTCTTTATACATCTTGTCTCCGCCTGGGTGTATGGTCAGCTTAGAATGGCTGCTTCTTCGAGAACCGTCTTCACCAAATCCACTGCTTGTGGGACACATAGTCTTCCATCCCGTCTCAACCAACCCTTATCATCGATGGAGTATCTATTGAGGTGACTAGAAGTCTCACCCCTAATTAGCTTATCCATCATATCAACTAGCTGAGGGTCTTCACGTTGCGCGGTTCCTATTGAGTCCAAAAGTATAGGTCGCACCTCTAGCGATGCTAACAGACCATGTATAATTTTAGAGGAGGGATTAAAGTTAAAGTTTGCTATGTACTCCAAGCTTTGCCTTTCTACAAAGAGAGGACTTAAGGTCAGCTTCTTCCTACTCTAGGCGTCTGCTACTACATTGCCCTTGCCAGGGATATAGGAAATCTAAAAATCATATGAGGGATGAAATTCCATCCACCTTTGTTGTCTTAAGTTAAGATCTTTCTGTAAGAAAATGTACTTAATTGATTTATGGTCAGTAAACAATTCAAACCTTTCTCCTAGTAGATAGTGATGCATGACTTAAGAGCGAAACAATGGCAGCTAGCTCCAAATCATGAGTTGGGTAGTTCTTCTCATGTACCTTCAATTGCCTTCCCCCATAACAAACTACCTTGCCTTTTTGCATAAAGACGGCGCCCAATCCTATACCGCATGCGTTTGTGTATACGGTAAGCATTTTGCTCCCATCAGGCAATGTCAAAACTGGGGCTGTTGTTAGAGCCCTTATCAAACGTTGGAAAGAAATACCGCATTCCAAATCACAAGCGAAAGTTAGGTTCTTCTTTGTCAATCTTGTGAGTGGGGCTGAGATTTTTGCAAAGTCTATAATGAACTTTCGATAAAAGCCCGCTAACCCGAGAAAGCTTCGGACTTCGGTTGCATTCCGTGGAACCTTCCAATCTTGCACCGCAACTACTTTTGCGGGGTCAACAGCTATCCCCTCTTTGGACACCACATGTCCAAGAAACTTCACTTCTTCTCTCCATAAACGACATTTGGAGAATTTTGCTTTTACTGATGTGCACAAGAATATCCATGACTTCCCTTAAATGCAAAGCATGCTCTTATTCATTCTTCGAGAAAATCAAAATGTCATCTACGAGGACCACCACAAACTTATTAAGGAACTCCCTGAACACCCTGGTCATCAAGTCAACGAAGTAAGCGGGTGCGTTTGTCAAGCCGAAAGGCATGACAAGCCATTCGAAGAAACCATCCGGGGTTCTGAATGTGGTCTTATCAATGTTGTCTTCGGCCACTCTTAGCTGATGAAACCCGGTAGCCAGATCTAGTTGGGAGAAAACCGAAGCACCTACAAGCTGATCAAACAAGTGGTCTATTCTTGGAAGTGGGTGCCTATTTTTCTTGGTCAGCTTGTTTAGCTCCCTATAACCAACGCATAGGCAAAGTGAACCATCCGCTTTGGTTGCGAATACTACTGGAGCACCCCATTCAGAAATACTCCGCCTTATAAACCCTTTTTCAAGCAGCTCTTTGACTTGCTTGCTGAGCTCTTTTCTCTCCCTTGGAGCCATGTGTCTAACGGGTAGAGCTACGGGTTTTGCATTATTAACAAGGTATATGTGGAAGTCTATCCCCCGCTTTGGAGGTAAGCCCTTCACTTCTTCGAATACATCTGAGTTTTCACGGACTACTCTAACAGACCTCAAGTTTTCAACAGATGCATCAAGAGATTCTTATTAGCTAAGCATAACAGAGTGTATGGGATTACAAGAGGTTTCGAAAGTGTTACCAAGGCAAGTCATAAGTCTAACCACTCTCTTTTCACAGTCGAGGATGGCACCATTACAGGATAACCAATCCATGCCTAGAATCAACCCATAGCCCGTGAAGCCCAAAACATAGGCATTACATCTAAACCCAACGCTTAGTATAGAAATTTCCAAATCCAAACAAATCATAGATAAATAGACCGAGGCTCCAATTGGATTTGAAACAACCAAGGGAACCTCTACTATACTGGTGTCTAGGTGCAGAGATTCAACTAAAGCAATGGATATAAAAGAGTGTGATGCGCCAGAATCAAAGAGTGTACGAACAGGATGATCAGAAAGATAAACTAAACTCTCAACAGAAATATTTCTACCTCGTTTTTGCGGAGGTGCCATGAGAGCGTGAACCTGCCCTCCAGAAGTGGATCCAGTCCTCTGCCCTTGCCCTTACTTTCTTGGGTAGTCCTTAGCCATGTGTCCTGTCTCGCCGCAGTGAAAACAACCACCCATCTTCCTCTTTTTCTTTCTACAGTCCATAACCAGATGTCCAGGAATGCCACAAAAATTACACATCCTCTTGTCACGGGGTTTGTTGTTCTTCCTGCCCTTCTTTGAGTCTGTCTTCTTATTCTGGGATCCCTCCACTTTCTTATTTTGAGGTACTTCCACCGTTGCCTCTTTCTTGTCATTCTTGTCTTCCTCTTGTAGCAATGCCATATCCACCAGTCTCTCATAAGTGGCACCCATAGGTATATGGGACATAGCTAGGCTGTGCAGTAGCTCATTCAACCCTTTAACAAAACGGAGAGCATTCTTATGGGGAGCGTTCACTGAATCCAGTCCGAATCTAGCCAGCTGGTTGAATTGGTTGACGTATTCCTTGACCGACATACTTTCCTGTTTGAGAGCTAAGAATTTCTCCATCTATAGGCTACGTTTAGCTTGTGAGAGGAATTTCATTTCAAACCTCATTCTGAATTTCATTTCAAACCTCATTCTGAAATCCACCCAAGTTTCAACTGGTCTCTCAGCATTAGTAACATCCCATAAATAAGAGGCCTCGTCTTTTAGCAACCACACGGAGGCCTCGTCTTTTAGCAACCACACGGCAAGCTGTATCTTCTGCCTATCGTCCATCTCGAAAATAACAAACAAGTCCTCGGTTTCTTTGAGCCAGTTCCTTGCTTCCACAAATGACTCAGTCCCATTAAAGTTCTTTCCACCCATGGCTCGAAAATCCCTACATATCTTAGAGAAAGCATTTGCACGAGGAGGAGGAGGAGGGGGAGGAGGAGGAACAACTATGACTGGGGAGGAGTAACGTCTGCTGGGCCTGCATCATTAGCCCCAGCCTCTAGGTACCTTCTGAACCAGCCAGGTACCGGTACACCCTCTGGAAGGTTAAGATCCCCAGACATGCTATAACGAAAAAGAAAAGATTCAAAACAAAGGATAGGAAGATAGTGCATATGGCTTTGGGGGAAATTATGCCTTTTTAAAGCAACACTTTTTCTTGAAAATGCTTCTTTAAACTTCTTTTTGAAAATTAGTTTCCAAAAATTTTATCCGATCTGGCAACCATCAGCTCTGACACCAAGTGAAACACCCCACCTCCGTTAAGGTCACTCATAATGGGAATGCCTTAACTTCGATAGAGCATTTTAGGTAAAAGATAAAGACAATTTACAAGATAGACATATAAACAACGGAAAAACTAAATTTATTTCATAAGTATGTGATTCAATTAAAACATTACAAAAACTGTCTCAAACCAACTTTCAAATTATTACAACAAAATCTCTATCTTGAATTTAATCATAAAGAAGCATTAAAACAACAGTAAGGCAGCATAAATCCCCAATAAGAGAGTATCCAAAGCCATAACCCAAGGAAAAAGATTCCAAGCAATACATCTACTCTCTTCAAGATGGAAATGATCCGATCTAAGCTGAAGTATTCCCTCCCTGTGGACCTGGGGGGAGAGAGGGAACGAAAGAAAAGAAGACGAAAGAAAATGGGTCATACATGAGTCTGATAAGTCCAGTGACTATTTAGCATGTAAACAAGAAAAGGTTAAGACAGGGACAAATAGAATCTAGGTCAACACCTTAGAAATAAGATAATAAGGCTGAATATGCTATCGCACCCATTTTACTTCTCTACACCCCCTTACAAGTGTTTCAACTAGCACCATGTGTTCAAGATAAATGATCCCCTTTTTATCGATCGGCTCCTACTCATATACGTTTACCACTTGTGTCATTCGGCCCCGCAAGATTGTAAATACCCGTGCTGGTCCCACCGTGGGGTGTATCAAGTCCTATGGTGGCAACCCGACACAACTCAAGGTGCACAGGGTATAACTACTGATGCCCAATGCCTTCTTTTTCCACTCCGGATTACGTGCACGACCACACTCCTTCGGAACCTACACTGACGCACCACCCGTCGTTGTTTTGACCGCTTATAATCAGCCTAGTAATCGTGCCTTACTCTGCCTAGTTTAGGGTACCGTGATACATCTATGTGGGTTACTGCTGAAATGGGTCCCCGTTACTAGGGTTTCCTAATCAACATGTTAAAATGGTTAAGTGTTCTCAAATTAACCTAACCCCACCCATCAGTTTAGTTAACATGTTGTATTGGTTAAGTGTTGCCTTTATTAACTTAACCCTACCATTCCTATCTTAGCTTTAATTCATTTATTAAAGCACCAACCACTCACATTAGATATGTATTGTTGCGGTTGTTGGATTTGCTGGTCGGTTCCTGGCAGTCTTACACCGCAACTCAATCTAACCTCGGGTTCTTTTGGGCTTGATGCAGCTGGATGTGCCGGGCGGTTCCGGACAGTCTTACACCGTAAGTCAATCTAACCTTGGGTTAGGCATATTCGTCTTTTTCTAAATTTACTTATTTATCTTTCAAATTTATATGTAAATTTTCCATAATTATTTCCATTCAATTAATGCCCAATTTTTCCCACTCAATAATATTCATAATTTATGGTATATAAATTATACCATTTTTATGCCACTAATCATTCATATATTTATGGACCAAATTGAGTCAATAATAATAATTTTTAAGGTTTTCCCAACGTTGCCCCCATCATACGTTCGCAAAATTCACATAGAATGTTAGGCTCGTAACTTATCCTAACTTATATACAAAAGGGGAAAGAAGGGAGCATGTACCATTCACACAACATAAAATAATAAGGATCTAACTAAACATGTGTCATGTAAATGTGGCATAAAATAACGAACTTGCATTTTTGGATCCAATTAACATGAGTCTAAGCATATGAAATTACCCAAATCCAACTAGGCATGTAAATGTAATCTTGTAATTTGGATCCAAATAAATATAAATCTTAAGCACATAGAATTTCACAAGTTCAACTAGGCATGTGAATGTAAACTTGCAATTTGGGTCCAACTAAATATGAATTTTAGGCACACAAAATTACACAAGTTCAACTAGGCATGTAGGTGTGAACTTTTATTTTTGGATCCACTAAACATGAATCTTAAGCATATGGTTTTACATAAGTTCAACTAGGCATGTAGATGTGAACTTTTATTTTGGATCTAGATCTAAATTTAAATCTAAACATAATACATGTCTTAGTCTAACAAGTTGCATGTAACATGACATGGAAAAGTCACCAAATTTACATAATACATGATTTGTTTAACATCATCATAATAACCGCAATAACTAGCATGTAACATAACATGAATAAGTCACCAATTTTACATGATTGGTTTACATCAACATAAAAACCACATAGCCTAACAACTTGCATGTAACATAACATGAATAACTCACCAAACTTTACATAATACATGATTGGTGTAACACCAACATAATAACCACAATAGTCTCATAAGCAAATACGATAGAATCATTACAAGAATAGGCATAAATCAGCATCATTATTATCCTACAACTAGGAATAATGTTAGTTTTCATTTTATCACAAATCATGACTTTTAATCGTTCACATCTAAATAATAACAGGACTTACAAAGAAATGAAAGTCTTGTTTTTTGGGATTTGTTTTCTGAAATTGGAAAGCAATCCCTTGAAGATAACTATCAATTCTCTAAATTAGCTTTGATTCATAGCTTTAACTTGTTTTCTAATTGAAGAAGAAATGGTGGCTAGGCCAGAACGATCATGGACAGCATGGTGACTCCTTGGAATGAATTTGTGTGATTTAGGGTTTAAGGATTAGGGTTGCTTTTATAGAAGTTTAATCTTATATGAACCATTAGATCATTCTAGGAGCAATCACAACTGTGCAGACTAGATAGAGTTATCAAGAATTGCCACATAAGCCCTAGTGACTCAGAAATAGGTCAGAAAGGACTCAACATCAAGTCGGAAACGTCACAGATTTGGATCTGGGTGAGGGGGTAGGTCGACCCCCTGGTCGACATGTATAGGGGAGGTCGACCTAGCCATGGGCGGGAGAAATCCCGCCCAGCCCGCTTCTTTGCTCTTCGTTTGAATTTTGAATTTTTAACTGAACTATTTTTAATTTATAAAAATTTCTGAAACTTCTGAGGGCCATAACTTCCTCATACGAAGTCCGATTTACGAAAACTTGGACTCTATTTAAAGCAAAATTCCGATAGGAACGCAATGGTGTAACCCGTTTTCTCTTAATTCTCACTTAAAAATTAAGTATTCTTAAATTTGTTCCTTTAATAGACATTGGAAATTCAGGGTGTTACAATAATCAGCCAGGCCACAACACCAACGAGTGTAGACATCTGAGGTCACTGGTCGAAGAGCTGATTAGGAAGAATCGTTTGCAACAATATGCGAAAAACCCACAGTCCTCAAACACTGTTCCGAATCCCCAGGACTAGGGTGCAATAAACAACGAAGCATTTGTTCAGGCTTTACCAAGGCTGATCATCAACTGATAACTGCTGATTGTGCTCCAATTTCAATGGCTCAGAATAAGGGATCAACATCATCATTGCTTTACTTCTTTCTCTGTTTCCTGCTTTAGTTCATGCTTTATTTCATGTTCTACTTTCTGTTATGTTCTAAATTTCTTATAAACAGTTTGTAATAACATGCAAGTGATGTACTGTACTTTAGCTCTGCAATTAAGAGCATATTTGTTTGAATTAATTTCTAGCTTGCAAATCTCATGTAAAATCAAAACTTGATTAAAAAAATGATTCCATGTTGCAGCTATCTATCGAGCGCTTGTTCTTTCAGAATCAGACAAAGCATAACGACCCCAACAACACTAACTCAAGTACCAAATGCTGAAAATATCAACATGCACAAATCCAAGAATAGAAAAGCACCGCCTTGAGAAGTGAATGGGAGAAGTCATAAAGATTTAAACAATGAACAAGCACCACGACAAATAAACAAGAATATTGTAACTTTCATCAAAGGGGCATTCCTCTAAGTGAAAGTTTCAAAGCCTCGATCCTCAACCCGAAATAGCCCGCCAAGTCAAGCGGCCAAAAAGGGAATTAGAGCCAACCCAGAGCTAGAAGGACCAGCACCAAGTCGGAAGGACTGACAAACCTGATGTTGGAAGGTCCAACATCAGGCCGGAAGGACCAACAAAAATGCTGGAAAGACCAACACCAAGTCGGAAGGAACGCCAAACCTGATGTTGGAAGTACTAACATCAGGCCGGAAGGACCGACAAACATGTTGGATGGGCCAGCACAAACCAAAGTCCTCTACGGGGGCACCCAATTGATTGTCAGAATCAGGAAGTACCTGATGCGATAACGACAAACATTGGGGTTTCAACCAAAGTCCTCTCCGGGGGCACCTAATTGATCGTCAGAATTAGGAAGTACTTGATGCGATAACGACAAACATTGGGGTTTCAAACAAAGTCCTCTCCGCGGGCACCCAATTAATCGTCAGAATCAGGAAGTACCTGATGTGATAATGACAAACATTGGGGTTTCAACTAAAGTCCTCTCCGAGGGCACCTAATTGATCGTCAGAATCAGGAAGTACCTGATGCGATAACGACAAACATTAAGGCTTCAACCAAAGTCCTCTCCGGGGGCACCCAATTGATCGTCAGAATTAGGAAATACCTGATGTGATAACGACAAACAATAGGGTTTCAACCAAAGTCCTCTCCGAGGATACCCAATTGATCGTCAGAATCAGGAAGTACCTGATGCGATAACGACAAACATTGGGGTTTCAACCAAAATCCTCTCCGGGGACACCCAATTGATCGTCAGTATCAGGGAGCACCTGATTCGATAACGACAAACATTGGGGTCTTAATCGAAGTACTTTCTAGGGGCACCCCTTCTAAAATTATCGATGCTTGGATTAGTCAGCACAAATGAGTGGTAAAAGTCCCCAATGACTGAATTAACCAAGCCGAATTGTGAACGAGTTTTGGATATTAACCATTTAGCTTGCGTAGTGTCTGAAAATCTCATACATGACAAGTGTTAAATTCTAGCCCAAACGCTAGTATAAATTCTAAAATACATCCCGAAGAGAAGACCAATAATAACTTCCTAAATCAAGGGCATAAATATCCAAGTCTTCTCCGAAAGGAAGGCAAAATATCTCTCTTTCCACAATGGGGACTGACAATGGCCTCCAAAGTCGGGGCACCAATAATCAAAAAACTTTTCCAAAGAGAAGCAGAGATCAAATTACCGACACGTATTTCTCGATTGTGAAATACGGTATACCATCACATAATTTGTTTTGAATAAGGACACTTGAAATCCATAGTCGAGATATGTCGTGTGACGACCGCCCATAACCCCCGCACTAAACAAGAGGAATAATGCGCTGAAAGGCGTGCCAGGCTGCTATGGACGATCATCATAGTAAGTGAACACATCGAAACCTGTCGTAGAACTCACAGCGCAAGGATAAAATATAATAGAACATATACAACAGGTGATAGTAATGAGGTATCATATAGCAAACTTTTGAAACTCTTTCAACATCCAGAAAGATTATCCAACTGATATCCAAGTTTGTACATAAGGCCTCACTACAACTCTCAAGTAACTCAAACAGCGGAAACAGAAATACTAGATAGAATAAAACTGGTACGCCAGCCTCCTGCTCGTCATCGCTCAGCTTCCTCGTATCACTAAGCTCCATTACCTGTAACCTGCTACTTAGTCTGCCCATCCACAACCGGATGAACAGCCCAAGGTAATAAGAGGAGACATAAAACCTTGAGTCAGACAATAGTCTTAGTGAGCGATAAAACAGCTAACAAACTTCAACAAGAAAGTATATGAGAATGGGTAAATGAAAAACTTATCTACCCACAACACCAGAGAAGAACTCATCCTTTTCTTCCCCACATCGGACAGTGATAGCCTTTACGACAAGCATTTCAACCATTCATCCATAGAAATCAGAACACCCATTCAATCATAGAAAACACACATGACATCCAGATAAGTCTCACGCAGACAACCCTAATCGAGTTTAACATTCCTCAAGTACTCTCGCCAGAGGCCTAGACCAATATCACTTAAGCACTCAAAGAACGTCTCCTTCGACTTTGGATAATCTATGTGAGATAGTACAAACAGAACAACTAATCATCCATGACTGACTCTGGCTATCACTGCCAATCCTGCTTCGAAACCATCATTATCGTATGACGGCCAACCTTGCCATATGTCAAGGGCTAATGATAACCCCAGTTCTAGCATGAACTCCATATGCCCAACCTTGGCAATGTCCAACCTTGACACTAGGCCTTTCCCCAACCAGAAAGACCCAGGGTACTCGACCAACAACCGGTCTTTTGGGCCTTTCAACGATACCCATCGTACCCCTGCTTTGAGCCTGCTAGAACTTACGACAACGATGACTTCTCGGCCTTCGCATCTCTAATCGTCCAACCTTGACGATGTTTCATAGCTCAAGCAACCTTCTCGAGCAGCCATTATCCACCAACTCACGACCTTTGAGTTGTCTCCGCATTCGTTGTTCCACCTTGATCAACGAACGCATTCATCACTTCGAGTGTTCCTACTTGAATCACCTCGAAGTTACGCCATCACCGAACCAAAACACATCACTGCGCTGCGGCTAGGGTTCGGGGGGGTTGCCCCCGAAAAATATTTTTTTCAGACCTTTTTGGTTCGTACCCGAGTCGTACCCGAAAACGTACTTTTTTAGAAAACGACCCTGCCAAAACCGACCAGAACCTTGCTCCAGAACGACCAGCAAAAAAACCGACCAGCCTTGCTCCAGAACAACCCGCCAAAAACCGACTAGCCTTGCTCCAGAACGACCCGCCTCCATGCAGCTTTGGATCGACTCGACCTCCTTGCAGCTTTGGATCGACTCGACCTCCTTGGGACCGACCAGCTTTGGATCGACCCCGTCAAGACCGACCAGATTTTGCTCCACCTGACCGACCAGCTCCTTCAGAGCGACCAGGATTTGCTTCCAGTAAAAACCAACCAGAATGCCACCATCTGAAACCGACCAGAATGCCACCATCTGAAACCGACCAGAAACACTTCTGCTCCTTCTGGACCGACCAGCTTAAACCGACCAGCTCCCTGACTTGCTTCCCAAGCCATACTATGACCGACCACCTCATTCGAGACCGACCCGACGAACTCCAGGACGACCAGAAACCTGCACATCTCCAATTCGACTCCGATTTCGACCAGAACTTCGCCAAACGACGAATCCGACGAAACCAGCTTATCCGATTCATCCAAACGCAATCACAAACATGTTATGCAACCTACAATATCATCAATCTAACAATTTCCATCAAAACATATAAATTTCCCAAAACATGATAAGTGAATCATATGAACATAAAAAGGGATCTAACTTGCATAATCTTGAGAAAAATCATAAAATTAACCATTTAAATTATCTAGATCAGATCCTAAGGTGATTCATATATAAGATGGACTTAGCATGGTGTTGATAAAAGGAAAATAACATGGAAATGATGAAATTAACATCCTAAAACCCATATACTTGCATGAATCCGAATGAGAGATGTAAATCACTCACCAATTATCCAAATCTAAGCAAAAGCAATGAAAACGCAATCCGGACAGCGAACACTTCGAATCAAACTCTTCAATCCGATGAATTCGCCCTTGAGACGATGTAGATCTAGCCTCTTATGGTGTAGATCCTCGATTTCCCTCCTTGGATTTTGGAATTTTAATGGTGGAAAGATGTTAGAGGAAGAAGGAGATCAAAGCCTCCCCATAAGAGAATGGAAAATGCCAACCTTTCTCCATACCCCTTACCCCCTATTTATAGTCTCCACCCACCCTCTAATGGGCCTTCTCAAAATCAGCCCATTAGCCTTCCAAAACCTGAACAGCCAACTGAAAAACCTTAAAACAGCGATTTCTCCCAAACCGCTGAACCAAATCCTTAATGTAACCACTCTACGGAAAGGGAATCATCAATTCCTTTCCAATGGCACAGGTCTCACCCTCTGATTCGACCTGAGTCAAAAGTTATGCCCAGTACAAGACTGACAGGGGCAAAATGGTCACAAACAAAATCGGTAAAAATTATGGACATGTCACACATCCCCATAAGCAACATACCAAAAGATGAGAATGATCCAACCCTCAGGGAATAAAATAAAAATATTTTACGATCTTCCGATACGTAAAATGCGGGCTGTTACATTCTCCCCCCCTTAAGAATTTCGCCCCCGAAATTCCAAGAAAACACAAGCAACCACAACAATTCCGCATGCCTATCATCCATGTGAAGCTAATTCTATCATCCAAACTAGCAACCATCAAGCCATGCATCCATAGCCTTATCCTAGCACGCGGAATTCTACCACACAACAACAAGATACAACGACACAACGAAGATACGATATCAAAGGGTCCTACTGACGAAGAGTTCTGGATGAGTCGCCCTCATGCTCTCTTCCGTCTCCCATGTACAATCGTTGCCATCTTCACTCCATTGTACCTTGACTAGCTTAGCCGTCTTCCTCCTAAGCTGTTTCGTGTCATTACCCACAACACGAAGTGGCTTACGAGGTTTCGCAACTGCGGTCTCTACTTCCAAGTCTTCATATTGTTCTGGAGATACCACCACATTCGAGTCGTGCACAAACTTCCGTAGAAATGACACATGGAAAACATTATGCACACTCGACATCTTCTCGGGTAACTCCAACCTATATGCGAGCTTTCCTATTCGCTCGACTATCGAAAATGGTCCAACAAACCTAGGAGCCAACTTTCCTTTACTTCCGAATCGAACCACTTGCTTCAACGGTGAAATCTTTATGAAAACCATATCACCTACGTCGAACTCCAAATCCTTACGACGCTTATCGGCGTAACTTTTCTGACGATCTTGGGCCGCCTTCATTCGTTGCCGAATTATCTCGATACAATCCGAGGTTTCTCTTATCATCTCAGGCCCAAGTATCAACTTATCTCCAGTTTCTAACCAACAAGCTGGAGAATTGCACGGCCTTCCATACAACGCCTCATATGGTGCCATCCCAATACTCGACTGGTAGCTATTATTATATGCAAATTCGACTAAATGCAGATGGTCCTCCCATGATCCTCCGAAGTCTAACACACAAGCCCTCAGGAGATCTTCTAAAACTCGGTTGACTCTCTCGGTCTGACCATCAGTTTGGGGATGGTATGTCGTACTTAAGCACAACTCGGTTCCCAAAGCTTCTTGCAAACTTTTCCAAAATCCACTCGTGAACAATGGATCCCGGTCACTTACTATACTCTTTGGGACACCATGGAATCGAACTATCCATTTCACATAAAGCTCAGCCAATTTTGATGCTGTCCTAGTCGACTTGACAGGAATAAATCTCGCACTTTTGGTCAAACGATCCACAATGACCCAAATCCCTTCATTTCCTGCCCTAGTTCTAGGTAGTCCATCGATAAAATCCATCGATATCTGCTCCCACTTCCATGTAGGAACTTCTAATGGCTGAAGTAAACCACTCGGCTTCTTCTGTTCAGCTTTCACCAACTGACAGTTCATACACTTGGAAATGAATTTTCCAATATCTCTTTTCATCCCTTCCCAGTAGTAGGCTCGCTTCATGTCCTGATACATTTTATTACCACCAGGATAAATCGTTAGCTTCGAGTGATGACATTCTCTTAGAACCTCATCCCTCAATCCGTCGATATCAGGAACAACTAACCGTCCTTGCTTTCGAAGCCAACCTTCTCGATCGACCTCGAACTCTTTATCCTCCGGTTCCAGTTTCTGAATGAATTCGACAAGCTTTGCATCTTTTCTTTGGCTCTCGCCAATCCTTTCGATAAGAGTAGGTCTTATCGACAAGCTTGCCAACATTTCAGGTTCCAACTCACACCTTGGCCTGAAATCGAACCTTGCCAAGTACTCGAGGCCCTTCCATTCCGAAAACATCGCTCCCAAACTTGCGTGTCTTCGACTCAATGCATCTGCAATTGCATTGCCTTTGCCAGGAGTATAGGCTATACCAAAATCATACGATGCCAGAAACTCTAACCATCGTTGCTGCCGAAGATTCAAATCCTTTTGGGAAAAAAGATACTTCAACGACTTGTGATCCGTAAACAACTCGAATCGTACTCCCAACAGGTAATGTCTCCACATCTTCAGAGCAAACACAATCGCTGCCAACTCCAAATAATGAGTTGGATAGTTCTTCTCATGCGGCTTTAGCTGTCGACTCGCGTAGGCCACAACTTTATCCTTCTGCATGAGCACTGCTCCAAGTCCAGTACCACATGCATCAGTATACACCACCATCTCTTCATTCCCACCTGGAATGGTCAACACAGGTGCACTCGTCAATCTCTCCTTCAAGATTTCGAACGCTTGTTCACACTTTGCATCCCATGTGAACACTTGGTTCTTCTTCGTCAATCCTGTTAATGGTGCAGCTATCCTGGAGAAATCCTTGATAAACCTTCGGTAATAACCAGCCAACCCAAGGAAACTCCGAACATCCGTCGCATTCTTAGGTCTATCCCAGTCCTGGATTGCTGCCACTTTAGCGGGGTCAACCGCTATACCTTTCCCAGAAACAACATGACCCAAGAACCTCACTTCATCTTTCCAAAAGTGACACTTTGAGAACTTAGCCTTAAGCTGATGCTTTCGCAAGATCTCTAACACAACTCTCAAGTGCGTCTTATGTTCTTCCACATTTTTGGAGTAAACCAGTATATCATCCACGAACACAAGCACGAACTTATTCAACTGATCTCTGAACACTCTATTCATAAGATCTACAAAATATGCTGGCGCGTTAGTCAACCCGAATGGCATCACCAACCACTCGAAAAATCCGGATGGTGTCCTAAAAGCAGTCTTTGGCACACTATGCTTCTTTAAACGGAAAAGAAAAGATTCAAAACAAAGGATAGGAAGATAGTGCATATGGCTTTTGGGGGAAATTATGCCTTTTTAAAGCAACACTTTTTCTTGAAAATGCTTCTTTAAACTTCTTTTTGAAAATTAGTTTCAAAATTTTTTATCCGATCTGGCAACCATCAGCTCTGACACCAAGTGAAACACCCCACCTCCGTTAAGGTCACTCACAATGGGAATGCCTTAACTTCGATAGAGCATTTTAGGTAAAATATACAGACAATTTACAAGACAGACATATAAACAACGGAAAAACTAAATTTATTTCATAAGTACGTGATTCAATAAAAACATTACAACAACTGTCTCAAACCAACTTTCAAATTATTACAACAAAATCTCTATCTTGAATTGAAACATAAAGAAGCATTAAAACAACAGTAAGGCAGCATAAATCCCCAATAAGAGAACATCCAAAGCCATAACCCAAGGAAAAAGATTTCAAGCAATACATCTACTCTCTTCAAGCTAGAAATGATCCGATCTAAGCTGAAGTATTCCCTCCCTGCGGACCTGGGGGGAGAGAGGGAACGAAAGAAAAGAAGACGAAAGAAAATGGGTCAGACATGAGTCTGATAAGTCCAGTGACTATTTAGCATGTAAACAAGAAAAGGGTTAAGACGGGGATAAACTGAATCTTGGTCAACACCTTAGAAATAAGATAATAAGGCTGAATATGCTATCGCCCCCATTTTACTTCTCTACACCCGCTTACAAGTGTTTCAACTAGCACCATGTGTTCAAGATAAATGATCCCCTTTTTATCGATCGGCTCCTACTCATATACGTTTACCACTTGTGTCATTCGGCCCCGCATGATTGTAGATACCCGTGCTGGTCCCACCGTGGGGTGTATCAAGTCCTATGGTGGCAACCCGACACAAATCAAGGTGCACAGAGTATAACTACTGATGCCCAATGCCTGCTTTTCCACTCCGGAGTACGTGCATGACCACATTCCGTCGGAACCTACACTAACGCACCACCCGCCGTTGTTTTGACCGCTTATAATCAGCCTAGTAATCGTGCCCTACTCTGCCTTGTTTAGGGTACCGTGATACATCTATGTGGGTTACTGCTGAAATGGGTCCCCGTTACTAGGGTTTCCTAATCAACATGTTAAAATGGTTAAGTGTTCTCAAATTAACCTAACCCCACCCATCAGTTTAGTTAACATGTTGTATTGGTTAAGTGTTGCCTTAATTAACGTAACCCTACCATTCCTATCTTAGCTTCAATTCATTTATTAAAGCACCAACCACTCACATTAGATATGTATTGTTGCGGTTGTTGGATGTGCCGGTCGGTTCCTAGCAGTCTTACACCGCAACTCAATCTAACCTCGGGTTCTTTTGGGCTTGATGCAGCTGGATGTGCCGGGCGGTTCCGGGCAGTCTTACACTGTAAGTCAATCTAACCTTGGGTTAGGCATATTCGTCTTTTTCTAAATTTACTTATTTATCTTTCAAATTTATATGTAAATTTTCCACAATTATTTGCATTCAATTAATGCCCAATTTTTTCCACTAAATAATATTCATAATTTATGGTATATAAATTATACCATTTTTATGCCACTAATCATTCATATATTTTTGGACCAAATTGAGTCAACAATAATAATTTTTAAGGTTTTCCCAACGTTGCCCCGATCATACATTCGCAAAATTCACATAGAATGTTAGGCTCGTAACTTATTCTAACTTATATACAAAAGGGGAAAGAAGGGAGCATGTACCATTCACACAACATAAAATAATAAGGATCTAACTAAACATGTGTCATGTAAATGTGGCATAAAATAATTAACTTGCATTTTTGGATCCAATTAACATGAGTCTAAGCATATGAAATTACCCAAATCCAACTAGGCATGTAAATGTAATCTTGTAATTTGGATTCAAATAAATATAAATCTTAAGAACATGGAATTTCACAAGTTCAACTAGGCATGTGAATGTAAACTTGCAATTTGGGTCCAACTAAATATGAATTTTAGGCACACAAAATTACACAAGTTCAACTAGGCATGTAGGTGTGAACTTTTATTTTTGGATCCACTAAACATGAATCTTAAGCATATGGTTTTACACAAGTTCAACTAGGCATGTAGATGTGATCTTTTATTTTGGCTCTAGATCTGAATTTAAATCTAAACATAATACATGTCTTAGTCTAACAAGTTGCATGTAACATGACATGGAAAAGTCACCAAATTTACATAATACATGATTTGTTTAACATCATCATAATAACCGCAATAACTAGCATGTAACATAATATGAATAAGTCACCAATTTTACATGATTGGTTTACATCAACATAATAACCACATAGCCTAACAACTTGCATGTAACATAACATGAATAACTCACCAAACTTTACATAATACATGATTGGTGTAACAGCAACATAATAACCACAATAGTCTCATAAGCAAATACGATAGAATCATTACATGAATAGGCATAAATCAGCATCATCATTATCCTACAACTAGGAATAATGTTAGTTTTCATTTTATCACAAATCATAACTTTTAATCGTTCACATCTAAATAATAACAGGACTTACAAAGAAATGAAAGTCATGTTTTTTGGGATCTGTTTTCTGAAATTGGAAAGCAATCCCTTGAAGATAACTATAAATTCTCTAAGTTAGCTTTGATTCGTAGCTTTAACTTGTTTTCTAATTGAAGAAGAAATGGTGGCTAGGCCAGAACGATCATGGATAGCATGGTGGGTCCTTGGAATGAATTTGTGTGATTTAGGGTTTGAGGATTAGGGTTGCTTTTATAGAAGTTTATTCTTATATGAACTGTTAGATCATTCTAGGTGCAATCACAACTGTGCAGACTAGATAGAGTTATCCAGAATTGCCACATAAGCCCTAGTGACTCAGAAATAGGTCAGAAAGGACTCAACATCAAGTCAGAATCATCACAGATTTGGATCTGGGCGAGGGGGCAGGTCGACCCCCTGGTCGACCTATATAGGGGAGGTCGACCTGGCCTTGGGCGCGAGAAATCCCGCCCAGCCCGCTTCTTTGCTCTTCGTTTGAATTTTGAATTTTTAACTGAACTGTTTTTAATTTATAAAAATTTCTGAAACTTCTGAGAGCTTTTGTTCAGGCCATACCAAGGTTGACCATCAACTGATAGCTGCTGATTGTGCTCCAATTTCAATGGCTCAGAATAAGCGATCAACATCATCACTGCTTTACTTCATGCTCTGTTTCCTTCTTTAGTTCATGCTTTATTTCATGTTCTACTTTCTGTTATGTTCTAAATTTCTTATAAACAGTTTGTAATGACATGCAAGTGATGTATTGTACTTTAGCTCTGCAATTAAGGGCATATTTTTATGAATTAATTTCTAGCTTGCAAATCTCATGTGAAATCAAAACTTGATTAAAAAAATGATTCCATGTTCCAGCTATCTATCGAGTGCTTGTTCTTTCAGAATCAGACAAAGCATAACGATCCCAACAACACTAACTCGAGTACCAAATGCTGAAAATATCAACATGCACAAATCCAAGAATAGAAAAGCACCGCTTTGAGAAGTGAATGAGAAAAGTCACAAAGATTCAAACAATGAACAAGCACCATGACAAATAAAAAATAATATTGTAACTTTCATTAAAGGGGCATTCCTCTAAGTGAAAGTTTCAAAGCCTCGATCCTCAACTCGAAATAGTCCACCAAGTCAAGCGGCCAAAAAGGGAATCAGAGCCAACCCAGAGCTAGAAGGACCAGCACCAAGTTGGAAGGACCGACAAACCGGATGTTGGAAGTTCCAACATTAGGCCGGAAGGACCAACAAAAATGCTGGAAAGACCAACGCCAAGTCGGAAGGAATGCCAAACCTGATGTTGGAAGTACCAACATCAGGCCGGAAGGACCGACAAACATGTTGGAAGGGCCAGCACAAACCAAAGTCCTCTACGGGGGCACCCAATTGATTGTCAGAATCAGGAAGTACCTGATGCGATAACGACAAACATTGGGGTTTCAACTAAATTCCTCTCCAGGGGCACCTAATTGATCGTCAGAATTAGGAAGTACTTGATGCGATAACGACAAACATTGGGGTTTCAAACAAAGTCCTCTCCGCGGGCACCCAATTGATCGTCAGAATCAGGAAGTACCTGATGTGATAATGACAAACATTGGGGTTTCAACCAAAGTCCTCTCCGAGGGCACCTAATTGATCGTCAGAATCAGGAAGTACCTGATGCGATAACGACAAACATTGAGGCTTCAACCAAAGTCCTCTCCGGGGGCACCCAATTGATCGACAGAATTAGGAAGTACCTAATGCGATAACGACAAACATTAGGGTTTCAACCAAAGTCCTCTCCGAGGATACCCAATTGATCGTCAGTATCAGGGAGCACCTGATTCGATAACGAAAAACACTGGGGTCTTAATCGAAGTCCTTTCTTGGGGGCACCCCTTCTAAAATTATCGATGCTTGGATTAGTCAGCACGAATGAGTGGTAAAAGTCTCCAATGACTGAATTAACCAAGCCGGATTGTGAACGAGTTTTGGATATTAACCATTTAGCTTGCGTAGTGTCTGAAAATCTCAGACATGACAAGTGTTAAATTCTAGCCCAAACGCTAGTATAAAATCTAAAATACATCCCGAAGAGAAGACCGATAATAACCTCCTAAAACAAGGGCATAAATATTCAAGTCTTCTCCGAAAGGAAGACAAAATATCTCTCTTTCCACAATGGGGACTGACAATGGCCTCCAAAGTCGGGGCACCAATAATCAAAAAACTTTTCCAAAGAGAAGAAGAGATCAAATTACTGACACGTATTTCTCGATTGTGAAATATTGTATACCATCACATAATTTGTTTTGAATAATGACACTTGAAATCCATAGTCGAGATATGTCGACTAGCTGATCTTAGGTGTTAGCATGAGTCCAAGATAGAATGTGGTGTTTTTGCAGACAACATTTAACAGATTTTAGGTCATTAAATGAAATAAGTCTGTAATAACACTCCATTCAATGGAGATTCGTCGTAACTAAATGTTTATCCGACTAATCTTTTGTTGATTTGGGGCAGTCAATAACAAAATATTAGTCCAGAAATATGCAATGTTTTTGTTGTTGTAAAACAGGTTGTAGCAATGGAAAATAGCCCTAATGGAAACCAAAGCAGATGAACCTTAGCACAACTTTGTTTAACAACAAATTCCAAATTCAAAGTTGAAGCGTCTGTATGCAAATGCAACATCAATAAATATCAGTTGTAAATCTCATATCGGATCAAGCAAGCCAAAAGATGTCAACAATAAAGTTCATTTCGAAGCCCGCATTTATTATAATCGAAAAATACAAACTGCGAGGGGCAAATGTTAACCCCGTTGTGAAAACGCGGTTCAACATAAAGAAATATGTACGGACGTTGGTAGTGGTTTCGTTTAGCTCGCGTGACAGCCGCCTCCTCATTAACTCGTTGCTCCATTTAGATCGTGCTCATATAAAAAGCTCTTTGGGTCGATAACATGCCGCATGACAGCAACGTGAAGCAGGACCACATTAGACCGTGAATGCATGAAGTAGGTTGACCTTTGGTTCGTGATCATTTTAGGTCGCTAACAACAATTCTGGACGGCAAAACAAGTTTAGATCGCATGTGTGCCTTTGGGTCGTCAATGATCAATTATGTGAAATCGTTCAGCATGCATGGTAGTAACGTGACATGTATGCATAGTCCATTTTGCTAACATTTGTCTTGCCTATGACAGCATGGATCGATGCATGATGCCACATGGTGGCACAAGGAACGATCTGCATATATAAGGAATGAACAAATAAGTAGAACTTGGGGACGTTAGATCTTTAGGTCGTAAGGACCTTTTAGCTCGTCCCACTATCTTAAGGCCGTTCAACATTTATGAGAACATAACATGGATCATATGAACCCACATGTCAAACTTATGCAAGATGAGTTGATTATAATACAAGTTATATAAATCAAGCCAGTTATAGCATAAGATGGGACCAACAATACATGAAATGTGAGCTGTTCTTGGTTCACATAGTTCCGCTCCATGTTGATAGGTCGTAAAGTTCATTCCGTAGTTGGATCGTCACTTCATGTCATGGCATCAAGGGGTTAGCTTTAGGTCGTGCAAGCTCTTAGCTCGCCCCCAAACAAGCACAGACATATCGTTGGTGTTCTCTAACGTTGTGCTGAGACAGTTAGACCGTGTACCACTTTTATTCACACCATTTTGTAGCAAGAGCTTTAGCCCGCGCTCAACTTGCCAGGTCATACACGTATATTTGCAGGCTTGCTGTCTATTTATGCATGGAGCTATATAATGGGAGAGCATCATATGTGGGACTTCTAGTTGTTCACACGAATCGAGAGTTCGGTCGAGTGGTTCCCTTTAAATCGGATCAGGTCATTGGTGGTGTAAAATGTGTATGCATGAGCTGTCAAATTCAAATCTCACCTACAACTTCTCTAATAGCTTCTATGGATTCAACAACTCTTCTCCAACTTCATGTAGATCAAAACCATGTCAATGACCATTTAGGCTCTCTCCAATTAATTCTATGCACCTTCAACCTCATTCAAGATAAAAGGAAAATCACTCCGACATCATTCAAGCAAGTTCATGTCTTCCCCAATCCACTCTAAATCTGGATCTAACGCAAAACTCTTATCAAATCATGGAAAAGGATCAAAGCACTTGAGTGATTGAAGATTCATACTTCTACCACCACAAAGCTTGAGATCCTATCAATTCCTTGTCAAATTCAAGAGAAGTTAGATCATAAAGAAATTTAAAAGAGAGAAATGAATGTAATGAGGGAAAATCCATGTTTTTGTTAGCTCAAATATCATAATGAGAATTGATTAGAATTGGACGTAGATTCATATTGAATCGAACCACTATAAAAAGCTTCTTGTTTTCATTTTTATATTTTTATTTTGCAATTATGGCCTCACATTCTAATTCTAACCATAATTGGTGAAGTGAACATTTGCATCCTTGGCGTTGTGAACCATTTTCGGTTACAACAAAATTTATCTTGAAAGTCTCTATCAAAGTAATCATCCGTTTCTAATTCAGGCCACATTCTGCAGGCAAGCCTTGCGGAAACCGCTTCAGATCAGTGCAATAATTATGCGCCATATATTCGACCTGCACATCCTTCATCTTCTGCTAACTTTCACTATCAAGTTCTTGATTAAACCATTCACCAGTGGCTGACCCAACGCTACAACTCGATTTCCCATTGGCCTAGATGCATGTTTTCGTGTTATAATTCCTATAAGATGCAATGAACAGAGCCTTGGACTAATCGATTTTCCCAAGTTTGTCTCTCGTAGCCCAGTCTTCAGCGTCCCATTTGCTTTGTGATTTTTAAAGTCTCTAACTGGTATGCCATCAACTGAGAATCTGAATACGGTCAATTCATTTGCATTAGACATATTTACATGATCACACCTTTGCATGTATCTCATTATTTTGCCAGTAAGCACATGATTATTTCTTATGTAAAAGGACATCTAGAAACTTACATGACATGCTGAGGATTCGAAAGGATGGATTAGGTGTGAAAATCAGCAGTAGGATCAAACCATAGGTAGAATTGATGCTCCTTGATTCCTTTACCTTGTGTGAACACATTGGTGTGCATAATGTATAGGTCTCCGCTGAGATTTCCCAATAATTATTTTCATATGCAGGCGCTGTTGAAAAATAAACTTGGTTTTTAATAGGAAATATTAATTAGTGACATAATTAATTATTGTATTAGGAAAGGGCAAGATAAATGGAAATAAATTATAAACATATTAAAATGAGAAGAATCTAGACTAAAGAATATGTAAAAGAAAAGTCTAGAAAAAGAAGTGTCTGGAGATTGTCTCTTGTATAAATTAAGGATGTATGTATGAAGAAAGTATCAAGAAATAAAAAAGTTTTTTTTTCTCTCCTTCCATAAAATATTCAATTTTCTTTTAATTTGTTCCTCTTCCTCCACATAATTTTTCAACAAAGTGGTATCAGAGCGAGGTTAGTGAAAGAGTGATAAATGTCAAACAGTGGAATGTTTCCCCTCCAATATCCTCGTCTCACAAAAGAAAATTATGAAAAATGGTGTATTCGAATGAAAGCTTTACTTGGAGGACAAAGAGTATGGGAGATCGTAGACAAAGGCTACGACGAGCCAGAAAATGAAAATACATTAACTCGAACGGAGAAGGAAGCTTTAGCAAAGACGAAGGAAAAAGATCAACTTGCTCTTAGCCTCATCCATCAATGTTTGGATGATTCAATGATAGATAAAATAGCGGATGCAGCCACTTCAAACGAAGCCTAGGAAATTTTAAAAAAATCTTTCCAAGGAGTTGATAAAGTAAAGAAAGTTAAGCTTCAATCACTAAGGAGTGATTTCGAAGCAATGAAGATGAGTGAATCCGAATCGATTTCGGATTACTTTACAAGGGTGAAGGCGAATGTAAATCAATCAAGATGCTATGGAGAAAAAATTGCAGATGTTCGAGTGGTGGAGAAGATTCTTCGTTCTTTGACACCGAAATTCGATTATATTGTGTGTGTCATTGAAGAAACGAAGGACCTCGAAGAAATGACAGTAGAAGAATTGGAAGGTTCCTTACGCGCTCAAGAAGAGAAAATAAAGAGAAGACAAGAAGAACCACAGGAGCAAATTCTTAAAACTAAAGCAACTTTAAAAAATGAAGAAGGAGAAAAGCAGTACTTTAGAGGAAGAGGACGCGGATATGGACGAGGAAAAGGACGCGGAAGGCAAGGACGTGAACAAGAAAGAAGCGATGGTGAAAGTTCAAATAACAAAGAGAGAAATCCTTCATATTTTAGAGGCCATGGAAGAAGTCGAGGACGAGGTCATGGAAATTATCAAAGATCAACTGAAAGAAGGTATGACAAGTCCAAAATTGAATGTTATAAATGCCATAGATTTGGTCATTATTCATGGGAATGTCAAACTGCTAATACTGAAGAAAGAGCCAATCTTGTTAATGATAACCAAGAAGTTGAAGAATCCACCTTGTTGCTAACTGAGAAAAAGGAAGAAAATGAAGTTGAAAGCTCGTGGTATTTGGATAATGGTGCTAGCAATCATATGTGCGGATACAAAGAAAAATTTGTGGAGATCAACGACAAGGTGAAAGGTAATGTTTCCTTTGGAGATTCTTCGAAAATTCACATTGAAGGCAAAGGTACAATTCTCATCTCTACAAAGAATGGTGACCATAAATTGATCTCTGATGTTTATTATGTTCCTAAACTAAGAAGCAATATTCTTAGTCTCGGACAATTTGTTGAGAATGGTTATGAAGTTTTGATGAAAGATAATTATCTTTGGCTTAAAGATAGAAACAATAACTTGGTTGCAAAGGTGGGCATGTCACGGAACCGGATGTTCAAATTGAATGTCCAAACTGTTGAAGCAAGATGTTTGAAGGTTAATGTGCAGGATGTGGCATGGTGTTGGCACATGAGATTTTGACACTTGAACTTTGGATCTTTGAAAGCAATGGGAGAAAAGATGATGGTAAAGGGAATGCCAACAATTGAAAATCCAAATCATTTGTGTGAAGCATGTCTTCTTGGCAAACATGCAAGGAAAAGTTTTCCAAAGAAAGCAACATCTATAGCCTCCAAACCACTTGAATTGGTGCATACGGATATTTGCGGGCCTATCAATCCACCGTCTTTTGGTAAAAGTAAATATTTTATACTTTTTATTGATGATTATAGCAGAAAAACGTGGGTTTATTTTCTCAAACAGAAATCAGAAGCTTTCACCACATTCAAAAATTTCAAGACGCATGTTGAGAAAGAAAGTGGCTACAATATCAAGGCATTGAGGTCTGATCGAGGAGGCGAGTTCACTTCAAAGCAATTCAATGATTTCTGTGCAGCGCATGGAGTTCGTCGTCCTCTCACTGTTCCTAGATCACCTCAGCAAAACGGCGTGGCAGAGAGGAAAAATAGATCAATTCTTAATATGGCAAGGTGTATGCTTAAAACAAAAAATATGCCAAAGGAGTTTTGGGCTGAAGCCGTTTCTTGTGCGGTGTATTTGTCAAATCGCTCTCCAACTGTGAATGTCAAGGACCAAACCCCTCAAGAAGCATGGAATGGAAAAAGGCCAAGTGTTCATCATTTGCGAGTATTTGGTAGCATCGCTTATGCTCAAGTTCCGCAGCAAGAGCGTTCAAAGCTAGACGATCGAAGTGCCAAGTATGTTTTTGTTGGATATGATTATCATTCCAAAGGATACAGGTTGTACAATCCTAACAATGGCAAAGTGGTGGTAAGTCGTGATGTTGAATTCGATGAAGGAGCAACTTGGGATTGGGATGGACAGCAAGAGAGCACATATAATTTTCTCCCATATCTTGATGATGATCAAGAATCAGAGAATGTTGAAACTATACAAGAACATTCTTCTCCAGCTTCAGATCTTGAAGGCTCAAATGAAAGACCGCCAAAAATGAAATCGCTTGCTGATATATATGAAAGAACCGAAGAAATTAATTTTAATAATGATGAACTTTATTGTTTTTTTGCAGATAGTGAGCCAATAAATTTTCAAGAAGCCGTGCAAGATAAGAGGTGGAGAGACGCTATGGATGAAGAAATTAAATCCATTGAAAAGAATGACACATGGGAATTAACTTCTCTTCCCAAAGGTCATGAATCCATAGGCGTTAAATGGATATACAAGGTGAAAAGAAATGCAAAAGGAGATGTGGAGAAATATAAAGCAAGACTTGTGGCGAAGGGCTATAAACAAAAGCATGGAGTTGACTATGATGAAGTGTTTGCTCCAGTTGCACGCATGGAGACTATTCGCTTGTTGATTTCTCTCGCTGCTCAAAAGAAATGGAAAATTTATCAAATGGATGTCAAGATGGCTTTTTTGAATGGATATCTTAAAGAAGAGGTGTACGTTGATCAACCATTGGGCTACGTAGCTGAAGGGAATGAAAAGAAGGTACTGAAACTCAAGAAATCATTGTATGGATTGAAACAAGCCCCACGAGCATGGAATAGCCGCATCAACCAATACTTTCAAGATCATGGGTTTGTTCGTTGCTTAAATGAGCATGCTTTATATTCTAAGTTTTACAACAATGGAGATGTTATATTTGTTTGTATTTATGTTGATGATCTCATTTTCACGGGCAATAAACCCGATTTGTTTGATGAATTTAAAAGTTGTATGTCGACAGAATTTGAGATGACAGATTTGGGGCAAATGACATATTATTTGGGATTGGAAGTGAAACAAATGGAGGAAGGTATATTTCTTGCTCAAACAGGTTATGCAAAGGAAGTGTTGAAAAGGTTTAAGATGATTGATTGCAATCCTGTGAACACACCCATGGATGCTGGAATGAAGTTGTCCAAGGTTGAAGATGGAGAAAGGGTAGATCCTACTCTTTACAAAAGTCTTGTGGGAAGTTTGAGATATTTGACAAATACAAGGCCCGACATACTTTATGCCGTTGGAGTGATAAGTCGTTTCATGGAGACTCCTACTTCTGTCCATATGACCGCTGCTAAGCGAATTCTTCGTTACATTAAAGGAACGCTTGATTTTGGAATATTTTATTCCTCATCCAATGATCTTCGGTTACATGGATTTTGCGATAGTGATTTTGCTGGTGACATAGATGATAGAAAGAGTACTACGGGGTATGTATTCTTCTTGGGTGATTGTGCTATTTCTTGGTTATCAAAGAAGCAAACCATTGTCACGTTGTCAACATGTGAATCTGAATATGTTGCTGCAAGTTCAAGTACATGTCATGCTTTATGGTTAAGAAAGCTGTTGAAAGAACTTCATTTGCCACAAAATGGAGCTACTGAAATATGCATTGATAATAAATCAGCACAAGCACTTGCAAAGAACCCTATATTTCATGATCGAAGCAAACATATCGACACGAGATATCATTTTATTCGGGAATGCATTGCCAACAATGAAGTGGAGCTGAAATATGTGAAAACTCAAGATCAAGTTGCGGATATTTTTACCAAGCCATTGAAGATTGAAGATTTTCGAAGAATGAGAGCTCTGCTTGGAATAATAACCAAGTTTAAGGGGGGATGTTGAAAAATAAACTTGGTTTTTAATAGGAAATATTAATTAGTGACATAATTAATTATTGTATTAGGAAAGGGCAAGATAAATGGAAATAAATTATAAACATATTAAAATGAGAAGAATCTAGACTAAAGAATATGTAAAAGAAAAGTCTAGAAAAAGAAGTGTCTGGAGATTGTCTCTTGTATAAATTAAGGATGTATGTATGAAGAAAGTATCAAGAAATAAAAAAGTTTTTTTTTTCTCTCCTTCCATAAAATATTCAATTTTCTTTTAATTTGTTCCTCTTCCTCCACATAATTTTTCAACAGGCGCTGCTGCTTGTAAATTACAACGTCACCTTGCAAAAACTCATGGAAGGCACTCAATTGGCAAAATTTTACAGTATGGAGTCCAAGAAAGAATTGATGTCACTAGTACAATGTAAGTCCTATATATAATATTAGCATATGGTAATACCTATGATATGTGTGCTTAAGCTAATGGTTAATGGTTGATGTCCATACTGCGATTTTTGTCACCAGATATTTGAAAATAAATCACATGATGATTCTGCTAAAACATGTTTGTTTTCTGATTGTTGTGGATGATCTTTCTTCACTGCTTTAATTTCAGGTAATATATGCTAGAACAATAGAAACATGTTTATACATGATGAATATGCTAGAACATGTTTGTTTATATTACCAGATAAAATTTTGTTTATATTCTGATAATATATTTGGTACTAATAATTTCATGTTTTAATACAATTTAGAATTTTAAGTTCTCAACTTATCCATTTTCCATTACAGGTTACTGTGTTATTTTTAATGCAACTTAGAACATGTGTGCATCTTTCACGATCACTCTATTTTCTTTAGGTTTCACACAATATTGGCCTTGTTTTCTATCTGGCAATATTTTATATTGGCCTTGTCATTTTCTAGTGTTTCTAATTGGTCTCTTTACAAAGACATTCACTTGTCTTTGCTCATCAGCTGATGGTCTACTTTTTTGAAATTGTATATTTACCAGAAGTAGGCTATGTTTTTTTTCCTTTTCTTTATTCTAATGTCGTTCCTAAACAGCCATGGAAATGTGAGTTGACAAGTCTGGTTTGGCATTGTCCTCACCTTCTTATGTTTCCTTTTGCTTAGACTCTGGTGCATGCTCTTTTTCCTGCTGAGATGACAATGGTTTGCCTTTGATTTCTGTTTAATGATAATAGATTGTACCACGCCAAGAGTTCAAAGAACACAAAAAATTTAGTGTCATGCAAATTGAGTTCTCTAAATCGCCTTAGATTTATAAGGCAATTTTGCACCAAGATTTTCGCTCTGGTCAGTTTTACATGTTTTCTATCGGCGAAATTTCTATAGTTATGCAACACTACAAGGAATAAATCAAGGTACAATATATCTTTTGTTTTAAGGTATATCTACATTGAACTATAGACCCTGAGCATAAAAGCATATCAAGCACTGTAGAACTAGCAACACAATTTCTTTAAGTTGCATATTAAATTAGCTATACCATTATTTCGCTTCAGTATTCATCTTTAAGAGTAGATCAGACATCTGAAATAAATTTTAGACGTCTGAACCAGGCCTAGGAATTGCCTGAGAACATTTTCAGACGTCTGAAACTGTCTCAGGCTGTTAGCCAAAATAGGTTTCAGACGTTTGAAACCTATTTTCAGACGTCTGAACCAGGTCAGACGTCTGAAAATAGGTTCAAACGTCTGTAATTTGCTGCTGTTACTAGTTTTCTTTCCATCGACCAGTGGAGACCACAGTCGATAGTTTAGGTTGTTTAAGGACAGAAATAACACTTGAAATGCGCACTTTATAATGATTACTATTGTTTATTTCGAGGGATAGCGGACTCTCCACTGAAGGAGTACACAACTGAAAAAAGTGGAATGACTATTGCCACCAAACCCTTCTGTAAGTTCCTTATTTATAGTACCATTTATTAACATGTAAAGATTGTCACCATAGTAGGATGTAATACTAATACTGTCTCATACTATCTCATATAAAGAATGTCAACATATTAGGATTAACAAAGTACATAAAAATACAAAACATAACTAAACTTCTATAGTAATAATAACAATAAGATTTATAATGGTAGTAAATTAACCAAGATTTATAAAAAATTAACTAAACTTATAAAAATGAACTAAGTATTATAAAAATTAACTAATTATTATAAAAAATTAACTAAGTTTACTAATTTTATAAAAACCAAGAAGTTTAGCTTATAAAAGTTAGCTAAGTATATAAAAATATAAAATATTACCAAGTATTCTATAATAATAACAATAATTGAAAATTAACTAAGTATTATAAAAATTAACTAACTATTATAAATAATTAACCAAGTATTATAAAAATTAATAACTATCATAGAAAATTAACTAAGTTTACTAGTCTTATAAAACTTTAGAAGTTCGGTTTATAAAAGTTAACTAGGTATAAAAATAATAATATTACCAAGTATTCTATAATTATAATAATAGCAATTATTAAAAATTAACTAAGTATTATAAAAATTAACTAAGTTTACTAATTTTATAAAAATTAAAAAAGTTTAGTTTATAAAAGTTAACTAAGTATATAAAAATATAAAATATTACCAAATATTCTATAATAATAATATAAATTATTAAAAATTAACTAAGTATTATAAAAATTAACTAACTATTATTAAAAAATTAACTAAGTTTACTAATTTTATATATGTTTAGCTCATAAAAGTTAAAAAAGTATAAAAAATATAAAATATTACCAAGTATTCTATAATAATAATAGCAATTAATAAAAATTAACTAAGTATTATAAAAAAATAACTAATTATTATAAGAAATTAACTAAGTTTACTAATTTTATAAAAATTAAGAAGTTTAGTTTATAAAAGTTAAATAAGTATAAAAAATATAAAATATTACCAAGTATTCTATAATAATAATAACAATTATTAAAAATTAACTAAGTTTATAAAAAATTAACTAAGTTTATAAAAAAATTACTAAGTTTACTAATTTTATAAAAATTAAGAAGTTTAGTTTATAAAAGTTAACTATGTATATAAAAATATAAAACCAAGTATTTTATAATAATAACAACAATAATTAAAAATTAACTAAGTATTATAAAAAATAACTAACTATTATAAAAAATTAACTAAGTTTACTAATCTTATTAAAATTAAGAATTTTAGTTTATAAAAGTCAACTAAGTATGTAAAAATATAAAATATTACCAAGTATTCTATAATAATAACAACAATAATTAAAAAATATGAAAGCATGACCAATTGCTAACATGAACACATGTGTATAGCTATTGGAGATAGGCATCGTTGTGCATTCGGTTATAATCAAAATATCGTTAGGCGCTTATAAAGATTCCTCAACAGTAAGACTGCTTATGGCAATTGATTAAGGAGAAAGCGATAACTTTTAGATGTTAATTTTATTGGTATTCGGAGCAAACATGTTTTATGGATATTTTGTTTTATTTATAGATATCGCGACTTTGTTCGACGGAAGTTGTGTAAATTTAGTTTATGGTGTTATTTCTTTATGAAAATTATGTAAAGTTGGTTTATTGATGATGTCTTTGTGTATGAATATTGTGTTATATAATTAGTTGATTGATATATATTTACATGCTGCTTATATGTATGTGCACGAATATTTTGATACTACAATATGTAAATGTTGTGATAGATGTAAAAAAACATTGTAAAAGGATATAACAGCGTTTTTTCAACGCTGTCAATGGGCATATTTGTTGTAGTGTAATACTTTGACTTGATTCCTTATTATATTTTACGTGGCATTTGTTATAGATATCAAATTGGTATTTATATACTCTATCTAATTTAACCCTATTTTCAAGAATTATTAATGTCGGAGTCGTATTGACTGATATACGATGCCCTTATTTAACATAGAAAACATAGAGTGGGCATCCCAAAATATGTATTTTATTCGACAGAAGAGTTGGAATTCTCATAAATTAAGTAATCAAGTTCGAAATTTTATGTAGTTGCAATCTGAATAAGTTGGGGAAGGATACCAAAATTTCGAACTGTATACGTTGGATACTTAAATTAAAGGAAAGAAGTTAAGATGCGACATTGGAATTTTTGCAATGTTGAATGTGGAAATTGCGGGGACGCAATTTCTTTAAGGGGGGAGTCTGTAACAACCTGTATTTTTGAAGGGTGATAATAACGACTTGGGAATTTTATTGCTTAAAATATAAACTAAAATGAGAATTCAAGTCAAAATAGACGTGTGTGTGTGTGTATATATATATATATATATATATATATATATATATATTAGTCAACTTAAAACTTGGAATTTAACATATTTTTGAATCTTTAAGATGTAACGATGGTGAAAAATTAATTTTTGAAATGGATTGTATTTTTACTCGAGAGTAAAAATCAGCTTAAGAATGTTTGATTGCGTAATTTAATCAAAATATAATTTATGGAAAAATTTATTTCAAAACATAAATTGAATGTTAATTAAGTGCTAATTTATTTTATTGTTTGTTTGAAGTCAAATTGTTTAGTATAAAGTTAGTTTTGTAACAATAGAATTTGAAATCAAAATTATTTTTAAGGCATGATTCCGAATGTAAATTTGGATTTCTAAAATTTAACTGTTAATTGATTTTTTTTGTTTCAAATAAACATTAAGTGTGAATCTGTTTCAAAACGGCAATAGTTGAAATATCCGGTTGATGTAATAAAAAGGAAAGAAATAAATTGTGAAATAGACTATGCGTATTGTAACAACCCTGAATTTTGGGGTCAATTTAAAATTTATTTTAAGTGATTTTAATGAGTATTGATATTTAATATAATCTATTTTAAATAATAATGATCACAAATTTGATTCAAATCGAAGTTAGAATGAATAATTTAATTTTAATTATAAAAAGAGTTAGAAATAGCGCGGTAGTTTGAAAAGTCAAACTTGAACTTTGACTGACCGTACAGGATGCAAAATTTAACGAATTTTAGTGAAACCAAAAATATTAGAATCTATTTAAAAATATCTTTCCAACGAATCCGAAAAATTGAAATTTCATAGCAGGAATCAAAAGTTATGCCCAAATTAAAATTTAGAAAGGTCGCTAGGTAATTTGCATAGGTCAAAAATGCTACTTTTTGCATATAAAGGAATTTGAACTCGAAACCACTTCCATTGAGTTTAGAATGATGTTTCTACTTTGAAAAACAGTAAACACTTATATATTTCGAGTTTCGAAAATTATTTGTTTAAAAATGTATTTTGAATATTAAATATATTGGCCTTAAAAATAGTCATTTTTCAAACGACCTCGGTTTTCGACGAAACCACTTTTGTTGGAACCGGAATGTCAAATTATTGCTAGATTTCAATTTTCAGAATTTTTCGAAATAATATGTGAGCGTGGGAAAAGAAAATGTGTTTTGAGTATTTCAGTTAAAGTGAAAATTAGGGTCACATCCTTAAAACTAAACTTAATTAGGCTCACATCCTCCCCTTTTGAAAAGTATAAATTTCATCCCTATTTTTGAATTGCGTCTCTCTTATTTCCAGAACTGCCCTTTTTCCTTAATTAACGCATTATTAATCTAATACGTAACACGTATTAGGATTTACGTATTACAGGTCCCATTTATTCCAGAATTTTTTTTTACGATCAATGGCGGCGGCGGCTCCAAACCAAAACTCCACCATTTACAAAAAATCCCATTAAATTCTCTAAAACCAAAACGCAATCGACCACGACGAGCGATTTCATCTAGGGTTTTCTTTCGACATCTGATCACTAGGAAAGATGGCGGCGGCGAATTGCAAACTCCAGACTCAGCAATCGAATGGTTCATCTGATCTACCTAGGGCACATAGACTGCAGCGACTCAATAGATCTATGTTAGATTGACTATCTGTGTTTCGCATTGAGGTGGTTGAATTGAAACTTGCTACTTCCAGGTAATATATACGTTTTAATAGTTTTTTTTCGGTTATCAATTTTTACTCCATCTTTGTTGATTGATTAATCCGATCATCTATAATTTTATAGTTTTTTCGATTGATTAATTATTGTATCAAGTTTTAATTTTGTTGTAGATCGTACAGTTTATTTAGAACAAAATACTTGCAGACTGGTACGATATTTTTATGAACGATTGTAAGATATTGTTATGAATATTTGGAAACATGTTTGAATGTGGTCAGAATGCTCAAACACATGTGGAAAACAGTTCATAACAGATGAGCACTAGTGTGCATTTATTCCAAATAGTTGCACTATTCTGTGCAATTTTTATGTTTTTTTGCATAATTATGTGATGTTATTACGAATTTTAGTACAATTGTGAGCTTATGTTCTATTCAGTTGTGATGTTATTCCGAATAGTTGCACTATTCTATGCAATTTTTATGTTTTTTTCCACAATTATGTGATGTTATTACGACTTTTTGTACAGTTGTGAGCTTAAGAACACTAGTGCTTATGTTCTATTCAGTTGTGATGTTATTCCGAATAGTTGCACTATTCTGTGCAATTTTTATGTTTTTTTGCACAATTATGTGATGTTAAGTAAATATGTTCTTAATTTTAGAATATGTGTGCATTTATTCCGAATAGTTGCACTATTATGTGCAATTTTTATGTTTTTTTGCACAATTATGTGATGTTATTATGAATTTTAGTACAATTGTGAGCTTATGTTCTATTCAGTTGTGATGTTTTTCCGAATAGTTGCACTATTCTGTGCAATTCTTATGTTTTTTTGCACAATTATGTGATGTTAAGTAAATATGTTCTTAATTTTAGAATATGTGTGCATTTATTCCGAATAGTTGCACTATTCTGTGCAATTTTTATGTTTTTTATATTTTATAGCCTGCAACCATCAACAAATATGTTCTTAATTTTGTGCAGTAAATCAAAATTTTAGAATGCAAGTGTGCATCTATATAATGATTGTTGCATGATTTTGTTGGCGCAGTAATAACTGCTGCATACAAATGTGTATATATCCAATATTTGTTTCATAGTTATATGCATTTAAACATGGTTATTTAAAAATGTTTTTCTTGTTATGCAGACACCTATTAAAGAAGAAAATAATGCAGACGACAATGAGCAGGAGAAAGCCTTAGTTACAAATGACCAACCGACGACATCTCGACATGTTTGAAAAAAGAAAGAAAGTTGAAGAGTACCCACAGATTTCCAGAAAAAGAAGCATACAGAAACAACCTGAAATCATGTGTAGATATGGTCAAGAAAGTGAAATCTTAAATGCTGAACTACTATGACATGATTATGAAGTTTCTTTGTTGAATTACAATTGAACTTTATGTACTGATATTAATTCTTCTGATATTAAATGATATTACGAATTGTTGCTACCTTGTATGCAGTTATTTGTAATACTGGCATACTTAAATGCAAATATTGCTTAATGTTAAGCGTATTTGTATTGTCAAAATAAGCAAGATAATTTCATAGTTATCTGAAAGTATTGTTAATGGTGGCAAGAAGTTCTTTAAATTTTTTGTATTACGAACATAGTTTGAATACTTGCATACATTTATGCATTATTTCCGTATAATTGTTTACAAAAATTTATTCATATATGTATGCATATATGTAAAATACTTGCATATACTTATGCAGAAATATTATTATTTTCCTGAATTGTAAGCATGTATATACTTATGCAGAAACAATTATGTGATGTAATAATATCAGTTCAATATTTTGTTGTAAATTTGTTTTTGATTGCCAGTTTTTGTTTTAAGCTGAAATGTATTCAAATATTCGTTATATTTGAATAAATGTATGCAGTATTTTTGAACATTCCTTTACCTCATTTGTACAAAAAAAATTTGGTATGTTTATACTGTAAAAAAGAAGAAGTAGTACCTTCAAACAACTAAACTGCGAATCCACTTACTAGCATACTACTGTTGATCATTTGTTGCATATAAGTATGCAGTTATATAGAAAAAATACATAGAAGTATGGACTTATTGCGTTGTCTACGACTTTCAACGTATTCTTGTATACAAGTATGCAGTTATTCTGAGTACCTGCATACTTGTATGCAATTATTCAGTATGCACGCACATATTTTTTGCATGCGTATGCAGATAGTTGCATACACGTATGCAACAATTGGCAAAACTTGCATACATGTATGCAAAAAATTGCACCGCCATGACGAAATCTCTTAATTCAATTTTGAAGTGTTGATTGAAAGTTTGCAAATGCCAGCAGATAGTTGCATATTTATATGCAGATAATCAGAATTGTTTTTTACTAGTATGCAATTATTTGTTCAGAAAATTTTTAATTCTTGCATAAACAAATAAATTTAGTAATAACAGTTGCATGTTTATGTGTATTAATTACATGATTTTTTTTGAATATTCGTACTGGTATTTTGATTTCAAACAATGGTCTGTTGTTTATTAATTGCAATAATGACTCGCTGAGGTTTATTTTGTACGGTTTCAAGTTAGTTTGGTTCTAGATAATAACCTGGAATTTTAACATCCTGGTGTGCAGTTATTCTAAATATTAGCATCATTGTATGCAATTATTTTGAAAATTTGCAAATTGGAATTGCAGAAGTTAAATACTAGCATACTTTTATGAAAATGTTATTATTACTTGCATACGAATATGCAGACAATACAAATAATAATTGCGTACATATAACTAATGTACAACAAAATACATATTTGAATTGCATAATTACAATAATAGTATAATACTGAACTGATTTACAACAAAATACTTGCATAAATATATGCACCTTTTCTTTAAACCTGCACAAAATTGTGCAAAAATCACTCAAATAAACAATCAAGCATTTTTTTGGTTAAAACTACAACTGTGCGATATCTTTTAAACTACATTTACACAAATTTGCATATCTGCATGTTTCTCTGTATCAAGCAATCAAAAAAACATAATATATAACATATGCATATATGTATGCATATTTCTAGAATATATGCATATAAATATGCATATTTTACTGAAATTTTGCTGAATAGCATATAAATGCATTCAAATATTTAATTCTTAAACGTTCTCGCTTACAATCGTACAGAACGAAACAAACAATTATATTAATAACTTTTTTCGCTAATTTTTGTACTTTAATATGTCGACATCACAGCAACACAGGACGAATTTGGTTTTTATTGCTCCAGAGTCTTTCAAAACCGTGGAATTTGGTTTTTGCGCGAGATTGAAGAAACGATCGGACTAAGTACTATCGAGGAATCGATGTAGGATTGATCGACGGTTTTGCAGAATTTTAGGTTTAGGGTTTTGAGCGATTTGATAGGAGCGATATACTGAGTACTTTTGATTTTTTGAGCGAGATGATTTCAGCAAGATGATAGGAGCGATAGATGCGTAAGGGTACAGCAGTAATTTTTTTAATGGAAATTCGAAAACAGGGATGTATTCTTTATTTTTTTTATCACCGGGTTTTTTTTATATTTTGAAACTTAATAGGGACCTGTAAAAAACACACCCTCAGTTAAATTTAAGCGCCTTAAAAATAGTCATTTTTCAAACAGTCTCAGAATTCGACGAAAATAATTTTGTTGGATTCGTATCGTCATAAGAAAGCTAAAAATATATTTTTTAGAATTTTCTGAGGTCGTATGTGGCCCCGACGTATTTAAATGTATGGTAGAAATTAAATTATTTATTCAATATTGTATTTTTAATTTAAAAAAGAAAAAAAACGTTACAGACCTCAGAATTGGAGCCCGGGACATAGCCCATCGCGTTCAGAAGATGTCAAAACGTTAAGATTGACAGTAAGCAGGCCCAAATCGGAGAAAGTCCGAAAATCCACCTTTTTAGCACATTTTTCGAAATTAAATATTAAAATAATATTAAAAAAATCGGGCTGAAACCCTAATGGCAGCCGCCGCCCAGATTTCAAGGGCTGAAAAGCTCTGATTTTCATATGCTTAGATCTCTCAACCCGTTCAACGAAAATCGACGTATGATATACCAAATCGAAGATAATTCAGAGAGCTTTCCATCCATACGGTCAAGATCGGGTTTTGATTCACGGATTTTGCGAATTCTGACCGAGAAGGGGCTGCGTTTTTGGTTGTTTTCTGGGTGAGATTGGAGGTCGAGTTCGACATGGTCGGGGGTGTAGGCGGCTCTTGGCAAGGCGGTCGGAGTGGTAACGTTTGATCGGGGTCCGGTGCTGTGTGGAGGGGTGCGATTTTGGCATTGGAAAGTGGGTAATGGGTTCGGCGGTTTCACGTCAGTTAGGAAGAAGAAGGTCCGACTTTTCTTTTTTATTATTTTATTTGTTTTAATATTTTAATTTTCCAATCTTTAAAAATACATAACTCTCTCATACGAGGTCCGTTTTACGAACCGTTTATTGCGTTGGACTCGTCTTTCCGAGAGCTTCGCGATGGCATAGACTGCAGCTGAAACGAAGACAGTTGATTTTCGTCCAAAATTCAATGTGAGAACTCTATATTTTATTATTTTCTCGTGTTAAAAATTATTGGATTATCATGTTAATTCAGATCTGGAATGTATGGGTGATATAAATGGTTGATTGTGGCTTGTGATAGGTTTGTTGTTCATGATTATGATAGATCCGCATTGGAAATAGCATATAGTATTGAATTTTATTCGTGATTAGAGAATAAATCTAAATTTAGATCTAAATCATATTCATTCAGATCTAGTTGTTGTAATTTATTTTATGCTTCTGAAATGAAAAATGAAATTTGAACAACAAATAAAAATTTATTTTTATTGATTGATATTACAATAAAGTTTGAACGATAAATAGAACATATTTGATATAGATATGGAACGATAAATAGAAGCATATTTTTATTTGTTGGCATTACCATAGAAATTTATTTTTATTTGTTTATTTACAATAGGATTTGATCAACGAATAAAATATATTTTTATTTGTTCACATAAAAAGGAATGGATTAAAAAGAATGTATAATATATATATATATATATTTAATGTGATCATATTTTTACGATGAAAATAAAAAGATGACATTTTTGTATTGAAAATAAAAAGATGACATTTTTGTATTGAAAATAAAAAGATGACATTTTCACATTGAAAACAAAAAGATGACATTTGTACATTGTAAAATAGAAAGTTGATACTTTTACATTTGTAAAATATGAAGGAAAATATTTTTGCATTGTAAAATATAAAAGTCGTTATTTTTACATTGTAAATATAAAAGAGGATATTTTTACATATGAAATTACATTTTATTATGTAATGTAAGAATGAATTTACACCACATGATAAAAATTAGATTTTTATATGTAATTCAAATTTGAATTTACACCGCATGAAGGAAATTACATTTTACTATATAATTTATATATAGATTTATACCGCATGAATAAAATTTCATTTTTATATGTACTTTATATATGAATTTACATCGTGTAACAGAAATTACATTTTTCTATGTAACTTGTATATGAATTAGCACTGTATGATAAAAACTACATTTTCATATGTAATTTAGATATGAATAATAATGATAGAATTAAAATTACATTTTTATATGTAATTAAAAATGTGAATTTACACTGTATGATAAAAATTGCATTTTTAGATGTAAGTTAAATATGAATTTATGTCGTACGATAGGAATTACATTTTTCTATGTAATTAAAATATGAATTTCCATCGCATGATAAAAATTACATTTTTCTATGTAATTTAAATTGATTTTGTGCCGCATGAGAAAAATTACATTTTTCTATGTAATTTAGATGTGAATTAGAATGGTAAAATAAAAATGACATTTTTCTATGTAATTTATATATGAGTTATAACGGTATGATAAAGATTACATTTTTCAATGAAATTAGAATATGAATTGGTATTGTATTTTAACAATTACATTTCTTTATGTAATTGGGACTTGAATTTACAATGTAAAATAAAAATTACATTTTTATAATGTAATAAAGAGGTAAGATTCACATTAAAATTAAAAATCACATTTTATATGTAATTAGAAAAGAGGACTTGCATTGTAAATTAAAGATTTCATTTTTTATATGTAATTAAAACATGAATTTACATTGTGTGTTAAACATTACATTTTTATATGTAATGTCTATAGGAAAGTATACTGTATGACAAAACTGCATTTTTCTTATGTATATATGTAACATAAAATGAGAATGAACATTAGAAATAAAATTGATTTATTTCATATGTAATTTAGATGTAGAAATGTGACATTGTAATTAAAAATTATATTTTTACAATGTGAATTAGATGTAGTGTTTGCATTAGTGTTTGCATTGTAATTAAAAATGATATTTTTACAATGTGAATTAGATGTAGTGTTTGCATTGTAATTAAAAATGATATTTTTACAATGTGAATTAGAAGTAGAGTTTGCATTGTAAATAAAACTTACATTTTGATATGTAAATTTAAAATAGGATTCACTGCAGATATAAGTTACATTTTTATAATGTAACTAAGATGATAATGTACATTGGAGTTGAAATCTACGTTTTTATATGTAATTTAAAAGTAGGATTTTGAATGTATCAAAATTTACATTTGTTTTACATGTAAATAAAGAATATAGGAATTTGCATAGGAATTAAACTTACATTTTCATGTAAATAAAAAAAAATGGAATTTACATTTCCAATGTAAGGAAAGAATGAATTTAGGATGCGGTAATGTTATCTTCATTTTCAAATGAATTAAAATTTAGTAAGTATCGGTAATTGTGTGGAGTGTTGTTTTAATCAAACGACGTTATTACGATTCAATGATTATATATATATATATAATCAAAATTGAACGAATAGGGCATGGTAGTTCGCGTTTTGAAATCGTACTTTTAAATGACTATACAAGAAGATCCGACCGTCGGATTTTCTTGAAACTGAAACCGTTAGGACCGTCTTGGAAAAATCTTTCCAATGATATATATTACGTTAAGATCCAACGGTTAGATTCTGAGAAATGTAAAAATCAAAATTGGTTGAATGCAGCGCCATAGTCGCCCATGGACTTAAGGCGTCGTTATATAAAAATTTAATTATTTTAAATAATTAAAATAGGAATGAATCGTTAATAAAAATAATTATTAATGTGTAAGAAGGATTTTCAATATATATATATATATATATATATATATATATATATATATATATATATATATATATATATACGAGGATTATTTGGAAAGTCCGAGTTTATCTCATTCCAAATAATTAAACAACGTTTAAAAATCCAAGATTGGAAGACGGCGATTGAAGACCGTCAAATCTCCACATCGAATGGACGATGATGACTGTTGCCTTAGAATGGCTCGCTACCATGATAAGGTAATAGTAGGAGTTGCCCAGACGTAGTGTTGATTTGTACGGATTTGGCTTTCGCTCAGACCCAGAGCATAAGCTTATAAATGGATTGTGTGTCTGACATCGTACTCCATTATATATCATGTTATTAATCTTCTGTCGAATGTATGGATGTTTGGTGGCGGAGAATTTATTCTCTTGCTTAACACCTGTTCATATATTTCGGCAAAAGATTGGTAGTGTGATATGGAGTGATGATGTGGCATGCTAAGATGCATATGATCAAGGCTTTGTTGAAAAGCAGGCCTTGTGGGACGATCAAAGCATAGTCTGTTTAGGCATAGCTTTGTGTATAGCGTGACTTCGCGAGCCTCACACACCGGCAGAGTCTAAAACGGGAGAAGGGAACGCAGGGAGAGCAGCACGTTTCTTTCTAGCTAGAGTGGTGTCAGTGACCTACCAGCCCTGACATTTTACTTATGTGGATGATGGAATGAGGCGCCTCGGATAGGTCCTATAGGATCGGGAAACGTGTGTTCAGGAATTGCCAATCCACGAAGCTGTATGTGTGGACCGGCCCTGCAGGATCCAAGGGTTCACTGCGGGGAATCCTGAGACATTAGCTAGAGTGTCTCGAATCGGTAGGAGCTCCTCCCTAGCCTTGACTTATGATGGAAACCAAAATCCAAATACGACCCTACGAATTTGATTGTATTACTAGTACAGAGGCATAACATATGGTACCTATGCTTCCTAGGGTTGATACATTTATTTTGAAATGTTTTGTTATATGTACTAATAATAATATTAAACCCGTATTTGCCGTATTTAGCATGTTTAATCACCATAAGGTAAAACTCTATCCTCTGGTGCGCGTTGCATTGTGTGATGGGACCTGAATCTTATGGTGATTTCATTTTTCTAAAAAGCATTGCGTTGTTTTACGATTTACTTTAAGTTATGCACGGCAATCCATTGGAATAAAACCCGTTCCGCATTAGCGGCGTGGTCCATGGATTTTCCTTATTACTATTAGTTAAATTAGTTAAGAACTCTCACACCAGTCCCATGACTGACCCGTTGTTTGTTTCCACCTTTACAAACTCGGGTGCCCTCTTCTCCACATGGGCAGTCGAGTAGTTTATCTACAGGTCCTTATCTCGAGCAGGATGCTGGATTGAAGCTTAAAGCTGTGTCCAGAGCATAGTTATCTTCCGCTATATCTATTTTATTGTTTCCGCTGCAATGTATTAAATATATTGTAATTTATCTTCCGCTGTAATTTTATTTCGATGTACTCTGATATATTCTGTACTATGATGTTATATTACCATGATGTAATAAAAGTCTGCTGTTATTGTTCTGATGTGTTGTATGCCCAGAGTTAATGCATTCGAGAATTTCTAACTTTTGGGTCAGACCTGTGTGGTTTATGGTCGGTCCAAAGGGCGGGGATTTTCGGGTCATTACACGTATTATTGTGTAGTATTAAATTTAATTGATGATTAGTAGTTGTCGAACTTGTTATATAACGTGACAAAATAAGTAAACAACATTGTTCATTTCAGCCGTGTTCCGATTGTTGGTAACATTCGAGATGTGCTGAAAGTTTAAAATGAACAAAACAACGTTGTGTGTTTGGTTCAAACTATCTTCCCTTGTTTTACCCACTGTTTAATTCAGATCCATATCTGGAGAAATCTAGAGAGACATTCAAGGCAGGAAACTTTTCCTTGCCATTCTGTAAAAATTTACATGTCACGTTGCCTATGGATACGGGTTTCCATCGTTTGTATTATAAATTGTGCACTCCCTTTTCTCCTAGGGGGAGGAGAGAATAATTCGATCCTTTTAATTTTCCCCCTTTTTGAAAATAAGTGGCCACCGATTTTCCCTAATTCCAGTAATCCCTCTCCTCAAATCATGGCCACTCCTCCCTTGCTATCGACCGCCGATATCTCTCCGTCTCCCACCGAAAATTTAATTTGCTTCCTTCGATTTGAAGCAGCTTGCACCGCTCCGATGCCCTAAATTGCCCTACCGGAGTTGCTTCACCGCCTACGCCTCGTTTCGCTAGCCATGCATGGACCGCCTTGCTGCCGCCGCTCTGTTCTTCGGACGAGTGCAGTCTTGATTACATGTATCATAAAATCTTCACACAAGAAGCCAAGGTTGTACTTTGTGCTACACTAGGTTTAACGTCAAACATGGCATGGTTTTGGATGTGGCGTGCATTCATGCTTGAAGCTTTTCTCTTTAATGTTTGGGTTTGAATCAGTGTATTGTCTTGTTGATGCTTTCTGTTAAACAAAAATGTTTACTATGCAAACGGATGCAATCATAGGTTGACCATCGAGATGCTAACCTAGCTCAACCTTCAGTCTAACATTAGCATCAGTGAAACTACGATTCAGGTTCTGCCCGAGTGCAGCTTCTTCCATTCTTTCTATTCCAAGCTCAAGTGGGTTCCATAGCAGCATAAGCAAATGCATTATTTGGCCACCACAAAGAAATTGATTTTAGAATGGATGGAAGGACAGATGAAGCGACCAAGCCACTACATGTTGTCTGGCTCCGACCGCTTATGCCTCGCTGTTGCACCGTTTGCAACAGTCATGGAGTTCTCCACCGTCCAACGACGCGAAAATTGTAAGCTTGCTTACGATTAAAATTATTTTAAGTTGCTACTTTGGTTTCTCTAGTATGGTTGTTGGATGACGCACTTTAATTTTTATTTTTGTCGGTTTATCGTTTGATAAAATCCTTTAATTAGACCACTGAATACAAAAACTGGCATGTCCCGATTTCATATCCACTATGCTTTATTTTTGTGCCACCTTAACCTAAATTTTTGAGGCATCTTTTTACTGCATGGGAGAGGTTTATTGTTCCGGTCTATATTTTGGAATTTGGAGGTGCTGTAGAGATTAATAGGTTAAAGTAAGCATACAATGATTATAAATCCCATCAGATTAACATTTGTTAATGGATCTTGTGTCAGTACACCGGCAAACTTGTTTTAAATTATTTGTTTCGTCAATGATCTGGAACTATATCTTTTATTGACATCTTAGTATTTGGACAAAGCGAGTTACTTCTGAAAAGTTGTATTACAATGTTAACCCTATAGTAAATGTCATGATTAAAAATGTCTTGTATAAAAATATGAGCACAGAATTGTTTTCTCAGATTCTCCTTATCAAACTATGTAGAAAATGATAGAAGTAAAAGAGAAACCTTAGCCTGTGCCCAGTGTGCACATGTTATTTATACTATTGCTAGGACTGTGTATTTGTGTATGTGCATTATAGTTTCTGTATTTTATTGCTTAATTCATGTAATGCATACATTTTACTTGTTATACTTAATACTTAAATTTGTCAAATCCGTAAAATTTAGAATGATCATATTTGGTTTAGATTGCTCTACATTTATTGTATGAAACATGTTCCATGATAATTATGGCAATATATGTTGGGAAGTTATGTTAGAGTGATTTTAATTAAGTTTACATTTGATCAATGGTTGAGTAGAGACCACTGCAATAATTGTTAACTTGCCTCCCGGCTTTAGACATAACAACTAACAACATAGTATACCAATTCAACAATTTGCATTAGCAATCAATGTGGTATTAAATATAAGCTCTAAATATGATTGTTCAAGACACAAATTATGTTGTTTACTTCATATATCTTGAACCAATCATGCTAATTCAAGACATAAACTATTGTAAGAAGAATAATTTCATTGTTCAATTGAGAATAACAACTCTGCATTAGTATATGGTATAAATAAAAGGAACTTATTTTTTTTTCATTTTTACTTGTAACCCACGCTGAGAGCATTTTTAATAGGGGATACCTTCATTGTGTATGCATTATTTGACTGGAAATTATCTCCAGTGGTGTCCTTCGATCTTTAGTATTGCTTATTAGTTGTAGAGAAGAAGAGGTATTGTGAAAGATTTCATTCATGCAGTACTGACAATTACAAAGCAATAAATAGGCAAAAGAACAAAAAATATCTTTGAGCAATTATTCCTGGCCTTATTATCTCATGCAGTGAAAACAGGAAATATCTTTGAGCAATTATTCCTGGCCTTATTATCTCATGCAGTGAAAACAGGAAAGTATCTTTAAGCAATTATTCCTAGCCTTATTATCTCATGCAGTGAAAACAGGAAATATCTTTGAGCAATTATTCCTGGCCTTATTATCTCATGCAGTGAAAACATGAAATATCTTTGAGCAATTATTCCTGGCCTTATTACCCCCCGGCAAGCTCAAGCGAGGGACGAACTTGAAGTTTGGAGCGTAACTGAGATATTCGATCTTTGCTTAAAGGCTTGGTGAAGACATCCGCCAGCTGATCAACAGATGAAACATGACTGATACGAAGATCACCAGCTTCAACTTGCTCTCTAACGAAGTGAAAATCCAGTCGGATGTGTTTTGAGCATGTACCGATGACCGGATTTTTGGACATGAACAAAGCACCTACATTATCGCATAGCAGAGTAGGCGGGTCTGGAAGATAAACATTAAGGTCTCTAAGAAGTTGCTGAATCCAGATAAGCTCAGCTGAAGTATACGCAAGCGACCTATATTCCGCCTCCGTGCTTGATCGGGCTACAACCCGTTGTTTCCGAGATGTCCAACTGTTTAGATTAGTCACATGGAAAACATCAAATCCATACTGAGAACGACTATCATCAGAGTCTGACATCCATCCTACATCAGAATATGTTAGAAGTGATGTTGCTTTGGTAGGTTGAAAGTGCAGATGGTGAGTAATAGTTCCTTTGAGATAGCGTAATATCCGTTTCACGGCTTGCCAATGCGATGGTGTCGGAGCATGCATATATTGACATACCCGATTGACGGAATAAGCGATGTCGGGGCAGGTTATGGTTGTATATTGAAGAGAACCTACAACCTGTCGGTAAAGCTTATGATCAGAGAATGCTTCACCTGCTAGTTCAAGCTTGGAGGATGGATCTGTCGGAGTAGAAATGGGTTTAGCATCCTGCATTTTGCAACGAGCTAGAATATCATTGATGTAGGCCTCTTGAGAAAGTGTGATACCTGTTTTGTCTTGCTGAATTTTGATGCCAAGAAAGAAATTTAGAGCACCAAGATCTTTGAGAGCAAAACACTGATGGAGATTTTGGATGAACTACTGAACCAAAAAAGGGCTGCTACCCGTGACGATTAAATCGTCAACATACACTAGCACATAGATAGTAGCTGAAGGAGTGACACTCACAAATAAGCAAGTATCAGACTGACAAGCTCTAAACCCATGTGAGACAAGATAAGTTTTCAGCTTAGTGAACCATGCTCTAGGCGCTTGCTTAAGCCCATATAAGGCTTTGTGTAGCTTGCATACATGGTTGGGCAGAGAAGGGTTTTCGAAACCACGTGGCTGGACCATGTAAACTACTTCTGATGGATCACCGTTTAAGAAGGCGTTGTCAATGTCTAATTGATGAACCAACCAACCACGAGAGAGCGTAATGGACAACACCAAACGGATTGTTGTAGGCTTAATTACAGGACTGAAGGTCATAAAAAAATCAAGTCCGACCTCTTAACTAAATCCTTGCACCACCAAGCGAGCTTTGTAACGCTCTATCAATCCATCAGACCGTCTTTTAATCCTGAAAATCCATTTAGAACCCACAACATTAGCTTTACAAGGGGGAATAAGAGGTGACCAAGTTCTATTTCTCATAAGTGCATCAAATTCCGCTTTCATTGCGGTTTTCCAACATGGGATACGAAGGGCTTGAGAAACGGTGCGAGGTTCTGTTTGTTGGTCTATGGAGATGGAGGATAAAAAAGCTTTCGGTTTGAGGAAGTTTGTGGTGGCTCGAGTAACCATGGAGTGCTGGTTATTTTCTGCTAGACGGTAATGACGAGGATATGATTGTTTGTCTTGTGAGCTGAGAGTGGGATGTTGATAAGGTGGATTTGGTGATATGGATATCGGTGATGAAGTATGTTGAGGAGTGTGAGTATGAGCAGTTTGTATGGGAGGTTCTGGAGAATTAGGAGGTGGTGATGGTATATGTTGAGGAATGGGAGCGTGAGCAGTTTGTATTGGAGGTTGTATTGGAGGCGGTGATGGTGTAGTGTCGATTGAGGTGATATGATCAAGAAGACTAGTGTTGATAGATTCCTGGGCTGGCCTAGTTAATGGAGGAACTACGCACTGTGAATCACAGGCATATGGGAAGATTGATTCATTGAAAACCACATATCGAGACACATACAATCGAGATGTAGGCTTGTGATAGCAGAGATATCCCTTGTGAGATGTACTATAACCAAGAAAGGTACATGGCAATGATCTAAAATCCATTTTGGTAGAGTTATATGGGCGAAGGAAAGGATAGCATAGACATCCGAATGTTTTGAGGAAGGTGTAATCGGGATTTTTATGATAGAGAATGGTGTATGGTGATTTGTAGGCAAGTAGTGGTGTGATGGTTCCGTTATGTAAGTATGTAGCAGTTTTGAATGCATGTTCCCAAAATTGTTTTTGGAAGGGAGGAATGAGCTAAGAGTGCTAAATCCTTTTCAACGATGATGCGATTCCGTCGCTCAACAACACCGTTTTGTTCGGGTGTAAATGGACATGAGATATGATGTTCAATTCCACATGTTTTTAGAAAAGCGGATACATTACGATACTCACCCCCCCAATCTGTTTGAAGTCGTTTAATGTCACACTGAAATTGTGTTTTGATCATCGAACGAAATTGAAAAAATGTAGATTGAATTTGTGATTTGTGAGAAAGAAAATATATCCAAACGTATTTAGAACAATCATCAATAAAAAGAACAAAATAACGATTTCCATTAATTGGAAATAAGGGAGACGGACCCCAAACATCAGAATACACCAAATCAAAAGGTTTAACAGATGAAACATGAGAATTTAAAAGAGGCAATCTATGGCTTTTTCCTAAGTGACATGGCTCACACATTGTGGGAGATTTATTTGTTGTGACATGAAGCTGGAAATCAGAAACAAGACGCCCAGGAGATGTTGATGAGGGTGTGTAAGCCTATTGTGCCAACCAGCCAAGGAGGTTCGAACACCAGTCAACGCCATCATCCGGTTATTAGGAGGTACTGACAACCTATAAAGACCATTATCTACTCGCGCCTTGGAGGATGAGTTTGCCTTGAAAATCCTTAACACAACAAAAATGAGGCCAAAACTCCATGTAAACATTGTTATCTTTAGTTAATTTGGATACAAATAGTAAATTTTTGGTTAAGGCAGGGACAACTAAGACATTTGGCAAACGCAAATTAGGTAAAGAATGAGATGCAATATGAGAGATAGATAATTGGTTACCGTTACCAACTTGAAGCTTGTCGTTGCCATTGTAGTCATCAGAGATCGTCAATTTGGCCACATCAGGAGAGGCATGATCAGTTCACCCGAATCGAAGTACCAGGAAGTGTAACAACCCGGAAAATGCGGGCCAGTTTAAAATTTTTATTTTGGCAATTTTTAGCGAATTTTGAATATTTAAAATGAATTATTTTAAATAATATCGACGAGAAATTTAGTTTGAATATAATTCGAAAGTATATATTATATCCGTCGTCGTTAGAATATAATAATTATATATAATTATAAATAGAATTGAAAATGGCGCGGTAGTTCGATAATTCGATTACAAACTTCAATTGAATGTACCGGGTGCAAAACAATCCAGATTTTAGTGAAACCAAAAATAATAGGATCTAATTGGGAATATCTTTCCAACGAATCCGAAAAATCGAAATTTCATAGCGGGAATCAAAAGATATGTCCAGTTGAAAATTCTGAATAGTCGCTATGGAATTCAGACCCTTAAAAATAGACATTTTGCAAACGACCTCGGATTTCGACGAAACCACTTATGTTGGATCCGTGGTGTCAAATTATTGCTAGGTTTCAAATTTCATAATTTTTCGATTCAGTATGTGAGCGTGGCAAAGGAAAACGAGTTTGACCAGTTTCAGTTGATTTTAATCGACTGGAAAATGACCATTTTTAAACGGTCTCAGAATTCGACGAAACTAGTTTTGTTAGGACCGTATCGTCAATACGAAGCTAGAAAATATTTTTCTAGGATTTATAGAGTTCGTATGTGACTCCGGTATATTGAAATGCGCGTTCAAATTCAATATATAGAGTTATATGTTGATTTTAACGGAAACTGATCGAAACGATCGAATCAGTCTGCGGTACATATCCCTTTGTGTTCGGAATAGGGGTAAAACGCTAGGGACGATAGGCGGTGGGCCTCGTTTAGAGGTCGTTTGAAAAAGTCAACTTTTTGAAAATAAATTAATAATAAAAAAAATATCTCTCCCCTTCCCCTTAAAAACCCGTTGCCCCCCCCCCCTCATTTTCAATTCAGAATCGAAAGAAAAAAAAAGACGAAGCAGCATGAGGAGCCGCCGCTCCTCCCAGCAGCGCCACCGCGCGCCGCCACCAGGGCGGAGCGCCCTCCTCTTTCCATCGCGCCCCCTCCCCTTCACCGCCTGCCGCCGCCGTTTCTTCCTTCCCCCTCCCCTTCTTCTTCTTCTCCCTTCGCCGTTCTTCCTCCGCGCCCACCGCCGCCTCAAGGCGCCTGCAACCGCCCTCCGCGCCTCAGGCCGACCATCCACCGCCCCTCTTCTGTCTTTTCTCCCTCTCCATTGAACAAAGGTAAGCTCTTTTCTTTATTTATTTATATTTATATAAAAACTGATTTTAATTATATATATAGATTCTGATTTTCGTTTATATGAGTTATGATTTTTAATAGAAAACGATTATAAAAATATAATCTTTGTATGGAGAACGATATTAAAAATATGATCTTTGTTTTGGTGAAGATGTGATCTTTTTGTTTATAGGAAAAATTGATTTTTATTGTATGAACATTGTATAAAGATTAAATTTTTATAAATGAAAAGGTTAAATTTTTATAAATGAAAAGATTAAATTTTTATAAATGAAAAGGTTAAATTTTTATAAATGAAAAGGTTAAATTTTTATAAATGAAAAGGTTAAATTTTTATAAATGAAAAGGCGAAATCTTTATATATGAAAAGGCGAAAACTTTATATAGAGAATAGAGGTGTAAAAATAGAATTTTTATCTATACAGTAGCGGTGTAAAAATAGAATTTTTATCTATATAGTGGCGGTGTAAAAATAGAATTTTTATCTATATAGTAGCAGTGTAAAAATAGAATTTTTATCTATATAGTAGGGGTGTAAAAATAGAATTTTTATCCATATGGAGTAATGATAAAAATATGATTTTTATATACATAGCAACAATATAAAAATGTGATTTTTATATGTAGTGGCTACGGGCAACGAAAGTGACAAAAGGCGAGAACGACGAAGATTTCTATAAAAGAAGTGTCGTGGAGTTGAGATAGCTATCAGTGAGAACTTCTCACTCTAAATTTCTTTTTCTAGTTATATATATATATATACTAGGATGCAGACGGTGCTTAGCAGCACCCGACACCCATCATCCACAGACCATGGATGGCTTGTTTGTTTGATTGATGTGTTGTGAAATTTGTTTATATTGTTGATGTGAAATCGATGATAAAAAGTAGATGGTTGAAATAAATTAATTATCGTTAAAAATATAATTTTTAACGTGAATGTGAATAAATAAATATTTATAAACAAATCGGCCGATTTGTTTATATACACTGATTTGATGGATATTGATTGGGATGATAAATTTCACACATCGCCCAACTGCACAAATAAAAATCTGTGTTTGTTGATTTGAAACCCCACACGGGTGTTGGGATGGAATTTGGCTTACACTAATCCCAATTATTTAATTGTATGTCGATCGATTGGTCGACAGATTGTGTAAGCGTTGATTATTTATATTTGATGCTTATGCAGTTGTGTGGTGCACTTTGGATGATGGTTTATTGTTTATCGTTGCTATTATATACATGTGTTGTATGGAACCCATATAATTAACATTATATGGTGATTGATTGGGCCTCATTCCAATCGGGAAAATAATGAATATTATAAAAGAAGATTCATGTGTTGAATAGAATAAATAGTAATGTGTACACGATGTCCATGCGTTGAAACTATTCATGTGTTGAGTAAAATATTTTAATAATAAAATTTACATCTTTATCATATTTAAAATTAGAACTACTTTACGGTTGAAGTCTAATTAAAAATCAAACGATAGATACCATAATTTTATAAAATATTTTACATAACAAAAATAGTGATGTGTTGACAGTACTCATGTGTTGAGATTAGTCGTGTGTTGAAAGAAATATAGATTCATGTGTTGAATTGAATAAATATTCATTTGTTGAATAGAATAACGAATTTATAGAAATATATAAAGCCGTGTTGATTAGAGTTGCGCTATTTTGACGTGAACGATATTTATATCGATTATATTCATTTTTATAATGAATATAGAAAAGAAGTGATTTCAAAATATAACGTTTTGAAAATATTATCATTTATATAGTAATGATATGAAATATTCAATTTTGATTTGAAATTGAATGTAGCGTTGAAATGGTTTTGAAAACGAATTTAAAACGATTTATAAAATACATTTAAAAAAGGAAATCGATGAAATATATAATATATATATTATATATATAATGGCCTGAATAGAACGCGCCGCGCCGCGGTAGTTCGCGAATTTCGACCATTGACTTCGAATTGACGTTGCGGGAGATCCGACCGTCGGATTCTCCTAAAACCGGAACCGTTGGGTTCGTATCGAAAATAGCTTTCCAATGAATATTAGAAATTTGAAATCTAACGGTTGGATTTGGAATTATGTCCAAATCAAATTTAGAAAAGGTCGCTGTAAGTGCAGTTCGATGGCCGTTGGTGGAAATCGACTGTACGGGCCTTGATAAAATTATTAAAAATATCTATAATTTGTGTAAAATCATAAGAAATGATTTGGGAAAAATTGGGCTGAAAAATTCCACATTTGAAATGATAATAATAGATTTTTATCAAAATGAACTAGTTTTGAACTAGAATTAAAATCAATTTATTTTTGAAATAAATAAATTGAATTTGAAAGTGATGTTAAAAATAATCAATATTCTCAATACGTGAATTGGACTGGAGTTGAATCGAAATTATCTTCGGAATATTTCGATGTTGGATTTCGTGACTATACAGATATTGTTATGGGAGTTTGTAAGATATATTTTATATCGTTATTTCCAATACGATATTTGTTGGTTTCAGAATTTGATATTGAATATAAGCCGGTATATTTTCTATTCAGAGCCTTGTATTTAATATCAAATGTGAATTGGGTTTGTCGTGAATCGTGTTTTAGATGACATTGGTTCTTTAACCTAGTTAAAGACAGGATGTTGATTTTTGAAAAGATTAAAACTAAGTAGAGTTTTAATGAATCTTTAATTAGATTAAAATGTGAATTGATAATTTAAATTATCAAATCTGAAAGGTGATCGAGAGTGGAGTACCACCGGTTTTGCTCCAAAGCGATAGTTAAATCTTTAACTAGATTTGAACGTGAAATGGTAATTAATTTTACTGATAACACCGTAGTGTTAGATATGGAATATTACCAGTTTTGCTCCATAGGATATACAGGTTGGGATTGGGAAATAAAATAAATAATTACTTCGGTGTGGTTCGCTAATCCCGACTAGTTTGAAATGATATCCAAAGGAAGATTAAAGAATAAATTTAGAAGAATTTATCTTGGATAAAATTAATGGGAACCTTTCCCTAATAATGTGATTTTGTGAATAAAAGAATATTCTGAATTGGAATGAGGCGTTCGTTGTGTTTGTGTAACATTTGTTTACTATATACGTGCGATATTCAGAAAGGTCGGGTTTATACCCATTCTGAATAACCGATTCGACGAGATGTCGAAGATGAAGACGGTGGTTGAAGACCGGAAGTCTTCACATCGCTTGGGTGATTACTGATGATCTCGATTGGGCTGTACACCCAAGATGAGGGAAACAGTTGGTGGTCGTCCAGACGTACTTGGAGATGGATGGATATGCGAGGAAAGTGCCTCCGGTTTCGTTCAGAACCAGAGCGAACTTGTAAATGGATTGTGTGTCTGACATTGGATTTTATTCTGTGTTGATTGATCTTTATTAAATATACTTCTGTTTGGCGGTAGAGAATTTATTCTCTTGCTTAATGCCCTTCTCAGAGACGTACGAGCTCAGAGGTTGTATATCGATGGGCATCAGTCGCATGGAGTGAATTGCCAGTGTGGCACGCGTAAGCGGCAATTGATCAAGGCTTCTGTTGAAAAGCAAAGTCTTGTGGTTGATGATCAAAGCACGGCCTGTGTGGCGTAACTTTGTGTATAGCGTGAATTCGCGAGCCTCACACGTCGGTATGAGTCAAAAACGGGAGACGGACCGCTGGGAGAGCACGACGTTTCTTTCTAGCTAGGGTGGTGTCAGTGACCTACCAGCCCTGACATTTATATACTTTTCACCTGTGTGGTTGTTGGAATGCAAGGCGCCTCGGATATAGGTCTGTAAGGACCGGGAAACGTGTGTTCAGGAATTGCCAATCCTCAAAAGTAAGAGAGGACCGGCCCAACCGATTCCAAGGATCAAAGTGGGGTCCTGAGGCATTGCTAGAGTGTCTCGAACGCGGAGAGGAGCTTGCCCCTTGCCTCGACTCATGACGGAAATCCAATTTCCAATACGTGATATTGCGGTTTTAATTGTAGAACTAGTATGGCGACATGATAGATGGTACTCATGCCGCCTATGATTGATATTTATGATTGAATTGTTTTGACACTATACACTTATTATAGTATCAAGTGATTTGTTTTAAACGTACCAAGCATGTTTGGCTATTATAAGGGAAAACCCAATCCTCCGGCTTGCGTTGCATTGTGTGATGGGACCTGGGTCTTATAATAGCTTCATTTTTCCAAAAAGCATTGCGCTGTTTTGTTATATGCACTAGTATTCTTGGGAGGAAACCCGTTCCGTGTTATACGGCGTGGTCCCTTGAATTGCTCTCTTTTAAAGTAAGGTTTGAATAACTGTTTTAGTTCTCACACCAGTCCCATGACTGACCTGGAGTTTATTGTTTTAACCTAAACTCTGGGTGCCCCTATTTTCCACACGGGCAGCTAGTAGTTTTGGTTTTGCAGATTTATATTCACAGGGTCCTGATTTACAGCTGGAACGATGCTCGGAAAGCTCTGTATCCGTGTATCACTTTCAGTTGTGTTTTGTATATTATTTTCCGCTGCGATGTATTTAAATGTAATTTAAATCTCTGATATTTGTTGAATGTAATTTATTCATTTATACTCTGTATATTCTTGTATCTGATGGAATTGTTGTAATAACAATGAAATGTTCTTCCGTTTGCGTTCTATTTTGTTTTGTTCTCAAAGTATCCACGCTTTCCTTCACGGGGAAGTTACGGGTCCTCTCAGGAAGGGTCTAAGGCAGATGGACTATTGAAATTTGCACTGTTGGCCAGCCGATTCCGAGTTCTAGGATTGGGACGACGAGATGGATAATCTGCTTGATTACCTTGGTGCCAACAATCAATGGCTTCATGTCCTTGACAACTACATATCTGGCATTGAAGATGACGTCTTCGCTAATCACCACCACGGAAATTGGAGGAGAAAGAGCTTTGATATGTGTTATGTGGGGTAGAACGATTTGATTGGCGGGATGTAGTTTTGGCTAATGGAGGCACCATGGGAGTAGGAAGAATAGCAGCAGCTTGGCGAGTAGTTTCATGATCCAAGCGAGCTTCCTCCTGAAGCAGGAGTCCAACTAGATCATCGACAGAGGAATTTTCAGAATTAATCCTGAAGGCAATGACAAATGGAGCATAGGAAGAGTCCAGGCCTGAAAGGATATGACTGATGAGATCTTCGTCTGAAACCGGATGAAGATTCTCAGTAAGAGAATCAACAATGGCGCACTTCTTTTCGATATATTCGATCGTGGATAACGCTCCTTTGGAAAGCGACTGAATCTGAGTCTTCATGGCCATGCGACGGGCCCTAGTTTGCGCTTGGAAAGAGTGATCAAGAGCAAGCCACGCCGTGTAAGAGGTGGAGCAGCGAGCAACAATGGACAGAGCTTGCTCAGTGAGGGTTGATTTGATCCAAAGCAAAACAAAACGATCCCTTTTTTCCAGTCGAGAAATGCCGGATTTGAATTGGTGGACATAGCACCATCTGGAGTGGAAAGAAACTCGGGTGGGGAATTAGAAGATAAGACGAAGGATTCAAGATCGGAGGTCTCAAGGGCTGAAATGATTGTTGTACGCCACATTGAATAATTTTCTCGGTCTAGTTTGATGCTAATAGGAGGAATCTGAAAATTGAGTTGAGAAAGGGGTTATGGTAGCCGCTGCAAGGAGATTTTGATTTGTATAATTATTGAGAGACATTGCAGCAATTATTTGTGAGTGTTTAGAAGAGCTCTGATACCATGTAGAAAAGAAGAGATATTGTGAAAGATTTCATTCATGCAGTACTGACAATTACAAAGCAATAAATAGGCAAAAGAACAAAAAATTTCTTTGAGCAATTATTCCTGGCCTTATTATCTCATGCAGTGAAAACAGGAAATAACTTTGAGCAATTATTTCTAGCCTTATTATCTTATGCAATGAAAACAAGAAAGTATCTTTAAGCAATTATTCCTGGCCTTATTATCTCATGCAGTGAAAACAGGAAATATCTTTGAGCAATTATTCCTGGCCTTATTATCTCATGCAGTGAAAACATGAAATATCTTTGAGCAATTATTCCTGACCTTATTATTAGTTTACCCATGGAATTCTAGATTCGAAAGTACTTCTTGGCTCAAGTAGCCATTCAACATGTGCAATAGCGAGCAGATTCCATAACCAAGGAAAAAAAATGGAGATGCACACGCGCGCAAGCTCAACAACATCATAAATTCTTTTTATTAAAAATTTATGTACATGTATCATATATTAATCTTCCGTTGTATAAACAAAACATTGTAAACCTAATATTATCAAGAATATATATTACGTTGCAAATATTGTGTACTTGATTCTATGTTAAATTTCATTTAAAACCCTGTAAGCTAATAATAATCTGTCGTTTTGAATGCTTCGAGTTGGTTAATCACCGACTTGGGGCGATAGAAATGGCGGGCTGTTACATTTACCCTCATGCTATGGTGTTTCTAAACCTTACTCTGATACCAACTGTGACAACCCGCCTTTTCTGAATAATCCAAGTTGACAATAAAACCACACATGTCCAACTCGAACGATTCAAAACTGACAGATAATCAATTTAAGGTGCATAATAGAATCAGAACGTAGAATCACATACACTGAATAACACAAAATCTTACATCAGAAACAAAATAATATACATAAGCAGTTCATAAAGCTAGTTAAACAGTTACATTTTAATTATACAAAATAGTGACTTATAAAGTTCGCAGATACAAGCCAAACGGAAAATAGGAAACTAATACTGGATAGGATGGAGTCTTCGACTAGGTCTTCGGCTCCAGATAAAGTGCTCCTCGAGAACACTGCAATACTCAGTCTGACCTAAGCGAAATGGACCAAACACAAAACACGCGAGTCGGGTCTAAACGTTCTAATGTGATTAGATCTAAACTCAAAATTAAGAAATGCAAATAACTCAATAGATGTTACAGTATTTTCCATCCCTTAAGGATCCATTAAACTATCTATATATAGTATGATACGCTATTATATGTAATGTCTATCAGTGATATGAAATATTTAAAATAGCATTAAGGCTTTAAATTGATCCCCCTTAACACGTTTTTAAACAATGTGGTTTGTACATGTCCAGTAACACAACCAGTAGAACGTCGGTAGCCAGTGAGTCTCCTGTAGGCACATGTTAAATAGAAACTTGTAGTGGTCACACATAAGGATAAAATGTATGACAAGACACATGAGGCGATGCCCAAGATAGGATACTATGAATTTGCCTAATCCGGGTTGGTGGTAACCCCTAATGGCCCACCGCAACACAACACTTCCAAAATCAAAGGTGATCACAAAATAACAAAAGATTGAATATACGAAAAGGTGTGTCTGCTAGAGGTAGCTAGCCTCAATGGCCCGGCATGACTCATGTTTTAGTCATTTCAAATTTGACACAAGTGTCAGTCATCCATTATCGTTCACTTTCTTCAATCCAGTAAACGTACACAAAAAACAACCACTTCATTCTGGATCTTCACTTCACAAAAATAGTTATCAAAGTGGTTCCAGTATCGACAGAGAATGTGTCCATAACTGGCTCTGGTCTCTTTGACAACTTACGTCATCCAATTTTTTTTCATTGATTAATTTATCGAGTAGAAGAAAACATAATTGTACTTCAACTTCCTTATTTAAGCTTGAACTATCAAATATTCCAATTTGAAATATTAACAACATTTTATCGTTTGCAATTATACACTTAACTTTGTGTCTAATTTTAAAGTTCCAAATCAATAAACTAAAGTTGTATTTTTCTTCTATAAAATTTCCAATTTCCAACTATTGAATATTTCATTTAGGTTCACTTTCGAATTTCATGATTTTACTTCATTTAACTAAATTGTTTTCTCAACTAAATTTTCTATCCAAATTTACAATTTTGTAAATTATTTCCCTAAATATTTAGGAGAACGTTTTTTTTTTAAATAAAAGGTTCAACCATGTTTATTTCAATAAGTTCAAATAAAATTTAACCACTTAACATTTCATTCATCAGTTTAGATCAAATTTTCATATATATAAATTAAACCAAAGTTTAATCTTCGAGAATTTATCTTCTTAAATTTTTCTTGATTTACAAAACTTATATTACAACTAAAATTTTCTAATGGAAAATTTTATACTTAAACTAAATATTTAACATTGTTAAATCAAGTTAGATTTAATATAGATTAAAATTTCGTACAAAACGGTGTCTATTATTTTAATTCTCTACCCTAGGCAAAATAAAATAAATTGGGTATATATCATTTCAATTCAATAAATTCAGGTCCAAGTCCAAAGTAAAAATTTAAGTGATAAGGAAAATAAGATGACGGGTTTGAACATACAAGTAAGATACACCAACTATATTTTTTTACCGGAGCATACAACGCCAATGAACTCATGTGTAGAAGGTAAGATAATTTTTTTAATACATGTATATGTGCAGGGTCATATTCATAAGGTTCAAACAGCAAAAGAGCTAATTCATTTTCCCTTTTTCTCATGCACGTGACCTACCTTTTAGCGCACACCCTACTACTTAAATATTTATTTATTTTGGCATTTCACTGCGCATGTCCACAAATTCATTACACGTGTATATATTTGTATATATACACACTCACACAATACACAAAGCAATTAACACATTTCCACAAACAAATATATATATATATATATATATATATATATATATATATATATATATATATATATTGTATTGCCAGCCAAACTTGGAAGAAATCAACTCCTGTTGCTTGCGTGTGTCAAATATCAAAAGGGAATAATGAAGAAGTAGCTAGAAATGAGTCCCTTTTCTTTTTAGAATTGAGTTTTTTTTTTTTTTTTTTTTTTGCTGAAGCCATGCGCCATGTATGGTAAAACAATACAAAAAAATGTCTGTCTCTTCCATTGCCAGGAGGAAAGAAACTTGAAAAAAAGAGTGAACGCACAAAAAAAAGGTGGTTCCCTTCTCCCAAAGAAATAATGAACTTTTCCCTCCTTTTTTCCCATGCGTGTATTATATATATTTTTCTTTTTTTTTCTTACTTCATAGCCAAGGAACAACTGTGTATGCATAAATGAGAAGGTCAGTGAAGTGAGAGGGCATTTTCCTGTTTGTTTTCCAGGGAACTGAGTACAAAAATTATTTCTTAAGCTTAACTAACAATTTTTTTCATACTATGGTGACAGGACAAAGTCTTAACGTAGTTTCCAAAATAATATATTACTATGGCATCAACTAGTGGTCCAGCTCCTAACATGGTTCCATTTAAACATACAACAAAACACATTTAAAAGAACCCATGCACACATTTTTCCTTCGCATGTTCAACAATACATCACACAGTAAAACACATGAGTGGTTCCATCTACACATGCATACACACGTACAAGCCACATGCATACACTAACACTTATATATATATAAATATACATCAAACACATTAAAGAAGTTTAGACGTGAGTGACAACTCACTTTCGGGTTCCGAGAGCTAAACGACGACGAGATGGACACGGCGAGAGAACGGACTACTATGGAAAACGAACAAGCATGCTACTGCGACGAGTTAGCGGAGTTAGAGCTGCTATCGTGGTTGTTGTCTAGGTTGCCGAAGTTCGATACGAAGGCTGTCGGACTCGGTGAGTGGGATGTCGGAGCTTGGTGCGGTGAGTGGACTGTCGGGGCTTGGAGAGAGGACGGAGAGGAGAGAGGGCGGAGGGTGTTGGGTTGATGCAGAGAGGAGAGAGGGCGGAGGGTGATAGGGCGAATGAGTTTGGTGGGCTGTGAAACAAGGAGGAGAGAGGACGCGAGAGAAAAAAGGTGATGGGCTGTTATTTCATGCATGCATGATTTGGTGGCCTGTCATTTTTGTTTTTTATATACGAACAAATTTTTTTCCTGAAGAAAAAATTAATGGAGAAGAGACTATGAAAATGGAGAGAAAGCAAATGGAGTTTGGGAGCGCATATATATATATATAACCGTGGTAGGTTTAAATTGGGGTGTCCATGGACAGATAAAATGATGTACCATCACTCCCCCATTGTTTATGTTGCATTTCTTTAGTTCGAAATTTAAAATTTAGCTATAAACAGGGTCACGTGTATGGAAATAACTGTCTACGTATTTGTATTTATGGACACCAAAATATTAGTATAAGTATACCATCGGAATCAAGACATCGAGACGAACACAACGACACACAGTTATTAGTGATTCGAACGTTTAATAAAAGTTCTAATTTTATTTTTAATTGCACGAGTTTAATTAACGATCATTTAATTTATTTAGTTTAAATTATTAGAATTATACGAAATAAACTTATAACGTTTTGATTACAAATTTGATTTCTAATTCTTTTTCATACAAATATTTAATTTATTTTAAATTCAATAAACTTTGAGTATATTCATTCTAATAACTAAATTTAATCGTTTTATTTTATTTGCATGATTGTTTCTTGGAATTTTATCGTTAAATCTATTTTTATCCCGATTTGAAAGCCTTTGTCATTACATTCTCCCCGACTCAAGTTTTTTCGTCCTCGAAAAGAACGAAACAAGGAAAAATAAAGAAAAGCAGAAACGTAAGAATGATTAAAGATGAATTGGGTACCTTATGCAAACAATTCAGGATTTGAGGCACGGACACTCTCCTCGGTTTCCCAAGTGCAATCTCGATCATCTCTACTCCACTAAACTTTGACGAGATTAACTATCTTCATTCTAAGCGGATCTTTATCGATTACACGAAGTGGTCTTCTTTCAATAGTAAGATTTGGCTCAACATCCATATCTTTAAATAAAGCAGGCTGAACAATAACTAACGGGTTACGTACACATCTGCGAATATGTGAAACATGGAATACATTATGCACACCCGATAATTTCTCCGGTAAATCAACCCTACAAGCCAAACGCCAATTTTTTCTAATATAGCAAAGGACCAACAAATCTTGGAGCAAGCTTCCCTTTCTTGCCAAAACGAATCACGTTCTTCAAAGGTGAAATTTTCAAAAATACAAGATCACCAACTACAAATTCCAAATGTCTCCTCTTTCCATCAACATACTTCTTTTGCCTATACTGGGTAATGTTCATCCTCCTTCGGATTTCTCCACCTTTTCAGAAAGTTACAAAATCATTTCAGGGCCCAGAACAAGTCAATTTCCATATTCAGTCCAACAAGATGGAGATTTACATGGTCGTCCATATAGAGCGTCAAACGGTGCCATTTTAATACTCACTGGAGTTTCAAAGATTAATTCAAGATTTACATTTATTTAAATATGAATTTTAATTTGAATTAAATTACCTGATAGCTATTATTATAGGTGAATTCAACGAGATGGTGATGATCTTCCCAAGATCCCCCAAAATCTAAAGCACAAGCATGAAGCAAATCCTCCAGAATCTAATTTACTCTTTCGGTCTGACCGTCTGTCTGAGGATGATAGGCGATACTCAAGTTCAATTGAGTCCCCAAAGTCATCTGGAAAGCTTTCCACAATTTGCTAGTAAATATGGGATCTCTATCACATACTATGCTAGATGGAACACCATGAAGTCGGACTATATCCTTCATATAGAGCTCGGCTAAACTTGAAGTAGTTCGATTTGTCTTCACAGTAATAAAGTGGGCAGATTTGGTTAGTCTATCAACAATAACCCAGATGCTTTCATTTCCCCTTCTAGTCCTTGGTAATCCATCTATGAATCCATAGAAATTTGATCACATTTCCAGTTAGGAATCTCTAAAGGCAGTAACAAACCTGCAGTCTTCTGATGGTCGACTTTTACTTGTTAGCAAGTGGCGCATCTACTGATATAAATAGAAATGCCTCTCTTCATTCAACTCCACCAATAAAGCTTCTTCATATTCTGATACATCTTGATGACCCCAGGATGAATAGAAAGTTTGGACTGATGATTTTCCCTAAGCACCTCCTGTCTTAGACCATCCACATTCGGAACGCAAATACGATTATTGATCCTCAAAATTCTATTGGTACCAATTTCAGCGCCCCATCCCTTTTGCACATTTACAACTTCTCTATTGAGAACAATTTTCTTTATTCGCCTAAGCATTTAATCTTTTTCTTGCTTAGCAATAATGCAATCCATAAGGGCTGGAGAAGTAGCAATTTGGAATAATATTGCTCCAAGAAGTTGAAACAACATTGCTTTGTTTCTACTCAAAGCGTCGGCTACCACATTAGCCTTTTCGGGTGTATAGTTGATGTCGAGGTCATATGATGCTAAGAACTCGAGCCATCTAACCTACCTCTGATTCAGATCCTTCTGAGATAAGATATACTTCAATGATTTGTGGTCAATGAAGAGTTCAAATTTAATTCCCAAAAGATGGTGCCTCCACAACTTAAGAGAAAAAACTACAACAAGTAGTTCTAAGTCATGTGCTGCATAATTAACCTCATGAACTCTGAGTTGTCTACCAGCATAAGTAATAACTTTACCATGCTGCATAAGAACAGCTCCTAAACCTTCTCTGCAAGCATCGGTATAAACAGTCAAACCTTCACTTCCATCCAGAACAGTAAGAACGGGAGCAGAAGTTAACTTGCGTTTAAGTTCATTAAATGCTTTTATACACTTATCGCTTCAATTGAACTTAACATTCTTTCCAGTCAAAGCTATAAGTGGTGAAGAAATTCGAGCAAAATTCTCAATGAATCTCCTATAATAACCAGCTAAGCCGAGGAAAATATGAATATCGATTGGATTTTAGGGACTTTTCCAATCCTTAAAGTTAAAGAAATATGAATACCTATATAGAGAGATAAGATAAATTGAATAAGAATGATTGGATGTTTTAAATAAAGGGCTTACTCTGATTACAACAATCTTAGCTGGATTGACCGAAATCCCATTCTCCGAAACAATATGTCCAAGAAATCGAACTTCATCTCTCCAGAAGTGATACTTAGAAAACTTGGCCTTCAGTTAATGATCTCTCAAAGTTTTAAGAACAAACTTGAGATGCTCCTCGTGTTCTTGTTTAGTCTTAGAAAAGACTAGAATATCATCAACAAACACAAGGACGAACTTATTCAGGACATCCTGGAATACTCTGTTCATGAGGCCAACAAAGTAAGCTGGGGCATTAGTTAAACCGAATGGCATAACTAACCATTCATAGAAACCGTCTTCTGTTCGAAAAGTTGTTTTGGGAATACTATCTTAAGAAATTCGAAGTTGGTGAAAACCTGTGACAAAGGTCGAGTTGAGAAAATATCTTGGCTCCGTACAGTTGATTAAATAGGTCATTAATGCAAGGCATTGGATATCGGTTTTTGTGAGTAAGCTTATTCAGTTCTCGATAGTCTATGCACATTCTTAGAGAACCATTTGATTTAGTAACAAATACAACTGCAGCTCCCCATTCTAAATGACTTCGGCGAATTAGATCTTTGAGAATAGATCTTCGATTTGCGCTTTTAATTCAATCTTCTCCCTAGTTGCCATTCTTCTTGGAGCAAGTACAATGGGTCTAGCTCCTTGAATGAGATCAATATGGAATTCGATTTCATGATGAGGTGGTAAGGAAATTACTTCTCCAAAAACATCAGGAAAATGATGAACAACAGGAGTAGTGCTAAGATCGATAAGATGTCAATCGAGAGAGAAAATGAAACTTCCTGAAACATCTTGAGGCAATTGACATTCGATCTTCAAGGGTTACCATTATCACAATGTAAAGAGACCGTTCGAGCTTTGCAAGAAATATAGGCATCGAACTTCCTTAACCAATCTCCTCCCAATATATATCAAATGCCTTAAAGCCCAATACATAAAAATACCAAGTAAAACGGTGCATGCCTTCAAGGAGTTTAATCCCTTTTCAAATCATCTCAAGATTTGCAGGTCCACCAATGGGGTTTGATACACAGGAATTTAGATGCGTGTTCGGTTTTTAGGACTTGCTTAAATTTATTACATAAATCAATAGATATAAAGCTAAGGGACGCATCATAATCAATTAAGATGCGAACAGGTAAATCATGTAATAAAAAGGTGCCTTGAAGTGTACCTTTGTTATCCTCCACCTTAGGAGTGGTAACAACAAAGACTACCGAGGGTATACCCTTCTACTGGGTTGGGAAATCCTTCTTCTGGTGGCCAAACTATACGCAAATAAAGCAAAGGCCTCGCCTAGTCATCTGAACCGTGGGAACAGTAGTTCCTGCTGAAACTGGGTAGGTGTTGGCATAGTGTCCCCGCTGCTTGCACTTTAAGCACATGATCGTGGACAAGTTAACGGGTTGTCTCTATGGATGTACCACTCCATCTCTATTCTGCCAATTCTTTTTCTGTTGTGTTCGGTTTCCTCTTCTTTGCATTGCTAGACTCCCCCTGAGTAGTCTGAGAATGAACAACCACCTCCTCGGAATCAAGGTTCTTATAACAAAGAGCCATGTCCATGAGAGCTGTGAAGGTGCCATGAATGTGAGCAGTGAGGAGATTTTAATACTCTGGATGGGCTCCTGCTATGAATTTCTCGTTTTTCTTCAAAGGAGTGTCTGTTAGACCAGGGCCGAACCTGAACAGTTCATTGAACCTCCTTTCATAACCAGAGAATGTCATGGGTCCCTGCTTAAGGTCCATAAAACTATGGTACAACCGAGACTTTCCAGCTTCTGGCATCCACTTAGCCGCGAATGCCTCCCTAAAGATTTGTAGGCACGATTAGATAGATTAAAAAGATAAACATTTCAAATATGAATTCCAATAGATTTTACCTAAACAACTCCCAAGTGATGTTCTCATCAATAGTATGAGTTGTGGCAGATTCCCACCTATCGCGAGCTAATTCGTCTAACTGCCAAATAACTAATTGGCGCTTCTGGGCTTCAGTAATCTCCAAGTCAGTAAAGATCCTTTCAACACTCTTAAGCCATTGCTGGGCTTCAATAATTCCTTCTGATCCTGTAAATTTTGTCCCACCTAGCTGAGAAAATTCCTTGCACAAAATAGTGAATCTAACTAGAGGAACTGGAACAACTAGTGCTTTAGGTATGGGACCAAATCCTCTTCCCCTACCTCTAACACTTCTACCACTTCCTCGATTCATCCAGAAAAGTCCAGGATGAGGTAAGAACAATATTTGAGAAATTTAAACTAAAGAGAATCCTAATTAAAAAAAATAGGCTAAAGTTTAAAAAGACTATGAAAATGGAGAGAAACCAGATGGAGTTTTGGAGCGCATATATATATATATATATACATATACATACATACATATATATATATATATATATATATATATATATTGGTGGTAGGTTCAAATTGTGGTGTCCATGGATGGATAAAATGATGTACAACATCACTCCTCGTTTAATGCAAAGAAGAAAAATATAACCTGCATCACTTCTCATTTAATGCTCCATATTCTCTTAGATATTATTGGATTTGTGGAGATATTTATTTTTGGTTTGTCTATAAACATTTTGTAGGTCACAGATATTTCATTCCAATTGTTTATATTGCACTTCTTTAGTTCGGAATTTAAAATTTAGCTATAAACAGGGTCACCGTATGGAAATAACTGTCTACCTCTTTGTATTTATGGATACCAAAATATTAGTATAAATATACCATTGGAATCAGGATTTGAGATGAACACAATGACACACAGTTATTGGTGATTTGAACGTTTTATAAAAGTTCTATTTTTATTTTTAATTGCACTGAGTTTTATTAACGTTCATTTGAATTTATTTAGTTTAAATTATCAAAATTATACGGAACAAACTTATATCGTTGTGATTACAAATTTGATTTCTAATTCTTTTTCATACAAATATTTATTTTTATTTTAAATTCAATAAAATAGGAATATATTCATTCTAGTAACTAAATTTAATCATTTCATTTTATTTGCTTGATTATTTCTTGTAATTTTATCGTTAAATCTAATTTTTTTTCCAATTTGAAAACCTAGGCCGTTACATCGACCATTGTTTGCTCTGCCATTTATGTTTTCCATGTCGAGTTGCACTGTCATGTTTGCTCTGCCATGATGCATGCTGACATGTCATTGTTGTACACCCAGATATTTTATCTTGTTGAACTACTGTTCCTACTGTGTAGATACATACATACACACATACATATATACACATATACACACACACACACTCATATATATATATATATATATATATATATATGCGCAGATGTGTGTATATATTGGATTTCTTGGTTCAGTTCATTCACGATGTTTGACCGTATTGTCCCTGCATAAAAATATGTGTATATACATACAATGTATGTGTATACATGTATAGTGCACGTTCAGAGAATATATATATATTTATGTGAGCACTATAGGTGATGTCTACCATGTGGTATTTACAGTGTATCTCTTTGAATATCACAAACTGTCTAGACACAGATGGATGTCCATATAAATCGTATCAAGTCATGAAATATGATGAGAAACACACCAAAATTCTGAGACAAATAAATTTTTAAAATAAAAATTATATCTTCTAGAATATAAAATACTTTTGTTCCATCTTACTATGTGTGTATTCTGTGATAGGTAAGCAGAAGATTGGATTGACTGTGAAGATTGGCAAAAGACAGGAGACAAGTTTGTATGAGTGTAATTGTATATGACTGAGTGACTGTACAACTGAGTGATGAAAATGAGTGACATAGTGTTGTAGTGAGGAATTGTGTATATGAAATGTGTTGTATTGTATTACAGTTAAATATACAAATAGTGGAGTTATAAATTTGTACTGTTGAGATGTGGAAATAAAATATTATATTTAAATAAAATACTGTTTGAATATTTAAATTCTTGTGTAGTAGTATTCTATTTAAATACAAATACTATATTTTATCCGTGATGTGGTATAATAGTACAATTACAAACACATTTATAATAATAAATATATGTTTGTTATCATCAAAAAAAAATCATAGAATTGTTAGATGCAACAATCTCCCCCTTTGGATGATGACAAACATAAAATAAGATTTTGAATATAATATTATAATAAATGTGTTTGACTGTAAATTATTGAACTCCCCCTATTTGAATGCTCCCCCACAACAAAACCTCCCTAGATATGTGCATGAGTGAAAGGAATAAAATGAATGAAATTTCAATATTAAAATATTTATAAAATATTCACTTGAAAATCAATTTTTTAATCATTCTCCACCTTTTGTTATCATCAAAAGGATACAGAAATTAAAATAATGATGGAATAATTGACTAAAAATATAATATAAGCCTAAGTGGAAGAACGTTCATCATAAATCTCAATTAATCAAACAAAAATCATAATATTCTAAGAACTAGTGACACATTTCACATGGTAGAATGATGGATCTACGATGAAATTTATATAAATGGAGGGAGTTTTAAAATATATGATTTCCAATTATTTTCATGTAAAATTTTAAAAATGAGCACAACAACAGTGATGGATTTGGGCAACGATTATATATTCAATTTAAGTGACGCAATCAAATAATCTCAAATCCCAATAGCTATTAATCAACAAATCATAACATTACATAAAATATTAACACATTTCATATATTAGAAAAATGGATTAATATGATGGTTTTTACACACCAAGGAGAATTTTATATAAATTTTTTGTTTAGCAAATTATTTCCTTTACCTCTTCTTTTTATTTAAGAACACACTGACCACGCATAACCTGATCTTGGATTTTTAAATGAGGTTAGAGAAACACTTATGAATATTATATTTTTATTTTCTATTTTCAAAAGAAAAATTCCTTAGTATTCAAAACCAATATGAATGATATAAATGTGGTAGGTACAGAAGTGGTTGTGAAATAAATTTCTAAATTAATCATATTATGAAATATGCCCATCCGTATCGAGATCATCGAAAATTTTCAATTATCACTAATTTTGAAAAAATAACACAGTCATATTTCCATCGCATATTTGACACTGTATATTCAAGATGATTTTAAAAATATTTAAACTCTCCACCTTAATATAAAATTATGATGGATGGCAGAATAATGGTAGATAAAACAGATTTTAGTGAAATAAGCGCCAATTCATAGATATTATAACAACTGTTCAGCCATCATGAAAATTTAAACAAAATCTCCTCTGAGAAATATACTGTAGTCACAATTCGTCACAGTTTCAAAATTCTAATAATAATTTTGATGAATTCTAAATACAGTTCAGTTTGGTTATTGATTTCAATTTCGGAATAAATAATCAATAAGTGGTATAAATAAATGATTTTGAAATTGAAAAATCAATTACAAGAGGGAATCAAAAAGATTTATACAAGACAAGAGGGATTTAAAGAAATCTATACAAAACGAAGACCAGAATAAAAAATCAAAATAGATGAGTGAGAAAATTATAATACACTTCGATGCCACTTACTGTCTCTACTATCGGGTTTAATACCATCCTGGTGGTTAACAAAGGTATCTTAGAGACTGATTTTACGTTCTGCCACTCGACAAAGAATTATCAAAAAAAAATAACCAAGCCCAAACAGTTAAATCTAACAGATCAATTTCATCTATCAGAGCAGCAAGACAAATTTTACCAAAAACAAGCAATCATCTAAAGATTTTCAAAAATTGATTCCTTTTATCAGAGTAGCAAACTTCAATCTCTGGATACATTCCAAAGTGAGTTTTCAGAAAAATTACAACAAGTCCAAGAAGATAAATCATGATCCAAGATTTAAAGAAAACGGTTTATTTAAAATCAATTGAAGAAACGATAAAACTTCGAGATTCACTAAATCGATCACACTAGATTATTAATTTTAAATCCAAGAAGTGTGCGAGATTCAAGATATTAAATAATATTCAAATGATTTCAAAGAAAACAATATGCAAGTAAATGATCATGAATTCAAAATGTAGTACAAGAATCTATGCCAAAAAGATTTTCAATTCAAAATAGTTTAAGTCACTCAGAAAATTTTTGAACCTTTTATCAGAGCAACAGATAGTACTAAAAACAAGCAGTTATCTAAAAAAACATTTCCAAAACAATTTATTTTGTCAGAGAAGCACAACAATTAATTTCAAAGCAGACTTGTCAAGAGAAATTTTCACAGATATTCTTGACAGTCACAAGAGATGATTCATTACCCAAGAATAAAGTTTATTTTAAATCATTTGAAGGAATATGAAAATCTCAAGATTCAATGAATTAAACACATCAGATTATAAATTTCAAATCCAAGACGTGTGTGTGATTCAAGAATTTAACAATTTCAAATGATTTCAATCAAACAAATATTTAAATCAAATGATCATGAAATAACAGTGAGTTACAATAGAAGATCTCCAAAGAAATTTTCATAATTATTTTTGACAAGCACAAGATTTTTTTTCAAAATATTTAGATCAAGCTTTGAGCGATATTCATGATCCAAAAACAGTTTATTTGATATAACTTGAAGAAATGTAAATTTTGAGATACAATGAATCAATCACACAAGATTATTAATTTCAAATATAAGAGGTGTGTGAGATTCAAAATATAAAAAATTTCAAATGATTTCAAACAATCAAATATCCAACAAAAAATGATCATGAATAAGAATGAATTTCAAGATGTAACACAGTGATTCAAGCCAAATGCTTTTCAATTCAGAAATATTGAAGCCAATCCAAAAACCAATGAAATTATCACAATTGAAAAATAGTAATGTGCTATAATGAGTATAATATTTCAAGCCTTAGAAGAATCTCAAAACAATAGTGGTGTGAAATTTCATTAGTTTTCAGATCTTCAAAAATTTAGAATTCAAAATAATAGTGTTCAAGATATAACAAGAATGCTTCAGCACTGTTAGGAATTCAGAAATAGTAATAAGAAATAAACTTCAAAACAATTGCAGATATTTATAAGTTTAAAATTCAAGATTTGGAAAAGATTAAAACAAGAGAGTTTTATTCAAATGAAGCAAATTTCCAGAAAATCACAAATTCTGCAATTTTGAAGTTTAAGAACAAGAAAATATATATATAAGATATGGCAATGTCAATACCGATAAGCAAAAATCAGATGGAGGATTAAAAGAAATGTGAAAAAGACATTACATATCAGTATAACAAAATCATAAGAATCAAGAAAAAAATAGAAGGGGTAGAAGGAGGAATAAACAAAGAAGAATTAAAAAAGAGAGTGAGTTGACAGATCATACCTGATTTTCGGTAGATGTTGTGGTTCTCCAACTCAGCAGACTTGGCTAAGGAACTCTGAATGATATAGAAATATGGAACAACTTGAATTCAATTATCTTTTGCAAAGAAATTCCTCAGCCTCCTCCGGTACGTAACAACTTAGGGGATCAAGTGGTCTAACGAAATTTGTAAAACCACTCTGAAATGTGTTCACGACTTTAGGTACCCAAACCTGCTTGTATAACAAATCATTTGAATTTATCTTTGTACCTCTAGGAACTCAGATCTGTTTGAATTTGGTCAAAATCGTTTTATTTCCATTTGGGATCCAAGATTGTTTAAATTGTTTGTTACCAAAAAAATCTCATTTCGTTTATGATTCAAAAATCCTTTGAAATTATCAGAGTTAAAATTTTCAAATCGATTCTTTTAAAAGCAGTTTGAAGGATTTTTAAAACGATTTGAATTCTGGTTTTCAAAAACATTTATATTCCCAAAGCCAATATCATATTTATTTCCAATAGAAATTTGATTTTGCAACAACATATTCAACGATTTTTCCCTATTAAAGAATTTTTCCAAAGTTGATTCTAATCGTTGAATTTTGAATATAAGATCACTGTTTTCTTTGATTAAATCTGAACATTGATTATTAGCGATCTTTCTTTTAGAATCATGTTGTTTCGAAACCAAATTTTCAGATTCAAGTAATTTGATTTTGGCTTGAGACTCAGAGATTTTAAATTCAAAATGTTTTTGCTTTTCAAACTCAAGTTTTTCAAAATTCTTGAATTTCACAATTTCACTTTCTAACTCTTTTGAAATCAAATTGGTTTTCAATAAGCTTTCTTTTTTAGCAATTTCATGTTTGAAATTTTTAGTAGTCTTAAAATTTTCAGATTCCTTTTGTAAAGAATTGTTTGTATCTTTTACCTCAATCTCCTTATCTTTTAAAATCAGAATTTCCTCTTCAATCTCTTGAATGTTTTTATTGAGATGAATGAGAATAGATTTCAATTTTAAACAATTTTTACAATCAGAATTTTCTAATTTCATGACATTTGAAATTTTCGATTCTAAACAGTTATTTTTGTTGTTCAACTCATGATTTTTAGAATTTAAAGACTTGTTTTTCCAATGGAGGTTGTCAATGGTTTTTGTTAAATCTTCACACATATAAACCAAATCTTTATATGAGGAACTTTCAGTCTCATTGTCTGTTGAGTCTTCATCATCTAATCTACTTGAAAAATTAGCGTGTCATTGAACGTGCCAGTTTACACACACACACACACACACACACACACACACACACACATATATATATATATATATATATATATATATGAGGAGGGTTCCGCTACACCTCTTATATTGCATGTGAACTCTCCTCCTTAATCTCTACCACCCATTTTTCCACTCATTCTCTCTCTACCCATTTCAATATTATTTCTTAGTGGGAAGAGAGGGAATGAGTGGGGAAATGGGTGGTGGAGATTAAAGGGGAGAGTTCATGTGCAATATAAGAGGTGTAGCGAAACCCTCCTCTCTCTCTCTCTCTTTATATATATATACACTATCCTATAACAATACATATATATACTCCGAAAATATGGCGGATGCAAACACTAACCCAGCCGACATCCACGGAACTAATGAATCTGAAGAAAACGATGACGATACTGGGTGGCTAGAAGTCAGATCTAGGAAGAAAAATGCGAACGTGTTGCAAAATTCAGCTGTTCAAACCAATCATGCTGATATTCAATCAAATCAGCGACACGTAGCAGCACATAAGGCAATACTCGTAACTCAATTCCTGTTAAGAATGCAAGGAATAATTCTAACAAATGGAACAAAAGCCCAATCTTCATATCTGGTACAAGAACATGGGCCAACGCAGTGGCAGGCAACACTATAATTTCTGGTGGTGTAGAATTTTTTGAAACCGCCTCTGACGAAGAAGGCAAATTTGTGGAACTGGATGATACAATATTTGACTCTGCTAAAACGATGTGGGGGAACTCGATTTATATTTATTTAATAGGAAGAAGGTCTTTCTATTTGTATTTAAATGCGTATATTAGGAGAGAATGGAAGCCGGTGGGTAGATGGGATATTTTTTCAAGAGAAAATGATTTTTATCTGATTAAGTTCGAAAGGGAAGATGACTGTTTAAGAGTTCTAAATGGTGGTCCATGGTTTATGGATAGCAAGCTAATTTTTCTTAAGAGATCGGAGCCAAATATTAGACTTGAGCGAGACATGCTTCAGTCACACCCTGTGTGGATCAAGCTCAAAAATCTTGATTTAACCTTACGAAATGCGAGAGGAATCAGTAAATTGGCTAGTATGGTTGGCACTCCACTCGCTATGGATGACAACACTAAGAATGTTACTAAATTGAACTATGCAAGAGTGTTAGTAAATATGAAAGCGGACAGTGAAATTATACATTCCAAACAAGCTAAAGACAGTCGGGGTAATTTATATATACAAGAAGTTGAATATGATTACATTCCCCCTTCCTACAAAACGTGCAAATGCTTTGGTCATTCAGATGCGCAATGCGAAGTAGTAGCCAAACCATTGAGACAAGTTTGGGCAGTCAAAGCCAAAACGTTCAACAATGACATATTTACAGAACAAAATGCTGATCTGATCACAGCGTCATTGATGAAGATACCCAAACCCCTAGCAACTTATTTACAAACACTAGTTATGAAATCATTACTGAAGTGGTTCAGGTGGCCCTTCAGCAACCCTTGGTGCTTGAACAGTCGGTGCAGTAGGTAGAAAAGGGAGCAACAGAGGCGTTAGCTCATCCGGTTGGGCTGGATGATCAACCTGAAATAGAAGAAGACCTAAGAAGATTAGATATTGATATACCCAGTTCTGATGAGGATGACGCTCAAGAAGATAATCAAAACAATAAGGTATATACTAAACCCAATCAGGAGTATGAAAAACAATTTTAAGATGAGGATGCAAGTAATAAGGAAGTTGGTGCATCTAAGGTAAGAGAATTTTCTCCTCGCATTTTGAGGAGGAGAAATCTCAAACCAATATGTCCATAATTTCGTGGAGTGTGAGAGGTCTGAATAATGACACCCGTATATTAGACCTCTACAATCTTCGAAGGAAATTTCTTCCTTCCATTCTGGGTGTTCTAGAAAACAAAATGAGCCAAGAAAATATTAATTTCTTTGCAGACAATTCGGGTAATGAATGGGACATCATCCACAATGATGATTGTGAAGTTAAAGGTAGAGTCATGATTATTTGGAATAAAAATACATGGCAAGTGCAAGTCATTAGCAAAGACCCGCAACATATTACTGTGTGTGCAGACAATTTAGGGGGGCTCAAACTTCATATCACTATGGTGTATGCACATAATCTAGCAGAGAAAAGAATAACTTTATGGAATCAGATACAAGAAACTGCAAAAAACACTATTTTACCATGGATAGTAATGGGAGATTTTAATGCATACTTAAGTGTTCATGATAAACAAGATGGAAATACAATTTGTACCTCCCAACTAGCCGAATTCAACAAAGTGGTGCTTGGAACTGGACTGATTGAACCAGTTAGTAGTGGCCTGCAATACACATGGTCAAGGGGTCAAAACAAAAAAAATCTTATGTAAACTTGACCGTGTTCTTGTTAATGCTATATGTATGGCCAAATTTGATGATATGAAAGTGACTGTCTTACCACCATCATTTAGCGATCATTGTCCTATACATATTTCACTAATCATCAGACAAGGTCAAGAAAAAGGTAAACCTTTCAAATATGCCAATCATTGGCAACAACTAGAGTGTTACTACAACAACATATGCTTGTCTGAATTAGTGAATATTCGTGATTGCTTTATGTACAATCTGGTTCAGTTTCTAAAAAGCACTAAATTAAAGCTCAAAGAATGGAACAAATTACGTCCAAAGAGTAATGACACTATTGGAAAACTGGAAATTCAATGTGTTGATGCTATTAAAGCTATTGAAGATGGTGATAATTCTGATAGAGCGTGGAAATTCTATGCAGAAAAACAATAAGAGCTCAAGTCTGCTCTACAAATCAAGGCGGTGGAGTTAAAACAAAAGGCTAAAGAAAAACGGCTTATTGATGGAGATACTTGTTCTAAATTTTTTAATACTAAAATGTCTGTACGACGTAAAACTAATTATAATTTGCAAATTCTTGATCATGATGGCAGTCCAGTCACAAAATTTGAAGTGCTTGAGCATGAAGTAATATCTTATTTCAATGAACTATACAATAGAGAAACAAATGAAAACTTACCTAGCATTATCCCTCGGAGGCTCGTTAATGCTCATGGGAGGCGCATGTTGTTGGCTGATATTGACAGTGAGGAGATCACTACTGCATTGAAATCCATCCATCGGGATTCTGCTCCCGGTCCTGATGGAATGGGTTCTGCTTTCTACTTGAATCATTGAGGGGACCTGCAGAGATATGTGGTGTTAGTGATACAAGAAGCTTTCAGATATGGTAAATTTCTCAAAGAAATTAATCATATGTTCTTATGCCTTATTCCAAAAAAAACAAACCTTCTTGCATTGCGGATTACAGACCGATTGCTTGTTGTAATGTTATTTATAAAATTTTGAGTAAAGTAATATGCAACAGAATAAAAAAAGTGCTCCCTGACTTGATTGCCGAGTGTCAAAGTGCATTCATTAAAGGGAAAAACATTTCTAAAAACTCTCTACTGGCTCATGAACTGATTAGAAACTTTAATCAGAAAGGTGCAGGCAAATTTTACTTGAAAGTTGACCTTCAGAAAGCGTATGATAAAATTAATAGAATTTTCATTATTCATATGCTTAAATATATAGGTTTTTCGGATAAATTTGTGGAGTTGATTAGAGAATGCATTACCACGCCTACCTTCTCTATATTGATTAATGGAGTTCCGAAAGGTTTTATTTCAAGTAATCGGGGTATCAGACAAGGGGATCCATTATCCCCCTACGTGTTTGCAGTTGCGATGGAATTTTCTTCCTTCAGATGGAAATAGCCACCCATCACAAGAAAATTCAGACCATCCATAACTTCCCTCCTAAAAATCAGTCACTCGTTATATGCTGATGATCTTATTATATGTATAAAATCTAATTGTCATGCAGCAAATGAAGTGAAGTGTAACACCCCGTGAATTCTATAACATTGAGCTTCACAGATTAAGGGAAAAGGGTTACGCCATTGCGTTCGTCTCGGAATTCTGCTTGAGATAGAGTCCGAGTTTACGTGAATCGGACTCCGTATGAAGGAGTTATGACCTTCGGAAGTTTCAGAATAAAATTTAAAATTCAAACAGCTCAGTTTCAAATTCGAAATTCGAAAAACAGGTTCAAACTGGGCTGGGCGGGAAAATTCCCGCCCAAGGACCAGGTCGACCATAGGGTCGACCTGGCTGGCTGGGTCTGGCTCTGGCTCGAGTTTCTGTGGCTCGGTGTGTCATTAGGGCTGACATGTCACCTCTTGATTGGCTCTTTGAACTTTGTATGGTCTAGATTCCTCCTGTCTTCATCTGATGGCTCAAAACAATTTAAAAATCTATATATACACCCTAAGTCTCAACTAAAATTCACACAAAAAAATAAGATGGGTGTCGTCATGCTGCCAGGAAGGAATTGAGCGTAGCCATCAAGAGAGAGGAGCTTAGAGATGAATCAAATTAAGAAGAAGACTAAAGCTTAATCAAATTAATCAATGCAACGTTAATCAACCCAAAGGAACACATCTCAATTTCAGAATTCAGAATCCAGAATTCAAGATTCTGCATTCGTTGTAAGTATAGTGACCTTTCAGAATATGAAAAAAAAAACTGTGATGTGATTCGATGTAAATGAAAATAGAATTGTGTTATTATATGAATTCTGTGTATTGTAATAATTCTGTCATGACTTGTGTATTGATATTTGTGGCATAAATTGATTGATGCAAGCCTATTGGACATTTGTATATGAAAGTAATAGCAATAGCAAGTTGTGGCAAAAACTAGTAATTGATCCCTTTATGTTTATGTCGATGGCATGGACTATATACATTCCCTTAGTCTAAGTTAGAATTTATGTAAACATGTTCTAGATTTGAGACTTTTTATACCTACATGACTCAAAACCTATGAACACATTCTTTTGTTTATTTGCAAGTATAATTGGATCTATGTTAAGTACCGTTTGGGTTTCATAAACTATGCAAGTTCATGTTGAAATAGGCTATACAACTAGATGTTAAAATTGGACATTTTGGTGAATATACAACATGCTAGTTTTGTGGTTGACATTATTCCAAGTTAAACATGTTTAAACCCAAGTTTGTATAAGCCTAAACTATGCCATTTCATATGTCACCTACTTAGTTATACTTTGATTTGAATGCAAGTTCACATGACCTATAATTTATGTTAGTTGAATCGCTAAATTGCAAGTTTATGCGCAACACACCTTTATGTATTGTAAATATTACATGTTCTTGATTTCCCCTTTTCTCACGTTTATAAAGTTGGGTTGAATTGTGTCGAGCCCAACACTTGTTATGATGTTGCGAACGTACAAACGGGGGTAATAACGTTGGGTGTAAAACATGGAAAATATATGTTGGCTTGGTTGGTACATGCCAACGACAAAAACATTTAAGCGGTATGAATTGTTATACCCAAGAATAAACGACATGACATTTACATATAATTGAGAAGTGATAAAATATGTAAATTTAGAAAACACGGTATGCTTAACCCGAGATTGGATTGAGTTATGACGTAAACCTGCCCGGACCCGCCCGGCTGTCCAGTAGTCACAACAATACCTATCCAATGTGGGTGGTTAAGTATTGAGCCCAATAAGGACCCGAGGTTAGACTGAGCTACGGTGTAAACCTGCCCGGAACCGACTGGCACATCTATTAACCGTAGCAATATCTGTCTAATGTGAGTGGTCAGGTGCTTTAAGAGGCTAAGGACAGATGGTAGGTTTAAGTCAACTATGAACACTTAACCAAATTCAACATGTTAACAAGAATTAATGGGTGGGGTTAAGTAAATACAGACACTTAACATGTTTGACTAGAAAATCCTAGTAACGAGGGACCCGTTTCAGCAGTAACCCAAGTTAGGTATCATGGTACCCTGAAACTAGGCAGGGTGGGGCACGATTACTGGGCTGATTGTAAGCGGTCAAAGCGACAGCGGTGGGTGCAACAGTGTAGGTTCTAACGTGGTGCGGGCGTGCACACACTTCGGAGCAGACAAACAGGGCACTGGGGGCACCAGTAGTATAACCTATGCCTTCTAGAGTTGTGTCGGGGCCGCCACCATGGGTCTTGATGCACCCCATGGTGGGACCAGCATAGGTATCTACAATTCTTGAGGGCCATATGACACATGTTTACGTGATTAGGAGCCGATCTTTAAATAAAAATGGGGATCACTTCACCCTCAGCATGGGGTGCCAGTTTGAATAAGCTCAAGTAGGTGCAGAGATATAGTGTGGGTGCGATAGTATATTCGATTCTAAACGACACTTCCTTAGCTTGTGACACTTTCCTGTTTTCAGTTTATATCTTTCATGCCCTTTTTCTTATTCACATACTGAAGAGTTACTAGATTTACTCAGGCTTTATGTCTGACTCTATTTTCTTTTCATCTTCTTTTCTTTCGTTCCCCCCCAGGTCCACAGGAAGGAAACAACCCAGCTTAGTACTCTTTTGCAAGCTTTAAGACTGTAGACGTATGGTTTGGATCTCTTTTGCACGGATCATGGCTTTGGATATCACTATGGGGATTTTTGTTACTTTTATTTATGTTTTTATGCTTCTTTAATAATCAAGACAGTAATGAGGTTGTAATGATGGAAATATTTTGAGACAATTATGGAAAGGTTTTGTTTGAACACGTATTGATGAAATAAAAGTCTGTTTGGTTTTCGCTGTTTAAAATATGTGTATTTATATCTGTCTTGTGTTTATCTGTGGCTTTTACTTATAAACCTCCACCAAATTTAAGGCATTCCCTTTGTGAGTGACCTTAACGGAGGTGGGGTGTTTCACTTGGTATCAGAGCCTAGGTTTACCAGATAAGATAAAAAAATTTGAAATTGTTTTCAAAAGGAAAGTTTAAAGGAGCATTTTTCAAGAAAAAGTGTTATATTTTTAAAGAGGCATAATCCCCCAAAGCCATGTGCACTATCTCTCTCTATCCTTCGTTTTGAATCTTTCCTTTCTGTTTCAGCATGTCTGGAGACCTTAACCTTCCAGAAGGGGTGCCGATACCCGGCTGGTTTAGGAGGTACTTAGAAGCAAGGGCCAATAGCGCGGGCCCAGCAGACATCCCTCCTTCAGTGGTCGCGGTTCCTCCTCCTCCTCCTCCTAGTGGAAATGCCTTCGCAAAAACATGTAGAGACTTCAAGGCTATGGGTGGAAAAGACTTTTATGGGACAAAATCCTTTATAGGAGCAAGAAACTGGCTAAAGGAGACAGAGGATCTGTTTGTCATCTTCGGAGTTGATGACAGGCAAAAGATACAACTAGCAGTGTGGTTGCTTAAAGATGAAGCTTCCTATTGGTGGGAAATTACCAATGCTCAGAGGGCGGTGGAAACATGGGAAGATTTCAGGAAAAGGTTTGAGATGAAATTCCTCTCCCAAGCTGAAAGAAGCCTGCAAATGGAGAAGTTTCTAACTCTGAAACACGGAAGTATGACAATCAGGGAGTACATTAATCAGTTTAGTCAGCTGGCCAGATTTGGGTTGGACTTAGTAAACACCCAACACAAGAAGGCGCTTCACTTCGTCAAAGGTTTGAATGAGCCTCTACACAGCCTTGCTATGACCCATGTATCCACGGGAGTGACTTATGAAAGCTTGGTGGACATGGCGTTGCTACACGAGGAAGACAACGACAAGAAAGAGAATAAGGTGGAAGAAAAGAAAGAGGGTTTACAAGCAAAGAAAACAGACTTCAAGAAAGGAGGGAAGAACAATAAGACCCGTGAGAGGAGAAGGTGCAATTTCTGTGGCATTGTGGGACATATATCAAAAGACTGCCGAAAAAGGAAGGCAAAGATGGGTGGTTGCTTCCATTGTGGAGAGACTGGGCACCAAGCTAAGGACTGCCCAAAGAAGAAAGGGCAAGGACAGAATGCCGGATCCACTTCAGGGGGTCAGGTTCATGCGCTAGTGGCACCTCAGCAGGAACGAGGTAGTAATATTTCTGTAGAAAGTGTAGTCTATCTTTATGATCATCCAGTTCGCACACTTTTTGACTCTTTCGCTTCACACTCCTTTATTTCATCTGCCTTAGTAGAATCTCTGCATCTAGACACTAGTATGGTAGATGATCCCTTAGTAGTTTCAAATCCAATTGGGGGCTCCGCTTACTTGTCAATGGTTTGTTTGGGTTTGAAAATCTCTATTCTCAGCATTGAGTTTAGTTGTAATGCCTTTGTTTTGGGCTTCTCGGGATATGGTTTGATCTTAGGCATGGACTGGTTATCCAGTAATGGTGCCATTCTTGATTGTGAGAAAAGAGTAGTTAGACTCTTGACTCGGCTTGGTAACACTCTAGAAATTTCTTGTAATCCCTTAAATGCTGTTATGCTTAGTTATCTAGAGTCGCTTGATGCTTCTGATGAGAATTTGCAGTCAGTTAGAGTAGTCCACAAATATCCGGATGTCTTTGAGTAGGTGAAAGGCTTACCTCCGAGGCGGGAAATAGACTTCCGCATATATCTTGTGGATAATGCAAAGCCTGTAGCTTTACCTGTCAGACACATGGCTCCAAAGGAGAGAAAGGAGCTCAGTAAGCAGGTTAAAGAACTTCTCGAAAAGGGGTTCATTAGACGGAGCATTTCGGAATGGGGTGCTCCAGTGGTGTTCGCAACCAAAGCGGACGGTTCGCTTCGCCTTTGCGTCGACTATAGGGAGTTAAACAAATTGACCAAGAAAAATAGGCACCCTCTTCCCCGAATCGACGATTTGTTTGATCAGCTTGTAGGTGCGACGGTCTTCTACCAACTTGATCTGGCAACTGGGTTCCATCAGCTAAGAGTAGCTGAAGACAGCATTGATAAAACAGCGTTCAAAACCCCAGACGGTTTCTTCGAGTGGCTTGTCATGCCTTTCGGCTTGACAAACGCACCCGCTTATTTCGTAGACCTAATGAGCAGAGTGTTCAGAGAATTCCTCAACAAATTTGGGGTTGTCTTCGTAGATGATATTTTGATCTTCTCAAAGAATGAGGAAGAGCATGCTCAGCATCTGAAAGAAATCATGGAAACTCTTCGAGTTCATCAGCTAAAAGCCAAATTCTCCAAGTGCCTCTTTTGGAGAAAGGAGGTAAGATTTCTGGGGCATATAGTGTCCAAAGAGGGGTTGGCTGTGGACCCCGCGAAAGTGGTGGCAGTGCAAGATTGGAAAACACCAAGAAATGCAACCGAAGTCCGAAGCTTTCTTGGGCTAGCCGGTTTTTACCGAAAGTTTATTAGGGATTTCGCGAAAATCTCAGCTCCACTCACAAGGCTAACGAAGAAGAATCTGGCGTTCACTTGGGATTTGGACTGCGAGTTTGCTTTCCAACGAATAAAAAGGGCTCTTACAACAGCCCCAGTTCTGACTTTGCCAGATGGAAGCAAAATGTTCACAGTATATACGGATGCTTGTGGTACGGGGCTAGGCGTTGTTTTGATGCAAGAAGGGAGGGTAGTAGCTTATGGTGGAAGGCAATTGAAAGTTCATGAAAAGAACTACCCAACCCACGATCTTGAGTTAGCCGCCATCGTCTTTGCGCTTAAGTCTTGGCTCCATTATCTCCTAGGTAAGAAGTTCGAATTATACACTGACCATAAATCGTTGAAATATCTCTTCTCGCAAAAGGATCTTAACTTGAGGCAGCAAAGATGGATGGAGTTTCTTGCCTCATATGACTTTGAAATTTCCTATACTCCCGGCAAAGGCAACAGGGTAGCAGACACGTTGAGCCGAAAGAAACTGACCTTAAGCCCGCTCTTTGTAGAGAGGCAAAGCTTGGAGTATATAGCCAGTTTTAACTTTAGGCCCTCCTCGGATTTGTACCGGGTTTGTTAGCATCTCTCGAAGTACGCCCTACTCTCTTGGACTCAATAAGGGCTGCACAACGTGAAGATCCTCATCTTGTTGATGTGATTGATAAACTTATTAGGGGTGAGACTTCTAGTCACCTCAGTAGATACGCCATCGATGATAAGGGTTGGCTGAGGCGAGATGGAAGATTATGCGTCCCACAAGCAAGGGAGTTGACAAAGAAGGTTCTCGAGGAAGCGCATCATTCCAAGATGACTATACACCCTGGCGGTGATAAGATGTACAAGGATATAAAAAGGACTTTCTTTTGGAGCGGCATGAAAGAGGACGTGGAAAATTTCATTTCTAAGTGCATGACCTGCCAACGGGTCAAGGCGGAATAGAAGAAGCCTGGAGGACTACTTCATCCTTTAGAGGTCCCACAGTGGAAGTGGGATAACATTTCAATGGACTTCATTGATGGACTAACTAAGTCGAGAAGTGACAATACTAGCATTTGGGTAATAGTGGATAGGCTTACTAAAAGCGCCCACTTTATACCCATTAAAAGTAGAAGGACTGCCTCATCTCTAGCATCTCTTTATCTCAAGGAAATAGTTCAACTCCATGGGATACCCTCCTGCATTGTTAGTGACCGAGACCCTATCTTCATAAGCGAGTTTTGGCGGAGTCTGCAAGAAGCTGTAGGCACACAGTTATGTTTGAGCATGGCCTATCACCCCCAAACCGATGGCCATACGGAAAGGGTGAATAGAGTTTTAGAGAATCTTTTGAGACTTTGCGTTCTTGACTTTGGAGGGACTTGGGAGGATCACCTTCCTTTAGTGGAATTTGCCTACAACAACAGCTACCAAGCTACCATAGGCATGGCGCCCTTCGAAGCCTTGTATGGAAGACCGTGCAAATCACCAACTTGTTGTTGGGAGTCTACAGATAAACTTATACTTGGGCCGGACATGGTTTGAGAGACTTCGGAGAAAGTGGACTTGATACGAAGGAGAATGAAGACTGCCCAAGACAGACAGAAATCCTACGCCGACAAAAGAAGGACCGACCTTGAGTTTGAGGTTGGGGACAGGGTTTTCCTTAAGGTATCTCCTTTAAGGAACGTTGTTCGCTTTGGGTCCGCAGGAAAGCTAGCACCAAGATTTGTAGGACCGTTTCCTATCATCGAGAAGGTTGGGAAGATGGCCTATAGATTAGAGCTACCCGAGAGACTGGCCGGAATTCACAACGTCTTTCATGTTTCTCACCTCCGGAAGTGTTTGCATGAGTCTGCGGAAGTGGTGGAACCTAGCATTCTAGAAGAAGCCGAAGTGGAACGTGAAGCAACTGTGAGGAGAGTTCCAACCCGCATCTTAGGAACAAAAGTGAAAAAGCTACGCAACCGCGATGTCAAACTCATTAAAGTTCAGTGGAGCGACGCCGAGGAAGACACGACTTGGGAAACTGAGGACAGAATACGCACCGCCTACCCTTTTCTTTTTGAGGGTACATCTTTGATCTCTCTTTTTCCTTAAGTTATGCTTTATCTTTTTAGGTATATCTCCTCAGTCCTTTTCCTAACCCCTTAGGTAGAAAACAAATGGATGCAAACATGTTATGGATAATGGCTGCAAATGGTTGCTAGTGGTTGCTCGTGGATGCATATACACACACACCCTAGGTTTTAGATCGGCTCAGTCACTTCATATTGCATATGCATATATGTATTCTCATTTGTATATGGTTGAAACTTGATATGCTGTCATATGGTTGTCGCATTTGTATGAATAAGTTGCGCACTCATGTAGAGTTATGAGTAGGAAAAATTTGCATACATAATGGATTCATGACACTTACATGATTCGCATTAAGGAGGTCAACTGAATCAGTAGACCGCCTGATTTCAGCATTAGATAAGGACATGTACACACACTATGCATATGATCATGAAGAATTAGAAGTCTTTTAAGGACAGTGGACGCCTGTGTTTGTTGATTGAGTAGATGGACGGTTGGATGGTAGGATATACATTCTTCCTAACTTGAAGATCTCGGGGACGAAATCCTTTTAAGAGGGGGAGAATGTAACACCTCATGAATTCTATAACATTAAGCTTCACAAATTAAAGTGTAATTAATTCTAAATGAAAGAATTAATGGAAATGGGTTACGCCATTGCGTTCGTCTCTGAATTCTGCTTCAGATAGAGTCTGAGTTTGCGTAAATCGGACTCCGTATGAAGGAGTTATGACCTTCAGAAGTTTTAGAATAAAATTTAAAATTCAAACAGCTCGGTTTCAAATTCGAAATTCGAAAAACAGGTTCAAACTGGGCTGGGCGGGAAAATTCCCGCCCAGGGACCAGGTCGACCATAGGGTCGACCATGGTGTCGACCTGGTCACCCCAGGTCGACCATAGTGTCGACCTGGGTGTCGACCTGCTAGTCGACCTATCTGGTCGACCTGGCTGGCTGGATCTGGCTCGAATTTCTATGGCTCGGTGTGTCATTAGGGCTGACATGTCACCTCTTGATTGGCTCTTTGAACTTTGTATGGTCTAGATTCCTCCTGTCTTCATCTGACGGCTCAAAACAATTTAAAAATCTATATATACGCCCTAGGTCTCAACTAAAATTAACACAAAAAAATAAGATGGGAGTCGTCATGTTGGCAGGAAGGAATTGAGCGTAGCCGTCAAGAGAGAGGAGCTTAGAGACGAATCAAATTAAGAAGAAGACTAAATCTTAATCAAATTAATCAATGCAACGTTAATCTACCCAAAGGAACGCATCTCAATTTCAGAATTCAGATTCCAGAATTCAAGATTCTGCATTCGTTGTAAGTATAGTGACCTTTCAGAATATGAAAAAAAAACTGTGACGTGATTCGATGTAAATGAAAATAGAATTGTGTTATTATATGAATTCTGTGTATTGTAATAACTCTGTCACGACTTGTGTATTGATATTTGTGGCATAAATTGATTGATGCAAGCCTATTGGAAATTTGTATATGAAAGTAATAGCAATAGCAAGTTGTGGCAAAAACTAGTAATTGATCCCTTTATGTTTATGTCGATGGCATGGCCTATATACATTCCCCTAGTCTAAGTTAGAATTTATGTAAACATGTTCTAGATTTGATACCTTTTATGCCTACATGACTCAAAACCTATGAAAACATTCTTATGTTTATTTGCAAGTATAATTGGATCTATGTTAAGTATCGTTTGGGTTTCATAAATTATGCAAGTTCATGTTGAAATAGGCTATATGACTAGATGTTAAAATTGGACATTTTGGTGAATATACAACATGCTAGTTTTGTGGTTGACTTTATGCCAAGTTAAACATGTTTAAACCCAAGTTTGTATAAACCTAAACTATGCCATTTCATATGTCACCTACTTAGTTATACTTTGATTTGAATGCAAGTTCACATGACCCATAATTTATGTTAGTTGAATCGCTAAATTGCAAGTTCATGCGCCACACACCTTTATGTATTGTAAAATATTACATGTTCTTGATTTCCCCTTTTCTCACGTTTATAAAGTTGGGCTGAATTGTGTTGAGCCCAACACTTGTTATGATGTTGCGAACGTACAAACGGGGGTAATAACGTTGGGTGTAAAACATGGAAAATATATGTTGGCATGGTTGGTACATGCCAACGACAAAAACATTTAAGAGGTATGAATTGTTATACCCAAGAATAAAGGACATGACATTTACATATAATTGAGAAGTGATAAAATATGTAAATTTAGAAAACACGGTATGCTTAACCCGAGGTTGGATTGAGTTGTGACGTAAACCTGCCCGGACCCGCCCGGCTGTCCAGTAGTCACAACAATACCTATCCAATGTGGGTGGTTAAGCATTGAGCCCAATAAGGACCCGAGGTTAGACTGAGCTACAGTGTAAACCTGCCCGGAACCGACCGGCACATCCGATAACCGTAGCAATATCTGTCTAATGTAAGGGGTCAGGTGCTATAAGAGGCTAAGGACAGATGGTAGGGTTAAGTCAACTATGAACACTTAACCAAATTCAACATGTTAACAAGAATTGATGGGTGGGGTTATGTAAATACAGACACTTAACCACTTAACATGTTTGACTAGAAAACCCTAGTAACGAGGGACCCGTTTCAGCAGTAACCCAAGTTAAGTATCATGGTACCATGAAACTAGGCATGGTGGGGCACGATTACTGGGCTGATTGTAAGCGGTCAAAGCGACGACGGTGGGTGCAACAGTGTAGGTTCTAACGGGGTGCGGGCGTGCACACACTCTGGAGAAGACAAACAGGGCACTGGGGGTACCAGTAGTATAACCTATGCCTTCTAGAGTTGTGTCGGGGCCGCCACCATGGGTCTTGATACATGAGACGACCCCAAACCCCGTACTGACGGCGGCAAGGGTAATCCTTGGAATATAACACAGAAACAGATAATAGCAGAACAGAAATAAATAAATACACCAGATAATGCACAATAGAATATACTGGATAAACGTAATCATTAGAGTTACACAGTATACATGATCATACTTAGAACAAATACAGTTCAGCTATACATAAATGTCTACAGTGGAAAAACAAACATAATGTACAATAGGAGCTGAACAACATAAAAGAGATAAATAATAGAATCCATCTTCAGCTCCAACTATCCAGAAAGAGCCAGCTAAAACCTGAATACAAGGCTGCCTGTGTAGAAAAAGGGGCACCCGAGTTTGAAAGTGAAACAAACTACGAGTCAGTCATGGGACTGGTATGAGAAATCTACTCAACACATTTATAATATGGCTAATCACAGGACCACGCCACTTTCGTGGAACGGGTTTACTCCATTGGATTGCCAGTTCTTTAAAAACAAATCATTCTTTTAAACATCGCAATGCTTTTTATAAAAATGAAGCCATTATAAGACTCAGTTCCCATCACACAATGCAACGCAAACCGGAGGATAGAGTTTTACCTTATAATGGCCAAAATATGATTGATACGACTAAAACAAAAGCATTTGATATTATTACTAGTGTTTATATGTTTCAAAAACAATTTGAATCATAACTATCAATCATAGGCGGCATAGGTACCATATATCATGTCGCCATATATATACAATCAAAACCGCACAGTCACGTATTTGGAAATTGGATTTCCGTCATGAACCAAGGCAAAAGATAGTCCTTACCGAATTCGAGACTGCCTAGCCCGAATCTCAGGAAAGCGCGCAGGCAAGCCTTGGATCGTCAGGGCCGGTCCACCGAGGTGGATTATTATGCCTGAACACTACGTTTCCCCGCCCTTTGGGGCGTAAATGAGCCAACGAATGACTCCATCGGTCCCGGATCGACCGATCTAACCGAGGCGCCTCGCAACAGCAACAACCACATAAGTCAAACTCGTTAGGGCGTGTAAAACCACTGACGCCACTTCTAGCTAGGAAGAAACGCAGGCCCTCCCTGATGTCCTCTCCCGTTTCTGGTTCATACCGGGGTGTGAGGCTCGCGAATTTACGTTATACACTAAGCTACGCCACACAGGCGGGCTTTGATCATCACCACAAGACTTTGCTTTTCAACAGAAGCCCTGATCACTGCATCTTAGCATGCCACACAGGCAATTCACACCGTGCAACTGGTAGCTATCAATCACACAGAATAAATTCCAATGTCAGACACACTTTCCATTTGCAAGTCCGTTCTGGGTCTGAACGAAACCGGAGGCACTATATACCTCGCAAACCCATCGATCACCATGTACGTCTGGACGATCACCACTCATTATCCATATTTCGGGATGCCTCCCAATCAGGACCTCGGTTACCATCCAAACGAGGTGAAGATCTTCGGTCTTCGACCACCGTCTTCATCTTCGATTTCTTATCGTCGATTCAGTTATTTAGAATGGGGTAAACCCGGTCTTTCTGAGCAACTCGCGTATATAATAAACAAGTGCAACACTAACATACATACGCATCATTTCAATTCATTAGTCACTAACCGTCAATCAGTAAGAGAACGATTTCCCAAATATTAACCCCGAAGGCCGAAACCAACATCAGATCAATACCCAAGAAACCATTCGACTTAGCCAACCTTCAGTTAGTTTCTAAATTTCACATCCATATCGTTTATAATATTTTATAACGATTTATCGCTATTTTTATTTATTTTAAAATAGCCAATTTATTCAAAACGACGCTTCGGGCATAACGCGGCCGTGGCGCTGTTTTTCTTCAGATTTGATTTACACATATCTGAAAATCTAACCGTTGGATCTTCACAAAATTTACATCATTAGAAAGATATTTTCAAAACGAATCCAACGGCTCCAGTTTCGGGAAAATCCGACGGTCGGATCTCCCGGTATAATCATCTGAAGTTTCGATTTCAAAATACGAACTGCAGCGTTGTTATTCGAATAAATATAGTTATATATATATATATATATAATCGCTTCTGGCGCTGTTTTTCTTCAAATTTGAATTAAACATTCCAGATGATCCAACCGTTGGATTTTTACAAAGTTGGTGCCGTTAGAAAGATATTTCCAAAGCGAACCCAACGGTTGCGGTTTCGGGAAAATCCGATGGTCGGATCTCCCGCATTAATCGTTTGAAATCACGGTTTCAAAATACGAACTGCAGCTTCGTTATTCGATATATTTCAATTCTATTTATATATATATATATATCGATTCTTCGATTTCAAAACTATATGAATTTCATACGTTTGATAAAAACGATATTTTTATCTAACTGTCTTCTATTTCAACACTTCACTATATTTAACAACTCATGTATATTATAAAAATGTGATTTTTATTGTAAAACAATTCATTTCAAAACACTATTATTTTATATAGTTCATATAGGTAATAAAAATAGGATTTTTATTATAAAACAATTTCTTTCAAAACAAGATTAGTTTATGTAGTTCATATAGATGATAAAAATGTGATTTTTATTATAAAACAATTTATTTCAAAATATGAATACCATTCAACACATGAATTTCAATTCAACGAATGAATATCGATTCAACACATGAAGGTTTTCTGTAGTTTATATATATAGATAAAAATGTGATTTTTATATTTAAAACACGAATACCATTCAACACATGAATTTCAATTCAACGAATGAATATCGATTCAACACATGAAGGTTTTCTATAATTTATATATTTAGATAAAAATGTGATTTTTATATTTAAAACACGAATACCATTCAACACATGAATTTCAATTCAACGAATGAGTTTCAATTCAACACATGAAGGTTTTCTATTCAACGAATAAATATAGTTTCAACAAATGAAAATAATTCAAACACATGAATATTATTCAAAATTTCGGCAGCATAACGACAGGGTAGTTAAAACCGGGACTGTCCCTAGTACGGCTCCTCGCTCTACCTTAAAACCTCGCAGTTTTTGACAATGGGGAATCATGCATCTAGTTTGCACGCAGGCGGCATGTATATTTATTTCATTTCCACAAACTAATCCTATGTGGTTTCAACCAAATATTTCTCAACCACAAACGGGTATTTTTCAACCACAATCAATCAATTTCAACCACAAACAATTCCAATCAACCATTCACTATCAATCAATTTTCACACCAATCACAACCAATAAATATCGTCCATGGTTTGTGGACGAGGGGCGTATATATATATATATATATATAGCATTTCACTCAAATCCGCTTTGTTTTGCACCCGGTACAGTCAGTTGAAGTTTGAATTCAAATTTTGAAACTACCGCGCTATTTCAGGCCTTGTTTAAAATTAGAATTAATTATATTCGTTTTCAAACATCGATTCAAACTCACTTTTCATTGCTATTATTTAAAATATTTATTTTAAATATTTAAAATCTTTTATTTTAGCCAATTTAAAAATTTTAAATTGGTTCTGATTTTCCGGGTCGTTACAATACACCCCATGGTGGGACCAACATAGGTATCAACAATTCTTGGGGGCCGTATGACACATGTTTACGCGATTAGGTGCCGATCTTTAAATAAAAATGGGGATCACTTCACCCTCAGCACGGGGTGCTAGTTAGAATAAGCTCATGTAGGTGCATAGATATAGTGTGGGTGCGATAGTATATTCGATTCTAAACGACACTTCCTTAGCTTGTGACACTTTCCTGTTTTCAGTTTATATCTATCATGCCCTTTTTCTTATTCACATACTGAAGAGTTACTAGATTTACTCAGGCTTTATGCCTGACTCTATTTTCTTTTCGTCTTCTTTTCTTTCATTCCCCCCTCCCCCCAGGTCTATAGGGAGGAAACAACCCAGCTTAGTACTCTTTTGCAAGCTTCAATACTGTAGACGTATGGCTTGGATCTCTTTTGCACGGATCATGGCTTTGGATATCACTATGGAGATTTTTGTTACTTTTATTTATGTTTTTATGCTTCTTTAATAATCAAGACAGTAATGAGGTTGTAATGATGGAAGTATTTTGAGACAATTATGGAAAGGTTTTGTTTGAACACGTATTGATGAAATAAAAGTCTGTTTGGTTTCTGCTGTTTAAAATATGTGTATTTTTATCTGTCTTGTGTTTATCTGTGGCTTTTACTTATAAACCTCCACAAAAGTTAAGGCATTCCCTTTGTGAGTGACCTTAACGGAGGTGGGGTGTTTCAAGAAGGATATTGGTTTGAAAGTTAACGAAAAAAGACAAAATTTTATTTCAACTCTTTCTGTTCTAGAAGATAAGATATTTTGAGGATTTTAAATGTCAATGAAGGCGAGTTACCAGTTAAGTACTTCGGGGTTCCCCTATCCTCTAACAAAATTACAGATAGAGAATGTGCTAATCTCATTACTGGTATAAGAGACAGGTTGCAAAGTTGGAGTTCCATATTACTTTCCTTCGCTGGAAGGATAGAACTGGTCCATACGGTTATTCAAGCAAAGATATATTTTTGGTTACAAACTTTTAAACTGCCTGACGCAACTATTAATAAATTTGAAAGTGTTTGTGCAGACTTTATATGGAGAGGGGTCTCCATAAAATTAAATATTCTGATCTTTGCAAGCCAAGAAAAGAAGGAGGCGTTGGTTTACGCAATCTCAGAGTAATACGAGATACTTTTGCGGCTAAGATGGGATGGAAAATTATAAATTCGCATGGTTAATGGGCCAGATGGATGAGGAATAGATATATTTGGGACAATTTTTGGACTATGGGAATGGACAAGAACTACTCGGCCACATGGAAAGCAATTCTAAAAGCTCATGACACATTGGTGACAAATTGTACGAAAGTAATTGCTAATGGATGTGATACGGATCTGTGGAGGGATCCTTGGCTAAAGGGCAAGTCTATTGTTGAACGAGTGGGCTGGGATATATATTTAGCATATGGATGTCCGAATAAGACTGTAAATGACATCATACGTAATGGCAATTGGAACTGTTCTCAACTGCCAATCACTAATGACCTTAGGAATGAAATCATACAAACTCCTATTCTAAACTCTCGAGACAAGGATATTTGGACATGGAACCAGAATGATAGTTTTATTCTCAAAGAGGCTTACGACAATATAAGGGATGCTAACTCAATCACCGAATGGCACAAAATTGTGTGGAATACAGTCAATGTCCCCAAGATGGCATGCGCAACTTACAAAGCAATTTTACAACGATTACCCACTAAAGACAGATTGTGCAAATGGGGTGTTAATGTAGAGCCAAATTGTGTTTTGTGTAATAACGTAGAGGAGTCTCATGGCCATTTATTTTTCTTATGTCCGTATACCAGAATTATTGTCCAAATCACCATGCATGTCAATACAGATAAACTTGATGATTTAATTACTCACCTGCTCAGAGGTTGGAAGCGTAAAGACATGGTGACCGAAGTAAACTGCATCACCTTCACTACTGCAATTTGGTGGATTTGGAAGGAGCGAAACAGAAGAGTCCATGACAACAAGAGCAAAATGTCAGATGAGATCTGTCGACACATACTAATTGATGTTAACATCACGAAGAGGGCAAAATTGAGGAGGAGACTTACGCTATCCCTGGAACGCAATGAAGATGATGAGATACACGAGGATCGAAGGGTGAGAGACGTTGGAATCCCAGATACTTCGAACCAGTTTCAGCCGCCACGATAAGCTAGGGTTAAGGAAAGTTAACTTCAATTTGGGAATGTTTAGTTTGAAGTCGATTTTGTCTGTTACTATGTAATTATAAGTGCGGCTTTGCTAAATGGGCTGGCTTGGCTAAATGGGCTTAGTTGAGTTGCTTTGTACATATGAACGTTGTATTTTTGGGCTGACTTGCCAATAAAGTCTAAACCCATTTTAAAAAAAATCCTATAATACAATTGATGAAATATATAAGGCATGTTGTGTCACATCTCGGAAACATCGCCCATGTCTCTCCCATGATCCCATTTTGATCTACTCCCAAAACGAAATAGCAAATCCAGATGTAAATCTCGTTTTGAATATATAGTCCGAGATATGCCTCAATCGGCCAGTATGTCAGCTGGGATGAGATATTGTAATATCGGTTGAGATTTTGGTTTTTTTTAGGCTAAAATATAAACCTATGGCTAACTCAAAAAAATAGTTAGAAAAACCTAAATCTCGTCATTACAATCTTCTGCTTTTTCTTATAGTGAATTTCTTCTCTTTTAATTACTAAAATTAACTCTAAAAATTTCCTTAAATTAATCAACCCCGTGCAGTTGGAAAATGTTGAAGCCATTATAAAAGAAGTTAATGATGTGAAGGACGATGGACTGTTCAGAGAAGGACTGAATAAAGAAAAGGGGAAAAGAAAAAACAAAGCCAGATGATGAATATAGATGATCAAGAAAGAACTAAGACTATCAGAATTCTCTTTTTATACGGAATGAGCCTCCAAAAAGTATTTACTTGATACACAAGAGCATTTAACATATCACAGGTTAATGCGAAGGAGGCCTAAGAAATGAGATTGAGCTTCCGGAAAACATTTCTTGTTCCACAAACCAAGGTAGTCAAGGCACAAAGGCGCGCCTTGGACTTTTTTGCGCCTTGCTCCTTTTTGTGCGCCTTAGTTGCGCTTTTTTTCCTGCTATCACTGTAAAAATTGCACTTACAACTATAACTTAATATATAGTTTTGACAATAAATAATAGCTCAGTTTTCAATTTTAATTATAAAACTTCATACGTTCATGTCACAAACCAAAATAAGTAGTCGAAAAACCATTCAACCTAAATTTACAACAACAAAATACTTAAAATGAAAAAAGTGCGCTTTTTGCGTCTGGGCTTTTTTGCGCTTTTGAGTTTTTTTGCGCTTTTTTTAACATGTGCGCCTTGAACTCAAAAAAAGCCCTCTAGTTGCACCTTGTGCTTTTTTGTGCCTAGGCGCGCACCTTGACTACATAGCCATAAGCTGGATGAGCACACCACTGACAAATGCAGACACTTAAAGAATTTTTTTGAGGAGGACGTAAGGTGCGATCGAGTCCCATAATATATCGAAAACATGAGTGCAACGATGGAACAAAATCAACGATCATCCACTTCTTAATGGAGTAAGCCCGACTCAACGGCATGATTCGTCCTCACCTAGTCGGTAATTAGTAAATAACAAGCTCTAAAATAAGCGGTTAAGTCACTTACATACGTACGAGATCATGGTCGGTCCTTAGGTATGCCCTAACATGATGATAAACCATCCTACCTGGAGAGGTAGTAATTAGTTTTCTTGGATTTTGAAAATTAGTAACTCAAACAATTAGATATTTAAATACTTAAATCAGCATTGCTGCGATGAAAAAAACATGTCGTGATTTCTCCGACCGTAGAGAATGGGAGATAACAACAAGATGCGAGTCTCTTCACTAGAGAACGACAAATGGGGTCATACATCATGAATAATCGCAAGTCATTGACCGATGAGTCGAGGTCAAAGAATAAACATAAGTTCTATTGCTAGAGAGCGGAGGACGGAGTTGTGCCACTATGATCAAGCTCCTTATTAGAGAGTCGATGCCGGAAATTAAAATACAAATTTCTCTTATCGAAGAGCGAGCGAACGGACTTGTTGCGAATTAAATTAAGGCTTCGACTGTAGAGTCGAGATCGGAGAATAAATGATCGCATTATGCAATGGTTGGAGAGACGGAGCAGCAAACCAATGGGTGAGTTACTTTGATGGAAAAAGCTACATGGTTAACTCACTCATTATTAAGTCACTTTCACCGAAGAACGGTTGGATCAGGCTTAGCAAAAGTTCAAAGAGACTATTATCGACCAATAAGGTCGTGAATGTCGTTATTTGTCCCGTTGAAGCATCAAAACCAAAGTGTAGAGAGTAGGTCACTTCGTTGAAGAGCGATATGATCGACTTATTCTTATTTAATTATGTATTATGCTTAGTAAGGGTCCAAAGAGACCACAGATCGGCCTAGAGAAACCATGCACTCTCTTATCGACCCAACGAGGCCATGAACTTGGCTAACGATACCAAGAGACCTTGAATCTGGATAAGATTTAGAGAGATCAAGGTTTAGAAATCAACCAAAAGAGCTTTTGGATATTGGTTTTAGATAGCGATTCAAGGACATCAAGGATTTGGCAAATGTTCTTGGGAGGTCATAGATTCAGACACCGACTCTAAACAATGCTGGATTCAGCAAACGACTCAGAGAGGTCCACTACAACAAAAACATCATTTCACAACTATAGTTTTACAACTGTCACATAATAGTTGTTGTAATAAATGTCTATTACAACTTTAATTTTTTGTCAGTTGTAATTAATATTTTTTCCCAATTAGCTATAAAAGATGTTTTGGCTCCAAAACTAAATTTTGGCTCCAAGTCCAAATTTTCACATATATTCACCGCTCCGTCTCCTTGAAAATCTAAATTTAGTTTCCCCAAATTAACACATTTCTTATTGTGTTCCTTCATTTTCCTCATCAAATATTCTTAAGCCGGCCCGAACGTTTGAAAACTCGGCCTCCATGTACGGACCGCGCCTCCGCCATGCTTCTCCCTCCGCCATCATACGCCTTCTCCTCAGCCCTACGTTGCATCTCCGCCTTCGCCTTACGCCTTTTCACAGTAAATCTGCACCCGAGAGCGAGCCACCCTCGCACCCAAGCTCCCTCTCGCCTGAATCCGACCACGCAACCGAAGCCCATGTCTTAGACCTCCACATCGACAACAAAGAAACCTTGTCATAGTTAGATTTATTTGATTCCCTTTGTTTTGGTACTGCACCTATCATCGATTATCTGAAACAATTTCTGTATAAGACTGCGATCAATATTGCAGCTACCTTTGCCGAAGTTATTATATTTCGCAATCCTCAAAGTAGAACCATACAGTTGAAGTCGAAACAAGTGAGTGCATATTTTTGCTGAAGTTAATATTTTTCGCAATCCTCAAAGTAGAACCATGTCAGATTTATTGCATTTTTAATAAATATATTTCAGTCAATTGCGAGATAGAAAAACCACGATGGAATGAAGGTTTCTTTTTGGTGAACTGAATATATTTGATGTAAGTTAAATCGATATATTTACAGTTCATGTATCAGTTTAGATATACAGTTGTATTTGGATTTGATATTTTACAGGAGAATTAATATACTTCAATTGTGATTAGAAACAATTTATCATTCTTGTCCAAACCCTATGTATTATCTGCACGAAATTTACACCCTGGTTCTTTTTAGGATTATAATATTTCAATTCGTAGAATTAGCGATGATGGCGTTTTATAGCGTCGTTTTATTTTTTTAGGCTTTAGCCTTGGTGCTTTTGTAATTTCATTAGTGGGGATAAAGTGGTTGTAAGACTTTATGGATCAGAGTCATAGTGTTTGCTTACAATGGATAACTGCAACTTCAAATTACTCTTTATCCACGCCACCCTTGAAAGACATATGCTAATATGTAATTTATGTTTTAGTTATGCTTATGGTAACGATAACGATGATCATTCATTAAAATTTTATGGATATATTTTGGTTAAAAAAAGTAATGCTTTTTTTGGGGTAGTTTTCATTGTTGATGAAAAAATAATGTCCTGGTTATTTTACTGATTAGAACTCTAATTATAAACAAAATAAGCACTGCTGGAACAACTAACATTATCAATGTAGAAATATGTTTAACAACTTATTTTCAGATTTGGTATGTGAACCACTTTGCTTAAGGAAGGACAATGTGAGCTGTGACCCTTTTCTTTGTCCACTAAGGTATGTCTTAAAAAACTGTTTATATTTCACATTATCATATCAGTTCATATTTATTTATAGAAATATTAACATTGAGTGATGCATAGCTTCTGTTACGTTTTATAGCTTACGCTACTTCATACTTTAATATACTTCATACTTTAATATACTTCATTCTTATTACTTAATATGTTACTTCATATAGTTTAATTCAAGAACACCTGCAGCATTGCAAGAATTTCTCAAATTCATTGGAAGTCAACTCAAGAATGAAAACCGTTGCAAGACCAGCAACATTGCGAGCAAATCTCAATTTCATTATGTTTGTATTACTCCTAGTGATGTATATCTATCAAAGATGACTACAAGTCATTTGGATTTTAGAGTCTTGGATATGGACTTTGTAGTTGCTTTATGTGTTTGAGTTACTTGTATGATTTAAAAAAAATGTTGAGAGTTTGAAAATTCTAATATATTGTTTTGGTTCATGTTTTAAGTTTGTTTGATATCTTCAGTTTTATAGGTAGTATGTTTTGAAATGAATTCTTTTATTAATAATATGTATATAATTTGTTCATATATTACAACTTTAAATAATACTTTTAATAAAATATATTACAACAGTTATAAAAAGTTGTAATAAAGTTTATTACAACGGTGAAAAACAGTTGTAAAATATACATTTTTACAATGGTGTCACAACGGTGCAAAAAAGTTGTAAAATATTTTAATTTATTACAACTTCTTAATAGACGACAGTGGCCCCACCGTTGTAAAAAGTCTTTTATAACTTTTTTCCACCGTTGTAATATGGTCAATTTGTTGTAGTGGTCGTAAATATGGATACTAGCTTAAAAAACAGTGAATGTATATTACAATCGGGAGAGATGCAGATTGGATATTAGCTCAGAATGGTCGTAGGATTTCAACCGATGATCCAGAGACAACTAGGCTTGGATACTCATTTACGATTGATTTCAGAATTGGATCTTATACAAAGCACACATTCCATTCACATGTCATGCTTTTGAGGGCAAGAAGTGTTAATGTCATCTCTTTTTGTAAGGTAGTTGCACCACGGATTTGAATAAACAAACTCAGCAGTTTTCGAGGTAGCAAGCCCAAAGAGATAACCACTAAGCTCGAATTTGGAGTATAAATAAGAATATGAAGTTGCGCTCAAGTGGACTCACTCGAACAGAACTCTGGAAGTGGATAAATATGGATTGACACTTCCCCGAGGATGGGGTTAGGATTTAATCGTCGTCGCTATAAGCAACTTAACCAGCAATTTAGCTCAATAGAAATCACTTGACTATTCAAATTTTCACCAAAGCAACTTCACCAACTGACCATGGGTCCGAAGCAGAAGACGAGAGTGTCATACTCATGCTGGACTATTTGCACAAGAAAAATGCGTTTTTGTTTTCTAGGGTATACTATATCATTTTATTTCTTGGATTCAAATTATCGTAACTATAATTTACAGTATAAATAAAAGGAGAACACATGGAGTGAAAATATCACTAAAATTTTCTGTGTCCTCTTTCTTACTATTTCCAATGTATATTTCTTCGTTTTTTTTCCTCTGTTATATTTGCTGGAATTAGTTATCTACTTTTTGGGTTTTACTTGGTCATTTGTTTACCCAGTAAAACTAGTTGTTAATAAGTCGCTAGAACTAGTTTCTAGGACTAGTCGCTAGTTTATCTCATTTTATATCTGCATGTTTAAACTTCTGTTGTAACTCGGCTATTTAAAGCCTTTTGTTTTCTCAGTAATAAAGTAAGTCTGTTGTTATCTTTGTTTTCGTTCAAATTTATTCAACATCTGGTATCAGAGCCAATAATTAAGGGCTTGATTACTTCGACTTCAAATTTGAAGATAACGCAAGTGAAACGTTATCATAGGAGAAGAGTCATCGTGTGAGTGAAGCACCCGACTATAAAGAGAGAAAGAGAATCATGAATTCAGAAGGAGCAAATAGCAGTTTTTGCATTCCAAAGTTTGAAGGAGATTATGAACACTGGAGTCTATTGATGGAAAACTTACTTCGATCAAAAGACTACTGGGGAATCATAGAAGCTGAGGTACCTGCAGATAGTGAGACTTTCACGGCAGCACAAAAGAAGGCTCATGATGATTTGAAATTTAAGGATATGAAGGCTAAGAACTATTTGTTCTCGTCCTTAGACAAATCAATTCTCAAGACCATGTCCAAACGTGAGACTGCTAAGCAAAATTGGGATTCAATGAAGAAGAAATATCAAGGAAATGCTTGTGTGCAGAAGGCACAACTACAGAGTTATGTTAGTTGCAAATGAGATGCGAAAATGTGGAGGAGACATGCAAGATGATGCGATTGTAGAAAAGATTTTGCGCACACTAACTGAAAAATGGAACTTTGTGGTGTGCTCAATTGAAGAGTCCAAAGACATTAGTCTGATGTCTGTGGATACACTTATGAGCTCATTATTGGTTCATGAGCAGAAATTTAGAAGAGAAGGAGATGAAGAGCAAGCTCTACAAGTTTGTTATGAAGGAGGTCGTGGCCGAGGTAGAGTTGCGCCAATGGGAAGAGGACGTGGAAGAGGAAGGGCTGCATATAACAAGGCCACAGTGGAGTGCTATAAATGCCACAAACTCGGCCACTATCAGTCAGAATGTCCAGAATGGAACAAGGAAACAAACTATGCAGAAATTAATGAAGAAGATGATATCTTGCTTATGGGTTATGCAGAGACACAAGAAAACAAGAAGGATAATGCTTGATTTCTCGACTCTGGTTGCTCTAATCACATGAGTGGTGAAGAAAGCTGGTTTACAACACTTGACAAGGAGGTTCATACGACAATCAAGCTGGGAAACAACACTCAAATGAATGTGGCAGGACAAGGAAATATCAAGATTAAGCTCAATGGAATTAATTACATCATAAATGATGTGTATTATATTCCAGAGCTCTGGAATAATCTCCTCAGCATTGGACAACTTCAAGAGTGTAATGTTGCTATTCTGATCAAAGAAGGAACATGCAAGATCTATCACCCAAGTAAAGGTTTGATTATCGAAACTGCTATGACTAAGAATAGGATGTTTGTTATATTTGCTGAAACACTGGAAGTAAAACTAAAGGATGAGGTAAAGCAAGATAATTGCTTACTCTCAATGGTTAATGCAGTATGTTATCATGAAGATGATGTCACAGATGAGAAAGAAGGTGGCAATGATCATGGGAGGGAAGGTGAGCCTAGAGAATCCTCATAGAAAAACATAAAAGAAACCATCCCTCCAAGATGGTTAAATGACTATGTTAGTAGAGATGAGTTCGATGTGGATGAAGAAGAAAATGGAGTTGTTACATAAATGTATGCTCTACGACCAGAGCAAAGACAGTGATGACCATGGTGGCTTTAGTAGCTCAGCGCAACTGGAAGGTCTTTCAGTTAGATGAGCTCCTTCATTTTTTAAGAGAATTGGTTCAGAATGGAACAATCAAACTTGAGCTTGACGACACAAAGCAACAAGCAGCAGACTTGATGATCAAGGCACTGCAAGGAGAGGCGTTTATCAAATTCATAACTCAGCTAGGAGTTGTCAAACAAGGTTGATAAACCAACAATGTTCTTCGCATAATTGGTTTATGAGAGGGTTTGTTGGAATTAGTTATCTACTTTTTGGGTTTTACTTGGTCATTTGTTTAAGCAGTAAAACTAGTTGTTAATAAGGAGCTAGTTTCTAGGACTAGTGGCTAGTTTATCTCATTTTATATCTGCACGTTTAAACTTATGTTGTAACTCGGCTATTTAAAGCCTTTTGTTTTCTCAGTAATAAAGTAAGTCTGTTGTTATCTTTGTTTTCGTTCAAATTTGTTCAACAATATTTTTATTTGGAGTTGGTGCCACTTTATAGCAATAGCACTATAAATTTTCTGTGTTCTCTTTCTTACTATTTCCAATTTATATTTCTTCGTTTTTTTTTCTCTGTTATATTTTTATTTGGAGTTGGTGCCACTTTATAGCAATAGCATTTTGTTATTAAAGTTTGGCTATTGAATTTGAATTATTGGTGCTATCATACTGTGTTGGATGTTCACGTCATTTTTTATGTCAACACATATATTTGTTTGTTTTGTGAACGAGACTTGAATCCAGTTTGTAGTATTTTCATTTCATTATTGTATCATTTATTCCCTTGCTGATTTTATCTTTTTATTTTTTTAAATAAAAATAAAAGTTTAGAAACCTCTGTTTTTGTCAATAAATATAGTAGTCTTCATTACGAAATAAAATATATCAAAAATAAATTAATAAATAAGGCAAATTAAAACGCTGATGTTCTATGCACATTAAAGAGTTTATGTAATGTATTTCTATGTAGTATGATATGCATATGTTAAAATGTTTGATAAAAATTAGCAGTTCCACAAACATAGTCAGTGATGCACTCCTAGAAAGAAAGAAAATAGCAGGGTAAATTTACAACTTCCTGTATAGCTTAACATCCCTGATGATCTGTTATTGTCATCAGTAAGTTACTGAAAGATTTCTGATATCTGGCGAATCCCATAAACCAAAATTCATGCTCATCAGATGTAGTTATTTTCAGATATTTCTTGTTGGACGTCTCTAAATTCTCAACTGGATGTGCGCTCTCTATCTTTGACAATGGAATTGTAACCTGCACCAAGCAGACCGATCAAAATGAGAAATTTATTTCAACTTAAGTTCATGTTTATCAAAATTTTGAAACTTATCAGACCATCTTAAATCTGTGTCATGTACCTTGTAGCGAAATCTCATTGTCTCTTCGTTGTGTGTAGATTGCAGCTGAAGTGATTTATCACTTAAAAATGCAACCTTTGCACTAGAAATGAAGAGCGTTCCTGCTATCGGACCAGCTGTAGTGAATAAATGACAGTCTGAAGAAATCATAAGCTTTTCTTTTCCATCTACCGCGAATAACTTTTTGAATACTCTTTCTTTTCCACTTGCTTTTATAAATCTCGCCCCCTTGTTTAAGTTTCTCCTCACTATTTGAGGAACTTTCGGTTTTAAATTCACTATTAAAATGTAAAAGAAACAGCATAAGATAATTTTATACGAAGGGTGCAGTAATTTTATAAGACAAGTATGAAAATGAAGTACCATAATTCCTGATGTCTTGTAGATGGTTGCTTGCTTTGATTTTGAACTTGGAAAGCAAGTTACTTATCAGAAATGTTCTACCTGCATATTCCATGCAAAAGTAGATAAGGATTCTTGCAACTTAATGTATTGAATCATAATAGTATATCAGGTGAATTAAACCGAACAAAAATTAGCACTGCTTAATGCATTTAACTTAATGTATAGAATTATTACTTACCAAATTAAAAGCACTGTATATTATTACTTCATCTGTAAAACATCCCTAAATGAAAGTAAAGATATGCCTATATAATCAATTAATGAAGAATTTTCAATACCTTGTTTGCAGTCATGACATAAATCATAAAAAGAGTCATCTTCCTCTGTCATTGGTACTTCAGTAGCATATGAAACATTTGCAACTGGAACTCCAATAACAACACCACCACCATTGTTTTGCACATCCATTGCAATTGATATATGATAAAAATAAAAATGAATATTCAGTTTCAGATGATATATGAGTAATATAAATGGAGTTATTCTGGAGCTAGCAACTTATACGTAGTAAGGAAAGGTTTGAGGAAGCAGATTAGGTAGTTTCAACTTTCAATGTTTGGTGGCTGTGACATGTAACACTGTCAGCAATTCAATTAATTGGATAAGGATTTATTGACTTTTGCTACTATATTTTAAGTTATATGTCAGTTTCAGACCGTATTTTCTGGGGCGGGATCGCCTGGACCCATTCCTCATTTTGGAGTGATTTACACTTTGGCCCCCTGAATTACACCCGAATTTCAGAGGGCAAAGTGCAAAATCCCCAAAATCAGAGGTTTTTATTGGCTCGGTGCATGGGAACAGGGGAGAATGGGTCCAGAGGATCCCAACCCATCCTAGCCTGCGTAGGATTACACGCAGCAATGACTCATTGAATATGATTTGAAAATCATATAGTATCAATAAACGTTCCTTTCTGTCTGCTTTTTTGTAAAGCAACCATGATATTGACCATTTTTGTTAATAATATCCATTTGTTGTGGAAATTTAAACGTGTGTTTCTTGCAACCAAGCAAATTACACAAAAATCCATTGTTGCTAAATAGGCTAGATAAGCATATTTTTGGAGGAATCTGTTAGGCATCTTCGTGTAATAAAATTTATGTTCAACTGTGAAACTTTCTTCCTATTATGCAACCTAATAGATGATGACATTCCAGCAACTGAGACGGTTCCCTGACTTGGCAAAAACATAGCACTGTTTCTTTTAACTATCTCTTACATATGACTGACATAAACTGTAATCTAAACTCCGCTCAAGTAATTAGTTTGGATTTTATGTATTTACTAAAATCTCAACCATTAAAAGGCGATTAAGTATTTTATTCGTGTAGTTATTAGCGATTGGTATTTTATGGCAAGTGAGGCATTGAGTTTGAGAACTGAGGTGAAAAGACATGCAGAACATCCTCGTTGCAGAAGCTTAGAAGTTTTTAGCTTAGTTCTAGATTTCTGCAACAAGAAACCGGTTCATAACCAATGAACTGACACGAAATGGTACATGAAGGACTCGGGACCCTTTCGTAAAACCATATTCAGAATGGAATGAAAAGGCTTTGCATTGTTACTTTGTGAGTGAGTAGTACAAGGACATTTTGTTTGCCCAGTTTCACCACAAACGCCTAGTATAAATCAGCAAAAACCATCGATTTTGAGTGTAAAACCTCCAGATCTAATCATGTACCATATCATAAGCACTGCAATAAAAGAAAAACTATTTTCTTTAGTATCAAAATATGCAAGTGCTCAAAAAGGATCTTTGATGCATTGATATCAAAGCCTATTTATAAGCATCTCGTTGCGCTGCTTTTGTTGGAGAGTCAACGACATTTCTACTGCAACTCTTTGCATCATCACAAAGACAATATTTCAAATTCAATTTTTCTCAGATTTCAAGTTGGTATCAAGCCACGATTATTACCTAACGGCATGAAAATTGCTTTCATGTTTGGATTGGTGGCAGTTTACCCATCGGAGAAATATCATTACTAGGGCATTCTCTCGTTCGTGTTTGCGCACATCATCTGAATTCTGAAAGTAAAATACAGTGAAAATCATCAGTGTCACGCCTGAATTCTCGTGAATTAGGCTGCATCGTGATCGTCTATATCGTATTTTTTGAGTTTTACGGAATCAATCGCCAAGAAATCAGTTCGAGAAAATCAAGAAATTAACCAAATCAGTCAAAAGCCGCGCCAGAACGGTTTTCATAGAAAAACTGTTAAATATTCACCTCATCATTAACCCTGTCTGGCTGCTTCTTGCCTGAACTTGCCATTTCTTGCTTTTCGATCAACTTTGGTGTTTAATCTGTTTTGATTAGAGATGGAAATTTAGTCGGCGGGATGGTTACCAGACCCACGCCGAATCGGGTGGGATTCCCCGGGTATGAGATATGGAGGATAATTTCAATGTCCGAAGCGGGTACGGAGATAATACTATTCGCCCCATATCCGATCTAATATATATTTCTTGTTGAAGAACGTGTACATTAGGCATATATAATATGATGTAAAGTTGTAAGCCATTCATTTTAAATATGCATGTATAAACATACATGTCTGAAAATATACGCATGTAACAAAACACTATATTTTTTTTTATATAAACGCAGGAACATGGACAAATATACATGCATGCATGACGTAATTATACATGCCTGGAAACGTGCATAGTAACAAAAGTAATAAAACACTACTTTTTTTTGCTTTTTATTTTTTTACAACACACGAACAGGGATAAACATACATGCATGCATCACATAAATATACATCTTTTTACCATTTTTTCTAAGTTGTTGACGTGACGTTGTCTGGACCATTTCTTTAGCATTTAAGTATACTGTTATACACTTAAGTTAATGGTTATTGGTTACCCCATGGGTCCTCCATAACTGTTGGGTATTCCTCTACCCGAATCCGATGAGTATTAAGTGGGGATGTGGTGAGTATGGAAGACATAATTGGGTAGTAGAGATGGAGGCTGTAACACCCCACGTCCATTAATGTCACTCTCAAAGGGAATGCATTAACTTTCATGGAGTATTATTAGTGAATAGAACAGAATATAACAAGACAGATACATATATTGGTACTTGAAAATTTTCAAAACAACATTTATTGCAGCGGAGAAATAGTTTGATTACAACAGAATCATAAACCAATAAAAAACCAAGTACGCTTAGTAACCATCTTGACAAATTGCTTTCTGAGTACATAAAATAAAAAGCATAAACCCAATATAAGTAGCCATAAAAGAGATGAGATGAACTTTACTTTCAGCAATCCAAGCACTTCCAAAAGAGAGAAAAAGATCCTGATCAAGCTCCACTAGTACTAGTCCCACCCTGAGAACCGGGGAGAGGGGAGGGCGGAGGGGGGAGGAAGAAAAGAGGCGAAAACAAAGAGGGTCAGACATAAAGTCTGGCGAGTACCATAACTTTAACAATACAATTATGAAAGTAATTAGGATAAGGCATAAACTGGTAGAATAAGGAATGACTATGAAACAAGTGGGCAAGGCAAAACAAACAGGAAGAATATTCTGGCGTTAATCTCGCTTCTAATCACTATAGGATAGTTGCTATACTGCAGCACTACTAGTCACCCTAAAAGTTGATCCCGCCTACTGAACACCATAATCATAATGGTAGTTTCGTATACCCCTAGCTGTCTTCATAGGTGTCGCCTGCCCCTATCTCCACTAGTTGTACCCACTACCCCCATGTGATTGGCTCCCTAACTCGTAGATACCTGTGCTGGTCCCACAGTGGGGTGTATCACTCCCCAAAGTGGCAACCCGATACCACTAAAGATGCAGGGCTTATATCTACACGATGCAACAACGTCTTACCTACCAGCTCGGGCCCACGCACGCACATGACCCCGTTGGACTTGCGTTGCCACCGTTAACCCGTTTTGACCTCTTACAATCAAACCCAGTAAGCGTGTCCCGTCCTCGATCTAACTCAAGCTCACAAAGATACTTAATGGGTTACTGGTTTGAAATGGGCCCCCCATGCTTGACACAAGCTTTCCACCTATGCTTGGTCCCCACTAGAATTTTCCACTTAACCCCCTCTTATTCATGTCTTCTTTACATGTTTCAATTTGGTTAAGTGTTTCTAATCGTATTTCACATACCACCCATGTCACCCACTTAACCCCCATGTTCAACCACATGTTTATCTTGGTTAAGTGTTACTTAGTTCATTATAACCGTAATTTTGTAAGACCTCCCACATTAGACTCCCATTTGCGGTTGCTGGATTTGCCGGACGGGTCCAGGCAGTCTTATATCGCAAACGTGTCTAACCTCCTGTCATTACAACTGTTACGCATTTAATTTATGTCTTCGACCTCTCACATTAGACTACCGATTGTGGTTGCTGGATTGTCGGGCGGGTCCAGACAGTCTTACACCACAAACGAGTCTAACCTCGTGTCTTAGGCGTTTATTATTACAAAATTATTTCACTCCAATATGAATTTATTATCCCTACTCAAATTTTCAATAATTTTCCAAATTAATTATGTCCATAATTGTCACATAAATTATGTCCATACTTTTTAGGTATAAAAATTATACCCATTAAGTCTCAATTTAATTATATGTTTTTAAAGCCATTTTATGCCAATTCACAATTTACATAATTAGTATTTTCCCATTTGTCCCCACGCTATTCGTACGTTCAAATATGAAATACGTTAGATTTGCAAATTGTCTAACTTATATATATATATATATATATATATATATATATATATATATATATATATATAAACATCACAACTTGCATAGCGCATAAAAACAGATCTAACTTGCAAAAGAGAATAAAATTGCATAGCCAACAATTTGCATAGACAATGTCATAAAGAATCATATATTTGCATAAACTACCATGGATCTAAATATAAATCTAAACATGAAATTGTGAACTTGCATATATAAATTTTGGGTCTCGCTTAACTTGCATATGTGAATATAATTTTCACCAAAAAATGTGAATATAGTTTTTCACATAAACTTGCATATGGATTTCTACAACTTGCATATGAATTCATCACATGATTTTGCATATAAACTAGCATATGTATATACTTGATTCACATATAGACTTGTGTACAATTCACATATAGACTTGCATAAGATTCATATTCAAACTAACATACAATTTAACATCCCAAACTTGCATAAGATTCACATATGAATTAACATATGATTTAACAACCTAACTTGCATAAGATTCACATATGAATTAACATATGGTTTAACATCTCAAACTTGCATAAAATGAATCAAGTTAAATATGAAATGGATCTACAAAGTTAAACAACATCATGCGATTCAACAGACATGTTCTCATAGTCCGATTACAACCCATCATAATTAATTTAATAATTATATTGTGAAAGAAATAGTACTCACTAACAAAAGAACAGTCTAGTTTTTCTGCGATCTGTACTCTGAAACTGAATTGCTCGCCTTTGATGTAGACTAATTGTTATTCTAATTTAGATTAGATTTGATTTTAATTCTTGCTTCTATCTTGCTTTTGGGTTGAAAGAGAACGACAGCTACTCTAGGTTCACTATTAACAGCATGATGGCTCTTGGTATGAATTAGTGTGATTTTAGGTTGAGGGTTAGGTTGCTTATATAAATTTTAATTAATTAAGAGTCATCAGATTAACCTAGAAGCAATCCAGACCATCCAGACAAGATAGAATAGCCACCTCATCCCTAATGACTCAGCAGTGAGTCAAAACATCGTCACCTTTCATTTCTGCCCGGGGAGGGGGAGGGGGGTAGGTCGACCCCCTGGTCGACCTGTATGCGTAGGTCGACCCCCAGGTCGACCCCCAGGTCGACCTGGCCCTTGGGCAGGAGAATTCCCGCCCAGCCTGCTCCCCTCTTTGAATTTGAATTTCAAATTTTCTAAACCTGAGCTGTTTTAAATTCTGAAACTTCGGAAGGCCATATCTTCTTTATACGGAGTCCAATTCACGCAAACTCGAACTATATCTCAAGCAGAATTCTGAGACGAACGCAATGGCATAACCTGTTTCCCTTAATTCTCACATTTGAAATTAAGTATTCTTAAATTCGTTAATTTTTAATATTTAAAATCACGGGGTGTTACAGAGGCGGAGGATGTATTCCTCGCATATTATCCGCCCCAATTACATCCCTAGTTTAGATCATCAGTTACGGTTGCGCAAAGTATGTGTTGAGTCGGGTTAGACCAAATACGTCATCTGTCCCGCATAGGTATGGGTTTAACTTTAAAGGTAGTTCAACTCATATCCAACCCTATATGAGGTTGGATACGGGTTTGGTCGGATTTATTAGGTTTGAGTTTGATTGCATAAAACTAATAAAAAATAAGAATATGAGAGATTTTTTTTTTCAAAAAACAATATTAAATTTTTCGACATAATACATTGGATTTTAACTATCATAACACATTTAAAATAATTGATTCATTATAACACGTATCTTATTATAATTTCATTGTAAAAAACATCATATGAAATTAATTCACTACATGGTTAAACAAGTGTTTCATTTTAAAATACATTAAAATGCTCTTTAAAATATCCTTTTCAAATTCTATTTGGTTTGGATTGACATGAAATATGTTCTTCGTATATTTATTATAGAATACATAAACATTGTTCTAGAATTATACTATTTAATTTTATGTTGGTTGGTAATAAATTAGTTTTTTAATATAGGGTTGGGTTAGGTTAAAATAAGGTTGGGTAGAACAAAATATCACACCCAGCCCATATATAGGATGAGTTACAAATTGTAGCCCATATCGGACCCGAACTAGATTGGGTTGGCTTTATGTAGGTTGAGTCAGGTCAGATGTAGGTCGTGTGTGGCTATATCATCGGTTTCTTCTTTTTCATCAGTGCTGCTGCAATCATGGGAGATGAAGCCAAATCATCAGCTTCAACTACTGTAATAAATCTAGAAAATCTCACTGTTGCATTTGTTTAATATTTAGTCAAAACAGTAGTTACTCCTCAAAGCCAGTTAATTACTGTTCATCTAGAATAATATAATTATCTGCTGTGGAAATTACAAGTCAAAACTGCAATACAAGGATATGGTTTATAAGGATTCATCCTTGGAACAACAGTTGTGTCACCAAGTTTTATTACATATCAAAATAAAAGGATGGTAGCAAATGATGCATATGTTCAATATCATAGGTAGGATGAATTAATAACTTCTAGGCTGTTATCATCTATAAGTGCATATATGTTGCTACTGGTTATTGGTTGTGATTCATCAAATGGTATATGGATTGCCATAGAGAAAGAATTTAACAATAAATCATCTGCCAAGGTTCTACATTAAAAGCAACAACTGCAAAATATTAGGATGGAGAATCTAACCATGAGAGACTATACACCAAAATCAAGAAACTATGCGATCTTCTCAATGCAACTAGCAATAAAGTTCAAAATTCCGATCAAGTATTATTTCTATTCAACAGATTAAATGATGAATATGAAGCACTAGTTGTTGTCATAACATCACAAAGGATTGTACCACCTAATGATGAAGTACACTCCACACTACTGTCTCAGAAGCCAGATTGAGCAGTAAAAGAAGTTAACAAATTGCATACAATGTCAAAATAGCCACTGATTACAAAACGAAAAATGTCAACAGAGGTGAATCATCATACCAGAGAGGCAACAACTCTAATAGAGGCAGAGGCAGATGGAATAGTGGCAACATGCTGAAATGCCAGATTTGCGAAAAGATTGGTCACACAACCCTAAAATGCTACTTCAAATACAATTCTAATTACTCAATCAATTAGAATCAAAGAAATAGTAATAACCCTAGTGCAAATGTCGCTCAAGCTCATGATATCATCGAAACTTCTGGGAATGTCATTCACCTCTTTTTTAATGGCGGCCTTACAGGAAAATCCCTCTTCTTCTTCCACCTCCTTTGCCTTTGACATTACCTTTCCACCTCTTCCCTCACGTCCTTCTCCATCGATTCCCCCTCTCCCTGACCCACCCCCTACTGACGTGAATCCATCCTTTTCCAAACGCTTCAACGCAAACTAGGGATCTATTTTATCTGATCCACAAAATTTCTCTCCTAGATCTACTTCAACCTATGTTCCTACTCCTCAGGCTACCTTTTCTAGTGTCAATTTGACGATCCCCACTCTCACTGCTAATAAGTCATCATCTTATGCCTCATATCCATCTTTTACAAAATTGGACTACGCCTCTCTTTTTAATTCGCTCGCACGAAACATTGGCAATTTCCAACCACATCATTTTGACATTCCTAGAGACGGTAAACCGAAGAAAATGCCTGAGGAAGTTCGATCAGAAGGCATGAAATATTGGAGCGATTTCCTGGTAGGCTTTTTCCTCGATGGCACTTTTTCCTATCATACTGTGGTAAACTTCTTAAAACATTTCTGGAAATTAAATGGAGAAGTCGGTATTAAAACAGATGGAATTTAATTTTATTTCAAGTTTTCAAATGAATCGGACAGAGAAAGAATTTTAAAATCTGATCCCATTTTTATTAGTGGGCATATGTGTATTATAACTAGATGGGATCCATCTATTGGAAATTTACAAGCTCAGATCAAGAAAGTTCTTATTTGGGTTCATTTTTATTGTAGTCCCACTATTCTTTGGTCGTTATTGGGTATTAACTGGCTCACTTGTCATGTGGGTAGACTAATTTGTTTTGCTAGTAGCACGGAAAGGTTGCAGAGATCTAGATACGTTAAGGCACTAATTGCGATTTCTTCTGAGTTTGAGCTACCTGATAAAATAGTTTTAGATGAGTTAAGTAAAGATCGCCCATCAATCTGGTTAACCTATGATTGGAAACCCAATATATGTACTATTTGAAGGTATTTGGCCATACAACTACAAAGTGTGAGTTCAGTAGATGAGGACATTGATCGTGAAGAGAATTTTGAAAACAATTTTCATCACAAACCCTTTAACCAACTCGACAGTATAACAGGAGAGGCTCTACAAATATAAATACTAATAGTTGGACATCAGTTAATACTAAGGCACAGAAGTATTGGAGAAAGAAAGGTGTTACTAATGATAAAGCTAATGTTAACGTTGAAGATGAAGTGCCTAATGTTGACGCAAATCCTTCTGATTCCTTAGCAAATGAGTAGGATGGAAATGGTATTACATGGGTAGTAATTGATGATGTTAATCCGAACTCCAAATGAGTAGGATGGAAATGCTTCCGCTGGTCTTGAAGCGCAAGTCAACATTAATCAAGACACAGCAAATCTTTCTAAACAACAAGTTGGTCAAGATGAAGTGGTGGGGGATCTGGTAGGCAATTTATTTGAAGAAAATTCTATTAATGGAGATATATTGGCTAAAGGAAAATCAGGTATGTCAAATTATGAAGCATAATGTGGTTCGATGAGTTCAACAACAGTCAGCTCAATAAATTCTAAATCCTCTACTCTTGCCACTAATTCCTGCATATTAGCAAATATTACTTTTACACCCTCGAAATCATCCCCTTATGCCAACTTGAAACCTCCCTCGAACATTCAACTCCCGCCACCAAATGTAACCGGCTCTGGCCTTACTTTTCCCTTACTTAATGCTGCTCTACTATCATCTGCGGTGCCCACAAATTCACTTCCATCAAAGCAATAAACTCAAAGGAAAATTTTAGGTAGATGACGATCTGGATGAAGGACATGATTATGGTCCAGAGGATGTGATGTCACTCAATAGTAAGCTGAAAACTTCAAGAAGGCATACGCGGAGAAATCCAATGTATGACCTTTCTCTTACTTGATGAGCTTCTGTTATGTGATATACTGTGTTAGGCATTTCATTGCTTCATGTATTTGTGATTTTTGATGCAAACTTATAATTGACCAATCTGATGACCGACATAAATCTGAGGTGATAAACTGTTTTGGCAATTACTGTTGGGTGTAAGTTTTATTCCTTTCATCTATGTTGCAAGAGATAATAGTATGCAAAAGGCTTTTCTGGTAATTCATGAATGTATGGTGAGGATTTCTGAGGAGGTTTAAGAGATGATAATGATTGTTATAATTGTAAACTGTAATTATTTTGTTACTAATAATTTTTTTACACTGCCTTTCAAAAAAAAAAGTCGCCCAAGCTAATCAAGAGACCAGCAATCATGACAACTAAAATAGGAGCAGTAATCAAAGTGATACAACACAAATTGAGTATTAGCAAGATGATAGTTGGTACCCTAATTCTCATATTACAAACAATCTTGGCACCTTAAATCTTGGGAGTAAAGAGTATCGAGGTAAGCATTTTATTTCAATGGGTAATGGTAAGTGTATTCAAATCATTCATGCAGGCAGTGCTTGTCTTAAAGGTAAAAAAACAATTATACTTGAACAATTTGCTTAGAGTTCCAAAAATTACTAAGAATTTAATCGGTGTATCTCAATTTGCTAGAGATGATGATGTTATTTTGATTTTTTTCCCCTAAACATTGCCTAGTCAGGGACAATCGAACTAAGGAAATTATTTTACAAGGTGATGTCATTAAAGTTCTGTAAAAATTTAACAATATTAAATGCTAAAATGCTATTAATGAAGGAAAATGTAATGTTGTTAATGCAAGAAAATTCTATAACTTCAATGAGAAGGACAAGACTGATAGCAACAAATATGTTTTTGATCTTTGACATTGTAAACTTAGAGATTCAAGTGTAAACAATGTTATGAAAATTCTAACTGATAATAAAACAAAGTTTGATTCAGTCTCTTTACCTTACATATGTGACTGTTTTCAAATGGTAAAAGCCATAAATTTCCTTTGATGATTATTATACTGTGTATACTAAACCATTGCAGTTGATTGCCACAAATTTATACGGTCCTGCACCTATTTGTTAAGACTTTGGTTTCAAGTATTATATTTCTTTTATTGATGCATATACTGGTTCACTTGGATTTACTCTTGAAAACCAAGTTTGAAACTCACAATGTAGTTATAAATTTTATAACTATGATTAAAAAGAAAATTAATACTCATGTTAAAAGTATGCAGTTTACTGGTGGTAGTGAATTTAAATGCCTAATCAATTATTTTCAAAGGAATGTATTGCTCATAGAACCACCTATCCATTTACATCCCAGCAAAATGGACTAGTGGAAAGAAAATATAGTACATTATGGAATCATATTTGGCACCGTTGGCATAAGCTAGGCTACCATTAAAATTTTCGATAGAAGCCTCTAATGCACATGTGTAACTAATTAATAGACAACCAATAGATGTATTAAAGGGGTTTAACACCACTTGAGAAACTTCACAGTACCAAACCTGATTATCGTAGTTTTAAATTTTTTGGTTGCCTTTGTTTTCCGTACTTAAGACCTTACAATACTAGCAAGATGAATTTCAAGTCTAAACAGTGCTACTTTATTGACTATGCTACTAATCAGAAAGGGTACAAGTGCACTTATGATATAGGTAAAGTGTACATTAACAGACATTTGGTGTTAAATGAAAGAACTTTCGCCTTCAGTAGTGTTGATATAATTTTTGGTAAAAACTGTCACACATAGAATCTCCGGATAGCAGCGCTCTCAGGCACTGAGAATATCGTCAACAAACATGAAGCGATTTGGTCGAAATCGCAAAATCAACCTAAACAGGCCCGAAACTCCTATCAAAAGACCTATTTTGGGGCCAAAAACATCAAGTACGAAGTTATACTCCGTAACTCTTGTAGCCTTCTGAACTAGCTTCAAGTGGAGCTATCGTTTGGCTAAAACGGACTTTTGGTTTGAAAGTTACGCTCGTTTCCGTGAATGAGTACAACCTGGCAATCAGCAATCTTCCGGTTCGTGAACAGGGACCCGGCTCGTCCCCCCCCCCCTTTTGGCTCGTGGACTGGCCTGACTTGCCTCCTCATCCAGCTCGTGGTGGGATATTACTCATTATCCGCTTGTGGTGCGCATAGTGGTCCCGGCCTGCTATCACGACCCTCATCCAGCTCCCAAGGAGGCACCACGAACCGCCTACAGCCTTGCACTGTTTAGACCTATTCTCAAGGCTGTTTTCACTCATATCAACCCGGATCTCATTCCACATGGCATATAACACTTGGTGAGGATTTTTGGATGTTTTCCACCATATTTTGAGATTCTTGACATGCGTGCTACATGTCTCACGAACCGCCATTAGGAAATGCCTATAAATACACCATTTGGAGCATTTTCAAGGATCTTTTGGCCATTCTTCTACACGGCTACTGAGTGCAAGGACTTTGCACCTTTCTACATCCAAATTCTTCTCCTTTCTACAAAATTAACACGTGAATTGCATATATAAACTCTTGTAATTCCATCAAACACACGGATTGTGTGTCTGCATGTAACTGATTCTTGTAATCTATCAATACAACAATAAGATTATAAAGTGGACGTATGCTACATCAACAGCCGAACCACTATAAAAACCTTGTGTGTTCCCTCTGGTTATGCTATTTTCTGTATTCTGTGATATGTGATTTGCATTTGGGTGTTAGTGCCATTTTTTGGTCTAACATTTTGGCGTGCTAGGAAGGGGCACACTATAACCTTACCTTCTAGCTTGGGTTATTTGGCTATTGGATCAATGGCAATCAAAAGGAAGAAGACTGGAAATTCCTCTCATGCTGAAGATGATGACGCTGAAGGCACTAGAAACGAGGATAATCATGGGGCATCCTCTCATGGAAATCCATCAGCATACTTGATTAGAGACGAGATGGATGGCGTGATTGCTGAAATGAAAAACCAGATGGAAAGGCAGGATGATCTCCTCAGGAAACAACAGGAGATGATTGACAAGTTCTTCGCTCGGATGGATGGCAGGCCAACGATAACGAGCAACGCATCGGAAATGAAGCCACTGAAGCGGCTCGTGGATTACATGGACTCGGGGACAATCTTCTCTCCCTTGGAAATGGTCAGGCTCAACCTTCTTCAGCACCAATTCAAATGAATATCAGAATGCAAGCTCCCGCTCTACACCAGGAACCGACTCGTGATGGGCATCTAGACCCGACTCGTGATGGGCATCCAAACCCGGCTCATGATGGACATCCAGATCTGGCTCGTGACGAGGACCCACAACCCAGTCGGCTCGCCCCCATGGCCCACGAACCGGTCCTGGCGACCCGTTCCCAGCAGCTCACCAACAACTTCCTTCTTCTCTTGCATTCAACGCAAGGGGCACCAGCTCTGATTGCATCAATTTGCAACAGCTTTTTGATGGGAATAGACTACAGATCTAATATAGCGCCTCTCGAGAGGCCGTACTTCTCAAAGCGACGTGGATGATGTCAACCACGCTCCTTTCACTTAGGAAATCAGGAATTCCCGCAATCCCCCGGATTTCAAGCTTCCATAATTGGAGCCCTACAACTGCAGGACAGATCCTACCGTGCACCTGATGCGCTACAAATGGCCTATGGAAGTTCAATTGGTGTCGGAAAACATCATGGCTAAATGTTTCCCCTCTTTCTGACTGATATTGTCACTATGTGGATTCTGCAGCTTGAAGCTGAATCGATCAACAGTTGGAGCATGTTGGTTGCACGCTTCATTGAACAATTTCTGTGCGAAGAAGATGCAAATTCCAAGAAGCGCATTCTCGATGTCAACATGCTTAAAGATGGAGAACGGTTTGATTTAGGAAAAGGCAAAGGAAAAGCCGATGTCAAGAATGACCGCAACACTCAGCCCCGGGGAGGGCCCAAATATGAAAAATACACTGAACCCAATTCAACGCTGATTGACATCTACATGGACACAGGAGGTGCCACCTCCTATCAAAGGCCTCCCAAGAGGGAGCCAATGCTAGCACAATGCAATTACAGTAGACACTGCATGTTTCATGACATGGACGGTCATAACACTGATGACTGCAGGCACTTGCGAGACCTCATTGAGGACCGGGTCAAATGAGGAGAGCTACTCGAGTATGTAACTCAACCAATAGCACCTACACCGGGACTGCCACCACCTATTCCCCGGAGAGGGAACGACCCTGGATCGAGCAATCCCGGGCTTATCATTAACTGCTCCCACTCATCGGATCTCTCCAGTTTGTCGGACTTCGTCCATAGTTCATGTTTGTAGGATTTTTAGGCGACTTCTCTCCCCTCTTTGTTTTCTCTGCATGTAATAAGCGCGGCAACATCAACCCACACACACGGAACCGACCCATAGTCTCTAATCGTGTTCTGGGTTAGAATAACTGCCGCTTAGCTTTCATGAATCACTAAATATTATTGATAAGCTACGGCTCCCAACTGGATCCGTCCAGTATAAACAAACATGAGCTCCGGTTCCAAACTGGATTCATCCAGTATAAACAAATTCTCATGGCATCTCCTTGGTCGTCTTACTCTGGTAAGGCCATCTTGGAACCTTCATGGTATTTCCTTGGTCGTCTTACTCCGGTAAGACCGTCTTGGAACCTCATTGGCATTTCCTTAGCCGTCTTACTCCGGTAAGGTCGTCTTGGAACATCTCTAGCATTTCGTTGGTTGTCTTACTCAGTAAGGCCGTCTTGGAACTATTCTTGCATTGTTTATCTTATCTTCTTGCAGGTACGGGCTCTCGGTCTTTTTGGATTTCTCTTGGACTTAATACGATCACGTGTGATCGTCAGTTTTATGGCCTTAATACAATCCATCGTGATCGTTGCATTCTGGACTTCTATGGATTATGAATTATCCAGAACACATCTTCCTTCAACCAGCAAGATATGTTCTGAGGGGCAAACTTGTTGACATACTTTTTGGTAAAAACTGTCACATATGGAATCTCCGGATAGCAGCGCTATCAGGCACTGAGAACATCGCCAACAAACATGAAGTGGTTTGGTCGAAATCGCAGCATCAACCTAAACAGTCCCGAAACTCCTATCAAACGACCTCTTTTAGGACCGAAAACATCAATTATAGAAATTTCTTCTTAACTCTTGTAGCCCTCTGAATTAGCTTCAACTAGAGCTTTGGTTTGGCTAAAACGGATTTACGATTTGAAAGTTACGCTCATTTCCGTGAATGAGTACAACCTGGCAATCAACAATCTTCTGATTCGTGAACAGGGACCTGACTCGCCCCCCTTTTGGCTTGTGGACTGGCCTGGCTCGCCCCCTTATCCGGCTCGTGGTCGGATAGTGCTCACTACCCGCTCATGGTGCACATAGTGGTCACGACCCACTATCACAACCCGCCATTACGACCCTCATCCAGCTCCATGAACCATGACCACGAACCGCCTGCATCCTCGCACTGTTTTGACCTATTCTCAAGGCTATTTTCACTCTTATCAACCCGAATCTCATTCCACATGGCATATAACGACTTAGATAGGATTTCTGGACGTTTTCCATCAGATTTCGAGATTCTTGGAATGCGTGCCACATGTCTTTTGAACCACTATCAGCAAATGCCTATAAGTACACCATTTTGAGGAGTTTCAAGGATCTTTTGGCCATTCTTCTACACGGCTACCACCATTACTGAGTGCAAGGACTTTGCACCTTCCTACATCTAAATTCTTCTCCTTTCTACACAATTAAAACATGAATTGCGTGTATAAACTCTTGTAATTCCATTAAACACACAAATTGTGTGTCTACATGTAACTAATTATTGTAATCTGTCGGTATAACAATAAGATTATAAAGTGGATGTAGGCTACATCAACAACTGAACCACTATAAAAACCTCGCGTGTTCCCTCTGATTATACTATTCTCTGCGTTTTGTGATCTGTTATTTGCATTTGGCTGTTAGTGCCATTTTTTTGTCTAACAAGTAGAAAGACATGAAGACTACAAACAAAGTTTACAAGGCCAAGACTTCTGTTCCTTCTATACCCACCATTCATGAAAATTGGCACTAAGTGGAATTTTATGTGAGTGTTGATGCTCACAGTCCACCACCTCTAGATACAGAAGGCCACGACAATAATGAACCTCTCAGTCATTCATTACAATCACCTAGTTAAACAAAAATTCAAAATTAGCAAGATGAAGTAGAGACTGCTAACTCTCAATCAACTAGATTAAAAAATTCAACCAACTCTGGGGAGACAGATCACTCACCACAAAATGTACCACCAGTTCAATCTGGTCACCTAATGATTACGGGGCGGAAAATGGTACTTTAAACCGAAAGTGTCTACTGCCCAATCCAGTTTAATTGAACTCGATTTTTTTGATCGGGTAATCAAAGATAAAAACTGGAAGGCAGCAATGGATGATAGTACAATGCTCTTATCAAAAATAAAATTAGGAACTTGTATGTCCACCTGCAAATAAAAATATCATAGGGTGGAAATGGACATACAGGTTAAAAAGAATCCCAGATGAGTCAATTAGTAAATACAAAGCTAGGTTTGTAGCTAAAGGCTTTACAAAGAAATATGGGTTTGATTTTAGTCAAACCTTTTCTCAAGTAGTAAAACCAACTACTATAAGTTGATTCTCACATAGCTTTATTCAAAAAGTGGCAAATTAAGCACTTAGGTGTTAACAATGCATTTATTAATGGAGTTTTAAAAGAACGAATTTATATAAGTCAACCTCAGGGCAATAACGAAAATCTTAACTATGTCCGTAGACTCAACAAAGCCATCTATGGCTTAAAACAAGCACCATGTGTTCGGTTTGATAGACTGAAAGACACTTTACTAATATTAGGCTATCAATCTACCAAATCAGACAACTCATTGTTTCTTAGAATAAATAATACCTCAATAATCTGCATATTTGTATATGTATATGACTTGATTGTTGCTGGTAACAATGCTACATACATTGATAGGTTAACCCAATATTTGTAACACCCGTATTTTATATAAATATTAAACAAAAATATTAATAATTTATAATTTAGCCCCAAAATATATACCATTGTGTTCGTGGTAATTTTATGATTTATTTTGATATATGACTTGTCCCAAATGGAATCCATATGGGAAAGTTACTAAAGAATAAATTTTTAAAAGGTTGTATACATATATACACACAAAAATTCAAAATATTGAAGGTGATATGTGTTATAAGAAGAAAATAATAATTAACATCAACAATATTAAAAAATAAAACAAACGTTAAACATAATATTAAAATGAAAATCAATATTCGCTGAAATCACGTTCAGACCCAGGCTTTAGGTCGACCCAGGACATATATGGGTCGACACACCTCTAAGGTGGGTCGATACATGGGTCGACACACCCGGGGTCAAATCTGCTTTTGTGAGTGACGTGTTTTTCTAATTTAAATGGGTTGGATTTTGTAGTGTTAAATCTGACAGACCCGAATTTCCTGTACACGTATAAGTATACTAGCAGGGCTTAGCCTCCAACTCATATTTTCTTCGACGATGACAAAGCTCTGCCATTTTCTTTCCTCTTGAAAGCATTCAGAAATAATAAAATTAGCTTTCAGAAATTCTGGTTCAAGATTTGAAGACAAAGAATGTAGATCTACAATATAGGTGTTCAGATTTCCTATCAACATGAGGTAAATCCTGTGAATCTGAATTATTTAGATTCTTTCTTTCTTCCCTTATTCTATTAGTATCAGTTTGTAAATCTGTGGGTATTTTAAGACTAGATTCAGTTAGGAAGGCCACAAAATCACAGATCAGAATCAGATTCATGGATTGGAAAGCAATTGTGTGTGGATTTAGAATTATACCTTTTGAGTAACTGCATATTTACCATTTACATTCCCCTTGATTCTTAACATGTTAAATAACCGTATTTTGTGGTAATTGCGATATACTTTATTTTCAAGTATGTTAAGAATATTGTTTTTAAACAAACCTATTCCATTAATCTTCTGTTTGGATTAAGAATTATTATAATACTGAATTTGTGGAATTTAAAATAAACATGAATATGTTACTAAAATTGTTATTTAATGGCAAATTAGATATGTTGTAAATAGAATTCTAGTGAAATTGGGAATAATGGAAAAAGAATAGGTATGCCTTTTATGGAAAATGATAGTGATTTGGAAACGGTAAATGAAAACAGGAATTAACATCTAACTTAGAAAATAAAAAGGGAAAAAATTCGTAGTAGGTTGAGTTAGTTGGATTTTGGGAAAAAATGGATACATGTAACTAACGAAAAAATTAATGCAAACGTAGTTGCAAGAAAAGAAAGGAAAAATGGATTAGTGTGAAATAGGGATTTTTTTACCGTATTGCACGCTAATCAAATAAAAAGATATATGTTTGTCAATGATGAAAATAAAAGGAGTAGCTTTGCAATTACGGATCTTGGTTGATGTGCGTTATGGAAATGGATCTTTACATATTCCCACTAATCAATCTAATAAGGTGTGTGAAATATTTTCTTGAGATAATGAGAATATATAAGACGGTAAATAAATGGATGTTACAATAGTGAAAGGTAGTTAATGTTAAGGAACTAAGGAAAAATGTGATGAATAGGGAATATTACCTATTGTAATTAATTATATAAATGAGAGTGTAATATGATAGGTAGGCTTGTCTTAGGGACAAGAGGAATTATAACATGGGTTATAATAAATTAAAGGAAAACTTATTATTAAGCCTTAGTTAATAAGTAGACAACAACAAGTTTTGATAATAGCGTAAGATGAGGTTATGATTAAATAATAAGGAAATGAGTAGGCTTATTATTAGCAGACTTTTAACTAAGAGGTTTAAGTCTAATAATTGTAATAAATAATAAGCGGAAGTCCGTCTCGGCGGCATAAGGCTGAGTAAAGAAAGTAAGCAGCTGATTGAAAGCTAATGAATTTGGTAACTTGAATGAAAAATGAATATGTATAATCAAGTTAATTAGCAACCTGATGAGATAAAGCAAGCGCCTGATTAAGAGATTAGATGTAAGATCTAATAACATGTTACTGTGATGCGCTTTTACCAGTCCACGCGTACGAAGGTGAAGAACCTAATAGGGTAGATCATCGAGGTGTTTGAAGGCACGAGAGGAGCACGTCCATCTGATTATTCTATGGGATGGGGGGGGAAGCACATGGCTTCTGCGAGACGTGGTAGCGTACTCCGTGGTGGTCCTCTGTGCGATACTTGCCAAGGTTGTACTAGTAGAGGTTTGGTCTGCATGGTACCACCCAATGAGTATACCTTGATTGCAACTATAGTTTGGCAGTCAAAAGACTATGGCGGATGACGTTGGGTGATTTGGCGGTTTGCCTCAGAGAGGCGAGTCAGAACCATTACAGGATAGTAATCATCAGATACCTGTCATCGGCATTTGATGTGACAAGAAAAGTATAGAGCTAAACCTATGGACCAACGATCTTTCACAGTCGAGACATTGGTTGCGAGACACACCAATTTGGAAATTAGATTGTTTGATAGGGGAACGTCACTTAGCTCTTGATGTAGTTTTTCACTAGTTGAGGAAGGGTCCAGGGTGGGGCCATAACCATCTGAAAATGCAGACTATAATTTGGATATTTGTATTGTAGGCCTAACGAAGGGTACCTTTACAAATACAGAAAGCTCCTGATTAAGTTATGTGCATTGGATATAGCCCTATTACGAGACTCGGGGTACAATAGACGATATGTTTTTTTGAGGGCCTATTTACATGCACTGGGTGGTGTATCGTAGATAGTAGGGCATTACTCTTTGTTGAGACTTGGATCGACCAAGGAGTTTGGATACGACGATCCGTACGTTTACATGACATAGCAATGATGGTTTTTTGCGATTACATGGCATAATGCACTACGCCATAAATGTCCTTCTGCAAAAAAAAAAGTTGGGTCAAGCCCAAAATATAATGCAATAGGACTTTGGCAACACTTTTCCTATGCTGCAAATTTTATTGTTGCCTTAGACTTCAAAGGCAACATAAGAAATATTGTTGCAATAGAACCCTATTTGGGTCTATAGCAACATCCATAGATGTCCATAGCAACATTTCGAAAATGTTGCTACATATATTAACTTTCTGAATTTGTTGTTGCTATAATTATTTATTTAATAAAATGCTATCCCATAGAATTTGATATTCAAACATTATTTATTTAAATAATTATTTTATTTCAACATTAAATATAGTACAACTTTTGATTCCACTATTTACAACTCAATGATTTACAAAACTGATACTCACATATATAGTCAATTCACACTACAAAACTCGATTCACTCAATTTCAAATACAATTTCTTATGCTTCTTCATTTACACATACACAGACTCACATATGGACTAACACATGTGTATTGAGTCTTCATTGTCTTTAGCCTTAGATTTTTTGGTCCAGCTCTAGCTTTCATATTGTCAACTGCATAGCTGTTACAGAAACACACACAGAGTAAATTGGAACAGGAATACATTTAAATTCGAGCAAATATTTATTTATTTTAAATTTTACATGCCTCGGATGCCTGATGTTTTTCTCATCATCTTTCTAGGCTTGGTCTGATATGTATTCTGTTGATATTCAAGTATGGCACTATACTATACGAGATTATATTTAATCAAATATAGCAAGGAAGCCAAATACTTAAATATATGAATGCAGACAGGTTGAATGTGTGTACAAACATCAAAACAGTTCAAGAAGTGGAATATACACTTCATATTAAAATATAATATGCATATACATATATTAAAATATGCATGTACATATGCATATATTATATATACAAGTATGCACAAGAATGGTGCAACACGGGTTCAAGACCAAGAAGCTCAATGGCCAAGACAGAGCATGGCATACAACAATATCAAGTGTAGAATCAAGGTGACATGGTGAACAAACATGGACAGTGGCATTACACAAATAAGTGCAGCATATACAAGTGTACAATAGCTAAATGAACTCCCGAGCAAGTCAGCAACGATTCAAACACAATGGACAAAACAAAACTCAAATCAAATGAAGCAATGTACAAGTGTAGAAGTTCGAGTACACATAACAGTAGAGGCTGGAATGTACAAGGGGCTACAACAAATGCATGTCAAGACTGGACCATAAAAGCAAGAAGAAACAAAGCATATAGCACAGGAGTATTAACATAATAAGGAAACAAATATATATATATATTTACACATATATATATACACAAACAGATATAAAGAATTCCATCAGGTGACAAGGCAGTTGCAAATAAAATAAATGATAAAGTTCAATCTGTTCAAAGCCAAGAAAAAGGGAGAACAATTTGCCATGTATATCAGCATAGTCAAAGGCAATGCAGAATTTAAAGTCAAGAACTTAATCAATTTAAATGGCAATGAATCGAGTGCAGATTAACCCTAGAGTCTGTTCTAATCAGTAAATAAGGTATATGTTTTCTCAATGTTTAAGAACTCAAATTAGTTCATAAAGAGTATAAAAGAGATTATATCGAGTTAGATACCAATGTATGCATCTTAAGTTGTTTCCTTTTTCGTTAAACGGCCCTTTCCATGGCCGCTTCTCTCAGAACCTCAAGCGATTTTTCTACTCTTCTTCTCTATACCAATTTTCACTCTATGTTTTGCTTATATTGTTCTTTCTCTGTTGAATTTTTGCTGCGAAGCCGGCTCTCTATTGGCTATTGATCTCCCTTTTTTAGGGTTATGGAATCGTTCTTTGATTATGGCGATTTTATTGTTCATAGGAATTTTGTTAGGCCTTGTCATTCGATTAAAGCTATTTCTTCCGCTATCGAAGTGGTTGCTAATTGGTCGGCTTTCGTAGAAATTTCTAGCATATATTCTATGGTTGTTTGTCTGAGTGGACTGAGCCTTTTTGCTGCTTTATTGAGACATCGGTTTTTGGTGGTTGAAGGTCAGTTCTTGGAGTTGTTTCCAGTTTACTCTAGATCTCTGGCTTTATTTCCTCTGTCTGCTAGAATTTCGGATGGTGCTTGTCAGAATTGAAAGAGGCTATACAGCGGTAGGATCGTATAGAATGGAGTATATGATATAATGTATATGGTAGAGTAGTAAGCAGTAAATCACACAGTCGATTTATACTGGTTCGGACCACTGTCCTACGTCCAGTCCCAGACTCACTTCTGGTATTTCACTAACACTAAAACCCTCACTTTACCCGGAGGAACAGTTTCACAATTACCCGAACCACTGAACGGGATTTCTTGCCTCAACCACTGAAGAGGTCTTCACTAATACAGAATAATTGTTGACTTTTTTGTGTTCTTGATAACACAGATTATCGAATATTAAGTACACCCTTCCTATAGCCTTTCCTTGGTGATAATTGCGAAGTACGTGAAGGAATATGGAAGTTAAAAGGTCTCAAATATGAAAGTAGATAGTTTTTAGAATTCAGAGAGCTTTGAGAATATAAGATAGAATTAAAGTAAGAATTGGTGATTGAAACAATTAATCAACCCTCTATTTATAATATATAAAAAGATACAACTGATCATGAAAGGTTTTGATGAAGAAAAATGGTTGTGACTCTTCATAAAAGTTGCACCCTTTCAGAATCAGATGTCTGAGAATAATTTTCAGATGACTGTTTATAGTTTGAATTTTAAAGCCGAAAGGAAACAATATGTTTCTGACTAAATTCAGACGTCTGAATATTGTCTTTTGAAAACAACCTGTTTCAGCAAACAGACGTCTGAAATTTTCAGATCAGACGTCTGTTTTCTGTTATTAGATTATTCCTTGCTTAATTTATATATGAAAAGCTATATACATATAAGATGTATGTGTGTGATCATCAAGGAAGACTTTAACATTAATATCTAAGACTAACAGACCTTTATAACATATTTATTCTTCATTTATCGTGTTCTTGAATCTGTTTGTCAAATGGCTTCCTGCAAAACAAGGTTAGATAATAATATGTACGTTTATCTATAGTTGTCATAGTCAAAACGCTATGTAGCGGGATGTAACATTCTCCCCCTTTTTGACTAATGACAACTATATAAACTCCCCCTGGCAATATGTATATTATATAACATGTTTCTCCCCCTTTGTCATTCGACAAAAAGGAATACTTAAAAGAGATGTTAAGTATACACACAACACATAGAGAAACATATGTAGAAACAGATAATTAAACAGAGAGTAGCATACCAACGTGACATAAGTAGCACATACTGAAGTTTTGTGCGAAGTAGTAACAAAAAAATATTACAAGCCATGGAAATATTTGGAGAGATTTTTAAGCAAAAGACAAAAGCAAAATACTAATGCAAGATACTAATGCTAGAATTCTTATGAACCATGCTTACTAATCTTCCGAAGTAGACCCAACAATAGTCGTTCCACCATCTTTAGGAGAGCCTTCCTCAGAGTCTGGAACTTCGGCGGAGCTTGAAGACCATTGGAACGGAGCAGGTGCTTGAGCTTGGGTCGAAGAAGTACCAGTGCACGAAACCTTTTCCCAAATCTTATTCAAGAAACCTTTGATGGACTCAAACTTCTTGGTTGTCTGATTATGATAATTTCTTATTTCTTTTTGAAGTTTGGCTTGATTTTGAGATAGCAATAGGACAGCTTGCTTGGTAGATGTTTCGGGAGAAATGACCTGAATATCACTATCGTCTTCTTGTTGTCTAGGTTGGCGTCGATGAGACGGTTCAGAAATGATAGATTCAGGATTGGCAGCAACATGTTCTTTCCAGGTGTCAAAAAACATAAATTCTAAGGTAGCAGGATTTTGAGGAATGTCCATTAGATTTAAAGTTTTAGCACCTATTTCTTTGATGGATAGGGATGGAATGTTGGTGGGTATGTTGACTTCACAAGCTGTAAGAATTCGAGTAATGTAGGCACCATAATGTAGAGTTTTGTATTTGCGCTTGTATGTGATATCGGTCCATTCATCCATGATAATCTTAGCCCAATTGATTTGTTTTCTTGAATATAACGCATAAAGAGCCTGAAAATCCCTTTTGTATACTTTTTCATAGCTATCTGTTCGTGGTTGAATAGTGCGTACAAGGATATGGTTAAGTAAGCGAGCTTGAGGACGAAGATGAGTGGAAGTATGATTTCCCATGTTAATCAGATCGTCGGAAAGAAATTGATGAGAAACTTCATCACGCATATCCATATCAAATTCAATTGTATCAATATCTAACCCTTGCCATGAACATTCTAAGATTTGTCCTAAGCGTTGCAAGGTTATAAGGACACGATTTCCACATACCCATGACCAAATTGTATCATTTTTAACATGGGGTTTTGTATGGTCAAGGTTTAGGTTTGCTAAGAACAATTTGACCAAGAGAGGGTAGATTTTAACATTGTTTTTGTTGTAATCAACCAGAGATTCAAAATGAAAGTGTCTAGCATAGTGAAGGAGACGGTAATTATAAAAAGCATCAAACTTAATAAATGCACCTTCAAAAAATTTCAAATCTTTCATAGCCTTGTATCTAGCTTTTGCCGTGGCATCCCAAAGCCATCGTTCAATCACCTCTTCAGAGGGTGGAAGAGATTCTTCCTCGCTTGATCGTTTTCCTCTATGTGCCATTATTTTAATGTTGGAGAGTAGTAAAAGTTTGAGGTAAAAAAGTGATTTGGGGGCTAGGGTTATATGGAATTGGTAAAATATGAAAAGATAGTAGATGAAAAAATGAAAGGTTGTAATGGAGTTGAAAAGTCAAGCGTCGGTTAAAAAATCATATTGACCCGATTCAGACGTTTGAGAAAAATGAAACAGACATCTGTTTTTGGATGTAATGAAGGCCAAAAAGAAATAGTACAAAATCTGGTATTTTCAGACGTTTGGATTTTTTTTATTTAGACTTCTGAATCTGAAGGAAAATTTGTTACTAAGGAGATAACAGACGTCTGAATTTTTTTGGCAGACGTCTAGTTTGGAGAAAATTTTATCCCGAAAGAAAATAGTGTATTTTATGCATATTTTAGACGTTTGATATTTTGTAAACAGACGTCTGACTTTAAAGGGAAAATTATATTCATACTGTAATCAGACGTCTGTTTTTGTTAAAAAATTATTACACGAGTAACAAGATAGAAAAAATTTATAATCTTAATAACATGCTTAATTATTAGAAGGAGGAGTTTTCTTCGACGTTGATGTGCTCTTTCCTTCATTGGCTTGATAATTTCTATCCCATGAGTTTGGATCATATGATGGTCGTGAGGGTGAGTAAGTATAATATTTCATTGTTGGATTCACCGTGTCATTTGCTGTTCGATAAGAAGCCGATGGATCAATAGAATTGGGTGGAGTTGGTAAAGGCGAAACAATATCCTTCTCTTTTGAACCACAAAACTTGTATATCATCTTTTCAAGAAGGCTCAAACGAGTTGATGTTGCTTTTTGTTCAAAATATAATTCCTTCTGTAGCCTGATTTGTTCTTCTTGGTAGTGATAAAGATCGTCAATTTTACGTTTTGTATCGGGAGATGAAAATAAAGCTCGTTTAGCTTTCTTTGATTCTGGAGTAAACCCGGTGTGATAGTTACCCCATTTATATTGAGGTTCATATTTAGGTGTAGGTGTGGGAAGATTAATAGAATAAGAGGAGGTACTTGTTATGAAATGAATACTGAAAGAGGAATTTGAATTTCTTGATGACATAGTAAATTTGAGATTTAGTATTTTAATAGAACAATAATTTTATTTTAAGAACCCATGTATTTATATATAGAGAAGAAAGTTTTGAATTTGTGGATTAGAAATTTATGATTATAAATAAATTAATTGATGAGAGGAAAGTTTGGAGAGTCTAAAAAAAGAAAAAGAAAAATTTGCAGAAATGTTTTTAGGAAGTTCTAAAACATAGTTAAATTATATGTCAGTTACTGAGACAATTCCAAGTTCTCGGCGTAATTTTATAAGCGAATTTTCTAATAAAGGTTTAGTAAAAATATCTGCAATCTGATTATCAGATGAAACATAGTCTAAATTTATAATATCGTTTTCTATATTGTCACGAAGAAAATGATGTCGAATATCTATATGTTTTATTCTAGAGTGATTTATCGGATTTTTGACAAATTGATAGCACTAGTATTGTCACAATATATTGTTGATTTAGTTAAATTAATTCCAAAATCTTTAAGTGTTTGTTGCACATAAATTACTTGTGCACATGCTAACGCAGCAGATATGTATTCTGCTTCACATGTAGAGAGTGAAACACGGTTTTGTTTCTTACTAAACCAAGATACAAGTGATTTTCCAATAAAATGGCACGTACCACTTGTACTTTTCCTATCTGTCCGTGATCCACCAAAGTCAGCATCACTGTAGGATACTAATTCAAATGGACAGCCTTTCGGGTAGAATAAACCGAAGTTCTTAGTATTATTAAGATATCTTAAAATTCATTTTACTGCTCTTAGATGTGATTCTTTGGGGTCTGATTGAAAACGTGCACATAGACATACACTCATCATAATGTCAGGACGACTTACTGTTAAATAAAGTAGCGAACCTATCATACTTCTATATAATTTTTGATCGATACTTTTTCCTTTTTCATCTTTGTCAAGATGAATTGATGTGCTCATTGGTGTTGGTTTTCCAGAAGTATTATCTAAACCAAAATGTTTAATTAAATTAGTACAATATTTTTCTTGAAAAATAAAAATTCCATTTGAAACTTGTTTAATTTGTAGTCCTAAAAAATATGATAATTCACCCATGTGAGACATTTCAAATTCATTAGTCATTATTGTAGAAAATTCTTTACATAAATTTTCATTTGTAGAACCGAAAATTATATCATTTATATAAATTTGAACAATTAAAATATCTTTGTTTGTATTTTTAATAAATAGAGTTTGATCTGCTTTTCCTACTCGAAAACCAGAATTTAATAAATATCTTTTAAGTCGTTCATACCAAGCACGAGGTGCTTGTTTTAAACCATATAATGCTTTTTTAAGTTTATAAACGTAATCTAGATATTTTTCATGTTTAAAAAGCGGTGGTTGTTCTACGTAAACATTTTCTTTTATAAAACCATTTAAGAAAGCACTTTTAACGTCCATTTGATAAAGTTTAAAATTATGAAAACTTGCATAAGCTAATAAAATACGTATTGCTTCTAATCTAGCTACGGGTGTGAAGGTTTCTTCATAATCAATGCCTTCTTCTTGATTGTATCCTTGAGCAACCAATCTACCTTTATTTCTTGTGATATTTATAAGTTCATTTGCTTTGTTTTTGTAAACCCATTTTGTACCAATAACTGATTGATCAATTGGTCGAGGTACTAATTCCCAGACGTCATTTCGTTCGAACAGGTTTAGGTCTTATTGCATAGCGATAATCCAGTAATCATCCGTAGAAGCTTCTTTCGGATTCTTGGGTTCAATATTTGAAAGGAAAGCTACATGACTTATTTGATTTAATTGACTTCTTGTACGAACATGTGTGTCAATTTCATCAATAATATTTTGTGTAGGATGATCTTTTAATATTCTGGGAGGTGATCTAATATGTTCTATAGGACTATTATTTTGTTCTATAATATTATTATTTGTATTTTCAATATTATCAATTTCATCATCATCTTTGTTCTTTATATTTTTATTATATTTTTTATCAAAAGAAACGTGTAAAGATTCTTCTATAGCATTAGTACGTTTATTGAAAATTCGATATGCCTTACTATGTTCTGAATATCCAACGAAGATTCCATGATCAGCTTTTGCATTAAACTTTCCAAGTTGATCTTTGGTATTTAAAATAAAACATCTAGATCCAAAAATCTTAAAATATGAAATGTTTGCTTTTCTTCCGTTAAAAAGTTCATAAGGAGTATTTTCAGTTAAAGGACGAATAGAAATACGATTTAAAACATAACAAGCAGTTGCTACAGCTTCTACCCAAAATTGTTTAGGTAATGTACTACTATTAAGTAAAGTTCTTGCACATTCTTGTAAAGTTCTATTTTTTCTTTCTACTACTCCATTTTGTTGTGGAGTTCGAGGAAAAGAAAAATTATGATTTATTCCTTTCTTTTTACAGAATATTTCAAAAGATTCATTTTCAAATTCACCACCATGATCACTCCGAATATTTTTAACTTTTAAATTTTTAGAATTTTGAATCTTTTTAACGAAATCTTTGAAATGATCAAAAGTATCACTTTTATTTTTCAAAAACATAGTCCAAGTATATCTTGAAAAATCATCAATTATAACAAATACATAACGATTATGATTTAATGACTGTCTTTGAGTATGTCCAAACAAGTCCATATGTAATAGTTCTAATGGTTGTAGAGTTGAAATGACCCTTTTTTATTTGAAGGAGGATTTAGTTAGTTTACTTATCTGACAATCTTTGCATAAGTTATTTATTTTAAAATTCATTTTGGGTAGACCTCTTACTAACTCATGCTTTGACATTTTTGTATAGTTTTAAAGTTTATATGACAAAAACGCATATGCCATAACCAAGAATCATTGTTATTAGCAATCAAACACATTTCTTTGTTATTATTTACTTTCATATTTAAAACGTAAATATTTCTATCTCTATTTCCTTCAAAAATAATATTTTGATTTTTGTCAAAAATACTACATTTGTTTTCAGAAAAAATTATTTTAAAACCTTTGTCACATATTGACTAATACTTAATAGATTATGTTTTAAATTTTTAACTAGAGAAACATTAGTAATAAGAGGAATATTTGAAATACCATAGTTGCACACATCTCCTTTGCCAAGGATAAATCCTTTTGAATTATCTCCGAAGGTAACTAAGCCGCCGTTGAAGTATGATATATTTGTTAACATATCTTTGTCTCCGGTCATATGTTTTGAGCAACCACAATCTAATATCCATTTTCTCTTTTTAAGCGATACCTGCAAAAAATATTAATAAGCACATTGGTACCCACTTTTTGATAGGGTCCTAAGAGTTAGGTCTTAGGAAGCCAAACCCAACTGGGTTTACTATCCCTTTTATATAAATAATTTTCATTATTATGCACAGATTCCATAAATGAGTTAATGTGCTTCTTTCTAATCAAACTATTGTTAGTTTTTGGAACCGATATCTTAATTTTATTAATTGTTTTTGTGGATTTCAGTTTTGCATTAATTTTCCTCCTAAACTTTGTATTTTTCTTTGGAGGAAATTTCAATTCATTTTTGAATCCTAAACCATTTATGTTTGAAGAGGGTTGAGAGTTTTCTATGATTCTTGTTAAATTTTCTCTACCCTTGTTAAAATTTGAAACATTTTTTGAAATGTTTTCTAACTTAGATTGAATACTTTTGTTTTCTAATTCTAGTTCTTTTACTCTAATTTTCAACAAATGGTTTTCAGAACTAATTTCATCGTTCTTCGTCTTTTGAGTTTCAATTTCTTGACTCAAAAGAGAAAGCTGACTATCTGAATTTTTAAGAGTTTCTTGAACTTTTTCAAATTCTTCTTCTAGAATTATCTTTTCATCTTTTAACATGTCTCTTTCGAATTCAACTTTATTCTGATTTTCATGAGTTTCTTTAATCTTTTTCTTTAGATTTTTTATTAAATTTAAAAGTTTAGCATTAACATCTATTACTTCTTCATAAGATAATTCACTTACCTCAGATTCTTGTGCCATAAAACACACATTTGCTTGCTCTTTATCACTATCACTATCACTGTCACTGCTTGATGAATCTGAGTCTGAGTCCTCCCATGTAACAGAAAAGGCTTTCTTCTTGAATTTTTCTTTCTTGCTTTTATTGAAGTTCTTTTGATTTTCTTTCATTTCTGGACAGTCTTTTACCATGTGACCTTTCTTATGGAAATTGAAACATTCTAGTTTTGAAGATGAAAGCTTATTTGAAATATTCTTTTTGAAATTTCCTTTTCTATATTTCAGAAATTTCTTAAAGTTTTTGGCAATAAAAGCTAGATCTTCGTCTTCTGATTTAGACTTCTCTTTATCAGCATGAAAGGCCACATTTTTCTTTTCTTGAGCTAGTTCTCTTTTTGCTTGAAGGTTTACTTCATAGGACATAAGATTTCCTATTAGCTCTTCTGGTTTCATTGCTGATAAACCATTTGCTTCTTCAATGGCTAGTACTTTTCTTTCCCAATCGTCAGTTAAAGAATTTAGTACTTTTGAAATAATGTCAAAGTCACTGTATTTTTCTCCAAGTCCTATCAATGCATGTAAGATATCTTGGAATCTTGAGTACATTTCGTTGATAGTTTCATTTTGCTTCATTTTGAAGTTCTGGAACAGATTTTTGAGCATTGAAATTTTAGTTTGTTTGACTTTATCTGTTCCTTCATGAATAGTTTTTAGCGTCTCCCATATTTGATAAGCTGATGTACAAATGCTAACACGATTGAATTCATTTCGATCTAGGGCACAGTATAGCATGTTCATAGCTTTTGCATTTGCTTCATCTTTTTGAACAGTTGTCCAAGTTTCATATTCACTAGTAGGAGCTGTAAACTCTTTTTGAGTTCCATTCCATGCATAAAACCATTTGCTTATATATAAATTCTCATTCTTGTAGCCCAGTAGTTGTAGTGTAGTCTGTTGAATAGCGGTGGTCTTTGAGTGGATTGTCCTTCGACAAAAGTAGTTGAGCTAGTACTTGGTTTATTCTCCATTTTATCAAAATATCAAATAAGGGTGTTACGGTTATAGGATGGCCTTGCTCTGATACCAACTGAAAGAGGCTATACACTGGTAGGATCGTATAGAATGGAGTATACGATATAATGTATATGGTAGAGTAGTAAGCAATAAATCACACAACCGATTTATACTGGTTCGGACCACTGTCCTACGTCCAGTCCCAGACTCACTTCTGGTATTTCACTAACACTAAAACCCTCACTTTACCCGGAGGAATAGGTTCACAATTACCCGAACCACTGAACGGGATTTCTTGCCTCAACCACTGAAGAGGTCTTCACTAATACAGAATAATTGTTGACTCTTTTGTGTTCTTGATAACACAGATTATCGAATATTAAGTACACCCTTCCTATAGCCTTTCCTTGGTGATAATTGTGAAGTACGTGAAGGAATATGGAAGTTAAAAGGTCTCAAATATGAAAGTAGATAGTTTTTAGAATTCAGAGAGCTTTGAGAATATAAGATAGAATTAAAGTAAGAATTGGTGATTGAAACAATTAATCAACCCTCTATTTATAATATATAAAAAGATACAACTGATCATGAAAGGTTTTGACGAAGAAAATGGTTGTGACTCTTCATAAAAGTTGCAACCTTTCAGAATCAGATGTCTGAGAATAATTTTCAGATGTCTGTTTATAGTTTGAATTTTAAAGCCGTAAGGAAACAGTACGTTTCTGACTAAATTCAGACGTCTGAAATATATGAAACATACGTCTGAATATTGTCTTTTGAAAACAATCTGTTTCAGCAAACAGACGTCTGAAATTTTCAGATCAGACGTCTGTTATCTGTTATTAGATTATTCCTTGCTTAGTTTATATATGAAAAGCTATATACATATAAGATGTTTGTGTGTGATCATCAAGGAAGACTTTAACATTAATATCTAAGACTAACAAACCTTTATAACATATTTGTTCTTCATTTATTGTGTTCTTGAATCTGTTTGTCAAATGGCTTCCTGCAAAACAAGGTTAGATAATAATATGTACGTTTATGTATAGTTGTCATAGTCAAAACGCTACGTAGCGGGATGTAACAAGAATGCATTTCAAAACTTGATCACCTCGTTGTCCAGACATGAGAAGGGGGATTTCATCACCCCTTTTGTGCCTCGTGTGTCCTCTAACGTATCACCTACTCTTCGACAACCCAAGAACCTCGAACTTCACCCAATGGTCCATTAATTAGCTTTTTGTATTGCAGTGGTTTGCCTAGTCCGTTAGCGTTTGCTGACCCGTGTCTGGGAAGAGTTCGCACTGAGGATTTAGTGACCCCAGTCCGATCCCTCTCTTCGTTCTTTCCAGTGGTTCCTCTACCTGTCTGTTTGAGGTCATTGGATGGTCCTGTGGGCTTCTCTCAAGGCCTAAGCATCATCGACACAATAAACATCGCTCTTTGGTCTGTGCTAAGTCTCCTGTTATGACTAGATCTGTTCTAGTTCATAGCGTTGGCCCCTCATTGGTTGATTCGGCATTGGCTTCTGCTGCGTTAACCTTATCTATTTGCTTTTATGCCCTCTCTGGCGAATTGGATTCAGTAGCTTATATGGTTTCGACCATTGAGTTACCATTCTCGATTGAGCTGGGGAATGATGGCAGTGATTGGTGCGAGTGTGGCGAGCGTATTGTTTCATCATCGGTTTATTGGGATGTGGGTAATCTCAGTATGTAGCCACATCATATGATGCTTGGCAAGGTAGCTGATACTATTCTCGCTTTGGCTCTAATCTTTTTTCAGGTCTCAGTGCCGGTGGGCTTTCGCCGTTTGTGTGCTGGGTCTTATCTACCGAGGCAGGTTTGCTATTTCATCGGTTACCTTGAGACTGGAGATGTTTCTATGGGGTTGGATGTTTATAGTCTTGCGGCTGATGCTTTGGGTTGTTAAAGTGTTTTGCATGTGGGCAAGGCATTGCAGCGTGCTACATTAACTTTTTTAGAAGGGGAGGCTTTGCCTGGTACTTTATTGCCAAACTTTACATTGTTTGAATCCTTGATTCATTTCCAATGTACTCAGGTTCGGTCTTACCCTCTTTTATCTTGCACTATTGCTTTATCTTCGGGGTTTGAATTGCTTTCTTGGTTGTTGGATGGTGTGGGTTGGGGTGCACTGAGCCATGTCACACGAATGTGTGAGCTCCTTGCCACTGAATTTTCTTCTTTGGAAGAAGAAATGATAGGTCATGTGTGTGTTGGCTATTGTGTGGATGTGTTTGGTGATCAACTTCTTTGTTCTTCCCCTGCCAATTCGTGTTTTGTTCTGGCATGTACAGGTTTTTCCCACTTTTAGTGGACAACCTGTATGTATGTGTTAGTTCGTTCTCCACTTGCTATGAGACATGGGAACTTTGTTGGCTTCGCCTTTTGATTCAAATTGTGTGGCTCGGTGGCCATTGTGGGCCTTGTTGTATCTTCTTTTTGGTCAGCTTTGGTTAGACAATGTTTGCTTGCCATGAGTGGACGTTGTCTGTTCAATTATATTGGGAGGGATCCGAGCCTTGTGTTTTGGTTTTTGAGCAGTCCATTTTTTTGAGTCATTGTGAGGCTATTTTTGTGTCGTTTGGTGACTCGCTCGGTTTCGTGCTGGCTATCAGATTTTTGTGGGCTCTATTCGCATATTTTATGGGTTTGTCTTCATGGAATGGGTGGTCTCTCTGTCATAGGCGTATAGCGGACCTTGTTATGGTCCACTATACGATTTACTAGGGAGGTGGCCTCCCTAGTTTTTTAGCTGGCTTTTGGTGCCCCTGCTTTAGAACTTTCCCTTTATGGAGGGCCTATCAATCTTATGATAGCTCGGCATTGGAGAAGTTCACACAGTAACCGGTGTTGTCTCCTTTGAGCAACTCCACATTTTCTTCTATTTTTTTGCTTTTGGTGTCCCTTTGTGTCCACCTGTCTCTCCTTGACCTCCTGTTTCTTCTACTTCTGTCTCGTCTCTTCTTCTTAGTAAGGAAGAGATAGCAATCATTATTGGTAGACTATCTTGGCTTACTAAGAATTCTTGCCCTTCTCAATCTGGCATGTCGGCTTTTGACCAACCAAATCAAAGTCGTGGGTTTCTTTGGCTTTCTCTGGGTCTAGTGAGACATCCGCTCGATAGATTACGTGCTTCATGCATCATAGTCGGCGACGGCTCCTTGCACTGCCCCACTCCTCATACCATTCGCACATGCTCTATAACAACGTGTGAGAAGATCATTAGATCTACTCGACATACATTTTACCTTTCTTGGGTTGTGTCGTTGTACTCTGCTAGGCCATGGTCATTCTTTTCTGAGTCTCTGGTTTCTTTTATTTCTCCCTGATGGCGAATTTCCTGTTCTAGAACGTCCGTGGTATTGATCAAGATGCGTCTGTGGCTAGACTCGGGCACATTATTAAGAAGCACTCTATCTTCTTGGTGGCGCTCATGGAACCTTTTTTGGGTTCGGAGGAGATCGCCAAATAGTCTTAACTCTTGGCTTTGGAGGTACCTTAGACAAGATTTTGATTCTTTGGTCCAAATATGTAGTCGTCCACCTTATCTTCGATTCCAAATAGCTACTTTCAGTTAACTATTTGATTTCCGCTCTTTCCTACACTTTTTTGTTCCCCACTGTCTACGCTTAGTGCGATAGGATGAGCGATTGAGCCTTCGGTCTGATATCCTCGCTCTTTCAGACATGGGGTTTTCAGCTTCGGTTTTGAGAGGCGGCTTCAATGTTGTCGCCTACCAAGATGAGAAACGGGGAGGTAATGCCGTAAACCGTGTGGCGTTAGCGGATTTCAATGCCTTTCATGTCAGTTTGATTCTTTCTGAAGTTTCTTTCATCAGTTTGGCCTTTACTTGGTGTAATAACCTAGATGGGCCAAATTGGATTCTTTCTAGGCTTGACAAAGGTTCTCAGATTGGAAGGTGTGTTTGACCTTCCGTTGATTTTCTCTATTTCGCATCTACATCGCACCTTCTCATATTATGATCCAATGATTCTTCGCTGCTCCCTTATTCCTTCTCTGGCCTATCTTCTTTTCGGTTCCAAAGTATGTGGAGATCTCATCACACTTTCCATAGAGTTGTGGAAGAATCCTGGAAGACCCTTCTTCTGGCACCCTATGTGTTGTGTTTTCTCGTAAGATGAAGCACCTTCAGGTTTGCCTCATGGCATGGAACGTTCTTGTTTTGAAGAGTATCTTCAATTGCGCAAGGGAGGCTGAAAAAAATCTTGTTTCGGTAGAATCTTCTTTCGATGAGAATCCCTCTGCTGCTAACAAGGAGGCTTAAGCGTTAACCCAATTAGCCTTCTCGTCGAAGCTTCATATTGAGCATGACTATCTTCGGGATCAAGTGGTTTGTTGAAGGCGATACGAACTCCAGAATTTTCCATTTCTCTATCCGTAAGAATAATAATCTTCTTACGATTCATCAAATGCAGTGCCTGAACACTCTATGGCTATTCTGTCTCATTTCCAAACCTTTCTTGGCTCTCCCTCGGTATCAGTCTTTGGCCCGACCCTGCTTGCTTTCATTCCAAGATTGGTCCTTCCTTCGGGTAGCTCTGATCTAGCCGCACCTCTTCCTTAGAGGAAATACGTTCCTGTGCATTTGCTCTAAGTAAGGACAATGCGAGTGGGCCTGAGTTTCAGTGGGATCTTTTACTGGAGTGTCTGGCCGATTATCTAGGAAAACTTTTGTTGTACCATTCAGTTTTTCTTTTTGGTGGAGATCTCCTTACTGGTTGGACTTCCACCAATTTGGTTCTTATTCCCAGATGCGAAAATCCTCGTAATTTTGTGGATTTTCATCTGATTAGCTTGTGCAACTTCCCTAATAAGGTCATATCTAAGGTCCTAGCCTGTAGACTAGCACCATTTCTTGAGCATATTATTTCTTCCTCTCAAGCAGGGTTTATAGAAGGATGTCTGATCATTGATAACATATTTTTAGCCTAGAAGCTGGTTTCCTTGATAGATAGAAAGGTCCAAGGTTTTAATATGGACATTAAACTGGACATGGCTAAGGCCTATGATTACATGTCTTGGTTTTTCATCATCAAAGTTCTAAGGACTCAATTTCTGGGAACCCCTTATCAATATCATTTGGAGGTTTAACTCCAACTGCTGGTTTTCATTCTTGTTAATCGATCAACCAATGGTTATTTCGAGGCGGGTAGAGGCCAATGACAAGGGTACCCCCATGTCCCCTTCTCTATTCGTGATTGCTGCTGAGGCTTTCGTTCGTGGTCTATATTCACTCACGATAGACAGGAAGATTCACAGGTTTGACATCCCTAGTGGATGCCTTTTTATTTCTTCTTTATCTTTCGCTAACGACATCATCATTTTCACTAATGGTAGACGTCGCTCTATCCGCCATTTAATTAGTCTTATTAAGCAGTATGAGAGATGCTCGGAGCAGCTCGTTAATTTTGATAAAAGTTATTTTGTCCTCGAGAAAGATCTGTCTTTGGTTAGATCTTACTGGATTGAGAGCTTCACTAGTTTCAAGGTTGCCTCTCTTCCATTACCTTATCTCGGCATTGTACTATACTGAGGAAGGAAGCTTAATGCCATTCTCGATCCCTTGGCCGACAAAGCCAGGGGCAAGATCATCCGTTGGAATGTGTCTCTCCTTTCTCAGGTACGTATACTTGTTCTTATAAAATTTGTTCTCAACTCTATAGGATCACATGTCTAAGCTGCTATGACTCCCACTTCTACCTTCTTCCAGTCTTACCAATCTTTGGCATCATCCTTTTTCTAGGAGAATAAGGACAAAGCGAACCGTCACCACTGGGTTTTGTGGAATGTCATTTGTCATCCTAAGAGTGAGGGAGGTCTAGGCCTGCATAACCCTAAAGACACTTGCACTGCTATCGCTTGTAAACTGTGGGAGAGGTTTGGAGCGAACAACTCCCTTTGGGCGACGTTCCTCCACTCTAAGTATCATAGGCTCTCGAGAATGAATTTCACTAGTGTCATGTCCTACACTAGTGAGACGTGGAACCGGTGCAATCCGTGAAGCCTTATCGAATTCACATGGTGTTGGAACCGATTGGGATGGCTCTCCTTTCTTGATTAAGGCTGCGTGGAATTCAGTGAGAGCACCGAATCTATGCATTCTTCTTTCCTCTTTTATCTGGGATCTCAGACTTCCATCGAAGTGCTCTGTGTTTATGTGGAAAACCCTGCATGATGGGTTACCAGTAGACGAAAACCTCCGAAGGATAAGCATCCCAATAATTTCCCATTGTAGAAGCTGCAGTTTTGGATTTATGAAATCCATTACTCATCTGTTTTTCCTTGGCTCTTGTGCCAGTTTTGTCTGGAATTGCTTCAGGAATTTGGTTGGTTGCTGAGATAATGCCAATTTTCTTATGGAATTAATGAGAATCCGGTGGTCTGGTATCTCTGGTAAGTCGATATTCTCGATTCTCTTTCGTCTTATCCCATGGCTCATCCAATGGCATATCTGGTGCTCGCAGAATAGAGCAATATTCGACGAAGTACCAATGGATCCTCCCACCATTATCCGAAGGTTTAGAAATGATGTTTTCCTAGCGTTTAGGGGTACACCTTTCAAGGGCGTTATTGGTTCTCGATCGAGGAGGTTGGCTGATACCTTTGGTGTTACCTCGGTACCGACTTCTTCTAGGGCGGGAATCAGTTGATCCTCTGATGGCGGCCTAAAACTTGTTGTCTTTACACACATCACCATCCCCCCTCCAATTATTATCTTATGTTGTTTGCTAGTTATGTAGGGCCTGTATTTTTAGGCTTTGGGTTTCTTCTAGACTGGATTTGAGCTTCATTATTGTGGGAGGTGTTGCCTCTTTGCTGGTCTTGAGGGCGCTTTAGAGCTGGATCTTTCTTGTCTTTGGAGCGATTGGTTGGTGTTTCCAGCCAGTGCATGTAGTCTTCTTTAGACGGGATGCCCGTTGTTCTGGCTCTTTATCCATCCTTTGTGGAATTGTGGAAGCTATGGCATTGGCGTTTTCATTGGCGTCTATCGTCTAGGTTTTGTCTACCTTCCCTATATTTTATTTTTTTCTTGTGATGGTTGGTCGACTATTGTTTTTAGGTTGTACTTTACTCGGTATCGTTTTCTTTTGTGTGTGCACAGTTTTTGGAGCCATTCTTCAGGAACTGTTTTGTGAGCCATTGGAGAATGGTTAGATTCTCCCTTTTGTTGTGTTATTGTTTTCCTTTTGAATAAAAAAATCTTAAGCTGTTTATTTCATTTGGGCATGACCTGTGTGACCTATCAAGAACCCATACATTTCTGTACCGTTTACAATGCAATCAGGTCATTGAGCAATCCAAAATAAGGTTATTTTTTCTTTTGAAACCAATTCTTTTTGTTTAATAGCTGACTCTCATGAACTTCTTCTAATAATCTTACTAATCTAAACATCACCAATATCATACAAATGGGCATTGTTCATGTGTGATGATTGGATATTTGAAAAGCTTGTGCCTTACATTGACACATTCTTTAGCATTGAATTCCTGTTCAGCAGCTGGATGTGAATAAGCTTCTATTTCTATTTCCAAATCACTATTATCATCCATAACCTCAGCTTCATCTTAAACATCCTTTAAATCCCCCTTATATGATAAATTCCGACATAGCATTTGATACTCCTAGGTATTTGAAATGCTGCTACATGTATTTTTACACAGCTATACCCAATCTATTTTCACTGAATTAGGATGATTCACAGTGTACTCATGTATCTCACGAAGAACAAAGAGAATCATGGTTGTGTTGTACCTATTAAGCAGTTCCAAAAAAAAATATTTGGTTTTTTTTATTTTATTTATCAGAGGTGATTCTTACATTGTTTTGATAGATTCTTTAGAATTTCAGGGAATTAAGATAGAAAATTAGAGTGAATTGTAGAGTTTGAAAGCACTGGAATTAAGCACTTTTGGAGAGGCGCTATTTGAAGCCGCAACGTAGAGCATGTCGAAAGAAGGTTGGAAAGAAGGGTTGTAGAGTCGGAGGTCTGAAATCTGAGGTCTTAGAGGAGGATGACAATCTATGGCTACGAATTAGGTTTTGAGAGTTGGGAAGCATGTTAAGAGTACAATAAAAAAATTGATATTAGGATGGAAGTAGGTTAAAACAAATTAGGGCTTAGTTGTTTTAAGTGGCCAATTAGAATGTAGCATGCAGATCTGAGTTTTGTATCGTTGGATTTAAGTTAGAAATTTAGAATAAATGGTTAGATCTATAATAGAACAGATGGTTTAGATTGCCAATTTTATTAATTTTTTAACTTGAATATATCTATAGTTAATGCAACACATTTTATGGCTAAGCTAACACCAAAAATACAACGTTGCAGTAGGACCAAAATTTTATAGCTATCGCAACATTTTAGCTGGCAACACCTAGAGAATATGTTGTAGAAGGCCATTTATGGCGTAGTGACGATTTTGATTTCCTTATGTCGTTCGACATAGGATGAAAGTTGCATATGCTTATGTGGCGTGGTGGTGGAGACCGTACGAGGGGAGTACATTGAGATGTGGGGTATAACTACATATATACTGTAATGGCCCGCAAATCCGTACTATCTGAGTTGACTAATAACACCACACGTCCAACCCAAATTTGCACAGAAATACGAATCATTATTAGAAAGAAGTTAGAGGATGAGAAATAAAAAGAAAGAAAAATTAGAATATAAGAAAAACGAAGAACACATATCTCACAGCGGAACGAATAAAATATATTAAATAACATAACTTTTGAAATACAAATCAATAACTGTATATACATACCATTATCAGAGAACAACAGTTATTCCTGGAATAGTTATAAACCCCTGTTTCCAGATACAACATAGTACATAGCAGAAATATGATAGTCTATAGCTAACTGGCGAAGCCTCCTACTTCAAACTCCTCCAAGTGAATCTGTAAAATCCCGACTACTTGTCTGCCTGTACAAATTTGGGCACCCAACAGTTTAGAGAAAAACAAACAAAATAAACCCTGGGTTAGTTAAAGGACTGGTGTGAGTAAACTCTACCCATTTGTTTAACATTAAAAATATTTTTGAAAGAAAAGATAATAGTAAAACCAGCCCACACATAAACATGGACGGCTTTTACCTTACTATAACCCAAAATATTTTGGAATCAAATATATCTTCTGATATTATAATAATGTCTAAATACAAATAAATAACAATCTAGCGGAACGCTTGCATCTCACGCTCCATATATTATATACAACAAAAAACCGCAGGGCGCTTATTGGAGATTGGATTTCCAACATGACAAGGTTTGGAACCACCTTCGGATAGTGTATCTCTAGAGAGGAATACACTGGGTTCAACAAGAACATCTTCCAACCCGGCCCACACATGGCCGACCACTCATTTCGCTTGAGTGTATCGAATGTATTTCACCAACGGTTGGGATCAGCAACCGTTTCCCGAAAAGGGACAGCAACGATAGATTTAAGAAGTAAAAGGAATTTCTCTAGATAGGTGATTATACATCCTAATGGGAGCGACCCACATAGCCATGCTTCCTGCCCGATTTTTGTCATTTCCGGGTTGTTGAGGCCTGAGGCTACGATTACTTTCCATTCATTGATAGCACAATCACTTCGAATGCCACATTGCCAGATTCGTTAATCACTAATTGATTTGCACAAATATATTCTGGATATTATGCTAAGGGAATAAATCCGTTGCCACCATATATATTTATACAGACCAACATATGCGATCTTTGGAAATACTCTGTTAGAAATCCGTCCATATACGTTCGTTCTGGGATTGAACGAAACCGAAGGCACAATTTCCATTGATAGAAAAAGTCCTTGAACTTTACTCTGTCTTCGATTATCTTCATATAATCTGATTCGTAACGCTACTGCCAATACGGAGTGGTTCTCAGATAATAATCCAACCGACCTCTCCATATTGACAAGGATATTGGCAAATACTTCGATAGTTGGTTATTTAAATATCGAAGAAAAACAAACATCCATTCATAGCATCAAACAATCACTGGGCTCTTAATTAATTTTTCATTAATTAAATCACTATTCCATTTCCTTATCAATATTTGTTAACCAAATATTTTCAGTAATCTTATTGGTCTCTTACGTTATTTGGAAAAAAAACATTTCCATATATCGCCTTCTTTTATTTTCTGTATTTAGAAAATATATTCTATTTGCAATTTGAAAACAATTTCAATCACTTATCTCTTTTCCGACTACTTTAATTATACCCAGGAAATATTTACTTTTATATTTCCAAAATTCCACCACTTGGGTTAAAACGTATGCTGTGTAAAACATCGTTACAACAACCCAAAATATTTTATTCAACTAACTCTTATTCAAACACTTCTCTTCGAGACTGGATCTTGCTATTTATCAATTATAAATGAAATCAATCAAGTTGGGGTATAACTACTTCTCAGACCTTGACTAAAAACATCCTTAACTTCAAAACAAACAAAACCATTATTCCCGAAAAGTCAACACCATACGAACCCGTTATTCATTTTTAAACGTATATATGTTTCTCTTTCTATTACCAGATTATTGATTTCCTTTTTGTTTATAATATTCTATTTTAAATTCGTTTCCTTATCGAATTCAATATATATTGATATATTGATTTCTAAATATCAATTTTTCTTAAAAATATTCTAACTCCTTAAATTTCCGGAAAATTTCACCATAAACTCCTTTGTACCGGGAGCATCGGGAAAATCCCCAAACTGCCACACAGGCCTCTCCAATCAAAAAGAAAATGAAAAAGCCAAGTGGCTTTCCGATTCGGTGCATAAAACTTCATATGGAATTTAAATGTGTACCTTTTTGTCGGGCACATGAATTATAAATCTTCATACACTTCATATGCTTCATTCCATACCTGTCTAATCTATGTTCACCTGTTTCCCCATTTATCCCAACTCAATCCGGTCATTTTAACTTTATTTACTAGTCTATTCTTTAATTAGCTAATTTGCCCATTTCACTTTTATTTGAACATATCATGTTCATATATATTTTTAATTCGCTTATAAACAAGTCGAATCTCATTTCCAACTCAAGTTTCCTTTTCGATTTCGAATAAAATTTCTCAAACCACCTTTACTTATTCAAAGCCCAATTTCTTATCAAATTTCGATTTACTAATTATTATTAAAATTAGTTAGTTCTATTCAATAATTTAAAGTATGATTTTTGTTCCGAAAATCATTTCATTACACCACTTGAGTTCGTATTTATTTTACAACTCAAGTCTGGATTTTTCTAATGGAAATTCGGATTTTATTTACTTAAAATCCCTTTGTTTATTTAAATAAACCATTATGGTTTTATAATGGTTCTGGCGCTGTTTTTCTGAAAACTTGATTTTGACATAACTCAAAAATCAATAAGACGAAATCCAGATTTTTCTCTATCATTAGAAAACTATTATCAAATCGGTCCTGGCGATTCTTATTTCAAAGAATTCCGACTTAAACTGAGTTCTATACACTCAATTGAAGTTCGAATCGTCAATTTTCGAGCTACCACGCTGCGGCGAGTTCGTTTTAATTATATTTAATATATAAATGTTTTAAACTTCATTTATAATAATTTCAACTCCATTCTGATATATTTTTAATATATATCAAATCAGTTTCCCAATTCAACATAATATTTTCGATTATTTATAATTGTCGATTTTTCCTTAGTCGGTAATATATTTATTTATACTTCGATCTTCTATATATTTATTTCCAATTCCTTTTTCAAATTATAAATCCTTTGGATTTGTTTCTATTCTGCTTAAAAATCCGCATTCTGAAATATATTTTGCCGCTCCCATTTCGAAATGATTTCAACTTTCTATTTTCAAATTCTATTTTCAAATCTCTTTGAAATTTCTATATTCAAATTCTATTTTCAATTCTATTCTATTCAAATTCTGTTCAATTCTATTCAGATTTCTGAATATTCAAATTCTATTCAAATTCTATTCAAATTCTATATACTCAAATTCTATTCAAATTCTATTCAAATTCCGTATTCAAATTCTATTCAAATTCTACATTCAAATGCTATACAAATTCTATTTGAAATTCTCTATATACAAATTCTATTTGAAATTCTCTTTATTTAATTTGACTTCTATTTAAATAAAATTCGAATTAATCGAATTCAAATCATAAATCCTTCCAGATTTATTTTAGTCCAATTTATATTCTGAACATCAGAATACATTCAATCGTTTATTTCTTTAAAATGATTTCCCTATTTCTATTTTTAAATTCACATTTGAATTTAAATATTCAAATTATCCAATGATAATTTTTCCACTTTATTTATAAATACTGTTTATAAATTCATTTCAATTCCCTGATTTTCCACTGAAAATCATTCCATTACAAATATCGTTTATAAGTTTACTTCAATTCCCTGATTTTTAATTTATAAACAACGTTTATAAATTTCAGTACTTGTTTTATATATTCAAAACAAGTTAATATTTCTATCGCCCATTCGAAATTTAAATTCTATTTTTAAAATAGATTTCCCCCTTTTTTTAATTTGAAAATATCATTTTCACGATATTTTTATAAACCAATATTTTAGGCCCAGTGATATTTCAAACATTCTAAACACCCAATTATCAACCACAAGTTTTCTAACACATCATACATGATGATATATATGAAACAAACAAATAATAATATTTTTTTTGAGGAATCCAGTTGGATTCATCCAACCTGTTTTTCCTGCATCCACAGACGTTAGTCAACATAAATAATACCCATCCTGCTTCGAGGCAGGATATCGCGGTATAGAAGGTCATCCACTATCATAGCGTGGGGGCGTATAGGGTCATCCGCTATTGATAATGCGGGCATCCGCTAATGAGACTGCGGGAATCCAACCACTAAACCAATATATATAATAGTCACCCTAAATAACTAATATATTTAAAACAACCAGAAAGCATTCAAACAAGCAACAAACAATTAATTTTAACGAATAAAAATAATTCTAAATAAAAGGTGAGTGAGATTTACTCACCGTGATATTTAATGGCGATATGTTCTGATTCCCTTAAATTCCCGATTTGGTATGCTTCAGCTACGGATTACACGACTAATTCCGTTTGATAAAATCTTGTATAAATTTAACATGACATTAATTATTTTAGCTATTGAATAAGTTTAGATAAAATGAAATTTTTAAATACCTTACTAATCCCTTTTTTAAAGGGCTTTCTTCCTTCTTGCTTCTAGTGATTCAACCCAAAACAAATCAGCATTCTTATCCATCTTATTCCCTTTCCACACTCCATCGAGTTTTACTGAACCACTTCCATCTTTTCTCCGAAATTTCCCTATTTCATCGCTACCACAAACTGCTATTTACTATGAACACTACTACTCCCTTAAATCGAGCAAACTCCACTCCAAACCCATGAAATTAACAGCCCCAGAATCGACTTCCAGAGCACCATTTCATTACACTGGTTAAATAATAGTTAAAAGAATCAATTTGAATTACCTAATTTAATTACTCATTACCCTTACTGACTCCGCGCTAATCCTCCCTCTCCCTATATAGTAGCAGCTTCAAGAATATCCACTTATAGCTTAATTTCTTAACTGCTCCATCACTTGATTTCTAGAGACCAGCCTCACATTGCAACTTCCAAATCATCATTCGAATACTCAAAGTCCTTCCCAGTTTTCAAACTCCGGATCGACATCAGTAGATCCACAAGCTCAGATGGATTTATGCACGCTATAGTAACAGTCGGAACCCTAAAATCCATCGAGCCTAAACCCAGTTCAAGCCCTAGATAGCTCGCAATCGACGTTGGCCTCTTCCTAACAGTGCAGCGTCCTCTCACCTAATCGCACTGCCACCACCGCGTCCAGAGCAAAAAACGCGACAAATTCGAACCCCTCTTTGAATTGCGATGAATAAACACGAACCATAAGCCCTGATTTGCTTCATTTGCAAATCGTGACTTCCCATATCTCGAGTTTCCATTGCGTGCTTTTATTTCTGAGGATTTCAATTTATGAAGCAGGGTAGCGGCCCCCATTTTTGAAGCTTCGGGTTTGGTTTTTCTTTGAGGAAATGAAAACAAATAAAGTAAAGGAGTTGTGATTTTATAACAGATGAATATTTAAGGGTGAAGAAATTTTGTCTGTGTAACGTACACTTCATTAAATTCTGATTTGATTATACATTAATATGACTTGATTTGTTTTTAATTCGATCTGATATAAAGAGATTTTTATTTCTTTTAAAACAGATATCGATTTGATTTTCGATTTGATTTCGATCTTATCCATTAAAATATCTCAGGGTTCACACACGAACCGTTATTTTAACGTAACCACTGTCGTTTAAATGTTATAACACTATTCTGAACTGAACAATATATATTCTGAAATTTAATTTGAACATATATACCATATCGAATTAATATAATATAATTTAAATTCCGAACAAATCATTTTCTAGATAATAAATTATTATTATCGTTTTTAATTCAAATATATAAATCATTTTGAATAAAACTTTGAATTTAATTAAATTCAGATCCTCGTATTATTATAATTATTTCAGATTAAATAATTAATTAAATATATATATTCAAAATAAAATCATATATCGATTTATATTATCAATCACAATATTTAAAACCATATTAAATATTTAAAATAAACTATTGAAAAATCCGGGTCGTTACATTCTTCCCCCATTAAAAGAATTTCGTCCCTGAAATTAGTAAGGTAGAAAAGAATTCTTCAGAACCATTATCTTTTCATAAACTCATTTATGTTTAACTCAACTCTTCATATTTCCACAACTTTTAATTCTACCAAACTTTTGGTTTTAACTCATATTGAATATCAATTATGCTTATATTCATTTTATCTGAATGATTTATAATCAATTCATATTTCATTCATATGCATTTCAATTTTATTTTAAATTGATTCTGATCAATTTATTCACTTCGGTCAATTTAACTTACTTAAGTTAAATTTAATTTCAATCATTTAAATTCCTGGGTTCTTATTTCAAATCCTTCTCAAATCACATGAATCTATACTTCCATCTCAAATTCAAAACGTTTGAATTTTTCCAAAACAAGTTGTTTTCTTTCAAACAAATTTCCATCAAAATCTTTTCTAAGGTAGCAATCCTTCACTTAGAAACTCGAAAATGAACACTGATAATGTTGCATTCATCATCAGAATTATTTTCTAGCTACTGAAGTGAGTTCAGCGCTTTATCACTTTCAAAATCCATTTAAAATGATTTTTGTTCGAATTCCTTCAAAGTAATGCTATATTACTTTAATATACTTTGGAAAATATTTTCCAACTTCCCAGGATTTAAATTCTAAATTCTGGTTTAAATCCAACTCCAGTTCATCTCATTTGTATATTTCATTCATATACAAGTTTTACTTGGTTGTACATAACAATTTCAATTCTATAATCTCATCGGATTATAATTACAACCAATACATCCATATATTATAATAATTTTAGAAAATTATTCCTTTTCTATCAAAATAGAATTTTGGGTAAAATTATTCCATTTACCTACTTAAAGCATTATTGTGTCAAATTTCTCTATTCAAGTGTTTAGAAATTCCTATCGACTTCGTGGCGTCCCACGATTCGATCAAAATCCATAAACCACTCAACAGACTAGCCACACAATATAAGACAATTTACCAATACACACTCTCGTATATATGCACTCAACTCATTCTAGGGTACTACTGACCCTATCTCTAATGAGCACATCCCAGCAAAACCTAGATGTTCGTTCAACCAAAGCTCTGATACCAACTGTAATGGCCCGCAAATCCGTACTATCTGAGTTGACTAATAACACCATACGTCCAACCCAAATTTGCACAGAATTACGAATCATTATTAGAAAGAAGTTAGAGGATGATAAATAGAAAGAAAGAAAAATTAGAATAGAAGAAAAACGAAGAACACAAATCTCACTGCGGAACGAATAAAATATATTAAATAACATAACTTTTGAAATACAAATCAGTAACCATATATACATACCATTATCAGAGCACAACATTTATTCCTGGAACAGTTATAAACACCTGTTTCCATATACAACATAGTACACAGCGGAAATATGATAGTCTATAGCTAACTGGTGAAGCCTCCTACTTCAAACTCCTCTAAGTGAATCTGTAAAATCCCGACTACTTGACTGCCCGTACAAATTTGGGCACCCAAGAGTTCAGGGAAAAACAAACAAAATAAACTCTGGGTCAATCATGGGACTGGTGCGAGTAAACTCCAACCATTTGTTTAACTTTAAAAATCTTTTCGAAAGAAAAGATAATAGTAAGACCAACCCACACATAAATACAGACGGTTTTTATCTTACTATAACCCAAAATATTTTGGAATCAAATATATCTTCTGATATTATAATAGTGTCTAAATACAAATAAATAGCAATCTAGCGGAATGCTTGCATCTCACGCTCCATATATAATATACACCCAAACACCGCAGGGCGCTTATTGGAGATTGGATTTCCAACATGACAAGGTATGGAACCACCTTTCGATAGTGTATCTCTAGAGAGGAATACACTGGGTTCAACAAGAACATCTTGCAACCCGACCATCACATGGTCGACCACTCATTTCGCTTGAGTGTATCAAATGTATATCACCAACGGTTGGGATCAGCAACCGTTTCCCGAAAAGGGACAGCAACGATAGATTTAAGAAGTAAAAGGAATTTCTATAGATAGGTGATTATAAATCCTAATGGGACTGACCCACATAGCCATGCTTCCTGCCCGATTTTTGTCATTTCCCGGTTGTTGAGGCCTGAGGCTACGATTACTTTCCATTCTTTGATAGCACAATCACTTTGAATGCTACATTGTCAGATCCGTTAATCACTAATTGATTTGCACAAATATATTCAGGATATTATGCTAAGGGAATAAATCCGTTGCCACCATATATATTTATACATACCAAAACATGCGATCTTTGGAAATACTCTGTCACACATCCGTCCATATACGTTCGTTCTGGGATTGAACGAAACCGAAGGCACAATTTCCATTTATAGAAAAAGTCCTTGCACTTTACTCCGTCTTCGATTGTCTTCATATAATCTGATTCGTAACGCTACTGCCAATACGGAGTGGTTCTCGGATAATAATCCAACCGGTCTCTCCATATTGACAACGATATTGGCAAATACTTCGATAGTTGGTTATTTAACTATCGAAGAAAAACAAACATCCATTCATAGCATCAAACAATCACTGGGCTCTTAATTAATTTTTCATTAATTAAATCACTATTCCATTTCCTTATCAATATTTGTTAACCAAATATTTTCAGTAATCTTATTGGTCTCTTGCGCGATTTGAAAAAAAAAACATTTTCATGTGTCACCTTCTTTTATTTTCTATATTTAGAAAATATATTCTATTTGCAATTTGAAAACAATTTAAACCACTTATCTCTTTTCAGACTACTTTAATTATACTCAGGAATTATTTACTTTTATATTTCCAAAATTTCACCACTTGGGTTAAAACGTATGCTGTGTAAAACATCGTTACAACAACCCAAAATATTTTATTCAACTAACTCTTATTCAAACACTTCTCTTCGAGACTGGATCTTGCTATTTATCAATTAAAAATGAAATCAATCAAGTTGGGGTATAACTACCTCTCAGACCTTGACTGAAAACATTCTTAACTTCAGAATAGACAAAACCATTATTCCCGAAAAGTCAACACCATAAGAACCCATTATTCATTTTTAAACGTATATATGTTTCTCTTTCTATTACCAGATTATTGATTTCCTTTTTGTTTATAATACTCTATTTTAAATTTGTTTCCTTATCGAATTCAATATATATTGATATATTGATTTCTAACTATCAAATTTTCTAAAAAAAAATTCTAACTCCTTAAATTTCCGGAAAATTTCACCATAACCTCCTTTGTACCGGGAGCATCGGGAAAATCCCCAAACCGCCACACAGGCCTCTCCAATCAAAAAGAAAATCAAAAAGCCAAGTGGCTTGCCGATTCGGCGCATAAAACCTCATATGGAATTTAAGCGTGTACCTTTTTGTTGGGCACATGAATTATAAATCTTCGTACTCATCATATGCTTCATTCCATACCTGTCTAATCTATGTTCGCCTGTTTCCCGATTTATCCCAACTCAATCCGGTCATTTTAACTTAATTTACTAATCTATTCTTTAATTAGCTAATTTGCCCATTTCATTTTTATTTGAACATATCATGTTCGTTGTGACAAAAAGGAATTTCGCTCGATTCGAATCGATCGCTAAACTGACCAAGACCGTTCGAGACCCCTGATTGTTTTGAGAATACGACAAACCAGAACGCAAACAGAAGAACATTTCATTGTATATTACAACAATTCCATCAGAATACAAGAAAATACAGAATAAGAATAAATATTACACAAAAAATATTAGAGATTTAAATTACATTTAAATACATCACAGCGGAAAAATAATACAATACACAAGTGAAAGTAATACACGGATACAGAACTTTTCGAGTATCGTTCCAGCTGTAAATCAGGATCCTATGAATATAAATCTGCAAAACCAAAACTACTAGCTGCCTGTGCGGAAAATGAGGGCACCTAGAATTTAGGTTAAAACATTAAACTCCAGGTCAGTCATGTGATTGGTGTGCGAAATAAAACAGTTATTAATCTTTATTTTAAAGTTAGGAAAATAAAGGGACCACGCCGTATTACACGGAACGGGTTTCCTCCCAAGAATACCGGTGCATATAACAAAACAGCGCAATGCTTTTTTGAAAAAATGAAGCTATTATAAGACCCAGGTCCCATCACACAATGCAACACAAGCCAGAGGATAGGGTTTTCCCTTATAACAGTAAAACATGCTTGGTACGTTAAAAACAAATCATTTGATACTATTATAAGTGTATAGTGTCAAAACAATTTAAATCATAAATATAAATCATAGACGGCATGGGTACCATATATCATGTCGCCATAATAGGCTCTACAATCAAAACCGCAAAGTCACGTATTTGGAAATTGGATTTCCGTCTATGAACCGAGGCCAGGGATCGTCCTCACCGTTTCGAGACAATCTAGCCTACCATGTCTCAGGAACAGCCGCAACTGCACCTTGGATCGTCAAGGCCGGTCCACCGATGTGGATTAAAATGCCTGAACACTGCGTTTCCCCACCCTTTGGGGCGTAAATGAGCCAATTAACTCCATCGGCTCCACACAGTCACCGATATATCTGAGGCGCCTTGCAACAGCAACAACCACACAGGTGAAAATAATATAAATGTCAGGGCTGGTAGGTCACTGACACCACCCTAGCTAGAAAGAAACGCTTGCCCTCCCTGAAGTCCTCTCCCGTTTCTGGTTCACAACCGGGGTGTGAGGCTCGCGAATCAACGCTACACAAAGCTATACCACACAGGTGGTGCTTTGATCATCAACCACAAGACTTTTCTTTTCAACAAAAGCCTTGATCAGTTGCCACTTAGGCATGCCACACAGGCAATTCACTCCATGCGATTGATATCCATCAATATATAACCCCTGAGCTCGTACGTCTCAGAAAAGGGCGTTAAGCAAGAGAGTAAACTCTCCACCGCCAAATAGATATATATTTAATAGAAATCAATCACACAGAATAAAATCCAATGTCAGACACACAGTCCATTTAAAAGTTCGTTCTGGGTCTGAACGAAACCGGTGGCACCTTGTACCTCGCCTATCCATCGATCTCCAAGTACGTCTGGACGATCACCAACTGATTCCCTCCTCTTGGGTGTACAACCCAATCAAGATCATCAGTAATCACCTAAATGATGTGAAGACCTCCGGTCTTCGACCACCGTCTTCATCCTCTACACCACGTCGAATCAGTTATTCAGAATGGGATAAACCCAGTCTTTCTGAATAACTCACGTATATATTAAACAAGTGTTACACAAACACAACATACGCCTCATTCCAATACAGAATATTCCTTTATTCAAATATTCTTATACTTTGGGAAAGGTTCCCATTAATTTTATCAAAGATAAATTTTTTAAATTTATTCTTTAATCTTCTTTTGAATATCAATTCAAACTAGTCGGGATTAGCGAACCACACCGGAGTAATCATTTATTTTATTTCCCAATCCCAACCTATTCATCCCATGAAGTAAAACTGGTCATACTTCATATCTAACACCACGGTGTTATCGGTAAATTCAATTACCATTTCACATTCAAGTATAATTAAAGATTTAACTATCGCCTGGAGCAAAACTGGTGATACTCCATTCTCGATCATTTCAATCTAATTAAAGATTCATTAAAACTTCATTTGGTTTTAAACTTCCCAAAATCACATCATGATTGTTTAACTTGGGAAACCATATCCTGTCTTTAACTGGGTTAAAGAACCAATGTCATTTAAAACACGGTTCACTATAAACCCAAAATCACATTCCATTCCAATTCAATTATTGAAACTTCTGGTTACTTTTAAAACCCTTTCAAATCTAATTTATTTATTTAAAAATAAATAAATTATTATTCTAGTTCAAAACTAGTTCATTTCGATAAAAATCTATTTTTATCTTTTCAAATTTGGAAATTTTCATCTCAATTCTTCACAAATCCTTTCTTATGATTCTACACAAATTATTACTGTTTTTAATAATTTTATCAAGGCCAGTACAGTCGAATTCCATCAACGGCCATCGAACTGCACTTACAGTGACCTTCTCCAAATTTGATTTGGACATAATTCCAAATCCAACCATTAAATTTCTAATCTCTAATATTCTTTAGAAAGCTCTTTTCGATACGAACCTAACGGTTCTAGTTTTAGGAGAATCCGACGGTCGGATCTCTCGTAATATACATTAGAAGCCAATGGTCGAAATTCGTGAACTACTGCGGCGCAGCGCGTTCTATTCAGGCCATTCTATATATATAATATATATTTCGTCGATTTCCATTTAAAACGTATTTTATAAATCGTTTTAAATTCGTTTTCGGAACGATTTCAACTTCATATTCAATTTCGAATCAAGATTGAATATTCCACATCATCGATATACAAATGATAATATTTTCAAAACGTTTTATTTTGAAATCACTTTCTTTCTTATATTCATTATAAAAATGAATAAAATCGATATAAATATCGTTCACGTCAAAATGACGTCAAACTAATCAACACGACTTTTATTCAACACATGAGTGTTTATTCTATTCAGCACATGAATATTTATTCTATTCAACACATGAATTTATTTCTATTCAACACATGAATATTTATTCTATTCAACACATGAATATTATATTATTCAACACATGAATTTTTATTCAATTCAACACATGAATATTATATTATTCAACACATGAATTTTTTTTCTATTCAACACATGAATATTTATTTTTTTCTATTCAACACATGAATATTTATTTTATTCAACACATGAATATTATATTATTCAACACATGAATTCTTTTCTATTCAACATATGAATATTTATTTTATTTCAACACATGAATATGTATTCTATTTCAACACATGAATATATATTTTATAATATTCCTTATTTTTCCCAATTGGAATGAAGCCCAATCAATTACCATACAAGGCTAATTATATGGATTCCCTACAACACATGTATATAACAGCAACGATAAATCATCAACCATCATTCGGAGTGCACCACACACTGCATAAGCATTAAATATAAATAATTAATGCTTACACAGTCTGTCAACCCATCGATTGACATACAACTAAACAATCGGGATTAGTGTACGTCAAATATCATCCCAATACCCATGTGGCGTTTCAATCAATCAAACACATATTTTATTTGTGCAGTTGGGCGATGTGTAAAATTTATCGTCCCAATCAATATCAGTCAAATCGGTATACATAAACAAATCGTTCGGTTTGTAAATGAATATTTTTTTTACTTCAGCACATGAATATAAAATTTTCACATCACAATCAACAGTCAAATTTCACAACATAAACAATCACACAAGTCGTCCATGGTCTGTGGACGAAGGGTATCAGGTGCTGCTAAGCACCATCTGCATCCTAGTATATATTTCAAACTAGAAATTAAAATTTAAAGTGAGGAGTTCTCACCGACTAGCTAAACCAATCCACCACGACCCTTCATATGTAGAATTCTTCGTCGTGCTCGCCTTTTGTCAATTTCATCGTCCGTAGCCACTACATATATATAAATATCACATTTTTATTATCTCTATTATATAAAAATCAAATTTTTATTCTCGCTTTCAAGACAATAAAAATCGTATTTTTATCCCGCTACCATTTATATAAAAATCTCATTTTTCTTTGCTATATGCATAAATAAAAATCATTACTTTCTCTTACTAATGAATAAATAAAAATTACTACTTTAAAAACTAAAAATAAATTCAATATTTTATATAGAAGAAACATATTTTTACAATGCTATAATATATACAAAAATCACATTTTTTATTATCAAAACCATATATATATATTCAGATTTTTAAATCCGTAAAAGTTATATTTTTATTCAACTAATTCATAAAAAACTTGTATAAATTAATCAAAATCAGAAAAACTCACTTTGGAAGGGGGGAAGGTCTGAGCGCTCGTTGTAGGCAAAGGGGGGGCTTCAGGGTGGTCGGCGGCGGAATGGTGGTGGTGCAGCCTTGAACGGAGCTCCGGCGGTGGCGATTTAGGGTTAGGGTGGCGGATCTTTTCAGAGGAAGCGGGGGGTTCTCGATAGGACGGAGGAAGCAAGAAGGGGGTCATGGGGTGGTGGCGCGGTCGGAGGCTGGCGGAGGCGACCTCGCGGAGGTGCGCGATGGGCGGAGCAGGAGGGAGCGATGTGATAAAGGAGCGGTTTTTTTTTAATTTCTTCTTTCTGATTTGCGACGGGAAGAAAGGGTTGACCCTCACTTCTATTTAATTAAATTTTATAATTAACTATCCCGATAAAGTAACTTTAAAATTCGAACACCAAATCGAGCCTGCCGACTATCTTCCATAGCTAGTTACCCCCAGTCCGAACACAATGGGATATGTTTCATCGGCTGATTCAGCTGTTTCGATCAGTTTTCGTCAAAATCAAAATATAAATCTATATATTGAATTTGAACTCACATTTTAATTTACCGGGGCCACATACTGACTTTAAAAATTCCAGAAAAATTATTTCTAGCTTCGTATTGATGATACGATCCTAACAAAACTAATTTTATCGAATTCTAAGACCGTTTGAAAAATGACCATTTTCTGGTTGATTGAAATTGACTGAAACTATCAAAACACATTTTCTTTCGCCATGCTCACATATTGATTCGAAAATTACGTATTTTGAAACCTAGCAATAACTTGACATCACGGATCCTACAAAAGTGGTTTCGTCGAAAACCGAGGTCGTTTACAAAATTTCCATTTTTAAGGGCCAGAATTCCATAGCGACTATTCTGAATTTTCAACTAGGCGTAACTTTTTATTCTCGCTACGAAATTTCAATTTTTTGGATTCGTTAGAAAGATATTCTCAAATAGATTCAAATATTTTTGGTTTCACTAAAATCCAGTTTATTTTGAATCATGTACATTCATTTGAACTTTGAAATCGAATTTTCAAACTCCGCGCCATTTTCAATTCCTTTTAGAATTATAAATAAATATTTATATTCTGATGTCGAACTATATAAACATATACATTCTAATTCTATTCAAAACAAATTTCTCATCGTTATTATTTAAAATAATTCATTTTAAATATTCAAATTCACTAAAATTGCCAAAATAAAAAATTTAAATTGGCTTAGATTTCCGGGTTATTACAATCTCCCCCACTTAAAACTTTTCGTCTTCGAGAAGGAACGAAGCCGAAAGTTGTTTAACTAATCAACTCAACTTTCACTATTTTCATTACGGCTTATGTTCTTCAACTTTTCAGTTTCTAAGAACTTTTCAAATTTTTCAAAAATTTGACTAACACCCTAAATTTTCAAAAAATTTCGCCATAACCTCCCCTGCATCGGGAGCTTTGGGATATTTCAAATAGCCTCCTATGGCCCTCATCAATCCAAAAAGAAAAAGAAACAGCCAAGTGGCTCATAAAATCATCCAAAACCCAATAAATTAGTGAACATGTACCTATTTGTTGGGCAAACAATTTTATTCTTCTGCTCTAGCCTCCTTGCTATGACCTGTTCAATGTAAGTACAGGTACATGCACGCATATGCGATAAATTTTCAATACAATTCACTATTTGGTTCAATTTGACTAAAGGTTCAACATTGAATTAATCATACAATAATCAAACAACACAACCAGCAATCAATTAGTAAATTAACGTTTCAAACTCATAATTTTGATATATAGCCAAAAATCACTATTTTGGTGCTAATTCACAACAATGTATTCTAACTATATTTTGGTTCTCACACCAGTCTAATGGAAATATATAAATATCACACCTTTGAAACTCGAACACTAACACTGATGATGATGCATCATCATCAGAATTATCCCGGGGCGACTAGAGTGTGATTCTATATCTATCCAGTATATTAAAACTTCGAATATACGTTTGCAAGGCGTATATGCAAAATCTATATATATTGGATTGTCCAAATTCAATACAAATAATTATTCAAATACGTATGAAATGGCTTAAATTTCCAAAACAATTTGTTTTCATTTTAAAAATATACTCTTCACACTCGTTCTAGGATACTACTGATCCCATCTCTAACGAGTCATTCTTATTGTATATTACTAATCCAATCTCTGATAAATCCTTTCGTGTTCTAATGTGCCTTGTTCTCCGAGCTCTGTAAACCAAAGCTCTGATACCAAATGTGACAAAAAGGAATTTCGATCGATCCGAATCGATCGCTTAATCAACCAAGACCGTTCGAGACCCCTGATTGTTTTGAGAATACGACAAACCAGAACGCAAACAGAAGAACATTTCATTGTATATTACAACAATTCCATTAGAATACAAGAATATACAGAGTACGAATAAATATTACATAGAAAATAATAGAGATTTAAATTACATTTAAATACATCGCAGCGGAAAAATAATACAATACACAACTGAAAGTAATACACGGATACAGAGCTTTTCGAGTATCGTTCCAGCTGTAAATCAGGATCGTGTGATTATAAATCTGCAAAACCAAAACTACTAGCTACCCGTGCGGAAAATTGGGGCACCCAGAGTTTAGGTTAAAACAATAAACTCTAGGTCAGTCATGTGACTGGTGTGAGAACTAAAACAGTTATTAATCTTTATTTTAAAGTTAGGTAAATCAAGGGACCGCGCCGTATAACACAAACGGGTTTCCTCCCAAGAATACCGGTGCATATAACAAAACAGCGCAATGATTTTTGGAAAAATGAAGCAATTATAAGACCCAGGTCCCATCACACAATGCAACACAAGCCGGAGGATGGGGTTTTCCCTTATAATAGCAAAACATGCTTGGTACGTTAAAAACAAATCATTTGATACTATTATAAGTGTATAGTGTCTAAACAATTTAAATCATAAATATAAATCATAGACGGCATGGGTACAGTATATCATGTCGCCATACTAGGCTCTACAATCAAAACCGCAAAGTCACGTATTTGGAAATTGGATTTCCGTCTGTGAATCGAAGCCAGGGATCGTCCTCACCGTTTCGAGACAATCTAGCCTACCATATCTTAGGAACAACCGCAACTGCACCTTGGATCGTCAGGGCCGGTCCACCAATGTGGATTAAAATGCCTGAACACTGCGTTTCCCCACCCTTTGGGGCGTAAATGAGCCAAATGACTCCATCGGTTCCAAACAATCACCGATATGTCCGAGGCGCCTCGCAACAGCAACAACCACACAGGTGAAAATAATATAAATGTTAGGGCTGGCATGTCATTGACACCACCCTAGCTAGAAAGAAATGCATGCCCTCCCTAAAGTCCTCTCCCGTTTCTGGTTCACAACCGGGGTGTGAGACTCGCGAATCAACGCTACACAAAGCTATGCCACACAGGCGGTGCTTTGATCATCAACCACAAGACTTTGCTTTTCAACAAAAGCCTTGATCAATTGCCACTTAGCCATGCCACACAAGCAATTCACTCCACGCGATTGATATCCATCAATATATAACCCCTGAGCTCATATGTCTCAGAGAAGGGCGTTAAGCAAGAGAATAAATTCTCCATCGCCAAACAAATATATATTTAATAGAAATCAATCACACATAATAAAATCCATTGTCACACACACAGTCCATTTACAAGTTCGTTCTGGGTCTGAACGAAACCGGAGGCACCTTATACCCCGCCTATCCATCGATCTCCAAATATGTCTGGACGATCACCAACCAATTCCCTCCTCTTTGGTGTACAGCCCAATCAAGATCATCATTAATCACCTAAACGATGTGAAGACCTCCGGTCTTCGACCACCGTCTTCATCCTCGACACCACGTCGAATCAATTATTCAAAATGGGATAAACCCAGTCTTTCTGAATAACTCGCGTATGTAATAAACAAGTGTTACACAAATACAACATACGCCTCATTCCAATAAAGAATATTCCTTTATTCAAATATTCTTATACTTTGGGAAAGGTTCCCATTTATTTTATCAAAGATAAATTCTTTAAATTTATTCTTTAATCTTCTTTTGAATATCAATTCAAACTAGTCGGGATTAGCGAACCACACCGGAGTAATCATTTATTTTATTTCCCAATCCCAACCTATTCATCCCATGAAGTAAAACTGGTCATACTTCATATCTAACACCACGGTGTTATCGGTAAATTCAATTACCATTTCACGTTCAAATCTAATTAAAGATTTAACTATCGCCTGGATTAAAACTGGTGATACTCCATTCTCAATCATTTCAATCTAATTAAAGATTCATTAAAACTTCACTTGGTTTTAATCTTCCCAAAATCACATCAATGATTGTTTAACTTGGGAAACCATATCCTCTCTTTAACTGGGTTTAAGAACCAATGTCATTTAAAACACGGTTCACTACAAAACCCAAAATCACATTCCATTCCAATTCAATTATTGAAACTTCTGGTTACTTTTAAAACCCTTTCAAATCCAATTTATATATTTAAAAATAAATAAATTATTATTCTAGTTCAAAACTAGTTCATTTCGATAAAAATCTATTTTTATCTTTTCAAATTTGGAATTTTTCATCTCAATTCTTCACAAATCATTTCTTATGATTTTACACAAATTATTACTATTTTTAATAATTTTATCAAGGCCCGTACAGTCGAATTCCATCAACGACCATCGAACTGCACTTACAGCGACCTTTTCCAAATTTGATTTGGACATAATTCCAAATCCATCTGTTAGATTTATAATTTCTAATATTCATTAGAAAGCTCTTTTCGATACGAACCCAACGGTTCCGAATTTAGGAGAATCCGACAGTCGAATCTCCTGTAATATCCATTCGGAGCCAATGGTCGAAATTTGCGACCGCGGCGCGTTCTATTCAGGCCATTATATATATATTATATATATTTCGTCGATTTCCTTTAAAACGTATTTTATAAATCGTTTTAAATTCATTTTCGAAACGATTTCAACTTCATATTCAATGTAATAACCCGGAAATTGGAGCCAATTAAAATTTTTTATTTCGGCAATTTTAGCGAATTTTGATTATTGAAAATGAATTATTTTAAATAATAACGACGAAAAATTTATTTTGAATAGAATTCGATCGTATATTTTATTTAGATCATCGTTAGAATATAAATATTTATTTATATATATATATATATATATATAAAAGGAATTGAAAATGGCGCGGTTCAAGTTCAAAATTAAAATGAATATACATGATTCAAAATAAACCGAATTTTAGTGAAATCAAAAATATTTGAATCTAATCGAGAATATCTTTCCAACGAATCCGAGAAATCGAGATTTCATAGCGGGAATCAAAAGTTATGTCCAGTTGAATTTTCAGAATAGTCGCTATGGAATTCTGGCCCTTAAAAATGGAAATTTTGCAAACGACCTCGGTTTTCGATGAAACCACTTTTGTTGGATCTGTGATGTTAAATTATTGCTAGATTCCAAAATTCGTAATTTTTCGAATAAGTATGTGAGCGTGGCAAAGGAAAACGCGTTTGACCAGTTTTAGTTGATTTTAATCGACTGGAAAATGTCCATTTTTCAAACGGTCTCAGAATTTGACGAAATTAGTTTTGTTAGGACCATATCGTTAATACAAAGCTAGAAAATAATTTTCGGAAATTTTTAGAGTTAGTATGTGGCCCCAGTAAGTTGAAATGCGCGTTCAAATTCAATATATAGAGTTATATGTTGATTTCGACGAAAACTGATCAAAACTGTCGAATCATCTTACGATACATATCCCATTGTGTTTGGAATATGGGTAATTAGCTAGGGGCGACAATCGGTGGGTTCGATTTCGAGTTCGAAATAAAAAGGTACTTTATGGAATTAATTAATTAAATAATATATATTATATTCTCCCTTTTCCTTTGGTCAACCCCCCACCTCCCCATTCATCGTGAAACATAAAAAAGCAAGAAGAAGACAAACTCGATCGCGCCCTCCCCTTTTCAGATCGCTGCCATCGATGCTCAGCCTACCGCGCCTGACTCCGGCCTCCCATTCGCTCCTCCTCCTCCCCTACCGCCTCTCTCCTTCTCCTCCAAAGCAACTATGAAACCCTAGTCCCCTAAATCGCTACTCCATCCACCGCGGGTCCCCTTGCCTTGCTGCCAACCACTGTAGCAGCCCTCCCCACCGCCTGCGACGGCACCAGCCCTCCTCCTCCTTAGCCGCAGTGATACCCCCTCCGACGTCCTGAACAAATAAAACCGTGAGGCTTTTTTTTCTTTTCTAATTTTATTTAAAGTAATATGCATTGATAAAGATGAGATCCTTTATATGGTAATGATTTAATTTTTATACGATAAAGATTCGATTTTTAAAACGGTAAAAATTTGATTTTTATTTTATAAAACACTATATAAAAATTTGATTTTTAGTTTGCAAAGAACCAAATAGAAATTTGATTTTTAATAAATGAATAGCTATATAAAATTTTGATTTTGATGGCTTAGGAAAAGTGATTTTTAGCTTTGAAAAAATATGGTTTTTATTTGTTTGAATAGTGAAGAAAGTTAAGATTTTTATTCATATAAAAGTGTGATTTTTAAATAGATAAAAATCGGATTTTTATAAAGGAAAGGTTATATTTTTAATATAAATAAAGATCGGATTTTTAATGATGAAAAGATTTGATTTTTATGATTTAAACGTTCGATTTTTTATTTAAAAGGTAATGTTTTTATAAAATAGAAGTGTTAAAAATATGATTTTTATATTTTAGAAAAATTTGATTTTCTTTATTAAAAGATGTGATTCTTCTTTATAAAAAGATTGGATTTTTAAATATACAAAGAAATGATTTTTCTTAGTTTGAAAATATGAAAACACCTTGGTTTGAAATTATGAAATACATTGATTTGAAAAGATAAAATGGAGAGGGTAAAGACATGATCTTTATTATCTAAAGAGCGAAAAGGAAATATGATTTTTGATTTTATAAAGAGCGTTGTAAAAATATAATTTTTATATGAAAACCGTGAAAAGGACTGCATTGGAATTTCAAACCGATCCAGATGGTTCAGCAGTTCAACAGCAAAGCGCGGCAGAGTGGAACCCTCTGTGAGAACTCCTCACCTTTTAATTTAAATTTCTAGTTATATAAATATATACTAGGATGCAGACGGTGCTTAGCAGCACCCGACACCCGTCGTCCACAGACCATGGACGGCTTGCTTGTTTGGTTGCGTGTTGTTGTGAAAATTGATTATGTGATGTGAAATGAAATAAAATATTTATATAGTTAAAAATATTTTATAGTTGAAAATAGAATTTTTAACGTGTATATAAAATAAATATTTATAAAAAAATCGGAGATTTGTTTATATACACTGATTTGATTGATATTGATTGGGACGATAAATTTTACACATCGCCCAACTGCACAAATAAAATCTGTGTTTGATTGTTTGAAAACCCCACACGGGTATTGGGGTGATATATGACATACACTAATCCCCATAATTAGTTGTATGTCGATTGATTGATTGACAGACTGTTATGAGCGATAAATATTTATATTTGATGCTTATACAGTGTAGAATGCACTTTGGATGATGGTTGATTATTCAACGTTGTTATTGTATACATGTGTTGTAGAAAATCCATATAATTAACATTATATGGTAATTGATTGGGCCTCATTCCAGTTTTGAAATAGAAATATTTGAAATAAAATATTTGAAAATAGAAATATATGAAGCCGTGTTGATTAGATTGACGCCATTTTACGTGAACGATATTTATATCGATTTTATTCATTTTATAATGAATATCGAAAGTGATTTCAAAATCTGATATTTTGAAAAGGATTGAAGTTCGAATTGAAATTGAATAGAAATGAATTTGAATTGAAATTGAATAGAAATGAATTCGAATTGAAATTGAATTGAAAACGAACGGAAATTGAATTAGAAGTCAATTTGAATTGAAATCAATTTGAAATGAATTTAAAACGAATTTAGAAGGAAAAAATCAATTTTGATTTGAATTTGAAAAGAAGTTGAAATCGTTTTGAAAACGAATTTAAAACGATTTATAAAATATGTTTTAAAAGGAAATCGACGAAGTATATATTATATTTAATATATATATAATATAATGGCCTGAATAGAACGCGCCGCGCCGCAGCAGTTCGCAAATTTCGACCATTAACTTCGAACGGATATTACAGGAGACCCAACTGTCGGATTTTCCTAAAACCGGAACCGTTGGGTTCGTATCGAAAAGAACTTTCTAACGAACATGAGAAATTAGAAATCTAATGGTTGGATTTGGAATTATGTCCATATCAAATTTGGAAAAGGTCGTTGTAAGTGCAGTTCGATGGCCGTTGATGGAAATCGACTGTACCGGCCTTGATAAAATTATTAAAAATAGTAATAATTTGTGTATAATCATAAGAAATGATTTGTGAAGAATTAGGATGGAAAACTCCATATTTGAAAAGTTAAAAATGGACTTTAATTGAAATGAACTAATTTTGAATTAGAATAATAATTTATTTATTTTTAAATAAATAAATTGGATTTGAAAAGGGTTTTAAAAGTAACCAGAATTTCCAATAATTGAATTGGAATGGATTTGAATCGAAATTGTCTTTGGAATATTTCGATGTTGGATTTCGGGATTATACAGATGTTGTTATTGAAATTTGAAAGATATATATATATATATATATCGTTATTTCCAATACGATATTTGTTGGTCGTAGAATTTTATATTGAATATAAGCCGATATATTTTCTATTCAGAGCCTTGTATTTAATATCAAATGTGATTTGGGTTTGTCGTGAATGGTGTCTTCATTAACACTGTTCTTAAACCCAGTTGAGAAAAAGATTAAATCTTTTTATTTAGATTTATTGAAGTGTACCAGTTAAATAATATTTAATTGGAATTGAATTGGTATTAATTTTTGGGTTTATCGTGAACAGTGTTTTAAATAACACTTGTTCTTTAACCCGAAAATTGATGGAATGTGATTTTGGGTTGTCATGAACGGTATCTTCAATAATACTGTTCTTAGACCCAAAGGAGTTAAGAAAATCAGAAACTAACTGGGGATTAGTTAAGTTGAATAGTTTCTGGGGTATTGATCTGATGTTGGTTTCGGCCTTCGGGGTTAATACTTAGGGAATTTCTCACTTGATAATTTATGGTTAGGGACTGATTGAAATGGAATGTGATTTTGGGCTTATCGTGAATCGTGTTTTAAATGGCATTGATTCTTTAACCCAGTCAAAGATTAAAACTAAGTTGAGTTTTAATGAATCTTTAATTAGATTGAAAAGATCGAGAATGGAGTATCACCAGTTTTACTCCAGACGGTAGTTAAATCTTTAATTAGATTTGAACGTGAAATCGTAATTGAATTTACCGATAACACCGTGGTGTTAGATATAAAGTATAACCAGTTTTACTTCATGGGATGAATAGGTTGGGGTTGGGAAATTAAAACAAATGATTACTTCGGTAAGGTTCGTTAATCCCGACTAGTTTGAATTGATATTCAAAAGTAGATTAAAGAATAAATTTAAAGGATTTATCTTTGATAAAATTAATGGGAACCTTTCCCTAAGAATGTGAAATTTAGAAACTAATTGTAGGTTAGCAAAGCAGAATGGTTTCCTGGGTATTGATCTAATGTTGGTTTCGGCCTTCAGGGTTAATATTTGGGGAATTATTCTCTTGTTAATTTACGGTTAGTGACCGATGAATTGGAATGAGACGTATGCTGTGTTTGTGTAATACTTGTTTATTATATACGCGAGTTATTCAGAAAGACCGGGTTTATCCCATTCTGAATAACTGATTCGGCGATTAGTCGAAGATGAAGACGGTGGTTGAAGACCAGAGGTCTTCACGTCGTTTGGGTGATTACTGATGATCTGGATTGGGCCGTACACCCAAGTGGAGAGAATAAGTTAGTGGTCGTCCAGATGTACTTGGAGATCGATGGATATGCGGGGTACTAGGTGCCTCCGGTTTCGTTCAGACCCAGAACGAACTTGTGAATGGACTGTGTGTCTGACATTGGATATCATTCTGTGTGACTGATATCGGTTGCATAGAGTGGTTTGCCTGTGTGGCATGCTAAGATGCAAATGATCAAGGCTTTTATTGAAAAGCAAAGTCTTGTGTTTGATGATCAAAGTACGGCATGTGTGGCGTAGCTTTGTGTAACGTAGATTCGCGAGCCTTACACCCCGGTAGTGAACCAAAAACGGGAGAAGGACCTCAGGGAGGACATGCGTTTCTTTCTAGCTAGAAGTGGCGTCAGTGGTTTTACACGCCCTGACGAGTTTGACTTATGTGGTTGTTGGTGTTACGAGGCGCCTCAGTTTGATCGGACGATCCGGGTTCGATGGAGCCATTCGTTGGCTCACTTACGCCCCAAAGCGTGGGGAAACGCAGTGTTCAGGAATTTTAATCCACATCGGTGGACCGGCCCTGTCGCTCCGAGGGGCAGTTGCGGCTGTTCCTGAGGCTCGGGCTGGACAGTCTCGAATCGGTTGAGGACTATCTTTTGCCTCGGTTCACAGACGGAAATCCAATTTCCAAATACGTGACATTTGTGGTTCTATTTGTAGAGCCTAGTATGGCGACATAGTGGGATGGGGCGCTTATGCCGTCTGTGATTGATACTTATGATTTGAAGTTGTTTTATATACTATGCACTTATAATAGCATCAAATGATTTGTTTTAAACGTATCAAGCATTCTAGGCTATTATAAGGTAAAAACCCTATCCTCCGGCTTGCGTTGCATTGTGTGATGGGACCTGGGTCTTATAATAGCTTCATTTTTCTTTATTTAGCATTGCGCTGTTGTTATATGTAGTGGTATTCTTGGGAGGAAACCGGTTCCTTGTTATACGGCGTGGTCACTTGATTAACCTAACTTTAAAATAAAGATTAATAACTGTCTTAGTTCTCACACCAGTCCCATGACTGACCTGGAGTTTATTGTTTTAACCTAAACTCTGGGTGCCCTTATTTTGACGTGGGCAGCTAGTAGTTTTGGTTTTGCAGATTTATATTCACAGGATCCTGGTTTACAGCTGGAATGATATCCGGAAGGCTTTGTATCCGTATATCTCCTTCAGTTGTGTATTGTACTATTTTCCGCTGCTTTGTAATTTATTGTAATCTCTGATATGTATCGAATGTGAAATATTTATTCATACTCCGTTTATTCTTGTATTCTGATGGAATTGTTGTAATAAACAATGGAATGTTCTTCTGTTTGTGTTCTGATTCGTTTTGTCCTCGACTCAATCCGTTCTTTCCTCACCGGGGAAGTTCGGGTCATTTCATCGTGGTATCAGAGCTTTGGTTTACAAAGCTCAGAGAACAAGAAACATTAGAACCATATGAAAGAATTCATCGGAGATTGGACTAGTAATATCCAATGAGAATGACTCATTAGAAATGGGATCAGTAGTATCCAAGAACGAGTGTGAAGAGTATGTTTTTAAAATGAAAACGATTTTTGTTTTGAAAATTTAAACTTTATTCAACGTATTTGAATATTTATTTTGTATTGAATTTGGACAATCCAATATATAAAGATTTTGTATATATGTATTGCAAACGTGTGTTCGAAGTTTTAATATACTGGGTAGATATAGAATCCCTCTAGGGCCCGGGGATAATTCTGGTGACGAGGCACCATCGCCAGTATTTATTTTCGAGTTTCGAAAGTGAGATTTCTATATATTTCCAATTGACTGGTGTGAGAACCGAAACTAGATAGTGCCTATTGTTGTGATTTGGCATCAAAAAACTGATTTTTTGATTGTATATCAAAGTTATGAATTTGAAAAGCTAAACAACTAATTGATTGATGGTTGTGTTGTTTGATTAAATTAAATGTTGAACGTTTAGCCAAACTGTATCAAATAGTAAATTGTGTTGAAAATTTGTCGCATTTGCTTGCATAAACATGTACTTACATTGAACAGGTCATAGCAAAGAGGCTAGAGCAGTAGAATAAAATTGTTTGCCCGACAAATAGGTACATGTTTACCATAATTTACTGTTTTGTTTGGGTGATGATGATTTTATGAGCCGATTGGCTTTTTCTTTTTCTTTTTGAGATCAGAGGGCCTGTATGGCAATTTCGGGATTTTCCCGGTGCTCCCGGTGCAGGGGAGGTTATGGCAAAATTTTTCAAAAATTTAGGGTGTTAGCCAAATTTTTGAAAAATTTGAAAAGTTCTTAGAAACTGAAAAGTTGAAGGACTTAAGCCGTAATAAAAATATGGAAAGTTGAGTTGATTAGTTAAACAACTTTCGGCTTCGTTCCTTTTCAGGGACGAAAAGTTTTGAGTGGGGAAGATTGTAATAACCCAGAAATCCGAGCCAATTAAAATTTGTTATTTTGGCAATTTTTGCGAATTTTGATTATTTAAAATGAATTATTTTAAATAATAACAACGAAAAATTTATTTTGAATAGAATTCGAACGTATATTTTATATAGATCGTCGTTAGAATATAAATATTTATTTATATATATAGAAGGAATTGAAAATGGCGCGGTAGTTCGAAAATTCAATTTCAAAATTCAAATGAATATATAGGATTCAAAATAAACCGGATTTTAGTGAAATAAAACATATTTGAATCTAATCGAGAATATCATTCCAACGAATCCGAGAAATCGAGATTTCATAGAGGGAATCAAAAGTTATGTCCAGTTGAATTTTCAGAATAGTCGCTATGGAATTTTGGCCCTTAAAAATTGAAATTTTGCAAACGACCTCGGTTTTCGACGAAACCACTTTTGTTGGATCTGTGATGTTAAATTATTGCTAGATTCCTAAGTTCATAATTTTTCGAATCAGTATGTGAGCGTGGAAAAGGAAAACGCGTTTGACCAGTTTTAGTTGATTTTAATCGACTGGAAAATGTCCATTTTTCAAACGGTCTCAGAATTCGACGAAATTAGTTTTGTTAGGACCATATCGTTAATACGAAGCTAGAAAATATTTTTCGGGAATTTTTAGAGTAAGCATGTGGTCCCAGTAAATTGAAATGCGCGTTCAAATTCAATATATAGAGTTATATGTTGATTTCGACGAAAACTGATCAAAACGATCGAATCAGCTTACGATACATATCCCATTGTGTTTGGAATGGGGGTAATTAGCTAGGGGCGACAGTCGGTGGGTTCGATTTCGAGTTCGAAATAAAAAGGTACTTTATGGAATTAATTAAATAAATAATATATATTATATTCTCCCTTTTCCTTTGGTCAACCCCCACCTCCCCATTCATCGTGAAACATAAAAAAAAGACAAACTCAATCGCGCCCTCCCCTTTTCAGATCGCCGCCGCCGATGCTCAGCCCACCGCGCCTGACTCCGACCTCCCCTTCGCTCCTCCCCCACCGCCTCTCTCCTTCTCCTCCAAAGCAATTGTGAAACCCTAGTCCCCTAAATCGCTACTCCAGCCACCGCGGGTCACCTTGCCTTGCCGCCAACCACCGTAGCAGCCCTCCCCACCACCTGCGATGGCACCAGCCCCCCTCCCTCCTTAGCCGCAGTGATACCCCCTCCGACGTGCAGAACAAATAAAACCATGAGTCTTTTTCCTTTTTTACTAATTTTATTTAAAGTAATATGCATTGATAAAGATGAGATCCTTTATATGGTAATGATTTAATTTTTATACGATAAAGATTCGATTTTTAAAACGGTAAAAATTTGATTTTTATTTTATAAAACACTATATAAAAATTTGATTTTTATTATGCAAAGAACCATATAGAAATTTGATTTTTAATAAATGAATAGCTATATAAAAGTTTGATTTTGATGGCTTAGGAAAAGTGATTTTTAGCTTTGAAAAAATATGGTTTTTATTTGTTTGAATAGTGAAAAAAGTTAAGATTTTTATTCATATAAAAGTGTGATTTTTAAATAGATAAAAATCGGATTTTTATAAAGGAAAGGTTAGATTTTTAATATAGATAAAGATCGGATTTTTAATGATGAAAAGATTTGATTTTTATGATTTAAAGGTTCATTTTTTATTTAAAAGGTAAGGTTTTTATAAAGTAGAAGTATTAAAAATATGATTTTTATATTATAGAAAGATTTGATTTTCTTTATAAAAAGATGTGATTCTTCTTTATAAAAAGATTGGATTTTTAAATATACAAAGAAATGATTTTTCTTAGTTTTAAAATATGAAAACACTTTGGTTTGAAATTATGAAATACATTGATTTGAAAAGATAAAATGGAGAGCGTAAAGATATGATCTTTATTATCTGAAGAGCGAAAAGGAAATATGATTTTTGATTTTATAAAGAGCGTTGTAAAAATATAATTTTTATATGAACACCATGAAAAGGACTACATTGGAATTTCAAACCGATCCAGATGGTTCAGCAGTTCAACAGCAAAGCACGGCGGAGTGGAACCCTCTGTGAGAACTCCTTACCTTTTAATTTAAATTACTAGTTATATAAATACATACTAGGATGCAGACGGTGCTTAGCAGCACCCGACACCCGTCGTCCACAGACCATGGACGGCTTGCTTGTTTGGTTGCATGTTGTTGTGAAAATTGATTATGTGATGTGAAATGAAATAAAAAACTTATATAGTTAAAAATATTTTATAGTTGAAAATAGAATTTTTAACGTGTATATAAAATAAATATTTATAAACAAATCGGAGATTTGTTTATATACACTGATTTGATTGATATTGATTGGGACGATAAATTTTACATATCGCCCAATTGCACAAATAAAATCTGTGTTTGATTGTTTGAAAACCCCACACGGGTATTGGGGTGATATATGACATACACTAATCCCAATAATTAGTCGTATGTCGATCGATTAATTGACAGACTGTTATGAGCGTTAAATATTTATATTTGATGCTTATACAGTGTAGAATGCACTTTGGATGATGGTTAATTATTCATCGCTGTTATTGTATACATGTGTTGTAGAAAATCCATATAATTAACATTATATGGTAATTGATTGGGCCTCATTCCAGTTTTGAAATAGAAATATTTGAAATAAAATATTTTAAAAGTAATATTTGAAAATAGAAATTTATGAAGCCGTGTTGATTAGATTGACGCCATTTTTACGTGAACGATACTTATATCGATTTTATTCATTTTATAATGAATATCGAAAGTGATTTCAAAATCTGATATTTTGAAAAAGATTGAAGTTCGAATTGAAATTGAATAGAAATGAATTCGAATTTAAATTGAATAGAAATGAATTGAAAACGAACGGAAATTGAATTAGAAGTCAATTTGAATTGAAATCAATTTGAAATGAATTTAAAACGAATTTAGAAGGAAAAATTCAATTTTGATTTGAATTCGAAAAGAAGTTGAAATCGTTTTGAAAATGAATTTAAAACGATTTATAAAATACGTTTTAAAAGGAAATCAACAAAGTATATATTATATATAAAATATATATAATATAATGGCCTGAATAGAACGCGCCGCGCCGCGGCAGTTCGTGAATTTCGAACATTGACTTCGAACGGATATTACGGGAGATCCGACCGTCGGATTCTCCTAAAACAGGAACCGTTGGGTTCGTATTGAAAGGAGCTTTCTAAGAATATGAGAAATTAGAAATCTAACAGTTCGATTTGGAATTATGTCCAAATCAAATTTGGAAAAGGTCGCTGTAAGTGCAGTTCGATGGCCGTTGATGGAAATCGACTGTACGGGCCTTGATAAAATTATAAAAAATAGTAATAATTTGTGTAAAATCATAAGAAATGATTTGTAAAGAATTGGGATGGAAAACTCCATATTTGAAAAGATAAAAATGGACTTTTATCGAAATGAACTAATTTTGAATTAGAATAATAATTTATTTATTTTTAAATAAATAAATTGGATTTGAAAAGGGTTTTAAAAGTAACCAGAATTTCCAATAATTGAATTGGAATGGATTTGAATCGAAATTGTCTTTGGAATATTTTGATGTTGGATTTCGTGATTATACAGATGTTGTTATGGAAATTTGAAAGATATATATATATATATATCGTTATTTCCAATACGATATTTGTTGGTCGTAGAATCTGATATTGAATATAAGCCGATATATTTTCTATTTAGAGCCTTGTATTTAATATCAAATTTGATTTGGGTTTGTCGTGAATGGTGTCTTCATTAACACTGTTCTTAAACCCAGTTGAGAAAAAGATTAAATCTTTTTATTTAGATTTAATGAAGTGTACTAGTTAAATAATATTTAATTGGAATTGAATTGGTATTAATTTTTGGGTTTATCGTGAACAGTGTTATAAATAACACTTGTTCTTTAACCCGAAAATTGATGGAATGTGATTTTGGGTTGTCGTGAACGGTATCTTCAATAATAATGTTCTTAGACCCAAAGGAGTTAAGAAAATCAGAAACTAACTGGAGATTAGTTAAGCTGAATGGTTTCTGGGGTATTGATCTGATGTTGGTTTCAGCCTTCGGGGTTAATACTTAGGGAATTGCTCATTTGATAATTTATGGTTAGGGAATTCTTGAAATGGAATGTGATTTTGGGCTTATCGTGAATCGTGTTTTAAATGACATTGATTCTTTAACCCAGTCAAAGATTAAAACTAAGTGGAGTTTTAATGAATCTTTAATTAGATTGGAAAGATCGAGAATGGAGTATCACCAGTTTTACTCCAGATGGTAGTTAAATCTTTAATTAGATTTGAACGTGAAATGGTAATTGAATTTACCGATAACACCGTGGTGTTAGATATGAAGTATAACCAGTTTTACTTCATGGGATGAATAGGTTGGGGTCGGGAAATTAAAACAATGATTACTTCGGTAAGGTTCGTTAATCCCGATTAGTTTGAATTGATATTCAAAAGTAGATTAAAGAATAAATTTAAAGGATTTATCTTTGATAAAATTAATGGGAACCTTTCCCTAAGAATGTGAAATTTAGAAACTAACTGTAGGTTAGCTAAGCAGAATGGTTTCCTGGGTATTAATTTGATGTTGGTTTCGGCCTTCGAGGTTAATATTTGGGGAATTATTCTCTTGTTAATTTACGGTTAGTGACTGATGAATTGGAATGAGGCGTATGTTGTGATTGTGTAACAATTGTTTATTATATATGCGAGTTATTCAGAAAGACAGGGTTTATCCCATTCTGAATAATTGATTCGGCGATTAGTCGAAGATGAAGACGGTGGTTGAAGGCCGGAGGTCTTCACGTCGTTGGGTGATTACTGATGATCTTGATTGGGCCGTACACCCAAGAGGAGAGAATCAGTTAGTGGTCGTCCAGACGTACTTGGAGATCGATGTATATGCGGGGTACTAGGTGCCTCCGGTTTCGTTTAGACCCAGAATGAACTTGTAAATGGACTGCGTGTCTGACATTGGATATCATTCTGTGTGACTGATATCGGTTGCATAGAGTGGTTTGCCTGTATGGCATGCTAAGATGCAAATGATCAGGGCTTCTGTTGAAAAGCAAAGTCTTGTGTTTGATGATCAGAGCACGGCCTGTGTGGCGTAGCTTTGTGTAACGTAGATTCGCGAGCCTCACACCCCGGTAGTGAACCAAAAACGGGAGAAGGACCTCAGGGAGGACATGCGTTTCTTTATACCTAGAAGTGGCGTCAGTGGTTTTACACGCCCTGACGAATTTGACTTAAGTGGTTGTTGGTGTTACGAGGCGCCTCAGTTTGATCGGACAATCCGGGTCCGATGGAGCCATTCGTTGGCTTACTTGCGCCCCAAAGGGCGGGGAAACGTAGTGTGCGGGAATTTTAATCCACATCGGTGGACCGACCCTGTCGCTCCGAGGGGCAGTTGCGGCTGTTCCTGAGGCTCGGGCTAGACAGTCTCGAATCGGTTGAGGACTATCTTTTGCCTCGGTTCACAGACGGAAATCCAATTTCCAAATACGTGACATTTGCGGTTCTATTTGTAAAGCCTAGTATGGCGACATAGTGGGATGGGGCGCTTATGCCGTTTATGATTGATACTTATGATTTGAAGTTGTTTTATACAGTATGCACTTATAATAGTATCAAATGATTTGTTTTAAACGTATCAAGCATTCTTGGCTATTATAAGGTAAAAACCCTATCCTCCGGCTTGCGTTGCATTGTGTGATGGGACCTGGGTCTTATAATTGCTTCAATTTTCTTTTTTTAGCATTGGGCTGTTGTAATATGAACTGGTATTCTTGGGAGGAAACCCGTTCCTTGTTATACGGCGTGGTCCCTTAATTTACCTTACTTTAAAATAAAGATTAATAACTATCTTAGTTCTCACACCAGTCCCATGACTGACCTGGAGTTTATTGTTTTAACCTAAATTCTGGGTGCCCTTATTTTGACGCGGGCAGCTAGTAATTTTGGTTTTGCAGATTTATATTCACAGGATCCTGGTTTACAGCTGGAATGATATCCGGAAGGCTTTGTATCCGTATATCTCCTTCAGTTGTGTATTGTATTATTTTCCGCTGCTTTGTAATTTATTGTAGTCTCTGATATGTATTGAATGTGAAATATTTATTCATACTCTGTTTATTCTTGTACTCTGATGGAATTGTTGTAATAAACAATGAAATGTTCTTCTGTTTGTGTTCTGATTCGTTTTTTCCTCGACTCAATCCGTTCTTTCCTTACCGGGGAAGTTCGGGTCGTTTCATTCAATTTCGAATCAAAATTGAACATTCCACATCATCGATATACAAATGATAATATTATCAAAACGTTTTATTTTGAAATCACTTTCTTTCTTATATTCATTATAAAAATGAATAAAATCGATATAAATATAGTTCACGTCAAAATGGCGTCAAACTAACCGACACGGCTTTTATTCAACACATGAATGTTTATTCTATTCAGCACATGAATATTTATTCTATTCAACACATGAATTTATTTCTATTCAACACATGAATATTTATTCTATTCAACACATGAATAATATATTATTCAACACATGAATTTTTATTCTATTCAACACATGAATATTATATTATTCAACACATGAATTTTTTTCTATTCAACACATGAATATTTATTTTTTCTATTCAACACATAAATATTTATTCTATTCAACACATGAATATTATATTATTCAACACATGAATTCTTTTCTATTCAACATATGATTATTTATTTTATTTCGACACATGAATATGTATTTTATTTCAACACATGAATATATATTTTATAATATTCCTTATTTTTCCTAATTGGAATGAAGCCCAATCAATTACCATACAAGGTTAATTATATGGATTCTCTACAACACATGTATATAACAGCAACGATAAATCATCAACCATCATCCAGAGTGCACCACACAACTGCATAAGCATTAAATATAAATAAGTAACGCTTACACAGTCTGTCAACCTATCGATTGACATACAACTAAACAATCGAGATTAGTGTACGTCAAATATCATCCCAATACCCGTGTGGGGTTTCAATAAATCAAACACATATTTTATTTGTGCAGTTGGGCGATGTGTAAAATTTATCGTCCCAATCAATATCATTCAAATCGGTGTACATAAACAAATCGTTCGATTTGTAAATGAATATTTATTTTACTTCAACACATGAATATATATTTTTCACATCACAATCAACAGCCAAATTTCACAACACAAACAATCACACAAGTCGTCCATGGTCTGCGGACAACGGGTGTCGGGTGCTGCTAAGCACCGTCTGCATCCTAGTATATATTCCAAACTAGAAACTAAAATTTAAAGTGAGGAGTTCTCACCGACTAGCTAAACCAATCCACCGCGACCCTTCATATGTAGAATTCTTCGTCGTGCTCGCCTTTTGTCAATTTCATCGTCTGTAGCCACTACATATATATAAAAATCACATTTTTATTATCTCTATTATATAAAAATCATATTTTTATTCTCGCTTTCAAGACGATAAAAATAGTTTTTTTATCCCTCTACCCTTTATGTAAAAATCACATTTTTCTTTGCTATATGCATAAATAAAAATCACTACTTTCTCTTGCTAATGAATAAATAAAAATTACTACTTTAAAAACTGAAAATAAATTCAATATTTTATATAAAAGAAACATATTTTTACAATGCTATAACATATACAAAAATCACATTTTTATTATCAAAACCACATATATATATTCAGATTTTTAAATCCCTAAAAGTTATATTTTTATTCAAACAATTCATAAATAAACTTGTATAAATTAATCAAAATCAGAAAAACTCACTTTGGAAGGGGAGGGAAAGGTCTGAGCGCTCGTTGTAGGCAAAGGGGGGCTTCAGGGTGGTCGGCGGTAGAATGGTGGTGGTGCAGCCTTGAACGGAGCTCCGGCGGTGGCGATTTAGGGTTAGGGTGGCGGATCTTTTCAGAGGAAGGGGGGTTCTCGATAGTACGAAGGAAGCAATAGGGGGTCGTGGGGGTGGTGGCGCGGTCGGAGGCTGGCGGAGGGGACCTCGCTGAGGTGCGCGATGGGCGGAGGAGGAGGGAGCGACGAGATAAAGGAGCAATTTTTTTTAATTTCTTCTTTTTGATTTGTGACGGGGAAGAAAGGGTTGACCCCCCTTTTATTTAATTAAATTTTATAATTAACTATCCCGATAAAGTAACTTTAAAATACGAACACCAAATCAAGCCCATCAACTGTCTTCCATAGCTAATTACCCTCATTCCGAACACAACGGGATATGTTTCATCAGCTGATTCAGCTGTTTCAATGGGTTTTCGTCAAAATCAAAATATAAATCTATATATTGAATTTGAACACACATTTCAATTTACCGGGGCCACATACTGACTTTAAAAATTCCAAAAAATTATTTCTAGCTTCGTATTGATGATACGATCCTAACAACACCAATTTCATCGAATTCTAAGACCGTTTGAAAAATGACCATTTTCTAGTCGATCGAAATTGACTGAAACTATCAAAACACGTTTTCATTCGCCATGCTCACATATTGATTCGAAAAATTACGAGTTTTGAAATCTAGTAATAACTTGACATCACGGATCCAACAAAAGTGGTTTCGTCGAAAACCGAGGTCGTTTGCAAAATTTCCATTTTTAAGGGCCAGAATTCCATAGCGACTATTCTGAATTTTCAATTGGGCATAACTTTTTATTCCTGATATGAAATTTCAATTTTTTGGATTCGTTAGAAAGATTTTCTCAAATAGATTCAAATATTTTTGGTTTCACTAAAATCCGGTTTAGTTTGAATCCTGTACATTCATTTGAACTTTGAAATCGAATTTTCAAACTACTGCGCCATTTGCAATTCCTTTTAGAATTATAAATAAATATTTATATTCTAACGTCGAACTATATAAACAAATACGTTCTAATTATATTCAAAATAAATTTCTCGTCGTTATTATTTAAAATAATTCATTTTAAATATTCCAAATTCACTAAAATTGCCAAAATAAAATTTTTAAATAGGCTCGGATTTCCAGGTTATTACATTCGTATATATTTTTAATTCGCTTATAAACAAGTTGAATCTCATTTCCATCTCAAGTTTCTTTTCGATTTCGAATAAAATTTCTCAAACCACCTTTACTTATTCAAAGCCCAATTTCTTATCAAATTTCGATTTACTAATTATTATTCAAATTAGTTAGTTCTGTTCAATAATTTAAAATATGATTTTTGTTCCGAAAATCATTTCATTACACCACTTGAGTTCGTATTTATTTTACAACTCAAATCTAGATTTTTCTAATGGAAATTCGGATTTTATTTACTTAAAATCCCTTTATTTATTTAAATAAACCGTTATGGTTTTATAATGGTTCTGGCGCTGTTTTTCTGAAAATTTGATTTTGACATAACTCAAAATCTATCAGACGAAATCCAGATTATTCTCTTTCATTAGAAAAATATTATCAAATCGGTCCTGATGATTCTTGTTTCAAAGAATCCCGACTTAAACTGAGTTCTATACACTCAATTGAAGTTTGAATCATCAATTTTCGAACTACCGTGCTGCGGCTAGTTCGTTTTAATTATATTTAATACATAAACGTTGTAAACTTCGTTTATAATAATTTCAACTCCATTCTAATATATTTTTAATATATATCAAATCAGTTTCCCAATTCAACATAATATTTTCAATTATTTATAATTGTCGATTTTTCCTTAGTCGGTAATATATTTATTTATACTTCGATCTTCTATATATTTATTTCCAATTCCTATTTCAAATTATAAATCCTTTGGATTTATTTCTGTTCTGTTTAAAAATCCGCATTCTGAATTATATTTCGTCGCTCCCACTTCGAAATGATTTCAACTTTCTATTTTCAAATTCTATTTGAAATATCTATTTTCAAATCTCTTTGAAATTTCTATATTCAAATTCTATTTTCAATTCTATTCAAATTTCTGTATATTCAAATTCTATATACTCAAATTCTATTCAAATGCTATATTCAAATTCTATTCAAATTCTATATTCCAATTCTATTCAAATTCTATATTCAAATTCTATTTGAAATTCTCTATATAAAAATTCTATTTGAAATTCTCTTTATTCAATTTGACTTCTATGTAAATAAAATTCGAATTAATCGAATTCAAATCATAAATCCTTCCAGATTTATTTTAGTCCATTTTATATTCTGAACATCAAAATACATTCCATCGTTTATTTCTTTAAAACGGTTACCCTATTTCTATTTTAAATTCACATTTGAATTTAAATATTCAAATTATCCAACGATAAGTTTTCTACTTTATTTATAAATACTTTTTATAAATTCATTTCAATTCCCTGATTTTCCACTGAAAATCATTCCATTACAAATATCGTTTATAAATTTACTTCAATTCCCTGATTTTTAATTTATAAACAACGTTTATAAATTTCAATACTTGTTTTATATATTCAAAACAAGTTAATATTTCTATCGCCCATTCGAAATTTAAATTCTATTTTTAATATAGATTTCCCCCTTTTTTAATTTTATTTCAAAATATCAATTTCACGATATTTTTATAAACCAATATTTTAGGCCCAGTGATATTTCAAACATTCAAAACACCCAATTATCAACCACAAGTTTTCTAACACATCATACATGATGATATATATGAAACAAACAAATAATAATATTTTTTTGAGGAATCCAGTTGGATTCCTCCAACCTGTTTTTTCTACATCCACAGATGTTAGTCAACATAAATAATACCCATACTGCTTCGAGGCAGGATATCGCGGTATAGAAGGTCATCCACTATCATAGCGTGGGGGCGTATAGGGTCATCCGCTGATGATACTGCGGGCATCTGCTAATGAGATTGCGAGAATCCAACCACCAAACCAATATATATAATAGTCACCCTAAATAACTAATACATTTAAAACAACCAGAAAGCATTCAAACAAGAAACAAACAATTATTTTTAATGATTAAAAATAATTCTAAATTAAAGGTGAGTGAGATTTACTCACCGTGACATTTAATTGTGATATGTTCTGATTCCCTTAAATTCCCGATTAGTTATGCTTCAACTACGGATTACACGATTAATTCCGTTTAATAAAATCTTGTATAAATTTAACATGACATTAATTATTTTAGCTCTTGAATAAATTTAGACGAAATGGAATTTTTGATTACTAAAAATAATGTAACTTACTAATCCCTTTTTTAAAAGGCTTTCTTCCTTCTTGCTTCTAGTGACTCAACCGAAAACAAATCAGCATTTTTATCCATCTTATTCCCCTTCCACACTCCATCGAATTTTACTGAACCCCTTCCATCTTGTCTCCGAAATCCCCCCATTTCATTGCTACCACAAACTGCTATTTAGTACGAACACTACTACTCCCTTAAATCGAGCAAACACCACCCCAAGCCCATGAAATTAACAGCCCCAGAATTGCATTCTAGAGCACCATTTCATTACACTGGTTTGATTATAAACTAAAGTTATTGACTAAAGTAAATAATAGTTAAAGGAATCAATTTGAATAACCTAATTTAATTATTGATTACCCTTACTGATCCCGCGCTAGTCCTCCTTCTCCCTATACAGTAGCAGCTTCAAGAATATCCACTTATAGCTAAATTTCTTAACTGCTCCTTCACTTGATTTCTAGAGACTAGCCTCACACTGCAACTTCCAAATCATCATTCGAATACTCAAAGTCCTTCCCAGTTTTCAAACTCCAGATCAACATTAGTAGATCCACAAGCTCTGATGGATTTATGCACGCTACAGTAACAGTCGGAACCCTAAAATTCATCGAGCATAAACCCAGTTCAAGCCCTAGATAGCTCGCAATCGACGTTGGCCTCTTCCTAACAGTGCAGCGTCCTTTCACCTAATTGCACTGCCACCACCGCGTCCAGAGCAAAAACCGCGACAAAGTCGAACCCCTCTTTGAATTGCGATGAACAAACACGAACCATAAACCCTGATTTGCTTCATTTGCAAATCGTGACTTCTCATATCTCGAGTTTCCATTGCGTGCTTTTACTTCTGAAGATTTCGATTTATGAAGCAGGGTAGCGGCCCCCATTTCTAAAGCTTCGGGTTTGTTTTTTCTTTGAGGAAATGAAAACGAACAAAGTAAAGGAGTTGCGATTTTATAACAGACGAATATTTAAGGCTGAAGAAATTTTGTCTGTATAAAGTACACTTCATTAAATTCTGATTTGATTATACATTAATATGATTTGATTTGTTTTTAATTCGATTAGATTTAAAGAGATTTTTATTTCTTTTAAAACAGATATCGATTTGATTTTCGATTTGATTTCGATCTTATCCATTAAAATATCTCAGGGTTCACACACGAACCGCTATTTTAACATAACCACTGTCGTTTAAATGTTATAACACAAATCTGAACTGAACAATATATATTCGGAAATTTAATTTGAACATATATACCATATTGAACTAATATAATATAATTTAAATTCAAAACAAGTCATTTTCTAGATAATAAATTATTATTATCGTTTTTAATTCAAATATATAAATCATTTTGACTCCAGTTAAAATTTTGAATTTAATTAAATTCAGATCCTCGTATTATTATAATTATTTCAGATTAAATAATTGTGTATATATATATATATTCAAAATAAAATCATATATCGATTTATATTATCAATCACAATATTTAAAACCATATTAAATATTTAAAATAAACTGTTTGAAAAATCTGGGTCGTTACATTCTTCCCCCCTTAAAAGAATTTCGTCCCCGAAATTAGTAAGGTAGAAAAAATGCTTCAGAACCATTATCTTTTCATAATCTCATTTATGTTTAACTCAACTCTTCATATTTCCATAACTTTTAATTCTACCAAACTTTAGGTTTTAACTCATATTGAATATCAATTATGCTTATATTCATTTTATCTGAATGATTTATAACCAATTCATATTTCATTCATATGCATTTCAATTTTATTTTAAATTGATTCTGATCAATTTATTCACTTCGGTCTATTTAACTTACTTAAGTTAAATTTAATTTCAATCATTTAAATTCCTGGGTTCTTATTTCAAATCCTTCTCAAATCACATAAATCTATTCTTCCATCTCAAATTCAAAACGTTTGAATTTTTCCAAAACAACTTGTTTTTTTTCAAACAAATTTCCATCAAAATCTTTTCTAAGGTAGCAATCCATCACTTAGAAACTCGAAAATGAACACTGATAATACTGCAGTCATCATCAGAATTATTTTCCAGCCACTGAAGTGAGTTTAGTGCTTTATCACTTTCAAAATCCATTTAAAATGATTTTTATTCAAATTCCTTCAAAGTAATGCTATATTACTTTAATATACTTCGGAAAATATTTTCCAACTTCCCAGGATTTAAATTCTAAATTCTGGTTTAAATCCAATTCCAATTCATCTCATTTGTATATTTCATTCATATACAAGTTCTACTTGGTTATACATAAAAATTTCAATTCTATAATCTCATTGGATTATAATTACAACCAATACATCCATATATTATAAAAAAAATTAGAAAATTATTCCTTTTCTATCAGAATAGAATTTTGGGTAAAATTATTTCATTTACCTACTTAAAACATTATTGTGTCAAATTTCTCTGTTCAAGTGTTTAGAAATTCCTATTGACTTTATGGCATCCCACGATTTGATCAAAATCCACAAACCACTCAACAGACTAGCCAACACGATATAAAACAATTTTTATATCTATTTACAAATACGCGCTCTCGTATATATACACTCAACTCATTCTATGGTACTACTGACCCTATCTCTAATGAGCACATCCTAACAAAACCTAGATGTTCGTTCAACCTTACTCTGATACCAAGTGTAATGGCCCGCAAATCCATACTATCTGAGTTGACTAATAACACCACACGTCCAACCCAAATTTGCACAGAAATAAGAATCATTATAAGAAAGAAGTCAGAGGATGAGAAATAGAAAGAAAGAAAAATTAGAATAGAAGAAAAACGAAGAACACAAATCTCACAACGGAACGAATAAAATATATTAAATAACATAACTTTTGAAATACAAATAAGTAACTGTATATACATACCATTATCAGAGCACAACAGTTATTCCTGGAATAGTTATAAACATCTGTTTCCAGATACAACATAGTACACAGCTGAAATATGATAGTCTATAGCTAACTGGTAAAGCCTCCTACTTCAGACTCCTCCAAGTGAATCTGTAAAATCCCAACTACTTGGCTATCCGTACAAATTTGGGCACCCAAGAGTTTCGGGAAAAACAAATAAAATAAACTCTGGGTCAATCATGGGACTGGTGTGAGTAAACTCCAACCATTTGTTTAACTATAAAAATCTTTTCGAAAGAAAAGATAATAGTAAGACCAGCCCACACATAAACATGGATGGTTTTTACCTTATTATAACCCAAAATATTTTGGAATCAAGTATATCTTCTGATATTATAATAGTGTCTAAATACAAATAAATAGCAATCAAGCGGAATGCTTGCATCTCACGCTCCATATATAATATACAACCAAAAACCGTTGGGCGCTTATTGGAGATTGGATTTCCAACATGACAAGGTATGGAACCACCTTTCGAAAGTGTATCTCTTGAGAGGAATACATTGGGTTCAACAAGAATATCTTGCAACGCAGCCCACACATGGCCGACCACTCATTTCGCTTGAGTGTATCGAATGTATATCACCAACGGTTGGGATCAGTTACCGTTTCCCGAAAAGGGACAGCATTGATAGATATAAGAAGTAAAAGGAATTTCTCTAGATAGGTGATTATACATCCTAATGGGAGCGACCCACATAGCCATGCTGCCTGCCCGATTTTTGTTATTTCCCGGTTGTTGAGGCCTGAGGCTATGATTACTTTCCATTCATTGATAGCATAATCAATTTGAATGCCACATTGTCAGATCTGTTAATCACTAATTGATTTGCACAAATATATTCTGGATATTATGCTAAGGGAATAAATTCGTTGCCACCATATATATTTATACAGACCAACATATGCGATCTTTGGAAATACTCTGTCAGACATCCGTCCATATATGTTCGTTCTGGGATTGAACGAAACCGAAGGCACAATTTCCATTGATAGAAAAAGTCCTTGTACTTTACTCCGTCTTCGATTATCTTCATATAATCTGATTCGTAACGCTAGTTCCAATACGGAGTGGTTCTTGGATAATAATCCAACCTGTCTCTCCATATTGACAATGATATTGGCAAATACTTCGATAGTTGGTTATTTAACTATCGAAGAAAAACAAGCATCCATTCATAGCATCAAACAATCACCGGGCTCTTAATTAATTTTTCATTAATTAAATCACTATTCCATTTCCTTATCAATATTTGTTAACCAAATATTTTCAGTAATCTTATTAGTCTCTTACGCTATTTGAAAAAAAAAACATTTCCATGTATTGTCTTCTTTTATTTTCTATATTTAGAAAATATATTCTATTTGCAATTTGAAAACAATTTCAATCACTTATCTCTTTTCCGGCTACTTTAATTATACTCAGGAAATATTTACTTTTATATTTCCAAAATTCCACCACTTGGGTTAAAACGTATGCTGTGTAAAACATCATTACAACAACCCAAAATATTTTATTTAACTAACTCTTATTCAAACACTTCTCTTCGAGACTAGATTTTGCTATTTATCAATTAGAAATGAAATCAATCAAGTTGGGGTATAACTACCCATCAGACCTTGACTGAAAACATCCTTAACTTCAAAATAGAAAAAACCATTATTCCCGAAAAGTCAACACCATACGAACCCATTATTCATTTTTAAATGTATACATGTTTCTCTTTCTATTACAAGATTATTGATTTCCTTTTTGTTTATAATATTCTATTTTAAATTCGTTTCCTTATCGAATTTAATATATATTGATATATTGATTTCTAACTATCAAATTTTCTTAAAAATATTCTAACTCCTTAAATTTCCGAAAAATTTCACCATAACCTCCTTTGTACTGGGAGCATCTGGATAATCCCCAAACCGCCACACAGGCCTCTCCAACAAAAAAGAAAATCAAAAAGCCAAGTGGCTTGCAGGTTTGGCGTATAAAACCTCATATGGAATTTTAATGTGTACCTTTTTGTCGAGCACATGAATTATAAATCTTCATACACTTCATATGCTTCATTCCATACCTATATAATCTATGTTCACCTATTTCCCAATTTATCCCAACTCAATCCGGTCATTTCAACTTAATTTACTAATCTATTCTTTAATTAGCTAATTTGCCCGTTTCACTTTTATTTGAACATATCATGTGTAACGACCCGGATTTTTGGCAACTTTGGTTATCGACATAAGCTCGATGTCGATAACCAAAACATCGAAAAATCCTGGTAATTAATGAAAGAAATTAGAGGTTGAGGATAGATAAGATAGAAACTTAGAATAGAAGAAGAAGAAGAACACAACATCAGAGTAACACGAACCTCACAGCGAAACGAATAACATATAATAGATGACATAACTTTGAAATATAACAGTTATGTATACAATAGCACTTATCAGAGTACAGCACTTACAACACAGCGGAAATAACTATAGCTATATGATCTTGAAGCATCCTGCTCCAAGTTCTCCAAGTATATCTGTAAAATCCTGACTACTTAACTGCCCGTACAAAATTGGACACCCAAGAGTTTAGGGAAAACAACAAAGTAAACTCCGGGTCAGTCATGGGACTGGTGTGAGTAAAACAGTTTAAACAGGTATATGAACAAGTAAACGATATCTCATAAGACCACGCCGCAGAACGGAACGGGTTTTTCCCTTATGAGAATCCAAAATATCTTTATATCAAAAACCTTTTAATATTATAATAATGTCTATGTATAAATAGATATCAACTAGCAGAAACGCTTTCATATCACGTTCTACATATATAGTATACAATCAAAATCGCAAGCACGTATTGGATAATGGATTTCCAACTATGACAAGGTATGGAACCACCTTCCGATCAGTGTACTCCAGGAACGATACACCGAAGTTCAACAAGAACATCTTGTAACTCAGCCACACATGACCGACCACTCATTTTGCTTGAGTGTATCGAATGTATATCACCAACGGTTGGGATCAGCAACCATTCCCGTATATATATGGGACATCATTGATAGATTTAAGAAACAAATGAATATTCTCTAGATAGGTGATTATACACCCTACTTCGGTGCGACTGACTTAGCCATGCTGCCTGCCCGATTTCTGTCATTTACCGGTTGATGAGGCTAGAAGCTACGCTTTATCATTACATCAGATTCACTTCGAATACCACATTGTCAGATCCATCGAAAATCACTAATTGGCGTCTGCAATAGTACGTTACGTGTTAGCTAAAGAAGTTTCCTTCTCCGCTTCCACTCTTGGTATAGTTGAAGAAATCAATGTACGTGACCTTTTTGGAAATACTCTGTCAGACATTCATCTACACAAGTCATCCTCATTCACTTAGAATGTCACATCGTCATACCCGCCAAATCACAAATTGATTTATCCAAAAATAACGCGGGTATACAGCTTAGAGAAACGAATTCCTCTGCCACCAAACGTGAATACGTTTGAACAGATCAACTTACGCGATCCATTGGATATACTCTGTCAGACCTTCATCCATACAAGTTGTCCTGGGACTGGACAAACCGAAGGCACTATTCAGTATATCCATCTTAGTCACTGTTAACTAAGACTTATACAATAGCCCTTGCATTTTACTCCGTCTTCAATTATCTTTGGCATATATAATTCGCAACGCTTATGCCAATACAGAGTGGTTCTTCGGATAATAATCCAACCGATCTCTCCATATTAACAACGTTAAAATGGTCAAAACTTCGATAGTCTGTGATTTAACCATCAAAGAAAAACAAGTGTGCAAACAACGATATTATTTCCAGATGGAAATTATATCGGTAAATCATCAACATATATCTATATATATATTCACATTGCCTTATTTTCTATGTTTAGAAAATATATGTTATTAACATTGGAAAACGTTTTCCATTTGCTTATTTACAAATCACTACTCTTCTCCAACTATCAGTCCCTGACTGTGAACTAGTATGAGAACAATTCCCTAAGTATAAATCCCGAAGGCCGAAACCAACATCAGATAGACACTTAGAAAACCATTCAATTTACTAATCTCTAGTCAGTTCTAATTTTACTTAACTCTATTTGATTAACTCTGATTGATTAACTCTAACTGGTTTTACTTGGTTTGACTAACTCCATTTATTAACTCGACTGACAAATTCAACTCGATTAACTGAACTAATCACTTTGATTAACTCGACAAATTCACTTTGGTTAACTTAACCAATTCAATTAACTAATTCACTTAGTTTAACTTAACTAATTCACTTTGATTAATCTAACTATTCACTTAAATCCTGTCGAATAAACTATATTCGATAACTCCTCTAACTCTACTCAAATAAACTATATTCGATTAACTCCTTTAATCTATTCGATTTGATAACTCCCCTTTTCGAATAACCAATATTCGATTAACTCACTTCGAATAACCAATATTCGACTACTAACTTCGAATAACTAATAATTGATAACTCCTTCGAATAAACTATATTCGATAATCTCCTCTCGAATAACTAGATTCGATTAACTTAACTTATTTAACTTAGCTTGATTAACTCCTATCGAATGACTAGATTCGATCAACTTAACTAATTTAACTCATCTTGATTAACTCCTATCGAATAATTAGATTCGATTAACTTAACTTATTTAACTCATCTTGATTAACTCCTATCGAATAACTAGATTCGATTTAACTCCATTCGCTTGACTCTAGATCGCAACGATCACAATGGTTACGCCTGATTTCCTTAGGCAACATCCGACCGCCTTAGGCTATTTAAAGCCCTGCGAATTATGCTAGCAGTCGTACGAGATGGCAACTTACCCTGAATACTATGTTTGACTACTCTATCTCAAATAACTATATTTGATTAACTCTAGTTCGTTTTAACTCTAATCGATTAACTCTAACTCGATCAACTCGACTTGATTAACTCGACTTACTTAACTCAACAGGTTAACTTGACTTACTTAACTCACTGGTTAACTTGACTTACTTAACTCATTGGTTAACTTGACTTACTTAACCCAACTGGTTAACTTGACTTACTTAACTCACTGGTTAACTAGACTTACTTAACCCAACTGGTTAACTTGACTTACTTAACCCAACTGGTTAACTTGACTTACTTAACTCACTGGTTAACTTGACTTACTTAACCCAACTGGTTAACTTGACTTACATAACCCAACTGGTTAACTCTATTGAACAGGTTAACTCTACTGAACTGGTTAACTCTACTGAAGTGGTTAACTCTACTGAACTAGTTAACTCTATTCAACTAACTCGACTCGACTAACCCCTTTCGAATAGCATATTTGTTTTACTAACTTTCGAATACCATATTCGATTTACTCCCTTCGATTACCATATTCGATTTAACTCCTTTCAAATACCATATTCGATTTACTTTATTCACTTTATAAAGATTTCCTTTTTAACAACGTTTTATTCATTTGAAAAGATTTACTTTAAAATAACGGTTCTACACTTTAAAAATGATTTCCTTTTTATAACGTTTCCTTTTCAATTCTATTTGTAAATGGTTTACAAATATTTCCTTTTCAAATTTATTCTTGAAATATTCTAACTCCTTAAATTCTCTGAAAAATTCGCCATAACCTCCTTTGTAACGGGAGCATCGGGAAAATCCCCAAACCCGCCACACAGACCTTTCCATTCAAAAAGAAAATGGTTTGTAATTATTATTTTTTTGAATATCTCCTATTTATAAATATTACAATTTATAAACATTTCTTATTTATAGATATTCCACTTTATAAATATCTCTTATTTATAAATATCCCATTTATAAATATTCTATTTTCAATATCACTTTGAAAATCCCCTTATCAACATTACAGTATGTTATGGTATTCAATCATATCAAATCACGATGTTCAATATCGCCCAAGCACATATAATCGCCCACAGATTTTATATCACATCATATAACAATATATGAAAAACAATAAAATAACTGTTGAGGAATCCAGTCGGATTCCTCCAACCTGTCTCCCTGCATCCACAGATGTTACACAATATGATTATCATCGCTTTCAGTTCAATATAAATTATTCTGATAGCAGAATCAATATATAAATATTTAATGTTATACATATATATAATTACATATATATATATATAAAATTTTCACTAACTGACTAGCAGTTCAATCAATCAACCACAGCAATCAACAGATGATTAACAGTTCAAAAAATACATTATAAAAATATAACTGTTCAGAGTTGGTGAGTTTTACTCACGTTTGCAGTTCATCGTTAAAGAACGATAAACTGTTATTTGATCTGAATCAAACAGTTTATTTCTCCATAAATTCAAACAAGCTCCAATCCACTTCCAGTCAGTCTCATTGGGTAGTGCCCGTCCATACGATCCCATCAGATCCTGTTTTACCTAATTCTTATATCGTATAGAAGAGTTACGATATTTAGAAGTTAAATATACATTAAAAAAATAAAAACTTGAATTATTCTTTAACGGGCCTCAACCTTCTTAAATTAACGGCCCACTACCATACACCCTTAAAGCCCACCGCACCTTTAATCCTCCTTCCCCAATTACCAGTTCGATGTCTGCTCCTCCATCATCAAACCATGGTCGCGGTTTCCACCACCATTATCTCCATCTCCATCTTACTTAAATTCAAACTAAAATCACAATAATTATCCTCTTCCAAAACCACACCTCCCCATACCATCAACTTCCCACTCGCTCGCCACTTTCCTCCACCTGCTTAAGGTCTGTACGACTTCGGCCCAACCAATTTGGCCACCGTACTTCACCAAATTCCTCCCTGAAGTGCTAAATCACCTCACAAGCTCGAATACACCTATCGTTCTTCGAATCAATGCCCGAAATCCGCCAATTTCTAAACCCTAAGTTTCCTGTTGTGGTTCGACTTCCGAAACAAGACCACCGAGTTCACTAAAACCCATACGAGCTTGAAGCAAATCACTCTTAGAACCCATACCTACATAGAATAGGATTTATAACAATTTATTTTGATTTTATCTTGATTTTTTCTTTGATCGACTTTTTGCTGTGAAGAGAAAATGGCAACGGCGGAAATTGTGTTGACTTTGAAATGAAGAATTAGGTTTTAGGAAAGATAGGTGGTCTATTTATAAGGTAAACAAATATCTAGATATTTTTTTGAAGGAATATTCCTGGTATATTCGTTTTTTTAATTAGTTTTCTCCTTCTAAAAATCCATGTGATCCCACACGATACCCAAAAATCATGAAACTGGACATGTAGCTAGAGTTCGACATTACGGTCCCAACAAAACTGGTTTCGTCGAATTCCGACTCCGTTTGCTCACACAGCGTATTTTTAACCATCAAAATACTGATTGTTTTACACTCTAAAAATCTGTATGGCCACACAGTGACTCTAAAAATCACGGAACTTGGAATATAGCAATAATTTGACATTGCGGATCCAACAAAATTAGTTTCGTTGAATTCCGACTTCGTTTGCAAAACCGGCTATTTTTAAAGCTTTGAATGACCCATTTAAATATATAAATATTTTTAAATATAATTAAATTAAATATAAATAAATTTATATTATCGTATATCTTCACATATGATATCGTACAGCCCCAGAGTATCATATCAGAATTTACAGTTTGATATTTAAGATTTTAGATTTATCGATATTCAGTTTTATATCGAAAATCCTTTTATAACGTAAATAAAGCGTTGCAAATTATAAAGGAATTCCACATCGACTTTTCTGAAATTTGATTTGGACATAAATCAAAATCTACCCAACGAAATCCCGATTTTTCTCTTCCACCAGAAAGATATACTCCACCAGCTCCAAACGTTTCTTGTTTCACAGAAATCTGGCTTAAAACGAAGCCTGTACATTCAGTTGAAGTTCAAATCGCCAAATCGCGAACTGCAGCGCCATTTCAAGCTCGATTTTAATTATAATCTAATTATACGTTTCAAACTGACGTCAACTGAATATATTCGTCAATATAATTCAACTCTAAGCTGAATTAAATCTTGGGGATGACCCTGTTCACCTTATATTGTGATTTCCAATATTTTTGATTATTTCTGAATTAAATATATTATTTAATTTAATTAAATATTCCATATTATTTAATTAACGACGATTAAATTCCCTATATCACTATTTTAAACAATTAAATAAATAAATTATACCCCTGGAAAATGCGGGTCATTACATTCTTCCCCACTTAAAATAATTTCGTCCTCGAAATTGCTAAGTTAGAGGACGACCCTACCTATTGGAATTCCTAAGATTTGTTTACCCCTTATTTCTGATTTTAACTGAACCAATTAATATCGACTAAAATATTAATTCATTCCGACTAACTAAAATTTTCAAAAATTCTGAAAATTTTCTAACACTTTAAACTTTCGAAAAATTTCGCCAGCACCTCCTTTGTACTGGTCAATAGCTCAAACTCCAACTCGCCTCTCTGGGCCTTCTTCAACCCAAAAGAAAATCAAAACGCCAAACGGCTTGTCAATTCGGCTCATAAATTCCAAACTCATATAAAATATAAACTTGTACCTTTTTGGTGGGCATATCATTATATCCCTACCATCTGTTATCAACTCGGCATATACAAATGCCATCCCAATCAACTCCAACCAAGTTATTCTTAACACAACCATTCACTTATTAAAGCCGAATTTAATTTCAAATTCGAGTTTCAAATTCCAAACTCTCAACTTATCATTTCAAATCCAGATTATTCTCTAATCACTTCAGTTTTTCTTAACCTATCATCTCAAGTTAAATTCTGGTTTATTATTTACTTTTACCATCCCATTCGAATTAACTTCACAAGTTAAATTTTAATTTCTAGAACTTAAATTCCTGATTTTATTTCAAATCAAATTTGAAATCATAATACCAATTCAAAACTTTTGAATTTCTAAACAACTTGTTTTCTCAAAACAATTCAAATCAAAATCTCTGGTAGTAATCCACCACTTAGAACTCGAAAATCACACCGATGATACTGCGCAGTCATCATCGGAATTATTTTCCAGCGACCCAAGTGATTTCAATACTATATCATTTCAAAACCCTTACTAAATACATCCATTTTGAAAACATCTCAAAATCTCCCAAGAACTTAAAATTTCCTTATTTTAATTCCAAATTTGATTTAAATTCATATTTAGTTCATCTTATTTCATATACTTTACTTATATGATTCTGATTGGTTATATATAACCATTTCACTTTATAATCTCATTCGATTATAATTACAACCAATATATCTAATATATGATAATATATTACATATCCATACTGTGTCGGTCCATCGTATTCAAGTATTTATTTACTCCTACCGATACAGTGGATCAAACTGATCGACCAGAACTCATAAACAATTCAGCCAATGAATCTCCACAATATAAAACCAATTTTATATCAAATACAAATACGCACACGTATATATACACTCAACTCAATCTAGGGTATTACTAACCCTATCTCTACCGAGTCACGCCACAGAGCTAAGTAATTCTTAACTTAAGCTCTGATATCAACTGTAACGACCCGGATTTTTGGTGACTTTGGTTATCGACATAAGCTCGATGTCGATAACCAAAACAACGAAAAATCCTGGTAATTAATGAAAGAAATTAGAGGGTGAGGATAGATAAGATAGAAACTTAGAATAGAAGAAGAAGAAGAAGAACACAACATCAGAGTAACATGAACCTCACAGCGGAACGAATAACATATAATATATAACATAACTTTGAAATATAACAGTTATGTATACAATAGCACTTATCAAAGTACAACACTTACAACACAGCGGAAATAACTATAGCTATATGATCTTGAAGCCTCCTGCTCCAAGCTCTCCAAGTATATCTGTAAAATCCTGACTACTTGACTGCCCGTACAAAATTGGACACCCAAGAGTTTAGGGAAAACAACAAAGTAAACTCCGGGTCAGTCATGGGACTCGTGTGAGTAAAACAGTTTAAACAGGTATATGAACAAGTAAACGATATCTCATAAGACCACGCCGCAGAACGGAATGGGTTTTTCCCTTATGAGAATCCAAAATATCTTTATATCAAAAACCTTTTGATATTATAATAATGTCTATGTACAAATAGATATCAACTAGCAGAAACGCTTTCATATCACGTTCTGCATATATAGTATACAATCAAAATCGCAAGCACGTATTGGATAATGGATTTCCAACTATGACAAGGTATGGAACCACCTTCCGATCAGTGTACTCTAGGAACGATACACTGGAGTTCAACAAGAACATCTTGTAACTCAACCACACATGACCGACCACTCATTTTGCTTGAGTGTATCGAATGTATATCACCAACGGTTGGGATCAGCAACCGTTCCCGTATATATATGGGACAACATTGATAGATTTAAGAAACAAATGAATATTCTCTAGATAGGTGAGTATACACCCTACTTCGGTGCGACTGACTTAGCCATGCTGCCTGCCCGATTTCTGTCATTTACCGGTTGATGAGGCTAGAAGCTACGCTTTATCATTACATCAGATTCACTTCAAATGTCACATTGTCAGATCCATCGAAAATCACTAATTGGCGTCTACAACAGTACGTTACGTGTTAGCTAAAGAAGTTCCTTCTCCGCTTCCACTCTTGGTATAGTTGAAGAAATCAATGTACGTGACCTTTCTGGAAATACACTGTCAGACATTCATCAACATAAGTCATCTTCATTCACTTAGAATGTCACATCGTCATACCCGCCAAATCACAAATTGATTTATCCAAAAATAACACGGGTATATAGCTTAGAGAAACGAATTCCTCTGCCACCAAATGTGAATACGTTTGAACAGATCAACTTACACGATCCATTGGATATACTCTGTCAGACCTTCATCCATACAAGTTATCCTTGGACTGGACAAACCGAAGGCACTATTCAGTATATCCATCTTAGTCACTGTTAACTAAGACTTATACAACAGCCGTTGCATTTTACTCCGTCTTCAATTATCTTTGGCATATATGACTCGCAATGCTTATGCCAATACAGAGTGGTTCTTCGGATAATAATCCAACCGGTCTCTCCATATTAACAACGTTAAAATGGTCAAAACTTCGATAGTCTGTGATTTAACCATCAAAGAAAAACAAGTGTGCAAACAACGATATTATTTCCAGATGGAAATTATATCGGTAAATCATCAACATATATCTATATATATATATATATTCACATTGCCTTATTTTCTATGTTTAGAAAATATATGTTATTAACACTGGAAAATGTTTTCCATTTGCTTATTTACAAATCACTACTCTTCCCCAACTATCAGTCCCTAACTGTGAACTAGTATGAGAACAATTCCCTAAGTATAAATCCCGAAGGCCGAAACCAACATCAGATAGACACTTAGAAAACCATTCAATTTACTAATCTCTAGTCAGTTCTAATTTTACTTAACTCTATTTGATTAACTCTGATTGATTAACTCTAACTGGTTTTACTTGGTTTGACTAACTCCATTTATTAACTCGACTGACAAATTCAACTCGATTAACTGAACTAATCACTTTGATTAACTCGACAAATTCACTTTGGTTAACTTAACCAATTCACTTAACTAATTCACTTAGTTTAACTTAACTAATTCACTTTGATTAATCTAACTATCCACTTAACTCCTATCGAATAAACTATATTCGATAACTCCTCTAACTCTACTCAAATAAACTATATTCGATTAACTCCTTTAATCTATTCGATTTGATAACTCCCATTTTCGAATAACCAATATTCGATTAACTCACTTCGAATAACCAATATTTGACTACTCACTTCGAATAACTAATATTTGATAACTCCTTCAAATAAACTATATTCGATAATCTCCACTCGAATAACTAGATTCGATTAACTTAACTTATTTAACTTAACTTAATTAACTCCTATCGAATGACTAGATTCGATTAACTTAACTTATTTAACTCATCTTGATTAACTCCTATCGAATAACTAGATTCGATTAACTTAACTTATTTAACTCATCTTGATTAACTCCTATCGAATAACTAGATTCGATTTAACTCCATTCGCTTGACCCTAGATCGCAACGATCACAATGGTTACGCCTGATTCCCTTAGGCAACATCCGACCGCCTTAGGCTATTTACAGCCCTGTGAATTACGCTAGAAGTCGTACGAGACGGCAACTTACCCTGAATACTATGTTTGACTACTCTGTCTCAAATAACTATATTTGATTAACTCTAGTTCGTTTTAACTCTAATCGATTAACTCTAACTCGATCAACTCGACTTGATTAACTCGACTTACTTAACTCAACTGGTTAACTTGACTTACTTAACTAACTGGTTAACTTGACTTACTTAACTTATTGGTTAACTTGACTTACTTAACCCAACTGGTTAACTTGACTTACTTAACTCACTGGTTAACTTGACTTACTTAACCCAACTGGTTAACTTGACTTACTTAACCCAACTGGTTAACTTGACTTACTTAACTCACTGGTTAACTTGACTTACTTAACCCAACTGGTTAACTTGACTTACATAACCCAACTGGTTAACTCTATTGAACTGGTTAACTCTACTGAACTGGTTAACTCTACTGAACTGGTTAACTCTACTGAACTAGTTAACTCTATTCAACTAACTCGACTCGACTAACCCCTTTCGAATAGCATATTCGTTTTACTAACTTTCGAATACCATATTTGATTTACTCCCTTCGAATACCATATTCGATTTAACTCCTTTCGAATACCATATTCGATTTACTTTATTCACTTTATAAAGATTTCCTTTTTAACAACGTTTTATTCATTTGAAAAGATTTACTTTAAAATAACGGTTCTACACTTTAAAAATGATTTCCTTTTTATAATGTTTCCTTTTCAGTTCTATTTGTAAATGGTTCACAAATATTTCCTTTTCAAATTTATTCTTGAAATATTCTAACTCCTTAAATTCTCTGAAAAATTCGCCATAACCTCCTTTGTAACGGGAGCATCGGGAAAATCCCCAAACCCGCCACACAGGCCTTTCCATTCTAAAAGAAAATGGTTTGTAATTATTTCCTTTTTGAATATCTCCTATTTATAAATGTTACAATTTATAAACATTTCTTATTTATAAATATTCCACTTTATAAATATCTCTTATTTATAAATATCCCATTTTATCAATATTCTATTTTCAATATCACTTTGAATATCCCCTTATCAACATTTCGGTATGTTATGGTATTCAATCATATCAAATCACGATGTTCAATATCACCCAAGCACATATAATCGCCCATAGATTTTATATCACATCATATAACAATATATGAAAAACAATAAAATAACTGTTAAGGAATCCAGTCGGATTCCTCCAACCTGTCTCCCTGCATCCACAGATGTTACACAATATGATTATCATCACTTTCAGTTCAATATAAATTATTCTGATAGCAGAATCAATATATAAATATTTAACGTTATATATATATATATAATTACATATATATATATATATATATATAAAATTTTCACTAACTGACTAGCAGTTCAATCAATCAACCACAGCAATCAACAGATGATTAACAGTTCAAAAAAATACATTATAAAAATATAACTGTTCAGAGTTGGTGAGTTTTACTCACGCTTGCAGTTCATCGTTAAAGAACGATAAACTGTTATTTGATCTGAATCAAACAGTTTATTTCTCCATAAATTCAAACGAGCTCCAATCCATTTCCAGTCAGTCTCATTTGGTAGTGCCCATCCATACGATCCCAACAGATCCTGTTTTACCCAATTCTGATAACGTATAGAAGAGTTACGATATTTAGAAGTTAAATATACATTAAAATAAATAAAAACTTGAATTATTCTTTAACGAGCCTCACCCTTCTTAAATTAACGGCCCACTACCGTACACCCTTAAAGCCCACCGCACCTTTAATCCTCTTTCCCCAATTACCAGTTCGATGTATGCTCCTCCATCATCAAACCATGGTCGCGGTTTCCACCACCATTATCTCCATCTCCATCCCACTTAAATTCAAACTAAAATCACAACAATTATCCTCTTCCAAAACCACACCTCCCCATACCATCAACTTCCCACTCGCTCGCCACTTTCCTCCACTTGCTTCATGTCTGTACGACGTTGGCCCAACTAATTTGGCCACCGTACTTCACCAAATTCCTCCCTGAAGTGCTAAATCACCTCACAAGCTCGAATACACCTATCGTTCTTCGAATCAATGCCTGAAATCCGCCAATTTCTAAACCCTAAGTTTCCTGTTGTGGTTCGACTTCCGAAACAAGACCACCGAGTTCACTAAAACCCATACGAGCTTGAAGCAAATCACTCTTAGAACCCATACCTATATAGAATAGGATTTATAGCAATTTATTTTGATTTTATCTTGATTTTTTCTTTGATCGACTTTTTGCTGTGAAGAGAAAATGGCAACGACGGAAATTGTGTTGACTTTGAAATGAAGAATTAGGTTTTAGGAAAGGTAGGTGGACTATTTATAGGGTAAACAAATATCTAGATATTTTTTTGAAGGAATATTCCTGGTATATTCCTTTTTTTTAATTAGTTTTCGCCTTCTAAAAATCCGTGTGATCCCACACGATACCCAAAAATCACGAGACTGGACATGTAGCTAGAGTTCGACATTACGGTCCCAACAACACTGGTTTCGTCGAACTCCGACTCCGTTTGCTCACACAGCGTATTTTTAACCGTCAAAATACTGATTGTTTTACACTCTAAAAATCCGTATGACCACACAGTGACTCTAAAAATCATGTAACTTGGAATCTAGCAATAATTTGACATTGCGGATCCAACAAAATTAGTTTCGTCGAATTGCGACTTCGTTTGCAAAACCGGCTATTTTTAAAGCTCTGAATGACCCATTTAAATATATAAATATATTTAAATATAATTAAATTAAATATAAATAAATTTATATTATCATATATCTTCACATATGATATCGCACAGCCCCAGAGTATCATATCAGAATTTACAGTTTGATATTTAAGATTATAGATTTATCGATATTCAGTTTTATATCGAAAATCCTTTTATAACGTAAATAAAGCGTTGCAAATTATAAAGGAATTCCACAGCGACTTTTCTAAAATTTGATTTGGACATAAATCAAAATCTACCCAACGAAATCCCGATTTTTCTCTTCCACCAGAAAGATATACTCCACCAGCTCCAAACGTTTCTTGTTTCACAGAAATCTGGCTTAAAACGAATCCTGTACATTCAGTTGAAGTTCAAATCGCCAAATTGCGAACTGCAGCGCCATTTCAAGCTCGATTTTAATTATAATCTAATTATACGTTTCAAACTGACGTCGACTGAATATATTCGTCAATATGATTCAACTCTAAGCTGAATTAAATCTTGGGGATGACCCTGTTCACCTTATATTGTGATTTCCAATATTTTTGATTATTTCTTAATTAAATATATTATTTAATTTAATTAAATATTCCATATTATTTAACTAACGATGATTAAATTCCCTATATCACTATTTTAAACAATTAAATAAATAAATTATACCCCTGGAAAATGCGGGTCATTACATCATGTTCGTATATATTTTTAATTCGCTTATAAACAAGTCGAAACTCATTTCCAACTCAAGTTTCCTTTTCGATTTCGAATAAAATTTCTCAAACCATATTTACTTATTCAAAACCCAATTTCTTATCAAATTTCGATTTACTAATTGTTATTCAAATTAGTTAGTTCTATTCAATAATTTAAAATATGATTTTTGTTCCAAAAATCATTTCATTACACCACTTGAGTTCGTATTTATTTTATAACTCAAGTCTGGATTTTTCTAATGGAAATTCGGAATTTATTTACTTAAAATCCCTTTATTTATTTAAGTAAACCATTATGGTTTTATAATGGTTCTGGCGCAGTTTTTCTGAAAATTTGATTTTGACATAACTCAAAATCTATTAGACTAAATCCAGATTTTTCTCTTTCATTAGAAAACTATTACCAAATCAGTCCTGACGATTCTTATTTCAAAGAATTCCGACTTAAACTGAGTTCTATACACTCAATTGAAGTTTGAATCGTCAATTTTCGAACTACCGCGCTGCGGCGAGTTCGGTTTAATTATATTTAGTATATAAACCTTTTAAACTTTGTTTATAGTAATTTCAACTCCATTTTGATATATTTTTAATATATATCAAATCAGTTTCCCAATTCAACATATTATTTTCGATTATTTATAATTGTCGATTTTTCCTTACTCGGTAATATATTTATTTATACTTCAATCTTCTATATATTTAATTCCAATTCCTTTTTCAAATTATAAATCCTTCGGATTTATTTCTATTCTGTTTAAAAATCTGCATTCTGAAATATATTTCGGCGCTCCCATTTCGAAATGATTTCAACTTTCCATTTTCAAATTCTATTTGAAATTTCTATTTCCAATTCTATTTTCAAATCTCTTTGAAATTTCTATATTCAAATTCTATTTTCAATTCTATTCAAATTTCTGTATATTCAAATTCTATATACTCAAATTCTATTCAAATTCTTTATTCAAATTCTATTCAAATTCTATATTCAAATTCTATTCAAATTCTATATTCAAATTCTATTCAGATTCTATATTCAAATTCTTTTTGAAATTCTCTTTGTTCAGTTTGACTTCTATTTAAATAAAATTCGAGTTAATTGAATTTAAATCATAAATCCTTTCGGATTTATTTTAGTCCAATTTATATTCTGAACATCAGAATACATTCCATCGTTTATTTCTTTAAAATGATTTCCCCATTTCTATTTTTAAATTCACATTTGAATTTAAATATTCAAATTATCCAATGATAATTTTTCCACTTTATTTATAAATACTGTTTATAAATTCATTTCAATTCCCTGATTTTCCACTGAAAATCATTCCATTACAAATATCGTTTATAAATTTACTTCAATTCCCTGATTTTTAATTAATAAACAACGTTTATAAATTTCAATACTTGTTTTATATATTCAAAACAAGTTAATATTTCTATCGCCCGTTCGAAATTTAAATTCTATTTTTAAAATAGATTTCCCTTTTTTTTTAATTTTATTTCAAAATATCATTTTTACGATATTTTTATAAACCAATATTTTAGGCCCAGTGATATTTCAAATATTCAAAACACCATATTATCAACCACAAGTTTTCTAACACATCATATATGATAATATATATGAAACAAACAAATAATAATATTTTTTTGAGGAATCCAGTTGGATTCCTCCAACCTGTTTTTCCTGCATCCACAGACGTTAGTCAACATAAATAATACCCATCCTACTTCGAGGCAGTATATCGCGGTATAGAAGGTCATCCATTATCATAGCGTGGGGCGTATAGGGTCATCCGCTAATGATACTGCGGGCATCCGCTAATGAGACTGCGGGAATCCAACCACCAAACCAATATATATAATAGTCACCCTAAATAACTAATATATTTAAAACAACCAGAAAGCATTCAAACAAGCAACATACAATTATTTTTAACGAATAAAAATAATTCTAAATAAAAGGTGAGTGAGATTTACTCACCGTGATATTTAATTGCAATATGTTCTGATTCCCTTAAATTCCCGATTAGGTATGCTCCAACTGCGGATTACACGACTAATTCCGTTTGACAGAATCTTGTATAAATTTAACTTGACATTAATTATTTTAGCTATTGAATAAATTTAGACGAAATGGAATTTTTAATTACTAAAAATAATATACCTTACTAATCCCTTTTTTAAAAGGCTTTCTTTCTTCTTGCTTCCAGTGACTCAACCCAAAACAAATCAGCATTTTTACCCATCTTATTCCCCTTCCACACTCCATCGAATTTTACTGAACCACTTCCATCTTGTCTCCGAAATTCCCCCATTTCCTCGCCACCACTAATTGCTATTCACTACGAACACTACTACTCCCTTAAATTGAGCAAACTCCACTCCAAACCCATGAAATCGCCTTCCAAAGCACCATTTCATTACACTTGTTTGATTATAAACTAAAGTAATTGACTAATTTAAATAATAGTTAAAGGAATCAATTTAAATTACCTAATTTAATTACTAATTGCCTTACTAATCCCGCGCTAATCCTCCTTCTCCCTATACAGTAGTAGCTTCAAGAATATCCACTTACAGCTCAATTTCTTAACCGCTCCATCACTTGACTTCTGGATACCAGCCTCACATTGCAACTTCCAAATCATCATTCGAATACTCAAAGTCCTTCCCAGTTTTCAAACTCCAGATCGACTTCAGTAGATACACAAGCTCAGATGGATTTATGCACGCTACAGTAACAGTCGGAATCCTAAAATCCATCGAGCCTAAACCCAGTTCAAACCCTAGATAGCTCGCAATCACGTTGGCCTCTTCCTAACAGTGTAACGTCCTTTCACCTAATCGCACTGCCACCACCACGTCCAGAGCAAAAACCGCGACAAAGTCGGACCCCTCTTTGAATTGCGATGAACAAACACGAACCAGAAACCCTGATTTGCTTCATTTGCAAATCGCGACTTCCTATATCTCGAGTTTCCGTTGCGTGCTTTTATTTCTGAGGATTTCGATTTATGAAGCAGGGTAGCGGCCCCAATTTCTGAAGCTTCGGGTTTGGTTTTTCTTTGAGGAAATGAAAATGAACAAAGTAAAGGAGTTGCGATTTTATAGCAGACGAATACTTAAGGGTGAAGAAATTTTGTCTGTGTAAAGTACACTTCATTAAATTCTGATTTGATTATACATTAATATGATTTGATTTTTTTAATTAGGTTAGATTTAAAGAGATTTTTATTTCTTTTAAAATAGATATCGATTTGATTTTCGATTTGATTTTGATCTTATCCATTAAAATTTCTCAGGGTTCACACGCGAACCGCTATTTTAACGTAAACACTGTCGTTTAAATGTTATAACACTATTCTGAACTAAACAATATATATTCTGAAATTTAATTTGAACATATATACCATAATGAATTAATATAATTTAAATTTAGAACAAATCATTTTCTAGATAATAAATTATTTTTATCGTTTTTAATTCAAATATATAAATCATTTTGACTCCAGTTAAAATTTTGAATTTAATTAAATTCAGATCCTCGTATTATTATAATTATTTCAGATTAAATAATTATATATATATTCAAAATAAAATCATATATCGATTTATATATCAATCAGAATATTTAAAACCATATTAAATATTTAAAATAAACTGCTCGAAAAATCCGGGTCATTACATATACTATATTGGGTAATCTACCGGAAAGTAGATGGGTACGATGTGAGTGTAGAACCTTGAGTGCTATTAACTCAAATAACCTAATAAATGAAAAACATAACTAAACGGTATATGTAGGGTTATTTCAAATGCATAATTTTTCCAGTCATTAGAACTTTGTGTTTGGGCCATCTCCTCATAACATATTCACGAGTTAGGTTTATGGCAGAAATTTGATAGCTTTGGATACTGGTTGAACAATATTATTACTTTGATAAGGTTATATTTGATTATATTATATTTTATCCATTCCGTTGTGAGATGTTTTCCGAGCTCTGATATATTTATTATCTCGTTCTTTTCTGCTAGATACCAGATATGCCAACTCGAGCTTTGATAGATTGGGATTTTGAAAAAAAATTGTTTGTCAAAATTCATGTTGTTACATACGGTATCAGAGCTTATGTTTAAGATTCCTGTGTAGTTAATGAGTGAACATATTGGTATTTTTTTGAAAATAAATATAAATATATTATATATATACACACCTAGATCCATAAAGGAACACATTAAGTAGGAAGAGCGACATATGATAAGAGTTGAGATATCAGTTACGTACAAAAAAGAAATGGTTATGGAAATTTGAGAATAAGAGAACCTTAGGTGATTTGGGTGAAAGTGTACAATGTATTTTGTAATTGAAAGAGAGGGATCCCATATGTTAGTATCTGAAATGCTAGTATTTTAGATTAGTGGGTTTGGCAGTTGAGCCTTATAAATTGGAAAAGAGTAAAAAGGAAAAGGGGTTAGGAATATTTTTTTTAAGAGAAATGACTTTATGGGAATATTTAGGAAAAACTAAGTAAGTGAGAAACCTGCTTTGAGTCTAACCCCATTATTAACTTTTAAGAACTTGAAATTTTAGAAGTTTTTAGGTGATAGTTTACGGTGTTTTTAAGATTTGATCTTAAAAGCTTACAGTTTTAAAATATGTACTAGCAAAATTGTGTAAAAAAATTGAAACAAAAAGTGGTGTCTTGATGTTTGAAAAAATATGTAAGAAACATAAATGAAAAGTACATAATGAGTTTTGAGAAAAAAGTGGGGTATATTTTGGAGAAGGTGATTTCTTATGAATTTTTAATCTCAAATGAATTCTTTTAAAAATAATTGTACATTATAAAGCATGTATAGATCAATAGTTTTAAGCTATAAAGTATGAAAGAATTAAATAACAAAACATAGAAATGATTGCATTTAGTCGAAAAGCTAAAATTTTCGGCAAGGAAAATTCTGAAAATCACTATTGTTTTGACAATAATTTTCGGCAATTGTTTTGACATAAAAGTTTAATGGGTAGACAAAATAAGTTGTAAAAAATTAGAGTAGAGAAGATGTTTGCACGTAATTGTAAGTAATTGAACTAGCATAATAACAATGAGTTGTTGTGAAATTAATTGATAAATATTTGTCCTTGTTTACGCTAGTTTTGTGATTCAAAAAAAAATTCTTTTTTTTCTTGGAATGTCATATTTTTTATGGTTTGGCAAAAGTAAGTTTTATTGAAGAAAATGAAGTGTTGAAGTTTTTATTGTTTGAAAAAAAGGAGTGGTAAAGCCGAACTAGGTTTTTAAATCGTGGAGTATGTAAGGATTAGTACCAAGGAAAGATGGGGAAAATACTTGAGGCTATAAAGTAAATAGCAAGAATAATTTTGGAATATAGTAACTTCCCATAAAGTGCATAAGCACTATGGAGCCTAGGTTGTTACTTGGAAAAGACTTGACAACAAGGAATAGTTGTGACAAGTAAATGGTAAAGGGAAAGCGAGCTGTTTAAATCCTGTGGTTTGGACTTTTCTTTTTTAGTGGGGACATGGTCCTAGGATTTTCCCTTGGTAGTAGCTGTGTAGTGTGCCTGATTTCTTATTTTAGCTTTGAAAGAATTAGAAAGCTTATTTAATATTAATCTTAGATCGATGGATTAAGCTAAGGAAAAATGTGATGACATAACTAAAAGAAAACAAACAATGGTGACAGCTGTAAAAGCAAAGCAACAAATATGACAATGGTGCTAAATAGAAATTTTCGAGAAATAGAAAAAAATTCCAAAGTAAGTTGGAAAAGAAAATTTATAACAAAGAAAATTTTCTTATGTAAGCTGAGTTGGATAGGGAGATAAGACATTTTTATACAATAGTTGTATAAAATCCAAGTACAGATAGAAAAGGGACATAAAAGGAAAATGGAAGGTGTGAAGTTTTCCATTTTCTACCGTTTTGTACCATAAGAAATCGAATTCAGAAAATTTGACTTTTCTGTAATTCGCGAACTTAAAGTTGGTTAGTAGGGTTTGGATGCAAAAATTGGATGAGCTACGCTCTTGCTCTGGAAGTGTGTAGGAAAAGTTGAATGAAAAAGTATTTTGATTTTCAAAATATTGCATTCTTATAGAAACTACTAGTATATTTAGGATGTGTTCCTCATGTTTTCAAAAAGTTTTCAAGAAAAAGTTGTATTCATATAAGAGGTATTGCTTAGGCATGAATTGCATTTATTTATTGTTATGTTGTATTACACTTTGCACAAGTGCACAAATAGTTGAAAATTTGGATGTACACATGATGATTGTAAATTATGCGAGGAATTACTTAATTTTACTCAATCGAATTTCAAGGATGAAATTTCCTAAGGGTGGCAGAATGTAACACCCCATGTTTAAAAAAATATTAAATGAAAATATTGATAATTTATGATTTCAGAACATAGCCCCGAAACATATATCATTGTGTTCGTGGCAATTTTATGATTCGTTTTGATATATGACTTGTCCCAAACAGAGTTCTTATGAGAAAGTTATTAATGAATAAATATTTAAAAGGTTGTACTCGTATATACGCACAAAAATTCAAATTTTGAAATGAGATATGTGTTATAAGAGGAAAATAATAATTAACATCAGTAATATTATGAAATAAAACAAACGTTAAACGTAACATTAAAATAAAAATCAATAGCCATTGAAAACACGTTCAGACCTAGGCTCTGGGTCGACCCATTGGTCGACCATAGGGTCGACACACCTCTAAGGTGGGTCAACCCACCCTGGTTCATATCTACTTTTGTGAGTGACATGTTTTTCTGAATTAAGCGGTTCAGATTTTATATTGTTAAATCCAACAGACAGAAATTTCCTATACACCTATAAATAGACTAGTAGGGCCTCCAAGACATATTTTCTAAGACGACGCCAAGGATTTGTCATCTTCTTTCCTCTCTAAATATTTTATAAATTAGAAATTTTGCTTTAGGAAATTATGGTTCAAGATTTGAAGACAAAGAATGTAGATCTGCAATATAGGTGTTCAGATTTCCTATCCACGTTAGGTAAATCATGTGAATATGAATTATTTTGGTTTCCTTCTTTCTTCCATTATTCTTTTAGAACAAGGTTTGTAAATCTACAGGTACTTTTTTAGCATAGCCGACCGGTTTTTCTAGCGTTCCGTAACACTTTTTTATTATGACTAATAATAAAATTATAATATAGTACATGTGACTGTAGTTAGCAGTCAACTAATCCGGTTTTTAAGGTGGACGATCCACCGTCAACGGCATTTAATGTGGGCCATCCACAACTTCTATCCTAGATTACAGCACAGGAGCTTGCTAATTTACAAGACTACTAAGGTTACATACTCAGTAAATTGCATGATTAAATAACATAAATATGCGCTGAAAACAGCATCACATGCTAGCATCTAAGAGACGGACAAAAGCGAGTTCCATGAGCAGGCAACCTGCATCACGAGCCACACACAAGCACGATTTCCATACCGAATAGTATAACATTTTTGAGCCATTCAAGAGAATAGACAACAAGTCAATAGACCACACCACCATACCAACTGAACAGTCTTCACTTCAAATCCATTTTCTAACTTCACCAAAGGCAAACACTCAAAAATAAACCAAGCATTTTGTAAGCACATGGGTGAAGCAGGTTACATTTGAAAAGGCATTTGATCTGATACATGACCTGAGAACAACCGTGTGAGGCACCATAGATCCGTTGATGGTAGAAAGTGGCAAAGCACAAATACGGTATTTCCAGAAAAGCACGGTGGAGAGCCTTGAAACCTTGACTACGTGGATAAAACAAGTGAGAATAGAGAGAGCATGAGGCTTCACTATTACTGCTCAGCACCATTTCAATCCATGAAGCTAGGCGAAATGATATAACCTCTAAAACCATGAGAGTGTAACTCGTCAGACAACAACCCAAACAAACCACTAACATCCTAAACATAACCACCCGAGAGCCGATTAACTCATCAAAAACTCCAAAAGCAAAACATCATAGTCAATCAAAACAGTTCCACATGTCAAAAATCAAAGTTGTTGAGAAATTCAATTTCCAATGTGAAACCAAACAACCAACTTAAACAAAACCGAAGCATAACCATTTCTATAAAAGCTCACTGAGCTAGAGACCGTTTTCCACAAAAAACCCTCGATTGCTGAATTAACAGTCACTTGTGAGGATTATTTTGCAACTCAGTTTATTATAGAACAATGACTATACATACCAGCATAGCAAAATCAGTGAATCGCGAATCCAGCACTAAGAAGATTGAACACTCAACAAAAATGGAGTCACCATGCGGAACCGTACATCCAAGGCCGAGCAAGTCGACACTAGATCTGAAGTCCAAAAGTAGCCACCACACCGGATCTTGGAGGGATAACTATAGCATAAATGATTGGCATGTCGATGAGATTATACAGCCACTAGGGTTTATAAGCAGGAGACGGAGGCGAGATTAGGAACTTTAGGAAGAGGAGGGTAAAAACGAGTGGAAAAGGAGAGGCATTACTCAACCTGCTCAGATCTGAATTTAAAGTTTGACTAGCGAAGGCTCACGCGTGGCGAAAACAAGGAATAGTGGTAGATGAGAAGCATAAGTGCGGGATCAGAGAGGATTGAAGATAAGAATGTGAAGAAAAAGGAAGATTATTTCCTTGTCGCCATTAACAAACCTTCACTAGCTGAGTGTTGTGCTGTTAAATCTATAGGTACTTTAATACTAGCTTCAGTTAGGAAGGCCACAAAATTACAGATCTGAATCTGATTCAAGGATTGGAAAGTAGTTAGATGAGTGGATTTAGAATTATAAATTTGGGTAACGAAATATTTACCATTTACGTTCCACGTGATTCTTAACACGTTAAATAACTGTAATTTGTCGTAAGTGCGATATAATTTATTTTCAAGTTTGTTAACAATATTGTTGTTGAATAAACCTATTCCATTAATCTTTTATTTGGATAAAGAATTACTGTAATACTGAAATTGTAGAATTTACAATAAACATGAATATATTACAAAAATTGTTATTTGATGACAAATTAGATATGTTGTAAATAGAATTACAGTGAAACTGGGAATAATGAGGGGAAAAATACCAAATTTTGTATGGAAAATTTATAATGATTTGGAAACGGTAAATGAAAAGACGAATTAATATCTAACTCAGAAAATAAAAAAGGGAAAATTAGTACAAGACTGAGTTACTTGGATTTTAGGAAAAATTGATACATTTCCATAATGGAAAATTTATTGTAAACGTAGTTGCAAGAAAAAAAAAGGGAAAAAAGGATTATTGTGAAATAGGGATTTTTTTAAAATATTGCACACTAATCATATAAAAGATATATGTTTGTATGTCCATGATGAAAATAAAAGAAATAGATTGCACTATTGATCTTGATTGATGTGCGTTCTGGAAATGGATCTTTACATCTTCCCACTAATCAATCTAAAGAGGTGTGTGAAACATTTTCCTGAGATAATGAGAATGTATAAGATAGTAAATAAATGGATGTTGCAACATGTAATGACCTAAAATTTTTAGTAAAAAATTATTTTAAAATGGTTTAAAATGATTACTAAATTTAAATTGGAGTTAGTGGTGTTTTGGAATCTGTGTGCATATATGAGTGTGTGTGCACATGTGTACAACAGGGGACATGCACAAGGCAACACCATAATTCCAGGAAGCATAATATGATTCATGTATGTGAGTATACATGTATTTCCAGTGGCAATCAAAATTAAATCATATGGATTGATTTAGTGCACAATATAAAATAAGTTTGAAATAATACATACACATGTATATAGGAAAGACAAGTGCACCGAGATTAAATGGTGCATAGCCAGATTTAGAAAAAGGAGGGATAATTATTTTGTCATCACTTGTTATGGAGGGAAAATGGTTTGAAAACATTTTCTTTATTTCTGAAAAAGTAATGCAGTTTTACACCCGAGCATTATAAAGAAAATAAAGCAAAGCAATGTGAATAACACTCACACCAATAGCATGATCTGATTAGGGGCAAAACTGACTTTGTACAACATGTAAAACCCTAAAAATCTGATGCTATAAGTAAGGGTGGCCGGGCGAAAATTGAACTGTCTGGTGAAAATAAGAAAAGATACATAAAATTTATTTGGAAAGGAAGAAGGAAAGCTTGGGGATAAAGCAAGGGTTCTCTGATTTTTCTTTAGCTTAGGAGAAGGAGATCTGGTAAGTATTCTCACTTAAACAATTGGCATTAAGTCTTGAGATTAAAAGGCAGATAACATTTTCTATGTTCAATATATTTTGGATTTAATTCTCTAATCAGTTTACATGATTATATGTGTTTGAATACATTATTGGTTTTGTTTAAAGTTAGACTGAGTTTCACAACATGGGTTCAACTCTATTTGAAACTATTTAATTTATGATACCCTGAAAACACTTTTTATGATACTTTAGAAAACTGCATAAATCTGGATATATATACACACACACACACACACATATAGATATACAAATGGTATTGATCTATGGCAATCTCTCATAAAAATAGATATAAGCTACAATATACTTGTGTATAAGTGTTGAGGCTCTATAAAATGGTTGATTTAGAGAGCAATAGGATTCTCTATGTGCTGATCTCTAATCAAGAATGCAAAGATTACGTCCCAGCTAGGTCTTGAAATTCATTTGAAACCAGTTTACGCATAGTGGAAAAATCTTTGAAAAATATTCATACAAGCCATATATTAATACTAGATGCATATTCAGACAAGCATATACACCTGAATAGTAGTTATATTTTAAGATAAGGATTTTGTCTCATTAAAACCCCTAGGATAAATGACTTTCTAGGATATATATATACATATATATATATGCTGGATGATTTATATTCTTGCATGGATGATTTATGTTCATGCCTGAATGTTTGTTTTGATTGTTTGGGTGATTTCTATGAAATCCATGGCATTGTGAAGTGATTTTAGCTGCGTTAGTTTACCATATTTAGGTTAATAGTTATTGGAAAATAAAAGATCATTTTTAGTAAATTAACTAAGGTATTTCTGGTCAAGATGCTGTGGAATGGCTTGCACTTGAGTTGTAAGTTTGACACATGGCCTAATTTTGGTCCTGAGATCTTTGTGTAGTAATGTGAATTAGATTACTACAATGTGTCCCACTGATTCACTTATACAGATGAGACCAGGGCATCTAAACAAATTGATATTTGCTAGGAAATAGATACGAGGGACTTATACAGATGAGTTTTCCTATAAGATTTACTAGGGTAGTTATTGATACAAATCATAATGTTATCAGGATGGATTTATCTTTTATGCACATGTATATGATTGATTTGTATGTATTTGAACACTAATGGTAAATATTGCATAAATCGGTGAAAGTGCAATAACACAAGATTATTAATTAATTTTACAAGGAGTATGCCTTTTTAAAATAAGATTCCTGCACAGACTTTGTCTTAATTTTTATTAATCAATTTTAATTGAGATGCTCATACCAGACACATTAGTCTGATCTTATTTGCTCATGAAAAATGGGGTTGTCTCACTATATGGTGAGGTAGCCTATAATGCTGTTTTAGGAAATGATGGACCTAAGTAAGATCTGGGTTAGGAGTCTGGCTTGTTTTCATGGATGATTAGCATGCTTAAGTAGAAAATAAAAGCTTTGAATTATTGTATCTGCATGAATCCTTGAGGATAGATTTATGAATCAGTTTTATAAATATTTAGTTGGGTCCTGAAAACATATGTTTAGATAATAGGAAAATTAAGTGCAAAATGTGATGTTGATGACTGAGCTGAAGCAGTATACTATATAATCCTTTTGCAAACTAAAATTGAGAAAATATATGTTTGAACTATGGAAGGTTACTAATATTATTTATATTAGCCAATCTGGAATCATTTTAGACAAGTAATGTGTACATGTACAAGTTTGTATACTGGTTTATTGGTGTATTCATTTAGTAAATTCAAATACAAAAGTGGTACACATAGGCACACTTGGTTCAGTTCAGATCAGAGATGGACTAACCAGGGCTGCAATGTAGACCTATGCACCAGAGACCAGAATAGTGAACATCCACATGTTACACACATTGTTTCAAAAGTATCATTTATGCCTGCATAAGGTTATCAGTTTTGATAACTCCATTTTGAAAAGTATCATTTATAAATGCATGAGAGTATCATTTTTGATAACATTGTTTTGAAAGGGCCATTTTTGTATGAACCAGAATATCATTTTAAAGGGTACCATTTTTGCAAGTATCATTTCTACATGTATTTAGGTGTCATTTTTGAAGGTATCATTTCTGTAGGCACAACAGTATCATTTTTGCAGTTACAGGAATATCATTTTTATTATTACTCACAGAAGTATCATTTTTGCATGTATAAGAGTATCATTTTTAGCCCTATGATACAAAAATATCACTTTTATAGGCATAAGGGTACCAGTATTAAATCTGTGTTTAACATTGATCTATAATGAGGTTAATGGATCTCTTGCTTTCTTTCTACTCTGATTTAAAGCAAGAGGGATATATATATATCAAAATATTTTTTGTATGAACTAATACTTTTATATTGGTAAAATTTTGGATCCTGGATTTTTAATTAGGATAGAATGTCTCTGGCTTATAATTTTAAAATTAGAGATCCATTTGCATATAAAAAAACCATACCAAAATTCTAGTTAAAAGTAGGGTCATTCCACTGTGGTATCAGAGCTGTGTTAATTGAAAACACAGATAATATTTATTACTAGGTGATAGAATAATTTAACTAAATTTGTATGATTGGTTTCTTGTGTGTGCCTGATTATTATATACATATACGGGGGAATAATACCATATTTGAGTAGGAAATTTAGCTCCAAAGATTCCTTTTACTTAGGAAATATGGTAGGAAGACCAAGGGTACCACCTATGGTGAATATGCAAGAATTAGTGAATGCTTTATGAGAAGGAATAGGGCATAGACCTGAGAATCCACATGAAGAGCTCTCCAAATTATTAAAGAACTATGCTTATTTAGGAGGCAAAAGCTTTGAAGGGACTGAAAGTGTAATGGAAATCCAGGTTTGTCTTAGGACCTTGGAATGGATTTTTGGAGACATGAAATTAGATGATCAAAGGAAAAGGCAAGTAGCTTCTAGACAATCGAAGGGTGCAGCTTTAAGCTGGTGGGAGGTAGTCATAGATGGAAGAGTTGAGAATGACATTACCTGGAACTAGTTTAAGGAGTTGATTAAAGCTAGATTTGTGCCTACATCTGCTAAGGCAGCTTTGCTTGAAGAGTTGATAAGACTTAGACAAGGGAATTTAAGTGTCACTGAGTGCACTCAGAAATTTGAAGGACTATCAAAGTATGGAGCTATGTTAGTTGTTGATGAAGCTTCTAAAAATAGCAGGTATATTAAGGGGTTAAGTCCAAGCTTAAGTAGAGCTATGATACCCTATGTAAACCAAACTTTTGATCAAGTCATAGATTTGGATTTAAATTTTGAGAAACATGATAAAGAAAGTAAAAATTCAGGAATTTTAAGAACAACAATAATAAGAAGGGTAAAGGAAAGTACCATCCATATGAAAAGAAACAGGAAGATGCTAGAAGTAAGAAAACCAGTGATGCCAAAACTGGTGAAAACAAGAAGAAATTGGTGTGTCATCACTGTGGCAAAGAGGGACATATAAAACTAAGGTGTCCAGAATTGAAGGGTGGAGCATTCAAGTGTTATACTTGTGGGTAGGAAGGCCATTTGAAGAGGAATTGCCCTGAGAATAAGCAACAAGGCAAAATGACAACTCTTGAGACAAAAGGAAAATCCATTATGGAATCTAATGCAGAAAACCTGGACAAATGGAAGGTATATTACTTATTTTTCAAATGCCTATCTTAGTAGTTTGATATAGGAGCAACAAACTTTTCGATCTCCTATGATATAGTTAAAACCCTGAAACTGAATTGCATTTTCATAGAGAGACCTTTACTTATTAAAAGCCCTCTAGGAAGTTCTTGTGTCTTGGATATGATATGTGCGGATGTAGAGTTAATTATAGAAGGAAATGTTTTCATTTCTAATTTACATGTTTTAAATTACCCAGATATAGGTATTAATTATTTTGGGTATGGATGGGATAAAGCAACATAAGGCTATAATAAATTTGGAAACATCCACCATCTCATTCCAAAACAGTAAGAAACAAAGAATTGCAGTTCTTTGTGAATCTACTAAGGAAAGGAGGTTATTTCATTTATGTGGGTTAGGTGATGAAATTTCTGAATTATCAATTGAGCACATACCCATAGAAAATGAATACTTGGATGTTTTTGGGGAAGTTAAAGGTATCCCATACAACAGGCCAGTGGAGTTTCAAATTAATTTAATTCCAGGAGCATGTCCAGTGATTAAAAAGCCTACCAGAATGGGGCCAAGTGAACTCATAGAACTGAAGAAACAGTTATAGGAGTTAGAAGAAAAAGGTTCTATAAGACCAAGTAATTCTTGTTGGGGTGCACCAGTGGTTTTTGTGAAGAAAAAGGATGGTTCTTTAAGGGTATGTATAGATTACAGGTAATTAAATAAATTAACAATAAAGAACAAGTATCCTTTACCAAGAATTGATGATCTTTTTGATCAATTGTCTGGATCCAAAGTATTTTCTAGACTTGATTTAGCCTCTGGCTTTCATCAAATGAAGGTGGAAGAGTCTAGCATCAAATACACATCATTCAACACTAGACAGGGATTGTATGAATTTCTAGTATTGCCTTTTGGACTGACTAATGCACCATCTTATTTTGTTGACTTGATAAATAGAATATTCAAGGATTACTTCGATAAGTTTGTGTTGAGTTTTATAGATGACATTTTGATTTATTCAAAAACAATGGAGGAATACGAAAATCATTTGCATTTAATCTGAGTAGGTTAAGGCAAAAAAATTAAAGGTAAAATTCTCTAAATGTACCTTTTGGAGGAAGGAGGTAAACTTTCTTAGAGATGTAATCTCTGCACAAGGGACTTTAGTGAATCCAAGTAAAGCGATAGCCATACAGACTTGGCAAAGACCCAAAACAGTGAGTGAAGTTAGAACATTCATGGGGATGGCTGGATATTATAGAAGATTTATTATAGATTTTTCTAAGATCTCAGCACCAAATGACTAACCTAACTAGGAAGAATCAAGCCTATGTTTGGACTAAAAAATGTGCGAAAGCCTTTGAAGAACTAAAGAAAGCATTGGTAAATGCACCTGTCTTAAAGGTACCGGAAGGAAACCATGATTTAACAATATATACAGATGCATGTGGATATGGTTTAAGAGCAGTATTGATGCAACAAGGTCAAGTAGTGGCATATGCATCAAGGCAATTAAAACCTCATGAAACCAGATATGGCACACATTACTTGGAATTAGATCTAGTTGTGTATTGCTTAAAGCTATGGAGACATTACTTGTTAGGAGCCAAATTTGAGCTCTACACCGACCATAAATCTTTGAAATATTTATTCTCACAAAAAGACTTGAACATGAGACAACATAGGTGTGTGGAGCTTTTAGCTGCATATGATTTTGATGTACTCTACACACTAGGAAAGGCAAATAAAGTAGCTGATGCTTTGAGTAGGCAACATGCTAAAATAAGTTTAATGATGATAGAAGAATTCAAGAATTTAATGATACTCACTGATCTGGAAATAAAAGAGAATAATGATGTGCACATGGAAGTACATGATGCATAAGAAAATATGGGGAGATTAAGTATGGTTACCTTGCAGTCTGATTTAATTCTGAAGGTAGGAAACATGCAAAATCAAGATCCCATCATTAGAAAAGAAAACCATTTTGGAAGCAGGAGAAGAAGTGAAAAACCAACACATTGATGAGAAGGGATATAGGAGAAATAAAAATAGAATTTGGGTACCTGGAAATTCAGAATTAAAGGAGGAGATATTGAATGAATACCATAGGAGAAAATACTCCATACATCCAGGGAATACCAATATGTATCATAATCTTAAGAGGGATTATTGGTGGAAAGGAATGAAAAGTGATATAGCAAAATTTGTGGCTAAATGTGTAATTTGCCAATAGATAAAGGCAGAGACACAAAGACCCTAAGGTTTACTTCAACCCTTAAGTATTCTCAATGGAAATGGGAGGATATCTCTATGGATTTTATAGATGGTCTATGAAGGTCAAAAAGAATAAATACTAGTATATGGGTAGGGGTTGATAGGTTAACTAAGGTAGCACGTTTCATTCAAATGAAGTCAGACAGAAATGCACCAAGACTGGCTCAAAAATTCATGAAGGAGATAGAGAAATTGCATGGTATACCCAAGACTATTGCGAGTGACAGAGACACTATCTTCACATCTAAATTTTGAAGAAATTTTGAGGAGGCTATGGGAAGTGAGCTCTGCATGAGCACTGCTTACCATCCTTGATCAGATGGGCAAACTTAAGTAGTTAACAAAGTGCTTAAGGATATGTTGAGAGCCTGTATTTTAGATTTTAGGGGTAACTGGGAAGAACACCTCCACTTAGCTGAATTTACATACAAAAACAGTTACCGAAGCACTATAGGGATGGCACCATTTAAAGCTTTATATTGCAGACTATGTTCATCTCCAGTATGTTGGGTTGAAACTGGGGAAAGAGCAATTTTAGGCCCTGAATACATAAAGGAAACAACTGAAAAGTTGCAATGATAAGGAAAAGAACGGTGGCTGCACAAGATAGATAGAATAAATATGTAGATAAGAAGAGGAGGCAAGTTGAATACCAGGTGGGGGACTTTGTCTTCATCAAAATTTCACCAATGGAAAAGGTGTTAAGGTTTGGGAAGCAAGGCAAACTGATACCCAGGTATATAGGACCATACAAAATTCTGAAAAGAATTGGTTCTTTGGCTTATAAATTAGAATTACCTAAAGATATGCAGGGGATACACATTGTTTTTCATGTATCACAATTGAGAAGATGGATTCATGATAAGCAAGATATTCCGGAATCACCATTATAGGCCCAGATAAATTCTGATTTGGTTTATGGAAAAGAACCAGTGGGAATTGTGACTAAAGAAGTAAAGAAATTAAGGAATAAAACTTTGAAGCTTGTGAAAGTGTAGTGGAGTATTGATCCAAATAATTGCACATAGGAATTAGAAGACAAGGTTAGGGTGGATTATCTTAAACTTTTTGTAAACTAAAGGTATCACTATTATTTTTAGGTGTATGTCTTATGTTTGATGAGCCAATTTAATTAATTGGATGAATGTGTTTAATCAAGATTTATAATTTCCGAGTCAAATTGAGAATTTTATTCAATTATAAAGAAAATTGTAAGGACACAATTCCTAAAAGGTGGGGTATTTGTAATGACCCAAAAATTTAAGTAAAAATTATATTAACATGGTTTAAAATGATTACTGAATTTAAATTGGAGTTAGCGGTGTTTTGGAATCTTTGTGCATATATGAGTGTGTGCACATGTGTACAACATGGGTCATGCACAAGGCAACACCATAATTCCAAGATGTATAATATGATTCATGTATGTGAGTATACATGAATTTCCAGTGGCAATTAAAATTAAATCATATGGACTGATTTAGTGCACAATATAAAGGAAATTTGAAATAATACATACACATGTATATGGCAAAGACAAGTGCCCTGAGATTAAATGGTGCAGAGCTAGATTTAGAAATTTGAGGGATTATTATTTTGTCATCACTTGTTATGGAGGGAAAATGGTTTGAAAACATTTTCTTTATGTCTAAAAAAGTAATGCAGTTTTACACCCGAGCATTATAAAGAAAATAAAGCAAAACAATATGAATAATACTCGCACCAATAACATGATCTGATTAAAGGCAAAATTGACTTGTATAACCTGTATAGCCCTAGAAATCTAATGCTATAAGTAAGGGTGGCCGGGAAAAAATTGAACTGCCTAGTGAAAATAAGAAAAGATACATAAAATTTATTTAGAAGGGAAGAAGGAAAGTTTGGGGATAAAGCAAGGGTTCTCTGATTTTTCTATAGCTTAGAAGAAGGAGATTTGGTGAGTATTCTCACTTAAACAAATGTCATTATGTCCTGAGATTAAGAGGCACCCAATATTTTCTATGTTCAATGTATTTTGGATTTAATTCTCTGATCAGTTTACATGATAATATGTGTTTGAATGCATTATTGGTTTCATTTACCAACAGATTGAGTTTCACAACATGGGTTCAGCTTTATTTGAAACTATTTAATTTATGATACTCTGAAAATCCTTTATGATACTTTGGAAAACTCCATAGATCTGGATATACATACAAATGGTACTGATCTATGGCAAACTCTCATAAATATAGATATGAGCTGCAATATACTTGTGTATAAGTGCCGAGGCTCTATAAAATGGTTGATTTAGAGAGCAATAGGATATTCTATGTGCCGATCTCTAATCAAGAATGTAAACATTATGTCTTAGCTAGGTTTTGAAATTCATTTGAAACCAGTTTATGCATAGTGACAAAATCTTTTAAAAATATTCATACAAGCCATAGATTAATACCAGATGCATATTCAGACAAGCATATACACCTGAATAGTAGTTATATTTTAAGATAAGGATTTTATCTCATTAAAACCCCCAAGATATATGACTTTTTGGGAAATATATATATATATATGCTGGATTATTTATATTCTTGCTTGGATGATTTATGTTCATGCCTGAATGTTTGTTTTGATTGTTTGGGTGATTTCTATGAAATCCATAGCATTATAAAGTGATTCTACCTGTGTTAGCTTACCATATTTAGGTAAATAGTCACTGGAAAATAAAAGGAAACACTTAGTAAAATAACTAAGGTATTTTTGGTCAAGATGTTGTGGAATGGCTTGCACTTGAGTTGTAAGTTTGACACATGGCCTAATTTTGGTCTTGAGATTTTTGTGTAGTAATGTGAATTATATTACTACAATGTGTCTCAGTGATTCACTTATACAGGTGAGACCAGGGTATTTAAACAAATTCATATTTGCTAGGAAATAGATACAAGGGACTTGAGTTTTCCTAGAAGATTTCCTAGGGTAGTTATTGATACAAATCATAATGTTATCAGGATGGATTTATCTTTTATGCATATGTGTACGATTGATTTGTATGTATTTGAACACTGATGGTATATATTGCATAAATCAGTGAAAGTGCAATAGCACAAGATTATTAATTAATTTTACAAGGAGTATGCCATTTTAAAATAAGATTCGTGTACAGACTTTGTCTTAATTTTTTTTAACAAATTTTAATTGTGATGCTAATACCAGACACATTAGTCTGACCTTGTTTGCTCATGGCAAATAGGGTGTCTCACTCTATGGTGAGGCAGCCTTTAATGCTTTTTTTGGAAATGGTGAAGCAAAGTAAGATCCGGGTTAGGAGTCAAGCTTGTTTTCATGGATGATTAGCTTGCTTAACTAGAAAATAAAAGCTTTGAATTATTATATCTGCATGAATCCTTGAGGATAGCATTATGAATCGGTTTTGTAAATATTAAGCTAGGTACTGAAAAAATATGTTTAGATAATAGGAAAATTAAGTGCAATGTGTTTTGTTTATGACTGAGCTTAAGCAGTATGTTATGTGATCATTTTGCAAACTGAAATTGAGAAAATATATGTTTTGAATTATGGAATGTGTAACACCCCGTACTTTCTTTCAAATGTTATAGTAATGAATTAAACAATACTAAATTTAAAATATGAGAATTAAGGGAAACAGGTTACGCCATTGTGTTCGTCACGGAATTTTGGTTGAGATAGAGTCCGAGTTTGCGTAAATTGACTTCGTATAAAGTTATGGCCTCCAAAAGTTTCAGAAATTCAAATAAATTCAAACAGCTCGAGCCAGATTTCAAAATTCAAACAGAAGTCAGAAGCGGGCTTGGCGGGAAAATTCCCGGCCAAGCAGGTCGACCCTAGTGTCGACCTCCCCCATAGAGGTCGACCAGGGGGTCGACCTTAGGGTCGACATGGGGGTCGACCTGGCCCCCGGCCAGATCTGAATTTTGAACGACTGATGACTTGCTACTGAGTCACTAGGGTTTCTGGATGGTCCTGATCTGGTCTGAGTGGCTGTGATTAACCCTAGGTTCATTTGATGGTTATAATTAAAATGAAATTCTATATAAACAACTCAATGCTCAACCTAAAAACACACAGAAAAATAATCCTAGAACTGAAATGCCGTCAGTAGAGAACTTGGAGTAGCCGTCACCGTTTTCAATTCAAAGATGAGATAAAAGCTTACATCTAAAATCAAATTAAAACTAGTCTAATTCAACGATCTTCATCAAAGGCGCGCTTCTCCAATTTCAGAATTCAGATATCAGAAATCAAGAACTCCTTTTTGTTTGTAAGTTGGTTATTACGTAGATTTAAACATTCTTTCAATTAAATCATGACATGTTGTAATTGGGATGTAGAATGATACTTATGTATAAGATTTGATTCTCGTTTATCTTAAAGTATCGTTGTAATTAATCATGTCTATATGCTTATGGCGATGAACATGTTGTATATTAATCATGTCTATATGCTTGTGGTGATGAACATATTGTATGTTATTAAAATCTATTATGATTTGGGTAATGGATCTATTCTGCCAATTAAATGGTAAAACATGTCACGCTATAATTTGGTGGTTATTTGCAAGTTTTTGATCTAAAACACATGCTTGTATGTTAGATCAACACTCATGTATATTCATGTTAGGTTGAATTTAATTATGTTGAAAAAGTGGAATTGTAGTCCTCTTATGTTTTTAACATCATGCTAAATTGTGATTAAAAATGATTATAATAGCTTTCTTATGTTTTGACATACATAAGATTATATGCTAAGTTGTGGGTTGAAACTGTGATTATATGTTAAATTTCCATGCTTGACCTTTGTCAAGTTTACATGACCATTAGACCCAACTTAGTCACAAGTTCACCTTTACCCATTTAATTAAAGTTAATGATACCTCTATGCCAAGTTACACATGACAAGTTGAAATGTATGTTATTTTATGTTTATTTCATGTCTCTTGTTTATTACCCATTTTCTTGTTTATGGGTTGGGCTAACTTACTAGCCCAACATTTTATGTGATTCATGCGTACGTTCCACGGGGGTAGCGATGGGAAATATGAAAATTCATGGCATAGATTTGTTCATTAAATGGTATATTTGATATACCATTTATGTTGAGCATAATCAAAGGATACTTATGGCGTGATTAAATTAAATTTAATCCACATAAAGAAATTAGACATATATACAGAAAAAAATGAATTTAGAAAAGACGAATATGCCTAACCTGAGGTTAGACTGAGTTGTGGTGTAAATCTTCTCGGAACCGACCGGCATATCCAGTGACCACAACAAGACCTGTCTAATGTGGGTGGTTAGTGCATCAGGCCCAAAAAGAACCCGAGGTTATTGTGGTATAAATCTGCCCGGAACCGACCGGCACATCCAGTGACTACAACAAGACTTGTCTAATGTGAGTGGTTGGTGCTTTAATAAATTAAAGCTAAGTCAGGGTTGATAGGGTTAAGTAAATTAGAAAAACACTTAACTGATTCAACATGTTAACTAAACGAATGGGTGGGGTTAGGTAAACTTGGACACTTAACCAAATATACATGTTGATTAGAAAACCCTAGTAACGAGGACCCATTTCAGCAGTAACCCGCATAGATGTATCATGGTACCCTGAAACTAGGAAGGGTGGGGCACGATTACTGGGCTGAATTATAAGCGGTCAAAACATCGGCGGTTGGTGGGCCAATGTAGGTTCCGACAGAGTATGGGCGTGCACGTACTCTGGAATGGAAAAATCAGGAACTGGGCATCAGTAGTGTACACTGTGCATCTTGAATCGTGTCGGGTTGCCACCAGAGGGACTGATACACCCTATGGTGGGACCAGCACAGGTAGCTACAGTCAAGCCGGGCCAAATGACACAGGATATGAATGCATGCGAGTAGGAGTCGATCATTAAGGGGATCGTTTGTTATAAACACGTGGGGCTGGTTGAACCAATTGTTAAGTAGGTGCAGAGACTATAGTAATGGGTGTGATCACATGTTCCTCTTATCTTATATTAGGGTATTGTCCAATGTTCTGTTATCACTGTCATGATCCCTTTCCTTGTTTAAATACTAGTAATCACTGAACTTACCAGACTTATTATCTGACCCATTTTCTTTCGTCTTCTTTTCTTCCGTTTCCCCCTCCCCTAGGTCCACCGAGAGGGAATACTCCAGCTTAGTCAGACTCTTTGCAAGCTTCAAGAAAGTTGATGTATGATAGGGACTCTCTTTCATTGGCTATGGCTTTTGGATACGACACTTGGGGATTTATGTAGTTTTATCTATGTTTTATGCTTCTTTATTTAATAATCAAGACAAAAATTATGGTGTAATGTTTTGGAAGTTATTTTGAGACAATTTGATGTAATGCTTTTGTATTGAACCACATATTCAATAAATGATTTGAATTCCGCTGCTTATACTTATCTATCTTGTAAAATTTTCTATGTCTTGTACCTATAACCCTCCACCAAACTTAAGGCATTCCCTTTGTGAGTGACCTTAACGGAGGTGGGGTGTTTCACTTGGTATCAGAGCAAAGGTTTATCAGATCAGATAAGAATTTTTGTAAAACTATTTTCAAAAGAAATATAAAGAAGCATTTTACAAGAAAGTGTGTTGTTTTAAATTTAAAAAGGCATAATCCCCAAAGCCATATGCACTATCTTTCTATCCTTCGTTTTGAATCTTTTCTTTTTCGTTTCAGCATGTCGAGGAATCTTAACCTTCCAGAGGGTGTACCGATACCGGCTGGTTTAGGAGGTACTTAGAGGCTAGGGCCAATGACGCAGACCCAACAGATATTCCTCCTCCTCCAGCTGCAGCAGCTGCTCCTCCTCCTCCTCCTCGTGCAAATGCTTTCTCAAAGATTTGTAGGGACTTTAGGGCCATGGATGGAAAGGATTTCAAGGGAACTGAATCATTCGTAGTAGCAAGGAACTGGCTCAAAGAAACTGAGGATCTGTTCATTATCTTCGAGGTGGACAATAGGCAGAAGATACAGTTAGCTGTATGGTTGCTCAAAGACGAAGCTTCCTATTGGTGGGAAGTCACTAACGCTGAAAGACCAGTTGACACGTGGATGGATTTCAGGATAAGGTTTGAGATGAAATTCCTCTCACAAGCTGAACGAAGTCTACATCTGGAAAAGTTCTTATCTCTTAAGCAAGGAAGTATGACGGTCAAGGAGTACGTCAATCAGTTCAATCAGTTGGCCCGATTCAGATTGGACTTAGTGAATACTCCTCATAAGAAGGCTCTCCATTTTGTCAAAGGATTGAATGAGCCACTTCACAGCTTGGCTATGACCCATATACCTATAGGGGCTACTTACGAGAGGTTGGTGGACATGGCACTCTTGCATGAGGAAGACAAGGGAAAGAATGAGGCAAAAGCGGAAGTGCCTCAAGATAAGAAGGGGGAAGGGTCCCAAAACAAGAAGGCTGATTCAAAGAAAGGCCGGAAGAACAACAAACCTCGTGAAAAGAGAAAGTGTAATTTCTGTGGCATTCCTGGACATCTGATCAAAGACTGCAAGAAGAAGAAAAGGAAGATGGGTGGTTGTTTCCACTGTGGTGAGACAGGACACATGGCTAGGGCCTGCCTAAGGAAGCAAGGGCAGGGAGCTGGACCTTCTTCTGGAGGACAAGTTTACGCTCTCACGGCACCTCCGCAAGAACGAGGTAGAAATATTTCTGTCGAAAGTTTAGTTTATCTTTTTAATCATCATGTTCGTACACTATTTAATTCTGGCGCATCGCACTCTTTTATATCTACTGCTTTAGTGGAGTCTCTACACCTAGACACCAGTATAGTAGAGGATCCCTTGGTTGTTTCAAATCCAATTGGGGGCTCAGCTTATTTTTCAATGGTTTATTTGGATTTGAAAATATCTATTCTAAGCGTTGAGTTTAGATATAATGCCTTTGTTTTGGGCTTCACGGGCTATGGGCTGATTCTAGGCATGGATTGGCTATCCAGTAATGGTGCCATCCTTGATTGTGAAAAGAGAGTGGTTAGACTCATGACTCGCCTCGGTAACACTCTCAAAATCTCTTGTAATCCCATGAAATCTGTCATGCTTAGTTATCTTGAATCACTTGACGCGTCTGTTGAGAATTTGCAGTCCGTTAGAGTGGTCCGTGAATACTCATATGTGTTTGAAGAGGTGAAGGGCTTACCTCCGAAGCAGGAGACAGACCTCCTCATATACCTCGTTGATAATGCAAAGCCCGTTGCTTTACCCGTTAGGCACATGGCCCCAAGGGAGAGGAAAGAGCTCAGCAAGCAAATCAAAGAGCTTCTTGAAAAGCGGTTCATAAGACAGAGTATTTCTGAATGGGGTGCTCCGGTAGTGTTCGCGACCAAAGCTGATGGTTCGCTTCGCCTGTGCGTTGATTATAGGGATCTAAACAAGCTGACCAAGAAGAATAGACACCCACTTCCAAGAATAGATGTTTTTTTCGATCAGCTTGTAGGTGCGTCAGTTTTCTCCCAATTAGATTTAGCTACCGGGTTTCATTAGCTAAGAGTGGCTGAAGACAGCATTGATAAGACCGCGTTCAGAACTCCCGATAGTTTCTTCGAGTGGCTTGTCATGCCTTTCGGCTTGACAAACGCACCCGCTTATTTCATTGATTTAATGAGTAGGGTGTTCCGAGAGTTCCTCAATAAGTTTGTGGTGGTCTTCGCAGATGATATTTTGATCTTCTCAAAGAATGAGGAAGAGCAGCTCAGCATCTAAGGGAAGTCGTGGATACTCTCCGTGCACATCAGTTGAAGGCTAAATTCTCCAAATGCCATTTCTGGAGAGAAGAAGTTAGGTTCCTTGGACATGTGGTGTCCAAAGAGGGGTTAGCTGTGGATCCCGCGAAAATGGTTGCTGTGCAAGATTGGAAGGTTCCTCGAAACACAACCGAAATCCGAAGCTTTCTCAGGCTAGCAGGATTTTATCGAAAGTTTATCAAAGATTTTTCAAAAAGCTCAGCTCCACTGACAAAATTGACAAAAAAGAACCTAGCTTTCAATTGGGATTTGAATTGCGATATTGCTTTCCAACGTTTGAAAAGGGCTCTAACAACAACCCCAGTTCTGACATTGCCAGATGGAAGCAAGATGTTTACAGTATACACAGAAGCATGCGGAACGGGACTAGGATCTGTTTTGATGAAAGAAGGGAAGGTAGTGGCTTATGGTGGAAGGCAGTTGAAAGTACACGAGAAAAACTACCCAACCCACGACCTAGAGTTGGCAGCCATCGTTTTTGCGCTTAAGTCTTGGCGCCATTATCTCCTAGGTGAGAAATTTGAACTGTATACTAACCATAAATCATTGAAATACTTATTCTCGCAGAAAGATCTCAACTTGAGGCAACAAAGATGGATGGAGTTTCTTGCCTCGTATGATTTTGAGATTTCCTACACTTCTGGCAAGGGCAATGCAGTAGCAGACGCCTTGAGTAAAAAGAAACTGACCTTATGTCCTCTCTTTATGGAAAGGCAAAGCTTGGAGTTCATAGCAAGCTTTAACTTCATACCCTCCACTGACTTTCTACCTGGCTTGCTAGCAACGTTAGAAGTGTGGCCAACTCTATTAGACTCAATCGGAACCGCGCAAAGAGAAGACCCTCAGCTAGCCGAAGTGATGGACAAGTTAATTAGGGTGAGACTTCTAGTCACCTCAATAGATACTCCATTGATGCCAAGGGCTGGTTAAGACGAGATGGAAGACTATGTGTCCCACAAGCAAGAGGCTTGGTAAAGGAGGTTCTAGAAGAGGCACACCATTCCAAACTGACCATACACCCATGCGGAGACGAAATGTATAAAGACATCAAGAGAGTTTTCTTTTGGAATGGCATGAAGCAAGACATAGCTGAATTTGTTTCTAAGTGTTTAATATGCCAGCAAGTCAAGGAGGAACAGAAGAAGCCTGGAGGTTTGCTTCATCCTCTAGAGGTCCCACAGTGGAAATGGGATAGCATCTCGATGGACTTTATAGATGGGTTGCCTAGGTCAAGAAGGGGCAATACCAGCATTTGGGTAATAGTGGACAAGCTCACAAAAAGCGCCCACTTTATACCGGTTAAGAGTAGAAGGACTGCCTCATCTCTAGCATCTATATATCTTAAGGAGATAGTTCGACTCCATGGAATACCCTACAGCATAGTGAGTGACCGGGATCCTATCTTCACGAGCGAGTTTTGGAAGAGTTTACAAGAGGCTGTAGGCACATAGTTATGCTTAAGCACGGCCTGTCACCCTCAAACCGATGGCCAGACGGAAAGAGTCAACAGAGTATTAGAAGACCTCTTAAGACTATGCATTCTTGACTTCGGAGGTACATGGGAGGATCATCTACCTTTGGTGAAATTTTCTTGCAACAATAGCTACCAAGCTACCATAGGCATGGCGCCTTTCGATGTTTTATATGGAAGACCGTGCAGGTCACCAACTTGCTGGTGGGAGTCCAAAGACAAGCTCATACTTGGACCAGACATGATTAGGGAGACTTCAGAGAAAGTAGACTTGATACAAAGAAGAATGAAGACTGCCCAAGATAGACAGAAGTCCTACACAGACAAAAGAAGAACTGACCTTGAGTTCGAAGTTGGAGACAAGGTGTTCCTTAAAGTATCTCCTTTGAGGAACGTCGTTCGCTTTGGATCCACAGGAAAGTTAGCACCAAGATTTGTAGGGTTGTTCCCTACCATCGATAAGATTGGGAAGATAGCTTATAGGGTACAGCTCCCCGAAAGGTTGGCCGGGGTTCATAATGTCTTTCATGTTTCTCACCTACGGAAGTGCTTACACTAGTCTACGGAAGTGGTGGAACCAAGCATGCTAGAGGAAGTAGAAGTTCTATGAGAAGCAACTGTGAGGAGAGTTCCAACCCGTGTCTTGGGAACAGAAGTCAAAAAGCTATGCAACCGTGAAGTTAAGCTCGTCAAAGTTCAATGGAGCGACACCGAGGAAGACGCGACTTGGGAAACTGAGGACAGAATATGTGCAGCCTACCCTTTTCTTTTTGAGGGTACATCTTTGATCTCTCTTTCCTTAAGTTTATGCTCGTATCTATCTTTTAGGTGTATCTCCTATCCTTTATCCTTAGGTAGAAACCTTTTTGGATGTAAACATGTAATTGAAACATGTTACAGTTGATGGTTGCAAGTAATTGCAAGTGGTTGCTAGTGGTTGCTCGTGGATGCATATACACACACATTAGGCATTAGATCGGCTCAGTCACTTTCATATTGCATATGCATATATGTATTTGTATATGAATTCAAACTTGATGTGTTATCATATGGACGTTGCATTTGTATGAATGATTGTGCACTCATGTAGAAAATTTTGAGTAGAAAAAAAATTGCATACATAATGGACTCATGGCACTGACATAATTTGCATTAAGGAGGTCAACTGAATCAGTGGACCGCCTGATTTTGCATTAGATAAGGACATGTACACACACTATGCATATGATCATGAAGCATTAGAAACCTTTTAAGGACAATGGATGCCTGTGTTTGATGGTTGAGTAGATGGGTGATTGGATGGTAGGATATAAGTCCTTCCCGACTTGAAGATTTCGGGGACGAAATCCTAAAAGGAGGGGAGAATGTAATACCCCGTACTTTCTTTTAAATGTTATAGTAACGAATTAAACAATACTTAATTTAAAATGTGAAAATTAAGGGAAACGGGTTACGCCATTTTGTTCGTCTTGGAATTCTGGTTCAGATAGAGTTTGCATAAATTGGACTACGTATGAATAAGTTATGGCCTCCGAAAGTTTCAGAAATTCAAATAAATTCAAACAGCTCGAGCCAGATTTCAAAATTCAAACAGAAGTCAGAAGCGGGCTGGGCGGGAAAATTCCTGCCCAGGCAGGTCGACCTGGGTGTTGACCTGGCCCCCGGCCAGATTTGAATTTTGAACGACTGATGACTTGCTGCTGAGTCACTAGGATTTCTGGATGGTCCTGATCTGGTCTGAGTGGCTGTGATTAACCCTAAGTTCATCTGACGGCTATAATTAAACTGAAATTCTATATAAACAACTCAATGCTCCACCTAAAAACACATAGAAAAATAACCCTAGAACTGAAATGCCGTCAGTAGAGAACTTGGAGTAGCCGTCACCGTTTTCAATTCAAAGACGAGTTAAAAGCTTACATCAAAAATCAAATTAAAACTAGTCTAATTCAAAGATCTTCATCAAAGGCGCGCATCTCCAATTTCAGAATTCAGATTTCAGAAATCAAGAATTCCTTTTAGTTTGTAAGTTGGTTATTACGTAGATTTAAACATTCTTTCGATTGAATCATGATAGGTTGTAATTGGGATATAGAATGATACTTATGTATAAGATTTGATTCTCGTTTATCTTAAAGTATCGTTGTAATTAATCATGTCTATATGCTTATGGCGACGAACATGTTGTATATTAATCATGTCTATATGCTTGTGGTGATGAACATATTGTATGTTATTAAAATCTATTATGATTTGGGTAATGGATCTATTCTGCCAATTAAATGGTAAAACATGTCACGCTATAATTTGGTGGTTATTTGCAAGTTTTTGATCTAAAACACATGCTTATATGTTAGATCAACACTCATGTATATTCATGTTAGGTTGAATCTAATTATGTTGAAAAAGTAGAGTTGTAGTCCTCTTATGTTTTTAACATCATGCTAAATTGTGATTAAAAATGATTATAACGGCTTTCTTATGTTTTGACATACATAAGATTATATGCTAAGTTGTGGGTTGAAACTGTGATTATATGTTAAATTTCCATGCTAGGCCTTTGTCAAGTTTACATGACCATTAGACCCAACTTAGTCACAAGTTCACCTTTACCCATTTAATTAAAGTTAATGATACCTCTATGCCAAGTTACACATGACAAGTTGAAATGTATGCTATTTTATGTTTATATCATGTCTCTTGTTTATTACCCCTTTTCTTATTTATGGGTTGGGCTAACTTACTAGCCTAACATTTTATATGATTCATGCGTACGTTCCACGGGGGCAGCGATGGGAAATATGAAAATTCATGGCATAGATTTGTTCATTAAATGGTATATTTGATATACCATTTATGTTGAGCATAATCAAAGGATACTTATGGCGTGATTAAATTAAATTTAATCCACATAAAGAAATTAGACATATATATATATATATAGAAAAATATGAATTTAGAAAAGACGAATATGCCTAACCCGAGGTTAGACCGAGTTGTGGCGTAAATCTGCCCGGAACCGACCGGCATATCCAGTGACCACAACAAGACCTGTCTAATGTGGGTGGTTAGTGCATCAGGCCCAAAAAGAACCCGAGGTTATTGTGGTGCAAATCTGCCCGGAACCAACCGGCACATCTAGTGACCACAACAAGACCTGTCTAATGTGAGTGGTTGGTGCTTTAATAAATTAAAGCTAAATTAGGATTGATAGGGTTAAGTAAATTAGAAAAACACTTAACCGATTCAACATGTTAACTAAACGAATGGGCGGGGTTAGGTAAACTTGGACACTTAACCAAATAAACATGTTGATTAGAAAACCATAGTAACGGGGACCCATTTCAGCAGTAACCCGCATGGATGTATCATGGTACTCTGAAACTAGGCAGGGTGGGGCATGATTATTGGGCTGAATTATAAGCGGTCAAAACGTCGGCGGTTGGTGGACCAGTGTAGGTTTCGATGGAGTATGGGCGTGCACGTACTCCGGAATGAAAAAATCAGGCACTGGGCATCAGTAGTGTACACTGTGCATCTTGAATAGTGTCAGGTTGCCACCAGAGGGACTGATACACCCCATGGTGGAACCAGCACAGGTAGCTACAGTCAAGCGGGGCCAAATGACACAGGATATGAATGCATGCGAGTAGGAGCCGATTATTAAGGGGATTGTTTGCTATAAACACGTTGGGCTGGTTGAACCAATGGTTAAGTAGGTGCAGAGACTATAGTAATGGGTGCGATCACATGTTCCTCTTATCTTATATTAGGGTATTGTCCTATGTTCTGTTATCATTGTCATGATCCCTTTCCTTGTTTAAATACTAGTAATCACTGAACTTACCAGACTTATTGTCTGACCCATTTTCTTTCGTCTTCTTTTCTTCCGTTTTCCCCCCAGGTCCACAGGGAGGGAATACTCCAGCTTAATCAGACTCTTTGCAAGCTTCAAGAAGTAGATTTATGATTGGGACTCTCTTTCATTGGCTATGGCTTTTGGATATGACACTTGGGGATTTGTGCAGTTTTATCTATGTTTTATGCTTCTTTATTTAATAATCAAGATAGAAATTATGGTGTAATGTTTTGGAAGTTATTTTGAGACAATTTGATGTAATGCTTTTGTATTGAACCACGTATTCAATAAATGATTTGAATTCCGCTGCTTATACTTATCTGCCTTGTAAAATTTTCTGTGTCTTGTACCTATAACCCTCCACCAAACTTAAGGCATTCCCTTTGTGAGTGACCTTAATGGAGGTGGGGTGTTTCATAATGTTACTAATATTATTTATATTAGTCAATCTGGAGTCATTTTAGACAAGTATTGTGTATATGAACAAGTTTGTATGCTGGTTGATTGGTGTATTTATTCAGTAAATTCAAATACAAAAGAGTGCACATGGGCACACTTTGTTCAGTTCGGATTAGAGATGGACTAACTAGAGGTGCAATGTAGACCTATGCACTAGAGACCAGAATAGTGAACATGCACATGTTACACACAGTGTTTCAAAAGTATCATTTATGCATGCATAAGGTTATCAGTTTTGATAACCCCATTTTGAAAAGTATCATTTATAAATGCATGAGAGTATCATTTTTGATAACATTGTTTTGAAAGGATCATTTTTGTATGAACCGTAATATCATTTTAAAGGGTACCATTTTTGCAAGTATCATTTCTACATGTATTTAGGTGTCATTTTTGAAGGTATCATTTCTGTAGGCACAACAGTATCATTTTTGCAGTTACTAGAATATCATTTTTATTGGTTGTCATAGAAGTATCATTTTTGCATGTATAAGAGTATCATTTTTCGCTCTATGATACAAAAGTATAACTTTTGTAGGCATAAGGGTATCAATTTTAAATCTATGTTTAATATTGATCTATAATGAGGTCAATGGATCTCTTGCTTTCTTTCTACTCTGATTTAAAGCAAAAGGGATATATATATATATATATATATATATATATATATATATATATATTCTGCATGAACTAATATTTTTATATTGGTAAAATTTTGGGACCTGGATTTTTTATTAGGCTAGAGTGGCTCTGGCTTATAACTTTAAAATTAGAGATCTATTTGCATACAAAAAAAAACCATACCAAAATTCTGGTTAAAAGCAGGGTCATTCCAAAACAGTGAAAGTTTGGTTAATGTTAAGAAACCAGGATAATATATGTTGAAAGGGGATTATAACCTATTATAATTAATTATTTGAATGAGAACATGATATAATAGGCATGTTTGTTTTAAGGACAAGTGAAATTATAACATGGATTGTCATAAATGAAAGGAAAACTTATTAATAAACCTTATTCAGAAAACTAAGTTAATAAGTAGACAACAACAAGTTGTGATAAAAGTGCAAGATAAGGTTATGATGAAATAAGAAAGAAATGAGTAAAGAAAGTAAGCAGCCGATTGAAAGTTAATCAATATGGTAACTTGAATGAAAAATGAATTTGTGGATAATCAAGTTAATTAGCAACCTGATGAGATAAAGCAAGTGCCTGATTAAGAGATTAGACGTAAGATCCAATAACACGTTAGTATGATGTGCTTGGATCATTCCGCACATTAGAAGGTGAAGAACCCAACATCGTAGATCATCGAGGTGTTTGGAGGCATGAGAGGAGCACATCCATCTGAATATTCTACGACACAGGAGGGAAGCACTTGGCTTCTGCGGGACGTGGTTGGGTCTCCATGTATTCCTCTGTGCGGTACATGTCAGGCTGTACTTGTAGAGGTTTGGTTTATGTGGTACCACCTGGTGAGTATACCTTTAATGCAACGTTATTTAGGCAGACAGAAGATTATGGCTGATGGCATTGGATGATTCGAAGGTTTGCCTCAGAGAGGCGAGTCAGGTAGAATACATGATAGTAATCATCGAATACCTATCATTCGCAGTCATGTGACGAGGAATGACTAGAACTAAACCTATAGACCATCTATCTTTCACTATTGAGACGTTGGTTGCAGGGCATATCAATTAGGATGTTAGATTGTTTGATAGGGGCATGTCACTTAGTTCTTGATGTAGTGTAATGGCCCGAATTTTTGTACCCTTTGAGTCAACTAATAACACCACATGTCCAACCCAAATTGCATAGAAATACGAGTCATTAGTAGAAAGAAGTTATAGGTGTAGGATCGATAATAACCCTAGAGGGGGGGTGAATAGGGTTTTTAACGATAAGTTTAATAAAAAAAATAATAATAAAGAAATGCAGTAAAAAATAAAATCACACACGGATATACCCAGCTTCGGCAAACTGTGCCTACTGCTGCCTTTCTAAGATTTTTACTAGGAGATACAAACAGATCCCGCTTACAATCCTGTGTAAACTCGCAACTCCTGCTCCTGTTTATCCCTAAGTTCAAAATCCTAGACTAGTCTGTATACCCTAGACTAGATTTTCTCAGATTACACTTCAATATTCTGTGCTTCCTAGTTTTACAATAAAACTAGAAAAGAAAAATTTTAAAAAAAAATAAAAAAAAAACTTTAGAGGAAATAGGAAGAGGAGTTAAAAGTGGGGGTCATCCCCTTTGTCATTCAAGTTCACTTGGTCGGCCCATTTGTAAACCCTTAACACAATATCCCGATTGCTTTGAGAAAACAGAAATGGCGGCGCCTCCAAAAACTAGGGTTTCAAGCTTCTTATTTCAAACCGTGGTTTCTGGAATTTGATGAAATTGTTCCTCTGATGGCTTGAATATTTGTCTTGCTCTTGGTCACCTCGATTTGGAACTTGCGATCAAAAAGTGAGTTTTTTTTTTTAAAACTCTTGTAATCTAGGGTTTTTGGATTTCTTCTGTGTGATTCTAATTATCTTCTGTCGATGATGAAGTAGTGTGAATTTATAGGGGTTTTTCAACCCTTTCCTCTGATTTCACTTTTAAAAAAGGCTCGACTGAATTGTGTGTTTGTTGCCTTCTTTGAGATGATTTCCTCGGCTTTGATTGTTCCCATGATTGTTGTGATTGAATTTCAGAAAGAATTAATTTGGTTTCATGCCTTAAAACAGTATTGGTAATAAAATCATGCCGTGAATTCCCTTTTGATATACTTGATGTGAATTTGATTTCTTGGCAATAAAAACTTGGCCCCAATGTGATTATCCCTTGCGTGAAAACTTTTATTGATAAGTTGCCGAGATAATATCTTGTCTGAGCTTGATTTTCTGAAAAATAAATTCCTTGCTAATTTTGCTCAAAATCCTCCTTTTTGATTTTGCTTGTTGCCTTGTATGATTGAAAAAAAAAAACTTGCCATAAATCATGATTGAGTTTATTGCCCTGATTGACTGTTTTAAAAAAAACTTGCTTTGAATCTTTGCCAAACATATTGATTGACAGTTGCTAAAAAACATTTGAATACTGATTTCTTGGAACCACATAAACACTTGCCACAAATGACACTACAATTCCTGGAAATCAAATGTTAACTCTGAAATCATTTTCCATTTTACTTGATGTATGATTAGCTCCTGCCTTGCCTGGAAAAAACTTCAGGAAATTGTTGACCATGCAATTTTGTATAACTTGACAACCCAGTTTTGAATATCCTATGTTATAGCTTTGCAAAATCCTCTTGCATGATTTTCTGCACTTCATTCCTCCCATAATTGTCGAGTTAGAATACTCTGACACAACCATATCAAAACTGCTTGTCCATTTGTGCTTGTTGTTACTTGTATCCAATTTTACTGTCATGTTACTATGTATTTGAATCATGCTGTTTGACTTCTTCATACATATTAGCATCTGATCATGAAATTGTTGCATTGTGGCCATGCCTAGATGTACTTGCTTCTTGACCATTCTTGTTTCCATGTATATGCTGGCCACTTTATGTTGACTGCACCATTGTGAATTTGCTGTCATGCATTCCATGCTGGCTCGACTGCTTGGGTCCACTATGTCTTGGCTTTGTACTTGAATCATCATTTTGCATTTGATCTTTTGATCTTGTACTTGCACTTGTTACAGTCTGTTTGCACTTGTTTTGATATGTTCTGATCTGCCACCTTATTTGAGCACACCACATTGCCATGATCACCATGTTATGTTTTGATCTGTTTGCTGAAGCATTGCCTTGTTTTGCTGATTTCTGATGTATACCTTTATATTTTTTTTTTTTTTTTGATTTTTATCTTGTCTTTTGATTCTGAAAAAAAAACAAAAAAACAAACAGCAGTCAAACTGTACTGAGTTGAGGCTGGTCAGAATCAGTTGGTTCTGATCAGCAAACCAGTATGGTTTTGATGTGGCTGTTCAAGTCTGAAATATGATGAGAAAAACACACAAAAAGCTGAGACAAAAAAAAAAATGAATCAATCACACAGAGAATCTATTTTGTCAAAAGTATTTGTTTTAGTTCCAGTGTACTGTGTATTTTTCTTTCTTTTGTGACAGGTTATAGGATGATGCTCTGGACAGCTAAGGTGTGCTTGACAAGAATAAACCAGCAAGAAATGAGAAGAAAAAGAAAAAATGAATTGCTTGTAAAAAAGAAATGTATGTACTGAAATTATGTGTAAAGGGATTTGTGAAGTCTTGTGTGTAGATGAATTGTAAAATAAATAATATTATTGGAAATAAAACTTATTTGATTTTTCTATATTCTGTATAAATTCTATTTTCCAATAATACTAGACATTCCACAATCAAACACTCCAGTAACAAAAATCTATTTGTTATCATCAAACAAAATATTAGCATCAACAAACTCCCCCTTTTGATGATGACAAACAGACTTAAGATTTTTGTGAATAACCAGATGTGTTTGAGCACTCCCCCTACCTTTGAGCTCCCCCTATCAGTTGTAAACAGACATGAGTAAAGAATTTGAAAATAACAAAAAAAATTAAACACTTAGCATTAACGGCAAAACAAAATCTATAGACGTCTGTAAACAACACAAAATCTTAACTTCTTCTCCCCCTTTGTAATCATCAAAAGAAGAACAATCCTGGACATTTGTAAAGAGTATGGACTGTACTTAGTAATCAAGTCATTTGACAGTATCAAATTCAAACACTCCGAATAATCAAACAAAAGGATTAGAATAATCTGTAAGAAAGGAACACATTTCACCAGATAGGAAATGGAATGATGAAATATTCAATATATATCAGGGAGAAATAATCATATATATATATATTTTTATATATATATATATATACATTTTTTTTTTTTTTTTTATTTCAATAGCAGACTAACCACGCATAACCAGAGCTTGGATTTTTAAATTGGATTAGCTGCAACATGAACAAAAATTCAATACTATACTGACCACGCATAACCAGATCTTGGATTTTTAAATGAGATCAGTGATAGCATGAAGAATAAGTATTCTCATAACCATGCATGACCAGAGCTTGGATTTTTAAATGAGATTACAGAAATACTTATTATTTTTTTTTTTTTTTTTTTTTTTTTTGTATACTTAAATCCCCTTGATATATATATAAAATAATAATGATTGATAGAAGGGTGAAAGAAGATGAAAAGAGAACAAAAGTTCCTCAATTACTCATATTATAAAGCATATTTGATCGTATCAGAGCTACAAATTTTCAACCATTTCATATTCTGAAAACTTACACACTCACAAATTTATCATAAATGTCCAAAAAAAAAAACAAACTGGTCTTTTCTTGATGATTTGAGGCATGGATTATTTGTCAGAAAGATAATTGCCAACAGAACGTCTTAAGAGAAAATTTATCCAAAAATGCTAAGAGATTAATTTATTTCTATAATTCCCAAATCCAAGCGTAATCTGCAAAATCTGTCTTCAGGAAGGGGTTTTGTAAAAATATCAGCAAGTTGAGATTCGGTTGGAATAAATTCTATACAAATATCTTCACAAGCAATATGATCTCTAAGAAAGTGATGTCTTACATCAATGTGTTTTGTGCGTGAGTGATGAACTGGATTATTTGATAAGTCAATTGCACTCTTACTGTCACATTTTAAAGGAACTCGTTTATAACAAAGTCCAAAATCAGATAAAGTCTGCATCATCCATAAAATCTGTGCACAACAACTTCCTAAAGCAATATACTCTGCCTCAGTGGTGGATAAAGCAACACAGTTTTGTTTTCTACTTGACCATGACACTAGTGAATGACCTAGCATGAAGCATGTTCCACTAGTACTTTTTCTATCTGTGAGTGAACCAGCATAATCAGCATCAGTATACCCAACTAAACTGAAGTTATCACAGGAAGGATACCATAAGCCCAAATTTGGTGTGTGTAACAAATATCTTAGAATTCGTTTTGTGGCTTTTAGATGAGATTCTTTTGGATTTGATTGAAAGCGAGCACACAAACAAACAGAAAACATAATATCAGGTCTAGAAGCGGAAAGATAAAGAAGTGAACCGATAATACCGCGATATTTCTTTTGATCCACAGCAACACCTTTTTCATCTTTGTCAAGTTTGGTTGTTGGACTCATCGGTGTTTTCATTGGCTTTGCATCTTGAACTCCAAATTTCTTTAGCAACTCCATCACGTACTTCGTTTGAGAGATAAAGATCCCTTTGCTACTTTGTTTGATTTGGAAACCAAGGAAGAACTTCAGCTCTCCAACCAAACTCATCTCAAATTTGTCCTGCATAACTTTTTCAAATTTTTCACACAAGACATTATTAGTAGCGCCGTATATGATATCATCAACATAAATCTGGACAATTAAAAAATCATCACCATCATGAGATAAAAACAAGGTTGTGTCAGCACTTCCCTTTTTAAAACCGTTTTCCAAAAGATATGTACACAAACAATCATACCAAGCTCGAGGGGCTTGTTTAAGTCCATACAATGCTTTTTTCAGTTTGTATACATGATTTGGATAATCGTGACTCTCAAAACCAGGGGGTTGTTCAACATACACTTCTTCTTTTAGTTCTCCATTTAGAAAAGCACTCTTTACATCCATTTGCTTTAATTTGAACCCCTTAAAGCACGCAAAACTTAACAAAATTCTGATTGCTTCAAGCCTGGCAACTGGGGCAAAAGTTTCGTCAAAGTCAACACCTTCGATTTGATTGTATCCCTTAGCGACCAGCCTAGCTTTGTTTCTTGTTACGTTTCCAGATTCGTCAAGCTTATTTTTGAACACCCATTTTGTTCCAACAACTGGGTAGTCATTTGGCCTGGGTACCAAGTTCCAGACCCTATTTCTCTCAAACTGGTTAAGTTCTTCCTGCATAGCCAACAACCAAAATTCATCATTGAGTGCAACATCATAAGAACTTGGTTCTATTTCAGATACAAATGCATTATGAATACAAAGAGTACAAACTTCCCTATTGAGAGAGGATCGTGTACGAACACCAGCAGTTGGATTTCCAATTACCAAATCTGGAGGATGACTTGGCTTGAATTTTAGTCTTTCGATATCTGTTGCTGCTTCAGTGGCTTTTTCATTGTTTGTCTCAACCTCATTGTTTTCTTGTTCAATTTCTTGTGCATCAGCATCATCTTTATCATCTTCAGGTATCGTATCCACATCTGATTCATTGAACTTGACGTTGACAGTCTCCACGATTGTTCTTGACTGTTTATTGAAGATTCTGTAAGCCTTACTTCTTGAGGAATAACCCATGAAGATTCCATCAACCGTTTTTGACTCAAATTTCCCAATCTGTTCACCTGTGTTCAAAATGTAACAAGGACATCCAAACACTCTAAAATATGAGATGTTAGGCTTTTTGTTAGACCACAGTTCATATGACGTTTTATTAAGTATAGGTCTAATCATAACTCTGTTCATTACATAGCATGAAGTATTGACTGCCTCAGCCCAGAAAGTTTGAGGCAATTGATATTCACATAACATAGATCTAGCCATTTCTTGCAATGTACGATTTTTCCTTTCAACCACCCCATTCTGTTGAGGTGTTCGAGGAGCGGAAAATTCATGTTTGAAACCATTTTCTTCACAAAGTTTTTCAAAGTCAAAATTTTCAAATTCACCTCCATGATCACTTCTTAAAGTTTTAATTGAAACCCCTTTTTCATTTTGGACAAGTTTTGCAAACTTTAAAAAATAATCAAAAGTTTCAGACTTTTTGGCTAGAAAGTAAACCCATGTAAACCTAGAGTAATCATCAACCAATACATAACAATAACGTTTACCATTTAAACTAGCAGTATCAGTAGGTCCAAACAAGTCCATATGAATTAATTCAAGCACTCGTGAAGTGCTAACTACATTTTTTGGACGGAAAGATGAACGACAAAGTTTCCCCATGGTACAAGCTTTACATACTTTGTTATTTTTGTAATTCTGGTGTGGTAAACCCCTGACAAGTTCATTTGCTTTCAGTCTTTCAAGAAGACCCATACTTGCATGTGCCAACCTTCTGTGCCATAAGATTGCTTCTTCTTCTGTTGCTACTAAGCACCTAGATACTGTTACATCATCGAAAGAGAGAGTATAGACATTTCCTATCCTTTTCCCTGTAAACACAACTTTTCCAGAGGAGATCTCAATGATTTTGCAACTATTACTATCAAACACAACATTCATTCCTTTATCACAAAGCTGACTGATAGAGATAAGATTGTGAAACAGATTATCAACATATAAAACATCAGTTAAGGCAAAGATACTGTTACCTACTTTTCCTTTACCAATAATTTTACATTTGCTGTTGTCACCTAACGTCACATTCCCACCTTTATGTTTTTCCAGGCTAAGGAACAGTCTTTTATCACCTGTCATATGTCTGGAGCAACCTGAATCCAAGTACCATTTTTGTTGCTCCTTAGCCCGCCAACATACCTACATAAACAGAGAAGAAGATGACCTAGAGAAACTTCTAGGTCTAATCATGTCAGTAGTAGAGGAATGATAGTCATACGATTCTTTTGGAATCCAAATTTGATTTTTCTTCTCATTTGTGTTCCAATCTTTGTGATAGTTGTGTGCCAGGTGTTTAGGGACCCATACCTTTTTGAACTTCTGAATTTTACTGTTAAACTTGGAATTTTCATGACTGTGACCAATCACCCCACATTTTACACATTTGGGAAAAATACTTTTACCTTTAGCATTGTCACTTCCAGTTATTTCTTGTATCTTCCCAAAACCCAGTCCTTTTCTATTATTCCCAACCAATTGGTTTCCAAGTAACATTTTAAAAGATGTTTGTCCGATTGAGAATTTATTCAATGTGACTTCTAGATCTTGGACTCTTGTTTTTAAGATTGTGTTCTCATTCACAAGTGAAGTGCATCGTTTAATGTAGTTCTTTCTTTTAGTGTCATCTTCAACTTTTAGAGTCAAGTTTTCTTTTTCAAGATTCTCAATGGTGATCTTGAGTGATAAGAGTTCCAAATTCACAGTCTTACAAATTTCACAATCTAGATCATTGGTCTTTGAAGCATTTTCAAGTTCAGATTTCAACTTCTTATTATTGTTAACAAGATCAAGATTTTTCGCTTTCAGTTTCTCTGCGTCTGATTCTAACGTGTCAATAATTTCAGAAAGATGTTTACACATTAAAACTAGATTGTCATAACTGTATACCTCAGTGGTTTCCTCGTCAGTATCTTCTAGGTCTGATTTTGCCATGAAGCACAAATTGCTTTCCTCCTCACTGCTGTCTGAATCTTCTTCTCCTTCCTCGTCATCCCAAGTTATGGCAAAAGCTTTCTTTTTCTTCTTGTTTCTTTGGAGGAGTGGACAATTTGGTTTTATGTGTCCAGGCTTTTGACAATTGTAGCAGAGTGGTTCGTCTTCTGAATTGTTGGTTTTTGGTTTATTTCTTCGAGGTTTGAATTTTCTCCACTTCGTGAGTTGTCTGACTGCCATGGCAAGTTGTTCAATAGGATCTTCACTATCGCTAGTGACAGTGTTGGACAAAGCTATTGACTTCTTTTTCAGATCTGAGTTGTTGCGATCTTCTCTTGCTTTCAGCTCCATTTCATATGTCATCAGATTCCCGATAAGCTCTTCCATGCTTAGCTTGCTTAGATCTTTGGATTCTTGAATGGCTGTGACTTTTGCTTCAAAGTTCATGGGTAAAACACGCAGAATCTTCCTCACAAGCTCTACTTCTGTATAGATCTTTCCAAGGGCTCTGGCATTGTAGACTAGTACGGAGAAGCGACCATACATGTCCTTGATGCTCTCGTCCTTCTCCATGTTGAAGTTTTCATATTCATTACTGAACATGGCAAGACGGGATTCTTTAACCTGGGAAGTTCCTTCGTGTGTGACTTCCAGAGTATGCCAAATTTCCTGGGCTGTATTACAATGAGAAATTCTGTTATATTCTGTTTTATCAAGAGCACAAATCAGAGCATTCATAGCTTTAGAATCTATAGAATATAATTTTTTATCATTTGCATCCCACCTATTTTTTGGTTTAGGTGTTACAATACCATTAACAGTTTCAGTCGGAGGTGTATATCCAGTTTCAATGATATCCCAGACATCATAATCAACAGACACTAGATAAATTTTCATCCTAGCTTTCCAATATGCGTAATCACTACCATTGAACATGGGTGGTCTAGCAATAGATTGGCCTTCTGAAAAAGCATTGTTCATTGAAGTCATGATTCTAGGGTTCAAACACAGGCTCTGATACCAATTGTAGGATCGATAATAACCCTAGAGGGGGGGTGAATAGGGTTTTTAACGATAAGTTTAATAATAAAAATAATAATAAAGAAATGCAGTAAAAAATAAAATCACACACGGATATACCCAGCTTCGGCAAACTGTGCCTACTGCTGCCTTTCTAAGATTTTTACTAGGATATACAAACAGATCCCGCTTACAATCCTGTGTAAACTCGCAACTCCTGCTCCTGTTTATCCCTAAGTTCAAAATCCTAGACTAGTCTGTATACCCTAGACTAGATTTTCTCAGATTACACTTCAATATTCTGTGCTTCCTAGTTTTACAATAAAACTAGAAAAGAAAAATTTTAAAAAAAAATAAAAAAAAAACTTTAGAGGAAATAGGAAGAGGAGTTAAAAGTGGGGGTCATCCCCTTTGTCATTCAAGTTCACTTGGTCGGCCCATTTGTAAACCCTTAACACAATATCCCGATTGCTTTGAGAAAACAGAAATGGCGGCGCCTCCAAAAACTAGGGTTTCAAGCTTCTTATTTCAAACCGTGGTTTCTGGAATTTGATGAAATTGTTCCTCTGATGGCTTGAATATTTGTCTTGCTCTTGGTCACCTCGATTTGGAACTTGCGATCAAAAAGTGAGTTTTTTTTTTAAAACTCTTGTAATCTAGGGTTTTTGGATTTCTTCTGTGTGATTCTAATTATCTTCTGTCGATGATGAAGTAGTGTGAATTTATAGGGGTTTTTCAACCCTTTCCTCTGATTTCACTTTTAAAAAAGGCTCGACTGAATTGTGTGTTTGTTGCCTTCTTTGAGATGATTTCCTCGGCTTTGATTGTTCCCATGATTGTTGTGATTGAATTTCAGAAAGAATTAATTTGGTTTCATGCCTTAAAACAGTATTGGTAATAAAATCATGCCGTGAATTCCCTTTTGATATACTTGATGTGAATTTGATTTCTTGGCAATAAAAACTTGGCCCCAATGTGATTATCCCTTGCGTGAAAACTTTTATTGATAAGTTGCCGAGATAATATCTTGTCTGAGCTTGATTTTCTGAAAAATAAATTCCTTGCTAATTTTGCTCAAAATCCTCCTTTTTGATTTTGCTTGTTGCCTTGTATGATTGAAAAAAAAAACTTGCCATAAATCATGATTGAGTTTATTGCCCTGATTGACTGTTTTAAAAAAAACTTGCTTTGAATCTTTGCCAAACATATTGATTGACAGTTGCTAAAAAACATTTGAATACTGATTTCTTGGAACCACATAAACACTTGCCACAAATGACACTACAATTCCTGGAAATCAAATGTTAACTCTGAAATCATTTTCCATTTTACTTGATGTATGATTAGCTCCTGCCTTGCCTGGAAAAAACTTCAGGAAATTGTTGACCATGCAATTTTGTATAACTTGACAACCCAGTTTTGAATATCCTATGTTATAGCTTTGCAAAATCCTCTTGCATGATTTTCTGCACTTCATTCCTCCCATAATTGTCGAGTTAGAATACTCTGACACAACCATATCAAAACTGCTTGTCCATTTGTGCTTGTTGTTACTTGTATCCAATTTTACTGTCATGTTACTATGTATTTGAATCATGCTGTTTGACTTCTTCATACATATTAGCATCTGATCATGAAATTGTTGCATTGTGGCCATGCCTAGATGTACTTGCTTCTTGACCATTCTTGTTTCCATGTATATGCTGGCCACTTTATGTTGACTGCACCATTGTGAATTTGCTGTCATGCATTCCATGCTGGCTCGACTGCTTGGGTCCACTATGTCTTGGCTTTGTACTTGAATCATCATTTTGCATTTGATCTTTTGATCTTGTACTTGCACTTGTTACAGTCTGTTTGCACTTGTTTTGATATGTTCTGATCTGCCACCTTATTTGAGCACACCACATTGCCATGATCACCATGTTATGTTTTGATCTGTTTGCTGAAGCATTGCCTTGTTTTGCTGATTTCTGATGTATACCTTTATATTTTTTTTTTTTTTTTGATTTTTATCTTGTCTTTTGATTCTGAAAAAAAAACAAAAAAACAAACAGCAGTCAAACTGTACTGAGTTGAGGCTGGTCAGAATCAGTTGGTTCTGATCAGCAAACCAGTATGGTTTTGATGTGGCTGTTCAAGTCTGAAATATGATGAGAAAAACACACAAAAAGCTGAGACAAAAAAAAAAAATGAATCAATCACACAGAGAATCTATTTTGTCAAAAGTATTTGTTTTAGTTCCAGTGTACTGTGTATTTTTCTTTCTTTTGTGACAGGTTATAGGATGATGCTCTGGACAGCTAAGGTGTGCTTGACAAGAATAAACCAGCAAGAAATGAGAAGAAAAAGAAAAAATGAATTGCTTGTAAAAAAGAAATGTATGTACTGAAATTATGTGTAAAGGGATTTGTGAAGTCTTGTGTGTAGATGAATTGTAAAATAAATAATATTATTGGAAATAAAACTTATTTGATTTTTCTATATTCTGTATAAATTCTATTTTCCAATAATACTAGACATTCCACAATCAAACACTCCAGTAACAAAAATCTATTTGTTATCATCAAACAAAATATTAGCATCAACAATAGGATGAGAAACAAAAAGAAAAATTAGAATAGAAGAATACGAAGAACACAAATCTCACAGCAGAACGGATAAAATATATTAAATAACATAACCCTTGGAATACAAATCAGTGAGTGTATATACATACCATCATCAGAGCACAACAAATATTTCTGGAACAGTTATAAACACCTGAATCCAGATATAAACATGATACGCAGCGGAAAATATAATAGTCTATAGCTAACTAATGAAGCCTCCTGCTTCGAGCTCCTCCAAGTGAATCTGTAAAATCCCGACTACATGATTGCTCTTACAAATTTGGGCGCCCAAGAGTTTAGGAAAAAACAAACAACATAAACTTTGGGTCAGTCATGGGACTAGTGTGAGTAAACTCCAACCATTTGTTTAACTTTCAAAAATCTTTTGAAAAGAAAAGATAATCGTAAAACCGATCCACACATAAACACGAATAGTTTTTACCTTACGGTAACCAAGATATATTTTTGATATCAAATCCAATGGATTATAATAGTGTCTAAATCAAATAAATAGCAATCTAGCGGAAAGCTTGCATCTCACTCTCCATATATAATATAAAATCAAAAACCGCAGGGCACTTATTGGAGATTGGATTCCGACTATGACAAGTTATGGATTCACCTTCCGATAGTGTATATCTAGAGGGGAATACACTGGGTTCAACAAGAATGTCTTTGCAACCCGGCCTACACATGGTTGTCCACTCATTTAGCTTGAGTGTACCGAGCATATTATCACCAACGGTTGTGATCAACAACCATTACCGAAAGCATACAGCGGCGAATAGAATAAGAAGCAAATGAAATTTCTCTAGATCAGGTGATAACACCCTTAACGGGAATGACCCACTTGGCCATGCTGCCTGCCCGATTTCTGTCATTTCCCAATTGATGAGGCTTGAGGTCACGATTATCTTTCAGCCCATCTAGCCATCATTCACTTTGAATGTCACATCGTCAGACATTCGTCCATATACGTTGTCTTGGGACTGGAAAAACCGAAGGCACCATTCTATTAATCCATCTTGGGCAATTTTTACCTAGGGTTAATAGAACAACCCTTGCAATTTACTCCATCTTCAATTATCTTCAGCATCAGTTGATTCGTAATGCTTATGCCAATACGGAGTGGTTTTCAGATATTAAATCTGATCCCGGTCTCTCCAAATTTGACAACAGAGGTATAAAAATAAATCAAAACTTTGATAGTCGGTGATTTAACTATCAAAGAAACATCGATACAATCAACGGTCCTATTTCCAATTGGAAATTCTACTGATCAAACATCAAACAACACTGGCCCCTTTTTATATTAATTCCTTATTTTATTATCGATTCCAAATTCCCTTTTTTCCTTCTTCCGTATCCTTTCAAAGCTCTATTTTCTCTCTTGATTCATGGAAAAACATTTCCAATATCCTAATTTCTTTATTCGAGAAAATATCTCTTATTCCAGTTAGAAAACATTTCTAAATATTCACGAAGCCTTATTTTCTATATTCAGAAAATATACCGTATTAATATCGGAAAATATTTCCATATTCCATTTATTAATTCCTCGTTGACCAATTCATTTCATTTTCTATGCATAGAAAATATCTCTCATTTTATTTGGGAAAACATTTCAAAATCCTTTAAATTAACCCGATGTTATAAAAACATCCTAATTATAACTCAAACCATTAATTATCTAACAATATTGCTAACCATTCTTCACTATCGAACCTTAACCATTCCTCCATCAATCATGAAGTCAATCAAGTTGGGGTATAATTACCTCTCAGACCTTAATTGAACGACATTCTCAACTTTGAAATAGTCAAAGCTCACAACTTCAAACAAAACATCGCTTACGCGACTCTCAGATTCAATCTAACGATCTATTTCTTTTGCGTAAAACATTGGTTATAACGGTAGCGTTATAATCGCTATTTCCAAATATTTGATTTATAAAACATTTATTAAACGGTAGCGTTGAAAGCACTATTTAGATTTATAAAACATTTATTATAACAGTAGTATTATAATTGCTGTTTAGATTTACAAGACATTTACTATAACCGTAGCGTTATTATCGCTGTTTCCAAATATTTGGTATATATAAAAATATAACTTGTACTTATTAGTTCAATTAATAAGTAAATAATTAATTAATTAAATAGCTAAATTTGATTCAAAACGGAAAGTAAAAATAACTACTTCCTTAAATTCAATATAATAAATAACTATCTCTCGAATAATTTATATTCAGTTTATATTCCGAACTTCAGAATTTATCTTCCATTTCAGGTTAATACAAATTCCAAATTCACTTTCGAATTTATCATTTCCAAATCATTACCAAATTCCTTTATGACCATTCCAGTCTACAAAACATTATCACACTTTATTTTATATTCCGAATTTTGAAATAAAACTCATCGTTTTCTTTTAAAACGATTACCTATTTCCCTTTTCATTTAATTTCCAATCTGGATTCATATTTCAATTCTAAATTTCCTTTAGAGATATTTCACTTGCAAAATATTTCCTTTAAACCATTATTCACTTTAACCATGAATATATTTCTTTTATATACAATCAAATCTATTTGATTTCGTACTTATAAATAATATCTTAAACCAAATTTTTTATTTATAACTTCTATTCAGAATTATTCATAAAAGCCTCATCTCTTTTTATTTCAGTCATTTAAAATCCCATTTAAATTTCCTTAATAATAGCTATGTTCAAATCTTATTTCAAATATTGGTTTCAAAACGATTTCACATTTTTTTTATATAAATTCAAATTTGAATTTATATTTCAATTTATCCCATGATAAATAATTCACTTAATTTATACTCTTATTTATAAACAACTTCTTGTTTTCTCCATTAACATGTTTGTAATTTCAATCTATTCGAAATTACCTTTCTATTTTTGGAAATAAATTTCCTTTTAAAACCTAAAATTTCATTTTCTATATTTGAAAATATTTTGTGGTATTTAAATACCAAAATTCTAAAGTCAAGGTAATTCAACACAGCATAATCAATCACAGTAAATAACAAACAATAAAATAAATGTTAAGGGATCCAATTGGATCCCTTCAACATGTTTCCCTGCATCCACAGATGTTAATCAACATTAATTTCACATAAATATGAAATATCATAGTAATAGAACTAATAATTGATCAACGATATAACTATATCAACCATTTCAACTAATTTTATCAACTATTCATCCAAACAATCATCACATAATATAAAATTACTATAAATAAATTTAAAACCAGTTTATATAAAAGTATAAACGAGCCAAAGTTAGTGAATTTACTACCTTGGTTCGTAGTTGACCATTCTGCGTATATCTCGTTTAAAATCAAACAAGTGTTTGATTTTACCACGAAATTCCTATAACCTTGTTTTCAGCTATATCGGCTTCCCAAAGAAGATCTCGTCGTTAAGATTTTAGTGTAACTGACATCATCAAATTCTGTTCATAGATGAAATTAATATAATTGTTATAAGTTCCTATACCATTAATAGTCATTAACTATTATATTATAATAATTAATTTAATTAACCTTACTTAACAATTTAACTATTTTTTTAGCCGTAACCATCCTATTACCCTTGCGTTCCAAAAAATAAACTTGCTGCTTCTCACAGGACCCATGACAGCAACTTTAACTCCTCACATCCCCTTGCTCCATTCACAAAAACATCCACCTAAACTTCCATCACCTCTCATTTCCTTAAAGTATCCGCTGTTCTTTTTTTCAAGATCCTGGTATGTCATGAAAGTTGGAGAAGTATGATATTGGTTTTACAAACTTTACAGCAAAGGCTCGTGAAAACTTGAAACATAGTTTCCCAGACCCTTCTTCTATCTCTGGACAACACCTCCTGCGCATCCATTCTTTATCACAAAAGAATCCCCACTTCATTCATCACTTAAAAAAATTTGGGATCACTGTGACGGCCCGCCCGCACCAGCCTGCATTTCCTTCGAAAGTGCGCTGTACACATGCCCAACTAGCACGAGACGGTTGTCAGAAGAAAGGAAAGAAGAGAATTAACTAACAAGAAACCTATAGAATGTCTCACAGCGCATGGAGTAAAATATAATAATAACATACTTGACATAAAACAGGTGAGACAGTGTATAAGCTTATAACTAAAACCAACATCAACATCAGAGCAGCGGAAATCCAAATACAACTTATTACAACTTTTCAAATTTACTGTCTCTAAACAAAAGAAAGCTAAAGTAGAAGATGCACCACTAATGCCCAAGCAGTGATCTTCAACAACACAGGGAGAATATTATATATACATTACGTGGAAGCCTCCTGCTCGTCTCCGGATCATCTACCCATGCATCACCAGTTAACCTGTCTCTAGTCTGCTCGTATGAGCACCCAGAGTAATAAGAGGAGACATAAAACTCTGGGTCAGACATAAAGCCTGGTATGAGCGATAAGCATCTAAACAGAACAATAACAGGTATACTAAACCATACCTGAACCTGGACCTACAACCAAAGAGTTAGTACCACATACCGTACAATACTCTAAGGTGCCATAATAAGTAATGTAAGAATACGGGGGGTGGGGTGTGCATGTCATAATGATGGCAAACAAATCATCCATAGCAACTATCCTCACATCTCTCACTCAGTGCGTAAAGCATACGATGTCCACCACTGTCAATCACTAGACCCATCGAAGTAGTGACGGAGTTCGATTTGTACAACTACTGCTACTACCAAGCTTACCACATGGAGTCTTGACCAAATCTTTACAAATGACCCCACTTCATTGGTCTATAGCTCTTTAGTCGTACCTAGGCCACTGTGGCCCTGAATCCGTTCACGTACCTCCCATACATAGTGATCCAACGTCATAGACATCGATGGCCCCTTGGCACACGTCCCGCAGCAAAGCCCAATCATGAAGCCCACTCATTGGTTCCCAACTGGATCCTGAATCAAAGCTCCTCATTTGGACTTCCTTTGCATCTCGGGTTCTGATCGAATTGGAGTTGGTCTTCAAAAGAGTCGTCGCATAGAAGTGGTCCAGAATTCGATTCGGTTTGGATATATGCGTATAACACGGTTCGGTTCGGTGCAATGCTCCATGGTGTATTCCTGAGTGCAGTTCGGTTCGGTGATTCTTCCCCTTCAGACGTCGGTTCGGTTCGGATGTCACGCTCCATTCTGTTTGGTTCGTCCCTCCTGCTCCAGCTTGCCTGCTCCGACCCGATCCCGCTCCCTAGCCTGCTCCGATCCGATCCTGCTCCATAGCTCCGATCCGATCCCTCTTGCTTGCCTCCTCCGATCCGACCTCGCTCCCTAGCCTACTCCGATCTGATCCTGCTCCATGGCTCTGATCCGATCCTCTGTCCAGCTCCAACCCGAAGCAGTGGCCTTCCTTCTTGCCAAACATCTTTGTGCCAGATTCCAGTTCGGGTCGGATTCCTTGCCCAGCTCCCTACCCGATCCGAGCCCATACCCGATCCGAAACCCTGCACAACTTTCTGCAACTTTTTCCAGCAACTTGTTTACGCCATTCGACGACGTTTTCGACTAATCTAACTATACTAATCAACCACAAATCATTCCAAACAGTCATAGCAACATAGTAAACTAACCACAAACACCAAAACAATGAATTTATATGTCAAAATGGATCAAATATACCCAAAACTCCATAATTTCCCTTAAGCATGTTTAAGCAAAACTAATCATAGGGTTAACAGAACTTAACCAAATTAAACCAAATTTCTACCAGAGGCATAAAATATTATTTTCAAATTTATAGAAATTTTTCCAGAATTTATCAGTGTATAAATTCGCTAATCTACACTAATTACCCTTAATTAACTGTAATTAGTGTCAAAACGATGTTAATCACTCACCTTGGCCACAAACGAAATTCTCAGAACTGAAACCTTGCTGATTTGGGCGAATACTGATGTCTAACAGCAGCTCTAGCCTTGCTTTCGTGTTTCCTCTCCTTAATTTGATGTAGATTAAGCCAAAACTTGATTAGAAAGTGATTAGAAGGTGGTTTGGGTGTTGGAGGCCATTGCTATGGTTGCAAGAAAGAAAGTGGCGGCTGGGAAATGAGGATAAGATCGTTCTCTAACTGATTTCAGCCTCCTCCTTACCCTAATCCCGAAATCCCCCATTGGGCCTAGCTGTTAATCACCCGGTTAAGCCCAATTAAGCTGTTTTTCACCATCTGAAACTTGTTTCAGCCATATCTCCCAAACGGTGAGTCCGTTTGGCTAATGAGACCACTCTACGGAATTGTAAACCATCATCCGGAGCCAATGGAAGTGGTTTCAGGTCAAAATTCTTTTCCAGTCAAAAGTTATGGCCAAAACAGTACCAACTAGGGGTAAAATGGTCATTTAAAAATCGGGAAAAATCATGAACATGGGAAATGACCCCAATAGTCGTCTCCCAAAGTTACATGACCATACGACTTCATATGTGAAAGAAATAAATATTCTATGGTCCTATGATGCGTAGTATACGGGTCGTTACACTCTCCCCCCTTAAGAAATTTCGTCCCCGAAATTCCTTAACCCAAAACATACAAAAGATCCCGCATGCCTAACAGTCACATACAACAATCAAACATGCAAAACAAGCAAACAGGCCTATCCTAGCATGCGGAAAACTAAATCGAAGTCAAAATCTTACCAGGCAAAGAGTTCTGGATATGTCTTCCTAATGTTCTCCTCTGTCTCCCAAGTACAATCATTCTCGTCCTTGCCCCACTGAACCTTGACTAGCTTCACCGCCTTCTTTCGAAGTTGCTTCATGTCGTGCTCGACAATACGGGCCGGCTTGCGGTTCCCAACCGCCTCGGGTTCTACTTCGAAGTCCTCTAACTGATCAGGTGAAATAGTCATATCTGGGTCGTGAATGAACTTCCATAGTTGGGAAACATGAAATACATTGTGAGCTCCTGCCATCTTCTCTGGTAAGCCAACTCTATATGCCAAATCCCCGACTAGTTCAAGAACAGGGAATGGGCCAACAAATCTTGGTGCTAACTTGCCTCTCCTGCCAAATCGTATCACGCTCTTCAACGGAGAAATCTTGACAAACACCAAGTCACCAACGGAGAATCTTAAGTCTCTTCTCCTCTTATCAGCATAACTCTTCTGCCTATCTTGGGCAGCTTTCATTCGTTGCTGAATGATCTTGATCTTGCCTGAAGTTTCCCTCACCACATCTGGTCCAAGCATAAACTTCTCGCCAGTCTCTATCCAACATGATGGTGAGTTGCACGGTCTTCCGTACAAAGCTTCAAACGGAGCCATACCGATACTGGATTGGTAGCTATTGTTATATGCAAACTCTACTAGATGCAAATGGTCATCCAATGATCCACCAAAATCCAATACACAAGCTCTCAAGAGATCCTCCAAAATACGATTCACCCTCTCCGTCTGACCATCGGTCTGAGGATGATATGTGGTACTGAGATGCAACCTTGACCCTAAAGCCTCTTGTAAGCTCTTCCAAAACCCACTAGTGAACAACAGGTCTCGGTCACTCATAATGCTTTTAGGTACTCCATGAAATCTCACTACCCACTTCATATACAATTCTGCCAACTTGGCTGCCGTTCTGGTCGATTTGACTGGTATAAATCTTGCACTCTTAGTCAATAGATCCACGATTACCCAAATGCTATCATGTCCCGATCTAGTTCTTGGTAAACCGTCGATGAAATCCATCGAGACTTGCTCCCATTTCCATTCGGGAATTTCTAATGGATGTAACAACCCACTAGGCTTCTTTTGCTCGGCTTTAACTAGCTGGCAATTCATGCACTTGGATATAAACTTCCCAACGTCTCTTTTCATCCCTTCCCAGTAGTAAGTCTGTCTCATGTCTCGATACATCTTATTACCACCGGGGTGTATAGTCAGTTTTGAGTGATGACATTCTCTAAGCACTTCATCTCTCAATCCATTGACATTGGGTACAACAAGCTTTCCATTCTTTCTAAGCCATCCATCTCGATCAAGCCCATACTTGTTCATCTCCTCATCGATACCCATCTCTAACTTGGAGATGATTTCCAATTGGTTAGGATCGTCCCTCTGACTAGAGTCGATCCTCTCAATCAAAGTGGGTCTGACCGTCAAACTTGCTAACATTTCTGGATTCAATTCGCACTTTGGTCTGAAATCATACCCAGCGATGTACTCCAGTTGCTTCCATTCTAGAAACATAGCCCCTAAGCTGGCATGTCTCCTACTCAATGCATCAGCCACCGCATTGCCCTTTCCTGGTGTATATGCGATGTCAAAATCATAGGAAGCCAAGAATTCTAACCACCTTTGTTGCCGGAGATTTAGATCCTTCTGGGAGAAGAGATACTTCAACGACTTATGATCTGTAAACAACTCAAATCTTTCTCCCAAGAGATAGTGTCTCCACATCTTTAACGCGAACACGATCGCTGCCAATTCCAAATCATGGGTAGGGTATCTTCTCTCGTACGGTTTCAATTGCCGACTTGCATAAGCTACAACCCTACAGCCTTGCATCAATACAGCAACCATTCCGGTACCACATGCATCCGTGTATACCGTCATCTCTTCATTCCCCTTAGGAATGACTAACACTGGTGCGCTTGTCAACTTGTCCTTTAGACTCTTGAATGCATTCTCGCACCTTTCATCCCAGACAAAAGCTTGATTCTTCTTGGTCAACTGGGTCAATGGTGCTGCTATCTTGGAGAAACCTTGGATAAACTTTCGATAATATCCAGCTAACCCCAAGAAACTTCTTACATCTGTTGCATTCTTGGGCGTAGGCCAATCCTGTACCATAGCCACCTTCGCCGGGTCCATGGCAATACCATTCTCTGAAACAACATGGCCCAAGAACCTCACTTCCCTCCTCCAGAAGTGACGCTTAGAAAACTTTGCTTTCAATTGGTGTTTTCTCAACACCTCCATCACTATTCTTAAATGTTCCTTGTGTTCTTCCTCTGTCCTCGAATAGAACAAAATATCATCAACGAACACAAGGACAAACTTATTCAACTGATCTCTGAATACCCTATTCATAAGATCCACAAAATATGCTGGGGCATTGGTCAGCCCGAATGGCATGACCAACCACTCATAAAATCCAGACGGCGTTCGAAATGCCATTTTAGCTATACTCTCAGCTTCCACTCTAAGCTGATGAAAACCTGTCGCGAGATCCAACTGAGAAAATACTCTCGCGCCACTCAACTGATCGAACAAATCATCTATCCGCGGTAGAGGATACTTGTTCTTCCTCGTCACTTTATTCAACTCGCGGTAGTCTACACACAAACGAAGGGAACCATCCACCTTGGTAGCAAACACGACTGGTGCTCACCATTCAGAAACACTCCTTCTAATAAATCCCTTCTTCAAAAGATCGCTGACTTGCACCTCGAGCTCTCGCTGCTCCCTTGGTGCCATACGACGAAGTGGCATCACTATAGGTCTGGCATCTTTTACCAAATCAATATGGAACTCAATCTCTCGGTGTGGTGGAAGCCCGGTCACTTCTTCGAAAACATCCGGATACTGGCCAACCATGGGCAAACCTGACAACTCACTATGCGGAATGTCGAGAGAGTTTAGAAAACTAGCCAATACCCCCTCACTGGGTAGACCACCAAACACTATCCTCCGCCCATCATCCGCTCTAGCTGTCACCAAAAAGCCCTCACAGTCTACCATCATCCCGTATCTTCGGAGCCAATCTACTCCCAAAATAATGCCAAACCCAGTAAAGCCCAAAACAAAGCAATCACAAACAAACATGCATCCATGACTCGATAAGACCACATTACGACAAATCATGCTAAGGCTAGTCGAACCACCAATCGGGTTCGTCACTACTAAAGGTCTATCGATAATCTCGGGCTCCAATCCCAACCTATCTACCAGGTCACTAGATATGAAAGAATTGGAAGCTCCGGTATCAAACAAAACTCTAACAGGAACATCATAAACAGAAAGCATACCTTGAACGACGACATTCTTTCCCTTCTCCGCCGCAGTTGGGGCATTCGATGAAGAAGGAATAACATTAAGGGCATATGCTTTCACCATTTGCTTTTCTTTGGGGGGTTGTGGACACTTGTCCTTGTGATGTCCCATTTGGCAACAATTGAAGCACTTCCTATCCGCTGGCTTGGCCCGACAATTACTAGCATAATGGCCCTTCTTACCACAGCTGAAGCACTCAACATCTTGCTTATTCTTTTTCTTTTGGCCATCCTTAGTCTGATTCTGCTTTCTCTTATTCTGGGAACCACCCTTACCTCCACCACTTGCTTGTGGCTTTGGCTCATCTGCGGATGCAACCTCAGTCTTCAGCTTAGGGTAGAGACTTTCTGATCTCAATGCTTTCCCCACAATCGATTCAAACGTCTCATCGATGTGGTAAATAAGCCTTTCCCTCAAGTACTGATCCAAACCAGTTATGAATTTCTCATTCTTCTTCTCGACAGTATCAATAAGAGATAACCCATACTTCGACAAAGTGTCGAATTCAGCGATATACTCCGAGACAGCTCTGCCATTCTGCTTGAGCTCCAAAAATTTCTTAAACAGCACTGACTTCTGTGCAGCTAGAATGAACTTCTCACTAAAGCGAACCTTAAACTGTTCCCAAGTAATCTGATCTTCAGGAGTAGCTGCCTTTATAGCATTCCACCAATTCATTGCACGTCCTTGCAGCTGACGGGACGCTAGCTTTCTCTTCATCGCATCCTCGATACCCAAATCCTCGAAGATACGTTCGCAACTATCCAACCAATCCTGAACATCCGTAGCCGACTCCGTTCCGTGGAACGGATTCCCACCAAGACTAGTATAATCCTTATTCAGCTTGGCGAAGTCGACTCTAGGCGCCTGCACTATTGGACCACCACCATTTCCACCATTGGGAGCTGCCCTCTGCACATCTCTAAGCATCTCTCTCATGAGGTCAGTAAACATCGCCCTCATGTCAGCAGCATTCCCATTACTGGCCCCCTTACCAGCACCTCTAGTATATCAGCTCATCGTCAATCTGTAAAAGGAAACGATTAACGACCCCATAGTGGTGCTAGTGCAGCATGACTTCACCCTTATACTACTAATAGTATATATATAGCTTTTAAAAACCAAAATAATCACAAATACGCTCTCTCGTATACGTATATTATCTCTCCCTGATAACTTCCCTAGGTTAACTACGCAACCTAGAGCTCTGATACCAAGTGTGACGGCCCGCTCGCACCAGCCTGCATTTCCTTCGAAAGTGCGCTGTACACATGCCCAACTAGCACGGGACGGTGGTCAGAATAAAGGAAAGAAGAGAATTAACTAACAAGAAACCTGTAGAATGTCTCACAGCGCATGGAGTAAAATATAATAATAATAACATACTTGACATAAAACAGGTGAGACAGTGTATAAGCTGATAACTAAAACCAACATCAACATCAGAGCAGCGGAAATCCAGATACAGCTTATTACAACTTTTCAAATTTACTGTCTCTAAACAAAAGAAAGCTAAAGTAGAAGATGCACCACTAATGCCCAAGCAGTGATCTTCAACAACACAGGAAGAATATTATATATACATTACGTGGAAGCCTCCTGCTCGTCTCCGGATCATCCACCCGTGCATCACCAGCTAACCTGTCTCTAGTCTGCTCGTGTGAGCACCCAGAGTAATAAGAGGAGACATAAAACTCTGGGTCAGACATAAAGCCTGGTATGAGCGATAAGCATCTAAACATAACAATAACAGGTATACTAAACCATACCTGAACCTGGACCTGCAACCAAAGAGTTAGTACCACATACCGTACAATACTCTAAGGTGCCATAATAAATAATGTAAGAATACGGGGGTGGGGTGTGCATGTCATAATGATGGCAAACAAATCATCCATAGCAACCATCCTCACATCTCTCACTCAGTGCGTAAAACATACGATGTCCACCACTGCCAATCACTAGACCCATCGAAGTAGTGACGGAGTTCGACTTGTACAACTACTACTACTACCAAGCTTACCACATGGAGTCATGACCAAATCTTTACAAATGACCCCACTTCATTGGTCTATAGCTCTTTAGTCGTACCTAGGCCACTGTGGCCCTGAATCCGTTCACGTACCTCCCATACATAGTGATCCAACGTCATAGACATCGATGGCCCCTTGGCACACGTCCCGCAGCAAAGCCCAATCATGAAGCCCACTCATTGGTTCCCAACTGGATCCTGAGTCAAAGCTCCTCATTTGGACTTCCTTTGCATCTCGGGTTCTGATCGAATTGGAGTTGGTCTTCAAAAGAGTCGTCGCATAGAAGTGGTTTTGAATTCGATTCGGTTATATGCGTATAACACGGTTCGGTTCGGTGCAATGCTCCATGGTGTATTCCTGAGTGCGGTTCGGTTCGGTGATTCTTCCCCTTCAGACGTCGGTTCGGTTCAGATGTCACGCTCCATTCGGTTCGGTTCGTCCCTCCTACTCCAGCTTGCCTGCTCCGACCCGATCCCGCTCTCTAGCCTGCTCCGATCCGATCCTGCTCCATAGCTCCGATTCGATCCCTCTTGCTTGCCTCCTCCGATCCGACCTCGCTCCCTAGCCTACTCCGATCCTGCCCCATGGCTCCGCTCCGATCCTCTGTCCAACTCCAACTCGAAGCAGTGGCCTTCCTTCTTGCTAAACTTCTTTGTGCCAGATTCCAGTTCGGGTCGGATTCCTTGCCCAGCTCCCTACCCAATCTGAGCCCATACCCAATCCGATCCGAAACCCTGCACAACTTTCTGCAACTTTTTCCAGCAACTTGTTTACGCCATTCGACGACGTTTTCGATTAATCTAACTATACTAATCAACCACAAATCATTCCAAACAGTCATAGTAACATAGTAAACTAACCACAAACACCAAAACAATGAATTTATATGTCAAAATGGATCAAATATACCCAAAACCCCATAATTTCCCTTAAGCATGTTTAAGCAAAACTAATCATAGGATTAACAGAACTTAACCAAATTAAACCAAATTTCTACCAGAGGCATAAAATATTATTTTCGAATTTATAGATATTTTTCCAGAATTTATCAGTGTATAAATTCGCTAATCTACACGAATTACCCTTAATTAACTGTAATTAGTGTCAAAACGATGTTAATCACTCACCTTGGCCACAAACGAAATTCTCAGAACTGAAACCTTGCTGATTTGGGAGAATACTGATGTCTAACAGCAGCTCTAGCCTTGCTTTCGTGTTTCCTCTCCTTAATTTGATGTAGATTAAGCCAAAACTTGATTAGAAAGTGATTAGAAGGCGGTTTGGGTATTGGAGGCCATTGCTAGGGTTGCAAGAAAGAAAGTGGCGGCTGGGAAATGAGGATAAGATCGTTCTCTAACTGATTTCAGCCTCCTCCTTACCCTAATCCCGAAATCCCCCATTGGGCCTAGCTGTTAATCACCCGGTTAAGCCCAATTAAGCTGTTTTTCACCATCTGAAACTTGTTTCAGCCATATCTCCCAAACGGTGAGTCCGTTTGGCTAATGTGACCACTCTACGGAATTGTAAACCATCATCCGGAGCCAATGGAAGTGGTTTCAGGTCAAAATTCCTTTCTAGTCAAAAGTTATGTCCAAAACAGTACCAACTAGGGGTAAAATGGTCATTTAAAAATCGGGAAAAATCATGAACATGGGAAATGACCCCAATAGTCGTCTCCCAAAGTTACATGACCATACGACTTCATATGTGAAAGAAATAAATATTCAACGGTCCTATGATGCGTAGAATACGGGTCGTTACAATCACCGTATGAAACTAGAATGAAACCGCTACGGATAAAACACTCAATAACCAACGCTATATACTCCTCGCCAACTCCTCTTAATCATTTTCATCACACAAAACAGACCGAATATTTCACTGCCATTCCCTTCTGCCTAGTGCCTATTTCAGGAATTTAAATCCAAGACTATCCACTTTATCCTCATCGTCTACTCCTCTTCTTTTTGAAGTGAACACCAAAATACTGTCATATAACTAAACAAATACATCTCGTCTCCACCTCTCAACATCCGAAACCCCACCTTAAACAAACTCCCACCGCTGCCAGTGAAAACACATAAGTACAGTGCCTTTCACAACTAAAAAAATGGAAACAAGCAGCGCTCTCCGATCATCGGAATATAAATCCTACCAACTGCAACTGTAGCCCTCACCACCACATACAAACGACGTGCAATATCATTACCTTCCTTCACTTCAAACTCACATCCATCACCAGTCGTCCCCCTCAGGCAAATGACCGCACCTATTGTACCGAACAAATGAAAATTCTGACGCCCCCAAATTTTCAGATGCTCGTGCCATTTCATTCCACCACCTCAAGAATAACATCGAACTCACGAATACTAGCTCCATCTCCCTGAACTTTCGTAACCCAATTAACACTGTACGAAAATGGACAATGAAGAACATCAACCGAACTGAATGAGATTTATACCCATAGAAAGAGCAGACTACGAGGATCACCAATATTTGAGTTTTGGGATTTATGAAGATTTATTTGATTTTTAAATGATTTATTGAAGTGGAGACTTTTAATAGAAGGTGGAGGCGGCTTTGGTGAAAAATAATGGGAGAGGAAAACCATTGTTGCTGGTTTTATAGTGAACGAGGGAAATAGGTTCTAATGTGAACAGAGACGGAATGGTCAAGCCGCATATCTTGATTGTAGATGATCGTATCTTATCTCATATTACACAAAGATTATAAATATAAAGGATTTAGGCAAGTTTTCTCTACTGATGGTTTCGAATAAAAAAGAAAGAAGACATGAAAAAAAATAGTTGTCTCTATCTATTTGTACAGAAGTGTTGAACAAAGGACAGACAACAAATAAATTTTTCATTGAAATGTTTGACTTCCAATACTGTCAAAGTTTAGGAAAAAAAAATGTCTTATTTATGGCGTAGATATGCAAAGGTATTGGGTAGGATTTCGAAAGATTTGAAAAGGATACAGTAGTCTTTACATTGAGATAATTTACGCAGTCAGGATTTTTGAAAGGCATTTGGCCAAATTTATTTTCAGCCAAATCTTTGAAAACGGTATATATTATACTCTTCAGATAGAAAAAGATCGGTAAGAGATTTTTGTTTAAAAATATGGAAATGATCCTAATTTATTATTTTAGCGCACAGTTTACGTTTGACGTTTTTAAGTTGTACGTACTTCTGTTGGAACGAAACTAGAAACCGTGCAATGATATAATATTACGAACTATTGCACCGCTGCAGCTCGTTTTCTAATTAAATTATAATTTATACGTTTAAACTTCATTTTAATTAATAAATTCCATATAAATTTTCATTTATACTTCTAATACAACATTTAAAACAATTAACATGTTCAAAATTAATTGGCTAAAAAACCAGGTCGTTACATTCCTCCCCACCCTAAAAGAATTTCGTCCCCGAAATTACTAAGGTAGGAAAAATGTCACATACCCTATTGACTAAGCTAAAAATCATTTGTTTTACTTCTTAACTTCCTTCTTTAACTGAATCAATTTATTTCAATCAAAATATTAATTTATTTCTGCTAACAAAAATTATCAAAAATTCTGAAAATTTTCTAACACCTTAAATTTTTGAAAAATTTCGGCAGAATCTCCCTTGTGCGGAGGGACTTCTGCGATATCTTAGGATCAACACACAAATATATATATATATATATATATATATCGACCCATACGGTCGGAAAACAAAATCCAAACCCCAAATTTTGCATTTTTGTGTAGACGTACCTTATACGAACGTTGTTAAGCGAACTTGCCTCATATTCATGTTGCTAACACCAACAAAACTCAAGTCAACGTATTTAAGTACCAGTACTTACTCTATTCAATAGGCAAGTCTCAAATTTTGAAGTATAATCAATTAAGGTATATATATCACAACATATATCACAATAAATAATAAACAGTAGTATAAATGTTAAGGGATCCAGTTAGATCCCTTCAACCTGTTTCCCTGCATCCACAGTTGTTAATCAACATTAATTTCACATAAATATGAAATATCATAGTAACAGAACTAATAATTGATCAACAATATAACTATATCAACCATTTCAACCAATTTTATCAACCAATCATCAAAACAACCATCACACAATATAAAATTACTATAAATAAATTTAAAACCTATTTATATAAAAGGACTAACGAGCCAAAATTAGTGTGTTTGCTCACCTTGGTACGTAGTTGACCATTCTGTTTTTGTCTCGTTTAAAATCAAACAGGTGTCTGATTTTACCATGAAATTTCAATAGCCTTATTTTCAGCTATATCGGTTTCCTAAAGAAGATCTCGTCGTTACGACTTCAGCGTAACTGACGTTGTCAAATTTTGTTCATAGATGAAATTAATATATTTTTTATAAGTTCCTATACCATTAATTGTCATTAGATATTATATTATAATAATTAATTTAATTAACCTTACTTAACAATTTAACCATTTTTTTAGCTGTAACCATCCCATTACCCTTGCACTCCAAAAAAATAATTCAAACTTGCTGCTTCTCACAGGACCCATGACAGCAACTTTAACTCCTTACGTCCCATTGCTCCATTCACAAAAACATCCACCTTAACTTCCATTCACCTCTCATTTCCTTAAAGTATCTACTTTTCTTTTTTTCAGGATCCCGGTATGTCATGAAAGCTGGAGAAGTATGATATTGATTTTACAAATTTTACAACAAAGGCTCGTGAAAACTTGAAACATAGTTTCCCAAACCCATCTTCTATCTCTAGAAAAACCTCATGTGCATCCGTTCTTCATCACAAAAGAATCCTCGCTTCCTTCATCAATTACAAAAATTTGGGATCACCGAATGAAACTAGCTTTAAACCACTACGGACAAAACACTCAATAACCAACGCCATATACTCCTCGCCAACTCCCCTTAATCATTTTGATCACCCAAAACAGACCGAATATTTCACTGCCATTCCCTTCTGCCTAGTGCCTATTTTAGGAATTTAAATCCAAGACTACCCTTTCCATCCTCATCGTCTACTCCTCTTCTTTCTGACTTAAACACCAAAATACAACCAAACAAATCCACCTCGTCTCCACCGCTCAACATCTGAAACCCCACCTTAAACAAACTTCCATCACTGCCAGGTGAAAACACATCAGTACAGTGCCTTTCACAACTAAAAAAATGGAAACAAGCAGCGCTTACCGATCATCGGAGTATAACTCCGACCACCTACTACTGTAGCCCTCGCCACCACATACAAACGATGTGCAACATCATCACCCTCCTTCACTTCAAACTCGCATCCATCACCAGTTGTTCCCCTCAGGCAAATGACTGCACCCATTGTACCGAATAAATGAAAATTCTGATACCCCCAAATTTTCAAATGCTCGTGCCATTTCATTCCACCGCCCAAGAATAACATCGAACTCACGAATTCCAGCTCCATCTCCCTAAACTTTCGAAACCTAATTAATGCTGTTCAAAACTAGACAACGAAGAACATCGACCAAATTGAATGAGATTTATACCCATAGAAAGAGCAGACTACGGGGATCTCCAATATTTAAGTTTTAGGATTTATGAAGATTTCTTTGATTTTAAATGATTTATTTAAGTGGCGATTTTTAATAGAAGGTGGAGGCGGCTTTGGTGAAAAATAACGGGAGAGGAAAATCATTGTTGCTGGTTTTATAGTGAACGAGGGAAACAAGTTCTAATGTGAACAGAGATGGAATGGTCAAGCCGCATATCTTGACTGCAGATGATCGTATCTTATCTCATATCACAAAGAGATTGTGAATATAAAGGATTTATGCAAGTTTTATCTGTTGATGTTTCGAATAAAAAGAAAAAGAAGACAAGAAAAAAAAATAGTTGTCCCTATCTATTTGTACAGAATTGTTGAACAAAGGACAGACAATAGATAAATTTTTTGTCGAAATGTTTGACTTCCAATACAGTCAAAGTTTTAAAAAAACATCTTGTTTATAGTGTAGATATGCAAAGGAATTGGGTAGGATTTTGAAAGATTTGAAAAGGATACAGTAGGCTTTACATTGAGATATTTTACGCAGTCAGGATTTTTGAAAGGCATTTGGCTAGATTTATTTTCAGCTAAATCTTTGAAAACGGTATATATTATACTCTTCAGATAGAAAAAGATCGGTAAGAGATTTTTGTTTAAAAATATGGAAATGACCCTAATTTATTATTTTAGCGCACAGTTTACGTTTGACATTTTTAAGTTGTACGTACTTTGGTTGGAACGAAATTAGAAACCATGCAATAACGTAATATTACGAACAACCACACCGCTGTAACTCGTTTTATAATTAAATTATAATTTATACGTTAAAACTTCGTTTTAATTAATAAATTCCATATAAATTTTCATGTATACTTATAATACAACATTTAAAACAATTTACATGTTCAAAATTAAGCGGCTAAAAATTCAGGTCGTTACATGTAGTCTTTCACAAGTTGAGGGAGGGGCGAGGGTGGGGCTATAGTCATCTGAAAATGCAGACCATACTTTGGATATTTGTATTGTAGGCCTAATGAGGCTGACCATTACAAATATGGAAAGCTCCCTACCGAGTTTTGTGCATTGGATGCGGCACGATAACGGGACTCGTGGTAAAATAGACATTAGGTGTAACGACCCGCATTCTACGCATCGCAGGATCGTAGAATATTTATTTCTTTCACATACAAAGTCATATGGTCATGTAACTTTGGAAGACGACTATTGGAGTCATTTCCCATGTTCATGATTTTTGCCAATTTTTAATGTCTATTTTGGCCCTAGCTGATCTTGTTTTGGCTATAACTTTTGGTTGGAAAGGAGTTTTGACCTGAAACCACTTCCACTGGATCCGGATAATGGTTTACAATTTCGTAGAGAGGTCACATTAGCCAAACGGACTCGCCGTTTGGGAGATATGGCTGAAACAAGTTTCAGATGGTGAAAAACAGCTTAATTGGGCTTAACCGGGTGATTAACAGCTAGGCCCAAACGGGAATTTCGGGATTAGGAGTTTAAAGGGGATGTTAGGGTTTGGAGAATACCTTTTTCTCATTTTTCAGCTGTCACTATTCATTCCTCTTAACCTAGTCATGGCCTCCAACATCTAAAACATCCCCAAACCACTTTCTAATTGAAGATTAGCCTAATCAACATCAAATTAAGGAGGAATAGCACCAAAGTAAGGTTAGAGCTGCTGTGTTGCATTGGGAACAGCGCAAAACAGAGATTCATTTTAGATTTGGTATTTTATTTGTGACCAAGGTGAGTGATTTGCATAGTTCCTCACTAATTATGGTTAATTAAGGGCAATTAGTGTTAATTAGCGAATTTAAACATGATTAAATTCTGGAAAAATATTTATAAATTTCGAAACATTGTTTTAGGCCTCTATTAGGAAATTTGGTTAGTTTGGTTAAGTTTTGCTAATCATATCATTAGTTTTTCTTAAATATGCTTAAGGGAAAATATGGGATATTGGCTATGTTTGATCCGTTTAACCTTGTCATATTGTTGTTTTGGTGTTTGTGGTCACTTCTATTTGTTGCTATGACTGTATGGTATGCTTTGTGATCGATTAGAAGAGTTAGATTGGTCGAAAACGTTGTCGTATAGCGTAAAACAGTCGCTGGAAAAGTTGTAGGAAGCAGTGCAGGGTTTCGGATCGGATCGGGTTAGGGGGCTCGGGTCGAATCGGAGAACTGAGAAGAGAACTGAACCGGATCGGAACCTAGTACAAGAAGAGAGCTTGGCAAAAAGGAAGGCCTCTCGCATAAGGGTTGGAGTTGATATTGGACTAAAGCTAGACATGGGATCAGATCAGATTAACTAGAGGAAAGAAAGGCAGAACAGAACCAAGGCAGAAGCACCGAACCGAATCAAGATAGTGAGATAGCTGAACCCAAGTGACATGGAAGCACCGAACTGAACCGAGGGTGGAGTTCCGAACCGAACTGGATGGCCAAGAAGTGGAGCAAGTCGAACCGAACAAGGGAAGGACAACCGAACCGGATTGGAGCTGCGATTACGCGATGACTTTTCTGAAGACCAACTCCAATTCGACCAAAACCCGAGATGCAACGGAAGTCCAAATATGAAGTAGAGCTCAGGATCCAGTTGGGAACCAACGAGTTAACTTCATGAGTTGGTTTTTACTGCGGGACGTGTGCTAAGGGGTTGTCGATGTCTATAACTTTGGATCATTATGTGTAGGGGGTACGTGAGCGGATTCAGGGCCACAGTGCCCTAAGTATGACTAAAGAGCTATAAACCAATGAAGTGGGGTCATTTGTAAAGATTTGGTCATGACTCCATGGGGCAAACTTGGTAGTAGCAGTAGTTGTACAAGTCGAACTCCGTCACTACTTCAATGGGTCTAGTGATTGACAGTGGTGGACATCGTATGCTTTACGCACTGAGTGAGAGATGTGAGGATGATTGCTATGTTTGATTTGTTTGCCATCATTATGGCATGCACACCCCCACCCCCCGTTATCTTTACACCATCTGTTCAGTGACACCTTAGAGTATTGTGCGGTATGTAGTGCTAACTCTTTGGTTGCAGGTCTAGGTTCATGTATGGTTTAGTATACCTGTTATTGTTCTGTTTAGCTTCTTATCGCACATACCATACTTTTTGTCTGATCCAGAGTTTTATGTCTCTTCTTATTACTCTGGGTGCTCTCACGAGCAGACTAGAGACATATTAGGTGGTATGCACGAGTAGCTGTACCGAAGACGAGCAGGAGGCTCCCACATATGATACATACATAAATATATATATATATATATATATATATATATATATATATTCTCCCTATGTTGCTGCGGTCACTACTTTGGCATTAGTGATGTACCTTTCTTTCTTTTGTTTAGAGACAGTAATTTGGAAAGTTGTAATAAGCTGTATTTGGATTTCCGCTACTCTGATGATGATGTTGATGTTGGTTTTAGTTATCAGCTTATGCTCTGTCTCGCCTGTTTTATGTCAAGTACATTATTATTATATTTTGTTCCATGCGCTGTGAGACATTCTACAGGTTTTTGATTAGTTCATTCTCTTCTTTCCTTTCTTTGGCGACCGTTCCTTGCTAGTCGGGCATGTATACAACGCACTTTCGGAGGAAATGCCAATTGGTGCGAGGCGGGCCGTCACACTTGGTATCAGAGCTCTAGGTTGCGTAGTTAACCTATGGAAAGACACCAGGGAGAGATAATACGTATATGAGAGCGCGTATTTGTGATTATTTTGGTTTTCAAAAGATATATATATACTATTAGTATAGTTAAGGATGAAGTCGCACTGCACTGGCACCACTATGGAGATGGTTAATCGTTTTCTCTTTACAGATTGAACGATGAGCTGATATGCAAGTGGTACTTGTAGAGGAGCCAATAATGGGAATGTTGCTGTTATGAGGATGATGTTTACTGACTTCATGAGAGAGATGCTTAGGGATGTGCAAAGGGCATCTCCCAATGTTGGTAATGGTGGTGGTCCAATAGTGTAGGTGAAACACCCCACCTCCGTTAGGGTCACTCTCAAAGGGAATGCCCTAATTTTGGTGGAGGTTTATAAGTATAAGTCACAGATATAAAAGACAGATATAAGAACACATATTTGTAAACAGCAGAAAAACAGCAACTTTTATTTCATAAAAGCAAATACGTGTTACAACAACATTACCATGATTGTCTTACAACCTTTCCAAAAACATAACATAACACTTTCATAATCTGTCTTGATTACATTATTTAAAGAAGCATAAAAAAAACATAAATAAACTGCAAAACCCCATAGTGGTTGTCCAAAGCCATAGTTCAAAACGAAAAGGTCCAAGCAATACATTTTTCCTCTTCAAGCTGGATATGAAGGCTGGTCAAGCTGCAGTGTTCCCTCCCTGTGGACCTGGGGGGGGGGGGGGGGAACGGAAGAAAAGAAGACGAAAGAAAAGTAGAGTCAGACATAAAGCCTGAGTAAGTCTAGGACTATTTTGTCTATGAATAAAGAACTGGGTATGATAAGTATAAACAAGAAGTAGGGAAGCACTATAAACTTAGTTAAGTTGTCTAGGGTCGAATATACTATCATACCCCATATCAATCTCTGAACCCATATAAACTAGTTCCCAACTGGCACCTCATAATCAGGGTGAAGTGATCCATTCTATGATGATCGGCTCCTACTCGCATAGTTACATGTGTCTTACGGCCCCCGATGTTGTAGTTACCTATGCTGGTCCCACCATGGGGTGTATCAAGTCCCATGGCGGTGGCCCGACACAACCCTAGAATGCACAGGTATGCTACTGGTGCCCAGTGCCTTATTTTTCTACGCCGGAGTGTGTGCACGCCCGCACCCCGTTAGAACCTACACTGCTACACCACCGCCGTCGATTTGACCTCTTACAATCAGCCCATTAATCCTGCCCCACCCTGCCTAGTTTTAGGGTATCATGATACACCTTATAGGGTTACTGCTGAAAAGGGTCCCCCGCTACTAGGTTTTCTATTTCTGGCCAACATGCTAAGTTGGTTAAGTGTTTTATAACCTAACCCCCAATCAGTCTGTTTAGTTTAGCATGTTCCATTTTGATTAAGTCTTTAGTCCACTTAATCCTAACAATCCTGACTCAGCTTTAATTGTCTTATTAAAGCCTTGACCTCTCACATTAGACAGGTATTGTTGTGGCTGCCTGTTGCCGGTTGGTTCCGGGCAGTCTTACGCCACAACTCAGTCTAACCTCGGGTCCTTATTGGGCTCCATGTTTAACCACCCACATTGGATAGGTATTGTTGTGACTACTGGACAACCGGGCGGTTCCGGGCAGGTTTACATCACAACTCAATCCAACCTCGGGTTAAACACATCGTATTTTCTACATTTGCATATTTTGTCTTTCTTCTTTATTTTTCTTATATGTAAATATTTGCGGCCCATTAAAAATCAATGGTGTGAAGGTTACACCAATCATGGGCCCAACCCATACTTGAATTTGGGCCCCTTTTCTTTATATTTTCATTTATTAATAAATTTAACCCAACGTTATTTTCCCCCGTTTAATACGTCCGTTTATTATATATATGTTGGGCTTAGCCTTTTTAAGCCCAACCTAGCCATGCGAAAAGGGGAGGCTTAAAGCGTGATTACATACACAAAAAGGGGAATGTGAACGCATGAACTTGCAACGTGACGTTGGAACTACAAAATAGAAACTGGTGTACTTGCATAGTAGTAACATATACTTTGGTCATAAAGCATAAGTGACATGAATCAAACCATGTAAACTTGTAGTTAAGTTAAGAATATCACTATTGACACATAGGCTTAACTGCAACATAAACCTATATTTTATTTAGGCATAATGTCAAACATAAGCAAATCATGTTTATAAGATTACTACATGTTTACAAAGGTGCTTACTTTTGTGACTAATACAAAAGTATAATTCAACTAGAATTAATCCAACTTAATCATGATTCTAAATCTATTCACATAACCATGGCACACATATACTTATGGCATAAATATTTCTAACATGAAATCATGATTTTTACTTTAGTCATGCAAACTTGCAAATGGGATTTTGAATCTAACCTAGCTATGTACCACATATGTCATCATATAATTCTTGTTAACAATATAGACCTAACATGGTTTTCAATTATGCAAAATATCAATCATAGCCTAGTCATATTCGTAAGTTCACAAAGAGGTTTTCTAGTACAAAAGTATGGCTTAATACATAGATCATGATGCCAAATTTTCAACATAATTTCATATGGATTATAATAACCCAAATTTGCTCCAATTACTCACAAAATGATTTTTGTATAAAAATACACATTATGATGGCATAGTAGCAAAACCCCAAACTTGCATGAATTCCAATTAAACAACTACATACATGTTGCTTCAACATGGATTACATAATTTGCGAATATTCCAAACGTATACTTGCATAAAACTACCGCAAACATGTAGTTTTATAATGAATAACATGCTTTGCGAATATCCAAACGTATACTTGCATAAAACTACCGCAAACATGTAGTTTTTATAATGAATAACATAATTTGAGAATATCCAAACGTATACAATATTCCAAATCGATAAGAATCATAGTAACGCACAAATATGGATTACTTTATCACCCCAAATCAAGTATACAAACCAACACAGTTATTTGTTCATACCAAAATAATACTCTACTTACAATCGTGTGGCGAATTCTCCAATTCAGGAATTTGGAGATGTGACTCCTTTTGACGTAGGCGTTGATTTGATTTGTTTAAGTTGCTTTATGCTTTAGAATTTGCCTCCTAATCTTCTCTCAAATTGGTGGCTACTCCTAGTCGCTCCTATGCAGCATGATGGCCTCGTTCTTATTTTTGAATGAATAGATTAGGTAGAGTCTAGGGTCATTTTTATAGAGTTTATGAACTGATTAGGACCATCGATGTTGCTTGGATTGATCGTAGCCATTCATTCGAAAGAGAGACCAATTAGAGCCTGCCACCTAGCCCTAATGACAAAGCAAGCTTCTGAAAATCGACCAAACACAGACCTGGCCAGCCAGGACTAGACCAGACCTGGCCAGCAGGTCATTTTTGACCTGGGCGCACTTGGCAGGTGCGCCAGGTCAAAAATGTACTGGCGCACTTCCCAAGTGCGCCAGTGCATTTTTGTTCTGGCGCACTTCCCAAGTGCGCCAGTGCATTCTGACCCGTTTTCCGGTTTTTCGCCCAACTTCGTTCGTCCATAACTTCTTCATACGATATCCGTTTTGCGTAAACTCGGACTCTATCTCAAGCAGAATTTCGAGGCGAATGCAATGGCATAACCCGTTTCCCTTAATTATTTGATTTGAAATTAATTATACTTTAATTTATGAATTTCACAGTTATAAAATACATGGGGTGTTACATTCTCCCCCACTTAAAAGGATTTCGTCCCCGAAATCTTTAAGTTCAGGAAGAATGTACATCTTAACGTCCAAACATTCATCTACTCATCCATCAAACACGAGCATCCATTGTCCTTAAAAGACTTCTAATGCTTCATGATCATATGCGAAGTGTGTGTGTACATGTACTTATCTAATGCAAAATCAGGCGGTCTACTGATTCAGTTGACCTCCTTAATGCGAATTATGTAAGTGCTATGAATCCATTATGAATGCAAATCCCCCTATTCATGATTCTACATGAGTGCACAATCATTCATACACATGCAACATCCATATGACAACACATTAAAGTTCAACCATATACGAATGCAAACATATATGCATATGCAATATGAAGTGACTGAGCCGATCTAAAACCTAGATTGTGTGTGTATATGCAACCACGAGCAACCACTAGCAATCACTTGCAACCACTTGCAACCATCATCCATAACATGTTTCAATTACATGTTTTCATCCAAAGAGTTTCTACCTAAAAGATAAGGTCGAGGAGATATACCTAAAAAGATAGATAAAAGTGCAACTTAAGGAAAAAGAAAGATCAAGGTGTACCCTCGAAAAGAAAAGGGTAGGCTGCGCGTATTTTAGCTTCAGTTTCCCAAGTTGCATCTCCTTCGGCGTCGCTCCACTGAACTTTGACGAGCTTGACTTCGCGGTTGCGTAGCTTTTTCACTTCCGTTCCTAATATGCGGGTTGGAACTTTCTTTATGGTTGCTTCGCGTTCCACCTCTGCTTCTTCTAGGATATTTGGCTCTACCACTTCAGCAAACTCATGTAGACATTTTCGGAGATGTGAAACGTGAAAAACGTTGTGAACTCCGACCAATTTTTCGGGTAGCTCTAATCTATAGGCCATTTTCCCAATTTTCTCAATGATAGGAAATGGTCCTACCTAAAGGTATAGTCGAATGATAGAAGCAAGTAAAAACTTTGTGCCCATTAGGCAATGTCAAAACTGGAAATCTATGCCATATATATATTGATTAGGAGAAGAACTCTCTAAGCATCAGCCGCGAAGACCGAAATCAACATCAGACTGACACCTAAAGAATTACTCAACCCAACCACCATATATGATTCTAGGAAACTAAGCATGATGGACTCCTTTTAGGTCACAAGGGAGTCCCTTCCTAAGACCAACCCGTATCCTATAAAACCCAAAAACTTTAGTCAAACCAACGAACACCCTCGAGCCCCAACATGTGTTACTAACAGATGAGTCATACTCCCTATGGGGTTTGCAACAGAAATTGGATTAAGAATAGGACCGAGAGGATATACACAAAAGATAGCATACAAGTGAGCTCTACAGGAAGAGAGGGATCAAGGATATACTCTTAAGAAGAGATATGATGCACGAATCTAGTCTTCAATCTTCTAAGTCGCATTTCTTGAGCTTAACTCCATTATGCTTTGTCTGTCTTTAACTTCACAATTTTCGTAGCTTCTTAATTCTTGTTTCCAAAATATGAGTTGGAACCTATTTCACTGCTGCCTCTCGTTCCACTTTCACTTATTCTCCTTCTAGTATACTTGGCTCAAACATAACTGCGTACTCATGGTTCCATGCAAGCTCTCCAAAATTCACTAGTGAATCTTGGATCTTGTTCACTTACTAGAAGGTATTCCACATAGATGAATTATCTCTTGAAAATAAACAAATGTCAACTATGTTGCCAAATGTACTTACTAAGGTGATTCTTTACAACTCATGCATAAGCGAAATGAACCTTCTGCCTTAGTGGCGAACACTACTGGAGCGCCCCATTCTGAAATGCTCCTCCTAATGAACCCCCTTTCTAGAAGCTCTTTAATCTGTTTACTAAGCTCTTTCCTTTCCCGTGGAGCCATGTGTCTAACGGGCAACGCAACGGGCTTTGCATTATCTACAAGGTATATGCGGAAGTCTATCTCCCGCTTCGGAGGCAAACCCTTCACCTCTTCGAAGACATCCGGATATTCCCGGACCACTCTAACCGATTGCTAATTTTCAACGGAGGCATCTAGCGATTCAAGGTAACTAAGCATAACCGCATACGAGGGATTACAAGAAATTTCCAAAGTATTACCGAGCTGGGTTAGGAGCCTAACAACCCTTTTCTCACAATCAAGGATGGCCCCATTACTGGATAGCCAATCCGTGCCCAAAATCAAACCATATCCCGAAAAGCCCAAAACAAAGGCACTACACTTAAATTCTACGCTTAGAATAGAAATTTTCAATCCCAAACAGATCATAGACAAATGAGCTGGGCCCCCAATTGGGTTTGAAACAATTAAGGGGTCCTCTACCATACTAGTTTTTAGGTGCAGAGATTCTACTAAAGCAGACGAGATAAAGGAGTTTGATGCGCCATAATCAAATAAAGTGCGAACGGGGTGATCATAAAGATAACTACACTTTTTACAGAAGTATTTATACCTCGTTTCTTTGGGTAGTCCTTAGCCATGTGGCCTGTCTCACCGCAAGAAAAGCACCCACCATTCATCTTGGCCTTCTTTTTCTGGCAGTCTTTCACTAAGTGCCCAACTTTGCCACAGAATTTACACTTCCTCTTCTCTTGGGACTTGTTGTCTTTCCCTCCCTTCTCAAAGTCTGTCTTCTTAGGGCAGTCTTTGCTGATGTGTCCAGTCTCCCCACAATGAAAACATTCTCCTTGCTTTCTTTTCCTTTTTCTACAATCCTTGGCTATGTGCCCTTCCATACCACAAAAATTGCATTTCCTTTTTTCTCGTTTTTTTATTATTACTGGTACGATCCTTTCTTGAATGACTATTATTCGTCTTCCCACTCTGGGACTCTTCCGCTTGCTGGTTCACGCGGAGGAGGAGGAGTGAAAGCGTCAGCAGCTGGGAAGTAAGGTCTCCAGACATGCTGAAACAGAAGGGATAGATTCAAAACGAAGGATAAGAGATAGTACCTATGGCTTTGGGGGGGACTTTGCCTTTTAAAATAAAATAATATTTTATCTTTTAAAAATGCTTCTTTAAATTTCTTTTTTTTTTGAAAAATAAATTTTCAAAACTTTTTATCTTATCTGGTAAACCTATGCTCTGATACCAAGTGAAACACCCCACCTCCGTTAGGGTCACTCTCAAAGGGAATGCCCTAATTTTGGTGGAGGTTTATAAGTATAAGTCACAGATATACAAGATAGATATAAGAACACATATTTGTAAACAGCAGAAAAACAGCAACTTTTATTTCATAAAAGCAAATACGTGTTACAACAACATTACCATGATTGTCTTACATCCTTTCCAAAAACATAACATAACACTTTCATAATCTGTCTTGATTACATTATTTAAAGAAGCATAAAAAAAACATAAATAAACTGCAAAAGCCCCATAGTGGTTGTCCAAAGCCATAGTTCAAAACGAAAAGGTCCAAGCAATACATTTTTCCTCTTCAAGCTGGATATGAAGGCTGGTCAAGCTGCAGTGTTCCCTCCCTATGGACCTGGGGGGGGGGAACGGAAGAAAAGAAGACGAAAGAAAAGTAGAGTCAGACATAAAGCCTGAGTAAGTCTAGGACTATTCTGTCTATGAATAAAGAACTGGGTATGATAAGTATAAACAAGAAGTAGGGAAGCACTATAAACTTAGTTAAGTTGTCTAGGGTCGAATATACTATCGTACCCCATATCAATCTCTAAACCCATATAAACTAGTTCCCAACTGGCACCCCATAATCAGGGTGAAGTGATCCATTCTATGATGATCGGCTCCTACTCGCATAGTTACATGTGTCTTACGGCCCCCGATGTTGTAGTTACCTATGCTAGTCCCACCATGGGGTGTATCAAGTCCCATGGCGGCGGACCGACACAACCCTAAAATGCACAGGTATGCTACTGGTGCCCAGTGCCTTATTTTTCTGCACCGGAGTGTGTGCACGCCCGCACCCCGTTAGAACTTACACTGCTACACCACCGCCGTCGATTTGACCTCTTACAATCAGCCCAGTAATCGTGCCCCACCCTGCCTAGTTTCAGGGTATCATGATACACCTTATAGGGTTACTGCTGAAAAGGGTCCCCCGCTACTAGGTTTTCTATTTCTAGCCAACATGCTAAGTTGGTTAAGTGTTTTATAACCTAACCCCCAATCAGTCTGTTTAGTTTAGCATGTTCCATTTTGATTAAGTCTTTAGTCCACTTAATCCTAACAATCCTGACTCAGCTTTAATTGTCTTATTAAAGCCTTGACCTCTCACATTAGACAGGTATTGTTGTGGTTGCCTGTTGCCGGTTGGTTCCGGGCAGTCTTACGCCACAACTCAGTCTAACCTCGGGTCCTTATTGGGCTCCATGTTTAACCACCCACATTGGATAGGTATTGTTGTGACTACTGGACAGCCGGGCGGTTCCGGGCAGGTTTACATCACAACTCAATCCAACCTCGGGTTAAACACATCGTATTTTCTACATTTACATATTTTGTCTTTCTTCTTTATTTTTCTTATATGTAAATATTTGCGGCCCATTAAAAATCAATGGTGTGAAGGTTACACCAATCATGGGCCCAACCCATACTTGAATTTGGGCCCCTTTTCTTTATATTTTCATTTATTAATAAATTTAACCCAACGTTATTTTCCCCCGTTTAATACGTCCGTTTATTATATATATGTTGGGCTTAGCCTTTTTAAGCCCAACCTAGCCATGCGAAAAGGGGAGGCTTAAAGCGTGATTACATACACAAAAAGGGGAATGTGAACACATGAACTTGCAACGTGACATTGGAACTACAAAATAGAAACTGGTGTACTTGCATAGTAGTAACATATACTTTGGTCATAAAGCATAAGTGACATGAATCAAACCATGTAAACTTGTAGTTAAGTTAAGAATATCACTATTGACACATAGGCTTAACTGCAACATAAGCCTATATTTTATTTAGGCATAATGTCAAACATAAGCAAATCATGTTTATAAGATTACTACATGTTTACAAAGGTGCTTACTTTTGTGACTAATACAAAAGTATAATTCAACTAGAATTAATCCAACTTAATCATGATTCTAAATCTATTCACATAACCATGGCACACATATACTTATGGCATAAATATTTCTAACATGAAATCATGATTTTTACTTTAGTCATGCAAACTTGCAAATGGGATTTTGAATCTAACCTAGCTATGTACCACATATGTCATCATATAATTCTTGTTAACAATATAGACCTAACATGGTTTTCAATTATGCAAAATATCAATCATAGCCTAGTCATATTCGTAAGTTCACAAAGAGGTTTTCTGGTACAAAAGTATGTCTTAATACATAGATCATGATGCCAAATTTTCAACATAATTTCATATGGATTATAATAACCCAAATTTGCTCCAATTACTCACAAAATGATTTTTGTATAAAAATACACATTATGATGGCATAGTAGCAAAACCCCAAACTTACATGAATTTCAATTAAACAACTACATACATGTTGCTTCAACATGGATTACATAATTTGCGAATATTCCAAACGTATACTTGCATAAAACTACCGCAAACATGTAGTTTTTATAATGAATAACATGCTTTGCGAATATCCAAACGTATACTTGCATAAAACTACCGCAAACATGTAGTTTTTATAATGAATAACATAATTTGAGAATATCCAAACGTATACAATATTCCAAATCGATAAGAATCATAGTAACGCACAAATATGGATTACTTTATCACCACAAATCAAGTATACAAACCAACACAGTTATTTGTTCATACCAAAATAATACTCTACTTACAATCGTGTGACGAATTCTCCAATTCAGGAATTTGGAGATGCGACTCCTTCTGACGTAGGCGTTGATTTGATTTGTTTAAGTTGCTTTATGCTTTAGAATTTGCCTCCTAATCTTCTCTCAAATTGGTGGCTACTCCTAGTCGCTCCTCTGCAGCATGATGGCCTCGTTCTTATTTTTGAATGAATAGATTAGGTAGAGTCTAGGGTCATTTTTATAGAGTTTATGAACTGATTAGGACCATCGATGTTGCTTGGATTGATCGTAGCCATTCATTCGAAAGAGATACCAATTAGAGCCTTCCACCTAGCCCTAATGACAAAGCAAGCTTCTGAAAATCGACCAAACACAGACCTGGCCAGCCAGGACTAGACCAGACCTGGCCAGCAGGTCATTTTTGACCTGGGCGCACTTGGCAGGTGCGCCAGGTCAAAAATGTACTGGCGCACTTCCCAAGTGCGACAGTGCATTTTTGTTCTGGCGCACTTCCCAAGTGCGCCAGTGCATTCTGACCCGTTTTCCGGTTTTTCGCCCAACTTCGTTCGTCCATAACTTCTTCATACGATATCCGTTTTGCGTAAACTCGGACTCTATCTCAAGCAGAATTTCGAGGCGAATGCAATGGCGTAACCCGTTTCCCTTAATTATTTGATTTGAAATTAATTATACTTTAATTTATGAATTTCACAGTTATAAAATACATGGGGTGTTACAGTAGGCGCCTAGGGCCGATTTCGCCAAGCTGAACAAGGATTATACAAGTCTTGGTGGGAAGCCGTTCCACAGAACGGAGTCGGCTACGGATGTTCAGGATTAGTTGGATAGCTGTGAGCGTATCTTTAAAGATTTGGGTATCGAGGATGCGATGAAGGGAAGGCTAGCATCCCGTCAGCTGCAAAGACGGGCAATGAATTGGTGGAATGCTATAAAGGCAGCTACTCCCGAGGATCAGATTACTTGGGATCAGTTTAAGGTTCGCTTTAGCGATAAGTTCATTCCAGCTGCTCAGAAGTCAGTGCTGTTTAAGAAATTCTTGGAACTCAAGCAGAATGACAGAGCTGTCTCGGAGTATATTGCCGAATTCGACACTTTGTCGAAATATGAGTTATTCTTAATAGATACTGTTGAGAAGAAGAACGAGAAGTTCATAACTGGCTTGGATCAGTACTTGGGGGAAAGGCTTATTAACCACATCGATGAGATGTTTGAATCGATTGTGGGGAAAGCATTAAGGTCAGAGAGTCTTTACCCTAAGTCGAAGACTGAGGTTGCATCTGCAGAGGAGCCAAAGCCACAAGCAAGTGGTGGAGGCAAGAGTGGTTCTCAGAATAGGAGGAAGCAGAACCAGAATAAGGATGGCCAGAAGAAGAAAAAAGATGTTGAGTGCTTTAGCTGTGGTAAGTAGGGCCATTATGCTAGTAATTGTCGGGCCAAGCCAGCGGATAGGAAGCGCTTCAACTGTGGCCAAGTGGGACATCATAAGGACAAGTGTCCGCAACCCCCTAAAGAAAAGCAGATGGTGAAAGCATATGCCCTTAATGCTATTCCTTCTTCGTCGAATGCCCTATCTGTGGCGGAGAAGGGAAATAATGTCGTTATTCAAGGTATGCTTTCTGTTTATGATGTTCCTGTTCGAGTATTGTTTGATACCGGAGCTTCCAGTTCCTTCATATCTAGTGACCTGGTAGATAGGTTGGGATTGAAGCCCGAGATCATCGATAGACCTTTAGTAGTGATGAACCCGATTGGTGGTTCGACTAACCTTAGCATGGTTTGTCGTAATGTGGTTTTATCGAGTCATGGATGCATGTTTGCTTGTGATTGCTTTGTTTTGGGCTTTACTGGGTTTGGCATTATTTTGGGAGTCGATTAGCTCCAAAGATACGGGGTGGTGGTAGACTGTGAGGGCTTTTTGGTGACAACTAGAGCGGATGATGGGCAGAGGGTAGTGTTTGGTGGTCTACCTAGTGATGGGGTAATGGCTAGTTTTCTAAATTCCCTCGACAACCCGCATAGTGAGTTGTCAGGTTTTCCCATGGTTGGCCAGTATCCGGACGTCTTCGAGGAAGTGACCGGGCTTCCACCACACCGAGAGATTGAGTTCCGTATTGATTTAGTGAAAGATGCCAGACCTATAGTGATGCCACTTTGTCGTATGTCACCAAGGGAGCAGCGAGAGCTCGGGGTGCAAGTCAGCGATCTTTTGAAGAAGGGATTTATCAGAAGGAGTGTTTCTGAATGGGGAGCACCAGTTGTATTTGCCACCAAGGCGGATGGTCCCCTTCGATTGTGTGTGGACTACCGCGAATTGAATAAAGTGACGAGGAAGAATAAGTATCCTCTACTGCGGATAGATGATTTGTTTGATCAGTTGAGTGGCGCGAGAGTATTTTTCCAGTTGAATCTTGCGACAGGTTTTCATCAGCTTAGGGTGGAAGCTGAGAGTATAGCTAAAACGGCATTTCGGACGCCGTTTGGATTTTATGAACGGTTGGTCATGCCATTTGGGTTGACCAATGCACCAGCGTATTTTGTGGATCTTATGAATAGAGTATTCAGAGATCAGTTGAATAAGATTGTTCTTGTATTCGTGGACGATATACTTGTTTATTCGAGGACAGAGGAAGAACACAAGGAACATTTAAGAATAGTAATGGAGGTGTTGAGAAAACACCAATTGAAAGCAAAGTTTTCTAAGTGCCACTTCTGGAGGAGGGAAGTGATATTCTTGGGCCATGTTGTTTCAGAAAATGGTATCGCCGTGGACCCTGCGAAGGTGGCTACGGTACAAGATTGGTCCATGCCTAAGAATGTGACAGACATAAGAAGTTTCTTGGGGTTAGCTGGATATTATCGTAAGTTTATCCAAGACTTTTCCAAGATAGCAACACCGTTGACTCAGTTGACTAAGAAGAATCAAGCTTTCGTCTGGAACGAAAAGTGCGAGAATGCATTCAAGAGTCTAAAGGAAAAGTTGACATGTGCACCAGTGTTAGTCATTCCTAAGGGGAATGAAGAGATGACGGTATATACGGATGCATGTGGTACCGGACTAGGTGTTGTATTGATGCAAGGAGGTAGGGTTGTAGCTTATGCAAGTCGGCAACTGAAACCGCATGAGAAAAGATACCCTACCCATGATTTGGAATTGTCAGCGATCGTGTTTGCATTGAACATGTGGAGACATTATCTCTTGGGAGAAAGATTCGAGTTGTTTACCGATCATAAATCGTTAAAGTATCTCTTCTCTCAGAAGGATCTAAATCTCCTACAGCAAAGATGGTTAGAATTCTTGGCTTCCTATGATTCCGATATCGCATACACACCAGGAAAGGGCAACGCGGTAGCTGATGCAGTGAGTAGAAGACATGCCAGTTTAGGGGCTTGGTTTCTTGAATCGAAGCAACTGGAGTACATCGCTGGGTATGATTTCAGACCAAAGTGCGAGTTGGATCCAGAAATGTTAGCAAGTTTGATGATCAGACCCACTTTGATTGAGCGGATTGGTTCCAGTCAGAGGGACGATACTAACCGATTGGAAATCATCTCAAAGTTAGAGATGTGAATCGACGAAGAGATGAATAAGTATGGGCTTGATCGAGATGGATGGCTTAGGAAGAATGGAAGACTAGTTGTACCCAATGTCAATGGATTGAGAGATGAAGTGCTTAGAGAATGTCATCACTCAAAACTGACTATATACCCTAGTAGTAACAAGATGTATCGAGACATGAAGCTAATCTACTACTAGGAAGGGATGAAAAGAGACGTTGGGACGTTTATATCCAAATGCATGAATTGCCAGCTAGTTAAAGCTGAGCAAAAGAAGCCTAGTGGTTTGTTACAACCAATAGAAATTCCAGAATTGAAATGGGAACAAGTATTAATGGATTTCATTGATGGGTTACCAAGGACTAGATCAGGCCATGATAGCATTTGGGTGATTGTGGACCGATTGACTAAGAGTGCAAGGTTTATATCCGTCAAGTCAAACAGGACGACAGCTAAGTTAGCGGAACTGTATATAAAGTGGGTAGCGAGATTTCATGGAATACCCAAAGGCATTGTGAGTGACCGAGATCCGTTGTTCACTAGTGGATTTTGGAAGAGCTTACAAGAGACGTTAGGATCAGAACTACATCTCAGTACCGCGTATCATCCTCAAACCGATGGTCAAACAGAGAGGGTGAATCGTATATTAGAAGACCTCTTGAGAGCCTGTGTATTGGATTTTGGTGGATCATGGGATGACCATTTGCATCTAGTAGAGTTTGCATATAATAATAGTTATCAATTGGTATGGCTCCATTTGAAGCTTTGTACGAAAGACCGTGCAACTCACCGTCCTGTTGGTTAGAGACCGGTGAGAAATATGTGCTTGGACCAGAGGTAATAAGAGAAACATCAGACAAGATCAAGGTTATCCAATAGAGAATGAAGGCTGCCCAAGATAAGCAGAAAAGTCATGCTGATAAGAGGAGAAGAGAATTAAAGTTCTCCATTGGCGACTTGGTGTTTGTCAAGATTTCTCCGCTGAAGAGCATGATACGATTTGGCAGGAGAGGCAAGTTAGCACCAAAATTTGTTGGTCCATTCCTAGTTCTTGAGCAAATTGGGAATTTGGCATACAAAGTTGAATTACCAGAGAAGATGGCAGGAGTTCACAACGTATTTCATGTTTCCCAGTTAAGGAAGTTCGTACACGACCCAGATGTGACTATTTCACCTGACCAGTTGGATGAAGTTGAACCTGAGGCAGTTGGGAACCGCAAGCCTATGCGTATTGTTGGGAACGATACGAAGCAACTTCGAAGGAAAGCGGTGAATCTATCAAAGTTCAGTGGGGCGAGAATGAGAATGACTGTACTTGGGAGACAGAGGAGAGCATTAGAAAGATGTATCCAGAACTCTTCACCTGGTAAGATTTCAGTTTCGATTTAGTCTTTCCGCATGCTAGGATAGGTTTGTTTTATCTGTTTTGCATGTTTGATTGTTGTATGTGATTGGTAGGCATGCGGGATCCTTTGTATGTTTTGGGTTAAGGAATTTCGGGGGCGAAATTTCTTAAGGGGGCAGAGTGTAACAACCCGCATTCTACACATCGCAGGATCGTAGAATATTTATTTCTTTCACATACGAAGTCGTATGGTCATGTAACTTTGGAAGACGACTATTGGAGTCATTTCCCATGTTCATGATTTTTGCCGATTTTTAATGACTATTTTGCCCCTAGTTGATCTTGTTTTGGCTCTAACTTTTGATTGGAAAGGAGTTTTGACTTGAAATCACTTCCATTGGATCCAGATGATGGTTTACAATTCCGTAGAGAGGTCACATTAGCCAAACGGACTCGCCGTTTGGAAGATATGGCTGAAACAAGTTTCAGATGGTGAAAAATAGCTTAATTGAGCTTAATCGGGTGATTAACAGCTAGGCCCAAAGGGGAATTTCGGGATTAGGAGTTTAAAGGGGCTGTTAGGGTTTGGAGAATACCTTGTTCTCATTTTTCAGCTGTCACTATTCATTCCTCTTAACCTAGCCATGGCCTCCAACATCTAAAACATCCCCAAACCACTTTCTAATTGAAGATTAGCCTAATTAACATCAAATTAAGGAGGAATAACACCAAAGCAAGGTTAGAGCTGCTGTGTTGCATTGGGAACAGCGCAAAACAGAGATTCATTTCAGATTTGGTATTTTATTTGTGGCCAAGGTGAGTGATTTGCATAGTTCCTCACTAATTATGGTTAATTAAGGGCAATTAGTGTTAATTAGCGAATTTAAACATGATTAAATTCTGGAAAAATATTTATAAATTTTGAAATATTGTTTTAGGCCTCTGTTAAGAAATTTGGTTAAGTTTTTCTAATCATATCATTAGTTTTGCTTAAATATGCTTAAGGGAAAACATGTGATTTTGGCTATGTTTGATCCGTTTAACCTTGTCATATTGTTGTTTTGGTGTTTGTGGTCACTTCTATTTGTTGCTATGACTGTACGGTATGCTTTGTGATCGATTAGAAGAGTTAGATTGGTCGAAATCGCTATCGTATGGCGTAAAACAGTTGTTGGAAAAGTTGCAGGAAGCAGTGCAGGGTTTCGGATCGGATCGGGTTAGGGGGCTCGGGTCGGATCGGAGAACTGAGAAGAGAACCGAACGGATCGGAACATAGTACAAGAAGAGAGCTTGGCAAAAAGGAAAGCTTCTCGCATAAGGGTTGGAGTTGGTATTGGACTAAAGCCGGACATGGGATCAGATCGGATTAACTGGAGGAAAGAAAGGCAGAACCGAACCAAGGCAGAAGCACCGAACCGAATCAAGATAGTGAGATAGCTTAACCCAAGTGACATGGAAGCACCGAACCGAGGGTGGATCTCTTAATCAAACCGAATGGCCAGGAAGTGGAGCAAGCCGAACCGAACCAGGGAAGGACAACCGAATCGAACCGGATTAGAGCTGTGATTACGGACGACTTTTCTGAAGACCAACTCCAATTCGACCAAAACCCGAGATGCAAAGGAGGTCCAAATAGGAGGTAGAGCTCAAGATCTAGTTGGGAACCAACGAGTTAACTTCATGAGTTCGACTTTGCTGTGGGACGTGTGCTAAGGGATTGTCGATGTCTATAACTTTGTATCGCTATGTGTAGGGGTACGTGAATGGATTCAGGGTCACAGTGGCCTGGGTACGACTAAAGAGCTATAGACCAATGAAGTGGGGTCATTTGTAAAGATTTGGTCATGACTCCATGGGGCAAGCTTGGTAGTAGCAGTAGTTGTACAAGTCTAACTCCGTCACTACTTCAATGGGTCTAGTGATTGACAGTGGTGGACATCGTATGCTTTACGCACTGAGTGAGAGATGTGAGGATGGTTGCTATGTTTGATTTGTTTACCATCATTATGACATGCACACCCCCACACCCCGTTATCTTTACACCATCTGTTCAGTGGCACCTTAAGTATTGTACGGTATGTAGTGCTAACTCTTTGGTTGCAGGTCCAGGTTCGGGTATGGTTTTTTATACCTGTTATTGTTCTGTTTAGCTGCTTATCGCTCATACCAGACTTTTTGTCTGACCCAGAGTTTTATGTCTCTTCTTATTACTCTAGGTGCTCTCACGAGCAGACTAGAGACAGGTTAGGTGGTATGCACGAGTAGCTGTACCGAAGACGAGTAGGGGGCTTCCACGTATGATACAAATGTACAGATATTCTCCCTGTGTTGCTGCGGTCACTACTTTGGGCATTAGTGGTGTACCTTTCTTTCTTTCTTTTGTTTACAGACAGTAATTTGGAAAGTTGTAATAAGCTGTATTTGGATTTCCGCTACTCTGATGATGATGTTGATGTTGGTTTTAGTTATCAGCTTATGCTCTATCTCGCCTGTTTTATGTCAAGTATATTATTATTATATTTTGTTCCATGGGCTGTGAGACATTCTATAGGTTTTCGATTAGTTCATTCTCTTCTTTCCTCTCTTTGGCGATTGTTCTGTGCTAGTCGGGCATGTGTACAGCGCACTTTCGGAGGAAATGCCGGTTGGTGCGGGGCGGGCCGTCACATTAGGTTCATGTGAGGGTCCAGATACACGCACTGGGTGGTGTATCGTAGACGGTAAGGCATTACTCCTTGTGTTAAGACTTGGTTCGACCGAGGAGTTTGGATACTATGATCCGTACGCTTACTTGGCATAGCGATGATGGTTTTGTGCAATTATGTGGCGTAATGATTTAGATTTCCATATGTCGTTCAGAGTAGGATGAAAGATGCACTCTTCTGTGGCGTGACTATGGAGACTGTACAAGGATGGTACTATGGGGAGTACCTTGAGATGGGGAGTATAGCTACATATATACTATATTAAGTTAATCTACTGGAAAGTAGATGGGTACGACGTGAGTGTAGAAACTTGAGTGCTATTAACCCAAATAACCTAATAAATAAGAAAATATAACTGAACGGTATATATATGGTTATTTCAGAATGTATAATTTGTCCAGTGACCAGAACTTTGTGTTCTGACCCCCTCCTCATAACATTTTCGCAGGTTGGGTTTAAAGTAGAGACTTGATAGTCTTGGATACTGGTTAGACAATTTTATTACTTCGGTAAGGCTATATTTGAGTATATTATATTTTATCCATTCCGTTGTGAGATGTTTTCCTAACTCTGATATATTTATTATCTCTGTCTTTTCTGCAGGATACCAGACAAGCCAACTTGAGCATCGGTAGATTGTGTTTTTTTTGGAAAAAATCAGTCTTTCAAAATTCGGGTTGTTACAATATTTGTACCAGTAGTTTTCAATTAAAGATTTAGGTGGGTTAAATTATTTTCTACGCGTAGAAGTTAGAACACTTGATTTTGAACTAATTCTATGACAAAGAAAATATATTATTGAACTTCTTGTCAAAAAAATGTTAATGTAAATCTCCAACCAACACCTATGATAAGTAGTCGACGTTATTCTAAATACACAATACACCAAATAAGCAAATTTGAAACATGTGATATTTTTTCATTTGAAACCCTATTTCCAGTTTCTAGGCTTAAAACAGTTATATAGTGTTCATGTCTACTAAAGTATTTCCATTATTTTATTATTATTTTAAATATAATAATTTTGCTTCAAAAAAGTGAAACCCTGTCGGACCTTGTCTATGAAAGTGAAACTACCATTCCGCTCGTAAGCCCAACCGTCCTTTGCTTCACGACCCGTGTTTCAAGAAGAACAAAAATTAGGCCACGTTCCTCTTCTTTTCCCCAAACCCTTCTTCCTGCGATTTCTTCAGATCTCCCATTCCAGGCTCGTCACTTTCCCCTTTTCCTGCAATTTCTTCAGATCTCCAATTCCAGGCTCGTTGCCCTCCTACTCCATTGAAGGTAATCCTTGATTAATAGTCAAAGCTGCATAGTGTGTTATTCTCAATCTTATATTGTTATGTTTTTTTTTATGTTTGCATCTGTTTGAGAATAGTTCGGTAATCGGTTAACATTTATGAACTGCAATATTTTAAATTTCTATAGTGACATTTAATTTGTATATGCTAAGGGTTCATTTCTATAGTCTCTACTTTACATTTTGTATGCAAATTTTTTGTTGGTATGTTAATAATCGGTGATAATCCATCCTAATCTCTTGGTTTAACTAGGGAAATCCCAAAATAAGAAAATCCAAATCCAATAATAGTTACTCATTAGACAATTTTGTGTTGGTATGGCAGATGAATTCTAGTCTCCTGTGATAATGATTTGGATTTCTATGTTACTTATTAGACATTTTTGTGTTAATAGTAGTTGAATTATGGTTGTTTTAACTATAGTTTTGTGGTTGCTTTGAAATTACATACTAGTTACCATATATTAAATACTGAGTATTATTTGTCGAGATCATTTTATGTGGGGGATGCAGCAGGGCGAGCGGAAGACCATAGTGATGCTGATATTAAATTTTCTTAGGTTTGTTTGATAGCTTTAACATCTAAAATCATTTCACATATATACATGTTTGGAAAAAAACCAAGAACATGCAAACACGGTTTGACATGATATAATTGATGTGAATATGAAATAGTGTTTATTGTTCTTATCCTTGTTTTCAAATTATGGATTATTAATTGTATGATGGATATGAAAAAAAAGAACGTGATTAGTTTAAGCACCCTAAATAGTCTTTAAAACACACATGCAACTGATAAAAACAACACAAGTATGTATTATCCACTGTGGTATCACCCATTAAGCCACTAATATTTAAATCCTAGCAGTATGTGAAGGTGCCATAGGGAGAGTAATGCAATATCAAAATCTGCGTTATTACAATAATTGCTCTTGTAGTTGTTATTCCCTAGTAACACCTAATGATAAGATGGCAGGGGTAAATAAAGTAGAAAAAGGAGAATCAATGTTGAGATAATTTTTCTTCATAGATGTCTTCATGACTAGTATTTGACTGTATAATAATTAAACGCTGCTTCTTGTTAAAAACACTAGACGCAATGGGGAAGAAACTACTTGGTGTTTGTTTTGGACATCAAGTGAGTGACTTTATATTTTATAACAATTCAATGTATCTGCATATTATTACAATCTCAAAACTAGAGGGTTATTAGTTATTTTATATTCAATAATAGTTACTATGTCCAGCACTAGGAGGAGCCATCATAAAATTTAACATAGTTGGATCTTGGTGTTTGGAAAATTACCATGGCTATACAAGTTTTGAATTCTGAATTTTGTGAAGAGTTTGGTGAAATACAACCATGTCCATCCATAATAGAATGGCATCAAGATAAGGTACACATATATTTCATGTATCATGTTCAAATGTTCATCACCAACATTTTTATTATTCCAAATCCTCATGATAAATACGGCCGAGCTACTCTGATGTTGCATGTATACAGATAGACGAGGTGCCAGTATGAGCAGAGATGATTGCATGTTTGAATATGACGTAAATAGAATCGTCTATCATTGGAAAACATATTCTTGGCGTTCAAGGTCATCCAGAGTATATTGTGGATATATTATTTGAGATAATCGATCGACTTGCTAATACGAATGTATTTGGTGTAAGCCAATGTGTATATATACTCATTTGCGGCAAATTTCTTTTATAGCATTAAGTTTTTTTTTTTTATGAACTTATATTTTAACAGAGGGAATTTTCTGAAGGAATGAAGGATAAAGCAAAGGGACCTGAGCCTAATAGGAGATTTTGGAAAAAGTTTTGCAAATGGTTCTTGAAGGATTTTATTATATTTGACTGTAGCCTTAAACTTAAACTGGAAGGCCAAGATAAATACTAAGATCGACATTTCTTGGATTATGCATGCAAACCTACAATTTATTATAGCCCATGTCACTGTTTTTTCTTAAAATCGAAATATATTACCGCCTGTTGTGTACTTGATTGCACGATTCTAACCTTTTTTCATCTTATGAAATGCAGCCTGATCTGGTACTGTTTACAGGCAAGTCATTTCCTTTATTTGCTGAGTTTTACTTGACTATAAGATAAGAAAGTTAGTCCTATTAGTGAAAGTTCAAACAACATAGTCATCATGGTATTCCTTTTTCAGGTGACTATGGAGATGAGAATGTTGAAATTGTCAGAAGTATTGCAAAAGTGGATATTCGTAAGTCAGTTATATTGGGTAACTATGATTATTGGCGTACTCATCAGTTTTCAGAGAAGTAGGTTTCATGAACATAACATTCAATGCTTCATATTTACTCATACTAAATAATTTACTAAACACTTCATTAACAAACTCAATCGTTTGTTTTATTTATATGATTCGTAGGAAGGTGGAAATAGTAATATTCATGTAGAAATTATTAAGTTTATAGTTCTATTAGCATTATATGCCTTTTTAATTGGGAAACTTATGTGCCTAATAGAAATTGGCACTCTTTTTGAAGTTGAGTTACCTAATATCAGATTTTTATTTCAGCAGAGACTTGAATCCATTATCTTTTGCTGCATCATCAGCTGCATAATTTGCTGTTAATATGGTTCAAGTTGACACTAAAGAGTTGAGGTCCAATGTACTTTTGCTTAGTCTTGCCATAGTTTCATTTTGGTCCCACGTAAACCAAAGAGCATCAACATAAGTTACAGTCAGATTAATGCTAAAAGGATGCAAGTTGGAAATCTGGACCATGCAGTTTAATCCCTGTCGCTTTAACTACTTGACTATTACAACTTTGACAGTTCTCTAATTATTATTTAAGTTGCCAATTAAATAAAGAGTTACACAGCCAACCGTTTTCACCCCCGAAATGTACATCTGCTACATCTAGAAACTTTTTTCCATTTTTCAACTCTTTCTCCAAGGTGGTTTCTTGTTCAACACTGTCTTGTCTTGGAAAGAAAGCCTTTACGACCGCTTTCTTCTAGAAGTTTCTGACTTCCCATCCATACGAGAGAGAGAATTTGTTCACCTCACTTTCGGTGAGAAACCCATATGAGTCTCCTGATTTCCACCAATCAGGAGAGGAAGTTATGTTCAACTCATCAAAAGTGAGGTGAACATACATACACCCTTTGCACTAATTCATGCATTCAACTTTTGGACCGATATGTCATTACGAGATTTCTTCTGACAACAATATTTGACCCAAAATTAATACCATTTGAATTCTCCTTTTCTATTGTGTATGTATGCATGTTGAAAATAAACATCATATGTATTAACCGAAGAAGACAGGTTTGATTCACATATCTTTATTTAATTAATGATAAAATACCTCAAAATTGGTTGAGTCTAAATATATTTTATATATTTCATTGATGCATTTAAAAAACTAAATAATTCTTTGGAGAAAATAGTAATATTAATGTAGAAATCATCAAGTTTTATAGTTCTATTAGCATTATATGCCTTTTTAGTTGGGAAACTTATGCGCCTGTTGTAAATTGGCTCTCTTTTTTAAGTTGAGTTATCTAATATTAGATTTTTATTTTGGCAGAGACTTGAATCCATTATCTTTTGTTTCATCACAAGCTGCACAATCTACTGCTAATATAGTTCAATTTGACACTAAAGAGTTGACATCCAAGGTATTTTTGCTTAGTCTTGCCACAGTTTCTTTTTGGGAAAAAATGAAGTATAACTGCAAATGTTTACTTGATCACTATCTACAAACATGCTAATAACAAAGGCATAAAGTCATACAAAGAAACAAGTGAAATAAATTTCAAAGTATAAAATTGGGTAGAGCTAGTCCCACATTAATCACATAATATTATTTCCATGCATGCTAGTACAAAGACAAACCAAATATAACTAAAGAGTTGAACAAGAACCTGATTATTTAAACCAAACTGTGGCCACAAATTAGCCAGTCAATGGGATCTTTAACTAAAATTCAAAAAACTCTTGGTAAATTCAGACAGCTAAGCTAGATTGATAGATCATCTGCTTGTATAGTGCAATAATAACTAATAACTAGTACATCCTAATGCTGGTTTCAATTGTGGGTATCATTAGCATGCAAGTTGTTAATAAGTCTCCACCTGCACTATGCCTTTTATATAACACAAACCCTGATAATGTTATGAGATGGAAATATGACAATTATTACTATTTTCATTGTTCCTGCATTTGTAAGAACAATGGAAATACAATGAGTACGTTACCTCCCTTGTCAGTATGACAACAAATACGACAACAAATGCAGGAACTTGTAGAATGGAAGACATACAATTGCACGTGGAATGAATGGTGTACGCATAAGCCTCTTCTCGCAGTTCCGCGTCTCCTATAATAACACAGTTCAACTTAATAACCATACATGTTCATGTTTTCCGGTATTATATGTAATACCATATATCGGTAGACTCTCTCTCTCTCTCACACACACACATGTTTATGTTTCACAACTATATAAATATTCTTTTTTACTGTTCACGTGGTCTTTCATTTTCTCATTTTAATTGCTTTGTTTTATATTGGAACAAAATTAAAAGTTAAAAATTGTGTTAATAATATAATAGGGGGTACTACCCAAATGGGATATTCGCCACATCAAAAAAGCCTGGAACTATCCTATCAATAAGGAGTATGGTCAAGTTTAGCAGCCACCAAATGGGACCTTAGGTGGGTTCCAAAAAAATCTCTGTCAAGGGTAGGCCAACTGAAGGGGTCATAAATATTACACCAATTAGTGAAACTGGTGGTCAATGAACATTTTCTCCCTTTAGATTTGCTCCTGCTATAGATCATCATAGTTGCTATAAAATACTCCCACTGTCCAGTCTTTCCCCATGATGGGAATTTCTTTATCTATGGCATTTTGAATTAGAACATGAGTTATATGTATATACATATCAGTATAACAAATCTACTTTGTAATATCTTCTCACAATGGATGAAAAATATGTTGTAATGTGAAGTGAATGCTAAACTATTCAGCAAAATATAATGCTTTTCTCAATTATTTAATCTTATGTTCATTTGCTTATGTCGACAAAATATTATGTATCATATTTAGTTTTCATGTAGGTTGTTGGTTAATATACAAGACTGTAAACAGTGAAATGTTTGAACTGGAGTCTTATGAGCTTATGTTAGCTAAAGATGCTCATGAGAGGGATCCGAAGAATTGGTACGTCATTTAGCTAAGTTTTTTAGACATATATAGTTAACAATAGCTATATATATATATATATATATATATATATATATATATATATATATATATATATCGAAATTGTCGAGCTTTCTAGTATGGTGAAATTGGAGCTATAATTTGTAGGATACTGGTAGGAAGTGACGATGGTTGTGTAAATTGGTATGAGTTAGATAAACAGAGTACCAAATTTTTTGAGAAAAGGTTTCAACGTAAAACTTTCAAAGTAAATTCGAGGAAACAATCAAATGCATTCAGGTATACTTATTCTATCATGAATTGTATTGTACTTTTCTTAAACCATGTATTTTTCAGTTCCATTGGATTATTAATTTTTTAGGTTCAAATTTCTCTTTGGGTCACAAACACAGTCAAGATTTCAGATAGGGAGTACTTTATACATTTAAGCATAGGTAATCATCTTACATTAGAGATAGTACATGGTACATACCTTTATAGTTGTGCACCTATGTATTTTGCAAAAAAATGTTAACAATTGTTAATATGTATTGCAGTTTGATATGCCATGCTGCTAAGTTGGCTTCGTTTAACTTACACCTACTATGAGTTGACAATTAAGTGACAAGTACTAAGTTAACTAAGAACTTTTTTGCTGATCAATGATCGATAAACATGTTTCAAACAGTGAAGGTTGATTGATATTTGTAGTTCAAAGCAAAATGCACAACTTCAAAGTGATGTTCAAACGACATTACAAGAATGAGAAGTGAGTCTTGAATTCGTAAAATATTGTACATTTACCGGGTTTTTTTTTTTTTTTTTTTTTTTTTTTTTTTTTTTTTAAAATGGGTGCAAAAGAATTTGCAACTAAGAATAGAAGCGCAAAGCAAGTACATACAATTAGTTTTATGCTAGAGCTAAATATTTCATATAGAATATCTTAATTATTCTACAGGCATATTTATTTAGGGTTGGGTTTGGCAGCTCTTAGATTCGTCCTATTCTGAAGTGAAACCGGAACCAAATACTGGACTTGATTTTATTTTCGAAACTGAAACTGAATGTGGTACTCATTTTCAGTTTTGAAATTGAGTCTAGACTTTGGTTTTGAAACCAATTTTTGATTTAATTTAATGCATTTTTTATGTATTTACGTTCATGGATGTTATAACTGGGTTATTGATTAAAATTATATAGGGAGTATATTACAATATATGATAGTTTTTTCTTTTTGCAGATATGGATTTCAAAAAGATAATATGATGAAGCATCGTGCGTAGAAAGTGTTTACAAGCACGTTGGTTATCTTTATCTGTTATTTATATTATATTGTGAACCTTATACTTGGGTAACCTGGATTTGTTGTGGTATATTTGTAAATTTTTATTCCTTTAAAGATATTATTTATCTCTGTTTTATAGCAATTTGTTTATGGTAAATTTGATTATGGAATTTCTTTTAATATTTTATCGTTTTAGTTTGGAGAATGATTGAATTTATTTATGTTACTGAAGGTATCAATTGTATATTTTAAAATAATTTTCATATTACAAATCCGCAATATATTTCTGGTGTGACAAATTGTCAGTTTAAACATACAATAAGCGTTTCAGAATGTCAATTTGAAACACTTAGTAAGTGTTGTTAGTTATCATTTTGAAACACTCATTACATGTTGCTGATTGTCACCTTGAAGTACTCATTAAGTGTTGTTGATTATCAACTTGAAACACTCATTAAGTATTGCATTTTATTAATCTGAAACACTTGATAAGTGTTTCAATCCGTTAATCTGAAACATTTTCTAAGTGTTTCAATTTATCAATCTGAAACACTTACTAAGTGTTTCAGTTTGTCTATTTGAAACATACTGTAAGTGTTTCAAAAATCTGCAACATACTAATCTGCAACCCCTAAAAAGTGTTTCTAAAATTTTTAGCAACATTTTATTACTATTTCAAATTAGCCATTTTAGTGTTGTGACAAGGGAGAAGCAATATCAAATATTACTCAATACTGATGCGTTGTAGGGGCATTGCAGTATGCAACTATAATCAGACCTGATATTGCCTTTAGCGTTAATAAAGTATCTAAGTTTATGCAGAATCCATTGGATGTGCACTAGAAAGTAGTAAAAGGATTATGCGATATCTAAAGGAGATTATCAACTATGGTCTGTCACTAAAAACCAGTTAGCATCTAAATATAATTGGATATGAAGACGTTGACTGAGCATCTGATACAGATGATAAAAGGTCTATAATAAGATATTGCGTGTATTTTATGCAAAGTTTAATCATATAGTGTTTTGAAAAGCAACCTACAATCTCAAGATCTAGCACTAAAGCCGAATATCGAAGCATAGCAAATGCAAAATCACAGATAAAGTGGCTACAATCGTTACTAGGGGAACTAAAGTTAAAGTAAAAAATAACTCCTATTTTATGGTGTGATAACAAAAGTGTTGTTTCTATGTTTGAGAGTCCAATTAAACATGCCAAAATGAAACATACAAAAATCGACTTGCATTTTTTTCAGAAAAGTGAAGTTCAAGTAAACCATATACCCGGCACTTACCAGAAAGCATACATCTTACAAAACCTATTTCAGTCACAAACTTTACCAAATTTTGATCTAAGATGAACGTTATTAATCTAGAAAATCTTTTGATTCAAAGCCCTAAACTTTCAACTGTCACTAAAAAAGATGAGAGAGAGGAAGACTCCAAGAAGCACCAAAACACTAGCATCAGAGATTCAATCTAGTCACACGACAAACCGTTCAAATTTGATGCATCTAATTCTCTCACTCATTAGATCTGACACTTATATGGCCCCAGACACTCTCATCGCTCATTTTTAGCATGGATTTAAAGAATCGTCATGGAAACGAAACTAAGTTTTCAACATCCCTTAGTTTCGAGGGGTCGTAGTAAAGAAATGTTGTAATAACTGTTGCTAGATATGGCTTTGTATATTCTAACCCTATCGGGTTATTTAGTAATGTAAGTTAATGGGCCAAACCCATAAACAGTTCTTTTGTTCTCTGGCTATATATATAGCTGAGTGCTCTGTAAAATGTCTGTATAGAATTTTATTCAATTCAATAGCATCTCTATAACAACATTTTGCATCATCACAAACACAATATTTCAAATTCATTTTTTCTCGGATTTCAACCAACTGTTACCAAGGTTCGCTTGGGATTAAGATTTGAACATATATTATCTGACAATTTGGAAATTAATTTGGATTAATGACGTGATGCACCATATAACTTGTTTGCTTCATATAAGCTTTGGAACATCTAAGATATTGATATAAATTGAGGTCATCTTGGTTGTTGACCTTGGTTTCCCTTTGAAGTGCTTTCGACCTTCCATAGGGAGTTGACTTTATTACTTATGCTTTCAATGAAATGTCTGACCTAGGGATTACGACTTCGGTTAGAGTTGAAGCTTTGCACCTTCAGTTAGTGCTTGTTAGGGGCTTAAATATGTAAAAATTGTAGTATAAAATTACAACAAACCCTTAATATACCACTAATTTTTTATTGCTAACTTTTACCATATAAATCAAGTTCATTAAAAATTTATGTTGGAAGTACATGAAATCATGAAGTATAATTGCTTGCTGCTACTAATTTCATTCTGTTAACCCTCTATTGGAACAAAGCAGCTTTAACTAGATTTAGAAAATTCATATGATATCGAATTATCTTGAAACTTGGAAGAAGCACTTAGAAAATACTAACACGTGACTTAGGGAATTTTGAAACAATATGGACAAGCAAAGAAGAATTGATATTGAATCATTATGATGACTCGGGTTTGACACATCCTAGCCCACCAGAAGATCTCCTTAACCATATATTCTGACTCCTTAGCCTTACCTACATTACAATCAAAATAATATTACGCCATGAGTTGGGTGTGCAAGAAGAGTTAAGAAAACGGATGTTCAACTTAATTCGAAATGATCAGGGATTTAATCATGCTACTCAATGGGAAGTTAAAGGAAGCATCCAAGAGGAAGAAGGAATTTTTTTCTTAAGTGAAAACTTGAACCCTACCCGATTAAGAGGAATGGGTTGTACCGGAGTTATGCTTATCCTTAGGTCATCCTGTGCTTCATGGTGGGACTTTGACTCATCTTTTGGACCCCAATTCTGTTAGACTTATGGTATGCTATCTTTTGGACTATTCTACAAATACCTAACCTATTACAGCTAAATAGGGGACCTAGAGGAGATCTACGAGATTGAGCATCATTGCTCTGCCGTTTCACCTTCGCTTCTTCACTTCTTATCTCCACTAATATTTATTCATATCATTGTGACTTAGATCAGGGACTACCTAGCAGAAATCCAGAGAGATTCAATTAGTAAACTCATAATAAAAGCTAATAGAAGCAACTGTAGGCTGGAGTAAGCCAAGGTGGCATAAACTTTTAAACGCCTCTTTATTGCATTTACTTTTTATATGTGATTGGTGCTTTCATATTTAGAATTGGGTATTAATCTAATTTCCAAGTTAAAATTTGATGTTCTCACAGAGAACGAGAAAAAAAGCTGTGATTTGAAGATTTAAAGAAGATATTAAGGCCTAGAACTAAATCCCGAGAGAAGAAAGCTTTTTAAATAATGGAGGCAGCAAGGAAGTGTATCCACACCTAGTAGATCTGATTATGTCACCAGAGAAGTCAAAGAAAGGGTGGCAAAGAAGATTCAAGATGTAACATCCCGCATTTTACGTATTGGAGGATTGTAAAATATTTTTATTTTATTTTATTCTCTAAGGGTTGGATCATTCTCATATTTTAATATGTTGCTTATGGGGATGTGAAACATGTCCGTAATTTTTACCAATTTTTTATGATAATTTTGCCCCTATCAGTCTTGTACAGGGAACTTTTGACCCAGGTCGAATCAGGTGGTGAGACTTATGCCATTGGAAAGGAAACGATGGTTTCCATTCCATTGAGTGGTTACATAAAAGATTTGGCTCAGCGGTTTGGGAGGAATAACTGTTTTAAGGTTTTTCATTTGGATGTTAAGGTTTTGGGAGCCTTAATGGGCTGATTTGTAGAGGCCCATTAGTGGGTTGGTGGAAGCTATAAATAGGGGGTGAGAGGTACGGAGTATGATTTACTTTCCCCATTCTCTCATTTGGTTGCCGTGTGTTCCTCCTTCCTCTAACAACCTTTCCACCATTAAAATCGAGATCTAAGCTTAGGAAATCAAAGATCTACACCATTTGAGGCTTGATCTATATCGTTTCAAAGGCCAATTCATCGGATCGAGGAGTTTGGTTTGAATTGCTCGTTGTTCGGAATCATATTTCTACCATTTTAGCTTGTTTTGGAGAATTGGTGAGTGATATGCATCTCTCACATGGATTCAATCAAGTGTATGAGTGTTCGATCATTTTTTCATTAAATTCAAGTCGTTTTCCTTAGATCTATACATTGGTTAGTCCATTTTCATATGAATCACTCTAGAATCTAATTTAGTAAGTTTAGATAGGTAATTCCTATGTTGTTTCATGTATTTAGGCAAGTTAGACCTGAAATTTGGTTCATATGTGTAACGACCCTGGGTTTTCGACCTAGAAAATCAACATAAAATCCATGTCGACTATCAGGCATCGAACATTCCAGACCATTAATAGAAAGAAGTTAGAGGGTGAGAATAGATAAGATAGAAAATAAGAATAAAAGAAGGAGAAAAACATAACAACAGTATCAGAGTAACATGAATCTCATAGCGGAATGAATAAATATATTATATAACATAACTTTGAAATAAAAACCAGTATCTGTATACAATACCAATATCGGAGTACAACACTTACAAGACAACGGAAATCAACAATAGCTATACAATCCTGGAGCATCCTGCTCCAGCTTCCCACGTATACCTGTAAAATCCCGACTACTTGACTGCCCGTACAAAATTAGGCACCCAAGAGTTTAGGGAAAACAAAACAAAATAAACTCTGGGTCAGTCATGGAACTGGTGTAAGTAAACTACAACCATTTGTTTAACTTTTAAAACCCTTTTAAAAAAAGAATAATCATAAGACCAATCCACACATAAACACGGATGATTTTTACCTTACGATAACCCAAAACATTCTTTTAAAATCCATACTCTTTTGATATTATAATAATGTCAAATCAAATAAATAACAATATAGTGGAACGCTTTCATCTCACGTTCCACTTACATAATATATAATTAAAAACCGCAGTCACTTGTTGGGTAATGGATTCCAACTAACAAAGTATGGGACCACCTTCCGACAGTGTATCTCTAGAGAGGAACACACCGGGTTCAACAAGAACATTTTGTAACCCAGGCTAAACATGACCGATCACTCATTTCGTTTGAGTGTACCAATGTATTATCACCAACGGTTGGGATCAGCAACCATTTCCCAAAAGGAACAACATTGAAATAGATTATGGAAGTAAATGGGATTTCTCTAGATCAGGTGACAATACACCATAATTGGGAGCTACCCACTTAGCCATGCGACCGACCCGATTTTTACCATTTCCCGGTTGTGAGGCTAGAGGCCATACGCACAGATCACACCTTTATTCACTTTGAATGCCACATCATCATACCCGCCAAATCACAAATTGACTTATCCAAAAATACCATGGGTATACAGCTAGGAGAAACGAATTCCTCCGCCACCAAAAGTAAATACGTTTGAAGGGATCAACTTATGCTATCTATTAAATATACTATGTCAGACATTCTTCCATACAGGTTGTCCTGAGACTAGACAAACCAAAGGCACTATTCTGTAAATCCATCTTAGGCAATTTCTACCTAGGATTTGTAAGAATAGCCCTTTCATAAACTCTGTCTCCAATTATCTTAATCATATTTGATTCATAACATTAATGCCTATATGGAGTCGATTTCAGATAATAAATCTGATTCCGATCTCTTCGTATTGACGATGGAAAAATGGTCAAATCTTTGATAGTCGGTTATTTAACAATCAAAGGAAAACATCCATACACACAACGATCTTATTTCCAAATGGAAATTCTATCGATCAATAATCAATCAACATTTTCCCTTTTAAATTGATTTATCATTAATTTATTCATTTCCCGATTTCTCGTTTCCATATATTCACCAATCTTTATTTTCCAATTTTAGAAAATATATGTTATTAACATTGGAAAACATTTCCATTCCTTTTCCATGCGTCACTATCCTCCCACATCTATCAGATTCTAACAATAAACTAGTAAGAGAACAATTACCTAAATATCAACCGTGAAGGCCGAAACCAACATCAGATCGATATCTAGAAAACCATTCAACTTAAGTAATCTCCAATCAGTTTCCGATTTCCTTAACTCCATTTAAATCTTCTTATCAAATCATTACTTACGCAACTCTCAGATTCAGTATGAATCGAATGCTTTTATGAAAAATGTTGGTTATAACGATAGCTTTATAATCCCGACTTCCGATATATCTAACTTTAAATGAAACTTTTATACCTTATTTAAATAAATAAATAAACGATTTATTAAATAAATAAATCTTGATTTAAAAACTGGAAAGTAAATAGTTCTTTCCTACATTCATATAGTCGAATCCCAATGTATAAATCTCTCTCGAATAATCTCTATTCGATAACTATCTTTCGAATAAACTATCACTACACCGGAAATTAACTTTAGCAGCGTTTGAAAAATGTAACCAAAAGGTATTGGTAGCGTTTTAGTGAACGTTACTTCAGGTCCCGCAACTAAAAGTCTGTTTTTTTGTTGCGTTTTATTAAACGCTACCATATTTTCTATCCAGTTGCATTTTTTAAACACTACCAAATGTTTCTACGTGGGTTGTTTTCATTCTTTTCTGCAGCGTTTATTTTATTTAACTAAAAACTATTCGTTGCGTTTATTTTTAGACATTAAAAATTCAGATAGTATGTTACATTTGTTTCCGTGGCAGTTATTGAACGCTGCTAAATGTTAATACGTGAGTCACTTTTTGCTTTTCTGTAGCGTTTGTTAAACGCTACTAAAACGTTTTTTTTTGTTTTGTAGCATATCTTAAATACTATTATATATTATTTATGGCTACAGAATTTCCAGCAATCCATTATGTAATAGTCGTAATAAAATCGGAACCAATCGCATAAAGTTCTGATCTACATCAACAATCAATTAATCGTACAATCATCATACTCAAATAACTGAAAACACATTAGTCATATAAGTATTTTGCATATCCATATAGACTATAGTTAGTTGACAAAATCAGCAAATTAACATACCACAAGCATTCATCAACAAGTTTACATAATAAACTAACAAATAACAAATACCATAACAAGTTTACATATAAGTCCGGTGTTCCTGATGGTCTTCACTCCAGAAAAGCTAATTACCTGTAGACAAGGTTGATAATCAAGAATAAGAACTTTGATTAAAAAAATGTGGTCAAGACAAGATTTAAACAACGGTCATTTATTACCAAAATAAAACAATAGAGTTTACTACAAAAAAGCCTCAGTTTCAGGATCATAACATAGGTGGCATCAATTATAAAGAGGTAAACTTTCTCAAAATGTAAACATCTCTCAAAAAGAAGTTCTTATGTTTGTCGAATACAATGGACTTACTTATAATTAAAATGTATAAATGACATCATTTAAGTTCATTTGCAGAACGTCTGTAATCATGGAAAACAGATAAGAAAATCAAAATTAAGACACAATCAACATAGTTCTACAAAACTATAAAAACGACATCCAGATCGGTTTTATAAACTTAAGGTGCTTCAGTTATTATCTTTCCGGAACGTGGAAAATCATTAACTTTGGAAATACGATTTAAAGCTATGAGCAAAATGCTTCAGCTGTGTTTTATGTTAATCTTCGTTTTAAGAAAAATTGCCATATCATACACTAACGCACTCACAGTATCACACGTTCAGGTATGCTCATGTTCAGGTTTGCTCCCAATACAGATGCATACACACACACACAAGTTGGGATACATTCCAAGTGGTAGCAACACATGCACACTAACACAATATGAACAAAGCAGCCAGCCCAAAACGTGCCTACAGTATATATGACACACACTCCGTAAAATCAGTGCACTCACATATGCACCATTTTTTTAACAGTACTGCTGCTGTCAACAACAGCTCCTTTTTTTTGTAATTTATTTTTATAGAACCAGCAACTCCCCCACTACACAACAGTTAACACTCCTTAAACAATATACCATTTGCAGTTAAAACATGCATGCACTCAAAGAGCTTCAAATAAGTTAAAATCGATGAGCGTTTTAAACCGAAAATCCCTTAAGATCCTTACACAATATGCTTTTATAGGAATAAGGATAATTGGGAAGAGTTCAGTCTGTCAGGAAGAAAAAATGCAAAGAAAAAATAATTAGTGCACACATACAATCTAGATCAGTACTAATCCAGGACATTTGCTCACATGAAACATGGTTTTTGCAAGACAAAGTGGGGGGAAACATGAAAAACACGTGAAAATACTCAATTGAATATTGTTGTAGACTAAAAGGGGCTGAAAATGCGACAAATTAAGGAAGAAAAATACAAGAACCAAAGAAAATAAGGATTAACATTATAAGTTAAGATATCATGAAACTGAATCTGAGATTCTGAATGATGAAATAGTATGACAAGGTGAGAAATGATGACCTAATATTCAACAACATGATCCACATGATTGTCAGTTCTCCCAACTAACTGATACCAAGGCTAAGATATATATTAATAAAGTGATGTCAAATTAACAGTTATGGTCAATTCTCGGTTACCCCGGGATCAAATAAACAAAATGATACAATAGGAGCTGTACAAATACCTATGGCAAAACAATTTGTTAAGTGTAACAGAAAAACATTGACTGTACAAAAATATAATAAAATATACATAAGAAAAAAGTTATTTTGGATAAATTATAAATTACTTGAAATATTTATGTTATCAGGATATATCAGAATTAATATAGTTTAAAAATATTCTATTGAAAATACCACATATATTTGTCTTAACAAATTAGCGCATGTTCAGTTGTTCCAATAACTGGATTCAATAGCTAAGACATCAAGGCAATATTAAAGTAGAACACGTAAGAAGATAAAATCCTACATAGTCCCGCAGTGTTTTGTTGTTCCAATAACTGACATCAAGGCAATATTAACGTGTCCTAATAATATATAGAGCCTGGATCGGTACTGATCCAGGATGCAACACAAAGTTTGATTCTTGATTTAAAAAACAGGGAAAAAAGATTTGACTTGCACACCTATGTGACTGTGAATACGAAGACTCTTGTCGGCAACAACCCAATTGCATTTTGGCACATTTAGGAACCAACAACTCAGTGCATGACCACGTGGCGCGTACAGACACTCGGCTATCTTAATAATAAAGGTTAGACAGTTACCAGTGAATTCCAAAAGGAGATTCAGTGTAGGTTACCTTAGAATTTCAACTCAACTGTTCAACTCGGTAAGAGTAAGCAAAGATGATGGCTAATAGTGACGCACTCATATATTCATACAGGTTAAAGCCAACCGAACATCACAACGGTTCGAAGAGATATAATTTCTTTCTAAGACAACCGCCAAAAATGTAGCTTAGTTCGATTCGAAGCGCATCTAAAAAAAGTGCAAACCAGAGTGATAATTCAAAGGCAAACCATAATGATAAAAGTGCCGACCAGGTAGATGCAAATGTTACGCTGTCATTTAGCCCGACTGTTTCAAAATGCAAACCAGAATGATAATTCAAAGGCTAAAAAAGCACTGATGCGATTATTCATTAAACCGAATAAAATGGCATGACAATGTTCTTGAGATAAAGTCTAACTTGCATCTTGTACATGGAAGACCACCACCTGTGAGTAGGCTTACATTTTGGAACCACAAATCGGACAACCATTAGACAAAGAAAAGTTGTTCGGTCCGGGTTACCCAAGCTTGGGTGAATATTTTTTCCAGTACTGATTCGGATTAACTTGAACTGGGACATTGATTCGAAACCCAAATTTAGGCGATTTAAATCAAAATTCACTGACTCCGTCAACCCATTTACTCAGACTTCTATGTTGCTTTTTTTAGCCAATCTGAGCTTTTCTTTTCCTATAATACATTGGACTTTGATATAATACTAAACTGTGTAATACATTGGAATTTGATTAGATGAATGAGTTCTTTTTTAAAAAACTGATAACATACAAACAAATATTTTCTAAGCTTACTTATCATCTGAGAAATTAGATTTACTTGAACTTAATTCCCCAATGACATATGCCGTTGGCCAAGCCACGGTAGTCTCAAAAGCATCTTCCATGTATGTACACTCCGATGTGGGTCTCCATACTAATGCATCACCAACTCTAACAAAGTCTACCCAAACTGGTACTGCAACTTTTCCTAATGGTACAGAGTCAACCATTGTTGTCAGATCAGTAGAAAATATAGTTCCTTCAGCTACTGCTTGTCCTGTTTCAGCCACATCAAGCAGCTTGCATCTATTCTTTTTGACCAGATTTGACCTCTGTTGGATAAGTAAACCAAAATAACAATTTTAACAAGAAATAAAATCAACTAGATTGACTAGCAAAGTTTATTACATTTACAAAAACAAAATACAAGTGCATTTTATTTATGTTTCTAAAGCGGCTTTCAGAGGCATTAATGTTTCCAAGAAGTATTGTTCAATATAATGTTAATTTTTCTTCACTCTGCTGTCAAACAATAGAATTAGTGTGGCTAACCGCTCCGGTTTTGATAGTTAGATGTCAAAACCAATTCCATTTTATATTCAGAATTAGCATGGCTATAACAACAGTATTAGTTTATTTTTCAAAAGCCTTCAAATGCATATTGGAAGCACAGTACCCTCATTTCAGTTACAGTGTGGAAGAAATAAAAAAAAATGCAAAAAGCACACCTTATATTAGTTAATGTTATATTTCTTACTGGGTAAATTAATAATACATGCTAGATATACCAAGTGCAAATATTCAGATTAGGCATTAATTAAAACATATAAACGGTTCATTTACAACTTCGGATAATGATAGTACCACTTACAATGCAGTAGTAAAAGACTTCAAAATAAAATTAGATTCATAGTACATAAAACAATCATGACCTGGTTGTTGTGCTGGGGTCCTTGCCCATTATAACCAAAGTTATCCTGATATGTGTGTTCCTATCAACAGTGATATTCAAATTAAGAAAGATACCAAAATATTTGAGACAATGAATAAGTGCATAAAATTAGTGTAAAGTTAACAAAAGGTAATAGTTATTATTATAATAGAGGAACCACATGTATTACATGCCAATACCTAATGTGGCAAAAGTTGCTTAGTTACCTGAGAAGCTGATTTAGCCATGCCAAGAGAAGTTGCAATGTTTGCTCTAGCCATGGAAGAAGAAGCCACAATGCTCGCTTTTTCAGCTACAACTTTTAATTTGGCCATGCTATTTTCTTACCTACAACCTCTTTAATGCATGACATATCCACTACAGGTCGCCATAAGTAAGCATCTTCTTTTTTTGCATAGTCTGCCAAAACCACCACGACTAACGGACCAAGCGGAATACCATTAACAATCATTTTCGAATCACTTGAGCAAAGTCGTCCCTCGATGACCAACACTTCGCCTTCATTCCAATAAAAAAGCTTGCAATTGTTGTTTGAGCTACTAGTTTTACTCTAAAAAGAAAATAAATATATTTAATGGAAAAAATATGTATACAATTACATATTAGCTACCACGATTCATAAATTTTACCATTTAGTCTTCAACCATGTGTCCTCGCTGTGCAATAACACGATTTGTAGGCCATGCCACTGACTTACCCTTGGCTTCTCTTAACACTGATATACTAGATGTAGGCCTCCATAAATAAGCGTCTGCTTTTTTTATGCACTCGATAACAACTTTCACGGCATTTGGTCCAATACGAATATCATTGACAACTTCATTTGGGTCGGTGGACACCACTCTCCCTTCAGCGACAATTTCGTTGATTCCATCCCAATTTGATAGCTCACATACGTTGTCATTGTTCTACAATTAAGACCAAATTTGTTAAGAAATGAATTAAATATAGACTGCACAAGTCGATTAATTATTAAAATAACAAAACTTTAACATAGAAGAGAAAAACCAAAAAATTGTAACAATATATCTCACACAGTTGCAATTTCTAACTAAATTCTAGTAAAACTACCAGTATTTGTAACGTTGTAATTTCTAACTAAATTCTAGTAAAACTACCAGTTCTTGTCCTTTTATTTTACGATTTCGCTGTATCTATTCATTTACTGGAATATTAATGGCTCACGTGAGCTTCTTTTAATAAGAGTGCTCTTGTCTGACTGTTATCCTTGCAACCGTTTCTACATGTTCAGGGATGTTTTCCTAACAATTATTTTAGTAGGGGCCTGTTATGTCGTTGCTACTTTTCGTATCAAAGCGCATTTTTTCTAAACCTGAAACTCAAGTTATGGGTGCTCTGTGATTTTGCTTTTGGCTTTCATTTCAAGTTATGTAGTGCTCTGTGATTTTTTATGAACCTGAACTTGAACCTGAAACTCAAGTTATGTCGTTGCCTTTTGGAGTCTGGCCTGTTAGTGTCAGATGTGGCTTAGGAAGAGTTTTATTTCTATGGTGGAATAAGCATCTCAAATTCACATAGCATGTCCAAGGTACAAAAATAACTTGTATGAACTTGTATAAAACTACCAATATTATAGTAAAATAAGTAACAATATATCTCACACAGCTAGTAAAAATACCAACTCTAAAATTTTCAATTTTGGTAACAGTCTCGCTTTTATTGTTTGAAGAGGTTAGAGGATGGGAGATCTATTTATAACCTTGCTTTAGATGGAATACAAGAAAAGATTGAATATACTGATAAATAAATATGGAAATAATTATAATTTTCCAAATTTATTACCCGTATATATCAGCGTAGCTAACAGTGTGAGATATATTATAACTTTTAACAGTGGGAAACCCAAAAAATTAAAAGGATAACTCAAGTCAAAAAATAAAATAGAAAAACTTTAAATGATGTTTTATCAAAGTATACCTCTTTGTTTATTTTAGGTGTGCTCCCGTCTTTTGAACCTTCTTTACCCTGCCAAAGCAAAATTACTAGCACCAGATCAAATCTCATATTATAATTTATATAAAGAAAAAAAATAGATAATTGAAATCTCATATTATAAAAATGCAGTAATTCGATTATACTAACATGAATGGATATAAAGCAATAATTGAAAGTAAACTTGGTATACCATAATTTAAAGTATACCTCTTTGTTTATCAGAAAGTGTACCAAGTTCTCCAAATTTGAATTTTTTTATGATATTGAGTTATCTAGATATCCCTAGACTATGACAAGGCTATCTTGGTTCTGGTGTATCCTCTTCCAAGTGCTCTTAACCATCCTGGTTTATCTTGTCCTAATATTTTTGTTATTGTGTCTTCATGGACATCCTTTATCGTGTCGGATTGCATGGAATTATCCATTTTTCTAATCTCCTTCTATATAAATTAACACACATATATGTTATATACGATGGTAAAAACATCACAATGTTAAATTGGTGACAAAAAGCAAAATACTTACGATGACATTTGCAACGTCTGTGTTCACTGGTTCATCGTTCTTTTTGTTATGAGACTTAACCCAAACATTCATTCTAGATACGGACGATGAATCTTGACCCTGCTTTCTCTATATTTAGAAAAAACACTAAATAAATCAAACAATAGTTAATTACCTAGCTAGATAAATAATGCTATATTTAATTAACTAACCAAATCATCGGTAAATCTAGCCATTCCTCTATGTCTGGTTGTGTGTGACAATTATTTTGCCTAATGGCTCTATACTTCTCACTTTTTGCCTGAGAAGAGATAAACGAATTTATCTAAGGTCTCACTGAAAACTCAAGCAATTGTGAATAAACTTATTGGGTATAACATCTTAGGTTGAACCTCTACGTAAAATACAAAACGGAACCAGTATGTGGCTTATTAAAGAAAAAAAAAACCAATGATACAAATTATTTTGGTTTAGTGCCCTTGTTGAGAATAATGGTTGACTGTTTGGTTGAAATTGTTGCTAATGGTGGAATATGGTTGTGTTTCAGTCAAAACTATTGTAATCAAATTTAAAAACAATAATATAGTAAAATCAAAAAAAAAAAAATATTACATGTCTGTGGAGTTGAGTGCTTGATTAGTTCACAGTCCTCTTAAGGTCATTTCATCAAATGCATAGGTGTTATGATAGCCACTCTATTGGCCACATGGATTGATCATTGGAGTCAGTGACTATTAACAATGCTATTATGATAATCAACAATTTCCAGTGATCACTAATTAATCTCGTCGCACCTTTCTTTAATACTATCGTTATGTCACTGTTATATTCAAAGGATATTAGGGGTGCTTGTGCTATCGAAACTTGCTCATTCATATATGGTAGTGCTTGGACTATTAACAATGTGTGTTTGTGTCTATGTTTGTATACATGAATAGTTTGTGGTGGAAAGCCTAAGATTGTATCAATGATGTAAACATTGGTCCTAGTATTTGAAACAGGTTTTAGAGAGATAAATACAGCTGTGGGTTTTATCTGATTTAACATGCTAACAAATTAATTTTAGAGCATTGCTATTTTCCCATCCTAAATAATAAACTGAAAATATCCCATGGAAACCTAATATCCAAATTGTGAGTCGACCCTGACTGCATTATTTTTTGTTCAGTATGGCGCTTTCGAGTCCTTAACAACTCATCCTTCTCTAATATATATGCACATACACACACAATAAGACATCAACATTCATAAGTATGTACAAACTTAGGATCATCAAATGTTTAGGTTATCATCTCAATCAATTAATCCTTGTGAAACTATGGTGCTTACTTTATTGTCAATGATAAGTAGAAAAGTGAGAAAACTACATATAAAATACAATAGAACTTTTGTGAACAATTACTTGATGTGCAAGTATAAGCATACCTTAAACTCCAAACTTAATTTCATCTTTACAAACTGCCTCCACTCATTCATGTTTTTTATATTGTAAGGTTTCAATCCAAGTCTTTCCTCTTCCGTCATTGCATCGACTATTTTTCGGACTGAGGATCTCCAAATAGTTCCCATTTGTTGAAATATGGTATTTTTTTGCCATTCTTCCACTTTGAATCTAGCCTACAAGTAAAATAAATAAATGGTGCACTAATAGTTATGTGCTGGAATTTCGTTAGTATTCATCTTCCTATTCCTATAACATATGCTATTAAAAAATTGATATCAAATCTAATAAGCAGAGGTTCTTTTCCGGAAACAGTGGAGTATTTACTCTAAAATCTGCCTATCAATCTATTTCTCCTACTACAGCTAATTTTGCTTGGGAAAACTCATATGGAAGTATCCCACTGTGCAAAAATACACTTTTACCACTTATCTTATTTGTCTAAATATAATTCAGACCCTTGATAAATTTCATGAATTGGCAAAAGATGCAGATAAGATCCGTAAACTATGCAGTTGCTCTATAGAGAATAGGGGCCATCTATTTTTCGAATGCAACTACTCAAATTTTATTTGGAATTTCATCAAACGAAATTTTATTAGTACGATGTATTAAACTTTAGCACACTAAAACTAAACTAAAATTTTCTGAATAGCCCAAAAAAACAAAAACCTGAACATAATTATTTTAATAATAATAAAATTTATTTAAATGGAGCGAGTTTTTTCAGTAAGCATCTATTTGGCAAGAAAACAAGGCAGTTCTCTTATTTGTAACCCTACAAAAAAGTGAACAGAGCAGTGTAAAACTGAAATGAATAGAGCAAAATTCCTGAATCAAACATTATAGCGAAATTCCCGAGCTTTTAACGAAAGTAAGCAGAGCAGTGTAAAACTGAAATGCATGGAAATTTGCAACGGAAGTGAAAAAGTATATACCTGAATCGATTCCCACAATACAACTTTCAATTCACGCTTAGCAACCTCAATCACTAAGTGTAACCGGAACAATCTCTCGAACAAGCGGCCCAAGATAAGAAGATAAATGTACCGAGCCATTTCCTATGGGTATGGCTACCTCATTGACTTCAAACTCAATTCGATTTTCAAGACTAATGGCAGTTTTTTTGCTTTTGTTGGACCTCTTGGACATTTTTTTACATTTGTATTTGCATTGTTAACTTCATTTGGTCTATTGATTTCCACCTCGGCATCAACATTATTTTCACAAGCTATTTTAAATTCTTCACGCATTTCATTTTCTTCATTAAGCATTTCAATTTCCTCATGCAGTTTAGTTTCTTCACAAGGCATTACATTTTCCACACATGGAATTTATGTTGTCTCGTGCCGTAATTTTTGTTCCTTGTCTACATTGCAAACTTCAACGATTGGCTTGATTTTTTTCTTAGTTTATACTTTTGTGATCTCTCGTTCTTCAATTGTTGGCGAGTACGTACTAAATCTTACATGCATATCCTTGTCCTTTCCCTACGAAAACATTTATTAACAGAAACAACAAAATTAGAGGAAGAAAAGTACGGGAATAAATAATATACCTCAAATCCATCCCCTTAATTTAGGATTTCATAATTAACTAATACAAACTTCATTATTTTTTGGTACACCTCAAATCTATCCCCTTAATTTCAGTTATAAATTCTAAAATAAATGATATACCTTTGCTCTTATTACTTCGATTCGAATGCGTATATTATGTAATATGGACACGTGGTAAAAATAAAAGAAATAAGAGGATTTAAGATGCAGCATAATCAATGTCCGGCATTACTTTTAGGTATATTATTACTAACCATACTTTTAGGTATATTACAAGTAAACAAGTTATATCAAAGTATGAAAGTGTGCATTCTGAAATTACTTCTCATACACAAAACAAAAAACAATGTAAAATGGACAGACACGACATTGGACAATTAATTCTGTTACTTAAACTATGACATACAATGTAGAAGAAAAAAACAAGTTTAATCCGCTGAAAATATTGATTTAAATTATGGATCAATTAGGACATACAAACTAGTGTAAGAATTCAGAAAATTGAAATAACAGGTAAATACTTACCATATTGATCTTAATTACCAATAAATTCATCAAAGTAAAAAAACTCTATTGTTATGTCTGTGACTTATCAAATTGAAATAACAGGTAAATACTTATCATATTGATACAGTTGTCGTTATGTCTATGACTTATCAAGCAAAAAAGTAACTAATGTTGGCACCAAAATATATTCAAAAGGAGGTCATACAATCCATTACGCACATTACCAGTAAATTATTACATAATCGAAGCGAGTGAAACAGCTTAAAATGCAAGCATTCACGAAAGGTATAACAAGGAAAAATGTGTAAAAGTTGAGTTAGTGAAATTCATAACTGATGTTTAATAATGTAGCATCAATTATGTGTTGAGTCTGTTTAATAATGGAAAATATGTGCAAGTGGACGTTTTTGGTGCATTAATATGATTCCATATATGATGATAACACATCACAATAGGGTTTTTGACATGTACGCTGTTCCATACATATTTAGTAGTAAATTTCCCATTATGAGCCAATCGTATAGTGATATCGTATGGTTTTTAAATACACTAATAATCATGCAAAAAAAATTATACAGTAGTGTGTAAATCATCATACCTTCATGATGAAGATTACGTGCGTCTTCAAGTATACGAATCTCAATGATAATCAATAAATCAATACCTGCATATATGAAATAACTTAATGAATGCACAACAACAACAACAACAAAGCCATATATCCCAAACAAGTTGGGGTTGGCTAGATATGGAACCCAAAATTAAGGTAAAATAACTAATAATATTATATAAAAAGAGTTTAAAATAACCAAACAGATTAAAGTAAAAAGGTTCAATAAAAGTGAAATAAAGTCCTAAAAAAAGATTAAAATTAAAATAATTAAACAGATCTAAAAATAATAATAATTAACATATATATATATTTAAAAAAAAAATCCTAAGGTTCTGGTACCTGGATTGCCAACTTCCATGCACTTCTATCTACCACAAGCTCTTCAGATATACTCCAATTTCTTAGATCTCTCTTTATTATCTCTTCCCATGTCATTTTAGGTCGACCTCTACCTCTCTTTGGGCCTTCGGCACGACCTATAACTCCAACGTGCACAGGAGCATCGCGTGGTCTACGTTGGATATGTCTAAACCATCTCAAGCGATGTTGGACTAACTTCTCTTCAATAGGTGCAACTCCAAGTTTTTCCCGAATATCCTCATTTCTAATCCGATCTCGTCTGGTATGCCCACAGCTCCAACACAGCATCCACATCTCTGCTACACTTATCTTCTGCACGTGTTGCCTCTTAGTAGGCCAACATTCTGCACCATATAACATTGCAGGCCTGATTGCTGTCCTATAGAACTTTCCTTTAAGCTTCTGAGGAATCTTCCTATCACAGAGAATGCCAGATGCTAGACGTCATTTCACCCATCCTGCTTGAATTCTAAAACTAACATCCATATCAATCTCTCCATCAAATTGCAACATAGATCCTAAGTATCGAAACGATTCCTTCTTGGGTACTACGCTACCAGCCAAGGTGACCTCTCCGTCATCTGACCTAGCACCGTTAAACTCACACTTCATATACTCAGTTTTAGTTCTGCTAAGCCTGAAACCCTTTGATTCCAAGGTCTCCCTCCACAACTCCAGTTGTCTATTGACCCCTATTCTACTTTCATCAATCAGCACAACATCATCGGCAAAGAGCATACACCAAGGGATCTCCTTTTGTATATCTTTCGTGATTTCATCCATCACTAATGCAAAAATATAGGGGCTCAAAGCCGAACCTTGATGTAACCCTATGTTAATTGGAAAGTCTCTGGTCTCACCATCGCATGCCCTTACACTAGCCAAAACCCCCTCGTACATATCCTTGATAAGGGTAATATACTTTGATGGCACTCTCTTCCTTTCTAGCGCCCACCACATAACCTTCCTCGGCACTCTGTCATAAGCTTTCTCCAAGTCAATAAAAACCATGTGGAGATCTTTCTTTTGTTCCCTGTATCTCTCCATAAGTTGCCTAACCAAGAAAATCGCCTCAGTGGTTGACCTTCCAGGCATAAAACCAAATTGATTCCTAGATACACTTGTCAACCTCCTCAAACGTTGCTCGCAAACTCTCTCCTAAAGCTTCATTGTATGACTCATAAGCTTAATTCCTCTATAGTTTGTGCAACTTTGAATATCTCCTTTATTCTTGAAGATTGGAACTAAAATGCTTCTCCTCCACTCATCTGGCATTTTGTTTGATTTGAAAATATTATTAAACAACTTAGTTAGCCAGGTTATCCCTGCATCTCCAAAACATCTCCACACCTCAATAGGAATGTCATCAGGACCTACCAACTTGCCTGATTTCATCCGTTTCAACGCCCCCTTTACCTCAGCTTCTAGAAATCTCCGCACAAAATGTCTATTGGTGTTGTCGGCAAAGTCTTCCAAGTCGGTCGAGGAGCTATTACTTTCTTCGTTGAAAAGCTTATCAAAGTATTCTCTCCACCTATTCTTTATCTCATCATCATTCACCAAAAGTCTACCACTCTCGTCCTTAATGCATTTAACCTGATTGAAGTCTCTTGTCCTCCTCTCGCGTAGCCTAGCAATTCCAAAAAAAAAAAATTGATTATTAAATGAACAAAAAGTGTAATGGAATAAGGTAAAGAACATAGTAAAAGTAAATGAATGCAAAAGTGATCATTTACAAAAAATAAAATAGCCATGACAAGTAATATGGAAGGAAAGATAGTAATGTTAATTTTAGCCCTTCTATTGCCAAAAAATCACGACATGTTCATCTTTTTGTAACATGACAAGTTATCAGTTGCATATGAACATTTGAAAGTTTATAGTATTAACGTTTATTTACCTATTGAGTGGTATAGACCTGCTATTAGAGCTGCTCAAGTATGCCTTCGCATTCTTCCCTAACATGACTAACATCTTCAGCATCCATATAGGTTACGTCGCAATCTTCTGGAATATTGATATCTTCGTCCACATAATCATTTGTCTCTAAATCATGAAAACCTCATGATGGTGCTTTCATTACCACGTACCAATTTTAAGAATCGTTTCCTCTTGAATAAAATACTTGTTTCGCTTGAGATGTAAGGATGTACGGATCTTTTGAAAATGATGCTTGATTTTGATGTAAATTGACAAGAGTGAAGCCATCTTCATCAACTTTCACTACATTTCCTATATGTGTCCAACGACACTTAAAAACAGGAAAATAAAACACGTGAAAATCTAATAAAATTTATCCGTCAATATTCCATAATAAGTGACCACATCAGCTACTTGAGAAACATATTTTGCACTTGCTCTACACATAGTAGTCGCATCGTAAGTCACTCCACTATTTTGAGTTTCTCTCCCTACATCTTTCACATGAAACCGTTACCCATTGATGATATATCCTTTTTAAGACAAAACATCATTCTTCGGACTATATGCAATCCACTTCAACATTTCAGTGTGATCATTGGAGTTGATAGGTATCTATAAAATGTTTGATTTACAATATATAATTAGAATAATATTCTTAAGAAAATGAGTATATTTAAAAAATTCATTTAACCTTTTTTTTAATCCAATCAGCAAAAAAATTTGTATTTGTTTCCCAAAGCAAGGCCGAGTTTCTCTCCATGCGCTTGCTTGAATTTTGCAATTCCTCTAAATGCAAACTAGTATAAAACAAGGAATTCTAAGTTATATTTACTAGTAGAAACACATCAAAATAATCGAACCATAATATAACATATACTTACTCTAAAAATGGTTCCACCACGGCCATATTCATTAATACGGCTAAATGAGCACTTTCTTTCTCATTTAAGGATAATGTAACTGTCTTAGACGTTGAAGTTAAACGACCCTCGAGTATTACATCGCTTTCATAATCTTCATTTCGATCCTCTGTCTCCTCATTGTGTCCTGATTTTTTCAGAAATTCATTGAAAAATTTCGTGCATTCCTCTGCAAGATAAGACTCAGCAATACAGCCTTCGGGTCGTGAATAGTTTCTTACATAATCTTTAAGCGTTTTCATATATCTTTCAAACGGATACATCCAACAAAATTGAACCGGGCCACAAATTAATGCTTCTCTACCAAGATGAATTGACAAATCCACCACTATATCAAAAAATGAGGGTGGAAAATACTTTTCAAGCTCACAAAGAATGTTTATAATCTCAACATTGATTTGTTGCAATTTCTCTCTGTCAAGGAGCTGTTGACATAATTTATTGAAAAATGAACATAAGCAAATTATCGCTTTTCTTGCCTCCTTTGATAATAATCCTCTCACTGCTTCAGGTAATAAGTGTTGCATTAAAACATGATAATCATGAGATTCCAAACCACTAATTTTACAGTTCTTTAACGATACACGGTTTTTCAAATTTGAACAGTAGCCGTTGGGTCCTTTGAAATCATACAGTCTTTTGCAGAATATTGTTTTTTCGAAATTTGACAACATATAAGGAGCTGTGGAAGATATGTTTTCTTCCCACGAGTTTGTGCATGGAGCTAATGTCGAATCCCCTAATCCTCTAAATACTTTCTAGAGCCGGTTCCATCTTTTGATTTGTTATCATGCAATATTGTGCCTAATATGCTTTCACCAATGTTTTTCACCACATGCATTACATCTAAATTATGTCGTAATGAAAGTTCCTACAAAAATCACTAGTGTAACTCATAATTATATTATATAATTATTTTTAATTATCAAAAAATTAAAAAATAATCACTAACCTTCCAATACAGCAAATGAAAGAAAATTGATCTCTTTTTCCATCTTGATAACTCCAGTTTCATAGGATTATTATCTTTACCTTCCATATCATTGACAATGTTCCTCTTTCTTTTTTTTAGTTTGATGGATTTTATCTTAACGGCCATTTTCTTATTATTTCTTTTCTTTTTGTTTTTCTTTTCTTTCTTTTTCCCGAAATCATTTGGAAAATCTTTTAACAATTCAGAAATATTTCTTCTAGTTAAACTTCTAGGCGCATTACCTTTCTCCACGGTGTTATCGAACCAAGTCTTCTGTTTCCTTCGTGCATCCAACATAGGCAAATATCTTCTATGACCCACGTAAACATTCTTTTGACTATAATTCAACCTACGATGATGAGTATTAACACCACGTGATGGACAAGCTTTTTCTCCCTTCACAAAACATCCAGCAAGATTTCCATAGACCGAAAAATCATTTATAGTCCATAGCAAGATTGCTTTCAGCTTAAACAATGTTTTACTAAATGCATCATACGCATCAACTCCGTTACTCCATAAATACTGCTAGTCTTCAATCAAAGGCGCCAAATATACGTCAATATCATTAACAAAATATTTTCCTTCTTCATACACAACATAGGTAAGAGGTTGTATGTCACAAGCATTACCGGCCAACAACTACATTTAGAATTTAACATAGAAAATGGATTAAATCCATCTGTAACAAGACCAAGTCTAAGATTGCGTGGATCGGCTGAAAAAGGTTTCCATCGTTCATTCACCGTGTTCCATGTCATAGAATCCAAAGGATGACGCATTTTTCCATCGTTGCTTCTATTATTGAAATGCCATCTTAAATCTTCTGCCATTTTTTGAGACCTAAACAATCTGCTAAATCTTGGAATTATTGGAAAATATCTCAATACTTTAACTGGAGCACCTTGTATAATCTCTTTGGTATCTTGATTTATTTTCCATCTTGAAGATCTACATTTTGGACAAGCATCTAATTCTTTGTATTCTTTTCTAAAAATACAATAGTCGTTTTCACAAGCATGTATATTTTCAAAATCCATATCAAATTGCTTAAGAATTTTTTTTTCTCCATATAAAGTCTTAGGAAGTACGTTATATTTCGGTAGAAACAATTATTGTACATTTAGAAGCTTGTCAAACCCACTATCAGATAGAATGGTCTCACATTTAGGATTATATAAGACAGTGATGGAAGATAATTTTGTATGATCTGTACAACCAGGATACAATGGAGTTTCCGCATCTTCCAAATTTTTAAGTAACTCATCCTCTCTTCTTTGACAGTCAACATCATCCTTATCATCATAAAAAACATCATGATTCATAAAATCTTCATCTTCATAGTGAATCATCTTGAATAAGTCATACATATCAAATGAATTTGTTTTTTTTATCCGTATTCATTTGCTCGCCATGACTATACAACATGCTGCTCTTATATTTAGAATCCATTCCTTTTATAATTAAATGCTCAACGATGATGTTGTCACCATGACGTCTAGTTTTCGACAATCTATGCAGGGGCAGAAAATTTTCTCCACATCTCTCAGATTTGTCTTTGCCGCACGCACGAAATTCATAGCTCCTTGTTGATACTCTACACTAGTTCTGCGACAAAAAGTAATAAACATAATTTTTTTAAGTTTTAATATTAGCATATATGTGTTAATTCTCAAAATATGTTTTAAGTTAAGTACTTATATAGTCACCTGTTTAAATACACCTAATCTTTTTCCATCGACGATATAGGCAATCCAACAATTTGTACATGAGCAGGTCAATGAAAATGGATAAGCATGCAACTTAGCAATATTCAAGTACTGCAAGCATGCAACACATTTAACTTGATTGAACACAACAACATCCAAATAGATAATAAAAAAAATAAAACCATATATAACTTAGTAAATAGAATATAGTGGCTACATGACGAAATGAATATGCCATGTAAGTTAAGGCTTCAATACAAATGGTTTTCTTTACATTTTTTTAACCAAAAAATAAACATTGCATTCAAAAGCACTTCGTTAAGTAGGGCTGAATTTGTATCACCAGACACATTTTTCAAGATTTTTTTGCTTTTGTCCCACAAGGATGAGATAAAAAGAGAATGGTTAACAACGTATAAACAACTAACTAGTTGGTTCTCTACATGCATAAATATAACGACTTGAATATAGTGTTATAAAAATATACGTTTACTGTCTCCGAGGATTCGAAGAAAATGAATCCACAAGGTATCATAGCAACCAACTACTTTCTGATACCAAATTAAGATATAGTTTAATAATAACTAACTAACGGTCGCGTTTGAGAAAATTCCTTCCTCCAGTTTCAGTCTATTGGACCTTCAACAGTGACCAACCAACTATTTTCTAATACTGAAACCAGCGAAATCAAAATAATGACTACACTGTATAGTGCATAATGAAATGAATTCAAACACCATAGTATTATCCTTTGTTAAACTTAATAATTTGAACTTTTAGAAATCAAATTCCATGTGATCACAGCCACACTTAGTACCAAGCCCTTTCAGCAACCTATTTACATTCATATTTTTCATTTATTCATAACACTATGATATCTAAAACCTTGAAACTTTACAATCTAAATCCTGTTTCAGATCCTAAGACCTTTCAATAATTGAGAAAATACATCCAGTTCACATGGTTACGTATATATACTTGGATCACAAGCTCACAAACATTTTTTAAACAAAATAAAAATAGAACGATAAAGAAAATTAAGTTGTAGGTTTAGATGTAGAAGTTTAAACATCAAATCGATTTTATAGGGCGTACAAACCGTACAAGTTACAGTAAGGGTATTCTTAATCTATGATTTACAAATTTATATCTCATCCCCATTTAAAGATTAAAATTTATGCTTTTACTATTTGAATTCCATTATGAAAACCTTCTTTTGTAATACTTAACTATGTATTTTACTCGCAAAAACTGTTCTGTGAGTTGCTTCTTTTGGGTTTCACACATCTCTCAGTTTAATGAAGAAATAAAAAAAAGGATGAAGGTAAAGAAAGAGTAAATTTGTTAGTTCCTGGTATTTCTAACTGAAATCACATATTCAAGTCTTTTAGAAAATAATCTCTAAGGACATATGGTAAGTTTCCAAAGCTAAGAAACCAGACTATTTTGACAATTTCCTATAAAACTTCAAAGAAAGAGGCGAAGAGGGAAAGAAAAGGAAGAAAAGAAGAAGGAGGGGGTGTTGGTTATTTTTGAGCAAATTGCATAGCAACACAATGTTCAAAACATATGTGAGAAAATAGTAGCGAACCAAACTGCATAAGCTAAAATGATACAACAAACATCACACATGGTCCATATGTTTTAAAAACAGAATTTTTGCAAGCAAACAAAAAAGGCGATCCTGACAAGTTAGAACAGGTAGTTTCAGTAACCAGTAACATAAAGAAGCTAATGTTGCCAACCTCCTACTAACATGAATAGTAAGGCAGATCAGGAATTGAACGTAGAATACCATATGCCTCAGCTAGCAAAGTCTTGCATCAACTTGTTATATAAGGTCAGAAAAAATGAAAAATAGAGACGCAAAGTTCAAAGTAAAAAAAATCAGATGTTAGCTAATGAATCCTAACGAACCAGAAATTTGACTACTCAAAACTTTTTTTTTTTGGAATTACCATAAATTCCCTTCTTAATTTCATTTCCTTCCTTTCATTTGTTCACATCTTCTCTATCCAACTTTACGACAAGCCATTACTCCATGGCAATTAAATACCATCGCAATCATTCAACCTAATTTACTGGTAATTATAACAGTAGTTCCATGAATTGATTATATTCAATTTTCTGTCAACACACGTTTATGCCAAGGTAATATTTTTCTCTTTGGTAATGTAGACATCTTCATGGGAAAATCATCAAAAGAATGATCCACTAAATAAGAAAGTGACAACATAATAAATCAACACCATTCTAATGACCATGACATAATCATAGATGTACGCTATCAATTGAAAAGACAGAATAACATAGAAAATTTTGAGATTGATAGTGGATATTGCACTATGAATTGTGATTAGACCAGTTCAAGCTTTAGTACCCTACAATAAATAATTTGACTTTGTGTTGTAATATATAATACAAATAATACAAACATATACTGAATAAGAGGAAAATGGTACAATATTTGAACTCCTTTTCGCATGTTCAGAATAGTGGTTTAGCTTATCTTTAAAATTAAACAAGAAAATAGCGTATGGCTATAAAAGAAAGAAAGCAAATCCCAATATTAATTTGGTATTTAACACATTTACTTGCCTGATCATAATAATTGACATTTTATTGTAGATATCTGCATAGTCTGCAATCTATATCATTGACTTAAGCTTAGCATGAAAGAGCTGCCCACCACTCTCACATATAATATGAGATGGTTCGATGTACATTAATAATATTAATCAAATGGTATTTCCCATTGCCTTTAGTTTCCTTTATTATCTCAAAATGATATTGTAATAACCCGGAAATCTGAGCCAATTTGAAATTTTTATTTTGGCTATTTTAATGAATTTTGATTATTTAAAATGAATTATTTTAAATAATAACGACGAAAAATTTATTTTCGACGAAGATAAAATGAATAAATTTATTTTAATTATATAACGAGCCTGAAATGGCGCGGTAGTTTAAAATTTCGATTTCGAATTTCAAATGAATATACAGAATTCGTTTTAAGTTAGAATTGGACGAAACCAGAAGTACCTAAATCTGTTTGATGATATCTTTCTAACGGATGTAAGAAACTGAGATTTCACTTTAGAAGTTGAAAGATATGTCCAGTTTAAAATTCAAAAAAGTCGCTGTGGAATTTATATATATTTTAATATATATAAAGGCCTTTGAAAACGGAAATTTTGCAAATGTCCTCGGTTTTCGACGAAACCACTTTTGTTGGGTCTGTGATGTCAAGTTATTGCTAGGTTTCAAAATTCGTAATTTTCTGAATCATTATGTGAGCGCGGCAAAGGAAAACATGTTTTAACAGTTTCAGTCAATTTTGATCGACCAAAAAATGGCCATTTTTCAAACGGTCTCAGAATTTGACGAAATTAGTTTTGTTAGGACCACATAGTCAATACGAAATTAGAATTTTTTTTCTGGTATTTTTAGAGTCCGTATGTGGCCCCGGTAAATTAAAATGTACGTTTAAATTAAATATATATGGATTTATATTTTAATTTGATGAAAAACTGACTGAAACAGTCGAATGAGCTTACGGAACATATCCCATTGTGTTCAGAATGAGGGTATTTAACTAGGAGCGATAGTCGTTGGGTTTGACTTGGAGTTCAGAACGATAAACAAGAATTTTGTGAATTAAATAATATTTAAATATATTTATATATACCCTTTTTATTCTCTAAACCTAGTCAAACTTTTCACGGTCAAACATTTATTCCGCCGCCCCTACCTTTCAGCGATCGATATCGCAACAAAACTCTACCCCCTCGTTCTCAAAATCTGCTCATTTGTTTTCAAAGCTTCTTGAAGGAAATTGAAGCGTCTCTTAAGCGTTAGAGATCCAACGGAGGTGATGAGAATTAATTTAGTATGGAGGTCGAATTTCTAGCGTGAAGTCGGTGGTCTTGGGGGCGATTTCTGGAGCGGGGAGTGGAGCGAGTGGGACCCCCTTGCTGGCGCGGGATGCTGGCATGAGCGACTACAACATGGACTACTCTGATCGATCTCCGGCCAAGTGTTGAGGCGACGCTGATGGGTAATTGAGGGCGAGCGTATGGGTTTCGATACCCAGAACTGTGAACGAGGAAGAAGACTACAGTGAGGGCTTTTCTTCTTATGTAATTCATTCAGTTTTCTTTGTACATGATTTAAAATCTAATTTTTTTTATATTACATAAATTAAAATGGTGATTTTTTTCCTGAAGTAATATTATATAAAAATTATGATTTTTATATAGCTAGATATTAGGAAAAAAATGTAATTTTGAAAATAAAATTAGCATGTCTAGAAAAATATAAATATGATTTATTTTAAAAAATATAAAATCTTTGTTTTAAAAATATAAACGGGATTTGTTTTAAAAATATAAATATGATTTGTTTTAAAAATATAAAATCTTTGTTTTAAAAATATAAACAAGATTTGTTTTAAAAATATAAAGTAAATTTATTTTAAGAATATATAGCTTGATTTTTATATATAAATAGCAATGTAAAAATATAATTTTTACATATGAAGTAGTGGAATAAAAAATCGATTTTTATATATGAAGAAGCGATAAAAATATGATTTATATTTATATATATATAGAACATCATATTAAAAATATGATTTTAATATGAACAGCGTGGGGAAGACTGCGTTGGAAGTACGGGAGGATCAAGATTGTTCTGAATTTCAGAAATAAAATGGTGGAGTGGGAACCAAAGGTGAGAACTTCCCACCTTTAATTTAATTTTCCAGTTAAAATATATACTAGGATGCAGACGGTGTTTAGTAGCACCCGACACCCGTCGTCCACAGACCATGGATGGCTTGTTTGTTTTATTGTTGTGTTGTGAAATTTGATTGTGTGAAGTGGAATGAAATGAAATATTTTATAATGGAAAATATTTTATAGTTAAAAATATAATTTATAACGTGTAAATAAAATAAATATTTATAAACAAATCAGACGATTTGTTTATATACACTGATTTGACTGATATTGATTGGGACGATAAATTTTACACATCGCCCAAGTGCACAAATAAAATCTGTGTTTGTTGATTTGATACCCCACACGGGTATTGGGATGAGATTTGACGTACACTAATCCCGATTGTTTAGTTGTATGTCAATCGATGGATTGACAGACTGTGTAAGCGTTAATTATTTATATTTAATGCTTATGCAGTTGTGTGTTGCACTCTGGATGATGGTTGATTATTTATCGTTGCTATTATATACATGTGTTGTAGAAAATCCATAAAATTAACATTATATGGTAATTGATTGGGCCTCATTCCAATATAGAAAATAAATTCATGTGTTGAATTGAAAAATATTCATGTGTTGAATAGAATAAACATTCATGTGTTGAATAAAAGCCGTGTTGATTAGATTGACGCAATTTTGACGTGAACGATATTTATATCGATTTTATTCATTTTTCAATGAATATTGAAAGTGATTTCAAAATTCAAATTAAATTGAAAAGAATTGAAATTCGAATTAAATTGAAAAGAATTGAAATTCGAATTAAATTGAAATGAATTGAAATTCGAATTAAATTAAAAAGAATTGAAATTCGAATTAAATTGAAAAGGATTGAAATTCGAATTAAATTGAAAAGAATTGAAATTCGAATTAAATTGAAAAGAATTGAAATTCGAATTAAATTGAAATGAATTGAAATTCGAATTAAAAAGAATTGAAATTCGAATTAAATTGAAATGAATTGAAATTCGAATTAAATTGAAATGAATTGAAATTCGAATTAAATTGAAAAGAATTGAAATTCGAATTAAAATGAAATGAATAGAAACTCAAATTAAATTGAAATTGAATTGAAATCGATTTGAAATGAAATTAAAACGAATTTATATTGAAAAATTCAATTTTGATTTGAATTTGAAAAGGAAGTTGAAATCGTTTTCAAAACGAATTTAAACGATTTATAAAATATGTTTTGAAAGGAAATCGACGAAATATATATATATATATATATATATATATAATGGCCTGAATAGAACGCGCTGCGCCGCGACAGTTCGTGAATTTCGACCATTGACTTCAAGAGGACATTGCGGGAGATTCGACCGTCAGATTCTCCTAAAGCCGGAACCATTGGGTTCGTATCGAAAAGAGCTTTCTAACGAATATTGGAGATTTGAAATCTAACAGTTGGATTTGGAATTATGTCCAAATCAAATTTAGAAAAGGTCGCTGTAAGTGCAGTTCGATGGCCGTTTGTGGAAATCGACTGTACGGGCCTTGATAAAATTATTAAAAATAGTAATAATTTGTGTAAAATCATAAGAAATGATTTGTGAAGAATTGAGATGAAAAAATCCATATTTGAAAAGATAAAAATAGATTTTAATCGAAATGAACTAGTTTTGAACTAGAATAATAATTTATTTATCTTTAAATAAATAAATTTGATTTGAAATGGTTTTGAAAATAACCAAAATTTCCAATAATTGAATTGGAAGGGATGTGAATCGAAATTGTCTTTTGAATGTTTCGATGTTGGATTTCGTGATGATATAGATATTGGTACGGGAATTTGAAAGATATATTAATATCGTTATTTCCAATACGATATTTGTTGGTCGTAGAATTTGATATTGAATATAAGCTGATATATTTTCTATTCAGAGCCTTGTATTTAATATCAAATGTGATTTGGGTTTGTCGTGAACAGTGTCTTCATTAACGTTGTTCGTAAGCCCAGTTGAGAAAAAGACTGAATCTTTTTATTTAGATTTAATTAAGTGTACCAATTAATGGTATTTAATTGGAATTGAATTTGAATTGATTTTTGGGTTTACCATGAACGGTGTTTTAAATAACACTTGTTCTTTAACCCGATAATTAATGGAATGTGATTTTGGGTTTATAGTGAACCGTGTTTTAAATGACATTGGTTCATTAACCCAGTTAAAGACAGGATATTGATTTCTGTGAAGATTAAAACTAAGTGGGGTTTTAATGAATCTTTAATTAGACTGAAAAGGTCGAGAATGGAGTATCACCGGTTTTGCTCCAAGCGATAGTTAAATCTTTAATTAGATTTGAACGTGAAATGGTAATTGAATTTACCGATAACACCGTGGTCTTAGATATGAGGTATAACCAATTTTACTTCATGGGATGAATAGGTTGGGATTGTGAAATAAAATAAATGATTACTTCGGTGTGGTTCGCTAATCCCGGCTAGTTGAATTAATATACAAAAGAAGATTAAAGAATAAATTTAAGGAATTTATCTTTGATAAAATTAATGGGAATCTATCCTAAGAATGTGAAATTTAGAAACTAACTGAAGATTAGTTAAGATGATTGGTTTCCTGGGTATTGATCTGATGTTGGTTTCGGCCTTCGGGGTTAATATTTGGAGAATTGTTCTCTTACTAATTTACGGTTAGTGACTGATGAATTGGAATGAGGCGTATGTTGTGTTTGTGTAACACTTGCTTATTATATACGCGAGTTATTCGGAAAGACCGGGTTTATCCCATTCTGAATAACTGATACGACGATAAGTCGAAGGTGAAGACGGTGGTTGAAGACCGGAGGTCTTCACGTCGTTTAGATAATTACTGATGATCTTGATTGGTTTGTACATGCAAGAGGAGGGAATCAGTTAGTGATCGTCCAGACGTACTTGGAGATTGATGGATATGCAAGGTACAAGGTGCCTTCGGTTTCGTTCAGACCCAGAATGAACTTGTAAATGGACTGTGTGTATGACATTGGATTTTATTCTGTGTGATTGATTTCTATTAAATATATATCTGTTTGGCAGCGGAGAATTTATTCTCTTGCTTAACGCCCTTCTGTGAGACGTACGAGCTCAGAGGTTATATATTGACGGATATCAAACGCATGGACTGAATTGCCTGTATGGCATGCCTTAGTGGCAAATGATCAAGGCTTCTGTTGAAAAGCAGAGTCTTGTGGTGGATGATCAAAGCATCGCCTGTGTGGCATAGCTTTGTGTAACGTTGATTCGCGAGCCTCACACCCCGGTTGGGAACCAGAAATGGGAGAGGACAACAGGGACAGCATGCGTTATCTTCTAGCTAGAAGTGGCGTCAGTGGTTTTACACGCCCTGACGAGTTTGACTTATGTGGTTGTTGCTGTTGCGAGGCATCTCGGTTATATCGGTTTCGGCCGATGCATTCTGGTCGGCATACAGACCAGACTTACACCCCAAAGGGCGGGGAAAACGCATGTTCAGGGTTTAAGTTTAATCCACATCGGTGGACTGGCCCTGCATGTTGCCTAGGTACAGTTGCGGCTGACTCCTGAGACTCGGGCTAGACAGTCTCGAAACGGTAGGATTGCGCCTTGCCTTGGTTCGCAGATGGAAACCCAACTTCCAATACGTGACATTTGCGATTTTGATTGTAGAGCCTAGTATTGGCGACATGATATATGGTATCCATGCCGTCTATGATTGATACTTATGATTGAAATAGTTTTATACACTATACATTTATAGTAATAATAAAAGATGAAATTTAGCGTATCAAGCAATCTTTGGCTATTATAAGGTAAAACCCTATCCTCCGTCTTGTGTTTCATTGTGTGATGGGACCTGGGTCTTATAATAGCTTCATTGTTCTTTATTTAGCATTGCGCTGTTGTTTTATGCACTTGTATTCTTGGGAGGAAACCCGTTCTGTAACACCCCACGTCCATTAATGTCACTCACAAAGGGAATGCATTAACTTCCATGGAGGTTATAAGTGAATATAGAACAGAAAAATTACAACAAGACAGATAATAAATAGTACTTGGAAATCTAAAACTTCATTTTATTGCAGCGGAAATTAAACATGTTTGTTACATCATAAAACCATAGATCATATCCAAGTACAATATCCGTCTTCATAAAAACAAAATACATAATTCCATTACATAAATAGCGATTAAAAAGATAACAAGCTGGACTTTACTTCAACGGTCCAAGCTTTCCAAAGAGAGATGAAGCAATTCAATCAAACTCCACTAGAGCTGGGCCCAACCTGAGGACCTGGAGGGGGAAAAAGGATAGAAATAGAGGGGGTCAGACATAAAGTCTGGCGAGTATGATAATTCTAACAGTACTATTATCAAAATAACTAGACTAAGGCATAAGCTGGAAGACAAGTAAATGTCTATGAACTCTTAGGAAGATAAAGATAGCATTTAAGATAACGTTAAAAATAACGGTAAAGGCACACCTAATTACTAACGAATGATTACTACACTGCACCGCACATTACTACACTGCACCACACCAGTCACCCTATTGTTTGATCCCACTTGCTTCACACGGAAACTTTATAAATAGCCTTACGCACCCCTAGCTGACTACATAGGTGTCGTCTGCCCCTATCTCCACTAGGTGTACCCCACTACCCACTTTCAATCGGCTCCCTACTCGTAGATACCCGTGCTGGCCCCAAGGTGGGGTGTATCACTCCCCTAAAGGGGCAACCCGATACAACTTGAGAATGCACGGCTTATACCTACACGATGCAACAACATCTTACCTACCAGCCCGGGTCCACACACGCATACGAAACCTGTTGGACTTGCGTTGCCACTGCTCCCCGTTTTGGCCTCTTACAGTCAAACCCAGCATGCGTGTCCCGTCCTCGACTTGGGTCGAGCCCACAAAGATACGTTTGGGATACTGGTCGAAATGGGCCCCCACAAGCTACCCATCTAAGCTTGTCACTAGTATATCCCACTTAGCCCTCTTAGTCATGTTCATTTACATGTGTGTTTGGTTAAGTCTTACTAATCGTATTTCACATGCCACTAAGGGCACCCCTTAGATTCCTCATGCCACCCAAGGCACCTACTTAACCCCCATGTCCCACCTTACATGTTTATCTGGTTAAGTATTTCTTAATTCATTCAGGCCATAACCTCATAAAGACCTCTCACATTAGACTGGCATTTATGGCAGCTGGATTTGCCGGGCGGGTCCGGGCAGTCTTACACCATAAAAGAGTCTAACCTCGTGTATTTACAACCGTTATGCTTTAGTTTAGGCCTAGGACCTCTCACATTGGGCTGACATTTGTGACCACTGGATTTGCCAGGCGGGTCCGGGCAGGTTTACGTCACAAACGAGTCCAACCTCGTGTCCTAAGCATTGATTAACACTTAAAATCTTTTACCCCAGTTTTAATAATTCCCTATTCAAATTATTAATTAAGTCAACTTTTAATGATGTCCATAATTGACTCAATTATGGCCATCCACTTATGGCATGCAAAATCATATCAATTGCACCCCAACTTTTTAATATTAAATCCTTAATATTACCCCTACCCCACGTTTATACGTTCGCTTATTCAACGCATAATATAGGCTAGACTTGTATAGTCTAACACCTAGCACAAAGATAAATTACCACAACATATAGACAATTAAAATAAATCTAATCATAATAGGGGTGAAACTTGCATAAACTACACATGTTAAGGATCAAAAGGTGTCAACTTGTTAAATGTCTCAATTTACATGATATGATCATAGCCCAAATCTATACATAAACTTGCATATGGGGTTTTTAGGCAACATAATGATGGTGTGAACTAGCATAGGATATCACATATGTCATAGCATAATTCTAGATGTCATAATAGATGTCTTGGCATATGTTCATAACTTTTCTAATCAATCTAACTTGCATATGTGACTTGTCATATAGATCAACATAACCCAAACATGATGATTTAATTAATATGAACTAACTAGCATAGATGGTAACATCATGGCCTTTTTAACATGTATGATTCATCACAACTTAGCATAGAAACTTTCAACATACATAACATCATCATAGCATGATTTACAACATATAAGATATCATCATCACATAACATTGGATTTACAATATACATGATAGAAAAAGGGGTTTACAACAACATATATGATAATTCACATCATCTACTCATAATCCATTCATAACTCAACCTAATTAAAATGATAATAATCTTGTTAAGATCATCATACTCACAATTTAAAGAAGAAAAGAGAGAGTTTGGCTTTGCTTTAGGGTTGAGAGAATTAGAATTGAATTTGTTTTTCTTCTTTCTTAGTTGGCGACGGCTCCATTGATTTCCATGGCGATGGTATGACGGTAACTATTCTATTTTAATTAGGTTTAGGGTTAGCATTAGGATGTATTTATAGGTGTAGGAAGTTACTTAGGACCATTAGATTAACCCTGAACCATGAGAACCAATCAAATGCAAAATCTGCATTTGAGCGAATCGGGCCACGGGTTGACAGCCAAACACCCTGGATTAACCCCTAGTCGACCCAGCGGGGCTTGGGTCGACCTCAAAAATGGGCCGGTTCGGTTATTCCCCCTCCCAATTCGCTATTTTGAACATTTTCGGATATTTATTTATTTAATTTTTAATTTATATATATATCAATATATATATTTCTCTGCGCAACCCATTTCACTTAATTCTTTTCTAAAAATTAAGTATACTTTAATTTGTGAATTTTAATGTTATAAAATTACGGGGTGTTACATTCTCCCCTCCTTAAAGGATTTCGTCCCCGAAATCTCCAAGTCAAGAAGAATGTATATCCTACCATCTAATCGTCCATCTGCTCAACCATCAAACACCAGCATCCATTGTCCTTAAAAGACTTCTAATGCTTTAATGTTTATATGCACAGTGTGTGTATATGTCCATATCTAATGCAAAATTAGGCGGTCTACTGATTCAGTCGACCTCCTTAGTGCAATTCATGAGCGTCCAATATGTATGCAAAAGATTCCTAATGATACATATTAATTCTATATGCGTGCACTACCATCCACCCGAATGCAACAACTATATGATAATACAACCATTATACATCCATTTTACTAAATACATCCATATATATGCAATATGCAATATGAAGTGACTGAGCCGATCTGGTGCCTAATAGTGTGTGTATATGCATCCACGAGCAACCACTACCAAACACTTGCATCCACTTTGCATCCACCATACATAACATGTCTCAAACACATGTTTCAACCATAGGATTATCCTAACTAAAGGTCAAAGATACCAGCGAGAGGATATTCTAAAGATAAGATAAGTACAAGCTAAGCGATAAAGGAGAAATTAAAAGACATACCCTCAAAAAGAAAAGGCTATCGTGAACGCATCTTCTCTTCTGTCTCCCAAGTAGCGTTGCTCTCATCATTTCCCCATTGCACTTTGACTAGTCTGACCTCTCGATTCCTCAACCTCTTGATCTCCGACCCAAGAATGCGCGTAGGAGCTCGTCGAATTGTCGCATCATGCTCTATCTCCACCTCTCTAAGCAAGCTCGGCTCTACCATTTCCACGGTCTCGTGCAAGCACTTCCTCAAATGTGACACATGGAATACGTCGTGTACACCACTAAGTCTCTCGGGCAACTCCACTCTATACGCCATCTGTCCAATTTTCTCCTTAATAGGAAACAACCCTACAAACCTTGGTGATAATTTCCCAACGGACCCAAAGCGAAAAATGTTTCGTAATGGAGACACTTTGACAAAGACCATGTCCCCAACTTCAAACTCGAGATCTGTCCTCCTCTTATCCGCATAAGAATTCTGTCTATCCTGTGCTGCTTTCATCCTCCTTCGAATCAAGTCGATCTTCTCTGAAGTCTCCCTAATCATATCGGGCCCAAGTAAGATCTTATCCGTAGATTCCCACCAACATGTAGGTGAACGACAAGGTCGTCCATATAGAGCTTCAAATGGTGCCATACCAATGCTGGACTGAAAGTTATTATTATATGCGAACTCAACCAATGGAAGATGCTCTTCCCATGTACCCCCAAAGTCTAGGATACATAGCCTCAACAGATCCTCTAGAATGCGATTCACCCTCTCAGTCTGGCCGTCCGTCTGAGGATGATATGCGGTGCTAAAACATAACCGAGTCCCTACCGCCTCTTGTAAGCTTCTCCAAAATTCACTAGTGAAAATAGGATCGCGGTCGCTCACTATGCTAGAAGGAACACCGTGCAAACGAACTATCTCTCGAACGTATACAGAAGCTAACCATGGAGCAGTCCTCTTACTCTTCACGGGAATAAAATGGGTGCTCTTAGTAAGTCTATCTACTATAACCCAAATTCCCGTATTACCCTTCCTCGATCGCGGTAATCCATCCACAAAATCCATCGAGATGCTTTCCCATTTCCATAGTGGAACCTCCAATGGGTGAAGCAACCCACCGGGTTTCTTTTGCTCCGCTTTTACTTGTTGGCACACCAAGCATCTAGCGACATACTCGGCCACATCTTTCTTCATACCGGCCCAAAAGTAATCTCTCTTCATGTCTTTGTACATCTTGTCCCCGCCGGGATGAATGGTCATCTTCGAATGATGTGCTTCGTCAAGAATAGTCATCCTTAGGTCATCGTCTTTTGGTACACAAAGTCTACCGTCCCTACGTAACCAACCCTTATCGTCTAGGGTATACCTACGGAGATGGCTTGATGACTCCCCTCCTTTGAGTTTTTCTACTAACTCAACCAACTGCGGGTCGTCTCGCTGTGCCTCGCCAATCCATCCCAAAAGCGTAGGTCTGACCTCCAAGGATGCTAGCAAACCGGGTACGAAGTCAACGGAAGGTCTAAAGTCAAACATCGAAATGAATTCTAAACTTCGCCGCTCAACAAACAAAGGACTTAAGGATAATCTTTTTCTACTTAAGGCGTCTGCCACCACGTTACCCTTGCCAGGGGTATAGGCTATTTCGAAGTCGTAGGACGCTAAGAACTCCATCCACCTTTGCTGCCTTAAGTTCAAGTCCTTTTGAGAGAATAGGTATTTTAAAGACTTGTGGTCAGTGAATAATTCGAATTTCTCGCCAAGAAGATAATGACGCCAAGACTTAAGCGCGAAAACAATAGCGACCAATTCTAGGTCATGTGTGGGGTAATTCTTCTCATGCGCTCTCAACTGCCTTCCACCATAGGCTATTACCCTGCCCTCTTGCATTAAGACCGCGCCTAGTCCTGTCCCACAAGCGTCAATATAAATGGTAAACGGCTTACTCCCGTCTGGCAATACTAAGACTGGGGATGAAGTCAAAGCTCTCTTCAAACGTTGGAACGCATCATCACAATCTACGTCCCATGTGAAAACTAGGTTCTTCTACGTCAAGCGTGTCAATGGAGCTGATATCTTTGCGAAGTCTTTGATAAACTTCCTTTAGTAGCCAGCCAACCCCAAGAAACTTCTCACTTCGGTAGCATTTTTAGGGACCTTCCAATCTTGGATGGCCACCACCTTCACGGGATCCACCGCTATCCCTTCTTTGGAAACCACGTGTCCTAAGAACCGTACTTCCTTCCTCCAAAAGTGACACTTAGAAAATTTAGCTTTAAGCTTATGCGCTCGAAGAGTCTCCAACCCTTCCCTAAGATGTAGGGCATGCTCTTCTTCATCCTTAGAAAAGATCAAGATGTCATCTACAAAGACTACCACGAATTTGTTAAGGTACTCCCTAAACACCCTACTCATCAAATCAACAAAATATGCTGGGGCGTTTGTCAAACCGAAGGGCATCACTAGCCATTCATAGAAACCGTCCGGAGTCCTAAAGGCAGTCTTGTCAATGCTATCCTCAGCCACTCTCAACTGATGGAAACCAGTGGCTAAGTCCAACTGCGAAAACACTGAGACGCCAACTAACTGATCGAAGAGATCGTCAATCCTCGGCAGTGGGTGTCTGTTCTTCTTAGTAAGCTTATTAAGTTCTCTATAGTCCACACAAAGTCTAAGGGACCCATCCGCCTTCGTGGCAAATACTACTGAAGCACCCCACTCCGATATACTTCATCTTATGAACCCCTTCTCAAGCAACTCCTTCACTTGCTTATCGAGTTCCCTCCTTTCACGTGGAGCCATGTGGCGTACTGGCAAAGATACTGGTTTCGCATTATCCACAAGATATATTCGAAAATCTATCTCCCGCTTCGGAGGCAAGCCCTTCACCTCCTCAAACACATCCGAATATTCTCGGACCACTCTAACAGATCGTAGATTTTCCTCAGACGCGTCAAACGATTCTAGATAACTTAGCATAACCGAATTTATGGGATTACAGAAGATTTCGAGAGTGTTGCCAAGGCGAGTCACGAGCCTAACTACTCTCCTTTCACAATCAAGAACGACCCCATTTCTGGATAACCAATCCATTCCTAATATTAGCCCATAGCCCGTGAAGCCCAACACATAAGCATCACATCTAAATTCAAAGCTAAGTATGGAAATTTTCAAATCCAAACACATCATGGACAAATAAGCTGAGCCCCCTATTGGATTCGAAACAACTAAGGGATCCTCTACTAAACTGGTGTTTAAGTGCAGTGATTCAACTAATGATGTAGAGATAAACGAATGTGATGCGCCCGAATCGAATAAGGTACGGACAGGATGATCAAACAGAAAAATTAAGCTTTCAACAGAAATGGTTCTACCTCGTTCTTGCAGCGGTGGGACCGCGAGAGCCTGAACTTGTCCCCTAGCCTGCCCAGGTGCCATAAGAGCCTGCACCTGTCCTCCCGAGGTAGTTCCTGCCCTCTGCCCCTTCTTTGGGCAGTCCTTCACTAAATGTCCCGCATCACCACAATGAAAACAGCCTGTCTTCTTTTTCTTTCGGCAATCCTTGCTGAGATGGCCTGGGGTTCCACAGTTAAAGCACTTCTTCTTTCCCTTGCCATTATTGTCTTTTCCACCCTTCTTGTTTTGCTGTTGTGGTTTCTTCTGATCCCCCTTCTTCTCGGGCGCCTTATCAGCTTTAGCGCTTTTCTCCTCATGCATGAGCGCCATTTCTACTAACTTCTCAAAGGTGGCCCCCATCGGGACGTGGGTCATAGCCAACCCTTGCAATGGTTCATTCAAGCCATTCACGAACCTTAGAGCCTTCTTCTCCGGCGTGTTTACTAAGTCCAAGCCAAACCTTGCTAACTGATTAAATTTATTGACATATTCTTTCACTGATGAGCTTCCTTGCTTCAATGTCAAGAACCTTTCCATATATAGATTTTCTTTCGCCCTTGAGAGAAACTTCGCCTCGAACCTACGTCTGAAATCCGCCCAAGAGTCAACAGGACGCTCCCCATTAGTGACCTCCCACCAAACGAGGCCTCTCCCTTCATCAACCAAGCTGCTAAATGAACTCTCCTCCCTTCTTCTACTTCAAAGATTTCTAGCAATTCTTCCACCTCCTTAAGCCAATCTCTAGCTTCCACAAACGTTTCTGACCCCTGAAAGGGTTTTCCACCCATAGCTTTAAATTCCTTGCACGTCTTTGCAAAAGTATATACGCGAGGAGGAGGAGGACGAATGGGTGCAACTGGTGGTGGAGGAACATTGGCCGGACCAGTGGCGGCCCTAGCCTCTAACAGCCTCCTATACCATCCTGGTATCGTTACACCGTCAGGTAGGTTAAGATCTTCAGCCATGCTGAAACGAAAAAGGAAAGATTCAAAATGGAGAATTCGAAAGATAAAGATATGTGGCTATGGGGGATTATGTTTTTCTTAAAAACTTTCTCTTTAAATTTCTCATTAAAACATGTTTTTGAAAACATTTCTTCCAAAAATAACTATTTTCTAAAGTATTTTTATCTATTCTGGTAACCTTAAGCTCTGATACCACGTGTAACACCCCACGTCCATTAATGTCACTCACAAAGGGAATGCATTAACTTCCATGGAGGTTATAAGTGAATATAGAACAGAAAAATTACAACAAGACAGATAATAAATAGTACTTGGAAATCTAAAACTTCATTTTATTGCAGCGGAAATTAAACATGTTTGTTACATCATAAAACCATAGATCATAACCAAGTACAATATCCATCTTCATAAAAACAAAATACATAATCCCACTACATAAATAGCCATTAAAAAGATAACAAGCTGGACTTTACTTCAACGGTCCAAGCTTTCCAAAGAGAGATGAAGCAATTCAATCAAACTCCACTAGAGCTGGGCCCAACCTGAGGACCTGGAGGGGAAAAAGGATAGAAATAGAGGGGGTCAGACATAAAGTCTAGCGAGTATGATAATTCTAACAATACTATTATCAAAATAACTAGACTAAGTATAAGTTGGAAGACAAGTAAATGTCTATGAACTCTTAGGAAGATAAAGATAGCGTTTAAGATAACGTTAAAGATAACGGTAAAGGCACACCTAATTACTAACGAATGAATACTACACTGCACCGCACATTACTACACTGCACCACACCAGTCACCCTATTGTTTGATCCCACTTGCTTCACACAGAAACTTTATAAATAGCCTTACGTACCCCTAGCTGACTACATAGGTGCCGTCTGCCCCTATCTCCACTAGGTGTACCCCACTACCCACTTTCGATCGGCTCCCTAATCGTAGATACCCGTGCTGGCCCCATGGTGGGGTGTATCACTCCCCTAAAGTGGCAACCCGATACAACTTGAGAATGCACGGCTTATACCTACATGATGCAACAACGTCTTACCTACCAGCCCGGGTCCACACACGCATACGAAACCCGTTGGACTTGCGTTGCCACCGCTCCCCGTTTTGGCCTCTTACAGTCAAGCCCAGCATGCGTGTCCCGTCCTCGACTTGGGTCGAGCCCACAAAGATACGTTTGGGATACTGGTCGAAATGGGCCCCCACAAGCTACCCACCTAAGCTTGTCACTAGTATATCCCACTTAACCCTCTTAGTCATGTTCATTTACATGTGTATTTGGATAAGTCTTACTAATCGTATTTCACATGCCACTAAGGGCACCCCTAGATTCCTCATACCACCTAAGGCACCTACTTAACCCCCATGTCCCACCTTACATGTTTATCTAGTTAAGTATTTCTTAATTCATTCAGGCCATAACCTCATAAAGACCTCTCACATTAGACTGACATTTATGGCAGCTGGATTTGCCGGGCGGGTCCGGGCAGTCTTACACCATAAAAGAGTCTAACCTCGTGTCTTTACAACCGTTATGCTTTAGTTTAGGCCTAGGACCTCTCACATTGGGCTGACATTTGTGACCACTGGATTTGCCAGGCGGGTCCGGGCAGGTTTACGTCACAAACGAGTCCAACCTCGTGTCCTAAGCATTGATTAACACTTAAAATCTTTTACCCCAGTTTTAATAATTCCCTATTCAAATTATTAATTAAGTCAACTTTTAATGATGTCCATAATTGACTCAATTATGGCCATCCACTTATGGCATGCAAAATCATATCAATTGCACCCCAACTTTTTAATATTAAATCCTTAATATTACCCCTACCCCACGTTTATACGTTCGCTTATTCAACGCATAATATAGGCTAGACTTGTATAGTCTAACACCTAGCACAAAGATAAATTACCACAACATATAGACAATTAAAATAAATCTAATCATAATAGGGGTGAAACTTGCACAAACTACACATGTTAAGGATCAAAAGGTGTCAACTTGTTAAATGTCTCAATTTACATGATATGATCATAACCCAAATCTATACATAAACTTGCATATGGGGTTTTTAGGCAACATAATGATGGTGTGAACTAGCATAGGATATCACATATGTCATAGCATAATTCTAGATGTCATAATAGATGTCTTGGCATATGTTCATAACTTTTCTAATCAATCTAACTTGCATATGTGACTTGTCATATAGATCAACATAACCCAAACATGATGATTTAATTAATATGAACTAACTAGCATAGATGGTAACATCATGGCCTTTTTAACATGTATGATTCATCACAACTTAGCATAGAAACTTTCAACATACATAACATCATCATAGCATGATTTACAACATATAAGATATCATCATCACATAACATTGGATTTACAATATACATGATAGCAAAAGGGGTTTACAACAACATATATGATAATTCACATCATCTACTCATAATCCATTCATAACTCAACCTAATTAAAATGACAATAATCTTGTTAAGATCATCATACTAACAATTTAAAGAAGAAAAGAGAGAGTTTTGCTTTGCTTTAGGGTTGAGAGAATTAGAATTGAATTTGCTTTTCTTCTTTCTTAGTTGGCGGCGGCTCCATTGATTTCCATGGCGATGGTATGACGATAACTATTCTATTTTAATTAGGTTTAGGGTTAGCATTAGGATGTATTTATAGGTGTAGGAAGTTATTTAGGACCATTAGATTAACCCTGAACCATGAGAACCAATCAAATGCAAAATCTGCATTTGAGCGAATCGGCCCACGGGTTGACAGCCAAACACCCTGGATTAACCCCTAGTCGACCCAGCGGGGCTTGGGTCGACCTCAAAAATGGGCCGGTTCGGTTATTCCCCTCCCAATTCGCTATTTTGAACTTTTTCGCATATTTATTTATTTAATTTTTAATTTTTTTATATATATATCAATATATATATTTCTCTGCGCAACCCATTTCACTTAATTCTTTTCTAAAAATTAAGTATACTTTAATTTGTGAATTTTAATGTTATAAAATTACGGGGTGTTACACGTTCCGTGTTATACGGCGTGGTCTCTTGATTTACCTAACTTTAAAATAAAGATTAATAACTGTTTTAGCTCTCACACCAGTCACATGACTGATCTGGAGTTTATTGTTTTAACCTAAACTCTGGGTGCCCTTATTTTGACATGGGCAGCTAGTAGTTTTAGTTTTGCAGATTTATATTAACATGATCCTGATGTACATCTGGAACGATACTCGGAAAGCTCTGTATCCGTGTATTACTTTCAGTTGTGTTTTGTATTATTTTTCCACTGCTATATAATTTATTATAATCTCTGATAATTTATGATGTGTAATATTTATTCATACCCTGTATATTCTTATATTCTGATCGAATTGTTGTGATATACAATGAAATGTTCTTCTATTTGCGTTCCGATGTGGCTTGTCCTCAGTACAATCCGTGCTTTCCTTACCGGGGAAGTTCGGGTCATAACAGTTTGGTATCAGAGCTTTGGTTTACAGAGCTCGGAGAACAAGACACATTAGAACCATACGAAAGAATTCATCAGAGATTGGATTAGTAATATCCAATGGGAATGACTCGTTAGAGATGGGATCAGTAGTATCCTAGAACGAGTGTGAAGAGTATATTTTTAAATTGAAAAAAAATTTTGTTTTGAAAATTAAATTCAATTATACGTATTTGACTATTTATTATATTTGAATTTGGACAATCCAGTATATATAGATTTTGTGTATACGTCTAATCCGCGTGTATTTGAAGTTTTAATATACTGGATAGATATAGATTCACATTCTACTCGCCCGGAGATGATTCTGATGATTATAGCTACATCATCAGAATCAGTGTTCGAGTTTCGAAAGTGTGATATTTATATATTTCCATTAGACTGGTGTGAGAACCAAAACTAGATAGGGCTTATTGTTGTGACTTGGCACCAAAAATGTGATTTTTGACTATGTATTAAGATTATGAATTTGAAAAGCTAATCAACTAATTGATTGTTGATTGTGTTGTTTGATTATTTTTTGATTAATTAAAATTTGAACCTTTAGCCAAATTAAACCAAATAGTGAGTTGTATTGAAAATTAGTCATATTTGCTTGCATATACATGTACTTACATTGAACAGGTCATAGCAAGGAGGCTAGAGCAGAAGAATAAAATTGTTTGCCCGACAAATAGGTACATGTTTATTGAATTTCTTGGGTTTTGGATGATTTTATGAGCTGATTGGCTAGCCGCTTTGCCTTTTCTTTTGGATTGAAGAAGGCCATGGGAGGCTATATGAAATATCCCGAAGTCCCCGGTGTAGGGGAGGTTATGGCGAAATTTTTCGAAAATTTAGGGTGTTAGCCAGATTTTTCAAAAATTTGAAAAGTTCTTAGAAACTGAAAAGTTGAAGAACTTAAGCCGTAGTGAAAATACTGGAAGTTGAGTTGATTTGTGAAACAACTTTCGGCTTCGTCCCTTTTCGGGGACGAAAAGTTTTAAGTAGGGGAGATTGTAATAACCCGGAAATCCGAGCCAATTTAAAAATTTTATTTTGGCTATTTTAATAAATTTTGATTATTTAAAATGGATTATTTTAAATAATAACGACGAAAAATTTATTTTTGATGAAGTTAAAACGAATAAATTTATTTTAATTATATAACGAGCCTGAAATGGCGCGGTAGTTTGAAATTTTGATTTCGAATTTCAAATGAATACACAGAATTCGTTTTAAGTCGGAATTGGACGAAACCAAAAATAACTAAATCTGTTTGACGATATCTTTCTAAGGATGTAAGAAACTGAGATTTCACTTTAGAAGTTGAAAGATATGTTCAGTTTAAAATTCAGAAAAGTCGTTGTGGAATTTATATATATTTTAATATATATAGGCCTTTGAAAATGGAAAATTTGCAAACGACCTTGGTTTTCGACGAAACCACTTTTGTTGGGTCCATGATATCAAGTTATTGATAGGTTTCAAAATTCATAATTTTATGAATCATTATGTGAGCGTGGCAAAGGAAAACGTGTTTTAACAGTTTCAGTCAATTTTGATCGACCAGAAAATGGCCATTTTTCAAACGGTATCAGAATTTGACGAAATTAGTTTTGTTAGGACCACATAGTCAATACGAAGTTAGAAATATATTTTTTGTAATTTTTAGAGTCCGTATATGGCCCCGGTAAATTATAATGTACGTTTAAATTAAATATATACGGGTTTATATTTTAATTTGTTGAACAACTGACTAAAACAGTCGAATGGGCTTACGAAACATATCCCATTGTGTTCAGAATAGGGGTATTTAGCTAGGGGCTATAGTCATTGGGTTTGACTTGGAGTTCAGAACGATAAACAAGAATTTTGTGAATTAAATAATATTTAAATATATTTATATATACCCTTTTTATTCTCTAAACCTAGTCAAACTTTTCACGATCAAACATTTATTCCGCTGCCCCTACCTTTCAACGATCGATATCGCACCAAAACTCTACCCCCTCGTTCTCAAAATCCGCTCATTTTTTTCAAAGCTTCTTGAAGGAAATTGAAGCGCCTCTTGAGCGCTAGAAATCCAACGGAGGTGATGAGAATTAATTTAGTATGGAGGTCGAATTTCTGGCGTGAAGTCGGTGGTCTTGGGGGTGATTTCTGGAGCGGGGAGTGGCGCGAGTGGGACCCCCTTGCTGGCGCGGGATGCTGGCATGAGCGGCTACAACATGGACTACTCTAATCGATCTCCGGCCAAGTGTTGAGGCGACGCTGATGGGTGGCTGAGGGCGAGCGTATGGGTTTCGATACCCAGAACTGTGAATGAGGAAGAAGACTACAGTGAGGGCTTTTCTTCTTATGTAATTCAATCAGTTTTCTTTGTACATGATTTAAAATCTGATTTGTTTTATATTACATAAATTAAAATAGTAATTTTTTTTCCTGAAGTAATATTGATATAAAAATTATGATTTTTATATAGCTAGGATTGTAGGAAAAAAAATGTAATATTGAAAATAAAATTAACATGTTTAGAAAAATATAAATATGATTTGTTTTAAAAATATAAAATCTTTGTTTTAAAAATATAAACGAGATTTGTTTTAAAAATATAAATATGATCTGTTTTAAAAATATAAAATCTTTGTTTTAAAAATATAAACAGGATTTGTTTTAAAAATATAAAGAGAATTTATTTTAAGAATATATAGCTTGATTTTTATATATAAATAGCAATGTAAAAATATAGTTTTTACATATGAAGTAGTGGAATAAAAATTCGATTTGTATATATGAAGTAGCAATAAAAATATGATTTTATATATATATATATATAGAACATCATATTAAAAATGTGATTTTAATATGAACAGCGTGGGGAAGACTGCGTTGGAAGTACGGGCGGATCCAGATTGTTCTGAATTTCAGAAATAAAATGGTGGAGTGGGAACCAAAGGTGAGAACTTCTCACCTTTAATTTAATTTTCTAGTTAAAATATATACTAGGAAGCAGACGGTGTTTAGTAGCACCCGACACCAGTCGTCCACAGACCATGGATGGCTTGTTTGTTTGATTGCTGTGTTGTGAAATTTGATTGTGTGATGTGGAATGAAATGAAATATTTTATAGTGGAAAATATTTTATAGTTAAAAATATAATTTTTAACGTGTAAATAAAATAAATATTTATAAACAAATCGGACGATTTGTTCATATACACTGATTTGACTGATATTGGTTGGGACGATAAATTTTACACATCGCCCAACTGCACAAATAAAATCTGTGTTTGTTGATTTGAAACCCCACACGGGTATTGGGATGAGATTTTACATACACTAATCCCGATTGTTTAGTTGTATGTCAATCGATGGATTAACAGACTGTGTAAGCGTTAATTATTTATATTTAATGCTTATGCAGTAGTGTGGTGCACTCTGGATGATGGTTGATTATTTATCGTTGCTATTATATACATGTGTTGTAGAAAATCCATAAAATTAACATTATATAGTAAGTGATTGGGCCTCATTCCAATATAGAAAATAAATTCATGTGTTGAATTGAAAAATATTCATGTGTTGAATAGAATAAACATTCATGTGTTGAATAAAAGCCATGTTGATTAGATTGACGCCATTTTGACGTGAACGATATTTATATCGATTTTATTCAGTTTTCAATGAATATTGAAAGTGATTTCAAAATTCGAATTAAATTGAAAAGAATTGAAATTCGAATTAAATTGAAAAGAATTGAAATTCGAATTAAATTGAAAAGAATTGAAATTCGAATTAAATTGAAAAGAATTGAAATTCGAATTAAATTTAAATGAATTGAAATTCGAATTAAATTTAAATGAATTGAAATTCGAATTAAATTGAAATGAATTGAAATTCGAATTAAAAAGAATTGAAATTCGAATTAAATTAAAATGAATTGAAATTCGAATTAAATTGAAATGAATTGAAATTCGAATTAAGTTGAAAAGAATTGAAATTCGAATTAAATTGAAATGAATTGAAATTCGAATTAAATTGAAATTGAATTGAAATCGATTTGAAATGAAATTAAAACGAATTTATATTGAAAAATTCAATTTTGATTTGAATTTGAAAAGGAAGTTGAAATCGTTTTGAAAACGAATTTAAACGATTTATAAAATACGTTTTGAAAGGAAATCGGCGAAATATATATAATATATATATTATATATATAGAATGGCCTGAATAGAACGTGCCGCGCCGCGGTAGTTCGTGAATTTCGACCATTGACTTCGAGTGGACATTGCGGGAGATTTGACCGTCGGACTCTCCTAAAACCGGAACCGTTGGTTTCGTATCGAAAAGAGCTTTCTAAGGAATATTGGAGATTTGAAATTTAACGGTTGGATTTGGAATTATGTCCAAATCAAATTTGGAAGAGGTCGATGTAAGTGCAGTTCGATGGCCGTTTGTGGAAATCAATTGTACGGGCCTTGATAAAATTATTAAAAATAGTAATAATTTGTGGAAAATCATAAGAAATGATTTGTGAAGAATTGGGATGAAAATCTCCATATTTGAAAAGATAAAAATAGATTTTTACTGAAATGTACTAGTTTTTAACTAGAATAATAATTTATTTATCTTTAAATAAATAAATTTGATTTGAAATGGTTTTGAAAATAACCAAAATTTCCAATAATTGAATTGGAAGGGATGTGAATCGAAATTGTCTTTGGAATGTTTCGATGTTGGATTTCGCGATGATACATATGTTGTTATGGGAATTTGAAAGATATATTAATATCGTTATTTCCAATACGATATTTGTTGGTCGTAGAATTTGATATTGAATACAAGCCGATATATTTTCTATTCAGAGCATTGTATTTAATATCAAATGTGATTTGGGTTTGTCGTGAATGGTGTCTTCATTAACACTTTTCTTAAGCCCAGTTGAGAAAAAGATTGAATCTTTTTATTTAGATTTAACGAAGTGTACCAATTAAATGGTATTTAATTGGAATTGAATTTGAATTGATTTTTAGGTTTACCGTGAACGGTGTTTTAAATAACACTTGTTCTTTAACCCGATAATTAATGGAATGTGATTTTGGATTTATAGTGAACCGTGTTTTAAATAACTTTGGTTATTTAACCTAGTTAAAGACAGGATATTGATTTCTGTGAAGATTAAAACTAAGTGGGGTTTTAATGAATCTTTAATTAGATTGAAAAGGTCAAGAATGGAGTATCGCCGGTTTTGCTCCAGGCGATAGTTAAATTTTAATTAGATTTGAACGTGAAATGGTAATTGAATTTACCGATAACACCGTGGTGTTAGATATGAAGTATGACCAGTTTTACTTCATGGGATGAATAGGTTGGGATTGGGAAATAAAATAAATGATTACTTCGGTGTGGTTCGCTAATCCCGGCTAGTTGAATTAATATTCAAAAGAAGATTAAAGAATAAATTTAAGGAATTTATATTTGATAAAATTAATGGGAACATATACCTAAGAATATGAAATTTAGCAACTAACTAAAGATTAGTTAAGATGAATGGTTTCCTGGGTATTGATCTGATGTTGGTTTCGGCCTTCGGGGTTAATATTTGGAGGATTGTTCTCTTACTAATTTACGGTTACTGACTGATGAATTGGAATGAGGCGTATGTTGTGTTTGTGTAACACTTGCTTATTATATACGCGAGTTATATGGAAGGACCGGGTTTATCCCATTCTGAATAACTGATACGACGATAAGTCGAAGGTGAAGACGGTGGTTGAAGACCGGAGGTCTTCACGTCGTTTGGATAATTACTGATGATCTTGATTGGGCCGTACACCCAAGAGGAGGGAATCAGTTAGTGATCGTCCAGACGTACTTGGAGATCGATGGATATGCGAGGTACCAGGTGCCTCCGGTTTCGTTCAGACCCAGAACGAACTTGTAAATGGACTGTGTGTATGACATTGGATTTTATTCTGTGTGATTGATTTCTATTAAATATATATCTGTTTGGCGGCAGAGAATTTATTCTCTTGCTTAACGCCCTTCTATGAGACGTACGAGCTCAGGGGTTATATATTGATGGATATCAAACGCATGGACTGAATTGCCTGTGTGGCATGCCTAAGTGGCAAATGATCAAGGCTTCTGTTGAAAAGCAGAGTCTTGTGGTGGATGATCAAAGCACCGCCTGTGTGGCATAGCTTTGTGTAACATTGATTCACGAGCCTCACACCCTGGTTGTGAACTAGAAACGGGAGAGGGCAGTAGGGAGAGCATGCGTTTCCTTCTAGATAGAAGTGGTGTTAGTGGTTTTACATGCCTTGACGAGTTTGACTTATGTGGTTGTTGTTGTTGCGAGGCGCCACGGTTATATCGGTTTCGGCCGATGCATTCTAGTCGGCAGACGGACCAGACTTACGCCCCAAAGGGAGGGGAAAACGCATGTTCAGGCTTTAAGTTTAATCCACATCAGTGAACTGGCCCTGCATGTTGCCTAGGTACAGTTGCGGCTGAGTCCTGAGACTCGGGCTAGACAGTCTCGAAACGGTAGGATTGCGCCTTGCCTTGGTTCGCAGATGGAAACCCAACTTCCAAAACGTGACATTTGCGGTTTTGATTGTAGAGCCTAGTATTGGCGACATGATATATGGTACCCATGCCGTCTATGATTGATACTTATGATTGAAATTGTTTTATACACTATACACTTATAGTAATAATAAAAGATTAAATTTAGCATATCAAGCATTCTTTGGCTATTATAAGGTAAAACCCTATCCTCCGGCTTGTGTTGCATTGTGTGATGGGACCTAGGTCTTATAATAGCTTCATTGTTCTTTATTTAGCGTTGCGCTGTTGTTTTATGCACTGGTATTCTTGGGAGGAAATCTATTCCGTGTTATACGGCGTGGTCCCTTGATTTACCTAACTTTAAAATAAAGATTAATAACTGTTTTAGCTCTCACACCAGTCACATAACTGATCTGGAGTTTATTGTTTTAACCTAAACTCTGGGTGCCCTTATTTTGACACGGGCAGCTAGTAGTTTTGGTTTTGCAGATTTATATTCACAGGATCCTGATGTACAGCTGGAACGATACTCGGAAAGCTCTGTATCCGTGTATTACATTCAGTTGTGTTTTGTATTATTTTTCCGCTGTTATATAATTTATTGTAATCTCTGATAATTTATGATGTGTAATATTTATTCATACTCTGTATATTCATGTATTCTGATCGAATTGTTGTGATATACAATGAAATGTTCTTCTGTTTGCGTTCCGATGTGGCTTGTCCACAGTACAATCCGTGCTTTCCTTACCGGGGAAGTTCGGGTCGTAACAGATATTTCATATTAATGCTTAAACAATTTCTTTATTGATACGATCTACTAACATACATGACAAATGTAGATGTAAAACGAAAAAATGAGGCCAAATAAAATATCAAAAAGAAAGTAAAGCACGCATACTTTCTATAGTTAGATGCTAGCTGCAAGTTGTCATTTGCATGATAACATTTATTAATGAGTTGTTTAACGTCACTCTCAAAGTATAGCTAGAAACCAATTATTCAATATATATCTAACTCTGATAAATGACTGCTTCCGATTCAGGCTTCAAACCTGCTGTTAAACTACAAGATAACCTATTTTCGTAAGCTATGAACACGTTGCATCATAAGTGTAAATTTAGTTCGCATTACTTCTAGTATTTAATAACATGCACAGAGATAGATAAAAATCAAAATTTTGAAGTTCACCGTGAAGTTGCTCGAGTGTTTTTTTTTCATTTTACTTTTTCCTAACTTTTGAGACATTAAATAGTAAAATAAACAATAAGTATGGAATCATAAACTTAAACAACTCACTTACTATACTAGCATATATATATCTAGCGAAACATAAAAATATAAAAGTATTGATTGGTTGAAGAAATCAAACATACATCTTGCACTTAAAAAGCATAATATATGATTGTAAAAACAATGAATAACAGTAACAACAACAATAATATATCTGAGATTTCACCAGTTATCCAAACGTAATCACGAATTTATCTCTTTGATGCGCTCCTAGCTACTCAAAACTTGACTGAAAGTAGTACAAAGAAAGTAGCAAAGGATCTTTCTTTATGTAATAAGTGACCGGATCTGCCCACCGCATGTCGCAGCCGGGGGTTGATTTGCACCCATTTCATAGGTCGTTCTCAGTACATAAACAAAAATAGAACAATGGAAGAAACGGAAATTGGACCCAAAAAAAGACTAACGGCTTGCGTGATTACCTGATTGAGTCAACAAATGCCCTAATTTAGGAAATTAACTTATGTGATTCAGTCGGAGGCAAGGGACTTTAATCAGGTTAAATGCATTAAGAACGAGAATGATACTTTTGGTGAAAGATGATAAGACAAAGAATAGGTGGAGAGAATACTTTGATAAGCTTTTCAACGAAGAAAGTGGTAGCTCTTCGATTGAGTTGGAAGACTTTACCGACATCGCAAATAGACATTTTGTGCGGAGATTTCAAGAAGCTAAGGTAAAGATGGCATTGAAACGGATGAAATCAGGCAAGTCGGTAGGGCCTGATGACATTCTGATTGAGGTGTGGAGATGCTTGGGAGATGCCAAGATAAGATGGCTAACTAAGTTGTTTAATAATATTTTCAAATCAAACAAAATGCCAGATGAGTGGAGAAGAAGCTTTTTAGTTCCAATCTTCAAGAATAAAGGAGATATTCAAAGTTGCACAAACTATAGAGGAATTAAGCTTATGAGTCATACAATGAAGCTTTGGGAGAGAGTTTGCGAGCAGCGCTTGAGGAGGTTGATATGTGTCTCTAGGAATCAATTTGGTTTTATGCCTGGAAGGTCAAAACTCAGGCAATTTTCTTGGTTAGGCAACTTATGGAGAGATACAGGGAGCAGAAGAAAGATCTCCATATGGTTTTTATTGACTTGGAAAAAGCTTATGATAGAGTGCCTAAGAGGGTTATGTGGTGGGCGCTAGAAAGTAAGAGAGTGCCATCAAAGTATATTACTCTTATCAAGGATATGAACGAGGGGTTGTGAATAGTGTCAGGGCATGCGACGGTGAGACCAGAGACTTTCCAATTAACATAGGGTTGCATCAAGGTTCAGCTTTGAGCCTCTATATTTTTGCATTAGTGATGGATGAAATCACAAAAGATATACAAAGGGAGATTCCATGGTGTATGCTCTTTGTCGATGATCTTGTGCTGATTGACGAAAGTAGAATAGGGGTTAATCGACAATTGGAGTTGTGTAGGGAGACCTTGGTATCAAAGGGTTTCAAGCTTAGCAGAACTAAAATAGAGTATATGAAGTGTGAGTTTAGCGGTGCCAGGTCAGATGACGGAGAGGTCACCCTGGCCAGTAGAGTAGTACCCAAGAAGGAATCGGTTTGATACTTAGGATCTACATTGCAGTTTGATAGGGAGATCGATAAGGATGTTAGTTTTAGAATTCAAGTAGGATGGGATAAATGGCGACTAGCATCTGGCATTCTCTGTGATAGAAAGATTCCTCAGAAGATTAAAGGAAAGTTCTATAGGACAGCAATCAAGCCTGCAATGTTACATGGTGCAGAATGTTGCCCTATTAAGAGACAACACATCCAGAAGATAAGTGTAGCAGAGATGCGGATGTTGTGCTGGAGCTGTGGGCATACCAGACGAGATCAGATTAGAAACGAGGATATTCAGGGAAAACTTGGAGTTGCGCCTATTGAAGAGAAGTTAGTCCAACACCGCTTGAGATGGTTTGGACATATCCAACGTAGACCATACAATGCACCTGTGCGCATTGGAATTATAGGTCGTGCCGAAGGCCCAAAGAGAGGTAGAGATCGACCTAAAATGACATGGGAGGAGATAATAAAGAGAGATTTAAGTAATTGCAGTATATCTGAAGAGCTGGTAGTGGATATGAGTGCATGGAAGTTGGCAATCCATGTATCAGAACTTAGCGGTTTTTATAGAGACTTTATTTCTCTTTTATTGAACCTTTTTACTTTTTTATTGCTATTTTACACTTTATTTCACTTTTATTGAACCTTTTTACTTTATTAATTAAAAAACCCTTATCAGACGACTTTTTATCTGTTTGGTTATTTTAAAATCTTTTATATATAAACTATCATTATTATTTATTTTATTTTATTTTAATTTTGGGTTCCATATCTAGCCAACCCCAACTTGTTTGGGATATATGGCTTTGATGTTATTGTTGTTGTAACTTATCTGATTCAGTCAAGGTAGGTTAAGATGACGAAGCACTAAATCGAGTCGCCTAAGCAGCTACCCTAAATTGCACCGTCCAGGCAGTTGGCAAAGTGGCGATTGAGCGCCGGCCCTCGATTGAGATGAGTGAAGAAGAGGGTGAGTCGAGTTAAGATGAAGGTGAATCGATTGAATAGAGGAACGTTAAAATAGAGAAAAAATTGATGAAAGTAGTTTTGTGGAAGATCGAGGAAAGTACAGGTTTTAGACGGAAAAATTAGAATAAGAGAGGGAAACGAAACGTAAATGGGGGGAAGAATGAAATGTAACCGGGAAATTAGTGGAACGTGAAATAAATGTAACCACATGTGAAATTAACATAACAAAACCCCAAAGAAAAATTTGAAAAACACATTAGTTACATATACATATCAAACGCTACCAATGAATGTAACCATATTTATGTTTTCTTGTACCATATATTCGATAATCTCTCTTTCGAATAAGCTATATTTGATAATCTCTCATTCAAATAGAATATATTCGATAATCTCTCTTTTGAATAAACTATATTTGATAATCTCTCTTTAAATGTTAAGTTTGCATCCCATTTTCAAGTATCGGTGTTAAAACCGATTTTTATTTCTTAATATAAATTCATATTTATATATATGTATATTCAATTTATCCCATAATAAATATTTTTATTAATTTATAAATATTGCTTATACATTCTCAATTTATCTGTTAAAACAGATTTTTATTAACTATCTACTTTATACCAAACTTCTCGTAATTCCTTTATAACTCGTAAATTCCCTTTTTATAATTCTATAAATTTTCTAATATTTCCTTTTATAAAATCGATTGATTTTATAAAATACTTAAATTTTGTATCCACTTAAAATTTCCTTTATATATTTCAATATCACTTATGGTATTTAAAATACCCAATAAAAAGGCCCAGTACCAACCAGACACACACAATCAGTTTCAGAAAATATATCACGTCATATATCACAATAAATGAAAAACAATAACATAAATTTTGAGGAATCTAGTTGGATTCCTCCAACATGTTTCCTTGCATCACAGATGTTAAACATAAATAACATCAATTTCATTTCAATATGAAATATTCTGATAAACAGAATCAATATTTAATTAATGATAAATATATAACTAGATCTAGAATCTCAACCAATTAACTAACAACTCATCCAGACAATCGACACACAACAATTGGCCATCATTTATCAAATCTAAAAATACGTTATAAAAATGTATACTGGACAGAGTTAGTGAGTTTTACTCACATTTGTCGTTTATCGTTAAATAACGATTAATAAGTCCAATCTGGCGTTTAATTCCACCATAAATTGAGACTCAGTCCAAACCACTCTCAATCAATTCCATTGCGTAGCCCCCGTCCATACGGTCGCAAAGGATCTGACCGTTCGAAATTCTAATATAGTATGAGAAAGTTACTATTTTTACAATTTTAATACATTATAAATGTTATTAACCTATTAATTTATTAATAACTAATAAATTTATTAACTCCTAAACACCTTCTAACAAATCGCTCATTACTTCTCCCTCCTAGGAAACATTCGAACGCAACTTCTCCAAAGGCCAGAGCCGTGACTTCCTTTGATCCAAAATCCATCACCACTTCATTTAAATTCAAACTAAATTAACAACAATTCTCCTCTTCTAATTCTCTTCACTTCCATACTATTTTCAACAAACTCGATCGCCTCAACAATACTGCATCGAACTAGAAAACCCCTAACTACTGTACACATGTGACATTGTTCCTCCCCGATTCCTATCAAAAATTCAAGCTAGATGCCACTCTACTTCCTGAATCCAAATACGATACTTAAAACAAGAATCGAAGCCTCCAACTCTCTCAAAATCAAACCCTAAACAACGCTGGGTAAAATACTGCAACCTAAAAATGGTTCGATCCCAAAAAATGTGTACCATATCGAAGATGAAGATCTTATGAGGCCAAAGAACCAAACAGTTTTTGGTTTCATTTGAAACTTGATTTTAGAAAATTTCTTGAAGTTTATTCTTCACGTTGAGAAAAAGGATTGTAGCGGATGAAGTATTTTGACTACGGGAGAAAAATCCTTAAGGGTTAGAGAGGATGTGTTATATATATATGTAGAAAATATAATATTTTATTTGATTTTTACATTCGATTTCATTCAATCATTATTTGTGTTTGCTGTTTAAAAATTCGTACGACCACATACAATATCCAATTTAGTTGAAAATACACATGCACCCACAGTTCGACATTACGGACCCAACGAAAATTGTTTCGTTGAATTTCGAGTCCGTTTGCTCGCACAGCGTATTTTTAAAATCAAAATATTGACTATTATTCATATTAAAATCTCGTACGGCCACATACTGACTCCAAAAATTACGAAAATTGAAATCTAATAATAATTTAATATTCCGAATCGAACAAAATTATTTTCATCGAAAACGGAGGTCGTTTGCAAAAATGGATATTTTCTAAGGTCTAAATAAACCAATAAAATATTAATATATTTTTAAAAAATTAAATTTAATATTAATAAATTAATATTATTGTATATATATTCACATAGAATATTATCTAGCTCCAAAATAAACATATCGGGATATATAGCTCGATATTTTAAATCCAGGTTAAATCGATATTTAATTTATAATAAAATCCTTTTATAAATCGTTATAAATTATATACGAATTCCATATCGACTATTTGGAAATTTGATTTGGACACTACTCTCAATCTACACGATGAAATCTCGATTTCTCTTCCATCAGAAAAATATACTTCACTAGCTCTGAATGTTTCATGTTTCACAGAAATCCAACTTAAAATGGATTCTACATATTCGTTTAAAGTTCGAATCGCCAAATTATGAACTGCCGCGCCGTTTTGAGCTCGATTATTATTATAATACAATTATACGTTCAAATTTCGCTTAAATAATAAATTCGTTATTATTATTCAATTCTAAACTGAAATAAATCTTATAAATAATCTAATTCACGCAATTTTGCGAATTCCACTATTTCTGACAATTTCGGAAATATATATATTATTCTATTATTTATGTTGATTAAATATTCAATATTATTTAATTAAACAACCATTGAGATCTCTAAATCACAATTTAAATAATTAAATAAATTAATTATTATACCGTAAAAGTACGAGAGTTACAATATGTTAATTTATTATGATTTTGGAATGATTTACATAATTTTGGTGAAAAATGTCATTTTCAAGTTGTTCGTGAATTCATATCAGGTTTTTGGTCTTATTTGATGAGTTGGACGAGTTGGTTTCGTCGGATCTATCGTTCGGTGAAGTTTTGGTCGAAATCGGAGTTGGATTGGAGTATGCAGGTTTTGGGTCGGCCATGATTGGGTCGGTCGGTCTGAAATCATGTCTTGGGGAACAAGTTAGGAGGATGGGTCAGCACCAAAGTGGGTCGGCACTAAGTTGGGTTAGTACAAAGTTGGGTCGGCACTAAAGTGGGTTAACACCCAAGTGGGTCGGCGCAAAGTGGGCCAGCACGAAGTTGGGTCGGCACAGAAGTGGGTCGGCACAAAGTGGGCCGACATTAAGTTGGGTCAACACTAAAGTGGGTCAGCACTAAAGTGGATCGACACAAAGTGGGTCGGCACTAAGTTGGGTCGGCACTAATTGGATCGACACTAATTGGGTCAACCCTAAAGTGGGTCAGCACCAAAGTGGGTACGGTCGGATATTTCTAGTGATGATGTGACTTCGAAGTGAATTCAAAGGGGAATATCAAAGTGATGTGAAGTGTTCGTTGCTAGTTGTAATGTTACGGGTGTGATGACAACTCAAAAGTGTTCTGAGCTTGTCCGAAATGATTTGATGGTCGCCGTCGATGGAAACCATAGATACTGAAGGCATAGGAATCATCATTGTCGTAGGTTTAGCGGGATCAAAGCAAGGGTACAATAAATGACCGGTTGTTGGTCGAGTACCCTTTACGTCGTGTATGGCCTGGATATGTCAAATTGAAACGATAGGAAATTTCGCTCGATCCGAATCGATCGCTAAACCAACCTAGACCGTTTGAAACCCCTTATTGTTTTGAGGAACACGGCAAATTGGAACGCAAAAAGAAGAACATTTCATTGTTTATTACAACAATTCCATCAGAATACAAGAATATACAAAGTATGAATTAATATTACACATCATAAATTATCAGATATTTAAATACATTACTGCAGTGGAAAATAATACAAAACACAACTGGAAGTAATACACGGATACAGAGCTTTCCGCATATCGCTTCAGCTGTAAACCAGAATCTTGTGAATATAAATCTGCAAAACCAAAACTACTAGCTGCCCATGTCAAAATAAGGGCACCCAGAGTTTAGGTTCAAACAATAAATTCCAGGTCAGTCATGTGACTGGTGTGAGAACTAAAACAGTTATTTAAAACTTTACTTTAAATCAGATATATCAAGGGACCACGCCATATAACACGGAACGGCTTTCCTCCCAAGAATACCAGTGCATATAACAAAACAGCGCAATGCTTTTTGGAAAATGAAGCTATTATAAGACCCAGGTCCCATCACACAATGCAACACAAGCCGGAGGATGGGGTTTTCCCTTATAATAGCCAAACATGCTTGGCACGTTAAAAACAAATCATTTGATACTATTATAAGTGCATCATGTATAAAACAGCTTCAAATATAAATGTATCAATCCTGGATGGCATGGGTACCATATATCATATCGCCATACTAGGCTCTACAATCAAAACCGCAAAGTCATGTATTTGGAAATTGGATTTCCATCTATGAACCAAGGAAAGGGATCGTCCTCTACCGAATTCGAGACTGTCTAGCCCGAGTCTTAGGAACAGATCGCATCGTCCCTTGGATCGTCAGGGCCGGTCCATCGATGTGGATTATTATGCCTAAACACTGCGTTTCCCCACCCTTTGGGGCGTAAATGAGCCAAATGACTCCATCGACTCCACAAAGTCACCGATATATCCGAGGTGCCTCGCAATCCAACAACCACATAGGTGAAAATAATATAAATGTCAGGGCTGGTAGGTCACTGACACCACCCTAGCTAGAAGGAAACGCATGCCCTCCCTGAGGTCCTCTCCCATTTCTGGTTCAAAACCGGGGTGTGAGGCTCGCGAATTAACGCTACACAAAGCTATGCCACACAGGCCGTGCATTGATCATCAACCACAAGACTCTGCTTATCAACAAAAGCCTTGATCATTTGCAACTTAGGCATTCCACACAGGCAATTCACTCCATGCGATTGATATCCATCAATATATAACCTCTGAGCTCGTACGTCTCAGAGAAGGGCGTTAAGTAAGAGAATAAATTCTCCACCGCCAAACAGATATATATTTAATAGAAATCAATCACACAGAATAAAATCCAATGTCAGACACACAGTCCATTTACAAGTTCGTTCTGGGCCTGAATGAAACCGGAGGCACCTTGTACCTCGCATATCCTTTGATCTCCAAGTACGTCTAGATGATCACCAACTGATTCCCACCTCTTGGGTGTACATCCTAATCAAGATCATCAGTAATTATCCAAACGATGTGAATACCTCCGGGCTTCGACCACCGTCTTCATCCTCAACACATCATCGAATCAGTTATTCAGAACGGGATAGACCCGCTCTTTCTGAATAACTCGCGTATATAATAAACAAGTGTTACACAGACACAACATACGCCTCATTCCAATTCAGAATATTCTTTTATTCAAATATTCTTATAATTTGGGAAAGGTTCCCATTAATTTTATCAAAGATAAATTCTTTAAATTTATTCTTTAATCTTCCTTTGAATATCAATTCAAACCAAATTATGGTTTATCCAAACTAGTCGGGATTAACGAACCTTACCGAAGTAATCATTTGTTTTAATTTCCCAATCCCAACCTATTCATCCCATGAAGTAAAACTGGTAAAACTTCATATCTAAACCCACGGTGTTATCGATAAATTCAATTACCATTTCACGTTCAAATCCAATTAAAGATTTAACTATCGCCTGGAGCAAAACTGGTGATACTCCATTCTCGATCATTTCAATCTAATTAAAGATTCATTAAAACTCCCCTTGGTTCTAATCTTCCCAATAATCACTATTAATGATTATTTAACTTGGGAAATCATATCTCGTCTTTAACTGGGTTAAAGAACCAATGTCATTTAAAACACAACTCACGATAAACCCAAATCACATTCTATTCCATCATCCTTTAACCGTAAATTAGCAAGTGAACAATTCCCTAAGTAATAACCCCGAAGGCCGAAACAAACATCAGATCAATACCCAGGAAACCATTCAACTTAACTAATCTTCAGTTAGTTTCTGATTTTATTAACTCCGTTGCGTCTAAGAACAGTGTTAATGAAGACACCATTCACGACGAACCCAAATCCCATTTGATATTAAATACAAGGCTCTGAATAGAAAATATATCGGCTTATATTCAATATCAAATTCTACGACCAACAAATATCATATTGGAAATAACGATATAAATATCTGTATAATCACGAAATCCAACATCGAAATATTCCAAAGACAATTTCGATTCAAATCCATTCCAATTCAATTATTGGAACTTCTGGTTACTTTTCAAACCCTTTCAAATCCAATTTATTCATTTCAAAAATAAATGGATTTTAATTCTAATTCAAAACTAGTTCATTTCAATAAAAATCTATTTTTATCTTTTCAAATATGGGGTTTTCATCCCAATTCTTTCCAAATCATTTCTTACGATTTTACACAAATTATTACTATTTTTTATTATTTTTTCAAGGCCCGTACAGTCGATTTCCAAAAAAGGCCATCAAACTGCACCTACAATGACCTTTTCCAAATTTGATTTGGACATAATTCCAAATCCAACCGTTAGATTTCAAATCTCTATTATTCATTAGAAAGATCTTTTCGATACGAACCCAATGGTTCTGGTTTTAGGAGAATTCGACGGTCGGATCTCCCGTAATGTCCATTCGAAGTCAATGGTCGAAATTCGCGAACTGCCGCAGCGCGGCGCGTTCTATTCAGGCCATTATATATATAATATATTTCATCGATTTCCTTTTAAAACATATTTTATAAATCATTTCAAATTCGTTTTCAAAACGATTTCAACTTCATATTCAATTTCAAATCAAAATTGAATATTTCATATCATCGATATATAAATGATAGTATTTTCAAAATATTATATTTTGAAATCAATTCCTTTTCGATATTCATTATAAAAATGAGTAAAATCGATATAAATATCATTCGCGTCAAAATGGCGCATATCTAATCAACAAGGCTTTATATATATTTCAATAACTTCGTTGCACTATTCAACAAATGAATATTTTCTTCAACACATGAATTTTCTTTTATTCAACACCTGAATATATATTTTATTCAACACATGAATATATATTTTATTCAACACATGAATTTCTTCTATTCAACACATGAATATATATTTATTCAACACATGAATTTTCTTCTATTCAACACATGAATATATATTTTATTCAACAAATGAATTTTCTTCTATTCAACACATGAATATATATTTTATTCAACACATGAATTTTCTTCTGTTCAACACATGAATATATATTTTATTCAACACATGAATTTTCTTTTTATTTTCTAAATTGGAATGAGACCCATTCAATTACAATATAATGTTATTTATATGGATTCTATACAACACATGTATAAAATAACAGTGATAAATAATCAACCATCATCCAAAGTGCACCACACAACTGTATAAGCATTAAATATAAATAATTAACGCTTATACAGTCTGTCAACCCATCGGTCGACATACTACCAAACAATTGGGATTAGTGTACGTCAATATCATCCCAACACCCATGTGGGGTTTCAATCAATCAAACACATATTTTATTTGTGCAGTTGGGCGATGTGTAAAATTTATCGTCCCAATCTATGTCAGTCAAATAGGTGTGCATAAACAAATAGTTCTGATTTGTAAATGAATATCTATTTTATTCACATCACGTTAAAAATTATATTTTTAACTCTAGAATATTTTATTCCATTCCACATCACACAATCAACTTTCACAACACATCAAACAAACAAGTCATCCATGGTCTGTAGACGACGGGTGTCGGGTGCTGCTAAGCACCGTCTGCATCCTAGTATATATTTCAACTAGAAAACAAATTAAAAGTGAGGAGTTCTCACCTTTAAGCTAAACCAATTCACTACGACTCTTCATATGTAGGAAATCTTTATCGCGTCTCCAACGAGATCTAATTCACATGGTATATGTTAAAAATCATGTTTTTAACATCGCTATATATATAGTTAAAAATCACATTTTTATACCGCTACTTTATATATAAAAATCGAATTTTTATCCTATCGCTATATATCTATAAAGATTAAATTTTTACTATCTATATAATATAAAAATCTTATTTTTATTATCTCTATAATATAATAATCATATTTTTACATTGATGTATACTTTATCAAAATTATATTTTCTCATAATTCAAAATCATAGCTTTTTATATGTCAAAAATCAAAGCTTTACTTTATGAAAAATCAAATCTTCACTTCGTTATAAAAATTCAATCCTTCTCTTTTATAAAAATTCAATCTTTCTTCTTTATAACAATCTTGTTTTAAGCAAATAAAAATACAATCTTTAAGCGAATAAAAAAATAATAATCTTAAGCGAATAAAAATATAATCTTTTATTCAAAAATCACTTCTTTACCTAAGTAAAAATCACTTCTTTATTACCATGTAATGTATATAAAAATCTAGTTTTTATTAACATGAATCTATAAACAAAATCAGAGTTTTATTAACACTAATCTATGAGCAAAATCAAATTAAAAACTTACGGTGGGCAAATGGGGTGGTGATGGCGGTTGCTTGCATAGCCGGAGCCTGGAAGCGGCGGCCTCTGACGTCGGAGGGAGGGAGGAGGAGGCGGTGGGTCATGCAGAGTCAATGGGAGGCAACAGAGGGTTTAAACTGGCTGGAGGTGGCTTTTGCGGCTAGGGTTAATTGAAATATCGATTTAGAAGAAGGAGAGAGGGAGAAGAGGAGCGACGGAGTGGGGTGGGGGACCGGTGGCGGCATTGGCGGAGTCCGACGGTTGGGGAAGAGGCGCAGTGGGCGGTGGTTCTCAGATCGGAGGGGCGCGATTTGTTATTTTTTTCTTTCTCTTATCGATTTTCGATCTGTAAAGGAAAGGGAGAGAGTGGAGTAAAATGGGGGTGTTTACTAGTTTAATTATATATGTATTTAATTAATTTAATTTTCAAAAAGTAACATTTTATTTCGAACTCGAAATTGAACCCATCGACTTTCGTCCCCAGCTAATTGTCCCCATTCCGAACACAATGGGACATGTATCGTAAGCCATTTCGCTTGTTACGATCAGTTTTCGTTTAAATTAACATTTATATCATTATATTGAATTTTAAAGGTACATTTCAATTTACTGGGGCCACATACGGACTCTAAAAATTCCCAAAAAATATTTTTTAGCTTCGTATTGACGATACGGTCCTAACAAAATTAATTTCATCGAATTCTGAGACCGTTTGAAAAATGGCCATTTTAAAGGGCCAGAATTCCATAACGATTATTCTGAATTTTCAACTGGACATAAATTTTTATTCCCATTATGAAATTTTGATTTTTCGGATTCGTTGGAAAGATATTTTCAAATAGATTCTAATATTTATGATTTCGCTAAAATCCGGTTTATTTTGAATCCTGTACATTCATTTGAAATTTGAAATCGAATTTTCAAACTACCGCGCCATTTCAGGCTCGTTATATAATTAAAATAAATTTATTTGTTTTAACTTCGTCAAAAATATATTTTCCGTCGTTATTATTTAAAATAATTCATTTTAAATATTCAAAATTCATCAAAATCGCCAAAATAAAAATTTTAATTGGCTCAGATTTCCAGGTTATTACAATCTCCCCCACTTAAAACTTTTCGTCCCCGAAAAGGAACGAAGCTGAAAGTTGTTTCACAAATCAACTCAACTTTCATTATTTTCATTATGGCCTTAGTTCTTCAACTTTTCAGTTTCTAAGAACTTTTCAAATTTTTCAAAAAATGGCTAACACCCTAAATTTTCGAAAAATTTCGCCATAGCCTCCCCTGCACTGGGAGCTTCGGGATATTTCAAATAGCATCCCATGGCCCTCACCAATCCAAAAGAAAAAGAAAAAGCCAAGCGGCTCATAAAATCATCAAAAACCCAAGAAATACAATAAACATGTACCTATTTGTCGGGCAAACAATTTTATTCCTCTTCTCTAGCCTCCTTGCTATGACTTATTCACACATGTATATGTACATCTATGCATTTCCAAACAATTTTCAATACAGTTCAATATTTGATCAATTTGGTTATATGGTTCAAATTCTAATTAATCAAAACAATAATCAAACAACAAAATCAGCAATCAATTAGTGAATTAACGTTTCAAGTTCATAATTTTGATACATATACCGAAAATCATGTTTTTGAAGCCAAATCACAACAATAAGCCCTATCTAGTTTTGGTTCTCACACCAGTCTATGGAAATATATTAATATCACACTTTCGGCACTCGGATATAAATACTGATGATGCGGTCGCATCACCAGAATTATCCCCGGGCGACTAGAGTGTGACTCTTTGGGGCGTAAATGAGCCAAATGACTCCATCGGCTCCACAAAGTCACTGATATATCCGAGGCGCCTCGCAATCCAACAACCACACAGGTGAAAATAATATAAGTGTCAGGGCTGGTAGGTCACTGACACCACCCTAGCTAGAAGGAAATGCATGCCCTCCCTGAGGTCCTCTCCCGTTTCTGGTTCACAACCGGGGTGTGAGGCTCGCGAATTAACGCTACACAAAGCTATGCCACACAGGTCGTGCTTTGATCATCAACCTAAGACTCTGCTTTTCAACAAAAGCCTTGATCATTTGCCACTTAGGCATGCCACACAGGCAATTCACTCCATGCGATTGATATCCATTAATATATAACCTCTGATCTCGTAAGTCTCAGAGAAGGGCGTTAAGCAAGAGAATAAATTCTCCGCCGCCAAACAGATATATATTTAATAGAAATCAATCACATAGAATAAAATCCAATGTCAGGCACGCAGTCCATTTACAAGTTCGTTCTGGGTCTGATCGAAACCGGAGGCACCTTGTACCTCGCATATCCATCGATCTCCAAGTACGTCTGGACGATCACCAACTGATTCCCTCCACTTGGGTGTACAGCCCAATAATGATCATCAGTAATTATCCAAACGATGTGAAGACCTCCGGTCTTCGACCACCGTCTTCATCCTCGACACATCGTCGAATCAGTTATTCAGAATGGGATAAATCCGGTCTTTCTGAATAACTCGCGTATATAATAAACAAGTGTTACACAAACACAACATATGCCTCATTCCAATTCAGAATATTCCTTTATTCAAATATTCTTATACTTTGTGAAAGGTTCCCATTAATTTTATCAAAGATAAATTTTTTAAATTTATTCTGTAATCTTCCTTTGAATATCAATTCAAACCAAATTATGGTTTATCCAAACTAGTCGGGATTAACGAAACTTACCGAAGTAATTATTTGTTTTAATTTCCCAATCCCAACCTATTCATCCCATGAAGTAAAACTGGTAATACTTCATATCTAACCCCACGTTGTTATCGGTAAATTCAATTACCATTTCATGTTCAAATCTAATTAAAGATTTAACTATCGCCTGGAGCAAAACTGGTGATACTCCATTCTCGATCATTTCAATCTAATTAAAGATTCATTAAAACTCCACTTGGTCTTAATCTTCCCAATAATCACTATTAATGATTATTTAACTTAGGAAATCATATCCCATCTTTAACTGGGTTAAAGAACCAGTGTCATTTAAAACACGGTTCACGATAAACCCAAAATCACATTCTATTCCATCAGCCTTTAACCGTAAATTAGCAAGTGAATAATTCCCAATGTAATAACCCCGAAGGCCGAAACCAACATCAGATCAATACACAAGAAACCATTCAACTTAACTAATCTTCAGTTAGTTTCTGATTTTCTCAACTCCATTGGGTCTAACAACATTGTTAATGAAGACACCATTCAAGACAAACCCAAATCCCATTTGATATTAAATACAAGGCTCTGAATAGAAAATATATCGGCTTATATTCAATATCAAATTCTACGACCAACAAATATCGTATTGGAAATAATTATATAAATATATCTTCCAAATTTCCATAATAATATTTGTATAATCACGAGATCCAACATGGAAATATTCCAAAGACAATTTCGATTCAAATCCATTCCAATTCAATTATTGGAATTTCTGGTTAGTTTTAAAATCCTTTCAAATCCAATTTATTTATTTCAAAAATAAATGGATTTTAATTCTAGTTCAAAACAAGTTCATTACAATAAAAATTTATTTTTATCTTTTCAAATATGGAGTTTTTCATCCCAATTCTTTCCAAACCATTTCTTATGATTTTACACAAATTATTACTATTTTTAATAATTTTGTCAAGACCCGTACAGTCGATTTCCATAAACTGCCATCGAACTACACTTACAACGACCTTTTCCAAATTTGATTTGGACATAATTCCAAATCCAACCGTTAGATTTCAAATCTCTAATATTCGTTAGAAATCTTTTTTCGATACGAACCCAACAGTTCCGGTTTTAGGAGAATCTGACGGTCGGATCTCCCGTAATGTCCATTCGAAGTCAATGGTCGAAATTCACGAACTACCGCAGCGCGGCGCGTTCTATTCAGGTCATTATATATATATATATATATTATATACTTCATCGATTTCCTTTTAAAACGTATTTTATAAATCATTTTAAATTCGTTTTCAAAACGATTTCAACTTTATATTCAATTTCAAATCAAAATTGAATATTTCATATCATCGATATATAAATGATAGTATTTTCAAAATATTATATTTTGAAATCAATTCCTTTTTTATATTCATTATAAAAATGAATAAAATCGATATAAATATCGTTCGCGTCAAAATGGCGCATATCTAATCAACACGGCTTTATATATATTTCAATAACTTCGTTATACTATTCAACAAATGAATATTTTCTTCAACATATGAATTTTCTTTTATTCAACACATGAATATATATTTTATTCAACACATGAATTTTCATCTATTTAACACATGAATATATATTTTATTCAACACATGAATTTTCTTCTATTCAACTCATGAATATGTATTTTATTCAACACATGAATTTTCTTCTGTTCAACACATGAATATATATTTTATTCAACACATGAATTTTCTTCTGTTCAACACATGAATATATATTTTATTCAACACATGAATTTTCTTCTATTCAACACATGAATATATATTTTATTCAACACATGAATTTTCTTTTTGTTTTCTAAATTGGAATGAGACCCACTCAATTACCATATAATTTTATTTATATGGATTCTATACAACACATGAATATAATAGCAATGATAAATAATCAACCATCATCCAAAGTGCACCACACAACTGCATAAGCATTAAATATAAATAATTAACGCTTATACAGTCTGTCAACCCATCGGTCGACATACTACTAAACAATTGGGATTAATGTACATCAACATCATCCCAACACCCGTGTGGGTTTTCAATCAATCAAAAACATATTTTATTTGTGCAGTTGGGCGATGTGTAAAATTTATCGTCCCAATCTATGTCAGTCGAATAGGTGTACATAAACAAATCGTTCTAATTTGTAAATGAATATCTATTTTATTCACATCAACGTTAAAAATTATATTTTAACTCTAAAATATTTTATTCCATTCCACATCACACAATAAACTTTCACAACACATCAATCAAACAAACAAGTTATCCATGGTCTATGGACGACGGGTGTCGGGTGCTGCTAAGCACCGTCTGCATCCTAGTATATATTTCAACTAGAAAACAAATTAAAAGTGAGGAGTTCTCACCTTTAAGCTAAATCAATTCACCGCGACTCTTCATATGTAGGAAATCTTCATCGCGTCTCCAACAAGATCTGCTTCACATGGTATATGTTAAAAATTATGTTTTTAACATCGTTATATATATATATATATATATATATATATAGTTAAATATCACATTCTTTTACCGCTACTTTATATATATAAATCGAATTTTTATCCTATCGCTATACATATAAAGATTAAATTTTTACTATCTATATAATATAAAAATCATATTTTTATTATCTCTATAATATAAAATCATATTTTTACATTGATGTATACTTTATCAAAATCATATTTTCTCATAATTCAAAATCATAGTTTTTATGTTTCAAAAATCAAAGCTTTGCTTTATGAAAAATCAAATCTTCACTTTGTTATAAAAATTCAATCCTTCTCTTTTATAAAAATTCAATCTTTCTTCTTTATAAAAATCTTGTCTTTAAGCGAATAAAAATATAATCTTTAGGCGATTAAAAAAAATATAATCTTCAAGTGAATAAAAATATAATCTTTTACTCAAAAATCACTTCTTTACCTAAGTAAAAATCACTTCTTTATTACCATGTAATTTATATAAAAATCTAGTTTTTATTAACATGAATCTATAAACAAAATCAGAGTTTTATTAACACTGATATATGAACAAAATCAAATTAAAAACTTACGGTGGGCAAATGGGGTGGGGATGGCGGTTGCTTGCGTCGCCGGAGCCTAGAAGCGGCAGCCTCTGACGTCGGAGGGAGGGAGGAGGAGGCGGTGGGTGGTGCAGAGTCAATGGGAGGCAACGAAGGGTTTAAACTGGCCGGAGGTGGCTTTTGGGGCTAGGGTTAATCGAAATATCGGTTTAGAAGAAGGAGAGAGGGAGAAGAGGAGCGACGGAGTGGTGTGGGGGACCGGTGGCGGTTGTGGCGGGGTCCGGCGGTTGGGGAAGAGGCGCGGTGGGCGATGGTTCTCAGATCGGAGGGGCGCGATTTGTTATTTTTTTTCTTTCTCTTATCGATTTTCGATCTGTAAAGGAAAGGGGGAGAGTGGAGTAAAAGGGGGTATTGACCTGTTTAATTATATATATAATTAATTTAATTTTCAAAAAGTAACCTTTTATTTCGAACTCGAAATCGAACCCACCGACTTTCGTCCATAGCTAATTGCCCCCATTCCGAACACAATAGGATATTTATCATAAGCCATTTCGCTTGTTACGATCAGTTTTCATTTAAATTAACATTTAAATCATTATATTGAATTTTAAAGGTACATTTCAATTTACTGGGGCCACATACGGACTCTAAAAATTCCTGAAAAATATTTTCTAGCTTCGTATTGACGATACGGTCCTAACAAAACTAATTTCGTCGAATTCTGAGATCGTTTGAAAAATGGCCAATTTAAAGGGCTAGAATTCCATAACGACTATTCTGAATTTTCAACTAGTCATAACTTTTTATTCCCGCTATGAAATTTTGAGTTTTCGGATTCGTTGGAGAGATATTTTCAAATAGATTCTAATATTTTTGATTTCGCCAAAATTCGGTTTGTTTTGAATCTTGTACATTCATTTGAAATTTGAAATCAAATTTTCAAACTACCGCGCCATTTTCAGGCTGTTATATAATTAAAATAAATTTATTCATTTTAACTTCGTCGAAAATATATTTTCCGTCGTTATTATTTAAAATAATTCATTTTAAATATTCAAAATTCATCAAAACTGCCAAAATAAAAATTTTAAATTGGCTCAGATTTCTGGGTTATTACACAAATTGTACGACGTACGGGGTTTTTGCTAGAACCGGGGTTTGCCATTGACCCTTGGCGGATGACAAATTGTTTGGTCGGTCATACGATTAATGATGGTTTTGATGTAGGATAGGCGGTGATAGCTAGAGTCTGTCATGCATGCCAGATGTTCTGTTTATACCATCTTACTTAAATTATCCAAAGTCAAAGGAGATGTTTCTTGGGCGTTTGTCTGATATTGGTTTAGGCCTCTAGGGCTTGTGCTTGAGGGATGTTGAATTCGATTAGGGTGGTTTATGTGAGATATATAATCTGGATACTATGAGTGTTATTGTAGGTTGCTTTTGAGTGCCATGAATAAATGTTTATTCAGGTTTCTATGGTTGAATGGTTGAAATGTTTGATGTAAAGGCTATCATTGTCCAATGTGGGGAAGATGGGGGTCGAGTTCTTCTTTGGTGTTGTGGGTAGATTAGTTCGTTTATTTACCCATTCTTATATACTTCATTGATGATGTTTGTTAGCTGTTTTATCGCTCACAAGACTATTGTCTGACTCAAGGTTTTATGTTTCCCTCTAATTACCTTGGGCTGTTCATCCGATTATTTGGATGGGCAGACTAGGTAATAGGTGATAGCTTAGTGAGGATGATGTTGCAGTTCGGAGTTGAGCAGGAGGTTGGCGTACTATCTTACTACTACCTAGTACCTTTGTTTTCTAGCTTTTTTCTATTCTCAGAGTGCTGTACTGAGGTAATTTGTATAAACGCTATTATTGTAATCCAAGTGTATGGACATTATCTTATAGCCGTTATGAAATTCTAGTGTTTTTTGCTTCATTAATAATACCTGTTGTATATGTTCTATTATATTTTATCCTTGCGCTGTGAGTTCTACGACAGGTTCTGATTGTGTTATCATACCATGATGATCGTCCATAGCTGCCTGGGACGTCTTTCAATGCATTATTCCTCTTCTTTAGTGCGGGGGTTGTGGGCGGTGGTCACATTTGGTATCAGAGCTCTGGTTAGCGATTCTAGCCAAAGTTCGAAGATGAAATCGCGTGTGAGAGACGTACTTGTAGAATTCAGTTGGATGCTTACTATATATATTAGCATATATAGTAGTAGCGGTTCTATTCCTTTAGCAGCTTGTAGAACGGATAATTATTCTAAATTGCTGATTTAGAATGAGTAGACGAGCTTCAAGACACGTTGTCGGAGAAGTTAACACCGGAAGGGGAAAAGGCGGTGCACTAGACTACCCTACCATGTTTGAAGCTGTGATGGAGGCATTCATGCGAAGGGTGCCCGCTCTAGTGGCAGCTTCGGTAGACGTAGGAGTTAAGTTGCCTAGGGTTGTGGATTTTGCAAAGCTATGCAAGGACTTTATATCTCTAGGAGGAAAGTCATTCAAAGGATCTGAGCCAGCTGAAGAGGTTCAGAGGTAGATGGATACTTGTGTCCGAATCTTTGGAGACTTGGGATTGGATGTTGCAACAAGGAGAAAGCTGACAACAAGGCAGCTACATGGCAGGGCCATGGAATGGTGGAATTCAGTTACACTTGAAACTCCAGAGGAAGAGATTTCATGGGAGCAATTCCAGGCTAAGTGTAACGACCCAGATTTTTAGCTATTCAATTCTGAATATTTAAATTTGTTTTAAATATTATAATTAGAAGACAAATCGATTTTTAAAAGGAATTTATTTAATAAAATAAATGGATTTTAAAATATATTGAATATGTTTTAACCTAAAAATAAAAATATGGAGTTTAAATTTAAAATTAGATTACTTTGAAGCAACATGTATATATTCAGATTAGATATGTATTTTATTTTTTCATTTTGAAATTGATTTAAATTTCCAAACGATATTGGATTTTAATGAAATTAATTTTTTTAAATCCAAAATAGATTATCTGGCAAGATTTTTAATGGCGTATTGTTATTTTAATTTATAGAATTTTACTGTAAAATTTAATTTGGAAAATAAATAACTTTTCAATTAACGTAATTTACGCTCTATATTAACATTTTTAGAATTTTACAATATAAGTTAACTTGTTTGTTTTATTATGTTTTGGAATCTGTAACACCCCACCTCCGTTAGGGTCACTCACGAAAGGAATGCACTAGTTTTGGTGGAGTATTATCTAGGTCAACATGCACAGAATATCACAAGGCAGAACATAAATAAAGATAAAGCAGCGGTAGAAATTAAAAACCAACTTCTTATTATTTCCAATAAAAGGGTCAAAAGCTCATATATCCAAGATACAAATTATTCCATTACATCAAGTTCCAAAGAAGCATAAACTTAAAACAAAAGAAAATTATTCTCCATAAATAGCAGAAGCAGCCATAGCATAGCCCAAGACCAAACCGTACATGAGCTGTCAGAAAGCAAGTTGAATCCAAGCTAAGAGCTAGTGTTTCCTCCATGAGAACTTGGGGGGAAGAAACGAAAGAAAAGGAGGCGAAAGAAAAAGGGTCAGTCATAAAGACTGGTAAGCCCTAGTGACTTTCAGTATGAAAACTAGTAAAGGTGACATGATATGTGAAAACTGGAATTAAACATAAGGGTGATAACAGAACTGGTAGGATAATCAAGGTTACAAGATAAGTCAAGTCTAGCATCGCATGTTCAAGGTTCGTTGCACCCACTGTACTAGTATTCTAACCCATATCAAGTATTAACCATGAAATGATCCCTTAGCCCAGTGTCATGAAGTGACCCATTACGGGGTCCTACGGTACGATCTATTAATCAATCGGCTCCCAACAAGTCCTAGCTCGTCATGTATCTGTGTCATACGGCCCTATCCAGAAATGTAGTTACCTGTGCTAGGTCCACCATAGGGTGTATCAAGTCCTATGGTGCCAACCACCGACAGGAATCAGGCACGCACAGTGTAAATCTATGGGTGCCCAATGCCTGCTTTTTCAACTCCGGACTACGAGCACGACCATAGCCCGCCTGAACCTACAATGGCGCACCTACTCAGCCGCCGTTCTGGTCGCTTACAATCAGCCCAGTAATCGTGCCCCACCCTGCCTAGTCCCAGGGTATCGTGATACATCTAAGTGGGTTACTACTGAAAAGGACCGCGTAACTAGGGTTTCTAATGGGTTAAGTGTTGTCATTCAAATTCGTGACTTAACCCTATCCAGATCGTGTATCAAGTTAGTTAAGTGTGTTCAAGCAGTTCATGACTTAACCCTATCAAATCATCGTGTCAAGTTGGTTAAGTATATTCAAGTGGTTCATGACTTAACCCTATCATGTGGCATTAATTCATTAGTGCACGCCAACCTCTCACATTAGACTAACTGCTGTGGTTACTGGATTTGCCGGGCGGTTCCGGGAAGATTTACACCACAACATAGTCTAACCTCGGGTTTTTACGTGCAATATGACCAACTACCCACATTGGATCCTATTGTTTGCAGCCACTGGATTTGCCGGGCGGTTCCGGGCAGATTTACACTGCAAACTCAACCCAACCTTGAGTTGGCCATTTTCAAGTTTATCTAACTGTCATGCCCACGTTCAAGTTTTCATGTCTAGATTCATGTCAAGTTTTCAAGTCATGTTTCATGTCAAATCGCGTCAAGTTCATGTCCATATTCAGGTTCAAGTCATTATAACTTTCATGTTCAAGTTTAAAGCTAATTCATGTTTTACCTAGTCTACCCAAATCGTATTCCCATCGCACGTAAGCTCGAATCGATACAAATAAATCTAATAGGGAATAACATAAAAAGGAACGGGTATAGGGTGGCAAAAGTGATTACTAGCATAGCATGATATGACTTGAAATAAAAGATTAAAACATTACTGGCATATGAAATATTGGCCTCAAACATAAAGATTCCAAATCTAGCAAGATAAGGTACTAGTCAAGATAACAGTTGTCATAAGGTGATAGTATAGTCATAGTAACGACTGTCATAAGGTGATAGTATAGTTATGGTAACGACTGTCATAAGGTGATAGTATAGTCATGATACGATCGACATAAGGTGATAGTCATAAACATGTGATTAATAACAGATTCAATATGATAATAAGAGGGGTTTCTTTTGATTTACAACATGAATAGGCCCCAAATCAATGTCATAGTAGTATTCAAGAGTCAAGATCCAAGGTGAACGAGAATGAATGTAAATAGTCATCATACATAGGTCCTATTTAAATTTTCATCATATTCATAATACATTTACAGTTTAAATCTGAAAATAACTGGGGCTTACAGATCGTGGTTCGAGAATTAGAAAAAGAGAGTCGATGTTGAATCTTTATATGCTTAGTCAAGTCCTAATAGAAGTCCCCAAATCAGCAATTCCCTAAACGCAGTCTCAACGTAGTAGAAGCAGTCCCTCTCTCAAACTTTTCAACCAGAATCAGAGCAGCATAAGGTCAGAAAGAATTTTGTGTAGAGAGACTGGTGTTAGGGGCTGTATTTATAGGGTCAGGTCAACGAATGTGGATAGAAATGAGGCCAAATACATTAGAGTGAATCCAGCTTCAGAAATGGGTTCGGGCACCAGGTCGACCCCCAGGTCGACACTATGGTCGACCTGGTCCTGGGTAGGTCGACTACATAGTCGACCCCCAGGTCGACCTGGTCCTGGGCGGGATTTTTCCCGCCCAGTCCATTTGGAGGTTTGAAATTCGAATTTTGAATTCGAATTGAACTGTTTTTGAACTTGAAAACTTCGAATGGTCATAACTTGGTCATACGGATTCCGATTTTCGAAAACTCGGACTTGTTTCCAAGCAGAATTTCGAGACGAACGCAATGGCGCAACCCGTTTCCCTTGATTCTTATTATAAAAATTAATTCTGCCCTGATTTATGATTATTACATGTTATAAAAACACGGGTTGTTACATTCTCCCCCCTTAAAGGATTTCATCCCCGAAATCTCTAAGTTAGGGAGGATGTGTCCTACCATCCAATCATCCATCTACTCAAAGCATCATCCACATGCAACCATTGTCCTTAAAAGACTTCTAGTGCTGTATGAACATATGCAGAAAGTGTGTGTATATGTACTTATCTAATGCAAAAGATCAGGCGGTTACTGATTCAGTAAATCTCCTTAATGCAAAATATGTTAGTGTCATGAATCCAACATGTCTGAAAATTCCTAACATAGTTCATAATCTCTACATGAGTGCACAATCATTCATCCATATGCAACATCCAAGTGATAGCATAACAAGTTCCATCCATGTATAAGTATTAGCACCCATGCATATGCAACATGAAAATGTGCCTGAGCCGATCTAGTGCCTAATGTGTGTCATGCATCCACTAGCAACCACTTGCGACCACTTGAAACCATTTGCAAACATCAACCATAACATGTTTCAATCACATGTTTACATCCATATGGTTCTACCTAAGGTTTTTAAGATAAGATCGATAAGATAACAAGACAAACATAGATATTAGAAGCATGATACAAAAAGGTTTCCAAGTTTATAAGAAAAAGAGATCGAGAATGTACCCTCAAAAAGAAATGGGTAAAGCGCGCGTATCTTCTCTTCGGTTTCCCAAGTTGCGTCTTCTTGGGCTTCACTCCACTGCACTTTAACTAGCTTGACTTCTCGATTCCTTAGCTTCTTAATCTCCATTCCTAAGATACGAATCGGAACTCGCCTCAATGTCGCTTCTTTTTCCACTTCTACGTCTTCAAGGATGCTTGGCTCAACCACTTCGGCTGACTCATGCAAGCACTTCCGGAGATGTTAGACGTGAAAGACATTGTGTACTCCAGACAACTTCTTGGGTAAGTCTACCTTATAGGCCATCCGTCCAATCCTCTCAATGATAGGGAACGGTCCTACGAACCTTGGGGCTAGCTTTCCAACTGCCCCAAAATGAACTACATTGCGTAACGGAGAAACCTTTATAAAGACCATATCTCCGACTTCGAACTCTAGGTCTGTCCTTCTCTGGTCCGCATAAGATTTCTGTCTGTCTTGGGCCGTTTTCATCCGTCTTCGTATCAACTCAATCTTCTCAGAAGTGTCCCTTATCATATCAGGTCCAAGTATAAGCCTGTCTGTCGTCTCCCACCAACAAGTTGGCGACTTGCACGGTCTTCCATACAGGGCTTCGAACGGTGCCATTCCGATGCTAGCTTGGTAGTTGTTATTATACGCAAACTCGACGAGAGGAAGGTGGTCTTCCCAAGTACCACCAAAGTCAAGAATACATAGCCTCAAGAGATCTTCTAGTACCCTATTTACCCTTTCGGTTTGTCCATCTGTCTGTGGGTGATAGGCCGTGCTCAAGTTCAATCGTGTTCCCATTGCTTCTTGCAGACTATTCCAAAACTGGCTAGTGAAAATCGGGTCACGATCACTAACTATACTAGAAGGAACTCCATGCAACCGTACTATCTCTCGAAGGTAAATAGACGCTAGCCCTGATGCGGTCCTCTTGCTCTTCAGTGGAATGAAGTGAGCACTTTTCGTGAGTCTATCAACTATGACCCATATGCTAGTATTTCCCTTCCTTGACCTAGGCAATCCATCCACGAAATCCATTGAGATACTCTCCCATTTCCATTGCGGAACTTCCAAAGGGTGTAATAGTCCACCGGGCTTCTTCGACTCGGCTTTTACTTGTTGGCACACCATGCACTTCGAGACGAAGTCTGCCACATCCTTTTTCATTCCAGCCCAGAAGAAAATGTGTTTCATATCCCTGTACATCTTATCCCCTCCGGGATGTATAGTCATCTTCGAGTGATGCGCCTCTTCGAGAACTCTCCTTACTAAGTCTCCCACTTGTGAGACACATAGTTTTCCATCGCGCCTTAGCCATCCCTTGTCATCTATGACATACCTACTGAGGTGACTTGACGTCTCACCCCTAATCAGCTTGTCCATGATTTCAACTATCTGTGGATCTTCCTTCTGTGAAGTCCCTACTTGGTCTAGAAGTGTAGTTCTTAGCTCAAGAGATGCTAACGTAGTAGTCAATGACTCAACAGCAAGTGTAAAATCAAAGGTTGCTATAAACTCAAGGCTTTTCATTTCAACAAACAAGGGGCTCAAAGTCAACCTTTTTCTACTTAGCGCGTCTGCCACCACATTACCCTTGCCAAGGGTTTGAGCTATATCGAAGTCATACGATGCCAAGAACTCCATCCACCGCTGTTGTCTCAGATTTAAATCTTTCTGTGAGAAGAGGTACTTAAGCGATTTGTGGTCGGTATACAGCTCGAACCTCTCCCCTAGAAGATAATGACGCCACGCTTTAAGTGCAAAGACAATCGCGGCCAACTCCAAGTCATGCGTGGGATAGTTTTTCTCATGAACATTAAGTTGTCTGCCCCCGTAGCATATTACTCTTCCTTCCTACATTAGGACAGCGCCTAACCCCGTGCCGCACGCATCTGTGTACGTGGTAAACATCTTATCTCCATCGGGTAATGCTAAAACTGGAGCTGTGGTGAGGGCTCTCTTAAGTCTCTGAAAAGCAGCGTCACATTCTATGTCCCATGCAAAAGGTAGGTTCTTCTTTGTTAATTTAGTAAGAGGGGCTGAAATCTTAGCGAAGTCCTTAATGAACTTCCTGTAGTAGCCCGCCAAACCGAGAAAGTTCCTCACCTCCGTTGCATTCTTAGGAATTTTCCAGTCTTGTACCGCAACTACGTTTGCGGGGTCCACGGCTATGCCTTGCTTAGAAACTACATGCCCAAGGAACCGAACTTCCTTCCTCCAAAAATGGAATTTGGAGAACTTAGCCTTTAACTGGTGTGCTCTAAGCGTCTCCATGACTTCCTGGAGATGCCTAGCATGCTCTTCTTCATCTTTTGAGAAGATCAAAATATCATCCACGAAAACTACTACAAACTTGTTAAGGAACTCTTGAAACACCCTGCTCATCAAATCTACAAAATAAGCGGGTGCATTCGTTAACCTAAACGGCATGACGAGCCATTCGAAGAACCCATCTGGAGTCCTAAACGCAGTTTTGTCAATGCTATCCTTAGCCACTCTAAGCTGATGGAATCATGTGGCTAGGTTGAGTTGAGAGAAAACAGATGCTCCCACAAACTGGTCAAACAAATCGTCGATTCTTGGTAGTGGGTGCCTATTCTTCTTTGTCAGCTTGTTTAACTAACGATAATCTACGCATAGACGAAGTGATCCATCCGCCTTAGTAGTGAATACCACCGGAGCACCCCATTTAGAAATGCTTCGTCTTATGAAATTTTTCTCAAGCAACTCGTTAATTTGTTTACTGAGCTCTCTTCTTTCTCGCGGGGCCATGTGCCTAACGGGCAATTAAACTGGCTTGGCATTATCAACAAGATAAATTCTGAACTCTATCTCGCGTTTAGGAGGTAATCCCCTCACTTCTTCAAAGACATCTGGATATTCTCGGACCACTCTTACAGATTGCAAATTATTGTCGGACGAGTCAAGGGATTCAAGATAACACAACATGACCGGACCCTTCGGGTTACAAGAAATTTCAAGGGTATTGCAAAGGAGAGTCATGAGCCTCACTATCCTTCGTTCACAATCAAGAATGGCCCCATAATCGGACAGCCAATCCATCCCTAGGATCAAACCGTATCCCATGAATCCGAGAACAAAAGCATTACACGTGAATTCTACGCTTAAGATAGAGATCCTCAAATCCACACACATCATAGATAAATGGACGCAGCCCTCTATTGGATTTGAAACTATAACGGGATCCTCAACCAGACTAGTACTTGGGTGCAGATTTTCAACAATATCAGAGGAAATAAAAGCATGCAATGCGCCAGAGTCAAATAAGGTTCGAACAGGAAAGTCAGAAATGTAAACAAGGCTTTCTACGGAAATATTACTACCTCGGTCAAGAGCTGGAGTGGTGTTGAGAGCATGCAACTGCCCTCCAGAAGGTCCTGCTCGCTGGGTCTGCCCTTGCTTCTTAGGGCAATCCTTGCTGATGTGTCCAGTATCTCCACAATGAAAGCATTCACCCAACTTCCTCTTCTTCCTTCTACAGTCTTTAGCTAGATGTCCAGTAATACCATAGAAGTTGCACTTCCTCGTCTCACGTGATTTGTTGTTGCTCTTGTTATTCTTGTTGTTCCCCTTCTTGAAGTCAGCTTTCTTATTCTGAGTCTCGTTAGGCTTAACCTCCTTCTTGCTATTCTTGTCTTCCTCATGAAGTAGAGCCATATCTACCAAGCTTTCAAAGGTCGCCCCCATGGGTATATGAGTTAGGGCCAAGCTGTGTAGTGGCTTGTTCAATCCTCGAGCAAAGCGTACAGCCTTTTTCTGGGCTGTGTTGACCAAATCCAAATCGAACCGAGCAAGCTGATTAAATTTATTCACGTACTCCCTCACAGACATATTCCCTTGCTTGAGTGCTAGGAACCTCTCCATCTGAAGGTTCTCCTCTGCGGACGATAAGAATTTAAGCCCAAACCTCTCTCTAAAGTCTGCCCAAGTCTCAACTGGCCTGGTAGCGTTGGTGACTTCCCACCAAAATGCAGCTTCCTCTTTCAGCAACCATGCTGCCAACTGAACTTTCCTATGGTCCTCCATATCGAAGATAATGAACAAGTCTTCTGTCTCCTTTAGTCAGTTTCGTGCCTCAACAAAGGTTTCAGTTCCAACGAAGTTCTTGCCGCCCATTGCTTTAAAGTCTTTGCATATTTTGGCAAAGGCGGTACCAGGAGGAGGAGGAACCGCAGACACTGGGGGAGGAGGAGGAGGAGGGATGTCTGTCGTGCCCGCGTCGTTGGCCCTGGCTTCTAAGTACCTTCGGAACCATCCAGGCACGGGTATTCCCTCAGGAAGGTTAAGATCGGCCATGCTGAAAAACGAAAAGAAAATATTCAAACGAGGAAACAAAGGGAAGTGCTAATGGCTTCTTAGGGAATAACCTTTTTAAACATAAAACTTTTCTTGAAAAATGCTTCTTTATAAATAGTTTTGAAAACAGTTTCAGGAGGTTTTTAAAACTTTTTGCCCAGCCTGGTAACCTTCGGTTCTGATACCAAATTGTAACACCCCACCTCCGCTAGGGTCACTCACGAAGGGAATGCACTAGTTTTGGTGGAGTATTATCTAGGTAAACATGCACAGAATATCACAAGGAAGAACATAAATAAAGATAAAGCAGCGGTAGAAATTAGAAACCAGCTTCTTATTATTTCCAATAAAAGGGTCAAAAGCTCATATATCCAAGATACAAATTATTCCATTACATCAAGTTCCAAAGAAGCATAAACTTAAAACAAAAGAAAATTATTCCCCATAAATAGCAGAAACAGCCATAACATAGCCCAAGACCAAACCGTACATGAGCTGTCAGAAAGCAAGTTGAATCCAAGCTAAGAGCTAGTGTTTCCTCCATGAGAACCTGGGGGGAAGAAACGAAAGAAAAAGAGGCGAAAGAAAAAGGGTCAGTCATAAAGACTGGTAAGCCCTAGTGACTTTCAGTATGAAAACTAGTAAAGGTGACATGATATGTGAAAACTGGAATTAAACATAAGGGTGATAACAGAACTGGTAGGATAATCAAGGTAATAAGATAAGTCAAGTCTAGCATCGCATGTTCAAGGTTCGCTACACCCACTGTACAAGTATTCTAACCCATATCAAGTATTAACCATGAAATGATCCCTTAGCCCAGTGTCATGAAGTGAACCATTACGGGGTCCTACGGTACGATCTGTTAATCGATCGGCTCCCAACAGGTCCTAGCTCGTCATGTGTCTGTGTCATACGGCCCTATCTAGAAATGTAGTTACCTGTGCTAGGTCCACCATAGGGTGTATCAAGTCCTATGGTGCCAACCACCGACATGAAACAAGCACGCACAGTGTAAATCTACGGGTGCCCAATGCCTGCTTTTTTAACTCCGAACTACGTGCACGACCATAGCCCGCCTGAACCTACAATGGCGCACCTACTCAGCCGTCGTTCTGGTCGCTTACAATCAGCCCAGTAATCGTGCCTCACCCTGCCTAGTCCCAGGGTATCGTGATACATCTAAGTGGGTTACTGCTGAAAAGGACCGCGTAACTAGGGTTTCTAATGGGTTAAGTGTTGTCATTCAAATTCATGACTTAACCCTATCCAGATCGTGTATCAAGTTGGTTAAGTGTGTTCAAGCAGTTCATGACTTAACCCTGTCAAATCATCGTGTCAAGTTGGTTAAGTATATTCAAGTGGTTCATGACTTAACCCTATCATGTGGCATTAATTCATTAGTGCACGCCAACCTCTCACATTAGACTAACTGTTGTGGTTACTGGATTTGTCGGGCGGTTCCGGGCAGATTTACACCACAACATAGTCTAACCTCGGGTTTTTACATGCAATATGACCAACTACCCACATTGGATCCTATTGTTTGCAGCCACTGGATTTGTCGGGCGGTTCCGGGCAGATTTACACTACAAACTCAACCCAACCTCGAGTTGGCCATTTTCAAGTTTATCTAACTGTCATGCCTACGTTCAAGTTTTCATGTCTATATTCATGTCAAGTTTTCAAGTCATATTTCATGTCAAATCGTGTCAAGTTCATGTCCATATTCAGGTTCAAGTCATTATAACGTTCATGTTCAAGTTTAAAGCTAATTCATGTTTTACCTAGTTTACCCAAATCGTATTCCCATCGCACGTAAGCTCGGATCGATACAAATAAATCTAATAGGGAATAACATAAAAAGGAACGGGTATAGGGTGGCAAAAGTGATTACTAGCATAACATGATATGACTTGAAATAAAATATTAAAACATTACTGGCATATGAAATATTGGCCTCAAACATAAAGATTCCAAATCTAGCAAGATAAGGTACTAGTCAAGATAACAGTTGTCATAAGGTGATAGTATAGTCATAGTAACGACTGTTATAAGGTGATAGTATAGTCATGGTAACGACTGTCATAAGGTGATAGTATAGTCATGATACGATCGACATAAGGTGATAGTCATAAACATGTGATTAATAACAGATTCAACATGATAATGAGAGGGGTTTCTTTTGATTTACAACATGAATAGGCCCCAAATCAATGTCATAGTAGTATTCAAGAGTCAAGATCCAAGGTGAACGAGAATGAATGTAAACAGTCATCATACATAGGTCCATTTTCAATTATCATCATATTCATAATACATTTACAGTTTAAATCTGAAAATAATTGGGGCTTACAGATCGTGGTTCGAGAATTAGAAAAAGAGAGTCGATGTTGAATCTTTATATGCTTAGTCAAGTCATAATAGAAGTCCCCAAATCAGCAATTCCCTAAACGCAGTCTCAACGTAGTAGAAGCAGTCCCTCTCTCAAACTTTTCCACCAGAATCAGAGCAGCATAAGGTCAGAAAGAATTTTATGTAGAGAGACTGGTGTTAGGGGCTGTATTTATAGGGTCAGGTCAACGAATGTGGGTAGAAATGAGGCCAAATACATCAGAGTGAATCCATCTTCAGAAATGGGTTCGGGCACCAGGTCGACCCCCAGGTCGACACTATGGTCGACCTGGTCCTGGGTAGGTCGACACTATGGTCGACTTGGAGGTTTGAAATTCGAATTTTGAATTCGAATTGAACTGTTTTTTAACTTGAAAACTTCTGAAAATTTCGAATGGTCATAACTTGGTCATATGGATTCCGATTTTTGAAAACTCGGACTCGTTTCCAAGCAGAATTTCGAGACGAACGCAATGGCGCAACCCGTTTCCCTTGATTCTTATTTTAAAAATTAATTCTGCCCTGATTTATGGTTATTACATGTTATAAAAACACGGGTTATTACAGAATCGTGGCAACGCGACAATATTTTTAGTTTTGTCGATTGCGGACCGTAAGTGAATGAAATTTACACGATGGTATACTATTCAATAGTTATGAAATGAATTTGATTTCTATATATATTTTTCACCACCGAACGTAGCACATCTATGGACAAACCTAAGTTGCCATAAGCGCAACTGAGTGTTCATAAAATAACTGCACATCACTGAAAGTTTGTAAGAACAAAAACAATGCAATATAGCACTCATTGGAATTCATAGGACAGGCAAACTCATGTAAAAAAAATTTAGTGCCCCATTTTCTTCCTATTGATCACTTGGTACCATACACAAAACTGTGTTGCTTCTCACATATATAACATTAATCAAAGTTGAGACTTTGACGACTGTCAATTCACATTGAAACATTAATTCTAGTTCGCCTATTACTCCAACCATCATTAGTTATAACATAAAAAAATGCATCAAAAAAAAGAGAAAAGAAAATTATATAGTGTGTCATTCAAACTCTCCTAAGTCGTGCCTGCCAAACATCTCGAAGCTGTGCATGCCAAGTAATTCATTTCATGCAAGCCACGCTTCTTTCTTCTTTAAATACGATACCTGTTGACTCTTGACTCAAACAAACAAAAACAAAACCAAAAAAGAAAATAAACATGAAATCATATAAAATAAGATACAAAATGAAATCGAGTGCTTTTTGATTCATTGAAATTGTGGAATCGCGAGCTTCATTCCTATATCATTTTTATGCGGTGTGCATCATTTTGGGAATTGCAGTTTTCAACCCAGCGATGCTAGGGTTCACTTTCGCGAGCTAGGGAGGCTATGTTGGGGAACATTGAGCGTGACAGTGTGTTCTTAGTGGTGAGCTGCTCTGGCTAGCAAAGATTGATGAGATTTCATGAGTATTAGTGCCAGGGATTTACTAAGAGGCAGTGCACGATGGGTTTGGTCGCGATTCAGGACCAGGGCGTAGAGGAGAAGTGACGGTGTGGGGATAATGTAGCATGTGTAGGTGTGGTGAACAGTGGTAGTCTCACAGGATTTGGGGAAGTATCGGAGAAGGATAAGGGAAGGAAATTTTCGAATGGGAGGAGGAACAACTATCTGAGGGATGAAGGATTACATGGTAACATGGAGTAATTACTTTAAGGGAATGTTGGAGAGGATTAAATAGATGGGGAATGGCCACGCGTGAGGGAGGAGTTGGGTTAGCATCAAGTGATGAACATGACGGTGTTAAGTTGAAGACAACAGAAGGAATCACGTTTTCACCTAAGAGGAAGTAGGACTGTTGATGAGGAGGAAAGTGATGAGCAGGTTCGAGAACATGATTAACAAGGTAAGGGAAGATTATATATATAATTAATTTAGAACGCAATCTTTATGTTTTGGCAATCAATAACGTAAGCTTCATATTTTTTGAAATTTCAACATAAAATTCCTTATTAAGCTTTGAGAAACATCCGTACACTATTGACACTATTTCCTAGTATTAGCAAACTCCACTTGGAATCCATTTTCGCATGTAAACATAGGGTAATAACCAAAACAGGAAGCAGTTCTAGTTCACCTTCCTAGTTGCCTTGTAAAATTTTATCATGTATTGTTAGTAGTATCCTATGAGGCAATAATCATTCTTTAAAACATATTTAAGTCTAAGTAGTATTTGTTAAATGTTTGATGTATATATATAATATAATGATTTATTTATATACATATAAATAAAAAAATGTTTAGATTCTAAATAAAATAACTTGGCCTTATACTAACAGAGTTGGACGAAACCAATCACCTTAGCATCGTAGCAAGGAGATCTACGCTATGCAGCTGATTTCGTTGAGAACAAAGTAAACGAAATAAAAGCAGAACCGTCAACTGCGAAGCAAGGTGAGTAAACTCACTAACCCTGCTCCATTTATATTTCTATATAAACGGATTTAAAATATATTAATTTATTTCTGTGTGATTGTTGATTGGATGAATGGTTGACAAAACTGATTGAAATGGTTGATATAGAGACCATTGATTGAATATTGATTCTAATACCATATTCAAATAGAATTGATGACATTTTCATTAATTAACAGCTGTGGATGCAAAGAAACAGGTTAGAGGAATCCAATAGGATTCCTCAACATTTGTATTATTGTGTTGGCATTGATTGTGACATACGCTGTGATATATTAACTGTGATTGATCTTGTTGTGTTTAAATATCACTGGCCCTAGAATTTTGGTATTTAAATATCGTAAAATATTTTCAGATACAGATAAGGGATTTGGGATTTAAAAGGAAATTTATTTCCAAATTAGAAATTAAATTTCAAATGAACTGGAAATAGAAACTTGTTTAAATGGGATTAAACAAGAAGTTGATTGTAGCGATGTTTACAAATTTAATAAAATTCTAGAATAAATTAAAATATAAATTCAAGTTGAATTTATATGAGTAAAGTGGAAACCAGTGTTGATACAGATATTTGAAGTGAGATTTAAACACGGTAGTTATAAAAGATAATTAAATTAGGGAAAATAAAGTTAAATGGAGATTAAATGAGAAGGGAAATAAGAAATCGTTTTCAGAAGAAACGATGGGTTTTATTTCAAAGTTTGGAATATAAAATAAATTGAGATAAATCCAAGGGATGTGTAATTAGAATTCGACCATGTCAAATTTTAAATGGTTTATTTTCAAAAAGGATATTTAAATTCTATTATTTAATTGAAGCATGTTAAGATAATGTTGGAACTAGAATAACCCTAGAGGGGGGGTGAATAGGGTTTTTCACAGTTTTTAACTGAATTAAAAACTTAACGAGATATATAATAATAAACTGATCACAGAAAATAGCAGAAACTGAAATGCAGAAAATAAATCACACACAGATATACCCAGCTTCGGCAAAACCCTGCCTACTGCTGCATTTCTAAGGTTTCTACTAGGTGATAGAACAGTTCCCGCATACAAGACCATGTACACTCGCAAAACCCTGCTCCTATTCTAACCCTACGCTCAAAACCCTAGACTGACCAATATCCACTCGATCAGATTTCCCCTGATTATAACCCCGTAATCAGTAACCCAGATTTTACAGACTCTGAAACTGTCAGTTACCCTTAACCGAATCCTAGAATTTTACAGACTTCTAGAAACTGTTTGATCGATTTCACAACACAATTTTAAAATGACACAAAGTAGAATCAAAAATTAAAACCCTAGGAATTATAAACAAAGGGTCATCCCCTTATTAAAACACTTGGCTAGGTTTTAAGCCCATTAGGTCGGCCCCTTTCCTTTGCTTTTGCCCGATCTCCTTTTAGTTCTGAAACTCAAAAATGGCGGCGGCTCTGAAAAAAAAACTAGGGTTTCTCTCGTTCTTCCCCAAATCCGAATCGATGCTTAATGAGAATGGATTCGTGGTTCTCTGATTGCTTCACTTTGATGATGTAGGTTGATTTGCGATGCTTTCTGCTTCACTAATTTGGGAAGATTCTTCTGTCTTTCTCGATCGAATGAAACTGTGAGTTTTCCTGAAAAATTGATTATTCCCCTTTGTTCATAAATGTTGTGGACTTTTATTTTTCAATCTCCCTCCTACCGATGATGAATTTGGTGTGCTAATATAGGGTTATATAAAACCCTAACTTTACTCTGATTTCGCTATATATGACTTGACTGATTTGTTGCTTTCCCCTTTTGGATTTTGCTTGATTATGTTGATGAATCTGGTCTTCAATTTTTGCTGTCCATAGAATGTATTTTTCCCAAGAATAATTTGGTCCGATTTGAACAGTTTCCTTGCTTGAATCTCTGCCAATATATGATACGTGATTTGCATTGTAGTTGCCAAAAATTACTGTTGCCAGAAATGTTTTTAAAAAAAACAATGGAAACAGAAATGAATAAAATTGTGGTCCCTTTTGATCCTTGTGTGATATCTGAATAATATGAAAACCAGTTGTGATTGTGAAATTTGTTCTTGCCAAGTATGCTACTACATTTCTGGAAAAAAAATTGCTCCTCTGAATTTTTCCCTTGCGTGATTTTGGGCTTTGAATCCAGACGTGTCATTGCCTCTTTGAATGAATATGGAAATTTGATTATGGCCTTTTGAATGAAATCCTATTAAAAAAAACGTTGCCAGAAGAAAAATAAAGAAACTTTCCCCCTTTGCTCGACTTTAATGATTTTTCTGATTGAAAAATATTGTCTTGATTTCCTTGATGAATTCGGATGTGATTTTGTTCTTGAATGAACTTTGGAAGAAATTCAATATGGTTTCCTCTTTTTGTTTTCCTCTGCTTTGAATACTTGCTGTAAATTTGTTGCCTTGACTGTCTCAATGAACATAGATGATATTCTGGACTGATTGTGGCCTTTTGTTGTCCGATTGAGATGTTGCCGTACTTGAATTGATTTAAATCTGCCCATCTTGAAAAAATGATTTCAGAAAAAAAATTGTTATTGTTAAAATTACTTTCCCAAAATCTGGAAAGCTTTAAAGACTTACCAAGCATAGATTTCATGTTTATAATACACTGCCATTGAATCATTTACTTGCTGCGTGACATTCTGATTGATTTCCAATATGATTTGTTGATGTTAGTAAATCTGGAAATGTTAATTCCCTGCCCCTTGATTGGATATGCCACATATGTGCTGCCCATTAAAAATAAATTTTACAAAATGAAATCTTTCCCAAAAATGCTGCATGAATCTCTTCCCAATAACATGACACTGATTGGTATAAATTTGGAGATAATTTGTTATTTTGAAAAACTGATTTCTTGCACTTTCCTGCTTACTTGCAATACTTCCCATATATGAACATGAAATCTTTTCCATGCATATTTGAGTCCATTTGCTATACATAGACACTTGTTGTGGATTTCTGGAAAGTATTTTGAAACCTGTTTTGCACTTTGAATGTTTTGCTTGACCTTGTTTCATGAATACATGCTGTAGTAAACTGATTTTGTGCTCGACCCATTTGTGCTTGTTCATTTCTGACTTGCTCCATGTTTGAGCTGCACATGCCCACTGTCCACCTTCCTGAGGATTTGCTGAAACTTTGTGCTCGATCCATTTTGCTGAGCTTGTTCATACATGATCATTCTGAAGTGAAATACATGTGTGCATTTTGAATTGATGTTGCCTCGACCACTTTTGTTTGTTCATGACACATGTATATGCTTGCTTGCTGGCTTGGCTTTGACTTGTATACTTGCATGCTCAAGTTTGTACTGTGAATTGTGCTCGGCCGTTTTTATTTGCACTTGTCATGCTATGCTGCTTCATTGACTTTCTTGTGCTTGTGCCATGAGCATGCTTTGACCTTTTGCTCGACCATTTTGGTTTGAGTTGACTTTTGCATACTGATTTGCATTTGAGCACTGAGTCGAGATGGTCCACGTGGCTACTCCTCAGTTGCTCACTGATTGGCGAGGCAGTGCACACGTGTATATTTATACACGTGTGTATATGCAGCCATTCAGTGTATATTTTCTTGTCCCTGCACTGTAATATGTGTATATACATACACATGTATGTGTATACATGTATCGTGCTCTATTTATATATATCAGATCAAGTCATGAAAAAGGATGAGAAACACACCAGAAATCTGAGGCAAATAAAATTCAAAAAAAAAATTATATTTGCATATATTCAGTATTATTTCTATTGCAGTATACTGTGTGTTTCTGTTTCATGTGTGACAGGTAAGCGGGGATGACTGGACTGACTGTGATGACTGGACTGATAATGACTGGACTGAAAAACTGAGGATAAGAAGACAGTGTGTGGTGTCAATGAATGTATGTGTCTGTATATGCAAGTGAAAATGGATATATATGAAATGTATGACTGAGTGACAATGAATAAACTGTACTGAGGAACTGTGAGAGAATTGTACAGATATATGTAATAAACAAGTTTGATTGAAATAAAATATCATTTTATTGTTGTCAAACGAACTTGTCTATTATATTCTGTTTATATACAAGTACAATATACAGTAAATGTTTAAATAGTGGAGTTATACAGAGTTGTACTGTTTGAATGTTAGAAATATAATATTCAATTCAAATATTATATTCCTATCTGTGTTGTATATATAAAACATTACAATAACAAACACATTTATAATAATATATATTTGTTTGTTATCATCATACAAAAATCATATAATTGTGTATACAACTGCGTTATATACAACAATCTCCCCCTTTTGATGATGACAAACAAATAAAAGATTTTGATTACAATAAATGTGTTTGACAGTGAATTCTGAACTCCCCCTATTTATTAGCTCCCCCTACAACAGAAACTCCCCCTATAACTGTGCATGAGTGAAAAGAATGTAAAAGGATTCAGAATTCTCAAAATTAAAATATTTATAAAATATTCACTCATAAATCAAAATCTAATCCATTCTCCCCCTTTTGTTATCATCAAAAGGATATAGAATTTAAAAATATAGATGAAAAATGACTTACAAATACTATATCAGCTTAAAAGGAAGAACAGTCATCATAAATCTCAATCAGTCAAACAAAAATCATAATAAGCTAAGAACAGGTGGCAGATTTCACATTGTAGAAAAATGACGGATTTACGATGAATTTTATATATTATGGAGAGAGTAAAAAAAAAAATTCAATTATTTTCCAAAAGAATTTTATAACAAATAAAGCACAAAATATAATGGTGGATTTGGACTATAATTATAAATTCAACTTAAGTGACAAAAAAACAGATAATCTCAAATCCCAATAGCTATCAATCAACAAAACATAATATTTCATAAGATTTCAACACATTTCACAGATTAGAAAGATGGATTGATAGGCTGGTTTTTATAAACACCAAGAAGAATTTCAAATAAATTACAATTTATAGCACAATTTTCCTTTTTCTTTTTATTTTATTTAAGAGCACACTGACCACGCATAACCAGAGCTTGGATTTTTAAATGAAGTCAGTCGCAGCTTAAAATATAAGTTGTCTCTTAACCATGCATGACCAGAGCTTGGATTTTTAAATGAGGTTAGAGACACACTTATATATTTATCATATATATTTATCATTTTACCTTTTAAAAAGAAAACACTCCTTGGTATAAAACCAATATATGGATGATAGAAAATGTGGTAGGTACAGAAATGGACTGTGAAATAAATTTCTAAATTAATTTTATTATGAAATATGACCAACTGTACCGGGATTATTGAAAAATTTCAATTATCACTAATTCTGAATAATAATATAACCACAATTCCATCACAAATATTTTCACTGTTTATTTAAAATGATTTTAAGAAAAAAAAAATTAAACTCTCCACATTTATATAAAATCATAACAGATGGCAGAAGGATGATAAGTAATGAAGATGGCAGTGAAATAATTGCCAGTTCAAAGATATTATAATAAATATTCAACCATCATGAAAATCTAAATAAAATTCTCCTCTTGTTGTGAAATATACTGCAGTCACAATTCATCACAATTTCTAAATCTGGTTATAATTTTGATGAATTATAAATACAGTTTAATTTGGATATTGATTTCAATTTGTGAATGAATAAAAAATAAATAGTTTTAAAATTGAAAATCAATTACAAGAGGAATATGAAGAGCTATACAAAGCACAAGAGGGAAAAGAAGAATATATACATGATGAGAACAAAAAATTCAGCACTTCCTAATCTGATACCACTTGTTCTCTCTTTCTCGAGGATTTTAATGACACCCCGGTGGCAAACAAATGGTACCTCAGTCAACAGAAAATACTTAATTACAAAGCAAGCAACTCAAGCACACAAATTTCATTTATCAGAACACGATAAATCTTTGATACCAAATCAAGCAGTCCTCAAAAAAATATTTACAAATCAATTTCTTATAATCAGAGCAGCATGATTCCAAAACAAACATTTTTTTTCAAAAACAGTATCAGAGCAGCACATAGAAATCAGTATCACAACAGACTTGTCAAGATGTTGGTCACATAAGGTGGTTCATGATCCAAGATTTGCAAATATACTCTATTTTAAATCATTTGAAGAAATGTGAAAGTATTAGGATTTAATGAATCAATCACACCAGGTTATATTTCAGATTCAAGATATGTGTGAGATCCAATAAATCAATAATTTCAAATGATTTTAAACAAACATATATTCAAATCAAATAATCATGAAATAACAATGATTTTCAAAGACCATTTTCAAAAAGAACATTTTCAAGAATTTCTCAAAACTATTTCCGACAAGCCCAAGAGAAATTTCAGGTCATTTACATCAAATTTGAAAATATTCATGATCGAGATAATTTATTTGAAATCACATGAATCAATGTAAAGTTTTGGGATATAATGAATCAGTCACACGAGATTGACAGTTTCAAAAATAAGAGGTGTGTGATATTCAAAATATCTAGAATTTCAGATGATTTCAAACAAACATATTTCAATATAATGATCATGAATAAAGATGAATTCCAAGATGTATCACTGATACAAGCCAATCTGAAAATCAATGAAATTATCACAACTGATAAATAACAGAGTGCTGTAATGAGTATAATATTTTGAGCTTTTCTACAATGAATTAGAATAAACTCAGAACAACAAAAGTGTGTGAAATTTCATTAAATATTCAGATCTTCAAAAAAAAATTTAGAATTCAAATTAACAGTGTTCAAGATATGACAAGAATGCATCAACACTGTTATGAATTCAAAAATTAGAAAATAAACTTCAAAACAATTACAGATATTTACAAGATTAAAATCAAGATCTGGAAATGATTAACACATCAGAATTCTATTCGAATAAAGAAAGTTTCCAGAAGATCATAATTACTGCAACTGGAAGTTTAAGAAGTACAGACAAAGAAGAATATGGCAGTGTCAAATCAAAAACAAAAAAAACAGAAGGAGATAGAGGAAGGTGTAAAAACAGACAATAAAAACAAAGAGAATATACAAAGGTGAGTTTAGAGATCATACCAGAATCCAATGTAAAGCAGAATCTCTAACTCAACAAATGTTGGCTTAAGGAACTGTAAATGACACAGAATTATAGACAATCTTGATTTCAAATTTCTTTTCAGCACAGCAGTTCCTCAGCCTTCACTGGTACCTAGCAGTTGAGTGAATTAAGTGGTCTAACAAAATTTGTAAAACCACTCTGAAATACGTTTACCACTTTTGGTACCCAAACCTGTTTGTATAACAAACCATCAGAATTAACCTTTGTACCCTTTGGAACCCAAATCTGTTTGAATTTAGTCGAAGTCGTTTTACTTTTATTCGGGATCCAAGATTGTTTAAATGGTTTATTATAAAACGATTTCTCATCACAATTTCGATTCAAAAAACCTTTGAAATTTTCAGAGTTCAAATTTTCAACGTAGTTCTTTCCAAAGCAATTTGAAGGATTTTTCAAATCATTTGAATTTTGTTTTCCAAAAACATTATTCTTCCCAAAACCAAGACCACGTTTATTTCCAACAGAAAGTTGGTTTTTCAACAACATATCCAAAGATTTTTCACCGTTTGAAAATTTAGATAAAATTGTTTCAAGTTGTTGAATTTCAGTTTTAAGATCATCGTTTTCTTTTATTAAATCTGAACAACGACTTTTAGTGATCTTACATCTTTCAAACTCAGATTTCAAAACCAAATTTTCATCATTAAGCAATTTGATTTTGGTTTGGGACTTAGCCATTTCAGAATCAAAATATTTTCGACTTTCAGATTCAAGTTTCTTCCAATTCTCAATTTCGATTTCAAGCTCTTTCAAAATCAGATCTGTTTTCAACAAACTATCATTTTCAGCGTTTTCATGTTTGGAATTTTTGATAGCCTTGAAATTTATAAATTCCTTTTGTAAACAATTGTTTGCATCTTTCAGCTCAATCTCGTTATCTTTTAAAATTTCTTCTTCAAGCCTTCGAATATTATTATTGAAATGAACGAGATCAGTTTTTAATTTCAAACAATTTTCACAATTAGAATTTTCAAATTTCACGACATTTGACAATTTTGATTCCAAACAATTTATCTTGTTGGTCAACTCAGAATTTATAGATTTCAGAGATTTATTTTTCGATTGGAGTTTGTCAACAGATTTGGTTAAATCAACACAAAAATAAACCAGATCTTCATATGAAAAATTTCTTATCTCATCATCTGTTGAGTCTTCATCAGCTGATTCATCTGTTGAACAAAGATCTGAATCTGCGTTGACAGTTGAGGGTTTTGAGAAGTTGCTGTCGTTTCCATATCTTGTAGTTAGAGCTGTCCAAATTTCCTGCGCAGTTAGACAATGAGAAATCAGACTGTATTGATTATCATCAAGGTGAGAATACAGAATATGTGTAGCACGAGAATTAGAAGCTTTATCTACCATGTCAAAACCATTGATAACAACATCCCAACATTTAATATCAACAGATTTTAAATAAAATTCCATTTCGGATTTCCAATTTAAAAAATCTGTTCCAGTGAAAATAGATGGAGATGAACTGGACTGACTCTCTGTGGACTGACAGCAAGGGTTACCCATGACTCTAGAGTTAATGAAATTACCAGGCTCTGATACCACTTGTTGGATCTAGAATAACCCTAGAGGGGGGGGTGAATAGGGTTATTCACAGTTTTTAACTGAATTAAAAACTTAACGAGATATATAATAATAAACTGATCACAGAAAATAGCAGAAACTGAAATGCAGAAAATAAATCACACACAGATATACCCAGCTTCGGCAAAACCCTGCCTACTGCTGCATTTCTAAGGTTTCTACTAGGTGATAGAACAGTTCCCGCATACAAGACCATGTACACTCGCAAAACCCTGCTCCTATTCTAACCCTACGCTCAAAACCCTAGACTGACCAATATCCACTCGATCAGATTTCCCCTGATTATAACCCCGTAATCAGTAACCCAGATTTTACAGACTCTGAAACTATCAGTTACCCTTAACCGAATCCTAGAATTTTACAGACTTCTAGAAACTGTTTGATCGATTTCACAACACAATTTTAAAATGACACAAAGTAGAATCAAAAATTAAAACCCTAGGAATTATAAACAAAGGGTCATCCCCTTATTAAAACACTTGGCTAGGTTTTAAGCCCATTAGGTCGGCCCCTTTCCTTTGCTTTTGCCCGATCTCCTTTTAGTTCTGAAACTCAAAAATGGCGGTGGCTCTGAAAAAAAAACTAGGGTTTCTCTTGTTCTTCCCCAAATCCGAATCGATGCTTAATGAGAATGGATTCGTGGTTCTCTGATTGCTTCACTTTGATGATGTAGGTTGATTTGCGATGCTTTCTGCTTCACTAATTTGGGAAGATTCTTCTGTCTTTCTCGATCGAATGAAACTGTGAGTTTTCCTGAAAAATTGATTATTCCCCTTTGTTCATAAATGTTGTGGACTTTTATTTTTCAATCTCCCTCCTACCAATGATGAATTTGGTGTGCTAATATAGGGTTATATAAAACCCTAACTTTACTCTGATTTCGCTATATATGACTTGACTGATTTGTTGCTTTCCCCTTTTGGATTTTGCTTGATTATGTTGATGAATCTGGTCTTCAATTTTTGCTGTCCATAGAATGTATTTTTCCCAAGAATAATTTGGTCCGATTTGAACAGTTTCCTTGCTTGAATCTCTGCCAATATATGATACGTGATTTGCATTGTAGTTGCCAAAAATTACTGTTGCCAGAAATGTTTTTAAAAAAAACAATGGAAACAGAAATGAATAAAATTGTGGTCCCTTTTGATCCTTGTGTGATATCTGAATAATATGAAAACCAGTTGTGATTGTGAAATTTGTTCTTGCCAAGTATGCTACTACATTTCTGAAAAAAAAATTGCTCCTCTGAATTTTTCCCTTGCGTGATTTTGGGCTTTGAATCCAGACGTGTCATTGCCTCTTTGAATGAATCTGGAAATTTGATTATGGCCTTTTGAATGAAATCCTATTAAAAAAACGTTGCCAGAAGAAAAATAAAGAAACTTTCCCCCTTTGCTCGACTTTAATGATTTTTCTGATTGAAAAATATTGTCTTGATTTCCTTGATGAATTCGGATGTGATTTTGTTCTTGAATGAACTTTGGAAGAAATTCAATATGGTTTCCTCTTTTTGTTTTCCTCTGCTTTGAATACTTGCTGTAAATTTGTTGCCTTGACTGTCTCAATGAACATAGATGATATTCTGGACTGATTGTGGCCTTTTGTTGTCTGATTGAGATGTTGCCGTACTTGAATTGATTTAAATATGCCCATCTTGAAAAAATGATTTCAGAAAAAAAATTGTTATTGTTAAAATTACTTTCCCAAAATCTGGAAAGCTTTAAAGACTTGCCAAGCATAGATTTCATGTTTATAATACACTGCCATTGAATCATTTACTTGCTGCGTGACATTCTGATTGATTTCCAATATGATTTGTTGATGTTAGTAAATCTGGAAATGTTAATTCCCTGCCCCTTGATTGGATATGCCACATATGTGCTGCCCATTAAAAATAAATTTTACAAAATGAAATCTTTCCCAAAAATGCTGCATGAATCTCTTCCCAATAACATGACACTGATTGGTATAAATTTGGAGATAATTTGTTATTTTGAAAAACTGATTTCTTGCACTTTCCTGCTTACTTGCAATACTTCCCATATATGAACATGAAATCTTTTCCATGCATATTTGAGTCCATTTGCTATACATAGACACTTGTTGTGGATTTCTGGAAAGTATTTTGAAACCTGTTTTGCACTTTGAATGTTTTGCTTGACCTTGTTTCATGAATACATGCTGTAGTAAACTGATTTTGTGCTCGACCCATTTGTGCTTGTTCATTTCTGACTTGCTCCATGTTTGAGCTGCACATGCCCACTGTCCACCTTCCTGAGGATTTGCTGAAACTTTGTGCTCGATCCATTTTGCTGAGCTTGTTCATACATGATCATTCTGAAGTGAAATACATGTGTGCATTTTGAATTGATGTTGCCTCGACCACTTTTGTTTGTTCATGACACATGTATATGCTTGCTTGCTGGCTTGGCTTTGACTTGTATACTTGCATGCTCAAGTTTGTACTGTGAATTGTGCTCGGCCATTTTTATTTGCACTTGTCATGCTATGCTGCTTCATTGACTTTCTTGTGCTTGTGCCATGAGCATGCTTTGACCTTTTGCTCGACCATTTTGGTTTGAGTTGACTTTTGCATACTGATTTGCATTTGAGCACTGAGTCGAGATGGTCCATGTGGCTACTCCTCAGTTGCTCACTGATTGGCGAGGCAGTGCACACGTGTATATTTATACACGTGTGTATATGCAGCCATTCAGTGTATATTTTCTTGTCCCTGCACTGTAATATGTGTATATACATACACATGTATGTGTATACATGTATCGTGCTCTATTTATATATATCAGATCAAGTCATGAAAAAGGATGAGAAACACACCAGAAATCTGAGGCAAATAAAATTCAAAAAAAATTTATATTTGCATATATTCAGTATTATTTCTATTGCAGTATACTGTGTGTTTCTGTTTCATGTGTGACAGGTAAGCGGGGATGACTGGACTGACTGTGATGACTGGACTGATAATGACAGGACTGAAAAACTGAGGATAAGAAGACAGTGTGTGGTGTCAATGAATGTATGTGTCTGTATATGCAAGTGAAAATGGATATATATGAAATGTATGACTGAGTGACAATGAATAAACTGTACTGAGGAACTGTGAGAGAATTGTACAGATATATGTAATAAACAAGTTTGATTGAAATAAAATATCATTTTATTGTTGTCAAACGAACTTGTCTATTATATTCTGTTTATATACAAGTACAATATACAGTAAATGTTTAAATAGTGGAGTTATACAGAGTTGTACTGTTTGAATGTTAGAAATATAATATTCAATTCAAATATTATATTCCTATCTGTGTTGTATATATAAAACATTACAATAACAAACACATTTATAATAATATATATTTGTTTGTTATCATCAAACAAAAATCATATAATTGTGTATACAACTGCGTTATATACAACAGAAAATAGTATTTCAATATTTAAAGCTATGAAAATATAACTCGATGTTTTAAAATAATTTAATATGATTTATGTTTTGAAATAATATAATATTATTTTGAATTATTAAATGAGAAGGGAATGATAGAATTCAAATACAATTGATTTCATAAGTTATGCTTGTGAATATGTTTTTAAAATGGGAAAAGGAAATTATTTTACATAAATAGGAAGATATTAGTAGCAGTTTTATAAACAAGATTTTATAAATATGATGTGGAATTATAAAATGACTCGATCTGAATCTGTAATGATATATGCATGTAAACTCAAGTTGATTTGATAAATCAAATATAGATTCCTATTTAAGGAATGTTATTCATATTTGGAAGGAAACAATGATTTAAATTAGTTTGCAAACGGAAATGATTATAAGTGAAACTTGAGTTAATCTGAAAGGATATATTTATTCCGAAGTTCGGAATATTGATCGAATAGACATTATTCGAGAGAGAGTTATTTATTGGAATTCGACTATATCGAATTTAGGGAAGTAGTTATATTTACTTTCCATTTTGAATCAAATCTATTAATTTATCTATTTATTTATTTACTTATTAAAAGAATTAATAAGTACAAGTTATATTTTTTTATACAAATTATTTGGGAACAACGATTATAACTCTGTCATTATAAATCTAAACAGTGATTTTAGCTCTTTCGTTATAATAAATGTTTTATAAATCTAAATAGCGATTTTAGTGCTATCGTAATAATAAATGTTTTACAAATCTAGACAGCGATTTTAGCGTTGTCGTTATAATAAATCTTTTATAAGTCTAAACAGCGATCTTAACGCTGCTGTATAAAAAAAGTCTTATAAATCAAATATTTGGAAACAGTGATTATAATGTTACCGTTATAATCAATGTTTTTCCGTAAAAGAAGTGGATTCCTAGATTGAATTTGAGAGTCGCGTAAGCGATGTTTGTTTGAAGTTATGAACCCTGACTATTTCAAAGTTGAGGATGTTTTTCAATTAAGGTCTGAGAGGTAATTATACGCTAACTTGATTGACTTCATGATTGATGGAGGAATAGTTAAGGTTCGATAGTGAAGATTGGTTAGCAATATGGTTAGTTAATAAATGATAATAGTTTGAGTTATAATAACGATGTTTTATAACATCACGTTGATTTAAAGGATTTTGAAATGTTTATCCTCAAATAAAATGAGAGATATTTTCTATGCGTAATGGATTGGTCAACGAAGAATTATGAAATGGAATATGAAAATATTTTCCGATATTAATAAGATATATTTTCTAAATATAGAAAATAAGGATTCGTTAATATATATAGAAATGTTTTCTAACTGAAATAAGAGATATTTTCTCGAATAAAGAAATTGGGATATTAGAAATGTTTTCCCAATAATTGGGGAAAAAATAGAGCTTTGGAAGGATACGAAATTTAGGGAAACAGGAATTGGAATTAATAATTTAATAAGAATATAATTAAAAATGGGCCCAGTATTGTTTGATGCTTGATCGGTAGAATTTCCAATAGGAAATAGGACCTTTGATTGTATGGATGTTTTTTTTGATAGTTAAATCACCGACTATCAAAGTTTTGATTTATTTTATACCTCCGTTGTCAATATGGAGAGACCTGGATCAGATTTAATATCTGAAAACCACTTCGTATTGGTATAAGCGTTATGAATCAACTTATGCTGAAATTATTAAAGACGGAGTAAAATGCAAGGGCTGTTCTGTTAACCCTAGGTAGAAATTGCCCAAGATGGATTAATAGAACGGTGCCTTCGGTTTGTCCAGACCCAGTACAAACTGTAAGGACGAGTGTCTGACAGAGTATTTCCAAAGGGATTACGTACGTTGATTCCTTCAAACATACGAAATTGGTGGCAAAGAAGGGAAACTTCTTTAGCCTAACAATCTAAGTATTTTTGTGGGAACCAATTAGTGATTTTCGATGGATCTGATGATGTGGCATTCAAAGTGAATGGTAGCTAGATGTTCTGGAAGATAATTCAAACCTCAAGCCTCACAACCAGATATTGACAAAAATCGAGCACGCAGCATGGCTATGTGGGTCGCTCCCATTAGGATGTATAATCACCAATCTAGAGAAATTCCAATTGTTTCTTTAATCTATCGATGCTGTCTCTTTCGAGAAACGGTTGCTGATCCCCACCGTTGGTGATATACATTCGATACACTCAAGCGAAATGAGTGGTCGGTTATGTGTGAGCCGGGTTGCAAGAAGTTCTTGTTGACCCGGTGTATTCCCCTCTAGAGATACACTATCGGAAGGTGGTTCCATACCTTTTCATGTTGGAAATCCAATCTCCAATAAGTACCCTGCGGTTTTTGATTTTATATTATGTATAGAGCGTGAGATGCAAGCATTCCGCTAGATTCTATTTATTTGATTTAGACACAATTATAATATCACCATATTTTGATGTCAAAATGTTTTGGGTTATCGTAAGGTAAAAACCATCCGTGTTTATGTGCAGATCGATCTTACGATTATCTTTTCTTTCGAAAGGACTTTAAAAGTTAAACCAATGGTTGGAGTTCACTCACACCAGTCCCATGACTGACCCAGAGTTATTTTTTTTATTTTCTCTAAACTCTTGGGTGCCCAAATTTGTATGGGCAGTCAAGTAGTCGGGGTTCTACAGATTCACTTGGAGGAGCTTGAAGCAGAAAGCTTCACCATTTAGCTATAGACTATCATATTTTTCACTGTGTTCTATGTTGTATCTGGAAACAGGTGTTTATAACTGTTCCAGGAATAACTGTTGTGATCTAATGATGGTATGTATATACAGTTACTGATTTGTATTTCAAAAGTGATGTTATTTAATATATTTTATTCGTTCCGCTGTGAGATTTGTGTCCTTCGTTTTCTTCTATTCTAACCTTTCTTTCTTTCTATTTCTCATCCTCTAACTTCATTCTAATAATGATTTGTATTTCTGTGCAATTTGGGTTGGACGTGTGGTGTAATTAGTCAACTCAAAGGGTATGGAAATTCAGGCCATTTCATTTGGTATCAGAGTTGAAGGTTGAGTAGTAACCTTGGCTCTGTGGCGTAACTCAATAGAGATGGGGTTAGTAATATCTTAGATTGAGTTTTTGTGTGTGTATGTGTGTGTGTGTATATATATATATATATGAGCGTGTATTTGTAGATTTGATATGAATTGTTTTATATTGTGTTGACTGGTTTGTTGAGTGGTTTATGAATTCTGGTCGATACAAGATGTACAACTATATCAATAGGTGTTTCTAAACTCTCGAACGAAGCTATTCGATACAGTATTGTTTTAAAATGGGTAAATGAAATAATTTTGCCTAATAATTATTTTGATATAAAAGGAATAATTTCTAAATTATTATATATGAGTTTGTTGATTATTATTACAATCAAATGGAATCCTGAAATATTGAAATGGTTTTATAATTTGTATATGGATAATGTGTACAAATGGGATGAATTAACATTGAGTTCGCACTAGAATTTGAGAATTTAAATTCCTGGTGTTTAGAAATATTATATGAAATATTTTTGAAAGTTATATAACCGTACTTTGAAGAATTTCAACATAAGAATGATTTTAAATGGATTTTGAAAGTGATTAAGCACTGAAATCACTTCAGGGGCGAGAAAATAATTCTAATAATGGGTCGCGACATTATTGGTATTCATTTTCAAGTTTCTGAGTGACGGATTGCTACCATAATAGATTTATTAATGGAAATTGTTTGAGAAAAATAAAGTTTTTAGAAATTCAAATGTTTTGAATTGAGTTGATGTATAAATATATATGATTTCAAACTAATTTGAAATAAAATCCAAGAATTTGAATCCTGAAATTAAAATTTAACTTGTATAAGTTGACTAGATTGAAATGGTAAAATATATCAAACGAATTGAAATTTAACTTGAGTTAAAAAAAATTGGATTAGAAATAATTCATAATGAAATTAAATAAAGAGAAATGTTGAGATTCGAATTTTTAATATGAATTCGACTTATGAATAAGCAAGTTGAATATATATTGGATATTGTTAATTGAAATTGGTTTGTGATAAATTTGGATTCAAGTATAATAAGTAGACTGACTTAAATAAAAATCATATCTGAATTGATCGAATGGATGTGAACTAATCAGACATTGATTAGAGGGTTAAAAACTGGAAGTTGGATTGATTTGAAACCAACTAGAAATGGATATGTGCATGCTGAGCAGATATTGAATGGAAGAAAATGCGAGAGATAGAATTTATGCCCGACAAAAAAGGTACATGTTTATAATATTACTTGGGTTTGATGGTTTTATGAGCTTATGGGGCAAGCCGCTTGGCTTTTTGATTTTCTTTTGGATTGGAGAAGGCCTAGAAAGGCGGGTTGTGATTGTACCGATTGAGCCGTGCAAAGGAGATGCTGGCGAAATTTTTTGAAAATTTAAAGAGTTAGAAAATGTTCAAGAAATTTTTGATAATTTAAAAATCGAGTTGTTAATTGTAATTGAAATTGGAAAACCAGAATTGCTTAATAAAATTTCAAGTGGAATAATGAAATTGATAAATGGATTTAAAATCAATTGGAATGGGTGTGGATATGCAGAGGAGCATTTGGGTTGAAGACAAGAAAGTAATGATGGATGGTCCAAAAATGGTGGAAGGATCATTTGGAAAGAATTGTGAATGGTTGATTATTGGTATGAGAATTCGAAGGTCGGGTAAGAACTTGGTTACGAGGATATGGAATATAAGATTTCAACTAAGTAGATTATGAGGATTTAGAGTTATAGCATTTTTACTGCTTAGCAATTTCGAGAAGGAAATTATTTTAAGAGGGAAGGAATGTAACGACCCGGATTTTTAGCTATTCAATTCTGAATATTTAAATTTGTTCTAAATTTTATAATTGGAATACAAATTGATTTTTTAAAAGGAATTTATTTAATAAAATAAATGGATTTTAAAATATATTGAATACCGTTTTAACCTAAAAATAAAAATATGGAGTTTAAATTTCAAATTAGATTACTTTGAAGCTACATGTATATATTCAGATTAGATATGTATTTTATTTTTTCATTTTGAAATTGATTTAAATTTCCAAACGATATAGGATTTTAACGAAATTATTTTTTTTAAATCCAAAATAGATTATCTGGCAAGATTTTTAATGGCGTATTGTTAATTTGATTTATAGAATTTTACCGTAATTTTTAATTTGGAAAATAAATAACTTTTCATTTAACATAATTTACGCTCTGTATTAACATTTTTGGAATTTTACAATATAAGTTAACTTGTTTGTTTTATTATGCTTTTGGAATCGTGGCAATGCGATAGTATTTTTAGTTTTGTCGATAGCGGACCGTAAATGAATGAAATTTACACGATGGTATACTATTCAATAGTTACGAAATGAAGTTGATTTCTATATATATTTTTCACCTTCGAACGTAGCACATCTATGGACAAACCTGAGTTGCCATAAGTGTAACTGAGTGTTCATAAAATAACTGCACATCACTGAAAGGTTGTAAGAACAAAAACAATGCAATATAGCACTCATTAGAATTCATAGGATAGGAAAACTCATGTAAAACAAATTTAATGCCCCATTTTCTTCCTATTGATCACTTAGTACCATACACAAAACTGTGTTGCTTCTCACATATACAACATTAATCAAAGTTGAGACTTGGAAGACTGTCAGTTCACATTGAAACATTAATTCTAGTTGGCCTATCACTCCAGCCATCATTAGTTATAACATAAAAAAATGCATCAAAAAAATTAGAAAAGAAAAATATATAGCGTGCCATTCAAACTCTCTGAAGCCGTGCCTGCCAAGCATCTCGAAGCCGTGCGTGCCAAGTAATTCATTTCGTGCAAGCGATGCTTCTTTCTTCTTTAAATACGATACCTGGTGACTCTTGACTCAGACAAACAAAAATAAAACTAGAAAAGAAAATAAACATGAAATCATATAAAATAAGGTACAAAATGAAATCGAGTGCTTTTTGATTCATTGAAATTCTGGAATCGCGAGCTTCATTCCTATATCATTTTTATGGGGTACACATCATTTTGGGAATTGCAGTTTTCAACCCAGCGATGCTAGGGTTCACTTCCGCGAGCTAGGGAGGCGATGTTGGAGAACATCGAGCATGACAGTGTGTTCTTAGTGGCGAGCTGCTCCGGCTGGCAAAGATTGATGAGATTTCGTGAGTATTAGTGTCAGGGATTTACTAAGAGGCAGTGAACGATGGGTTTGGTCACGATTCAGGACCAGGGCGCGGAGGAGAAGTGACGGTGTGGGGATGATGGACGTGTGTAGGCGTGGTGAACGGTGGTAGTCTCACAGGATTTGGGGAAGTATCGGAGAAGGATAAGGGAAGGAAATTTTCGATTGGGAAGAGGAACAGCTATTTGGGAGATGAAGGATTACGTGGTAACATGGAGTAATTACTTTAAGGGAATGTTGGAGAGGATTAAATTGATGTGGAATGGACATGCGTGAGGGAGGAGTTAGGTTAGCATCAAGTGATGAACAGGACGGTGTTAAGTTGAAGACAACAGAAGGAATCGTGTTTTCACCTGGGAGGAAGTAGGACTGTTGATGGGGAGGAAAGCGATGACCAGGTTCAAAAACATGATTAACAAGGTAAGGGAAGATTATATATATAATTAATATAGAACGCAAGCTTTATGTTTTGGCAATCAATAATGCAAGCTTCATATTTGTTGAAATCTCAACATAAAATTCCTTATTAAGCTTTGAGAAACATCCGTACACTATTGACACTATTTCCTAGTATTAGCAAACTCCACTTGGCATCCATGTTCACAAGTAAACATAGGGTAATAACCAAAATGGGAAGGAGTTCTGGTTCACCTTCCTAGTTTCCTTGTAAAATTTTATCACTTATTGTTAGTAGTGTCCTATGAGGCAATAATCATTCTTCAAAACATATTTAAGTCTACGTAGTATTAGTTAAATGTTTGATGTATATATATAATGTAATGATTTATATATATATAAATAAATAATGTTTAGATTCTAAATAAAATAACTTGGTTTTATATTAACAGAGTTGGACGAAACCAGTCACCTTAGCATCGTAGCGAGGAGATCTACGTTATGCAGCTGGTTTCGTTGAGAACAAAGTTACTGGAATTTCGTGATAAAATCAAACCCTTGTTTGATTGTAAACGAAATAAAAGCAGAACCGTCAACTGTGAAGCAAAGTGAGTAAACTCACTAACTCTGCTCCATTTATATTTCTATATAAACGAGTTTTAAATATATTAATTTATTTCTGTGTGATTGTTGATTGGATGAATGGTTGATAAAATTGATCGAAATGGTTGATATAGAAATCATTGATTGAATATTGATTCTAACACCATATTCAAGTAGAATTGATGACATTTTCATTGATTAACAGCTGTGGATGCAAAGAAATAGGTTGGAGGAATCCAACAGGATTCCTCAACATTTGTATTATTGTGTTGGCATTGATTGTGACATACGCTATGATATATTAACTGTGATTGATCTTGTTGTGTTTAAATATCATTGGCCCTAGAATTTTGGTATTTAAATATCGTAAAATAATTTCAGATATAGAGAAGGGATTTGGGACTTAAAAGGAAATTTATTTCCAAATTAGAAATTAAAATTTAAATGAACTGGAAATAGAAACTTGTTTAAATGGGATTAAACAAGAAGTTGATTATAACGATGTTTACAAATTTAATAAAATCCTAGAATAAATTAAAATATAAATTCGAGTTGAATTTATATGAGTAAAGTGGAAATCAATGTTGATACAGATATTTGATGTGAGATTTAAACGCGGTAGTTATAAAAGATAATTAAATTGGGAAAAATAAAGTTAAATGGAGATTAAATGAGAAGGGAAATAAGAAATCATTTTCAGAAGAAACGATGGGTTTTATTTCAAAGTTTGGAATATAAAATAAATTGAGATAAATACAAGAGATGTGTAATTAGAATTTGACCATGTCAAATTTTAAATGGTTTATTTTCAAAAAGGATATTTAAATTCTATTATTTAATTGAAACTTGTTAAGAAACTAGTATTTCAATATTTATAGCTATGAAAATATAACTCGATGTTTTGAAATAATTTAATATGATTTATGTTCTGAAGTAATATAATATTATTTTGAATTATTAAACGAGAAGGGAATGATAGAATTCAAATACAATTGATTTCATAAGTTATGCTTGTGAGTATGTTTTTAAAATGGGAAAAGGAAATTATTTTACATAAATAGGAAGGTATTCGTAGCAGTTTTATAAACAAGATTTTATAAATATGATGTGGAATTATAAAATGATTCGATCTGAATCTGTAATGATATCTGCATGTAAACTTAAGTTGATCTGATAAATCAAATATAGATTCCTATTTAAGGAATGTTATTCATATTTGAAAAGAAACAATGATTTAAATTGGTCTGCAAACGGCAATGATTATAAGTGAAACTTGAGTTAATCTGAAAGGATATATTTATTCCGAAGTTCGGAATATTGATCGAATAGACATTATTCGAGAGAGAGTTATTTATTGGAATTCGACTATATCAAATTTAGGGAAGTAGTTGTATTTACTTTTCATTTCGAGTCAAATCTATTTATTTATTTACTTTTTAAATGAATTAATAAGTACAAGTTATATTTTTATATACAAATTATTTGGGAACAACGATTATAACTCTACCGTTATAAATCTAAACAACGATTTTAGCTCTTTCGTTATAATAAATGTTTTATAAATCTAAACAGTGATTTTAGCGTTGTCGTTATAATAAATGTTTTACAAATCTAAACAACGATTTTAGCGTTGTCGTTATAATAAATGTTTTATAAGTCTAAACAACGATCTTAACGCTGCTGTATAAAAAAATGTCTTATAAATCAAATATTAGGAAACAATGATTATAATGCTACCGTTATAATCAATGTTTTTCCGTAAAAGAAGTGGATTCCTAGATTGAATTTGAGAGTCGCGTAAGCGATGTTTGTTTGAAGTTATGAACCCTGACTATTTCAAAGTTGAGAATGTTGTTCAATTAAGGTCTGAGAGGTAATTATACCCCAACTTGATTGACTTCATGATTGATGGAGGAATAGTTAAGGTTCGATAGTGAAGATTGGTTAGCAATATGGTCAGTTAATAAATGATTAATATTTTGAGTTATAATAACGATGTTTTATGACATCGCGTTGATTTAAAGGATTTTGAAATGTTTTTCCCCAAATAAAATGAGAGATATTTTCTACGCGTAATGGATTGGTCAACGAAGAATTAAGAAATGGAATATGGAAATATTTTCCAATATTAATAAGATATATTTTCTGAATATAGAAAATAAGGATTCGTTAATATATATAGAAATGTTTTCTAACTAGAATAAGAGATATTTTCTCGAATAAAGAAATTGGGATATTAGAAATGTTTTCCCAAGAATCAGGGGAAGAAAATAGAGATTTGGAAGGACACGAAAGATAGGGAAACAGGAATTGGAATTAATAATTTAATAAGAAATTAATAAAAAAAGGGGCCCAGTATTGTTTGATGCTTGATCGGTAGAATTTCCAATTGGAAATAGGACCGTTGATTGTATGGATGTTTTTTTGATAGTTAAATCGCCGACTATCAAAGTTTTGATTTATTTTATACCTCCGTTGTCAATATGGAGAGACCTGGATCAGATTTAATATCTGAAAACCACTCCATATTGGTATAAGCGTTATGAATCTACTTATGCTGGAGATAATTGAAGACGAAGTAAAATGCAAGGGCTATTCTGTTAACCCTAGGTAGAAATTGCCCAAGATGGATTAATAGAACAGTGCCTTCGGTTTGTCCAGACCCAGGACAAACTGTATGAACGAGTGTCTGATAGAGTATTTCCAAAGGGATTACGTACGTTGATTCCTTCAAACGTACGAAGTTGGTGGAAAAGAGGGGAAACTTCTTTAGCCTAACAATCTGAGTATTTTTGTCAATTAGTGATTTTCGATGGATCTGACGATGTGGCATTCAAAGTGAATGGTAGCTAGATGTTCTGGAAGATAATTCAAACCTCAAGCCTCACAACCGGATATTGACAAAAATCGGGCAGGCAGCATGGCTATGTGGGTCTCTCCCATTAGGATGTATAATCAACTATCTAGAGAAATTCCAATTGTTTCTTTAATCTATCGATGCTGTCCCTTTCGGGAAATGGTTGCTGATTCCAACCGTTGGTGATATACATTCGATACAATCAAGCGAAATGAGTGGTCGGTCTTGTGTGGGCCGGGTTGCAATAAGTTCTTATTGACCCAGTATATTCCATTCTACAGATACACTATCGGAAGGTAGTTCCATACCTTGTCATGTTGGAAATCCAATCTCCAATAAGCACCCTGCAGTTTTTGATTTTATATTATATATAGAGCGCGAGATGCAAGCGTTCCTCTAGATTCTATTTATTTGATTTAGACACTATTATTATATTACCAGATTTTGATATCAAAATGTTTTGGGTTATCGTAAGATAAAAAACATCCGTGTTTATGTGTGGATCGGTCTTATGATTATCTTTTCTTTCGAAAGGATTTTTAAAAGTTAAATTAATGGTTGGAGTTTACTCACACCAGTCCCATGACTGACCCAGAGTTATTTTGTTTTATTTTCCCTAAATTCTTGGGTGCCCAAAATTGTACGGGAAGTCAAGTAGTCGGGGTTTTACAGATTCACTTGGAGGAGCTTGAAGCAGAAGGCTTCACCAGTTAGCTATAGACTATCATATTTTCCACTGTGTTCTATGTTGTATCTGGAAACAGGTGCTTATAACTGTTCCAGGAATAACTGTTGTGCTCTGATGATGGTATGTATATACAGTTACTGATTTGTATTTCAAAAGTTATGTTATTTAATATATTTTATTCGTTCCGCTGTGAGATTTGTGTTCTTCGTTTTCTTCTATTCTAACCTTTCTTTCTATTTCTCATCCTCTAACTTCATTCTAATAATGATTTGTATTTCTGTGCAATTTGGGTTGGACGTGTGGTGTAATTAGTCAACTCAAAGGGTATGGAAATTCGGGTCATTACACTAAGTTTGAAGAAAAATACATTTCCACGGCTCAAAAATCCATACTCTTCAAGAAGTTTGTAGAACTGAAGCAGAATGGCAGACCAATGCTAGATTACATTTTTTATTTTGAGGCCTTGTCCAAATATGCATGTTCATACATTGATACTCCTTACCAGAAGAACGAAAAGTTCATCATGGGTCTGGATACCTACACTGGAAGGCTGCTGGTGGATCACCTTGACGATCCATTCGAGAAGCTTGTGGAAAAGGTTGTTCGTCTTGAGAGCTTGTTTCCTAAAGAGGCTAATGTTGTCGTTGCAACCAAGGAAGTTCATAAGCCACAGCAGGATAGTAATAATAAGAAGAGGAAACAACAACAACAGAAGGGAAAATAGGGCTAAAATAAGTAGAAGAATGAAGTGACTTGGTTCAACTGTTGGCAGAAAGGCCATTTTGCTAGTGGATGCAAGAATCCTAAGGTTGAGAAGAAGTGCCTGAAGTGTAGAAAGCTTGGGCATGAGAAGAAAGATTTTTCAGAAGCAACTAAGGGAAAACATGTTGTGAAGGCTTATGCTTTGGAAGCCATACCATCTTCTTCGAGGGCTCCTACTGCAGAGGAGAAGGGAAAGAGTGTCGTCATTCAAGGTACTATTTCTGTCCAAGGTGTTTCAGTTTGAGTTTTGTTTGATACTAGAGCATCGCATTCATCAATGAGCCAGTGTGTCGCTTGGGTTTGGAACCCGAGATTTGTGATAGACCTTTTATATTGACTAATCCAGTTGGGGGATCATCCAATCTTTGTATGATTTGTCATGGTCTAGTGTTGTCGGGTCATGGTTGCTCTTTTGTGTGTGATTGCTTTATTCTTAACTTCGCTGAGTTTGGGATCGTCTTGGGCATGGATTGGCTCAAGAGGTATGCGATAAGAGTGAATTGCAGGATGCTAGAGGTGAGGGTCAAGGATATGGAAGGGTGAAATGTGTTGATTAGATGTAAACCCGAAGATGGTGTCTTCGTGAGCTATCTATATTCGCTTGTGATTCCACAGGAAGACTTGTCATCTGTTCTGATTGCTAATGAGTATGAAGACGTCTTTGAAAAGGTCAAAGGGTTGCCGCCTCATAGTGAGATCGAGTTTAGGATCGATATGGTAGAGGGTGCTAGACCAACTGTTAAGCCTCTTAGGTAGATGGAGCCAAAGGAACAACGAGAGTTAGAGGTGCAACTTCATGACCTTTTGGGAAAATGATTCATTCGGAGAAGTGTTTCCTGGTGAGGTGCACCAGTTGTGTTTGCAGCCAAGGCAGATGGCTCGTTAAGATTGTGTGTGGACTATCGTGAGCTGAATAGGTGACCAAGAAGAACAAGTATCCGTTGTCGAGGATTGATGACTTGTTCGATCAGCTCTACGAAGCCAAAGTGTTTTCTCAAATGGATTTAGCAACGGGATTTCACCATTTGAGGGTGGCTAAGGATAGTGTGCCAAAGACTGCTTTTAGGACACCATCCGGTTTCTTCGAATGGTTGGTGATGCCATTTGGGTTGACTAACGTGCCAACATACTTTGTGGATCTTATGAATAAAGTTTTCAGAGATCAGTTGAACAAGTTGTGCTTATGTTCATTGATGATATTCTGGTTTATTCATGGAATAAGGAAGAGCACATGACGCACTTGAGAGTTGTGTTGGAAATCTTGTGAAAGCATCAACTGAAAGCAAAGTTTTCGAAAGTGTAACTTCTAGAAGAATAAAGTGAGGTTCTTAGGTCATGTAGTTTCTGGAAATGGGATAGCAGTTGACACTGCTAAAGTAGCAGCAATTCAGGGCTGGGATAGCAGTTGACACTGCTAAAATAGCAGCAATTCAGTGGCCTACGCGAGTCTACACTTGAAGCCATGTAACAACCCGAATTCCGATAGACTGATTTTTTTCAAAATTCCAATCTATCGAAAATCGAATTGATTTGCTCTGGTATCCTACAGAAAAGACAGAGACATAAAACATGTCAGAGCTCAGAAAATATCTCACAGCGGAATGGATAAAATATAATATAATCAAAGTATAGCCTTACCGTATTAAAAATACTGCCTAGCCAGTATCCAAAGCTATAATGTCTCTACCACAAATCTAACCTGCGAGTATGTTATGAGGAGGGGGTCAAAACACAAGTTCTGGTGGCTGGATTTAAATTATACACTTTGGATAATCCTATATATACCATTCAATCATAATCTGTTATTTATTAGGTTACTTGGGTTAATAGCACTAAAGGCTTACACACATGTCTTACTCATTTACTTCCCAGTGGATTAACCAAATACACTATATATGTAGCTACCCCCAATATTAAGGTACACCCCATGGTACCCCACTCGCACGGTCTCTATCGTAACACCATCGAAATATATGCAGTCCCTCATCCTATGTCGTAGTGACGTACGGATCTCTATATAACAATGTTACGTTCCACATATATTTATCATTATTATGATCCTTGTTGGTCGTGACCCTTCGCCTCCCCATTGAGGCGACTGCCGAATCACCCTAGTGTCACCGCGTCACAGCATTCTGACTGCATAGCTACTTTTGCAGTCAAGGCCCACCCACCTAGTAGTTACGCGCAGACCTAACCTCTGCCAGCACAGCCTAAACATCTGCCACCGCACAGAGGACTACTGGGAGCACCTTACATATATCAGGACTGGTCCAAGCGCCTCACTTTAATATGTTTTTAGACCCTATGTATAAACATTCTTTTACGTGCTTGCCTTACCTCATCACATTTCCATTTAACTTGGTTATTCCCATTCCTGTTGAATTTTTAATCAAGTTACCATGTTCCTCTTGTTTATTAATTTCAGTTATATTATTACTTAACCCATTTAAGTTTATTAATAAGCCCACAACATGTTATTCTCTAGATTGTGGTCCAAGGTCTATAATACACAATCCTTTTATATTCTTGTTTGATTTTATCATTACAATAACATGTTCTACTTAATATGTAATTAAGCATATATCCATTCACATGTCTTCTGGTTAACATGTCAGACATTATTTATGATTAAATATAACTTGTTTCATAAGTTTTCCTCATTTTTTTCTCATTTAATCATAATTCCATTTTACATCGTTACCAGAACTTATATTTGTTTACTTATTAACTTAGTTCTCTTAATTAAGGCCCATTAATAAGTTTCTCTACCCATTTATTATAACCTATGTTATAACTTCCTCTTGTCCCTAGGACAAGTCCAAACATGTTATTCTTATTAGCGGGTTTCAGACTTCCAATTTTACAGATTACTTAATTTATAATTAAGTACAACTTCTTATATTTCACATATTTTCCCCCTTTTCTCAACTGGTTACCAGCTTTCCCATTTACTGATTACTTAATTTTCAATTAAGTATCCCTTATCTCATTTCACCAGTTATCCCATTTCTCTACTAATTTATTATAACCTAATTTATAATCTTCCCTTGTCCCTAGGACAAGTCTACCTATTATATAACATTTTCATTAATGTTATTTATTTGTAGTAGGTTATTATCATTCCCATTTTAAACCATTTACTGTTATAATCCATTGTTCTTTATTCACCGTAATATATGTTCCTTATTTTATTAATGAAAACACTTCATGCACTTTATCAGTTTGATTTATAGAAGAAATCAGTGATTTATTTTCATAACGTATTCCCATCTAAATTCGTGGTGGCATGTAATTTCTTTCCTCTTTCTTACTTTATTCATTGTGGCTTACTTGCAACCACATTCTCAAAAATAGGTCATTTAGGGAAATGCATCACTTTTCCTTCGCATCACACTAACTCAGTCCATTACATCCCTTCCTTTCTTATTTTCTGAGTTAGACATTTAATTACCATCGTTTCCATTTATTCATATCTTGTTACACACACACACACACACACACACATATATATATATATATATGCACTAGACCTCTCACATTAAGCCTACACTTGTGGACGCAGGATTTGCCGGGCGGGTCCGGGCAGACTTCTACCACAAATTGACTTAACCTCGTGTCTTAGCACCATTACATGTTTTAATTATGCACTTAGAACCCTCACATTAGATTTACCACTTGTGAATGTTGGATATGTCAGGCGGTTCCGGGCAGACTTCTATCACAAGTGCAATCTAACCTCGTGTCTAAGAGCATTACGGTATCAAATTACTGTGAATCTAGGCATGGTCGTTCTTTAACAATTATTCCTATTCATGTGAATTTTAGGCATATTGTCCTTTTTCATATGTTTACTGTAATCCAATTTACATGTCGCCAAATTGTGCCTATATTTTGTCACATTCCGTTTTAACATGTGTTTAATTCTATTTTGACATGTAAACATTCAATCGGGTAATTATCCAACAAGTTAAACATGTCGTTTACTCAATAATATGCCACAAGTGAACCATATAATTATAGCAACAGTAGTCATTGACCATATTCTAACAAGTTTATTCAACATGTAATCATTCCAACTGTAACGTCCCTGATTTTCAACGATTGTATAATGAATATTTTAACTAGTTTTAAATATCGAGTTAGGAATATAAATGAATTTTATATTGAATTTATCGATTAAATAATCGATATAGGATATAATTTCGAATATATCGAGTTATTAACAAGCAATTTAATTCATAATTAAAACTGAATTGAAAATTAGTTCAGTTGATTAGTATAAACTCTGTTTGAATTAGAACGATAATAATTTATTTTTGTGAAAATTTATTATATGAAATCGATTTATATATTAAATCAAAATTAATTTAAATCGTTAATTTAAATTGTTTTCTGTTATATACAATTGAATTAAAATTCTAGAATCAGTCTCGTGGAGTTCAAAATAATGTCATAATACGAGAACATTGGTCGTTAAGTTAGAATAGTGGTTCGAGATTGTGAATTAAAGGACCGCGTTACATTTTTAATTAAAACAAAATTCAAATCAATATTAATACAAATCTTTTCAGCCGACCTCTAATTTTTCCATCGCAGACCTATAATGTTCGTTGCCTTCTCTCATATACAATTTGCCACCCTCCTTTATTATCCAGAAAACATGATTTTAATGGTAAAGTACTTTCTGTTCCTTAAGCACTTATAAATTCAATTCAATAGCTTTGGTTTTCCTCATTTCAAAACCACGAAAATGATTTCAGCCTTCTCTCTTTTCTCCCTTACAATAAAAATCAATTCACCGTTCTCTTTTAACAAAAGGGGAGGACTTCAAATTCGACTTCGAATTTAAGCTGGAACCCACACGCGATGCCTGAAGGAGCGTTCCCATGATGGGTTCGTCACTGTTGTAGATAGGATTTTCGACCTAGAAGTATTGGTGCAAAGAAGGCTTTACGGTTCCGGGGGAAGGTCAATATTGTGTTAAAGCAGAGATCTGGAGTACGTTTGGAGTGGGTTTGGATGTATCGATGGGTAAATTGGGTGATGTTAAAACACGGTAGTGGGTTAATAGAGGAAGTCCGATCTGATATTTTCAAAGGAGGCGACATTGGATTTGGGTATGCTCGCAAAAGAGGATTTTGACTTTATGAAGGGCATTGCGATCTTAGTCAGTGCGATTCAGGGGTGTTCAGTTTTTATAGTGCAAGGAGTCGTGGAGTTTGGGAAGATCTGGAGTTCGATGGTCTGACGATCTACGGGAGTTCGGTAGTGATGATTGGAAGTTCAGGATTTCGAATTTTTGGATGGAGTTTGATTTACTTATGATAAACTAGGGTGTTGCGATCTGCGATTTTACTGGAGGTATAGAAGTTCGAATGTAAGTAATTTATATTGGAAGTTTTATCATTATTTTGGGATTTAACGTAGGATTGGAGGGAAGTTTGTCTGGAATTTTGAATCTAGAAAGGTGCAGTATGGATTTGAAACCCAATTTGATGAATGGAATCAGTTTTACTGTACAATGAAAATTCGATGGACAGTAAATAAGGGACTGGGATAGTTGGAGCTCGTGACATGAAAATGGACTGTCAAATGGGGAGCTCGGTCTATATAAACTTGGGAATATTGTGGATGCAACTGTGACGAGAATGGGGCTAGTTGATGGAGGAAGTTGTCTCGACGATGAGGACAGTAAAATTTGAGTTTTTGGCAGTGGTATTTGCGTATACAGGAGCAATGATGTATATATTTATGAGATTAAAATTTTATAAGTTATTTTATTTATTTATTTTAGTAGTTACAGAATTTAATCAATAAATTAAAATAAATAATTATAGGTACATGATAAATTTGTTTGAAACGAGTCGAGCATATTCATAGCTGCGTGATATGGAATTAAACATGATATTCATCGAATAAATATCAAGGTGAGTAAATCTCATTTACAGTTTCATTTTAAAAAAATAAATTGTTGGTTGTTTGGACGCATGCATGAATTATTGAATTATTGTGGTTGCATATATATTAGTTATTCAGGCTTGATGGTTGAATATATATATATATATATATATATATATATATATATATATATATATATAGAGTATTGGTTATTGGATATTTCTCGCAATACCATTAGGGGATGCCCGCAGTACCATTAGCATATGATTTCCCTATGTTCCCCATAATATATATAGTGGATGACCTTCATACCGCGATGTCCTGCCTTGAAGCAAGATTGGTATTATTATTATTGTTGACTAACATCTGTGGACGCAGGGAAAACAGGTTGGAGGGATCCAACTGGATTCCTTAAAATTTATTTATTGTTGTTTGATATGTTGAATTGAATTGATACTTGTTGTGTTGAATGTTTGAATATCACTGGCCATAGATATTGATATTTAAAATATTATACAAAAAGGATTTGTAGATTTTAAATAAGAAAATCTAATTTTCGAAATAGAAATGTAATCTGGAACGAGTTAGGAAATATTAACTTGTTTAAGTAATAAAAACAAGAAGCTGAATTTATAGATGGTTTTCATAAATGAAAAGAAAAAGAAACTATTATCATGTGATAATTTAGAAAGGAAATTCAAATATGATTTTGAAAAGGAGAATTTATTCTCCAAAAATAGAAATTGGGATTCAAATGAATCAGTAGACCGCCTGATTTTGCATTAGATAAGTACATGTACACACACACTTCGCATTTGATCATGAAGCATTAGAAGTCTTTTAAGGACAATGGATGCTCGTGTTTTATGGATGAGTAGATGGATGATTGGATGTTAGGATATACATTTTCCTAAACTTGAAGATTTCGGGGACGAAATCCTTTTAAGTGGGGGAGAATGTAACACCCCGCAAATTCTATAACTGTGGAATTAACAAATTAAAGTATAATTAATTACAAATCAAAGAACTAAGGGAAACGTGATACGCCATTGCGTTCGTCTCGGAAAAATACGCGAAATAGAGTCCGAGTTTTCGAAAAACGGAGTCCGTATGAAGAAGATATGGCCTTCGGAAGTTTGAGAATTAAGTTTAAAATTCAAACAGATTAAAATAAGTTTAAATTCAAAAATGGGGCCCAATGGGCCAGGGCGGAAAAACGCCCGCCTGACGCACCCAGGTCGACTGGGCTGTCGACCTGGTCTAACCAGGTCGACAGGGCTGTCGACAGGCATGTCGACCTGGTCCAGAGCCAGGTCGAGCCCAGTCTAACCCGGCTGGCCTATGCTATGTTGGTCGACTTTCTGTGGTCTGCTTTGTCACTAGGGCTAGGTGGCAAGTTTTAATTGGTCTCTCTATCGAATGAATGGCTACGATCAATCCAGGCAACATCAATGGTCCTAATCAGTTCCTAACCTCTATAAAAACAACCCTAGACTAAACCCTAATCTATTCATTCAAAAATAAGAACATAGCCGCCATGTTGCTGAGGAACGACTAGGAGTAGCCACCAAATTGGAGAGAGGATTAGGAGGAAAATTCTAAGGCATAAAGCAACTCAATCAAATCAAACCGCGTCTTCAAATCCCTAAACTAGAGAATTCATCACACCATTGTAAGTAGAGTATTACTTTGGTATGAACAAATAATTGTGTTGGTTTGTATGCTTGAATTGTGGCAATAAAGTAATTCATATTTGTGCGTTCTTATCAATTTATATACGTTTGGATATTCTTGAATTATGTTATTCATGTTATAAAGAACTACATGCGGTAGTTCTATGCAAGTATACGTTTGGAATATTCGCAAATCATGTAATCCATGTTGAAGCTACATGTATGTAGTTGATTAATTTAAATTCATGCAAGTTTGGGGTTTTGCTACTATGCCATCATGATGTATATTTTTGTGCATAAATCATTTTGTAAGTAATTGGAACAAGTTTGGTTGTTATAGTCCATATGAAATTATGTTGGGAATTTGGCATCATGAATTAAGCCATGCTTTTGTACTAGAAAACCTATTTGCAAACTTATGAATATGGCTAGGCTATGAATGATATTTGGCATAATTGAAATCCATGATTAAGTCTATCTTGTTTACAAGAATCATATGATGACATATGTGGTACATAGCTAGGTTAGATTAAAAATCCCTTTTTGCAAGTTTACATGACTAAAGTAAAAATCATGGTTTCATGTTAGGAATATTTATGCCATGGTTATGTGAACAAATACTTATGCCATGCTTATGTTTGACATTATGCCATGCTCATGTTTGACATTATGCCATGCTTATGTTAGAAATATTTATGCCATGCTTATGTTTGACATTATGCCTAAATAAAAATATAGGTTCATGTGTCAATAATGATACCCAATTTAGATTCTTATCTCAATAACAAGTTCACATGCTTTGATTCATGTCACCTATGCTTTATGACCAAAGTATATGTTATCACTATGCAAGTACACCAGTTTCTATTTTGTATTTCCAACGTCATATTGCAAGTTCATGCGCTCACCTTCCCCTTTTTGTGTATGTAATCACGCTTTAAGCCTCCCCTTTTCGCATGGCTAAATTGGGCTTGAAAAGGCTAAGCCCAATATATATAAACGGACGTGTAAAACGGGGGAAAATAACGTTGGGTTAAAATTACTAATGAATGAAAATATAAAATAGAAGGGCCCAAGTTCAAGTATGGGTTGGGCCCATGATTGGTGTAACCTTTACACCATTAACTTAATAATGGGCCGCAAATATTTACATATAAGAAATAAAGAAGAATGACAAAATATGTAAATGTAGAAAATACGATGTGTTTAACCCGAGGTTGGATTGAGTTGTGATGTAAACCTGCCCGGAACCGCCCAGCTGTCCAGTAGTCACAACAATACCTATCCAATGTGGGAGGTTAAACATGGAGCCCAATAAGGACCCGAGGTTAGACTGAGTTGTGGCGTAAGACTGCCCGGAACCAACCGGCAACAGGCAGCCACAACAATACATGTCTAATGTGAGAGGTCAGGGCCTTAATAAGACAATTAAGGCTGAGTCAGGATTGTTAGGATTAAGTGAACTAAAGACTTGATCAAAATGGAAAATGCTAAACTAAACGGACTGGAGGGGGTTAGGTTAGAAAACACTTAACCAACTTAGCATGTTGGCTAGAGATAGAAAACCTAGAAACGGGGGACCCTTTTCAGCAGTAACCCTAGAAGGTGTATCAGGATACCCTGAAACTAGGCAGGGTGGGGCACGATTACTGGGCTGATTGTAAGAGGTCAAATCGACGGCGGTGGTGTAGCAGTGTAGGTTCTAACGGGGTGCGGGCGTGCACACACTCCGGTGTAGAAAAATAAGGCACTGGACACCAGTAGCATACCTGTGCATTCTAAGGTTGTGTCGGGCCGCCACCATGGGACTTGATACACCCCATGGTGGGACCAGCATAGGTAACTACAACATCGGGGGCCGTAAGACACACGTAACTATGCGAGTAGGAGCCGATCATCATAGAATGGATCACATCACCCTGATTATGGGGTGCCAGTTGAAAACTAGTTTATATGGGTTCAGAGATCAACATGGGGTACGATAGTATATTCGACCCTAGACAACTTAACCAAGTTATAATGCATGCCCACTTCTTGTTTATACTTATCATACCCAGTTCTTTATTCATAGACAAAATAGTACTAGACTTACTCAGGCTTTATGTCTGACTCTACTTTTCTTTCGTCTTCTTTTCTTCCGTTTCCCCCCCCCCCCCCCAGGTCCGTAGGGAGGGAACACAGCAGCTTGACCAACCTTAACATCCAGCTTGAAGAAGAGAAATGTATTGCTTGGACTTTCCTGTTTTGAACTATGGCTTTGGACAATCCACTATGGGGCTTTGGCAGTTTATCTTTGTTTTATTTATGCTTCTTTAAATAATGTACTCAAGACAGATTATGAAAATGTTATGTTATGTTTTTGGAAAGGATGTAAGACAATCACGGTGATGTTTTGTAACACGTATTTGACTTTATGAAATAAAAGTTGTTGTTCTTCCGCTGTTTACAAATATGTGTTCCTATATCTGTCTTGTATATCTGTGACTTATACTTATAAAACCTCCACCAAAATTAGGGCATTCCCTTTAAGAGTGACCCTAACGGAGGTGGGGTGTTTCACTTGGTATCAGAGCATAGGTTTACCAGATAAGATAAAAAGTTTTGAAAATTATTTTCAAAAAGGAAATTTAAAGAAGCATTTTTAAAAGAAAAATATTATTTTATTTTAAAAGGCAAAGTCCACTCCCCAAAGCCATAGGTACTATCTCTTATCCTTCGTTTTGAATCTATCCTTTTTGTTTCAGCATGTCCGAAGATCTTAACTTACCAGAAGGGGTACCAATACCTGGTTGATTTAGACGGTTCTTAGAAGCAAGAGCCACTCAGCCATGTCCTACCATTCCTCCTCCCCCAGCTGCAGGAAATCATCCAGCTGCAGCAGCACCTTTTCCTCCACCTCCTCCTCGGGGAAACATTTTTGCTAAGATATGTAAAGATTTTAAAGCTATGGGAGGAAGGGATTTCCATGGAACTGAGTCCTTCGTAGCAGCTAGGAATTGGCTGAAAGAAACGGAGGACCTATTCATCATCTTTGAGGTAGAAGATAGACAAAAAGTACAATTGGCAGTGTGGCTATTGAAGGGCGAGGCTTCCTACTGGTGGGAAGTCACTAATGCTGAAAGACCAGTGGAGACATGGGAGGACTTTAGAGCAAGGTTTGAGACTAAATTTCTCTCAGATGCGGAAAGAAGTTTGCAGTTGGAAAAATTCTTATTTCTTAAGCAAGGGGACAAGACAGTCAGAGAGTATGTGAATCAGTTCGATGAGCTGGCTAGGTTTGGGCTTGACCTAGTCAACACCCCGCACAAGAAGGCTCTCCGTTTCGTCAAAGGGTTGAATGAGCCATTACACAGTTTGGCCATGACCCATATACCCATGGGAGCCACGTATGAAAGATTGGTGCAAATGGCATTGCTGAATGAAGAGGATAAGGGCAAGAAGGAGACAAAGGCAGAAAGCTCTCAAGGGAAGAAAGAGGGTTTGTAGCCTAAGAAGACGGACTTTAAGAAGGGCGGGAAAGGCAACAAAGAGAAGAGGAAGTGTAATTTCTGTGGCAAAGTGGGGCACTTAGTAAAGGACTGCCGGAAAAAGAAGGCCAAGGAGAATGGTGGGTGCTTTTCTTGCGGTGAGACAGGCCACAGGGCTAAGGACTGCCCAAAGAAACGGGGACAGGGGCAGAGGGCTGGATCCACCCCAGGGGCACAGGTTCATGTGCTGGAAGCGCCACCTCTGCAACAGCGAGGTATAAATACTTCTGTAGAAAGTGTAGTTTATCTTTATGATCACCCCGTTCGCACTTTATTTGATTCTGGCGCATCACACTCCTTTATCTCGTCTGCTTTAGTAGAAACTCTGCACCTAAAAACTAGTATGGTAGAGGACCCCTTAATTGTTTCAAACCCAATTGGGGGCCCAGCTCATTTGTCTATGATCTGTTTGGAATTGAAAATTTCTATCCTGAGTGTAGAATTTCAATGTAGTGCCTTTGTTTTGGGCTTTTCGGGTTATGGTTTGATTTTGGGTATGGATTGGCTATCCAGTAATGGGGCCATCCTTGATTGTGAGAAAAGGGTTGTTAGGCTCCTAACCCAGCTCGGTAATACTTTGGAAATTTCTTGTAATCCCTCGTATGCGGTTATGCTTAGTTATCTTGAATCACTAGATGCCTCTGTTGAAAATTTGCAATCAGTTAGAGTGGTCCGGGAATATCCGGATGTCTTCGAAGAGGTGAAGGGCTTGCCTCCGAAGCGGGAAATAGACTTCCGCATATATCTTGTAGATAATGCAAAGCCCGTTGCGTTGCCCGTTAGACATATGGCTCCACGAGAAAGGAAAGAGCTCAGTAAACAGATTAAAGAGCTTCTAGAAAAGGGGTTCATTAGGAGGAGCATTTCAGAATGGGGGGCTCCAGTGGTGTTCGCTACAAAGGCGGATGGTTCACTCCGTCTATGTGTTGACTATAGGGAGCTCAACAAGCTAACGAAAAAGAATAGGCACCCTCTCCCTAGAATTGACGATTTATTTGACCAGCTTGTAGGAGTGTCTGTTTTCTCCCAACTCGATTTAGCAACCGGTTTTCATCAGCTAAGGGTGGCTGAAGATAACATCGATAAAACGGCGTTCAGAACCCCAGACGGCTTCTTTGAATGGCTTGTCATGCCTTTCGGCTTGACAAATGCACCTGCGTACTTCGTGGACCTGATGAGTAGGGTATTTAGAGACTTCCTCAACAAATTCGTAGTGGTCTTCGTAGATGATATCCTTATCTTCTCAAAGAGTGAAGAGGAACATGCTCAACACTTAAGGGCAATCCTGGAAACTTTGCGAGCCCATCAATTAAAAGCCAAATTCTCCAAATGCCGCTTTTGGAGAGAAGAGGTGAGGTTCCTTGGGCACATAGTATCCAAACAAGGGTTAGCAGTGGACCCCGCTAAGGTAGTGGCGGTACAAGATTGGAAGACACCAAGGAATGCGACTGAGGTCCGAAGTTTCCTAGGACTAGCAGGTTTCTATCGAAAGTTTATAAGGGATTTTGCGAAAATCGCAGCTCCGCTCACGAAATTAACTAAGAAGAATCTAGTGTTCAATTGGGATTTGGATTGCGAGTTTGCTTTCCAACGACTGAAAAGGGCTCTCACAACAGCCCCAGTTTTGACGCTGCCAGATGGGAGCAAGATGTTCACTGTTTATACGGATGCATGTGGGACAGGGCTAGGCGCCGTCTTAATGCAAGAAGGAAGGGTAGTAGCTTATGGCGGGAGGCAGTTGAAAACGCACGAAAAGAACTACCCAACCCACGATCTTGAGTTAGCCGCCATCGTCTTTGCACTCAAGTCTTGGCGACACTATCTCCTAGGTGAGAAGTTCGAACTTTACACTGACCATAAATCGTTGAAATATCTTTTCTCACAGAAAGATCTTAACTTGAGGCAACAAAGGTGGATGGAGTTTCTTGCCTCGTACGATTTCGAAATCTCCTATACTCCGGGCAAAGGCAACGTAGTGGCAGACGCGTTGAGCCGAAAGAAATTGACCCTAAGCCCGTTGTTTGTTGAAAGACAAAGCCTAGAGTTTATAGCCAGCTTCGACTTTAGGCCTTCTTCCGATTTCGTACCGGGCTTGCTTGCATCTCTCGAAGTGCGCCCAACTTTAGTGGATTTAGTAGGGGCAGCACAACGCGAAGACCCTCAGCTTGTGGAAATGATTGATAGGCTAATTAGGGGTGAGACTTCAAGTCACCTCAACAGATACTCCATCGACGATAAGGGGTTGTTAAGGCGAGACGGAAGACTATGCGTCCCACAAACAAAAGATTTAGTGAAGAAGGTTCTCGAGGAAGCACATCACTCCAAGATGACGATACACCCAGGCGGAGATAAAATGTACAAAGACATAAAAAGGACTTTCTTCTGGAACGGCATGAAAAAGGACGTGGCAGAATTCGTTTCTAAGTGTATGGTGTGCCAACAGGTTAAAGCGGAACAGAAAAAGCCTGGCGGACTATTACATCCTCTGGAGGTCCCGCAGTGGAAGTGGGATAGCATCTCTATGGACTTCATCGATGGGCTGCCTAGGTCTAGGAGAGGTAACACTAGCATTTGGGTAATAGTGGATAGGCTTACTAAAAGCGCCCACTTTTTACCTGTCAAAAGTAAAAGAACTGCCTCATCCCTAGCATCACTTTACCTCAAGGAAATCGTTCGACTCCATGGAATACCATCTAGCATTGTTAGTGACCGAGACCCCATCTTCACCAGTGAGTTTTGGCGGAGTCTGCAAGAAGCAGTAGGAACGCAGTTATGCTTGAGCACAGCCTATCATCCCCAAACCGACAGCCAAACAGAGAGAGTGAACAGAGTTTTGGAAGACCTCTTAAGGCTATGCGTCCTCGACTTCGGAGGGACATGGGAAGACCACCTTCCTTTGGTGGAATTTGCCTACAACAACAGCTATCAAGCAACCATCGGAATGGCGCCCTTCGAAGCTTTATATGGAAGACCGTGCCGATCGCCCACTTGTTGGTGGGAGTCTACTGATAAGCTCATACTTGGACCAGATATGATCCGAGAGATCTCAGAGAAAGTAGACTTAATACGAAGAAGGATGAAGACGGCTCAAGACAGACAAAAGTCCTATGCCGACAAGAGGAGAACCGACCTTGAATTTGAAGTTGGAGACAGAGTTTTTCTCAAGGTATCACCGCTAAGGAACGTTGTTCGTTTTGGAACCACAGGAAAACTAGCACCAAGGTTCGTAGGGCCATTCCCTATTATCGAGAGAATTGGAAAAATGGCCTATAGATTAGAGCTACCCGAGAAGTTGGCTGGAGTCCACAACGTTTTTCACGTTTCACATCTCCGAAAATGCCTACATGAGTCAGCCGAGGTGGTAGAGCCAAATATCCTCGAAGAGGCCGAAGCGGAACGCGAAGCAACCATAAGAAAAGTTCCAACCCGCATCTTAGGAACGGAAGTGAAGAAGCTACGCAACCGTGAAGTCAAGCTCGTCAAAGTTCAGTGGAGCGACGCCGAGGGAGACGCGACTTGGGAAACTGAAGCTAGAATACGTACTGCCTACCCTTTTCTTTTCGAGGGTACATCCTTGATCTTTCTTTTTCCTTAAGTTGCGCTTTTATCTATCTTTTTAGGTATATTTCCTCGACCGTATCCTTTAGGTAGAAACCCTTTGGATGAAAACATGTAATTGAAACATGTTATGGATGATGGTTGCAAGTGGTTGCAAGTGATTGCTAGTGGTTGCTCGTGGTTGCATATACACACACAATCTAGGTTTTAGATCGGCTCAGTCACTTCATATTGCATATGCATATATGTTTGCATTCGTATATGGTTGAACTTTAATGTGTTGTCATGTGGATGTTGCATTTGTATTGAATGATTGTGCACTCATGTAGAATCATGAATAGGAAAATTTGCATACATAATGGATTCATGGCACTTACATAATTCGCATTAAGGAGGTCAACTGAATCAGTAGACCGCCTGATTTTGCATTAGATAAGTACATGTACACACACACTTCGCATTTGATCATGAAGCATTAGAAGTCTTTTAAGGACAATGGATGCTCGTGTTTTATGGATGAGTAGATGGATGATTGGATGTTAGGATATACATTTTCCTAAACTTGAAGATTTCGGGGACGAAATCCTTTTAAGTGGGGGAGAATGTAACACCCCGCAAATTCTATAACTGTGGAATTAACAAATTAAAGTATAATTAATTTCAAATCAAAGAACTAAGGGAAACGGGATACGCCATTGCGTTCGTCTCGGAAAAATACGCGAAATAGAGTCCGAGTTTTCGAAAAACGGAGTCCGTATGAAGAAGATATGGCCTTCGGAAGTTTGAGAATTAAGTTTAAAATTCAAACAGATTAAAATAAGTTTAAATTCAAAAATGGGGCCCAATGGGCCAGGGCGGAAAAACGCCCGCCTGACGCACCCAGGTCGACTGGGCTGTCGACCTGGTCTAACCAGGTCGACAGGGCTGTCGACAGGGTTGTCGACAGGCATGTCGACCTGGTCCAGAGCCAGGTCGAGCCCAGTCTAACCCGGCTGGCCTATGCTATGTTGGTCGACTTTCTGTGGTCTGCTTTGTCACTAGGGCTAGGTGGCAAGTTTTAATTGGTCTCTCTATCGAATGAATGGCTACGATCAATCCAGGCAACATCAATGGTCCTAATCAGTTCCTAACCTCTATAAAAACAACCCTAGACTAAACCCTAATCTATTCATTCAAAAATAAGAACATAGCCGCCATGTTGCTGAGGAACGACTAGGAGTAGCCACCAAATTGGAGAGAGGATTAGGAGGAAAATTCTAAGGCATAAAGCAACTCAATCAAATCAAACCGCGTCTTCAAATCCCTAAACTAGAGAATTCATCACACCATTGTAAGTAGAGTATTACTTTGGTATGAACAAATAATTGTGTTGGTTTGTATGCTTGAATTGTGGCAATAAAGTAATTCATATTTGTGCGTTCTTATCAATTTATATACGTTTGGATATTCTTGAATTATGTTATTCATGTTATAAAGAACTACATGCGGTAGTTCTATGCAAGTATACGTTTGGAATATTCGCAAATCATGTAATCCATGTTGAAGCTACATGTATGTAGTTGATTAATTTAAATTCATGCAAGTTTGGGGTTTTGCTACTATGCCATCATGATGTATATTTTTGTGCATAAATCATTTTGTAAGTAATTGGAACAAGTTTGGTTGTTATAGTCCATATGAAATTATGTTGGGAATTTGGCATCATGAATTAAGCCATGCTTTTGTACTAGAAAACCTATTTGCAAACTTATGAATATGGCTAGGCTATGAATGATATTTGGCATAATTGAAATCCATGATTAAGTCTATCTTGTTTACAAGAATCATATGATTACATATGTGGTACATAGCTAGGTTAGATTAAAAATCCCTTTTTGCAAGTTTACATGACTAAAGTAAAAATCATGGTTTCATGTTAGGAATATTTATGCCATGGTTATGTGAACAAATACTTATGCCATGCTTATGTTTGACATTATGCCATGCTCATGTTTGACATTATGCCATGCTTATGTTAGAAATATTTATGCCATGCTTATGTTTGACATTATGCCTAAATAAAAATATAGGTTCATGTGTCAATAATGATACCCAATTTAGATTCTTGTCTCAATAACAAGTTCACATGCTTTGATTCATGTCACCTATGCTCTATGACCAAAGTATATGTTATCACTATGCAAGTACACCAGTTTCTATTTTGTATTTCCAACGTCATATTGCAAGTTCATGCGCTCACCTTCCCCTTTTTGTGTATGTAATCACGCTTTAAGCCTCCCCTTTTCGCATGGCTAAATTGGGCTTGAAAAGGCTAAGCCCAATATGTATAAACGGACGTGTAAAACGGGAGAAAATAACGTTGGGTTAAAATTACTAATGAATGAAAATATAAAATAGAAGGGCCCAAGTTCAAGTATGGGTTGGGCCCATGATTGGTGTAACCTTTACACCATTAACTTAATAATGGGCCGCAAATATTTACATATAAGAAATAAAGAAGAATGACAAAATATGTAAATGTAGAAAATACGATGTGTTTAACCCGAGGTTGGATTGAGTTGTGATGTAAACCTGCCCGGAACCGCCCGGCTGTCCAGTAGTCACAACAATACCTATCCAATGTAGGAGGTTAAACATGGAGCCCAATAAGGACCCGAGGTTAGACTGAGTTGTGGCGTAAGACTGCCCGGAACCAACCGGCAACAGGCAGCCACAACAATACCTGTCTAATGTGAGAGGTCAGGGCCTTAATAAGACAATTAAGGCTGAGTCAGGATTGTTAGGATTAAGTGAACTAAAGACTTAATCAAAATGGAACATGCTAAACTAAACGGACTGGTGGGGGTTAGGTTAGAAAACACTTAACCAACTTAGCATGTTGGCTAGAGATAGAAAACCTAGAAACGGGGGACCCTTTTCAGCAGTAACCCTAGAAGGTGTATCAGGATACCCTGAAACTAGGCAGGGTGGGGCACGATTACTGGGCTGATTGTAAGAGGTCAAATCGACGGCGGTGGTGTAGCAGTGTAGGTTCTAACGGGGTGCGGGCGTGCACACACTCCGGTGCAGAAAAATAAGGCACTGGACACCAGTAGCATACCTGTGCATTTTAAGGTTGTGTCGGGCCGCCACCATGGGACTTGATACACCCCATGGTGGGACCAGCATAGGTAACTACAACATCTGGGGCCGTAAGACACACGTAACTATGCGAGTAGGAGCCGATCATCATAGAATGGATCACATCACCCTGATTATGGGGTGCCAGTTGAAAACTAGTTTATATGGGTTCAGAGATCAACATGGGGTACGATAGTATATTCGACCCTAGACAACTTAACCAAGTTATAATGCATGCCCACTTCTTGTTTATACTTATCATACCCAGTTCTTTATTCATAGACAAAATAGTACTAGACTTACTCAGGCTTTATGTCTGACTCTACTTTTCTTTCGTCTTCTTTTCTTCCGTTCCCCCCCCCCCCCCCCAGGTCCGCAGGGAGGGAACACAGCAGCTTGACCAACCTTAACATCCAGCTTGAAGAAGAGAAATGTATTGCTTGGACTTTCCTGTTTTGAACTATGGCTTTGGACAATCCACTATGGGGCTTTGGCAGTTTATCTTTGTTTTATTTATGCTTCTTTAAATAATGTACTCAAGACAGATTATGAAAATGTTATGTTATGTTTTTGGAAAGGATGTAAGACAATCACGGTGATGTTTTGTAACACGTATTTGACTTTATGAAATAAAAGTTGTTGTTCTTCCGCTGTTTACAAATATGTGTTCCTATATCTGTCTTGTATATCTGTGACTTATACTTATAAAACCTCCACCAAAATTAGGGCATTCCCTTTGAGAGTGACCCTAACGGAGGTGGGGTGTTTCAAAGGGCGTTGCGATCTTAGTCAATGCGATTCAGGGTTGTTCAGTTTTTATGGTGCAAGGAGTTGTGGAGTTTGGGAAGATCTGTAGTTTGATGGTCTGACGATCTACTGGAGTTCGACACTGATGATTAGAAGTTCAGGGTTACAAATTTTTGGATGGAGTTTGATTTACTTATGGTAAACCTGGGTGTTGCGATCTGCGATTTTACGACTGTAAGTAATTTATATTGGAAGTTTTATTGTTATTTTGGGATTTAACGTAGGATTTGAGGGAAGTTTGTCTGGAATTCTGTATCTAGAGAGGGGCGGTATGGATTTGAAACCCAATTTAATGAATGGAATCAGTTTTACTGTACAATGAAAATTCGATGGACAATAAATGAGGGACTGAGATAGTTGGAGCTCGTGACATGAAAATGGTCTGTCAAATGGGGAGCTCGGTCTATATAAACTTGGGAATATTGTGGATGTAATTGTAATGAGGATGGGGCTAGTCGATGGAGGAAGTTGTCTCGACGATGAGGATAGTAAAGTTTGAGTTTTTGGCAGTGGTATTTGCGTATACAGGGGCAATGAGGTATATATTTATGGGATTAAATTTTATAAGGTATTTCATTTATTTATTTTAGTAGTTAATTATAATAAATAGAATTTAATCGATAAGGAACATGATAAATTTGTTTGAAAGGAGTCGAGCATATTCGTAGCTGCTTGGTATGAAATTAAACAGGGTATTCATCGAATAAATATCAAGCTGAGTAATTCTCACTCATTGTTTTATTTTAAAAAAGTAAATTGTTGGTTTTTTGGATGCATGCATGAATTATTGAATTACTTTGGTTGCATATATATTAGTTATATATATATATGTAGTATTGGTGATTGGATATTTCCCACAGTACCACTACCGGAAGCACGCAGTACCATTAGCGGATGATTTCCCTCTGCGCCTCATAATATATATAGTGGAAGATCTTCATACTGCGATATCCTGCCCTGAAGCAGGATTGGTATTATTATTATTGTTCACTAACATCTGTGGATGCAGGGAAAACAGGTTGGAGGGATCCAACTGGATTCCACAAAATTTATTTATTATTGTTTGATATGCTGAATTGAGTTGACACTTGTTGTGTTGAATGTTTTAATATCACTGGCCATAGATATTGATATTTAAAATATTATACAAAAAGGATATGTAGATTTTAAATAAGAAAATCTAATTTTCGAAATAGAAATGGAATCTGGAACGAGTTAGGAAATGTTAACTTGTTTAAGTAATAAAAACAAGAAGCAGAATTTATAGATGGTTTCCATAAATGAAAGAAAAAAAAGAAATTATTACCATGTGATAATTTTGAAAGGAAATTCAAATATGATTCTGAAAAGGAGAATTTATTCTCCAAAAATAGAAATTGGGATTCAAATGAAATTTGAAATAGAAAACTTGTTTTATATATTTAAAACAAGAAGTGTAAATGGCATTCGTAATTAAATGTGAAAAAATATCATTTGATAGTTGATAAATTTAAATTCAGGTATGTATATAAAAAGGAAGTTTTAATTGGAAACCGTTTCGGAAAAAGGAAGAGATGAGATTTTTTTTAGGTATTCGGAATGTAAACTGGAATTAAATAAATCCACATGGATTTATGGGTTGAAGTAAACTAAGTCGAACTTATAGAAGTAAATTTTATTTCCAAAGATATTGGAATGGCATTAAATAGAGATTTAGGATTTTAGTATCAAAATCGATTTTTTTTCCTTATATATGTAGATTACAATAATAAAATGTTTCAAATGGGAGTCGAGCTTTAAATGGAATTTTAAAAGAAAGCATGCTTAATATAAAATAAGGAAGTTGATTTATAAACCATGTTTTATAAAAGGAATAAATTTTCATTGAATAACATTTAAAAATCGTATTTTTAAATGGGATGGAAGAGGAGATTTTTATGATAAGTAATTGAGTTTTTGAATTACAAACTCTTATCCGTCACAAGATAAGAACATTGTCGGTCAAGGTCTGATAGGTAAATAAAATACCCCAACTTGAATGGCTTCACTATTATCGAGAGAAGATATTTGTTTGTAATAGTAAATGATGTTGAATTAATTAATTATTCCCATAAAAGAAATTTATAATTGGAATTCGATTATATCGAATTTTATAAATAATGTAACTCCAGGGGAATTGGAATTGAATATAGAAATCAAGCTTGAATAAATTCATAACCGAGTTAGGAATGTGGAATGAAATAAATCGACGAAATTGGATAACCTGAATTGTTAAGTTAGATTTGGATAACGAGTGCAATTTAATTTAAAATATTGAAAATGAAGTTGAAATTTATTTTTTAAATGAAATCAAATGTTTATTTTTAAATTATAATTAAAACGAACTCGCTGCAGCACGGAAGTTCATGAATTAACGATTCGAACTTCAATTGAGTATACAGAACTCAGTATAAGTCAGAATTCGATGAAACAAGAAATGTTAGGACCGATTAAATGATAGTTTTCAAATGGAAGAGAAAAATCTGGATTTCGTTTTATAGATTTTGAGTTATATCAAAATTTAGAAAAGTCGCTGTGAAATCATTTAACAACCATAACGATTAATTAATTTATTAAAGGGGTATTTAGTGAATAAAATCTGAATTTCAATTAGAAAAGGCCAGATTTGAGTATAAAATAGATTTGAACTCAAGTGTAGTAAATGGATTGATTTTTGGATAAAAATCAGATTTTAATTATCGAATAAGATTAATTGATTTGAAAAGCAATTAGTTAGTGGAGTTTTAGATTGAAGTTGACTTTGGTTAAGTGAATTGAAATTGGATGTTTGAGTGTGTAACCCGAATTAAAGTTTGGAATTGCTTATGCAATTTGAGTTTGACTTGGTTTAAGTCAATAATATTGTGTTTAAACATGACCGCTTCCAACTAAAGTGGAATGAGCTATTTAAAGTATAAATTAGCAATTGAACGGGGTTAGATTGAAATAAATTGAGAATGGTTGAATATGTGATAGACAGGTATGGATAAGGTGAATAAAGAGTATGAAGATTATAATTCAAGTGCCCGATAAAAAGTACATATTTAAATTTTCATATGAGGTTTTATGTGCCGAATCGGCAAGCCGCATAGCTTTTTTATTTTCTTTTTAATTGAAAGGGCCTAGAGAGGCGAGTTGGGGTTTTAATGATTGACCGGTATAGAGGAGGTGCTGGCGAAATTTTCTGGAAATTGAAGGAGTTAGAATATTTTTAAGAAATTTTGAAAATAGAAATAAATATGTCGATATATATAAAATTTGGAGAATAGTTAATGAATGAAAAGGGCCAGTGATTGTTTGACTGTTTGGGTAGATGTTTTTTTTTCTTTTAATAGTTAAATCACCGACTATCAAAGATTTTTGGACCATCGTTGTCAATATGGAGAGACCGATAGGATTTATTATCCGAAAACCACTCCGTATAGGCATAGGCGTTGCGAATTACATTACACTGAAGATAATTGAAGATGGAGTGAAATGAAAGAGTTGTTATGTTTGTCTAGACCAAGGTGAACTTGTATGGACGAATGTATGACAGAGTATTCCTAACGGATCACATAAGACGATCTTTTCAAGGTATTACGTCTAGTGGCGAAGAAATTCGTTTCTCTTAGCTTTTATACCCGTAATATTTTTGGGAAGATCGACTAGTGATTTGACTGGTTTGATGATGTGGCATTCAAAGTGAATGGCGGCAAGATGTTCTGAAAGATAGACGTAGCCTCAAGCCTCAAATCGGGATATGACAAAAATCGGGCAGGCAGCATGGCTAGTTGGGTCATTCCCAAGCAGGGCATATTTGTCACCGATCTAGAGAAAATTCACTTATTTGTTCTTCTTTTAAATTCTATATCTTACGGATTACGGTTGGATGGCCGACAACTGTGGGTGACAATATATTCGATACAGCCAAGCTAGATGAGTGGTCGGTCATGTGTGGGCCAGGTTGCAAGATGTTCTTGTTGAACCCCAGTGTATCCCCTCTAGAGTACACTGATCGGGAGGTGGTCCCCTACCTTGTCATAGTTGGAATCCAATCTCCAATAAGCGCCATGCGGTTTTTGATTTTATATTATGTATGTAGAGCGTGAGATGCAAGCATTTTACTATTTTGTTATTTATTTGATTAGACATTATTATAATATCACTGGATTTTGATATCAAAATATTTTGGGTTATAGTAAGGTAAAAACCGTCCATGTTTATGTGTGGGCTGGTTTTACTATTACTTTTTTTTCAAAAGGATTTTCAAAGTTAAACAATATGTTTGGAGTTTACTCACGCCAGTCCCATGACTGACTTAGAGTTTATTTTGTTTGTTTTTGCTAAACTCTTGGGTGCCCAAATTTGTACGGGCAGTCAACTGTTTCAGGCTTTTACAGATACACCTGGAGGAGCTAGAAGCGGGAGGCTTCACCATTAGTTATTTTAGATTTATTTTCCGCTGTATCAAATGTTGTATTGATCTCTGATAATGGTATGTATATATGATACAAAAATTTGTATTTCAAAAGTTATGTTATATAATATATTTTATTCGTTCCGCTGTGAGGTTCTGTGTTCTTATTTCTATTCTTCTTCTTTCTTTTCTAATTTCTTTAGCCCTAATGATCAGTATTTCTGTATTATTTGAGTTGGACGTGTGTTGTATTAGTCAGCTCAGATAGTATGGATTTGCGGGCCACTACACCAACACTTTGACTGATTCAACCTATGAATTATTCATATTAACATCTCAACTTGTTATAACAATAATTTATAATTAATCTGGCAATTTCACAATTAATAAAAAGGGGAATGCTAAACGATAACATATTATTGTATAAAGGCCATAGGTTAAACACACTCACCTCGTAAGCTTTCCAAATCCTTGATCTGGTCCAGATCTATCATTCCTTGGTTTTCCCCTAATTTGATTCATAACCTAACAAACATGGATTCATAAGTTTTTACTAAAAGAAAGAAAGAAAAAGAAAAAAGAGAAGAGAATTGGAAATTGACAAAATCTAGGAATTATCTCACTTCGTTAAAAGATTTGAACACCCATTTACCTGCATATGTTCCTCTCCTCTAGATTTAGATTCAGAATTGTACCTAAACTAATAACCTTAATTTTTTGAATACATTAGGGGAGGAAGAGGGAAAACAACAGGGCTTCAGCATAGCCTCAGAAATACGAGGTTTAGGGTTAGCTCTAGTGTATTATTTATAGGTGTATCAGAGAAACCAGGACACTCAGATTTGAATAAAAACCATCAGAAACGTCCAAATCTCCACAAAAAAAAAACTAATCTGCTAAAATCTGCCGCAAGGAATAGGCAGGAAATCTGCCGCCTTCCCGAATTTTGAATTTTGTACCTATTTTTAAATTTCTGAGCCAAATATATATATATATATATTCTTCCTACGCGTATACAAAATTCGAGCCTTAATAACTTCTTCGTACGATGTCCGATTTACGCAAACCAGATATTTATTTTGACCAGAATTTTGAGAGTAACGCAATGGCGCAGTCCGTTTTACTTAATTCTGAATATTTAATTAAGTTATTCTTATTTTGTTTTATTAAGTTAACAATGCGGTGTGTTACAAGCTACATGAGAGAAATTACCCAACGCATGATTTAGAGTTGGCGGCGATTGTGTTTGCTTTGAAGATGCAGAGACATTACCTGGTGGGAGTTCGGTTCGAGTTGTTCACGGATCACAAGTCGTTAAAGTAACTTTCTCCCAAAAGGATTTCAATCTTTGGTAGCAATGATGGCTAGAGTTTCTGGCATCGTATGATTTCAGTATTGCCTATACTCTTGGTAAAGGTAACGTAGTGGTAGATTCGTTGAGTCGAAGACACGCAAGTTTGGGGGCGATGTTTTCAGAATGGAAGAGCCTTGAGTATTTGGAAAGATTCGATTTCAGGCCATGGTGTGTGTTGGAACCTGAAATGTTGGCAAGCTTATTGATAAGACCTACTCTCATCGAAATGATTGGCGAGAGCCAAAAGAAAGATGCAAAGCTTGTCAAGTTTATCCAGAAACTGGAACCAGAGAATAAAGAGTTTGAAGTTGATCGAGAAGTGGCTTTGAAAGAAAGGGCGAATAGTTTTCTTGATATCGACGGATTAAGAGATGAGGTTCTGAGATAATGTCATCACTCGAAGTTGGCGATTCATCCCGGTGGTAATAAGATGTATCAGGACATGTAGAGAATCTACAACTGGGAGGGGATGAAGTAAGATATTGGAAAATGCATGAACTGTCAGTTAGTGAGACCTGCACAGAAAAAGCCGAGTGGTTTTATTCAGCCATTAGAGGTTCCTACATGGAAGTGGGAGCAAATATCGATGGATTTTATCGATGGACTACCTAGAACCAGGGAAGGGAATGAAGGGATTTGGGTCATCATGGATCGCTTGACCAAAAATGTGAGATTCATTCATGTCAAATTGACTAGGACGGCATCAAAGTTGGCTAAACTTTATGTGAAATGGATAGTTCGGTTCCATGGTGTCCCAAAGAGTATAGTGAGTGATCGAGATTTATTGTTTACGAGTGGATTTTGGAAAAGTTTGCAAGAAGCTTTGGGAACCGAGTTGTGTTTAAGTACGACTTATCATCCCAAAACTGATGGTCAGACCGAGAGGGTTAACCGAGTTTTGGAAGATCTCCTGAGGGCTTGTGTGTTAGACTTAGGAAGATCATGGGAAGACCATCTACATCTAGTTGAGTTCGCATATAATAATAGCTACCAATCGAGTATTGGAATGGCACCATACGAGGCGTTTTATGGCAGGCCATGTAATTCTCCAGTTTGTTGATTAGAGACTAGAGATAAGTTGATACTTAGGCCTGAGATGATTAGATAAACCGCGGATTGTATCGAGATCATTTGGCAACGAATGAACGTAGCCCAAGATTGTCCAAAGAGCTATGTCGATAAGCGTTGAAAAGATTTGGAATTTGACGTTAGTGACATGGTTTTCGTGAAGATTTTGCCATTGAAGCATGTGTTTCGATTCCGAAGTAAAGGAAAGTTGGCTCCTAGATTCGTTGGACCGTTTCCAATAGTCAAGCGAATTAGAAAGCTCGTATATAAGTTGGAGTTACCCGAGAAGATGTCAAGTGTGCATAATGTGTTCCATGTGTCGTTCCTACGAAAATTTGTGCATGATTCGATTGTAGTAGTATCTCCAGAGTGGTACGAAGATCTATAAGTAGAGACTGTAGCAGTGAGACCTTGCAAGCCGCTTCGTGTTGTGGGAAATGACACGAAACAACTTGGGAGGAAGACGGTTAAGCTAGTCAAGGTACAACGGAGTGAAGATGGTGACGATTGTACGTGGGAGATGGAAGAGAGCACGAAGGCGACACATTCAGAACTCTTCGTCGGTAGGAACCTTTGATATCGCATCATCATTATAGCATTGTATCTTTTTTTTGTTTGACAGAATTCCGCATGCTAGGATAAGGCTGTGGATGCATAGCTTGATGATTGCTAGTTTGGATGATAGGATTGGCTTCTCATGGATGATAGGCATGCATAATTGTTGCGGTTGCTTGTGTTAGCATATAATTTCGGGGGCAAAATTCTTAAGGGGGAAGGGGGCGAGAATGTAACAGCCTGATTTTACATATCGGGGGATCGTAAAATATTTTTATTTTATTCCCTGAGGGTTGGATCATTCTCATATTTTAATATGTTTCTTATGGGGATGTGAGACATGTCCGTAATTTTTACCAATTTTGTTTGTGACCATTTTCCCCTATCAGTCTTGTACAGGGCATAACTTTTGACTCAGGTCGAATCAGGTGGTGAGACCTGCGCCATTGGAAAGGGAATTGTAACACCCCGAATTTTCTGTTAACTGTAAATTAACAAATTAAAGTATAATTAATTCTAGATGATAGAATTAAGGAAAACGGGTTATGCCATTGCATTTGTCTCGGAATTCCGCTTGAGAAAGAGTCTGAGTTTGCGTGAATCGGACTCCGTATGAAGGAGTTATGACCTCCGGAAATTTCAGAATTCAAATTAAAATTCAAACAGTTCAAAACGAAATTCAAATTTCGAATTCAGACCCAAACTGGACTGGGCGGGAAAATTCCCACCCAGGCACCAGGTCGACCTGGGGGTCGACCATAGGGTCGACCTGGGGGTCGACCTGGTTTGGCCCTGGCTGGCCTAGTCAGGTTCTGGTCGATTTCTGAGGCTTGGCTGTGTCACTAGGGCTGACATGTCGCATTTTGGTTGGCTCCTCTCGAAATGAATGGTCTAGATTCGTCTGTGATCATCTGACGGCTCAAATCAATCTATAATTCTATAAATATAACTCAACACTCTAACCTAAATTCACATAAGAAATTAGAGACGGAGCCGCCGTGCTGTCGGGAGAAAACTAGGAGGAGCCTCCGCTTGTAGAAAAGCTTAGAGACGAGCCAAATTAAAGTTAAAACAATAATCAAATCAATGTTAGTCTACCCAAAGGAAAGCAATTCAAATTCAGAATTCAGAAATCAGAAAACAAGACCGTCGTTTGTTGTAAGTATAGTGATTTTTCCGACGTGAATAAAAGTTTGGATTTGATTCGATGTAAAATGGAAATGGAATTGTGTTATTATGTAACAACGATGTTAATTCACATCTATGTATTGAAATGATTGTGGTATTGTGATGTTTGTGGTATAGTTGAGTTGATATTGATCCTAGTGTACATGTAGAATCACATGCTAGTTGTATAGTTCATATTGTAATCGACACTTATATGTTTATGTGATTATATAGGTTGTATGTGATTAAGATTTCATGTATATATATGCTAGAACCTTTATGCCTAAACGATTATGTTCACATACATGCTATTATGTTTGAAGAAAGTTGCAAGTTCCAAAATTGGATCCATGTCAAGATCCACTTTAATATGTGTTTCATGTTGTAATTAGACATATGATTGGATCTAGTTCACACCCTTGTCATAAAATTATACTTACTTTATGAAATTATCATATTCTTGTCATATGCTAGTTATGCTCGATGTTATGCCTAGATCCAAAAACAAGTTTAGGCTTATGTTATCTAAATCATATGCTAATTTATGTGACACCTATTTGGTTAGATACCTATTTCAATGCAAGTTCACATATATGTTGATTTAGGCTATGTTGCAAGTTCACATTCATGTTGACTATTTTGCAAGTTCACACCTATGATGTTCATATTGACTATGCCAAAATGTCAAGTTTACACCTATGTCATGTTTGTGTTTATGAATTCCCTTATACCAATTTGTGTGCGCTAAATTAGGCTAAGTTTTTAGCCTAATATTATATGTTAAAAACCATGCGAACGAAAATTAGGCTAAGATTGTTAGCCTAATGTTTAAACGGGGTAATGTTGGGAATATTAGTAAAACTTGATATAAAAATATATGAAATTGGCATGTTTGTCACATGCTAAAATTGGTGGCATTTAAACGGTATAAATTCTTATACAAAAAAGGATGAACTTGGAAAGTGGGCCATAACATTAAATTTACATATATTAAGTAAAAAAGACAAATATGTAAATTTAGAAAATACGAATATGCTTAACACGATGTTAGATTGAGTTGTGATGTAAACCTGTCCGGACCCGCCCGGCTGTCGAGTAGTCACAACAATACCTATCCATTGTGGGTGGTTAAGCATGGTGCCCAATAAGGACCCGAGGTTAGACTGAGTTTCGGTGTAAACCTGCTCAGAACAGACTGGCACATCCAGTAACCGTAACAATATCTGTCTAATGTGAGTGGTCGGTGCTTTAAGAAGCTAAGGACAAACTGTCAGGATGGTAGGGTTAAGTTAACTAAAACACTTAACCATTTCAACATGTTAATGAAATTGATGGGTGGAGTTAGGTAAATACAGACACTTAACCACTTAACATGTTTGACTAGAAAACCAAGTAACGGGGACCCATTTCAGCAGTAACCCAATTAGGTATCATGGTACCCTAAAACTAGGCAGTGTGGGGCATGATTACTGGGCTGATTGTAAGCGGCCAAAAGCGAGGGCGGTGGGTGCAACAGTGTGGGTTCTAACGGAGTGCGGGCGTGCACACACTTTAGAGCAGACAAACAGGGCACTGGGGGCACCAGTAGTATAACCTATGCATTCTAAGGATTGTGTCGGGTCGCCACCATAGGACTTGATACACCCCATGGTGGGGCCAGCATAGGTATCTACAATCTTTGGGGGTCGTAAGACACAGATGATTATGCGAGTAGGAGCCGATCTTTAGAAAAAGGGGATCACTTTACCTCCAGCATGGGGTGCAAGTTTAGACAATACAAGTAAGTGCAGAGATATAGTATGGGGTGCGATAGTATATTCGATTCAAACCGCTTTGTCTTAGTTTATGACACTCTCCTATTTCCAGTTTATACTTATCATGCCCTTATTCATATTCTCATAATGAAGAGTCACTAGGCTTTAAGCCTGACCCTATTTTACTTCCGTCTTCTTTTCATCAGTTTCCCCCCTCCGCATCAGGTCCACAGGGAGGAAACAACTCAGCTTAGTCAGACTCTTTGCAAGCTTCAAGATAGTAGATGTACGGTTTGGACTCTCTCTCCTTGGCTATGGCGGTTGGACACAATCATGGGGATTTATGCAGTTTTAACAACGTTTTATGTTTCTTTATTTAATAACCAAGACAGAAATGATGTTGTAATGTTTTGGAAATTGTTATGAGACAATTATGGAAATGTTTTGTATGAACAAGCATTTTATAAAATAAAAGTCTGTTTGTTTCCGCTGCTTATATATATGTGTTTATATTTGTCTTGTGTTTTATCTATGACTTTTACTTACAAACCTCCACCAAAGTTAAGACAGTCCCTTGTGAGTGACCTTAATGGAGGGTGGGGTGTTTCACTTGGTATCAGAGCGCAGTTTTACCAGACTAGATAAAAGTTTTTGAAACTATTTTCAAAAAAGAAGTTTAAAGAAGTAGTGTTTTCATGAAAAAGAGTTATTTTTAAAAGGCATAATTCCCCAAAATCCATATGCATTATCTCTCTATCCTTTATCTTGAATATTTTCCTTTTTCTTTCAGCATGTCTGGAGATCTTAACCTTCCAGAAGGAGTACCGATCCCTGGCTGGTTCCGAAGGTACCTAGAGGCTAGGGCCAATGGCGAGGGCCCAGCAGACATTCCTCCTCCTACAGTAGCAGCGGTACCTCCTCCTCCTCCTCGAGGAAATACTTTCGCTAAGACATGTAGAGACTTCAAGGCTATGGGTGGAAAGGACTTTTGTGGAACTGAATCATTTGTGGCAGCAAGGAACTGGCTGAAGGAGACCGAGGACTTGTTCATCATCTTCGAAGTTGACGATAGGAAAAAGATACAGCTAGCAGTGTGGTTTCTTAAGGATGAAGCTTCCTATTGGTGGGAAGTTACCCATGTTGAGAGGCCAGTGGAGACTTGGGAAGATTTCAGGACAAGGTTTGAGATGAAATTCCTTTCCCAAGCTGAAAGAAGCCTGAAAATGGAGAAGTTCCTAACTTTGAAACAAGGAAGTATGACGATCAAGGAGTACGTCAATCAGTTTAATCAGCTGGCCAGATTTGGGCTGGATTTGGTAAACACCCAATACAAGAAGGCCCTTCGCTTCATCAAAGGTCTGAATGAGCCTCTACACAGCCTTGCAATGACCCATATACCCATGGGAGCAAGTTATGAAAGCTTGGTGGACATGGCACTGCTACACGAGGAAGATAAAGGCAAGAAGGAGGCAAAGGAGGAAGTGCCTCAAGAAAAGAAAGAAGGTTTACAGGCTAAGAAGACAGACTTCAAGAAAGGCGGGAAGAACAACAAATCCCGTGAAAAGAGAAAGTGCAATTTCTGTGGCATTGTGGGACATATAGAAAAAGACTGCAGAAAGAAGAAGGCGAAGATGAATGGTGGTTGTTTCCATTGTGGAGAGACTAGACACTTGGCTAAGGACTGCCCAAAGAAGCGGGGGCAGGGACAGAGGACTGGATCCACCTCAGGGGGACAGGTTCACGCGTTGGTGGCACCTCTACAGGAACGAGGTAGAAAGCTTAGTTTATCTTTATGATCATCTAGTTCGCACTCTCTTTGATTCTGGTGCATTACACTCCTTTATTTCATCTGCTTTAGTAGAATCTCTACACCTAGACACTAGTATGGTAGAAGATCCCCTGGTTGTTTTGATTCCAATTGGGGGCTCGGCTTATTTGTCGATGGTTTGCTTGGATTTGAAAATCTCTATTCTAAGTGTTGAATTTAGATGTAGCGCCTTTGTTTTCGGCTTCTCGGGATATGGACTTATGTTAGGCATGGACTGGTTATCCAGTAATGGTGTCGTTCTTGATTGTGAGAAAAGAGTGGTTAGGCTCTTGACTCGTCTCGGTAACACTCTAGAAATTTCTTGTAATCCCTTAAATGTTGTTATGCTTAGTTATCTAGAGTCGCTTGATGCTTCTGTTGAGAATTTGCAGTCGGTTAGAGTGATCCGGAAATATCCGGATGTCTTTGAAGAGGTGAAAGGCTTACCTCCGAAGCGGGAAATAGACTTCCGCATATATCTTGTTGATAATGCAAAGCCCGCAGCTCTGCCTGTTAGACACACGGCTCCAAAGGAGAGAAAGGAGCTCAGTAAGCAAGTTAAGGAGCTTCTCGAGAAGGGGTTTATAAGGAGAAGTATCTCGGAATGGGGTGCTCCAGTGGTGTTCGCCACCAAAGCAGATGGTTCACTACGTCTTTGTGTGGACTATAGGGAGCTAAACAAGCTAACTAAAAAAATAGACACCCTCTTCCCAGAATAGACGATTTGTTTGATCAACTTGTAGGTGCGTCGGTCTTCTCCCAACTTGATCTGGCTATTGGGTTCCATCAGCTAAGGGTAGCTGAAGATAGTATTGATAAAACGGCGTTCAGAACCCCAGACGGTTTCTTCGAGTGGCTTGTCATGCCTTTCGGTTTGACAAACGCATCCGCTTATTTCGTAGACCTAATGAGCAGGGTGTTCAGAGAATTCCTCAATAAGTTTGTGGTGGTCTTTGTAGATGATATTTTGATCTTCTCAAAGAATAAGGAAGAACATACTCAGCAACTGAAGGAGATCATGGAAACTCTTCGAGTTCATCAGCTGAAAGCCAAATTCTCCAAATGCCACTTTTGGAGAGAAGAAGTAAGATTTCTTGGACATATAGTGTCCAAAGAGGGATTAGCTGTGGACCCCGCGAAAGTGGTGGCAGTGCAAGATTGGAAGACACCAAGAAATGCAACCGAAGTCCGAAGCTTTCTTGGGCTAGCCGGTTTTTACCGAAAGTTCATTAGGGATTTCGCGAAAATCTCAGCTCCACTCACAAGGCTAACAAAGAAGAATCTGTCATTCGCTTGGGATTTATACTGTGATATTGCTTTCCAACGCCTAAAAAGGGCTCTCACAACAGCCCCAGTTCTAACTTTGCCATATGGAAGCAAGATGTTCATAGTATACGCGGATGCTTGTAGTACGGGACTAGGCGTCGTTCTGATGCAAGAAGGAAGGGTAATAGCTTATGGTGGAAGACAACTGAGAGTTCATGAAAAGAACTACCCAACCCACGATCTTGAGTTGGCCGCCATCGTGTTTGCACTTAAGTCTTACCGCCATTATCTCCTAGGTGAGAAATTCGAATTATATTGTAACACCCCGTAATTTGAACATAAAAATTCACAAATTAATGTATACTTAATTAAGTGAAATGGGTTGCGCAGAGAAATATATATATTGATATATATATATATAATTGAAAATTAAATAAATAAATATGCAAAAATGTTCAAAACAGCGAATTGGGAGAGGGGAATAACCGAACCGGCCGATTTTTGAGGTCGACCCGAGCCTGCTGGGTCGACTAGGGGTTAATCCAGGGTGTTTGGCTGTCAACCCGTGGGCCGATTCGCTCAAATGCAGATTTTTCATTTGAATGGTTCTCATGGTTCAGCTTTAATCTAAAGTCCCTAGATGGTTCCTACACTTGACTTCTTCCCCAAGACATGCTTTGATGGCTTGGATTGAATCTAGGGTTAATCCTATGGCTAATACTATCCTAATCCTCTATAAAAAGACCCCTAAACCTAGCCTAAATCACCATTATTCAATCCTACAACTAAACTATGTCAAATTTGTTCCTCTCATGACCTCCACTCTCATGCTAAAATTCCTAAGCCTATTTCTATGAGAGATTGTGAGTTCATACAAATGCTTTCAAACTTGTATGAGTGTTCTTAGTTTGCATTCAAGTCAAGTTGCAACATTTCTATTTCAAAGCAAGGGTTGTTATTGATTTGGCTCAAGGGTTTTCATTGGAGCATTCATATTTGGGTCTTTTTGGTGATTGCATAAGGGCTTCGTCTCAATCTTTATAATAAATATTCATTTGTGTCTTCATATCATTGTAAGCCCTTTTCTACTTTCTTTCTTTGAACTCTAAAGTTAAATGAATGATGCAAGTTTGGGGTTGATCATTATATGCAAGTTTGGTTGATCATTATATGCAAGTTTGGTTGATCATTATATGCAAGTTTGGATGATCATTATGCAAGTTGGTTTAATCATTATGTATGACACATGTTGCTATGTTATGCAAGTTTGGGTTGATCATGTTATCATGTTATGCAAGTTAAACTTGATGTTGTGAGCATAAAGCTCCAAGCTTTATATTAAAGGTTGCATTTGGCAACATGAAAGTTATCATATCCCTTATGATAACTTGCATGTGAGGCTAAATGCAAACTTCTAGCAACTTCTACATGTCATTTATCACCATGTATCACTCATATGCTAAGTCTGGTTTTATGCATGCTTTTGAAGCCTAATGATGCAATATGCAAGTATATGAACATATGTACATTTCATATGCCACCATGTTAAACTTGTGGCTTCAACACCTTTTTGTCATGATTATGCCAAGTTCCCTATTTTATCCTTTATGCATTGATGCGATTATGTAAACGATGGGGTTACGTTGAGGTTGGGTAACATTATGACATAAACATGGTTTTTATAACATAGCGTGATATGTTAACTTGTAATTATGTTTTGGAAACATAATGGACATGACACTTAGAAAATATGAGTGTGGCCAACTCGAGGTTGGGTTGAGTTTGTAGCATAAATCTACCCGGACCCGCCCGGCTTAACTAGTGGCTACAAACAATAGGACCCAATGTGAGAAGTTGGTCATGTTGTGCTCGAACCCGAGGTTAGACCAAGTTGTGGTGTAAAGCTACCCGGACCCGCCCGGCTTAACTAGTAACCACAACAAGGTCTAATGTGAGAGGTTAAAGCACATTAAGTTAATTAATGCCTCCTGATTAGGGTTAAGTCATGGTCCACTTAATACTTAATCAATTTGGGCTGGATGGGTTAATCGGGGTGAAGTCATGAACCTTGGATACACTTAACCAATTTAATCCACGTTTGGATCGGGTTAACCACATTTAACCCATTAAGGAAACCCTAGTTGCGTGGTCCTTTGCAGAAGTAACCCTCTTGATAGTACATAAGAACCTAGGACTAGGCTAGGGTGGGGCACGATTACTGGGCTGACATGTAAGCGACCAAAACGACGGCTGTGTAGGTACGCCGGTGTAGGTCCAGGTGGACTATGATCGTGCACATAGTCCGGCGTTGGAGAATCAGGCACGGGTACTAGTAGATCTAGGCTGTGCATACTTGATTGGTGTCCGAGGTCTACACCCTAGGACTTGATACACCCTGGGGTGGACCTAGCACAGTTAGCTACATTTCATGTTTGGGCCGTATGACACCGACACTTGACGAGTTAGGCTTATAGGGAGCCGATCAACTAGACCGTGTAGTTGGACCTTGATTTAGGTCACCTCATGATATTGGGCCAAGCTTGGGCCAAGGGATCAATTCTTGTTTCTACTTGACATGATAGAATGCTAGTACACCCGTGGTGAATAAACTTAACCTTGATTATGCGATGTCACCTTTATCTATCTTGTTAGTTAATCATAATGTCAGTATGTTGTTATCCTTATGTTCATCTCAGCTTCTCATGCCAGTTAACTTTACTAGTTCATAGACAGATAGTAGTAGGGCTTACCAGTCTTTTTGACTGACCTGTTTTCTTTCGCCTCTTTTCTTCCGTCCCCCCCCCCCCCCCCCTCAGGTTCTCAGGGTGGGAACATTGGAGCTTAGCTTGGATCTTTACAGCTTGCTTACTGGATTTGCTCATGTACGGTTTTGGACATTGAGCTAGCTATGGTTTATCACTTCATTTTGGGGATAGTACTTTATGTATTTTAGTTTTTCAGTTTATGCTTTTATCTAGACTTTGTTGTTGGAAAATAATGACCAAGTACTTTGTTGTAACATGACTATGGTTTTGAAATGCTAAGTTTTATCCGCTGCTTTACTACTCTGTTTTACTTATATGTTCTGTCTTGTGATATCTGCATGCATGTTTACCTTGTTTAACGCCCCTCCAAAGCTAATGTCCTTGCAAGAGTGGCATTGGCGGAGGTGGGGTGTTACATTTGGTATCAGAGCCTAAGGTTTACAAGATTTGAGCAAAAGTGTTTTTGAAACTTACCTTTTGAAAAACTATTTTCAAAACCAATTAAGTATTTTCCAAGAAAAGTCTAGTTATTTTTAAAAGGCTATTCCCCAAAAGCCATAGCACTATCCTTCGTTTCTTCGTTCTGAATCTATCTTTTTCCTTTTTCAGTATGGCCGATCTTAACCTTCCCGAGGGAGTGACCATTCCCGGATGGTTCCGGAGATACTTGGAAGCTAGGGCCAATGATGTGGGCCCAGCAAATACCCCCAATATAACTGAGGTTCCTCCTCCTCCTCCTCCTCAGAACCCGCAAGCAGATTTCGCTAAGATTTGCAAAGACTTTAAGGCGATGGGTGGCAAGAACTTTATTGGGACAGAGACTTTTGTGGAGGCCAGAAATTGGTTGAAAGAAACTGAAGATCTCTTCGCCATCTTTGATGTGCAAGATCATAGAAGGGTTCTATTGGCAGCATGGTTATTGAAAGAAGAAGCTGCTTATTGGTGGGAGGTCACCAATGCTACAAGGCCTATAGAGACTTGGGCCGACTTTAGGACAAGATTTGGGCTTAAGTTTCTATCATCAGCTGAGGCGAATTTGCAATTGGAGAAGTTTATATCTTTGAAGCAAGGAGACATGACAGTGAGGGAGTACATGAATGAGTTTAACAAGCTCGCCCGATTTGGTTTGGACATGATTAATACTCCCCAGAAGAAGGCTTTGCGCTTTGCACGAGGGTTGAATGAGCCACTACAAGGTTTAGCCCTACCTCATATACCTATGGGGGCCACTTTCGAAGATCTAGTAGACATGGCATTGCTTCAAGGAGACGATAAGAATGGCAAGAAGGAAGTGAAGGCTAATGAGACCCAAACCAAGAAGACAGACTCCAAGTGGGGAGGAAATCAGAGCAATCAGAACAACAAAAACAACAAGAACAACAAGGGAAACAAGGCCAAGGCAAAGGACCCAAGAAAATGCCACTACTGTGGGAATGTAGGCCACATAGCTAAAGACTGTAAGAAAAGGAAGAGGAAGTCGGGCGAATGCTTTCATTGTGGAGAGACCGGACATTTTAGCAAGGATTGCCCCAAGAAGCAAGGGCAGAATCAGCGTGCAGGACCTTCTGGAGGGCAAGTGCATGCTCTCAACGCCGCTCCAGTTCAGGATCGAGGTAGCATTTCTGTAGAAAGTCTTGTTTATATTTCTGATTATCCTGTTCGCACCTTATTTGATTCTGGCGCATCGCATAGTTTTATTTCTTCTGACATTGTTGAAAGTTTGCACCCAAGTACTAGCTTAGTTGAGGATCCCGTTTGTGTTTAAAATCCAATTGGGGGTTCCGCCCATCTATCTATGATTTGTGTGGATTTGAAGATTTCTATCTTGATTGTAGAATTCGCGTGTAATGCTTATGTTCTCGGATTCATGGGATATGGGTTAATCTTGGGCATGGATTGGTTGTCCAGTTATGGAGCCATTCTCGATTGTGAACATAGGGTGGTGAGGCTCATGACCCGCCTCGGTAATACCCTAGAAATTTCTTGTAACCCTAGAGGTCCCGTCATGTTATGTTATCTTGAATCTCTCGACTCGTCCATCGATGATATGCAATCTGTAAGGGTGGCCCGAGACTATCCTGATGTCTTTGAAGAAGTTAAGGGGTTACCCCCTAAACGAGAGATAGATTTCCGCATTTATCTAGTCGATAATGCCAAGCCAGTATCATTGCCCGTTAGGCACATGGCCCCACGAGAAAGAAGAGAGCTCAGTAAGCAAATCAAGGAGCTGCTTAAGAAGGGTTTTATTAGACGAAGCATTTCTGAATGGGGTGCTCCGGTGGTATTCGCTACTAAGGCGTATGGTTCGCTTCGTCTATGTGTTGATTATCGAGAGTTGAACAAGCTGACAAAGAAGAATAGGCACCCATTACCGAGGATTGATGATCTCTTTGACCAGCTTGTAGGTGCTTCTGTTTTCTCTCAACTCGATCTAGCCACCGGATTCCATCAGCTTAGAGTGGCTGAGGATAGCATCGATAAGACTGTGTTTAGGACTCCGGATGGATTCTTTGAATGGCTTGTCATGCCATTCGGTTTGACTAATGCACCCGCCTACTTCGTAGACTTGATGAGTAGGGTGTTCAGGGAGTTCCTCAACAAGTTTGTTGTTGTCTTCGTGGATGACATTCTGATCTTCTTAAAGGATGAGGAAGAGCATGCTAGGCATCTCAAGGAAGTGATGGATACGCTTAGAGCGCATCAGTTGAAAGCCAAGTACTCCAAATGTCATTTCTGGAGAAAGGAAGTTCGGTTTCTTGGACATATAGTTTCTATGCAAGGCCTAACGGTGGAACCCGCGAAAGTGGTTGTGGTTCAAGACTGGAAGACTCCTAGGAATGCAACCGCAGTAAGAAGCTTTCTCGGTTTGGCGGGCTACTATAGGAAGTTCATCAGGGACTTCGCTAAGATTTCGGCCCCTCTTACTAAGTTAACAAAGAAGAACTTAGAATTCTTGGCAACTTTTGATTTCACGACGACTGTTGAGTCGATGACGGGTTCTTTAGCATCCCTTGAGCTTAGACCCACACTTCTTGATCAAGTTGGGGCTTCACAGAAGGAAGATCCGCAAATAGTCGAGGTCATGGATAAGCTGATTCGGGGTGAGACGTCTAGTCACCTTGCCAGATATACTATTGATGATAAAGGATGGCTAAGGCGTGATGGGAGATTATGTGTTCCTCGAGTGGGAGATTTAGTCCATAGAGTTCTTGAAGAAGCGCATCACTCGAAGATGACTATACATCCGGGAGGAGATAAGATGTATAAAGATATGAAGCGCATTTTCTTTTGGGATGGAATGAAGAAGGATGTGGCAGAGTATGTTTCAAAGTGCATGGTGTGCCAACAAGTGAAAGCCGAGTCAAAGAAACCAGGTAGGCTATTACATCCATTGGAGGTCCCGCAATGGAAGTGGGAGAGTATTTCTATGGATTTTGTGGATGGATTGCCTAGGTCAAGGAGAGGGAACACAAGCATATGGGTCATAGTTGACAGACTTACGAAGAGTGCTCACTTCATCCCAGTAAAGAGCAAGAGGACCGCATCAGGGCTGGCATCTATTTATCTTCGAGAGATATGCGGTTGCATGGAGTTCCTTCTAGCATAGTTAGCGATCGTGACCCAATTTTCACTAGCCAGTTCTGGAACAGTTTGCAAGAAGCGATGGGTACACGATTGAATCTGAGTACGGCCTATCACCCCCAGACGGATGGCCAAACCGAAAGGGTGAATAGAGTGCTAGAAGATCTCTTGAGGCTTTGTGTTCTCGACTTCGGTGGTACTTGGGAAGACCACCCTCCTCTTGTAGAGTTTGCGTATAATAATAGCTATCAGGCCAGCATAGGAATGGCACCATTTGAAGCTTTATATGGGGGGCCGTGTAGGTCACCATCTTGTTGGTGGGAGACAACAGATAGACTTATACTTGGGCCCGATATGATATGAGAAACATCCGAGAAAGTTGAATTATTAAGAAGAAGGATGAAAGCGGTCCAAGATAGACAGAAATCCTATGCTGACAAGCGAAGGGCAGATTTGGAATTCGAAGTGGGAGACATGGTTTTCGTGAAGGTTTCTCCTTTGCGAAATGTGGTACGTTTTGGAGCAGTTGGGAAGCTGGCACCAAGGTTCGTAGGACCCTTCCCTATCATAGAGAGAATTGGAAAGATGGCCTATAAGGTGGGATTGCCCGAGAAGCTAGCCGGAGTGCATAATGTCTTTCATGTCTCGCATCTCCGAAAGTGCCTTCATGAGTCCGCTGAGGTGGTTGAACCAAGCATTCTTGAAGACATTGAGGTAGAGAAAGAAGCAACCTTGAGAAGAGCTCCGATTCGTATCTTGGGAACAGAGATCAAGAAGCTAAGGAATCGAGAGGTCAAGTTGGTGAAAGTTCAGTGGGGTGAAGCCGACGAAGATGCAACTTGGGAAACCGAGGAGAAGATGCGTGGGCTTTATCCATTTCTTTTTGAGAGTACATTCTCGATCTCTTTTCCTAATTAGCATATCTTTCTTTTATCCGCGTTTATCTAGTTTATCTTGTTTCGTAGATCTTGTTATGAGGACCTTTGGTAGAAACCCTTTGGATGAAACATGTATTTGAAACATGTTATGCTTGATGGTTGCAAGTGGTTGCAAGTGTTTGCACGTGGATACTCGTGGATGCATGATACACATTAGGCACTAAGATCGGCTCACACACTTTCATGTTGCATATGCATGAGTGCTTATACTTATTCATGGATGAAACTTGTTGAGCTATCACGTGGATGTTGCATATGGATGAATATTATGTGCACTCATGTAGAGATTATAAATTATGTTAGGAATTTGCATACATATGGACTCATTTCACTAACATATTTTGCATTAAGGAGGTTTACTGTATCAGTAACCGCCGGATTTTTGCATTAGATAAGTACATATACACACACCTTTGCATATGATCATACAACATTTAGAATCCTTTAAGGACAATGACTGCACGTGGATGATGTTTTGAGTAGATGGATGATGGATAGTAGGATACATTCTTCCTAACTTGGAGATTTCGGGGACGAAATCCTTTAAGGAAGGGAGAATGTAACACCCCGTAATTTGAACATAAAAATTCACAAATTAAAGTATACTTAATTAAGTGAAATGGGTTGCGCAGAGAAATATATATATATATATATTGATATATATATATAATTGAAAATTAAATAAATAAATAAATATGCAAAAATGTTCAAAACAACGAATTGGGAGAGGGGAATAACCGAACCGGTCGATTTTTGAGGTCGACCCAAGCCCGCTGGGTCGACTAGGGGTTAATCCAGGGTGTTTGGCTGTCAACCCGTGGGCCGATTCGCTCAAATGCAGATTTTGCATTTGAATGGTTCTCATGGTTCAGCTTTAATCTAAAGGCCCTAGATGGTTCCTACACTTGACTTCTTCCCCAAGACATGCTTTGATGGCTTGGATTGAATCTAGGGTTAATCCTATGGCTAATACTATCCTAATCCTCTATAAAAAGACCCCTAAACCTAGCCTAAATCACCATTATTCAATCCTACAACTAAACTATGTCAAATTTGTTCCTCTCATGGCCTCCACTCTCATGCTAAAATTCCTAAGCCTATTTCTATGAGAGATTGTGAGTTCATACAAGTGCTTTCAAACTTGTATGAGTGTTCTTAGTTTGCATTCAAGTCAAGTTGCAACATTTCTATTTCAAAGCAAGGTTTTTTATTGATTTGGCTCAAAGGTTTTCATTGGAGCATTCATATTTGGGTCTTTTTGGTGATTGCATAAGGGCTTCGTCTCAATCTTTATAATAAATATTCATTTGTGTCTTCATAGCATTGTAAGCCCTTTTCTACTTTCTTTCTTTGAACTCTAAAGTTAAATGAATGATGCAAGTTTGGTTGATCATTATATGCAAGTTTGGATGATCATTATGCAAGTTGGTTTAATCATTATGTATGACACATGTTGCTATGTTATGCAAGTTTGGGTTGATCATGTTATCATGTTATGCAAGTTAAACTTGATGTTGTGAGCATAAAGCTCCAAGCTTTATATTAAAGGTTGCATTTGGCAACATGAAAGTTATCATATCCCTTATGATAACTTGCATGTGAGGCTAAATGCGAACTTCTAGCAACTTCTACATGTCATTTATCACCATGTATCACTCATATGCTAAGTTTGGTTTTATGCATGCTTTTGAAGCCTAATGATGCAATATGCAAGTATATGAACATATGTACATTTCATATGCCCACTATGTTAAACTTGTGGCTTCAACACCTTTTTGTCATGATTATGCCAAGTTCCCTATTTTATCCTTTATGCGTTGATGCGATTATGTAAACGATGGGGTTACGTTGGGGTTGGGTAACATTATGACATAAACATGGTTTTTATAACATAGCGTGATATGTTAACTTGTAATTATGTTTTGGAAACATAATGGACATGACACTTAGAAAATATGAGTGTGGCCAACTCGAGGTTGGGTTGAGTTTGTAGCATAAATCTACCCGGACCCGCCCGGCTTAACTAGTGGTGTAACACCCCACGTCCGTTAGTGTCACTCACAAAGGGAATGCACTAAGTTCTGTGGAGCATTTTGGGTAAAAGATGCAGATAAATTACAAGACAGACAAACATTAAACAGCGGAAAATAAAACTTTGCTTTATTAACAAAATAATTTGTACAAGGTTCCTTTACAATATCAGAGTATCAACTGTCTTTACAAAATAAAGAAGCATAAAATACATTTATATTCCCCAATGTAACAAAAGCCAACCATAGCAATCCAAAGCCGATGCATCCAAGATTCTTCAAGCTTGGAAAGAGAAATCACCCCAAAACAAATCTGAGCTATCCTATTTCCTCCTTAACAACCTGGGGGGGGGGGAGAACGGAAGAAAGAAGACGAAAGAAAAACAGAGTCAGACATAAAGCCTGAGTAAGTTCAGTAACCTCTAGCATGTGAACATGGAAAACAAAACGACATGAATTAACTGAATACAAGATTACACCATGACGATAGGGTCAACAAGATTAGACAAGGTAGTCACAAGATATGCTAAGATAAACTGGATACGCTCTAAAACTTTCGCTGCTTCGCTATTTACTTGTTATACTGGTTTCTATATCTCTGCACCGCCTAACTAGTGTTTCAACTAGTAACGATAACGTGATCCCAATCCCTGTATTTTCCATCGCCTTCAGGCATCCATTTATTAGTTGTTACCTAGATCTAATCTAGGGTTTTCTATCCACTGCTTTCTAGATTTAACTATAGTTTTATGCTATCTGCTGAACGCTTTTCGAGTTCAGGGTTTATGCCAACTAGTCCAACTAGGGATTACGCTACCTGTCGAACAATGCCCCCAAGTCTAGGACACACTACCTAGAGTGGTATATGTTCCTAGGCTTCCCCACGCATGTATCGCGAATCGTTATCGCTTGTCTAGATGCACATGTCCTGTAATGTGCGATCCGAGTCCTGTGACAGGGCAAATCAAGGAATACAGAACTCGGTCAGGAGCTTTCAGATATCTGCCGATGCAGATGCTAAGGTCTGTTTTAATTCCAGTGGCTATGGTCCCACTTGACCCCTCCCTCAGCTAATGAAAGGCACACCTTGTAAAATGAGAACTATACGCCGGCCCCCGGTGCCCCACTATCCTATGGCCATCCGCAACCATAACTAGATAGCAAGTATATGGTCTTTTGGAGTTCTCCGCCTTTCCGCTTCACGTATCTCGATTGACTCAAGATGGATGGTAGACGACGAGTTGCTATCACAGGGCTACCGTCTTCTCGCCGAATCACGCTGGTCCATCCTAGTCTTTAGGTTGCCACATATATATTGCAACCAAGGCATACCCTCGGTTCTTCTAACGCAGACCTTAACCTCTGTGAGTCCAGGATGATCATCTGCAGCCTCACAGAGGGATACCAAGAGTACCCTCACGTCCCCTCGAAGCCTCGGGCTTCGTAACCCAATTCGTTGGAGCCTTCTTAAAACTAGATGGATGTCTGCTCCTTCGTGTTATACTAAGAATTACTACTTAGTTCTACTAACTAAGGTTTACCACTTAGTTTCCAAATTCCTTGTTTTCTTAACTAAGTTTTACTACTTAGTCCCTTTTTCTACTGAGTTCTACTACTTAGTTTTCTTTCTCGCCAGGTTGGGTTGGTTAAGTGTCTTTAGTCGATTCAAGCTATCTTAACCCTCTTCCCTTATCCTATTACACTGGTTAAGTGTTATCCCTTCATGCTTTTTACTTAACCCTATTCATTTATCATATTCTGATGGTTAAGCGTTCAAGTTTACTTAACCTTATGGTCTAGTCCAGTTAACATATTAATTTGGCTAAGTGTATTACTTAACCCCAACCTCTAGTCTAATTAACATGTTAAATTGGCTAAGTGTATTAATTTTACTTAACCCCACCTTCTAGTCTAGTCAACATGTTAATTTGGCTAAGTATTCCCATGGACTTAACCCTCCCATTCTAGCTTTAACTGTGCTAAGTTGGTTAAGTGTTCCTTAACCTTCCCATTCTAGCTTAACCGTGTTAGGTTGGTTAAGTGTTCTTATGGACTTAACTCTCCCATTCTTGTTCTAGCTTTAATTAATAAATTAAAGCCACAACCTCTCACATTAGACAGATATTGCTGCGGTTACTGGATGTGCCGGTCGGTTCCGGGCAGGTTTACACCGCAACTCAGTCTAACCTCGGGTTAGGCATATTCATGTTTTCTAAGTTCAAAGGGTTTTTGATTAACTTCCAAATCTGGTTTTGAAAACAACCATCCCGTCCTTCGGATCAGTTAGGGATAGCCAGGGAGGGCAGGAAACTTGTATTTTCCAAACCCAAGCCTATACACTATCCTCTCTGTCACCCTAGAACCTTCTGGTCTATGTGTTATAAAAAGGGATGTTATCAAAATACTTTTCTTTTGTTTATAAATTGTTAACAATTTATTTCAAAAGCCCATTTCCCCTTTTTTGACAAATTTGGCCTATATTTATTTGTCAAGTCTACTAGTATACTTATATTCTAGGCCCAAGTCCTAACCCAACATGCAGTTTAGGCCATTTCCTATTTCATTGCCGAAACTAGATTAAATATCCTAGTTTATAATTTATGGCCAAAACTTAACCAAGTTACATATTTTGTGGTAAATGAACAATTTAACATTTATGACGAATTCTATAAGTAAATTACTCCTAATTTACTTATTTCATTACTACTCTTTTAATGTACATTGTCACATTCATTATTATGGCCCATTCTCTCTTATTTATCATATTTATACTTTTTGGTATGTAAATTATACCAAATTTAGTGTCGCTAACCATAATTTATTCTAAACATGACAATTCCTCACAATTATGAATAAATTCAAAATTGTGCTAATATACTTATTCCAAATCAACCTTAATTAACCCAATCTTGGTTTAACATTCTAATTCACAATTTATGGCAAAACTAGAATTATTTTTCTAGTTTACACTTTATGCCTAAAATTTAGCTTACTTACTAACGCTAAATTTAATATGTCAAAATCACATATTCCCTAATCCATGTCAAATTTCCCCGTTTTCATTTTAATATGCATGTCATAATACATATTCCAAATTATGCCAATTTCCAAGTTTACAATTACGTTCATATTCATTTCCATGTTTTCCCCAAATCGCATTCCCACCGTTCGAATAATCGTGATTCAACCTAGATTATAAATAAATCTAGATTCGTAGATAAAAAGGGAATGAATCAAAATGACAAGAAGGAATAATTGACATAAAAAGGTTTGGATAACAATGTAGGTTCAAGAATATGGGTAGACCTAACTAAATAGGTAAATTCCCACTGTCTTAAAACCAAAGAATGGGCAAAATAGGTTCAAGAACGTGGGTAGACCTAACTTAATAGGTAAATTCCCACTGTCTTAAAACCAAAGAAAAAAACAAGGAACAGGTAGAATAAATAATTGGGTTTAGACCCAATTTCACAATCACCAAACTAAAGCAATATTTTCCTAATCATGAATCATGGGTGTCAAAATCACAATTGTCCTCATTATGTCATAAGCAATAGTTTATGTCCAATTCAAAGGCTTATGTTCTTAGTCATAAGTAATGTCCATGGTCATAGGCAATATAGGCGATGTTCATAGTCCAAAAGGGAAAATAATTCCCATAGTCCTAAGTCATTGTCATAGGCAATGTTTATATGTCCCAAAATCAAAGGCTTATGTCATAGTCCAAAGGCATATGCTTTCAAAGGCCACAGTTCTATAGTCATAGTCACGGTTACAGTCTTATTTGTCCTCGAATCATAACAGTTCTTAATTCAGTCCAAGAGTATAAACACAGATTCGAAGAGAGAGATAGAGAGAGACTTGGCATATTCCTTTATTCCTTTAATTTCATGTCATAAATAAAACAAAATATTCAGATCTAGAAATAACCAACTTACAGAAAATAGATCTAGAAAAGAAGGAAAGCGTGGCTATGATTCGTGCGTCGTTGCTTGAAACTTGTTTGAGCTAGCCTTTGAATTCTTCACTTGAAACTTTGATTTGAATCCCTCCTTAAAAGTCTTTTAGCAGCATCTCCTCGTCTTGAATCATATTTTATTTTATTTATTTAAGAAAATTTAGAAGAGGGGAAGAAGCCATGAATCTTAGCAGCATAAGGATAGAAGAGAATTGGTGCAAAGAGAATGAAGACTAGGGTTGTTTATATAGCTGCTCAAGACCTTATCGTACACGCAGCGCTGAGTCAGCATTGAACCTAGTTAAGAAAATAGTCCAGGTACGTAGATGAATCTAGCCAAACCTTATCATACACGCAGTGCTGAGTCAGCATTGGGTCCCACAAGCTATTTTGGCGTAAAAGTTTGATTTTCAAACTTTTGAATTTCTGGAATTTATTTAACTGTTTTATTCACATGAAATATTCTTATATGTATACAATTCCTCTAACGACCATTTTACGCGTATATATATACGCACAACTTTCATTTTATTTTCAAAATTCAAATGATGTTGCCATATTTCATTGACTGTAGCCTTATCTTGAATTTTATCTTTCGTATACATATATTTTTGCATATATATATATATATTCTCATATGTATATATATATATATTCTTTATTTCCTTATATGTACGTTCTTATCCTTTCAAATTTTGAATTTGTATACGTACATATATTTGCATGTTCAGTTGGCCCTCTCTAAAACAAAGATAAAAAATTATGCCGCCGCCGGGGTTCGAACCCCCGACCTCCATGCTACAAATCCAATGCCTTAACCAACTGAGCTACAGAGGCTTTTGTTAATAAGTCTTAGAACAATAATAATTATTGTTCTCTCCTTACTTCTCTTTTTCATGTTAGTTACAATTCTTAAATTAAACAACTGCATGGATCTTTTTCTTTTAATTTTTCTTTTAAAAATTAATTATACTTTAATTTGAGAATCTTAATGTCGCAGAATTACGGGGTGTTACATTCTCCCCCACTTAAAAGGATTTCGTCCCCGAAATCTTCAAGTTAGGAAGAATGTGTCCTACCATCCAATCACCCATCTACTCAACCATTCAATCACAGGCATATATTGTCCTTAAAAGATTTCTAATGCTTTCATGTTCATATGCATAGTGTGTGTATATGTCTCTATCTAATGAAAAATCAGGCGGTCTACTGATTCAGTTGACCTCCTTAATGCAAATCATGTTAGTGCCATGCGTCCAATCATGCATGCAAACATCCCTAGTCATGTAAATACTACATGCGTGCACAGCCATTCATCCATATGCAACGTCCATATGATATCATATCAAGTTCAACTTGCAACAAATACATATATGTAAATGCAATATGAAAGCGTCCGAACTTGATCTAGTGCCTAATACGTATGCATATGCATCCACAAGCAACCATTTGCAACCACTTGCAACCATTCAACCATAACATGTTTCAAATACATGTTTACATCCATTGGCTTCTACCTAAGGATTGCAGATATGACCTAGAGGATATACTTTGGAAAGAGAGAAACAACTACGCGTAAAGCTCCTAAACAGAGAAATCAAGAATGCACCCTTAAGGAAAAAGGGCATGTTGCTAGTATCTAGCCTTCTTGAGCTTTACTCCACTGTATCTTAACCAATTTAACTTCACGATTGTGAAGTTTCCGACCTCCAATTCCAAAATAAACAGATGTCAATCACGGTACCAAGTATACGTACTAAGATGATTAGAGGTTTCCCTCTTATCCGTCATGCCATAACTATAAGAGTCGAAAGGTCACTACGCGCTTTTTAGAGCGCCTGTCACAACTATTCATCTCTCACGCAAACCATCCTAGTCGAACTCGACATTCCTCAAGTACAACCCCCAAAGGCCTAAACCAATATCAGACAAGCACCCAAGGAATATCTCCCCCGAATTTAGACGATCTACGTGAGATGATATAAGCAAACTCGATAGCTATTCTCAAATCCCTACTAAAAAAATAAACTGGTCGGACCACCAATTGGATTTGAGACTCTAGTTGGATCTTTCTACTATACAAGTACTATGGTGCAGAGACCCAACTATGAAAGTGGATATGAACAAATGAGAAGCGCTAGAACCTAAGGAAATAGCACGAACAGAAAACTAGACTCTTCCAACCAGACTACCTTTCTCCTAGGTACGCTTGGTGGCGAAAGCATGTACTTATCCTTCTGAAAATCTCGTCCTCGTTCTTGCCCTTGTCCTTAAGTATATGCCCTATCATACCCTAGTAAAAATACTTCCTCTTGTCTTAGGTTTTATAATTTCTTCCTCCTTCGTGTGCTAAGTCTACATCCATGAATTCCTCATCCTAGGGTTATGCTCCTTAGCCAAACTCCTCATCCCCTTCCGTGTGTAGTCATGTTGACAAATCTCTGGAAAACTGCCTCCATCGTCCGGAAAACCTTATAAGCTTTGAAATAAAACTGCCCGTAGATGAAACAACTACGGCTATGGATGGAAGCCGGGCACTACTTTGCCCTTTGACGAGGTTACCTCCCAGAAAGCCAGGAGCCCCAGAGACTCAAGAAAGAAGGAGACAAGAATTTAAATAGAGGAAGAGAAGACAATGCGTATGGCTTTGGGGAATATGCCTTTAAAACAAATCTCTTCTTTTGAAAATACTTCTTTTAAAACCGTTTGAAAATAATTTTTCAAATCCTTTATCTGATCTGGTAACCTTCAGCTCTGATACCACGTGTAACACCCCACGTCCGTTAGTGTCACTCACAAAGGGAATGCACTAAGTTCTGTGGAGCATTTTGGGTAAAAGATGCAGATAAATTACAAGACAGACAAACATTAAACAGCGGAAAATAAAACTTTGCTTTATTGACAAAATAATTTGTACAAGGTTCCTTTACAATATCAGAGTATCAACTGTCTTTACAAAATAAAGAAGCATAAAATACATTTATATTCCCCAATGTAACAAAAGCCAACCATAGCAATCCAAAGCCGATGCATCCAAGATTCTTCAAGCTTGGAAAGAGAAATCATCCCAAAACAAATCTGAGCTATCCTATTTCCTCCTTAACAACCTGGGGGGGGGGGGAGAACGGAAGAAAGAAGACGAAAGAAAAACAGAGTCAGACATAAAGCCTGAGTAAGTTCAGTAACCTCTAGCATGTGAACATGGAAAACAAAACGACATGAATTAACTGAATACAAGATTACACCATGACGATAGGGTCAACAAGATTAGACAAGGTAGTCATAAGATATGCTAAGATAAACTGGATACGCTCTAATACTTTCGCTGCTTCGCTATTTACTTGTTATACTGGTTTCTATATCTCTGCACCGCCTAACTAGTGTTTCAACTAGTAACGATAACGTGATCCCAATCCCTGTATTTTCCATCGCCTTCAGGCATCCATTTATTAGTTGTTACCTAGATCTAATCTAGGGTTTTCTATCCACTGCTTTCTAGATTTAACTATAGTTTTACGCTATCTGCTGAACGCTTTTCGAGTTCAGGGTTTATGCCACCTAGTCCAACTAGGGATTACGCTACCTGTCGAACAATGCCCCCAAGTCTAGGACACACTACCTAGAGTGGTATATGTTCCTAGGCTTCCCTACGCATGTATCGCGAATCGTTATCGCTTGTCTAGATGCACATGTCCTGTAATGTGCGATCCGAGTCCTGTGACAGGGCAAATCAAGGAATACAGAACTCGATCGGGAGCTTTCAGATATCTGCCGATGCAGATGCTAAGGTCTGTTTTAATTCCAGTGGCTATGGTCCCACTTGACCCCTCCCTCAGCTAATGAAAGGCACACCTTGTAAAATGAGAACTATACGCCGGCCCCCGGTGCCCCACTATCCTATGGCCATCCGCAACCATAACTAGATAGCAAGTATATGGTCTTTTGGAGTTCTCCGCCTTTCCGCTTCACGTATCTCGATTGACTCAAGATGGATGGTAGACGACGAGTTGCTATCACAGGGCTACCGTCTTCTCGCCGAATCACGCTGGTCCATCCTAGTCTTTAGGTTGCCACATATATATTGCAACCAAGGCATACCCTCGGTTCTTCTAACGCAGACCTTAACCACTGTGAGCCCAGGATGATCATCTGCAGCCTCACAGAGGGATACCAAGAGTACCCTCACGTCCCCTCGAAGCCTCGGGCTTCGTAACCCAATTCGTTGGAGCCTTCTTAAAACTAGATGGATGTCTGCTCCTTCGTGTTATACTAAGAATTACTACTTAGTTCTACTAACTAAGGTTTACCACTTAGTTTCCAAATTCCTTGTTTTCTTAACTAAGTTTTACTACTTAGTCCCTTTTTCTACTGAGTTCTACTACTTAGTTTTCTTTCTCGCCAGGTTGGGTTGGTTAAGTGTCTTTAGTCGATTCAAGCTATCTTAACCCTCTTCCCTTATCCTATTACACTGGTTAAGTGTTATCCCTTCATGCTTTTTACTTAACCCTATTCATTTATCATATTCTGATGGTTAAGCGTTCAAGTTTACTTAACCCTATGGTCTAGTCCAGTTAACATATTAATTTGGCTAAGTGTATTACTTAACCCCAACCTCTAGTCTAATTAACATGTTAAATTGGCTAAGTGTATTAATTTTACTTAACCCCACCTTCTAGTCTAGTCAACATGTTAATTTGGCTAAGTATTCCCATGGACTTAACCCTCCCATTCTAGCTTTAACTGTGCTAAGTTGGTTAAGTGTTCCTTAACCTTCCCATTCTAGCTTAACCGTGTTAGGTTGGTTAAGTGTTCTTATGGACTTAACTCTCCCATTCTTGTTCTAGCTTTAATTAATAAATTAAAGCCACAACCTCTCACATTAGACAGATATTGCTGCGGTTACTGGATGTGCCGGTCGGTTCCGGGCAGGTTTACACCGCAACTCAGTCTAACCTCGGGTTAGGCATATTCATGTTTTCTAAGTTCAAAGGGTTTTTGATTAACTTCCAAATCTGGTTTTGAAAACAACCATTTCGTCCTTCGGATCAGTTAGGGATAGCCAGGGAGGGCAGGAAACTTGTATTTTCCAAACCCAAGCCTAGACACTATCCTCTCTGTCACCCTAGAACCTTCTGGTCTATGTGTTATAAAAAGGGATGTTATCAAAATACTTTTCTTTTGTTTATAAATTGTTAACAATTTATTTCAAAAGCCCATTTCCCATTTTTTGACAAATTTGGCCTATATTTATTTGTCAAGCCTACTAGTATACTTATATTCTAGGCCCAAGTCCTAACCCAACATGCAGTTTAGGCCATTTCCTATTTCATTGCCGAAACTAGATTAAATATCCTAGTTTATAATTTATGGCCAAAACTTAACCAAGTTACATATTTTGTGGTAAATGAACAATTTAACATTTATGACGAATTCTATAAGTAAATTACTCCTAATTTACTTATTTCATTACTACTCTTTTAATGTACATTGTCACATTTATTATTATGGCCCATTCTCTCTTATTTATCATATTTATACTTTTTGGTATGTAAATTATACCAAATTTAGTGTCGCTAACCATAATTTATTCTAAACATGACAATTGCTCACAATTATAAATAAATTCAAAATTGTGCTAATATACTTATTCCAAATCAACCTTAATTAACCCAATCTTGGTTTAACATCCTAATTCACAATTTATGGCAAAACTAGAATTATTTTTCTAGTTTACACTTTATGCCTAAAATTTAGCTTACTTACTAACGCTAAATTTAATATGTCAAAATCACATATTCCCTAATCCATGTCAAATTTCCCCGTTTTCATTTTAATATGCATGTCATAATACATATTCCAAATTATGCCAATTTCCAAGTTTACAATTACGTTCATATTCATTTCCATGTTTTTCCCCAAATCGCATTCCCACCGTTCGAATAATCGTGATTCAACCTAAATTATAAATAAATCTAGATTCGTAAATAAAAAGGGAATGAATCAAAATGACAAGAAGGAATAATTGACATAAAAAGGTTTGGATAACAATGTAGGTTCAAGAATATGGGTAGACCTAACTAAATAGGTAAATTCCCACTGTCTTAAAACCAAAGAATGGGCAAAATAGGTTCAAGAACGTGGGTAGACCTAACTTAATAGGTAAATTCCCACTGTCTTAAAACCAAAGAAAAAAACAAGGAATAGGTAGAATAAATAATTGGGTTTAGACCCAATTTCACAATCACCAAACTAAAGCAATATTTTCCTAATCATGAATCATGGGTGTCAAAATCACAATTGTCCTCATTATGTCATAAGCAATAGTTTATGTCCAATTCAAAGGCTTATGTTCTTAGTCATAAGTAATGTCCATGGTCATAGGCAATATAGGCGATGTTCATAGTCCAAAAGGGAAAATAATTCCCATAGTCCTAAGTCATTGTCATAGGCAATGTTTATATGTCCCAAAATCAAAGGCTTATGTCATAGTCCAAAGGCATATGCTTTCAAAGGCCACAGTTCTATAGTCATAGTCACGGTTACAGTCTTTAATTGTCCTCGAATCATAACAGTTCTTAATTCAGTCCAAGAGTATAAACACAGATTCAAAGAGAGAGAGAGAGACTTGGCATATTCCTTTATTCCTTTAATTTCATGTAATAAATAAAACAAAATATTCAGATCTAGAAATAACCAACTTACAGAAAATAGATCTACAAAAGAAGGAAAGCGTGGCTATGATTCGTGCGTCGTTGCTTGAAACTTGTTTGAGCTAGCCGTTGAATTCTTCACTTGAAACTTTGATTTGAATCCCTCCTTAAAAGTCTTTTAGCAGCATCTCCTCGTCTTGAATCATATTTTATTTTATTTATTTAAGAAAATTTAGAAGAGGGGAAGAAGCCATGAATCTTAGCAGCATAAAGATAGAAGAGAATTGGTGCAAAGAGAATGAAGACTAGGGCTGTTTATATAGCTGCTCAAGACCTTATCGTACACGCAGCGCTGAGTCAGCATTGAACCTAGTTAAGAAAATAGTCCAGGTACGTAGATGAATCTAGCCAAACCTTATCATACACGCAGTGCTGAGTCAGCATTGGGTCCCACAAGCTATTTTGGCGTAAAAGTTTGATTTTCAAACTTTTGAATTTCTGGAATTTATTTAACTGTTTTATTCACATGAAATATTCTTATATGTATACAATTCCTGTAACGACCATTTTACGCGTATATATATACGCACAACTTTCATTTTATTTTCAAAATTCAAATGATGTTGCCATATTTCATTGACTGTAGCCTTATCTTGAATTTTATCTTTCGTATACATATATTTTTGCATATATATATATATTCTCATATGTATATATATATATATTCTTTATTTCCTTATATGTACGTTCTTATCCTTTCAAATTTTGAATTTGTATACGTACATATATTTGCATGTTCAGTTGGCCCTCTCTAAAACAAAGATAAAAAATTATGCCGCCGCCGGGGTTCGAACCCCCGACCTCCATGCTACAAATCCAATGCCTTAACCAACTGAGCTACAGAGGCTTTTGTTAATAAGTCTTAGAACAATAATAATTATTGTTCTCTCCTTACTTCTCTTTTTCATGTTAGTTACAATTCTTAAATTAAACAACTGCATGGATCTTTTTCTTTTAATTTTTCTTTTAAAAATTAATTATACTTTAATTTGAGAATATTAATGTTGCAGAATTACGGGGTGTTACAAGTGGCTACAAACAATAGGACCCAATGTGAGAAGTTGGTCATGTTGTGCTCGAACCCGAGGTTAGACCAAGTTGTGGTGTAAAGCTACCCGTACCCGCCCGGCTTAACTAGTAACCACAACAAGGTCTAATGTGAGAGGTTAAAGCACATTAAGTTAATTAATGCCTCCTGATTAGGGTTAAGTCATGGTCCACTTAATACTTAATCAATTTGGGCTGGATGGGTTAATCGGGGTTAAGTCATGAACCTTGGATACACTTAACCAATTTAATCCACGTTTGGATCGGGTTAACCACATTTAACCCGTTAAGGAAACCCTAGTTGCGTGGTCCTTTGCAGCAGTAACCCTCTTGATAGTATCATAAGACCCTAGGACTAGGCTAGGGTAGGGCACGATTACTGGGCTGACATGTAAGCGACCAAAACGACGGCTGTGTAGGTACGCCGATGTAGGTCCAGGCGGACTATGATCGTGCACATAGTCCGGCGTTGGAGAATCAGGCACGGGTACCAGTAGATCGAGGCTGTGCATACTTGATTGGTGTCCGAGGTCTACACCCTAGGACTTGATACACCCTGGGGTGGACCTAGCACAGTTAGCTACATTTCATGTTTGGGCCGTATGACACCGACACTTGACGAGTTAGGCTTATAGGGAGCCGATCAACTAGACCGTGTAGTTGGACCTTGATTTAGGTCACCTCATGATATTGGGCCAAGCTTGGGCCAAGGGATCAATTCTTGTTTCTACTTGACATGATAGAATGCTAGTACACCCGTGGTGCAAAAACTTAACCTTGATTATGCGATGTCACCTTTATCTATCTTGTTAGTTAATCATAATGCCAGTATGTTGTTATTCTTATGTTCATCTCAGCTTCTCATGCCAGTTAACTTCTAGTTCATAGACAGATAGTAGTAGGGCTTACCAGTCTTTTTGACTGACCTGTTTTCTTTCGCCTCTTTTCTTCCGTTCCCCCCCCTCAGGTTCTCAGGGTGGGAACATTGGAGCTTAGCTTGGATCTTTACAGCTTGCTTACTGGATTTGCTCATGTACGGTTTTGGACATTGAGCTAGCAATGGTTTATCACTTCATTTTGGGGATAGTACTTTATGTATTTCAGTTTTTCAGTTTATGCTTTTATCTAGACTTTGTTGTTGGAAAATAATGACCAAGTACTTTGTTGTAACATGACTATGGTTTTGAAATGCTAAGTTTTATCCGCTGCTTTACTACTCTGTTTTACTTATATGTTCTGTCTTGTGATATCTACATGCATGTTTACCTTGTTTAACGCCCCTCCAAAGCTAATGTCCTTGCAAGAGTGGCATTGGCGGAGGTGGGGTGTTACATATATACTGACCATAAATCGTTGAAGTATCTTTTCTCGCAGAAAGATCTTAACTTGAGGCAGCAAAAGTGGATGGAGTTCCTTGCCTCGTATGATTTTGAGATTTTCTATACTCCCGACAAAAGGCAACGTAGTAGAAGACGCGTTGAGCAGAAAGAGGCTGACCCTAAGCCCTCTCTTTGTGGAAAGGCAAAGCTTGGAGTATATAGCCAGTTTCGACTTTAGGCCCTCCTCAGATTTTATACATGGTTTATTGTCATCCCTAGAAGTACGGCTCACTCTTTTAGACTCAATAGGGGCTGCACAACGCGAAGACCCTCAGCTTGTGGATGTGATTGATAAGCTAATTAGGGGTGAAACTTCCAGTTACCTCAATAGGTACTCCATCGATGATAAAGGTTGGCTGAGGCGAGATGGAATACTATGCGTCCCTCAAGCAAGGGATTTGGTAAAGAAGGTTCTCGAGGAAGCACATCATTCCAAGATGACAATACACCCAGGCGGGGACAAGATGTACAAGGACGTAAAGAGAGTTTTTCTTTTGGGAAGGCATGAAGAAGGACGTGGCAGATTTCGTTTCTAAGTGCATGATATGCCAACAGATCAAGGCGGAACAGAAAAAGCCTGGAGGACTGCTTCATCCTCTAGAAGTCCCGCAATGGAAGTGGGATAACATTTCAATGGACATCATTGATGGGTTGCCTAGGTCAAGAAGAGGCAATACTAGCATTTGGGAAATAGTGGACATGCTTACTAAAAGCGCCCACTTTATACCTATCAAGAGTAGAAGGACCGCTTCGTCTCTAGCTTCTCTTTATCACAAGGAAATAGTTCGACTCCATGGAATACCCTCCAGCATAGTGAGTGACAGAGACCCCATCTTTACGAGCGAATTTTGGCGGAGTCTGCAAGAAGCTGTAGGCACACAGTTATGCTTGAGCACGACCTATCACCCCCAAACCGATGGTCAGACAGAAAGGGTGAATAGAGTATTAGAAGATCTTCTAAGATTGTGCGTTCTTGACTTCGGAGGGACTTGGGAAGATCATCTTCCTTTAGTGGAATTCGCCTACAACAACAGTTACCAAGCCACTATCGGAATGGCGCCCTTCGAAGCTCTATATGGAAGACCTTGTCGATCACCAACTTGTTGGTGGGAGTCTACTGACAAGATTATACTTGGGCCAGACATGATTAGAGAGACATCAGAAAAGGTAGACTTGATACGAAGGAGAATGAAGACTGCCCAAGATAGACAGAAATCCTACGCCGATAAAAGAAAGACCGACCTTGAGTTTGAAGTTGGGGATAGGGTTTTCCTTAAGGTATCTCCTTTAAGGAACATTGTTCGCTTTGGATCCGCAGGAAAGCTAGCACCAAGATTTCTAGGGCCGTTCCCTATCATCGAGAAGATGGGAAAATGGCTTATAGAGTGGAGCTGCCTGAAAGATTGGCCGGAATTCACAACGTCTTTCACGTTTCTCATCTCCGGAAATGTCTACATGAATCTGCAGAAGTGGTGGAGCCGAGCATTCTAGAAGAAGCTGAACTGGAATGCGAAGCAAATGTAAGGAGAGTTCCAACTCGAATCATAGGAACTGAAGTGAAAAAGCTAGGCAACCGCGAAGTCAAGCTCGTTAAAGTCCAGTGGAGTGACGCTGAGGAAGACGCGACTTGGGAAACTGAGGACAGAATATGCGCGGCTTACCCTTTTCTTTTTGAGGGTACATCTTTGATCTTTCTCTTTTTCCTTAAGTTATGCTTGTAACTATCCTTTTATGTATATCTCCTCGGTCTTATCCTTTTATCCTTAGGTAGAAAACCCCTTTGGATGTAAACATGTAATTGAAACATGCTATGATTTATGGCTGCAAGTGGTTGCAAATGGTTGCTAGTGGTTGCTCGTGGATACATATATACACACAACCTAGGTTTTAGATCGGCTCAGTCACTTCATACTGCATGTGCATATATGTAGTCATATTTGTAAGTGGTTGAAAATTTATATGTTGTCATATGGATGTCGCATTTATATGAATGGTTGTGCACTCACGTAGAATTATGAATAGGGAAAATTTTGCATACATAATGGATTCATGGCACTTAAATGATTCGCATTAAGGAGGTCAACTGAATCAGTAGATCGCCTAATTTTGCATTAGATAAGGACATGTACACACACTGTGCATATGGTCATGAAGCATTAGAAGTATTCTAAGGACAATGGACGCCTATGTTTGATGGTTGAGTAGATGGACGATTGGATGTTAGGACTTACGTTCTCCTAGGCTTGAAGATTTCGGGGACGAAATCCTTTAAGGAGGGGAGAATGTAACACCCCGAATTTTCTGTTAACTGTAAATTAACAAATTAAAGTATAATTAATTATAGATGATAGAATTAAAGAAAAGGGTTATGCATTGCGTTCGTCTCAGAATTCTGCTTGAGATAGAGTCCGAGTTTGCGTGAATCGGACTCCGTATGAAGGAGTTATGACCTCCGGAAGTTTCAAAATTCAAATTAAAATTCAAACAGTTCAAAACGAAGTTCAAATTTCGAATTCATACCCAAACTGGACTGGGAGGGAAAATTCCCGCCCAGGCATTGGGTCTACCTGGGGGTCGACTTGGGTGACCAGGTCGACCATAGGGTCGACCTAGGAGTCGACCTGGGGGTCGACCTGCTTTGGCCCTAGCTGGCCTGGTCGGGTTCTGGTCGATTTCTGAGGCTTGGCTATGTCACTAGGGCTGACATGTCGCATTTTGGTTAGCTCCTCTCGAAGTGAATGGTCTAGATTCGTCTGTGATCATCTGACGGCTCAAATCAATCTGAAATTCTACAAATATAACTCAACACTCTAACCTAAATTTACATAAGAAATTAGAGACGGAGCCGCCATGCTGTCGGGAGAAAATTAGAAGGAGCCTCCACTTGTAGAAAATCTTAGAGACGAGCCAAATTAAAGTTAAAACAATAATCAAATCAATGTTAGTCTACCCAACAGAAAGCAATTCAAATTCAGAATTCAGAAATCAGAAAACAAGACCATCGTGTGTTGTAAGTATAGTGATTTTTCCGATGTGAATAAAAGTTTGGATTTGATTCGATGTAAAATGGAAATGGAATTGTGTTATTATGTAACAACGATGTTAATTCACATCTATGTATTGAAATGATTGTGGTATTGTGATGTTTGTGGTATAGTTGAGTTGATATTGATCCTATTGTACATGTAGAATCACATGCAAGTTGTATAGTTCATATTGTAATCGACACCTATATGTTTATGTGATTATATAGGTTGTATATGATTAAGATTTCATGTATATATATGCTAGAACCTTTATGCCTAAACGATTATGTTCACTTACAAGCTAGTATGTTTGAAGAAAGTTGCAAGTTCCAAAATTGGATCCATGTCAAGATCCACTTTAATATGTGTTTCATGTTGTAATTAGACATATGATTGGATCTAGTTCACACCCTTGTCATAAAATTATACTTACTTTATGAAATTATCATATTTTTGTCATATGCTAGTTATGCTCGATGTTATGCCTAGATCCAAAAACAAGTTTAGGCTTATGTTATCTAAATCATATGCTAATTTATGTGACACCTATTTGGTTAGATACCTATTTCAATGCAAGTTCACATATATGTTGATTTAGGCTATGTTGCAAGTTCACATTCATGTTGACTATTTTGCAAGTTCACACCTATGATGTTCATATTGACTATGCCAAAAATGCCAAGTTTACACCTATGTCATGTTTATGTTTATGAATTCCCTTATACCAATTTGTGTGCGCTAAATTAGGCTAAGTTTTAAGCCTAATATTATATGTTAAAAACCATGCGAACAAAAATTAGGCTAAGATTGTTAGCCTAATGTTTAAACGGGGCAACGTTGGGAATATTAGTAAAACTTGACATAAAAATATATGAAATTGGCATGTTTGTCACATGCCAAAATTGGTGGCATTTAAACGGTATAAATTCTTATACCAAAAAGGATGAACTTGGAAAGTGGGCCATAACATTAAATTTACATATATTAAGTAATAAAGACAAATATGTAAATTTAGAAAATACGAATATGCTTAACACGAGGTTGGATTGAGTTGTGATGTAAACCTGCCCGGACCCGCCCGGTTGTCCAGTAGTCACAACAATACCTATCCAATGTGCGTGGTTAAGCATGGAGCCCAATAAGGACCCGAGGTTAGACTGAGTTACGGTGAAAACCTACCCGGAACCGACCGGCACATCCAGTAACCGTAACAATATCTGTCTAATGTGAGTGGTCGGTGCTTTAAGAAGCTAAGGACAAACTGTCAGTATGGTAGGGTTAAGTTAACTAAAACACTTAACCAATTCAACATGTTAATAAAATTGATGGGTGGGGTTAGGTAAATACAGACACTTAACCACTTAACATGTTTGACTAGAAAACTCTAGTAACGGGGACCCATTTCAGCAGTAACCCAGTTAGGTATCATGGTACCCTGAAACTAGGCTGGATGGGGCACGATTACTGGGCTGATTGTAAGCGGCCAAAAGCGACGGCGGTGGGTGCAACAGTGTGGGTTCTAACGGAGTGCGGGCATGCACACACTTCGGAGCAGACATACAAGGCACTGGGGGCACCAGTAGTATAACCTATGCATTCTAAGGATTGTGTCGGGTCGCCACCATGGGACTTGATAAACCTCATGGTGGGGCCATCATAGGTATCTACAATCTTTGGGGGCCGTAAGACACAGATGATTATGAGAGTAGGAGCCGATCTTTAGAAAAAGGGGATCACTTTACCTCTAGCATGGGGTGCCAGTTAAGACAATACAAGTAGGTGCACAGATATAGTATGGGGTGCGATAGTATATTCGATTCAAACTGCTTTGTCTTAGTTTATGACACTCTCCTATTTCCAGTTTATACTTATCATGCCCTTATTCTTATTCTCATACTGAAGAGTCACTAGACTTACCAGGCTTTATGTATGACCCTATTTTCTTTCGTCTTCTTTTCTTCCGTTTCCCTCCCCCATCAGGTCCACAGGGAGGAAACAACTCAGCTTAGTCAGACTCTTTGCAAGCTTCAAGACAGTAGATGTACGGTTTGGACTCTCTCTCCTTGGCTATGGCGGTTGGACATAATCATGGGGATTTATGCAGTTTTAACCATGTTTTATGCTTCTTTATTTAATAACCAAGACAGAAATGATGTTGTAATGTTTTGGAAGTTGTTATGAGACAATTATGGAAATGTTTTGTATGAACAAGTATTTTATGAAATAAAAGTCTGTTTGTTTCCGCTGCTTATATATATATATATATATATATATATATATATATATATATATATGTTTATATTTGTCTTGTGTTTTATCTGTGACTTTTACTTACATACCTCCACCAAACTTAAGGCAGTCCCTTGTGAGTGACCTTAACGGAGGGTGGGGTGTTTCATGAATGATGACTGCCTTTCCGTGGAGTGGTTACATAAAAGATTTTACTCAGCGGTTTGGGAGGAATCGTTGTTTTAAGGTTTTTCGCTTGGCTGTTCAGGTTTTAGGAGCCTTAGTGGGCTGATTTGTAGAGGCCCATTAGTCGGTTGGTGGAAGCTATAAATAGGGAGTGAGAGGTATGGAGAATGGTTTACTTTCCCCATTATCTCATTTGGTGGCCTTATGTTCCCCCTTCCTCTAACAACCTTTCCACCATTAAAATTGAGATCTAAGCTTAGGAAATCGAAGATGTACACAATTTGAGGCTATATCTACATCATTTAAAAGGTTAGTTCATCAGATCGAGGAGTTTGTTTCGAATTCCTCACTGTCCGGAATCATATTTCTATCACTTTAGCTTGTTTTGGAGAATTGGTGAGTGATATGCATCTCTCACATGGATTCAATCAAGTGTATGAGAGTTTGATCATGTTTTTCATCAAATTCAAGCTATTTTCCTTAGATCTATACATTGGTAAGTCCATTTTCATATGAATCACCATAGTTACTAATTTAGTAAGTTTAAACCGGTAATTCCTATGCTATTTCATGTATTTAGGCAAGTTGGATGCGAAATTTGACTCATATGTTCATTTATTATGATTTTGGATTGATTTACGTAATTTTGGTGAAAATTGTCCTTTTCATGTTGTTAGTGAATTCATATCATGTTTTTGGTCATATTTGATGAGCTGGATGAGTTGGTTTCATCGAACCTATCGTTTGGTGAAGTTTTTGTCAAAATCAAAGTTGGATTAGAGTCTGTAGGTTTTTGGTCGGCTATGGTTGAGTCGGTCGGTCTCAAATCATGTCTTAGGGAACAAGTCAGGAGGATGGGTCAGCACCAAAGTGGGTCGACACTAAGTTGGGTCGGCACTAAGTTAGGTCGGCACTAAAGTGGGTCAACACCAAAGTGGGTCGGCACAAAGTGGGTCGGCACATAGTGGGTCGGCACTAAGTTGGGTCGGCACCAAAGTGAGTCGGCACAAAGTGGGTTGGCACTAAGTACGGTCGGCACCAAGTTGGGTCAGCACCAAAGTGAGTTGGCACAAAGTGGATCGGCACTAAGTTGGGTCGGCACTAATTGGGTTGGCACTAAGTGGGTCGACAGTAAAGTGGGTCAACACCAAAGTGGGTATGGTCGGACATTTATTGTGATGATGTCACTTCAAAGTGAATTCAATGGGGAATATCAAAGTGATGTGAAGTGTTCGGTTCTAGTTGTAATGCAACGGGTGTGATGGCAACTCAAAAGTGTTCAGAGCTTATCGGAAATGGTTTGATGGTCGCCGTCGATGACAACCATAGATACTGAAGGCCTAGGAAGTTGTCGTAGGTCCTAGCAGGCTCAAAGAAGGGGTACAATAGAGACATCTAAAAGACCAGTTGTAGGTCGAGTACCCTACATATGTCAAAATGGATGATGTATGGGGTTTTTGCTAGAACCGGGGTTTACCATTGACCCTTGATGGACGACAAATTGTTTGGTCGGTCATACGATTAATGACGGTTTTGAAGCAGACTGGCGGTGATAGGCAGAGTCTATCTTGCATGCTGGATGTTATGTTCGTAACGTCTTACTTAGATTATCCAACGTCAAAGGAGATGTTTCTTGGGCGCTTTTCTGATATTGGTTTAGGCCTCTGGGCTTGTGCTTGAGGGATGTTGAATTCGATTAGGGTGGTTTATGTGAGATATATAATCTGGATGCTATGAGTGCTATTGTAGGTTTCTTCTGGGTGCCGTGAATGAATAGTTATTCTGGTTGCTATGGTTGAATAGTTGAAATATTTGATGTAAAGGCTATCACTGTTCGATGTGGGGAAGACGGGAGTCGAGTTCTTCTCTGGTGCTGTAGGTAGATTAGTTCGTTTATTTACCCATTCTCATATACTTCTTTGATGATGTTTGTTAGCTGTTTTATCGCTCGCTAAGACTATTGTCTGACTCAAGGTTTTATGTTTCCTTCTTATTACCTTGGGTTGTTCATCCGATTGTTTGGATGGGCAGACTAAGTGGTAGGTGACAGGTGATAGCTTAGTGAGGACGATGTTGGAGTTCGGAGGCGAACAGGAGGCTGACGTACTATCTTACTACTATCTAGTACCTTTGTTTTCCGTTGTTTGTTATTCTCTGAGTGCTGTAATGAGGCAATTTGTATAAACACTATTATTGTAATCCAAGTGTTTGGGTATTATCTTCTAGTCGTTATGAAATTCTAGTGTTTTCTGCTTCACTAATAATACATGTTGTATATGTTCTATTATATTTTATCCATGCGCTGTGAGTTCTACGACAAGTTCTGATTGTGTTATCATACCATGATGATCGTCCATAGCTGCCTGCCATGTCTTTCAGCGCATTATTCCTCTTCTTTAGTGCGGGGGTTATGGACAGTCATCACACAAGATGAGATCAATATGACTAGGAAATATGAGAAGCTTGATGGATTCTTCAGAGAATGAGACGACGAGGAGCTACTAGAACTGTAGGGATTTGAGATCAAATACTATAGAACAATACAAGAATTGTAAGAGACGGTTGGATTTGGTTAGGATAGACCCTTAGGATCTGAACAAATTGATACAAACCGATTCAACCTAATGCGGAAGGAGCTCCTTTATATAAACGGTAGAATATCTCATGCTGGTATAACAATTGAAATGCCATAAACTAGTGGCAGTATAGCCAGGAATGTAATTGTGAATGCTAAAGTGCAACATGTGTAGTTAATTCCTCGCTATTATCTCGCCATAACCCCGCTATATTGAGTAGTGGATTTCTACTGCTACGTTATTCCCAAATAGCCTCTGAAATTGCCTTTCCACTTTAAGCTCCGCTATATTCTGATATTTCCGATAATATGCCACTATTTCAACTATATTCCGCTATATCTTCTATAAAAGAAACGAATTTAGAAATGACATTTATATGCTGTAAAATTTATGAAATTATTTTTTTAATATAATCTTTTAACATATATTTTTTAGAATGTAAAATACTATAATATTCTATTAAAAATAATCAAGCTAAATAAAAGTTTACATTTATTTACATATATTTGCTTATGCTTTTATTAAAATTTAAGAATGTACTAATTATAATTAAGTTTCATGTTAATTTTCCATCTATTTATCATTTATATATTTGTGAAAGCAATGAATACGAGTTTTATATGCTATTTTAGACTCATCCACTATATCATACTATTTCCTAACTTTATCCCTGCTACTACTTTTTGCACCTCCACCACATTGGATCTGCTGAGAGCTTTAACTACACAGAGTGCAACCAACTGAAGAGCATATTTCAGAGTTCCCTTAAGAAACAAAGACTAGGATGAAGCTTGAGCTACAGATCAGAATATGGATAGACAAATACAGGAGAAGTACATATGTGCATGCTCTAAGTTCCCTAGAGGACTAGGATACAAGATGTCGTTATGAATCTAGGATTTTTTTTTCTTCAAACAATAGGAACCATATGGTTCTTATGATTAAAAGAGGTGGACCATCGAATCAAGACTTTGAGGACATTAGTAGGGGCCCATTCATTGCTAACATTCAGAATGCAAAAAATTCTCCTGATTTCAAGCTCTTGACGTTGGGATGTGCAAAGGAATCAATTTCATTGGTTCATATGATGAGATATATCTGATACATGAAGGTGCTTTATACGTCGGAAGTAGTAATGCGATAATATTGTTATTCTAGTTGACAGATTTAGCTGCAATGTGAATTCAATAATAGGAAAATAGATATATTGGTACTTCGATTAAGCTTGTAGATTCATTCTTGGGCTATTTCAGAGTCTATGCCTTAAGACCAAGTAAACATAAGGATGTTATCTACTATGAAGAAATATCTCAGAGAGAGTCCAAGGAGTTACGTGACCAAGTTTAACGCAATGATGTTATCTACAATGTGTATTTATACAAGTAAATGAATAAAAGATGTAAGTTTTTCTCCAATCTACCATGAAATAGGCTTCGGTCCTAATATAGTTGTTGCCACTATATATTTTCTTCAACAGATATGAATCATTACTTTATTACATATATTATCTATGTTCTGTTGTAAATCTTTCTTCCTAGAATGCAACATGTGAAACTCCAACAACTATTATTTGTTTTAACTATTCATTGTTAAGTGACTCTAGGTAAAATTATTGTAACGTTAAAGGGAAGCTAAGCACACTTGACTAAACTTGTACTTGCTTCCTCAGTAGTAGAAATAAGTAAACACCATTAATAAATATAACTAATAACTGATGAGTCCGCACTCTTCATCAATAAGGAGATAAATACAAGTCTCCTCTCGCAAATGGATAGTGGACCTAGCATTCCTAGTAACCTAAACTCCGCTCAAAATCCACAAATTGGTTGACATTTACGTATTTTAGATCTTAACCATAAACAAGTGATTAAATAAATAAATTATTGATCTAATTATTATAAGAATTTATTAGCGATTGAAATTTTATGGCACTTAAGACATTAAATTGGAGAACCTAGGTGAAAAGGCAGTGGTCTCCTTAAAAATCTAGAAGCTTCTAGATTAGGGACCCTTTTGAAAAGACATGTTGGGGGAAATGATAATTATCGATTATGCATTCTGAGTGAGTACCATGAAATGTATTTTTTTTTGTCTTAATTTTTTATTATCAAACATCATTTACAAATCATTTAAAACTATCCAGTTCGAGTGTAACCTATAATTGTTATGTCTATTGGATTTTTACCTTCATATTAAGATATAACAATGCAAACATGGAAAATACAATAAATTCAACATATTAAAAACAAAATCTAAGGTACATTATACATTAAGAACCAAACCACTTGTAACGACCCGGATTTTTCAACTGTTTGAATTTGAATATTTAAATTGATTTTAAATATTATATTAGGAAATATTAATGGATTTAACATTGAATTAATCAATAAAAATGACGATTAAATGATTATATTTATATTTAATATTAAAACGAACTCGTAACGGCGTGGCAGTTTGTAAAATCGGGTTTTGAACTTAAATTGAATATACAGAATCCGTTTTAAGTCGGAATTCTGTGAAACAAGAAACGTTATAATCATCTTGATTATAATTTTCTAATGGAAGAGAAAAATCGATATTTCAGTTCGTATATTATTTGTTATATCCAAATCAAATTTTGTAATAGTCGCTATTGATTCGTTAACAAATTACAACGTTTATTTAATAAATTTAAATAGGAATTTCAATACGATTTGAATATTGTTTAACTTGTATATGCTAATATTGAGTTATAAATCTATATTGGTTGAGTTTGGAGTAATATATTATTTTACTTGGATATATTCGACAGTAATAATTTATTATTATTTAATTTAATTTTTTCGTAATTTATCGATATTTATAAGCGTTAGAAATAGCAGTTTTTCAAACAGCCTCTGTTTTTTACGAAACAAATTTTATTGGAATACGTATTACTGATTTTTGTTAGGTTTTCAATATGGAGCCAATCGGAGGTGTTTTGTCAGTACACTATATTTAGACATGAACTGGTAAATATATTAAAATTAAAAATAGCATCGGAGTGCAAATAAAGACAATTTTCAATTAAATTAATTTCACTGGAATATGGAAACGACAAAATGTAACAATGTGTTTGTTTTCATTGCGTTTGATATTGATGTATATGACGATGCATACATTTAACATGCAGCGTTAAATAACGGTAACCATATGGAATGATATATATATATATATATATATATATATATATATATATATATATATATATATATATATATATATATATATATATATATATATATATATATCATCAAATCACGGGCTAGTGGGCTACCCTGACACCCAGCTATGAAATGACTGTACATCACAGTGTACACTATAACATTGCAAACCTCTCTACATGCCTACAATACCAATACGGGCTGATCAAACGATTTGCATGTCTCCCAAACTTATAGCCATGTTGTCCAAACATTTAACCTGCACATGCCATTATCCTATTTCATCCTAACGTACAACCTACAATCAAAACGTGCCAACCCCACCAACCTGTTCTCCTACTCATCTTTACACGCACATGCCTACCCTTAAAAGATGTACGGCCTATTTTCTTTTTCATGCTTCCAGCCACCGCTAAGTATAAATCAACGCACATAGGTACCTGAAAACCTACCCTATTCTTCTGCATGTCGCATGGAAGTCGAATCAATGCAGTGCCAGACATTGAAAGTGATGGGAAATACAGGGCTAACCTACCAATACATCTATCTACGGGTGCGCTCGCAGTCAAAATTTGGCGCGTTCATTTTTTTTTTTTTTTGCGTCCGACGCAAGCTACTTTTCCCCCTTCCAGATAGCGCGATTATTGAACGTTGGAAAATCAACCATTGGCGTCCGACGCATCCGACGCCAACGGTTGATTTTTCAACGTACCCTTCCACGGTATATAAAACCGCCACCCCCCCCCCATTTCAACCCGATTCCTCCCCTCTTTACCCACGAATTTCAATTTTTTGATGCAATTTCGAGCTGCAAAAAGGTAAATTTTTATACCGTTGTGTTTCATTTTCAATTCTCTACAACATATATTATTTTCGATTTTTTCTGAATTTTTTTTTTTTGGTTACGCAGATGACATCCTCTTCCACCTCTGCTACCTCGCAGCCATTTGCGAATTGGACGGACGACCGGGAGTCTGCTTTTATAGATATTTGCGTTGAGTTTATAGTCGCTCGCGATACAGGCGTCAGTGGGTTCTACTCAACGGTCGCGGCAATAATGAATGACCGTTATAATCTGGAGTTCACAGAAACTCAGATCAAAAATAAATGGGACAACATGAAGCGCTCTTTTCGCGATTGGGATAGACTGCTACGAACACCCGGCGGTGTATGGAATTCAGAGTTCGATTATCTGGACGGTCCAGATGATTTTTGAAGTACCGGCGGTGGCAGACCTTACAGACGGTTCAGGAGGAACTCGCCTTTGAAGTTCCGAGAGCAGGACATTATGTTCGAGGGTTGTTTGCGGAAAGATATTTGTGCGTATCTGATACATGCGGTTGCACCTCCTACTGCACCAGCACCTCCACCAGCGCTTGTGCCAGCTGCTTCTTTCTCCCCTACCGACGCGGGTTTCTATACTGGTTGGATGGCTTCGGGCGATCCTCCTTCTGGTCAGCCATCTAGGCGCAGACAGGTAACGCGTGTCAGCTTGTTTATGACCGACGATACGAAACAGCTTGCCCGGCGGTGCTTGGAGCTTCTTCAGAGATCGGGTACGCGTGTGGACCTTTGGAAGATTTTGACGATTTTCCGCAATGACGAGCGGAATGTGGATATTGTTCGGGAGCTTACCGATGAGGGCATATGTGGGTTTATTTCAGCTGAGTTGAGTCAGTTACCTCATCGTCGTTTATTTTAGATTTTCATGTACTTGTTTTAATTCCAGTACCGTTGTGTTTTTTATGTTTTATGAAAAACGTTGTCGTTTATTTTATGAAATACGTTGTCGTTTTGTTTGATGAAATTAGAATTTAATTAAATCAAAACCATTAATTTAACAATTAAATACCACGCTCAAATACCCTGTTCGCAGCTAAAAACACATTCTCCGTTTGCTACAGTACCACGCTCAAATGCCACGCTCAAATACCCCGCTCGCGTTGGTTAACAACGCACCCTACAAGTTATGTCGTGCTATCCAAACCTTTCACTGTGACTGCCAAGCTATTACGAACCGTGCGTAGCAAGGCACATCGCCTATATATACTAGTTCACTCCCATATTAATGAACGCAGAGAAAACCTTTCCTCAATTTCATAATAAAAACAAGCAAGCTGTTATTTTCTTTTTGGGGTTTTGTAGCTGAAAGAACTGTGCGTTCCAGTGGGTAGCTGGGAGATTGAAAAGACCGATGAGCTGTTCAAAGGACATAGGGGCTGAGAGATTAATGGCTAGCAAGGTCAGGCGTAACGGTGGTGACGACGTCCGGTTGCCGGCTAAAAGCACGGTGGTGAGATGCTGAACAGTGGTATGGAGACACAGTGGGATGGACAGTGGGGTACTGAGCAGTGGACGCACAGTTGGTGGGTTCGGTGGCACCGGCTCCGGCGTCGGGAAGGTGGCGGCCTACGCATGGTAGTTGAAGTATTCGCAACTTCTGTAGCTAGATAGTGGGAGATGGAGACACGCTTAAATAGCGGATGGCGCGTTAGTGTTGTTGAAGGGTTCATGGCTGCGCTCGGAGCTGTAGACAGAAAGAAAACAGAAAAAAGGGCAGGGGGTGCGAACCAGTGGAAGTTGAAACAAGAAGTGAGGGGGGGCATCAGGTTTCGGAAGGGAGAAAACAAATGTTAAATGCCTAATCAAAACTTGAAAGTGCCCAATAGTTTATATAATAAAGTAGCCAATGGTTTTTATTTTAACGTGATTTGTTTATAACCATATAACGAACGGTTTAACAATATATTTATTGCCTGATTATTAAACTTAAGTCCGATTTTTCATACCTTTAAATATATGGGTTCTAACGGCAGGTGGGCAGAAACCATATCATGACACATATTTATTTCATGCGCCCTGATAGTTTGTAATTTATAATTAACATATAATTAGTGTATAATAATTAAAATTAAATTAAATTAAATTAAAAAGCATGGATGTATAATTTACGTATCGTGCTCAAATGTTAACAGAACTGGACAAATCAGGAGGCGTTGGAATTATCGAGGCAAGCGTTGCATTCTGGAACAGATTTGGATGCGTATGGATGCAGCTGGAACTCCCAGTTAATTTAAACGCCTGTTTAATTTAACTGAAAACAATCGTTATCTCGACAAATGGAAATTAAGGTGAGTTAAACTCACTCAGTGCTCCCACTTATAATTTTTATAAGTCGGGTTGAATGTTTATTTGCTATGTTTGCTAATCATTGGTTGATTTGATGATTATTGGATGTTTGATAAATATTATTTAAATTAAATGTTGTTTAATTTAAATGAAATGACATCGTTATTTTTAACGATGATTTCCAAACAAGGTAACTCGCCTTGTTGGTTACGTTTATAACAATATAAACGTATTGAATGCTTAAATGGTTGTTATTAGTTGACCGTTATCAGTTAAATTTACTGTTTATCATCATCATATGAACTGTTGAACCTATATGATTGGATTATTGAATGGGTTATTGATTGTTAAACCCAAATTCAACATTTGTTTGGTTATTAACCAATGGGTGATATTGATTTAGGAATTTATAGCAGATGGCCAAAATACAAATTGTGTTATAGAAATTGATCTACCGTCAGGTGAATCGATGGAAATGTAGTTATGAAATTTATTTATAACTGAATATAGAATTTTAAATATATTATTTTAATTGGGTTTATAAAAAGGAAATAAGCCAACCTTATATACATTGATTATTTTAATCACCAACTACAATTTTTGGTACCAAAATCTTTCATGTGTGACGCACGTGCCTTATATAAATTATTACAGGATTTTATAAAAATGATGCCCATAGTTACAAGACTGGTTAGCGAGTGAGCGGATATTAATGTGATGTTTAATAACCAAAGTTACTTGTCTTTAAGAAGCAATTTAAAATGAAATTATATTGATTTGATTAATATTTATTTAATCAAATGCAATTATTTAAATTTGAAACTAATGTAAATGGAAAGGCAATCTAAGATTGAATTAATGAGTTAATCATGTGCATAGTTAACTAAGTCAACTATGTTACTCGAAATTGAATTATGTAATTAGATATTAATTTAATGAAAATAGTTAATGGATAATTAAACCATTTTTAAATGTTGACATTTGTTAAATGAGGATCAAAGTGGTATCTTGGGATTTAAAATGTATAAATGAAGGGTTATGAAGTTTTAAGCCATTATTTATAGTAAAGTGATGTTTTACATAACTAATAATATAAGTTAAGTTTAATTCGAAGTTTAAATTAAATCCTTACTGGGTTTTTTTTTAATGCAGTTGTAAAACCCAAGCTTTATTGAATATTATTGGAACGAGTTATTGGAAATGACATACGAATGGGAACGAAATGAAAATCCAAGCTTGAACTAAAGTGGTAAGTTGGATTGATTTATAATGGTGTGATATAAATTCGATATATTAAATGAGAGATGAGGTTTTATCAAGATATAACTCAAATGGATTTTGTTTTGATAGTGGAAATGAGTATGGGGATTTGGTATTACAACTGGTATTATCTTAAGATAAAAATATTGTTGATCAAGGTCTGAGAGGTAATTAGAATACCTCAACTTGAATGACTTCAGGATTATTGAAAGATGACATTAGTTGTAATGATAAAGATGTTAGAAGTAAATTATTTTGAGAAATAATGACGCAATATTATTTGAAGAACTTTGGAATATAGATAATGAAATTTTGAAATAAAAGGAAATATTAAGAAGCTTGAGAATATGAAATAATATTTCTGTGGTAAAGAGATCAATGAAAGGAGATTTGTGAAATTGTTTCAAGAAGCAATGTATGATGTTTTGTTTGGAAGCGTATTTAATCTAGTAGCTCTTCGACCAGTCGTGTGTGAGGTAAGAATTTCATTCTATGACGTGGTTATTTCATCATTCGACAATGGTGATTCCATGATGGAAAGCAACAACAATTTCGACGATAAATGGTAATTCTCCAAGGGACAGAGTATTCAGACTTTAGTTAGGATGAGAAGCTAAGGGTGGGCATTTATTACAGTTAACCAATCAAACAGATTCAACCGACCTTAACCGAACTGCATTAACAACCACTACAACAAAATATGATATTAATAACGCTTTTTAATAACACAATTTTCTTCAGTGTTATTAATTACACTTTATTCCTTTTTCCACGCTTGATTTTTTTTGCTTTTATCAGTGTAACGCTTCTATTCACCGTTTCCCTCCATCTTCACGAATTATTCCATCTCTCCCTCCTTAAAACATTCCACTTCCTCCAAAACAGCCCCTCACAAAAAACCAACCGATCTGCCGGATCTGCCCAAAACAACCGATCTGTCTCCAATCTCCTCAACCGATTATCGTCTCTCTCCCTCCAAAACAACTGACTGTCGAAGCTAGGGCGGCGCATTTTGGATAATCTTCGATTTGGATCCGGTATGTGAACCCGATTCTTTTGTAAAGTTGTTAGTGATTTTAAATGTTGTAGATTTGAATTGATTATGGATTTACGAGTATGGATTTGTAGATTAGGGTAAAACTGCGTAAGTGGAATACGGATTTACGACTTAGGCTCGCTATTTTTAGGGTTTTGTTGTTTTCTATCTATTGTGATTAGTGTGTCACGATACAAAATTACAGTAATCTAGTAAAACTGGTTATATGTCGTTTGATCTTGATTTTGAAAGGTATGGCCTTTTTACTTAGACTTTTTCCAAATGTATTTTCCCCCATTCCGATTTCACTCAATCAGAGTTTCATTTTGTGATGTCCGTATTTTATTCTCCTGTTCCTATAAGTGAAATGGGACTGAGAAACGAGTGGAGTTTAAACTATACACTGAATTGTTCTCTCAACTATTATGACCCCCATAACTTGTTGAATTTTGAGGATTAATGTAGCTTCAGATTAATGTCCTATACTCTGATTATTATGTCTCTCAACTATTATGCCCCGATGATTATGTCCCCCATGACTAAACATTTTAAAGAAAACGATCTAATTTGCGACTCAGTTTGTCGTGGTGGAATAGTTAAAATTAAATTTGATATTTATTTATATGGTTTAATCTCCTTTTGTTATCCTTGACTGTTTCAATAACTCTTTGCATTTATATTTCATCGAATCAAGTCCACTTATTAGTTTAGTGGTCAGAGGCAGAGTTCAATTCTCTACACATCAGTGTTTGTTTTAAGATGAAACCTAAATTATAGTTGAATTTAATAAGGGGAGAAAAATACATTTTTTTTCTAGTATCATTAAACGAGCGGTTATGAATACGTCATTGAACTTCCATGTAATTGCAAGGTTTTTTGGTGTTTTGAGTGTGAGTCAACTATTTTGTTTATTAATACTATCACAGAGCTAATTTACCATACATGTAGGATGTTAACTGATAAAAAGGCACAAAAACACGCACACAATGAATAATTATACAATAAGTTTTTGGTTGCCTTCGTTGTATTTTTGCATTTTCCAATGAAGCGGACTCGGTAATGAATTATTTAATGAGGCTTTTCAAGTGATATATTGCCTGTTGACAGAACAAGCATACTGTCTCTAGCATATCTATAGTCATTTCCGCCTTTTCACTTCCTACTTTTACATATACAATTTTGAATCCCATAAGTTTTATTTAGAGGGATATAAATGAATAAGCTATATGTGTTGATTATGGTTATGGTGATCTATGGGGCTGCAAGGCTTATAGCTCAAACTGCCCCGTTCCTACAATTGTAAATTCATATTATTTTCTTATTCACGTATGTGGAGAACATAATTTCATATATGTGGTCTATTCAAGCGGTAGTAGGTTACAATTTCTTTGATGTTTGTAGGTTAGGATAAGGAACAGACCTAAGAAAGAAGCTTAAGCGTTAACGAATTGATCTTTCCAACTACTATTAAATGTGAATACGTTACACATCTGTCATGTAAAAGGACTACTATATCTTTTAGTCTCCAAGGTCAATGCAAATTTTGTAGCATAATAGAAATGATTTTAAGACAAGGGTGTTTTATTTGTTACAAATATTTGTAACATACCTTAGATTCATATTTTTGTATATCTGATGAAGTTTGGTACTGCAATTTGCACATGAATGCACAGACTCAAAACATTTTCTTCGTAACAGAAGTGCCAATTCATATTATGTCACGTAATTAATATTTCAATGTATATAATTCATGATTTTTATAGATGTGTGAGATGAAGGGAAAAAAGATTTCTGTATGATCATAACATTGTTGCAATAGCGAACGTTGTACCTGCACGTCTAAAGAATAATACTATAAAATAGGATAGATCTCCTTTCAAACTATAATATAAATAACACAAATAAGTTGCTTTTCAACTTTTAGAAACAAAAAACCAGTTTATTTTGGCTTTCAAAAAGTCAAAAAACGACTTATATAAGTCGATCCAAACGGGACATTAATAAAGATTATTTGAGTGAACCCACTACTATGTTTGTTTAACAAAAACAGATGACCTTATTTGCTTCAAGTCACACCAATCATAACCAGAAAGGGTAAGCTTATTTTATCACTGTTCTAAAGAAAAATGAGTTACCAGTGTTACTGTGGGTGGATTTAAATCATTACCTCTATATAGATATGGAGATCATTTTCGTTATTGCCATATATTATTACATGCTAAAACTGAATTTCCAACTATATCTAATAAAGTAAACTTTACTTATTGATGCAAAGGCTTGGCGTTAATTCATATTCCATCATCATGTTTGGTATCTAAATTTATATGTTTACAAGTCTAAAGACATCAACCTGATGTTCATAGATTATGCTCTAAGGGTTGTTGTAATACCAGAGCTATATAATTGTTGATTTTTATACATTTGGAACTACTTATATTTTCTGGGATATAGGCTTTCATGAATGATGAAAATATGATTTTGGTTTTTATGTGTAAATTGTAATGAAATGGTGTCTTAAGTGTAGAAATTACCGTGAAATAGAGTTGAAAGTTGTTTTAAGGATGACAAGGTTTGCATTTTTTGTTGATTACGTGGTGCTGGAAGTTCCACATAGATACGTGCATCATTACTTTTATATTAATTACAAAAATATACTTGGCATTAAAGCATAGTAATTCAGCTTGTGTTATATGCTATTATATAAAGGACTTCCTTCGAACATATTTTAGTAATGCATTAAAAAAATTCTTAATGGGTTACTAATGTATGTAGAATTTAGTACACCAACCATATATGAATCATGATATCTAGATATAGGTAGATTTTAGTTTTTCCATTTCCACTAAATTAAATCCACCAAAAATGAAGATTGAAAATAGTGTACATATGTATTCAAAGCTTTCAGATTAGACCTGAATTTTTAGAAAGTGGCAGAGACAAGTCCATTTGATATCTTCTATGCTTAATAAAGCTTTCCTTCTTTGAAATTCTATTCCATTTGAAGTTTGTGCTCTATATGAATATGAACTGTGCCATTTATAGATTCTTATCGTATGACAATGCGAAATTAGTATATATAATTTTTGAGTAAAACAAATTCTATACTTATTTTCTTATTACTTTATCCAGGCTAACAATTGTTAGTAAGAAAAAGAATGCAAGATTTATTTCATAATTACGTATTATTATATAGTTATTATGTATCCAACTAATTTGGCATAATCTAAGTTTATATTTTTTCACTGATTCAAAATAACTAAGCTTCATGTTTATTGCCCATTATTTCCTTCCAGGTTTACATCTTTCGACTTAGTGTGTTATCATCATAATTTGGCTATAAATGGTTGGTTTAAGGTAGACAGTATATGTAACAAGGATGTGTGCGAGTGAATTTTTTTAGCATAGGCGCATAAGCTAGTTTTTTTAAATAATCCTACCATTTATTATTGTCAATAATTAAGAGAACAAATATCGATTAAAGGATATATTTTTGATATTTTGATCATATTTTTATAATAAATTGCCGTCTTACGAATAGTTAGAAAGAAGGAAACAATTTATTTGGGGGATAATCTAGTATTATATAGATAATTTAAACGGGTGAGATATTCTGCAAATCATTTCTACACTTTTTATAGTGAACAAATAAAAACTTATTTTATATAAAATGCAAAAAAATAATTAAAAAAGATAAAACAAAAAATAAGCATTTCAGTGTTGCATAAAAATAATTATGATTTGGCTGCTTTTTAATCTTTACATTGCTCAGTCACTAACTATTTATTAAAATCTATTCGATATAACCATTTTCTCATTTACACTCGATTTGTTATTACAATTTATTGAAATTGGTTTACACTCGCTTTGTTATTAAAATCATTTGAGAAGCTATATAGTAGTTATAATACTAAATGTGATAGTATGAAATTTATGTATGTGCAGCTTTATACATGTTATGATTTTATGCATTTGATTACCATATTTCGTCCATGTATTTTCCATATTTGAAAGGGTTTCCATTACAATATCGTCTGATAGTGATTAGTCTTATATGAAAAGGCATATAATGCATACCTATATTTTTAATCTATAATTTAAGTAAAATATATAGCATGTAGTGATGTAAAGGTTCATTAAAACATGAGATTTAGTGGAGTTTCAGCCAAAATATAATAGTGATGTATTATCAAATTCATTTCATTTACCTTCCTTACTTAACACGTTATTTTTGCCCTTAATTTATTTGTTATTTCTGTTCATATAAAAATAACATACTAATTTGTTGCTATATACTATTATTTGCAAATGCTCTTAACTATATTTTATTTTTATAAATAGATATATGGAAGTGCTTCCTGCTCATTATTCGATTATCTACAATTTTCATTGCCTTTTGGATGAATTCAGATGGTCTACAAGTTGTCATTTATGCATATGTTCTTCCATTGGTGATGTGTACTTTCTTTGCTTCAGTTGGAAACAATTAAGCATGAATTCGCATTTTACAGTCAACCTCAAAGGTAGCTTGATTATTTTTCTTTATGATTGATGAATCTCAAAGATCTTTAATTTATTTATCATTTTACACCGAAGTTCATCAAATATGTTCTGAGGAATTCATATATTGTTCAATTTTAAGCACTAACTAGGCATTTCTGTCTCACTATAAGAAGCATACATTATTTGAATAGTTATTTAGGTACACATGTTTTTTGTATTTTTTTCAGGGGTTTTGACATTAGATGCAAGTGACTGGATGTTGTACATGTTCGCTTAATTTGTTTCCATTGTGACGGACCCAGGTCAGGCATTATAAACAAGATTTTCAATAGTCATATTTCACTGGGAAGTGATATATAATGGTACTGTATTTAGTTTTTGAGTTTTCCAGTTTATTAAGATCATCCATTCAAGAATTTAATCCATGATTGACTACTAGAGTTTGTTTGCATTGATCGACAACAAAGTTTTTTCTCTGCATAGAGGTCTCTTCCTTGCCATAAAATCATTGGATCAGGTATTCAACTTCAACTTATTCTTTGCTGTATTTGGTTTTTCACCCTTTTATGAACAAGGGTACCTTTATTTTTAGAGCAGTCCTAAATAAGATATGAAATGCGTTTGAACAAGAACAACCCAACTGCAGTATCTTTGTGCAGTACTCTTTGATGTAGAATAGATATTTATTAATTGTAGGTAATTAAATAGTCAACTGGACACATTGTGGCAACCAAACTTATCACAATTGCTTATTCTGTTGATGTACAGTGTACCCTTGCATTTATTTAACGGATATATTTTGATTATATCATGTTGAGGTAGACAGTACACATACCATGCAATGCAAAAATATATGGATACATTAAAAAAAAAATCTGAAGCTCATTGTTCAGGTATGACTCATTAACAAAATAGTTGTTTTATGTATTATCAAAATAGTTATTTTATATATCATAATGTTTTCTGATGGAGGTCCATTTTGAAATATCTTTGTTTTGAGACGAGAATTATTTAACTGCAAACGGTCAAATAATGATGGATACCTGTGTTATTTTTCCATGACAGTCAGAAGACTTGTTGGGCTACTTTATGATTGAATCAAATGATATGTTTTAGACTATCCGTCATCGCAAGCAGAGACAAGCGCTGATAACAATTCAACCACTAAAACTGGGACACTGGCACTTTGATTGGAATTGAAGGTATTTGCATGGTTTCTGCACGTGACTGCATAATTGACTAAAACTGCATTTAAAATTAAAGGATGCATGTGCCAAAAGGATATATTAATTTGAATTTAGAATTGATGGTTTGAGATTTTGACTTATCCTTTTCTTTCCAATTGAAGGTATCAGTATGCATCTTAATACATGGCTTTCCCCCCCTCCAATTGTACTCTAAATCTTGCACATTTTTATGATAACGACAATTAACAGGAGGACGTCGAAGCTGCAGCTCATTTTGACCCGTTACCAAATAAACCCATGGCATCAAGTAGTCAATGCAGTGAAGGAAAAAGGAAATGCAAGGAAACCTAACTTTATTGGCATCAACTACACAACCAATGTATGGAAGAATTGCACAGTTAGTTCTCTTTCTTACCTTAATTGTTTCTTTCCTTCATTACTTCAATGTATATTTGTATGTTTTTCTGTAGTAAAATGATTTTACACCGCTTTTATAAGCGGTACTACACTTTTACCACATTGGTTTCCGCTCAATTACTTACTCTTGCCGCACATACTCATCAACGTAATGATGTCAGTAATGCATTCAAACTTAAAATAACGCCCAACTGTACATTGAGTTTAATACAATACAATGTTATTTAACACACATCTGCTTATGCCACTTTATAGTATTTTTTTGTTCAGTGTTAAAAACAGAGCTAATGCGCTATTTTAAAATTGATCATGATCAATGCTCAGTTTTGAAACCGAGTATGAGCAGTGCTCAGCTTTAAAACCAAGCACCATGCTTGGTATTAAAATCGGGTGCATTGCCATTGCTCAGTTTTAACACTGAGCAAGAGCAATGCTCAGTTTTAAAAACTAAGCCCTGCAATTGGAGTTATGCTGCCATAGTCTGTAGACAATTTGATGATTGAGGTGTTTTGGATCCGAAATTTAGAAAATATGAAAGATGAACGAAGGTGAAATTTAGACAATCCGAAATTTTACTCCTATATGTCAGCTGCCATTATATTCTTTGTATGCTGGCTACAATTTTACAAAATGGGTGAAAAATACAAGTATTCTAATATATAATATAGTATTATGAAGAATATGGCATTAAAAATGTTGCCATATTTATCCATATTTACTCTCTTCACTGGCATTCATTATTTAGCTTTACATAAACTATGATGGAAATAAACATAAATAATTCACAAATTTTAAAAATAAAAACCGCCAAGTAATTATTAAAGGATATAAAGAATACAAAATGTCATATATGGTAAAATTTCATGGTAACTATGGCACAATTTTCTCATTTACGGAAACTAATATTTTTTCAATCTTTGTTAAGTAATTGTTAATTGAACAGCCTACACTTTTTGACAAGCAAGCATTAATTGTTAATTGAACAACCTACACTTTTTGGCAAGCAAGCATTAATTGATCAGCCTTAAGCGTAATTTTTTTCTTATTAAAATATATAGTAGAAACCCAAACAACGCACCATGTCATCTCCTCCGATATGGCTACACTTAGAGAAGAGATTCATGGTCAGATTATAAAAGCTATGGTATCAATAACCAAATATAAACTTGATAATTGTTAAGCCCGATATGGCTTTGATACCATATTCAAGATCGTAACAGAGATGTTGATTCATAAATGAGAGATAATTTGATAATAGAGAAGATTTTATTGCAGGAATGTAAAATGAAATGATACAGATTTTCGATATTGTGTTGGTAATGTAAACATGTATATATAATACAATGTAAATGTAAAAATAGGGCAGATTGGCACGCAGGCCCAAAGCAGAATAAAGAAATGTCACATGAGTATCTGTTGAGTATTATACGAAGTGGGCTCGTCCATATTATCAGTGTACCGATTCATTTCTAATAGCATTTAAGCACTACTTCGAACTTAAAGTGATATACTCAACCTCCAAGTTTCTGGTTGTTATGTGTTCAACATTGTTGTTGTTTGTTTATGCATAGAATTAAGGTACTCAGAAAAGAGGTAATTAGATAATATTACCGTGTACATGTAATACATGTCTCCCATATTCCATTTAGCTGCACAGATTATCTCCATTATTGATTTGGAGGTGAAAATTCCCACAAATATGGACGAATACAACAATTATGAAATTTTTCTGAATACCATAATATTACCATGTACGTGTAATACATGTCATACAAAATTCCATTTAGATAATCGTTCTGTTGAGTACATAAAAAGTTTTTTCCTTACATATTACTTAAGATCTTGCTTATATTCATGGCTGGTAGGTGACAGACACAATGAACATGTCCTCCACCTGAGCCTATAAATAGTTCACCATGTTCCTCATTATCTCATGACAGATAAAAAGTATTTCAAAAGTTTGTGCAACTTTTTATTTATATATTTTAAAGACAATGATATTCTTGATGGACTGTTTTGAATTTTTATATTTGCAGGTGCTAATTTTTTTTCATGAGGAAATAGGACATGATTTTGGTGATGGTGCTGCAATTATCAATGGAAGGGTGAGTTATTCAACAATATTGCTGCGATTATAACAGACTCAGTTTGTACAACTTGTTATGATTGGTGTTTTGTCTAGCAGGTTTGGGCTGTTGTATCTGAACAATTATGAACTATGTTTTGTATTTTGTGTACTCATGTTGACATCAATGGGAATTGAAAACATATGTATTGAATTAGGTGTTAACTCATGGATTGAATTTCTTTTGTTAGTTGATACTTTATTTGCTATTAGTATATTTTGTGTGTTCATCTTTAACTTGTTATGAAGATTCATTTTAATTATTATTATTAAAATGTATAAGCTGTAGAGAGATTTTACTATAACATGTTAATTTAATAGCGTCTTATGGAAGTTATCAAAGATATATGTTATAGCAGTAAAACTGCGTTATGAATAATCTCAAATTTATTGAAATTTAGATGTATAATAGCGGCAAAAGTGAGCTATTGTATTGACATAGCATAGCGGCAAAAATGAGCTATTGTATTGACATAGCATAGCGGCAAAACTGTGTTATAAATATTTTCACTTAGAACGAAATTTTGATGTATTATAGCGGTTAAAATGAGCTACTGTAATAAAGTAACATAGCAGCATGTCATCGCTATCAAACGGTATCTTTAATAACGACATACATAGCGTTATAAATGTTTAGCAGTTTTTTATAACATGTTCATATACAGCAGTTATGAAATCGCTATCTTTCTTATTTATAGCGGTTGTGGACCGCTATAAAATAGCAATTCTGTTGTAGTGAACCAAATTCTATTAACCAATATTCGATTAACCGATCGATGTTAACCGACCAAATTTCTCTTAACCATATAACATACGTCAATTAACCGTTAATCGAAAATACATACACATATAACTAAACACAGTAATACACACATGCATACATATACATATGTGTTAAGCTCTGAAATTTCCCGATCTTCGAAGAGACGGAAAAACACAGATTGTATAAGAACATGATACATCTGAACACAGAACAACAAAACTTTTCATTGCTATTGCAACAATATTACATCAGAGTACAAGAATATCCAAGTATGAATAAATAATACACAATGGAAAAATTATACCAGAGACTAATAATTTACATAGCAGCAGAAATAAAAATGTATAAATACAATGCACAACCGAAATACATCAACTAACACAACTAAAGAAATACACGGATACATAACTTTTCGAATATAGCTCCAGTCGTAAACCAGGATCCTGTTAAATAAACATCTGCAAAACCAAAACTACTAGCTCCCCATGTGGAAATTATGGGCACGCAGAGTTTAGATGAAAAACAATAAACTCTAGGTCAGTCACGGGACTAGTGTGAGAACTTAAAACAGTTATTAAAACTTTACCTTAAAAGTGGAAAAATCATGGGACCACACTGTATGGCACGTAACGGGTTTACTCCACATGAACACTAGTTTAAACATAAAATAACGCGATGCTTTTTTAAAAATGAATATGTTATAAGACTCTGGTCCCATCACACAATGCAATGCAAGCCAAAATATAGAGTTTTACCTTATAATAGCCAAACATGTTTGATATGTAGAAAACAAGAATCATTTGATATTATCATTAGTGTCTAGGTGTTTTTAAAACAATGACCAAGTAAACGTATCAAACCTAGGCGGCACAGGTACCATATATTATGTCGCCGTATATAAGTTTACAACTAAAATCGGACAATGTCATATTGGAAGTTGGGTTTCCATCATGAGTCAAGGAAAGGGATGTCTCCTTACCGATTCGAGACACTCTAGCACATGTCTCAGGATCACACCTATGGGAAACCTTTGGATCTTCAAGGACGGTCCACACCTAACGTTTGTGGATTGGTTATTCCTGAACAATACGTTTCTCGATCCTATCGGACCTCCAAAATGGTCAGTATGTCGATCAATCATATCCGAGGCACCTAGCTATCCATCATCCACATAAGTAAAATGTCTGAGCTTCATACCATGACACCACTTCTAGCTAGAAAGAAACACATGCACTCATTATTCCATTTTTGACAACTAATTTGCGGTAGCGCAACCGATATACTATAAATAATAATAAAATTTTTAAATGTGAATAAAAATCTGAAATTAAATATTGAAATGCGTCTAGCTAGACATAGCGGAGGAATGAATTTCGTAGAAAAATACGCAAATTTGTTCCGTTCGTGCTAATTTGATTAAACATTTAATAAATCACTATGAATGACACATTGTCGGAACTTGATTGAATTTGAACAAAAAATACTACACTGTATTCTGAAGAGAGCTTCATTTTTCATTTCGTGAAATTGAGACAATCAGACCACCGTATGGACCACCGTTTGTAACAATTTTATTATATATATTTAAATATGTCACTCCTTTACATTTGCTATGTTGCCATGCATGCATTTATATTGGTAAACAATCTGCTATAATCTTCCACGCTTGAGATATATATATATATATATATATATATATATATATCCATAACCTTTCAGACTTGGAGCATGCATGTGTGCCATTTGACCTTTTTCGGCCTGTAGCATGCATTTTCAAATAGTGCAACCTTCATTCTTTTCAATAGCTAAATCTTTCGTAAACAGAAATTTTAAACGAACAAAATTTTTGAATTGGTAAATCTATGATCTAGTAAATGATGATATTTTGGGGAACTTGATAATGGAAGACACGTCTGATCCCTGACTGATTTTTGGTCGAAGTTTGGATATTTTTATTTATATATTGTAACTGTTCCTCCACTCTTTCCCTATGTTACTTCCTCTCTGCTCATTACCTTCTCTTCCAAATTCATAAACCTTTAGTCTACCATATAAAAAAAAACAAAAGGGAAGCTACATAAATAAACTAATACTTCATTTCTACATTCTAACATGCATGCTTACCCTTCATACTATTTCTCTTCTCCATGAACTGTAGCAAGTGTGACACCAAGTGTGACACCCCACGTCCGTTAATGTCACTCACAAAGGGAATGCATTAAGTTTTGTGAAGCGTTATAGGTAAACAGGCACAGAATATTACAAGAAAGATATATAGAATAACAGCAGAATAAAATCTTTATTTATCATAAGATACCGTGGTCCAAAAAAAACATCACATATTTGAAACATAAAAGCCCATTACAGCATAAAAGTTATTGTCTTGTACTTCAAAAATATCAGAGTACATAAAAGAAGTAAAATTCCCCAAGAACAAAATATAGCCATAGTAACCAGGATAGGAGCTTGAGCCATACATATCAGCAACTCTAGAAAAATTAAGTAGAATCACAGTCAAACCTGAGTGTTTCCTCCCTGAGAACCTGCGGGGAGGAGGGGAACTGAAGAAAGAAGGAGAAACAAAAAGGGTCAGACATAAAGTCTGGCAAGTCTAGTGACTTTTAGCAAGTAAATAAATAAAGTAGCATGACAGGCATATAAAGTAGATAAGAGAGATCACTACATAAATGGCGGGTGTGACAAGGTAGATAGGATAAGGTGTATATGCTTCTCTAATGATTACTCTGCACTATTACTAGGATAACTAGAATAAGGTGATCCCTTACACTTCAAGGTGGTAGACTTAGGCATACGTCCAAATGTACCTTAACTACTACCCTAATCGATCGTCTCCCTACTCCGTAGATACTCTGAGCCGACCCCACGATAGGATGTATCACGTCCTAAAGTAGCAACCCTTACTGATATGCACAGCCCCATATCTACAAGTGCCACGGTCGTCTTATCCTCCTCTGCCCGGCTCATGCACGCACATGGCCCTATCGGTTTGCGCCGCCCACACCGTCCTCCACGTTTGGATCTCTTACAATCAGTTAGTAAGTGTGCCCCCTCTCCGCCTAGTACGGAGTACTTTGTTTGATACAACCTCCGGGTTACTGACTGAAATGGGTCCTACACAATATGATACACGCTCTCCCCTTTGTCTTGTATCCCCCACTAGGTTTTCTTTGGCTATGTATGCCACTAGGTGTCTTTAATTACATAACCCTATTATTTCTACAAGTTATGCTTACCATAAAAGGTGTCTTTAATTACATAACTTTATTATTCCAACCGGTTATGTATACCACTGGGTGTCTTTAATTACATAACCTTATCGGGTTAAATTTGTGGGCCTATATGTAAATATTACCCACCCCCTCCTAATTTGCATAACCCATCCACTATCCAACCAATTTTACTTAACCCTAACTTTAGTTCACAATCATACAATCCCTATGGATTAGACTTGGTTAAGTAGTCCAATTCATTACCATGTCCATTTACGGTTTATAAGGACTAGACCTCCCACATTAGGCCTACAACTTGTGGATGCTGAATATGCCGGTCGGGTCCGAGCAGTCTTATTCGACAAGTTGGGCTTAACCTCGTGTCATAGCCCGATTCATATTTGTGCACTTCGACCTCTCACATTAGGTTCAACATTAGTGGCTGCTGGATATGCCGGTCGGGTCCGGGCAGACTTCCGCCACTAATGCAACCTAACCTCGTGTCATAAGCGCAATTACAATTCCTAATTGTAATTACTAGACATTTCATTCTTATCTAATTCTTACCTATGTCTTGATAGGTGATTATGTCCCTTTTTCCCAATAATTTGATTTATATGCCCAACGATGTTTATATTCAAATTATGCCCATTTAACTCTTTTTCCCCCGTTCCCTAACTAGCGCACTTATAAAGTTGGCGGCATGCCCAGGCTAGATATAGCTTAGTCATAAATGATAAAAGGGAAAAATAATAGGAATATGACAAAAGTGAATGTTTTAACATAACTTGGCATAAACATAAACTAGCATGGTGATAAGGTGGACATACAGGCATAAAACTGATGAACTTGTGGCGGTCAATTGATTCTTAACATAACTATGATGTCACAATAAGAATAATTAGATCTAAATTAACAAATTAGATGTCCAACTGGTTTAGATCTAATATGATAGGAACAAGGTGATAAACTAGATCTGATTAACAATTCAAATGTCCATATAATTTAGATCCAACGATTTAAAAGTGGATCTACACAAATAAAGTTTAAGGTTTGCATCATGGCATGTCATAGAAGTTACCATTGATCTAACAAGATAGAGATTTAGATCAATAGTTAAAATAGATCTAGCACAAATCATAGAATGCCACAAAGGTTACAATAGATCCAACAAGATAGAGATTTTGATCCAAATCCTAACCAATTCAGAATGTCATATGTTCATGATTTACAATGGATCTGATATAATTTAGGCATATGAACAAATCCAAGTCATAGTCGTGTCATATTTACTTTTAAATATTCAAATCCAAAAGCAACTAGAAACTCATAGTGTTAGGATTAGAAAATAGAGAAAGAACAGATCTTGAATCTCTAGATTTGATTTTCAAAACTGATAGTTGTAGAAGATAACGGATTTAGTTCAGACACCGGTAGAGTTTGGCTACCATGGATTCTTGATGAAGAAAATAAGAGAAATGACCATGCATATATAGCTGCCAAACCCTCTGAAACTAACTGTCACCTCAGCCCAAGGGATGTCGACACCCCTATGGGTGGGTCGACCCCGGTGTCGACACCCCTTAAGGGGGGTCGACCCCGGTGTCGACACCCCTCTAGAGGGGTCGACCCCTAGAGCGGGAAATCTGTTGCCTCTTTTTCATTTTCAAATTTGAACTATTCTGTATCTGTCTCCTATATTACTCATATGTGTGTGTGTGTGTATACATACACTTTCTACGCGTATACAAACTTAAAACCCTTATAACTTCTCCATACGGTGTTTGTTTTACGCAAACCAAATGTCTATCTTGACCAGAATTTTGAGACGGACGCAATGGCGCAGTCCTTTTTCCTTAATTCTGAATATTAAATTAATTATTATTTAATTTATCCTCTTTAATGTTAACAAAATTACGGGGTGTTACAAGAAGCTAGGGGTGGGCATTTATTACGATTAACCAACCAAACAGATCAACCAACCTTAACCGAACTGCATTAACCAACAAATTCTATTAACCAATATTCGATTAACCGATCGATGTTAACCGACCAAATTTCGCTTAACCATATAACATATGTCGGTTAATCGTTAACCTAAAATACACACATATATATCTAAACACAGTAACACACACATGCATACATATGTGTTATGCTCCGAAATCCCCCGATCTCCGAAGAGATGGAAAAATACAGATTGTATAAGAGCACAACGCATCTGAACACAAAACAACAAAACTTTTCATTGCTATTACAACAATATTATATCAGAGTACAAGAATATCAAAGTATGAATAAATAATACACATCGGAAAAATAATATCGGAGACTAATAATTTACATAGCAGCGAAAATAAAAATGTATAAATACAATGCACAGCGGAAATACATCAACTAACACAATTGAAAGAAATACACGGATACATAGCTTTTCGAATATAGCTCCAGCCGTAAACCAGGATCCGGTTAAATAAACATCTGCAAAACTAAAACTACTAGCTGCCCGTGTGGAAAATATGGGCACCCAAAGTTTAGGCGAAAAACAATAAACTCCATGTCAGTCATGGGACCGATGTGAGAACTTAAAACAGTTATTAAAACTTTACCTTAAAAGTGGAAAAATCATGGGACCACACTATATGACACGTAATGGGTTTACTCCACATAAACACTAGTTTAAACATAAAACAGCGCGATGCTTTTTGAAAAATGAATCTGTTATAAGACTCAGTCCCATCACACAATGCAACACATGACGGAGGATAGAGTTTTACCTTATAATAGCCAAACACGTTTGATACGTAGAAAACAAGAATCATTTGATATTATCATTAGTGTCTAGGTGTTTTTAAAACAATTTCCAAGTAAATATATAAACCTATGCGGTACAAGTACCATATATTATGTCGCCATATATAAGTTTACAACTAAAACCAGACAATGTCTTATTGGAAGTTGGGTTTCCATCATGAGTCAAGGCAAGGGATGTCCCCTTACTGATTTGAGACACTCTAGCACATATCTCAGGATCACACCTATGGGAAACTCTTGGATCTTCAGAGCCGATACACACCTAACGTTTGTGCATCAGTTATTCCGGAACAATACGTTTTTCGGTCCTATCGGACCTCCAAAATGGTCAGTATGTGGACCAATCATATCCGAGGCATCTCGCTATCCATCATCCACATAAGTAAAATGTCTAAGCTCCATACCATGACTCCACTTCTAGCTAGAAATAAAGAAACATATGTACTCCATATAGTCATTATCCCGTTTTTGACAACTAATTTGCGGTAGCGGCAATCGATATACTATAAATAATAATAAAATTTTTAAATGTGAATAAAAATCTAAAACTAAATATTGAAATGCGTTTAACTAGGCATAGCGAAGGAATGAATTTCGTAGAAAAATACACAAGTTTGTTCCGTTCGCGCTAATTTAATTGAACATTTAATAAATCACTATGAATGAAACGTTGTCGGAATTTGAACAGAAAATACTAGACTGTATTTTGAAGAGAACGTCATTTGTCATTTCGTGAAATTCAGACATTTGGACCACCGTATGTAACAATTTTATTATATATATTTAAATATGTCACTTCTTTACATTTGCTATGTTTCCATGCATGCATTCATGTTGGTAAACAATCTGCTATAATCTTCCATACGTGCACGATATATATATATATATATATATATATATATATATATATAAAATGAACGGTCACCGAAGACATATATATATATATGTGTGTGTGTGTGTGTAAATATATATATATATATATATATATATATATATATGTGTGTGTGTGTGTATATAAGTGTGTGTGTATATATATCCTTTCAGTCTTGAGCATGCATGTTTGCCATTTGACCTTTTTCGGCATGTAGCATGCATTTTTAAATAGCGCAACTTTCATTCTTTCCTATAGCTAAATCTTTCGTAAACAGAAATTTTAAACGAACAATATTTTTGAATTGGTAAATCTATGATCTGGTAAATGGTGATATTTTGGGGAGCTTGATAATGGAAGACACATCTGATCCTTGACTTATTTTTGGTTAAAGTTTGGATATTTTTATTTATATATTTCAACTGTTCCTCCACTCTTTCCCCTTGTTACTTCCTTTCTGCTCATTATCTTCTCTTCCAAATTCATAAACCTTTAGTCTACCGTATAAAAAAACGAAAGGGAAGCTACAGAAACAAACTGATACTTCATCTCTGCATTGTAACAAGCTACAGAAACAAACAGATTCTTCATCTCTACATTGTAACAAGCCTGCTTATCTACATTGTAAAAAAACGAAGGGGAAGCTACAGAAAAAACTAATACTTCATCTCTACATTGCAACTGCCGCAAGTGTGTGTGTGCGTGTGTGTGTGTGTATATATATATATATATATATATATATATATATATAAGGAACGAGTCTCTCTGCTGCCCTCCGCCTATCTCTTTACAATTGTCACTGCCTATTAATGTACACAATAGTGTAATCGGCACCTATAAACAAAATGATCTCAGGCTTATGTTAATGGGCTGCCTTATCGTTTAAGGCCCATTTATGTAATGTATTATATAATACAGCTTAGGCTGTGACAAATGCAAGATAGAAAATACAGTTTAGTTCATTTACATTTTACATTTTCTCTCATCTCGCTTAAACAAGAAAATAACGAAATCATAATCTGATTTCTTACATGGTATCAGAGCTTCTAGCCTAATGGCCATACTGAAGCGCTTAACCGCTGATTGAGGGAGAAGTAGTTTGTTGTCTCCTCAGTTTTGATTTCATCATCGGAGAGCTACCTTTCCGATCGCATAGCAGTTATTCTTATCAAGATTGTGCGTGCCAAACCGGAATTACATTCACGGCGGCTACAACAATCGGTTTCTGATCATCAGAGACTGATAATCTCTTCATTTGATCTTCGCTCTCAGATCATCTGATTCTTGCATCCAAAAGAAAGCAAGAATCATCACTGACTCATTTTTGCATCTTGTCTTGCACAGGCTGCTACCTAGATATTCAGGTAACCTCGCCTTACGCATTTGTTCATCCTCTCCACAACCATGACAGGATCGAGTAATGATCAGTCGACAGCCAACTCCGGCATAGGAACAGCTGAACCCACCCCTCCTTCCCTCATTCTTGTGAAACCCAAAAGCCAAGTTATCACTGTCCCACTTGACGAAGAAAACTTTCTTTTATGGAAATTCCAGATTGAAACAGCCTTGAAGGGATATGACCTTCATGATTATGTCAATGGAACCAGACCAGTGCCATCTGCAATGAAAGTCAACAAAGATGGAGTTATGATCAGTAATCCAGAATATATTCACCACCGAAAACAAGATAGTCTCCTATCATCCTGGTTACTGTCATCAATTAGTACAAATCTACTATCACAAGTTATAGGTTGCAATACATCTCATGAGATATGGACTACTATACAACAAATATTCAATTCACAGTCGTCCGCGAGAATTATGCACTACAGAAGAGAGCTTCAGAATTCAAGAAAGGGTGATATGCCTATGCGTGAATACATATCAAAGGTTAAACCTTTGTGTGATAAACTAAAGGCTGTGGGACATCAAATATCCGACAACGAACAAATTCTTACGCTAACAAATGGATTAGATGAGGAGTACGAATCATTGGTTACCTTTATTGCTACCCAAACTGTTTTTCCAGATATTCAAAATGTATACTCAGCTCTATTAGCCCATGAGGGTAGGGTAGAGCAGAGAAAAGCTATTCAAAGCGATTTTAGCATTAATCTTGCCTCAGCATCAAGAAACCCAAATAATTCAAGAAACATACCTGGCCTTGGCAGGGGTAACAATCAGGGACAGAGAGGAAATCCAAATCAAAGAGGGAGAGGGAGAGGCAGATCCAGCAATGCACCAAGAATCAGATGTCAAATATGTGACAAACCTGGATACGGAGCAAACAGATGCTATTTCAGATTTAATACTGACGTGAACAATGCTCAACAATCTCAATTCAACCAAAGAAACGCAAGTGCTAACTTAGCACAAGCAAACCAGATCAGATCAAATGCTGAAAACTCAACCAGTGCAAGTAATACTGATGGTTCAAGCAAGGTTGAGGATCTTGACAGTGAAGATTGGTTCCCAGATTCAGGTGCAACCAACCACATCACCAATAATTTGCAAAACTTGAATCTTGGCAACAAAAACTATTCAGGTACACAAGTTATACACACATGTAACGGTGAAACTATGAATATATCTCACACTGGGATAGGTGTTGTTAAGGGAAAGAGAAACCTATTCCTTAACAATCTATTTAGGGTACCAAACGTCAAGAAAAATCTAATCAGTGTGTCACAATTCACTAATGATAATCATGTATATTTTGAGTTTCACCCCAATTACTGTCTTGTTAGAGACTCTCTAAACAAGAATATATTATTACAGGGTAAACTGGACAATGGCCTATACAGGTTCAGCAATTTGCAGTCAAAACTGGAAAATACCAATGACAGTTGGTGTTGCAATGCTAGTATTCAATTTTCTAATGTCAACAATGTAACTGAAACTGATAATTCAAAGTGTACTGTTGACAATAATAGTGATTCTAATGATAACAATGACTGTAATGATCTTGATGTTTGGCACTATAAGCTTGGACATCCCAGTTATGATATTGTGACAAGAATTTTAAATGACAACAACATTCCCTATAAACATATACCTTTTTCTGGCAAATGCACACATTGCCAAATTGGAAAGAGCCACAAATTACCTTTTGGCAGGTCACACACTGTGTATAGCAAACCTCTTGAATTGCTGACTGCAGACCTATGGGGTCCTGCACCAATTTCCTCAAGACAAGGTTACAGGTACTATCTATCCATTGTAGATGCATACAGTCGATATACATGGATTTTCTTTCTAAAAGCTAAGTCAGATACACATGATGCTATGCTACAGTTCATTAATCATGCTGAAAGACAAATGAACTGTAACGTAAAAGTCATACAAACAGATGGAGGAAGTGAGTTCTTTCCTTTAAAAGGATATTTCAATACCAAAGGGATCATACATAGAACCACTTGTCCTTACACATCTGAACAAAATGGCATAGTAGAAAGAAAACATAGGCATATAACTGAAACAGGTTTAACCTTACTATCAAAGGCCTCTATGCCATTGAAATACTGGACTGAGGCATTTGAAACAGCTGTGTACTTGATAAATAGGATGCCAACTAAGGTCCTACAGTACAAATGTCCTCATGAGATGATACATGAAAGGAAACCTGATTATAATGTCATGAGAACATTTGGTTGTCTATGTTTCCCATGCCTCAGACCTTATAATAATCATAAACTATCTTTGAGATCATGTAAATGTACCTTCATTGGTTATAGCAGCAATCAAAAAGGCTACAAATGCATGGATAACAAAGGAAAGATTGTTGTTTCTAGGCATGTGGTATTTAATGAAAATGTGTTTCCTTTTGCAGAAAAGGGAAAGGAGAATAGACAAGGCAGTGAACAAACAAAGTTAATGATGGGCACTATACCAACACTGTCAGAATACACAACAGACACAAGAGAGTATGAAGCATCAAGGCTACCACATGACACTTCAATTATACCCAGCACCAGGATTGGATACAGCTCAAGTGATCACATGACAGATGATGACTTACATCAAAATGACAACTCACATGACACTTCAACTGTACCCAGTACCAGATCTGGATACAGCTCGAGTAATCACATGACAGATGATGATCTGCATATAAATGACAACATGAACAATCAAGGAGATAATGGAAATGACACTACATCATCTGATGCTAGCAGCAGTGACACTGAAGAACCTCAAACACAAGTCAGACATCACATGATGACTAGAGCTAAGAGTGGCATTTTCAAACCTAAAATCTACAATGCAAACATTAAGGACAAAAACAACATAAAACAGACAACAGAACCAGTTACATATGATCAGGCAGCAAAACAAAGAGAATGGCGTGAAGCCATGGATGAAGAGTACCAAGCCTTGGTCATGAACAATACCTGGACTCTAGTTACTGCACCAAAAGATAAAAACATTGTGGGGTGTAAATGGACCTACAAGCTAAAGAAGGATGCTAAGGGAAACATATGCAAACACAAGGCCAGGCTTGTTGCTAAAGGGTTTTCACAACAATATGGATTTGATTTCAAAGAGACTTTCTCACCAGTGGTCAAACCAACTACGATCAGACTAATCCTAACTGTGGCCCTCTACCATGGTTGGAATATAAGGCAGCTGGATGTGTGCAATGCATTCTTAAATGGAAATCTAAATGAGGATGTATACATGAAGCAGCCAATAGGATGCATATGCAAGGGCAAGGAAGATCATGTGTGCAAGCTGAATAAGGCCATATACGGTCTAAAACAAGCATCCAGAGCTTGGTATGTGAGGCTGAAGGACACACTTATGAATATGGGTTACAAAGCAACTGTTTCAGACAACTCTCTATACACTAAAATCAAGAATCAGAGTACAACCTACATCCTAGTATATGTTGATGATATTCCGATGACAGGAAATGACACATCAGAAATTAATAAAGTGGTGACTCAACTAAACCAGACTTTTGCTATCAAAGACATGGGAGAAGTAAATTATTTCCTGGGAATACATATTCAAAGGAAATCCAAATCAGAAATATTTCTATCACAAAGAAATTATGCATCAGAGATTCTTGCCAGAGCAAACATGGACAAAGCAAGGCCAATCAGTACTCCTATGACAAGCAACTTAAAACTGTCTAAACATGATGGAGAAGCCATTGAAAATTGCAAGCAATATCGCAGTATTGTGGGTGCCATACAGTATCTAACTATAACAAGACCAGAAATTTGTTATAGTGTCAATAAAGTGTGTCAGTTTATGGCAAATCCTCTAAATAAACACTGCATAGCAGTCAAATGTATTTTACGATATATACAAGGAACCATAGACTACGGCATCAGTTTACAAGCAAACAAAGACATTAATATAAATGCTTACAGCGATGCAGACTGGGCAAACGACCCAGATGACCGTCGATCAACGTCTGGGTACTGTTTATTCATGGGAACAAATCCGATTTCCTGGTGTACGAAGAAGCAAGCGACGGTTTCTAGATCCAGTACTGAAGCGGAATACAGGGCAATAGCATCAGCGACGTCAGAAATTGTATGGGTCGAAGCTCTGATTAAAGAATTAGGGTTACAATTTTCCATGAAGCCAAAACTCTGGTGTGACAACAAGAGCACCGTCTCTCTCTCTATTAACCCGATTCATCACTCAAGGACGAAACACATCGAGATTGATCTTCATTTCGTGAGAGAGAAGACAGAAGCTGGTGAACTTGAGATTAAACACCTTCCAGCATACTACCAGAAGGCGGATATTTTGACAAAGGCCTTATCGAGACCTAATTTTGAGAGATTAAGAAAAGAGCTGAAGGTTTTTGGTGGCGGTGCAGAAGAGAATAAGATGAAACCCTAGCTCATTTTGACGGGGGTATTAATGTACACAATAGTGTAATCGGCACCTATAAACAAAATGATCTCAGGCTTATGTTAATGGGCTGCCTTATCGTTTAAGGCCCATTTATGTAATGTATTATATAATACAGCTTAGGCTGTGACAAATGCAAGATAGAAAATACAGTTTAGTTCATTTACATTTTACATTTTCTCTCATCTCGCTTAAACAAGAAAATAACGAAATCATAATCTGATTTCTTACACTGCCCACTGCCTCTCTTCCACGTTCGCTCCAACACTGTGCAACCGAGCCCCTCTCTGCTTTGGCCAGTGCACCACCACTCAGCAGCCCCCCTGCCACCCTCCTCCATGCAAGAACCACGCAGTAGATAGAAGTAGGCGCATGGAGAAAACTTTCATGTATATATAAAAAAATAAATTGAAAGAGGATGCGTGATACAAAAATTAGCAGAAAAGATTTGTGAATGGGGTTGGGATTCAACGGCTTATTGTTTCTCTACATGGCCATACATGTAATTTGGGAACCGCAGGATTAGGGAATACCGTTGAACTTACTTCGTTTGGTATTGGATGATGATCTCTGGCTGTATGTGCATCGCTATCTAAGTTTCCAAGCTCGTGTGTCAGTATGTATATCGGTGTTAGTGAGTATATCCACGCCTTCGTGATTATCGCTTGGCACTACATTAAACCAAGCAAAATGAGCATCATTCTCATAATTATTCATATGCTAGTAAATTTATACGATATGAAATGATAATGATATTAGATTTATTTTGTGCTTGTTTGGTTGATAACAGCTTAAAGCATTAAATTGTTAGTTTAAAATTTATTGATTAGCTAACTATTAATTTCATGAATCTTAGTTGTTAAGTTTGTAGTCGTCATTTTATGAATTGTTAGTTGAAATCGATTTGTGTTATTGATTGATAAATTCTTGAACTGTAGATTTACATCATATGAAATGATAGTGAACACAAGATTTGAAATAAACCAATTAATAAATGAATATGATGTCAGGATCTTGGGAATATTATTGTGTTGAATTACTTGTACATGTCCCCTAAGTATTCCATGTTAGTTGATTTTTTATGCATAAGAACATCAATCCTGACTCGAGTGTTTTGTATTTTGCATGAAACGCTTGAGTTAGACCGAGTATTTCAGTTTAGCGAAGATATTGGTTTCATAAGACGATGATTGAGTCGAAGGCCCTAATTATTACTATAGTAGTATTGCCTATTTCGTCTGCTAAATCTGTATCATTCTATATTGTGTATATAAGTGAAACCAATTGTAAACGGCTTCATGAACTGTTTCATATACTTATGATATTTTGTTATTATATTTTAATCCTTCCACTGTGAGATTCTGTATTAGTTCTTCTGAATTTTATTTCTTTAGAACAAACCCATTAATAATCTATCTTTTTGAACATTTTGAATCAAATATGTGTGACTTATTGTAGATTTATAACTGTCCAAAAGGTGGTTATTATAGCTATGCAAACTAGATTGAACTTTGTACTTGCATCCTGATTAGTAGAAATAAGTAAACATCATTAATAAATATAACTAATAACATATGAGTCCGCACTATTATCAATCTGGTTAAGTACAAGTCTGCTTTCGCAAATGGATAATGGACCTAGTATTCCTCATAACCTAAACTCCGCTCAAAATCCACAAACTGGTTGACATTTATATATTTTACATCTTAACCATAAACAAGTGATTAAATAAATAAATTATCAATATAATTATTAGAATAATTATTAGCGACTGAATTTTATAGCACATAAGACATTAAATTTGAGAACCTAGGGGAAAAGGCAGTGATCTCTCCTTAAAAATCTAGAAGTTTCTAGCTTAGGGACTTTTTCGCAAAGGCATGCTACGGGAAAAAAATTATTGATTGTGCATTCTGAGTGAGTACCACGAAATGTATGTTTTTTGTCTCAATTTTTTATTAACAAACATCATTAACAAATCATTTAAAACTATCCAGTTCGGATGTAACCCATGATTGTTAGGTCTAGAGAATTTTTACCTCCAGATTAAGATATAACAACGCAAACATGGAAAATACACAAAATTCGACATATTAAAAACAAAAACTAAGGTACAATATGTGTTGACACGCTTTTCGGTCAAAGCTGTCACACCTCGAATTCTATCTCTGGAACTACTCAGGACTTGAGTACAAGCAAGCATAGATTGGCAAAAAAATTGGATGAAGTGCCAAAGTTACAGAAATTCACGAACCAGGATTGCATGGCCCCCCGGATCAAGTCGCCCCTTTCGGGACGGGTCGAGTTGGAGGACCCGACCCGCTTTGATCATCTGCACTGAAGACACTGGATCGGGTCGAGTTGCATGATCCGATCCGCTTGGAACCTACAGCTGCACATCGACTTTGACCTATTCTTAAGGCAAAACTTCCTCCTACTTGCGTGGATCGACTTCCACTTGGAATAGCACATTTTAGAGATCATTCTGCACTACTTCCCAAGATGGCCTCCGGGTGTGCCATATGGCACGCGACCTGCTACCCTGAATTAGCTATAAATACACCACTACATGGCATTTTGAAGGGACTTTTGGCTGCTGAGTCTTCATAGCTTCTGCCATTAACAAAGCGCAAAGACTTCGCACCCTCAATCATTAAAACTTACTTTTTCTCTTCATACATAACATGTGGATTACGTGTATAAACTTTTGTATTCTCATTCAACGCACAGATTGTGTGTCTGGATACAACTGATTCTTGTAATCTGTCAGTATAACAATAAGATTATAAAGTGGATGTATGCAATATCTATAGCTGAACCACTATAAAAACTTCATGTGTCTCCTCTTATTTTACTGTTTTCTGCATTCTGTGGTCTTTGATCTGTGATTGTGATGACATCACACCGTATCTGGGTGTTAGTACCAAATTTAGGTCTAACATTATGCATTAAGAACCAAACCACTTATTTGATTGGTGAACAAGTGATCAATGATTGCCTTTCCAAAAACTAGTTATTAACGATCATTTTCTTTACTGTTCAATGTTTATTACCATTTAGTTCCATTTATATACTAGTCGTCATGCCTATTAAATTAATTTAAGTTTAAACGCCAAAAATACAAATATAGAAAAATATATGTATTGTTGAAGTTCCATGTTTTTAAAGAAAAATTTAAGGTGAATGAAATATGATATCTAGCTTATTCAACTATGTTTTAACTTGATTTTTAAACTTTTATTTATTCAAATTAAAATTTTGGAATCAAGAAATTCGAAATTTAAATAATTCGAAACTAAGATATTCAAAAAAAAAATCTTATGATGTTTTTTTTTTTCAAAATTCAAGCATTTCAACAATAAAAATTTGTCATGAAAATTATCATTTTAAATATTGTGAAAAACCAACTAAAATAGAGTGTAATATTGTTTAAAAACAATATGTTTTAATTCTAACCAACTGTTTTTAAATTATAAACAAACATTCTAATTTTGTATTGAGCAATATGCGTTTGACACTCAATTTTCAACATTTCGAACAAATGAGCATAAATAAATTATAAGTACAAAGATTTCAAAGTTGTTCAACAGATTGATGATTTACATCCATTTAGTTTCATTTCCCGTTAGATTTAATTTACGACTGGCTGATTATAATTTAATTTAATTTCCAATTAGATTTAATTTACTACAATGGTTTGGCTGATCTATGATTACGAAGATATAACACTAGAATTTGACAGCATCGACGAACTTTTTTGAACTCACCCTTCTTTTACCATGGGCTATGTTATTTAAGCTTATGCATGAGGGTTTAGCGGTGGATCCGTGGATACACCATAAGCAGAGGGCAAATTCTATTTCAATCCACAAATTTAGCTAGTAGCCTCCTATTTTATTAAAAAAATACGATGACTAAAATACACCCTTTTCTGTTATATATTTTTTGTTCCCTAGTTTTTTGAACACCTCTTAGTGGCACTATATGGTTTTTCGATATACCTTGTAGTAAGCTTACGTAGTTCATAAATGAACCACAGAGATCATCTATGTGGTACTTTGACGAACAACGTAAAGCAAGTACGAGCTACAGTCAAAAACCACGTAGTCTTCCTACATGGAAGGGTATTTTTGGTTTTTAAAAACGGATGTTACTAACTAAAATTGTGGGTTTACCGATTATGACATGATTTGGAGGCCTAGTAACTAAATTTGTGGTATGAATTACATTTTGCCAAGGAGATGGCGTGGAAATTTTACCCTGCAATCAGTTCCATAACATTTCCATGCTAATAAACCTATGTAATGCTATTTTTAGTTCATCAACTGCAAAAACATATTATGATAACAATAATAAATCCTAGTTCCACAACGATAGTTGCACACAGTTTAAAAAAATAAATATAAATGGAGGTTCAATTTAATGCTAGCTGCTAATTGAAACTAATGCCCCTGATGCTCTGTTATTGTATTCTGTAAGTTCTTGATGAAATTCTGATATCTCGGAAATCCCATAAACCAAAATTCATGCTCATCAGATGTAGTTATTTGCAGGTATTTCTTGTTTAAATCTAAATTTTCCACTGGATTTGCATTTTTTATCTTTGATAATGGAATTGAAACCTGCAGAAAGCAGATCTACCAGAATGAGAAATTAGCTTCACCCAAAGAATATTATCAAGCCATGAGTAATTATTTACGCGTCATGTATACCTTGTAGCGAAAACTAATCGTCTCTTCATTGAATGTTGATCGTAGTTTAAGCGTTTTATCACTTAAAAATGCAATCTTTGCACTAGAAATGAAGATCGTTCCAGCAATTCGACCAGCAGTAGTGAACAGATAACATTTTGAGGAAAACAGGAGCTTCTCATTTGCATCAACTGAGAATACTCTTCCTTTTCCACCTATTTTTCTACATCTTGCTCCTCCCTTGTGAAAATTTCTTCTCACTGCTTGAATGATTTTTGGTCTCAAAGTAACTGTTAATTAACGCATAAAAGAGCAGCATTAGATTATTTATGTTAACAATGTAGTGATGAGTTTATAAGATAAGTTCGAAAATCAAATACCAAAATTCCTGATTTCTTGTAGATGGTGGTTTGCTTTGATTTTGAATTTGGAGAGCCAGTTACTAATCAGATACGTTCTATCTACAAATTCCATACAAAAGTTGATAAGCATTCTTGCAAACATAATGTACGAAATTAAAGGAATATCGGCTATAGACTGAACTAAGCAAAAGTGAGTGCCAACTACTTTTTTAAAGAAGAAAAATATATCATTCTGTATATTTGTTGAACTGATAATTACCTACAAATTTAAAAGCCCTGCAGATTTTCATACTTCATTTGTAACAAAATAATAACAATAATGTGCTCAAAGCTCAAATGAAAGTAATAAAGATATTCCTACAAAATCAGTTAGTGAAAAAAATTTCAAAACCTTGTTTGCAGTCATGACATAAATCATAAAAAGAGTCAGCTTCCTCTGTCGTTGGTACTTCAGTAGCATATGAAACATTTGCAGCTGGAACTCCAGTAACAACACCACTGTTGGTTTGCATATCCATTGCAATTGATGTATTACAAAAAATAAGAATATTCAGTTTCAGATGATATGAGTAATATGAATGGAGTTATTCTGGAACTAGCAGCTTATATGTAATTAGTAAGGAAAGGTTTAAGGAAGAAGATTAGGTAGTTTCAAAGTTTGGTGGCTATGACATGTAGTACTGTCAGCAATTCAATGAACTGGATTAGGATGAATGGACTTTTATTTCTACATATATTTTAAGTGATGTGTTAGTTTCATGCTATATTTCCTATTCTGCATCATATTACACGCACTAATGACTCATTGAATATGATTTGAAAACTACATACAACTTAGTATTAATAAAAGGTTCCTTTCTGTCTGCTTTCTTGTAAAGCATCTAAGATATTAACCATGTTTCTTAATAGTGTTCATTTGTTATAGAAAAATTTAAATGTGTGTTTCTTGGAACCAAACTAATTATAGAAAAGGTCATTGTTGCTAAATCAACTAGATAAGCAAGTTCTTGAATGAATTTGTAGATCATCTTCATATAATCGTATTTGCGAATCTTTCTGCCTAAAATGCAACGTATGAGAGAGGTAAACCAATGATTCAGTTCTATGACTGGGCAATAACCGGGTAATGTTTCTTTTAACTGTTCCATGTTAAGTGGCAGTGGGTCAAGTTAGTGTAACCCAAACTCCGACCACATATCCACAGATTGGTTGATTTTTATGTAGTATTTACTTAAATCTTAATCAACAGGTGGTTAAATAAAGTACTCCTTATTAATGTAATTATTAGATAAATTACTAGTAATTGATCTTTTATGGCCGGCACGTGGGACATTCTATTTGAGAACCGAGGCAGCACGATCTCCTAAAATCCAGACCGACTTGTTTTTCGGTCAAAAAATACGACTGAGTATTATTCGTTTAATTCACGGAGGTAAACATGTAATTTCAGCGGCTATAATGTGGGTCCTCCGAAATATTTGTCTCTTTCGCACATATCGACATACTGAGGAATCGGTCTGAGCAGCTTTATTGATCCACAATATAATCCCAATAATTTAATTCACAAAATATTTATAAGTTAATAATCCATATGTGGATTAATTAATTAAATATGATATTTCAATTTTTATTTATTTCATTACTCTTCAACTTTGTTGTGTATGTATAATTTTATTCTTGAACTTATGGAATACAAAATCTATCCATCAAATTATTATTGTGTTGCATATATAAAAACCCAAATTCATACTCTACCTAATGTAACCACAAAAAATCAGAAGATGACTACATTTCTTTGTAATTTTGAATCATTTTAAACTTGGAATTCTCACAAAAGGTCAAAATAAACAGAAGAACTAGAGCCATTTGCATCCCTTGATGATCGTGTGTGTGTATGTATGTGTATATATATATATATATATATATATATATATATATATATATATATATATGGGGCAGGTTCGAGAGCACCCCAAACAGTGCAGCACCCCAAAAGCCCCTCAACCACAACCAAGTATTTCACACTCTCTCTCCTTCCACTTTCTCTCACTTCTCAGTCACATTCTTTAATATAAATGAGTTGTTGTGGTTCAGGTGCAAATGGGGGGCTGAAATTCAGGGGGGCTTCCTGATCCTATCCCCATATATATATATATATATATATATATATATATATATATATATATATATATATATATATATATATATGGCGAGCATTCAATGGCACCCCTTATTCTGCACCCCCTATTAGCCTCCCTATTTTCCACCTCTCATTTAAATTATTTATGTGAGTGGAAGGTGATAGAGTGAGTGGAAAGAGAGAGGGAGGAAATGTGTGGTGGAAAAGTGGTAGGCTAAAAGGGTGCTCACTATTTGGGATGCCATTGAACCTGCCTCTCTCTCTCTCTCTCTCTCTCTATATATATATATATATATATATATGTGTGTGTGTGTGTGTGTGTGTGTGTGTGTGTGTGTGTGTGTGTGTACACCACTACAAGAACATATGGCTATTCCAACGGTTATTCGTCGTTGGCGGCCGTTGGAATATAGTTTACGACTTCCCTCGGATACAACGGAAAGTTTCCAATGGCTGTTTCAACGGATTCCAACAGAAAAAACTGTTGGAAACTGTTTGAACACAATGGCCATATTGTCGTTGAAAACCGTTTATAGCCGTTGGAAATACTGGGTATTTTTTTATATAACAACAAGCAAGCTACCTTTCAACCTCCCCAACTCATTTCATTTCTAATCCATTTCCAACCAATTCCACATATGTTCGACACATATATACTACTAACAATACAAACAAGCAAAATAAAATGCATAAACATCAATATATACAACAAAAACTATCTACATATAAAAAAATCATTCAAGCATGTCTACAAAGCGTATCAATATAAACAAACATCCAAAAAACCATCCAAACATGTCAACAAAGCGTATCAATATATACAAACCATCAAAACATATCCAAACTTGTCTCTTCATACATCAAAACAAAACACATCCACCAACCGAGCATCAAAACATATACCTCAAGCTGCATCGTCGCTATGATTTCCAAAAACAGACGATGTAGGAACCTCATCATGATTATGCATGTACTCCGCAACCTTTTGGTTCAGCTGCTCAATCTGCATACCCTGCACGCGATTCTGGTCAGCTGCTCAATCAACGCTCGCAACTCCTTAATTTCTTTCTTGTCTTGTGCCTTCTTGTCTTGTCGAACCTGCAAATACAAGTATAGAAGAAAACGATCAAAAGATACTATTGGACAGAAATGAATTGAAATCACAACAATATTATAACAAATACAAGTATTATTTACAAGTAATTGTTATAACATACAATTTCAAAGTCATTTTAACAATGCTAACATACAATTTTTATAACATACAAAATGAATTCATAACAAAATCATATAAGTGAACATACAATTTTTATAACATGCAATTTTTATACAAGTAATTTGTTATACAAGTAATTTTTATAAGTAATTTTTGTTTACAGGTAATTGTTATAACATACAATTTCAAAGTCATTTTAACAATGCTAACATACAATTTTTATAACATACAAAATGAATTCATAACAAAATCATATTAGTGAACATACAATTTTTATAACATACAAAATGAATTCATAACAAAATCATATTAATAAACATACAATTTTTATAACATGCAATTTTTATATAAGTAATTTGTTATACAAGTAATTTTAATAAGTAATTTTTATTTACAGGTAATTGTTATAACATACAATTTCAAAGTCATTTTAACAATGCTAACATACAATTTGTTACATATACATCATTATTAGTGAACGAAGACATTTCCAGTAGAAGTAAGTCTTAACAGAGAAAAAACACTTAATAATTGTAGATGTAAGTAATTTAAAATATGACGATTAAGGTTTTAAAGTAGAAGTAAGTTTTAACAGAGAAGAAAACACTTAATAATGTAGATGTAAATAATTTATGCTATACGAATATTACCGTCAACTTACCGAATCCAGAACGCCTACTTCGTTGTGTTTTTCTCATAACAGGATCAAATAGGTTGTCTTCCTCCTCCTACGTCAACTCATCACGACCCGACTCCTCAAGCGCATGAACCCGTGCCTTCTGAAACTTTGCCTATAATGCAAAAAAACAATTTCATTTGACAAATAATAAAACGATGATTTTATTTTACATTAACTAATAATTAATAAACTAGTCAATTCATGCTTGTAATATTTAAAATACACATACGTATGCCTGTGTCATCTTGTCCTGATCATCCCACTGATACGTGACATTGCCAGCCTCGTCTACCCGGATGCATGGGGTGTGAGTAAAGACATCCATGTATGACACGTCATGTCCATAAAATCATTCCTGCAGTTGGTAATTTGAATAATTAATTCCACATTGTCAATCACTGAACTTATCAATATACATGTAATAATCAACAAATTTACCAAGTCCTCGTGGTGATGCTGGAAAGACCTGGATCCTCCGCGATGAGTTACTGGATTCTTGTTCTTGTTTGCGGTGTTCCTTTCTGACTCATCCTGGAAATGTAAATTGACAAATTATTTAAAATCGACAAAAAAATAAATTAGATTCTTTATAAATTTACCTTGAACTCAGGCGTGTCCGACCACGCAACCATCTTCTCAAACACTTCATCTCCCATCCACTTTGGTTGCTTTCCCTTTTTCTTAAGCTCATTCATCTTCTCTCTATAATTCTTGTCGACCTTTGATTTCTAGTGCCGCTGAACTAGCTTCATGTCAACCTTCTGCACATCGACTGCTCCCTGTATAATGAGAAAATCTTACTAGTCTCATTTATTTGTGATTAATTAATTAGTCTCTTTGACGTACTAAGCGGTATAAACGTACCAGAAAACCTTGCTAGATAGTCTCTTTGACGTCTGCTGGAAGCCTACTTCACTTAGGCCAGAAATCGCTCATTCTGGCAATATACGCGTCCTTAGAGATATCTAAAACAGTCTGAGATGGCTCCAATTCAAATCCGCTGCGTTAAATATAAATTAGAACTTTATAAAATATAGTTATAGTATGCAAAAAAAACATTAAATTGTTATTCTGCTAATTTTATACTTACGCCCTGTCAGCCTTAGACTTCAAATAAACAACTGGATGAGCTCGCTGTCCGCCACTACCCTCACCAGCATGCGAGATAATGCTACGTCGTCTAGAGCCAGATCCCGAGCCAGAGCTAGAAGCAGGGTCAGTTGACATAATATACCTGCAACATATATGAATATGTAATTAGCATTGACTTTGAGAATATGTAATTAAAATGTGCAAATAATATGAATATGAATATGAATATGAGCAACACAATATGAATGAATAGAGATGCATTTTGAGAATATTTAAGTAGAAAAAGAAAGATAATATGTTACATGAAGTTAAATCTACATTTCCTGTATTTACATACAAGCGCTTTTGTATCAAAAATTCGTACCAACATACTGTTAAATTTGGTGATACAAAATCACAAATTGATTGGAACAAATTTGCAAAGAATGGAAAGTAAATATTTTTATAATGGGAATGCATTGATTGCATTTGATGAGGTGGCAGAGAAATAAATGAAGAGATTAATTTCTTCCATTTATGCTAAAGAAACGGATTGATTTACTTCCTATGTTTGCACATTTGTTGTTATAGTAATTTGCCTCCATTATATTATTACCATATATGTTGGTAATTTAATTGATGAATCACATAGATTTGCACTGGCTATATATTAAGGGGTAGACTTTATTGTAAACCCATCCTGGCTAGGAGTCAGTGATCCCCAATAGTGTCTCTTCTTGTTAAACCTGATTGAGGTTTGGATATGTAAACTCTTATTTTGTAATCTCTTGTAATTCTCTCATGTGGAATAAAATCTCTCTCTGTTGGACTGAACGTACACTATGATGATAGTGGAACCAATATAAATATTGTGTCTCTTTGTTTCTCTGTTATAGTTATTTACTATTTGTTGATGTAATAGAATAATTGCTATCAGATTAGATTGATGTACAATTGGCAAATCTAGATCCTGCTTATTAAACTTCCGCATTTGTGCAATATTTGCATAACAGATTGATATCAGAGCGAGGCGATTTGTTTTAAATTGTGCATCAATTATTTCTACATAGGTTGGTAGACTCAGTGGTGATTATGCTATTACAATTTTGGGAGAAAAGGAAGACTTTGGTAGAGGAGATTATGTTGAGAAAGAAGAATGTTCCAATCTGGGAACTTTGACGTGATATGGAGTTACTGTGTTGAAGGGGCTATGGATTTGGGAAGTTGTGATCATGTTTCTGACAGGGGTCTTCAAGTTGATGATGCTCGAGGGATCCATGATGATCAGGAAAGGAGCTCAGGTCAAGTGATAGACGGGTGTCGAGACAGAGATCATTGAGGTTTAGACAGGGGTCTTCACGTTGATGATGCTTGAGGGATCCAGGGTGATCAAAGAAGGAGCTCAGATCAAGTGGTAGACGGGTGTCGATGTGTATTGCAAGCACTTTTAGACCGTTGTTTTATGTGTGGTGCATCTCAGGTGGTAGATGCATCTTTTGCAGGCCGTAGGTTATGTTTGTAATTGAGGTGGGGTCGTAGTCCTTTCAAATCGACTGGGTGTATCTCGTTGCCCTGAAATCGAGGTTGGTTTTAATTGAGAGAATTATTTTTTGGCCTTGGCGGTGTTGAGATTACTTTGGTGTTTGCCTTCTTTGTTATTTTGGATATTTGCAACATTTTGTTGGCAGGCGGGGACGTACTTTGAGCTCGTTAACAATTGTGTGATGGGGGGTGGCTTTGCTGGAACCCATTTGGTAAATATTCATTTTTTGGTGTATCTCGTTGTGAGATTTTGATTGAAGGTGGATTTCTGTTGAAGAGTTTTATGATGAGAAGAGAATTTGACTCAAGGTGGGGGTACTGGAGATATGTGATTTTGCATCAAGGTGGAGTGTTAAATTTGGTGATACAAAATCACAAATTGATTGGAACAAATTTGCAAAGAATGGAAAGTAAATATTTTTATAATGGGAATGCATTGATTGCATTTGATGAGGTGGCAGAGAAATAAATGAAGGGATTAATTTCTTCCATCTATGCTAAAGAAACAGATTGATTTACTTCCTATGTTTGCACATTTGTTGTTATAGTAATTTGCCTCCATTATATTATTACCATATATGTTGGTAATTTAATTGATGACTCACATAGATTTGCACTGGCTATATATTGAGGGGTAGACTTTAGTGTAAACCCATCCTGGCTAGGAGCCAGTGATCCCCAATGGTGTCTCTTCTTGTTAAACCTGATTGAGGTTTGGATATGTAAACTCTTATTTTGTAATCTCTTGTAATTCTCTCATGTGGAATAAAATCTCTCTCTGTTGGACTGGACGTACACTATGATGATAGTGGAACCAATATAAATATTGTGTCTCTTTGTTTCTCTGTTATAGTTATTTACTATTTGCTGATGTAATAGAATAATTGCTATCAGATTAGATTGATGTACAATTGGCAAATCTAGATCCTGCTTATTACACTTCCGCATTTGTGCAATATTTGCATAACACATACTATATCAAAACTTCAAATTTATTTAAAAAATAATTTTTATGACATATTTGACTTGGTATAATTTTCATGACATACTATATCAAAACATCAAAGTTATTTAAAAAATAAATTCGTACAAAAATACTATATCGAAACTTCAAAGTTATTTAAAAAATAATTTTAATGACATATTTGACTTGGTATAATTTTCATGACATACTATATCAAAACTTCAAAGTTATTTAGAAAATAAATTCGTATAAACGTACTATATCAAAACTTCAAATTTATTTGACTTTAAAGTTATTATAAAAATAAATTCGTACATACTATATCAATACTTCAAAGTTATTTGACTTGGTACAAACATACTATAGAAGCTCATTCATTTTCATGACATATTTGACTAAAGTATATTTATTTGTTTAAAACAACTATGTATGCATAAATCATTGTTCACCATTCAATCACAAACTTCAATATATTTATATATTATACACATATGACATATGTTTCCACTAGTATATGACATATGACATATATTTAAACCATTCAATCCAACGAATTTAACAGTTACGTGATAACAATAGCAATTCGAGAATAATATGATGTAATATACGTATGCAAACAACTAGGAATAAAATCAAAGACATATTAAATAGAAACTAGTGGAAAACCTAAAAATTAGGTTTAAGAATTTCACTTAAATCCAAGAGCAACAACTGAGAAGGAGGGATGGAGGAGCTTGCGGTTAATGTCGGAGGCGGTGGCGGTGGTTGTTGGGGTGGAGGAATCGAAATTGGACAAGATGAAATGGTGGAAAGGGGCCGAAAATTGGATTTGGGGATGGAGATGAGGGAAATCAGTAGCAGGTCGGGTTCTTTGGAACATATGCAGGAAAAATTCCAACGGTTTCCAACGGCCGCTAACGGTCTTTATTACATTGGCTTCCAACAGCTACTACGGATTCTATTTAGCCGTCGGCGTCCGTTGGGAACCCAGCGTTGGAATACACTGTTTCTCTAGTAGAGTTTGAGGTGAGAGAATGAGTGGAAGGAGAGGGAGGGAAAATGAGTGGTGGAAAAGTTGGAGGCCAAAGGGGTGCTCCATTGTCTGAGGTGTCATTGAACCTGCCTCTCTCTCTCTCTCTCTATATATATATATATATATATATATATATACACACACACACACACACACACACATGTATGTACCGTGGCGGATATAGGAATTTATGGATGATGCGTCATCAATCAATTGTGCACTCTTTCACATTTTCATGTGCTATATTGTGAAGTCTCTTTTGCTGAAATTTCCAACTGAAGCCTGGATTTGAGTTGCAAAAAATGGAATCATTTGTATTTACCTTTTATAATGGATTCTTATGCTGCTGTGTGAAAACATATTGTTTACTTGTCCATGAATACATTTCTTATGCTATGTGAAAACAAATGAATAAAAGGTATATAAGAGGGATTCTTGTGTTGTTGTGTTAAAACATCTTGTTCTGTTGTTTTTTTATAGCTTTTTGAGAATATTGATGTGTCACGTGACACACCATGCGCTAACATACATCTGCCACTATATATATATATATATATATATATATATATATATATATATAGACACACAGATCCTTAAATAAGATTAATTTGTCTTAATGATATAGAATATTCAGAACTGTTCATGCATCGATAATTTTCAGAATACATTGTCAGTGAAGAAGGATGACCAATATAATATCCCTTTTCCAAGGCACATCACGCTTTTTAGCTTTACGTGGAAGTGAGAAAGTTGTTTAGTTTGATTATCACTACCACAAAACATGTCATTTGTGTCGGTCATTTAACCCCTTTTGTGTCGGTTTTACAACCGACACAAATGAAGACGACGCAAAAGACATTTTTTTGTTGTGTCGGTTATTCGACCGACGCAATTAAACATTATTTGTGTCGGTTTCTTACAAATGGTCGACGCAAAGTAGCTTTTACGGTGAAGCAAATGACACTTACTTGTGTCGGGCCTCATATACCGACTGACACAAATGATACTGGTTTTGCGTCTATTCTTTATTGACGACCAACACACATGATTGATATTTGTGTCGACCATTATTAGTTTGCCGACCGACACAATTGACAACCCGTTGTATCGGTCATCTTTGAAGTAACAACCGACACAAGTTATATTTGAAACAAAAAAAAATTGCATCGTAACCATTTCAGAATATGAAAACCACGTTTGAAATTGGATTTAAAATTTTCACAAATGAACGTTACTATGAAACTGATCGAACATAAATATAATTATATTATCCATCAACATAATTTTTCACAAACATAATGTTCATAATAAAATACCAACGTGCATTACAAAAGATCAACGTACACAATAGAAAACAACTACATCCAATTATACATGATATAACTAGCTAAATTATCCCGAACCTCATCTATCTCTTGTTGGCTATAAGAACCGTCTTGTACGAAGTCCTGCAATTAAAATAATTATTATACAAGTGAGTATGAACTATATATGCAATTAAATTTTGACATGCTCGTGTGGTACTTAGGAAAAGTACTATATATGCAAACAAATTCAGCAATGCACCAAGAACTTGCTGTGTATAACATAGGACATAATATTTATCTTGTTGTGTATAACATAGGACATAATATTTATCTTGTTGTGTAAAGCACGTAATTGCTGTGTAAAGCATGTCATTAAAAAATTTGACTGCTAAAACACAAACACAAATCTACTATCTCAAACACAAAAGCACTATAAAATATCTACCTTACTCACACCATCATACAGTCTCGATTAATGTACAAGGCTAAAATGATGTTTCAATATTTACTTTTTACTATGCCAATTTTTAGTAGTGAATTTTGGTATTATTGTGTGGTCTGATATTTGGTTTATAAAAATTTCAATTGTATATGAAGATAACAAATCCTTTTGTTTTGTGGTTCCTTTATGAATCTATATTGCTATGGGTTTTGTTTCGTCAACTTATCAGTCAGATGTTTTGATGGCTTGAATTTTCATTAGTTGGAGTAAATATCATGAATGTTTTTTTATTTAGAGAGGGGGCATCCCTTCAAAAACCTTGATACTATTAGTTATATCTTCATAGTTTTAGCAAGTAATTTGATGTTAAATTAATGGTGGCTTTTTACTTATATTAAACTCACCAGTTACTCTTTTATATGATAATTCATGCATTTTTATTTCTTTTCCTATTTGCTAATGTACAATGCATAATGTAAAGGAATGACACCTAAAAGTTGACGCCACCTGTAGTGACCTCATTAATACCATGTCTCAACTTTACATAATGCTAATGCACTATGCCATTTTCAATTTATACTTCAGCTTAAATGCAATAATGAATTTATTTAATTGTCTACTGTGTAAAGGTAGGTTGGTCAAAGGTGCTCATGTAAAACAAGAGAAGAAGCTACTCATTGGAATGTTGATCTGTGGACAGAAGACAAGCTATGCCCAAAAAAATGCTAACAAAATTGTCCTTTGGATTATACTGAACTATAATGTAGATAGTTATTTCTTACTAACTATTGAGTGAAACAAGTACGGGCTTCCAAATCCAAATACAAAGATTCATCCACAATTTTTTTTCCTTTTTTTTTGTTTGATGAGTCTTGAAAAATTGTAACAACAGGAAAAAGGAAATATTTGTATGGACACTGCTACTTCGACCGCAAAATTTGCGGTCAAATTAACCATATCGTTCACGGTTGGAAATCACCAAAATTCACGGCAGGAACTAGCCAGAACTACAAACTGAAAATGACATTATGATGTGTAATGTGTAATGTGTTAACCAAAAGTCCACAAACTGAAAATGACATTATGATGTGTAATGTTTTGATTTAAATATTGAAATCATAATATAAATCATGATGCATCGTCGCTTCTTAATTAATTCAATATAATAATGCATACATTACTTTATTATTATAAAAAGGCAATTTTCTCTATCAATTGATTAATTAAGGCATATGCCGAATTAGTTTCTAAGACATTTAGAATTGAAGGGAAGATATGTATAATATTGTTAGTGCACTTTATACTATGAACATATCCTTAACATATATGCAGCTACTCTTTGAAACATCTGAAAGACCGCACTTTCAAATATCTACATTACTAGGATGGCAAAATATTTGATGACCTCTATATTTCTTTTAGTTTTTTTCACACACTCCAATAATCGGATCTAAGAGTGATTTCAGTACTAAACTACAAATTTAATAAAGTTTCTATTGATATCTGTTCTTGATACCTAAGCATTAATTTTGAAAATCATTATTTTATATAATAGTCTTAACTGCATTTATGTATGTAGTTTTTTTTTAATTGATACTTTATATACAAGTTTTAAGTGGTATATAACAAATTATACGGCAAGTGGATTCAAACTCACAAGACAGGAATCGAACCCATTACATCTTGCACACTGTCCAAATGTCTTAAAGCGGTTTGGATAAGGTGTTTGTCATAATGTACTTATTTATGTCACTACTTCGTACAACAGTATTTATGCAACTGCTTTTATTTTGTATGATCATAAATTTTGTATAATTGTTTTAACTACATAAAGAAAATACAAGTATAATTTAACATCTTCTGAATTGATTAAACTTCATTTGAATTTTTAGTTGCATTTGTGTGATATAGTAATAGTTTTGGTTGTCTTTGATAATCTTATTCGGTCTTAATGCTGTTATAATTTATTTTCATTAAGAAAGGCAATTATAATTTCAACTACATACCAAATATGAAATTTATTTCAAACTGCATGTATCTATCAAACTTCATTTTTCACACATATCTCTAACTTTTGAATCTTCCTTGTGTATATAATTACCAAGACTTAAAACTTTTTAAAATAAAAAATAAAAATTGTTCAGGAAGGAAACTCCCAGTAATTAAACTCACACATATGTTTATAATACACACCAATGGTATCAGAAGAAATGGATTTTGGTTTATGGAGACAATTTCAATTGCTGAAATCCTCGAATCGATGAAAGGTCAGACCGAGATTCAGAATGTCAGGTGAATATGGAAGGAGTTGTGGATTGCAGATGACGGAGGCGGCTGGTGTTCGGTTATTGTCATTGCAGAAATTTGGAGTGTTTATTGGTTTGGTTTTTTATTTGTTACTATGGAATTGTGTTTGGTTGTGGCCTGAATTGTTGGCAATCTACAATGAGGCTCAAACAATAGCAGTAAGTATACATTACAGTCATTCTAAGTTTCAAAAACTAATCCAACAATTCTTGATTTAGGCTTACCTGATACTTTAATTTGCTCTTAGATGTATATTGAATTCAAGGATATAAACAACTATTGGTTTAGTTGAAAAATATCCATGTGCATTTTTCTCCATTCGCTTATCCAGCACTTGCTACGTATATAAACAGCTATTGGTTTAGTTGAAGCTTTCTTTGCAATGGGCATTCTATTAAGCACATTTAATAAAATTAATGTTCATTACGCATAATATTAGGCATTTTCCTAATGTAGACTATATTTCCAATTTCTACCATTAAAAGATTGAAATTTTATACATGAAACTGCCAGGTGAGTGTTTCGTGCAAGTAGTCAATTAAGCTAGTAAATGATTTCAGTTTTTTTTAAATGCTATTTAGAATATATGTAGAACTTCGTCAAGAATTTAATGTATAAATACAATTTGTACAGGTTCCATGCTTAATTAAAAAGAACTGCCATATGGAACATTTGTCAAAAGGGTTTTAGCGCATATGATTTAAGTACCAGAGCAGTTGCAAATTTTATTTATTTTGGTTGTTTTATTTACTTTTGTATTAGACATATATAGTATAATACATGTTATAATAGTGCAGATGCATGGTATGCACCTGGAGATCATACATCAACTTAGATGATGGATTTGATTTGATTTATTTCTTTAGAACTATTATTCACTGTAACGATATACCTTTTCGTCCTTTCCAAATCGGTAATGAGTCCAAATCAAACCGTTTGATTTGATTTATTTATTTAGAACTATTATTCACCTGGAGATATAAGTTTTCTATAAATATATTACCTGAACAATGTTTTAAAACATTTTACCTGAACAATGTTTGAAGTTTTACCTGAACAATGTTTGAAGTTTTACCTGAACAATATATGTCTAAATTTTAACCTGAACAATGTTTTAAAATATTTTACTTGAACATGACTTAAATATAAGTTTTCTATAAATATTTCATAATAATCTGCAAATTTTTAACTTTTTTTAATACCTAAACATGATTTCTAACTTATGATTTACTTACAATTCAAAACTTTCATCCAAACGTAGATGCTTATTTTAAATCTCCATGCAATTCAAACTCCAGATGTCTTGTTCACATTAAAGAATATTCATACTTAGACCGAAAGCTAGTGTTTTTATGCCAAATGTCAATAAATGTAACAAATATTATATAACATAATAAAGGTTTATAAATTGGTCATTAATTTTTGCTTGAAAGATCTTGCATTATACTCTAGTGTTAATTTCCGGTGCTGGAAATTGTATCTTTTACTTTCAGAGATGGTACTTGAGTCTGAGAGCTAAATCTCTCCAACTCATTGTTGATATACTGCAGTTTTTTACATATCTAACATACATAATAGGTACATGTGTATATTCAGTTTTAGCATTTTGTGTTTGTTTTTTTCGCCCTATAAACACAGACGATTATACATACTACGTACATGCGTATATTCAGTTTTAGCAAAAACTTCAAAATTTACTGTTTTAGTGGATTTATATAGTAGATGCACATACATAATACTTACATGCATACAGACATAAATATACATAATACATACGGGTGTGTATGTATGTATAAAAGTTGATATCGAATCCATAGTACTGCTTAATGAAGTAAATATTGATCTATAAAATCAAGCCTATACCAATGTCTGACTGAATATTCGCTTCATTGTTTCATGATTACAGTCAGGGCTGTTCATTATAATACTAGCGGCTTTTGCAACTTTACTAGCGGCTTTTGCAACTTTACTAGCGGCTTTTGCAATTTTGATTAATTTATTGGCAATCTCCTGTATATTTTTTGGGCGGTTTTGCTGTATAATACATGTTAGAAATATTGAATTACAGTGGATTTTTTTATATAAAAAATCAGAAACAAAAATTTCCCAAGTCAGGTCCTACAGTTTTTTATTTTCAATCTTCAAAATTTCAAAGTCGTCGCGGTGGAACTAAACATAGGCTGTATTTGGCTTACAGGTTGAAAGGAAATTCAGTATTACTATAAATCTAGAAAATACAAAAAGCACACCTAATAAGAGGCCTCGGTAAATAAATTCCAATTAACAGAATTACCACCAATTCTATGAAGTAAAATAATGATCAATGCAAGATAAATAAAATCATACTCGAAGGAAAACCTCCCTAGGATGTTCTTTATCAGAACAGGTTCGCTGTGCTTTAAAATATGCTCAAACACTCTGGTTCAGCGACCCCAAAAATGTAGCATTGCACATGATCACAAAGGTTTAAATGCCGATTATCTTATGATAACAAAGGTTTATTAACTAGTATTATATTCGATTTTTACATTATATTAAAATGCTAGTTACAATTTGCACTGAATTCAATTTTAAAACTGTCCGTCATTCTAATTCTTTTTTAAAGTTTATCTTTGTGTCTATTTTCCACTTTACACATTCTAACCCAAAATATTTTGCGTAAAACATTCCCTTGAAATAGCATAATAGTTTCTGAATTTGGTATGATTAATGCTAGAACATTCTAAGCGTAAAACATTCAAAGCGTCCACGCACTACTAGAACACGTTTAGGAGATGTACATACGGATTCTACGCTACCACAAAGAGATTGATCTCTGAACATGATAACTCTGTGTTTCTTGATGACTCATTATGTGCTAAACGCTACCGAGAAACTCTGCTAATTTCTACGTTTTTTATTGTCATTGAGCATTTTGAGTTGAAGCATGTGTGACATCCCTTATCCCGACCCAAAGATGAAACCTCAATATGGTGCAGTTATCTTAATTTATTTTTTGGTGACAAAGATGATATTAGTAATGTTAAACATTTTTGAGTAACCAGGCAGATATGCAGAAAATGAAGCATAATATTACAGATTAAGTTTAATAATTTGGACACCAAAGCCTTGCCTACACGATGTCCAAAATATAATAAAACATAGTCACTAGTGCGCTATACTCAACGTATGAAGATGCAATACACAGGCCTCCTAATTTGTCTTTGACTTGATTTTCCCGAAATCCAAGCAACCCATAAGCTAAGCGTACTCAATGAACCAAGATAAATGCAATACACAACTACAATAACATTGGATTTCTTCTAACTAGCATTGCAGCAATGATATGATCAAAATATATACCTATAATGTAACTGATATATAATATGAAGGAAAAAACTAAAGTAGTACCTTTTGTAAATCGATGCTTTGATTGTAATTTTTCACTATGTCATGCATATACCTCATCACATAATATACACAGTCGGTTACTCCTAATTGCTGAGGACACTATAGCAATATTACAAGATAATTTGATAGTTAGTTTAAAATGAATTCATATACCAAACTATATATTATATTTATTTTATTTTTTGTTAGAAAATCAAATCACCTTAACATGCTTCCATTTCAAGGTACTTCCTCGAGACTTGCCACCGAGTTTCTTGTAAATTTTGAAGGCCCTACACATGCAAGAATTTTTTTTAATAACTACTCGGACACACGCATTTACATACACTAAATTTTTAATTGTACCACATATACTAACTTCACATAAGAGAGCAACATATACAACTTACAAGCTCACTTGCGGCTTAATTTCAAGTTTAAGTTTGAGTTCGGTCTGAGGATCAAAAACATAAATTTCATTCATTTGTACACGAAAAACAAGGAGTATACAATGTTTCCTGCATTCCAAGATTTATAGTAAGTTAAATTTGGCATCAAATATACAAATTAGTTATTAAAAGTTTAAGGTTCATACCCTTCGTAGTGTGGGGCTAAAAGTAAACTTTTAGATTGCAATGCTTTCCATGTGTTCGACAAATATCTATTTGTCGCATCTGGATGTTTTCGCACTTGGGAAAGCATTTTGGGACACATAAACCCAATGGTCTCCACTTTGAGATCATTGCACATATGATTTAACCACCTACACAAATTTAAACATACATTATTAGTTTTTTTAAAAATTGACTATTCATCAAAAACTAAGATGGTTATATATGAAAAAAACTGATAAGGAAAAAATACTCACATGATGTAAAGCTGCAACCATGATGCATTCAACCACTTCATACTAAAGAATTGGATAATGTCATCCATCGTGATATGAATTTCAAAGTCCTCATCATATGTGAATAAATCCTTATTCACTTGAATTGCATTGATGGCACTATCATTAGATAGCATCTGAAGTACTAGATCATGGAAATATCTGCATTCGCTCGGTAAAGTTTTGAGAATTTCTTCATCCACGATTGATTTGCTTTTTGCAGTCTCATTTTCCATTGTATTCACGACCTTGTCATTAATATTTTCAAATAAATCCTTGTTTGATTGAGATGTAGGCACCTAATTGAAAATTGTAAGTAGATGTCTAAAATGATGTAATATAAGAAAATTCATAATTGTAACAGTTTAGAAATCAAGTTGTCCTTCTATTTGAAATTGCTGGCTGGTATCGCAGCATATGAGGTAATGATCACCATACAAAATGAAGCACATGGATCATTTTGCTTAATTATAACGATGAGTTAGTATTGTATGTTCTTTTTTCATCATAAAGTATAGCATGATTCTACGGATATGAAAGCAATATCTCTAGCATGTTCATATATGGAGGAGGAAAAATGCACAGAGGAAGAAGCAGTAAAGCATCCAAAGAGAATGGCTGCGGAAGCATTTAAGGAATTGGTACGGCACAAAGGAAGAAGCAGTAAAGTATCTAAAGCCTAGTCAAGTTCCAAGATGTTGCAAAAGATTAATGTTTGTACATGGAAGAGTGACTCATTTTTTACTTGACATGGCATCAGCACCACAGTTATACAAAGAGAGAATCAAACATGAAATGGAAAGACGGTTTTCTTATATTTAAAATTTTACTACGCTATTATGCTATTATATTGGATTATTATTTTCATTATTATTTTTAAATGATTGTAACGTGCCAAATCTCGGATGATAGTCTTAGATATAGGCATGGAGAAATTCAAAATATCAATTGACATACAAGTTCCTACTTATATTCTAACTTGATTTGATTATAGGGTCTGTACGTATTCAACTTATACCATATTACCCTTTCGGGTATTGTAAATATATACAGAAATTCCCATATATCCTTAAACCCCAATTAATGTTAAATATATACAGAAATATATACTTACATTCCATTTATAGTATTGATGTTAAATTAATTAATGTTTAGTAGTTTATAAGTTGGTTAGAAAAAATCAAAAATAAATTATGTATTCATATATGCTCCTATGAACAAATTTAAAATACACTTCAAACAGTGCTACAGCGACACTAAAGACACATTACAGTAAGTTACAAATTCATATGAATACTAGGAAAAAAAAAGAATTGCAAACGACTTTTAAAACCAGTTTATTATGAATTCAAAAATAAACTCAGTATAACATAATGCATTCATTACCGTATCATTATCTCTTAAAAGCACAAGGCTTTTAGGCCATTGAACAAAACTCCTGACCGCTTCTCCTATCGTGTTGTGATGTCTAGTTGGAACAGGAAGTGGGGTTCCTTCATAGCTAGACTCCACTGCATCAATTCCAAACTTTACATGGTCGACCAACATTTGTTGATTATGGCATTGATCACTGGGCCTTGAAGAGGGATGTACCATGCCATGACCCACGACGACAATTTTGAAGTCCATATTCATAGCCCAACGACATTTAATAGGTTTCTAAAATGACAAGTACATAGCCAACATTTTTCACTTAGCATTTGTCAAATACATAAAATCATATACGTTTATAAATTCAACTTTGAATTGTTTACCTGCAAGTCTGCATAGGGATCCGTCTCTTGAGTTTTGTTTGCATATTGCAATTTGCTCGGGTGCGTGGATTGACAACTACTACGATGATCAGTTAATGGTGTGTTGTCGATCTCCACATCCTTAGGCATATTCATCGTGCTCAAAATGTTTGCAACCTGCTCTTGAACCATTGTACTCATCTCTTGTCTCAATTTTTGGCTCACTTTAGCCTCTATTTCCTGAGTGATAACATACAACTCATCAGCTGATATTACACCGCTTCGACCTTTCCTTTTCTCTACCTCTTCAAATATGTTTTTTATACCCACCGTCCCACCAATCCCTCTAACTCGACCGGAATGCTCTCTTTTTTGAAGAGCACGACTCAATACATCATCATGCCTATCTGGAACCCATGATGCTTCAATGGCTTTTCCTCTCCAATCATTCTGCCAACCAGAAATAAATAAATTAAGCTGCAGCACATGACAAATGTTCATGTAATATAAACACTCTACATGAATTTTGGTTTTCTACATGCAGACACACTTATGAATCATTAGAATTTCCATGGTGTGTGTCATGTCATGAGTTCTCATAGTCCATACACCGCTAACAAAATTTGAATCAATTCAGTATATATGTTCATCCATTTAATAACACGGAGATTTAATATAAAAGATTTTTTAAATTGATAAAGCAAGTTTATCTGTTAGATCTAATGATATAATTATAGCCTAATTCAAGAGAATGGCAACTTGTAAAATAAAGCTACACTGTTTAAAGTTATAAAAATATTAAAGTGGCTTGAGGCAACATAAAGCTTCTGTAATTCTTTTCAAAATCTTTTAAAGACCATTTGCATCAAACTTGGGAAGCGACTAAAATTTTATTAAAACAAGACCATTTGCGATCACTTATGAGGATGCCCGCAAGAAATTACTTTTTGTGATAGAAGAAATTACTAAGATTTTATCTTTCAAACCCTTTTTTTCGAGTATTACTCACGCATACATTAGTTATAAAATATTAAAAGAAAAAAAAACTATTAAGGATGTCTCCTAAATTAGTTTTAAAATTTGCAAAAACAAGGCATTTTAAAGTCCTCATACAGGGATCTTCTCGCTGTAATATTTTGCAACTTTGGTCCACAAGTGTTGATGCTTAAAATTAGTAATTTCAAATAAGGAATGTTGGGCAGTATATGTTTTCAGTTTAAAACATGTAAAGCAGTAATATACATGGAAACTAGTCATACCATTTTATCTGCAACCATCTTAGTTTTCTTATTAGGGATGGCATAATTTCCATCAGCTCCTTTTTTTGATCGTGCCAAAATCCAATCTTTACTCCGATCCATAGCAGGTCCACCTGGCAATGTGATAGAAGAACTATGGCCTTCAGTTATCCATTTAGCCTTCTTTCCCGCATACCCAGCTTGTCCTAAATAGTGAGGATGTTCGTTGCATGCCTGATTCTTCCTAGCCTTCTCACTTATTAGCTGTTTTATGACATTAAGAATTCTAACTGATAGATCATCACAATAATTCTAACTGATTTAGTTATCCATACATTTTTTTAGGACAACATAACACTCTTGCTATGAAACTATCGTAGCGTACCAAACTGCCAAAAATATGACAGAATCATATCTTGGTATGACTACATATATATTAGTTTTATTTTATAGTACACAATGTACATAAATATATGTTCCCTAAGATTTTAAAGTTTAGTCATGAAGCACAGTTAATTGGTTACTTAAAATATATTTTCAGTGAGATGATTGAAGTAGTTGGGCGTGAATACATGGATGATTTCTTCAGTTGCTATGAATACCTCTCGCTCATAATGGACTGTTTGTTATTCAGGTTAACTACTACTGTATATATAAAGATATATAAGCACATATATGATTTATGTAGCTATTTTTGTCATAATGATATGCTGGAGGAATAATTCCATCGTTAATAAGGAGTAAGCAAATTTCAGATTTTTTTAAATCAAAAGCAAATCTGGGTAAGTTCCTATTAACTTCAGTAGTTATTAACTTCCAATTATTTCACATTGAAACATAAGTAGTGTGTGTTCACATGTTAATACCTTTTATGTTAACTTTATAATTCTCGATTTACAACTATTTTTCTCTTTTAAAGAAAAGAAGAAGAAGGAAGATTGTCATCTCATGGTTCGAAAATCTAAAGAAACATTATTCTCTACATGATTAAGAAACTCTGGATTTTAATGTTATAAAATTTTAATATTTTGTAACATCCGTCTATCCATGCAAATGTTGAATTTAAATGATTCAAAATATGCATGAACTACATGGCAGTAACATAGCTTCTAATTATTAAAGAGGAATGTGAAACAAAACATGCACTTTTATATTGCATCACAGCAGGCTAAACAAACATGCACTTTTGTATTGAGTTTATGTGTAATGGACTTAAATAGAGATTTTATAAATTTCCCGTGTTAATATGCTAGTAAAATATGTAGTAGTATAACACTTTTCTTGTTTGTAAATCTTACAGCATCAACAAAAAGTAAACCGAATGTATGAAGATATGGTTCTCATATTGCAAAATCAATGAAATAGCTAGTGACTTGTGGATATGGCATTAAAAACATACCTTAAACTCCTCAGTTTCACAATACTTCTTAAAGGTCTCCCATTGTGATTTTGTAACACCATCATAAAATTCGTATGGCTCTTTATGGTTTTCTGGAAGCTTTCTGGTTTTCGTAATCCAACCACTAACCAATTTTGTTTTAAAATCCTTCCATGCTCCATGAACAATTTTTAACACATTCTTTTTCATTTGCTCGTCGATGTGGTACTCAGTCTGAGATAATAAAAATTAAACAACGTCAAAGCAATAAAATGAATCTGATAAACAATGAAAGTGGTCCATGACTCCAAACACAAAGGATCCAACTGATAATTTAACAAGGGAACAAATTAATGTATAACACCTTAATGTCTTCCCAGATGGTATCCTTAAGCCCTTGACTAACGCTAGCCCAATCTTTGATATTGATATCAATTCTAGATCTTGCTGTATCGCCTACATACGCCTTAAAAGACTTCATCCATTTTCCAATAGGTTTGCCATTATCACACCACTCAATGAATTTTGGCTCGGGTGTTCTGTATTTCTTTCCGGTTGTTGGACCTCTTTGCCTCCTCTTAGATGATGGTTGTGAAACGGGAGCATAATTGTTTTGCTCTTCAGTGTATTCAGATGGTTGTATTTCCATTATTCCTGTATCACATATGAGCATCCGAAAGTTATAACATATTTCATGCAAAAGAAGAAAAATCCAGCAATCAAACATGTAGATATCATGCGAAAGACCATGCATGTAGATATTAGCAATTAAAAAAAACAGCAATTATCTCTTTTATTTCTGTTGAAATCTTGAGACAAATCAAAGCCACCAAGATAAGCTTCCAGATCCTAGGTCGGTACAAAAATTGAAGAAAAAAAAAGAAATGCAGCAGAAGACTACACATGTAATTGAATAGGAAACACTAGATGAGGAAATGAAAAACATTGATATAAATGAAAAACATTGATATAAATGATACATCGGAAGCACGCTTGCAGCAAGTACTTCCGAAACCTGCAATAACATAATGCTTGACACTTATATCACCTTGCTATTTACTTCAATTCAGTAAAGCACATATCATCCTGCTATTTATTTTAATCTGCTATCTCAGGTTAATCTGGATACAAAGATCAAGCAACACATGTATAACCAAGATCAAGCAACACATGTATTCTTAATGCTATCTTCTTTCATTATGCTATATCCAATATTTGATAACTTGTATTTTTTGACCCATTTTGTAAAAAAGAAATATGATATTAAGGGAAATTTTAAAGTATGCAGATGTTCTAATAAATATTTTTTAAAACCAAAATAAAACATCCTATAAATACAATTTAAAATAAGAAAAAAAATCTAAGGGAAAAGTGCTCCATTTTATTTTATTTAGAAAATGTAAATGTTCTATATACTGGATATATAATGTAAATGTAGAAGTTATTTTATTTAGAAGAAAACAAACTAACGTAAGTGTTCTACATGATCATGATATTCATCTTTATGTCTACTTTTATACTTTTGAGTAAATATCGTATTAGAAGGTTAATTTTTTTTTTAACTAAAATGGTAACAATATTAGAAGGTTGAAAACTTACCCCGCTATTCAAACCCCTTCATTGTGATCAGAATGTGCATAATTTGCATTTAAATCGACTTCTTTTTCTAATAGACTTACGCCGATGGAAAAAGGTGGATTCTCGTCAGATTGATTATACTCTTCTTCATCTATCACGTCGCCGATCCAAACAGTGCGTCTTTTTCCAGGAAGGACAACAGACCATTTATGATCAGCTGGGTCGGTGACATAAAAAACTTGTTTCACTTGAGATGCCAAGATGAGTGGATCGTTATCATTACTCGCTCGATCAAAGTTAACAAGTGTGAATCCATGTTCATCCACTTGTACAGCACGATGGTTATCAACCCATTTACATTGAAATAGAGGAATTGTGAAGTCTTTATATTCAAGTTCCCAAATATTCTCAATTACCCCGTAATACGACATTGCCGCATTTATTGGTTTTTTATCTTTAGCGCTAGCAAATTCTCTTGAAGATGCTACGACACTTACTCCACTATTTTGCATTTTGCTCTTTTCATCTTGACGGTTCGTATGGAAGACATATCCATTAATAGTGTATACTTCATAAGAGCTAACTTGAAATTTAGGCCCATACGCCAACCATCTTATTGTATCGGAAACATTATGATTTGTTTGAGACAATTGGTTCATTAGTATTTTTAAACCATATCACGAATGAGCGGTTATGTTCATTTGTCAACCATCTTTTATTCTTTGAAGGATTTTGAGACTTTAGAATTGTCATGTGCTTTTCCAAATAAGGATGAACCTCACTAAGGTGTTGTAAAACAAGTAGGTGGGCTTTGTGAAACATATCATCACCAATTGACATCAATTTAAACCCCATTATGCCCTGACCGCCAAGTCGCCCTTCATGTCGAGACTTGCAAAGTCCAAAAGGTTCAACGCCAGTTAGGTATTGAGTGACAAATTCAATAACCTCCTCGGCTACGGTACCTTCTACGATACTAGCTTCAGGTCTATATCTATTCTTTGTTTTTCTTTTTAAAGTTCCCATGTGCATTTCGAACGGATACATATACCTCATAAAAACATGACCGCAAATCTTGATTTCTCTTACTAGATGAACAATCAAATGCACCATAACATCGAAAAATGAAGGGGGAAAATACATCTCAAATTGACATAAAGTAACAATAACATCAGCTTGTTGATCATCCAACATATCAGGATCAATCACCTTACTACAAATTGCATTAAAAAAAATACAATGTTTTGTAATAACATGTCTAACATGTTTAGGCAATATACCTCGAATAGCAACAGGCAACAAATGTTGCATCAACACATGACAGTCATGGGACTTCATGCCTGTCAATTTCAAATCCTTCATTGATACATGACTGCTAATGTTTGAAGAATAACCTGATGGAACCTTGACACCACGAAGACACTCACATAAACTAGTTTTCTCTTTTTTGGACAATGTATAGCATGCAGGAGGCAAATAGATACGTTTACCTTTCTCCACTGGTGCTAACTCCTTTCGAATACCCATTTTCAACATATCTTGTCTAGCTTTTTCACTATCTTTTGTCTTACCAGGTATATTCAAAAGTGTTCCAATGATATTGTCACAAACATTCTTTTCTATATGCATTACATCTAGACAATGCCTAACTTGTAAATGTTTCCAATATGGAAGTTCCCAAAATATAGATTTTTTCTTCCACATGCCTTCTTGAAGAGGAAAGGCTTCGCCAAATACATTTTCAATATCCTTGAACCGTTCATATACATCAATTCCTATTAATGGCAAACGAGCAACTCTGCTTTCTATCTCCCCATTGAAAGGTTTCTTCTTTTTACGATAACGATGATCGCGAGGGAGAAATCTACGATGATGCATATACACATTTTTCTTGCAAAAATGCAAGCGCTCAACAACCATGTCGTCTTGACAAATTGGGCATGCTTTAGCATCTTTTGTACTATATCCAGACAAGTTACCATATGCGGGAAATCATTTATGGTACAAAAAAGCATGGCACGTAATGTAAATTCACTTCTACTATATGCATCAAATACACGCACACCTTTATCCCACAAAAGTTTTAGATCATCAATAAGAGGAGCTAGATAAACATCGATGTCATTTCCTGGTTATCGTGGCCCCGAAATCAGAAGAGACAACATAATGTATTTGCGCATCATGCTCAAGTGAGGTGGAAGATTGTAAATCACCAAAAAAACTGGCCAAGTACTATGTTGACTGCTAAGGTTGCCAAATGGGTTTATGCCATCTGTGCAAAGACCAAGTCTCAGATTCCTTATTTCTTCGCCAAAACTAGAATACATGGTGTCAATATTTCTCCACTGCGGAGAATCAGCTGGATGTCTTAGTAATCCATCATTCTTCCTCACATCTGCATGTTATCTTAAGTTTTTTGCAGTTTCTTTATTTGCAAATAAACGTTTAAATCTTGGTATAATGGGCAAATACCATAAAACCTTTGCTGGCCGTTTCTGATCTGAGCCATTATGAACATTTTCTCGCGACTTGTAACGGGATAATCCACACTTAGGACACTCATGCAAGCTCTCATATTCATTTCGATACAATATACAATCATTTGGACATGCATGCATCTTTTTGTACCCTACGCCAATTGGACACATAATTTTCTTTGCCTCATAATTAGAAGTAGGAAGCTCGTTACCTTCTGGTAGCATGTCTTTTAAAAGTTCTAACAATGATGTAAAACTACTATCACTCCACCCGTGTTTTGCTTTTAAATTGAAAAGCTTGAGCACAGCAGACAATATTGTAAACTTAGCACAACCAGAATACAAAGGCTTCTTAGCATCAACTGATATTTTTTCGTACAACTTTGGCTCTTCCATCAAATGTTCTTGAACATCATCAACATCTCATTAACACGGTCGATATCATCATTCTCATCATTTACCTCATTATTCACATTACATTCATGATCACCCTCATCATTGTAATGATTACTAGAACTAGGTGCACTAATTATGCTTTCACCATGCCATATCCACCGTGTATAATTTTGCTTGAACCCATACCGAATAATGTGATCCCTGATCTGATCTATGTTACGAAATCTCCTTCGATTCTGGCAACGTCTACAAGGGCAAAAAATAGTTTCCTCTCTTCTTGTCAATTGATCATCCAACGCACACTTGATGAACCCTTCCATTTTTTTCAAGAACTCATCATCGCAACGTTTCACGTTATACATCCAATTACGATTCATGTGAAATTGCTAGAGACGCACTACATAAAAAAAACATAAGTGTTTCATTCAATTATCCCTCAAAAGTGGGCTAAATTTGTATTACCGATAAGATGTGCAAGTATAGCCAAAAATGTTTTGGAATTCAGTTGGGATACCAATTAATTTATGGTAATATGATTTTATAGCTAACATGAATTTATTTGAACTTTATGGTATAATATTCATTTTAAATTGGTTGACTCATGAAAAATAATTTCGTTATTATGGTATAATATTCATTTGAACTTTATGGTATAATACAGAATATACTCACTTTTTATTTACAACTTGATTCATATATTAATAGAAAAAAACTATTTTCTTTTAAGAAAAGAAGAAAGGTCAGTTGCTTTATCGAAAAGAAAAAAAATCAAATCGTTAAACAATAAATTTACTTAAAAGTCAACTAGAAAATAGAAAATGGCTCTCTTGACCTTGAAATTGATGATTACTCATGCTAAAAAAAGGACAGTGAAAAAAACAAAATATAGAATAACACTTCTTCGGTTTTGAAATCTCAACAGGATAGCAGCCTCTCCTATGCCTTTTACTTCACTCAAAGATAAAATACTGATGTCATAAATTCGACCCAGGGCTACAACAATAAATATTCTACCAAAATACTGCAAAAATGCATATTTAACGATCTTATATAGGCAACAGACCAATCAATGAAGGAACAAGGGACATGCACACAAAATAAGCAATTCTAAACGTTGGAGACTAGATAACTAAAACATCGAGGTTAGAAGAACGTTGTGCCTTAAAAAACAAAAAAACAAAACAAATTTGTTACTCTATATAACTAGATGCTTGACAGTCGACATACTTGGGATGGTTCTATAAACAACCACCATTTTCCTAGCTGCAACAACAATAAAACTCATGTTGCCTATACCTCACATCCCGTCATGTTTTGCAAAATAGCTTCTAGCAACACCGGTAAATTTGCAAGTTTACCATGTGCAACCACTACATTAAATTTTTCATTGCCAGATTATCATAGTCATCATCTTCTTTCTTATCCACTGAATCCATCTAAACCCCACAACAATCTTCAGATCAACAGGCGACCATACACAAACATATGTTTCTTGCCTTTCTGCTATTATATCTTTTTGACAAACCCGTGTTTGTTTGGTTTGATAATTTATTACTTTTCTAAATTTTGAAAAGTAAAATTGGATTCTCTTAATATGGATAAACTGGAAGAGGAAAAAAACTAAAATATTTATTACTTGACTGGATCTACAATGACACGGTTTAAGACTCAAATTCAGTCGAAATATATCCAAGTTTTATATGATTTGATAGTTAGGTACCTCCACTAGAAATAAACTTGATTTCATCCTAAGCAGTCAAATACTATTCTTTTGCTCGGTTTTATTCGTGTTGTAAGCAGTCAATAATCAGGTTGCCCAAAGTAGAAATAAAATTCATGTTGATTTAAAATACAACCATCAAGACTCAATTTAGCTTGGTTTTGCATGTCTAACATGATATAAGTGCACAATTATGTTCATAACTGTCTTAGTTCCAATCTGTTTCAAAACCTACTGTTATTACACTATTTAATATGTAAACCTACCAATTTCAAGTTTCATTGACTAAAATAATGGATATTTGACAGTTTTTAACGAAAATAAAAATGATCATGAAAATATTTGACAGTTTCTCAATGTAATCGAATGGGTATTTGTTATTATGGATTGCCTTTTATATCCATTTGATTTTTATTTTATTTTTTTGTTCAAAACATAAATTGGTCAGTCAATGACTGTCGTCTCTAAACTTGTATTGGGCGGATCAAAAAAAATTCCTCGCATTCTGTAATTACATTCAATCTTTCGACTCTTGCAACCAGTTAGCCCCTTAGCATAAATATGTTCAGGTCTTTTTTAAACCCTTATCTTGTGTGATTTTGTGAACTACATTTAGATGAAAAATAATAGCCTTGTGTATTACTCTTAGATACATGGCCTTATAGAAAGAAGCTAATCGGCTTAATTACAATTAATTGTACTTCGTGCAGCAAAGTTCTACTTTTCCATATCACTGCATATTGTATACCATATGCAGGAGTGACACTCAAATTGAATCTTTGTTCATTTTTGGTACATTCGAAACTGCTTCCGATATACTCACTTATCAATTAGGGAAAATCCTTTTTGTTTTATTACACATTATTTTATACACTTTCATTTTATAGTCGATGAGATTTTCATAGACATGCACATGTGTATCAAATACATACGTCCATGCCGATGACAAACCATCAATGAATATAGCTACGTTTGTAGAACTATTTTGTTATAATAGACTTGTGATTTCATACACTATTTTGATATGACTCATTAGTATTATTTCATCAAGTGACGTAGTTGATAGAGTATATAAGTTAGTGGCTGTGAATACTTTAGCTTGGTACGTAGTATTCTCAACGTAGTAATCAAACCAACAAATCAAATTCAAATTTAATCACTTTGCTTTGCATCAAGTAAACTGTGAGTTCCAATGTTATTGTCTAGAACGTTTCAGCTATTGATATATATATATATATATATATATATATATATATATATATATAACTTCTTTATCTGTTTGGATTAAACGTGTGATCACTTTGTCAGTAAAAAGCAGAAAACGGAGAGCAGTTAGTGGATTTACAGTAGAAATTGAAGAGAAATGACAGAATTGAAAAGGAAATTGATAAAAGGGGAGTTTAACTGGTATGTGAAGAAGTTATACAAAGCTGCAAATACGTTATGCAAATTGTAAAACTAGAAAAGCAGACATGGTAACATTACTAGTTTGGATAGTTGTCAGGCATTCATTTTCTAGACATATTTATTGTTGTGACTATCTAAAAAATGAATACAATTGTAGTAATTAAAATAATAAACAGAAGTCACCAAAGGCACCCTGTGATTATAATCATAATAGCGTTCAGGTTCGTAGTTCATTGCTGGTGTGTTATCTATTGCATAAAATATTGGTTGTAGATACAGAAAAAATAATCATAGGGAAGGCTTGAATTACCTTCAGTTTATAGTGCAGTAAATTGATAATCCATGTTGTCCAAGTCAAAGCAAAATTAGGCGTCAAGTGGCTAGTTTCAATAGAAACATGATGTAAAGTTGAAAAACAAAATTAGGAAACAAACTATACAATTTGTTATATAAAATTTTGATACAGTGAATGTAAAGTGTGTGAATCTCACCTATCAAAGGGAGGATGAGTATATGTAGTATGAATTAACATGATTAACATGCTAATAATTGAAATTATAATACATGGATACCAAGAATCATCTGCACTACCACAATCATCTTCAATTGTATTCAGACTGTAGTATACAACAGTATAGACAATGCTATCTGTGTGTTCTCAGTGGAAATGTTGTCTATATTAATTTTGAAAAAGGCATGCAATATTCATAAGGACAAAATAAGGACAAATTTATTGGAAGAAAAAAAATCCTAAGTCCAAAGCAAATGATAATATAGTACTAATAAACCAATTAAAATGTGGCAATAAAATTGAACTAATGGCAGTTAAAGTACAATGATTATGAATTCATGGTTTGTGTGCGTAACCAAATATGAAATTACTAACTTTTGCAATTAGATTAAAAGTTTTAATAAAATTATCCAGTTCAACCGTTCAAGTCATCAAAGTTTTGAGTGAAACAGCAGAAAGTTATTACTCGAATGATCGTCTGTAAGGAATGGCAAAAAATATATGTATGCAGTTATCAATAGGTGGATGGTTACTGAGTAGTTGTTTGAGGCCTCAATTATTCAGGCACACTGGCATATACACATCAGCTCCACCAAATAGAACCAATGTGCCTTAACATGAGATGCTCAAAGTTGACAATTTCATGGTGCATATAAACAGTGAAGCTATTCAAAAGTCTACAAGTAATGCGTAAAAAATTAGAAATAAATTCAAGGTGTATTTTCTGCAAATTTGAGGCTACTTCCTGGAATTTGCTTTTGTTTTTATAGTGGCAATATTACTTACACCACATGTCATGTGTGTTTATGAAATTCAATTGATGAAAAATTATCAATGCTGTCAAAAAAGCATGTGCATAAAAATCAACAATAAAAATTGTTAATTGGCATGCAAAACAATATTATATTTCATTATCAATATAACACTAACTCAAAAAAGAATTAGTAAATTTCACCATAATCCAAGGAAGATGTTGCAGGTTGTTTATGTTTACACTTAAAAAATTGTCACTGAATATGAAACTTACATTAATGCATTATTTCATATATTGCTAATTTAATCATTTGAGATACAACGTATTCAAAGAGAAGACGGCTACCAATATAGAGCCAAAAGAAACTAGCACTTTATATGTTTCACTTTGAGTTCTGTTAAGCTGTCATACATGAATGTTTATTATTATTTTTTGATTATAGAAAACAAACGATTTAATTAAAGAAAATAGTATGTAATGACCGTTAATTATTAGTTATTTTAGTTATCTATTTTCAGAACATCACTTCGGCTAGATATAAAGTTTGATTTATCTTTACTAATTATGAATATAGATATGAGATTTTGAATTGTTATTTTCTAATTATAAAAAAACTATTTTACTTCACATTTTCATAGCAGATCTTTATATATCTCACGTGTACCGACAACGTAACTCAAATGACAGACACATTTCATAAAAAATACAATACTTCGTACAATTGTAATCTTTAATATAAACCATAAAATTCTTTTATGTTGGCTATATTATTCATTTCACGAAAATAATATGCAAGAATTATAAATGTTCATATATTACTATATTAGAAAGCAGAAAGTCATATTTTTAGGCCAAAAAAGTATCAAAAATCAAATATAATACAATTAAATAACTTCATATGTAAATTAAAAAAATTGAAATTGCATTGCCATGCCACACCTTATAGCCCATGTGCATAATATCAATTTTCCAAGTAATCAGGCTCATCCGATGTTACAAACATTACAATGAGTGTCTAGATAAGAAAAAGTTCTATTTGATTCATTCTCGAAACACATGCGCATGTAATAGATGTTCTTCAATTGAAAACTATCTTTGGTCCTTAACGTTAATCTTTGTATTCTTATTTTAGTCTGTTACTCATGTTTGGGCTATTACCATGTGATCATTTTGTGTATTTTGGAAAAAAAAAATCATAACTTTTGATTTGAAAAACAAGTAAATATCTGTTTTATCTTAAGAACATCATATGTAGGACACGCTTAGCTAAGGATTAGTAGCCACCTTTCATTTTCATTATCTTTTAGAGCAAGCTATAGTTTTAGATATTTATGTTTTCAATACACGATTCATGCAAAAATGTAACCTAAAACTCTTAGCATGATATTTAAGTCAAAGTCAATACACAAGCAGGTAAAAAAAAATTTGAAAAAGAACTTCTAACGGAAAATTAAAATTAAAGTGGCAAATGCATGAATAAATTGTTAATGAGGTTATGCTCTCTAGGTTAAGCTGTTAGCAGTCCTTATTAAAAATTTATTTAATAAAACAATCAATTCATTGTGCTCGATCATCGGTCAATTTGCATGTTTAGCTATTCACTGTAAACGTTATATGACGACTTAATGAATGTTTAGCTATTCATCAAAAAACACTTATAAATTGTCTAGATTTTGAAATCGTTCTCCATTAATATTTGATTATCATACCGACTTTGTCGGTTTTTCTTAATCCGACTACGCAATCAAAAACTTCCGTCTGTTGGGAGCTTTGCAAATCCTAGTTTCCTTCGTCAATTTCAACCATGTTTTTCGCCATTGTTTTGCCGAGATTATATTTCTTCCCTGATTTCATGCCGATACTGTATTTCTTCGTATACTTCATTTTTCTCACGCACAGTATATATATCCCACTTCTTCTGACCTCAAATCCACTTCACCTCTTTTAAATCCACTTCTTCCTCTCAAACTTCGATCCCGCTGCCCTTTTACTCAAATCAGCATCACACTCCTCCTCTGGTGACATTGCCGCCCTCTTCGGTCTCGTCTATCGCTTCTCAAATCAATTCCGGTAAGCTGAAATGATTTATGGAATAATATTTTTACAGTAATTTCATGATATATTTACCAAACCTATTAATTTTAATCCTAATCAAAGCAACATGGGATCTGACCTATATTTGGTTTCTTTGTACTGTGATTTTTTGCATGTTTACCTTCCTTCGATTTTAATTTGGAATAAAATACTCTGAGCCTGGTCTTGAGTATTACTGTAAAGCAATTTACATCTTTCCTAACAAATGACGAGCAATCTGTAGCCCAAATATTTTTTTTATTAAAGCGGGGTTGGATCGATAAATACTAAACATCTGTTTGAAGTGAAAGATTACTTTTGATCGATTTTTGAGCTTCTATTTTGGATTGATACCATACTCATTAGTAATAAGTGCATCTCGGAGTAACTGGAAATATGCATATTTTAGTTAGAAAATAAAAATTATTTATGACAAACATGTGTTCATAAAATTCTGTCTTTCACTTCTGATAACACAGTATAAGAAATTTTGGAGCATTATCAGTTGAATATGAGAAGACAAAGTGGTAATGAAACTTCGAGATAAGAAAGTGACCAAAAGGATATTTGGTAACTAAACTTTCAATGGGTAATTTATATATTAATAGCGATGATGACATTGTATTAAACTTTTGCATAATGCTATAGTCCATACTGAAATCTAAGTTACTAAATTCTAGAGTAAGTCTTATTATTAAGCTTGATGTCCAAAAAAATTTGATGGTACAGTACTACACGATAGAAATTGATTGTGTTATCTTGCAACTTATATACATTTTTAAATTCATAAGCGGGTAGAAACCTGGATACATTTTTCATTACTTCATGTTATTTGGGACACATATTTTACTATTCTAGAAAGTTTTGGTCATAACCATTCTTAAAGCAGAAATCTCATACACACACATGTTCTTTTCTTCAGAATAATCCCTCAACAAAGTCAAAAAATGGGTTTTATTCCAAAATTCTTAAGCGTCCTCTTAAATTCGGCATGGACTCAAAATTTTGTTTTTTTTTCAAGTTTTTTGTTATTCCCCTCATATTTTTTTGTTATTCCCCTCATAATCTACAGTTATACTATAATTAGTTGTCTATTTTTGCAGTATTCAGAATTTTTTTCCTACTTTACTCACCGTTTATGCAATAATTTATAAGCCAAAGTGAAATTTGATTCAAGATATTAAAAAATTCAGTCTATAAGTCCTTTTCTCCAAAACTTGAATTTGGATCATGCTTTTTCACTGAGTGGAAGAACGTAAAATTCAACATGGATGTTTCTTGTCATACAATTTGTTTCCTATCCTAATCAATGACAACCAGTGATATGTTGAATTTGTTAAACCTTCCTACAAACACTCAGTTTTTGAATTTTTACACAGTTTGTTTCTTCAATGCCATTTCTCTGAATCATGTTCCCTATACTTTAATTCACACCCCATCTGATCTTGGAACTAGAAATATAGTAATTATACATTGAATGATTATAGAAACGGGAAAAAGAACTAAGGTCTTGTGCTTACACATGTCTTAGAAATTACTGTTTTACATTGATATGGCAATTCAAACTTTTTAAATTATTTTCTAGCATACTAAAAGAATATAAGTCTAACAAAGTATGACAAAATCTAAATAAATTTGGATGATACGGAAGTAGCGGAACAAGAACAAATTCTAAGAACAGCCTTATAAGGATCGCGCTCATCATCATAATCGAACCAGATGCATAAGTGAAAATCATAATCAACAATCTACAAAAGAATAAAAAAAAGGTAATCAAAAATCTTGTAAATAATTACCTCCCCAATATCAAAATAATCTTCGGTATAGGGTTTTGGGGATATGCTGTAGAAGCTGCGTAAAGGAGAAACTGGAGCAGACGCCGCGGATGGAACGTAGTGAAACAGGAGGCACGATTTTTTTTTTACTTTATTTGGTATCGAAGTCCTTTTGGTGGGGAAGAAGGAAAAGACGGGTCGGGTAACGGAAAATTTGGTGGGAACGTAGTGAAACAGGTGGCAACAATTTCTTTTAGTTTCCCTCCTAAATTTTGGTTTCCCGGCAATAAAAATCAGAGGCGTGTGGCTCCCATACTTGTGTCGGTTCAAATAATAATAAACACAAATTTGTTTATTTGTGTCTGACCCCAAATTAAACCGATACAAGTAAGTATATTGCCTCCATTCATTTGCGTCCAACTTTAAAAACAACCGACACAAATTTAATTTTTTAAATTTTCTACTACTCCCATTACTCAAATTCTTCGGTTGTTATTAAGGAACCGACGTAAATGACCATATTATGTCGGTTTTAACTGCAACCGACACAAATGACATGAAGCAACAGACCTATTTTGTACTAGTGTATGCATACAGCAGCTTAGCCAAATCTTCTAATATTAGAATAATCCTAAAAGAGTTTGCATATTTTTTCCATCAAAAAATACGCAAACTTTGATAGAATATTTAGATAAATATGATTGGTTGAGTTGGAAAAGGGTTGGTTTTCCCTTTAGTTTTAAATTCTATTTTTAATATAAATAGATTTTTATCAGGGACGGAGCTATGTAGAGGAGGCCCCGGGCTATAGCCCGGGAAAGATTTGTAAATATGGGTCATCTATAATTATACCTGGGCAGGATTAAAAAACATGAGTCATCCATAATTATACCTGGGTAGGATTTGAAAACATGGTTCATCCGTAATTTTAATCCTACTTGGTAATTTATGTCCAGTTATACTTCCAGTGCTCATCAAACCTAGTAAAACTAGTATATCTTTTATTTTTGGATTAGTTTGGTTATTTAGGAGTGGAAAAGGATCAAATCGAACTGGACCAAACTAAACAAAAGTAAGTTTATTTTTGTCCTATAATAGATTCAGATGGACAGTGACTGGTTAAGCACTAAGCTAGGACATTGTTTGTACGAGCTGGACAATAGACGGACAATGTTCAAACAACAAAAAACATCAAAACATTTCCGAACAAATATACTTTGTAAATTTTCTTTTATCATTGTTAATGTCTTAAATAAAATACAGACATGAACCAGATGCCTTTCAACCTAAGACCAAGTCGGTCGAAGGGCAATTATACAAAATTTCAAATCCTACAATTGTTTAGTTTATGTTCATGTACACAAAGTACATCTTTTTGCAATATTATATTTGCATGGAATCATTTATCAATTATATTGTTTGATTACTAAGAACTAAAATTGCGTCAATAATCAACAAATGTAGTAATAATACCACTTTTTCGATTTTACATTTGATGTCATTCTTGATAAGTACAATCATAGCCTGGGATAATCATAAATCCTAGCTCCGTCCTTGGCTTTTATGAACTCTTTTTAGCATAAACGAAAAAGACAATAGAAAAGAGAAGCAATAATAGAAAATTATAAAAGTTAAGCTATAGCAATATGTCAATATAATATAGTGGATAGAAACATTATAATATGATAGGCAATAATATCCAAGTTTGGTTTTAAAAACGACGTATGCATATTATATTAAATTTTCCTTGTAGTCTGATATGTTTGATGAAATTTATGTACTGCTATAGAATGTACACTATATTGGATATATTTTAAAAATTTATGAAAGAAAACCTTTTAATATAAAATAGCCAGATCATCTATGTTTTAACTAAGATGGTAATTATCTTATGTTCTTTGAAAAGGATTTAACTTGAATGCATTAGAAAATTCAGTGTAAATTGTCAATAATCAAACGATTCCTTTGTAGACTTTAATTGACTCAATAAAGTTGAAACTTGCAATGTTGAAAACTAAACCTTTTGCCTTGTACACAATAAGAGAAAAATGAAAAGTTGTATATGCTAGAAGAATATATCCGGTTAAATTAGAACATGAGTTTAGTCCAAAGGTCACATAACTTTTCAAAAAAGGGAATAACAATGTTGAAATTCCATAAATTTCATTATCATATTAACAAAAATATCATACACTTCTAATAAATCACAATATTTTTTTACCTATAAGAAATTTTATCTTGTAGATTTGATTTATCTATATTGTTGTAGTAGAAAATAAATGATGGCGTAGACTACAAGCGATGAAAAGAAAGAATTATAAGTGGTGGATTAACTAATCATTTTTACAAGTTATTTAAAAGGTCAAAGATGTTATATTTCTGGGTGGATTCGGAGAATAAAATCGTGGATTCACATAAAACTTACCTTTCTCCAACTACATAAAGTTGGTTTATTGGCTGGTACATTAAGGGCCCAGGGACCCTTTTGTATAGGTATGTTAAAAAAAGGGTTGCGCATTATGAGTACAACAAGATGCATTTTTTCTTGCATTTCTTTTAGGAGATGTCCTTTACAAATCGTTTAAAACTAATCCATTTTAAGTCAAATATATAGTTGTTACAACTGGTGGATTTTACCTCCAATCAGATATAGCAACACAAACATGGAAAAGACAGTAAATTCAACATATTAAAAACACCATTTGTGTAGGACAAACAACCACTTAATTTTCCATATATTCATCAATAAAAATATAAAAGGCTACTGGATCGATTATGCATCAATAGTTGCACCACTTGTTTGATGATTAAGTAATCAACAATTGCTTTATATGGGAAAAGAATTGTTTTTTAAGCAAGTTATTAAAAGCATTAAGAAGAATATAAGGATACCCCTTCTATGAATATATAGAGAAATATATAAAAATCCTATTTAAACATAGGATTCACAAAAGACTTAATGGAGCCTTTGGGCATCCGATATTTTATTTTGTGCCGAGGAGAGAGATCGTGCTAACAACCACACGTGCGCATGTCGTTCAATTCAGTATAGACCGGGTTGGGCCTCTAAATTCAACATAGCAAAATTTAAGGGAAAAACTTCTAAATAATTAGTTCTAAAGACAATATATAGGATTTCTAAGTTATACCGAAAATTGATATATTCATTACCTTTATGTATGTATAAATGAAAATGATAATTTCATTATTTTTCCAATAAATCGTCCTTAAAAACTATTTTTTCAGAAGTGTTTTTCTTTAAACTTATTACTCTGGACTGATAAACCACTTGAGTGAAATCCTTTTTTAGATCTATCCCCATATAAATAGAGCTATTTTAACATAATAAATACCAAAATTATACAATCCACTAGGCGGATGTTATGCAGTGAGCATGTATTAAGGATTAATTGCCTAGGCAGGAGTTAATTGAGGATTAATTAGAGTCTGACGCTTTTGATAAACTCATGCATTTATGATAAAATATAAGTATTTTATTTATCATTAACCAATCCACAATAGAGTATCATCAACTTGGTTTAACTTGGAAGTAATCTTGGAAAAATAATTGCTAGAAATAAATATTTTGATGCTTAAAAGTCACATCAAGCCTAATTTGGTGCATAAATGGTGCTAATATCCGGTTTACATGTATAGGTAATGCAATAAGTCTCATCTAGGTGGACTAGGACAAATCGTCGACGTTAAGGTTAGCCTATTGCTTACGTGGGGCTTAGGTAAAAGCTTAAACGTAGTTTTACATCAGATGAAGGTACACAAATTTCAAAACTAAGTTCTCTTCGTCTTCTTCCTCTGATTTCTTAAAACACGAGCCATAGTATACAATTCTTTTAGGCCTTATTGAATCAGTAGTTTTTTTACAAGTGACATATGATATTATAAGGTGATTTTACCCTAGAAGTCGTGTTACAATTCCGACTGCTTTGCATAACTTGGGTCTAGCTGCGGCACATATTAACGGCGGCGACCTAGTCCGCAACTCAATCGCAAAGTCAACTTTAGATTCTGAAGATTCAAATCAAGATAGATGTTATGTCTTCAATCAATGATGACTCTACTAGCTGTGATGTGAACAAACCGTTCAAATTTGAAGTGCTTCACTTCAAACGATGAAGTCAATTTTTTTCTTAATCGATTGAGTGATGATCTATATGACCATTACAATTCCAACAAAACAACGAAGGAGATCTGTGAGGTGTAATAGATATTATACCGAGTAAACTGAGCGAACAAATATGTCAGTAGCCGCTATTCGGATTTTAAAAGTAGTAAACAATGAATCAGTAGTGACATAGTCCTGTAAGCTTTAGAAAATTGCTCATGAGATCATCTCCAAAGGTATGACTATATTTGAACAGTTTTAAATTGTTGTGCTGACTGATAAATTACCCCTAGTTGGAATGATTTAAAAACATTCTAGACATAAAACTAAAGAGTTTTTCTTAGAGAGTTTGATTACACATCTTCATACAGAAGAGAAACTAGAAAACAAGACTAGAACGAAGTGGTTTTTCTTGTCTCTAACAACAACACTAAGAATCCACGAACATGGGTCTGAAACCAAATGCGAAAATTAAAAAAAAATCATAATTGCAAACAGTATTCAAAAGCACAACAACCAACCTCTAAAAAAACAACAAAATGCTCCTTACTGAATGATACTAGATAGTGTCTCTTATGTTCAACCGTATTGAAGCATGCCATATGGCTAAAAAAGGTCGAAACATGGCAATTTCTACATCGCAAGCTAAACTAAATAAAGAAGCGCTTGCTTACTAAGGTTAACCTAGTTACTGGATTTGTAGGGTTGTGGGCAAAGACTGATGCTTCTTGACGTGTCTGTTATTATCAGAATTATGAGAGAAATAGTTTTTATTGAAAATTTAACAACTATGCTTGTACAATATGAAGGGAATATATAGCTTGCTACCAAACGGTAACTATTGACTAAGTTGTAAAATGTAAAAAGGGAAAGAATTGTAAAATCAAAAATAAAATGATATGTGCGCTAAATGATGGGCTAAGCCCAATATGCTGTTTGAAATCAATATGTTGATCGATGGGATTCGTACGTATCTTATTCATGTGATATGCCGATGAGTTTACATTCTCAAATAGCTATGATTGAGAAATGTTAGCACGTAATGTTGTCAATCTTATGAAAGTGATGTTGAAAGATTCTCAAACCATTACCTTGTTGCAATTGGAGTTTACCCCAGTAAAGAACTAACTGCTGAAAAATGTAACGCATACTCAAAAGGTAAGAAAAATTTTAGTGTTTGGTTTCTTGTTAAATAGAGCCAATTTTACTTAAACTATTGGACCTGACGTATACTGTCACAAAAAGATGTGTGTTTGTTGGTAAATGATATATTGTAGATGGGATGTTTAAATTAAATGTTGATTTGAATGTCTGATTGTCTTCAGTGTGATTTTAATATTTGAAACACTAGATTTTGTCATGATGACCGATTCATAATAGAAGTAACCTAGGCCTTACATAAATATGTATTTAGAAAGTAGGAACCATTGGAGTTAATATATTCTGGTATATGAGAACTTGATGGTACTTTGACTAGAGATGTTAAACACAACTTCATTACTTTGACTGATTATTGCTCTACTTTCACTCATGTTTATTCGTGGAAAATAAAAGTGGGGGGGCTAGACACATTTACAATTTTTTTTCACTTGAAATTAGAAGGCAATTTAATAAGAAAATTAAGAGATTTCACTAAGATATATGAAATGAATAAAAATCTAACTTATTTATTGAATTTTATAAATCTAATGACATTAGTCACAAAAGAACTGCACTATATATATATTAACCTGAAATGAAATTTAAAGCTAAAAGGAAAAAAGATACTTTCTAATTTGTTTTAGTTGTTTTATTGAATTCCGACGAACCATCACGTTGGGTGAATTTCTTGAATTATTTGTTGTATGTTAAACGGAATTCTTAAATATAAGAGAAAATTTTTGCCTTTTGAGATTTTCAAAATAGAATACCCAACTTGTTATATCTTAAAACTTGTGGTTGCCTAGCATATGTTCGTATTCTGACCTTAAAAAAATAAATTGGCAAGCCGAGCATTATGAATGTGGTTTTGTTTGTTATTTCATGATTAGCAAAGCATATAATTTTTTTGATTTGAATGCTAGAGTTACTGTAACAACTCAAAATTTTATCATTTTGAATTATGAATGTTTAATTCAATTTAGATATTCAACTTAATGGATTTATTAATTTAAGTAGCCTTTTTTTTTAAAATATAATTAATAGTAGTTTTTTATATTGGTTTAAGTTGTTATAAATTGTCATTACTTAGATAAACATTTACTTTGTTTAATAACATGTAATTATCCTAATCTCCTTAAAAGTAATATAGTTTGTTTAACATTAAAACAATGTTATAATTAATTAACTAAAAGAAGAAGAAAAATAAACATTCAAATTATAATTTCAAGAAGGAAAGATATGATGAGGTTGTAAAATAATTAATTAAGTTAATGAAATGATAAGTTAAGTACAAACATTTCAAAGATTTACACCATATAGTACATGGATTTGAATAGAATCCAAAATTCATTTAATAACTTGATAGGTTTTTGGATGCCTAGAGTAAACAGATTATAGCATGTTTTGTAATTTTAAAATTGAGAAAAATAAAATACGAGTTCAAGAGACTAACTCGTATAATAATTTAAACTGAGAAAATAAAAAATTGAGATTTATAAGAAATGTGTATTGGAATAAATTGAATATATTTACTACGACAATAAAATTTATTTCAACTTGTCTTTATTAAATAAATTTAAGATGTAATTAATAAAACTGGTGAAATCTTATAAATTGTGTTTAAAGGTTTATTATATCAAATGTAATAATTGGCAAACTATTACATAACAAACTTTTTGGTTATTGGATGGAATATTAAAAATATAAAATGTTGATTTTAATTTAATATTTAAGTGTTGTGTATTTATAATATGAGTTGCTAAGTTGTTTAAAATACTTTAATGAGTACTTGAGTAAAATTTAAATGTTGCTGCAATTTTAGTATTAAACATGTGCTTGTGCATTTTTTTTGAAAGAAAAGGGTACTTAATTACATTGAAAGAGAGTACAAGAGGTTTGAGCTAGCCATACAAATACAACATATAAAACAACAAATATCGTACATCTAAAACTAAAAGCTATCTCAAACATAAACATATGGCACAACCAAATTGAAACTAGCCCAACAAAATAAAATAAATACAACACAAACAAAAGGTCGGCACTAGGAAAAGCCCATCAGAGCAGATACACAAAATACGACACATAGCTCCAAATAACCACAGCAGAGCTACCATCAACAAAACCAAACCAGATAACTGTCATTCAGCTACACTCAAGCCATACACAACCCCCAAAGAGAATCCCATGACATAGTAAGCCATTTAAGCAACACGAAGAAACCAAAACAAACGAAACCAACTTCACCACATAAACTCCCGAATAACTGTCACCGGGCACTTACATGAACAACAAAATCCCACGCACACCATTGAAATACGTCAAGTAAGCACTAGCTTGTGCAAGTTGCAATAATATCAATATGTGTTAAACCAAAAATTGGCACTAACACCCAAAAAGTCGTGTTTAGAGAACGACATATAAAGAAATAATTGAAAATTGCAAGAAACAGCAAGATATCATTTTATAGTGGCTCGGCGTTAACGAGTCTACATCCATTTCACAATTACACAATAATATCAGAATATTGGTGTGACAACCCACCCGGAATGGGCTTAAATTTCGACCTAGAAAAGGCCCATCGAAACTTAGAGCCATTCTAAATGGGTCGTTAGTTCCTATAAACATTTGCATAGAATAATACATATACACTTTGAATGGTAATCTCATACAACGGAACAAGAGAAATATAATATCCAAATAAGATGTACCAATTTATAAAATCACAGAATTCAAACAAAGACTTGTCAAAAATACATTTATTCCATAGGTACAATAATATATTCATTCTAAAATGTTTCCATAAGAAGTACAGTAATAAGAACCAATAATAGCATAATGTCTTCGTCTTCAGCCTCCATCATTTCTACGTCAACATAATCTACCCCACCTACTGACCTGTTGGATATGATAAGGAGAGGGGTCAGAACATAAAGTTATGTGTGACTGAAATATAGTACTTACTTAAAGTCCATACCCTAGATTTGGTAGGTTACATTTATCAAGGTATGCCTACACAACACACAAACATTCACACAAAAACAAGGTATCTAACCAATGAGGTGGGTATCCAAGTCAATCGCTGATTAGTGTGATTAGGAAAAAGTCCCAATGAGGCGGGCATTCTCGGTCACTTATGGCCCTATTAAAGGTGGATTCTTATGATCTCTTATAACCCCGAGGCGGACTCTAGCCTCTTAAAACCTCGTCCTAATACGTCAACGTTCTTAAGTCTATACTCTCACTTGTAATATGAGAAATAGTACTGCGAACGTTACTACTTAACTGATACTATGGTAGAACACTTATGTCCCTTAAGGCTTCCCTTAGATAGTTAGTGAACATGCCATGGCCACATATCTTTCATAAACCAGTCTTGTCCCTAGTTGAGCCCATACAAGTTTCTAGAGGAAGTGAACATCCCTTGTGAACTACCCTACTCCATTACCGCTATGCCTAACCACTTTAGAGAAGGAGGACCCATTGACCTACTTCGTATCTAATAAGGATGGGTCCCATGACTTTGGTTCCTCTCCAAGGAATAAACCTTCCGAGGGGTTCCTAGTCCTAACCACTTAAGACCCAAACTAGATAAGAAGAGAGTCAACAACTTAAGACCTTCTCAAGGTGTAGTAAACCTGCCTATTTTCACACAGAATAGATACACATACACAAGACCTTTCACATTAAACCAAATACCTATAGATGCTCGATATGCCGGGCAGTTATGGGCAGCCTTCTACTACAAGTAGGTTTAACCTCGTGTCATAGTGTACTAAGTTTGAATGGACCATGGCACCTAGACCTCTCACATCAGTTGGGCCTACTTGTGGTTGCTGGATTTGCCAATTGGTCCCGAGCAGGGTTATACTACTAATAACAACTAATCTCATGTCTGTGTAATATATGTAAAGCAATCTAAACACATAAGCAATATATATATATATATATGTGTATATATATATATATATGGGGACATTTCAAATTCGAATCCTATCCAAATTGCATTTATTACGTCATTGTTGCGTTATACCTCAATTACATTATATAAATATAATTTTAACACAACCAAACAAATAAACTTCATAAAACCCACTAATGGAAGAAGCCTTCTTCCATGCGGCATACCAGATCCCTTAGGGTTCTTGCGCCTCTGTTTCTTTATCATTTTCTCTCCCCGTTGTTTTTTCTTCCTTCCCTCCTAATGGCCAAGAACAAAAAGAAAAAACCTCATTTCCTATCTTCCATCACAACCAGATCCGGTAGTCGTGCAAAATTGCTCTAGTCTCTCTCTGATACCGATGTAGACCTTGATTTCGTCGCTGCACCTTCGACTTCCGTGTACACACTACCTGACTCACACCCTCTGAATGCATTAATTGCTGAATTGTAACACCCCAGATTTTTGAATAATCGAATTAACTAAATTAAAGAATAAATGTTTAGCATTGTTCTAAGGTTTGTAAGCAAAGACTTAGTAGCTCATTTGGTTGGAACTTGTGACTTGCATACAAGAGGTACAGAGTTCGATCCCCGCCAACGCCATATTTTTGTTTTAGGGGAATGGCTAAAAAGCGGCTTAGTGTAAACGCGGTCCAGAAAGTAGTTTAGTGTGAAAATGGTTAATTAAGAAGATAGAAATATATATATAGATATATATATAAAAATAAAATAAAATTCAACCTAAAATTTAAGAAAAAAATTTAAAACAGCGGAAGCGGGAAGGCAAAACACCAAACCGACCTATTTTATGGGTCGACCCTAGGGTCGACTCAGGAGGTTTGGAATTGGTCCCGTCGGCCCTAAATGGTCTATGACGAAATTTTATGTTTTAGGGCTTAGGTGGCGATTTCTGGTTGGCCTGTTGACATCATTTCTTGGTTTCTAAGGCCTAGATGGATCCTAGAGTGATCCGACGGCTTAAATTAATTCAAAGCTCTATAAAAAGACACATAGAATCAAACCCTAAATCAAAATTAAAACTAAAACTATGGTCGTCATGCTGTCGTCTTAAACCCTAGAGTAGCCGCCACCAATTAGAGAGGAAGAACAGCAAATCAAATCAGTTCTATTCAACCCTAACAACGAATCTTCTTTAAAGGAAAGCTAATTCAACTTCAGAAATCAGAATTCAGAACTCAAGACCGCCTTTGAGTGGTGAGTTCAATAGTTTTAATAAAATAATTAGTAATTTAATTGGATTAAGTTATGATGCAGATTGTATGGATGTGATGTGAATTATTGATCACATGTTGTAATTATGTTGTAGAATTGTGTTGAAATCTCTATGATGTTATGTTGTGATGCTATCATTTATGATGTAAAATTATGTTGCTGTCTTCTATGTTGTAATTTAATATATAACCAAATCATCATGTTTCGTATGCTAGTTTTGTGATGTTGATTCATATGATAAATCATATGTATGCAAGTTTAGTTTTTTATTTAAACATGAATCATATACAAGTTGGGTAAAATTATATGTGACCTTACATGGTTATGACATCTAGTTCATGTGAAAATTTGACTAAAAGTTAGGCTATGACATGGGTGAGTTATATGCTAAATTCTACATGATATTTTACATGTTAGATGCAAGTTTACACCATTGTTATGATGCATAAATCACATATGCAAGTTTATATAAATATATGAGTTTGGGGTATGAATCACGTTATGCAAGTTTAGGGTTATTGCCTATGCAAGTTTACACCTTTAGATGTAGATCTATGACATACATGATTTATGCAAGTTCACACCTTTAGATTTGGATCCATGACATATGTTGTTTATGCAAGTTGTAACTTTGGCCTATGCAAGTTTTAGATGTAGAACATCATTCACATATGCAAGTTCATCCCTATGTTTAGATCTATGTTTTCATTATGTGTACACTGCGATGTTTTCTCTTTATTCCATGAGTTAGACTATTCGAGTCTAACGTATATTTTACGTTAAACGAACAAACGTACAACGTGGGGTAAAGGGGATAATATTAAAAAGATTTAATTGGCATAAATGCCTTAAAAGGCATAAAATATAATTATGGTGAAAATTGGTATGATTTTGCATACCATAAATGGATGGACATAATTGAGTCAATTATGGACATCGTTAAATTTGGAATTGATTGATAATTTGAATAGGGAAAGTAATTCAAATTTGGGGAATGATTAATTAGGAGAAATTAATTGTCTAAGACACGAGGTTAGGCTCTTTTGTGGTGTAAGACTGCCCGGACCCGCCCGGCAAATCCAGCTGCCACAAATGTCAGTCTAATGTGCGAGGTCTTAGGCATAAATTAAATACGTAACAATTGTAAAGACACGAGGTTAGGCTCTTTTGTGGTGTAAGACTGCCCGGACCCGCCCGGCAAATCCAACTGCCACAAATGCCAGTCTAATGTGAGAGGTCTTTATGAGGTTACGGTCTTAATGAATTAAGAAACACTTAACCAGATAAACATGTAGTGGACATGAGGGGGTTAAGTGGGTGCCTTGGGTGGCATGTGGAATCTAGTGGGTGCCTTGGGTGGCATTTGGAAATACGATTAGAAACACTTAACCAAAATTGAAACATGTAATTGAAACATGAATAAGAAGTGGTTAAGTGGGATGTACTAGAGGGGACCAAGCTTAGGTGGATAGCTTGTGTCAAGTGATGGGGGCCCATTTTAACCAGTAACCCATACGTATCTTTGTGGGCTCGACCCAAGTCGAGGACGGGACATGCATACTAGGCTTGATTGTAAGAGGCCAAAACGAGTTAGCGGTGGCAACGCTAGTCCAACGGGTTCATATGCGTGTGTGGACCCGGATGGTAGGTAAGATGTTGTTGCATCGTGTAGGTATAAGCCGTGCATTGTTGGTTGTATTGGGTTGCCACTTCGGGGGAGTGATACACCCCACTGTGGGGCCAACACGGGTATCTATGAGTTAGGGAGCCGATCGCTTGGGGGTAGTGGGTACACCTAGTGGAGATAGGGGTAGGCGGCACCTATGAAGGCAACTAAGGGTGCACGAAACTACCAATATCATTATTAAGTTTTGTAGGCGGGATCAACCTTAGGGTGACTAGTGGTGGTGCAGTATACTAGTGATGGTGCAGTATAGCAATTTTCCTATAGTGTTGGTGTAGTTTAGTAATTATCTTACAGTGGGTAAGGTGCGCTTTAACGATATCGTCGTTCATCTTGTTTCCTTATTTACTCTGCCATATTCAATGGTTCATGGTCATTTCCTTATTTTTCAACTTATGCCTTAGCCTAGTTACTTTGTTAATTATATTATTAAAATTATCGCACTCGCCAGACTTTATGTCTGACCCCTTTTGTTTCCTCCTCTTTCCTTCCTTCCCCCCCAGGTGCTCAGGTTGGAACTAGCACCAGTGGAGCTTGATCTTGGATTGCTTTTAGAAGATTGCTTGGATCGCTGGAGTAAAGTTCAGCTTCTCTTTTTTTGTGGCTATTTTGATGTTAGGGATTATGTCTTTCAGTTTATGTACTTTAGATAGTCAAGATGGATATTATGTACTTTGACTCTGGTTTTTGATGATGTAAGCAAACATATGTGTTTTCCGCTGCAATGAATTAAAGTTTTAAACCTTTGAGTACTATTTATATCTATCTTATTGTTAAGTTTCTGTTTTATACATACTTAAAACGCTACATAGAAGTTAATGCATTCCCTTTGTGAGTGACATTAATAGACGTGGGGTGTTACACGTGGTATCAGAGCTGAAGGTTACCAGAACAGATATGAATTTTAAAAAAAAAACTGTTTCTCAAAAGCATTTTTATAAAGAAGTTCCTTCAAAAGTATGTTTTAAGGAAAGTATTTTCAAGAGAAAAGTATATTTTAGAAAGCATAACCCCAAGAGCCATATATCTTTCCCTCGGTTCTTTTATATTGAATCTTTCCTTTTTCGTTTCAGCATGTCTGAAGCATTTGAGATACCAAAGGGTGTTCATGTACCCGGTTGGTTTCGTCAATATCTCGAGGCTATGGCCGCCACCGTAGGTCCAGCAAATGCTCCTCCTCCTCCTCCCCCTCCTCCTCGCGTCGATACTTTTGCTAAGATATGTAAGGACTTTATAGCAATGGGTGGAAAACCTTTTCACGGGACGGAGACATTTGTTGAAGCTCGTAACTGGCTAAAGGAGGTGGAAGAATTGTTTAGAATCTTTGAAGTGGATGATGAAAGAAAATTCCGGCGAGCTGCCTGACTAATGAAGGATAAGGCCTCGTTTTGGTGGGAGGTCACTAATGGGGGACGTCCAGTCGATACATGGCTAGATTTTAGGCAGAGGTTTGAGGCGAAGTTTCTCTCGCGGGCTGAAGAGAATCTATACATGGAAAGGTTTCTGGCACTGAAGCAAGGGAATTTATCGGTGAAAGAGCACGTCAACAAATTCAACCAATTGGCAAGATTTGACTTGGACTTGGTTAATACTCCAAAAAAGAAGGCTCTAAGATTTGTTAAGGGTTTAAACGAGCCGCTTCATGGGTTAGCTATGACCCACATTCCCATGGGGGCTACCTTCGAGAGACTAGTTGACATGGCACTCACGCATGAAGAGGAGAAGGGCGCCAATGCTAATAAGGCACCCGAGAAGAAAGGGGATCAAAAGAAGCCACAACAACAACAACAGAACAAGAAAGGTGGCAAAGGCAAAAATGCTAAGGGAAAGAAAAGATGCTTTAACTGTGGGACACCCGACCATCTAAGCAAAGATTGTAGGAAGAAAAAGAAGACTGGTTGTTTCCACTGTGGCGAGGCGGAACATCTTATTAAGGACTGCCCAAAGAAAGGGCAGAGGGTAGGGTCTACCTCGGGAGGACAAGTGCAAGATCTTATGGCACCAGGGCAGGCAAGGGGACAAGTTCAGGCTCTCATGGTCCCACCGCTGCAAGAACGAGGTAGAGCAATTTCCGTTGAAAGTTTAGTTTTTATGTTTGATCATCCTGTCCATACTTTATTCAATTCTGGTGCATCACATTCGTTTATTTCTACATCATTAGTTGAAACACTACACCTTGATACTAGTCTAGTTACTGATCCCTTAGTAGTCTCAAATCCTATCGGTGGCTCGACTCATCTTTCTATGATTTGTCGGGATTTGAGAGTGTTTATCTTGGGCGTTGAGTTTGAGTGCAATGCTTTTGTTCTTGGCTTCATGGGCTACGGTTTAATTCTAGGTATGGATTGGCTAACTAGATATGGGGCCATCTTAGATTGTGAAAGAAGGGTAATTAGATTGTTGACTCGTTTTGGAAAGACCCTTGATATTTCTTGTGACCCTAGAGGTCCAGTAATGCTCAGCTACCTAGAATCCCTTGACGCATCCGATGATGATTTACATTCTGTTCCCATAGTCCGTGAATATGCTGATGTCTTCGATGAGGTGAGGGGTTTACCCCGAAAACGTGAGATAGACTTTCAGATATATCTAGTAGATAATGCAAAGCCAGTTGCATTACCGGTGCGCCACATGGCTCCAAGAGAGAGAAGATAACTCAGTAAGCAAGTGAAGGAATTGCTTGAGAAGGGGTTCATCAGACGTAGTATATCGGAGTGGGGTACTCCAGTAGTATTTGCCACGAAGGCGGATGGGTCCCTTAGACTTTGTGTGGACTATAGAGAACTTAATAAGCTTACTAAGAAGAATAGACACCCACGGCCGAGGATTGACGATCTCTTCGATCAGTTAGTTGGCGCCTCAGTGTTTTCGCAGTTGGACTTAGCCATTGGTTTCCATCAGTTGAGAGTGGCTAAGGATAGCATATACAAGACTGCATTTAGGACTCCAGACGGTTTCTTTGAGTGGCTTGTGATGCCCTTCGGTTTGACAAACGCCCCCGCATACTTTTGTTGACTTGATGAGTAGTGTGTTTAGGGAGTACCTTAATAGATTCGTGGTGGTCTTTGTGGATGACATCTTGGTCTTTTCTAAGAGCGAGGAAGAGCATGCCCTACATCTTAGGGAAGTATTGGAGACCCTTTGAGCGCATAGCCTTAAAGCTATATTTTCTAAATGTCACTTTTGGAGGAAGGAAGTGCGATTCTTAGGGCACGTGGTTTCCAAAGAAGGGATAGCTGTAGATCCCGCGAAAGTAGTGGCCATCCAAGATTGGAAGGTTCCTAAAAATGCTACAGAGGTGAGGAGTTTCTTAGGGTTGGCTGGCTACTATAGGAAGTTTATCAAAGACTTCGCAAAGATATCAGCCCCATTAACACGCTTGACGAAGAAGAAATTAGTTTTCACATGGGACTTAGATTGTGATGATGCGTTCCAACGTCTAAAGAGAGCTTTGACCACAGCCCCAGTCTTAGTGTTTCTAGATGGGAGTAATCCATTTACCGTTTATACTGATGCTTGTGGGACAGGTCTAGGCGCAGTCTTAATGCAAGAGGGAAGGGTAATAGCCTATGGTGGAAGGCAGTTGAGAGTGCATGAGAGGAATTACCCTACACATGACCTAGAGTTGGCCGCTATTGTCTTTGCGCTTAAGTCTTGGCGTCATTATCTTCTTGGCGAGAAATTCAAGTTATTCACTGACCATAAATCGCTAAAATACTTATTCTCTCAGAAGGACTTGAACTTAAGGCAGCAAAGGTGGATGGAATTCTTAGCATCCTACGACTTCGAGATAGCATATACCCCTGGCAAGGGTAACGTGGTGGCAGATGCCTTAAGTAGAAAGAGGTTGTCCTTGAGTCCGTTGTTTGTTGAGCGGCGAAGCTTAGAGTTCATCTCTACATTTGACTTTAAACCTTCCGTTGACTTTGTACCCGGTTTGCTAGCATCCTTAGAGGTCAGACCTACGCTTTTGGGATGGATTGGCGAGGCACAGCGAGACAACCCACAGTTGGTTTAGTAGAAAAGCTCAAAATAGGAGAGTCATCGAGCCATCTCCGTAGGTATACCCTAGATGATAAGAGTTGATTATGTAGGGATGGTAGACTTTGTGTACCACATGACGAGAACTTGAGGAAGACCATCCTTAATGATGCACATCGTTCGAAGATGACCATCCATCCCGGCGGGGACAAGATGTATATGGACATGAGACGAGTTTACTTTTGGGCCGGTATGAAGAAGGACGCGGCAGAGTTTGTTGCTAGATGCTTGGTGTGCCAACAAGTAAAAGCAGAGCAAAAGATGCCCGGTGGATTGCTTCACCCATTGTAGGTCGCACAATGGAAGTGGGAAAGTGTTTCGATGGACTTTGTTGACGGATTACCAAGATCGAGGAAGGGGAATACGGGGATTTGGGTCATGGTAGACAGACTTACTAAGAGTGCCCATTTCATTCCCGTGAAGAGTAAGAGGACTGCTCCATGGTTAGCCTCCGTATACATTCGAGAAATAGTTCGTTTGCATGGTGTTCCTTCTAGCATAGTGAGCGACCGTGATCCTATCTTTACTAGCGAATTTTGGAAGAGCTTGCAAGAGGCGGTAGGGACTCAGTTATGTTTGAGCACCGCATATCATCCTAAGACGGACGGCCAAACCGAGAGGGTGAATCATATTCTAGAGGACCTATTGAGGTTGTGTGTCTTAGATTTCGGAGGATCATCTTCCGTTGGTGGAGTTCGCATATAATAACAGCTTTCAGTCTAGCATTGGCATGGCACCGTTCGAGGCTCTTTATGGACGGCCATGTCGTTCGCCTACATGTTGGTGGGAGTCTACAGATAAGATCTTACTTGGGCCCGATATAATTAGAGAGACTTCGGAAAAGATCAATTTGATTCGAAGGAGGATGAAGACGGCGCAAGATAGGCAGAAATCTTATGCGGACAAGAGGAGGACAGATCTTGAGTTTAATATTGGGGACATGGTCTCTGTCAAGGTGCCTCCATTATGGAACGTCGTTCGCTTTGGCTCCATTGGGAAGTTAGCACCAAGGCTCGTAGGGTCGTTTCCTATTAAGGAGAGGATTGGGAAGATGGCGTATAGAGTGGAGTTGCCCGAGAGACTTAGTGGCGTACACGATGTATTCCACGTGTCACATTTGAGGAAGTGCTTGCACGAGACCGCGGAAGTGGTAAAGCCGAGCTTGCTTAGAGAGGTGAAGATAGAGCGTGATGCGACGATTCAGCGAGCTCCTACGTGCATTCTTCGGTCGGAGGTTAAGAAGTTGAGGAATCGAGAGGTCAAGCTAGTCAAAGTGCAATGGGGAGATGATGAGAGCAACGCTACTTGGGAGACGGAAGAGAAGATGCGTTCATTATACCCTTTTCTTTTCGAGAGTATGTCTTTTAGTTTCTCCTTTATCGCTTACCTTATACTTATCTTATCTTTAGTATGTCCTCTCGTTAGTACCTTTGACCTTTAGATAGGGTAGTCCTATGATTGAAACATGTGTTTGAGACATGTTATGTATGATGGATGCATGTGGATGCAAGTGTTTGCTCGTGGATACATATACGCACACTTTAGGCACTAGATTGGCTCAGTCACTTCATATTGCATATAAATGTGTGTGCATATTTAAGCTAATGGATGTATAATGGTTGTGCTATCATATGGATGTTGCATTTTGGTGAATGGTTGTGCACACATGTAGAAATAATATGTATCGATAGGGTTCTTTCGCATACATAATGGACGCATGGCACTATCATGGTTTGCATTAAGGAGGTCAACCGAATCAGTAGACCGCCTGATTTTGCATTAGATAAGGAACATATACACGCAATTTTTGCATATGTTCATACAGCATTAGAAATTCTATAAGGACAATGGATGCCTGTGTTTGTTGGTTGAGTAGATGGTTGTTTGGATGTTAGGATATGCATTCTCTTTAACTTGGAGATTTCGGGGGCGAAATCCTTTAAGGAGGGGAGAATGTAACACCCCAGATTTTTGAATAATCGAATTAACTAAATTAAAGAATAAATGTTTACCATTGTTCTAAGGTTTGTAAGCAAAAGACTTAGTAGCTCATTTGGTTGGAACATGTGACTTGCATACAAGAGGTACAGAGTTCGATCCTCGCCAACGCCATATTTTTGTTTTAGGGGAATGGATAAAAAGCGGCTTAATGTGAACGCGGTTCAAAAAGTAGTTTAGTGTGAAAACGGTTAGTTAGGAAGATAGAAATATATATATATATATATATATATATAAAATAAAATTCAACCTAAAATTTAAGAAAAAAATTCAAAACAGCGGAAGCGGGAAGGCAAAACACCAAACCGACCTATTTTATGGGTCGACCCAAGACCCGCTGGGTCGACCCCAGGGTCGACTCAGGAGGTTTGGAATTGGTCCCGTCGGCCCTAAATGGTCTATGACGAAATTTTATATTTTAGGGCTTAGGTGGCGATTTCTGGTTGGTCTGTTGACATCATTTCTTGGTTTCTAAGGCCTAGATGGATCCTAGAGTGATCCGATGGCTTAAATTAATTCAAAGCTCTATAAAAAGACCCATAGATTCAAACCCTAAATCAGAATGAAAACTAAAACAATGGCCGTCATGTTGTCGTCTTAAACCCTAGAGTAGCCGCCACCAATTAGAAAGGAAGAACAACAAATCAAATCAGTTCTATTCAACCCTTACAATGAATCTTCTTCAAAGGAAAGCTAATTCAACTTCAGAAATCAGAATTCAGAACTCAAGACCGCCTTTGAGTGGTGAGTTCGATAGTTTTAATAAAATAATTAGTAATTTAATTGGATTAAGTTATGATGCGGATTGTATGGATGTGATGTGAATTATTGATCACATGTTGTAATTATGTTGTAGAATTGTGTTGAAATCTCTATGACGTTATGTTGTGATGCTATCATTTATGATGTAAAGTTATGTTGCTGTCTTCTATGTTGTAATTTAATATATAACCAAATCATCATGTTTCGTATGCTAGTTTGGTGATGTTGATTCATATGATAAATCATATGTATGCAAGTTTAGATTTTTTATTTAAACATGAATCATATACAAGTTAGGTAAAATTATATGTTACCTTACATGGTTATGACATCTAGTTTATGTGAAAATTTGACTAAAAGTTAGGCTATGACATGGGTGAGTTATATGCTAAATTCTACATGATATTTTACATGTTAGATGCAAGTTTACACTATTGTTATGATGCATAAATCACATATGCAAGTTTCTATAAATATATGAGTTTGGGGGTATGAATCATGTTATGCAAGTTTAGGGTTATTGCCTATGCAAGTTTACATCTTTAGATGTAGATCTATGACATACATGATTTATGCAAGTTCACACCTTTAGATTTGGATCCATGACATATGTTGTTTATGCAAGTTGTAACTTTGGCCTATGCAAGTTTTAGATGTAGAACATCATTCACATATGCAAGTTCATCCCTATGTTTAGATCTATGTTTTCATTATGTGTACACTGCGATGTTTTCTCTTTATTCCATGAGTTAGACTATTCGAGTCTAACGTATATTTTACGTTAAACGAACAAACGTACAACGTGGGGTAAAGGGGATAATATTAAAAAGATTTAATTGGCATAAATGCCTTAAAAGGCATAAAATATAATTGTGGTGAAAATTGGTATGATTTTGCATACCATAAATGGATGGACATAATTGAGTCAATTATGGACATCGTTAAATTTGGAATTGATTGATAATTTGAATAGGGAAAGTAATTCAAATTTGGGGAATGATTAATTAGGAGAAATTAATTGTCTAAGACACGAGGTTAGGCTCTTTTGTGGTGTAAGACTGCCCGGACCCGCCCGGCAAATCCAGCTGCCACAAATGCCAGTCTAATATGAGAGGTCTTAGGCATAAATTAAATACGTAACAATTGTAAAGACACGAGGTTAGGCTCTTTTGTGGTGTAAGACTGCCCGGACCCGCCCGGCAAATCCAGATGCCACAAATGCCAGTCTAATGTGAGAGGTCTTTATGAGGTTACGGTCTTAATGAATTAAGAAACACTTAACCAGATAAACATGTAGTGGACATGAGGGGGTTAAGTGGGTGCATTGGGTGGCATGTGGAATCTAGTGGGTGCCTTGGGTGGCATTTGGAAATACAATTAGAAACACTTAACCAAAATTGAAACATGTAATTGAAACATGAATAAGAAGTGGTTAAGTGGGATGTACTAGAGGGGACCAAGCTTAGGTGGATAGCTTGTGTCAAGTGATGGGGGCCCATTTCAACCAGTAACCCATACATATCTTTGTGGGCTCGACCCAAGTCGAGGACGGGACACGCATACTGGGCTTGACTGTAAGAGGCCAAAACGGGTTAGCGGTGGCAACGCAAGTCCAACGGGTTCATATGCGTGTGTGGACCCGGGCTGGTAGGTAAGACGTTGTTGCATCGTGTAGGTATAAGGCGTGCATTGTTGGTTGTATCGGGTTGCCACTTTGGGGAGTGATACACCCCACTGTGGGGCCAGCACGGGTATCTACGAGTTAGGGAGCTGATCGCTTGGGGGTAGTGGGTACACCTAGTGGAGATAGGGGCAGGCGGCACCTATGAAGGCAGCTAGGGGTGCACGAAACTACCAATATCATTATTAAGTTCTGTAGGCGGGATCAACCTTAGGGTGACTAGTGGTGGTGCAGTATAGCAATTATCCTATAGTGTTGGTGTAGTTTAGTAATTATCTTACAGTGGGTTAGGTGCGCTTTAACGATATCGTCGTTCATCTTATTTCCTTATTTACTCTGCCATATTCAATGGTTCATGGTCATTTCCTTATTTTCCAACTTATGCCTTAGCCTAGTTACTTTGTTAATTATATTGTTAAAATTATCGCAATAGCCAGACTTTATGTCTGACCCCCTTTGTTTCCTCCTCTTTCCTTCCTTCCCCCCCAGGTGCTTAGGTTGGAACTAGCACCAGTGGAGCTTGATCTTGGACTGCTTTTAGAAGATTGCTTGGATCGCTGGAGTAAAGTTCAGCTTCTCTTTTATTTATGGCTATTTTGATGTTGGGGATTATGTCTTTCAGTTTATGTTCTTTTGATAGTCAAGATGGATATTATGTACTTTGACTCTGGTTTTTGATGATGTAAACAAACATATGTGTTTTCCGCTGCAATGAAATAAAATTTTAAATCTTTGAGTACTATTTATATCTGTCTTGTTGTTAAGTTTCTGTTCTATACTTACTTAAAATGCACCATAGAAGTTAATGCATTCCCTTTGTGAGTGACATTAATGGACGTGGGGTGTTACATGAATTATCTTGTACGTCCAAGCCTTCACGTCCTCCGACTCTGGGTAAGTCCCATGTATCTTCAATGCTCGCGCAGCTTCTAATGTTTGGCCTTTGCCAGGCTCGTGTGCTCCTGTAAGTGGTAATTTGGGTTTGAGTTTGGCTAAAGTTGTGCCAGGCTTGTGTTTGCTTGTGAGTGGTGATTTGGGTTTGAGTTTGGTTATTGTTTGTAGTGATTTGGGTTTAGGTGGTATTTTGAGTAGCACTAAGCTACCATTGGGTGTTGGCTTATCTGGATTCCGAACCCTAATACCTGAAATTCCTACTGTGCCTTTCCAAGCTAACACTTCACCCGTTCATGACAATACGGCTCCCGTAAATGCCAGTACTACACCCAGACATGTGGCTCCTATATACATAGCCTTTATTTATCTAATTTACTCCTTTTTATATATTGCACATAAAAACATTCATATTTGATACGCTTCACATCTGAATACGTTTGGATTCAAAATAGAACCCAAACCTAATCAGATAATGAATCAAACCAAATCCAAACCTTTTTAGGTTACAATCAAATATTTATACATAAGGATAAATGACATAAAATAGAAACACATCACCCCTTTTTATTCTCAATTCAATACTAAGACCAAGATCCAAAAACCTGATAAATTGACAATTCTTGCACAATACATAAAAATAAAGGATTTGGGGGTTTTGGCATTTTTATATTTTCGTTGTGCCAAATCCTCTTGGGCATACAAATCAATATGTTAATATACAACAAGTAGAATATGACCTAAGAAATAGAATATTCCACTCACATTGATTTGAAGAGCGTAAATAAAACGTTGTTGTGCCTTTTGGATGAAATTTCCAACTTAGAAACCTATATATACATAAGAATAGATTAATCAAATTCTTATATATTTTTAAATGAATTCAAGAGTATATTCCAGTCTAGATCTATTAGAAAAGATTAGAGAGTTAGAGGAATAGATTATAAGAAGATGAAAAAACCTAATTCTCGAAATCAATGGAGGCAGAGCTAGGGTGGAGGCACACTAGAGAAAAATGGCTAGGGTTTAGTTGTGAGGTCTAGGAGTCTATATATAATCGCTTGTGTAAGCTTGGGCAGCTGGATTATTTAGATATAATCGTGGTCATCCATTCATAACAGTTAACCCTGAAAACCTAAACAAACCTAGCATTATTGGGTGTTTCAGCCGTCAGGCGGTCGACCTACCCCTTAGACGGGAGGTCGACACCCCTTCTAGGGGCGGTCGACCTGCTGGTCGCCGAAGTGCCCAATAAACGTATATGGGGCAGAGGTGTTAATTTATATATATCATTTATTTATTTGCTTTATATCTTACCTTGTTTACAGTATTCTTTGTCCCCTCCATCTTATCTTCTATTTGATATTCAAACTCATCCATACTTATTTTATTTATAATATATTTTGAATATATATTATTTATCTGATTGTATATATTTTTACGTTTTACTGTCTAATTTCATTTGCTTGTAATTTCTTCGTACTTTCACCGTTTTCAACATATTATTTATGAAAACAATTCAGAATTTCACCACGGATCCAAATAAAACATTTTCGTAGTCAAATTCTTAAAGCTGCAAAATCTCATTTTCTAGCCTTTATATATTTTATTATTAAATCGTTTATTTTTATATCTTTATGTATAATTTATGGGGTGTTTCATTCTTCCCCCTTAAAATAGATTTCGTACTGAAATCTAATTGAAGGGGGCGAAAACACAACTCTCTCTAAACATCCATGTTGTACATCCATAGTTATATTTTAATTCATCTATAAACATCCATGACTCGCAGTGGTTATGAACTACAGACCTGCTAAAGAGAGCTCAATCCTAATGTGTATGTGTAATAACTGATGCTATAAGTATGCAAAACAACCTAATTATGCATATATTTCTATATGAGTGCGTTGTGCGGTGTTGTTGCATCCATTTCCTAATATCCAATCTAGCAATCACAATGCATCCATAAACGTTATTTTGAGGAAAAATTACCCGAGAAATGCTCTGGGTGATTCTATCTCATCTTATCCTCGGTCTCCCATGTGCTTTCCGCGTGATCATTTCCCCATTGTACTCGGATGAGGTAAACATTTTTATTATGGAGTCTCTTGATTCTGTGCTCTATAATGCTTGTAGTGGCATGGGGAACCCTGGACTCCAACTCGAGTTTTCCTATGTCCCTAATTTCATCAAGCTCGAGTCTGATAGCAGAATTACAAAGGCATTTCCTTAGATGAGATACATGAAAAACATTATGGATTCCCAATAGACGCTCTGGGAGATCCACTCGATAAGCAAAAGATCTGGTCTTCTCGTTGATGCGAAAAGGTCCAATAAATCGGGGAGCCAACTTCCTAATCTTTCCAAGCCGAACAGACTTCTTGATAAGGGGTACTTTTACGAACACTAAATCTCCAACATTAAACTCAAGTTCCCTCCTTCGTTTATCGACATACGATTTCTAACGGTCTTGTTCTGCCAACATCCTCTGCTTAATCAATGATATCTTCACTGTGGAATCACGGACAAAGTCATGTCCGAGTATAACGTTATCGATAGTTTCCCACCAATAACTTGGCGACTTGCATGGGCTCTCGTAAAGCGGTTCAAAAGAGGCCATACCAGTCATCGTTTGAAAACTATTGTTATGAGTGAACTCTACGAGAAGTAGGTGCCGCGCTTAAACTCCTCCAAAGTCGATGATGCAACCTCTGAGCAAGTCTTCCAAGATCCGATTTGCTCTTTCCTTCTGGCTGCCAGTCTATAAATGATAGGTTATGCTTTGGTAGAGGGTCATCCCCAATGCTGGTTGTAAGCTTCTCCAAAATTCACTTATGAACAAGGGGTCTCTACCACTCACTGTACTTGATGGGATACCATGTAATCTAACTATTTCTTCGACATATAATTGGGCTAATGAGGTTGCAATCCTTGTCTTCTTGATTGGTATAAAATGAGCACTTTTGGTTAAACGGTTTACCACAACCCAAATAGCCTCATTTCCCTTTTGGCTTCTAGGAGGTCCATCAACAAAGTCCATTGAAATATGTTCCCACTTCCATATGGGAATTTCTAAAGGTAGTAATTGTCCTTCGGGCTTCCCTTGCTCCGCTTTCACTTTTTGGCATGTCAAACATTTAGCTACGAACTCGGTCACATTTCTCTTCATTCCTTCCCAATGGAGATTCCTCTTTATATCTTTATACATTTTATCCGCACCAAGGTGTATGGTCATCTTTGACCTATGGCACTCTTCTAGAATTTCTTTCCTCGGTCTTTCATCTTTAGGGACATAAAGTAGTCTATCCCAAAGTAAGCTTCCATCATCGCCAATCGAATATCTAGTCGAATGGGGAAAGGTATCATTCTTTCCCACTTTCTCCTTTAAGCTTCTAAATTCTTCATCAAGATCTTGTGTACTTCGAATCCTCTCTTTTAGAGTAGGTCTAATTATCATAGCTCCAAGAAAACCATCAGAAGTTATTGGCAAGGGTTGCAAATTAAAATTAGAGAGAAACTCTAATTGTTTCCATTTTGAGATCGCATTCAAGGTTGTGTGTTTCCTACTTAACACATCCGCCACAACATTCCCCTTTCACGGGGTATAATGGATCATGAAATCAAATGATAAAATATAGTCCATCCACCGTTGTTGTCTCAAGTTAAGGTCACGCTGAGAAAATAAATACTTTAGGGATTAATGTTCGGTAAACAGTTCAAATTTTCCCCTAAAAGATAATGCCTCCACATCATAAGGGCGAACACTACTACGGCTAACTCAAGGTCATGAACTGGGTATCTCTTCTCCGGATCCTTGAGTTTTCTACTAGCGTAAGCAACTACTCTTCCATCTTTCATAAGGACCTCTCCTAAATGGGTTCCGCAGGCATTAGTGTAAATTGTAAACAAATTCAAGCCATCGGGTATAATTAGGACTGGCGCACTAGTTAATACTTCCTTTAATTTCTTAAAGGCTATGTCACATTTATTACTCCAAGAAAATACCAAATTCTTCTTTGTTGGTTGGGTTAAAGGAGTAACAATCTTTGCAAAGTCTTTAATGAATTTCCGATATTATTCGACCAATCCAAGGAAGCTTCTTACTTCCGTAGCGTTTCGAGTATCCTCCATTCCTTAATTGCCTCGATATTTGCGAGGTCTACGGCCAAGCCCCCACTTGACATAATATGTCCTAAAAATCTAACTTCTTCCCTCCAGAAATGGCACTTCGAGAATTTTTCTTTCGATTGGTTCTTCCTTAATATTTGTTTGCAAATGGATTTTCTATGGAATTAGAAAACCGTTGACAAACTATCGTAATAATAACCACAAGTGCACGACGTACAATCACAGTACGCGGTGAGTACGGGTCGATCCGCAGGGAAAGAATTTATTCTAATCTTACTCAATCAAATTAAACCGAAAGCGAGTGAAATTGTTAACTAAAAACTAAAAGAAAACTAACAATGTTAAAATGAATACAAATATGAGACTAAGAGACAATTTAGGAGTAGATTCACTATCAACATCAATCTAATTAACATAAAATGGTTCTAACTCTCTTTAATAACTAGCACATTAAGTGTTGTATTCATACAAGCATGATTTATATGCTAGAAAGTTCAAGCTACATAAATCATTAATTTTCAATTCAAACTTAAAGCCCTAATTATAACACAGAAAATAATAGTTCTAATAAAAATGAAACACTATGAGTATGCTCTGTATGTTAATATTCACTAACTACATAGAACATCAAGGATGCTTTCACTTTTAATGTCAGTACTTTTTCTAAAATGAATTAGATTGTGATAAAGTATGATTCTATTAATGATATGAGTATAACACATTTAGGAATAATCAACCAACATGTGCTATCAATTTTCATCATATAAAATCTTTACTTTATCTATATCCAATTTTAGATTAAGCTAAAAAAAAGAGTTAGAAACATGAAATTCTTATGTTAATTATTCATGAATCATGAGAGCTTCACTACCCCTAAACTGAAGGGGTTTAACTACTCATAATGGTTTCAATGATAACATAAAGAGATTTCATTATTGAAGAACAACTAGTAAGTAATGAAGAAAAGATATTAACTAACCAATGGCATAAAATAAGGATACACTAGCAGAAAAGATAATAACATGTAAATAAAAAACAACAAATTAAGATTGCATTAAAACGATATATTACAAAAAAGAAATGGCTAAGAATCCATGGAAGAAAAATAGAGTTTTGATTTCACCCAGTCTAAACTAAATAAAATCCCAGATAATTTTTACATCAACATACAGGGGTTATTTATACATGTGAAAAATCCTAATTCAACATTAGCGTGCTACAAAGAATGCCCTTTAGGAAATGTGGCCACCAATTAATCATCAGCTTTAATTACTCCATCATCAAATCTTCCTGAAGCTTTATCATCCACTAATTTGTCCATTAGCTTTTAAGTGTGGGGTCCTCCATGATTATATATGAGAAATATTTCCTCTTCATTCCTTTCGTATGCATATAATTCTTTATGAAGCTCTCTTGCAAACGCACCAAGTGTCTACAAAAACAATGAAAAATGTCCAAGTAAAAATTCTCAAAGTAACTTATGCACAAAAATGACCATTTTTCCTTTGTATGACAATGAATGTATGATATTTTGAAATCAATTGAATTATGGTTTAAACATGATAAAATACCAACATATGACATTTATTAGCACTAAACAAGAATAAATATGTGAATATAAAGGTGCATTTTTACGTGCACATCAAATACCCCTACACTTATCTTTTTATTCATCCTCGAATAAAGTAAAAAAAACTAAGATAAATCCATTTTTGTAGGAAGCATGATTGCATTGAGCGTATGCAACAAGCCTTTAAACCTCGGGGTGTCCCTAGTAGGACTAGTGTTGCCTCGTGAGGGTTTTCAGCGGATACTACCCACAAAATCCAAAAGTTGAATGCAAAAAATATTTACAAAATGCAAGATCAGAAAATATTTACAAGATGAATGCAAGCTTTTAAAGAAATATTTACTAATGGATAATCTACTTTTAAATATTACACGAATAGGTTAACACAAATTTGGGTCGTCATTATGAAATTTGAGTCCATTACTAATCAGAACTTCAAACAAAAGTCATGTTATCGTCACAAACTCCTCCAGCTTGGCCAGTTGTTTCAGTAGAAACATAGTGCAAATATGAAATGAATTCTATAATCGATATCAGCAGTCGTATAATGACATCTCAGCTTCCTTTTTGTTAACAAGTTAGGTCGAATAAGTGAAGAGTGTGCTTGGACTTTAAGTGCTAACTCTCTCTTTATTACAAAATATTTATATTATTATTATTTACAAATACCTAGGTACACCACCCCTACACTGCATTACGACTTACTTGAGGGTCAGTAATCCTAAGGTGTCCAATCTCATGAAATGAGACCAAGATATACAGATGCTGACTTTGTCAACAAGGTATCGGAAAGAGCTTGGCGGGTTTGCACACCACGCGAGATGTACTATCAATGTTGGACACCCATGGATTATTATTATATATATACATTCTTTTTGTTTCATTTTTTAACATAAGAGAGAGAGAGTTAAGCGAGGATGTCTTAGCACAACTTCTCTTAAAATATCTAAAATGTTATCGCAAGTAGTCTAAATCAACCATTCATTTAATCAGATTACAATTCAGAAAACATTTCATACTCATCACCTACAAATTTTCCAATATACCAGTTACACCAAATTTGCTTATAATTCAAAATTTCCGTTCGTTATCCGCTAAGAGAAGTAAATCTCCAAACATTTTAATTAAACGACCAGAATTGTATGCTAACTTCTTCATGTCTTATTTAAAAATAAATAGAAATGCGAAATTCTTTTTTTTTTTTGAATGACCAAAAGAAATGCAAAATTTATGCAAAACCAAAATAATTATGAAACTCCCCCCACACTTGATTTGGACTGTGTCCCCACAATCAATGCATGACACAATGAGTGAACGGAAGAGAAATATTTACATATTTACAAAGGAGGGTTAAACTTAACTTTCTTACTTCACGGAGCATGGCTCATGAAGAATCATGAGATCCTCCTCTTGATCAGTGGACAACTCCAAAAATAGTTTTAGACGTTGACAATTGACTTTGAATATGGATCCATCCCTCGGGTTTTCTATTTCAATAGCACCACGTAGAAAAACAGTTCAAACAACATATGGTCCGGTCCATCTCGATTTTAGCTTCCCAGGGAATAAATGAAGTCGTGGGTCATATAGTAGAACTTTTTGGTCTGGTGAAAACATTTTTCTTAGGATTGACTTGTCATGAGAAACTTCGTTTTTTTCCTTGTAAATTTCGCATTTTCGTATGCATCATTCCTAATTTCTTCTAATTCGTTGAGTTGCAATTTTCGGTTTTCGCCAGCTTGTTCAAGGTCAAAGTTTAAGTTCTTCATCACCCAAAGCGCTTTATGTTCAAGTTCAACAGGTAAATGACAGGCTTTACTATAAACCAATCGGAAAGGGGACATTCCAATATTAGTTTTAAAAGTAGTACGGTAATCTCAAAGAGCATCGGTCAATTTTTGTGACCAATCTTTCGGTTTTTATTTACAGTTTTCTCCAAAATCTGTTTTATTTGATGATTCGATACATCGACTTGACCACAAGTTTGTGGATGATAAGGAGTGGCTAACTTGGGGGTTATTGAGTATTTCTTCATTAAGGATTCAAAAGATCGATTATAGAAATGTGTTTCGTTGTCACTTATTCTTGTGCGAGGTATGCCGAACCTCGAAAAGATGTTCTCTTTTAGAAATTTCACGACAATTTTATGATCATTTGTTTTAATTGGAATGACTTCGACCCGTTTCAAAACGTAGTCGACGATGAGAAGAATATAAAGTTTCCAAAGGAGTTTGGGAAAGGTCCCATAAAGTCAATACCCCATACATCAAAGATTTCAATCGTAAGGATGGGGTTCAAAGGCATCATATTCCGTAGAGAAATCTTTCCTAGCATTTGGCAACGATAGCAAGTTTTACAGAATTCGAACGAGTCTTTAAAGAGAGTAGGCCAATAAAAATTACATTGAAGCACCTTTTCAGCGGTTTTCCTAGGACCAAAATGTCCACCGCATGCATGATCATGGCAGAATGAGAGAACACTCCTAATTTCGCCATCAGGAACGCATCGACGAATGATTTGGTCGGACAATACTTAAACAAGTATGGGTCATCCCAATAGAAGTATTTTACTTGAGAAAGAAATTTGTATTTATCTTGTTTGGACCAAAATGAGGGGGTTTCCTTAGTGACTAGATAGTTCACTATGTCGGCGATCGATTGAAACAGAAAGAAGTTGTTTGTAAGGAAAGTTTTCGTTGATTGGCAATGAAGATGGCGTGTTAGGAAGACGAGTAAGTGATCGGCTATGACGTTATCGGATCCTTTTTATCTTTGATTGTAAGATCAAATTCTTGAAGTAAAAGGATCCATCGAATTAAGCGTGATTTAGCATCCTTTTTTAGAAAAAAGGTGCTGAAGAGCAGAATGGTTTGTGTAGACCGTGACATGGGAACCAATCAAGTAAGATCGAAGCTTCTCGAGTGCAAAAAAGATAGCTAAAAGTTCTTTTTCGGTGGTCGTATAATTCAGTTGAGCGTCGTTCAAGGTCATACTTGTGTAGTAAATGACGTGAAGAATTTTGTTGATGCGTTGTCCTAAGACAGCACCAACCGCGAAGTTAGAAGCGTCACACATGATTTCAAAAGGAAGTTCCCAATTGGGTGAACAGATTATTGGAGCTGAAATGAGTTCATTTTTAAGACATTCAAAAGAAGCGACACATTTAGAGTTAAATTCGAACGGGATGTCCTTTCCTAGAAGAGTAGTCAAAGGATGAGCGTTTTTGCTAAAATTTTTCACTAAGCGTCGATAAAAACCAGCATGCCCAAGAAATGAACGAACGTCCTTAATGCATTTTGGAATGGGTAGTTTTGAGATAATGTCAACTTTCGCTTTATCTACCTCAATGCCATTATTTGAAATTACATGTCCAAGGACAATGCCTTGTTTGACCATAAAGTGGCATTTTTCCCAATTCAACGTTAAGTGTTTTTCTGTACATCGACTTAAAACAAGTTCAAGGTGATGTAAGCAAGAGGAAAAAGAATCGCCAAAGATCCAAAAATCATCCATAAAAACTTCAAGAAAGCGTTCGATCATATCAGAAATAATTCCAACCATACATCGTTGGAAAGTTGCAGGAGCATTGCAAAGACCGAAAGGCATACGTCAGTAAGCAAAAGTACCAAACAGACATGTGAAAGTCATTTTTTCTTGATCTTTGGGAGCGATTGGAATTTGGTTATAACCGAGATAGCCATCAAGAAAGCAATAGAATTCATGACCAGCTAAATGTTCGAGCATTTGATCGATGAAGGGGAGAGGAAAGTGGTCTTTACACGTTGCAGCATTTAATTTTCGATAATATATGCAAACACGCCAACCCGTTTGAGTACGAGTTGGAAGAAGTTCGTTTTGGTCATTTGCGACAACGGTGACTCCAGACTTTTTAGGAACAATGTGAATGGGGATAATCCATAAGCTATCAGAAATAGGGTAAATGTTACCATTGTCGAGAAGTTTAAGAATTTCTTTGCGAACTACCTCTTTCATCTTAGGGTTAAGCCTATGTTGCGCTTCATGAGTGGGTTTGGCTTCATCGGTTAAGTGAATACGACGTTGAACGATTGTGGGGCTAATTCCCTTGATGTCAGAAATGGACCAACCGATTGCATCTATTTTTTAGAAAGAGTCGAGAGAAGAGAAAATTCCTGATCATGAGTTAAATTTGAAGAAATTCTGACAGGACAAGTTTCGTTATCACCTAAGTATACATACTTAAGGTGATCGCGAAGAGGTTTAAGGTCCAACTTTGGTGGCTTCTCGATCAAAGAATTTGGTTGATATTTGGACTCAACTGAAAGTGATTCAAATGGAAACATGTGTTCAATTTTGTGAGGAGCATCTTGAAACATTTTTTCGTACTCAGCCTCGTGCTCGTCATTAAGGTCAATGGATTCATTTTCATATTTTTCGTGGATGGCATTAATTTCCAAGGTTTGGTTACATGATTCATTCGAACGACTTTCAAGATTGAAAATATTAAGATCTAAAGTCATGTTTCCAAAAGAGATTTTCATTGAACCATTGCGACAATTTATTAAAACATTTGAAGTAGCCAAAAAGGGTCGACCTAAAATCAGTAGAATTTGACTCATTAGATTATTGACAGGATGTGTTTCCAAAACAACGAAAGCGACAGGGAAGATGAATTGACCAACTTTGATGAGTGCGTCCTTAATTTCTCCAACAGGTTTCTTAATTGAACGATCAGCAAATTGAAGAGCTATTTTCGTTGGCTTAAGTTCACCCGAACCAAGTTTTTGGTAAATGAAATATGGAATCAAATTGACACTCGCACCCAAATCAGCTAAGCATTTGTTAATTGTTTTATCTCCTATCGTGCAAGAGATTGTAGGGCATCCAGGATCTTTGTATTTGATTAGGATCGATTGGGTCAAGACTTCGCTAAGTCCAACGGCTAGGAAGACTTTCTTGGGTACATCAGTGTGTCGTTTTTGGGTACACAAGTCTTTGAGAAATTTAGCGTAGGTGAGGACTTGTTGAATGATGTCAAGAAGAGGGATGTTAACTTTCACTTGTTTGAAAATTTCCAACAACTTTTCCTTTTGGTCAGAATGTTTCTTTGGTCGAAGATGATGAGGAAATGGAATGCGAAACTCAGTAGGTCGGTCTACTTGAGTTGGAGCAGAACTAGACTCAGAATTTGGATCGAGTTCATTCATGGTTTTAGAAGAGTCGAGAGAAACACTTGGTAAGTTATTTGGATTTTCAACTTGATTATCGATTTTCCTATCGAATCGTAAAGTTGTGATAGCATTCAACTGAGTTTGATTGCTATCCTGGATGACATGAGCTTGGTTTGGATTAGGATTTTGACTCCTAGGGTTTGGAATGGGTTGATTCGGGAAAGTGCCTCTTTCCTGTTCACTTATGGAAGTGGCTAACTTACTCATTTGCAGTTCAAGTTTAGAGATTGAATGACTCGTGTTTTGCATGTGCGAAGTCAACAAATTTTGCATGTTGCTATTTGATTGGAGATTTTAAGTAGTTGCTTTAGTCAATTCTCCGAGACGTTTCTCAAGTGATGTCAATCGTTTATCGTCCTGGGGAACAAAAGATTGTTGCGCTTGATTTGGTTGTGGCGCAAGATTTTGGAGTTGAATTTGTTGAAAGGGAGGATTCGAAGGATTATTCAAAAATGGTTGAAAGGGGTCGAACCAAATTCGAATTTGCATTGTTTTGGGTCCAAGAGAAGTTAGGATGCTTTCTCCAACCTGGATTGTATGTTGGGGAGAATGGGTCGTTTCTAGCTTTATTAAATGCGTTGATTTGTTCTAATGAATGTGGGCACTGATCGGCAATGTGGTTAGGATTGTTACATTTGCAACATGAAGGATGAGACGCTTGAGCTTGATTTATTTGAGTTGATGAAAGGACATTATCAAATTTGGTTAACATCGCGTCTATTTTCGCTTCTAAAGCCGTTAAGAATCCTACCGAGTCAACATTTGATTAGGAATAAATCAATTTCTCGTTAGATCTTTCCCATTGAGCTAATTTTTCAGCTAAATTTTAGAGAAATTTCCAAGCGGCATCGTGTTGTTGGGCTAGAAGGTTTCCATGGTACATCGATTCGAGCATGGTCCAAGAGTTATTTTTAAGTCCATCGTATAAAATTTGACAAAAAGTCCATTTTTGGAAATTGTGATGTGGACATTTGACTAGAAGTTCTTTAAATATTTCGAAATATGTTGCAAAGGATTCACCCCCAAATTGATGAAAATTAACGATTTCGGTTTGAATTTTGGATGTTTTTTCAAGGTGTAAAATTTCTTTAAGAAAACATTCACAAATTCATTCTATGTTCCAATCATATTTGAAGGCAAGCTATACAACCATTTTTCAGTATAATCGGTAAGTCCAAATGGGATTAACCTAAGTTTGATTCCATCGTCACTTAGTTGTTGAAATTTCATGGTTGCACAAACTTGTTCAAATTTGGTTAAGAAAATATAAGGATCATCACGTTCAAGATTGCTGAATATTGGAAGAGTATTTATGTGGTTCGAATGAATTTCAAAGTAGTTACCCGTTGGGGCAGGCAATATGATGCAAGAAGGAATAGACACACGATCGGGGAAGTATTTATACATGAGTTCGAGGGGGATTTTCTTCGACCATGGTGAAAGGAATGTTTGTTCGGACTAAACGATTATTAGAAGGATCACGGGTTCAACTATGCATGCACTAGCGCAAAGAATAAGAGAAAAGGAGAAAGAACAAATTTGAGAAGAGGACTGAAGCGATTTTTTTAAGAGAGAAAAGTTAAATTTGTACAAAAAGGAAAATACTATTGTTTTTTTTTAAAAAAGGATGAACCTAATGCAATTTGCAATTTTTCTAGAATTATATAATGACGGTTAGATTAATTTCAACAAAAGATTTCTCAGCCAGTTAACGGGCAGGAGTTATCGGTGCACCAGGAATCACCCTAGCAATGCAATCGAAGGTTTAAGAACCTTCACAAGAACAACTGATGTAATATTTACGAATCACCGTAATATTTATAAACGGTTATTACTCTGCCATAGTCTAGACATCGAGAAATAATCCGTTAGAAATGAACCAATTTGTCAAAACATAATGAAGTCCTTAGAAAATAAACACAAAAGTAAGATGGATGCAGTTTTTTTTTCTTCAAAATAATTTAATCAATCACAGAACGGACTGTCATAGAACAACCACAGAACAGTCACAAAACAAGAAATTATAGAAATAAATTTTTACAAGTAAGGCACGACACCTGCACAAAATCTTTACAAGCAAATTTTATTAAAAAAATTCAAGCAGCAGCAACAGGCCCTGTAGACTTTAGAAAATTCTCACTTAGATTGGCAGTCCGTCCAGTGCAACCGAGTAGCGCTAGCGTATTCACATCCTGCTTGGTGTGCAACCGCTCCAACAATTCAAACTCTGCTAATTGCAAATCTCTTGTCCTTTGAATATCCTATGTCGCTTGGTTGAGCTCTTCACTTCTCGTTGGCTTTTGAAATGATTTGATTTTTTTGTGAATGAAATGTTGAAAACAAATACCCAAGAAAAAATAAACTAAAATAAAAGACAATGGAGAAATAAAACAAAAGACAAAGATTTTTTTTGGATGAAGAACAAAGCACACAAATAGAATAGTTTCAAAAGAAAATAGACAAAACAAAACAGTTTCAAAGCCTGAAGAAATCGAGCTCCCTTTTTTTGTTAAATTCACCACCACAAGACCGAATTTACACAGCTAAAATTCACAATTACAAGACCAAATTCACTCGGCTTAAGCAGAAAAAAAACCTCTCTTTCATACCAAAGTAATTGGATTAAAAGAGAATAAAATAGAACTATAAACCCAAGGGCCGCTTTGAACTAAGCCTAGTTCATATATACCACTTAAAGCCCAGTACCCAAGGGCTTCTTTGAACAACCTGGAAAACTCAAGTAAACCGAATTTTGTTCTATGTCCCAACGAAAATACCAAATTTCAAGTTTCCAAACACAATCAAAATTAACAGTCCAAGATCCAAAATTTCAAAAATAAATAATATAATCGAGTTGAGCTCACGTGTGTATTTGTTTCTGGTTGGGATGTAAAACTTGTTCGACTGTTGTTCCTTGTGCCGCAATTAGTGATTGCGAAGGGATGGTAAGCCTCCTTTATAGTTCGCAGAAGATGAAATTGTGGTTGCAGTTAATTTGAATTGGTGAAGTGGACATTGATGATTTTGGGTGGGCGCGATTTGGTGTGGTTTCTGGAAAGGCTTGAGTGGGAATTAAGAAGCATGTTTGAATTGATTTGCGATTGTTGAATTGGTGTTTATGCATATGGATTTGGTAGAGTATGGAGTTGCATTGAGGTCAGGTAGTTCTGGTGACTGGTGAATGGAGTGTTTGAGTATTGTTTGCATGGCAAGAGTAGACGAGATTGTGTGGGAGGTGAAGTTGAATAGAGGGGATGGCTTTTGAAGGTCCGGTAAGGATCGGTTTTGAGGTCAGAAGTGAGTGTAGAGGAGTGGTGGGTGAACGATGGTTGCTGGAATTTTTTGAGAGGGGTGTTTTGTGAAAGGTGATTGGTGGTAACTGGAGTAGTTTCTATGGTTTTGAATTTGTGAATGAGGGAGATTGGTGAATGGTTGAAGAGGGTCTGTGGGATGAATTGAGGAAAGAAGTTTTTGTAGGTGAAGTGACGTGATTTTTGGCGAGGATGTTGGGGTATATTAAGGCAAAAAGGGGAACGAAATTATAGAGGAAGGAAGGGAAAAAATGGCAAGCAATAAATTAGGTTTTATTTTTTTTATTTGTAAAGAAAGGAAAGAATTTTGGAGAAAAGTTGGAAAGAAATCAAAGAGAGGATAGAAATAAAAGAGAAAAATGGAAAGATTGTTTTAATCTGAAAATGAATATAAGGTGGAAAGATCAGTGCAAAATTGACAGTGGGGATAATGAAATATACAAAATGCAACTCTCTCTCTCTCTCTCTCTCTATATATATATATATATATATATATAAAAATTTAAGATGACTAAACATAAAGATAAAATGAACAAAAATGAAAATGAACATGACAACAAGGTGAAAAACAACAAGATGCAATAACACTTCTTCTTTTTTAAGAAAGAAAAACAACAAAGAAAATTAATTCGAATAATAAAATCACCATTAAATTCAATCCACGACAACAACGCCAAAAACTTGTTTGCAAACGGATTTTCTATGGAATTAGAAAACCGTTGACAAAATATCATAATATTAACCGCAAGTACACGGCGTACAATCGTCATACGTGGCGAATACAGGTTGATCCGCAGGGAAAAATTAATTTTCATCTTACTCAATCAAATTAAACCGAAAGTGAGTGAAATTGTTAACTAAAAACTAAAAGAAAACTAACAATGTTAAAATGAATACAAATATGAGACTAAGAGACAATTTAGGAGTAGATTCACTATCAACATCAATCTAATTAACATAAAAAATGGTTCTAACTCTCTTTAACTAGCACATTAAGTGTTGTATTCATACAAGCATGATTTATATGCTAGAAAATTCAAGCTACATAAATCATCAATTTTCAATACAAACTTAAAGCCCTATTTATCACACAGAAAATAATAGTTCTAATAAAAATGAAACATTATGAGTATGTTCTGTATGTTAATATTCACTAACTACATAGAACATCAAGGATGCTTTCACTTTTAATGTCACTACTTTTTCTAAAATGAATTAGATTGTGATAAATTATGATTCTATTAACGATACGAGTATAACACATTTGGGAATAATCAACCAATATGTGATATCAATTTTCACCATATAAAATCTTTACATTATATATGTCCAATTTTAGATTAAGCTCAAAAAAATAGAGTTAGAAACATGAAATTCTTATGTTAATTATTCATGAACCATGAGAGCTTTACTATCCCTAAATTGAAGGGGTTTAACTACTCATAATGGTTTCAATGATAACATAAAGAGATCTCATTATTGAAGAACAACTAGTAAGTAATGAAGAAAAGATATTAACTAACTAGTGGCATAAAATAAAGCTACACTAGCAAAAAGAAAATAACATGTAAATAAAAAACAACAAATTAATATTGCATTAAATTGAGAGATTACAAAAAAGAAACGGTTAAGAAGCCATGGAAGAAAAAGAGAGTTTTGATTTCAGCCACTCTAAACTAAATATAATCCCAGATAATTTTTACATCAACATATAGGGGTTATTTATACATGTCAAAAACCCTAATTCAACATTAGCGTGCTACCAAGAATGCCCTTTAGTAAATGTGGCCACCAATTAATCATCAGCTTTAATTACTCCATCATCAAATTTGCCTGAAGCTTTATCATCCACTAATTTGTCCATTAGCTTTTAAGTGTAGGGTCCTCCATGATTATGTATGATAATTATTTCCTCTTCATTCCTTTTGTATGCATATAAATCTTTATGAAGCTCTCTTGCAAACGCACCAAGTGTCTATAAAAACAATGAAAAATGTCAAAGTAAAAATTCTCAAAGTAACTTAAGCACAAAAATGACCATTTTTCCTTTGTATGATGATGAATATATGATATTTTGAAATCAATTGAATTAAGGTTTAAACATGATAAAATACCCACATATGACATTTATTAGCACTAAACAAGAATAAATATGTGAATATAAATGTGCATTTTTACGTGCACATCAATATCCCTAGAACTTGTCTTAAGTAAATTTCATGCTCTTTATGGTTTTTTGAAAATATATGGATATCACCTATGAAGGCTGCCCCAATCCTATTTAAAATGCCTCTAACAATCTACTAATGAGGCAACAAAGAAGGCGGGTGCATTCGTCAGTCTAAAGGGCATAACTTCCCATTGGAACAATCCATTCGGCGTCCTAAATGCAATTTTGTCCTTACTATCCTCCGCAATTGTTAACTAGTGAAATCCAGTGGCAAGGTCTAATTAGGAAATTACTTAGGCTCCTCCCAAGTGGTTGAAAACATCATTGATTCTAGGTAAGGGGTACCTATTCTTCTTGGTCAATTTATTAAGTTCCCTATAATCCGCACAATGTCTTAAAGATCCAACCGTTTTGGTGGCAAACACAACAGGTGCACCCCATTCTGAGGTACTTCACCGAATGAAACCTTTCTATAGTAATTCTGAAACTTTCTTATCCAATTCCCTTCTTTCCTTAGGTGTCATATGCTTTAAGGGTAGTGCTACTGGTCTAGCGTCCTTCTCTTGGTCAATACGAAAAGAGAATTCTCTGTGGGGTGGAAGTCTCGTGACTTCCTCAAAGACATCTAAGAACTCACATACTATAGGGATCAAAGATGGTCCTTCTGAACAAGGAGATAAGGAATATAATGAGGCTTTATCCTTGTTGCTAACATTACAAGGGATATTTAGACTATGTTCTCCTCGGCTCCTAAGACGAACGAATCTCTTGTCGCAATCCAGGATGGCCCAATAAAATGATAACCAATCCATACCTAGGATAAGGTCATACCCTATAAAATGTAATGCACACGCTTTGCAAAGGAACTCAACATTGTCGACCTCCAATACTAGGTCTTTGGAAAACAACTTAAGATACATAGATCCTCCGATAGGGTTAGCCACCTCTATTGGATTATTAAAGATAGATATGGGAAGATTCAACAGATTAACTAGTTTCTTAGAGAAAAAAGAATGAGTTGCTCCCGAATCGAACAAGGTGTATACATAATTTCGTAAAACATAAGTTATACCTTCGAGTGCGGGTTGCCTTTGGTCTCTTAGGGGTCGGCTTTGAATCGATGCTTCCTCTATTGCGTAATTAGGACCACTTCAGATGACTTTCAGCTTTGGGAAGTCCTTAGACATGTGTCCTTCCTCATGATTGTTGAAACACTTTCCTTAGAATTCCTCCTTTGCCAATGAAGTCCTACAATCCTTGGCCTCATGGCCCTTACAGTTGCATCTCATACAAGTCTTAGCCTCCTTTTTGAATTTTCCCCCTTTCTTCCTGTTCTTCCACCATTCCATTTTCTTGTTCTTATTGGAACTTTCTTCTTCTTTCTCACCTTCCTTATTCTCCTTAGAGCCTTCGGTCGTGCATAGGATATTCCTCTCTACTAGGGTTTCAAAAGTTGCCCTAAACGTTACTTGTACTAATAAAGTTTCCTTTAGTGGGGAGTTAAACCCTTTAACAAACCTCAAGGCTTTGTTCATTAGGGTGTCAACTATACCCTTACCAAAATTACTCAATTCAATGAACTTGGCCACATACTCTTACAAGCTCAAGCTTCCTTGCTTTAGGTGGATAAATTTCTCCAATTGGATTGTCATTTTAGCTCAGGAACTTTTCTTCGAAACGGGTTTTGAATTTGATCCATGCAAATATTTGGCCCTCATTTTCCCTAGATACTAAATTCCGCCATTTAAGGGCCTCGTCTTTCAAGTGCCAGGCCGTAATTCTCCTTTTTGCTTCATCGGGCCAACCAGTAGCTTTGAAAATTCTTTCGTAGCCTGTTATCCAAGATTGGGCATTAGTAAAACCTCTTTTATAGTGAACAATTTCCCTACAAGATTCGCGAAGCTCTTACAGAACCGAGAAAAGTCAAAGGCTACCTCAGCGGCATGAGCTGCAGGCACCGCTGGGGAGGGATTAGCAACAGGGACTTGTTCCACTGTATGAAGATTCTGTTGGAACCATACTCGAAAATATCGAGGCCTTTCCTGGTTTCCCTGCTCGGTAGTATTATCAGCCATTCTAATATCTGAAAAGAAAAGGAAGAATTCTTCAATGGATAACCCTGAGATAGTATTTAAGCTGAAAAGGGAAGAAAAAGATAAAGTTGCCTAGTATAGATGCGTATGCTTATTAGGGTAAATATATTATATATATAGTTTGAAAGACCTTTTTCAAATTATAGATATGCCTCTTATACGTATAATTCCCTTATAATCGGATAACCTAGGCTATGATACCAAATGTAACAACCCGCCCAGAATGGGCCTAAATTTCGACCCAGAAAAGGTCCATCGAAACTTAGAGCCATTCTAAATGGGTCGTTGGTTCCTATAAGGAATTACATTTTCACAAAACAATATATATACATTTCGAATGGAAATCTCACATAGTGGAACAAGTGTAATATAATATCCAAATAAGATATACCAATTTATAAAATCACAAAATCCAAACACATACTTGTCAAAAATACATTTGTTCCATAGGCACGTCAATAGATTCATTTTAAAAGTTTACATATGAAGTACAGTAATAATAACTAATAAAAGCATAACGTCTTCGTTTTCATCCTCCATTATTTCTTCGTCAACATAATCTATCCTACCTGCTGACCTGTTGGATATGTTAATGAGAGGGGTCAGAACATAAAGTTTCATGCAGCTGGAATATAGTACTTACTTAAAGTCCATACCTAAGATTTGGTAGGTTACATGTATCAAGGTATGTCAACATAACACACAAACATTCACATAAACAAAAAATATCTAACCAATGAGGTAGATATCCAAGGCAATCTCTCATTAGTGTATTTAGGGTAAAGACCCAACGAGACGAGAATTCTCGGTCACTTATGGCCTTATTAAAGGCGGATTCTTATGATCTCTTATAACCCTAAGGCAGACCCTAGCCTCTTAAGACCCAGTCGTAATATGTCAATGTTCTTAAGTCTATACTCTCAATTGTAATATGTGAAGTAGTATTGTGAAGGTTACTACTTAGCTTAATTACGGTAGAACACCTATGGCGCTTAAGACTTCCCTTAGACAGTTGGTGAGCATGTTATGGCCACATATCTTTTATAAACCAGTCATGTCCCCAGTTGAGCCCCTACAAGCTTCTAGAGGAAATGGACATCCCCCGTGAACTACCCTACTCCGTTACCACTGTGCCTAACCATTTTAGGGAAGGAGGACCCGTAGACTTACTTCGAATCTAATAAGGGTGGGTCCCATGACTTTGGTTCCTCTCCAAGGAATAAACCTTCCGAGGGGTTTCTAGTCCTAACCACTTAAGACCCAAAATAGATAAGAAGAGAGTCAGCCACTTAAGACCTTCCCAAGGTGCAGTAAACCTAGTTGTTTTCACACACAATAGATTTATGTGTATATACACACACACACCCACTAGACCTCTCACATTAAACCGTATACCTGTAGATGCAGGATATGCTAGGCGGTTCCGGGCAGGCTTCTACTACAAGTAGGTTTAACCTTGTGTCATAGTGTACTAAGTTTGAATGGCCCATGGCACCCAGACCTCTCACATTAGTTGGGCCTACTTGTGGTTGCAGGATTCGCCAATTGGTTCCGGGCAGGCTTATACCACTAATAGCAACTAACCTCGTGTTTGTGTATCACTATTAATATATGTAAAGTCGTTCTATACAAACAAAAGCAATCAATATATATATAGGGCCATTTCAAATTCGAACCTATCCTAATCACATTTATTACATCATTATTACATTAATTACGTCAATTACGCTATATAAATATAATATTTAAAACGTATAAATAACGCTAATTTTTGTATGAACGCGAGAACGTTCTAACGAGATAAAAATTGTCAACTTGTCCTAAGTTTAAAGGTATACAAGTCAATTTCCATGTTTTGAACACTACATTTAAGGCATGATGGCATAATAGTATAATAACAGATAACAGTGAATGGAAAATACAACATACATACAAATTTCAACTTGCATCCTAGGCTTATTAGAATGATTTTAGTAATGGATCATTAATTCGAGTATAATATACATATATACACATATATACAAAAATATATACATGTATATACATAGGCTTTATTTTATCTAATTTACCCCTTTTTATATATTGCACAAAAAATCGTTTATATTTGATAGGCTTCACTTCTGAATATGTTTGGATTCAGTATAGAACCCAAACCTAATCAAATAATGAATCAAACCAAATCCAAACCTCTGTAGGTTATAATCAAATATTTAGACATAAGGATAAATTACAAAAAATAGAAACACATCACTCCTTTTTATTCCCAATTCAATACTAAAACCAAGATCCACAAACCCAATAAATTTACAATTCTTGCTCAATACATAAAAATAGAGGATTTGGGGGGTTTTGGCATTTTTACACTATTGTTGCGCCAAATCCTTTTGGGTATACAAATCAATATGTTAATCTACAAAAAGTAGGATATGCCCTAAGAAATACAATATTCCACTCACATTGATTTGAAGAGCGTAAATCAAACATTTTTGTGCCTTTTAGATGAAATTTCCAACTCTAGAAACCTATATATACATAAGAATAGATAAATCAAATTCTTAAATATATTTCGTATGAATTCCAGAATATATTCCAATCTAGATCTATTAGAAAATATTAGAGGGTAAGAGGAATATATTAGAAGAAGATGAAAAAAATCTAATTCTGCAAATCAATGGAGGTAAAAGCAGAGTGGAGGCACATTGGAGAAAAATGGCTAGGATTTAGTTGTGAGGTCTTGGGGTCTATATATAGCCGCTTGTGTAAGTTAGGGCCATTGGATTATTTAGATATAATCCTAGTCATCCATTCATTTATATTAACCCTAAAACCTAACCATATCTAGCATTATTGGGGGTTTCAGCCGCCAAGCGGTCGACTTACCCCCTAGAAGGGCGGTCGGCACCCCTTCTATGGGGGCGGTCGACCTCCTGGTCGTTGAAGTGCCAAATAAACGTATATGGAGCTAAGATGTTAATTAATATTTATTTGCTTTATATCTTTCCTTGTTTACAATATTCTTTGCCCCCGCCATCTTATCTTCTATTTGAAATTCAAACTCATCCATATTTATTTTAAATATTATATATTTTGAATATATATTATTTATCTGATTATATATATGTTTGTATGTATATATATATATATATATATATATGTTTTATTGTCTAATTTTATATTCCTGTAACTTCTTCGTACTTTCACCATTTTCAGCATATTATATTTGAAAACGATTCAAAATTTCGCCATGAATCCAAATAAAAGATTTTCGTAGCCAAATTATTAAGGCTGCAAAATCTCATTTTCCAGCCTTTATATATTTTATTATTAAATTGTTTATTTTTATGACTTTATGTATATTTTACGGGGTGATACAATTGAAATTACAATGAATGAGATTGTCAAAATCTCAAATACAACACTCTTTCTGATGATTAACTCGAATTACAACCATGAATATATCTAATATTTCATAAGTAGAGTGCTTGGCAGCCGTGTATCATTAATGTAGAGCTTTACATAGCCCAAAAGTCCTTTAATTAGCCTTGAAATCGTGTATGTATAGGGTTGGTAGGTGCCCGGATTAAACGGGACAGGTAGCGTTCGATCCGAGAAAGTAGGACATAGTGGAGGTAGTTACCAGGAAGTTACAACGGAGTTTCAGGAATGAGTTAGGCATGTTTGTGGACACGTGGCTTGAGATTGGGAGCAGCAAGAGGTAATGGAATAAGTGACAGTAAATGTCTCTTTGGGGGTTGGGTTCCATTCAATACGTGTTGCGTTTGACTCGAGCTCATTTCGACTCGGCTGTTGTTCGATCCAATTCGGAGGCTTATTCGACCCGAGTGTTGTTCGATCTGATCCAGAGGTCTATTCAACTCGGAGCTCTATCCTTCCTGGAGCATAGCTTTCGATCCGAGATGGCGCTTCATTCTATCTGAGCTAGAATCTCATTCAAGTTGAGGTAAGTAGGAAGGGTCTCCTTCGATTTGAGACTTCGTGTACCCACTTCTTCGACCCAAGTGTGCTATTGATGCTGCTGGGCTTAAACGAACCTAAAGGTGATGTAACCGGGGGTTGAGCCAACTATGTTTGAGTTTTTCCAGGCCCATGCTCGAGCTCTAATTGGCTCTATCAGTGGTAGTTCGTAGGGTTACGACCTTGGCAAAACACAGGTCAATATTTTTCTCCCTAAATTACATTGCATGTAAGATGGGATGTACTTTGAATAAGTCGAGGTGCGTCTCTTTAGAATGTCATACATCCTTGAGAAGGCAGTGTTGGATTGCTTTGTCTTTTTAAATAATTATGATACTTAGATTCTTTCCTAAGCAAACAGCTTGTCAAGTTTCACACTACTTTCATTGGTGCTTATCGGGCCAAAGTCCGTGGTCGGAGTAGTGATGATCAAGTAATCATTTATACCTCGTTGGGTCAAGAGGTCGAATTCTTTCACCATAAATCGTGGTGGATTGTTGGCTCATGAGTGTGATTGCATACGCACAGGTCATTGTCAAACAATGTCGTCTTTTCACACAAGTAAAGCGCATGGTCGAGTCGGACATTCTTTAAAGAAATTCACGATCGATTTGGATCACACTATATTCCAATGATCATGTACGAGTCTGCATGAGATATTGTTGAAATCACGCAAGTCAACGTCTGGGATGACTATCAAAATCATAATGTAGTAGAGAAATTTTATCACTTTCCATTCAATGAAGTCACGATTTAAGTCTTTGAAGTCAAGTTTGACCCGTAAGCTGGCTCGCTTGAATGGGCATGATGAATTATGTCATATTAAGAAGAGATGATATATATAATTTGAATCACGCGCCAAGTTAGGGTTGTGTCCAAAGTTAGTTTATGAGTCGACGCTCCTGATCCCAGCACCAGTTGAGGACAAGCGAGGTCGGTGCTTTTGCCCCCACCATCTGTAGGCGTTGGGTTAAGTCAATCAGACATCCAGTCCTTAAGACTTTATAATTTCCGTCATTGTATCGGGTTAAAGTTGCGGGGTTAGCAATCTTGGCTGACCCAAGTCATTTTATACCCTCTCTCGAGTAAGAGAGAGTCAGGGTTGAATGCACGAATAGTCAAACTACATTTTCTTAGGCATCATCCGTTCACTTTAGTCAGAAAGTGAGGGTCGCCTTATCGAGCGTCAACGAACTTAGTTACTCTTTATATGATGAGTCATGGAGTTGAGAAAGTTCATAAAGATTCAAGCAAATTAACATCGTTAGGAAGTTAATCGAGCCACTTCGTTCATGTTCTAGCATGGTTCGAAATAGTCATCACACTCTTGTTAATTTTATTCTGCATGCTTAGTTCCATTAAGATGAACAAATAAGATTTTAGATTTGGTCAATAAAGTTGGTTCTCTCCGGAATCGCATTCCTGTCATTCTTTTTTGGGGCTTTTCCTTTGGCTTTATCATTTCCAGAGTTGAATGGTCCTCCATTTTCTGTTATGAAAACATCAAGGTCATCCATTTCGACGTTAGCATCCTTTTGTCGTAGGAATATAGATTCCTCAGAGTAGAATTCATTAAGATTTATGGGCAGATCTCATTATAGAGAGATTTTTAAGCCCATTTTGTCCAAGATGCCTGTCATAACAGCCATAAGTACCATGGATGGTTATGGTCGATCCACCGACGCCACCCCCTCATTAACCTTTCCAGAAATGAGCGCAAGTCTCACCGGACCTCTGTTTGATAGAAACGAGATACTCTACGCTTTTGGGTCGAGCGATGTGGACCTTTGACGGCTCAATAAAGCAGGTGACCAACATGTTCCAATGGTTGATCGATTTAGATGCCAACTGTCAGATCCATATAGCAATGATGTCAGTCAAGAAAAAAGGGAAGCACTTAGTCATGACGTTGTCCGACGCCAATCACAATTCCATACGCCACTTACAATGCATCAGAAGCACGGTAGGATCAATCTTGCTATAGTAAGGCTCCAGAGATGGCAGTTTGAAGACAGAGGGATTGTGGAAATCCCCGACGTCCCATGTGAAGGGGTTGTGATTGACATTACCTATGTCATATTGGGATGTGTCACCTTTGGTGAAGCATATAATATTGTTGGAAATCTAACTTTCATTTTCAAAGATTTGTTTCCAGTTGTCAATTCATCGCTGGTGCCTCCAGCATGAGGCCTTGAAGTGGGTGGAAGCCAGCCACGGGATTCCTTGCTTTGCGCATGCGAAAACTGTTAATCAGGCTTCTGCAAATGATGAATGAAGTGCTAAGTCAAGTTGAATCCTATGTATTGTACTGTAATATCGGCAGCTTTTGCATCGAATGCCTAGTTGATGCGCTTTTCATTCAATGTACTTACGGTTCGTCACTTCTAATTTAATTCTAGATGATGATCAGTTGCTCAGATGTATGCATGTAAACTTAAGGATTCATCCTTTTGGATGCAGTTTGGGATCTTGCAAAACTATGAGGATTTGTAAATGTGCATAGTAGTCGAGCAGTCGAATCATGCTGCTCGAAGCTCGTTTCCCGAGCCCTCAGCCATGGGGGTCTTGCTGAGCAGTAGGTGTCAAATCCATGTCTTCTCTAGATTCGTACTCTTTTGCCGAATTGCAAGTTCAAGTTGGATGTAGAATGATTTGTTAGTGTCCCACCCATATTATTCTTTGGTCTCCAATCCAAGCTCTAAGGATCTGAGTTGGGTGGTGAAAAGTTAGATTGTAGTCACCTCAAATGCTCTCATTTGCCTTTTGCTAAAGAGTAAAAGTGAGGACTAAGTGGGGGTGTCACACTCAATTGTAACATACAATAGGATATCTGATTCATGTCCAGTCTTATATGAGACTTTCAATTGGGAAGTAGGTTACGACCAGTAAATGGATGGTCACTCTGCATTTGTTTTTGGTCCTCAAGCGGCCTGCCAGAGGTAAAGCATAAGTTAGATACAGGCAAATAAGTTATGCCATTTGAAAATGCTTTCAATGGTTATGCCCCCCAGTCCGGGGGTAACAACAAAGGACAGGTGATCATTTCACACCCATTTTGAATTTAAACATGTATGCATAAAAAAGAGAGACATTGCTTTCAAAGCTTAATTAATTGGGTTATCCAAGTGCTCAGGCCATTGCATTTTCCATTCAATGTACTTGCAATGTGATACTTGTCATTACATTCGAGCTATAGTCAGTTATATATGCATATGTATGTCGACTTGAGATATCACTCTCAAGGCCTCCTTTTGATTGTTGCCTTAATTTGAGTGATATGTTATTGAACAGTCCACTCTCAAGGCCACCTTTCGGCCATTGTCTTAGGTTGCTGGAAATTTTAGCATTAGTAATCAGCGCCAGACCTTTGAATGTGGCCCTTTGTTATAATGCATGAGTGTGGCCCTTGCGTCTTTGCTTTGCTTGTATACATAAACCAAATGTCATAGTCTGGAGATACAGTGTCTATAGCCTATATTTAACTTTGAATCATGAGTCATGTCCGAAACGTATCCGAAGTTAATTTAAAAGTTTATGTCAGTACCCCTAGCTTAGATGGGAACCGGGTTAAATCATTCAGATGTCCAATCTGTAAGTCTTTTGTACTCTTGTCCTCAGTCGGAGGGCGATGGAGATTGTGTACTCTCTCTTGAGCCGTGAGAGTTTGAGTTGAGGGTTTAGTGGTCTTAAATCGTTATGCACCATTAACACTAACCCAATAGGTTTATACTCTTTCTCAAGTCATAAGAGTTAGGGTTATGGATGTCGTGGCTCGTCCTTTATACTCTCCTATTGTCGGTAAGGTTTAGAGTTATGGACATTGTAGTCATTAGTCTTGGAGTGCCTATCACACTCGTCCTTGGTTTATACTCTTGTTCAAGTTCCAAGAACTAGAGTGAGTCGGGAAAACAGTCGAATCACATTTTTCTTTGCGTTTTCCTTTAGGTCAACGGAAAAGGTTGCCTTGAGGATGGTCATACACATCCACATTGAGTTTACAATCTTCCAATCGGAAACATGGAAATAGTTAAAGAAGTTGATGGGAGAGCGGTCTAGTCACACTCATCCTTGCCTTAACATTTTCCTTTTTCCCCCACATCGAAGGCAAAGGCTATCAGGAGGACAATCATGTGTCCGAACTGAGTTGAATTATGCATGTTGTCTAAAGGTAACATGCGTAGTTTTGATGAATTGTCGGCTCATATCCACCTTAGTATCATTCTCTTTCCCTAAGTCAAGGGAAAAAAGTCATTGTCCAGTTCATGGGATCACGCCCCTGTCATTTTTACACTCTTCTCGTCAGATCCAAGGACTCATAAGTATTCCCATGTATAGATAACATGCGTCGAACTTATGTGCATTTATTTTTTTCCCCCACGTCAAGGGTAAAAAGCTAATGGATGAATGGTCGAACTCCACCGAGAGTAAGAAGGTGAAAGGCTGTATCACGTTCGCCAAATCTTTGTGCTCCTCCGATCAAACTACGGGAAGTCTAATGGTACTAGACTCTTGGTACCTGCATCATTCATATACAAATTTACATGAGTTTGTCTTGTCAATAACTCAGGAAGCATGTAAAGGTAAGATGCATGATTAGAAAGTAAGTATATCAATAAGGAGTGCTGCTACCCCTGTTTGGATTTATGTAATCTGATGGCATTGAACGTGGGATCTAGCCATATAGACGATCGAACTGTGTCGATCTGGAGTCGAATTCCGACATCAAAATACATAGATCGATGCACGACTTTCATGAGGTATACCATGCAAGAACCAAGAAGTGGGAAGTCATATCGGATCCACCTTGATCTATACAACTTCCCTTAGATGGCGGGCATGGTTTTGTAAACGAGTGGTTCAGCTCGTCATCATTATGGCAGTTCCCCATAACTCTTCATATAGGTGTTAGAATTATGACCAATACCAGATTATGGTTACCTATATTATTCAGAAATAAATTCATATGAGTTAGTCACATCAATAACTCATAAAGCATGCAAAGATAAGAGACATGGTTAAAAAATAATTCTGTTAAAGAAATGAGTAATGATTTGAGCGAAAATGGAACCGCATATTTTTTGTCAGGAGATGACTACCAAAATTTTTAGCTGATAAATGAAATATTTTTTGATTATTGTGAGGCGGTTGTGCCAGGAACAAATTGACCTTGCTCTGGGTCCTGAAATGAAAAAGGCGGTTGGACAGACTCTGTGAGAAGATGACGAGATTTCATCTCCTTTGAATTGTCTTCCTGCCCCCCGTCAAGGGTAAGGGATGAGGGTTAGATAATGGGATCAATATCATTAATGGTTGCATTTTAGGTTCAGCGCTAGGATGGTATCGGTGATAAAAAAAGGAATCCATGCTTGTAGGAGCTTAGCCCTTTCCATGTGAGGAAGTGGGAGACGTGGGCCAGGAAGATAGACATGCCTCATCCATTCGCATCTGTATTCGATCCCACATTGGGAATAAGAGGTGATGTGCAGACAATCAATCAACATCCAGGCTTAAGTGTTTAAAACGTTTAACTTGCCAAGCTTTGGTAAAGATAATAGTAGTCGGTCATACTCCGGATACAAATACGGTCATGCAAGGCAACGACGTATCAACTTTGGATTATATAATGGGATCATAAGCAATCCACGCTAGGATTTCCATATTGCCCCCCGCGTTTTGGGAATGAGATAATCGATAAACGATCAATGAAGGGATTCAAATTGTGAATATTCACATTATATTACCAAAACGTTAGCTGCTAGAAGTCCCATTTGTGTACATCATCCATCAAGTGGGAAGTTGATTAGTATTTTTATCAAATCATTCAGTGTAGTGAATTCGACAATGAGATTCGTTGATGTCTATCCTAGGATGACCTTCCAAATGTCAAATTAGTTCAATTCAATGTTCCATTTAGATAGTCTTCCAGATGCCTCAAGTCATCATTAGGCATGTCGTAGCAGCTGGTCGGTCTAGACTTTGATCGGAGCCTGAATACGATAGCTTGGCTTGCTATATTTGAGTGATGTTCGCATGTTTTATTAAAATAAAAGCATAAAGTTGAGAGAAGATGGCTGATTCTTATTTGATTCAATCTCAAGCTCTCATCTCTAGGTTGAGATCGCATGGTAGTTGATGAACAGTTAAGTTGTAATCATCTTTATGAGGATGCATATGAATGATCATGGCCAATGGAAGTTTACTTGGTACCTAACTCTAGACATCTAAGTATGTTTCTTTAACATTTATCAGGTGGAAATTGATCATCATCGATGCGGTTGATAACAAATGGTCATTGCAAAGGTTAGATTAGTTTCTTGGGCAGTGAATCGCAAGGCATATGTCCTTCATCATGTCATATGAGTGAAGAATAACTTTGTAATGTTGGGTATCCTTGGTCGCTTTCTAGTATCTTGTCATTGAAAATTATCATCACTAAGATCATCCGAGTTATCTTTGGAACAGGGTCAGCACTACTCCATATTAATGTCATTTGATTTAGTCAGCTGGGCAGGTTCTTGTCGTGTAAACCAAGTGGTCGCCACTCATTCTGGAATAACATCTGTTGCATGGTGAAGTTTATACGCCATTGAAACCCTTAAAAGAGAGCCTGTCTGGAAGTTGTCTTCTCCGCATATGTCATCATGATTGGCATGTTGAATTTGATTAGGAGCTCCCCATGTTGAATAACATCAGTGAATAGGGGTCATGGCTCTAGGAAGAATCTTAGTCGTTGCCATTGCGTTATTGACATTCTCGGACTAGCCAACGAACCTTGGTTATTACGTCTTGACGATTATTGTTGGTGAGTGCGCTTCGACATGGAATTTTTTGGGACCTTTTTCTCGAAATTTAGGTCATTCCCAAAATATATATTATGGAAATGACCTTGTCTCGGGTCGAACATGTCTCGGGCCGATTGTAGTAGCCCAGAAGTGGCTAGTGGTTCAGATCGGTAAAGTCGTCTCGGAGGGAGGTGAGCTAAAGCAAACACATATCAATTTGATATTGTTCATGTTTGACCTGAAGGCACGTTCGATCCGGAGGCACGTTTGACCTAGAGGCACGTTCGACCTACATGCATTTCGAACTAGAGGCATACTCCATCCGACTTGGAGACTTGTTAGATCCGACCCGGAGGCTTTTCTGGACCTCACTTCCGTGCTTTGTTGGTAGTGGAAGACGTGGAGGTGGCTTCATGTCCGGTAATCTCCACGATTGCAAAGTCAATTGAAAATAGAGATTTTGCAGGATTTCCTCTTCGAATTTGGTAATCCAATAAGTAGACTGGAAAATTCCTAAATGATGAGAATCTTCATTTCTCGGTGAAAGCACCAAAATATTAGACCAAAAAAAAAAGAAATTAACACGCAAACACTCGGGTTTAAAGAATGAAACATGAAAAAATAACTAAAAATGCAAGAAAGAGCAATATAACAACATTTTAATGTGGTTTGGCGTTAATGAGCCTGCATCCACTTTATAATCTCTCAATAACATTAGAATATTGGAGTTACTGTGAATGAGATTGTCAGAATCTCTAATAGAACACTCTTTCTGGTGATTAACTCGAATTACATTCACGAATACTTTTAATATTATGAAAGTAGAGTGGTTGGCAGCCACGTCTCAATAACACAGAGCTTCACATGGCCCAAAAGTCCTCTAATTAGCTCTGAATTCGTGTATATATAGGGCTGGTAGGCGCTCGAGTCGAATGGGAAACATGGCATTCGATAAAGGATATCTTTTCAGATTATTGTGAGGCAGTTGTGCCAGGAACGAATAGATCTTGCTCGGGGTCTTGAAATGACAAAGGCGGTTAGGTATACTCTATGAGCAAATGGTGAGATCATAGATTGCCTTCCTTCCCTTATGTCAAGTGTAAGGGATGAGGGTCAGATAATAGGATTAATACCATTAATAGTTGCATCTCATCTTCTCAATGCTAGGAAGGTAATCAGTGATAGAAAAAGGAATTCATGCTTGTAGGAACTTAGCCCTTTCCATGTTATGAAGTGGGATACGGGGGCTTGGAAGATAGACATGCCTCATCCACTCACAGTTGTCTTCAATCCTACATCGGGAATAAGAGCTGATGTGCAGACTATCAATCAACATATCGGCTTAAGTGTTTCAATCCTATAACTTGCCAAGCTTTGGGCAAGACTAGTGTAGTTGGTCATACTTCAGATACAAATACATTCATGCAAGGCAACAATGTATCAACTTTGGATTAGATAATGAAATCATGAGCAATCCAGGCTAGGATTTTTGAATTTCCCCCGAGTTTGGTGAATGAGACAATCGACAAACGGTCAATAAAGGGAGTCGAACTGTGAATCTTTACATTTTATTGTCAAAACGTTAGCCGCTAGAAGTCTCATTCATATACATCTTCCACCAAGTGGGAAGTTTATTAGTACTTTTATCGAACCATTCAGTGTAGTGAATTCAACAATGAGATTCGTTGACGTCTATCCAAGGATGACCTTCCAAGGGAAGGAAGTAATGTCGAATTACTCCAATTCAATGTTCCATTTAAATAGTCTTTTAGATGCCTCTGGTCATCGTAACGCCTGTCATAGCAACTGGTCGGTCTAGACTTTGATTAGATCTGTGCAGTTAAAGCGCTTAGCGGTTTTATAGCGGTGGAGCTACAAAAAGGTATAGCGGGGATATAGCGGAGGCACAAAAATATTCATTAAATGTAAAACTAAATATTTGAAAATTAATTAATCATCTTTCTTACATTATATGTATACAAGAAACTAATATTAATTTATCTTATATAAAAAAAATCAAGGAATATCATACTTATGCATGCTAAATTTGACTAGTGTAAATGATTGTTATCATATTTAGGTTATGCCTTAAATTAACTAAATTTTTAAAAGTGAGAACTAGTAAAATCAAACTCTATATATTAACATTGCTAAAGCGAACACTAAAAATCCTTGATGTAGCGGATGCAATGGAAAATAGCAAGACTAAAAGTGGATCTACTGTTCGTCAACATTAAATTGAAATAACGTAGCGGTTGAACAACGCTATGGGCTATAACGGGGATATTGCAGGGCTTTAGCGGGGCTTTAACTACATAGGATCAGATAAGCTTTGAATATGGTGGCATGATTTGCTAGGCTTTGAGGGATGTTCGTACATTCTATTAAAATAAAAGTATGAAGTCAAGAGCAGATGGCTGATTATTATTTATTTTAATTTCGACCTCATCTCTAGGCTGAGATCGCATGGTAGTTGATGAGCTGTCAAGTTCCTGTCATCTTTATAAGGATCCATAGGATCGATCATGGCCAACGGAGATTTAATTTGTACTTGACTTTAAGCACCTAAGTATGTTGCTTTAAGATTATCATGTGGAAATTGATCATCATCGGCACAGTTGGTAGCAAATGGTCATTGCAACGGTAAGCTAAGTTTCTCGGGTAGTGAATCGCAAGGCATACGTCCTTAATCATGTCACGTGAGTGAAGGTTAACTTTGTAATGTTGGGGATCCTTAGTTGCTTTATAACATCTCGTCATTAAAAGTTAATCATCACTAAGATCATCCGAGTAATCTTTGGAACAGGGTCAGCACTGCTCCATATCAATGTCATTTGATTCAGTCAGCTGGGCAGATTCATGTCTTGTAAACCAAGAGGTCTCTACTCATTCAGGAATAACATCTGTTGCAGTGGTGAAGTGTATACGCCATTGGAACCCTTAAAAGAGAGGCTACTCGGAAGTAGTCATTCCCGCATATGTCATTATGATTGGCACGTTGAATTTGTTTAGGAACTCCCCATGTTGAATAACATCAGTAAATAAGAGTCATGGCACTAGGAAGAATTCTAGTCGAACGTGCATTCGGGTTGAACATGACTCGGGTCGATTGTAGGAGCCCAGAAGTGGGTAGCGGTTCGGATCGGTAAAGTCAGCTTAGAGGGAGATGAGCTGAAGCAAACACGTATTTGGTTCGATATTGTTCATGTTCATCTCGAAGGCATATTCGATCCGAAGGTACATTCAACCAGGAGGCACGTTCGGCTCAGAAGCATATTTGAACTGTAGTCATATTCGATCCGACCCGGAGAATTGTTCGATCTGACCCGGTGGCTTTCTTGGACTTCATTTCTATTCTTTATTGGTTGCTGGAAGACGTGGAGGTGGCTTCATGTCCGGTGATCTCCACGATTGCAAAGTCAATGGAAAATAGAAAATTTGCAGGATTTCCTCTTCGGATTTTGGCGATCCAGCAAGTAGACTGGAAAATCCTTAAACAATGAGAATCTTCATTTCTTGATGAGCGCACCAAAATGCTAGACCAAAAAATGGAACTAACACCCAAAAAGTCGAGTTTAGAGAAAAATATATGAAGAAATAACATAAAATGCAAGAAACAACAAGACAACAATATTTTATAGTGGTTCGGCATTAACGAGCCTACATCCACTCCATACTCTCTCAATAATATAAGAATATTGGAGTTACAATGAATGAGATTGTCAGAATCTCTAATACGACACTCTATTTAGTGATTAACTCGAATCACAATCATGAATATATCTAATATTTCAAAAGTAGAGTGGTTGGCAGCCATGGCTCAATAATGCAGGGCTTCGCATAGCCCAAAAGTCCTCTAATTAGCTCTGAATTCATGTATATATAGGGATGGTAAGTGCCCAGGTCGAATGGAACACGTGGCGTTCGATCCGAGAAAGTAGGACATAGTAGAGGCGGTTACTAGGTAGTTAGAATGCACTTTCAGGATAGAGTATGGCTTGTTTGTGGACACGTGGCGTGAGATTGAGAGCAGCAAGAGGTAGTAGAATAAGTGGCAGTAACTGTCTCTTTTGGGGTCGGGTTCCATTCGATCCGGGTTGTATTTGACCCGAGCTCTATTCGACTTGGCTGCAATTCAATCTGATCCAGAGACTTATTCGAATCGATTGCTATTCGATCCGATCCAGAGGCTTATTCGACCCGGCTGCTGTTTGGTCCAATCCGAAGGTCTATTTGACCCGGAGCTCTATCCTTCTTGGAGCATGGAATTCGATCCGAGATGGAGCTTCATTCTATCCAAGCTATAACCCCATTCAAGTTGAGGTAAGTAGGAAGGGTCTCCTTCGATCCAAGACTTCGTGTGTCCTCTTCTTCGACCCATGTGTAATATTGATGCTGTTGGGCTTAAACGAATCTAAAGGTGATCGAACCGGGGGTTGAGCCATAATGTCCGAGTCTGTTTAGGCCCATGCTTGAGCTCTGATTGGCTCTGTCAATGGTAATTCATAGGATGACGGCCTTACCAAAAGGCGGTCAAAAATATGTTAACACAAGATGTTAAAGTGATGCAAATAGATGAAATACATATCGTTAAGTTTTTAATGTATTGTAATTGCAATAAGTTGCAATACATATGTGTATATTCAATTTTCGTGGCAAGTTGTGTTTTATAAATAAAATTGAGTTGCACGTAAGATGTAAAAATGTAAATATTGATGGAAGTCAATATTTTTATGCTAAAATAAATTTAATATGTGGTACAAGTTAATTATGTTAAAATTTTGTGTTTTGTACAATTATAAACTTGAAAATATAAGTCCAGTTTGTTTGTAAAATGAGAAGTTTTTATCATGTTATGCAAATTGTATCTAAAAAGGGGTTTAATTTTTTTAGTATGTCGTATAAAATTCTAGTTAAGCTAAATTATGTGTTTAAATGTGAGTTTGGTAGAATATAGGAAGAACTATGTGTTAGAAAACACAATTTAGCTTAACGTAGTCATGGTGAATCACACTTAGTTTTGGTCTAACAATAATAGCCAAATTAGGTTATAATCAAGGTTTAAATAAGAGAAACTAATAGGAGAAGGATCTAGAAAGGGGGAGGACATCGTTCATTTTCTATGAAAACCTTCGTTCCCCTTCCTTCCAAAACATATAGTAAGAAGAAAAAGAAATTTCTTCCCAAAATCAAAAACCCAAACATCAAAAATCTCAATCGTAAGCTAAAAAATAGGTATCTAACTCTCATGCTAAAAGAAATCAACATCTAATCGCTTCACTATCAAATTTCGGGAACTATAGAATGAAGGTTACTGTGAGTTCTTAAGTAGGTTGCATGTTAGTATTTTCAAGTTTTTCAGGCTCTAGAGGCTCAAATCTAGCTTCTTGCAAGCTATAATCGCTAGAATTCCTTTGTATGCCAAGCAAGGAGAGTTGTTATACTCACTCTTATGTCGAAATCGAGTTACTATGATCACATTGTAGCTTACAGCAAACTGTTTTCTGTAAATTCTGAGTTGGATGAAAATAGTGCCAAGTCGAACTTTAAGGCATAGTTTCTCCCTCAGTCTTGGTCTGACTTGCATGATTCTTTTTGTAACACCCCACCTCCGCCAGGGTGTCTCTTGCAAGCACTCTGACTTTGGAGGGGCGTTTGAATCGGGTAAACATGCATAATGATATATCATGGCAAAACAAGAACATATGTATATATGTAAACAGAGTAAATAACATAGATAAAACAGCGGAAGATTTCAAACCATTTCAAAACAAGTCTGGTACAACACAATGTCAACTTTCCAAATAAACAAGTCTAGATAAAAACAACATCAACTGAAAAACTGAAATACATAAGTACTATCCCCAAAATAAGTGATAACCATAGCTAGCTTCATGTCAAACCGTACATGAGCTAAGTCCCACAAGCAAGCGATCAGAAATCCAAGCTAAGCTCCAATATTCCCACCCTGAGAACCTGGGGGGGAAACGTTGAGACGACCCGATTTCCCGTTCTCACGGAAACAAGGTTATCTTTGGAATATAACACAGAAACAGAAGATAGCAGAACAGAATTAAATAAATACACCAGATAATGAACAACAAAATATACTGGATAAAAGTAATCATCAGAGTTACACAGTATACAGGATCTTACTTAGTACAAATACAGTTCAGCTATACATAAATGTCTACAGCGGAAATAAAAAAAATATGTACAATAGGAGCTGAACAACATAAAAAGAAATAGATGATAGAATCCATCTTCAGCTCCAGCTATCCAGAAAGAACCAGCTAAACCTGAATACAAGGCTGCCCGTATAGAAAAAGGGGCACCCGAGTTTGAGAGTGAAACAAACTACGAGTCAGTCATGGGACTGGTATGAGAAATCCACTCAACACATATATAATTGGCTAATCACAGGACCACGCCACTTTCGTGGAACGGGTTTACTCCATTGGATTGCCAGTGCTTTAAAACAAATCTTTCTTTTAAACATCGCTATGCTTTTTTATAAAAATGAAGCCGTTATAAGACTCAGTTCCCATCACACAATGCAACGCAAACCGGAGGATAGAGTTTTTACCTTATAACGGCCAAGATATGCTTGATACGAATAAAACAAAGGCATTTGATATTATTGCTAGTGTTTATATGTTTTGAAAACAATTTCAAATCATAACTATCAATCATAGACGGCATTAATTCCCCATACCACTATGTCGCCATATATAGGTATACAATCAAAACCGCACGATGTCGTATTTGGAAATTGGATTTCCGTCATGAACCAAGGCAAAAGATAGTCCTTACCGAATTCGAGACGCTCTAACCCGCCCCTCAGGCAAGTACTCAGTCAAGCCTTTGGATCGTCAGGGCCGGTCCACCGATGTGGATTAAAATTCCTGAACGATGCGTTTCCCCGCCCTTTGGGGCGTAAACGAGCCAACGAATGACTCCATCGGACCCGGATCGTCCGATCAAACCGAGGCGCCTCGCAACAGCAACAACCACATAGGTGAAAAGTATATAAATGTCAGGGCTGGTAGGTCACTGACACCACCCTAGCTAGAAAGAAACGCATGTCCTCCCTGAGGTCCTTTCTGCCGTTTTAGGTTCATACCGGGGTGTGAGGCTCGCGAATTTACGTTATACACAAAGCTACGCCACACAGGCGGTGCTTTGATCATCACCACAAGACTTTGCTTTTCAACAGAAGCCCTGATCACTGCATCTTAGCATGCCACACAGGCAATTCACACCGTGCAACCGATGGCTATCAATCACACAGGACAAATTCCAATGTCGGACACACAGTCCATTTACAAGTCCGTTCTGGGTCTGAACGAAACCGGAGGCACTAAATACCTCGCAAACCCTTCGACCACCACGTACGTCTGGACGATCACCACTCATTATCCATATTTCGGGATGCCTCCCAATCAGGACCTCGGTTACCATCCAAACGAGGTGAAGATCTTCGGTCTTCGACCATCGTCTTCATCTTCGAATTTCAATCGTCGGTCGATTATCCGAAATGAGAATTAACTCGGCCTTTTCAAATAATTCACGTATATTTAGAACTTCAAATCAATTTATTTCAATGGTTAAATTATTCGACAACACCAATTTTGTTCTTTAATGTAATTTTCACACCAAACACATTCAACCATCAAATATCACATAAATCAAGCAAATTCAGTTTATTTCCATTCCATATCGCTTATGATATTTTATAACTATTTATCGCTATTTTTATTTATTTTAAAATAGCTAATTTATTCAAGACGACGCTTCGGGCCATAAGGCGGCCGTGGCGCTGTTTTTCTTCAGATTTGATTTACACATATCTGAAAATCTAACCGTTGGATCTTCACAAAATTTACATCATTAGAAAGGTCTTTTCAAAACGAACCCAACGGTTCCAGTTTCGGGAAAATCCGACGGTCGGATCTCCTGGTACAATCGTTTGAATTTTCGATTTCAAAATACGAACTGCAGCGTCGTTATTCGATTAAATATAATTCTATTTATATATATAAATAAATATAATCGTTTCTGGCGCTGTTTTTCTTCAGATTTGAATTAAACATTCCAGACAATCCAACCGTTGGATTTTTACAAGGTTGGTGCCGTTGGAAAGATTATTCCAAGGCGAACCCGACGGTTGAGGTTTCGGGAAAATCCAATGGTCGGATTTCCCGCACTAGTCGATTGAAATCACGGTTTCAAAATACGAACTGCACGGCTTCGTTTCGTTTTAATTTTATTTATATTTATATATTTATATAAATATAGTTCATTCAATGATTTCCATATCGTTTTAACTTCAAATATTTTTCTAACACCTTAAATTTTGGAAAAATTTCGCCATAACCTCCCCTGCACCGGGAGCATCGGGAAATTGCAAATAGCGTCCCGGTCCTTCTAATCTCAAAAAGAAAAAGAAAAAGCCAAGCAGCTAGCCAACAGGCTCAAAATCATCACCCAAACAAATCAGTAAATGTGTACCTATTTGTCGGGCACAAAATTTTATTCCTCTTCTCTAGCCCCTTTGCTATAACCTGTTCAATGAATATGCATGTACATATATATACAGTTCATATCATTTTTCATTTTCTATTCAACTTCATATTTGATTTCTATTTGGTTTAAAAACACCATTCATTCTAATGCTACATAAATAGGTGCAAATCATTTCATTAGCTAATTAATGAATATTTCAACTCATATATGTTTATTTTGAACAAGTGGCTATTTTTAACACTTCACATTTCAACGATTTATGCATACACTAAAAATGTGATTTTTATTGTGAAACAATTCATTTCAAAACACTATTTTTCTATATAGTTCATATAGTCGATAAAAGGTGATTTTTATTATCGAACAATTTATTTCAAAATAGGAATACCATTCAACACATGAATTTCTAAACAACGAATGAATATCAATTCAACACATGAATGTTTTCTAGAGTTTTTATACATAGATAAAAATGTGATTTTTATTATCGAACAATTTATTTCAAAATATGAATACCATTCAACACATGAATTTCTAAACAACGAATGAATATCAATTCAACACATGAATGTTTTCTATAGTTTTTATATATAGATAAAAATGTGATTTTTATTATCGAACAATTTATTTCAAAAATATGAATACCATTCAACACATGAATTTCTAAACAACGAATGAATATCAATTCAACACATGAATGTTTTCTATAGTTTAAGCATATGAAAATAATTCAAACACAAGAATATTATTCAAAATTTCGGCAGCATAACGGCAGGGTAGTTACACCGGCACTGTCCCTAGTACGGCTCCTCGCTCTACCTTAAAACCTCGCGGTTTTTGACAATGGTAATCATGCATCTAATTCGCACGCAGGCGGCATGTATATATTTATTTCATTTCCACAAACTAATCCTATGTGGTTTCAACCAAATATTTCACAACCACCAATGGGTATTTTTCAACCACAATCAACCAATATCAATCACAAACAATCCCAAACAATCGTTCGCTACCAATCAATTTTCACAACAATTTCAACCAATAAATATCGTCCATGGTTTGTGGACGAGGGGCGTATATATATATATAGATATTTATATATAGCAATTCACTTCCATTTTCAACACATATATATAATTTTTAAATCAGAAATCTCACCAATAGCTATCCAACTGCACGATACTTCCTTTATAGAAATCTTCGCCTTTTGTCGCTTTCGCCCGTATTCTCTACATATGTAAAAATCGAATCTTTACGATGCTATTCAATATATAAAAATATGATTTTTACTTCGACTATTCAATATATAAAAATCTGATTTTTCTTTCTAAAGAAATCAGTTTTCAATACCTTTTAAAAACCAGTTTTTATAACTTTAAAAATCAGTTTTCAAAACCTTTTAAAAATCAGTTTTTATAATTCTTAAAAATTCAGTTTTTAGTTTCTGAAACAAATCAGTTTTATATATCTTAAAAAAAATCACTTTTTATAATTCTTAAAAATTCAGTTTTTAGTTTCTTAAACAAATCAGTTTTTACTCTAAAAAGAAAATCATTTTTATCCTAGAAAGAAAATCAGTTTTAAACTAATTAAAATTCAGTTTTGAAATCATAACTAAAATCAGTTTTATTCTTTTTAAAATCCTGTTTTATTCTTTTTTTAAAAATCTGTTTTTTTTTATTTTTAAACAAATCAGTGTTTAACTTTAATTGAAAAATCATTAAAAATAAAATAACAAAACAAAATACTTACAGAGGGGGGGGTTTCTGCAGTTCGTCAGAGGGCTTCTCGAGGATGCGGCGCTAGGGTTTCGAACGGAGGAGGCGCTTCGAGGTCTCGAACTGGGAAGGCGCTCTAGGGTTTCGAACTGGGAAGGCGCGATGCATCGCAAGGGAAGGAACGGGATTGGCGCGTGGTGGGGGGCTCGGCGGTCGTCAGGGCGGTGCGTCGCTGCTGCTCCGTCCCTCTTCTTTTCTGTTTTTTTTTTATTTCTGTATAAATGAAATCGGTAAGGAACGGGGGGGGGGGGCTAGGGTATAGGAGGGAAAAGTATATTTTTTTTTATTTTTTTATTTAATTATTATATTTTGCAAATAGGTTGACTTTTACATATGACCTCGAAACGAGGCCCACCGCCTGTCGCCCATAGCGTTTTACCCCCATTCCGAACACAATGGGATATGTATCGCAAGCTGATTCGATTGTTACAATCAGTTTCCGTTGAATTTACATTTAAATCACTATATTGAATTTTAAACGTACATTTCAAATTACCAGGGTCACATACTAACACTAAAAATTCCAGAAAAATATTTTCTAGCTTCGTATTGACGATACGGTCCTAACAAAACTAGTTTCGTCGAATTCTGAGACCGTTTGCAAAATGGCCAATTTCCAGTCGATTAAATTCAACAGAAACTGGTCAAACGCGTTTTCCTTTGCCACGCTCACATATTGATTCGAAAAATTATGAAATTTGAAACCTAGCAATAACTTGACACTGCGGATCCAACAAAAGTGGTTTCGTCGAAATCCGAGGTCATTTGCAAAATGTCCATTTTTAAGGGCCTGAATTCTATAGCGACTATCCAGAATTTTCAACTGGACATATCTTTTGATTCCCGCTATCAAATTTCGATTGGTCAGATTCGTTAGAAAGATATCATCAATTAGATCCTAATGTTTTTGGTTTCACTAAAATCCGGATTGTTTTGCATCCGGTACATTCAATTGAAGTTTGAAATCGAATTATCGAACTACCGCGCCATTTTCAATTCTATATATAATTATAATTAATTATATTCGTTTTCAAATGTCGATTCAAACTCAGTTTTCATCGCCATTATTTAAAATATTTATTTTAAATATTTAAAATCCATTATTTTAGCCAATTTAAAAATTTTAAATTGGTTCAGATTTTCTGGGTCGTTACAATCTCCCCCACTTAAAACTTTTCGTCCCCGAAAAGGAATAAAGTCGAAAGTGGTTTGATAAATCTACGATCACACAACACAACAACCAATCCAATTGTTTTTAACCTTTTTAACTTTTCAAATATATATCTTTTATATATTCAAAAATTATATTTCTAAAACCAGACTATATATAAATATAATCACAAATACGTTATTTAAAAACATATTACTCTCGACTCGTTCTGAGGCACTTCTGACCCCATCTCTAACGAGTTGTTCTGATTCTGCTACTCATACTAGGATATTACTGATCCTATCTGTATTGAGTTGCCCGTCCTAGAACACTACTGGTTCTATTTCTGACGAGTTCGTTCAAATGTTATATTCCAAAACTAAGCTTAACCAAAGCTCTGATACCACGTTGAGACGACCCGATTTCCCGTTCTCACGGAAACAAGGTTATCTTTGGAATATAACACAGAAACAGAAGATAGCAGAACAGAATTAAATAAATACACCAGATAATGAACAACAAAATATACTGGATAAAAGTAATCATCAGAGTTACACAGTATACAGGATCTTACTTAGTACAAATACAGTTCAGCTATACATAAATGTCTACAGCGGAAATAAACAAAATATGTACAATAGGAGCTGAACAGCATAAAAAGAAATAGATGATAGAATCCATCTTCAGCTCCAGCTATCCAGAAAGAACCAGCTAAACCTGAATACAAGGCTGCCCGTGTAGAAAAAGGGGCACCCGAGTTTGAGAGTGAAACAAACTACGAGTCAGTCATGGGACTGGTACGAGAAATCCACTCAACACATATATAATTGGCTAATCACAGGACCACGCCACTTTTGTGGAACGGGTTTACTCCATTGGATTGCCAGTGCTTTAAAACAAATCTTTCTTTTAAACATCGCTATGCTTTTTTATAAAAATGAAGCCGTTATAAGACTCAGTTCCCATCACACAATGCAACGCAAACCGGAGGATAGAGTTTTTACCTTATAACGGCCAAGATATGCTTGTTACGAATAAAACAAAGGCATTTGATATTATTGCTAGTGTTTATATGTTTTGAAAACAATTTCAAATCATAACTATCAATCATAGACGGCATTAATGCCCCATACCACTATGTCGCCATATATAGGTATACAATCAAAACCGCACGATGTCGTATTTGGAAATTGGATTTCCGTCATGAACCAAGGCAAAAGATAGTCCTTACCGAATTCGAGACGCTCTAGCCCGCCCCTCAGGCAAGTACTCAGTCAAGCCTTTGGATCGTCAGGGCCGGTCCACCGATGTGGATTAAAATTCCTGAACGATGCGTTTCCCCGCCCTTTGGGGCGTAAACGAGCCAACGAATGACTCCATCGGACCCGGATCGTCCGATCAAACCGAGGCGCCTCGCAACAGCAACAACCACATAGGTGAAAAGTATATAAATGTCAGGGCTGGTAGGTCACTGTCACCACCCTAGCTAGAAAGAAACGCATGTCCTCCCTGAGGTCCTTTCTCCCGTTTTAGGTTCATACCGGGGTGTGAGGCTCGCGAATTTATGTTATACACAAAGCTACGCCACACAGGCGGTGCTTTGATCATCACCACAAGACTTTGCTTTTCAACAGAAGCCCTGATCACTGCATCTTAGCATGCCACACAGGCAATTCACACCGTGCAACCGATGGCTATCAATCACACAGGACAAATTCCAATGTCGGACACACAGTCCATTTACAAGTCCGTTCTGGGTCTGAACGAAACCGGAGGCACTAAATACCTCGCAAACCCTTCGACCACCACGTACGTCTGGACGATCACCACTCATTATCCATATTTCGGGATGCCTCCCAATCAGGACCTCGGTTACCATCCAAACGAGGTGAAGATCTCCGGTCTTCGACCATCGTCTTCATCTTCGAATTTCAATCGTCGGTCGATTATTCGAAATGAGAATTAACTCGGCCTTTTCAAATAATTCACGTATATTTAGAACTTCAAATCAATTTATTTCAATGGTTAAATTATTCGACAACACCAATTTTGTTCTTTAATGTAATTTTCACACCAAACACATTCAACCATCAAATATCACATAAATCAAGCAAATTCAGTTTATTTCCATTCCATATCGCTTATGATATTTTATAACTATTTATCGCTATTTTTATTTATTTTAAAATAGCTAATTTATTCAAGACGACGCTTCGGGCCATAAGGCGGCCGTGGCGCTGTTTTTCTTCAGATTTGATTTACACATATATGAAAATCTAACCGTTGGATCTTCACAAAATTTACATCATTAGAAAGGTCTTTTCAAAACGAACCCAACGGTTCCAGTTTCGAGAAAATCCGACGGTCGGATCTCCCGGTACAATCGTTTGAATTTTCGATTTCAAAATACGAACTGCAGCGTCGTTATTCGATTAAATATAATTCTATTTATATATATAAATAAATATAATCGTTTCTGGCGCTGTTTTCTTCAGATTTGAATTAAACATTCCAGACAATCCAACCGTTGGATTTTTACAAGGTTGGTGCCGTTGGAAAGATTATTCCAAGGCGAACCCGACGGTTGAGGTTTCGGGAAAATCCAATGGTCGGATTTCCCGCACTAGTCGATTGAAATCACGGTTTCAAAATACGAACTGCACGGCTTCGTTTCGTTTTAATTTTATTTATATTTATATATTTATATAAATATAGTTCATTCAATGATTTCCATATCGTTTTAACTTCAAATATTTTTCTAACACCTTAAATTTTGGAAAAATTTCGCCATAACCTCCCCTGCACCGGGAGCATCGGGAAATCGCAAATAGCGTCCCGGTCCTTCTAATCTCAAAAAGAAAAAGAAAAAGCCAAGCGGCTAGCCAACAGGCTCAAAATCATCACCCAAACAAATCAGTAAATGTGTACCTATTTGTCGGGCACAAAATTTTATTCCTCTTCTCTAGCCCCTTTGCTATAACTTGTTCAATGAATATGCATGTACATATATATACAGTTCATATCATTTTTCATTTTCTATTCAACTTCATATTTGATTTCTATTTGGTTTAAAAACACCATTCATTCTAATGCTACATAAATAGGTGCAAATCATTTCATTAGCTAATTAATGAATATTTCAACTCATATATGTTTATTTTGAACAAGTGGCTATTTTTAACACTTCACATTTCAACGATTTATGCATACACTAAAAATGTGATTTTTATTGTGAAACAATTCATTTCAAAACACTATTTTTCTATATAGTTCATATAGTCGATAAAAGGTGATTTTTATTATCGAACAATTTATTTCAAAATAGGAATACCATTCAACACATGAATTTCTAAACAACGAATGAATATCAATTCAACACATGAATGTTTTCTAGAGTTTTTATATATAGATAAAAATGTGATTTTTATTATCGAACAATTTATTTCAAAATATGAATACCATTCAACACATGAATTTCTAAACAACGAATGAATATCAATTCAACACATGAATGTTTTCTATAGTTTTTATATATAGATAAAAATGTGATTTTTATTATCGAACAATTTATTTCAAAAATATGAATACCATTCAACACATGAATTTCTAAACAACGAATGAATATCAATTCAACACATGAATGTTTTCTATAGTTTAAGCATATGAAAATAATTCAAACACAAGAATATTATTCAAAATTTCGGCAGCATAACGGCAGGGTAGTTACACCGGCACCGTCCCTAGTACGGCACCTCGCTCTACCTTAAAACCTCGCGGTTTTTGACAATGGTAATCATGCATCTAATTCGCACGCAGGCGGCATGTATATATTTATTTCATTTCCACAAACTAATCCTATGTGGTTTCAACCAAATATTTCACAACCACCAATGGGTATTTTTCAACCACAATCAACCAATATCAATCACAAACAATCCCAAACAATCGTTCGCTACCAATCAATTTTCACAACAATTTCAACCAATAAATATCGTCCATGGTTTGTGGACGAGGGGCGTATATATATATATATATATATATATATATAGATATTTATATATAGCAATTCACTTCCATTTTCAACACATATATATAATTTTTAAATCAGAAATCTCACCAATAGCTATCCCACTGCACGATACTTCCTTTATAGAAATCTTCGCCTTTTGTCGCTTTCGCCCGTATTCTCTACATATGTAAAAATCGAATCTTTACGATGCTATTCAATATATAAAAATATGATTTTTACTTCGACTATTCAATATATAAAAATCTGATTTTTCTTTCTAAAGAAATCAGTTTTCAATACCTTTTAAAAATCAGTTTTTATAACTTTAAAAATCAGTTTTCAAAACCTTTTAAAAATCAGTTTTTATAATTCTTAAAAATTCAGTTTTTAGTTTCTTAAACAAATCAGTTTTATATATCTTAAAAAAAATCAGTTTTTATAATTCTTAAAAATTCAGTTTTTAGTTTCTTAAACAAATCAGTTTTTACTCTAAAAAGAAAATCATTTTTATCCTAGAAAGAAAATCAGTTTTAAACTAATTAAAATTCAGTTTTGAAATCATAACTAAAATCAGTTTTTATTCTTTTTAAAATCCAGTTTTATTCTTTTTTTAAAAATCTGTTTTTTTTATTTTTAAACAAATCAGTGTTTAACTTTAATTGAAAAATCATTAAAAATAAAATAACAAAACAAAATACTTACAGAGGGGGGGGGGTTTCTGCAGTTCGTCGGAGGGCTTCTCGAGGGTGCGGCGCTAGGGTTTCGAACGGAGGAGGCGCTTCGAGGTCTCGAACTGGGAAGGCGCTCTAGGGTTTCGAACTGGGAAGGCGCGATGCATCGCAAGGGGAAGGAACGGGATTGGCGCGTGGTGGGGGGCTCGGCGGTCGTCAGGGCGGTGCGTCGTTGCTGCTCCGTCCCTCTTCTTTTCTGTTTTTTTTTTATTTCTGTATAAATGAAATCGGTAAGGAACGGGGGGGGGGGGGGGGGCAGGGTATAGGAGGGAAAAGTATATTTTTTTTATTTAATTATTATATTTTGCAAATAGGTTGACTTTTACATATGACCTCGAAACGAGGCCCACCGCCTGTCGCCCATAGCGTTTTACCCCCATTCCGAACACAATGGGATATGTATCGCAAGCTGATTCGATTGTTACAATCAGTTTCCGTTGAATTTACATTTAAATCACTATATTGAATTTTAAACGTACATTTCAAATTACCGGGGTCACATACTAACACTAAAAATTCCAGAAAAATATTTTCTAGCTTCGTATTGACGATACGGTCCTAACAAAACTAGTTTCGTCGAATTCTGAGACCGTTTGCAAAATGGCCAATTTCCAGTCGATTAAATTCAACAGAAACTGGTCAAACGCGTTTTCCTTTGCCACGCTCACATATTGATTCGAAAAATTATGAAATTTGAAACCTAGCAATAACTTGACACTGCGGATCCAACAAAAGTGGTTTCGTCGAAATCCGAGGTCATTTGCAAAATGTCCATTTTTAAGGGCCTGAATTCTATAGCGACTATCCAGAATTTTCAACTAGACATATCTTTTGATTCCCGCTATCAAATTTCGATTGGTCAGATTCGTTAGAAAGATATCATCAATTAGATCCTAATGTTTTTGGTTTCACTAAAATCCGGATTGTTTTGCATCCGGTACATTCAATTGAAGTTTGAAATCGAATTATCGAACTACCGCGCCATTTTCAATTCTATATATAATTATAATTAATTATATTCGTTTTCAAATGTCGATTCAAACTCAGTTTTCATCGCCATTATTTAAAATATTTATTTTAAATATTTAAAATCCATTATTTTAGCCAATTTAAAAATTTTAAATTGGTTCAGATTTTCTGGGTCGTTACAAACGGAAGAAAAGAGGCGAAAGAAAACAGGTCAGTCAAAAAGACTGAGTAAGCCCTACTACAATCAATGTAAACTGATAAAGTTAACTGACATGAGAAGCAGGGATGAACATAAGGATAACAACATATTAGCATGATGATTAACTAACAAGGTAGATAAAGGTGTCATCGCCTAATCAGGTTTAAGGTTTTTTCACCACAGGTGTACTAGCCAACTAACATGACTTGAATAAACAAGTATTGATCCCTTGGCCCAAGCTTTGGCCCAAAAACATGAAATGACCCTAATACGAGGTCCAATAACATGAAGTGACCCTAATACGAGGTCCAACCAAACGGTCTAATCGATCGGCTCCCTAAGCCTAACTCGTCACGTGTTGGTGTCAATACGGCCCAAACATAATTGTAGTCGGACTGTGCCGGGTCCACCCTTCGGGTGTATCAAGCCCTAGGGTGTAAACCCCTGGACACCATAAACATAAATGCACAGTCTCGATCTACTGGTACTCGTGCATGTTTTCTCCGGCTACGGACTATGTGCACGACCATAGTCCGTCCGGAACTACACCGGCGTACCACTCTGTCGTCGTTTTTGGTCACTTACCTCAAGTCCAGTAATCGTGCCCCCTCCCTAGCCTAGTCCCTAGGATCTTAATGATACAAACTTGGGATTACTGCTGGAGTGGACCCCCATTGCTAGGATTTTCTAGTGGGTTAAGTACGGTTTAACCCTCTTGCTAATCATGGATTAACTTGGTTAAGTGTAACGATGAGTTCACGACTTAACCCTGATTAATCTACCAAGCCCACATTGATTAAGTATTAAGTGGACCATGACTTAAACCCTAATCATGAGGCATTAATTAATTAATGTGCCTTAACCTCTCACATTAGACTTTGTTGCGGTTACTAGTTAAGCCGGGCGGGTCCGGGTAGCTTTATACCACGACTTGGTCTAACCTCGGGTTCAAGGTACAACATGACCAACTTCTCACATTGGGTCCTATTGTTTGTAGCAACTAGTTAAGCCGGTCGGTTCCGGGTAGGTTTACGCTACAAACTCAACCCAACCTCGAGTTGGTCACACTTATATTTTCTAAGTGTCATGTCCATTATGTTTCCAAAACATATTACAAGTTTTCAAGCATTTGGGTAGACCTAACTTAATAGGTAAATTCCCAATGGGTAGACCTAACTTAATAGGTAAATTCCCAATCTTATGTTTTTATGTCTTTTAAGTTTACCCAACCCCAAATGCAATCCCATCGCTTACATATCGCAATAGCGCATAAAGGATAGAAAGAGGGAACTTGGCATAATCATGACATAAAGGTGTTGAAGCCACAAGTTTAACATGGTGGCATATGAAATGTACATATGTTCATATACTTGCATATTACATTTTTAGGCCTCAAAAGCATGCATAAAACCAAACTTAGCATATAAGTGATACATGGTGATAAATGACATGTAGAAGTTGCCATAAGTTCGCATTTAGCCTCACATGCAAGTTATCATAAGGGATATGATAACTTACATGTTGCCAAAATGCAACCTTTAGCCTAAAGCTTGAAGCTTTAAGCTCATAAACCCAAGATAAGCTTGCATAACATGATAACATGAGCAAAATGATCAACCAAACTTGCATAACATAACTTGCATATCATATGGAAAACTTGCATATCATAACATAGCAAACTTGCATAACATAACATGATAAACTTGCATATCATAACATGGCAAACTTGCATAACATAACATGATAAACTTGCATATCATAACATGGCAAACTTGCATAACATAACATGATGAACTTACATATCATAACATATCAAACTTGCATATCATAATGATCAACCAAACTTGCATCATTCATTTAACTTTAGAGTTTAAATATGAAAGTAGAAAAGGGCTTACAAATTCTTATGAAGACACAAATATATTAATAGATTGAGCCAAGCCCTTATGAAATCAAATAAACCCAATATGAAAGCTCCAAATCAATAAAAACCCTTGCTTTATGATGTAAATATGGAAACTTGACTTGAATGCAAGCTAATGACACTCATACAAGCTTGAAAACACTTGTATGCATGGAAAATCTCTCATAGAAATGACTTAGGAATTTTATGAAGAGAGTGGAGGCCATGAGAGGAATGATTTTGCCATAGTTTAGTTACTTGAATGAATAATGATGATTTAGGGTTAGGTTAGGGGCTTATTTTAGAGATTAGGATTAGTTTCAACCTTAGGATTAAACCCTAATTCCAATCTCAGCCCTTAAAACCGAATCTGGCCCCAAAACCTAACCAAAACCCCAAAATGGTGCACCAGGCAAAACTGCCCGGTTGAACCAAGTCGACAGCCAAGTCGACAGGGCTGTCGACCTGGGTCCAACCAAGTCGACTGCCAAGTCGACAGGCCTGTCGACTTGGTTGGCTTGGCGGGAAATTTCCCGCCTAGCCTTCCAGGCCCGAAATTCGAAATTTAAAACTTGAAATTCAAACTGTTTTGAACTTGAAATTTTCGGAAAACTTCATTGGGCCTTAATCGGGTCATACGGACTCCGATTTTTGAAAACTCGGACTCTATTTCGCGTATTTTTCCGAGACGAACGCAATGGAACAGCCCGTTTCCCTTGATTCAGATTTATAAATTAAATTCTACCTCGATTTATGTTATAACAGGTTATTGAAAATACGGGTTGTTACACTTTTTTTATTGTAAAGTTTGAGTGTCGGTCTATAGCTTTTAGTCCAATCCTAGGTCATTTGGTCACTTGAATAATGTCATGAAATTGCCATCAGAGAAGTTTTAGCTTGGCGAGATTCACATAGTGTGGATTGACCCAAGACATAAGTGATAATAGTATTAAACCATTGAATGGGACGAGAAGTACTGAAAAGTTGGCGAGGCAATAACGATATTACATCGACTTTACAGCCAAATAATGAGGAGAACTCTTATAAATTTAGTGTTTTAATGTTTTTCGTAATGAATTAATGACTTTTTAAGTGAAAAGTGTGTTTTGAGAAAAATAAAGGGAATAAATATAAGGTGTTTCGAGTATAAAGAGTTATTTTTAAAAAGTAACTATGTTGAGCATGAGCAATGTTTTTGAGACACACCCTTATACATGAGTTCAAAAGACGGTCGCAATCATCAAGTTGTTAATAATAAACGATGAATCGTGTGGTTCTTTGCTTATATAATCAAAATGGCAGCTATTGTTTGGGAAATTAGAATAAATTTGATGGCAAGACAATGTTAATTACTGACGGGAAATTAAGAAATGCCGAATGTGTGACGACCTCCCATAACCCCCGCACTATACAAGAGAAATAATGCGCTGAAAGATGTGCAAGGCTGTCATAGACGATCATCATAGCATGAAAACACAAACGGAACTGTCGTAAAAATCACAGCGCTAGGATAAAGTATAATAGAACATATACAACAGGTAATAGTAGTGAAGCAGAGACACTGGACTTCCATACAACTAGAAAGTAAGATCCACAACTTGAAAATATTGTTTATACAAATTTGTCCCACTACATCACTCTGAAAAGCAAACAACGGAAATCTAATTATTAGCTAGTAGTAAAACTGGTACGTGAGCCCCCTGCTCGCCATCGATCAGCATCGTCGTCCTCACTAAAGCATTACCTGTCACCTGTTACATAGACTGCCCATCCACAATCAGATGAACAACCCAAGGGAATAAGAGGATACATAAAACCTTGAGTCAGACAAAAGTCTTAGTGAGCGATAAAACAGCTAACAAACTTCAACAATAAAGTGTATGAGAGGGGATAGATAAACGTACTATTCTACACACGACACTAGAGAAGAGCTCAACCTTATCTTCCCCACATCGGATAGTGATAGCCTTTATTATAAACAATTAAACCATTCATCCATGGAAATCAGAACACCCATTCAATCATGGAAAACACTCATAACATCCAGATTATATAAGTCTCACACAGACAACCCTAATCAAGTTTAACACTCCCCAAGTACTCTCCCCAGAGGCCTAAACCAATATCAGTTAAGCACTCAAAGAACATCTCCCTCGACATTGGATAATCTATGTGAGATAGTACAAACTGAACAACCAATCATCCATGACTGACTATGGCTATCACCGCCAATCCTGCTTTGAAACCATTGTTAACCGTATGATGGTCAACCTTGCCATATGTCAAGGGCTAATGGTTACCCCAGTTCTAGAATAAACTCCATATGTCCAACCTTGACAACTAGGCCTTTCAACGATACCCAAGGTACTTGACCAACAACCTTCCGGTCTATTGGGTGCCCACATCGTACCCCTGCTTTGAGCCTGCTAGAACTTACGACAATGATGACTTCTCGGCCTTCGCATCTCTAGTCATCCAACCTTGATGACATTTCATAGCTCAAGCAACCTTCTCAAGCAACCATTATCCACCAACTCACGACCTTTGAGTTGAAACTGCATTCGTTGCATCTCCTCGACCAACGAACACTCCAACACTTCGAACATCCCCTTCTGGACTCTCGTCGAAGCCGCCATCATTGTTGAACCAACCAACATCTTTATAAGGTTCAAAGCAAATCATAGCATTATTTCAGCACTTCCTAACTTCCCAATCGAATTTACTTTGAAGTCACATCATCACTGGAAATGTACGACCAGAAAAACTTGCCCAGAAATGGCTGTCCAGAATGGTCCGATCCAACTTTGATCCAGTCCGATCCACTTTGGTCCGGTCCGATCCACTTTGGTCCGGTCCGAACTTTGGTCCGATCCGATCCACTTTAGTCCGATGCGATCCACTTTGGTCCGGTCTAATCCACTTTGGTCCGGTCCGATCCACTTTAGTCTGGTCTAAACTTTGGTCCGATCCGATCCACTTTGGTCCGGTCCGATCCACTTTGGTCCAATCCGATCCACTTTGGTACGGTCCGATCCACTTTCATCCGATTCACTTTCGTCCGATTCACCTTCGTCCAATTCACCTTCGTCCGATCCACCTTTGGTCCGATCCAAATATGGTCCGATCCAAAACCTGCCTATTGCAATTCAACTCCGATTTCGACCAAAAGTTCGCCAAACGACGAAACCAACTCAACCAATATCATCAAACACAATCATAAACATATCATAACATTACTAATCACATGAATATGATGATTACCACAAAAAATGATGTAAATCTCACTAAAAACCATTAAAATGAACATATGATCAAAATGAGAGATCTAATTAATATAAACATGTAAAATGACATGAAATTAACGAGTAAAACTTGTTAAATTAGATCATAGGGTGATGCATATGAAAATGGACATGTAATGGTATAAATCTATGGTAAAACATCCCAATTTGATGAGAAACATGCACAAACACTCATATACTTCATTGCATTCATGTGAGAGACGTAAATCACTCACCGATTCTCCAAAACAAGCCAAAATGATAGAATTATGAATCTGAACAGCGAATACTTCGAACCAAGCTCCTTGATCCGATGAATTTGCCCTTGGAACGATGTAGATCTAGCCTCGAATGGTGTAGATCTTTGATTTCCCTCCTTGGATTTGGATTTTTAATGGTGGAAAGGTGTTAGAGGAAGAAGAAGCACAAGGTCTTCAAATGAGAGAATGGGAGAAGTAACCTATTCTCTAAACCCCTCACCCTCTATTTATAGTTTCCACCAACCCACTAATGGGCCTTCCCAATTCAGCCCATTAGGCTCTCCAAACCTGAACAACCAACTAAAAAACCTTTAAACAACGATTTCTCCCAAACCGCTGAGCCAAATCCTTAATGTAACAACTCTACGGAAAGGCAACCATCAATTTCTTTCCAATGGCACAGGGTTCATCCTATGATTCGACCTGAGTCAAAAGTTATGCCCTGTACAACACTGACAGGGGCAAATTGGTCACAAACAAAATCGGTAAAAATTATGGACATGTCTCACATCCCCATAAGCAACATATTAAAAGACGAGAATGATCCAACCCTCAGAGAATAAAATAAAAATATTTTACGATCTTCCAATACGTAAAATGCGGGCTGTTACATTCTCCCCCCTTAAGAACTTCGCCCCCGAAATTCCAAACAAACACAAGTAATCACAACAATTCCGCATGCCTATCATCCATGAGAAGCCAATTCTATAATCCAAATTAGCAACCATCAAGCTATGCATCCATAGCCTTATCCTAGCACGCGGAATTCTATCAAACAACTACAAAAATAACAACAAAATCAACAAGTAATAATGATTGCGTGATATCAATGGGTCGGGTGAAGAGTTTTGGATGGGTCGTCTTTATACTCTTCCCCGTCTTCCTCGTAACATCATCGCCATCCCCACTCCATTGTACCTTAACTAAACTAAATGTCTTTTCCCTAGGTTGTTTTGTGTCATTCTCCACAACACAAAGCGGCTTACGAGGTTTCGCCACTACGGTCTCAACTATAAGGTCGACGTAGTACTCTGGAGGTACTACCACATCCGGATCATGCGAATATTTTCGCAAAAACGACTCATAAAACATTGTGCACACTCTAAATCCCTCGTGTAAAATCACTTTATACACGAGCTTTCTGATTTGCTCATCTATCGGAAACGGTCCAACAACCCATAACACTTAAGGTACCCACCACAGCGTTTAGAAGCGTTGCTGAAAACTCCTCCAACATGACGGACCCATTTCCTAGATTGGTTCTAGGTAGTCCACTGATAAAATCCATCGATGCTTGCTCCCACTTCCACATAGGAACTTCCAATGGCTGAAGCAAACCACTCGGCTTCTTCTGTTCAGCTTTCACCAACTGACAGTTCATACACTTGGAAATGAACTTCCCAATATCTCGCTTCATCCCTTCCCAATAGTAGATTCTCTTCATGTCCTAATACATCTTATTACCACCGGGATGAATCGTTAGCTTCGAGTGATGATATTCTCTCAGAACCTCATCCCTCAATCCGTCGATATCAGGAACAACTAATCGTCCTTTCTTTCGAAGCCAACTTTCTCGATCGACCTCGAACTCTTTATCTTCTGGTTCCAGTTTCTGAATGAACTCGACAAGCTTTGCATCTTTCTTTTGGCTCTCGCCAATCCTTTCGATAAGAGTTGGTCTTATCGACAAGCTCGCCAAAATTTTAGGTTTCAACCGACACCTTGGCCTGAAATCGAACCTTGCCATGCACTCGAGGCTCTTCCATTCTGAAAACAACGCTCCTAAACTTGCGTTTCTTCGACTTAATGCATCTGCAACCGCGTTAACCTTGCCTGGAGTATAGGCTATGCCAAAATCATATGATGCCAGAAACTCTAACCATCTTTGTTGCCGAAGATTCAAATCATTTTGGGAGAAAAGATACTTCAACGACTTGTGATCCGTAAATAACTCGAACCAAACTCCTAACAGGTAATGTCTCCATATCTTCAGAGAAAATACAATCTCCGCTAACTCCAAATCATGAGTTGGGTAATTCTTCTCATGTGGCTTTAGTTGTTGACTCGCGTAGGCCACAACCTTACCCTTCTGCATTAGTATTGCTCCAAATCCAGTACCACATGCATCGGTATATACCACCATCTCTTCATTCCCACTTGGAATGGTCAACACAGGTGCAATCGTCAATCTCTCCTTCAGGATTCCGAATGCTTGTTCACGCGTTGCATCCCATGTGAATACTTGGTTCTTCTTCGTCAATCCTGTCAACGGTGCAGCTACTTTAGAGAAATCCTTGATAAACTGTTGGTAATATCCGGCCAACCCAAGGAAACTTCGAACATCTATCGCATTCTTAGGTCGATCCCAGTCCTGGATTGCTGCAACTTTAGCGGGGTCAACCGCTATCCCTATCCCAGAAACTACATGACCTAAGAACCTCACTTCATCCTTCCAGAAGTGACACTTTGAGAACTTAGCCTTAAGCTGATGCTTCCGCAAAATCTCTAACACAACTCTCAAGTGTGTCTTATGTTCTTCCTCATTTCTGGAGTAAACCAGAATATCATCCACGAATACAAGCACAAACTTGTTCAATTGATCTCTGAACACTCTATTCATAAGATCCACAAAATACGCTGGCGCGTTAGTCAACCCGAATGGCATCACCAACCGTTCAAAGAAACCAGATGGTGTCCTAAAAGCAGTCTTTGGCACACTATCCTTAGCCACCATCAACCGGTGAAATCCCATCACCAAATCCATCTGAGAAAACACTTTGGCTTCGTGAAGCTGATTGAACAAGTCATCTATCCTTGGCAACAGATACTTTTTTATTTGCCACGTTGTTCAGCTCACGATAGTTCACACACAATCTTAACGAGCCATCCACCTTGGTTGCAAATAAAACTGGTGCACCCCACTCGGAAATGCTCCTCCGAATGAACCCTTTTCCCAAAAGGTCACAAACTTGCACCTCTTACTCTTGCTGTTCCCTAGGCGCCATCCGCCTAAGCGACATAATGATTGGTCTAGCACCTTCGACCAAATCGATCGTAAACTCAATCTCACGATGCGGCGACAACCCTTTTACCTCGTCAAAGTCATCTACATACTCATTTGCGATCAGCACTAATGACAGGTCTTCTTGTGGAATCCCAAGCGAATATAGATAACTTACGAAGTCCTCGTCTTCATGCTTACATCTAATCAACACCTTTCGCCTTTCCACATCCCCGACCCTTACCTCTAGCTTCTCGCAATTCATCCTTGTTGCATACCTCTTGAGCCAATCCATGCCTAAGATGTTCCCAAACCGACGCGAAGTTAAGAACAAAGCAATCACACACAAAAGAGCAACCATGACTCGACAACACTAGACCACGACATATCATGCAAAGATTTGACAAACCCCCAATTGGATTAGTCACTATGAAGGGTCTATCATAAATCTTAGGTTCTAAACCTAAGAGACACATAAGCTCATTGCAAATGAAGGAATGCGATGACACAAACTGAAACACCATTAACTGAAAGAGTATCTTGCACTACAACCGCCTTTCCCTTCTCCTTTATAGTAGGAGCCCTTGAAGAAGTTGGCGCCGCATCCAAAGCATATGCCCTCACAATCTGCTTGCCCTTAGCTGATTTTGGACAATCTTTCTTCTCATGCCCAAGCTTCCCACATTTGAAGCACTTCTTCTCAGCTTTGGGATTCTTGCACTTATTAGCAAAAGGACCTTTCTGCTGGCACTTAAAACAAACCACCTCACTCTTAGGTTTCTTTTGGCCATCTTTTCCCTTTTGCTGTTGTTGCTTCCTCTTCTTATTATTACCACCCTACTGTGGTTTCTGAGCCTCTTTGGTGGCAGCGACAACATTTGCTTCCTTAGGAAACAAGCTCTCATGACGAATAGCTTTTTCCACAATCTTCTCAAATGAATCACCAAGATGGTCCACTAACGGTTTTTCGATATAACCATCCAAACCTAAGACAAACTTCTTGTTCTTCTGATATGGTGTATCAATGTACGAACGAGCATATCTAGACAAAGCTTCGAAATCAGAAATATAGTCAAGCACAGAATGACCATTCTGTTTCAGCTCTATGAACTTCTTGAATAGAGCAGATTTTTGAGTTGTGGAGATAAACTTTGCTTCTAACTTAGCATGGAAAGCTCCCATGAAATTTCTTCCTCTAGAGTCTCGAGTGTAACAGAATTCCACCATTCCATGGCCCTATTCTGCAGTTACCTTGATGCAAGTTTTCTCTTTATTGCATCCTCGATACCTAAGTCTCCAAAGATTTGAACACATGAATCCGTCCACCTCTGAACCTCTTCAGCTGGTTCAGGTCCCTTGAATGGTTTCCCCCTAGAGATGTAAAGTCCCAAAACATCTTTGCAAAATCTACTACTCTAGGAACTCTCACACGAACATCTACCGTTGCCGCCACTGGAGCGGGTACCCTTCGCATAACTGTTTCTGCCATGGCTTCAAACATGGCCGGGTAATTAGGTTCAACACCATTTCCCCCTACAGTATTGGCTCCCCTAGCAGCGTGTCTTGTTTCTCGTCTACTCATTCTAAATCTACAATTTAGAATAATTAGCCACCTTCAAGAAAAACTGCTAAAGGAAAACAACCGCTACTACTATATATGCTAATATATATAGTAAGCATCCAACTAAAATCTACGAGTACGTCTCTCATACGTGATTACGTCCTTAAACTTTGGCCAAAAATCGTTGACCAGAGCTCTGATACCAAATGTGACGACCGCCCATAACCCCCGCACTATACAAGAGAAATAATGCGTTGAATGATGTGCAAGGCTGTCATGGACGATCATCAGAGTAGGAAAACACAAGCGGAACCTGTTGTAAAACTCACAACGCAAGGATAAAGTATAATAGAACATATACAACAGGTAATAATAGTGAAGCAGAAACACTGGACTTCCGTACAACTAGAAAGTAAGATCCATAACTTAGAAATAGTGTTTATACAAAGTTACCTCACTATCCAATTATTAGCTAGTAGTAAAACTGATACGTGAGCCCCTTGCTTGCCATTGATCAGCATCGTCGTCCTCATTAAAGCATTATCTGTCACCTGTTACTTAGTCTGCCCATCCACAATCGGATGAATAGCCCAAGGTAATAAGTGGATATAAAAAAACTTGAGTCAGACAACAGTCTTAGTGAGCAATAAAACAGCTAACAAACTTCAACAATAAAGCGTATGAGAGGGGATAGATAAACATATTATTCTACTCATGACACCAGAGAAGAACTCAACCTTATCTTCTCCACATCAGACAGTGATAGCCTTTACTATAAATAATTTAACCATTCATCCATGGAAATCAGAACACCCATTCAATTATGGAAAACACTCATAACATCCAGATTATATAAGTCTCACACAGACAACCCTAATCGAGTTTAACATTCCCTAAGTACTCTCCCCAGAGGCCTAAACCAATATCAGTTAAGCACTCAAAGAACATCTCCCTCGAATTTGGATAATCTACGTGAGATAGTACAAACAGAACAACCAATCATCCATGACTGACTTTGGCTATCACCGCCAATCCTGCTTTGAAACCATCGTTAATCGTATGACAACCAACCTTGCCATTTGTCAAGGGCTAATGGTAACCCCAGTTCTAGCATAAACTCGATATGTCCGACCTTGACAATGTCCAACCTTGACAACTAGGCCTTTCAACGATACCCAAAGTACTCAAACAGCAACCTTCCGATTTATTGGGTGCCCCCATCGTACCCCTGCTTTGAGCAAGCTAGAGCTTACGACAACGATGACTTCTCGGCCTTCGCATCTCTAGTCATCCAACCTTGACGACATTTTATAGCTCAAGCAACCTTATCGAGCAACCATTATCCACCAACTCACGACCTTTGAGTTGAAACTGCATTCGTTGCATCTCCTCGACCAACGAACACTCCAACACTTCGAACATCCCCTTCTGGACTCTCGTCGAAGCCGCCATCATTGTTGAACCAACCAACATCTTTATAAGGTTCAAAGCAATCCATAGCATTATTTCAGCACTTCCTAACTTCCCAATCTAATTTACTTTGAAGTCACGTAATCACCGAAAATGTTCGACCAGAAAATTTTGCCCAAAAATGGCAAAAATGGCTGACCAGAAATGGTAATCCAGAATGGTCCAATCCAACTTTGGTCCGGTCTGATCCACTTTGGTTCGATCCGATCCACTTTGGTCTGGTCCGATCCACTTTGGTCCGATCTGATCCACTTTGGTCCAGTCCGATCCACTTCTGTCCGATCCGATCCACTTTGGTCCGATCCACTTTGGTCCGGTCCGAACTTTGGTCCGTTCCGAAATTTGGTCCAATCCGATCCACTTTGGTCCGATCCGATCCACTTTCGTCCAATTCACTTTCGTCCGATTCACCTTCGTCAGATCCACCTTTAGTTCGATCCAAATATGGTCCGATCCAAAACCTACCTATTGCAATCTAACTCCGATTTCGACCAAAACTTCGCCAAACGACGAATCCAACGAAACCAACTCAACCAAAATCATCGAACACAATCATAAATATATCATAACATTACTAATCACATGAATATGACGATTACCAAAAAAGATGATGTAAGTCTCATTAAAAACCATTAAAATGAACATATGATCAAAATGAGAGATCTAACTAACATAAACATGTAAAATCTCATGAAATTAACGAGTAAAACTTGTTAGATTAGATCATAGGGTAATGCATATGAAAATGGACATGTAATAATGTAAATCTATGGTAAAACATCCCAATTTGATGAAAAACATTGCATTCATGTGAGAGATGTAAATCACTCACCGATTCTCCAAAACAAGCCAAAATGATAGAATTATGAATCCGAACAGCGAATACTTCAAACCAAGCTCCTGATCCGATGAATTTGCCCTTGGAATGATGTAGATCTAGCCTCGAATGGTGTAGATCTTCGATTTCCTTCCTTGGATTTATAATGGTGGAAAGGTAATAGAGGAAGAAGAAGCACAAGGTCTCCAAATGAGAGAATGGGAGAAGTAACCTGTTCTCCATACCCTGCACCCTTTATTTATAGTTTCCACCAACTCACTAATGGGCCTTCCCAATTCAGCCCATTAGGCTCTCCAAACTTGAACAACCAACTGAAAAACTTTAAAACAGTGATTTCTCCCAAATCGCTGAGCCAAATTCTTAATTTAACCACTCTACAGAAAGGCAACCATCAATTTCTTTCCAATGGGACAAAGTTCATCCTATGATTCAGCTTGAGTCAAAAGTTATGCCCTGTAAAAGACTCATGGGGGAAAAATGGTCACAAACAAAATTGGTAAAAAATTATGGACATGTCTCACATCCCCATAAGCAACATATTAAAAGATGAGAATGATCCAACCCTCAGAGAATAAAATAAAAATATTTTACGATCTTTCGATACGTAAAATGCGGGCTGTTACAGAATGTGTATTTTAAATATATTTTTTGTGAAAGATGGGTGATATTAAAGTAATTCTGAAATGTATATTATTTTGGATGAGAGTTAAAACTTTTTCAAACCGAGTAATTAAAGTTTGAAATTTTATGGTTATAAATTAAGTAAGTTGGTGAAGATTATAAAAAGTTTTCAAACGTTGCATGTTTGGTTACTTAAACTAAAAATTTTGAAAGGGAATAAATTTAAGATGGGTCATTAGAAATTGAAAATAGAAGCGAATTATCTTAAGAAAATAATGAGGACATAATTTCATTAAGAGGGAGTTTGTAACAACCCGAATTTTTAGGTACTTGGGGTAAATCGATTACAACATTTTTTGTAATTTTAAGTCCAGAAAAATAAACTAAGAGTTCAAGAGCCTGACTCATGTCATAATTTAAGTTGAAAAATAAATAAAGAATTTGAGATTTAGAAGAAATTTATGTATTGGAATAAAGTGAATTCATTTAACGCAATAAGGAAATTTATTCCAACTTGTGTTTATTCAAAAAATTTAAGATGGAAGTAATAAAACTGGTAAAATCTTATCAATTGTCCTTAATGGTTTGTTCCATCAAATGTAATAATAATTAACTATTACACCTTTTTGGTTATTAGAGAGAATATTAAAAATGTAAAATATTGATTAGGAACCAATATTTAAGTCTTGTGTATTTTTAGTATTAGTTACAAAGTTGTTTAAAAAACTTAAATGAGTACTTGAGTAAAATTTAAATGTTGGTGCAATTTTAGTATTAAACGTGTGTTTTATGCAATTTTCACATGTTGCACTAATATTAATATGTTAACACAAGATGTTACAGTGATGAAAATATATGAAATAAGTATTGTTACGTTTTTATAGTGTCTTAGCCACAATAAATTGTAATACATATATGTATAGCGGATTTTGGTGGAAAGTTGTGTTTTATAAATGTAATTGAGTTGCATGTAAGATGTAAAAATGTAAATATTGATTAAAATCGATATATATGTACCAAAATAAATTTTAATATGAGGCATAAGTCAATTGTGTTAAAACTTTGTAACTTGTGCAATTATGAACTTGTAAAATATAAATTTTGAACACAAAAATGTAAAATGTCCAATTTGTTTGTAAAATGAGAAGTTTGTGCCATGTTACGCAAATTGTGTTTATAAATTCTTTAAATATGTTGTATAAAATTTTAGTAAATCTAAATTATGTATTTTGATATTAATTTGGAAAGTATAGGAATAATTATGTGTTAGACAGCACAATTTAGCTTAACATAGTCATGGTGAACCATACTTGGCTTCAGTCTAACACTAATAGCATAACTAGGCTATAATCAAGGCACGAATAAAAGAAATTAAGGGGAGAAGGATCTGAAAAGTAGGAGGGAAATGTTCATTTTTCTATGAAAACACTATTTCCCCTTCATTTAATAACACATAGTAAGAAGCAATGGAAATTTCTTTCCAAAACCAAATACCCAAATACCAAAAATCCCAATCTCAAGCTAAAAAATAGGTTGATTACTCTCATACTATAAGAAATCAACATATAATCAAAGCTTCACTATCAAATTTAGGAAACTAGAGAAGGAGGGCTACTGTAAATTCTTGATCAGGTTGTATGTTAGTGTTTTCAAGTTTTCCAAAGGCTCAAATCTACCTTTTTGCAAGCTATAATAACTGGAATTCCTTTGAATGCCAAGCATGGTGAGTTGTTATATTCATTTTATCCTGCCTAAACTTTTGTATATGTTGAATTCGAGTTATTGTGACCAAACTGTAACTTACACTAAATTGTTTTCTATAAATTCTGAGCTGAGTGAAAACAATGCCCAGCTCCAACTTTGAGGATATGTATCTCCCTTGGTCTTGGTCTGATTTGCATGATTCTTTTCTATTATGAAGTTTGAGTGTTGGTATTTATTCTTGTCAATTTTCAGTCCAATCCTAGGTCGTTTGGTCACTTGAATAATGCCATGAAGTTGCAATCGTAGATGTCTTGTGCCTGGACGAGATTTGTAACAACCCAGAAAATCAGAACCAATTTAAAATTTTTATTTTGGAAATTTTAATGAATTTTGAATATTTAAAATGACTTATTATAAATAATAACGAGTAGAAATTTATTTTGAATTGATTAGAATTAGTTTGTATATGGCGCGAGCCATTATTAGGCGAAGGATAAGGTTAGACCTTATTCCGGTTCTAGTATCGCGTCGTTATGCTGTCGAAATTTTCTAAAAATGTTAGGACAATAAAAATATCATTTTTATTGTATAAATGAACTGTCTCGACAAGATCTACAACATGGAACCGACCAGAATCAAAATAGAGCAAATCAAAATTTCAGGCAAATTCAAATTCAAACAAAACCGAAATTCAGAAATAAAAGAATGGAGGAGTGGAAACAGACTGTGAGAACTTATCACTGATATTTTTTGTACAATATTTATTTTATAACTGCATATATGAACTGCTCCCTGTTGTCCACAGACCATGGACGATTTATTTGATTGTGTTGTGATTGTGATTGTGATGTATAAAATATATATTTGCGATGTGAAATATATATATACACACACATATATATATACACACGATGTGGAAAAATATATACATATATATGAAGTATGAAAAAAAAATATGAAGTATGAAAATGATATATATATATATATATATATGAAATGAAAAATAATATATATATATATGGAATGAAAATAATATATATATGAAATATGAAAATAATATATATATGAAATGTGAAAATAATATATATATATATATATGAAATGTGAAAATAATATATATAAATATGAAATGTGAAAATAATATATATATGAAATGTTAAAAATATATATGAAATGAAAATATTATATATATGAAATGTGAATAAAATATATATATATATATATGAAATGAAAATATTATATATATGAAATGTGAAAAATGTATATAAGAAGTGGGAATGAAATAAATATTGGTTGGTTAAAAATATTATTTTTAACATATATATAAGATGTATAAAATTGTCATGTAATGGAATATTCAATTTTCATTTAAAATTGAAATGGAAGTTGAAATTGTTTTTAAAACGATTTATAAAATACGTTTTAAATGGAAATCGACGAAATATATATAATATAATATATCTATATATATGTACATTTAATGGCCTGAATAGAACGCGTCACGCCACAACCGTTCGTGAATTTCGACCATTGACTTCGAATTGACATTACGGGAGATCCGACCGTCAGATTCTCCTAAAACCAGAACTGTTGGGTTCGTATCGAAAAAATATTTCCAATGAATATAAGAGATTTGAAATCCAATGGTTGGATTTGGAATTATGTCCAAAACTAATTTTGAAAAGGTCGCTATGGATGCAGTTCGGTGGCCGTTATTGGAAATCGACTGTACGTGCCTTGATAAAATTATTAAAAAATAGTAATAATTTGTGTAAAATCATAATAAATGATTTGGAAATAGTTAGGATGAAAAAATCCACATTTGTGAAGATAAAAATATATTTTTATCAAATTGAACTAGTTATTAACTAGATTAATAATCCAATAATGTTTAAATAAATAAATTAGATTTGGAAAGGGTTTTATTATAACCAAAAATTTCCAATATATAAATTGGAATGGATTTGAGTAGAAATAATCTTCGAAATACTTTGATATTGGATTCCGTGATTATACGGATATTGTTGTGAGAATTTGGAAGATATATATATATATATATATATATATATATAGTTATTACCAATACGATATTTGTTGGTTTCAGAATTTGATATTGAATATAAGCCAATATAATTTCTATTCTGAGTCTTATATTTAATATCGAACTGGATTTTGGGTTTTTCGTGAACTGTGTTTAAATGACATTGGTTCTTTAACGCAGTTAAAGCAGGATTAATTTCCATAAAGTTGAATAATCAATAAGAAATGATTTTAGAGATTGAAACCAATTGGAGTATGAATAAATCTTTAATTAGATTGTGAATGTATAGATGGTAATTAAATTACCAAAACATGAAATGTGATTGAACCAAATACACTTGGTTGCTGATATTGATTGTGATTGATTGATTGTTTGGATTGTGCTCGACCAGTTTATGAGAAAAATATGTTTACATTTAGCATTGGGTTAGGTAGAAATATCTGTGTGCTAACACCTTGCGGAACACTTCACGATTTGACTGCAAGGTGTTTAGCGATGTTGTTTATTTCAAAATATAATGGATAGTTTTGAAATGATATATTTCTTAAGTGAAAAGAAATGTATTCCCGATTTTGGATAGGGAACGTTTTATAAAAATGTTTTATAAAACAGAACGGATTTCGAGGACTAAAACCCGGTGATTTCAAAATGATTTGGAAATGTATTATGGTTTTACATTGTAGTTCATCACATATTAAGTTAGTTGCTATTAGTGATGTATCTGTTTGGTGGCGGAGAATTTATTCTCTTTCTTAACACCCTTTTTTGAGACGTAAGAGCTCAAAGGTTATGTGGTTAATAATGACTAATCATATGTGTCAATTGCTAATGTGAAGTACTATAGTTGAAAGTACTTGTGATTATTATGTTGTGAAATGATTTTCCCTACATCGGGATATAAAATGGTTTAGTGTGTGGCTAAAGATTCGGGTGACCCTAGATTGACAAAGAGTATGGGTTGGATCCAGTGCCTTAGGGTGAGTGGTCAGCAGTGTAGCCTGCTCCATGCGTGGGAGGTGCGCGCACACACACACATATATATATATATACACGTATATATACACATATATATATATATATCGAGTTGGAGAGGTGCTTACTGCCTTGTCTGAGGGAAGATTCCCGATATTTGGTTGCATATTTATATGCATTTGTTTTGGAATTCATATTTCCAAATGATTTGGTTTGAGATCCCGAAGTGAAATATACTTTGATATAAAGCTAGATATGTATTTCAAATGATTTGAAATAGAAATCGGGAGATAAAGTCCAAAAGAATAATTTCTGTAAATTGAATTGGATTTGGAAAATCTAAGAGTGGTGATTAATCTAAATGGATAGACTAGGATATTGCATGTTGATTGATGCATAGTAGATCCATAACTCTATTACTAATTGTTGTTTATACACCGGCGTTCATAGTGGTAAACTCGTTCCGTGTTATACGGCATGGTCCTATGATTTGCCTTATCATTTAAATAAGTTAATTTTAGCTGTAGAGTTTCTCACACCCGTCCCATGACTGACCTATAGTTTTCTTTTCCTTTGCAAACTCAGGTGCCCCTATTTTCCACACGGGCAGTCAAGTGGTTTGTTTTGCAGATATTTATTTATTGAGCAGGATTCTGGATTGAAGCTTAAAGTTGTATCCAAAGCATTGATGGTCTTCCGTTGTGTAATTTACTTGTTTCCGCTGCATTGTATTACATTTATTGTAAAATTATCTTCCACTGTATTATTATATTCGATGTACTCTGATATTCCGTACTGTGATGTAACATTATTATGATATTTATAAAAGTCTTCTGTTGTTTGTTATGATGTGTTGTATGCCCAAAGTTAGCGTATCCGGGTTTTGAACAGTCTTGGTCGATTTAGCGATCGATTAGGTCCGAGCGAAATCCGTATCATTATAAGATCTGCATGGTGTGGGTTGACCAAGACATATGCGGGGCAGCATGCACAACATATGGGTTAACCCTTACCATTTTTGGGTCGACCCTTTCCTACTGTTGAATATAGGTGAAGTATGCACCTGTTTTTGGTACAAATTCTAAGTGTTTTGTGGATTGAAACCAAACACGGCCTAAGTCCATGTTTGGAATCTCATATCTTTGCCTTTTCATATCGGAATTCAGTGATTATTTTTGAAATTGATAGGATTTTTTTCTAATTTGTGTTTATCAAATTTTATACCATTCCTAGATCATTAAGCCAATTAAATTATGTTCGAAAGTTGAACGCAGAGAAGATTATACCTAAGTTTTTAGTGTTTTCGTAAGCAATTTTTGTTGTTAATTTTGAGGTGGCTTTGTAAGACATATTCTTAAGCTTATTCCTAAGATGGAAAATCCAACATTGACGGTAAGGCATATCAAATTAATGGAGTTTTCTTGTGATTTTGTTGATTTTATGAACTATATCTTGAGGTTTTCGATATATTTTATAAAGAAATTCAGTAAGGGATATATATCGCTTTAAGACAAATGATTTTCCGTGTTTTGTTTTATAAATATAAAACCGTCTCAAAGCTATACGATATACAATATTTTCTGAAATATAGAGATTTTCAAAGAAATAATTGAAGTGTTTCTGTTCGTTTTAAACCCGTTTTCTAAAACTAAATATTTTCAAGATATAAAACTACACATTTTGTACATTTCCGGAAAGCGAGAATGTGATTTAAGCGATATAGTAAATCATATGGTATAGGACACATGAATTAAGTATATTCATTAATTCCAGACTTGTCGATTGAAGTTGTTTTTGGTTTTCTGATTGAAGTAGACTAACATGTAGTAAATTGATTAATGAGACGCGCAATATAGAATGTATTATGTTCACTGTTTGGATTACTGTTTTGGAGTCTGTGACACATTCTATTGTTGTTGCTAGTACTTGCACTGGTGGGCCGTATATACATATCCAAGGTTAGTGGGCTAATTGTGGACTGGCTGGTCCTATTTGGAACTGGTGGTTCTTCTATGCATATTAGTTTGGCAAGATGGTGGGGATTGTTGGGTCCTATTTACATAGCTGGTAGGCTAATATTCGGACCGTTGGGTCCTATTATTTACAGTGCCATTTCTAGATTTTTTTGTGTTGATTTCTAGAATTTTGTTGGTTTTGAATGTTTTCACCACTTTTGATGATGGTTATTTCTTTCTATAGTCTGAGTGCTATCGTGTTATTTATATTATGGTAATTTGATTTATGTTGACCCGAACTCTTGAATAGGTCCCAAATGTGGTGTAGTGATGATTTTCCACCTATTTATATGCCATACGACTATACACCTTATGCTTATCTTGAGAGCTTGGTAATTCATGATCGATGTAAACAATTATGCCTAATACGATACAACAAATTTTGCTCACCTAATCAATGACATTGAGTATTCTTGTCCTAACTTCTCTCCTTTGGGATGATGAGAATATTTATTCTTCTGTCGTTACCTATTTCTTAACACCTTTTATATGTTCATCTAGTTTGGTATCTCATGAACATTTAGTTGATTTGAGATTAAATAATTTCTCTTATGTAAAAGGAATCTCTATCTATATATGGTATATTTTACTTATCATACGATAACTGATATGTTTAAACTAGATTGGTCGTGTTTTTATACTCAAGTCAGATCGGCTTATTTTAGGTATATATGTAAATTTGCACTTACTCTATTATCACTATGGATTAACTTATTTTGGAGTGAATACCAGAGTTATGTGGTTAAATGTTAGAGTTACATGTTGTATACTCATTTGAGATTCGTTGTATTTATGTATGGTCGTTTGAACCATTTGAGTATGTATGCATGTATTGTTATTAGTTCGTTGTTTTTAATATATGTAATCTGTTATGTGATCTGTTTCATTTATTTGTAATTGTACTTAGTTTTGAATACGATCCTTAGTCACTGTAATAATATATTAGACATGAATTGAGTACGTGATCCACTCAAAGAAGAAAAATTTGTACATCCCATCAATGTATTCAATACTCGTTTAATATAAGACTAGGAATGATCGCTCCTAGTCAGCCTCATTCTCTTCTCTAGTACGTAGTATTACTCTGTAATGCTCTTTATTAGGGAGGGTGTCGGGATGGAGAGTTATGGATGGACTGTGATGTTAGATTGAAAGTATAATTAAATTTTTATTATTTCCATGAATTTATAAATAGACAAATGAATGACCCATTTATTTCATTTCCATTTTCATTTTGCTTCTTCAGTACATTGTCCCTTTTTCTTTTTCCGTAGTTTCTTAATATTAAAAGAAAAAACCTACCTTTAATTCAAATTTGATTTTTCATTCCAAATTGTGAGCATAGAGCTTGAAGAAAGTTTTTAAGAGCATGGAAAAGATGAGAAACTTGAATCCCTTATGAATGCTTTTGGAATAAAATATAAATATTCTAATTGGTTGTTAAGTGGAATTACAAATATAAATAGTTGGTTTCAAAGTAAGGGAAGAATTGATAGCTTGGGAAAAATTATGATAAATGTAAATGTTTTACTCACTGTAAACATAAAATGTTATAAGATAGCGGAAGACTTTAGTTATAGGTTTTCACTTTCTCTACTTCTCCTTTCTTAGTTACTGACACTAACACATATACCACCTCATGTTCAAAAATCATTATCTCCCAAAATACATGGTATTAGCCTAAGTGACTAACTAGTAAGTTGTTTATTTTCACGCGTAGTAATTTTTGAAAATAGTAGTTGGACTTCACATCGAAAATAAAGGTTGGAAATAAGTAGATGTTGATGACCTAGTTAAAAAGTGAAACTTTTCTTTAGTCTTAAATAGCTAATGGATAATAGATTCAATTTCCTTCTTCAGAACATGATTTTTTTGTTGTGATATAGTACTTTTATGTATCAGCGAAGAGAGTTGATCTGACATGTGGGTTCTAGTGAATTTGAGCAATTAGAGTGTTGGGATGGTGAGCGATGATGTAGTAATGATGGAAGTAATGAGGTCGATGATGGGATCTTCGATGGTCGATCATGACCTAGCGAACATAATTTAGGGTTTAAACCCCATTTTTAGTCACTAGTGAGTTTTGGTCCACTATTGGTGAACGATGACATCGAGCAAGGCGAAGTTGGAAGAAAACAAGTAACGGCTTTTTGAGAGCCGACAGTGGTGGTATACCTAGTCAACGACGATCGAGGGTGGTGCAATCGAACGCTTTCGGAGTTCGATTTCAAATTCTAAATATCATAAACTCTCAGCGGTGGGAGAGTTTAAATTTCAAGGAGATAGGGAGGATAAATTAGTCTTAAGGGTCTTGCTGTGAGACGACCCAGACTTCCCCGATCCCCGAAGAGACAGAGGAGCCCAGATTGCTTTGAGAAAACGATGCATTGGAACACAAACAATAGAACATTTCATTGCAATTACAACAATTTACATTAGAGTACAAGAATATCAGAGTACGAATAAATATTACAAAGCAGAAAAATAATATCAGATATTTAGTTTACATTTAAATACAATGCGCAACAGAAATACATTAACTATCACAACTGAAAGAAATACACAGATACAAAGCTTTCCGAATGTAGCTCCAGCTGTAAATTAGGATCCTATTAAATAGAAATCTACAAAACCAAAACTATTAGCTTCTAGTGTGGAAAATATAGGCACCCAGAGTTTAGATAGAAACAATAAACTCTAATTTAGTCATAGGACTGGTGTGTGAACTCAAAACAGTTATTAATCTTTTATTTTAAAATAGGGTATGTCACGGTACCACGCCGCATAACACGGAACGGGTTTATTCCACATGAATCTCAGTTTTAAAATAAAACAACGCAATACTTTTTGAAAAATGAAGATATTATAAGACTCAGGTCCCATCACACAATGCAACGCGAGCCGGAGGATAGAGTTTTCCCTTATAATAGCCAAATGTACTTGATACGTTTAAAACAAATCATTTTGATATTACTATAAGTGCATAGTGTCAAAATGAACTTCAATTATAAATGTTTCAATCATAGACGACATAGGTACCATATATTATGCCTCCATACATAAGTTTACAACTAAAACCAAAAAGTCGCGTATTGGAAATTGGATTCCATCTACGAGTCGAGGCAAGGGATGGCTCCTCTCCGATTCAAGACACTCTAGCAAATACCTCAGGATTATACACTTTGGGCAACCCTTGGATCTTCAGGGCCGGTCCACACTTACTTTAGTGGATTAATTATTCCTTAACACACGTTTCCCGGTCATATCAGACCTATCTCTGAGCCATTAGAGAATCAATATCTGAGGCGCCTCATTCCATCATCCACATAAATAAAAATGTCTGGGCTCCATACCATGACACCACTTCTATCAAGAAAGAAACATCGTGCACTCCCTACAACCACTATCTCGTTTTTGACTCATACGGGTGTGAGGCTCACGAATTAAAACTATACACAAAGCTATGCAACTTAAAGTCGTGCTTTGATCATCATCCACAAGACTCTGCTTTTCAACAATAGCCTTGATCATTTGCATCTTAGCATGCCACATTGTCAATCCATACCGTACCACTGATTTCCACCAATATGTAACCTCTAAGCTCTCAGAGAAGGCTGTTAAGCAAGAGAATAAATTCTCTGCCACCAAACAGATATATATTTAGCAGAGATCAACGAATGCAGTATAAGGAATACAATGTCAAACATACCATACATTTGCAAGTCTGTTCTGGGTCTGAACGAAACCGGAGGCACCTTATTCCTCGTCCCATATGTCCAACACCGGAGAGAGGCCCTCGCATCTCCAGTCGATCTCCAAGTACATCTAGTCAATCACCACTTATTACCTTATCTTGGGTGTACAGCCCAATCAAGACATCAGTAATCATCCAAACAATTGAAGATCTCCGGTCTTCAACCGCCGTCTTCATTATCGATTTTAGTCGTCATGTCAGTAATTCAGAATGGGATAAACACGGTCTTTCTAAATAACTCGCGTATTTTATAATAAAAAATCAAGTGCTATAAAAACACATCATCCTTTGGATATAAATTTCAAAGATTTTATTTTATCTTTTCACAATCTAAACCAAAACAAGGTTTGTAAGGTAGTCGGGATTATCGAGCCTTACCGAAGTAATTATTTATAATTTTATTATACCAATCCCAACCTATTCATCCCATGGAGAAAAACTGTTAGTACTCCATATCTAACACCCACGGTATTATCAATAAATTTAATTACCATTTCACATTCAAATCTAATTAAAGGTTTAACTATTGCTTGGAGTAAAACTGGTGGTACTCCATTCTTGATCATTTCATGAATTCGATAAATTTAATTATCCCATTATCATTTTAATCTACTTAAAGATTCATTAAAACTTTAGTTTAGTTTTAATCTAAAAAATCATTAATTTATAATTATTCAACTTTAAGAAATTAATCTTGTCTTCAACTGGGTTAAAGAACCAATGTTATTAAAACACAGTTCACAATAAACCCAAATCAACTTCCATTAAGTATAGAATCTTCGCGGAAAACAGATCAATATATAATTGATATAAATTTCTGTATCAGACTAATAATATAAATGGAATAATGGCAAAGCCTTTGTAAATTCCATATATAGTACCGGTCTTCCTTCATAGAAGCTCATCTCGACTATTACCAAATCGAATTCCATTCAATTCAAATTTAATATATTAAATTGGAAAACATTACTTTGGAAAAATTCCATTAAATCTTAATAAAAAAATTTATAAATTCCAAATCATATCTTCACTGTTAATTGGGTTTTAAGAACAAATGTTATTTAAAACATCGTTCACAATGAACCCAGAATGTAAGGACCCGTAACATCCCTGTGAAGGAAAGAGCGGATACTTTGACGACAAGACAAAATAGAACGCAGACGGAAGAACATTTCATTGTTATTACAACAATTCCATTAGATAAAAGAATATACAGAGTATAAATGAATAAATTACATTCGATAAATATCAGAGATTACAATAAATTACATAGCAGCGGAAAAACAATATAAAACACAACTAGAAGTAATACACGGATACAGAGCTTTCCGAGCATCGTTCCAGCTGTAAATCAGGATCCTGTGGATATAAATCTGCAAAACCAAAACTACTAGCTGCCCGTGTCGAAAATAAGGGCACCCATAGTTTAGGTTAAAACAATAAACACCAGGTCAGTCATGGGACTGGTGTGAGAACTAAAACAGTTATTTAAAACTTTACTTTAAAAGAGAGTGATTCAAGGGACCACGCCGTATAACACGGAATGGGTTTCCTCCCAAGAACACTTGTGCACATAACAAAACAGCGCAGTGCTTTTTGGAAAAATGAAGCTATTATAAGACCCAGGTCCCATCACACAATGCAACGCAAGCCGGAGGATAGGGTTTTCCCTTATAGTAGCCAATCATGCTTGGTACGTTTAAAACAAATCACTTGATACTATTGTAAGTGTATAGTGTCAAAACAATTCAAATCATAAATATCAATCATAGACGGCATGAGTACCATCTATCATGTCGCCATACTAGGCTCTACAAATAAAACCGCAATATCACATATTGGAAATTGGATTTCCATCATGAGTCGAGGCAAGGGGCAAGCTCCTCTCCGATTCGAGACACTCTAGCAAATGTCTCAAGACCACAAACAACAATCCTTGGATCTTCAGGGCCGGTCCTCTCTTACTTTTGAAGATTGGCAATTCCTGAACACACGTTTCCCGGTCCTTACAGACCTATATCCGAGGCGTCTCGCATTCCAACAACCACATGGGTGAAAAGTATATAAATGTCAGGGCTGGTAGGTCACTGACACCACCACTAGCTAGAAAGAAACGTCGTGCTCTCCCTGCAGTCACTATCCCGTTTTTGACTCATACCGAGGTGTGAGGCTCGCAAATTCACGCTATACACAAAGCTGCGACACACAGGCCATGCTTTGATCATCAACCAGAAGACTTTGCTTTTCAGCAGAAGCCTTGATCATTTGCAACTTACGCGTGCCACACAGGCAATTCACTCCATGCGACTGATGTCCATCGATATACAACCTCTGAGCTCGTACGTCTCATAGAAGGGCGTTAAGCAAAAGAATAAATTCTCCACCGCCAAACAGATGTATATTTAATAGAGATCAATCAACACAGAATAAAATCCAATGTAAGACACACAATCCAATTACAAGTTCATTCTGGGTCTGAACGAAACCAGAGGCACTTTCCTCGCAAATCCATCGATCTCCAGGTACGTCTGGACGATCACCAACTGTTTCCCTCATCCTGGATGTACAGCCCAATCAAGATCATCAGTAATCACCCAAACGATGTGAAGACTTCCAGTCTTCAACCACCGTCTTCATCTTCGACATATCGTCGAATCGGTTATTCAGAATGGGTGTAAACCCGGCCTTTCTGAATAACCCACGTATATGATAAACAAATGTTACACAAACACAACAAACGCCTCATTCCAATTCAGAATATTCTTTTATTCACAAAATCACATTCTTAGGGAATAGGTTCCCATTAATTTTATCAAAGATAAATTCTTCTAAATTTATTCTTTAATCTTCCTTTGGATATCATATCAAGCCATATCATGGTTTTCCAAACTAGTCGGGATTAGCAAACCACACCGAAGTAATTATTTATTTTATTTCTCAATCCCAACCTATTCATCCCCTGGAGCAAAACTGGTAATACTCCATATCTAACACCACGGTGTTATCGGTAAAATTAATTACCATTTCACGTTCAAATCTAATTAAAGATTTAACTATCGCTTTGGAGCAAAACTGGTGGTACTCCAATCTCGATCACCCTTTATATTTGATAATTTAAATTATCAATTCACTTTTAATCTAATTACAGATTCATTAAAACTCTACTTAGTTTTAATCTTCTCAAAAATCAATATATTGTATTTACTGGGTTAAAGAACCAATGTCACATAAAACACGATTCACGACAAACCCAAATCACATTTGATATTAAATACAAGGCTCTGAATAGAAAATATACCGGCTTATATTCAATATCAAATTCTGAAACCAACAAATATCGTATTGGAAATAACGATATAAATATATCTTTCAAATTCCCATAACAATGTCTGTATAATCACGGAATCCAACATCGAAATATTCCAAAGACAATTTCGATTCAAACCCATTCCAACTCACGTATTGGAAATTCTGGTGATTTTCAAAACCAATTCAAATTCAATTTATTGATTTCAAAAATAAATTGATTTTAATTCTAGTTCAAAACTAGTTCATTTTGAGAAAAATCTATTTTTATATTTTCAAATGTGGAATTTTCATCCCAGTTCTTCCTAATTCACATATTATGATTTTTCATAAATTATTGATATTTTTAATAATTTTATCAAGGCCCGTACAGTCGATTTCCATCAACGGCCATCGAACTGCACTTACAGCGACCTTTTCCAAATTTGATTTGGACATAATTCCAAATCCAACCATTAGATTTCAAATTTCTAATATTCATTGGAAAGCTCTTTTCGATTCGAACCCAACGGTTCCGGTTTTAGGAGAATCCGACGGTCGGATCTCCCGCAACGTCAATTTGAAGTCAATGGTCGAAATTCACGAACTGCCGCGGCACGGCGCGTTTTATTCAGGCCATTATATATATAATATATATATTATATATATTTCGTCGATTTCCTTTTTAAAACGTATTTTATAAATCATTTTAAGTTCGTTTTCAAAACCATTTCAACTCTATATTCAATTTCAAATCAAAATTGAATATTTCATATCGTTACTATATAAATGATAATATTTTCAAAACGTTATATTTTGAAATCACTTCTTTTTCTATAATCCCTATAAAAACGAATATAATCGATATAAATATCGTTCACGTCAAAATAGCGCAACTCTAATCAACACGGCTTTATATATTTCAATAAATTCGTTATTCTATTCAACAAAGGAATATTTATTCTATTCAACACATGAATCTATATTTCTTTCAACACCTGACTAATCTCAACACATGAGTACTGTCAACACACGACTATTTTGTTATGTAATATATTTTACAAAATTATGGTATCTATCGTTTGATTTTTAATCAGACTCCACCGTGAAGTAGCTTCTAATTTTAAATATGATAAAGATGTAAATTTTATTATTAAAATATTTTACTCAACACGTGAATAGTTTCAACACATGAACATCGTCAACACATGACTATTTATATATTCAACACATGAACTTTCTTTTATAATATTCATTATTTTCCCAATTGGAATGAGGCCCAACCAATTACCATATAACGTTAATTATATGGGTTCCATACAACACATGTATATAATAGCAACAATAAACAATCAACCATCATCCAAAGTGCACCGCACAACTGCATAAGCATCAAATATAAATAATTAACGCTTACACAGCCTGTCGACCGATCGATCGACATACAATTAAATAATTGGGATTAGTGTACGCCAAATATCATCCCAACACCCGTGTGGGGTTTCAAATCAACAAATACTGAATATTATTTGTGCAGTTGGGCGATGTGTAAAATTTATCGTCCCAATCAATATCAGTCAAATCAGTGTATATAAACAAATCGACCGATTTGTTTATAAATATTCATTTATTCACATTCACGTTAAAAATTATATTTTCAACAATAAAATATTTTTAGCTATATAAATATTTTATTATCGATTTCACATCAACATCACAAACAAATTTCACAACTCATCAAACAAGCATACAAGCCGTCCATGGTCTGTGGACGACGGGTGTCGGGTGTTGCTAAGCACCGTCTACATCCTAGTATATATATAACTAGAAAAAGAGAATTTAAAGTGAGAAGTTCTCACCAAAGCTATCCCAACTCCACGACACTTCAATTGTAGGAAATCATCACTGTTCTCGCCTTTTGTCACTTTCGTTGCCCGTAGTCACTACATATATAAAAATCACATTTTTATATTGTTGCTATGTATATAAAAATCATATTTTTACACCGCTACTATATAGATAAAAATTCTATTTTTACACCGCTACTATATAGATAAAAATTCTATTTTTACAACGGAATTCATATAATAAAGATTATATTTTTATCACGCTATTCTCTATATAAAGAATTCGCCTTTTCAAATATAAAGATATCGCCTTTTCAAATATAAAGATTTCGCCTTTTCATTATATCACTATAAAAATCACATTTTTACTTCATTATATATATATAATAAAAATCACATTTTTATTTCGCTGCATATATAAAGATCAAATTTTTATATTCTCTATTATATAATAATCATATTTTTAATACTTCTACTTTATAAAAATTATATTTTTATATTTCACATATGATAAAAATCATATTTTTATTCTTTTTATAATATAAAAATCATAACTTTCCTACTACAAAGATATAATCTTTTCACTTTTTCATTATAAAAATCATTCCTTTATCTCTTCTATAAAGTAAAAATAGAATTTTTATTCCTTCTAAAATATAAAAATTATATCTTTAACCTTCCTATAATATAAAAATTATATTTTTATTCTTCACATTATATAAAAATTATATTTTTATATAATGAAAAATCACATCTTTATGATTTAAAAATAATCTCTTTTCATATTGTTGTAAAGATTAAATCTTTCCCCCCTATAAAATTTATATTTTCGCCTTACAAAACTCAAACCTTTTCTTAACTAAAAATATAAACTTTATCATATAAAAATCACAACTTTTAAATACCAATAAATCTAATCTTCCATTAGTAAAAATCTATGCTTTATCTATTTAAAAATCTAGACCTTATCATACCATTAAAAATCGGATTTTCAATTTAAACCATTTCATAAAAAGGATTAACATTAAAAACAATGCTTAGAAAATAAATAGAAATACTTACTGATTTTTAGCGGAAGGGGGGGGGGGGGGGGTCGCAGGCGGGGCTATTGCCAGACGATGGTGGCGCTGGGGTCAGGTGCGGTGGCCATCGATGGAGAAAGGGGGCGCTAGGGTTTTGGGGCTACTGTTGTTCGAGTGGAGAGAGGCGATGGGAGGAGGGTGCGTCGATCGAGGGGGGCTGCGCGATTTCTGAAACGAGGGGGAAGAGGCTCGAGCTGTGGAGGAAGGGAGGAGAAGAGGGGCGTGGTGGGATCCTGACCGCCGGCGAACGGTGGTGGGCGGCGGCTCCATCGCGCCCTCTTTCATTTTTTTTTCTGACCTAAAACTAACGGGGGAGGGAAATAAAGGGGGAAGGTTTTAATATATATAAATAATAATTTAATATTATTTTTCCCTTTAAAGCTGTCTTTTTTTATTCTAATTCGAAACGGGACCCACCGACTATCGTCCCTAGCGTTTTACCCCTATTCCGAACACAATGGGATATGTATCGTAAACTGATTCGATTGTTTCGATCAGTTTTCGTCAAAATCAACATATAACTCCATATATTGAATTTGAACGTGCATTTCGATTTACCGGGGTCACATACTAGCTCGAAAAATTCCAGAAAAATATTTTCTAGCTTCGTATTGACGATACGGTCCTAACAAAACTAATTTCGTTGAATTCTGAGACCGTTTGAAAAATGGCCATTTTCCAGTCGATTAAAATCAACTGAAACTGGTCAAACGCATTTTCCTTTGCCACGCTCACATATTGATTCGAAAAATTATGAAATTTGAAACCTAGCAATAATTTGACATCACGGATCCAACAAAAGTGGTTTCGTCGAAATCCAAGGTAGTTTGCAAAACGGCTATTTTCAAGGGCCGAAATTCCATAGCGACTATTCTAAAATTTCAACTGGGCATATCTTTTGATTCCCGCTATGAAATTTTGATTTTTCGGATTCGTTGGAAAGATATTCTCAAATAGATTCAAATATTTCTGGTTTCATTAAAATCCGGTTTACTTTGCACCCGGTACATTCAATTGAAGTTCGAAATCGAATTATCGAACTACCGCGCCATTTTCAATTCCTTTTATAATTATAAATAATTATTTATATTCTAACAATGATGTATATAAATATATACGTTCTAATTCTATTAAAAATAAATTTCTCGTCGTTATTATTTAAAATAATTCATTTTAAATATTCAAAATTCATTAAAATTGCCAAAATAAAAATTTTAAATTGGCTCGCATTTCCGGGTTGTTACAATCTCCCCCACTTAAAACTTTTCGTCCCCGAAAAGGAACGAAGCCGAAAGTTGTTTAACTAATCAACTCAACTTCCATTATTTCCATTACGGCTTAAGTTTTTCAACTTTTCAGTTTCTAAGAACTTTTCAAACTTCTCAAAAATTTGGCTAACACCCTAAATTTTTGAAAAATTTCACCATAACCTCCCCTACACCGGGAGCACCGGGAAAATCCCGAAATTGCCATACAGGCCCTCTGATCTCAAAAAGAAAAAGAAAAAGCCAAGCGGCTAGCCAATCGGCTAATAAAATCATCATCACCCAAACAAAACAGTAAATTATGGTAAACATGTACCTATTTGTCGGGCAAACAATTTTATTCTTCTACTCTAGCCTCCTTGCTATGACTTGTTCAATGTAAGTACATGTATATGCAAGCAAATGCGACCAATTTTCAATACAATTCAATATTTGATTCTATTAGGCGTAATGGTTCAAAATTTCAAACAAATAAACAAACAACACAACCATCAATCAATTAGTGGATTAACGTTTCAAATTCATAATTTTGATATATATACAAAAAATCATGTTTTGATGCCAAATCACAAAAATAAATCTATCTAGTTTTGGTTCTCACACCAGTCTAATGGAAGTATATAGAAATCACACCTTTGAAACACGAATATAAATACTGATGATGCGGCCACATCATCAGAATTATCCCCGGGTGTCTAGAATGTGATTCTATCCAGTATATTAAAACTTCGAATATACGTTCATGACGCGTATATGCAAAATCTTTATATACTCGAATGCCCAAATTCAATATAAATAAATATTCAAATACGTATAAAAGGGTTTAAATTTTCAAAACAATATTGTTTTCATTTGAAAAATATACTCTTCACACTCGTTCTAGGATACTACTGATCCTATCTCTAACGAGTCATTCTAATTGGATTTTACTAATCCAATATCTGATGAATTCTTTTGTTCGGTTCTAATGTGTCTTGTTCTCGAGCTCTATAAACCAAAGCTCTGATACCAACTGTAAGGACCCGTAACTTCCCCGTGAAGGAAAGAGCGGATACTTTGAAGACAAGACAAAATAGAACGCAGACGGAAGAACATTTCATTGTTCTTACAACAATTCCATCAGATACAAGAATATACAGAGTATAAATGAATAAATTACATTCGATAAATATCAGAGATTACAATAAATTACTTAGCAGCGGAAAAACAATAAAAAACACAACTAGAAGTAATACACGGATACAAAGCTTTTCGATGTAACAACCCAGAAAATTTGAACCAGTTTAAAATTTTTAAATGGGCTAAAATAATGGATTTTAAATATTTAAAATAAATATTTTAAATAATAGCGATGAAAAGAGAGTTGGAATCGACAATTGAAAACGAATATAATTAATTCTAATTATAAACAAGGCCTGAAATGGCGCTGAAGTTTCAAAAACGGAATTCAAACTTTGTCGGACTGCACTGGGTGCAAAACAAAACGGATTTGAGTGAAACCAAAAATATTTAAATCTGTTAGTGAATACCTTTCTAAAGAATCTGAAAAATTGAATTTTCATAGTGGAAAGAAAAAGTTATGGCCAAATGAATTTTCAGAAAGGTCGCTATGGAATTTATATAGCCTGTGAAATTGGCCATTTTGCATATGACCTCGGAATTCGACGAAACCACTTTTGTTGGATCCGGGATGGGAAGTTATTGCCAGGTTTCAAATTGCATAATTTTTGAAGCTAGTATGTGAGCGTGGCAAAGGAAAACGTGTTTTGGTCAATTATAGTTAAATTGGATCGACCAGAAATGGGCCTTTTTGCAAACGGTCTCAGAATTCAAGGAAACTCGTTTTGTTGGGACCGTATCATCAAAACATAGCTACATTTTTTTTTTTGGAATTTTTCGAATCAGTTTGTGGCCCTGGCAAATTGAATTGTACGTTCAAATTGAATATTGAATGTTATATATTTTAATTGGAAGGAAAACTGACTGAAACATTCGAGTGGGCCTACGAAACATATCCCATTGTGTTCAGAATGGGGGTAAAACGCTAGGGACGATAGTCGTTGGGGTTGAATTGGTGTTCGTGTGGGAAGGGGGGTATTTTCGAAATTTAAAAAAATTTATAAATATAAAGAAAATCTCTCATTGGTCGAAAATTTTCTTTTCTCTCTCCCCGTCGCCGATAGCAGGAGGAACCTCTTCAAATCTTCTCTCCTCGATTGCTCTCAATCCGCTCAAAATTAGGCCTCCATCCTGTTGAGGTTTTGTAGAGCTAGTCAAGATCTTCAAATCCATAGCAAGTTTGGATTTTTTTCATTGAGTATCCTTCGAGTTTCGAAGCCCCGAAGTCGCAGACTTTGCACCGCCGCAGACATCGCCTCCGACCACCGAGTTCGACGTGGGACCCACGGTTCTGCGCGCCTCTCCTTCCTCTTCCAGGTGGCAGTGGCCGATTGTCCTATAGTGCAACGGTTGTCGAGAAAAATCAAGACCTAGTTTCGAACGAATATAGAAAGGTACGGGTTTTATTTTCTGAAATGATTTTAACACCTTTAAACTATTACAAACTTTGTAAAAATCATATCTTTTTCGTTTCTTGATGAAATTCAGTGAAACAAGAGACAGTGGACTCGCGTGGACGTCTTCTACATAATAGAAGAGACCGCATATTTTTTTGAGCCTTCTGCTATTTTTGGTGGAGTGGAACCCAATGTGAGATTTCTAATTTATAAACGATATGGAAAACGACGATGTATAAATTATATAGTCGATGTATGAGTTATATAAGCATTGTACACCTCATGTATAAGCGTTGTATAAGTTGTACGCTCGATGTATAAGTTGTATATGCGTTGTAAAAATTATATATGTGTTGAAATAGAAGTGAATTGCTATATATATATATATATATATATATATATATATATATATATATACGCCCCTCGTCCACGAACCATGGACGATATTTATTGGATGTGATTGGTGTGAAAATTGATTGATAGCGAATGGTTGATTGGAATTGTTTGTGGTTGATATTGATTGTTTGTGGTTGAAAAATACCCATTTGTGGTTGAGAAATATTTGGTTGAAACCACAAAGGATTAGTTTATGGAAATGAAATAAATATATACATGCCGCCTGCGTGCGAACTAGATGCATGATCCCCATTGTCAAAAACCGCGAGGTGTTAAGGTAGAGCGAGGAGCCGTACTAGGGACGTTCCCGGTTTTAACTACCCTGCCGTTATGCTGCCGAAATTTTGAATAATATTCATGTGTTTAAATTATTTTCATTGGTTGAAACTATTTTTATTCGTTGAATAGAAAAACCTCCATGCGTGGAAACGATATTCATTTGTTGAGTCGAAGTTCATGTGTTGAATGGTATTCATATTTTGAAATAAATTGTTTTATGATAAAAATTCTATTTTTATTACCTATATGAACTATATAAAATAATCTTGTTTTGAAAGAAATTGTTTTATAATAAAAATCCTATTTTTATTACATATATAAACTCTATAAAATAATAGTGTTTTGAAATGAATTGTTTAACAATAAAAAATCACATTTTTATTATATACATGAATTGTTAAAAATAGTGAAACGTTGAAATAGAGGCAGTTAGATGAAAATATCATTTTTATCAAAAGTGTGAAATTCATATGGTTTTGAAATCGAAGAATCGATATATATATATTTAAATAGAATTGAAATATATCGAAAAACGACGCTGCAGTTCGTATTTTGAAATCGTGATTTCAAATGATTAGTGCGGGAGATCCGACCATCGGATTTTCCCGAAACCGCAACCGTTGGGTTCGCTTTGGAAATATCTTTCCAACGGCATCAACTTTGTAAAAATCCAATGGTTGGAAATTCTGGAATGTTTAATTCAAATCTGAAGAAAAACAACGCCAGAATCGATTATATATATATATATATATATATATATATATATATATATATATATATTTAATCGAATAACGACGCTGTAGTTCGTATTTTGAAATCGAAACTTCAAACGATTATACCGGGAGATCCGACCGTCGGAATTTCCCGAAACTGGAACCGTTGGATGCGTTTTGAAAAGATCTTTCTAATGATGTAAATTTTGTGAAGATCCAACGGTTAGATTTTCAGATATGTGTAAATCAAATCTGAAGAAAAACAGCGCCACGGCCGCGTTATGGCCCGAAGCGTCGTTTTGAATAAATTGGTTATTTTAAAATAAATAAAAATAGCGATAAATCGTGATAAAATATCATAAACGATATGGAATGGAAATAAACTGAATTTTCTCGATTTATGTGGTATTTGATGGTTGAATGTGTTTGGTGTGAAAATTACATTAAAGAACAAAATTGGTGTTGTCGAATGGTTTAACCATTGAAATAAATTGATTTGAAATTCTAAATATACGTGAATTATTTGAAAAGGCCGAGGTAATTCTCATTTCAAATAATTGACCGACGATTGAAAGTCGAAGATGAAGACGGTGGTCGAAGACTGGAGATCTTCACCTCGTTTGGGTGGTAACCGAGGTCCTGATTGGGAGGCATCCCGAAATATGGATAATGAGTGGTGATCGTCCAGACGTACGTGGTGATCGATGGGTTTGCGAGGTATTTAGTGCCTCCGGTTTCGTTCAGACCTAGAACGGACTTGTAAATGGACTGTGTGTCTGACATTGGATTTTATTCTGTGTTGATTGATCTCTATTAAATGTACATCTGTTTGGCGGCGGAGAATTTATTCTTTTGCTTAACGCCCTTCTCTGAAACGCACGAGCTCAGAGGTTGTATATCGATGGACATCAGTCGCATGGCATGAATTGCTAATGTGGCATGCCTAAGTGGCAAATGATCAGGGCTTCTGTTGAAGAGCAAAGTCTTGTGGTGATGATCAAAGCACCGTCTGTGTGGCGTAGCTTTGTGTATAATGTGAATTCGCGAACCTCACACCCGGTATGAACCAGAAACGGGAGAGGACATCAGGGAGGGCCTGCGTTTCCTCCTAGCTAGAAGTGGCGTCAGTGGTTTTAAATGCCCTGACGAGTTTGACTTATGTGGTTGTTGCTGTTGCGAGGCGCCTCGGTTAAATCGGACGATCCGGGTCCGACGGAGTCATTCGTTGGCTCATTTACGCCCCAAAGGGCGGGGAAGCGCAGTGTTCAGGAATTTTAATCCACATTGGTGGACCGGCCCTGACGATCCAAAGGCTTGACTGAGTACTTGCCCGAGGCTCAGGCTAGGCAGTCTCGAATTCGGTAAGGACTATCTTTTGCCTTGGTTCATGACGGAAATCCAATTTCCAAATACGTGATTGTGCGGTTTTGATTGTATATTTATATGGTGACATGATATATGGTACCCATGCCGTCGATGATTGATAGTTATGATTGAAATTGTTTTTGAAACATATAAACACTAGTAATAATATCAAATGCTTTTGTTTTATTCGTATCAATCATATTTTGGCCATTATAAGGTAAAACTCTATCCTCCGGTTTGCGTTGCATTGTGTGATGGGAACTGAGTCTTATAATGGCTACATTTTATAAAAAGCATTGCGATGTTTAAAAGACAATTTTGTTTTTAAAGCACTAGCAATCCAATGGAGTAAACCCGTTCCACGAAAGTGGCGTGGTCCTGTGATTAGCCATATTATAAATGTGTTGAGTGGATTTCTCATACCAGTTCCATGACTGACTTGTAGTTTGTTTCACTTTCAAACTCGGGTGCTCCTTTTTCTACACGGGCAACCTTGTATTCAGGTTTAGCTGGCTTTCTTTGGATAGCTGGAGCTGAAGATGGATTCTATCATTTATCTCTTTTTATGCTGTTCAGCTCCTATTGTACATATTTTGTTTATTTCCGCTGTAGACATTTATGTATAGCTGAACTATATTTGTACTAAGTATGATCTTGTATACTGTGTAACTCTGATGATTACGTTTATCCAGTATATTCTATTGTTCATTTTCTGGTGTATTTATTTAATTCTGTTTTGCTATTATCTATTTCCGTGTTATATTCCAAAGATAACCCTTGTCTCCGTCCGTACGGGATTTGGGGTCGTCTCAACGTGGTATCAGAGCTTTGGTTAAGCTTAGTTCTGGAATATAACATATTAACGAACTCGTCAGAAATAGAACCAGTAGTGTTCTAGGACGGGCAACTCATTACAGATAGGATCAGTAATATCTTAGTATGAGTAGCAGAATGAAATAACACCTCGATAGACGCATTTACATTCAAGTATTTGTCTCTATATTTTGAAATATCTTTTCTGTTGACCTGACACTTGATCTGCAATTTGCAGAAGAACTAGAAAATGGGTGCCAAAAATAGAAGAAGTGATACTGACCCGGATATAGAAGCCCTATTTATGAAATATAGAAATCTGGGTGGAAAACCTTTCTCGGGTGAAGAATCAATTATGAAAACACAAGCTTGGATTCGTTCTGCTGAGAAAATCTTCGAAGCATTAAAGCTGAGGGGTGACCAGATAAGATTACTGGCATCCTGGGCGCTCAAAGATGAAGCTTTGTTCTGGTGGGATTCAGTTATCAAGGATAATCCAGAAGGTGATATCACCTGGGACAGATTCAAAGTGATTTTCCTGGAAAGATTTACTCCTCCCGAAGCGACTGAGCGATTATGCGATGAATTTTCTTATCTGATACAAGGAGATATGACCATCCCAGAATATCATAAGAAATTCAACCAACTTTCTCACTTTGCTCCCCATCTAATTCAGAATACGAAGAGAAAGAATCTGAGTTTTATTTACGGGCTTCAAAGGAAATACCGGAATAAAGTAATGGGGCATGTGAAGCTTCCTTTTTCAGAAATGATATACATGGCTTATCAGTATGAAGATCTCCATAAGAAAGGAATGTTGCGCGACGAAGAAGAAGTTTGTTCTAGTGACAAAGAAGAGTCGAAAACTGATATTTCTGAAGTCAGTACGAGGTCTGAGGTCAGTAAAGAGCCTAAAGTCAATCGAAAAAGGGTCAGATCTGAAAAAGAACCAGCCACGACTGCCATATGCAAGAACTGCAATCAGAAGGGGCATTTGTCCAGAAAATGTAAATCTTTAGACAAACGAAGCAAAAGTGGATCTAAGCCCACTAAGAAACAAAAGAACCCGCATGGGGAAAGGAGGTGCCATAAGTGCCGCCAAGCAGGTCATATTGCACGGGAGTGTCAACTCTCAAAGAAATCTGAAATAGTACATGTAAATGAAGTGGCAGAAGTGCCTGCATCTTCGTCTGCTCTGTTGAATCTAGAATAACCCTAGAGGGGGGGTGAATAGGGTTTTTCACAGTTTTTAACTGAATTAAAAACTTAACGAGATATATAATAATAAACTGATCACAGAAAATAGCAGAAACTGAAATGCAGAAAATAAATCACACACAGATATACCCAGCTTCGGCAAAACCCTGCCTACTGCTGCATTTCTAAGGTTTCTACTAGGTGATAGAACAGTTCCCGCATACAAGACCATGTACACTCGCAAACCCCTGCTCCTATTCTAACCCTACGCTCAAAACCGTAGACTGATCTAATCCCCTAGATCAGATTTCCCGAATTACAAACCCTGTAACTCGTAACTCAGATTTACAGACTCTGAAACTGACAGCCAACTCCCTGACTGATCTCCCCTAGATTTTTACAGAGTCTAGAACTGATTCAGACGATTTACAACACAATTTAAAAAACAACAGAATAAAAAAAATTTAAACCCTAATTCTTAAAATAAAAATAAAAAAAAAGGTTTATATTAAAGGGGTCATCCCCTTTAACCAAATCCAAATCCCTTTTTTTTTTATCTTGGCCGGCCCATTCTCCTTTTGTTTGCACCCGATCCCTTTACTTTCTCTTTTGCTCTGGGAAACAAAAATGGCGGCTGCGATAACTAGGGTTTCACTGAATCTCCCCCAAATCGATCGTTTGCTTGATGGATTTATGTCATGGTTCTCTGATGGCTTCAACTTGATGATGTCGATCGAATTTTGAAGCTCCTTGCTTCAACGATTTTGGGGTTATTCGCTCTTGTGGTTGAAACCTTCTGGAATTGTTCTCTTGCTCGATCGAAAAACTGTGAGTACTTCTGAAAATTCTTGCTTTTAAAAACTTGTGGGTTGTTTGTTGGTTTCGGTTTCGATGTTCTCTTGTTTGTGGTTTCGATCGATATTTGCCCGTGATGAGTTGGTGTTTAGAAATAGGATTTGAAATCCTTAAACTGAGCTCTGATTTCACGCAAAAAAAAAATGGCTCGATCTGATTAGGGTTTCCCCTTTTGTCTGTCTTTTAATTTGAATTGTTGCTTCCCGACTTTGAAATATACTCTGATTGCTGAAACGTCTCTGTAAAAAATTGGAAACAAAATAAATGATTTCCATTGTTGATTAATTCGGTTTTTTTAAAAAAAAAATTCTGAAAAAAAAAAACTTCCCTTTTTGCTATCCCTTGATTTACTCTTTTGAATATCTCGACTTTAATTTGAAAAAAAAATTTATTGCTTTCAAAACCTTTGCGTGGATTTTGCTCTGCCTTACACCATCATGATTGGAATCCGATTTGAATGATTTCCTTTTTTTGATTGCTGCGTGATTTTGGCTTTCCTTGAATTTCTTGACATTGAGTAATCGTTGCATGATTAGATAGGATTTAGCATCCTTGAATTTCTCTGAAATCCCTATATGCCTCGATTCTGATTTGAATTATTGCCAAAAATTATTTCACTGCATTGTTTGGGAAAAACAATTTAAACATCTGCCAAAAATCTGGAAATCAATTTTGTTGTGAATTTTCATTGTTTCTCTTTCTGACTATACTTGCTCAGAAAAATATATTCAGTCTTTAATTCAATCCAAAACTGGAAATGAATCTTGCCAAAAACATTGCGAGCACTGATTAATTTCTTGATTTTCTTGATTTAAAACTGTTGCCAAATATGCTACTCCATTTCTGAAAGCATAATTATCAAAACAGGAAGGAATTGATTTCGACCCCTTATGAAATAATCTCTGATTGATTGTGGCAATTCTGGATAATTGTTGACCTTTTTCCATATTTAACTTTCTGCAAATTAAACCCTTGCCAACCATTTCTTAAAAAACTGTTTCTGGAAAATGTGGAATTCTGAAATCATTTTTAAAAATTGTTCATCCTTTCAAAACTGAAAACCGAATTGCAAAGAAAAAACTGTTTTGCCTATGCTCACTTGCCAATCTGTCTCGACACATTTCCATGCATGAACATGCTGACCAATGCTTTGCTCCATTGTGTATATGTTTGTGGCTGTTTTGAGGGTATGTGCATTGTTCATATATACTTGTTGATGCTGTGTTACTCATGTAGCTTAAACCTGAACTTGTTGATCTTGTGTTGTTCTATATGGCCGCACTATGTGTTCCCATTTGCACTATTTGTTTTACTGTGTTGATGCTTGGTTCCACTCATATGTTGCTGTGTCCACTCGACCATGCTGTGCAGCCTTACTTGAAAACCTTGACAAATGAAACTTGCTTGCTTTGCACCATTGCTCGACTCATTTGAAAAACTATGTTGTCTGCACATACTTCTTTTGCTGATCTGAAAATTTTGGCTCCTCCATTTGTTGCTTAGACTATGCTGCATGCCCTGTCTTGATCATTTTGTTTGAGTTTGTGCCTTCACCATTGTATACTCCACTGGAGTTTTGCTTTTTCATTTCTGGCTTGTGAATTCTTTGCTGTCTTGATATGCTTTCACTAAGGCTTGTACTTTGACTTTGTATCTCGACCATTTGTAGCTGCTTATCACATGATACTTTGACTTTAATTGAACTTGAGTCTATGTACACTGACTTGTTTTGCTGAAACTTGAATCCTTGCATTTGCACCATTTTGGCCTGTTCTGTTTCACCATATATACTTGTGCATCCATATACTTTACTGTTGCCTCTTGCTTGTTCACATGCTTGAACCAGTTTTGAAGTTTTGACCAGCTTTGATTATTTTTGACATTTCACTTTTGCTGTTTGACATGTATTTTCTTTTACGTATACATATGTGTATATATGCACGTATGTGTATGTATACATGTGTGTATATACGTGAATTTTATCAGCAGACTACTGCACTGTGTTGTGGCTGATCAGAATCAACTGGTTCTGATCAGCAAACCAGTGTAGTATGTTGAGGCTGATACAAATCAGATCAAGTCAGAAAAATGATGAGAAACACACCGGAAAACTGAGGCAAATAAAATTTCAAAAACTAAAATTCAAATCTGCATGTATTCAATTTTTATTTCTATTGCAGTGTACTGTGTGTGTGTTTCTGTGTATGACAGGTGTAGATGACTAGACTGACAGAGAAAGCTGTGAAGACAGAAGATAGAAGACAAGGACAGAGTGTCAGTGTGTCTGTATATACAAGTGAAAAAGAATATATATGAAATGTAAACTGAATGAATGTATGAGTGTTGCAGTGAGGAGCTGTGTATATATGAAATGTACTGATGTCTGTAATAAACAAGTTTGATTGAAATAAAATATCATTTTATCGTTGTCAAACGAACTTGTCTATTTTATTCTGTTTATATACAAGTACAAATATTCTGTGAATGTATAAATAGTGGAGTTACAAATAGTTGTACTGTTTGAATATTGAAATAAAATATTTTTATTTAAATAAAATACTGGTTAATATTTGAATTTCTGTACAGTCGTATTTTATTTAAATATAAATATTATATTCATTGCTGTGATGTATATATATAACAGTACAGTACCAAACACATTTATAATAGAAATATATTTGGTTGTCATCATCAAACAAAAATCATATAATTGTGTATACAACATCGTTATATACAACAATCTCCCCCTTTTGATGATGACAAACAAATAAAAGATTTTGAGTATAATAAATGTGGATATTTGAACTCCCCCTATTTAAATGCTCCCCCTACAACAGAAACTCCCCCTATAGCTATGCATGAGTGAAATGTATGAATAATTAAATTTTCAAAATTAAAAATATTTATAAAATATTCACTCATAAATCAAAATCTAATCCATTCTCCCCCTTTTGTTATCATCAAAAGGATACAGATTTTAAAATACAGATGAAAATTGACTAAAAACATAATTTCAGCTTAAGAGGAAGAACAGTCATCACAAATTTCAATCAGTCAAACAAAAATCATAATACTCTAAGAACAGGTGGCATATTTCACATTGTAGAAAATGACGGATATACGATGAATTTTATAAAAATGAGGAGAGTTATAAAAAATATGAATATTTCCCAATTATTTTCAAAAGAGTTTTATAAAATTAAAGCACCAAAAACGGTGATGGATTTGGATTATAATTAAAAATTCAATTTAAGTGAGAAAATCGAATAATCTCAAATCTCAATATCAATCAACAAATCATAATACGTCATAATATTTTCAACACATTTCACAGATTAGAGAGATGGATTGATAGGTTGATTTTTACACACCAAGAAGAATTTCAATTTTATTTCAGTTTTTAGCACATTTTTTTTATTATTTATTTATTTAAGAGCACACTGACCACGCATAACCAGAGCTTGGATTTTTAAATGAGGTCAGTCGCAGCTTAAATTATAAGTCGTCCCTTAACCATGCATGACCAGAGCTTGGATTTTTAAATGAGGTTAGAGACACACTTATATATTTGTTATATATATATTTATCATTTCATCTTTTAAAAAAGAAACACTCCTTGGAATAAAACCAATATATGGATGATAGAAAATGTGGTAGGTACAGAAATGGACTGTGAAATAAATTTCTAAATTAATTATATTATGAAATATGACCAACTGTACCGGGATTATTGAAAATTTTCAATTTATCACTAATTCTGAATAATAATATAACCATAATTCCATCACAAATATTTTCACTGTTTATGAAGAAAAAAAAAATTAAACTCTCCACATTTATATAAAATCATAACGGATGGCAGAAGGATGATAAGTAATGAAGATGGCAGTGAAATAATTGCCAGTTCAAAGACATTATAATAAATACTCAACCATCATGAAAAATCTAAATAAAATTCTCCTCTTGTTGTGAAATATACTGCAGTCACAATTCATCACAATTTCTAAATCTGGTTATAATTTTGATGAATTATAAATGCAGTTTAATTTGGATATTGATTTCAATTTCTGAAAGAATAATCAATAAATAATTTTAAAATTGAAAATCTATTACAAGAGGAATATGCTGATCTATACATGGCAAGAGGGAAAAAATATACATATACAGCAAAAAAAAATGTAGCACTTTAAAACTGATACCACACGGTGTCTCTACAAAGTGAAAAATCAGAACAGATGGATGAGACAAATATAAGGCGCTTCTGATACCAAATGTTCTCGCTTTCTCGAGGATTTTAATGACACCCCGGTGGCAAACAAATGGTACCTCAGTCAACAGAAAATACTAAATTACTAAGCAAGCAACTCAAGCACACAAATTTTATTTATCAAAGCACGATAAACCTTTGATACCAAAAACAAGCAGTCCAAAAAAAAATATTTACAAATCAATTTCTTATAATCAGAGCAGCATGATTCCAAAACAAACATTTTTCAAAAAACAGTATCAGAGCAGCACATAGAAATCAGTATCACAACAGACTTGTCAAGATGTTGGTCACATAAGGTGGTTCATGATCCAAGATTTGCAAATATACTCTATTTTAAATCATTTGAAGAAATGTGAAAGTATTAGGATTTAATGAATCAATCACACCAGGTTATATTTCAGATTCAAGATATGTGTGAGATCCAATAAATCAATAATTTCAAATGATTTTAAACAAACATATATTCAAATCAAATAATCATGAAATAACAATGTTTTTCAAAGACCATTTTCAAAAAGATCATTTTCAAGAATTTCTCAAAACTATTTCCGACAAGCCCAAGAGAAATTTCAGGTCATTTACATCAAATTTGAAAATATTCATGATCGGGATAATTTATTTGAAAACACATGAATCAATGTAAAATTTTGAGATATAATGAACCAGTCACACGAGATTGACAATTTCAAAAAAATGTGTGATATTCAAAATATCTAGAATTTCAGATGATTTCAAACAAACATATTTCAATATAATGATCATGAATAAAGATGAATTCCAAGATGTATCACTGATACAAGCCAATCTGAAAATCAATGAAATTATCACAACTGATAAATAACAGAGTGTTGTAATGAGTATAATATTTTGAGCTTTTCTAAAATGAATTAGAATAAACTTAGAACAACAAAGGTGTGTGACATTTCATTTGATATTCAGATCTTCAAAAATTTAGAATTCAAATTAACAATGTTCAAGATATGACAAGTATACATCAACACTGTTATGAATTCAGAAAAAAAATCTCAAAAAACGATTGCAGATATTTACAAAATTAAATTCAGGAAAGGGAAATGATTAACACACGATGATTTTATACAAATAAAGCATATTTCCAAAAAGGATTATGAATTCTGCAACTGGAAGTTTAAGAAGTACAGACAAAGAAGAATATGGCAGTGTCAAATCAAAAACAAAAAAAAACAGAAGGAGATAGAGGAAGGAATAAAACAGACAATAAAAACAAAGAGAATATACAAAGTTGAGTTTAGAGATCATACCAGAATCCAATGTAAAGCAGAATCTCTTACTCAACAAATGTTGGCCTAAGGAACTGTAAATGACACAGAATTATAGACAATCTTGATTTCAAATTTCTTTTCAGCACAGCAGTTCCTCAGCCTTCACTGGTACCTAGTAGTTGAGTGAATTAAGTGGTCTAACAAAATTTGTAAAACCACTCTGAAATACGTTTACCACTTTTGGTACCCAAACCTGTTTGTATAACAAACCATCAGAATTAACCTTAGTACCCTTTGGAACCCAAATCTGTTTGAATTTAGTCAAAGTCGTTTTATTTTTATTCGGGATCCAAGATTGTTTAAATGGTTTATTATAAAACGATTTCTCATTACAATTTCGATTCAAAAAACCTTTGAAATTTCCAGAGTTCAAATTTTCAACGTAGTTCTTTTCAAGGTTGTTTGAAGAATTTTTCAAATCATTCGAAATTCGTCTTTCAAAATCATTATTTTTCTCAAACCCAAGTCCACGTTTATTTTGAACAGAGAATTGGTTTTTCAACAACATATTCAAAGATTTTTCACCGTTTGAGAAATTAGACAAGATTGTTTCAAGTTGTTGAATTTCAGTTTTAAGATCACCATTTTCTTTCAATAAATCTGAACAACGATTTTTAGTGATCTCACATCTTTCAAAATCAGATTTCAAAACCAAATTTTCATCATTGAGTAACTTTATTTTGGTTTGGGATTCGGAAATTTCAAGTTCAAGTCGTTTTTGTTTTTCAGACTCAAAATTCTTGGATTTTTCAATCTCATTTTCAAGTTCTTCTAAAATCAAATTTGATTTCAACAAATTCTCCTTTTCAGCAATTTCAAATTTGGAATTTATATCTGTTTTAAAATTTTCAAATTCCTTTTGCAGAAGATTATTCAAATTTGACAGCTCAGTCTTGTTCTCATTTAAGATCAGAATTTCATCTTCAAACTTTTGGATACTTTTATTGAGATGAACAAGATTGGCTTTCAATTTCAAACAATTTTTGCAAACAGAATTTGAAGAATTTTTAACATATTCAAGTTGTGATTCCAAATCATCAATTTTGCTGATCAACTCAGAATTCCTAGATTTCAGAGATTTATTTTTAGATTGGAGTTTATCAACAGATTTAGTTAAATCAAGACACATGTAAACCAGATCTTCATATGAGAAATTCTCGGTTTCAGCATTTGTTGATTCTCCATTATCTGATTCATCTGAAGTTTCATTTGTAAATCCTGTTAAACAGAACTCTGAATCTGAGTTGACTTTATCGGGTTTTGAGCTGTGGTTGTCAAGTCTTCCATACTTCGTATTGAGAGTGTCCCAGATTTCCTGTGCAGATAAACAATGACAGATAAGGTTAAACTGTTCAGTATTAAGATAATCAAATATGATTTTCATAGCACGAGTATTGAAATTAATATCTACACTATCAAATCCATTGATAATAACATCCCAACATTTGATATTAACAGATTTTAAATAAAATTCCATTTTGGATTTCCAGTTTAAAAAATCTGTTCCATCAAAAACATTTGGAGATGAACTGGACTGACTCTCTATCGGTTGACAACTAGGATGACCCATGACTCTAGAGTTAGTGAAATAACCTGCTCTAATACCACTTGTTGAATCTAGAATAACCCTAGAGGGGGGGTGAATAGGGTTTTTCACAGTTTTTAACTGAATTAAAAACTTAACGAGATATATAATAATAAACTGATCACAGAAAATAGCAGAAACTGAAATGCAGAAAATAAATCACACACAGATATACCCAGCTTCGGCAAAACCCTGCCTACTGCTGCATTTCTAAGGTTTCTACTAGGTGATAGAACAGTTCCCGCATACAAGACCATGTACACTCGCAAACCCCTGCTCCTATTCTAACCCTACGCTCAAAACCGTAGACTGATCTAATCCCCTAGATCAGATTTCCCGAATTACAAACCCTGTAACTCGTAACTCAGATTTACAGACTCTGAAACTGACAGCCAACTCCCTGACTGATCTCCCCTAGATTTTTACAGAGTCTAGAACTGATTCAGACGATTTACAACACAATTTAAAAAACAACAGAATAAAAAAAATTTAAACCCTAATTCTTAAAATAAAAATAAAAAAAAAGGTTTATATTAAAGGGGTCATCCCCTTTAACCAAATCCAAATCCCTTTTTTTTTTATCTTGGCCGGCCCATTCTCCTTTTGTTTGCACCCGATCCCTTTACTTTCTCTTTTGCTCTGGGAAACAAAAATGGCGGCTGCGATAACTAGGGTTTCACTGAATCTCCCCCAAATCGATCGTTTGCTTGATGGATTTATGTCATGGTTCTCTGATGGCTTCAACTTGATGATGTCGATCGAATTTTGAAGCTCCTTGCTTCAACGATTTTGGGGTTATTCGCTCTTGTGGTTGAAACCTTCTGGAATTGTTCTCTTGCTCGATCGAAAAACTGTGAGTACTTCTGAAAATTCTTGCTTTTAAAAACTTGTGGGTTGTTTGTTGGTTTCGGTTTCGATGTTCTCTTGTTTGTGGTTTCGATCGATATTTGCCCGTGATGAGTTGGTGTTTAGAAATAGGATTTGAAATCCTTAAACTGAGCTCTGATTTCACGCAAAAAAAAAAATGGCTCGATCTGATTAGGGTTTCCCCTTTTGTCTGTCTTTTAATTTGAATTGTTGCTTCCCGACTTTGAAATATACTCTGATTGCTGAAACGTCTCTGTAAAAAATTGGAAACAAAATAAATGATTTCCATTGTTGATTAATTCGATTTTTTAAAAAAAAAAATTCTGAAAAAAAAAAACTTCCCTTTTTGCTATCCCTTGATTTACTCTTTTGAATATCTCGACTTTAATTTGAAAAAAAAATTTATTGCTTTCAAAACCTTTGCGTGGATTTTGCTCTGCCTTACACCATCATGATTGGAATCCGATTTGAATGATTTCCTTTTTTTGATTGCTGCGTGATTTTGGCTTTCCTTGAATTTCTTGACATTGAGTAATCGTTGCATGATTAGATAGGATTTAGCATCCTTGAATTTCTCTGAAATCCCTATATGCCTCGATTCTGATTTGAATTATTGCCAAAAATTATTTCACTGCATTGTTTGGGAAAAACAATTTAAACATCTGCCAAAAATCTGGAAATCAATTTTGTTGTGAATTTTCATTGTTTCTCTTTCTGACTATACTTGCTCAGAAAAATATATTCAGTCTTTAATTCAATCCAAAACTGGAAATGAATCTTGCCAAAAACATTGCGAGCACTGATTAATTTCTTGATTTTCTTGATTTAAAACTGTTGCCAAATATGCTACTCCATTTCTGAAAGCATAATTATCAAAACAGGAAGGAATTGATTTCGACCCCTTATGAAATAATCTCTGATTGATTGTGGCAATTCTGGATAATTGTTGACCTTTTTCCATATTTAACTTTCTGCAAATTAAACCCTTGCCAACCATTTCTTAAAAAACTGTTTCTGGAAAATGTGGAATTCTGAAATCATTTTTAAAAATTGTTCATCCTTTCAAAACTGAAAACCGAATTGCAAAGAAAAAACTGTTTTGCCTATGCTCACTTGCCAATCTGTCTCGACACATTTCCATGCATGAACATGCTGACCAATGCTTTGCTCCATTGTGTATATGTTTGTGGCTGTTTTGAGGGTATGTGCATTGTTCATATATACTTGTTGATGCTGTGTTACTCATGTAGCTTAAACCTGAACTTGTTGATCTTGTGTTGTTCTATATGGCCGCACTATGTGTTCCCATTTGCACTATTTGTTTTACTGTGTTGATGCTTGGTTCCACTCATATGTTGCTGTGTCCACTCGACCATGCTGTGCAGCCTTACTTGAAAACCTTGACAAATGAAACTTGCTTGCTTTGCACCATTGCTCGACTCATTTGAAAAACTATGTTGTCTGCACATACTTCTTTTGCTGATCTGAAAATTTTGGCTCCTCCATTTGTTGCTTAGACTATGCTGCATGCCCTGTCTTGATCATTTTGTTTGAGTTTGTGCCTTCACCATTGTATACTCCACTGGAGTTTTGCTTTTTCATTTCTGGCTTGTGAATTCTTTGCTGTCTTGATATGCTTTCACTAAGGCTTGTACTTTGACTTTGTATCTCGACCATTTGTAGCTGCTTATCACATGATACTTTGACTTTAATTGAACTTGAGTCTATGTACACTGACTTGTTTTGCTGAAACTTGAATCCTTGCATTTGCACCATTTTGGCCTGTTCTGTTTCACCATATATACTTGTGCATCCATATACTTTACTGTTGCCTCTTGCTTGTTCACATGCTTGAACCAGTTTTGAAGTTTTGACCAGCTTTGATTATTTTTGACATTTCACTTTTGCTGTTTGACATGTATTTTCTTTTACGTATACATATGTGTATATATGCACGTATGTGTATGTATACATGTGTGTATATACGTGAATTTTATCAGCAGACTACTGCACTGTGTTGTGGCTGATCAGAATCAACTGGTTCTGATCAGCAAACCAGTGTAGTATGTTGAGGCTGATACAAATCAGATCAAGTCAGAAAAATGATGAGAAACACACCGGAAAACTGAGGCAAATAAAATTTCAAAAACTAAAATTCAAATCTGCATGTATTCAATTTTTATTTCTATTGCAGTGTACTGTGTGTGTGTTTCTGTGTATGACAGGTGTAGATGACTAGACTGACAGAGAAAGCTGTGAAGACAGAAGATAGAAGACAAGGACAGAGTGTCAGTGTGTCTGTATATACAAGTGAAAAAGAATATATATGAAATGTAAACTGAATGAATGTATGAGTGTTGCAGTGAGGAGCTGTGTATATATGAAATGTACTGATGTCTGTAATAAACAAGTTTGATTGAAATAAAATATCATTTTATCGTTGTCAAACGAACTTGTCTATTTTATTCTGTTTATATACAAGTACAAATATTCTGTGAATGTATAAATAGTGGAGTTACAAATAGTTGTACTGTTTGAATATTGAAATAAAATATTTTTATTTAAATAAAATACTGGTTAATATTTGAATTTCTGTACAGTCGTATTTTATTTAAATATAAATATTATATTCATTGCTGTGATGTATATATATAATAGTACAGTACCAAACACATTTATAATAGAAATATATTTGGTTGTCATCATCAAACAAAAATCATATAATTGTGTATACAACATCGTTATATACAACAAGCTCAAGAGAGACCAGATGTTTTAGAAGGCACGCTCAATGTCAAGAACATTCCAGTTAAAGTACTATTTGATACTGGAGCGTCACGAAGCTTTATTGCAAAGAGTGCAGTCAAGAAGTTGGATTTGAAATTGAAGAAGCTCAAAGAACCAATGACTGTCCAAAATCCAGTTGGGGGTTCCATTGGTCTCAGTTGGGTTTGTGGGGGTGCCTGTCTCTTTTTCCTGCTATAAATTCCCTACTATCTCTGTCGTCATGAATTTTAATGAATTCGATCTTATTCTGGGATTGGATTGGCTAACCAAATATGAAGCAGAGGTTAGATGCGCCGAGAGAGTTGTTAGAGCTAGGATTAAATCAGGGAGTTATATAACCTTACCATGTGAAGGTCAGAAATCTAATAGAAAAGATTTCTGGGCAGCTCTCGATGTTTCTCCAGCCCAAATAGAAAATATCCCTGAAACCACAGAGAATATCCCTGACCTAGTGAAAGATATTCCTGTCATCGAGAACTATGCGGATGTGTTCGAGGAAGTTGTTCGCTTACCTCCGCAGAGAGAAATAGATTTCAAGATTGCTTTGATTCCGAATGCAAGGCCGGTAGTTCACGCTATTCGAAGAATGTCCTTAAAAGAGAAAGAGGAATTAGACAATCAAACATGACAACTCGTATAAAAGGGTCTGATCAGGCCTAGTTTCTCTGATTGGAGAGCAACAGTGGTGTTTGTCCCAAAATATGACGGTACTCTACGGCTATGTGTGGACTATCGTGATTTAAACAAGCAGACAATAAAGAATAAATATCCATTGCCGCGGATTGATGATTTGTTGGATCGATTGAATGGCGCACAAGTATTTTCATGAATGGACCTAGCTACAGGTTTCCATCAGCTTCGAATTGCCAAAGAGTGTGTTCCAATGACAGCATTCAGAGGTCCAGACTTATTCTACGAGTGGTTAGTAACGCCGTTCGGCTTATGTAACGCTCCAACATACTTCGTCGATCTGATGAATAGAGTGTTCAGAGGGGTTTTGAATAAATTTGTTCTGGTTTTTATTGATGATATTCTAATCTTCTCTAAATCAAAGGCCGAACATGAAAAGCATTTGGAACAGGTTCTGGAAATCCTCAGAAGGAATGTATTAAAAGCCAAACTATCCAAATGTATATTCTGGCAGGATGAAGTGAAATTTCTAGGCCATGTCGTATCAAAAGAAGGAATTGCTGTGGGTCCAAGTAAAATCACGGCTATTCAAAACTGGAAACAGCCTAGTACTCCTACAGAAGTCCGTAGTTTTCTCGGACTGGCTAGTTATTACCGGAAGTTCATCAGAAACTTTTCGAAGAAATCTGGCCACTTAACGAAGCTTACAAAGAAGCACTCTAAATTCAAATGGACTCCAGAAAGTGAGGAGGATTTCGAAGAGCTAAAGTTAAGATTAACGACAGCTCCAGTGTTAACCATCATCGATGGCAATCAGGATTTGAAAGTCTGGACTGATGCTTCTAGAGAAGGCCTTGGCGCAGTGTTAATGCAAAGGGGCCAAGTGATTGCTTATGCTAGCCGTCAACTAAACCTGGATGAAAAGAACTACGTAACTCATGATCTGGAGTTATTGGCTATAGTATTCGCTTTAAAAATCTGGAGACACTATCTTCTGGGTGAGAGATTTGAACTGTTTACAGATCACCAGTCGCTAAAGTATCTATTCACCCAGAAGGACTTGAATCTGAGGCAGCAACGTTGGCTGGAGTTTGCAGCATATGACTTTGAAATTATATACACTCCAGGGAAAGCCAGTGTCGGGGCCGATGCGTTAAGCCGAAAGAATGAAATGATCGCTAGTTTTATTATCACGACTTCATTGCTAGATAAAATATCTGCTCTTCAAAAGGATGATCACTTCATTCAGAAGATCAGAGAATAATTCAGAAAGGCGAACCCTCGAGTTTTCAAGTTGATGATGAGGGGTTTCTAAGGCTGAAAGGTCGAGTCTGTGTTCCTAACATTCCTGAGCTTCGAAAGGAAGTACTGGATGAATGCCACAAGTCAAAACATAGTATCCATCCGGGAGTAGCCAAAATGTATAACGACATCAAACGCACCTTTTGGTGGAAGTCGATGAAGAGGGACATTTCTTTATATGTTAGCCGATGCCCTACTTGCCAGCTAGTCAAAAGCGACTAACAGAAACTAGCTGGATTATTACAACCGCTAGACGTTCCTGGTTGGAAGTGGGAACATATTTCTATGGATTTCATTGATGGTCTGCCCAGAACCAGAAAAGGAAATGACAGTATTTGGGTGATCGTAGATCGCTTCACGAAGACCGCCCACTTCATACCTGTCAGATCAAACAGAACTGCTCAGAGTCTGGCGCAGATTTACTTCAGGGAAATTGTTAGACTACATGGAGTGCCGCTCAGTATAGTTAGTGATAGAGATACAATATTTACTAGCAAATTCTGGGAGGCATTTCAAGTCGAACTGGGATCAAAGCTGAATCTAAGCACCGCTTATCATCCTCAGACAGACGGTCAAACTGAGAGGGTGAACTGTATACTAGAAGATCTATTGCGGGCTTGTGTTCTAGATTTCGGTGGATCATGGGAAGACCATCTACATTTGGCTGAATTCTCATATAATAACAGCTACCAGGCGAGCCTGACAATGTCGCCATTCGAAGAATTATATGGTAGACCGTGCCGATCTCCTGCTTGTTGGGTCGAACCCGGAAATAGACTTGTATTGGGGCCAGATATGATTCGAGAAGCTGCCGACAAAGTCGATTTTATTAAGAAATGATTATTGGCCGCTCAAAGCCGACAAAATAGCTACGCCGATAGGAGAAGAAGAGATATATCATTTGCTGTTGGCGACTACGTATATTTGAAAGTATCGCCGATGAGAGGAGTTATCCGGTTCGGTAAAACTGGAAAGTTTGCGCCCAAATTCATTGGTCCGTTTCCTATTCTTGAACGGATCGGAACTCTCGCTTATAGGGTTAAATTGCCTGATTGGTTGCCTGGAGTTCATGATGCATTTCACATATCTCAACTTCGAGAGCACGTTCATGACCCAGACTTGATCGTGGAAGAAGCAGCTCAACAGGATATTGAATTACTCCTGAATTGGCGGTGAGAAGAGAGCCACTAAAGATCGTCGGCAAAGAAACCAAAGAACTGAGGAACAAGAAGGTTCACTTAGTCAAAGTGCAATGGAGTGGGGATCCGCGAGATTGTACTTGGGAAACTGAGGAGAGCATTCAGAAAGCTTATCCTAGATGCCAAGTGGATATCTCTGATTGACTCCGGTGCAAGGTATATTTACCATACATTGCATTACCATTTAATTCTCTACTCTGTTGTTATTTTCTTTCCATGGATGTGCACTTTTAATTCTATAGTCTGAACGATTTTAAAAGAGTATAGAAATTGATCAGTATATTTTTGAAAAGTTAAAAACAAATTAATGGTTATTTGTGTTGTGTGATAGTAGATTTGATTAATTAAAATTGTTGAAATGATAGTTAATTTAATCAATAAGAGAATAATGGTAGAATTTATTCGAGTATATCACACATTGAACTGAGTAGAAAATAGATATAAATATATACATGTGCATTTTATATATGTTTGAACAGGTAAATGGATTAGCTGTTGGGTAAAGATTTTATTTGCGTGGCCGACAAATAGGTAAACCTTAATGAGTTGGATACGAAATATTATTATATCAACTCCTGTGAATGCCATTGGATGCGGTGTGTTGGTTTTTCTATGTGAAATAATAAATATCGCCATAGGATAGTAACAATTAATTTTGAACTACACTACATGGCATACTTCTGGAAGATAGGCATACTTAATCATATACCACATAAGCATTTGGAGCTTGTGTGACGAGGTGGAAGATTTACCATACGAGCGAGAGGCTTGTATGGCGATGACTATATTTTACAGGTTGAACTGATGACTGATATGGACTATTTAAATTGTAACGATTAAATTGCCAGATTAATAAAAACCCCACACGGGTCTGGAGTTGACAATAACCACGTCTCTCTAGTTATTTGATACGGCACATGGACTATTTATTTCCCACACGGGACGAGGTGACGAGGATTTATCCTCTGGAGCATTTAAAATACACACTCCCTCAGGCTTTGACAGGGTGACGAGAATTTATTCTCTGGAGTTATTATCAATACACGCTCCCCTGTAAACACTAGAATATATCACTATAAATATGTGTATGCTTATTAGGATTTATTGGGTACCTAATACGGCCCAATAAATTTCCAAACCTCTCCCCGTACAAAGGAGGTTATGGCGAAATTTTTCGAAAATTCCGGGTGTTAGCCAAATTTTTGAAGAATTTTAAAATTCTCAAAAACTGAAAAGTTGGAGAATGGAAGCCAGATCGAACGTAGAGTTGATTAATCAAACCACTTCTGACTTTGTTCCTTTTCGGGGGCGAAAAGTTTTAAGTGGGGGAGAATGTAACGATCCGGAAAATCTGAACCAGTTTAAATTTTTTAAATTGGCTAAAATAATGGATTTTAAATATTTAAAATAAATATTTTAAATAATGGCGATGAAAAGTGAGTTGGAATCGACAATTGAAAACGAATATAATTAATTCTAATTATAAACAAGGCCTGAAATGGCGCTGCAGTTTCAAAAACGGAATTCAAACTTTGTCGGACTGCACCGGGTGCAAAACAAAACGGATTTGAGTGAAACCAAAAATATTTAAATCTGTTAGTGAATACCTTTCTAGCGCATCTGAAAAATCAAATTTTCATAGCGGAAAGCAAAAGTAACGGCCAAATGAATTTTCAGAAAGGTCGCTATGGAATTTATATAGCCCGTGAAATTGGCCATTTTGCATACGACCTCGGAATTTGACGAAACCACTTTTGTTGGATCCAGGATGGGAAGTTATTGCCAGATTTCAAATTTCATAATTTTTGAAGCTAGTATGTGAGCGTGGCAAAGGAAAACGTGTTTTGGTCAATTAAAGTTAAATTGGATCGACCAGAAATGGGCCTTTTTGCAAACGGTCTCAGAATTCGACAAAACTAGTTTTGTTGAGACTGTATCGTCAAAACATAGCTAGATTTATTTTTCTGGAATTTTTCGAATCAGTTTGTGGCCTTGGCAAATTGAAATGTACGTTCAAATTGAATATTGAATGTTATATATTTAAATTGGAAGGAAAACTGACTGAAACAGTCGAGTGGGCCTACGAAACATATCCCATTGTGTTCGGAATGGGGGTAAAATGCTACGGACGGCAGTCGTTGGGTTTGAATTGGCGTTCGTGTAGGAAGGGGGTATTTTCGAAATTTAAAAAAAATTATAAATATAAAGAAAATCTCTCATTGGTCGAAAAATTTCTTTTCTCTCTCCCCGTCGCCGATAGCAGGCGGAACCTCTTCAAATCTTCTCTCCTCGATTGCTCTCAATCTGCTCAAAATTAGGCCTCCATCCTGTTGAGGATTTTGTAGAGCTAGTCAAGATCTTCAAATCCATAGCAAGTTTGGATTTTTTCATTGAGTATCCTTCGAGTTTCGAAGCCCCGAAGTCGCGGACTTTGCGCCGCCGCAGACATCGCCTCCGACCACCGAGTTCAACGTGGGACCCACGGTTCTGCGCGCCTCTCCTTCCTCTTCCAGGTGGCAGTGGCCGATTGTCCTATAGTGCAACGGTTGTCGAGAAAAATCAAGACCTAGTTTCGAACGAATATAGAAAGGTACGGGTTTTATTTTCTGAAATGATTTTAACACCTTTAAACCGTTGCAAACCTTGTAAAAATCATATCTTTTTCGTTTCTTGACGAAATTCAGTGAAACAAGAGACAGTGGACTCGCGTGGACATCTTCTACATAATAGAAGAGACCGCATATTTTTCCGAGCCTTCTGCTATTTTTGGTGGAGTCGAACCCAATGTGAGATTTCTAATTTATAAACGATATGGAAAACGACGATGTATAAATTATATAGTCGATGTATGAGTTATATAAGTGTTGTACACCTCATGTTTAAGCATTGTATAAGTTGTGCGTTCGATGTATAAGTTGTATATGCATTGTAAAAATTATATATGTGTTGAAATAGAAGTGAGTTGCTATATATATATATATATATATATATATATATATATATATATATATATATATATATATATATATATATATATATATACGCCCCTCGTCCACGAACCATGGACGATATTTATTGGTTGTGATTGGTGTGAAAATTGATTGATAGCGAATGGTTGATTGGAATTGTTTGTGGTTGATATTGATTGTTTGTGGTTGAAAAATACCCATTTGTGGTTGAGAAATATTTGGTTGAAACCACATAGGATTAGTTTGTGGAAATGAAATAAATATATACATGCCGCCTGTGTGCGAACTAGATGCATGATCCCCATTGTCAAAATCCGCGAGGTTTTAAGGTAGAGCGAGGAGCCGTACTAGGGACGGTCCCGGTTTTAACTACCCTACCGTTATGCTACCGAAATTTTGAATAATATTCATGTGTTTGAATTATTTTCATTGGTTGAAACTATTTTTATTCGTTGAATAGAAAAACCTCCATGTGTGGAAATGATATTCATTTGTTGTGTCGAAGTTCATGTGTTGAATGGTATTCATATTTTGAAATAAATTGTTTTATGATAAAAATCCTATTTTTATTACCTATATGAACTATATAAAATAATCTTGTTTTGAAAGAAATTGTTTTATAATAAAAATCCTATTTTTATTACCTATATAAACTATATAAAATAATAGTGTTTTGAAATGAATTGTTTTACAGTAAAAAATCACATTTTTATTATATACATGAATTGTTAAAAATAGTGAAATGTTGAAATAGAGGCATTTAGATGAAAATATCATTTTGATCAAAAGTGTGAAATTCATATGGTTTTGAAATCGAAGAATCGATATATATATTTAAATAGAATTGAAATATATCGAAAAACGACGCTGCGGTTCGTATTTTGAAATCATGATTTCAAATGATTAGTGCGGGAGATCCGACCATCGGATTTTCCCGAAACCGCAACCGTTGGGTTCGCTTTGGAAATATCTTTCCAACGGCACCAACTTTGTAAAAATCCAACGGTTGGATTGTCTGGAATGTTTAATTCAAATCTAAAGAAAAACAGCGCCAGAATCGATTATATATATATATAATTATATTTAATCTAATAACGACGCTGCAGTTCGTATTTTGAAATCGAAACTTCAAACGATTATACCGGGAGATCCAACCGTCGGAATTTCCCGAAACTGGAACCGTTGGATGCGTTTTGAAAAGATCTTTCTAATGATGTAAATTTTGTGAAGATCCAATGGTTAGATTTTCAGATGTGTGTAAATCAAATCTGAAGAAAAACAGCGCCATGGTCGCGTTATGGCCTGAAGCGTCGTTTTGAATAAATTGGCTATTTTAAAATAAATAATAATAGCGATAAATCGTGATAAAATATCATAAACGATATGGAATGGGAATAAACTGAATTTTCTCGATTTATGTGGTATTTTATGGTTGAATGTGTTTGGTGTGAAAATTACATTAAAAACCAAAATTGGTTTTGTCGAATGGTTTAACCATTGAAATAAATTGATTTGAAATTCTAAATATACGTGAATTATTCGAAAAGGCCGAGGTAATTCTCATTTCAAATAATTGACCGACGATTGAAAGTCAAAGATGAAGACGGTGGTCGAAGACTGGTGATCTTCACCTCGTTTGGGTGGTAACCGAGGTCCTGATTGGGAGGCATCCCGAAATAAAAATAATGAGTGGTGATCGTCCAGACGTACGTGGTGATCGATGGGTTTGCGAGGTATTTAGTGCCTCCGGTTTCGTTCAGACCTAGAACGGACTTGTAAATGGATTGTGTGTCTAACATTGGATTTTATTCTGTGTTGATTGATCTCTGTTAAATATACATCTGTTTGGCGGTGGAGAATTTATTCTTTTGCTTAACGCCCTTCTCTGAAACGCACAAGCTCAGAGGTTGTATATCGATGGACATCAGTCGCATGGCATAAATTGCTAATGTGGCATGCCTAAGTGGCAAATGATCAGGGCTTCTGTTGAAAAGCAAAGTCTTGTGGTGATGATCAAAGCACCGCCTGTGTGGCGTAGCTTTGTGTATAACGTGAATTCGCGAACCTCACACCCGGTATGAACCAGAAATGGGAGAGGACATCAGGGAGGGCCTGCGTTTCCTCCTAGCTAGAAGTGGCGTCAGTGGTTTTAAACGCCCTGACGAGTTTGACTTATGTGGTTGTTGCTATTGCGAGGCGCCTCGGTTAGATCGGACGATCCGGGTCCGACGGAGTCATTCGTTGGCTCATTTATGCCCCAAAGAGCGGGGAAACGCAGTGTTCAGGAATTTTAATCCACATCGGTGGACCGGCCCTGACGATCCAAAGGCTTGACTGAGGCTCGGGCTAGGCAGTCTCGAATTCGGTAAGGACTATCTTTTGCCTTGGTTATTGACGGAAATCCAATTTCCAAATACGTGACTGTGCGGTTTTGATTGTATATTTATATGGCGACATGATATATGGTACCCATGCCGTCTATGATTGATAGTTATGATTGAAATTGTTTTTGAAACATATAAACACTAGTAATAATATCAAATGCTTTTGTTTTATTCGTATCAATCATATTTTGGCCATTATAAGGTAAAACTCTATCCTCCGGTTTGCGTTGCATTGTGTGATGGGAACTGAGTCTTATAATGGCTTCATTTTATAAAAAGCATTGCGATGTTTAAAAGAAAAATTTGTTTTTAAAGCACTGGCAATCCAATGGAGTAAACCCGTTCCATGAAAGTGGCGTGGTCCTGTGATTAGCCATATTATAAATGTGTTGAGTGGATTTCTCATACCAGTCCCATGACTGACTCGTAGTTTGTTTCACTTTCAAACTCGGGTGCCCCTTTTTCTACACGGGCAGCCTTGTATTCAGGTTTAGCTGGCTTTCTCTGGATAGCTGGAGCTGAAGATGGATTCTATCATTTATCTCTTTTTATGCTGTTCAGCTCCTACTGTACATATTTTGTTTATTTCCGCTGTAGACATTTATGTATAGCTGAACTGTATTTGTACTAAGTATGATCCTGTATACTGTGTAACTCTGATGATTACGTTTATCCAGTATATTCTATTGTTCATTATCTGGTGTATTTATTTAATTCTGTTCTGCTATTATCTGTTTCTGTGTTATATTCCAAAGATAACCCTTGTCTCCGCCCGTACGGGATTTGGGGTCGTCTCATCCGAGCATCGTTCCAACTGTAAATCAGGATCCTGTGGATATAAATCTGCAAAACCAAAACTACTAGCTGCCCGTGTCGAAAATAAGGGCACCCAGAGTTTAGGTTAAAACAATAAACTTCAGGTCAGTCATGGGACTGGTGTGAGAATATAACAGTTATTTAAAACTTTACTTTAAAAGAGAGTCATTCAAGGGACCACGCCTTATAACACGGAACGGGTTTCCTCCCAAGAACACTAGTGCACATAACAAAACAGTGCAATGCTTTTTGGAAAAATGAAGCTATTATAAGACCCAGGTCTCATCACATAATGCAACGCAAGCCGGAGGATAGGGTTTTCCCTTATAATAGCCAAACATGCTTGGTACGTTTAAAACAAATCACTTGATACTATTATAAGTGTATAGTGTCAAAACAATTCAAATCATAAATATCAATCATAGGCAGCATGGGTACCATCTATCAAGTCGCCATACTAGGCTCAACAAATAAAACCGCAATATCACGTGTTGGAAATTGGATTTCCGTCATGAGTTGAGGCAAGGGGCAAGCTCCTCTCCGATTCGAGACACTCTAGAAAATGTCTGAGGACCGCACACAGCAATCGTTGGATTTTCAGGGCCGATCCTCTCTTACTTTTGAGGATTGGCAATTCATGAACACACGTTTCCCGGTCCTTACAGACCTATATCCGAGGCGCCTTGCATTCCAACAACCACATGGGTGAAAATTATATAAATGTCAGGGCTGGTAGGTCACTGACACCTCCACTAGCTAGAAAGAAACGTTGTGCTCTCCCTGCAGTCACTATCCCGTTTTTGACTCATACCGAGGTGTAAGGCTCGCAAATTCACGCTATACACAAAGCTGCGCCACACAGGCCGTGCTTTGATCATCAACCACAAGACTTTGCTTTTCAACAGAAGCCTTGATCATTTGCCCCTTACGCGTGCCACACAAGCAATTCACTCCATGCGACAGATGTCCATCGATATACAACTTCTGAGCTCGTACGTCTCAGAGAAGGGCGTTAAGAAAAATAATAAATTCTCCGCTGCCAAACAGATGTATATTTAATAGAGATCAATCAACATAGAAAATAATCCAATGTCAGACACACAGTCCATTTACAAGTTCGTTCTGGGTCTGAACGAAACCGGAGGCACTTTCCTCGCATATCCATCGATCTCCAGGTACGTCTGGACGATCACCAACTGTTTCCCTCATCCTGGGTGTATAGCCCAATCAAGATCATCAGTAATCACCCAAACGATGTGAAGACTTCCGGTCTTCAACCACCGTCTTCATCTTCGACATATCGTCGAATCGGTTATTCAGAATGGGTGTAAACCCGGCCTTTCTGAATAACCCACGTATATGATAAACAAATGTTACACAAACGCCTCATTCCAATTCAGAATATTCTTTTATTCACAAAATCACATTCTTAGGGAATAGGTTTCCATTAATTTTATCAAAGATAAATTCTTCTAAATTTATTCTTTAATCTTCCCTTGGATATCATATCAAACCATATCATGGTTTTCCAAACTAGTCGGGATTAGCGAACCACACCGAAGTAATTATTTATTTTATTTCTTAATCCCAACCTATTCATCCCCTAGAGAAAAACTGGTAATACTCCTAACTAACACCACGGTGTTATCGGTAAAATTAATTACCATTTCACGTTCAAATCTAATTAAAGATTTAACTATCGCTTTGGAGCAAAACTGGTGGTACTCCAATCTCGATCACCCTTCAGATTTGATAATTTAAATTATCAATTCACTTTTAATCTAATTACAGATTCATTAAAACTCTACTTAGTTTTAATCTTCTCAAAAATCAATATCTTATATTTAACTGGGTTAAAGAACCAATGTCACATAAAACATGATTCACGACAAACCCAAATCACATTTGATATTAAATACAAGGCTCTGAATAGAAAATATACCGCCTTATATTCAATATTAAATTCTGAAACCAACAAATAACGTATTGGAAATAACGATATAAATATATCTTTCAAATTCCCATAACAATATCTGTATAATCACGGAATCCAACATCGAAATATTCCAAAGACAATTTTGATTCAAACCAATTCCAATTCACATATTGGAAATTCTGGTTATTTTCAAAACCAATTCAAATTCAATTTATTTATTTCAACAATGAACTGATTTTAATTCTAGTTCAAAACTAGTTCATTTTGATAAAAATCTGTTTTATATTTTCAAATGTGGAATTTTTCATCCCAGTTCTTCCCAATTCACATATTATGATTTTTCACAAATTATTGATATTTTTAATAATTTTATCAAGGCCCATACAGTCGATTTCCATCAACGGCCATCGAACTGCACTTACAGCGACCTTTTCCAAATTTGATTTGGACATAATTCCAAATCCAACAGTTAGATTTCAAATTTCTAATATTCATTGGAAAGCTCTTTTCGATTCGAACATAACGGTTCCGGTTTTAGGAGAATCTGACGGTCGGATCTCCCGCAACGTCAATTCAAAGTCAATGGTCGAAATTCACGAACTGCCGCGGCACGGCGCGTTCTATTCAGGCCATTATATTTATATATAATATATATATTCTATATATTTTGTCGATTTCCTTTTTAAAACGTATTTTATAAATCGTTTTAAATTCGTTTTCAAAACCATTTAAACTCTATATTCAATTTCAAATCAAAATTGAATATTTCATATCATTACTATATAAATGATAATATTTTCAAAACGTTATATTTTGAAATCAATTCTTTTTCTATAATCCCTATAAAAACGAATATAATCGATATAAATATCGTTCATGTTAAAATAGCGCAACTCTAATCAACACGGCTTTATATATTTCAATAAATTCGTTATTCTATTAAACAAAGGAATATTTATTCTATTCAACACATGAATCTATATTTCTTTCAACACATGAGTACTGTCAACACACGACTATTTTTGTTATGTAATATATTTTACAAAATTATGGTATCTATCGTTTGATTTTTAATCAGACTCTACCGTGAAGTAGCTTCTAATTTTAAATATGATAAAGATGTAAATTTTATTATTAAATTTTTTTACTCAACACATGAATAGTTTCAACACATGAACATCGTCAACACATGACTGTTTATATATTCAACACATGAACTTTCTTTTATAATATTCATTATTTTCCCAATTGGAATGAGGCCCAATGAATTACCATATAACGTTAATTATATGGGTTTCATACAACACATGTATATAATAGCAACGATAAACAATCAACCATCATCCAAAGTGCACCGCACAACTGCATAAGCATCAAATATAAATAATTAACGCTTACACAGCCTGTCGACCGATCGATCGACATACAATTAAATAATTGGGATTATGTACGCCAAATATCATCCCAACACCCGTGTGGGGTTTCAAATCAACAAACACTGAATATTATTTGTGCAGTTGGGCGATGTGTAAAATTTATCGTCCCAATCAATATCAGTCAAATCAGTGTATATAAACAAATCGGCCGATTTGTTTATAAATATTCATTTATTCACATTCACGTTAAAAATTATATTTTCAACGATAAAATATTTTTAACTATGTAAATATTTTATTATCGATTTCACATCAACATCACAAACAAATTTCACAACTCATCAAACAAGCATACAAGCCGTTCATGGTCTGTGGACGACGGGTGTCGGGTGTTACTAAGCACCGTCTGCATCCTAGTATATATATATATAACTAGAAAAAAAGAATTTAAAGTGAGAAGTTCTCACCAAAGCTATCCCAACTCCACGACACTTCAATTGTAGGAAATCATCATTGTTCTCGCCTTTTGTCACTTTCGTTGCCCGTAGTCACTACATATATAAAAATCACATTTTTATATTGTTGCTATGTATATAAAAATCATATTTTTACACCACTGCTATGTAGATAAAAATTCTTTTTTTACACCGCTACTATATAGATAAAAATTCTATTTTTACAACGGATTTCATATAATAAAGATTATATTTTTATCACGCTATTCTCTATATAAAGATTTCGCCTTTTCAAATATAAAGATTTCGCCTTTTCATTATATCACTATAAAAATCACATTTTTACTTCATTATATATATATATATATATAATAAAAATCACATTTTTATTTCGCTGCATATATAAAGATCAAATTTTTATATTCTCTATTATATAAAAATCATATTTTTAATACTTCTACTTTATAAAAATTATATTTTTATATTTCACATATGATAAAAATCATATTTTTATTCTTTTTATAATATAAAAATCATATCTTTCCTACTACAAAGATATAATCTTTTCACTTTTTCATTATAAAAATCATTCCTTTATCTCTTCTATAAAGTAAAAATCGAATTTTTATTCCTTCGAAAATATAAAAATTATATCTTTGACCTTCCTATAATATAAAAATTATATTTTTATTCTTCACATTATATAAAAATTATATTTTTATATAATGAAAAATCACATCTTTAAGATTTAAAAATAATCTCTTTTCATATTGTTATAAAGATTAAATCTTTCCCCCTATAAAATTTATATTTTCGCCTTACAAAAATCAAACCTTTTCTTAACTAAAAATATAAACTTTATCATATAAAAATCACAACTTTTAAATACCAATAAATCTAATCTTCCATTAGTAAAAATCTATGCTTTATCTATTTAAAAATCTAGACCTTATCATACCATTAAAAATCGGATTTTCAGTTTAAACCATTTCATAAAAAGGATAAACATTAAAAACAATGCTTTTAAAATAAATAGAAATACTTACTGATTTTTAGCAGGGGGTGTCGCAGGCGGGGCTATTGCCGGACGGTGGTGGCGCTGTGGTCAGGCGCGGTGGCCATCGATGGAGAAAGGGGGCGCTAGGGTTTTGGGGCTACTGTTGTTCGAGTGGAGAGAGGCAATGGGAGGAGGGTGCGTCGATCGAGGGGGGCTGCGTGATTTCTGAAACGAGGGGGAAGAGGCTCGAGCTGTGGAGGAGGGGAGGAGAAGAGGGGCGTGGTGGGGTCCTGACCGCCGGCGAACGGTGGTGGGCGGCGGCTCCATCGCGCCCTCTTTCGTATATTTTTTCTGACCTAAAACTAACGGGGGAGGGAAATAAAGGGGGAAGGTTTTAATATATATAAATAATAATTTAATATTATTTTTCCCTTTAAAGCTGACTGTTTTATTCGAAATCGAAACGAGACCCACCGACTATCGTCCCTAGCGTTTCACCCCCATTTCGAACACAATGGGATATGTATCGTAAGCTGATTCGATTGTTTCGATCAGTTTTCGTCAAAATCAACATATAACTCTATATATTGAATTTGAACGTGCATTTCAATTTACCGGGGTCACATACCAACTCGAAAAATTCCAAAAAAATATTTTCTAGCTTCGTACTGACGATACGGTCCTAACAAAACTAATTTCATCGAATTCTGAGACCATTTGAAAAATGGCCATTTTCCAGTCGATTAAAATCAACTGAAACTAGTCAAATGCGTTTTCCTTTGCCACGCTCACATATTGATTCGAAAAATTATGAAATTTGAAACCTATCAACAATTTGACATCACGGATCCAACAAAAGTGGTTTCGTCGAAATCCGAGGTCGTTTGCAAAACGGCTATTTTCAAGGGCCGAAATTCCATAGCGACTATTCTAAAATTTCAACTGGGCATATCTTTTGATTCCCGCTATGAAATTTTGATTTTTCGGATTCGTTGGAAAGATATTCTCAAATAGATTCAAATATTTCTAGTTTCATTAAAATCCGGTTTATTGTGCACCCGGTACATTCAATTGAAATTTGAAATCGAATTATCAAACTACCGCGCCATTTTCAATTCCTTTTATAATTATAAATAATTATTTATATTCTAACGACGACGTATATAAATATATACGTTATAATTCTATTCAAAATAAATTTCTCGTTGTTATTATTTAAAATAATTCATTTTAAATATTCAAAATTCATTAAAATTGCCAAAATAAAAATTTTAAGTTGGCTCGCATTTCCAGGTTGTTACACAGAATCATCTTCCATTTAATTCCAATTTATAATTATAAATTGGAAAAATTTAGCTATCTTAATTAAAAGATTTATTCTTTTCTCAACGGGGTTTTAAGAATAGTGTTATTGAAGATACCATTCACGATGAACCTATAATCCAATTTGATATTAGATACAAGGCTCTGAATAAAAATAATATCTGCTTGTATTCAATATCAAATTTTGAAACCAACAAATATCGTATTGGGAATAACAATATCTATATCTTATAAATTCCTCAACAATATCTGTATAATCACGGAATCCAATATCGAAATATTCCAAAGATTATTTCCATTTAATCCTTTCCAATTCATACGTTGGAAAATTCTGGTTATGTCAAAACTATTTAATTTCCTTTCAGTTCTTTACCTAAGTTGATAAAAAACTTATTCTGATAAAAATATCTATTATCTTTGTAAACATAGAATTTTCCATCTAAAATCATTTCAAATCATTTATTATGATTTTATATAACTTATTCAAATTTTTAGTGATTTTAATAAGGCCCTTACGGTCAGTTTCCAATATTGGTCACTGAACTGCATTCTTAACGACCTTTTCTAAAACTGATTTGGACATGTTTTAAAATCTGACCGTTCAAATTTAAATCTCATATATTCATTTGAAAGATCTTTTCAATATGAACCTAACAGTTTCGGTTTTAGGAGAATCCGACGGTCGAATCTCCCATTATGCCAATTCGAAGTTAATGGATGAAATTCACGAACGGTCGCTGCGCGATACGTTCTATTCAAACCGTTTAAATATATATAATAGATTTAGTCGATTTCTATTTAAAACGTAATTTATAAATCGTTTATAAATTCATTTTAAAACGATTTCCACATCCATTTCAATTTTAAATCAAAATGGAATATTCCATATCATTATAATATTAAAATGATATTATTTCTAAAATATCAGATTTTGAAATCAAATCTTTTTGATATTCTTTTTAAAATGAATAAAATTAACATAAAAATCCATTCGCGTTAAAATAGTGTACATATACTTACTCGGCTTCATATATTTCAATTTTTTTGTGTCCATCCAAAATCGGACATCAAAATCATATTTTGATTCTTTACTGAATATTATTTTAAAATACTCGTTGTTTCTGAATTGGAATCAGACTCAATCAATTACCATACAATTTTATTTATAGGATTCCATACATAGCATGTATCCAAAAATAGTGATAAACAACTATTAAACATTCAATTCACATCCAAAGTGCAATTTACAACTGTACGAGCATTAAATAATTAAATAACGCTGGTAATAGTCTGTTAATCAATCGGTTGACATATAGTCAAATCCAAGGAAGATGTGAATTAGTTATCATCCCCAGACCCGTGTGGGTTTTAACTAACAACAATGAATTTAAATTAATCACTGGTTAATAAATTTAACCAATTCTATTTTGATTCGAATTATTTTTCTAATTAACCAATTTTCACTATTTAAATTATAAATGAATTTTTGTAATTTTATTTCAACTACAACAAATTTATTAACATTATTTTTAGGGTGCGTTTTCTACAGGTCCCTATTAAGTTTCAAAGTTAGGCTCACATCCGGTTATAAACTTATTATAAATTTAGTCCCTGTTTTCATTTTTACGTGTTATTCATAATATTTGCATACATGTATGCAAATATTCTGAATGAATATTTGCATACATGTATGCAGATATTTTGAGTTTTTGCATACATGTATGCAAATATTCAAAAAAAATTGCATACATGTATGCAACTATTCTGAACGAATATTTGCATACATGTATGCAAATATTTTGAATATTTGCATACATGTATGCAAAAATTCTGATGAATATTTGCTTACATGAATATTTGCATACATGTACGCAACTATTCTGATGAATATTTACATGAATATTCGTTCAGAATAGTTGCGTACATGTATGCAAATATTCATCAGAATTTTTGCATACATGTATGCAAATATTCGTTCAGAATAGTTGCACACATGTACGCAACTATTCAAAATATTTACATACATGTATGCAATTATTATAAACGAATATTTTCATACATGTTTGCAAATATTCTGAATTTTTGCATACATGTATGCAACTATTCTGAACGAATATTTGTATACATGTATGCAAATATTCTGAATTGTTGCATACATGTATGCAAATAAAGTTGAACTAACGTTGATGAATTGTTGCATAAATATATGTAATTTTTCTAAATAGAAAAATAGGGACCTAATTTACAATAAGTTTATGACCGGACCTGAGCCTAATTAAGTTTCAAAATAGGGACCTTAGCCTAATTTCCACTTATTTTTAATGATGTTAATTATTTCAATATCACAAACAAAACACACTACAATCAATCATATCATCCATTGGAACAACAGTGAGGTGACCTAACAGGCACCATACAACATTTGTGATAATTTAAAGTTGATAAAAATCATCGCTGGCAATTGCTACATTCAGTTATAAAATAAATAACTATACAAATATTTTAGTGAGAGAATTCTCACATTGGTTTCCACTCCATCAGTCTTTAATGGATGATTTATTTTTAAAACAAAATTAAACAAACGTTTAAATTAGCTTAAAAATTCAACTTGCTTTGTTACCGATCTGGTCAGTTCCATATTGTGAAGTTTGTCGGTACGAGTGCAACGCAACTGAAATCACTGAATTCAGACGTCGTATGAGAAAGATATAATGATTAATACATTGGGTAATTAAATAATTAAAAATTTAAATTCTAACTACATCATTATCTTCCCTTAATTACTCTCCCTCTCTTCATTATTAGCTTCGAACATCGAACCCAAACATCCTACTCCCTTTCTCATCACCATGTTGCCATCCCACTGTCTGAGATCGATTGCCACCCGTCGCCAGCTGCGCCGGAGCGCCACCTCCCTCCCCTAGCCATCGCGTGAAACTCGAAGCTTCCCGAAGTGCCAAAAATAAGCTCGAACGGCGGGTCTTTGGGGTAAGATATCTCGCGATTTAGCAAACGAAAATCAATCATTGCTGTAAGAAATGGAGAATTGCACTTTGCTCTTTAATTTTCCTTTTATTAGTTTTGTTTAATTTTGATCGGATTGGGAATGGTTGAGGATACAAATTCTGAGCGATTTCATCCGTTCTTAAAGTGGAAGTGGCGGCTCTAAATTGTGGGAGTTAGGGTTAGGTTTAAATGAATATATATATTTATATATTATTTAATTCACAAATTAATTGTTTATCGATCCGAACTCCAAATCAAACCCAACGACTACCATTCCTGTAACGACCCGGATTTTTGATCGATTAATTCTGAATATTTAATATTATTTTAAATATTGAGTTGATAATAAAAATGGATTTTTATATGGAAGTTATCGATTTATAATTGACATACGATTTATTTCGAATATATTGAATTATCGTAATACGAAAATGACTAATAATCGAATTCGAAGTTAAAACTGTATCGAAATGATTTTGACGATTAATATAATTTTATTTGGATATAACCCATTATAATTTATAGTATAATTCTATATGGTAATTTCTCATAACCAATATGAATATCAGTTTATAAAATTGTGATATGAATCTGTTTATGATTTCATAGTAAGCTTCATTCGAATATTTTATTAATAAATCCCTTAGCTTCTTAGACACATTTCAATAAGTCTTCCTTATGAAGCCAATCTTATACCTTCCCCTGAAAGCTAATTCTAAGTCATTAAAAAGGGGGCCGCTACCCTTCATTTCATTTCACCATAATAGAAATCAAATCCATTCTCCCCTTTTAACTCTGAATACTTCTGAAATCTATTACAAGCCTCGTTTCAGATTAATCCAATAAATCATAATCAATCCAAGGCTTCCTATTTCTCCTTCTCCATCAAAATCGAGTTCGTCGGAAATGAGGATTGGTCAGAGCCGCGGTTTCAGTGGTGCAATTGAATTGAGGAAGCGATTTTGAACATCATGGAATGGGGATTTGCGATTTGTGTTGTAGATGTGGAGATCGATTTCATTTCTGGAATGCTACATTGATTTTGGGCACACTCGAATTTGAACAACGATTGTTTTTGGTCAACGCAACATAAGGGTTGAATGTATCGATGGTCAAACTGGAGGTGAAAAGGGGGTTCGATGTTGCTATGGAGTACTGGAAGTCACGCTATGCTCAATTTAGGGTAACGATGAGAGAGAGCTTGTCTTGGCATGTAGCAGCGATTCCCTAAGTCTCGATCAATGCCTGAAGGTTGCGGTTGGTTTCCAGTAGCCAAGTCATGAGCTGCTCGAAAGGTGCGAACAACTTCGTGGAGTTCAACAGCAGGGTGTTAAAGTGATGGATCCATTGATCAATTCTATGCGTTGTGGAAATAGGAGAGAAGGTGCGTGAGGAGATTGAAATCATGAGTGCATCAGTGAGGTGTACACTGCGATTTGGAAGTGCTTATGCATGAGGGGTTCAAGCTGATAAACTGGAGTGTTTTGTTAGTTCGACAATGGTGAGAAGTGATTGGATAGTGGAAGATTTGGAGAAGGGGAAGGCAACGATGACTGTTTAGTTCGACATGCGTGGATACATCAGTTTGGAGTGCGTTGGTCCAAGTGATTGCTGGAATTGTTAGTGATATGAGAGGATGCATTTTCTTTATATGAGAAGGAAGTCAGGTTCAATATGATCAAGGTATAAATAAGTTTTTATTTTTACAAATTAGCTGATGATCATTTAGATTAATCATATAAAAATAAAAATATACACAGAATAAATAGTTTATGGTTGTAGTTAGTTAAATTAATAATCGTTTAATCACTAAACAAATTAAATAATCGTAGTTACAAATAGATTTGTTCGAGTCGATTCATAGCTGAGATGATTTGGAAATGGATATTCAGCAAAGGGAAAATTTAGGTGAGTAATTCTCACTCATATTTTTATTTAGAATTATTTTATTCGTTAAAAATAATTGATGGTTGCTTGGTTGCATTAAAATATTTCTATGGCTATTAATTATATTAGATATTTAGGATTGGTTGTTGTGGTTATTATATATATATATATATATATATATATATATATATATTGGTCACTGGTTAGATTCCTGTAGTATCATTAGCGGATGCCCGCAGTATCATTAGCAGATGACCCTATACGCCCCCACGCTAAGATAGCGGATGACCTTCTATACCGCAATATCCTGCATCGAAGCAGGATGGGTATTATTTATGTTGACTAATATCTGTGGATGTAGGAAACAGGTTGGAGGGATCCAACTGGATTCCTCAAAAATATATTATTTGTTTTTTTATTTGTTTGCTCATATACTGTGATATATGATGTGTTAGAAAACCAGAAATAAATAATTGGTTGTTTGGTGTTTAAATATCACTGGGCCTAAGTGTTGATATTTAAAAATATCGGAAAAGGAAATTTCCAGAGTTAAAAAGGGAAATTCTATTTTTCTATAATAGAAATTTGAAATTTGAATAGAATAAAAATATTAACTTGTTTTTAAAAGAATAAAAACAAGTAGTTCTTATATAAATGAAGTTTATAAATGAAGTGAAAAGAATTATCATTGGATAATTTAGAAATAAAAATACGAATGTGAAATTAAAAAGGGAAATCTATTTTCCAAAATTAGAAATATTGATTTCAAAAGAAATTGAAATCGAGACTTGTTTAAGAATGAATATAAAATTTAAAAAGGAATTGCAATAGAATTTGAATTCAAAGGAATTCAAATAGAATTTGAATTCAAAGGAATTCAAATGGATTTGAATAAAGAAAATTCAAATAGAAATTGAATATAGAAATTCAAATAGAGTTTGAATATAGAAATTCAAATGGAATTCAAAAATAGAATTTGAATATAGAAAATATAAAGATAATTCAAATGTAGAATTTGAATATCGAAAGTGAAATGGAATTTGAATAAAGAAATTTTAAATATAAATATAGAATTCAAATAGTCTAAATATGGAATTTGAATATAAAATTCAAATAGTTTAAATATGGAATTTGAATATAGAATTCAAATAGATTGAAATGGAATTTGAAAATAGAATTTCAAAATAGAATTTGAAATGAGAATTTGAATATAGATTTCAAATAGAGTTAAAATGGAGTTTGAATATTAGAATTCAAACAGAAATGAAATGGAGTTTGAATATTAGAATTCGAATAGAGTTAAAATGGAGTTGAATTCATTTTAACGAAGTTTAAAAATTTATATTTAGAAATATAATTAAAACGAACTCGCCGCAGTGCTGCAGTTCGTAAATTGTCGTTTCAAACTTCAATTGAGTATACAGAACTCAATTGAAGTCAGAATTCTTTGAAATAAGAAACACCAGGACCGATTTGATAATAGTTTTCTAATAGAGGAGAAAAATCTGATTTTCGTCGAATAGATTTTTAGTTATATCAAAGTCAAATTTTCAGAAAAACAGCGCCATAACCATTTAAAAACCATAACGGTTTATTTAATTTTATAAAAGGATTTTAAGCGAATAAAATCCGAATTTCTATTTAGAAAATTTCAGATTTGAGTTGTAGATTATATGTGAACTCAAGTGGAGTAATGAATTGATTTTTTAAACAGAAATCAGATTTTGATTATTGAATAGAATTAACTAATTCGAATAGTAAATTAGTTAATGAGATTTTGAATTGATATTGGGCTTTGAATAAGTGAATTCGATTTGGAAATTTATATTCGAAATCGAAAAGGAGCTAGAATTGAAATTGAAATTCAATTTGGTTATGAGCAAGTTAAATATTTTGTTTGAACATGTTATGTTCAAACAAAGAAGTGAAATAGGAAAAATACCTAATTAAAGAATAAATGAGTGAAACTGAATTCAAACGATTGGATTGAATTGAATTGAAAACAGGTATGCATGTGTTAGACAGGTATGGGATGGAGTATATGAAGATTTTAATTTATATGTCCGAAAAAAAGGTACATGTTTAAATTCATTTATGAGATTTTATGCACCGTATCTGCAAGCCGCTTGGCTTTTTCTTTTTCTTTTGGATTGGTGAAGGCCATGGGAGGATATTTGAAATGTCCCGATGCTCCCGGTACAAGGGAGGTTATGGCGAAATTTTTTGGAAATTTAAGGAGTTAGAATATTTTTAAGAAAATTTTGATAATTAGAAATCAATGTAATCGATATATATAGAATTCGATAAGTAAATGAATTTAAAAATAGAATATTATAAACAAAAAGGAAATTGATAGGCTGGAAATAAAAAGAGAAACATATATACGTTTAAAAATGAATAATTGGTTTGTATGGTGTTGGTTATTCGAGGTAAGTGGTTTTGTCTGTTTTAAAGTTAAAGATGTTTTCAGTCAAGGTCTGAGAGGTAGTTATACCCCAACTCGATTGATTTCATTTTTAATTGATAAATAGCAAGATCCAGTCTCGAAGAGAAGTGTTGAATAATAGTTAGTTGAATAAAATATTTTGGGTAGTTGTAACGATGTTTTACACAACATTCGTTTTAACCCAAGTGATGGAATTTTGGAAATATAAAAGTAAATATTTCCTAAGTATAATTAAAGTAGCCGGGAGAGAGATAAGTGATTGAAATTGTTTTCAATTGCAAATAGAGATATTTTCTAAATATAGAAATAAAAGAAGTTGATATTTGGAAACGTTTTCCAAATGGCGTAAGAGGCCAACATGATAATTGAAATTATTTAGTTAATAAATATCGATAAAGGAAGTGGAGAAGTGTTTTAATTAATGAAATATAAATTAAATGGCCCAGTGATTGTTTGATTGTTTTGAATGGATGTTTGTTTTTCTTCGATAGTTAAATAACCAACTATCGAAGTATTTGCCAATATCGTTGTCAATATGGAGAGACCGGTTGGATTATTATCTGTGAACCACTCTGTATTGGCAGTAGCATTGCGAATCAGATTATATGAAGGTAATCGAAGACGGAGTAAAGTGCAAGGGCTTTTTCTATTAATAGAAATTGTGCCTTCGATTCGTTCAATCCCATAACGAACGTATATGGACGAATGTCTGACAAAGTAATTCCAATGATCGAATATGTTGATCTGTACAAATATATATAGTGGAAACGGATTTATTCCCTTAGCATAACATCCAGAATATTTGTGCAAATCAATTAATGATTAACGGATCTGACAATGTGGCATTCAAAGTGATTGTGCTATCAATGAATAGAAAGTAATCGTAGCCTCAGGCCTCAATAACCGGGAAATGACAAAAATCGGGCAGGCAACATGGCTATGTGGGTCGCTCCCATTAGGATGTATAATCACCTATCTAGAGATTCATTTAATTTCTTATTCTATTCAATGCTGTCCCATTCGGGAAACGGTTGCCGATCCCAACCGTTGGTGGTATACATTCGATACACTCAAGCGAAATGAGTGGTCGGTCATGTGTGGGCCGGGTTGCAAGATGTTCTTGTTGAACCCCAGTGTATCGTGTAACACCCCACCTCCGCTAGGGTCACTCACAAAAGGGAATGCACTAGTTTTGGTGGAGCATTATCTAGGTAAATATGCATAGAGATATCACAAGACAGAACATAAATAAAGCAGCGGTAGAAATTAAGAACCAAATCTCATTACTTTCAAGAAAAGAGTCAAAACCTTATATATCCAAAGTACAAATTATTCCATTACATCAAGTTCTAGATAAAGAAGCATAAACTTAAAATAACAAAAGTAATTTATTCCCCAAAAATAGCAGAAGTGCAGCCATAGCATAGCTCAAGACCAAACCGTACATGAGCTTACAGGAAGCAAGCTAAATCCAAGCTAAGAGCTAGAGTTTCCTCCCTGAGAACCTGGGGGGGAAACGAAAGAAAAAGGGGCGAAAGGAAAAGGGTCAGTCAAAAAGACTGGTAAGCCCTAGTGACTTTCAGTATAAAAACTAGTAAAGTTAACAAGACATGAATAAATGGAGAGCAAACATAAGGATGATGATAAGTCTAGCATGATAACTAAGATAACAAGATAAATCAAGTCTAGCATCGCATATTCAAGATTCGCTGCACCAACTGTACTAGTATTCTAACCCATGTCAAGTATTAACCATGAAATGATCCCTTGGCCCAATATCATGAAATGATCCGTTACGGGGTCCTACAGTACGATCTACTAATCGATCGGCTCCCTACAAGTTCTAGCTCGTCATGTGTCTGTGTCATACGGCCCAGTCACGAAATGTAGTCACCTGTGCTAGGTTTACCATAGGGTGTATCAAGTCTTATGGTGCCAACCATCGACACGAATCAAGCACGCACAGTGTAAACCTACGGGTGCCCAATGCCAGCTTTTTCTACTCCGGACTACGTGCACGACCATAGTCCGCCTGAACCTACAATGGCGCACCTACTCAGCCATCGTTCTGGTCACTTACAATCAGCCCAGTAATCGTGCCCCACCCTGCCTAGTTCCATGGTATCATGATACATCTAAGTGGGTTACTGCTGAAAAGGACCGCGTAACTAGGGTTTCTAATGGGTTAAGTGTTGTCATTCAAATTCGTGACTTAACCCTACCAAATCATGTATCAAATTGGTTAAGTGTGTTCAAGCAGTTCATGACTTAACCCTATCAAATCATCGTGTCAAATTGGTTAAGTATATTCAAGTGGTTAATGACTTAACCCTATCATGTGGTATTAATTCATTAATGCACCCCAACCTCTCACATTAGACTAGTTGTTGTGGTCACTGGATTTACCGGACGGTTCCGGGCAGATTTACACCACAACATAGTCTAACCTCGGGTTTTAAGTGCGATATGACCAACTACCCACATTGGATCCTATTGTTTGCAGTCACTGGATTCGCCGGGCGGTTCCGGGCAGATTTACACTGCAAACTCAACCCAACCTCGAGTTGGCCATTTTCAAATTCATTCTATCGTCATGTCCATGTTCAAGTTTTCATGTCCATATCCAGGTTCAAGTTATAACAATGTTCATGTTTCAAGTTCACAGTAAATTCAGGTTTTGCCTAATCTACCCAATCGCATTCCCATCGCACGTAAACTCGAATCGATACAAACAAATCTAATTAGGGAATAACATAAAAAGAACTGGCATAAGGTGGAAAAAGTGATTAGAAGTCAAGCATGGTATAACATGAGATAAATGATTACAACAATATTGGCATATGGAATAGTGGTCTCAAATATCCAATCTAGCAAAATAAGGCGATAGTCATGGTAACAGTTGACGTAAAATAATAACCCCAAACTTGTGAATAACAATTGTTTCAACATCACAGGCATGAATATTATGGACATTAAGGGTTTTAGATCTACAACATGTATAGGCCCCAAATCAATTTCATGCAAATATTCCTACAAGTCAAGATTCAAGATGAATAGATCCAAGGTGAACAAATAGTAGATCCAAAATGAACAATGATAGATCCAAGATATACAATGATAGATCCAAGATAATTATCATACTTAGGTTCAATCTCGATTTACAACATGTCCATATTAAGTTTAAAGTTTAGATCTAAAAGTAATTGGGGCTTACAGATCGTGGTTAGAGAATTAGAAAACAAAGAGGCGATGTTGAATCTCGAGTCTAACAGAAATCCCCCAAACAGCAATACTCTACACGTAGCCTTGTTGGAGAAGAAGCAATCCCTTTTTCTCTAACTTTTCAACCAGAGTTTTAGCAGCATAAGGTCAGAGAGAATTTGTGTAGAGAGACTAGAGTTAGGGGCTGTTTATATAGGGTCTGGCCAACGAATCTAGACAGAAATCAGACTAGAAACATCAGAGTGAATTCTGACTCAAAAATGGCCTCGGCAACCAGGTCGACACCCAGGTCGACTCTATGGTCGACCTGGTCGCTGGTCGACACTATAGTCGACCCCCAGGTCGACCTGGTCCTGGGTGTGAAATTTCCCGCCCAGTCCGTTCTGGGGTTCGAATTCGAAATTTGAATTCAAATTCTGAGCTGTTTTTGAACTTGAAATTTCTGAAACTTTGAAGGGTCATAACTTGGTCATACGGACTCCAATTTTTGAAAACTCGGACTCGTTTCCAAGAAGAATTTCGAGACGAACGCAATGGCATAACCCGTTGCCCTTGATTCTTATCTTAAAAATTAATTCTACCTTGATTTATGGTTATAACACGTTATTAAAATACGGGATGTTACATTCTACCCTCCTTAAAGGATTTCGTCCCCGAAATCTCTAAGTTAGAAAGAATATATCCTACCATCCAATCATCCATCTACTCAAAACATCATCGACAGGCAACCATTGTCCTTACAAGATTTCTAGTGCTGTGTGAACATATGCAGTAAGTGTGTGTATATGTACTTTATCTAATGCAAAAGATCAGGCGGTTACTGATTCAGTAAACCTCCTTAATGCGAGATATGTTAGTGTAATGAGTCCAACATGTATGCAAATTCCTAACATAATTTATAATCTCTACATGAGTGCACATAACATTCATTCATATGCAAGATCCAAGTGATAGCATAACAAGTTTCATCCATGTACAGGTATAAGCGTTCATGCATATGCAACATGAAAATGTGACTGAGCCGATCTAGTGCCTAATGTGTATCATGCATCCACTAGCAACCACTTGCAAACATCAACTATAACATGTTTCAATCACATTTTACATCCATATGGTTCTACCTAAGGTTCTCAAGATAAGATCGAGAAGATAACAAGGCAAACATAGGTAGTAAAAGCATGATACGAAAGGTTTTCAAGTTTATAGAAAAAGAGATCGAGAATGTACCCTCAAAAAGAAATGGGTAAAGCGTGCGTATCTTCTCTTCGGTTTCCCAAGTTGCGTCTTCTTGGGCTTCACTCCACTGTACTTTAACTAGCTTGACTTCTCAATTCCTAAGCTTCTTGATCTCCGTTCATAAGATATGAATCGGAACTCGCCTCAATGTTGCTTCTTTTTCCACTTCTACGCCTTCAAGGATGCTTGGCTCAACCACTTTGGCCGACTCATGTAAGCACTTTCGGAGATGCGAGACATGAAAGACATTGCATACTCCGGTCAGCTTCTCGGGTAAGTCTACCTTATAGGCCATCTGCCCAATCCTCTCAGTGATAGGGAACGGTCCTATGAACCTTGGTGCTAGTTTTCCAACCGCTCCAAAACAAACCACATTGCGTAAAGGGGAAACTTTTATAAAGACCATATCTCCAACTTCGAACTCTAGGTCTATCCTTCTCTTGTTCGCATAAGATTTCTGTCTATCTTGGGCCGTTTTCATCCGTCTTCGTATTAACTCAATCTTCTCAGAAGTGTCCCTTATCATGTCGGGCATAAGTATAAGCTTTTCTGTCGTCTCCCACCAACAAGTTGGCGACTTGCACGGTCTTCCATACAAGGCTTTGAACGGTGCCATTCCTATGCTAGCTTGGTAACTATTATTATATGCAAACTCCACGAGAGGAAGATGGTCTTCCCAAGTACCACCAAAGTCAAGAATGCATAGCCTCAAAAGATCCTCTAGTACCCTATTTATCCTTTCGGTTTGTCCATCCGTCTGTGGGTGATAGGCCGTGCTTAAACTTAGTCGTGTACCCATTGCTTCTTGTAGACTATTCCAAAACTAGCTAGTGAAAATCGGGTCACGATCACTAACTATACTAGAAGGAACCCCGTGCAACTGTACTATCTCTCGAAGGTAAATAGATGCTAGCCATGATGCGATCCTCTTGCTTTTCACCGGAATGAAATGAGCACTTTTCTTGAGTCTATCAACTATGACCTATATGCTAGTATTTCCCTTCCTTGACCTAGGCAGTCCATCCACGAAATCCATCGAGATACTCTCCCATTTCTATTGTGGAACCTCCAAAGGATGTAATAGCCCACCGGGCTTCTTCGACTCGGCCTTTACTTGTTGGCACACCATGCACTTAGAAACAAACTCTGCCACGTCCTTTTTCATTCCGGGCCAAAAGAAATTGCGTTTCATATCCCTGTACATCTTATCCCCTCCGGGATGTATGGTCATCTTCGAGTGATGCGCCTCTTCGAGGACTTTCCTTACTAAGTCTCCCACTTATGGGACACATAGCCTTCCATCGCGCCTTAGCCATCCCTTGTCATCTATGGCATACCTACCGAGGTGACTTGACGTCTCACCACTAATCAGCTTGTCCATGATTTCGACTATCTGTGGGTCTTCCTTCTATGAAGTCCCTACTTGATCTAGAAGTGTAGGTCTTAACTCAAGAGATGCTAGCGTAGCAGCTAATGACTCAACAGCAGGTGTAAAAGCAAAGGTTGCAATAAACTCAAGGCTTTTCCTTTCAACAAACAAGGGGCCCAAAGTCAACCTTTTTCAACTTAGCGCGTCCGCCACCACGTTACCCTTGCCAGGGGTATAAGCTATATCGAAGTCATATGATGCCAAGAATTCCATCCACCTATGCTGCCTTAGATTCAAATCTTTTTGCGAAAAGAGGTACTTAAGTGATTTGTGATCAGTGTACAACTCGAACTTTTCACCTAGAAGAGAGTGGCGCCAAGATTTAAGTGCAAAAACGATCGCTGCCAACTCCAAGTCATGTGTGGGATAGTTCTTCTCATGAACTTCAAGTTGTCTGCCCCCGTAGCATATCACTCTTCCATCTTGCATTAGGACAGCGCCTAATCCCGTGTCGCACGCATCTGTGTACATCGTAAATATCTTGCCTCCGTCAGGTAATGCCAAAATTGGAGTTGTAGTAAGGGCTCTCTTAAGCCTTTGAAAAGCAACGTCACACTCTATGTCCCATGCAAAAGCTAGGTTCTTCTTTGTTAACTTAGTAAGAGGGGCTAAAATCTTAGCGAAGTCCTTAATGAACTTCCTATAATAGCCTGCCAAACCGAGAAAGCTTCTTACCTCCGTTGTGTTCTTAGGAATTTTCCAGTCTTGCACCGCAACTACCTTCGCGGGGTCCACGGCTATGCCTTGCTTAGAAACTACATGTCCAAGAAACCAAACTTCCTTCCTCCAAAAATGGCATTTGGAGAACTTAGCCTTTAACTGGTGTGCTCTAAGCGTATCCATGACTTCCTTGAGATGCCTAGAATGCTCTTCTTCATCTTTTGAGAAGATCAAAATATCGTCCACAAAAATAACCACAAACTTGTTAAGGAACTCCCGAAACACCCTACTCACCAAATCTACAAAGTACGCGGGTGCATTAGTTAACCCAAACGGCATGACGAGCCATTCGAAGAACCCATCTGGAGTCCTAAACGCAGTTTTGTCAATGCTATCCTCAGCCACTCTAAGCTGATGGAATCCTGTGGCTAGATCGAGTTGAGAGAAAACAGATGCTCCCACAAGCTGGTCAAACAAATCGTCGATTCTTGGCAGTGGGTGCCTATTCTTCTTCGTCAGCTTGTTTAACTCACGATAATCTATGCACAGACGAAGCGAACCATCCGCCTTAGTAGCGAATACCACCGGAGCACCCCATTCAGAAATGCTTCGTCTTATGAAATTTTTCTCAAGCAACTCGTTAACTTATTTACTGAGCTCTCTTCTTTCTCGCGGGGCCATGTGCCTAACGGGCAATGAAACTGGCTTGGCATTATCAACAAGATAAATTCGGAAGTCTATCTCGCGTTTAGGAGGTAACCCCTTCACCTCATCAAAGACATCTGGATATTCTCGGACCACTCTTACAGATTGCAAATTGTCGATGGACGAGTCAAGTGATTCAAGATAACACAACATGACCAGACCCTTCGGGTTACAAGAAATTTCAAGGGTATTACCAAGGCGAGTCATGAGCCTCACTACCTTTCGTTCACAATCAAGAATGGCTCCATAATTGGACAGCCAATCCATACCTAGGATCAAACCGTATCCCATAAATCCGAGAACATAAGCATTACATGTGAATTATACGCTTAAGATAGAAATCCTCAAATCCACACAAATCATAGATAAATGAGCGGAGCCCCCAATTGGATTTGAAATACTAACGGGATCCTCAACAAGACTAGTACTTAGGTGCAGATTTTCAACAATATCAGAAGAAATAGAAATATGCGATGCGCTAGAGTCAAATAAGGTTCGAACAGGAAATTCAGAAATGTAAACAAGGCTTTCTACATAAATATTACTACCTTGGTCAAGAGCTGGAATGGTGTTGAGAGCATGCAACTGCCCTCCAGAAGGTCCTGCTCGTTGGGTCTGCCCTTGCCCTTGTCCTTGCTTCTTAGGGCGATCCTTACTGAAGTGTCTAGTATCTCCACAATGAAAGCATTCACCCAACTTTCTCTTCTTACTTCTACAGTCTTTAGCTAGATGTCCCGTAATACCACAAAAGTTGCAATTCCTTGTCTCACGTGGTTTGTTAGCATTGCTGTTGTTGTTCTTGTTATTCTTGTCGCCTCCCTTCTTGAAGTCAACCTTCTTATTCTGAGTCTCATTAGGCTTAACCTCCTTCTTGCTATTCTTGTCTTCCTCATGAAGTAGGGCCATATCCACCAAGCATTCAAAGGTCGCCCCCATGGGTATATGAGTTATGGCCAAACTGTGTAGTGGCTCGTTCAATCCTCAAGCAAAGCGTACAGCCTTCTTCTGGGTCGTACTGACCAAGTCCAAACCGAACCGAGCAAGCTGATTAAACCTATTCACGTACTCCCTAACATACATGTCCCCTTGATTGAGTACTAGGAACCTCTCCATCTGAAGGTTCTCTTCTGCTGACAATAAGAATTTAAGTCCAAACCTCTCTCTAAAGTCTGCCCAAGTCTCAACTGGCCTGGTAGCGTTGGTGACTTCCCACCAAAATCCAGCTTCCTCTTTCAACAACTATGCTGCCAACTGAACTTTCCTATGATCCTCCACATCGAAGATAACAAACAAGTCTTCAGTCTCCTTTAGCCAGTTTCGTGCCTCAACGAAGGTTTCAGTTCCAACGAAGTTCTTGCCGCCCATCGCTTTAAAGTCTTTGCATATTTTTGCGAAGACGGTACCTGGAGGAGGAGGAACCGCGGTCATTAGGGGAGGAGGAGGAACCGCGGCCATTGGGGGAGGAGGAGGAGGGATGTCTGCCGGGTCCGCGCCATTGGCCCTAGCTTCCAAGTACCTTCGGAACCATCCAGTTACGGGTACTCCCTCGGGAAAGTTAAGGTCAGACATGCTGAAAAACGAAAAGAAAAGGATTCAAATGAGGAAACAAAGGAAAGTGCTAATGGATTTTGGGGAATAGCCTTTTCTTAAAAATAAAACTTTTCTTGAAAAATGCTTTGATCGTCGCTAATCTATAAAGTAGAAAAGCGCGACATTTGTAATAAATTCTGCAAGCATACAGGTGTGTAGCATACAGGTCGAACACAGGGAGGAAAGTTAAACTTTTATTATTTATATGTTTCGTGGGCGTGTTAGACAGAACTTTGGGGGTTGTTTTCAATGTTGTTGAAATAATGTTATTGAAACTGCTGCAATTCTGAATCTAATCAGACGTATATCAAATTCAACAACAGGAAAGAAAATAACAAGTACTAGCAAAAACAACAAAAGTAAATAATAACTGGAACAATAACAGAGAATTAAAAATAGAGTTGCTGTTGAAACTAATCAAACAGTCAACACTAGTATGCAGTAACAAAGACAATAACAATATGTGTTCTACCGAATCTAATCGTGTAGATACACAAATTGTTTTAAAAGAAAAGTAAATAACTAGAACAAGAAAATTTTATTAAACTAATGGCAGTACAGAATTATGAGATCCTTTTTACAATGGTTACAATCACATATTTATAGATGAGAAGGGGAAAACCCTAACTAGGTCTATGAATAAATGGCCCTCCTCATTCATGAATATTTCTTGCCTTCCTTGACTACCTGATTGGAGAAAATCTGGGCATATCATGGTAAATATTTTCCATATCTTTCAATTTTCCCATGTGGCTTGATTGATAGAAGATTGCATCTAATTTAATTCTTCCAAACAAGGACGCTTATCAGACTCCAAAGGCAATATAAGATAAAATCTTCAAAATTGATTTTTCTCTTGGCAACAATTCAATCAGCAAATCTTCTAATTGAAATTGAATGATTCGAATTTAATTCCATGATAAGAATATGGCTATTGCTGAAATGTTAATTGGTGCACATCATAAATACATACACATGAATATGTGTGTGTATATATATAACATAACACTAATCCAGATATTTCTCAAAGCAAAGGGCCAGTGTGAACACGCTCCGTTTCTTTGGCAAAAAGTGAGCTTGACGTGGTTCGAACTTAGGTCTCTCAGCACCAATTCCTATGCCTTTACCAGTGAGCTACTACTTCTTTTGCAATTGAAATGAATTTGATGTGAGGAAGTAGCTCTTTCTCGTAGTTGGCCTTTGATTTGATTTGAAGGAGGCATTTCTTGACATCCTGTAAAAACATATAAAAGTAACCAAAGTATCATTTATTTATTTACAAAAGATAAAGCATAAGAGTAATAAAATAAACACTTTTCAGTGTCAATCAAGTACCCCCACACTTATCTTTTACTCGTCCTCGAGTAAAACAAAAAATGAAAAACTAAACTAGATAGGTCACACTTTCGTAGGAAACACGATTACATTGAGCGTATGCAACAAGCCGTTAAACCTCTAGGTGTCCCTAGTAGGACGAGTGGTGTCTCGTGAGGGTTTTCAGCGGATACTACCCACAAAATCCACATGCAGTATGCTACGATTCTAATGAAACTACATGAATGCAATGGACATATGCAAAAATAAAAACGAAAAATGACAACACGACTTATTTCAGGAAGGTGGTACAACAAATTAAGTTAATAATTTCAAACCAGTTGATTTTATTTTAGATACCTCGACTTGTCACAAATTTTCAATATAAATCAAGTTTTCAAATGTTAAATTCCAGTTTGGCCAGTTAGTTCGGTCGATAACATAGTGCAGCCATGAAATAAATTCTTAGTTTGCTTGGCACAGTTTGCAAAGTGGTATTCTAATTTTCTCATGTATGGCTAGTCAAATCAATAAGGTCAAGAAGTGTTTGGGCGTCATCGCTTATTCTTTATTCTATAAAATTTTAAAATTTATGATTAAGTACATACACCTAACTAAAAAGACCAAGGTTTACCACCCATGCACTGCCTCGCGGACTAACGGAGAGTGGGTAAAGAGCTTGGCGGATTGTGCAGGCCGACTTTGACTTTGTCAACAACGTGTCGGTAATCCTTAGGTGTCCAATCTCATAAAATGAGACCAAGATATTCCAACTTTGACTTTGTCAACAACGTGTCGGATAGAGCTTGGCGGGTTTGCACACCAACGCTCGATATACAAGCAATGTTGGATACCCTTGGAATACTATTATTATTATTATCGAAAATATAAGCACAAAAGAGAGTTATGCGAATTCAACTTAACACAACTTAGTTTTAAAGATTTGAAAAGCCAATATAAATCTTTTAAGTCCTCCACTTATTTAAACAAAGTCTACAATATAGAATAGATTTCATGGCCATCACCTAAGAATCTCCCTATGTACCGGTTACACTATTATCCCTCAAAATTAACTTTTCATTATATTTCTTATTCGATCTAAGTTGAGAGAAAAAAAATACTATCAACTGGCTAAAAATTGTAAACTTATTTTGTTGTATCAATTGAAAATGAGTCGTATTTGAAAAAAAAATTATGGTATGTTACTACAATCTAAAATGTATGAAGGTCTTACTTAAATGGCTGAAAATAAAAAGAAATAAAAACAAAGAAAAATGAAAATGGATGAAATGCAGACTCCCCCCCCCCCCCCCCACACTTGATTCAGACAGTGTCCCAACTGTCTAAGGCAGAAAAACAAAAATAAAATGAAAAAAAAAACTGAAAAAGAAAAGTAAAAGAAAAAGAACGTGTACCACCTGATTTCATGGTGGATGATCATGCAGATCGATAGAGTCATCTTCGTCATATTGCTCGAATTCCAAAAATGGTTTCAGTCGTTGACCGTTTACTTTGAAGACTCTTCCATCCCTAGGATTTTCAATTTCAACTGCTCCATGAGGGTATACTGTTTTCACGACATAAGGTCCAGTCCATCGAGATCTAAGTTTTCCTGGAAACAAGTGAAGTCTAGAGTCGTATAAAAGAACTTTTTGACCTATGTTGAATTCCTTACGAAGTATGTTTTTGTCGTGTTGGGCTTTGGTTCTTTCTTTGTAGATTTTCGCATTTTCATACGCCTCATTTCTTAATTCCTCTAATTCAGAAATTTGTAACTTCCTGTATGAGCCGGCTTTGTCTAAGTCAAAGTTCAAAAATTTTATGGCCCAAAGAGCGCGATGCTCTAATTCAAGAGGTAAGTGACAGGCCTTTCCAAAGACTAATCGATATGGTGACATCCCTAGATTGGTTTTATAAGCAGTGCGAAAAGCCCAAAGTGCATCAATCAGTTTTACAGACCAATCTTTTCTATTGGAATTCACGGTTTTCTCAAGAATTTGTTTGATTTGTCTATTGGAAACTTCTACTTGCCCACTCGTTTGTGGATGGTAGGGGGTTGACAACTTGTGTGTGATTGAGTATTTCTTGAGCAAGGACTCAAAAGCACGATTACAGAAATGAGTGCCATTATCGCTAATGATAGCTCGAGGTGTGCCAAAGCGTGAAAAGATGTTTTCTTTGAGGAATTTGACAACAACCTTGTTGTCATTGGTTTTCGTCGGAATGGCTTCAACCCATTTTGAGACATAATCTACCGCAAGCAAGATGTACAGATTCCCAAATGAATTAGGGAATGGTCCCATGAAATCGATGCCCCAAACATCGAATAACTCAATCACTAAAATGGGGTTGAGAGGCATCATGTTTCTCTTAGAGATTCGACCCGTTCTTTGACATCGCTCACATTTAGAGCAAAATTCGAAAGCGTCACGGAAGAGTGTGGGCCAATAAAAACCGCTTTGCAAAACTTTTGCAGCAGTTTTTCTTGCTCCAAAATGACCGCCACAAGCATGATCATGTGAGAAAGAGAGAATACTTTGGTGTTCATGATCGGGCACACACCTTCGAATGATTTGGTCTGGACAGTATTTGAAAAGATATGGGTCATCCCAATAGAAGTTTCGAACTTTTAAGAGAAATTTTTGTTTATCTTGTTTCGACCATTCAGCGGGCATTTGCTGTGTGACAAGATAATTCACAATGTCAGCGTACCAAGGGGTGTTAGAGATCGAAAGGAGTTGTTCGTCAGGAAAATAGTCATCGATTTTCAAAAACAGGTACAGCTGAAATTTAGAAAAAGGTCTTAAAAAAAAAATCGTGCACAATTCGAGAGAGATGATCAGCTACGACATTTTCAGAAACCCTTTTTATCTCGTATTTCTATGTCAAACTCCTGAAGAAGAAGAATCCAACGGATCAAGTGGGCCTTGGCATCCTTCTTAGAAAGCAAATATCGTAAGGCAGCATGGTCAGTGTAAACTATGACTTTGGATCCTATGAGATATGGTCTGAATTTCTCAAGAGCGAAGACAACTGCCAAAAATTCCTTTTCAGTAGTTGAGTAATTCAATTGGGCCTCGTTCAAGGTTTTGCTAGCGTAGTAAATGACTCGAGGGAGTTTATCGATACGCTGACCCAAGATGGCTCCAATTGCAAAGTCAGAAGCGTCGCACATAAGTTCAAAGGGTTGAGTCCAATCAGGAGGTTGAATGATGGGAGTTGTGGTCAAGAGTGATTTAAGAGTTTCAAAAGATGTTTGGCAATCAGTGGAAAATTCAAACTTTACGTCTTTAGCAAGTAAATTCGAGAGAGGTTTTGAAATTTTTGAGAAATCCTTAATGAATCTTCTATAGAATCCCGCATGGCCAAGAAACGAGCGAACATCTTTGACAGATTTAGGAGGAGGTAAATTAGCAATCAAATCGATTTTGGATTTATCGACTTCTAGGCCATCTTTGGAGACGACATGACCTAGAACTATCCCCCTTTTTACCATAAAGTGGCATTTCTCCCAATTAAGCACGAGTGATTTCTCCTTACAACGCTTAAGGACGAGTTCTAGATGAGTGAGACATTGGGAAAAAGATGATCCATATATTGAAAAATCGTCCATGAATATTTCCAAGAATTCTTCCACCATATCAGAGAAAATACTCATCATACACCTTTGGAAAGTCGCGGGGGCATTACAAAGACCAAAAGGCATGCGACGATAAGCAAAGGTTCCAAAGGGACAAGTAAAGGTGGTCTTATGTTGATCCTCTAAAGCAACAGGGATTTGGTTATAGCCAGAGTATCCATCGAGAAAACAGTAGTACTCATGTCCCGCTAAGCGTTCGAGCATTTGGTCAATAAAAGGCAAGGGAAAATGGTCTTTTCGTGTGGCTGAGTTGAGCTTTCGATAGTCGATGCACACACGCCGTTTGGTTTTGATTTTTGTTGGGACGAGTTCATTACTGTCGTTTTTGATCACTGTGACTCCCGACTTCTTTGGTACAACTTGTACCGGACTCACCCAAGTACTATCAGAGATGGGATAGATGATGTTATTGTCTAGACATTTGATTATCTCCTCCTTGACCACTTCTCTCATGTTTGGGTTTAATCGCCTTTGGGCCTCACGGGTGGGTTTAGCCTCATCAACTAAATGTATGCGATGTTCCACAATTGATGGGCTAATTCCTTTTATATCGCTAATTTCCCACCCCAAGGCGTCCTTATTTTCCCGCAAGGTATCCAAAAGTCTTTCTTCTTGGTCCTCGGTAAGATCGGAAGCCAAGATTACGGGAAAAGTTTTTGAAGAGTCTAGGTAGGCATACTTAAGGTCTGGTGGCAAGGGTTTGAGGTCTAACTTAGGAAGTTCTTGTGTATCAACATTGGTCAATATTCCTTGGTTAGATTCAGGTAGCGAAATGTCGGAGTCAAGAATTTGGTTTAGTTCAGAAATGTATTCGAGTTCGTCGAAATCAGGGTTGAAATAGTCAAGACACATTTTCAGGGCTTCAGAAGTGTCACTTGAGGTTTCATCAACTGTGGTTTGAATCATGTCAATTTCATCGATCTCAAAATCCCTAGGTTGTTTGTTGAGATTAAAGATGTTTAGCTCAATGGTTAGGTGCCCGAAGGAAAGTCGAAGTTGACCATTCCTACAATTAATGACAGCATTAGAGGTTGCTAAGAAGGGGCGTCCTAAGATCAATGGTATTTGAACGTTGGGATTTGGGACAGGCTCTGTTTCTAGAACTATAAAATCGACAGGGAAGTAGAACTGTTCGATCTGTATCAAGACGTCTTCGATAATTCCCAATGGTTTTTTGACAGATCGATCGGCAAGTTGAAGTGTAATGTTTGTTGGTTTAATCTCCCCTAGTCCAAGTTGACGATAGACAGTATAAGGGAGAAGGTTGACACTGGCACCAAGGTCGAGTAGGGCACGAGAGATGTGAGTGTTTCCTATTTTACAATCAATCGTAGGGCAGCCAGGGTCTTTGTACTTGACTGGGGCAAGATTCGAAAGAACAGAGCTTGTATTCGCAGTTAGAAAAGCGGTTTTTGGAACATTGGTCGCACGTTTTTGTGTACACAATTCCTTAAGACATTTAGCATATTGAGGAATTTGTTCAATGGTGTCTAAAAGAGGAATGTTCACACGGACTTGTTTGAAAATTTCCAGAATTTTATCGAATTTTGTCGCTTTCTTCTTATTATTGAGCCTATGGGGAAAAGGAGCAACTGGTTTTTCGATTCTACGATCAGTTTCATCATTCGAGGAAAAAGGTGGTAGGGATGTAGAAGATGAAATGTTGGGATTGCCAACATTAATTTTCAAAGGTGGGTCGGGTTTGCCGACGCTGGGAGAAGAACTGTTGGGATTGCCAACATTTAAGGGAACTTGAGGTTTAGAAGAATTGGCATTCGAAGCCAATGGGTGGTCATCAAGATTAGGGGTTGGGGTCGAGTTAGAAAGTTCGTCAGGGTCGTCCACGTTATTATCAATCCTCTTTCCAGATCGAAGGGTTGTGACAGCATTGACTGGATTATGGTTTTCGTCCTCACAAGAATTTATAGCACGAGAGTTATACTTTGGATTCACCTCAGGTTGACTAGGCAACTTTCCTTTCTCATTATTTTTCGCCATTTCCTTTATCATATGCATTAGTTGGTCGATTTTAGCGTCTTGATTATTTATTTGTTTTTCTAATCGAACAATATCTTGTGATGGTTGAGAAGATTGAGAGGATTGGTTCGATGATTGAAAATTGGGGTGCCTATACGGTTGTTTGGATTGAGGTGCAGCTTGAGAGGTTTGAGAATTGGGGGGTGGACCTTGGTAATTCGGATTGGGAATAAAGGGTTGCACGTGAGATGGGTTAGCCGAATTATTGGGGTTCGACCAGGAAAAATTTGGGTGGTTCCTCCAACCAGGGTTGTACGTGGATGAGTAAGGATTATTTTGAGCTATGGCATTGGCTTGGTCTTGAGAGTAATAGTGGGGTAACCCTTCTCCGGCTTGAGGAGTTTGATTTTCTAAGGGAATTTGATTTGGGTCCACGACATGCACACCTCTAGTAGAAGTACGAATGGGAACACGAATTGATTCCCATTGCATGTCCTTTTCAGAATAATCTTCTAAAAACCGCCAAGCTTCATCGGCTGTTTTAGACATAAAGTCTCCTCCACACATTGATTCTAGTTGAGTTCTATCTGATAGTTTAGCCCTTCATATGCAATTTGACATAAGTGATCTTTTAGAATTCCGTGATGAGGGCAACTATATAATAGCTGGTTGAATCTCTCAAAGTATTTCGAAAAAGTTTCCCCCTCATTTTGACAAAATTGATTTATCTCGGTTCGGATTTTTAGAGTTTTATGAAAAGGGAAAAACTTTTTCAAGAATGCAGTGACAAATTCATCCCAACTTCTTATGGAATGTCGTGGAAGAGAATTTAGCCATCTTTTAGCGCTTTCAAGTAGTGCAAATGGAATTAGCCTTAGCTTGATCGATTCATTAGATAGTTGTTGCATTTTTGTTGTGGAGGCATACAATTCAAATTCACTCAGAAATTCATAAGCATTTTCAGACCCAGTAAATTTTGGTACCCCTTGGATAAAAGAGTGTTTTAGCTCAAAATTGTTTCCTTCAGCTGGTGGGAACACAATGACAGATGGTTGAACGGTCCTAGTCGGATAACATCGATCACGAAGAGACAAGGGTCTATCCATTTGGATATTGAGGTTTTGAAAATTTTGATTTATTTGGTTTTGATCCCCAAAGTTTGGAAAATTTTGATTTACTCGATTTTGATCCAATTCGGTTGGAAAATTTTGGTGGATTCGAGAACCCCTAGGAGAATTTTGTTGGCTAACACTTTTTTCACTCATTGTTGTTGAATGCAAGCACAGAAATTAGCTACAATGAAGTTTTCTGTCCTTATTGGCTCTTAACCCAAAATTATAAAGTGACACGTTTGATTATTTAGATCAAAAGATTTCTCAGCCAGTTAACGGACAGGAGTTATCGGTGCACCAGGAATCACCCTAGCAATGCAGCCGAAGGTTTAAGTACCTTCAGAGTAACAACCGATATAATATTTACGAATCACCGTAATATTTATAAACGGTTATTTCTCTGCCGTAGTCTAGACACCAAGAAATAATTCGTTCCAAATGAATCAACTATCACAATATAATTAAGCCCTAGATGAGCCCGTGACTCCCTTAAGTCCAATGTCTAACCGTTATTCTTAGTCAGATTCTACGATGAAATGCAATATGTGGGCTAAGGAAAGGGTGATGAAATCCCTCACCTTATGTGAATTGGGGTATTGCCCTTAACAGAATGAATAAAAAAAACAGAAATCACACAGATAATTGCAAAAATTAAAAATTGTACATTCAAAGCCGCTGCCCCTGCAGAAATTTTTTACAACAATTGTCTATATATATTTTTTCTTTGCGGCAGAGCACCTGTAGAGTTTTAAAAGTTTTCACCTTGATCGGCAGTCCTCCAGTGAATTTGAGAAGCGCTAGCGCGTTCACACCCCACTTGGTGTGCAACTGCTCTAACTCATCTGAATCGTCCGCTGCTTTCTGTTGTTGTCCCCTTCTATTAATTGCTTGAATCCCCTTCTATTAATTGTTGTCCCCTTTTTTTTAAAATTTCAGCTGTACCTGATTTTGAAAAATTCTCCTTTTTTTTTTTTTAATGCGGCAAGAATTAAAATAAAAACCAGACTAGCAAAACAACTAGATTAAAACAACAACTAATTCAACAAAATAAAGTAAAATAAAAACATACCAATTCCAAGTGACTATGAACAAAACGAGACCCAAATAAAGGCAACAAATGTTCAAAATATACTGCTCAGGCCAATAACCGCTACTCTCTTTTTTTTTTTTTTTTTATACGGCAAGTTGACACTAGAAGACAACTGAGAATCAATCAAGGCAAATGCACGATCCAAAAACAAACTGGAAGATAAAATAAGCCAACCAAGTTTTTTTTTGTATTTGTTTTTTTTTTTTTAAAAAAAAAAACCAAAATAATAATAACAATCCAATTCAGATTAAAATATCCAAGTTCAAATGGACTGTTGAGTCCTCTATTCATGCACGCAAATAAATGGCAACAAGTTGTCAAAATACACTGTTAAAAAAAATAAGAAGGCAACCCACAATATAAATAAAAGGCAACAGGCCGTCTAAAACCAAGAGGAATCCGAACAAAAATTAACTTTTTTTTTTCGTCGGAACAGAGATGGACCGTGTTCGAAGCTGTTCGGTGTTGTTGTGTTTGCGGTTTCAGGGTGTTTGCTGGTTTCTAGGGTTTCGAATCGGTGGTTCTGCGGTTTGAAGGAGTATGGAAGAGGGATTGGGATTGGGATTTGGAAAGGCAAATCGGTTGTGGATCAATCGGGTTGTACTCTGGTTCGGTGCGGTTTGTTGGGTGTTTAGACTGTTTTTTTTTTTTTTTTTTTCGTGGATTGAGGACGTCAGAAGGGTTCGGTGAAATTGGTTTGTGAAGGTAGGTGCGAATTGGAGTGGTGATTATTTTGGTTTCGGTCTGCTGTAGTGGTAGATGGGGATGCTTCAGGGATTCGGATCTTGAAACGTGGTAGATGGGGATGCTGTAGTGATTATTTGATTGTTTTTTTTTTTTTATGAATTGGGTTGCTGGAAGAAGTAGGAACTGTGGCGTTTGTTGAGAATGTGGGGAGAGTATGGTATATTTGGTGTAGTGGTTTTTGGGTATTATGAAGAGGACTGATGATTTCTTCTTTTTTTTCTTCTTTTTCTTTTTTTTGTTTATGGGTTAAGATGGTGGTCTGCTTTTTGAAGAGCTGGTGGTTTTGGCGATGTGGGATGGTGGTAACTGGATGAGGATGTGTGTGGTACAGGAGGTTGTTCGGTGTATGAATTGGTGAAGTGATGATGTTGAATTGGCGGAGGGAGGGAAACGTGGGTTTTGGATCTTAGAGACGACGTGAAGACAGAAATCAGAAGAAGAAGAGAAAAAAAAAAGTTGCAATTTTTTTTTTTATTATTATTATGACAGGAACATAAAAGGTATATGTAGAAAACAGGGAAGTGAAGAAAGAAAGGAAAGAAAGGAAAGAAATCAAAAGAAAAAAAAATGACAAAATATTCTTTTTTTTTTTAAAAAAAAAAAAGAAAAGAAAAATTAGAACAGGAAAGGAATAAAGAACTGAAGGAAATGGATGAGAAAAAGGAAAAATAGATTAAAGGCAGAAAAATGGCAAGAATCTTTTTTTTATTTTTTTCTCTTGGTTTAGTGATTGGAGTATCAATATATAATAGTCAATCAACTAGTCAAGATTTTTTTTCTTTATATATACAAGTAAACAAAAGGGAACAAAATAAAAATAAAACTAACACGAATCAGAAATTAAATAAATAGTAAAATTTAATCGTTACCTCCCCGGCAACGGCGCCAAAAACTTGATCGTCGCTAATCTATAAAGTAGAAAAGCGCGACATTTGTAATAAATTCTGCAAGCATACAGGTCGAACACAGGGAGGAAAGTTAAACTTTTATTATTTATATGTTTCGTGGGCGTGTTAGACAGAACTTTGGGGGTTGTTTTCAATGTTGTTGAAATAATGTTATTGAAACTGCTGCAATTCTGAATCTAATCAGACGTATATCAAATTCAACAACAGGAAAGAAAATAACAAGTACTAGCAAAAACAACAAAAGTAAATAATAACTGGAACAATAACAGAGAATTAAAAATAGAGTTGCTGTTGAAACTAATCAAACAGTCAACACTAGTATGCAGTAACAAAGACAATAACAATATGTGTTCTACCGAATCTAATCGTGTAGATACACAAATTGTTTTAAAAGAAAAGTAAATAACTAGAACAAGAAAATTTTATTAAACTAATGGCAGTACAGAATTATGAGATCCTTTTTACAATGGTTACAATCACATATTTATAGATGAGAAGGGGAAAACCCTAACTAGGTCTATGAATAAATGGCCCTCCTCATTCATGAATATTTCTTGCCTTCCTTGACTACCTAATTGGAGAAAATCTGGGCATATCATGGTAAATATTTTCCATATCTTTCAATTTTCCCATGTGGCTTGATTGATAGAAGATTGCATCTAATTTAATTCTTCCAAACAAGGACGCTTATCAGACTCCAAAGGCAATATAAGATAAAATCTTCAAAATTGATTTTTCTCTTGGCAACAATTCAATCAGCAAATCTTCTAATTGAAATTGAATGATTCGAATTTAATTCCATGATAAGAATATGGCTATTGCTGAAATATTAATTGGTGCACATCATAAATACATACACATGAATATGTGTGTGTATATATATAACATAACACTAATCCAGATATTTCTCAAAGCAAAGGGCCAGTGTGAACACGCTCCGTTTCTTTGGCAAAAAGTGAGCTTGACGGGGTTCGAACTTAGGTCTCTCAGCACCAATTCCTATGCCTTTACCAGTGAGCTACTACTTCTTTTGCAATTGAAATGAATTTGATGTGAGGAAGTAGCTCTTTCTCGTAGTTGGCCTTTGATTTGATTTGAAGGAGGCATTTCTTGACATCCTGTAAAAACATATAAAAGTAACCAAAGTATCATTTATTTATTTACAAAAGATAAAGCATAAGAGTAATAAAATAAACACTTTTCAGTGTCAATCATGCTTCTTTATAAATGGTTTTGAAAATAGTTTCAGAAGGTTTTTGAAACTTTTGCCCAGTGTAGTAACCTTCTGCTCTGATACCAATTGTAACACCCTACCTCCGCTAGGGTCACTCACAAAAGGGAAAGCATTAGTTTTGGTGGAGCATTATCTAGGTAAACATGCACAGAGATATCACAAGACAGAACATAAATAAAGCAGCGGTAGAAATTAAAAACCAAATCTCATTACTTTCAAGAAAAGAGTCAAAACCTTATATATCCAAAGTACAAATTATTCCATTACATCAAGTTCTAGATAAAGAAGCATAAACTTAAAATAACAAAAGTAATTTATTCCCCAAAAATAGCAGAAGTGCAGCCATAACATAGCTCAAGACCAAACCGTACATGAGCTGACAGGAAGCAAGCTAAATCCAAGCTAAGACCTAGAGTTTCCTCCCTGAGAACCTGGGGGGAAACGAAAGAAAAAGGGGCGAAAGGAAAAGGGTCAGTCAAAAAGACTGGTAAGCCCTAGTGACTTTCAGTATAAAAACTAGTAAAGTTAACAAGACATGAATAAACGGAGAGCAAACATAAGGATGATGATAAGTCTAGCATGATAACTAAGATAACAAGATAAATCAAGTCTAGCATCGCATATTCAAGATTCGCTGCACCAACTGTACTAGTATTCTAACCCATGTCAAGTATTAACCATGAAACGATCCCTTGGCCCAATATCATGAAATGATCCATTACGGGGTCCTATAGTATGATCTACTAATCGATCGGCTCCCTACAAGTTCTAGCTCGCCATGTGTCTGTGTCATACGGCCCAATCACGAAATGTAGTCACCTGTGCTAGGTCCACCATAGGGTGTATCAAGTCCTATGGTGCCAACCACTGACAAGAATCAAGCATGCACAGTGTAAACCTACGGGTGCCCAATGCCTGCTTTTTCAACTCCGGACTACATGCACGACCATAGTCCGCCTGAACCTACAATGGCGCACCTACTCAGCCATCGTTCTGGTCACTTACAATCAGCCCAGTAATCGTGCCCCACCCTGCCTAGTTCCAGGGTATCGTGATACATCTAAGTGGGTTACTGCTGAAAAGGACCGCGTAACTAGGGTTTCTAATGGGTTAAGTGTTGTCATTCAAATTCGTGACTTAACCCAACCAAATCATGTATCAAGTTGGTTAAGTGTGTTCAAGCATTTCATGACTTAACCCTATCTAATCATCGTGTCAAATTGGTTAAGTATATTCAAATGGTTAATGACTTAACCCTATCATGTGGTATTAATTCATTAATGCACCCCAACCTCTCACATTAGACTAGTTGTTGTGGTCACTGGATTTGCCGGACGGTTCCGGGCAGATTTACACCACAACATAGTCTAACCTCGGGTTTTAAGTGCGATATGACCAACTACCCACATTGGATCCTATTGTTTGCAGTCACTGGATTCGCCGGGTGGTTCCGGGTAGATTTACACTGCAAACTCAACCCAACCTCGAGTTGGCCATTTTCAAATTCATTCTATCGTCATGTCCATGTTCAAGTTTTCATGTCCATATCCAGGTTCAAGTTATAACAATGTTCATGTTTCAAGTTCATAGTAAATTCAGGTTTTGCCTAATCTACCCAATTGCATTCCCATCGCACGTAAACTCGAATCGATACAAACAAATCTAATTAGCGAATAACATAGAAAGAACTGGCATAAGGTGGCAAAAGTGATTAGAAGTCAAGCATGGTATAACTTGAGATAAATGATTACAACAATACTGGCATATGGAATAGTGGTCTCAAATATCCAATCTAGCAAAATAGGGCGATAGTCATGGTAACAGTTGACGTAAGATAATAACCCCAAACTTGTGAATAACAATTGTTTCAACATCACAGGCATGAATATTATGGACATTAAGGGTTTTAGATCTACAACATGTATAGGCCCCAAATCAATTTCATGCAAATATTCCTACAAGTCAAGATTCAAGATGAATAGATCCAAGGTGAACAAATAGTAGATCCAAAATGAACAATGATAGATCCAAGATAATTATCATACTTAGGTTCAATCTCGATTTACAACATGTCCATATTAAGTTTAAAGTTTAGATCTAAAAGTAACTGAGGCTTACAAATCGTGGTTAGAGAATTAGAAAACAAAGAGGCGATGTTGAATCTCGAGTCTAACAGAAATCCCCCAAACAGCAATACTCTACACGTAGCCTTGTTGGAGAAGAAGTAATCCTTTTTTCTCTAACTTTTCAACTAGAGTTTTAGCAGCATAAGGTCAGAGAGAATTTGTGTAGAGAGACTAGAGTTAGGGGCTGTTTATATAGGGTCTGGCCAACGAATCTAGACAGAAATCGGACTAGAAACATCAGAGTGAATTCTGACTCAAAAATGGGCTCGGCAACCAGGTCGACACCCAGGTCGACTCTATGGTCGACCTGGTCGCTGGTCGACACTATAGTCGACTCCCAGGTCGACCTGGTCCTGGGCGGGAAATTTCTCACCCAGTCCGTTCTGGGGTTCGAATTCGAAATTTGAATTCGAATTCGGAGCTGTTTTTGAACTTGAAATTTCTGAAACTTTGAAGGGTCATAACTTGGTCATACGGACTCCGATTTTCGAAAACTCAGATCGTTTCCAAGCAGAATTTCGAGACAAACGCTATGGTGTATCCCGTTGCCATTGATTCTTATCTTAAAAATTAATTCTGCCTTGATTTATGGTTATAACACGTTATTAAAATATGGGTTGTTACATATCGCCTCTAGAGTACACTGATCGGAAGGTGGTTCCATACCTTGTCATGTTGGAAATCAAATCTCCAATAAGCGCCCTACGGTTTTTGATTTTATACTATGTATGTGGAGCGTGAGATGCAAGCGTTCTACTAGATTGTTATTTATTTGATTTAGACACTATTATAATATCACTCGATTTTGTATCAAAGTGTTTTCGGTTATAGTAAGGTAAAAACCGTCCATGTTTATGTGTGGGCTGGTCTTACTATTATCTTTCATTTCGAAAGGATTTTGAAAGTTAAACAAATGGTTGGAGTTTTACTCACAACAGTCCCATGACTGACCCAGAGTTTATTTTGTTTGTTTTCCCTAAACTCTTGGGTGCCCAAATTTGTACGGGCAGTCAAGTAGTCGAGATTTTTCAGATTCACTTGGAAGAGCTGGAAGCAGGAGGCTTCACCAGTTAGCTATAGACTATCATATATTCCGTTGTGAACCATGTTTGTATCTGGAAACAGGTGTTTATAACTGTTCCAGGAATAACTATTGTGCTCTGATGATGGTATGTTATACAGCTACTGATTTGTATTTCAAAAGTTATGTTATATATTATATTTTATTCGTTCCGCTGTAAGATCTGTCTTCTTTGTTTTCTTCTATTCTATATTTCTTTCTTTCTATTTCCCATCCTCTAACTTCTTTCTAATAATGATTCGTATTTCTGTGCAATTTGGGTTGGACGTGTGGTGTTATTAGTCAATTCAGATAGTACGGATTTGCGGGCCTTTACGATTCCTAACCAAATACCCCTATTTAGGACACATATGTTTCATAAGTCAATTCGACTGTTTTGATCAGTTTTTATCAAAACTAAAATATAAATTAATAAATGGTCAATACTGAATTTGAACGTACGTTTTAATTTACCGAGGCCACATACTGACTCCAGAAATTATGAATATTGAAATCTAGTTATGTTTTGATGATACGGTCCTAACAAAAATAATTTCATCAAATTTCGAGACCGTTTGAAAAATGGCCTTTTTAACTGGTTATTAAATTCAAACTGAAATTGACAATGCATTTAAATTTACTATGCTCACCTACTAATTTCAAAAATTATGAAATTTTAAACCTAATAACAATGTGATATTCTGGATCCAACAAAAGTGGTTTCGTTGAAAACGGAGGTCGTTTGCAAAATGGCTATTTTTAACTGCTATATATATAATAAAAATATATAAATTCCATAGCGACTATTCTAAATTTTAATCTGGTCATAACTTACAACTTATAAAGTTAAATCTTAGTTTCTTACATTCGTTAGAAATTACCGTTCTGAATATTCCAACGTTCCTTGTTTTATCAAATTCTAATTTATATTGAATTATGTATATTCAATTGAAGTTAAAAATCAAAATTTCAAAATGCCACGCCATTTTGAGTTCATTTTAATTAAATTTTAAATTTATACGTTCTTACTTTGATTTAAATAAATTTTAAATAGTTAATTCTCAAAATTAATCATAAAAAATATTTAATCTTCATCAAAATCAATTAAAAATAAATTTTAAATTGGTTCCAAAATTACAGGTTGTTACATGATGGATCAACCATGATGTGTGGTAGGTTAAGTGGAGCGGTGGTGGGCTTTCAGGGATGGTGCACGTGTGCCATTATCGGCAGTTGACTGTTTTAGTTTTGCACAAGGAGAGGGAAGGAAATTGTTTGTTTTCATATCCTGGTGATGTTATTTCGTAGTAAAAGAGAGGTTAGGGAAATGGTCCAGGTTCAGTTAACCAGAGTGTATGAGTTTGTTTTTTTAAATCAAGTTTAGATTAAATTATAGGAAAATAACGTGAAGGACAAATTGTTTGAAAATTTTAACCACAAGGACAAGAGGCTAAAAATTTATTCAAAGGACAAAAAATAGCCCAAATTTAATCAAAAGGACAACACACATAAAAAAAATTTAAAAAGATTTTTATTTTAAATTAAAAAAATAATTTTTTTTTCCTCTTTTTTTGTAGATTTTAGGTATCAGTTTTGTATGTCCGAAGGTATCTGTTTGCTCTCATCAACTAATAGGTAGTAGTTTTGTGCGTATGAAGTTATCAATTTTTAGCCTACAGCATGTAGGTAGTAGTTTTGTATACTTGTAGGTATCAGTTTTACAAGTAACGGTCATTTTTTTACAGAGAATGACAGTGTAGGATGGAAACGTTGTAAGAAGAGAGGATTTGAACTGTTTGGTAGTGTGATGAGATTATAGATACATTTGCGGTTTTTATGTTTAACCATTGATATCTAATGAGATTGCAAGGAGAGGTTGTTTATGGATGTATAGTGGTGGTTTGTTGGTGGGTTGTTCATGTATACGAGGATGTGGAATGAAGTTTGGTTAGGGGTGAAGGAGGATGGCTTGAGTGATTTGGGAGATTGAAGTTGCAGTGATGGATAGGTATTATGATTCGAAAATATAAAACCGTTACATGTAAAACTAATACGATAAACAATATAAAACCGATTTCTAAAAATTGTGAAACAAAAAAATGATACCCAACTACATGCAAAACTGATACCTAAAAATCTGGAAAAAAAAAAAAAAAAAAAAAATTAACAACCCGCAAATTCTGAACCGATTTAAAATTTTTATTTTAGAAAATTTTAATGAATTTTGAAAATATAAAGTGATTTATTTTTAAAAAATAATGGCTAGAATTCATTTTAATCGAGGTTAAAACGAATAAATTTAATTTAAATATAAATGGAGTTAGAAATGGCGCGGTAGTTTTAAAATTTAATTTTGAACTTTAATTGAATGTACAGGATTCAAAATAAATCAGAATTGAGTGAAACTAGAAATATTTAAATCTGTTTAACCATATCTTTCTAACGAATATGAAAAATTGAAATTTCATAGCGGAAATCAAAAGTTATGGCCAATTCAATTTATAGAAAGGTCGTTGTAGAGTTTATATATTTTATATATGGCTCGAAGGGCTACTTTTCACATATGAAGGAATTTCGACTCGAAACCGCTTCCATTGTGTTCAGAATAATGTTTCTGCATTTAAAAAGTATAAACACTTATATATTTTGAGTTTTGGGATTTATTTGTTTAAAAATGTATTTTTAATATTAAATATATTAGCCTTAAAAATAGTCAATTTTCAAACGACCTCTGTTTTCGATGAAACCACTTTTGTTGGAACCGGAATGTCAAATTATAGCTAGGTTTCAATTTTCAGAATTTTTCGAGTTAATATGTGAGCGTGGCGAAAGAAAATGTGTTTTGACTATTTCGGTTAAATTTAAACGCCTTAAAAATAGCCATTTTTCAAACAGTCTCAGAATTCGACGAAATTGGTCTTGTTAGAACCGTATCGTCATAGGAAAGCTAAAAAAAAAATTAGAATTTTCTGAGGTCATATGTGGCCCCGGTATATTTATATGTACGGTCAATATTTAATTAATTAATTTTTAATGGGGTTTTAAATAAAATTTCTACATATTTCGGAATTGGACCCCGAGACCCATCCCATTGCGTTCAGAAGGCCTCAAAACGTTATGATTGACAGTAAGCAAGCCCAATTCGGAGACAGCCGCATTTTCACCTTTATAACACATTTTTTAATAATAAAATAATAAAAAATCCGAAAATTCAAACCCTAACCCTAAAAACGCAGCCGCCGCCTATGGCTAAACAATGGCCAGAAACATCAGAAATTAAAACACTAATTTCTCTCAATCCGTTCAATGGAAATCTACAAATTATATATCAAATCGAAGAGAATTTAGAGAGCTTCGAATCTATACGGTTAAGATCGGGTTTTGATGCACGGATTTCGCGAATTTGGAGCAGGAAGGCGGCGCGTTCGTGGTGGTTTTTGGGCGCCTAGGGACCCACGAGCTGGCCATGGTGGGGAGGCGTAGGTGCGGTGGTCGAAGGCGGTCGAGGTGGTGATGTCCGATCGGCAGTGGGTGGCTCGGTTGGGCGCGCGCAGGGGATGTTGGACGGTGGGAATTGGGTTCGGTGGTTACGATGTAACAAGGAAGAAGAAGGTGTTTATTTTATTATTATTTTAATTATTTAATATTTAATTTAGGCAGTCTTTAAAATTCGATAACTCTTTCATACGAGGGCCGTTTGACGAACCGTAAGTTGCGTTGGACTCTTCTTTCCGAGTTCTTCGCGATGGCGCAGACCAGAGCTGAATCCGAGAAAGTCGAATTTTCAGCGAAAATCAATGTGAGAATTCTGAATTTTATTATTTAATTAATTATAAATTATTTTTCTTGCGTTAAAAATAATTGTATAATGATGTAAATTCAGATCTGAGATGTTCTGTGATTGATGAATTGTTGATGATTGCTTATGGTATGTTTGTTGGTCATGTATTGCTAGATCCGCATTGAGATCTCATATATGGTTGAATTTTATTTACGATTAGAAAATTAAATCTAAATTTAGATTTAAATAATATTTTATTCAGATCAAGTTGCTCTAATTTATTTAAATTTATTAAAATATTATTCTTATTATTTTGATTAGTCTAAAATGAGCAATGAAATTTGATCAACAAATAAAAACTTATTTTTGTTTGTTTATATTACATTAGAAGTTGAAAGACAAATAAAAACTTTATTTTCATTTATTTGTTTACTTTGCAACAGAAATTGAACAACAAATAAAACCTTATTTTTATTTGTCTACTTTGCAGTAAGATTTGAACGACAAATAATAAATTATTTTTATTTGTTTATTTACAATAGAATATGAACAACAAATAGAACATATTTTCATTTGTTCCACTTCGACAGAAATTGGTTAACAAATAAAATCTTACTTTTATTTGTTTACATTAAGAACAAATTTGTGAATTACAGTAAAAAAAAATTGTTTTTTTCTGTCACCTTAAACATAGGATGTTATAGAATTAGAATAATTATAAAATATTAAATTTTATTGTTGATATTTAAAACCATGTTTATAAAACAAAACTTTATTTACATTGTATTTGTAAATTAAAAGTAATATTTGAGAAAAACACATAAGTGTTTACATTTTATTTGAGAAAAAGAAACCATTCTTTCATTTGTGTTTTTTCGTCACAAATAATAACATAGAAAAAGAACCATTCTTTTATTTGTGTTTTTCAACATAAATATATACATAGAAATGAATTATTATTTTTATTTGTGTTTTTCAACACAAATATAACTCAGCAAAAGAATTATCTTTTTATTTGTGTTTACCAACACAAATAAAACTTAGAATATGAATTATCTATTTATTTGCATTTTACAATGCAAATATTACATAGAAAATAAGATCACAAATGAATTATCTTTATATTTGTGTTCTTAACATAAACATAGAACATGAATCATCTTTTCATTTGTAATTTTAACACAAGCATAAACATAAGAAAAATAAATGTCTATATATTTGTGTTCTTAACGCAAATACACATAGAATAATGAATGTCCTTTTAATTTTTGTCCCTTAACACAAATATTAACATTGAAATTGAATTGCTTCTTTCATTTGTGTACTCAACAAAAATATTAACATAGAAATTGAATTGTTTCTTTTTATTTGGGTTCTTATCACAAGTGTAACGTAGAAAATGAAGTATCTTTTTATTTGTATTTTTCAATACAAATATAACATAAAAAATTAAGTTCATCTTTTTTATTTGTATTTTTCAATACAAATACAACATAAGAAATTAAGTTCATCTTTTTATTTGTATTTTTCAATACAAATATAACCTAAGAAATTAGGTTCATCTTTTCATTTGTATTTTTTCATACAAATATGACATAGAAATAAAGTACATCTTTTTATATACATGCTACAACACAAATATATACTTAGAATATGTTGCACAAATAAAATCCACTTTTATTTGTCACTTGAAACTTAGAATTTATTATATAAATAAAATTCACTTTTATTTGACATTAGAATACATAGAAAAATATTTACATATAAAATATTCTTTTATATGTTAGTAGAATGTATAGAAAAGTATAAACAAATAAAAGGATTCTTTTATTTGTTATTAGAACACATAGAAAAGTGTAAAACAACGAAATACCCTTTTTATGTTATTCTAGAATTGAAATGTTGAGTTCAATCTTTTATTTGCATTCACTAATGCAAACATACATTGAAAATAAAATTTACCCTTTTATTTGCATTCACCAATACAAATATAGGTTGAAACCAAAATTTATTCTTTTATTTACAATCACCAATGTAAAAATACATTGAAAATGAAATTAGTTCTTTTATGTGCACTCATTAAGGCAAATATATTCTGAAAATAAAATTTGTTCTTTTATTTGCATTCTTCAATGCAAATATACATTGGAAATAAAATTATTTCTTTTATTTGCATTCACAAATGCAAATATATATTGAAAATAAAATTTGCTCTTTTTTTACATTCACAAATGTAAATATATTTGAAAATCAAGTTTGTTCTTTTATTTGCATTCCACAATGCAATATAACATCAAAAATAAAAGTTACATTTTTATTTGCAAACATAAAAATGAAATAAACATTTTTGCCAAACTTGATTATTAAAATAAAATAATTACTTTTGTCAATTTATACTAGTTGAAATAAAATAATCACTTTTATCAATTTATACTAGTGGTAACAAAATATGCATTTTTGTCAAATTGATTAGTTAAAATGAAATAAACACTTTTGTCAACTTATACTAGTTAATAACAAAATATTCACTTTTATTAATTTACATTAGTTAAAAACAACTATTCATTTTAGTCAATTTATACTAGTTAAAACAAATATTCACTTTTGTCAATTCACACTAGTTAAGACCAATTATTTACTTATGTCAATTTACATTTGTTGAAACCAATTATTTGTTTTTCATGGCTATATATTGTGTATTACACTTCCATTCACAAGTTACCCGACTTGTGTATGCGATTGGGACGATTATTTTCACACATCGCCCAAGTGCACAAATGAGTTTATTTTTTTTGTTTGATGGTTGAAACCCCACACGGGTGTAGGGATGAAAATTTACGTACACTAATCCCAATATTTAGTTGTATGTTGATCGTTAGATCGACAGGATGCGATGAGCGTTATGATTAAATTTTAACGCTTACACAGTGGAAATTACACTTTGGATGTAGATGGATGATTTGATGATTATACTATTATTGTCATATATATGATATGTGTGAAATCCATATAATCCAAATCATATGGTAAATGATTGAGTCGTATTTCGATTCAGGTGTTCTTTTAAATAAGAATATTTTTACATTAGGAATCCTTTTTATATAAAGTATATATATTTTCATAAAATATATTGTTAATCAAGTATATGTTTAAAACAAAGAATATTTGTAAAAGATAAAGATTTGTAATACAAAGAGTACTTCTCATTTAGAATCTTTTATATAAGGAATATTTTTAATGATTAATTTAAAATATGTTTCTAAAAGATTATTAGGATTTGCAATTATATTGTGTGATATGAAATGAATTGAGATGTGAAGTGGATTTATCGTGGACGGTGTTTTTAAACGACATTTGTCCTTTAATCCAATTTACATTGATATTATTAATTGGAATTTATAAATCTATTTTATAGATTTAAAATAAGCGATCTTGTAATAATTATTTTTGATATCAAATCAAAACTGGAGTTTTAATAAATCTTTTAAAGAAGATTTAAGATTTTATTTTCAGAGTTTATCTGTGATAAAATCAGTGAGAACCTCTAATATGAATATCTTATTTAAAGAATACTCGGAGTTGGAATGTGGCGTAATGTGTGAATTTTTTTTAATATTTTCTTTTTAATCACAAAATATGCGAGTTATTCAGAAAGACCGGGTTTAACCCATTCTGAATAATCATCACGACGATCAAGAGTCGAAGATGAAGAAGGTGATTGAAGACCGAAGGTTTTCACATCATTGGGATGATGATGACTAGTATCTTGAATTGGGATTGGCCTTCCAAGGCAAGGTATTTAGTAATGATCGTCCAAACACATTTGGAGATCGACGAACACATTGTTTCGCTCAGACCCAGAGCGGACTTGTAAATGGATTGCGTGTCTGACATTGTATTCATTTCTACTGTATTTGTTGAACGCTACTGATTATATATTTCTGTTTGGTGGTGAAGAATTTATTCTTTACTTATCACCCTTCTCTAAGACGTATGAGCTTAGAGGTTATATATATATTGGTAGATGATCAATAATATGGTAGGGTTTGACAATGTGACATGCTAAGATGCAAATGATCAAGGCTTTGTTGAAAAGCAGGCCTTGTGGTTGATGATCAAAGCAGTCTCTTTAGGCATAGCTTTGTGTATATCGTGACTTCGCGAGCCTCAAACACCGGTTGAGTCTAAAACGGGAGAAGGGAACGCAGGGAGTGCACACGTTTCTTTCTAGCTAGAAGTGGTGCTGGGCTTTAACACGGCCCAACATTTACTTATGTGGTTGATGGAATTTTTGCGAGGCCTCGGTTTATTCTTATCGGTCACCCTCGGCTGATTTGTAGGTCCAATAGGATCGGGGAGCGTGTGTTCAGGCATAACTAATCCACTAAAGTATTTGTGGACCGACCCTACTGTATCCAAGGGTTCGCCAGCGTCCGAATCCTAAGGCATTGCTAGAGTGTCTCGAATCGGTCAGGAGCTCCTCCCTAGCCTTGACTCATGATGGAAACCCAATTTCCAATACGTCCTTGCGGTTTTGATTGTATAACTAGTATGGCGACATAGTAGATGGTAGTTATGCCGTCTAGGATTGATATTATATTTGAAATGTTTTAAATATATATATATATATATATATACACACTAACAATAATATCGTTTTTACGTATCAAGCATCTTTTGACCATTATAAGGTAAAACCCTATCCTCTGGTGTGCGTTGCATTGTGTGATGGGACCTAGGTCTTATAATGGTTTCATTTTTCTAAAAAAAAGCATTACGTTATTTGATGATTTACTTTATTTATGCACTGGCAATTCAATGGAGTAAACCCGTTCTGCGTTAGCGGCGTGGTCCTGTGATTAGCCTTATTATTAGATAAATTTGGTTAAGAATTCTCATACCAGTCCCACAACTGACCTGTAGTTTGTTTCACTTTGCAAACTCGGGTGCCCTCTTTCCACACGGGCAGTCGAGTAGCTTGTGCAGATATAGTTAAGCAGGATCCTGGATTGAAGTCTGAAGCTGGGTCCAGAATATTGATGGCCTTCCGCTGAGATTAGTTCCGCTGCAATGTATATTTCTTTTGTTGTAAATGTATCTTCCGCTGTATTATATCGAAGTACTCTGATATTCTGTACTCTGATATAACATTTATTATTGATGTTATAAAAGTCTGTGTTGTTGTTCTGATGTGTTGTATGCCCAAAGTTAACGTACGCGGGTTTTGAACGGTCTTGATCGATCTTGCGATCGATTGGGGTCGGGCGAAATCTGTGGTCGTTACAAAAAATTAATTTTCTTTTGTTTAAAAATTTATGCGTATTGTCCTTTTGAATAAATTTGGGCTATCTTTTGTCCTTTTGAATAATTTTTTTGTCTCTTGTCCTTATGGTTAAAATTTTCAAACAATTTGTCCTTGTAAATTAATTTCCCATTAAATTATTAGAATTAAACTTTTAAATTTAATTAGTTGCTAAATTTTAATTCGTTTGGTGAATGGATTTCGACATTGGATTTGTATTCTCAAATAGGATATATCTGTTAAGCTATGTGACATAATTGTTGAAAGGAAAGTTTCTTAGAATTTAAAAGGCACAATGATTACTTACGTCAATTTGTAATATATATTGATCATTGACAATCTATTAGCTGAATACGACCCCATTTCACTAAAGTTTGTCCAGTATATTATATTGAGCATCTTTTTAACAAAATAAATCAACATTCTACTTTCACATTAATTAAGATATGTTGTTATCAGAAAAATAATCTACTATTGATTTTTATCTATCGATCAATAGAATAATTTATATACATTTCATTTGATTATGTATGTATATGTTTTACAACTTTAATGTCGATATTTAACTAAGTGGTAACTTATTTAAGTACCATTGGGATTGCTGACTCTCGATTCAACAATATGATACATTATTGATCTTGATGTTTATCTATATGTTGATTTCAAATTTAAAAAATTATTAATTTGTTAAATGTTTAATCCATTAATTTTATTAACAATGACTTAAAATTTAATTGTTATTTAATTAACAAATGTTATAAGGAATTATTGTCGAATTAATAATTGTTTTACAACGGGTTCATTATTAATTTATATGGTAATAATTCAAATAATTATCTTTTAATTAGTAATTAGATTGAGTTAATTAATTTTGTAATTAATGTTGATTTTGTAGTCAATCGACAATTTTAAAATGAATATTTAAGATATTTTGTTATTGATTTAATAAGGCTTAAACTTCTTAAATCATTTTATTGGTATTTGATTAAATCAATTTTATAATGATATTTAAGTTCATTTAATTAACTTAAGAAGTTTTTCAATAATTATAGAAGCAAAACTATTTTGGTTAATAAAAGTGGTTTACTTAATATATAAAGTGAAAGAGTTTTGTAACTGGAAAAGAGACTTGAAATACAAGAAATGGTTTATAAACCCTATTTCTAAATGAATAGTATTTGGAGCTTGTGAAATCATTTACCGAGTACCAATTTTTGGGATAGAAATCTTTTATTTGTCCTAAAGATAAGAATGTTTCTAATCAAGATCTAAGAGGTAATACTACCCAAACTTGAATGGCTCCATTGTTATCCAATGGATGGTATTAGTTTGAGATCAAAGACTTATTTTCGAATTTAAATATTATCCGATACACGAATTTGTGAATTTAAGGAAGTAAAAAAAAAGTTTATAAATAAGTGGTTTGGCTTTATAATAGCCAGTGGTTTTTAAATTCATTTCTTCAACCCATTAAGCATTATTGTAAAAGTGAAATTCTTAAGTATTTATTAATATATACTAATGTCAAAGGGTTAAATTTAAGGATATTTAAGGAAATAAGGACTTTTAAACCAATAAGTTTGTTTTAGTAAGAATTTACTTAATAAAAGAATTTACGTTCGTGAACATGCCTAGGTCATTGAGATGAGTATGTAAAAATGTTTTATAAATATTGGAAACATGATGTTTTTTGCATATACTTTGGTCAATGGGATAAGTGCATATATATATGTATGTGTGTGTGTGTGTATATATATATATAGAGAGAGAGAGACAGACAGACAAACACACATACATATAAATTTTCCAAGTATAGAAATCATACTTTGTGAATGTCCCAAGGTCAATGAGATATATATATTAAAATATTCTTTGAGTATTGAAATCAAAACATTTTATGCATATAATTAGGCCATTGAGATAAATATATGTATTTTTATATTTCAAAGTGTTGAAATAATGTTTTGCATATATACTTATAATGTTGAGATAAGTATATGGAAATGTTACCAAGTATGTATATATATATATATATATATAAATATCTAATTTACAAGAGTTGAATTAAATGAAGCTTAGTAATTTCCTTTGAAAATCAAATCTATGAATGGACTGTTGTTAATTGATAGATAAATAACCGATTATCAAATGTTGGCGAGTTTTACCTTTGGGATATATAAGGAAAATGATAAGAAGATCCGTCCACTTAGAAGGTTAGGCGACAAACTCTGCTTTTATGTATTGTCTTTAATCTCTAAAGAACGATAAATTATCATTTTGAAAAGTTTGAGATCAGATTTAGTTATCCTATAATATATATGATCTGGTTAAGCATAAGAAGCAGAAGACACCTTGAAGATGATGAAATCATAGATGAAGCTTTGAAGTGCAAGGTATATTTGGTACTAATCCTAAGGGTGATTCCAAAATGGATGCAAAAGGAGTAGTGCCTTAGGTTTATCCTATTCCTGAGCAACCCGTATAGATGAGTGTTCGATTCTGCATTTCTAGTCCACGTACATTAGTTTTACAAGCGTACTTCTTCTTGGTGATGCAGAAAGTGAAACCTCTTATACTTAACACCCTTCACTAAGGCATATGAATTCAGTGCTTGTATTTTTGTGGGAAGCAAATAGTGTGTTGGAAATGACGATGTGACATTTGAAGTGGAATTATTTCTTTAAGAAAAGGAAAATCGTTAACTCACAAGCCTCCCAAATTGATAATGATAAAAACAAGGGGTATTATTTGTTAAATTTTACGATACTATATAGTAGAATTGAAGTGGATGGAAGTAGCTTTGTGTCGGAGAACACAGTTCGCAAATCGGGTCTATTATGAGGAAGTTAGGGATGAAAAGGTGCATGGCTTCTGCTGAGTTCCGCGACCGACGTTTGAGATGTCAGGGAGGAGTTTCCCGAGACTTGCAGCAGACGTCTGTCACTTTGGAAAGACATCCGTGCTAAAGCACAATAATTCTAGAACTGGGACAAACGTCTATCCGACTCCAAGACAGATGTCTGAGGCGATTTTCGAGCTATTGCGGGCTGAAATATTGTAGGCTGATTTGTGAAGGATCCAGGGGTAATTTGGGCAATTGCTACATACTATTCTCTTCCTATATAAGCTATTTTCAGATTTAGGTTTAGTGGTGATCAATTAATCAAATTAAGAGATTAGACCAGGATTTATTCTAATTAAGGTTTTGGCAACCCTAATCTTCTTCAGTTCTTATCTCCACAAAATCAATTTTTTCTGGTGAATTTGATCATTGTAATCAACCTCTTGTACTCTTCAATTGATATTAATAAAAGGTTCTCTCTCAAAGTTGACGTACACTAGCAAGAAGTTGACGTACACTAGCAATACGCTAGTGGAACCACTATAAATCCCTGTATGATTTACTTTTCGTTATTGCTATACTATTTCTCTTGTTTAGTGATTGTGATTGGCTTATGGATTAGGTTGAGATTGTTTTGAGATATAGATTGGTTGTTTTTACACATTTACCATGATCTTGTCTTTTGCTGGGTTGGAGGTTTTGATTTGAGTGGTCTTCAGTTGAAAGTCTCCACAACATTTGGTATCATAGCATTGGTATTGGTAGATAGTTGTAGAAATGTCGAAATCTGATTCAAATAGTGCCTCAACAGTTGGTCTAAGGGGTGTAGCTCCTTATGTATGTAAGTTGTACGCAGCTGCTAGTTCACAATTGATTATTGACAAGTGGAATGACGATAATGATTTTAAAAAATGACAATGGAAGATGAAAGCGATCATAGGCGGATCGGGTACATCGAGTAGCGTTTGATACACGTTTATTGCCAGCGGACAACTCAGATGTAGAGAGAGAAGAAATAGAAGAATGGGCATCCATTACCCTTCGACTTGCCATGGGGAAATGTTATCTCTGAAATTAGTAGTGACACAACTGCTAAGGGTATTTGGAACAAGTTGGAGGAGTTGTATATGAAGAAGTCACTCACAAATCGACAAATCTTGTTGTGGACTTTCTTTACCTACAAGTTGAAGGAAGGAACTTCGCTAAAGGCGCACTTGAATGTGTTTGATGATCTACTAATGAAGATGAAGGCTGTAGATATGAAGATTGAGGAGGAGTAGAACGTGATGATATTGTTATGTTCTTTGCCTGAGCGCTATACGAGTTTCTCAAATAGTTTGATCTATGGCCCGGATACATTGACTCTTGATGATGTCAAGACAGATCTTCTTAGTGAGGAATTGCGAGAATAGATGAAGGAGCTGAGTGATGGTAGTAGTGGTGCAGGTAACGATCAAGGTTTATTTGTGGAGAAGGAGAAGTTTGAAAGAAGGGAAACCAGGTGTGTTCTAAGTCTCGAAAACCCAGTTGGAGAGGAAAGTTGAAGGAAAGAAATGGCAAGTGCTTTGTAATAACCCGGAAATTCTAAACCAGTTTAAAAATTTTATTTTAGCAATTTTAACGAATTTTGAACATTTAAAATAGATTATTTTAAATAATATCGACGAGAAATTTATTTTGAATATAATTCGAACGTATATATTATATACGCCGTCGTTAGAATATAAATATTTATATATAATTATAAATAGAATTGAAAATGGCGCGGTAGTTCGATAATTCGATTTCAAACTTCAATTGAATGTACCGGGTGCAAAACAATCCGGATATTAGTGAAACCAAAAACATTAGGATCTAATGGATGATATCTTTCCAACGAATCCTAAGAATCGAAATTTCATAGCGGGAATCAAAAGATATGTCCAGTTGAAAATTCTGAATAGTCGCTATGGAATTCAGGCCCTTAAAAATGGAAATTTTGCAAACGACCTCGGATTTCGACGAAACCAATTTTGTTGGATCCGCAGTGTTAAATTATTGCTAGATTCCAAATTTCATAATTTTTCGAATCAATATGTGAGCGTGGCAAAAGAAAACGCGTTTGACCAGTTTCAGTGGATTTTAATTGACTGGAAATTGGCCATTTTTCAAACGGTCTCAGAATTCGACGAAACTAGTTTTGTTAGGACCGTATCGTCAATATGAAGCTAGAAAATATTTTTCTGGAATTTTTCTAGTTAGTATCTGACCTCGGTAATTTGAAATGTACGTTTAAAATTCAATATAATGATTTAAATGTAAATTCAGCGGAAACTGATTGTAACAGCCGAATCAGCCTACGATACATATCCCATTGTGTTCGGAATGGGGGTAAAACGCTATGGACGACAGGCGGTGGGCCTCGTTTTGAGGTCGAAAATAAAAGTTGCTTTTTGGTGAAAAATAAATAATTAAATAATAAAATAAAATAAAAACCTTTCTCTCCCCTCTATATTCAATCTGCCCCCCCTCCCCCCGTTAGAACATAAATCAGAAAAAAAAAAAATTTCAATCGCTCGACGGGGGGGATCCACCGCCGCGCCGCCCCCCTACATCGAGCATCCTCCCCCTTCGTCCGATCTTCCCTCTCCCCTCCTTCATCTCAAAAGCCGCGACTGGCCCCACCCCCAAACCCCGTTCCAGCCTCCTCCCCCAATCGCGAAGCCCCACCACCGCCTGAAAGCCACACCGCCGACGCCGCCTGTTTCCCCCTCCCCAGTCGACGACCGACGTAGCCAAAGCCCCCCTGCGAGCTCCTCTTCTCCAACCTTCAATAAATAAAAAATAATAAGTTTTGCTTTCTTATTTATTTTATTTACATTTATTTAAATTTATTTCTGTTTTAAAATATAATTACTGTATGAAAAAAATCAGTTTTGTCTTTGTAATAGGAAAGAATATAAAAAGATTAGATTTTTAGAAAATAGAAAAGATTAGTTTTTTTTTAAAATAGAAAAGACCAGATTTTTAAAGGAAGAAAGACCAGATTTTTAAAGGAAGAAAGACGATATTTTTATATAGAAGAAAGCGTGATAAAAATTCAATTTGTATATATGTGAAGTAGGCGAGGTAAAGAAACGATTTTTAATTATAGTTGTAGAAAAATATTTTTATAATATAAGTAAGTAAAAATATAATTTTTATATTATAAAAAGGTTAAAACTATAATTTTTATAGTTTAGAAAGGATAAAAATTCGTTTTTTATAAATACGATAGCAAGATAAAAATTTGATTTTTATAATGAAGCGAAAAATAATTTTTCTATAGAAAGGCGAAATGATATATTTGAAAAGGCGAAATCTTTATATTTGAAAAGGCGGAATCTTTATATAGAGAATAGCGAGGTAAAAAAATAATTTTTATCTATATAGTAGTAATGTAAAAATAGATTTTTTATCCATATAGCGTCATAGTAAAAATTCGATTTTTATATATTGAATAGCGAAGTAAAAATTCGATTTTTACATATGTAGTGGCTACAGCAACGAAGATGACAAAAATGCGATAACGATGAAGATTTCTATCAAGGAAGAGTCAAGATGATTGGATAGCTATCGGTGAGAATTTCTCACTCTTCAATTTCTTTTCTAGTTATATATATATACTAGGATGCAGATGGTGCTTAGTAGCACCCGACACAATCGTCCACAGACCATGGACTTGTTTGTTCGATTGCAAAAATTAGTTAGATTATTTGATTGAAATTTGAATTGTTTGGTGAATTTGATTGATGTGTGAATGGCGTGGGCCTTCACTAGACCGGGGATAAGGCTAGGCCTCGTCCCGTTTCTAGTATCGTGCCGTTATGCCGCCGAAATTTTCTAAAATATGTTAGAAAAATAAAAATATCATTTTATTTGTGTAAACGAACTGAATAGAAATCTATATGTTAAGATAAAATGTTTTATCGTTAAAAATATAATTTTTAACGTGAATGTGTATAAGTAAATATTCATTTACAAACCGGACGGTTTGTTCATGTACTCCTATTTGAATGACATTGATTGGGACGATAAATTTTACACATCGCCCAACTGCACAAATAAAAATATGTGTTTGATTGTTTGAAACCCCACACGGGTGTTGGGATGAAATTTGAAGTTCACTCATCCTGATTGATTAAATATGTCGATCGATTGATTGACAGGTTGTTATAAGCGTTAGATATCTATATTTGATGCTTATACAGTGTAGTGCACTTTGGTTGATGGTTGATTATTTATCGTTGCTACTATATACATGTGTTGTATGGAATCCATATAATTAACTTTGTATGGTAATTGATTGGGCCTCATTCCAATTTAGAAGATTAAGAATATTATAAAATAAAGGTTCATGTGTTGACTGTACTCATCCGTTGAGATCAGTCATGTGTTGAACGAAATATTTTAATAATAAAATTTACATCTTTATCAATATAAAATAAAGGTTCATGTGTTGACTGTACTCATCCGTTGAGATTAGTCATGTATTGAACGAAATATTTTGATAATAACAAATATTTTGATAATAGGAAATATTTGAAATAGAATATTTGAAAATAGAAATACATTAAGCTGTGTTGATTAGATTGACGCCATTTTGATGTGAACGATATTTATATCGATTTTATTCATTTCGAAATGAATTGAATTGAAAACGATTTCGAAATGAATTGAATAGAAAACGAATTTGATTTCAATGGAATATATTACGAATAGAAAACCAATTTGAATTGATTCGAATAGAAAACTAATTTGAATTGAATCGAATAGAAAACGACTTTGGAATTGAATTGAATTGAAAACGAATTCAAATTGAATTGAAAGCAAATTGAAATGAATTCAAATTGAATTGAAACTTGAATAGAATGGAAATGAATTTTAAAACGAATTTATAAAGAAGAATTCAATTTTTCTTTGAATTGAAAAGGAGGTTGAAATTGTTTTTGAAACGAATTCAAAACTATTTATATAATTCGTTTTAAATAGAAATCGACGAAATATATATTATATATATAATATAATGGCCTGAATAGAACGCGCCGCGCCGCGGCAGTTCGCGAATTTCGACCATTGATTTCGAACGGACATTACGGGAGATCCGACCGTCGGATTCTCCTAAAACCGGAACCGTTGGGTTCGTATCGAAAAGAGCTTTCTAAGAATATTAGAAATTTGAAATCTAACGGTTGGATTTGGAGATACGTCCAAATCAAATTTGGAAAAGGTCGCTGTAAGTGCAGTTCGATGGCCGTTGATGGAAATCGACTGTACGGGCCTTGATAAAATTATTAAAAATATCAATAATTTGTGCAAAATCATAAGAAATGATTTGAGAAAAATTGGGGTGAAAAACTCTATATTTGAAAAGATAAAAATGGATTTTTATCGAAATGAACTAGATTTGAACTAAGTTTAAAACCCAAGTATTTTTAAATAAATAAATTAGATTTTAAAAAGGGGTTTTAAATAATCGGAATTTCTAATATATAACGACTGGATTTGAAATGGGTTTATCGTGAACGGTGTTTTAAATAACACAAGTTCTTTAACCCGATAATAAATAGAATGTGATTTGGGGTTTATCGTGAACTGTGTTTTAAATGACATTAGTTCTTTAACCCAGTAAAGGGAGTTCAATGAATCTGCAATCAAATTAAAATGTGAATTGATAAGTTAAATTATCAAATCTAGAAAATGAGCGAGAATGGAGTATCACCAGTTTTGCTCCAAAGCGATAGTTAAATCTTTAATTATATTTGAACGTGAAATGGTAATTAATTTTACCGATAACACCGTGGTATTAGATATGGAGTATCACCAGTTTTGCTTCATGGGATGAATAGGTTGGGATTGGGAAATAAAATAAATAATTACTTCGGTGTGGTTCGCTAATCTCGACTAGTTTAGAAAAACCATAATTTGGTTTGAAACGACATCCAAAGGAAGATTAAAAGATAAATTTTAAAGAATTTATCTTGGATAAAATTAATGGGAACCTTTCCCTGAGAATATGAATTGGAATGAGGCGTATGTTGTGTTTATGTAACATTTGTTTTAATATATGCGGGTTGTTCGGAAAGGCCGGGTTTATACCCATTCTGAATAACCGATTCGACGATATGTCGAAGATGAAGACGGTGTTTGAAGACCGGAAGTCTTCACATCGTTTGGATAGTTACTGACGATCCTGATTGGGCTGTACACCCAAGAGGATGGAAATAGTTGGTGGTCGTCTAGACGTACTTGGAGATGGATGGATATGCGAGGAAAGTGCCTCCGGTTTCGTTCAGACCCAGAACGAACTTGTAAATGGATTGTGTGTCTGACATTGGATTTTATTCTGTGTTGATTGATTTCTGTTAAATATATATCTGTTTGGCGGCGGAGAATTTATTCTCTTGCTTAACGCCCTTCTCTGAGACGTACGAGCTTAGAGGTTATATATCGATAGATATCAATCGCATGGCATGAATTGCCCGTGTGGCATACTGAGATGCATTGATCAAGGCTTCTGTTGAAAAGCAAAGTCTTGTGGTTGATGATCAAAGCACGGCCTACGTGGCAGCTTTGTGTATAACGTGAATTCGCGAGCCTCACACCTCGGTATGAGTTAAAAACGGGATACGGACCGCTGGGAGAGCACGACGTTTCTTTCTAGCTATGGTGGTGTCAGTGACTTACCAGCCCTGACATTTATATACTTTTCACCTTTGTGGTTGTTGGAATGAGGCGCCTCGATTATAGGTCTGTAAGGACCGGGAAACGTGTGTTCAGGCATAACTAATCCTCTAACGTAAGTGAGGACCGGCCCAGCCGAATCCAGGGTTGCCCAGAGTGCGTAGCCCTGAGGCATTTGCTAGAGTGTCTCGAGCGCGGAGAGGATCTTGCCCCTTGCCTCGACTCATGACGGAAATCCAATTTCCAATACGTGTATTGCGGTTTTAATTGTAGAACTAGTATGGCGACATGATATATGGTACCCATGCCGTCTATGATTTATATTTATGATTGAAATGTTTTGACACTATACACTTATTATAGTATCAAATGATTTGTTTTAAACGTATCAAGCATGTTTGGCTATTATAAGGGAAAACCCTATCCTCCGGCTTGCGTTGCATTGTGTGATCGGACCTGGGTCTTATAATAGCTTCATTTTTCGAAAAAGCATTGCGTTGTTTATTGATATGCACTGGTATTCTTGGGAGGAAACCCGTTCCGTGTTATACGGCGTGGTCCCTTGAATTACTCTCTTTTAAAGTCAAGCTTTAAATAATTGTTTTAGTTCTCACACCAGTCACATGACTGACCTGGAGTTTATTGTTTTAACCTAAACTCTGGGTGCCCCTATTTTCCGCACGGGCAGCTAGTAGTTTTGGTTTTGCAGATTTATATTCGCATGATCCTGGTTTACAGCTGGAATGATATCCGGAAAGCTCTGTATCCGTATATCACCTTCAGTTGTGCTTTGTATTATTTTCCGCTGCTATGTAATTTATTGTAATCTCTGATAATTATGGAATCTAATTTATTCAATTATACTGTATATTCTTGTATCTGATGGAATTGTTGTAATAGCAATGAAATGTTCTTCCGTCTGCGTTCTATTTTGTCCTGTCCTCAACGCCATCCATGCTTTCCCTCATGGGGAAGTTCGGGTCGTGTCAGTTTGGTATCAGAGCTTTGGTTTACAGAGCTCGAGAACAAGACACATTAGAACCATATGAAAGAATTCATCAGATATTGGATTAGAAATATCCAATTAGAATGACTCGTTAGAGATAGGATCAGTAGTATCCTAGAACGAGTGTGAAGAGTATATTTTTCAAATGAAAACAATTTTGTTTTGAAAATTTAAATCGTTTTATACGTATTTGAATATTTATTTATTTTGAATTTGGACAATCTAGTATATAAAGATTTTGCATATACGCGTCATGAACGTATATTCGAAGTTTTAATATATTGGATAGATATAGAATCACATTCTAGTCGCCCGGACATGATTCTGATGATGGCGCGCCATCACCAGTATTTATTTTCGTGTTTCGAAGGTGTGATTTCTATATATTTCCATTAGACTGGTGTGAGAACCAAAACTAATATAGTTAGAACACATTGTTGTGAATTGGCATCAAAAACATGATTTTCTGTAGATATATCAAAATTATGGATTTGAAACGTTAATTCATTAATTGATTGATGTTTGTGTTGAATGTTTATTTGTTTGATAATTTTGAACCATTTAGCCTAATTGCATCAAATATTGTATTGAAAATTAGTCGCATTTGCTTCCATATACATATACTTACATTGAACAGGTCATAGCAAGGAGGCTAGAGTAGAGAATAAAATTTGTTTGCCCGACAAATAGGTACATGTTTACTAATAATTTCCTGTTTTGTTTGGGTGATGATGATTTTATGAGCCTATTGGCTAGCCGCTTGGCTTTTTCTTTTTCTTTTTGAGATCAGAAGGCCTGTATGGCAATTTCGGGATTTTCCCGTGGCTCCCGGTGCAGGGGAGGTTATGGCGAAATTTTCCGAAAATTTAGGGTGTTAGCCAAATTTTTGAAATTTAGAAAATTCTTAGAAACTGAAAAGTTGGAGAATGGAAGCCAGATCGAACGTAGAGTTGATTAGTCAAACCACTTTCGACTTCATTCCTTTTCGGGGATGAAAAGTTTTAAGTGGGGGAGATTGTAATAACCCGGAAATTCTAAACCAGTTTAAAATTTTTATTTTGGCAATTTTAACGAATTTTGAACATTTAAAATAGATTATTTTAAATAATATCGACGAGAAATTTATTTTGAATATAATTCGAACGTATATATTATATACGTCGTCGTTAGAATATAAATATTTATATATAATTATAAATAGAATTGAAAATGGCGCGGTAGTTCGATAATTCGATTTCAAACTTCAATTGAATGTACCGGGTGCAAAACAATCCGGATTTTAGTGAAACCAAAAACATTAGGATCTAATGGATGATATCTTTCCAACGAATCCGAAGAATCGAAATTTCATAGCGGGAATCAAAAGATATGTCCAGTTGAAAATTCTGAATAGTCGCTATGGAATTCAGGCCCTTAAAAATGGAAATTTTGCAAATGACCTCGGATTTCAATGAAACCAGTTTTGTTGGATCCGCAGTGTTAAATTATTGCTAGATTCCAAATTTCATAATTTTTCGAATCAATATGTGAGCGTGGCAAAAAAAAAAACGCGTTTGACCAGTTTCAGTGGATTTTAATCGACTGGAAATTGGCCATTTTTCAAACGGTCTCAGAATTCGACGAAACTAGTTTTGTTAGGACCGTATCGTCAATATGAAGCTAGAAAATATTTTTCTGGAAATTTTCTAGTTAGTATGTGACCCCGGTAATTTGAAATGTACGTTTAAAATTCAATATAATGATTTAAATGTAAATTCAGCGGAAACTGATTGTAACAGCCGAATCAGCCTACGATACATATCCCATTGTGTTCGGAATGGGGGTAAAACGCTATGGACGACAGGCGGTGGGCCTCGTTTTGAGGTCGAAAATAAAAGTTGCTTTTTGGTGAAAATTAAATAATAAAATAAAATAAAAACCGTTCTCTCCCCTCTATATACACTCTGGCCCCCCCGTTAGAACATAAATCAGAAGAAAAAAAATATTTCAATCGCTCGACGGGGGGGATCCACCGCCGCGCCGCCCCCCTACATCGAGCATCCTCCCCCTTCGTCCAATCTTCCCTCTCCCCTCCTTCATCTCAAAAGCCGCGACTGGCCCCACCCCCAAACCCCGTTCCAGCCTCCTCCCCCAATCGCGAAGCCCCACCACCGCCTGAAAGCCACATCGCCGACGCCGCCTGTTTCCCCCTCCCCAGTCGACGACCGACGCAGCCAAAGCCACCCCCTGCGAGCTCCTCTTCTCCAACCTTCAATAAATAAAAAACAGTAAGTTTTGCTTTCTTATTTATTTTATTTACATTTATTTAAATTTATTTCTGTTTTAAAATATAATTACTGTATGAAAAAAATCAGTTTTGTCTTTGTAATAGGAAAGAATATAAAAAGATTAGATTTTTAGAAAATAGAAAAGATTAGTTTTTTTTTTAAAATAGAAAAGACCAGATTTTTAAAGGAAGAAAGACCATATTTTTAAAGGAAGAAAGACGATATTTTTATATAGAAGAAAGCGTGATAAAAATTCAATTTGTATATATGTAAAGTAGGCGAGGTAAAGAAACGATTTTTAATTATAGTTGTAGAAAAAATATTTTTATAATATAAGTAAGTAAAAATATAATTTTTATATTATACAAAGGTTAAAACTATAATTTTTATAGTTTAGAAAGGATAAAAATTCGTTTTTTATAAATACGATAGCAAGATAAATATTTGATTTTTATAATGAAGCGAAATATAATTTTTCTATAGAAAGGCGAAATGATATATTTGAAAAGGCGAAATCTTTATATTTGAAAAGGCGGAATCTTTATATAGAGAATAGCGAGGTAAAAATATAATTTTTATCTATATAGTAGTAATGTAAAAATAGAATTTTTATCCATATAGCGTCATAGTAAAAATTCGATTTTTATATATTGAATAGCGAAGTAAAAATTCGATTTTTACATATGTAGTGGCTACAGCAACGAAGATGACAAAAATGCGATAACGATGAAGATTTCTATCAAGGAAGAGTCAAGATGATTGGATAGCTATCGGTGAGAATTTCTCACTCTTCAATTTCTTTTCTAGTTATATATATATATATATATATATACTAGGATGCAGACGGTGCTTAGTAGCACCCGACACAATCGTCCACAGACCATGGACTTGTTTGTTCGATTGCAAAAATTAGTTAAATTATTTGATTGAAATTTGAATTGTTTGGTGAATTTGATTGATGTGTGAATGGCGTGGGCCTTCACTAGACCGGGGATAAGGCTAGGCCTCGTCCCGTTTCTAGTATCGTGCCGTTATACCGCCGAAATTTTCTAAAATATGTTAGAAAAATAAAAATATCATTTTATTTGTGTAAACGAACTGAATAGAAATCTATATGTTAAGATGAAATGTTTTATCGTTAAAAATATAATTTTTAACATGAATGTGTATAAGTAAATATTCATTTACAAACCGGACGGTTTGTTCATATACACCTATTTGAATGACATTGATTGGGACGATAAATTTTACACATCGCCCAACTGCACAAATAAAAATACATGTTTGATTGTTTGAAACCCCACACGGGTGTTGGGATGAAATTTGAAGTTCACTCATCCTGATTGATTAAATATGTCGATCGATTGATTGACAGGCTGTTATAAGCGTTAGGTATCTATATTGGATGCTTATACAGTGTAGTGCACTTTGGTTGATGGTTGATTATTTATCGTTGCTACTATATACATGTGTTGTATGGAATCCATATAATTAACTTTGTATGGTAATTGATTGGGCCTCATTCCAATTTAGAAGATTAAGAATATTATAAAATAAAGGTTCATGTGTTGACTGTACTCATCCGTTGAAATCAGTCATGTATTGAACGGAATATTTTAATAATAAAATTTACATCTTTATCAATATAAAATAAAGGTTCATGTGTTGACTGTACTCATCCGTTGAGATTAGTCATGTGTTGAACGAAATATTTTGATAATAACAAATATTTTGATAATAGGAAATATTTGAAATAGAATATTTGAAAATAGAAATACATTAAGCCGTGTTGATTAGATTGACGCCATTTTGACGTGAACGATATTTATATCGATTTTATTCATTTTGAAATGAATTGAATTGAAAACGATTTCGAAATGAATTGAATAGAAAACGAATTTGATTTCAATGGAATATATAACGAATAGAAAACCAATTTGAATTGATTCGAATAGAAAACCAATTTGAATTGAATCGAATAGAAAACGACTTTGGAATTGAATTGAATCGAAAACGAATTCAAATTGAATTGAAAGCAAATTGAAATGAATTCAAATTGAATTGAAACTTGAATTGAATGGAAATGAATTTTAAAACGAATTTATAAAGAAGAATTCAATTTTGCTTTGAATTGAAAAGGAGGTTGAAATTGTTTTTGAAACGAATTCAAAACTATTTATATAATTCGTTTTAAATAGAAATCGACAAAATATATATATTATATATAATATAATGGCCTGAATAGAACGCCCCGCGCCGCGGCAGTTCGCGAATTTCGACCATTGATTTCGAACGAACATTACGGGAGATCCGACCGTCGGATTCTCCTAAAACCGGAACCGTTGGGTTCGTATCGAAAAGAGCTTTCTAACGAATATTAGAAATTTGAAATCTAACGGTTGGATTTGGAGATACGTCCAAATCAAATTTGGAAAAGGTCGCTGTAAGTGCAGTTCGATGGCCGTTGATGGAAATCGACTGTACGGGCCTTGATAAAATTATTAAAAATATCAATAATTTGTGTAAAATCATAAGAAATGATTTGAGAAAAATTGGGGTGAAAAACTCCATATTTGAAAAGATAAAAATGGATTTTTATCGAAATGAACTAGTTTTGAACTAAGTTTAAAACCCAAGTATTTTTAAATAAATAAATTAGATTTTAAAAAGGGGTTTTAAATAATCGGAATTTCTAATATATAACGACTGGATTTGAAATGGGTTTATCGTGAACGGTGTTTTAAATAACACTAGTTCTTTAACCCGATAATAAATAGAATGTGATTTGGGGTTTATCGTGAACTGTGTTTTAAATGACATTAGTTCTTTAACCCAGTAAAGGGAGTTCAATGAATCTGCAATCAAATTGAAATGTGAATTGATAAGTTAAATTATCAAATCTAGAAAATGAGCGAGAATGGAGTATCACCAGTTTTGCTCCAAAGCGATAGTTAAATCTTTAATTATATTTGAACGTGAAATGGTAATTAATTTTACCGATAACACCGTGGTATTAGATATGGAGTATCACCAGTTTTGCTTCATGGGATGAATAGGTTGGGATTGGGAAATAAAATAAATAATTACTTCGGTGTGGTTCGCTAATCTCGACTAGTTTAGAAAAACCATAATTTGGTTTGAAACGACATCCAAAGGAAGATTAAAAGATAAATTTTAAAGAATTTATCTTGGATAAAATTAATGGGAACCTTTCCCTGAGAATATGAATTGGAATGAGGCGTATGTTGTGTTTATGTAACATTTGTTTTAATATACGCGGGTTGTTCGGAAAGGCCGGGTTTATACCCATTCTGAATAACCGATTCGACGATATGTCGAAGATGAAGACGGTGTTTGAAGACCGGAAGTCTTCACATCGTTTGGATAGTTACTGACGATCCTGATTGGGCTGTACACCCAAGAGGATGGAAATAGTTGGTGGTCGTCCAGACGTACTTGGAGATGGATGGATATGCGAGGAAAGTGCCTCCGGTTTCGTTCAGACCCAGAACGAACTTGTAAATGGATTGTGTGTCTGACATTGGATTTTATTCTGTGTTGATTGATTTCTGTTAAATATATATCTGTTTGGCGGCGGAGAATTTATTCTCTTGCTTAACGCCCTTCTCTGAGACGTACGAGCTTAGAGGTTATATATCGATAGATATCAATCGCATGGCATGAATTGCCCGTGTGGCATACTGAGATGCATTGATCAAGGCTTCTGTTGAAAAGCAAAGTCTTGTGGTTGATGATCAAAGCACGGCCTACGTGGCAGCTTTGTGTATAACGTGAATTCGCGAGCCTCACACCTCGGTATGAGTTAAAAACGGGATACGGACCGCTGGGAGAGCACGTCGTTTCTTTCTAGCTATGGTGGTGTCAGTGACTTACCAGCCCTGACATTTATATACTTTTCACCTTTGTGGTTGTTGGAATGAGGCGCCTCGATTATAGGTCTGTAAGGACCGGGAAACGTATGTTCAGGCATAACTAATCCTCTAACGTAAGTGAGGACCGGCCCAGCCGAATCCAGGGTTGCCCAGAGTGCGTAGCCCTGAGGCATTTGCTAGAGTGTCTCGAGCGCGGAGAGGATCTTGCCCCTTGCCTCGACTCATGACGGAAATCCAATTTCCAATACGTGTATTGCGGTTTTAATTGTAGAACTAGTATGGCGACATGATATATGATACCCATGCCGTCTATGATTTATATTTATGATTGAAATGTTTTGACACTATACACTTATTATAGTATCAAATGATTTGTTTTAAACGTATCAAGCATGTTTGGCTATTATAAGGGAAAACCCTATCCTCCGGCTTGCGTTGCATTGTGTGATGGGACCTGGGTCTTATAATAGCTTCATTTTTCGAAAAAGCATTGCGTTGTTTATTGATATGCACTGGTATTCTTGGGAGGAAACCCGTTCCGTGTTATACGGCGTGGTCCCTTGAATTACTCTCTTTTAAAGTCAAGCTTTAAATAATTGTTTTAGTTCTCACACCAGTCACATGACTGACCTGGAGTTTATTGTTTTAACCTAAACTCTGGGTGCCCCTATTTTCCGCACGGGCAGCTAGTAGTTTTGGTTTTGCAGATTTATATTCGCAGGATCCTGGTTTACAACTGGAATGATATCTGGAAAGCTCTGTATCCGTATATCACCTTCAGTTGTGCTTTGTATTATTTTCCGCTGCTATGTAATTTATTGTAATCTCTGATATTTATCGAATGTAATTTATTCAATTATACTGTATATTCTTGTATCTGATGGAATTGTTGTAATAGCAATGAAATGTTCTTCCGTCTGCGTTCTATTTTGTCCTGTCCTCAACGCCATCCGTGCTTTCCCTCACGGGGAAGTTCGGGTCATGTCATGCTTTATATGTAAAAACATGGTCATTGGAAGAATGATTGTTCAGACAAGGGGAAGAAGTGAGTAGCATCTTCATCAGTCGCGGTGGAGAGTGGTGTTGGTGAGGGAGACGTAGATGTTTTTTCGGCTATAGCATTAGATGTTTCAGGATGCTAATGGGTGCTTGATTCGGGGGCTTCATATCACATGATGCCTAATAGGAATTGTTTTTCTTCTTATGTTGATCGAGAAGGAAATTCAATTATTATGGGAAATGGTGCAGTTTGTAAGTCGAAGGGCATTGGATCTGTAAAAATTCAGATGATTGACGGAGTGATTTGTACTCTCACTAATATGCGCTATGTTCCAAGACTACAGAAGTCGCTTATCTCTTTGAAACCGCTGGGTTCATTAGGTTGGAAGATCACTACTGAGAGTGATAGCTTGATGGTTTCAAAGGTTGCGCTTGTGGTTATGAAGGGTGCTAGAACTCATGGTATTTACTTTCTTAAAGGAGCGACCGTGTATGGCTTAACATGTGTTAATAGTTTTTGTGGCTTAGATGCAACATAATTATGGCATTTGAGATTGGATCATGTCTCGGAGAAGAGTTTAGATGTTCTTCATAAAAAGGAGATGATTGATGGTGAGAGTTTTAAAAAGTTGGTGTTTTGCAAGGAGTGTGTCATAAGGATGCAAACTGGAGTGTCATTCGGTGAAGGGAAACATGATTCAAGCGGGATTCTTGAGTATGTGTATAGGGATGTTTTGGGACCGTCACCTATAGCTTCTTTGGGCAGAGCAAGATATTACATTTCTTTCGTTGATGATTTTTCTCGAAAGGTTTGGGTGTATGTAATGAAGGCCAAGTCGGAGGCATTTGCAAAGTTTAAAAAATGGAAGGCTCTTGTTAAGAATGAGAGTGGAAAGACTTTGAAGGTTCTTAGGTCCGACAATGGTGGTGAGTAAGTTTCCGGAGAGTTCCTGAAATTTTGCAAGCATCATGGTATTCAGAGGCATTTTACTACACCTAGGGATCTGCAATCTAATGGAGTAGCCGAGAGAATGAACCAAATTCTACTGGAGAAAGCTCGATGCTTAAGATTGACATTGTGCTTGTCTAAGGGATTTTGAGCTAAAGCTTTTCCAACCATGGTGCATGTTATTAATTGAATTATATGGTTGGCTGTTGATAAAAATTCTGGAGGAAGTGTGGAAGGGAAAGAGCATTGACCTGAGTTATCTTCGTATATTTGGTAGTCCAGTTTATGTCGTATATTTGGTAGTCCAGTTTATGTTCATGATCCGGAGAATGATAAGTTTCACCTCGACCTTTTAAGGGGATTTTGCTTGGTTATATGGACAGTGTTAAAGGTTATCGAATTTGGAATCTGAAAACGAAGAAGGTTATAGCTTCTCGTCATGTTACTTTTGATGAGTCGGCTATGTTCAAGGAGAATGAGGGCTCATTAGATGTTCTGGATTTGGTTCAAGGTGAATCAAAGGAGAAAGAAGTTATTCCCTCTTTCAATCCTAGAAAGAGTATAATTGTTGGAGGTGCTTGCGAGGTGAATGTGGTTGACATTACATCACGTAGTTCACAAGTTTCCTCTAGAAGTGTTGGTGATGTACATGATTCAAAAGAAGATTCAGCTCAAGGTGGAGCTGAAGGAAGACCGGGTGATGGTATTGCTACTCAAGTTGGTCGTCGTGCTATAAGGCCACCTGAAAGATATGGTGATTGAAACTATCTTAGCTTTTGTGAGAATTTGGATTGTTCTCCATGTAGTTCAAGATGTGCCAATGAACCTTGATGATGTCATGGGTTCGAGTGATAGCTCGAAGTGGATTTGTGACATGGAGGAAGAAATGCAATCGTTAATGAAGAATCAGACTTGGGAGTTGGTTCCACTTCCTAAAGAAATCGTGCTATTGGGTGCAAATGGATATACAAGGCGAAGGACGATGGAAGATACAAAGCTACGCTAGTGGCTAAGGGGTTTGCACAGAGGAAAGGAGTATGATGAGATCTTTGCACCGGTTGTGAGACATACTTCTATCTGTATATTACTTGCCATAGTTGCTATTCAAGACCTGGAGTTGGAGCAACTTGATGTGAAACTGCATTCTTGCATGGTGACTTGGGTGAAGACATTTACATGGAGCAACTAGAAGGGTTTGTTGTAGATGGTAAGTCAAAATTGGTTTGCAAGTTGAAGAAATCACTATATGGTTTGAACCAATCACCTAGGCAATAATATAAGAGATTTGATCATTTCATGCTTGAAAGTGGCTTCCATCGAAGCATCAAAGATGCTTGTGTATATTTCAAGAAGTTAGGAAATGATTGTTGGGTGTATTTACTCTTGTATGTGGACGATATGCTCATTGCATCAAAGGACAAGGAAGGAATCAACAAGTTGAAATTGAGATTAAAGGCGGAATTCGAAAATGAAAGACCTTGGAGAAGCAAAGAAGATTTTAGGCATGGATATTTAAAGTGATCGAGAGCATTTTGAGTTGAAATTGACTTAAAAGGAATGCAATACAAAAGTGCTTTGCTGGTTTAGTATAGAGGTTGCAAAGATGTCAAATACAACTTTACCTTTGCAAGTAAAACTTTCTAGTAAGGGATCTCCTATCGAGGAGAAAGATAAGGCTTATATGGCAAAGGTTCCATATGCTAGTGCGGTTGGTAGTTTGATGTATGCCATGGTGTGTACAAGGCCCGATATTTCAAATGTCATCGGGGTGGTTAGTCAGTATATGGTTAATTCGGGGAAATCGCATTGGGAAGCAGTGAAACTTATTTTTAGATAATTGAAAGGTATATCATCTCATGGTCTTGTTTTCAGGGGTAGTAAGGAGAAAAATTGCATGTTGGTTGGTTACTGTGATTCAGACTACGCTAGTGATAGGGATCGGAGAAAATCAACTTTCGGATATGTCTTCACTCTTGGTGGTACAGCCATAAGTTAGAGATCGAGATTGCAAACCATAGTTGCTTTATCCACTACAGAGGCAGAGTTGATAGTCGTGGTGGGCATGGCAAAGGAAGCACTCTATTTGAAGCGATTGTTGTGTGACTTGGGGTTGATCATAACAGGATTTATGTTCAATGTGATAGCCAAAGTGCTATCCATTTGACGGAGAATTTGGCGTTTATCTCACAGACAAAGCATATTGAAGTGAGGGAGTCATTTCTAGTAGCCATGGATGAAATCAAGCAAGTATGACTTTGGAAAGTGCATACAATGGATAATGCGGCGAATATGTTCACTAAGTCATTGCTGGTTGGGAAGTTCGAGCATTTCTCGAACTTAACTCGCTTGGAGAGGTGCTAGGTGCCACGGGGTGGCATGGTTGAGAGAGAAGCTTGATGACATATAGAGAGGAGTATCAGTGAGAGATTGAAGTTCTATCTTCTTGTTATGATTGTCTTTTGGCGAGACTAGTTTTGAAGTTGGATGTTTTCAACATTTCATTGGAGGGTGGGGGCTTTGCCTGAACTCATTGGTGGAATGCAATGGACGGTGTCTATGCCGGAGCTCATTAAGGAAACGTTCAAGCTTACTTGGTTGAAGGTAGAGGATGATTTGGTACTATCGATGTTGGTATTGGCGATGGATATAGCATCGAGGTGGAGTGTTAAATTTTGTGATACTATATAGTAGAATTGAAGTGGATGGAAGTAACTTCATGTCGGAGCAGACGATTCGCAAATCAGAGCTCTTACGAGGAAGTTAGAGACGAAAAGTTGCAAGGCTTCAGCTGAGTTCCGCGACAGACGTCTGTCGTAGCCTCGACAGATGTCTGAGTTGTCAGGGAGGAGTTTCCCGAGACTTGCGACAGACGCCTGTCACTTTGGACAGATGTCTGTACTGAAGCACAATAATTCCAAAACCGAGACAGTTATCTGTCCCACTCCACGACAGACGTCCGACGCGATTTTTGAGCTGTTTCGAGCTGAAATATTGCGGGCTGATTTATGAAGGATTTAGGGGAAATTTAGGCAATTGCTACATATTATTCTCTCCCTATATAAGCTATTTTCATATTTAAGTTTAGTGGTGATCAATTAATCAAATTAATAGAATAGATCAAAGTTTATTCTAATTAGGGTTTTGGCAACCCTAATCTTCTTCAACTCTTATCTCTACAAAATCAATTTTTTCTGGTGAATTTGATCGTTGTTATCAATCTCTTGTACTCTTCTATTGATATTAATAAAAGGCTCTCTCTCTCTCAATGTGGATGCACACTAGCAAGACGCTAGTGGAACCACTATAAATCCCTATGTGGTTTACTTTTCGTTATTGCTCGACAATTTCTCTTGTTTGGTGATTGGGATTGGCTTGGGATTGTTTTGAGATATAGATTGGTTGTTTTTGCATGTTTACCATGATTTCGTCTTCCGCTGGGTTAGGGTTTGTGATTTGAGTGGTCTTGAGTTGAAATTCCCCACAACATGCTTCAGAGCTATATGATTTGAGTGGTCTTGTATGTTCAAATTTTAGTAATCGCTTTTATTCAACAGACTTTGTTTTTAACCCATTCTCCATTCCTTTCTTCCACCATTAGGGTCACAATTTAGAGATTAATTCAGGAAATTTCTCGTCGTTTATCTTGGAGTTATATTCTTTCTATTGATATATTATATTCTTCATTTCATCATTTTATTTTGTTGTTGGTTTATGATTAGTACTTGAGAAGGGATATTGTTTTATACCCTAATATGGCTATTTGAGACTAATATTATATGGCTCTTAGCTTGTTATGATGTATTTTAAATAAAGTTTGTTTTTAAATAATGAACTATTTTATCTGAAATGTTTCGGCTGTAATTATTCATATTATGTCTTGTGAGTCTTAGCCTCAATGAAAATTTAATTACAACTAGACGTTCCATATTCCTTGGTATCTCTTGTTTAGGTAATACTAAGGGGCATGGGGTGTTACAGGAGACGAGGAAAGAGGGAGGATACATGATATGGATGTAGAGGACGAGAGAAGAGGAAGAGTGAGAGTGAAAGAAATCATGACTGTCAAGGAAAAAGGGAACGAGATAGGGGAAACAGTTATACGGTCAAGGAGGTGTTATGTAAATATCATAGAACAGATCATAATCCCTTAGAGAAGTAAACTTATTTTAAGACCCATGCCAGTTCTAGGACTAAGATCTATGTTGTTGTCCTGTCGATTTCGACTTTTGCAATCTGTCCTACAAAAGTTATAGCTGTCACATCTTTTTCTTAAGGCCATTCCAGATGTCCGCATAATCTTCCTAAAGATCTCGCTGCGCTATCCGAGGGATTACCAAGGTGGTTACTTAAAAGGGTTAAGTTTGACTGAGATTTAACTCTCCTTAATAAAGAGGCCAACTTACGTAGACTTGTAGTGCTCAAAGAGATATAGAAGAGCTAGATGGTTAGCAGAAAATATGTAAGGAGCTAGCCAATACATGCCAACAATATCGAAATTTTAACCCATGACACAAAGAGGGAGGAGTATGACATGATGATCAAGGACCATGACCAGGGTATAACGTACCTATAAAAAGAGAAGGAAGATGCCTTGAAAGCCAAAGAAAATAGTAGAAAAAGAGTCTAAGAATTGACCAGTTATGGTAAAGCAATTGAACTTCTCTTAAGGCCCAACTTAAGCAAGCACATCTGGAGTAGTAAAAGGTTAAGGTTGAACTTGAGGTCAAGAAGAAAATTAAAGCAACCCAACGAAAGACTATCATCAATCGGCTCAAGTCTGTAAAAGAGCATGATCATACAATTACTAATAGGAGGTTACCTTACTCAAATAGGAGATTTGGTTCTTAGAGAGAAAGAAGAGTAGACTTGCGACATAGAAATATGATATCCAAAAAAAAAAATTGACACTAGCGTGGAGCATTTAAATGCGAGGATTTTAAACTTTTATACTCTACCGGTGATGAATAAGGGAATGTTGTGCTATCTCAAGGAGTGATTCTCATGCACACTTGCCCTTTTAGGAAGAAATTCTGGACCATTAACAACTTGGACAATACTGAAGAGGAGTTAATATAGTATCATGTAGATGAGGAGCCTTAAGTTGCACTTATGGATGCTAATAAGGAGATTGGGCTCAAAAGTGAGCGAAAAGCCTTAGTTGAGGTAGGTACTTCTTATTAAAGTCCAATTGGCCAAATTTATTGAGGCCATAGGGGACTATCTTCACAACACAAGCGCCGAAAAGAATCCATCCCTATTTGTCGAGGTACTACTTCTCCTACTCCACCACAGCCACTACTTTGATAACTTGAGTTGAAGTTTCAACTATTCTTATGGTGATGTAGCCAATGAACGAAAATAATGGAAAGGATTTCATGCTTAGACTCCTATGGTGGGTAATCTCCTTTCTATTCCTTGGGTCATGTAACAACCTGAAAATTTTAACCATTTAAATTCGTTGAAGCAAATATAAATTTTAAGTTCATTGATTTAAAATTTAATCTAGACAAATTTGAAGTCAATGTCAAAAAACGCGTGTTTCTGTTAAATAAAATAAGTATTTTAATGTAATTAAAATAGCGTTTTGAGAAAAATAAATTTTGAATATTTACTCTTAATATATGTGGAATCCAAATAAAAAGATTGTTGACCTACCTTTTGATAAGGCCGTCACGCTCCCAATTCCTTATTGTCATATCGCCAAAGATCGAGCACGAGTAAACTCAAGCTCAAAGTGTTTAGGATTAGAAGATAGATCTTGCAAACACCTTTAACTAGACATCTCTAAGCTCAGTTCGGCCAAGTTGCATTGCTCAGATCGATTAAGTCGGTTTCTTCGTCTCGGTATACTTCGAGTCGGCCAAACGAGTTTCTCTAGCTTAGCATGCTTCGGTTGGTTCCTTGACATGGCACAATCATGCCACCAATCCGGATTAGCTTAAATCCAGATCAGGACCCATGCCGAATTGGACTTGATCAATCCAGGTCAGTGAACGTAGGTGGCGTGGCCTACTCCACTCACTTTCCCTCATTTTCCTTCATTTCCATTCTCTCCTTTCCCTCATCATTTTTCGCTATCGTGCACTTTACCCCCTTTTAACGCTCAAAGAACACGTTGTAATTACAAAATTGTCCTTTTAACCATCCCCTTACAAAATTAGCTCGTTTTTTAAAGTTTTATACTAACATGTCCTTCCAAATTCAAAATGTTATACGACCTCACACATAGGAATTGGGTGGTGAACTTTAAAATTTTATTTTAAAACTTAATGAATAGTTGTGATGTGAAAGAGCTAAGAGCATCTCTAGCGGTAAATAAACTTTCAACATGAGAAAATAATCTAGAAACGCTAATTCTTTCCATTCCGCAGCTATAAATGGAAGGTGTAAGTCTTTTTTCTAAAAAATAAAATTAAATATATAAAAGGGTTTCTAAAACTGTTTATTGTTAAAAAAACATTTTTTTAGAAATCCATTTATAGCATATCAGGATTTCTGAAACCCATTTAAGCTATAAATAGACTTAAAAACCGCTTATATATTAATCGTTTTCTAAAAATACTTATAAATCAACATTAAAAAAAAATGTGGAGAGAATCTCCATTTTTTTATTTCCTAACACTCAAACTCACCCTACTATGGTGCGAGGGAAAGAAAATAAACGTGAGCTTCTCTCCATTTAGCTTGTTTCGCAATGGCTAAAAATAGTCTAACGATTAAAACAGCAAATAGCTAGTGTTTATTTCATTAAAACAGAACTTGGGTTAAAACTATGGTGATAAAAACATGAATAAGTAGAGAAAAAGGAAAACAAAAAAAAGGAAGGATCTCAAAGTTTTATTAAATTATTTTGTAAATTATTTTGTATGCATTAACCCGTCTGTTTACAAGGCCCTACATGATAGATTCAGATATAAGAATTACTCAATTATAAAACCAAATAGGACGGATGGATGGTCGAATCACATGGGAATCGAGTACGGACAAGGATATGAAGCTACGAATAGCTTGACTCATCCGATTGACATTTTGGAATGGGCTAAGTCTATAATTTTGTTGGAAAAGTCAATGGTAGGTATGGACTTAAAGTATAGAAGCTCGATTTTCAAAGCTCAAAGAAACTATGTCCATAGCTCAAAAATCAGAGTGAGATCAAAGCTGACTAAGTATAAGGAAGCAAAAGGGAATCAAAAACGGACCTACACTAAGGGTCACTCCTCTATTGTGTGCAACCCTAGATTTCGGTATCGATCACTAATTGGCAGAATGATCCAGACCCCACTTCTATTTACAAGGCCTTACACGATGGATTCAGATATACGAATTACTCAATTATAAAATCAAATAGGACGGATGGATGGTCGAATCGCATGGGAATCGAGTACGGATGAGGATATGAAGCTACGAATAGCTAGACTCACCCGATTGACATTTTGGAATGGGCCAAGTTTGTAATTTTTTTGGAAAAGTCAATGGTAGGTATGGACTTCGGTATCGATCACTAATTGATGGAATGATCCAGACCCCACTTCTAGGACCCGATCGTCCTGCTCTGGTAGGTCCCCCATGGGATTTTACACTGAACTGCCATCTTCTTTAGCTATAAATCATCCTTTCTGGATACTGAAAAGATATTAAAAGAAATAATAATGTAATGATCCATTACTTATCTCAACAGTTGACATATTGGGTTGGAACAGACATCATGCTATTCGTAAAATCCCAATAATGTAAAAGAATTATCGGCTTTGCTCCTGACCATTGTAGTTATCGTTTACTAAGTCAATCAGCTTAGTACATAAAACCAGCATAGCCAGTACATCTTTATATCATTGAATAATAAATAAAATTCATTTTCTCTTACAAATCAGATATGATATTAACGCTTCATGGCCAAAAGACAATTCATTGGAAAAAAAAAATCAATCCTTGAAAAAATTTAATCAAAGTTTCTCTTGTGTCACACCTAAATTATCAGGGAAGCTTCATTACCTAATTTGGCTGCACAAAGGCCTTATAATCGTTTCATATGAGACTGATTGCTTTATCATTGATAAGAACCGAGTTTTGCAATCATTAAATTATCAAAAAAACAAGTTTTCTTGGTAATTTACTCATACATGTTTGTGCATCCCTCAAGTTTGAAGTGGCTTACCATAGTTTTCTCCCTATCAAGCTTCATTCAGGAAGAAATCTAGGCTGCAACTTTCAGGAAGTTATTATGATTAGCTGCCAGTTGGTCAGTTTCTTGAATCCCTCTTTTTTTTGTTTAACTTCTTTACATAGCTAAAGGAACTGTAGACAATTCCATGTCATCACAACAACAAATTGCAGAAAATTAACTACACCCAAAGGTTGATGAAAGTATAAAGACAATCGTTAATCCTCGAACCTAACATCACAAATCAGTTAGATGAAAACAACTACTTATCTTGGAAATATCAAGTTTGAAACAACCATCAGTGGATATGGCCTGACTGAGTTTATCAAAGGCACAACATCAATTCCCACAAGATTTACTGAAATTGATGGTATAATGATCAACAACAAAGAATACATCAAGTTAAGCAGACAAGATAACCTACTTAGTGTCTGGCTGTTATCATGCATTGGTCTAACTTTACACCACAAATAGTGGGATGCAAAATTGCACATGAAATCTAATCAAACATTGAACAAATCTTCCACTCTCAATCATCTGTAAAGATTATCCACTATAAAAAATAGATTCAAAACGTAAGGAAAGACAACTTGTCTATTAGAGACTACTTGGCAAAAATGAAATTATTTTGTGATCTTTTTGAAGCTACTGGCAACAAAGTATCATAAAATGAACAAGTCTTACATATTATGAATTAGTTAGGTGATGACTATGAAGCAGTGGCATCAATGATTCTATCTCTACCAATTATACAAAACTTAGAGTATGTTCACTTCACTCTCCTTGCTTATGAAGGGAGAATAGAACAGAAAAAGTATAACATGGATAAATCAGTGAATTTCACTACCCTTTCTCAATCAAGAAACAAGAATTTTAGTCAAAACTTTCAAATAGGTGGTCAAAATTCAAGAGGCAGGGGAAGAGATGGTAGATATATCAATAATAACAGCAGACCAAGATGCCAGATATGTGAGAAACTAGAACACACTTCAAACAAGTACTACTTAAGATTTGATATTAGTGCCAATACAAATCAAACATCAAACAACAACGACAACAACTTATCAAATTCAAGAAACTATAATAAAAATATGGCAAGTGTGCAAACTGACTCATTAAATTAAAGAATTCAAGCTAATGATGTCGCAAAAGTAGTTTACATACAAGATGAGGTCTGGTATCCTGACAGTGGTGCAACAAATCATATAACTAATAATCTTGAAAATGTGAATATTGGCAACAAGGAGTACGATAGTAAAATGATTATTTTTATTGGAAATGGTCAATCTGTCAAAATCACACACACTGGAGTTGCTTGCCAAAGAGGTAAAAAACCACTTTTTCAAAATAATATATCAATGGTACCTCAAATTAATTTTTTTTCCTAAATGTCTCTACGTTTGCAAGTGACAACAATGTGTATTTTATGTTTTACACTAAATAATATCAAGTTAGGACATAATAAATAATGACATACTTTTGCAGGGTGAAGAATGCAATGGGATATACGGACTTGACTTTGCTAAATGCAAAGAATCAAGAACCAGAGGTTCAGATAATCATTTAAAGCATTCTAACTATATATATATAGGATTTTTTTTCGATTTGGCCACCTTTCATAAACTTATAACACATTTAGCCTAGTTTGAAAACTTATTACGGCCGTAGCCTGGTTTATGTCACATCAGCCAGAAACAGTTATTTAACGAAGCGTTATTTCAAATAACGCGTATAGCGTTATTTAGGAAAACGCAAGTGTGCTTTTATATTTAAAACTTGTTCTGCCTTCTTGAAAACAAAAGCGTTATCTTTAATAACGCTTCACGCGTTATTTTGAATAACGCTAATATGCGTTATCATAAATAACGCTGTATAGTGTAACGGAGGTATGGGGTATTGGTTTTAAGTTGGTTGTTGCTTGCGTTATTCTAAATAACGCTTTGTGCGTTATTTTAAAAGATGCACTGTCGTGATATACTGAGAGCTTCTGCTTTCTTCCTCCTCACTTTATCACTTTCTGTATTTTGAAGAAAAAAAACAATTCCTTAAATCAACTTCAAGAATTAAATCCTTTGTTAATTCTAGCGCCGATCCATCAACAATTCCAGATTTGTGTCAACTAGACGCTATTCTCCGTCGTTTGATTAATTACAAGGTTAGAATTTCAAAACCCTAAATCTGTGTTTTTTTGAATCTTTAACTTTTGGTAATACATTCCTTTTTGTTGTTGTAAATTAGAATGGCTCCTAAGTTTATTGCTATTTTATGCTATTATGATGGTGAGTTGGTTATTAATGATAGAAAGTGTGGTAAGTACGATGGTGGATCTTTCAAAGCTGTAAAAGTTCTCAAAGGTTGTAACTTGAAGCAATTAGAAGCCTCGATATTCAAGTCAACAATGATTAATAAAGAGCAATTTGATATTGAGTTATTTTGCAACTGGCCGACTGATTCTGGGTCTAAGGCAATTAAAATTGTTGACGATGGTGATGTGGAGTTAATGTTTTCTACCGCTTGTAAGACTATAGAGTTATTTGTTATGAAAACGACAAAGTTAGTGGTAGAAGCACCTACTACTTTAAGACCCGTTCGAGCGGCACCGATCTGTCCAACTCCTGTAATGCCATCACCTAATATTATTCCTCCTTGTAACGTTTCGGAGTGCGGACAACATCAAATGTTCTATGCATACCCTCCGCATATGAATTATTCACAGAATCCGCATTTTAGCTTTCCATATCCCACGCAGGAAAGTATTGGATGCGCGATGCAGAGGTAAGCCCAACTTATAATGTTTTCTAAACATGTTATATTTTGGTTCTCCCAATTGTTGTTAATGACCGTCATTTGCTGTACAGTTATGATCCTTACTACCAGCAGACACAAAATAATGTTGGACCGCCTTCACAAGTAGCAGAACCATTGCAGCCAACGCCATCTGAGTTATATCATATGAGTCAGAAGTAAGTGATCTTTGAATTGAATTGTTATTTGAGTAATGCATAATTGGTTGATCAAGGTGTAATTTTTTCATGATGCAGCTGTCCGCAGGATTTCATGGAAGAGCAATCGCCCTTCGAAGAGAATGGATGCGATGATGCTAGTCAAGTAGATGGAAATGGGGACCTACAAACGAACCCTGGACCTGCTTTGGATAGCATGACCATTGCTTCGATTCCCGATAACAATCACGCATGGTATGACAACATGCAAGTAAATAATGATTCGTTGAACTTTGACTTCAGAGCTGAAGAGATGGATTATGTGGATGATGAAGAAGATGAGAGTAATGGCGAACCGGCAATGGAGATTCCCCTTGATGAGGACATGTGTACCGCCCAAATGTTAGCCAGATCCGTTGTCGCTGACTTGCAAAGTAGGGGAGAATTATTTTCGTCCTCCTGCGTTCAAATGGCTTTAAACCTGGTCTTGTATTTGAGAGAAAAGCTAAATTTCTACAACAACTAAATGAGTGGTCCATTTTACATGCTGTTTCTTTTAAGCCCATTAGGTCCAAAAAAGAAATGTATACTGCCGTTTGCAACATTGACGATAATTGTCAGTGGAGAATTCATGCAATTGATTCCAAAAAATCGCAGGATGGATTGTGGGTTGTTAAGAACTATAGAGGGGAGCATACTTGCGTTAATCCAACGGTCAATTCAAGCAATCGGCAAGCGACATCAACATTTCTTGTTTCAAAGATCATGCCATTTGTGAAGTCTGATTTAAACATAACAGCTAGAACAGTTCAAGTGTTGGTTGAAGAACAATTTTTTATTAAAATTGGTTATATGAAAGCTTGGAGATCTTTGAGCAAGGCAATTGTTATGGTTTACGGGGATTGGGCGGAGTCATATTCATTGTTACGGCCATATTTTGATGAGATTAGAAGATCAAATCCCGGTAGTGTAAGCCATATAGTAACAGATGAATATGGTGTATTTGAACGTGCATTTTGGGCATTTGGCCCTTCCATTGAAGGATTTTTACATTGTCGCCCATTTCTATGTATCGATGGAACTCATTTGTATGGGAAATATAAAGGTACACTACTCGTAGCCACTGCAACGGATGCAAATGATCAACTCTATCCGTTGGCGTATGCCATTGTTGAGGCCGAATCAGCTGACTCTTGGGCTTGGTTTTTTTCTTGCATGAGACGGTTTATACATAGTGTAAACAATCGCCGTATTACTTTCATATCTGATAGAATGAAAGGAATTCCTATCGCATTGCAGGAAAGATGGGTAGAGCCACATAAGCATAGATTTTGTGCCAGGCATCTAAAAGCAAATTTTCAAAAAGCCGGCTTTAGAGATCAACGTTTGACTGGTTTATTTTATGCAGCGGCATGTGCATCAGAAGAGGTGGAGTATCATAAGCTTCGCGAGGAAATTAAGACGACCAACGCTAGAGCTCATAACTGGATTGAGAGAAGTTTGGGCGGAAAAGAGGAAAATTGGGCTTTGTTTAAAGACGACGGCGGAAGGTTTCATGTAATGATGACAAATGCCTCTGAAAGCTTCAACGGTGTGCTAAGAGGTGCACGATCGCTTCCAGTTAAGTCATTGATTGCGCGTACCTTCTATAGATCGGTGGATTATTTCTGTAACAGACGGAAAAATGTTGTGGGTCCGGTATACAAATTAACCCCAAAATGGGAGGCAAAAATAGCTGAAAGAGCGGAAGAAGCAAGACGTTGCAGAATAGTTCGCTTTGGAGAATATGAATGGGTTGTAATACACTACTACGGTGATGAATTTACGGTAAAGATAGATGGTAACACATGTTCGTGTACATGTAACATACCAATGCTACAACACCTTCCTTGTGCGCATGTTATGGCTGCATGTTCAGCAGTGGCAAATGGAGCCAAAAGAGCTCATCATGACTTCGCCTCCAACTGGTACATAGTTCAAAGTTATCACGCGGCTTATACTCCGGAGTTTCATCCAGTTCGTGAAAAGCGCTATTGGCCACAACCTTCAGGACCTATGGTATTTCCACCGCAAGCTCGGCGAGCACCGGGCAGACCCAAATCTACTAGAATTAAAGGCACCATGGACGAGGGGCAGTCTTCCAGAGGTAATAGGTGCAGCAAGTGTGGAGTAAATGGCCATAAGAAGAGCCGTTGTACTACAGTGACATAGAGTTCACTAAGTGTTATGTACTATTATGTTGCGTTGCGTACCGTTCTATTTGGTTTTATTATGTATAAGACATATGTGCCTCAACTATTTATCTAGTTTGTTATTGGTGATTCCTGTATAAGACATCTGTATTAACTATTTATCCTGTTGTTTTATGTTTGTGTTAACATTTATCTTGGTTGTGTTATGTGAATTGTACCAATACCTAGAATGCTACATATACCAATACGTAGATCGCTACATTATAAAGAGACATATAACGATACATAGAACGCTACATTAACGATACAACATTAAACATAGAACGATACATATACCAATACATAGAACGCTACATTATAAAGATACATATAACGATACATAGAACGATAAATTACTCATTAGGATATCTAGGAATGGTGGACTCTAATGCGTCATATTTTTCCCGCAACCGGTAATTTTCGGCCTTAAGTTGTGCAATCTCTTCTTGCATCTCCAGGGCATACTCGTGGCCTCTTCTTCATAATGGAGGATCAATCCACTCCGTGTAACGACAAGGCGTAACCAAGTGTGGCACCGATAACCAAACCGGATATCGCCCGCATCCGTAGTACCGTCGTCCGGCGTTTGCCTTACTCTTCGCAACATGCACGTGACAATAGACACGACAATTGCAGTATTGTCGTGGCACTGCTTCCCCAATCGCTAAGGCTTTCCCCCTATTTCTTCCGCCGTTTCCATCCACCACTACAAAGGTCTTTTGGCGCATTTCTTTTGGTATGAGAATTTCCAAGCGTTGTTCTTTGCCCGGTCGGCGTTCGATTGATTCAAACTCATCCATGTACCGGGCCAAAGTTTCATCATCAAGTTCACCTTGATCCATCTAAAGTATTCTTGCATGAATAAAATGAAAAATATGAATTAATTTTGCAACACAAGATACTAAAAGAAAAGATGAATGTGGATTCATGGAATTACCTTTGATTTTGAGCAAAATAGGGCTAAGGAATTATGAGGTTTTTTGGGTTTGATTTGGGAAGTAAAAAATGAATGGGTGGGTTAGAGAAGATGGCACGTCTTTTAATACCAGAGTACCAACTGCATCGTTATTTAGATAACGCTCAAAGCGTTATTCTAAATAACGCTTTAGCGTTATTATAAATAACGCTCTAGCGCTATTCTAAAAAACGCTTCAGGTTGGGCGTTTAAAGACAACAACCTGGAGTGTCATTCAGGAAGACGCTTATTGCGTTATTTGTAATAATTGTTGGAGGTGCTTGCGAGGTGAATGTGGTTGACATTACATCACGTAGTTCACAAGTTTCCTCTAGAAGTGTTGGTGATGTACATGATTCAAAAGAAGATTCAGCTCAAGGTGGAGTTGAAGGAAGACCGGGTGATGGTATTTCTACTCAAGTTGGTCGTCGTGCTATAAGGCCACTCGAAAGATATGGTGATTGAAACTATCTTAGCTTTTGTGAGAATTTGGATTGTTCTCCATGTAGTTCAAGATGTGCCAATGAACCTTGATGATGTCATGGGTTCGAGTGATAGCTCGAAGTGGATTTGTGACATGGAGGAAGAAATGCAATCGTTAATGAAGAATCAGACTTGGGAGTTGGTTCCACTTCCTAAAGAAATCGTGCTATTGGGTGCAAATGGATATACAAGGCGAAGGACGATGGAAGATACAAAGCTACACTAGTGGCTAAGGGGTTTGCACAGAGGAAAGGAGTATGATGAGATCTTTGCACCGGTTGTGAGACATACTTCTATCTGTATATTACTTGCCATAGTTGCTATTCAAGACTTGGAGTTGGAGCAACTTGATGTGAAACTGCCTTCTTGCATGGTGACTTGGGTGAAGACATTTACATGGAGCAACTGGAAGGGTTTGTTGTAGATGGTAAGTCAAAATTGGTTTGCAAGTTAAAGAAATCACTATATGGTTTGAACCAATCACCTAGGCAATAATATAAGAGATTTGATCATTTCATGCTTGAAAGTGGCTTCCATCGAAGCATCAAAGATGCTTGTGTATATTTCAAGAAGTTAGGAAATGATTGTTGGGTGTATTTACTCTTGTATGTGGACGATATGCTCATTGCATCAAAGGACAAGGAAGGAATCAACAAGTTGAAATTGAGATTAAAGGCGGAATTCGAAAATGAAAGACCTTGGAGAAGCAAAGAAGATTTTAGGCATGGATATTTAAAGTGATCGAGAGCATTTTGAGTTGAAATTGACTTAAAAGGAATGCAATACAAAAGTGCTTTGCTGGTTTAGTATAGAGGTTGCAAAGACGTCAAATACAACTTTACCTTTGCAAGTAAAGCTTTCTAGTAAGGGATCTCCTATCGAGGAGAAAGATAAGGCTTATATGGAAAAGGTTCCATATGCTAGTGCGGTTGGTAGTTTGATGTATGCCATGGTGTGTACAAGGCCCGATATTGCAAATGTCATCGGGGTGGTTAGTCAGTATATGGTTAATTCGGGGAAATCGCATTAGGAAGCAGTGAAACTTATTTTTAGATAATTGAAAGGTATATCATCTCATGGTCTTGTTTTCAGGGGTAGTAAGGAGAAAAATTGCATGTTGGTTGGTTACTGTGATTCAGACTACGCTGGTGATAGGGATCGGAGAAAATCAACTTTCGGATATGTCTTCACTCTTGGTGGTACAGCCATAAGTTAGAGATCGAGATTGCAAACCATAGTTGCTTTATCCACTACAGAGGCAGAGTTGATAGTCGTGGTGGGCATGGCAAAGGAAGCACTCTATTTGAAGCGATTGTTGTGTGACTTGGGGTTGATCATAACAGGATTTATGTTCAATGTGATAGCCAAAGTGCTATCCATTTGGCGGAGAATTTGGCGTTTAGCTCGCAGACAAAGCATATTGAAGTGAGGGAGTCATTTCTAGTAGCCATGGATGAAATCAAGCAAGTATGACTTTGGAAAGTGCATACAATGGATAATGCGGCGAATATGTTCACTAAGGCATTGCTGGTTGGGAAGTTCGAGCATTTCTCGAACTTAACTCGCTTGGAGAGGTGCTAGGTGCCACGGGGTGGCATGGTTGAGAGAGAAGCTTGATGACATATAGAGAGGAGTATCAGTGAGAGATTGAAGTTCTATCTTCTTGTTATGATTGTCTTTTGGCGAGACTAGTTTCGAAGTTGGATGTTTTCAACATTTCATTGGAGGGTGGGGGCTTTGCCTGAACTCGTTGGTGGAATGCAGTGGACGGTGTCTATGCCGGAGCTCATTAAGGAAACGTTCAAGCTTACTTGGTTGAAGGTAGAGGATGATTAGGTACTATCGATGTTGGTATTGGCGATGGATATAGCATCGAGGTGGAGTGTTAAATTTTGTGATACTATATAGTAGAATTGAAGTGGATGGAAGTAACTTCATGTCGGAGCAGACGATACACAAATCAGAGCTCTTACGAGGAAGTTAGAGACGAAAAGTTGCAAGGCTTCAGCTGAGTTCCGCGACAGACGTCTGTCGTAGCCGCGACAGATTGCTGAGTTGTTAGGGAGGAGTTTCCTGAGACTTGCGACAAACGCCTGTCACTTTGGACAGATGTCTGTACTGAAGCACAATAATTCCATAACCGAGACAGTTATCTGTCCCACTCCACGATAGACGTCCGACGCGATTTTTGAGCTGTTTCGAGCTGAAATATTGCAGGCTGATTTATGAAGGATTTAGGGGAAATTTAGGCAATTGCTACATATTATTCTCTCCCTATATAAGCTATTTTCAGATTTAGGTTTAGTGGTGATCAATTAATCAAATTAATAGAATAGATCAAAGTTTATTCTAATTAGGGTTTTGGCAACCCTAATCTTCTTCAACTCTTATCTCTACAAAATCAATTTTTTCTGGTGAATTTGATCATTGTTATCAATCTCTTGTACTCTTCTATTGATATTAATAAAAGGCTCTCTCTCTCTCTCAATGTGGATGTACACTAGCAAGACGCTAGTGGAACCACTATAAATCCCTATGTGGTTTACTTTTCGTTATTGCTCTACAATTTCTCTTGTTTGGTGATTGGGATTGGCTTGGGATTGTTTTGAGATATAGATTGGTTGTTTTTGCATGTTTACCATGATTTCGTCTTCCGCTGGGTTAGGGTTTGTGATTTGAGTGGTCTTGAGTTGAAATTCCCTACAACATGCTTCAGAGCTATATGATTTGAGTGGTCTTGTATGTTCAAATTTTAGTAATCGCTTTTATTCAACAGACTTTGTTTTTAACCCATTCTCCATTCCTTTCTTCCACCATTAGGGTCACAATTTAGAGATTAATTCAGGAAATTTCTAAACGTTTATCTTGGAGTTATATTCTTTCTATTGATATATTATATTCTTCATTTCATCATTTTATTTTGTTGTTGGTTTATGATTAGTACTTGAGAAGGGATATTGTTTTATACCCTAATATGGCTATTTGAGACTAATATTATATGGCTCTTAGCTTGTTATGATGTATTTTAAATAAAGTTTGTTTTTAAATAATGAACTATTTTATCTGAAATGTTTCGGCTGTAATTATTCATATTATGTCTTGTGAGTCTTAGCCTCAATGAAAATTTAATTACAACTAGACGTTCCATATTCCTTGGTATCTCTTGTTTAGGTAATACTAAGGGGCATGGGGTGTTACAGGAGACGAGGAAAGGGAGAGGATACATGATATGGATGTAGAGGATGTGAGAAGAGGAAGAGTGAGAGTGAAAGAAATCATGACTGTCAAGGAAAAAGGGAACGAGATAGGGGAAACAGTTATATGGTCAAGGAGGTGTTATGTAAATATCATAGAACAGATCATAATCCCTTAGAGAAGTAAACTTATTTTAAGACCCATGCCAGTTCTAGGACTAAGATCTATGTTGTTGTCCTGTCGATTCCGACTTTTGCAATCTGTCCTACAAAAGTTATAGCTGTCACATCTTTTTCTTAAGGCCATTCCAGACGTCCGCATAATCTTCCTAAAGATCTCGCTGCGCTATCCGAGGGATTACCAAGGTGGTTACTTAAAAGTGTTAAGTTTGACCGAGATTTAACTCTCCTTAATAAAGAGGCCAACTTACGTAGACTTGTAGTGCTCAAAGAGATATAGAAGAGCTAGATGGTTGGCAGAAAATATGTAAGGAGCTAGCCAATACATGCCAACAATATCGAAATTTTAACCCATGACACAAAGAGGGAGGAGTATGACATGATGATCAAGGACCATGACCAGGATATCACATACCTATAAAAAGAGAAGGAAGATGCCTTGAAAGCCAAAGAAAATAGTAGAAAAAGAGTCTAAGAATTGACCAATTATGGTAAAGCAATTGAACTTCTCTTAAGGCCCAACTTAAGCAAGCACATCTGGAGTAGTAAAAGGTTAAGCTTGAACTTGAGGTCAAGAAGAAAATTAAAGCAACCCAACGAAAGACTATCATCAATCGGCTCAAGTCTGTAAAAGAGCATGATCATACAATTACTAATAGGAGGTTACCTTACTCAAATAGGAGATTTGGTTCTTAGAGAGAAAGAAGAGTAGACATGCGACATAGAAATATGATATCCAAAAAAAAAAAAAAATTGACACTAGCGTGGAGCATTTAAATGCGAGGATTTTCAACTTTTATACTCTACCGGTGATGAATAAGGGAATGTTGTGCTATCTCAAGGAGCGATTCTCATGCACACTTGCCCTTTTAGGAAGAAATTCTGGACCATTAACAACTTGGACAATACTGAAGAGGAGTTAATATAGTATCATGTAGATGAGGAGCCTTAAGTTGCACTTGTGGATGCTAAGAAGGAGATTGGGCTCAAAAGTGAGCGAAAAGCCTTAGTTGAGGTAGGTACTTCTTATTAAAGTCCAAATTGCCACATTTATTGAGGCCATAGGGGACTATCTTCACAACACAAGCGCCGAAAAGAATCCATCCCTATTTGTCGAGGTACTACTTCTCCTACTGCCACCACAGCCACTACTTTGATAACTTGAGTCGAAGTTTCAACAATTCTTATGGTGATGTAGCCAATGAACGAAAATAATGGAAAGGATTTCATGCTTAGACTCCTATGGTGGGTAATCTCCTTTCTATTCCTTGGGCCATGTAACAAACTGAAAATTTTAACCATTTAAATTCGTTGAAGCAAATATAAATTTTAAGTTCATTGATTTAAAATTTTATCTAGACAAATTTGAAGTCAATGTCAAAAAACGCGTGTTTCTGTTAAATAAAATAAGTATTTTAATGTAATTAAAATAGCATTTTAAGCAAAATAAATTTTGAATATTTACTCTTAATATATGTGGAATCCAAATAAAAAGATTGTTGACCTACCTTTTGATAAGGCCGTCACGCTCCCAATTCCTTATTGTCATATCGCCAAAGATCGAGCACGAGTAAACTCAAGCTCAAAGTGTTTAGGATTAGAAGATAGATCTTGCAAACACCTTTAATTAGACATCTCTAAGCTCAGTTCGGCCAAGTTGCATTGCTCAGATCGATTAAGTCAGTTTCTTCGTCTCGGTATACTTCGAGTCGACAAAACGAGTTTCTCCAGCTTAGCATGCTTCGGTTGGTTCCTTGACATGGCACAATCATGCCACCAATCCGGATTAGCTTAAATCCAGATCAGGACCCATGCCGAATTGGACTTGATCAATCCAGGTCAGTGAACGTAGGTGGCGTGGCCTACTCCACTTACTTTCCCTCATTTTCTTTCATTTCCATTCTCTCCTTTCCCTCATCATTTTTCGCTATCGTGGACTTTACCCCCTTTTAACGCTCAAAGAACACGTTGTAATTACAAAATGGTCCTTTTAACCATCCCCTTACAAAATTAGCTCGTTTTTTAAAGTTTTATACTAACATGTCCTTCCAAATTCAAAATGTTATACGACCTCACACATAGGAATTGGGTGGTGAACTTTAAAATTTTATTTTAAAACTTAATGAATAGTTGGGATGTGAAAGAGCTAAGAGCATCTCTAGCGGTAAATAAACTTTCAACATGAGAAAATAATCTAGAAACGCTAATTCTTTCCATTCCGCAGCTATAAATGGAAGGTGTTAGTCTTTTTTCTAAAAAATAAGATTAAATATATAAAAGGGTTTCTAAAACTGTTTATTGTTAAAAAAACATTTTTTAGAAATCCATTTATAGCATATCAGGATTTCTGAAACCCATTTAAGCTATAAATAGACTTAAAAATCGCTTATACATTAATCGTTTTCTAAAAATACTTATAAATCAACATTTAAAAAAATGTGGAGAGAATCTCCATTTTTTTTATTTCCTAACACTCAAACTCACCCTTCTATGGTGCGAGGGAAAGAAAATAAACGTGAGTTTCTCTCCATTTAGCTTGTTTCGCAATGGCTAAAAATAGTCTAACGATTAAAACAGCAAATAGCTAGTGTTTATTTCATTAAAACAGAACTTGGGTTAAAACTATGGTGATAAAAACATGAATAAGTAGAGAAAAAGGAAAACAACAAAAAGGAAGGATCTCAAAGTTTTATTTAATTATTTTGTAAATTATTTTGTATGCATTAACCCGTCTATTTACAAGGCCCTACACGATAGATTTAGATATAAGAATTACTCAATTATAAAACTGTAACACCCCACCTCCGCTAGGGTCACTCACAAAGGGAATGCACTAGGTTTGGTGAAGCATTATCGAGGTACACGTGCACAGAAATATTACAATACAGAACATATATATATATAACAGCGGAAGTAAAGCAAATTTCATTAACTTATAAAATAAGGTCTAAAGCCTTTTACATCAGAATACATCAAAACCTGTCTTGCAATAATAAAGAAGCATAAAAACCTTTTTATAAATTATTCCCCAAGTAAAAAAGTAAAGTAGCCATAGCCAAGAAAAGTCCGAGCCATACATGATGACCTTCAAACAGGAGAAGTCCGGACTAACAATAGCATTTCCTCCCTGTAACCTGGGGGGGGGGGGGAAACGGAAGACAAGAGGCGAAACAAAACGGGGTCAGTCATAAAGACTGGTAAGCCCTATCTACTATCAGTATATAAACTAGTAAAGTTAACTGGCGTGAGGAACTGAGATGAACATAAGTATGATGACAAGATAGATAAGCTAAAATAACAGAATGAACTACTGTACCAAGATAAACGAGTGTGTCATGATAAACTACGGTGTGAAGATAATCAAGGTACCACATCGTCAGGTTTCTATCAAGTATACTATCCCAAGGTATCTATCATGTATAACATCCTAAGGTATATAGGTCATGTATATTTTGCTCTGCACCCCTCGTACTAGTATCCCAACCCGTGTCATGTGTCAACTATGAATGTCCCTTGCCCAATGTCATGTAATGGTCCATGTCAACCTAATATATATAGCATATGTAGGTTTTTCCAACTCGTATGTTTCCTTCCATGTATAAGTTCAGTCCTTTGCCGTAGGCCATTCGGGCTTTCCTATGCAAACGTTTTATCCTTAAAGCCATTTTGGACTGCTACCCTCGATCTAGTTATGTTTCCTTACCATGAACTATCGCGTGTCCACTTAGGATTTATGCCATCTAGGACCACTAGGGATTATGCTACCTAATGAACGTTTCCGTGTCTCGGTTTGGGTTCAGCCACCTAGGGCCACTAGGGATTATGCCACCCGTCAACTGCGCCCTTTATCCCACGTATGTATCATGAATCGTTTTCCATGTCTAGATGCACATGTTCCTCAATGTTCCATCCGAGTTCCGTGCCAGGGCAAATCAAGAAATACGGAACTCGGTCGGGAGCTTTAAGTCGTCTGCTGATGCAGATATCAAGATCTGTTTTTGTACCCGTGGCTATGGTCCCACGTGACCCCTCCCTCAACTACTGAAAGGCAATCCCAGAAAAATCATGTATGAGAACTACACTAAGGCCCATCGATGCCCACTTCCAGATAGCCAACCTCACCCATAACTTGATAGCTAGTATATGGTCTTTTGGGAGTTCCCTGCCTTTCCGTACGTACACGATTGACTAAAGATGGTAGGTAGTCGGCGACATGCTATCCCAGGGCAAAATCAAGTATCGTCGACTCCACGCTAATCCATCCCAGTCTTTAGGTCGCTCGCATAGCAACCAAGGCATACTCCTGGCTCTTCTACCGCAGACCTTAACCTCTGTGAGGCCGGGTTTCATGGACCACTTGCCACCTCATAGAGGGATACCAAGAGTACCCTCACGTTTCCCCGAAGCTTCCGCTTCGTCACCAGTTCGCTGGAGCTTTTATCCAAGTCAGATAACTTGCTCCTCCTCGTGTTTTAAGCGATGACCTACCATACCGGGTTACTCATCTATTCATGAACTAGTCCCATGTCCTTGGCTAAGAATTATTACTTAGTTACACTTAACTAAGGTTTACCACTTAGCTTCATTTCCCCGTTACCCTTGATCAACTACGATTTTCTACCTAGTTCCTCTACTAGGGTTTTGCTTATTGGGTTAAGTGTTGTTATTCAAGTTCATGACTTAACCTGCCTACGAATCATGTCAAGATTGGCTAAGTACTCAAGTTCAAGGCTTAGCCATACAAGTTGGTTAAGTGTACCAAGAAGCTCATGACTTAACCCTATCAAGTCAAATTGGTTAAGTATTTATTTGTCTTAGCCCTATCAGATTATCATGTTAGATTGATTAAGCATAGATCATCTTAATCCCATCAGATTATCGAGTCGGATTGGCTAAGTATGGGTTAGCTTAACCCCATCCACTAATCGTATTACAATGGTTAAGCCTAATTTTAAAAGGTCTTGTGACTTAACCCTATCAGGTCCACATATTAGATTGGTTAAGTGTAGGTTACTTAACCTCATCAAATCATCATGTATAATTGGTTAAGTGTAAGTTACTTAACCCCATTAAATTACCGTGTTAAATTGGTTAAGTATTGGTTACTTAACCTCATTGAATTACCATGTTTAGATTGGTTAAGTGTTTAACTTAACCCCATCGAATTACCGTGTTTAGATTAGTTAAGTGAAGGTTACTTAACCCCATCTAATTACCGTGTTTAGATTAGTTAAGTTTAAGTTACCTAACCCCATCTAATTACCGTGTTTAGATTAGTTAAGTCTAAGTTACTTAACCCCATCTAATTACCATGTTAGATTAGTTAAGTATGGATTACTTAACCTCATCGAATTTACCGTGTTTAGATTAGTTAAGTGTGGATTACTTAAACCCATCTAATTACCAAGTCGGATTAGTTAAGCGTAAATTACTTAACCCCATCCCCTAATTGTCTTGTATGGTTAAGTGTCATTAAGAAATCAAGCTCGGTCCCACTTAACCTACCCATTCGTGTCATATCGGTTAAGTGTCATTAGTCAAATTTACTTAACCTTATCATGTGGAATTAATTTAATTAATGCACTCTTAACCTCTCACATTAGACCTTGTTGTGGTTACTAGTTAAGCCGGGCGGGTCCGGGTAGTTTTACACCACAACCTAGTCTAACCTCGGGTCTTAAGCGCGACATGACCAACTTCTCACATTGGATCCTATTGTTTGTAGCCACTAGTTAAGCCGGGCGGGTCCGGGTAGATTTATGCTACAAACTCAACCCAACCTCGAGTTGGCCATTTTCATGTTTGGTCTAGTGTCTTGTTACACTTACAACCCATACGTGTCAAGTTTCCAAGTCCCATGCTCATAGCCAAAGTTACATGTTGTCACGTTTATACCAATTTACCCAAATCATGTTTCATGTCATTAAAGTTTCCCCATAACCTAACCCCAACGCTTTTAAACTCGCATATACATTCACAACAACGCATAATGGATTAAAGAAGGAACTTGGCAAAGGCATGACAAAAAGGGTATAAGGCCACAAGTTAATCATGGTGGCATATGAGGCGTAAGTGTGTTCATTAACTTGCATGCTACATTATTAAGCCTAAAAAACATGCATAACCCCAAACTTAGCACATAGGCGAATCATGATGATAGGTGACATAGAAAGATGCCTAGAAGTTCGCATATAGCATTACATGCAAGTTATCATAAGGGATATGATAGCTCTCATGTTGCATAATGCAACATTCAACATAAAGCTTATAGCTTTTAGCCCATAAGATCAAGGTGGTGTCTTTACAAACATGATGGGATACATAACATGATAGCATGTATGGTACTTAATGTTCAAACCCAACTTGCAACATTCATTTAACTTCATAGTTAATATCTAATAGTAGGAGGGGGCTTACAATGCTATGAAGGCACAAATCAACATATAAAACAAAGATTGAGACGAAGCCATTCATGCTATCACCCAAAAACCCCAAAAGAACCAGCTCCAAATGAAACCCTTGAGCAAATATCAATAAAAATCCTTGCTTTGAAGAAGAAAGGTTTCAACTTTGGCTTTGAATGAAGCTTATGAGCTCTCATGCAAGATCCTTGCTTTTTGGTCAAGAAAAGGTTGCAACTTTGGCTAGAATGCAACTTATGAACTCTCATACAAACATGAAATCACTCAAATGATCATAGAATCTCTCATGAATGAAGAAAAGAGGCTCCTTTACTTTGAAACTAGTTTAGAACACTTAAGCTATCATGAAGAAGAAGATGGAGGCCATGGGTTGAAGTGGAGGCCATGATGAGGAATCATTTTGGCATAGTTTAGTTGTAGGATCAATTTATGAGGGTTTTAGGAGAGGGTTAGGGGTCTTTTTATAGAAGACTAGGATAGTTTTAGCCATAGGATAAACCCTAGAACCAATCCTAGCCTTTAAAGCATGTCTTGGGGAAGAAGTCACATGTAGGAACCATTTAGGGCCTTAAAATCAACCCTAGAGTCAATTCGGGCCATCAAAACTCATCCCGGGCCTCAAAAATGGGTTCTGGGCCACCCCAGGACAAAAAAATCGACCTGTACAGGGGGGGGAGTCGACTCCCCAGTCGACACCAGGGGGTGGAGGTCGACTTGGCAGTCGACACAAGTCAGTCTGCCAGAAAACCGCTGAAAACTTGTTTTGGCCATATCATGGTCATACGGACTCCGATTTTCGAAAACTCGGACTCTATTTCGCATATTTTTTCGAGAGGAACACAATGGTGATGTCCATTTTACCTGATTCAAATTTTAACATTTAATTCTTCCTTGATTCTTGTCTTAACATGTTGTTAAATTTCAGGTTGTTACAAAAACCAAATAGGACGGATGGATAGTCGAATCACATGGGAATCGAGTATGGACAAGGATATGAAGCTACGAATAGCTAGACTCATCCGATTGACATTTTGGAATGGGCTAAGTCTATAATTTTGTTGGAAAATTCAATGGTAGGTATGGACTTAAAGTATAGAAGCTCGATTTTCAAAGCTCAAAGAAACTATGTCCATAGCTTAAAAATCAGAGTGAGATCAAAGCTGACTAAGTATAAGGAAGCAAAAGGGAATCAAAAAGGGACCTACACTAAGGGTCACTCCTCTATTGTGTGCAACCCTAGATTTCGGTATTGATCACTAATTGGTAGAATGATCCAGACCCCACTTCTATTTACAAGGCCTTACACGATGGATTCAGATATACGAATTACTCAATTATAAAATCAAATATGACGGATGGATGGTCGAATCGCATGGGAATCGAGTACGGATGAGGATATGAAGCTACGAATAGCTAGACTCACCCGATTGACATTTTGGAATGTGCCAAGTTTGTAATTTTTTTGGAAAAGTCAATGGTAGGTATGGACTTCGGTATCGATCACTAATTGATGGAATGATCCAGACCCCACTTCTATGACCCGATCGTCCTGCTCTGGTAGGTCCCCCATGGGATTTTACACTGAACTGCCATCTTCTTTAGCTATAAATCATCCTTTCTGGATACTGAAAAGATATTAAAAGAAATAATAATGTAATGATCCATTACTTATCTCAACAGTTGACATATTGGGTTGGAACAGACATCATGCTATTCGTAAAATCCCAATAATGTAAAAGAATTATCGGCTTTGCTCCTGACCATTGTAGTTATCGTTTACTAAGTCAATCAGCTTAGTACATAAAACCAGCATAGCCAATACATCTTTATATCATTGAATAATAAAGAAAATTCATTTTCTCTTGCAAATCAGATATGATATCAACGCTTCATGGCCAAAAGACAATTCATTGGAAAAAAATTCAATCCTTGAAAAGATTTAATCAAAGTTTCTCTTGTGTCACACCTAAATTATCAGGGAAGCTTCATTACCTAATTTGGCTGCACAATGGCCTTACAATCGTTTCATATGAGACTGATTGCTTTATCATTGATAAGAACCGAGTTTTGCAGTCATTAAATTATCAAAAAAAAACAAGTTTTCTTGGTAATTTACTCATACATGTTTGTGCATCCCTCAAGTTTGAAGTGGCTTGCCATAGTTTTCTCCCTATCAAGCTTCATTCAGGAAGAAATCTAGGCTGCAGCTTTCAGGAAGTTATTATGATTAGCTGCCAGTTGGTCAGTTTCTTGAATCCTTCTTTTTTTTGTTTAACTTCTTTACATAGCTAAAGCAACTGTAGACAATTCCATGTCATCACAACGACAAATTGCAGAAAATTAACTACACCCAAATGTTGATGAAAGTATAAAGACAATCGTTAATCCTCGAACCTAACATCACAAATCAGTTAGATGAAAACAACTACTTATCTCGGAAATATCAAGTTTGAAACAACCATCAGTGGATATGGCCTGACTGAGTTTATCAAAGGCACAACATCAATTCCCACAAGATTTACTGAAATTGATGGTAGAATGATCAACAACAAAGAATACATCAAGTTAAGCAGACAAGATAACCTACTTAATGTCTGGCTGTTATCATGCATTGGATCTAACTTTACACCACAAATAGTGGGATGCAAAATTGCACATGAAATCTAATCAAACATTGAACAAATCTTCCACTCTCAATCATCTGTAAAGATTATCCACTATAAAAAATAGATTCAAAACGTAAGGAAAGACAACTTGTCTATTAGAGACTACTTGGCAAAAATGAAATTATTTTGTGATCTTTTTGAAGCTACTGACAACAAAGTATCATAAAATGAACAAGTCCTACATATTATGAATTGGTTAGGTGATGACTATGAAGCAGTGGCATCAATGATTCTATCTTTACCAATTATACAAAACTTAGAGTATGTTTACTTCACTCTCCTTGCTTATGAAGCGAGAATAGAATAGAAAAAGTATAACATGGATAAATCAGTGAATTTCACTACCCTTTCTCAATCAAGAAACAAGAATTTTAGTCAAAACTTTCAAATAGGTGGTCAAAATTCAAGAGGCAGGGGAAGAGATGGTAGATATACTAATAATAACAGCAGACCAAGATGCCAGATATGTGAGAAACTAGAACACACTTCAAACAAGTACTACTTAAGATTTGATAATAGTGCTAATACAAATCAAACATCAAACAACAACGACAACAACTTATCAAATTCAAGAAACTATAATAAAAATATGGCAAGTGTGCAAACTGACTCATTAAATTCAGGAATTCAAGCTAATGATGTTGCAAAAGTAGATTACATACAAGATGAGGTCTGGTATCCTGACAGTGGTGCGACAAATCATATAACTAATAATCTTGAAAATGTGAATATTGGCAACAAGGAGTACGACAGTAAAATGATTATTTTTATTGGAAATGGTCAATCTGTCAAAATCACACACACTGGAGTTGCTTGCCAAAGAGGTAAAAAACCACTTTTTCAAAATAATATATCAATGGTACCTCAAATTAAATTTTTTTTCCTAAATGTCTCTACGTTTGCAAGTGACAACAATGTGTATTTTATGTTTTACACTAAATATTATCTAGTTAGGACATAATAAATAATGACATACTTTTGTAGGGTGAAGAATGCAATGGGATATACGGACTTGACTTTGCTAAATGCAAAGAATCAAGAACCAGAGGTTCAGATAATCATTTAAAGCATTATAACTATATATATATATAGGATTTTTTTTCGATTTGGCCACCTTTCAGAAACTTATAACACATTTAGCCTAGTTTGAAAACTTATTACGGCCGTAGCCTGGTTTATGTCACATCAACCAGAAACAGTTATTTAATGAAGCGTTATTTCAAATAACGCGTATAGCGTTATTTAGGAAAACGCAAGTGTGCTTTTATATTTAAAACATGTTCTGCCTTCTTGAAAACAAAAGCGTTATCTTTAATAACGCTTCACGCGTTATTTTGAATAACGCTAATATGCGTTATTATAAATAACGCTGTATAGTGTAACGGAGGTATGGAGTATTGGTTTTAAGTTGGTTGTTGCTTGCGTTATTCTAAATAACGCTTTGTGCGTTATTTTAAAAGACGCACTGTCGTGATATACTGAGAGCTTCTGCTTTCTTCCTCCTCACTTTATCACTTTCTGTATTTTGAAGAAAAAAAACCAATTCCTTAAATCAACTTCAAGAATTAAATCCTTTGTTAATTCTAGCGCCGATCCATCAACAATTCCAGATTTATGTCAACTAGACGCTATTCTCCGTCGTTTGATTAATTACAAGGTTAGAATTTCAAAACCCTAAATCTGTGTTTTTTTGAATCTTTAACTTTTGGTAATACATTCCTTTTTGTTGTTGTAAATTAGAATGGCTCCTAAGTTTATTGCTATTTTATGCTATTACAATGGTGAGTTGGTTATTGATGATAGAAAGTGTGGTAAGTACGATGGTGGATCTTTCAAAGCTGTAAAAGTTCTCAAAGGTTGTAACTTGAAGCAATTAGAAGCCTCGATATTCAAGTCAACAATGATTAATAAAGAGCAATTTGATATTGAGTTATTTTGCAACTGGCCGACTGATTCTGGGTCTAAGGCAATTAAAATTGTTGACGATGGTGATGTGGAGTTAATGTTTTCTGCCGCTTGTAAGACTATAGAGTTATTTGTTATGAAAACGACAAAGTTAGTGGTAGAAGCACCTACTGCTTCAAGACCCGTTCGAGCGGCACCGATCTGTCCAACTCCTGTAATGCCATCACCTAATATTATTCCTCCTTGTAACGTTTCGGAGTACGGACAACATCAAATGTTCTATGCGTACCCTCCGCATATGAATTATTCACAGAATCCGCATTTTAGCTTTCCATATCCCACGCAGGAAAGTATTGGATGCGCGATGCAGAGGTAAGCCCAACTTATAATGTTTTCTAAACATGTTATATTTTGGTTCTCCCAATTGTTGTTAATGACCGTCATTTGCTGTACAGTTATGATCCTTACTACTAGCAGACACAAAATAATGTTGGACCGCCTTCACAAGTAGCAGAACCATTGCAGCCAACGCCATCTGAGTTATATCATATGAGTCAGAAGTAAGTGATCTTTGAATTGAATTGTTATTTGAGTAATGCATAATTGGTTGACCAAGGTGTAATTTTTTCATGATGCAGCTGTCCGCAGGATCTCATGGAAGAGCAATCGCCCTTCGAAGAGAATGCATGCGATGATGCTAATCAAGTAGATGGAAATGCGGACCTACAAACGAACCCTGGACCTGCTTTGGATAGCATGACCGTTGCTTCGATTCCCGATAACAATCACGCATGGTATGACAACATGCAAGTAAATAATGATTCGTTGAACTTTGACTTCGGAGCTGAAGAGATGGATTATGTGGATGATGAAAAAGATGAGAGTAATGGCGAACCGGCAATGGAGATTCCCCTTGATGAGGACATGTGTACCGCCCAAATGTTAGCCAGATCCGTTGTCGCTGACTTGCAAAGTGGGGGAGAATTATTTTCGTCCTCCTGCGTTCAAAGTGGCTTTAAACCTGGTTTTGTATTTGAGAGCAAAGCTAAATTTCTGCAACAACTAAGTGAGTGGTCCATTTTACATGCTGTTTCTTTTAAGCCCATTAGGTCCAACAAAGAAATGTATACTGCCATTTGCAACGTCGACGATAATTGTCAATAGAGAATTCATGCAATTGATTCCAAAAAATCGCAGGCTGGATTGTGGGTTGTTAAGAACTATAGAGGGGAGCATACTTGCGTTAATCCAACGGTCAATTCAAGCAATCGGCAAGCGACATCAACATTTCTTGTTTCAAAGATCATGCCATTTGTGAAGTCTGATTTAAACATAACAGCTAGAACAGTTCAAGTGTTGGTTGAAGAACAATTTTTTATTAAAATTGGTTATATGAAAGCTTGGAGATCTTTGAGCAAGGCAATTGTTATGGTTTACGTGGATTGGGCGGAGTCATATTCATTGTTATGGCCATATTTTGATGAGATTAGAAGATCAAATCCCGGTAGTGTAAGCCATATAGTAACAGATGAATATGGTGTATTTGAACGTGCATTTTGGGCATTTGGCCCTTCCATTGAAGGATTTTTACATTGTCGCCCATTGCTATGTATCGATGGAACTCATTTGTATGGGAAATATAAAGGTACACTACTCGTAGCCACTGCAACGGATGCAAATGATCAACTCTATCCGTTGGCGTATGCCATTATTGAGGCCGAATCAGCTGACTCTTGGGCTTGGTTTTTTTCCTGCATGAGACGGTTTATACATAGTGTAAACAATCGCCGTATTACTTTGATATCTGATAGAATGAAAGGAATTCCTATCGCATTGCAGGAGAGATGGGTAGAGCCACATAAGCATAGATTTTGTGCCAGGCATCTAAAAGCAAATTTTCAAAAAGCCGGCTTTAGAGATCAACGTTTGACTGGTTTATTTTATGCAGCGGCATGTGCATCAGAAGAGGTGGAGTATCGTAAGCTTCGCGAGGAAATTAAGACGACCAACGCTAGAGCTCATAACTGGATTGAGAGAAGTTTGGGTGGAAAAGAGGAAAATTGGGCTTTGTTTAAAGACGACGGCGGAAGGTTTCATGTAATGACGACAAATGCCTCTGAAAGCTTCAACGGTGTGCTAAGAGGTGCACGATCGCTTCCAGTTAAGTCATTGGTCGCGCGTACCTTCTATAGATTGGTGGATTATTTCTGTAACAGACGGCAAAATGTTGTGGGTCCGGTATGCAAATTAACCCCAAAATGGGAGGCAAAAATAGGTGAAAGAGCAGAAGAAGCAAGATGTTGCAGAATAGTTCGCTTCGGAGAATATGAATGGGTTGTAATACACTACTACGGTGATGAATTTACGGTAAAGATAGATGGTAACACATGTTCGTGTACATGTAACATACCAATACTACAACACCTTCATTGTGCGCATGTTATGGATGCATGTTCAGCAGTGGCAAATGGAGCCAAAAGAGCTCATCATGACTTCGCCTCCAACTGGTACACAGTTCAAAGTTATCACGCGGCTTATACTCCGGAGTTTCATCCAGTTCGTGACAAGCGCTATTGGCCACAACCTTCAGGACCTATGGTATTTCCACCGCAAGCTCGGCGAGCACCGGGCAGACCCAAATCTACTAGAATTAAAGGCACCATGGACGAGGGGCAGTCTTCCAGAGGTAATAGGTGCAGCAAGTGTGGAGTAAATGGCCATAAGAAGAGCCGTTGTACTACAGTGACATAGAGTTCACTAAGTGTTATGTACTATTATGTTGCGTTGCGTACCGTTCTATTTGGTTTTATTATGTATAAGACATATGTGCCTCAACTATTTATCTAGTTTGTTATTGGTGATTCCTGTATAAGACATCTGTATTAACTATTTATCCAGTTGTTTTATGTTTGTGTTAACATTTATCTTGGTTGTGTTATGTGAATTATACCAATACCTAGAACGCTACATATACCAATACATAGATCGCTACATTATAAAGAGACATATAACGATACATAGAACGCTACATTAATGATACAACATTAAACATAGAACGATACATATACCAATACATAGAACGCTACATTATAAAGATACATATAACGATACATAGAACGATAAATTACTCATTAGGATATCTAGGAATGGTGGACTCTAATGCGTCATATTTTTCCCGCAACCGGTAATTTTCGGCCTTAAGTTGTGCAATCTCTTCTTGCATCTCCAGGGCATACTCGTGGCCTCTTCGATATAATGGAGGATCAATTCACTCCGTGTAACGACAAGGCGTAACCAAGTGTGGCACCGATAACCAAACCGGATATCGCCCGCATCCGTAGTACCGTCGTCCGGCGTTTGCCTTACTCTTCGCAACATGCACGTGACAATAGACACGACAATTGCAGTATTGTCGTGGCACTGCTTCCCCAATCGCTAAGGCTTTCCCCCTATTTCTTCCTCCGTTTCCATCCACCACTACAAAGGTCTTTTGGTGCATTTCTTTTGGTATGAGAATTTCCAAGCGTGGTTCTTTGCCCGGTCGGCGTTCGATTGATTCAAACTCATCCATGTAACGGGCCAAAGTTTCATCATCAAGTTCACCTTGATCCATCTAAAGTATTCTTGCATGAATAAAATGAAAAATATGAATTAATTTTGCAACACAAGATACTAAAAGAAAAGATGAATGTGGATTCATGGAATTACCTTTGATTTTGAGCAAAATAGGGCTAAGGAATTATGAGGTTTTTTGGGTTTGATTTGGGAAAGTAAAAAATGAATGGGTGGGTTAGAGAAGATGGCACGTCTTTTAATACCAGAGTACCAACTGCAGCGTTATTTAGATAACGCTCAAAGCGTTATTCTAAATAACGCTTTAGCGTTATTATAAATAACGCTCTAGCGCTATTCTAAAAAACGCTCCAGGTTGGGCGTTTAAAGACAACAACCTGGAGCGTCATTCAGGAAGACGCTTATTGCATTATTTGGAATAACGCAATAAGCGTTATTCCAAATAACGCTCCAGTTTGTTTGCAGGTTATATTCCCTGCATAATCATGCATGAACCCATCACATTACAATCAGTACCCATAAACTACCAAAATCAAAAAGTGGAGCCTAATACGACAACCATAAACTACCAAAATGATGTCACATAAAACTTAGTAAACATACGTTACAACTTCAAATTCGAGTTAACCACAACCCGCAAAACATTACATATTTTCAACATCCAAATAAAAAATACAAGTACCTAAAAACAAAAGTCAACCTACGAGCAACACCACCACCCTACGGACGAACTACTTAAGAATTCGCTGCTGGTAAGGCGTTTCTCTATGTTTCTTCTTCGGTTTCGGTGGTACATCTTCATGCGAAGACGATGAGGAACCTTCCTGGGGCTGTGACGGACCATGCATGACCTGAGATGGTTGAGACGGCTCTGCTTCTTTACCCTTACCCCTTCCCTTTGACGCCACCTTTTTCCTCCGTGACGTATAAACCCTGGTAGTTTCAGGCGGAGGAATGTCGCGGACTTCATGTACCTCCGAAGCTCCGACATGTGCTAAAGCTTGAGGTGGCGGAGGAGGAGGAGGCGGTGCCGGTCTTGCGAGCTTGTTCTTTCCCAAAATTGATTGCAAAATACGTTTGATGTTAAAGCATTTTCCCTTGCTTCGTTCGGGCACCTCATGAGATAGCTCATCGACCATTTCTATAGCCCGATAAACACCGTCTGCCTGTAAATTTTTAGTTAACGTGCTTAAGATTCATAGTTGAAAAAAATTGTACATAATTTAAACTTAATCGCAAAGTTTTCATACCACATTCCTCTCCAGAGGAGCTCTAGGCGTGTACGGTTCCACCACATGACCAAGAGGTTGCACGCTGCGAATAATATACCGTCGGGTAATCTGCCAATACCATGTGTAGTACTCTTCGTCCGACAATATGAACTCCCACTGCTGCTGCGTGTGCAAGTGCCTATGGTTCCATGTCTCAATGGCCGTCTGGTACTCCCGGGGTACTTGTAAGTTAATCCTGTAAGGTGGGGCTGGTTCTGGAATCCAAACTGATGCATCACCCGGTCAGGAAGGTGATATGCTACATCGTTCAAACATATGATGGGCACACGGGCGGTCCACAAATGGGAAGACACGGTACATAAGGCCGGAAGCTGTCCAAGATCCTGGGCATATGGGGTCCATGTAACAACATCCGGAATAAGCACGTCAAGCTCATTGCGGTAGAAAGATAAATTACGCCTCGGAGTCGACGCAGTGCTCTTCTTTCCAACCCACCTGTAATTGTGACTTGATAAGAGATAGAGGAAATAAGTTAACGCATATAAGATAAGTAATTGATGGAATAAACATACCTAGCCCCGTAAGGCAAAGAAAAATCAATATTGGGGTGTTTTAATTCAAGTCTTCCAAGGGGAAGATACGTCCACGACCATAGCTACAAAGAAAGTTGATAAAGAAACACAGACATGCAGAAATAAACAAATAAGAAGCAAATAAGCATACGAAAATAGAGTACCTGTATTAAAGAAGGACAACCTCCCATATAAGGACTCTCATTCAAAACGGTCCTTGTAAGTTCTGTATATGTGTATGCTAATGTCGCACTGCCCCAAGCATATTGACGACAAGTATCAAAATCCTCAATAAAATGCAACCATCTAAGCCACACCTGAGTCTTAGAGTGATCGCAGATCAAGCGCTGTGTAATGATCCAGAGTATGATAGCTCGAGCACGCTGTTCTATCTGCTCCTGCGTGGCATTCTGTGGAATGTCATGTACGAACTGCGATTTGTACCAAACAGTAATTATTTGCTCATTCCCCATCCACTGGTCCGCCGGAGGCGTTATACCTAAAAGCCGCTGGCACATCTCCATGTAATCTCCGCCCTCTGGATTCCTCAAAGGAGCTCCATCAATCGGCACGCCCAGCAAGACCGCCACATCACACAAAGTGATGGTCATCTCTCCAACTCTAAAATGGAATGTCGATGTCTCCGGTCTCCATCTATCGACTAAAGCTGTGATGAGATAACGGTCGAGTTGAACGTATTCCAACCTGTGTACTAGTCCAAATCCAACACGCTCAAGAAAGGCCAATACGCCTGGATGACTGGAGGTCACCGTGCCAGCAGAAACCGTGTGGTCTATAATCCGAACAGGGTCTTTTCCCTGTAAATAAAAATTAACATACAACGTAAGACATACATACAAAAAAAATTCAAGTTACACGATTTGGCCAACATTCAATCACCGTATAGACATACCGCCATCAAAGCATTATCGTTCGACCGATGTCTGTCTTGCAAGTATAGGACACTAGCATCTACAGGGTCGGGTTCCATCTCAACAATCTCTACACAAATGTAGCAAAAAAACCATGATCAATGTTGAAACATATATAATTTCAACTACATTGAACCCATTAAAGCATACAAGCTTATTCACAAGTTTTCTCAATCGTGGACAAAACCTAAATTTTTGAAAAAATCAGCAAAATTAGGAATTTTTACCTTCTTGAGCTTCTTGGGTTGATGAGCTTGCCATGGGGATGAATTTAGATCAAAAAAGCCTAAAATTTGATGTTGTGGTGACGAAATAGGGTTTGCTCTATGGGTTTTCGTTTTTGATAAAGTGGAGGCTAAAGAAAAGTGAGGAAGAAGAAAGCCTCGGCTGACTGTATAGCCCGATGGTGCGTTATTTTAAATAACGCGTGGAGCGTTATTTAAAATAAGCGTTATTTAAAATAACGCAGACAACAAACAATTATCTAGCGTTATTTAGGATAACGCGTTTGCGTTATTCAAAATAACGAACATGGATTTCGTTGGTGACAAAAATATAGTTTGATATCAATTGCTTCAGTGTTATTCAAAATAACGCGTGAAGCGTTATTAAAGATAACACTTTTGTTTTCAAGAAGGCAGAACAGATTTTAAATATAAAAGCACACTTGCGTTTTCCTAAATAACGCTATACGCGTTATTTGAAATAACGCTTCGTTAAATAACTGTTTCTGGCTGATGTGACATAAACCAGGCTACGGCCGTAATAAGTTTTCAAACTAGGCTAAATGTGTTATAAGTTTCCGAAAGGTGGCCAAATCGAAAAAAAATCCATATATATATATATATATATATATATATATATTAGCAACATTTCTGAATTAAAGTGCTACAAAAATATTGTGGAAGTTATTGATGCATGGCACTACAAATTGGGTCACTCTAGTATAAACATTGTAAAACAAGTATTCAATGTCACTTGAAAATGTTGATTTACCTTATGTTTGCATATTCTACAAGATGGACACGAATCACAAGCTTGCCTTCAATGATTTTATAACTAAATATCATAACCCTCTTGAACTAGTTGCTATAGACCTCATGGGTCCAGCTCCACTGAAATCTGATTTTGGATTTAGATATTACATATCATTTTTTAATGCTTACACCAGGTATACTTGGATATATTTACTAAAAAAACAAATCTGAAACTTGCAAGATACTCATGTAATTCAGACATTAAGATGAAAGATTCACAAATCATAAGCTCAAAATACTGCAATCAGATGGAGGAACAGATTAAAGTCCACTAAGTGATTTTTTTTTAGAAAAAGGGGATAATTCACAGAGTGACATATCCCTACACTTCTGAACAAAATAGATTAGTAGAAAGAAAGCAAAGACATATTATAAAAATTGGTCTTACAGTATTAGCTCATGCATCTTTACCTCTGAAATCGTTGCCTGAATCATTTAACACAGCAGTATATTTAATTAATAAATTGCAAACCAAAGCGTTGAATGGTTCAAGTACACCTGAAAAGTTACTTAATATAAAGCTAAATTATTCTATGTTAAAAGTATTTGATTGTCTTTACTTTCCCCACTTAAGGCCATATAATGCACACAAGTTAGAATTCATGTCTTCTCCTTATATCTTTTTAGTCTATTCAAGTAATTAAAAAGGTTACGGATGACTAAATAGCAATGGAAAAATAATTATTTCGGGGCATGTTATATTCAATGAAAAAAATTCCATTTTCTAGTGATATATTCAAAGCTTCTCAAAAGGTTTACAATATAAATTCCTCTATATGTAATGTAACTTTGTATCAGAAAAATACTGAAGAAATTCAGCATGAATCAGGTGCACAACACACTGTGCTTGATACCAGACCAGTTAACGAACACAATGATTTAGCCGAATCCTTCGCACTCCACAATGGTAATGATGATGCCATTAACTCAATCAAAAAATTAGAATAAAAAACATCATCTGAAAGTCAAGCAAGAGTAACTGAAAATACAAATGCATCAACAAGTGAAAGACAAAAGCATCATAGGATGACAAGATCAAAAAGTGGCATTTTGAAACCAAAAGTACATGCAATTGACTTAGAAAATAAAGAATCGAAAAATCTGGAACAAACGATGAATAATGACAAACAGAAAACTGCAATGGAGGAGGAACATATTGAACTCAAAAGAAACGGGACTTGGGATCTAGTCGAAGCACCAGAAGACAAAAATATAATTAGACGCAAGTGGACATATAGGATCAAGAAAAGCTTTGATGGTACATTACAAAAATACAAGGTAAAGTTGGTGGCCAAGAGCTACGCACAAAACCATGGGCTTGACTTTACTGAAACTTTTCCTCCAGTGGTCAAGCCCACCACCATCAGAGTTGATCTGACCATAGCACTTCATAGTTCATAATAATTGGAAAATCACGTAATTAGATGTAAATAATGCATTTCTAAATTGAGTTCTAAAAGAAGAAGTCTACATGCAGCAACCTAATAATTTCAGTAGTAACAATAAATACTTAATGTGCAAACTCAAAAGGCGATCTATAGGTTAAAACAGACCTCTAGGGTTTGGTTCAACAATCTCAAGTCAGTCTTGCTTGAGTTGAATTATCAGCCAACAAGATGTGATAACTTTCTATTTACTATTTTTTTAACAATACTATAGTTCATATATTAATTTGCGTAGATGATTCTATTATTATAGGTAACAATGAAAAGGAGATCAACAACCTAATCAAGAAACTTGATAGTCAATTCTTTATCAAAGATTTAGGAGATCTAAGTTACTTTTTGGGTATTAATGTTATAAGAGAATCAAGTGCAATTATATTTATGTCAAAAAGAAACTGCAATGAATCAGGCCAATCCCCTACCTACTTCTATTATAAGCAACTTAAACTTGTCAAAGAATCATGATGAAGCAATCGAAAATGAAAAGCAGTACAGAAGCACAATATGTGCACTTCAATATGTCACTATTACAAGGCCTGGTATAGCTTTCAGTATAAAAATTATGCTAGTATATGCAAAATCCTCTCAGTGACCACTGGGAGGCAGTAAAAAGGATACCGCGTTATTTAAGAAGAACACTAAACTATGAATACTAAAAAAGCCAGCAAATATATGAACAAAGCTGATTTTGTTGACAGTAACTGGGCAAATGACTTAGATGATAGAAAGTCAACAATAGGATATTGCATCCATATGGGTCAAAATCCTATCTCTAGGTGTGCTAAGAAGCAGACAACAATATCATGATCAAGTATTGAAGCAGAGTTCAGAAGTGTTGCAAGTACAACGACAAAGATCATCTGAATCGAATCCCTACTCGGTGAGTTAAGGATTGGAACTAATAGACGATCGTTGATATGGTATGATAATCTCAGTACGGTCTCTCTCACTGCTAATCTGATCCTCCATTCATGACCAAAACACATTGAGTTAGACCTGTATTTTGTTCATGGACATGCTATCAATGGTATATTAAAATAAAATTGCTAACTATCAACCTACCGAACAACGGACATCCTAACAAAATCCTTATCTGCCTCGAATTTCATCGAGTTGAGAAACAAGTTCAAAGTTGAAGAATATAAGGGTTGTTGCTTGCAATGATCTGTAATGAAAGGAAGGATTACAACTTTGCCACAACCAACAAAGATAGAAGAAGAAGATTGCACAAAGTGACGGAAACCTAAATGTTTTTAAGGGGAAATAATAATGTAACGATTCGCTACTTATCTCAACTATTGCCATCTTGGGTTGGACCGAACATCATGTCATTTATCAAAGTCCAATAATGTAAAAGAATTATTTTCTTTACTTCTAACCATTGTAATTATCATGTACTAAGTCAAATTGTTTAGTATATAAAAGCAACATAGCCTGTACATTTTTGTATATCATTGATGAAGCAAAATCACTTTCTCTTGCAAATCTTATAAAAGACGATCTTCTCTATCCTCTATGCGGAAGCTCTAACATTCATTCGAGAGAACAATACATTCTCCTCTTTCATTCGAATAAACAATTATACCTGCAATCAGTAGTATAAATAAAGATTACTGAACGTAGGCCAAAGTTTGTCGAAATACTATAAAGTTTGTCGAACCACTATACAAAGTTCGAACTTTCTCATCATTTACCTTTATAGTTTTAGAACATCAGTACATGAATGCACTGATATATGCTTAGGGAATAACATTCATTAAGTTGATTGTTTTCTAAACAAGAGACATGAAATATGCTTAACATTTAATATGCCTTCGTCATGATGAAACTTGTTGCACATGGCTTACTTGTAAAATTTTTGTGTTAATTAATTTTGTTATTAGATCGATGATAACCATGTCTAATCCTAAACCAAACTAGACGTTTGGTTGAGTAGATGTTTTCTAGACGGCCAAATGAGGATGTAAGTTGGCGAGGTTTCGGATCGGGTGTGTGTAGATATCTGCAGAACTGTATCAACGTAGGAGGTGGGCATGACTGCTAGTTTTAGAAGATTAACTGAGAAACAAACCTCTTTATTGATCATGAAAAACGCTTAAAACGTGTTTTTATTATAAGAAAAATGCTCGAGGTGGAAAAAATCATGGTTGTTGAATAATGTAAATACATTTCTCTCTGTTTCCAAACTAAAAAGAGTGGTTCTAAAATGTTCTTGATCGGAAAGCATTAAAGTGTTTGAGACTTTGAGCATTTTGAGTTATATGTGATTTATAATTGTAACATTACATACGTTTCCACTTATTATACAGAATTGAATGCATCATGACTATTTGATATCCAGTGAACAAGTTTTCAGTAAACTTAGTTTGTACTTATGATCAAACTAATGCATTATTGTTCATACTTTTTTGACAAATGCTAGCATCACTCGCTCTCAACTGACTGTACCGGTAGGGCTGTAAACGGATGCAGTCGGATACGGATAGTGCCGTATCCGAATCCGTATCCGAAAATGAAAATCCGTATCCGATATTCGCGGATACCAGTTAAAAATATCTGTATTCGTATCCGCGGATATTTTCGGATATCCGTATCTGCCTTAGCGAATACGGATATCCGAAAATATCCTAAATATCCGTATCCGAAACTTAAAATTGTACATTTGATGTGGTTATCCGAAAATATCCGAAAATATCCGAAAAATATCCGAAAATATCCGAAAAAATATCCGAAAATAAAACAATAAAAGTTTACAAGTATATCACTCACATACAAAATTGACTTATAAAATATATTTTTTGAAAATGTGAATACATCTAATTAAAAATTATAAGTAGGACATGAATCAAATAAATTTCTTACAACAAATATTTTAAGAGATCAAGTGTTCAAAATATGAAATACACAACCCTAAGACTAAAATAAAACAAAACATAAATCATAGAAGCACATACACAATTATGTTTTAATTATAACCATACCACAAAATAAAACGAGTACATGATTTGAAATGTTGCATAATACAAAATACAACACTCCTTCATAATTAAATAGTTGAGTTTAGGTTAGCTATTTTAAGGAAATTTATATATTAATTTAATCTTAAATATAAATTAAAAATTATATAATATATATACATACATACACGTATCAGAAAATCGGACGGATATTTTTCGGATACGGATACCACTATAACCATATCCGTATCCGGAATGATTTTCGGATATCGGATATCCGTATCCGCATCTCGGATAACGGATATATTTCGTATTTTCGGATACGGATGCGGACGGATATCGGATTTTTCGGATACCCGTTGAATGCCCTATGCACCAGCACTGGTTATCTTATTGGCAGCAATATTTAAGTGCCTCCTTCATGTCGCGATTTTTGGATCTGAGTTCGGGTCATGTCAGCATCATGCCATCTCCTCACATACGGCTTTCCCAACCCTTCCCTCTGCTCTGATGGTTCCTCATCAATCTCTGATCGCTGTTGCATTTGCGTTGATTGATAAATATTCTAGTTCTGTTGGATTTTTTAGTAGATTGCTAAAGGTTGTGTCTGTTAGTATTGGTGAAAAGAGAAATGGTAGTTCTGTTGAGAACTGAGGTTTGGCATGTAGTCTTAATGATGCTTCCGACCCTGATTGTGGTGTTTCGCACGTCTCTCTGCTTGGCACCCCTGGTGCTCGATCAAATGCCAACACCGCCCAGTTTCAGCCTGCTGTCAACGTGGCTGCATACAGCCCTCTTACCAAACAATGGACTCCCCTTTTTTCATCTCTCCCTGGTTATTCTGAGAACTACTGCCCCATGGATTTTGTTCCATCTGTGGTTGATGGTATGTTGTAGCTCTTTCCAGAACTTATTGACGCAGGTGCCAGCTTTTGGTCTGGTTATATCATAGGAATTTTCTTGGATCACTTGCAACGCATAAATGAACCTAAGTCACTTTGTAGTAGGCTGTGGAAGTTGAGAGGTGATATCAAAGTTATTTATCTAGACTTGATGTATTATTTCAAGTTCCCTAGCCATGAAGAACGCCTTCACGTCTTGCAATTTGAGCCAGTTTTTATTGAAGGCAAACCTTTTATTGTTTCCAAATGGTCGCCATCTATCTCTAGTGCTAGGGAGCAGGTTCTCTCTATTCCCGTCTGGACTTAATTTTCTCAGATCCCGCCTGTTCTGTAGCCTCTGATTGGTCTGAATTGGCTAGCATGTCACATATTTTGGTAAGTTAAGCGTTTTGATGCTAATACGACAACCCGTGAGAAATTTGTGTATGCGAAAGCCCTCATTGAGATCCCCCGACAAACCATTGTCTTCTTCTATTAAAGTCCAACTTTCCTCTGGCATTGTTCTTGTTGTCAGAGTTCGTTATGGTTGGAACCCTCGTATTTGTACCACATGTCATTGTTTTGGTCATCTTTCACCCGGTTGCAACCTTTCCCCTTCTGCTCCTCCTCCTGCTAAAGTTCATCTTCCAAAACCGCCTGTTTGTCGTTGGATCCGGAAGTTTGTTCCTCATGTCGCTGCTCCCATTCCTCCAGTGGTTTCAATATTTGAAAGTCCTGATGATCCTAATCCTGCCACTAAAACACTACTCATCCCCCTACCGATCCCATACCTCCTGAATCTGCGGTTTCCACTTTTTTTCTTTCTAGAAGAATCAACCTGGATTCATTGTGCTTCCAACATGAGAAATAATACCGAGAATCAAAGTTTCTTCCACTCCGTTTCTGAAGATGATGATGATCTGCGTCTGTTATACTATTTGGCTTTGGATAATAAGCTTTTGTTGTTACTGATGGGCCTTAGGAAGAGCGCAATAGGAGTGTTCTTGATGATGATTCTTGGGATGGATCTTTTATTTACTCCAATGAGTCTGAGTTCTATGTTCAAGTCTTGCCAACTTGTTTGCGGATTTTGTTGCTCCAGCTGATTCGTTCACTTTTGTTGGTAGTTCCTTTGCTCAAGTGAGCAGCGTTTTTGCTGTTTTTGCTGCAACTGTTTTTACTTCCGCTCTTCGTCATGCCTCTTCCTCTGCTTTGGAATGAGTTTACATGTTTTGTTATAATACACCATGCGTGGTGTTAGTATTGTGATCGGGCCACTTTAAAAATCGTTATGCTGGTCGGTTCACCTTAAAAACCATTTGTAGTAGGTAGACACCCTGTCTATTTCCTGTAATATCTGTTTTTATTATTTGTTATAATAAAAAGTGTTACAGATCACTTTAAAAACCGATCGGTCTTGCTCTAAAAAAAATAAAAATTAAGTTGGGATCCAATTTTTATGATGGAAGAATAAATAAAAATAAATGAAAAAATGTGGCGTATTCTGCTTCTTTTTGCATTGACTTACCAAGGGTCTAACGCCCTTAAAATTAGTTAGGTACCTGAATGCGCGTTGTATGAATAATTTCCAAAGCTCTTACACCAACTCCTAACTATTGTACATCAAGTTTTGATCTTAGCAAATAAAATAGGTATCATATAACAAAATTCATTTATAATATTTGGACAAGCAACTTGCAGTTTATGAAAAAAAAAAAAATTAGGACAAAATCTCAACAGATGAATTGCTAATGTAAGTTATGTAACACTAGTACCATATAGATAACAGAACGGACAGAGGGATAAAATGTTGCAAAGAAACAGAATTTCAAGGATGCATCGTGAACAGCTGTTCCAAATTCCGTAGTTACCATTATCAAACCATTTCTCTTTTTTCTTCTTCTTCCACTTGTTTATTTATTTTTAAGAAACACAAGAAGTGCGACTCACATTGAATTCAAGACTTTGTTCTGAACTTTTTAATTTAATATTCTGTTTCCTTCTACTATAATTTCATGATCGTAAACTAGTTGTCTGAAAATGGTAAATGGGTGTGCTTGGATGAGAAATCTTGCATTGATTTTGATGAAAATAATACTCCCACATCGAGAAATATTCAAATAAGATATTGGATATATACTAAGAAACTACTGTTCACATTGATCAATTGGTTATGTGAACAAACTACGTAGCTATCTAAACTATAAATGTCAACAGTTGTATCAGAGCAAGGTTTTGAACTAATTCAATTATTATGTATGTGCTTAACCACCATCCGTGCGCCACTCCATCTAAAATACTATGATTTTGGCTCAAATACGCCACACGTGAAGGTGGAGTGATGAAAATAATCACTACAAAAGGCAGCTTAAATTGCGACGGGGTGGGGAAACGGTTTGCGACGGCTAAAAAAGCAGCCGTCGCAAACCTTGTTCGATTTGCAGAATAATAACTGCCGAACCATCCACTTACTCATTATATTTTTTCCCCAAAATCATTCCTAAACCCTACCCGTCGCCATTTCTTGCTGCTCCGATTCCAAGCCTCCAATTTCGCTTCCAGGGTATTGATTTCATTCTATATGTCTTCTAACTCTAGTTTATGCTTAATTACGGTTAATTAGAGGCTTTGGTTGCTAACTTATATGAGTTTGCAAAATTGAATGTTTATAGATATGAAATTGGTTGTCTCGAGGGATGTTTATGATAACGGTTGTGTTGTAAGTTGATTTGGAGATAAGTGTAATTGATTAGGAGGGTAAAATCGATGAATATTACATATGTAATTGATTTAGGAGGTTGAAAACAATGATTATCACGTGTTTAATTAGACGTACGATGATTGTGTTGTATGTAGAATGTGTGGTATGATGATTTGAGAATGAATGGAATTAATGTAATTGTTTAATGGTAGTAAATTGATTATTATTCAAATGGTGCAACGATGTCCCTAGTCTACATGCATGCACTGTTATGTCCCCATCGGATGCAAGAGTGGTTGGTCCAAAAGAATGCACTTGCAATTGAAAAAAAATTGTTTTGTTACTATAATATTTAGTAATTAAATGTTAATTCAAAATGGTTCGTAATTTAGGTTTAGATCGGTAAGAATCTTGTTAAATGTAATGAAAATCATATAACTCAACTCTTTGAATTTTTTATGAAATGAAATAATTAACTTGAAAGCTTAGTTTATCTTTCAAAAATTTAAACTAACTAAAATTAATTTTATAATTTATACATTAAACTAAAATGAATCAAAACTTACTAAAACTAATTGTCATGTTAGTTTACAAATTGAAATTATGAAAAATTATTATGTAGACGCTATATAGTCAAGGCGCCCAAAAAGGCGTAAGGCGCAAATAAAGTTTTTTTTTTTGAAGTTTAAGGTGCACCTTTTACTGAAGCGCAAAAAGGTCCAAAGCGCAAAAGGCGCGCTTTTTCATTTGATGTGTGTTTCTTGTTTCAAACTTAGGTTGAATGTGTTTTGACTAGTTATGTGAACCCCTTATATAAATTTGGCCCCGTCCGACAAGTGTTGTATATGATCGTTATATGGATATTCGTTTTTCCATAAAATGGGAATCTATATTCATCTGATACAATATTCGTTGGATTTGTCCTTGTATTGGACAAGTTACAAATATAATAACGTAACAATACTTTATAAATCATTTCAGTTTAAACGGTTAACAAAATTTCGATGGCACTTCCTTTTTGTTCCCTATGTACATGCATTTGTGTACGATACAGGGGCCAAAGGGAAGTGCTGCCGAAATTTTGTTGAACCGTTTAACCTGAAAGGATTTATAAAATATGCTTACGTTATTATATTTGTAATGGGAAGTAGGTAGACCGGCCATCAAAGTAGAAAGAAATAAACAAAAAAAAAACTGAAAACATAAAGTAGTTGTAAATGAAATTTTACAAGATTTCAATTAATACAAAGTGTTTGATCTAATTTACTAACATATTTGTTGCAAATCAGGAAAATGTTCGATTATTTTCGTGATCGTAGTTGGATGTATCAACCACGTACCGGTAAGAAAGAGTCGATAAAGGAACATTTTTGTAACGGTGTCTAAGAATTTATTAGATTCGCTAAATCTAATAATCGGAGTAACCTAGACATTCGATGTCCGTGTAGTAAGTGCAAACATGTGAGGCAATGGAAGCCAGATGTAGTAGAAGTACATTTGTATAAATTTGGTTTTGTGTCGAATTATTACTTATGGGATCGTCATGGAGAGCTTGTTCAACCTACGTCTAACCCTGTAGTGGTAGAGGACGATAGTACAATGATGAACGATAATACGACGAATTCGATAGAAAATATGGTGCAAGATGCAGCACGATCAATGTTTCCCACCATTGTTCAAGGCGACGATGAGAATGAAAATGCTGAAGAACCAAAGGATGAAGCAAATTTTTTTTATGATTTATTGAATTCTGCTAAGAGGCCATTGTAGGAAGGGTGTACAAGCGGAACCGAATTATCTGTGACCGCTGAATTCATCACTATGAAATCAAAATTCAATCTTACAGAAGCTGCATTTACAGCAGTTGTACAAACTGCGAAACATCATATGCCACCCAATAATTTGATGTGCGATAGTCATTATAAAGTGAAAAAACTTATGTCTGCTTTTGGACTACCGTATCAGAAGATAGATACACGTGTTAAATGTTGCATGTTGTATTGGAAAGAAGACGCTTATCTTAGAAAATGCAAATTTTGCAACAAAGATAGATATAAACCAAGGAAAAAGAAAGGAAAAGAAGTTCCATATAAAAGAATGCATTATCTACCGATAACTCCCAGACTTTAACGACTATATGCATCTTCTGCTACAGCGTGTCATTTGCGATGGCATAGCATGAGAACATTAGAAAAAGGAACTTTGATACATCCGTCTGATGGTGAAGCATGGAAACACTTTGATAGGACTTATCCTGAATTTGCTGCAGAAAGCCGTAATGTTAGGCTCGGTTTATGTACGGATGGATTTTTGCCGTTTTCTCAATTTGGTAGTAAATATTCATCATGGCCTATCATTGTTACTCCATATAACTTACCTCCATGGATGTGTATGAAAAATCCATATATTTTTCTAACGGTTGTCGTCCCTGGTCCCGATGATCCGACACAAGGAATTGATGTTTATCTGCAACCGTTGATTGAAGAGTTGAAAACACTGTGGAATGAAGGGGTCGAAACATACGACATTTCGAGAAAAAGGAATTTTCATATGTTTGCTTCTGTATTATGGACTATTAGTGATTTTCCTGCGTATGGAATGCTTTCAGGTTGGAGCACATCCGGGCGTCTAGCTTGTCATCATTGTATGGATGTGTCACGAGCATTTTCATTAAAGTATGGGAAAAAAATATCTTGGTTTGATTGTCATCGATGATTTCTACATCGTAATCATAAATTTAGAACGAATAAAAAGAACTTCAAAGCTAACAGAGTAGAGAATATGCTACTGCCTAAAGTTTGGACAAATGAAGAGATATATGAAATTGTATGTGAGTATCCAAAGATACACGAAAATGGTAAGCAGGTTGAAATTCCAAGTAAATCGGACATTCATAATTGGTGCAAAAAAAGTATATTTTGGGAGTTACCTTACTGGAAAAATCTAAAACTTCGGCATAATATTGACGTCAATGACAATGAAAAAAACGTTTTTGATAACGTTTTTAATACAGATTTGAATGTAAAGGGGAAAACCAAGGACGACGCGAATTCACGACGTGATATATTACACTTCTGTAAACGGCCGGAACTTCACTTGTATGCCGAGAATAAAAAACTCAAAGCATGCTATGAGCTAGACAACAAGCAAGTAAAACTCGTGCTAAAGTGGGTGGAAGGATTACGATGTCCTGATGGGATTTCTTCTAACCTCTGTAGATGTGTGGACTTTAAAAACAGTAAATTGAGTGGGATGAAAAGCCATGATTGTCATATAATGATGGAATACTTTTTACCTGTGATTTTCAAGGAACTGTTGCCCACAAAAATATGGAGTGTTATAACAGAATTAAGTATGTTTTATAAACAACTCTGTTCAACGACGTTGAAAATAGATCGTTTACGTAAGCTTCAATTAGAAATTCCTGTACTGCTCTGCAAACTTGAGAAAATATTTCCACCGGTTTTTTTTAATGTAATGGAATAATTACCTATTCATCTTCCGTCCGAAGCACTCCTTCGAGGTCCAGTGCAATATGGATGGATGTATCCATTTGAGAGGTAATTTTGTGTATACTCAATACTGTTGATAGATTACAACTTAGATTTTTGTACCAACGTATAAATTAAATTACTCTTATTATAGGTACTTGAATCATTTGAAGAAAAAAATTAGGCAAAAAGCTCGTGTAGAAGGTTCGATTTGCAAATCGTACCTTGAAGAAGAAGCTTCATTTTTTTCTCTCATTACTTTAGTGAAGATGTGAACTTTTCTTTCATATCTGTTCCTCGTAATGAAGAAGCCGTTGAACAGGAGTCTTCTCAGACAATGTTATCTATTTTTAGACAACACGGAAGACCTGTTGGAAAATGTGTAGAAATATGGTTAAGCGATAAAGACTACAATGTGGCACACACATATGTTCTGTTAAATTGTGTGGAAGTTGCACCATTTGTCAGGTTATATAAAATTCATGTTCAATTCAATTATATATACATCTATATTTATTTGTCTATATTAATAGAAAAGGAACATAACACATATTTGCAATATATACGAATCACAGCATCCATCTGGTGATCTCAGCAAAGAATTTGCTGTATGGTTTTCAGACTATGTTCATGATCCCAAAAACTGTATTGTTAACGAAGGATTACGACATCTTGCTATTGGACCAAAAAGAAATGTCAAGACTTATCCAATATACTTTGTCAATGAATTTAAATTCAACACCAATGATTACAGAGCTGAAAAATTAACGTATAATAGCGGTGTATTTGTCAAAGGTAGTGATGATCCAGAGTAGCATATAAAAAAAAATTATGGCGTCTTAACGCATGTTGTAGAGTTGACATATTATGTTCGTCCCTTAGAGAAAATTTATCTATTCAAATGCAACTGGTTTAGCAATGTTCCTGGTTCTGGAGTTAACGTGCACAAAGATTACAAGCTAATAAAAATAAGGCATACATCGCATTACTATAAGTATGATCCTTTCGTGTTAGCCAAGCAAGCACTACAAGTGTATTTTGCTCCGTATCCATCCTTAAAAAAAGATAAAGCAGAATGGTGGGCTGTTTCTAAAACAAAGGCAAGATTTACATTTGATGGAAATAATATTCCAGACGAAGCAGTGTATCAAGCGGATCTTGAGCCGAATACTGAAATTATAATAGCTGATGACATTAATGTCGGGTTGTTGAATGATGAAGCGAATGTGGTAGTAGATGCATTTGAAAGTACTGAAGAAAATGATATAGATTATGAGACTGAGTCTGCATCCGAAGATGATGAAGACTGATGTTATGTATTTATGTTATGTACTATTATGAGCTATGTATCATGTTGTGTACTCTTCTGAGCTATGTAATAAAAATGTTAATGTTGAATATGTATATGTGTTATGCATTGTTCTTGTCATGTACGATTTATGTAATGATAATGATGACTGATGTTAATAATTCAAGTTATTTTGTATGCATTATATGATTGTAACAGATATGTCAGATAGACGCCGCTCGAGGAGTTCATCTCAGCCGACTCCTTCACCATCTCCTGTGCCAGGTGTAGGTCCTAGCAGCTCTGAGCCAGATCTACGGCGATGTGCAGAGGTTGTTCCGAAGAGTGCTGGGTAAGTATCTAATTTATTTCAGTTTAAATTAGTTAAAAATATATGATTTATCTATGTAAACATGTACACAGCACCGGTGTAACACCCCACCTCCGTTAAGGTCACTCACAAAGGGAATGCCTTAACTTTGGTGGAGCATTTTAGTAAACAGAAACAGAATACTACAAGACAGATAAACAGTACAAGAAAAATTATAACTTTATTTCAAATAGAAGCTTGGTTACATCCTTTCAAATCACAATATCAAAATTCTAGTACAAAATATCAGTCTTGTACAAGAGCCTTCAGAATGCATAGTTTAAAATCATAATCCCCACAGAAGAAGACAAGCCATACTTTAAGAACTGCAAGCGGAAGAAATCTGGATCAAGCTAGAGTATTCCCTTCTACAAAACCTGGGAGGGGGGGGGGGGGACGGAAGAAAGGAGGCGAAACAATAAGGGTCAGACAAAAGTCTGGCAAGTCTAGTGATTTTCAGTTATGAACAGATAATAATAACATGACATGAAAATAAAACTGGATGAGAGATAACTGTAACAGATGTAGCAGATATAATAGAAGAACAGAATGAAATAAGCTATTGCTTTACACTTCTCTGTACTAATACTAGTATAACAGAATTAGGTGTCACCCTAATGTCTAAACTGAAACAGAAACGGATACAGGATAATTTAACCGAAACAGAATGCTAATAATGGGCCTTTACTACCCGATCAGAAACAGACAGAAGCAGAAACAGATTAATCCCTACGGAAACAGAATGTAGAATTAGGTGTACACTAGTAATGGGCCTTTACCACCCGAACAGACGGTACCACGCAGAAACACACAGGTGTTACCACCCAACAGAAACAGACGGTACCAACAGAAACAGACAGAACTAAGTGTACCCTAAAACCCTACCCCAAGCGATCGGCTCCCTAATACATAAATATCCTGTGTCGGCCCCACAGTAGGGTGTATCACTCCCTAAAGTGACAACCAATTGGCACAGACCTATTTACAGATGTCACGGCGTCTTACATCCTCAGAGGCAGACCGGGATCCATGCACGCACATGACCCGGTTGGAACGCATCATCAACACCCTTCGCCATTATCAGAATGAACCGCTTATAATTAGTTCAGTAAGCGTGCCCGGACCCTACTTACTGTTGGGTCAAAGTTTTGATACCAGAAAGGGTTACTGACTAATATGGGTCCCAAACAACAGATGACACAAGTAATTCCCCTCCTAACCTTGTGTCCCCAGACTAACAGATTTCAGCTTAACTTGTCTACAAGTTTCAGACATACAAAATTTAGATTAACTAGTTCACAGATCAGACAATCAAGTTAACAGGTTTTCAGACTAACGGATCAGATGTTCGGATTAACAGGCTTACAGATTAACTGGTTACAGATTAACAGACTTACAGATTAACTGGTTACAGATTATCTAACTTTATATTGGGCCTACGAATTCACGAAACGGGTTTATCAGATTCATTGGTCCAATTGGTTTAGCCTTACCCAACACGTTTTAGACATCATAATTATCTGAGATTTTCATTAATTAAATATCAATGCCCAAACCTCTCACATTAGACTGACAGTTTGCGGCTACTGGTTAGGCCGGTTGGTTCCGGGCAGGTTTCTGTCGCAAACTAAGTCTAACCTCGGGTTTCAAGCACGTTATGACTAACTTCTCACATTAGAACCTATTGTTTGCGACCACTGGAATATGCCGGGCGGTTCCGGGCAGAATTACGCCGCAAACTCATTCTAACCTTGAGTTAGCCATGTTTATCTTTGCGGCCAATTAATTAATGATTCACCATTTATACCCACGCCTAATATACATGTCAATTATTCATTACTATAGCCAATTCAGATTATGTCAATAGCGGACTAATTATATCAACTCAACAGATATTGCAGATAACAGATTTTTCAGATTAGGCGACTTAACGGATTTAGCAGATTAAGCAAACTAGCAGATCAAGCATATAACAGTTTAGGCATCTTCAGCAGACTTAGCAGATTACAGATTTGGTATATGAACAGATATAGCAGATTATAGCAGAACTAGCAGATTAGGCAATATAACAGAACTAGCAAATTAGGCAATATAACAGAACTAGCAGATTAGGCCATATAACAGATTTAATCATTCCTTAAAGTTTCATAAACATATCTTGCCTAATTATAAATTTGGCCAAAGTTTGCATGCCTAAATAGTTATCATGATTCACATTATGATCATATACCCCACGTTTGCATTGAATTTACATGGCACAGATTATGGTCATAATTTACCATATAACACACGTCTCAAATTTAGTTAAACTTGCCTAGTACAAAAGATCCACATATAAATTATACCAAATATAGCCATCGATTTCAATGCATGTCATATATTCAAAAATCTCCCACTTAGGTGTTATTCACATTTAATAGTTATCAAATCTTAACATAAATCTTCACACCTAAGTCATATTCCCTTTTTATCCCAAATCATGAATTTCTATATAAACAATATGCCCAACAATCTAGAACTTTAAATTATAACAGATCTTTAATTCAAAAATATGCGTTATGTCCAATGGCTCAAGTCACATGTTAATATACAATGGTTCCTCTTCTTCCAATTCACATAATATGCACAGATCTAAATCTAGTTTACAACATATGTCCTTTTAGTCACAGATTAGCCATGTCCAATTATGCCATCATTCATTATTTATCCCAAAGTTTAACATTCGTGCGTTAATCTCTTATGAGATTTGGCGCAGGCTCGGGGTAGCCTGGCTATAGAACAGAAAGAAGAAAGAGATATAGAATAAAATAGATCAGAACAGAACATACGCAATCTCAAATTCAGATTTACAATCATGTCACAATTATAATTAAAGTTTATATCGGAAAATAACTGCACATGCCTTGGTTGGATTCTAAAAGAAAAAGGTGTTGTAGCTGTTCTCTTTTAATCCTAATCAGAATTGGAGGAAGAAGAAGCACAAGTCCTAGCTTAGGTTTCAGCAGAGTAGAGACGCCATTGATTTATTTATTTTTAGAGAGGAAGAGAGCAATGGAGGCTAGAGAATTGTATATGAGATTTAGGTTTAGGTTAGGGATATATATATATAAGTGTAGGAAGTTATTTAGGACCATTAGATTAACCCTGAATCATGAGAACCATTCAAATACAAAATCTGCATTTGAGCGAATCGGCCCACGGGATGACAACCAAACACCCTAGATTAACCCCTAATCGACCCAGCGGGGCTTGGGTCGACCTCAAAAATGGGCCAGTTCGGTTATTCCCCCTCCCAATTCGCTGTTTTGAACCTTTTTTGCATGTTTATTTATTTAATTTTTATATATATCTATATATATTTCTCTCATATGCAAATAAACTTCAAGGCTTAATAACTTCTTCATAATTAACCATTTGTTTTTAATATTCTCAGAAAATACGGGGTGTTACATTCTCCCCTCCTTAAAGGATTTCGTCCCCGAAATCTTCAAGTTAAGAAGAATGTATCCTAACATCCAACATCCATCTACTCAACCATTCAATCACAGACATCCATTGTCCTTAAAAGGTTTCTGATGCCGTATGAACATATGCAAAGTGTGTGTATATGTTTCTTATCTAATGCAAAATCAAGCGGTCTACTGATCCAGTTGACCTCCTTAATGCGAATCATGTTAGTGTCATGAGTCCAAATATGTATGCAAGAAATCATATTTGATAAACATCATTTCTATATGAGTGCATAACCATTCATCCAAATGCAACATCCATGTGAGGAGTCAATCATTCTGCATCCACAAAAATTGAAAAATGCACACACATCCATATGCAGTATGAGAGTGTTTTTGATCCGATCTAGTGCCTAGTGTGTGTATATGTATCCACGAGAAACCACTAGCAACCACTTGCAACCATCAAACAAAACATGTCTCAAACACATGTTTACACCCATTAGTTTCTACCTAAAGTTCGAAGATTCGATCGATAGGATACAATCGGACGATGGAAGCGAGTACAGATAACAAAAACTTGGTTCCCATTAGACATTGGTTGAGAGAATAATTCCCCTAAGTATCAACCCCAAAGACCGAAATCAATATCAGATTGACACTCAGAGGATTACCCTCTTTAGACAATGTCAAAACTGGAAATCTTAACCTTATCAGAGATATTCAGATATTTACAGACTACTAGTACAGATCAGATTACCAAATGATTCTTAGAAAACTAAGTATGATAAAACCCAGAATGTATGCGTCCTACTTGACGCCTAACACAGATATCTCTCAAACCCCAATTTATCACAAGTAGATGAGTCATAACCCTTATGGGTTTGAGTCTACAGCGGAATCAGAAACAATACTAGTATTAAAGTGCAGAGTATCGATTACAGAATCAAAATGCCAGAATCAGAAAGAGTTTTAACTCAACAATCAGATAAAGAAATTAAACCTCTCACAGAAAGTTTTCCTAATTCTATCCTATCCACTAGCCTCGAGAGTATTCGCCTGCCCTCCAGAAGTAGGTCCTATCTTCTGCCCTTGCCCTCGTTTCTTCGGGCAGTCCCTCGTGAAGTGTCGCATCTCACCACAGTTGAAGCAAGCGGCCTTCTTTGGATCCACTTTCTTATCGTGTGTCCTATCCATATCTCCCATGTACGTTCTCCATTCGTGACCTTCCACCAAAATGAAGCTTCATCTTTCATTAACCAAGCAGTTGGTTGAACCTTCCTCCCATCGTCTATCTCAAAGGTACCAACAAGTCCTCTACTCCGTTGAGCCAACTTCTAGCCTCGATAACGTCTCAGTCCCATAAAGCGGTTTTCCGCCCATCGCACGGAAGTTCTTACATATCTTAGAAAAAGCATCTATACGCGGAGGAAGAGATTCAAAAGGGAAAGAGGAAGGAACTCGAAACAAAGAATCGAAAAAAGATATATAGCTTTTAGGGATTATGTTTTTTTTTTTCAAAATAAGCTTTACTTTTGAAAATACTTCCTTTTTAAAACATAGTTTTCAAAAACTTTTTATCAAATCTGGTAACCTTCATCTCTGATACCAAGTGTAACACCCCACCTCTGTTAAGGTCACTCACAAAGGGAATGCCTTAACTTTGGTGGCGCATTTTAGTAAACAGAAACAGAATACTACAAGACAGATAAACAGTACTTGAAAAATTATAACTTTATTTCAAACAGAAGCTTGGTTACATCCTTTCAAATCACAATATCAGAATTCAAGTACAAAATATCAGTCTTGTACAAGAGCCTTCATAATGCATAGTTTAAAATCATAATCCCCACAGAAGAAGACAAGCCATACTTTAAGCACTGCAAGCGGAAGAAATCTGGATCGAGCTAGAGTATTCCCTTCTACAAAACCTGGGGGGGAAACGGAAGAAAGGAGGCGAAACAACAAGGGTCAGACAAAAGTCTGGCAAGTCCAGTGATTTTCAGTTATGAACAGATAATAATAACATGACATGAAAATAAAACTGGATGAGAGATAACTGTAACAGATGTAGCAGATATAACAGAAGAACAGAATGATAAAAGCTATTGCTTTACACTTCTTTGTACTAATACTAGTATAACAGAATTAGGTGTCACCCTAATGTCTAAACTGAAACAGAAACGGGTACAGAATAATTTAACTGAAACAGAATGCTAATAATGGGCCTTTACTACCCGATCAGAAACAGACAGAAGCAGAAACAGATTAATCCCTACGGAAAAAGAATGTAGAATTAGGTGTACACTTGTAATGGGCCTTTACCACCCGAACAGACGGTACCACGCAGAAACAGACAGGTGTTACCACCCAACAGAAACAGACGGTACCAACAGAAACAGACAGAACTAAGTGTACCCTAAAACCCTACCCCAAGCGATCGGCTCCCTAATACATAAATATCCTGTGTCGGCCCCACGGTAGGGTGTATCACTCCCTAAAGTGACAACCAGTTGGCATAGACCTATTTACAGATGTCACGGCGTCTTACATCCTCAGAGGCAGACCGGGATCCATGCACGCACATGACCCGGTTGGAACGCACCATCAACACCCTTCGCCATTATCAGAATGAACCGCTTATAATTAGTTCAGTAAGCGTGCCCGGACCCTACTTACTGTTGGGTCAAATTTTTGATACCAGAAAGGGTTACTGACTAATATGGGTCCCAAACAACAGATGACACAAGTAATTCCCCTCCTAACCTTGTGTCCCCAGACTAACAGATTTCAGCTTAACTTGTCTACAAGTTTCAGACATAAAAAATTTAGATTAACTAGTTCACGGATCAGACAATCTAGTTAACAGGTTTTCAGACTAATGGATCAGATGTTCGGATTAACAGGCTTACAGATTAACTGGTTACAGATTAACAGACTTATAGATTAACTGGTTACAGATTATCTAACTTTGTATTGGGCCTACGGATTCACGAAACAGGTTTATCAGATTCATTGGTCCAATTGGTTTAGCCTTACCCAACACGTTTTAGACATCATAATTATCTCAGATTTTCATTAATTAAATATTAATGCCCAAACCTCTCACATTAGACTGACAGTTTGCGGCTACTGGTTAGGCCGGTTGGTTCCGGGCAGGTTTCTGTCGCAAACTGAGTCTAACCTCGGGTTTCAAGCACATTATGACTAACTTCTCACATTAGAACCTATTGTTTGCGACCACTGGAATATGCCGGGCGGGTCCGGGCAGAATTACGCCGCAAACTCATTCTAACCTCGAGTTAGCCATGTTTATCTTTGCGGCCAATTAATTGATGATTCACCATTTATACCCACGCCTAATATACATGTCAATTATTCATAACTATAGCCAATTCAGATTATGTCAATAGCGGACTAATTATATCAACTCAACAGATATTGCAAATAACAGAATTTTCAGATTAGGCGACTTAACGGATTTAGCAGATTAAGCAAACTAGCAGATCAAGCATATAACAGTTTAGGCATCTTCAGCAGACTTAGCAGATGATAGATTTGGTATATGAACAGATATAGCAGATTATAGCAGAACTAGCAGATTAGGCAATATAACAGAACTAGCAAATTAGGCAATATAACAGAACTAGCAGATTAGGCCATATAACAGATTTAATTATTCCTTAAAGTTTCATAAACATATCTTGCCTAATTATAAATTTGGCCAAAGTTTGCATTCCTAAATAGTTGTCCTGATTCACATTATGATCATATACCCCACGTTTGCATTGAATTTACATGGCACAGATTATGGTCATAATTTACCATATAACACACGTCTCAAATTTAGTTAAACTTGCCTAGTACAAAAGATCCACATATAAATTATACCAAATATAGCCATCGATTTCAATGCATGTCATATATTCAAAAATCTCCCACTTAGGTGTTATTCACATTTAATAGTTATCAAATCTTAAAATAAATCTTCACACTTAAGTCATATTCCCTTTTTATCCCAAATCATGAATTTCTATATAAACAATATGCCCAACAATCTAGAACTTTAAATTATAACAGATCTTTAATTCAAAAATATGTGTTATGTCCAATGTCTCAAGTCACATGTTAATATACAATGGTTCCTCTTCTTCCAATTCACAGATTATGCACAGATCTAAATCTAGTTTACAACCTATGTCCTTTTAGTCACAGATTAGCCATGTCCAATTATGCCATCATTCATTATTTATCCCAAAGTTTAACGTTCGTGCGTTAATCTCTTATGAGATTTGGCGTAGGCTCGGGGTAGCCTGGCTATAGAACAGAAAGAAGAAAGAGATATAGAATAAAATAGATCAGAACAGAACATACGCAATCTCAAATTCAGATTTACAATCATGTCACAATTATAATTAAAGTTTATATCAGAAAATAACTGCACATGCCTTGGTTGGATTCTAAAAGAAAAAGGTGTTGTAGCTGTTCTCTTTTAATCCTAATCAGAATTGGAGGAAGAAGAAGCACAAGTCCTAGCTTAGGTTTCAGCAGAGTAGAGACGCCATTGATTTATTTATTTTTAGAGAGGAAGAGAGCAATGGAGGCTAGAGAATTGTATATGAGATTTAGGTTTAGGTTGGGATGTATATATAGGTGTAGGAAGTTATTTAGGACCATTAGATTAACCCTAAATCATGAGAACCATTCAAATGCAAAATCTGCATTTGAGCGAATCGGCCCACGGGATGACAGCCAAACACCCTGGATTAACCCCTAGTCGACCCAGCGAGGCTCAGATCGACCTCAAAAATGGGCCGGTTCGGTTATTTCCCTCCCAATTCGCTGTTTTGAACCTTTTTTGCATGTTTATTTATTTAATTTTTATATATTTCTCTCATATGCTGTAACGACAAGACTTTTCGACCCTCAAATGTCGACACTAATACATCCACGGTATTCACGTGCCGAGCACCCAAGTGCCGGAAAGACGAAAAGTTAGGGTGAAATAAAAAAAAAGAAAATAGATTAAGGAAGAAGAGGACACAATATCAGAATCTCACAACGGAACGGTAACATATAATATAATGAATGATCTTTACCAAATAAAACTGTATGATTACAACTATCAGAGAAGACTAACCTATCATCAACTTGGACATTTATAACAACCCGTCCTCATAAATGTTGATGTACAACATAGAATGCAGCGGATATAAAAAGTACGGTAAGATGAACTCCAACTCTCTTCCAAAAGCTCCAAGGCATCCAAAGTAAAACCTGCCATACTCAGCCTACTCGAAGGAGTACGTGATGATTTTAAGGAAAACAAAAACCAAGCGTCAGACATCAGTCTGGTATGAGAAACTCAAGATACACATTGCATGTAACAACACTGAGGGAACTATGCAGATTACCGCTCCAGCTTTCCCTTCAATTGAAACCAACCATTTATTATGAGAAGTATAGTTGTATTATAAATAATTTCTAGGGTGTAGAATATAAATAAATTCACATAGAAGGAATGGTTACATTGGTTACATTCAACAACTATTAAGTGTACAAACAAAACCGGTAAGGAACGTTCGCATATTGGATTTTCCATCGGAGATCTCTAATATAGATCCGAACTCCATGCACAAGGGTCAGAAAGTACCTCCGAGCGTCGCATATCTCTAGATAAAATATACCATAAGGTAAACACAACCGGCCTACGCACGAAACACCGAAGTGCACCACGTGGAACCAAATATACCCAACTCCCGCGCGCAACTTCAAAGAGCTCCCGCAACGATTCGATAATAAGCATACACTAGATATGGAGTCAATATATCCTGCCGTAGGTTGGCAAAACCCCAGATTGTGCTCCTACTCTGTTTTTAGCCATTTCCAATGTCGAGGTTTCGTTCGGCATCTTTCACACGAGTCTTCATCACTCAAACAAAACAAGAATTCCCAGTTGGAATCCCACAGCACAATAGATCTAGGAATCACACATAGACTCCTTCACAGATCTTGGAATCATACATGGATTCCAATACATCAAAAGATCTTGGAATCACACATAGATTCTTTCATAGATCTTAGAATCACTATATGTGTTCGAGCATCTCAACTGATCTTGAATCGCCATATGGCCTTCACTTCACAACCGCTTCCAAAACATAGAACCCGTATACTAGTTTTGAAGTGGTTTTCAATAAGTAAAACACTTACCAATCCCGGTCTCCTCAAAACCAGTCGCTAAATTTAAGGCCAAGTTCTATAGTCAACTAACTGACTACATTTCACACAATATACGATTGCATATGGAAAACAACCCTGCTTAATTTCCATAACAACCGAATAAACATTCAAGGCACTATCAAGATCACGAAGCATGATAATAGCCAAATCACTATCAAGTCATGCAACATGACAATTAGTCGAAGTACGGTTAACTCATATAAACGGTTTCTAATCCCATTCCCATTTAATTAATATTTCATTAATTAAAACTTATTTTATTAGTAAAACTCCTTTTAACTAATAAAACTTCACTTGTCAAATACAACTTCAATTATTAATCAATAACTCATACTAGATTAATATTCCTTTATTAGTAAAACTTCTTTTAACTAATAAAACTTCGTTTGTCAAATAAGACATCACTTATTAATCAATAACTCATACTCGATTAATATTCCTTTATATACTAGCGTATATATTCAACTTATACATATAAAATGTGTATATGTATATATTCTATGAATTACCTAATCCGTTATAGTCTTACTACCCAAAAAGGGTTTTAATATACTTATCCCTCCGGTATAAGTATAATCACAATTCAATTCCAAGATTTCCTATTTAACTTCAATAATTCAAAACGTACTCATATACTTATCCCTCCGGTATAAGTATATCTACAATTCAATTTTAAGATTTCTTTTCTAACTTCAATACTTCAAAACGTATTCATATACTTATCCCTCCGGTATAAGTATAACTACAATTCATTTTCAATATTTCTTTTCTAACTTCAATACTTCAAAACGTATTTATATACTTATCCCTCCGGTATAAGTATTTTAATAATTCATTTCTAGGATTTCTTAAAGTATAACCAAAGAGGTTAAAACCATTGTTTAATAAAAAACCTCTTCTCTTTTATAAGTTAAACATCTTATTCAATATCTTTATTCTGAAAGATTCCTATACTTGTTTCTATTTTTAAAATCAATTATTAAAGATCTAAGTATATTAAAAATCATTAAACCGTATATTCCAGTTTAACTACATTCCAAGGGTTTCAAAACAAGTGTTGCTAAAGCAATGTTTACAACAAACCCAAAACAATCCTTTATAATTTATCTTTAAATGTTTGTTTAAAGATTCAATTATATTTACTTCCATGATATAATCTGAGAGGGTTAAAGACTAATGTAATTAACACGTTGTCACGACAAACCCAAAACCATTTTATGCTTATAGAAATCACACTTCGTGCACTTAACTCGTTTCCGACATTATCAACTTAACTATCCCTCGGTCAAGAGTGAGGCCAGGTAAGTTAGAGCACTGGTTGCATATCACCCCTTGCCTAGACACCCCATTCTTGACAGTCACGGATAGATAAGCCTACTCGTCGGCTTATTAGAATTAAGCACAATAATCATGATATTCAATAAACAAGTAATTAGCAAGTGCACTTATATGACTATTCTAGCTTTACACACTTTCAAACTTACTTCAATTTAACATATAAGTTAAACAACCATTTTAATATGATAAGAAATCGCTAAGGATGTCACTGCAAAATTTCATACAAAGTGTTGAAAACACAACAATTCAAACTACATCTATAGCGACTATCGCTATAAGTGCGCTTTCAAGTTCAAGTCCACAATATGTCAATTCCCTACTAATCCTTATGTGCTTTGTTTCAAGTCCATTCCACTTGTTATACAAGTTAATTCAAGTCCAAATCCAAGTTCATTCAAGTCCATTCCAATCCATTAACATGGATTACATATGTCACTTACTTTTAAAGTAAGAATAAAGTTAACATTTTTAACATAAGTTACCAACATTCAAACAACTTTAACAATAGTTAAAAACATGCAAAAGATTTATGTTCGCTGTCCTAAATAGTGAGTAAACTCACCTTAATCCTTAGCAAATCCTAGCTCAGAGAATAAGAACCATGATCCAAACTAGCAACCTCCTTTCTTTCCTTCCTTTCCTTGCTTTTCCTTGCTTCCTTCTTGTATATAGCTCACGGCCTAAAATAGAGAATGGAGAGGTTCTTCGATTTTTCAACTTCTAACTAGCTAGAAGATCTTGTAATGGTGTAGGAAGGCTTCACTCAAAGTTTGGCTTGATTTGAAGTTCATTTGAGTGTACTTTGAGAAAGTTAGTAAGGAAGAGGAAGAAGATGAAGATAAGCCATTAAAAGCTTCACTTTTGCATAGGAATTTTGTGTAAGAAAGAAGTAGGTATACCCCTCCTTATATAGGAAAAAGAAGGTGGATGGGAAAAGACCAAAATGCCCTTAAAACCCTAAACGTACTCATGAAAGAAGTGAAAGGTGTGTAAGAGAAGTGAAAGGTGTGTAAGAGAAGTGAAAGTTGTGTAAGAGATGGTAAGTTTGCTTTTTTTCAAAGACTTTAAGTAAACATTCATTTGTATACATATAAGAAGCTTATATGCATACACTTAGGATATTTTATAAACCTTTGATGTGACTAATTATGCATACATTTATGTGTATAAGCATGTATGTGCATATATATCATACAACGTTGCAACGATGTGAAACAACTTCTATTCAACGATAGGATGCGAATCTGGAAGTTGAATCTCGATCATATTTTTAGTTCTTTATCAAATGATTTATTCAAGTAAACAAAACTTGGAAATAAATTCATTAACTTATTTAAACAATTAAAACAAGCATACTTAATTTATAAATCACTTATTTGAATATTTAAATACCCAAAATACAAAACTTTCCTTAAATGCTCATTTTTGAAAATGATGACATCATCAAAATAGTTAACCATAAATATGAAAAATAATTTTATTTACTAATTACTTTCCTAATGAATAATTAGACATCCACTGAAATTTTCAACAACTTTTATTGAGAAAACAGCTATTTATCAATAAAATGATTTTCGGTCATTTTATCAATATTTTACCAAAAATATATTTTTGAAAGCATTTTTCTAAAATGAGTCTAGTATCATTAATTACTTGTTAAATGATATTTTACAAGGTTATAAAATCACATTTATAACATTTAACAATATTACAAATTGTTACGATATTCGAAGAATAAGTGTTCGATTTTTCGGGTCTTTACATTCTCCCCCACTTAAAATATTTCGTCCTCGAAATTGCAACACGAGTAACCAAAGGAACAATCAAACATCGATACTTAAAAGTATAATACTACTAGAATACAAATCTCATGTTTTGATCAAGTTCAAACCCTCTTATCGTATAAGGATGATAAACAATTCATTAAGCATCACCTTATGCTCAACAGCCTCGGGTTAACACTTAACCAATCATTCACTCTACCTCAAACAATTCAAGGATTCAATTCTCAAATTTTCCACAAGTCAACAACATAGCATGAATTGTTTAAAAAGCCCGTACGATATACATAAGCCATCCATACGCAATATCAAATTCAATCACTTATTCGATCACACAATTTCACTTCCAGACTAGTATCGCTCACTCGATCACTCTAGTGCGGACTCAGATCTGGTTTCATGATTAGAAACCACCATTCTCCTTACATAGCTATACTATGATAGAGAATCACAGAATCAAATCAAGAATCCTGTATCTAACTCCGTCGTCAAGAATTGAGTGAAAAATACCAACTCTGATCGGTACAAGCTACCACAAAATCACACACTCGAATCTGGATCAAACCGTAAAGCGAATAAAACAACCTATGTAAATCTTACATATTCCTTCCAATTGGTTTATTATTACTCCAATTATTTTATTAACCTTCGTTCTCATACTTAGTATATTCTTCTATACTAATATTCCTTTGTGAATCATATCATAATACTTCAAGCTATTAACCGTTATATAACTTAAAAGTATATACAAACGACCAATTTGTCTTACTTGAATAAGCATGCTAACAAATTTGGACTTTTCTTACTTAACTTCTGAACTACTCACTATAATGAATACGATTATATTTCCATAGTTCTTTCTTATTAAACTCTTATTATAAACTGGTTCGACTTCATATACGTTTATAATTCATTCAATACTCGAATTCAAATTTCAACATACACTTATATTCGCTTAGTGTACAAATATTAACATACTCAGTTTACTAAACTGAACTAGTTCAATAATCGCAAAACTAGTTAAAACTTAATAATTCTCAAATTCAATATTTTAAACTTCCCTAAGTTTATAAATTATAAACCAAGTCTCTTACGCTTTCACATAAACTAGTCAAGCATGTAAATTCACTTGGAAACATCGACTATCCAAAACCGTCGAACATTCCACTCCATTAACAAATGAAATCTATCAAACATCATATCAACTGAGATGCAAAATCATACAACTCCAATATATAAACTATATGCATCCATATATAACTTAGTTGAAAACTTCAGGATTGAACTTCCGGGTTTTATACTTCAAATAATCTGTATCCAAAACATAAATCTGTTCAAGTCCAAACTATTATCCATTTGAGCTAGTTCGTACTTAGAAACTCGAAAATGAACCTCGATGATGCTGCAGTCATCATCAACATTATTTTCCAGCAACTCGAGTAAGATCAAAGCTTTTCTATCTTTTAAAGTCATTTAAAACCCTAAAACACTTTCAAACCAACTTCAATATGTATTTCAAGCTTTGAAAATCAATTTCAAACTTACCGGAATTCCAAATCCTTTGGTTTTCAACACAAATACATTTCATATTTATAAATCTTGTTTATAAATTTCACTTGCATATTTCTTGTTTAAATTCGTTTTAAACAACTTCCATTCAGATTTAATTCTTACCCAACATCATTACCGAATGCCTTATAGTCAAATTGTGAAACTAAATTCACAAAGTGTTCGTTTCCAATGTTTCCCCAATTATAAATCTACCTAACCCATGCAAGCAAATGGATAAGATTACTCTTATCCAAACACAGTAATCGATACCCATAAACTGGTCTGGGCACAACTAGAAATCAGCCAATAATAGTCAACGCTCCTAAGTGAGCATGACCAATCAATCAACGAATGATAATAATTTAATATCATCCTTCCCTAACAACAACTCATCTATATAACTGATTTAGTTATGAAATCTTTCTTATATATAAAATATATACTTCTTGGTAACTTATTTCATTTACCAAATTCGAAAACAATATCAAATCAAATGACTTGTTCGAGTGTTTCAGAATCTTCATCAAAACGATGATCAATCGATTGATTCAGATCCAGAATTCAGACTTACAAGTCAAAACACCCAATACAAAATATTTTGTATTAACTAACAAGTACGCGCTCTCATATATATAATACACTCTACTCATTCTAGGGTGTTGCTAACCCCATCTCTAATGAGCCATACCCAACCAAAGCCAAGGTATTCGCTCAACCTTGTGCTCTGATACCAAATGTAACGACCCGACTTTTCGACCCTCAAATGTCGACACTAATACATCCACGGTATTCACGTACCGAGCACCCAAGTGCTGGAAAGACGAAAAGTTAGGGTGAAATAAAATAAAAAGAAAATAGACTAAGGAAGAAGAGGACACAATATCAGAATCTCACAACGGAATGGTAACATATAATATAATGAATGATCTTTACCAAATAAAACTGTATGATTACAACTATCAGAGAAGACTAACCTATCATCAACTTGGACAGTTATAACAACCCGTCCTCATAAATGTTGATGTACAACATAGAATGCAGCGGATATAAAAAGTACGGTAAGATGAACTCCAACTCTCTTCCAAAAGCTCCAAGGCATCCAAAGTAAAACCTGCCATACTCAGCCTACTCGAAGGAGTACGTGATGATTTTAAGGAAAACAAAAACCAAGCGTCAGACATCAGTCTGGTATGAGAAACTCAAGATACACATTGCATGTAACAACACTGAGGGAACTATGCAGATTACCGCTCCAGCTTTCCCCTCAATTGAAACCAACCATTTATTATGAGAAGTATAGTTGTATTATAAATAATGTCTAGGGTGTAGAATATAAATAAATTCACATAGAAGGAATGGTTACATTGGTTACATTCAACAACTATTAAGTGTACAAACAAAACCGATAAGGAACGTTCGCATATTGGATTTTCCATCGGAGATCTCTAATATAGATCCGAACTCCATGCACAAGGGTCAGAAAGTACCTCCGAGCGTCGCATATCTCTAGATAAAATATACCATAAGGTAAACACAACTGGCCTACGCACGAAACACCGAAGTGCACCACGTGGAACCAAATATACCCAACTCCCGCGCGCAACTTCAAAGAGCTCCCGCAACGATTCGATAATAAGCATACACTAGATATGGAGTCAATATATCCTGACGTGGGTTGGCAAAACCCCAGATTGTGCTCCTACTCTGTTTTTAGCCATTTCCGATGTCGAGGTTTCGTTCGACATCTTTCACACGAGTCTTCATCACTCAAATAGAACAAGAATTCCCAGTTGGAATCCCACAGCTCAATAGATCTTGGAATCACACATAGACTCCTTCACAGATCTCGGAATCATACATGGATTCCAATACATCAAAAGATCTTGGAATCACATATAGATTCTTTCATAGATCTTAGAATCACTATATGTGTTCGAGCATCTCAACAGATCTCGAATCGCCATATGGCCTTCACTTCACAACCGCTTCCAAAACATAGAACCCGTATACTAGTTTTGAAGTGGTTTTCGATAAGTAAAACACTTACCAATCCCGGTCTCCTCAAAACCAGTCGCTAAATTTAAGGCCAAGTTCTATAGTCAACTAACTGACTACATTTCACACAATATACGATTGTATATGGAAAACAACCCTGCTTAATTTCCATAACAACCGAATAAACATTCAAGGCACTATCAAGATCACGAAGCATGATAATAGCCAAATCACTATCAAGTCACGCAACATGACAATTAGTCGAAGTACGGTTAACTCATATAAACGGCTTCTAATCCCATTCCCATTTAATTAATATTTCATTAATTAAAACTTATTTTATTAGTAAAACTCCTTTTAACTAATAAAACTTCACTTGTCAAATACAACTTCAATTATTAATCAATAACTCATACTAGATTAATATTCCTTTATTAGTAAAACTTCTTTTAACTAATAAAACTTCGTTTGTCAAATAAGACATCACTTATTAATCAATAACTCATACTCGATTAATATTCCTTTATATAATAGCGTATATATTCAACTTATACATATAAAACGTGTATATGTATATATTCTACGAATTACCTAATCCGTTATAGTCTTACTACCCAAAAAGGGTTTTAATATACCTATCCCTCCGGTATAAGTATAATCACAATTCAATTCCAAGATTTCCTATTTAACTTCAATATTTCAAAACGTACTCATATACTTATCCCTCCGGTAGAAGTATATCTACAATTCAATTTTAAGATTTCTTTTCTAACTTCAATACTTCAAAACGTATTCATATACTTATCCCTCCGGTATAAGTATAACTACAATTCATTTTCAATATTTCTTTTCTAACTTCAATACTTCAAAACGTATTTATATACTTATCCCTCCGGTATAAGTATTTCAATAATTCATTTCTAGGATTTCTTAAAGTATAACCAAAGAGGTTAAAACCATTGTTTAATAACGAGCCTCTTCTCTTTTATAAGTTAAACATCTTATTCAATATCTTTATTCTGAAAGATTCATATACTTGTTTCTATTTTTAAAATCAATTATTAAAGATCTAAGTATATTCCAAATCATTAAACCGTATATTCCAGTTTAACTACATTCCAAGGGTTTCAAAACAAGTGTTGCTAAAACAATGTTTACAATAAACCCAAAACAATCCTTTATAATTTATCTTTAAATGTTTGTTTAAAGATTCAATTATATTTGCTTCCATGATATAATCTGAGAGGGTTAAAGACTAATGTAATTAACACGTTGTCACGACAAACCCAAAACCATTTTATGCTTATAGAAATCACACTTCGTGCACTTAACCCGTTTCCAACATTATCAACTTAACTATCACTCGGTCAAGAGTGAGGCCAGGTAAGTTAGAGCACTGGTTGCATATCACCCTTTGCCTAAACACCCCATTCTTGGCACTCACAGATATATAAGCCTACTCGTCGGCTTATTAGAATTAAGCACAATAATCATGATATTCAATAAACAAGTAATTAGCAAGTGCACTTATATGACTATTCTAGCTTTACACACTTTCAAACTTACTTTAATTTAACATATAAGTTAAACAACCATTTTAATATGATAAGAAATCGCTAAGGATGTCACTGCAAAGTTTCATACAAAGTGTTGAAAACACAACAATTCAAACTACATCTATAGCGACTATCGCTATAAGTGCGCTTTCAAGTTCAAGTCCACAATATGTCAATTCCCTACTAATCCTTATGTGCTTTGTTTCAAGTCCATTCCACTTGTTATACAAGTTAATTCAGGTCCAAATCCAAGTTCATTCAAGTCCATTCCAATCCATTAACATGGATTACATATGTCACTTACTTTTAAAGTAAGAATCAAGTTAACATTTTTAACATAAGTTACCAACATTCAAGCAACTTTAACAATAGTTAAAAACATGCAAAAGATTTATGTTCGTTGTCCTAAATAGTGAGTAAACTCACCTTAATCCTTAGCAAATCCTAGCTCGGAGAATAAGAACCATGATCCAAACTAGCAACCTCCTTTCTTTCCTTCCTTTCCTTGCTTTTCCTTGCTTCCTTCTTGTATATAGCTCACGGCCTAAAATAGAGAATGGAGAGGTTCTTCGATTTTTCAACTTCTAACTAGCTAGAAGATCTTGTAATGGTGTAGGAAGGCTTCACTCAAAGTTTGGCTTGATTTGAAGTTCATTTGAGTGTACTTTGAGAAAGTTAGTAAGGAAGAGGAAGAAGATGAAGATAAGCCATTAAAAGCTTCACTTTTGCTTAGGAATTTTGTGTAAGAAAGAAGGATGTATACCCCTCCTTATATAGGAAAAAGAAGGTGGATGGGAAAAGACCAAAATGCCCTTAAAACCCTAAACGTACTCATGAAAGAAGTGAAAGGTGTGTAAGAGAAGTGAAAGGTGTGTAAGAGAAGTGAAAGTTGTGTAAGAGATGGTAAGTTTGCTTTTTTTCAAAGACTTTAAGTAAACATTCATTTGTATACATATAATAAGCTTATATGCATACACTTAGGATATTTTATAAACCTTTGATGTGACTAATTATGCATACATTTATGTGTATAAGCATGTATGTGCATATATATCATACAACGTTGCAACGATGTGAAACAACTTCTATTCAACGATAGGATGCGAATCTGGAAGTTGAATCTCGATCATATTTTTAGTTCTTTATCAAATGATTTATTCAAGTAAACAAAACTTGGAAATAAATTCATTAACTTATTTAAACAATTAAAACAAGCATACTTAAATTATAAATCACTTATTTGAATATTTAAATAACCAAAATACAAAACTTTCCTTAAATGCTCATTTTTGAAAATGATGACATCATCAAAATAGTTAACCATAAATATGAAAAATAATTTTATTTACTAATTACTTTCCTAATGAATAATTAGACATCCACTAAAATTTTCAACAACTTTTATTGAGAAAACAGCCATTTATCAATAAAATGGTTTTCGGTCATTTTATCAATATTTTACCAAAAATATATTTTTGAAAGCATTTTTCTAAAATGAGTCTAGTATCATTAATTACTTGTTAAATGATATTTTACAAGGTTATAAAATCACATTTATAACATTTAACAATATTACAAATTGTTACGATATTCGAAGAACAAGTGTTCGATTTTTCGGGTCTTTACATATGCATATAAACTTCAAGGCTTAATAACTTCTTCATAATTAACCATTTTTTTTAATATTCTCAGAACATACGGGGTGTTACAACCGGGTTTGAAATCGAGCCAGAGGATTTCATTTTAAAAGTGTCGATGCCGTCGTGCATGAGTAGGATGTCTGGGACTTGGCCTCATTGGGATAGTATCCCACCGCACATCAAGAACGCCATTCTAGCCGATTTGCTGGTAAGTATTTATTTATTTTATTATTGGAAATTCATATATACTATAAATAATTCAAAATAAATTTAATTTGCAGGCGGTTGTCCATGTAGAGGAGCATGACATGCAGGTTTTTTTTGGCAGACTGGAATATTAAAATGCAAAAGAATTACCGAGAAACAATTTCCAGGGCGAAGACATCACGGAAGAAGCCTAAATGGATGGCTGACGATGTTTACGCTGGATTTCTAGTATATTGGGATACTAAAGCAGCGAAAGTAAGATATAATGAAAATAATCGCATTTATGTTGATTGCATTCTTTTATTTAATAATTTATCAAATTTAATAGGAAGTAGCACAAGGGAATAAAGAAAATAGAGCTAAGAATCCTGTTTTACGTCGCGGTGGCTCAAAATCATTCCAGCAGCATAGGAGAGAATTGGGCTAAATTTGAAATAGTTTTTAGCATATGTTCACGTAAAAATTGAGTGTATATCATTCATTTTTATTTTTAGTAATTTTATTACTGTATATATACTCAGATGGCAAAGTATAGAAAGGAGCCTACAATGGCAGAGGTTTTCAGGCATACTGATGCGGTGGAGCATACTGATGTAGAAGGGAACATGACATATGATTGGGCGGACGACAAGGCTGCGGGCGTAATGGCAAATATACTTATTAATAATTAAAATATTTCTTATTCGTTCATATCACATTATATTATTAAATTATATGGCATTTGTATTGAAATTATATTGGTATTGTAGGAGAGATATGATGCAGAGTCAGCTAGAGTGACTCAGGCCAGTGGACGAGATGAGCTTACGGTTGCAGAGTGCGATCGTATTTGGGATGCTATTATTAAGCCGCCTACTCGTAATAGGCGATACGGCTTCGGCAATCAGGAGGTACCTTTTTTAATTTAAGTTTACATTTAAAGTGTATTCAATTAACATGCATTCTTTTACCTTCTTTTTATATTAACATGTTAGATTGACATTATAAATATAGAAGCTTCAAATTGATATGTGTATTGATCTTCAAAGTCCATGTAAATATTACAAGTCCATTTATAAATGTGAACTTGAACTATTTCGCAGGCTATTGATTTTCAACGAGGATATAGGAAGTCCATGGTGCAGGAGGCTATAGCTCAGTTGAAGGAGCAACTGGAAGAGATGAACGATTGGAGAAGAAGCCAGTTGGCTCAGGAGATAGACGAGCTCATTGCACGCTATTATGACGAGCATGGATCGATGCCAGACGAGGACGATGGTGGGGATGCTACAAGCGAAGAAGAAGAAGACGACGAGTAGTTTGTTTGTTCTTGTGCTTGGGTATGTATATACACTTACTTTTTTATTTGCTTTATGTACGTACGATGATATTTGATGACGGTAGGGTGTGGTTTGATGTATTTTGATGTTTTGTGATGATGGAACGATGATATACGGTGATGATATTGTTTTTTGGATGTATGACTATGATATGTTATGGTATTGTGATGAATGTAGTAATGTTTTGGATATATTGTGTGTTGTAGTTATATTTATGAGTGCGTATTGATGAATTTGGAATGATATTGATGGATTGGTAGTGTATTGGTTTTGATGTGGAGGCTTGTTGGAAAGGTATGGCTGTGTAGTGCAGAAAAAGGGTTCCAGATTTACGACGGCAAGTGACGGCTGGTGACGTATTTTTTGTCATTTTTTTACGTCGGCTAGCAACGACAAACAACGCACCAGAGCGACGGATAGCGATGGCTTGTTGGACACCATTAGCAACGACTTTTGCAGCGGCTTACAACGGCTTCGCGGCAAAAAAAACCACCTGCCCTCTAATGATGCCACGTGGCAAGTATCCGTTGCAAACCGTTGCTAAACGAGTGACGGAGCCTTCGCTTTTTCCGTCACTTTTTTTCCCTCGCGACGACATTTAAAGCGACGGCACTGCTCATCTTGTAGTGAATAGTCCCACATCGGGAAATATTTAATTAAGATCCTAGATATATACTAAGAAGCTACTGTTCACATTGACCAATTGGTTATGTGAACAAACTACGTATCTAAGTGGCACGCGTGTTTGAAACTTTGAATATGAAGTCACTATTGATGGGTACAATTTTTTTCAGTTTTTCCTTTGTGATTTGATTCGTTTATGTAATATTATAATTTAAACTTTATTTTAGTTTTTTATAATATTCTTAAATAGTCCTAGTTATATGCAGTGAATGTACGAAAAGTTTTAGAAGATTCTTTGTAGTTAGGGATGGAGCTAGGATTTTGATGAAGGGAGGGCCATTTGTAAAGAATATTTCACGAAACATAACATAAATTACAAAAAAAAAGCAAGTTAGTTGCATAAACTGATATTCCAAAAAAAATTTGCAAGTTTTTCTACATTTTTGTAAAATAGAAAAAAATATGAATAAATTGCATTTCAATTTGTAAATTGAAAATAAATAAATTTGATTGTGATTGGTGGTTATATGAAATTATGAATTCATATTTTATAGCTCATAACACCGCACACTAATTTGAAAATTAAAAGTTGTGAGTAATTATCTCAGTTTTCTTTAAAACTGAATTTGATCTCTTTTTGAAACCTGGAATAGTGGAATTAGCTCATAACATTACATTAACCTAGAAATAGAAAATTAAAAACAAAAGCAATTGCCTTGTTCAGAAAATAAGGACCGAATAGATTAGTAATACCTGAACCTGGAAGCATAAAGAAGAAGAAAACGAACCTGCTGCAAAATGACAGCAAAGCATATGAGAAACATGTAATATAAAATAAGTAGAAAAAGTAGAAAAGTTCATAAAAAAAAACAAAAAAAAAATAAAAAAAAACTCTTGAAGACTTTTGAAACTTGGGGGGAGAAAGGGGGGGTGGGGAGGGGGATGGCCCCCGCTTGCCCCCCGGTAGTTTCGTCCTTGTTTGTAGTCCTATAAATTGGACATACTTCTAAACATTGTAAACTCGTCTTGAGTGCTTAATACAATTGTGAGTTTAGAGTAAACAAATATCCCCTTTGCGTGTGAGTTGAGTGAATTAATGTGAACGAGTTTTTATGTATTTGCATTTTTCTTTATCCTCGCTTTTGTGTGTGCACGGTTTCGGTTTTCGAAATCCGTTTTTGTGAGTCGTTGGAGAAAGACTTGTTTCTTCTTTTTTGATATATTATTTATGTTCAAAATAAATAAATAAAAAAAAAAAAAAAAAAAAAAAGAGAACGAGTTTGTTCTCTCTAGTCTCTAATCGTTTCATTACATGCATTCCTACCGTTTATAACTGTTGAAACGTTGTATTTTGACTTTTCTTTTGCTGAGATTCATCTCTTTTTGAACAAAATTTATTTACATGGGCTGTCCTTGGACAGTTGTTGACATAATCAATTATAACAGCAACAACAGTGTTGGTTTTCCTTCAAGTATCAGGTATGGATTGAATATTTAAACATAAACACAGACAGACATACACATACATATGCATGCAACCAATTCTCCGATATCCAAATTCTGTGATGCAGTGGGGACAGGGTTATGCAAGACAAGGGATAGAGGAATTGGGTGATGCTGCAGTACCCGAAAATTGTGAAGCACGGTCTTCCGCAATTCACGGGTTGCTGTAGGATGCAATCGTGGAACATAAAATTAATGACTTTATGGAGCTTCGTGCGTGATTTATTTCAAGTAGAAGAGCAATTTCGAGAGGAGTTAGTATGCATATGTATGTATGTATGTACATACATACGTAGACGGACTTCTTTTGGCAGTAGGACACGTTAATGGGACAGGGAGTAGTCATTCCTTTGTTTCTCTTGGTCCTGCTAACTATTCAAAAACATGTAATGGACCGGGTTCTAACTTGACCGAGTATTCAGTAAAATCGTCAATCAAACAAGATCAAGTTAGTGCTCTTCACTATAAACATATCAATATATCATGGAGATAACTTATAAAAATGGATCTGTATATTATATAGATCTGATTTTGGAGCTGGCCACATGGCAAGATCATGCATGGTGTCTTATCAAGATCTTCATTGCAGATTTTGTACCATTGGCTGCAATACCATCTCCCTAGGCAACTGACATTGTTTCACCTAGTTTTTCCTCTTTAAGAAAATTTCAAGTGACAAATATTGTTAACCAGTTATTTCATCGGTAATCACATGTTCACTTGAAATTTTTTTGGAAGAAACTAAATTTATGTTTAATTGTTATGCATTTGTTTAATTGTTAACCATCAAACTGCTATCTAGTGTCTGTTTCATGCGACATTTGGTTGCTTAGTTACTCGTATATTTTGATCACTAATACAATAGCAGGCATTCACATCACATGAAGTTGGAACTAGTGTACTAGAAATCAGAAGCTGGAACTGAGATGTTTTTTTTATATATACACACTCTCGGTGAAACGAGGTGTAGATGTTACAACAAATGATTGAAAAACCACCAATGACTGAGAAAACTAGGTTCAGATTATCCTTTACTCTTGTAAATTTAAGTCTCATTAACATTCTTCATATAAGAAATCATCTTACAGTTAGCATAACAAACATAAAGAAATATGACTCCAGTTTAAATAGTTGTACCAAATCATTTGACTGCAAGTTATCTAATCTGCACCTGCTTGTTTTGCCTAAACAGAAACCGACCCTCACCACTTTTACAGAACTGAGAGAGAAACTACAGGAAGAAAAGGAATATTCACCGATGGCTATCTCTCCATTGATTCATTTGGCTGAATTATTCGTTCATCATGAGCTTCCATTGAGCAACAAACTAACCCTTTTTGCTCCATTTTTACAATCTCTAATACACTCTCAAACGCATATACATCGCACGGAATTCTCAGTACACCTTCATGGTAAAAGCCAAATTCTTCCTCCGTTTCACTTAGAAGATTTCTGAAAGCTTTATGACTCAGATAATCTGTTGGAATCACAAATCTCTTCATCTCATATCCTACCGATAATGCAACATAGCCTTTTGGTACACTGTTGTTGGAAAGAGAGAGGGCTCTCTTTATAAATTTGATGCCTTTGTTGGTTCTTTTTGGAGTATCATTTAGCTTCTTCCACTTCTTTAGCATTTTAGAATCCATGAGATTATGGTGTTCTTGGAATCACTACAGCTACAATTTTGGAAGAGTAAATTAGTGGGCAGGGTTGTCTAAGTTTTCTGTGTTTATATAGAAGTTGGATCCTGATTGTCACAAAATAATATTCATTATTTTATCAACTTTAACATCTATTTTTAGTTGTATTGCTGATGGTTGTTACAGCCGTCCTCTGACATATAGCATATCTATTATTATTTCCCCCCTAAGAGGCACCGCTACAGTTTATTAAAGATAAAAGTAAAACGTGTAAAACATAAAAATGATTCACCTATATTTCGAGTTTTACACTGCAACACAGATTAGTTTGGTTTACTTCTACTTTGTTTTTATATGTTAATACATTAACACAGCATTTATAAGAGTCTATATTCAACATAAAATTCTTGTGTGTGCACATGCACACGTGTGCATTTATGTGCTTGTGTATATATAGTGTGTATTACTATTAATGTACAATATACCTGTCAAAAGCCTTACAATTCGTGGCTGCACGTTGAGAATTTTTGTAACCAAGCATTGTTATTTACATTTTTGTTAAGATAACAGAGTGTTTTTCACCAAAGGTTTCGCCGGCCAGCACACACCAAATGATGGTCAGAGCTTTATGGCGTCTCTGTGATTGCTTTTGTTTTACATACATCATATGCACAGAGTCTAATTTTTTAGCATTTGTTCGGGTAGTAGATATGGATTCTACAGAGGTATTATCGGTTGAGAGATGCAAAGCATATGCAAGAATTCTCTCGACAATGACATTGAAAAGATTTTAGATTCATCAGTTCATCAGACAATGCAGTTTCTTGATATTTTGGAGGTGAGCTACATTGACTCTTTTTACTCTTAATTTCTTATTCTATTGAAACCCCTTCTTGAAATGTTGGTTTTGGTAAAATTTAATGCATCATTTCAAGCTTATGCAGTTCTAAGATTTCGTAATTAAGAACAATTATAAGTGTTATCACAATGTAGAAGGTGAGCTAAATGCCGTGATTTTATAATTATTTTTATGTCTGATGTGTTATTGAATCAAGAAAAAATTGATGATAACTATGGAAAATTACAACAGATTCATCGACAGCATTCCCTGCAAATAAATTATTTTGGAATGTTTTTGTACTTGCACGTAGATAAACACATCAACATAGATGGTGATTATAAAATTTATCATGTGTACTTAGCAGTACACATTGATCATTTAGCTTCTAGCAAAGTATTATAAATCTTTTGTTTTTTACTAGTTATTGTTTGAAATCGACATAATATATTATTTATAGATTGATAATAGCTAGTGAGTTTTCTGTTTTCTATTTGGATGTACTTGGCTGTAAAGTTGATTCTTTGGAAAACTCTTGCACTTTTTTATACATCCACGATCCAAACTACATACCAATAGAGATCATACTTAAAAAACATGTTTTCATCTTGATATATTTGAACTGCATAGTAAGGTCGACGTCTGCTTCTCTAGTTTTATATTTTAAACAATAATCTGTTAATGTAAATTCCTTTTCTTCTTAGTTTTGTACATCCTATAACAATGCTCCTTGCATGAAAACTGTAATGTGGTCAATTATTTATTTAGATCGATGTTTTTATAAGTTGAAACCTGTAATTAAAAATTACTGCTATCTCAGGCTATCCTTTGTCACCTGTAATTAAAAATCAGGTTGAAATTTTAATAAATAAGATAGATTTGTATTCAAAATTATCATATGGAATTGATATACTTTACAATCATTTCTCAGGCTATCCTTTGTCAAAGTAATTTCTAGACACTAGACAATTGAAGATCGAAGATCAAAGATGGAAGATGCTATCCGTACACAGTTGAACATTTCAAATTTCTTTGGCTTTACTTCATGCAGGACAGTTTTATAAACAACCGTCCAATGAGCAGAACAAAACCTAGAAGAATGGTATCATATCTTAATATGTAAGTTGATGGAATGCCTCAACTACTATTTGGCATCTGAAATTAAATATACTGGTTAGAATCAACTGATATTGAATGTATATTATGCGACGTGCCGGCTTCCTGTATATTCCGAAATTTATCAAAATTCAAGGAATCAGTCAGACATAGGAATAAAAATGAAAATCGGTGAACCATTAAATTAATGGGATAGAAAATTTGTGATGCAATAATGGGTACTGCAAAAAACCAGTCATTAATTATTTATTGATGGACTTTTTGATGGGTGTGGTTGGATAGATTTAGGGTATACTACTCTGTTCATGATCATCCTAATCTCTGTTACTGTTTGTTAGCTTCTTCCTCTTCTTTAGAGCAATCTCAACACAAGGGTTGCTTGCGGTCGATTCGTACTGAACCAAGGGTAACCCCCAACAGGGGTATTGTGCTCTGCTATTTTAGCCGGCTAAAGCAGTTCACGCGGATCGCAATCCCTGATTGTTGGATTGCGATCCGCATTGTGGTGTGGATTAAATCCACACCACAAGCTTTGCCAGTTTAAAATAAGTCGGCTAAGCTTTTCCCTCTATATACCCGGCTTTTCTGAAGCTAGCTATCCCTCGTTCCCCAGACCGCCTCCCTTCTCCTTCTCCTTTCCCAATTCTGCACTGAGATTTTCGAAAATAATAATAATTAAACGATGAGATGAACTGAAATTTTCGAAAATAATAATAATTAAACGATGAGATGCATATGGAAAGCAATGCGCGTGGGAGTGGAAGCCATAGTGGGACGTACCGGTAGAAGAGAACGTACCGAATAGGGATATGGGAGGTCATGGTACGACGACGGTTAAAAGAAGACGTGGTGCTAGACGCAGTGATAAGATGGTTTTGGATTCTCACAAGGACCCGAATTTGAGATCGGAGAAACAGTTGGCCAATTTTCGTGAGTTGTCTGGTACTAAAGAGCATGTCAGTACTTTAGTTGATGCATCTATAAGTTATATTTATCTAATATTTGCTAGTTTAATGTCATACACAATAAATAAGTCTCGTTCGTAATTTTAGGCTCGACGCGGGCGCACACGTGGCTCTTGAATTAGTATTGTTCATCTATACAGACTGATTCGTGAGTATAACACAGAGACTATTATTCATGGTTTTCTCCATGCTATTGGGTTTGACGATTTTTTGAGAACGTTTTCTAGTCATATCTACATTCAAATTTTCGTATTCATTATTTTCGCTATTAATTGATTATTTTTTGTTAAATAGGTATCGAAAACCTTTTAAATAACACTACAACAAAATGACCCTATTATAACGGTGGAACACCGTTGTAATATACATTTTATAACGGTGGGAAAACCGTCGTGTATTAAGAAGTTGTAATAGACTAATATCTTTTACAACTTTTTTGCACTGTTGCAACACTGTTGTAATATGTATATTTTACAACTTTTTTCCATTGTTGTAATAAACTTTATTACAACAGTTATGCACCGTTGTAATAAAATCTACTACAACTGTTATGCACCGTCGTGATTGACATTTGGATTTTTAAAAAAATAAACATCTTTTGCAACTGAAAAGAACAATACACTAAATATAGCAATACTCTATAAGCAAATCCGATATTACAGTTATTTGCAAACTAATTTATTAAAAGACTCAAATATTCAGTATTACAAACAATAAGTTTTAGACAACATTTCGTACATTATTACATATTTGACCGTTACAAAGCAACTTAGTACAAGCACAAGTTATCCACAAAAAAATGCATATCCTACGGGAGTACACTAGTCGAAGACAAGGAAATCTTTACGCCATTTATCCTTTTGGTGCAAGTTCACTGCAGTGATCAAACCTATTGCATAAGAATATGTCTGTTGTTAGAAAAAAGAACAAAAAGTGTTTTTAAGCCAACAATACCAAAACTTAACAATAATGCTTAACGTACCTGATAGCATGAACTGCATGTGGCCCAAAGCCCCTTTTTAAACAATTGGATGTTGCACAACTTTTTAAAAAAAATGAGCATCTGCACTTGGACTTTCAGAAAACAAATTAGCAGATGATAATATTGATGTGGTAGCTAAATCCATTAATAAACAAAGTAGTCATTTAATCCAAACTTTCTAACCTGTGAATGAAACATTGCCAAACTAAAACAGTAACATGTTAAGGTTACTACATCTCCTCACTGCCAAACTTACACCGTAGAGTAATGAAGAAAACTAATACTATATTACATAGAAGAACATTACAAAGAAGTAGCTTAAGCTTACTGCATCTCCTCACTAAAACAACAGACAGCTGTCACAGTAAATATAATATAAACTACTAACTTAATAAAACAATAAATACAGGGATCAGTCTAATACCTGAAACATGGAATGAAGTCTAAATTCTCTTCGGAAATCTAGAGTGTTCAAAATCCTACGGCAAGGGCTTAAAGCAGGCAAGGGTGTGTAGTGACAGGGTCCGAAATGTATGAAGACAGCTAGGGAAAACAACTTCTCGGTTCGGCGGTCCTTATTCAATGTCACAACAATAACATGGTGTGTAATAACCAGTTTATGACTCATCAGGGAATGAAAAGGAAATTTTAGCCCAGGCATCACGAACTACTTACCAAGCCTGTACTGGTAACATGCATGCAGTGTTTCGCATTTGAAGTATTATATATTCCCATAACAGTGGATTAAATAAACTGAATACATTGATTATGCTATGACTTCTTATTGAATATAACCACGAGTTTAGATGAATACTTTGATACATAATCTTGATATCCAAAAATGTATACAATCTTTTCGTACCTTTGGGTCAGTGCAAGGTGTATAATCTTGGTATTCAATGCCACACTCTGGAAATGCAGTTGGCTTGATATGAAGGGGAGCTATAACAGTTTCTTTTCTAGATTCAACCAACCTAGATACTGAATCAACTGTAACTTTTGTGGATAGTTGGTTTTTCCTAGAGGAATAGATTCCTCCAAGATAGAATGAAAAACCACAAAGAACTATAAACATTACAGCCACATGAACTGCCCTTGACTTTTTTGCATTAGCCCTCTTCCCATCATTACCCTTCATTATGCACTTAGGATATGTCTGCAAAAACAGTATACAGCAAAATATCAGATGCCCACTATATCAATATGATGGAGCAATTAATAGCTGGCATTTGGAACGTCAATATAATAAATTTAGATGCAGTCAACAGTTATATCTACTTAGTTGAGCACATCGTGCATCAGAAGGTGAAACCATAATTAATTTTGCATGAAAACGGTGTCAGAAACGATTCAATATAACAAATAGTTTCTTAACCCCTCATAATCCCTATTTAACAAAGAACCAAGTAAACATTGTGCACAACTTACTAAATCAAGAGTCCCATTAAATTTATTCAGCAATGCTAATGTAACAAATGGAATACCTTTCATAGTACCAGATCTAGAAATATAAGCAAAAATATTGAATTTCTTCCAAATACCATGACCATATAAACATGACATATGTCAGTTAAAACGCTTCTTACTGAAGCAGGGTATTAGAAAGTGTACATTTGGATGTCCTAAGTCGAACACTAAATTGGATGCGTCTAGAAGAGAAATCAGTGGAACCAAAAAGAAAGTAAAAAAGGAAGAAAGAAATAAATCAAAACAACATAAGGAAGCCAGGGTTATAAGCCAGCTTCAACGTACCAAGTAAGCATAAAAGTAGTGGTGTTACCTCCCATAAATAGAGTGATACGATGTGAAAAATGTGAGATCGATATTCACTAAAAACCTGATTCTCTGATGGCTTATCTTGTCCAACAAACAGCGCTCCTAATCCAATTTGTAGAAGAAGCGAATTTGATAAACAGCGAAACGTTGGGTGAGTCAACCTTTTAAAATCAAATTAATGAAGCAACCTCCCAGACCCGAACTTCAGAAAGTTAGGATGAATCGATGATTACAACGGATTGACATGGCAGTTTTTATTTAAGCGATTAGCTCTGAAAAACCCATTATCACTGATTTTAGATCTGTGGAATAAGAATTGGAATTTTGATGGAGGCTTAGAGAAGACTAAAAGGATTAGGATTATTGAAAATTTATCACCTGGTTAAACTCCTGCTCCCTAGAAAGTGGAGACGTTGGGAAAGCAAGGAGTGAAATTTTAGCGAAAGTTGAAGGCGGTGCAGCGAAATAAAATTGGTTTCCCCGCCATAAAATTGGGCTACCACCAAATATTGGGCAACAATTACAACGGCGGTGATGCAAAATAACATTGGTCCGCACTTAAAGGTTAAAACCAACGAACATAGCTTTACCTTAAAAAAACCAACCAATGTAATAAGAGCTTATATGATATATTTCAATATTTCTGATATTATATATAACATTGATTTTTTCTACTTATCGGTCAACCACTCTTGATAATCAAATTGATTATACTATTCTATGCCATGTCGATTACATCATTTAAATTAAGGCTTCGACTTTGAAATTCATTTATTGTAAAAAAAAATAGAGAGAGCTAAATGCTGAAAACTTGCAAAAGAGGTAATTAACAAGTTTTTTGAAATTTTGAATATTTAGTAAAAAAAAATATTATATAAAAAATTAGTTTTTATTTTCGATTTTTGCGAAAATTTAAAAATTATATTAATATTTGAAATTTAATTAAGAAAATTTCAAACTTTTCAAAATATTAAATATAATTATCAACTATAAGTACTAAATATTAGATAATAATAATAAAAATTACTTCATAATTATTGAAGATTATTTACAATAATTCATTGTTGAAAATTAATTATTAAATAGTAAATATTAAATGTTGGTTTTATTAATTAATAATTGCTTCTTAATTATTAATAAAAATTAGTAATAATAAAAATTAGTATGAATTAATAAATATTAATTTATTATTATTATTATTAAACAATAGTTATTGAGTATTAATATTTTTATTAATTATCGAATTTTTATTAATTATTAATATGGTATTTTTCTTGTAGTGTAGTCATATATTACAACAGTCAAAAAATAAAAGTTGTGATAGGCTTTTATTACAACTGTCAAAATAACACAGTTGTTAAAAATAAGTTTATTACAACTTTTCTGAAAAAAGCTGTAAAAAAACATTTATTGCAACGGTGATTTTACTACCGTTGTAAAATTAAAGTTGTAATATGGTGTTTTTGTTGTAGTGTAACGATGTTCAATTATGTGGTGCGTTGGCTGCTTGTTGGTAGAAAACAACTCATAAATTCCACTTTAGTTTTGGAGAGTTAGGAGTCACTCCACTAGACTTTACTATGCTTACTGGTATTGCCATAAGAGAAGGGGAAACCTTGCCATATGATAAGCGGTTTCAGGACTTCATCCTTTTGGGTAGTTTATTTGTACATCTTGATTTACATAGTGGTATCACCACTGGATTCCATATTAGATGCTCATACATTAGATAGGCAATCCAGACTTTATTACGTATGCATCCTAAGGTTCACCATTTGGAGGTTGCCAGATTATTTGTTTTGTATATGATGGGAAATTTATTTTTTGCAAATGCTTCGAGCACACTGCCTTGTAGTTATGTGGCGGTTGTTGAAGGATTTTCGTTTGATAGTAGTCCTACTGTGTATGATTGGGGGACACCTATATTAACATACTTGTATAGGTCGTTGGATCATCAGTGTGTCGTTAGGCCGAAGATTGTTTCGATTACAGGTTTTTGGAGATCTTGTAGTACTGGTACTACGAGTACTTTCACAACATGATTTCTCCTACCTTTGGTCCGACACTAGGCCTTTACTTTCGTAGAGTACGAGCGTGGAGTCTCGATAACCGTAGACAGGTCCTGGGAGGACATGCACATGTATTTACCATAGCTCGTAACCAGATTGAGCTACGGACTACATGAGAGTCAGTTATTTGGCATCCATTTGATGGTTCGTCGTTTTTGACCGACCCTGTTTTAGTGTAGGCTAATTTTCTTTTGGAAAGATGCTTTCCTCTAGTATCTTGTTCACCTAGTTTAGGCTGCTTATGGTACTTATGGGAGCATTGCTGGAGACAGATATTTGATGGTGATTTTGTCCTGATGATCCTCACCCAGATACAGCTACTCCTAGGTTTATTCTGTCGGTGCCTTACAAGAGCATGCCGGGGAGTGGTGGCCAACTAGTGACTTCATTATTATGAGTCGGGATTATATTTCTTTCTGGAAGTAGTACTACACCCCACCTCATACGTGGAGTTTTGTACATGCTACTGCAGCTGATTTCATTGGTCCTTCTACTACTCATAATAGACTTGTACCCCTATTATTTAGGACATTTCACAGAGCACCCAGGTTTACCAACCTGCACAACCCCTATAGCCTCCACAGTCTACTGCGATGTCGGACTACGGTTGGACTGCCGGCATACCCACTACATACGGAGCAGATAGATATATTGATATTCCATGCCCAGTGGTCACGCAGTATCTAGATCCAATGGTATTTTCTTATGAGGATCTCTACCAGATGCACTTGGGATTTCGACAAGTGATGTATGTTGAGCACCGACGGAGTCTAGATGAGTTGACTGCTTGTATTAGCGAGATTACGACTGGTGATGAGGAGCGATACCGCCATAGATTGAGTCGACGAATGAGGTGACGATGACGAGGGCGACGACGATGATGGGGGCGATGACGAGGATGCAGCGAATCTTTCTGATGATACCTACCAGTTTGATTAGCCATAGTTCATTGTAGTATCTTTATGTCTTTATATTATGATGTACCCCATTTTAGCAGCTTATTTGGTTGTATGTTCTGCATTTGTATTAATTCCTAAATGTAATCTGGCTGTACGTTCTTATGTGTAACTGCTATGTTGTTATATGTAAACTGCGTGTACGTTCTTATGTTGACCCGCTTTGTTCTTATTTGTAATATTCCTGTATGGTCATTATGTATATTGCATTACGTGGAATAACCTGAAGTTTAAGTTGTCTAGTTGATCGTTTAAAATTGGTTCATGATTTAGACATTTTAATACTTGGAATTCTATAAATTTTAATAATAATAACGAATTCGTTTATTAGAAGATGCATGAATGTTTTATTTAATTTAAAACGAGCGCGTAACATTGCGGTAGTTCGTAATTTTAATTTTTGAACTTAAACTGAATGTACAGGATCCAATATAAGTCGGACTTTCTTGTAACAAGAATCATTAGAATTTATTGGATTATTATTTCTTAATGGAAAAGAAATTTCATGTATTCGTATTATAGAATTTTAATTATGTCCAAATCAAATTTTTAAAAAGTTGTTGTGGAATAGTTTATACACCATAACGTTTATACGCTAAAATGGCACGTAATTAATTGATTCGGCTACAATTGGTAATAATCATATAGAAACAAGTAGTCATGATCATAATGATAAAACTAATATTTCGCATAACGATACAACTAACAATAAGCATACAGATACAACATGTCATAAAAATACAACTAGTGATAATAGATGCCAACTAAAACATCAAAGCAGACATAAGAAATAGTTACTTAAGCAAACTACATGTTATGTTCAACCTCAAGAGAGCCTAAAGCAGTTCTAAGTCGCCTAATCATTACGGTCGAACCGCAACTGTTCAATAACATTTGGGGACGTCTAATCTCTCATTCGAGTTCGTTTGCATATGTTGTTCCCCTTGGGCACAAATGGTTCACCTATACATTCTGTGTAATGGCATCCATTCAGATAAAATGGACATTTCTGAATGCGCCGACCTATATTGTTACCATCTGCTCAAAGCACAACTTCTGCTCAAAGCACACCATGAACCGCATAATCGCAGTAGCAACAAACTGGATAAGAATCAACTTCCTGTTCATAAGAAATTTGAACATGTGGTAATCGATATATCTCTACTTCTTATTGTGGTTGAGCGACCGACTGTTCATAGGAAAGTTGGACATGTGGAACTTCAGCTTCATGTGGAGGATGTATGTTCACCTGTTCATACGGTGGTTCATCATGAGGTCTCATTAGGTTTAGATGTGGGAATTCGTCCGCTAGTTCCTGAAGTCTCATCTGTTTATACTCCTGTTCATTGGAGTTTATAGGTGATGATGGCCAAGAAGGCATTTTTTATGAGTAATAAAAGATTGAGGCAGTTCAAGAATGGGAACAAGCTGGTCTATATATATAGCGTTTGGATGATCATTGCTATACCTAAATTGTGTATGAGGACATAAAGTAAAAGTAAAATTAATGAGTTGCATTATACCCAGTACAAACTTTACGATGACATAAAGTCTTAATGTGATCAATCACTGCTGGATTTGATGACTCATTAAAGATGTTCCGACGCGAGGCTATTGGATTTGACAACTCATTCACAAGATGTATAGACTATTTGGTTTGGAGTGTACAAGTAATATTTTTTCTGTTATGGAAAAGAAAATGTTGAAACCGTCACAAAAGACTAGAATACCTTCTTGAACTGTTGTCGCATGATACATAATTCATATCACGGGAAACACCGACAAAATTGAATAGTCCAATCATGGAGAAAGTTAGATAGTAATACAGTGACAACACTGGAATCACTGACATAATGGTAAAATATTATAGTAATACAACGGTACATGGTTATAGTGATACACATCAATATACAACAATGCAATGTTGACTAGTCCTATCGCATTTGAATGAAACATAACTCATTAATGAGTATTTTATTCCCTTGAATTGTAGACGCGTGATATCACTGACATGCTGCAGAATTAAAGCTCTTGGTTATTCGTACGCACCCCATCCATTTAAATACCACATATCTGATAGTCCATATGTGACACCCCACGTCCGTTAATGTCACACACAATGGGAATGCATTAAGTTTCGTGAAGCATTATAAGTAAACAGAAAAAAATATTACAAGACAGCTATATAAAATAACAGCGGAATAAAAACTTTATTTATCATAAAACACCATGGTCCAAAAATTCACATATCTGAAATACAAAAACCCATTACAACATAAAAGATACTGTCTTGTACTATCAGAGTACATAAATACTTCAAAGAAAACATAATCCCTCAAAAAGAGACAAAGCCATTGTAGCGATAAGAACTTAAGCCATACTTCGAAAGCAACTCCTAGCAAGATGATAACCAAGTCATGACTAAGCCTGAGTGTTTCCGCCCTGAGAACTGGGGGAGGGGGGAACGGAAGAAAGAAGGAGAAACAAAGAGGGTCAGACATAAAGTCTGGCGAGTCCAGTTACTTTTAGCAAGTAAATAAATAAAAGTAGCATGACAGGCATATAAAGTGGATAAGACAGGGATAACTACATAAAAGACAAGTATGACAAGGTAGACAGGATAAGATGTATGCGTTTCTAATGATTACTCTGCACCATTACTAGTATAACCAGAATGAGATGATCCCCAACGTGTATGAAATGGTAGACTTAGGCGTACCTCACGTGAGAGGTTTTAACCCCATACAATCCACAGGCAGCCCCAATAACGGACTCCTAAACTTACCAGAGTCTAGATGTGCCCTAACTACTACCCTAATCAATCGGCTCCCTACTCCGTAGATACCCTGTGCTGGCACCACAGTAGGATGTATCACTTTCCTAAAGTGGCAACCCTTACATTTCAAGATGTGCACAACCATATCTACGGATGTCACGATCGTCATATCCCCCTATGCTCGGCTCATGCACATACATGGGCCGGTCGATTTGTGCCGCCCACACCATCCTCCACGTTTGGATCTCTTACTATCAGTCCAGTAAGCGTGCCCCTTCTCCGACCTAGTACAGAGTACATGTTTTGATACCTACTCCAGGTTACTGGATAAAACGGCTCCCACACAATATGATACAAGCTCTCCCCTTTGTCTTGTATCCCCCACTATGTTTTCCATTTGATTATGTATACCACTAGGTGTCTTTAATTACATATCTTTATTATTTCCATCGGTTATTTATACGACTAGGTGTCTTTAATTACATAACTTTATCGGGTTAAGTTTGTGGGCCTATATGTAAATATTTCCCACCTACCCAAGATTTACTCAACCCTCCCGCTGATTCAAGCATATTTATTTAACGGTAAAGTTTGTGGGCCTATATATACTAATATTACCCACCTACCCAAGATTTACTTAAACCTTCCACTGATCTAACCAAGTTTACTTCACCCCTATTCATGTTTATGCTCACACAATCCCTATGGATTCAACTAGGTAAAGTATTACAGACTAACAGGTTATCCCTACTCACATTGTCTGCTTTTTACTTGCCAAAGTTTAACTTTCTTATTAATTTCATATAAATATAACTTAATTCTTTTAAGTTTATTAGTAAGACCCATTACATGTTATTCTTTAGATTGTAATTAACAGAAGTAATCTTACAATCTTTAACCCATGGATTGTAATTAACAGAAGTAATCTTACATTCCCTTTTGTATTGTCTGTTTCTATAGTTACAATAACATGTTTTACTTAGTATTTGATTAAGTATACTTCTTATCAGTTCACCTGTTTCCTGTTTAACATATCACTACAACTTGACGTTGTTTACTTATTAACTTAGTTTTCTTAACTAAGGTTTACTAATAAGCTTTTTTCCTTTTATTATAACTTATGTTATAATTTCCACTTGTCCCTACGACAAGCCCACATATTATATACAATAATTCATTAAGTAATTAACCGTAATAGGTTATATCATTCCTTGTTAACTCCAAATCATTACCATGTCCATTTATGGTTATAATGGGCTAGACCTCCCACATTAGGCCTACAACTTGTGGATGCTGGATATGCCGGTCGGGTCCGAGCAAACTTCTTCCACAAGTTGGGCCTAACCTCGTGTCATAGTCCGTCTCGTATTTGTGCACTTAGACTTCTCACATTAGGTTCAACATTAGTGGTTGCTGGATATGCCGGTCGGGTCCGGGCAGACTTCCACCACTAATGCAACCTAACCTCGTGTCATAAGTGTAATTATAATTTCTAATTGTGATCTTAGACATTTCATTATTATCCAAATTCTCACCTATGTCTTTTTAGGTGATTATGCCTCTTTTTCCCCAATTTTATACAAAGTGAATTTATATGTCCATATTCATATCCATTAACCAGGTTATGCCAATTCTAATATTTTCTCCCATTCCCTCACTAATGCATTTGTATATATTTGGCGGCATCTAGGCTAGAAAGTAGCCTGGCCATAAACAATAAAAGGGAAAGATGGTGGAAAAAATGACAATAGTGAACATTCTAACAAAAGTGACATAAACATATATACTGGCATAGACAAGTAATTGGCATAATAAGGTGGACATAAAAACAGATCTAGTGAAAAAGGTAATAGTAAAACTAGATCTAACATACTTAAAATGAACAGATCCAAATAAGAATTCATATGTCCAATAACGACAGATCTCAATTAATCACAATAAGATGATCCAGATCTAAACAAAGGTCCAATTGTCCATATAATCATAATCCCAAATTAACCACAAACTTGACAAAGGTTTAGATCTACAAAGGTGACATGATAAACTAACCACAGGTGGATTAGATCTATAAAAATAGATCTAGCATGCTAATGTTTGAGATCCAAGAATAATATAAATTCATGATTAAAGGTGGATCCAAATCACAGTACTATCACATTTTACTTTTAATCATTTAAATCTAAAAGTAACCTAGAACTCACAGTGTTTGGATTAAAAGAAAAGGTAGAAAATAGCTGAGGTTGGATCTACACTCGAATCTCTAAGTTTGATTTGAAAAGTTGATCATTGTTGAAGAAAGGATCCGTCTCAGTTTAAACACCGGCAGCATTTAGCCTTCATGATTTCCAATGAAGAAAACAGGAGAAATGGACACATATTTATAGCTGCCATCACCTCTGAAACCGACTGCCACGTCAGCCCTAGGGATGTCAACACCCCTGTAGGGGGGTCGACCCCGGTGTTGACAACCCCCTAGGGGGGTCAACCCCCTAGAGCAGGAAATTTTCCGCCTTTTGGCATTTTGATTTTTTGAACGCATTTGGATAAGGTTCTGACTCATATGTACATATATAATCCTTCTGCGCGTATACAAACTTAAAATCCTCATAAATTCTTCATACGATGTCCGTTTTACGCAAACCAAATGTCTATCTTAACCGGAATTTCGAGACGGACGCAATGGCATGGTCCATTTCTCTTAATTCCGAATAATAAATTAATTATCATTCAATTTATTCTCTTTAATGTTAACAAAATTACGGGGTGTTACATTCCCCCATACTTAAAGGATTTTGTGACGGCCCGCCCTGCACCAACCGACATTTACTCCAAAAGTGCGCTGTACACATGTCCAGTTAGCACGGAACGGGTCGCCAGAAGGAAAAGGAAGAAGGAAATGAACATATAAAGAACATGTAGAATGTCTCACAGTGCATAGAACAAAATATAATAATAACATACTTGACATAAAACAGGAGAGACAGTGCATAAGCTGAGAATCAGAAGAACTAAACATCATAGCAGCGGAAATTCAGAATACAACTTATTACAACTTTCAAACTGTCTCAAAGCAAAAGTAAGATAAATGGGGTACACTACTAATGCCCAAGTAGCGACCACCAACGACACAGGGAGAATGTGTATATACATATCATACGTGGAAGCCTCCTGCCCGCTTCCGAATCAGCTACTCGCGCATCACCAGCTAACCTGTCTCTAGTCTTCTCGTGTGAGCACCCAGAGTAATAAGAGGAGACATAAAACTCTGGGTCAGACATAAAGCCTGGTATGAGCAATAAGCATCTAAAGTGAACAATAACAGGTAGACTAAAACATACCTGAACCTGGACCTGCAACCAAAGAGTTAGCACTACATACTGTACAACACTCTAAGGTACCATATCAAGCAATGTAAAGATACGGAGGTGGGGGAGGTGTGCATGTCATAATGATGGCAAACAATCAAGCATAGCATCCATCCTCACATCTCTCACTCAGTGCGTAAAGCATACGATATTCACCACTTCGATCACCCAACATTCCTTGCTACGATCACTCTGCCCCATGAAGTCATAAATGGCTTCACTGCACTGATAACGTAGCCACTATTCCTTTGCTATGTCCACTTTGCCCCATGGAGTCTCAAGAACCCCACTGCACTGGCTCATAGCCTTACCAATCTTTACTATGTCCACTCTGCCCCATGGAGTCACAAGAACCCCACTGCACTGGCTCATAGTCTTACTACGCATCACCTTGCCCCTCGGGTCATAATGGCCCTACTGCACTGATAACGTAGTCTTGCTACCATCACTTTGCCCCTCAGGTCATAATGACCCTACTGCACTGATAAGTAGCCCATCATTCCTTTTTAGTGGTGAATCGAAGTTATGAACGTCGACAACTCCTTAGCACACGTCCCGCTGCAAAGTCCAACCATGAAGTGAACTCATTGGCTCCCAACTGGTTCCGGGATCCTGAGCTCTAACTTCCATTTGGACTACCTTTGCATCTCGGGTTATTGGTCATCACCATCGGATCGGATCAGCCTTCACATTCTTCATCGGATCGGATCGGCCTTAGGCATTCGGATCGGGTCGTGCCTCCTGCATCGGATCGAGTCGTAATCCTCCAGGTGATCGGATCGCCCTCCTCCATTGTCTCGTGAATCCAGTCTCCATCGGATCGGGTCTGGTCGCCCATTCGGGTTGGATCGGAGTTCCTCCTTCAAGTCAGTTCGTGCTTCCCCCACTGGTCGGGTCGGGTGCAACTTCCCAGGTAGTCAGCTCGTGAGCTTCTGAAGTGGATCGGGTCGTGCTCCTCCCTTCGGATCGTGGCGCCTCATCAATCTGGATCGGATCGTGGAGAGGATTCGCGATCGGGGGTGGACATGCGGATCACTGTCTTCGGATCGGATCGTGGCATATGCCCACGATCGGTTCGGGTCGGGTAAAGGGGGTCCGATCCGATCCCGCCTGCAACTTCCTGTAGTTCTTCCAGCGAGCAGTTTACGCCATTCGACGGCGTTTTCGACCATTCTAACTATTGAAATCGATCACAAAGCATTTCATACAGTCATAGCAACATGCATACTCAACCACAAACATCAAAACATCAATATGATAGGTTAAAATAGACCAAACATACCCAAAACTCCATTTTTCCCCTTAAGCATGTTTAGGTGAAACTAATGATAGGATTAGCAAAACTTAACCAAATTAACCCAAATTCATATCAGAGGTCTAAAACATCATTCCGAATTTTATAAACATTTTCCCCAAATTTTATCATGCTTAAATTCGCTAATTAGCACTAATCCCCCCCTAATTAGCCATAATTAGTGTAAAACTATGCAAATCACTCACCTTAGCCACAAAATAAACTAAGATCTGAAATAATTCTCTGATTTTATGTGAATCTCAATGCCAAACAGCAGCTCCTATGTTGATTTGGTGTAGATCTTCCTTGATTAGGGGTTGCTAAGCCAAATCCTTGACCAAAAGATGATTTGGAGGTGATTTAGAGGTTAGAGGCCATTTTTAGGGTTCCTTGATGATAAGTGGAGGCTAGAAAACTAAAATGGAATGATCCTCTATCTCATTTCAGCCCTCCCATAACCCTAATCCCGAAATGGGTTATGGGCCTACTCACTAATCACCCAACTTGGCCCGGTTAAGCAGTTTTTCACCCTCCAAACCTTGTTTCAGCCATATCTCCCAAACGGTAAGTCCGTTTGGCTATTATGACCACTCTACGGAAAGGTAAACCATCAAACGAATCAAATGGAAGTGGTTTCAGGTCAAAATTCCTTTTCAATCAAAAGTTATAGCCAAAACAGTACCAACTAGGGGCAAAATGGTCATTTAGCAATCGACAAAAATTATGAACATGGGAAATGACTCTAATGGATGTTTCCCAAAGTTACATGACCATACAACTTCATACGGGAAAGAAGTAAATATTCTATGATCCTATGATGTGTAGAATACGGGTCATTACACTCTCCCCCCCTTAAGAAATCCCCCCCCCACCCCCCCCCCCCCCCCCCGAAATTCCCTAGTCCAAACACACACAAAGGTCCCGCATGCCTATCAATCATAGAACAACAGTCAAACATGCAAAACAAGTCTACCCTAGCATGCGGAAAACTAAATTGCAAGGTAAATCTTACCAGGCAAAGAGTTCTGGATGTGCCTTCCTAATGCTCTCCTCTGTCTCCCAAGTACAATCATTCTCATCCTCGCCCCACTGAACCTTGACTAGCTTCACCGACTTCCTTCGAAGTTGCTTCGTATCGTGCCCCATAATACGAATCGGCTTGCGGTTCCCAACCGCCTCAGGTTCTACTTCGAAGTCCTCTAACTGATTAGGTGAAATAGTCACATTTGAGTCGTGAACGAACTTCCTTAGTTGGGAAACATGAAATACATTGTGAACTCCCGCCATTTTCTCTGGTAAGCGAACTCTATAGGCCAAATTCCCGACTAGTTCAAGAACAGGGAACGGGCCAACAAATCTTGGTGCCAACTTGCCTCTCCTGCCAAATCGTATTACGCTCTTCAACGGAGAGATTTTGACAAACACCAAGTCACCAACGGAGAATTTCAAGTCTCTTCTTCTCTTATCAGCGTAACTCTTCTGCCTATCCTGAGCAGCTTTCATTCGTTGCTGAATGATCTTAATCTTGTCGGAAGTTTCTCTCACCACATCTGGTCCAAGCACAAACTTCTCGCCAGTCTCTATCCAACATGATGGTGAGTTGCACGGTCTCCCGTACAAAGCATCATATGGAGCCATACCGATACTGGATTGGTAGCTATTATTATATGCAAACTCTACTAGACGCAAATGGTCATCCCATGATCCACCAAAATCCAATATACACGCTCTCAAGAGATCTTCCAATATACGATTCACCCTCTCCGTCTGACCGTCGGTCTGAGGATGATATGCGGTACTGAGATGTAATCTTGACCCTAGAGCCTCTTGTAAGCTCTTCCAAAACCCACTAGTGAACAACGGGTCTCGGTCACTCACAATGCTTTTGGGTACTCCATGAAATCTCACTACCCACTTCATATACAATTCGGCCAACTTGGCTGCCATCCTGGTCGATTTGACTGGTATGAATCTTGCGCTCTTAGTCAATCGATCCACAATTACCCAAATGCTATCATATCCCGATCTAGTCCTTGGTAAGCCATCGATGAAATCCATCGAAACTTGCTCCCATTTCCATTCGGGAATTTCTAATGGTTGCAACAACCCACTAGGCTTCTTTTGCTCGGCCTTAACTAGCTGGCAATTCATGCATTTGGATATAAACTTCCCAACGTCTCTTTTCATTCCTTCCCAGTAGTAAGTTCGCTTCATGTCTCGATACATCTTATTACCACCGGGATGTATAGTCAGTTTTGAGTGATGACATTCTCTAAGAACTTCATCTCTCAAACCATTCACGTTGGGCACAACTAGTCTTCCATTCTTCCGAAGCCATCCATCTCGATCAAGCCCATACACATTCATCTCCTCACCGTCCGATGTTCATCTCTAACTTGGAGATGATTTCTAATAGATTAGGATCGTCCCTCTGGCTAGAACCAATCCGCTCTATCAAAGTGGGTCTGATCGTCAAACTAGCTAGCATAACTGGATCCAATTCGCACCTTGGTCTGAAATCAAACCCCGCGATATACTCTAGTTGCTTCCATTCAAGAAACATTGCCCCTAAACTGGCGTGTCTCCTACTCAAGGCATCGGCTACCGCATTACCTTTCCCTGGTGTGTATGCGATATCAAAATCATATGAAGCCAAGAACTCTAACCATCTCTGCTGACGGAGATTCAGATCTTTCTGAGAGAAGAGAAACTTCAATGATTTATGATCGGTAAACAACTCAAATCTTTCTCCCAAGAGATAATGTCTCCACATCTTCAGCGCAAATATGATCGCTGCTAATTCCAAATCATGGGTAGGATACTTCTTCTAATGCGGCTTTAGCTGTCGACTAGCATAAGCTACAACCCTACCTCCTTGCATCAATACAGCACCCAGTCCGGTACCACAAGCATCTGTGTATACCGTCATCTCTTCATTCCCTTTAGGAATGACTAACACTGGCGCACGCGTCAACCTCTCCTTTAGACTCTTGAAGGCATCTTCACACACTCCGTCCCAGACGAAGGACTGATTTTTCTTAGTCAACCGAGTCAACGGTGCTGCAATCTTGGAGAAGTCCTGGATAAACTTGCGATAATATCCAGCTAATCCCAAGAAACTTCTTACATCTGTTGCATTCTTGGGTGTAGGCCAATCCTGTACCGTAGCCACCTTCGCAGGGTCCACGGCAATACCACTCTCTGAAACAACATGGCCCAAGAATCTCATTTCCCTTCTCCAAAAATGACATTTAAAGAATTTCGCTTTCAATTGGTGTTTCCTTAACACCTCCATCACTATCCTCAAGTGTCCCTTGTGTTCCTCCTCTGTCCTTGAGTAAACAAGGATGTCATCCACGAACACAAGAACAAACTTATTCAACTGATCTCTAAATACTCGATTCATAAGATCCACAAAGTAGGCTGGTGCATTGGTCAACCCAAACAGCATGACCAACCACTCATAAAATCCAGACGGCGTCCTAAATGCCGTTTTCGGAACACTCTCATCCGCTACTCGAAGCTGATGAAATCCTGTCGCGAGGTCCAACTGGGAGAACACTCTAGCTCCTTCCAGCTGATCAAACAAATCATCTATCCGCGGTAGAGGATAATTATTCTTCCTCGTTACCTTATTCAACTCGCGATAGTCCACACACAAACGAAGGGAACCATCTGCCTTGGTGGCAAACACAACTGGTGCTCCCCACTCGGAGACACTCCTTCTAATAAATTCCTTCTTCAAAAGATTGCTGACTTGCACCCCGAGCTCTCGCTGCTCCCTTGGTGCCATACGACGAAGTGGCATCACTACAGGTTTGGCATCTTTCACTAAATCAATACGGAACTCAATCTCTCGGTGTGGTGGAAGCCCGGTCACCTCCTCGAAGACGTCCGGATACTGGCCAACCACGGGCACATCTGACAACTCATCCTGCGGGATGTCGAGGGAATTTACAAAACTAGCCATAACCCCATCACTAGGTAGGCTACCAAACACTACCCTCCGCCCATCATCCGCCCTCACTGTCACCAAAAAGTCCTCACAGTCTACCACCACCCCGTATCTTTGGAGCCAATCGACTCCCAATATAATGCCATACCCAGTAAAGCCCAAAACAAAGCAATCACATACAAACATACATCCATGACTCGATAAGACCAAATTCCTGCAAATCATACTAAGGCTAGTCGAACCACCAATCGGGTTCGTCACGACCAAAGGTCTATCGACTATCTCGGGTTCCAGTCCCAACCTATCTACCAGGTCACTAGATTTGAAGGAACGGGAAGTCCCGGTATCAAACAAAACTAGAACCGGTATATCATAAATAGAAAGCATACCTTGAATAACAACATTCTTTCCTTTCTCCGCCGCAGTTGGGGCATTCGACGAAGAAGGAACAACATCAATAGCATATGCTTTCACAATCTGCTTCTCCTTAAGAGGTTGCGGACACTTATCCTTCTGATGTCCCACTTGACCACAGTTGTAGCACTTCCTTTCCGCTGGCTTGACCCGACATTCTTTAGCATAATGGCCCTTCTTTCCACAGCTGAAGCACTCAACATCCTTCTTGCTCTTTTTCTGACCACCTTTAGATTGGTCCTGCTTCCTCTTATTCTGAGAGTTATTCTTGCCTCCACCGCCTGCTTGCGGCTTTGGCCCTTCTGCAGATGCAGCCTCAGTCTTTGACTTAGGGTAAAGACTTTCTGATCTCAAAGCCTTCCCCACGATCGATTCAAAAGTCTCATCGATGTGGTTGATAAGCCTTTCCCCCAAGTATCCATCCAAACCAGTAATGAACTTCTCATTTTTCTTCTCAGGAGTATCAATAAGAGACAGTCCATACTTCGACAAAGTGTCGAACTCAGCAATATAATCAGAAACTGCCCTTCCGTTCTGCTTGAGTTCCAAGAACCTCTTAAACAACACTGACTTCTGGGCAGCTGGAATAAACTTCTCGCTAAAGCGAGCCTTGAACTGATCCCAAGTAACTTGATCCTCTGGAGTAGCTGTTCTAATGGCATTCCACCAATTCATCGCTCGCCCTTGCAGCTGACGAGATGCTAGCCTTCTCTTCATCGCATCCTCGAGACCCAAGTCATCAAAGATACGGTCACAGCTATCCATCCAGTCTTGAACATCCGTGGTCGACTCCGTTCTGTGGAACGGCTTTCCACCAAGATTAGTGTAATCTTTACACAACTTGGCGAAATCGACCCTAGGCACCTGCACTACTGGGCCAACACCAACTCCGGGATTGGGAATTGCCCCTTGCACTTCTCTAAGCATGTCTCTCATGAGGTTAGTAAACATCGCCCTCATGTCAGCGGCATTCCCTTGGTTGGTCCCTCTACCAGCACCTCTCGTGTCTCGGCTCATCGTTAATCTTTAAAAAGGAAACGATTAACGACCCCATAGTGGTGCTAGTGCAGTGCGACTTCATCTTTATACTACTAATAGTATATATGTACATAGCTTTTGAAAACCAAAGTAATCACAAATACGCTCTCTCATATACGTACTATCTCTCCCTAGTGTCTTTCCTTAGGTTAACTACGCAACCTAGAGCTCTGATACCAATTGTGATGGCCCGCCCTGCACCAACCGTCATTTACTCCAAAAGTGCGCTGTACACATGTCCAGCTAGCACGGAACGGGTCGCCAGAAGGAAAAGGAAGAAGGAAATGAACATATAAAGAACCTGTAGAATGTCTCACAGCGCATAGAACAAAATATAATAACATACTTGACATAAAACAGAAGAGACAGTGCATAAGCTGAAAATCAGAAGAACTAAACATCATAGCAGCGGAAATTCAGAATACAGCTTATTACAACTTTCAAACTGTCTCAAAGCAAAAGTAAGATAAATGAGGTACACTACTAATGCCCAAGTAGCGACCACCAACGACACAGGGAGAATGTGTATATATATATATATCATACGTGGAAGCCTCCTGCCCGCTTCCGAATCAGCTACTCGCGCATCACCAGCTAACCTGTCTCTAGTCTGCTCGTGTGAGCACCCAGAGTAATAAGAGGAGACATAAAACTCTGGGTCAGACATAAAGCCTGGTATGAGCGATAAGCATCTAAAGTGAACAATAACAGGTAGACTAAAACATACCAGAACCTGGACCTGCAACCAAAGAGTTAGCACTACATACTGTACAACACTCTAAGGTACCATATCAAGCAATGTAAAGATACGGAGGTGGGGGAGGTGTGCATGTCATAATGATGGCAAACAATCAAGCATAGCATCCATCCTCACATCTCTCACTCAGTGCGTAAAGCATACGATATTCACCACTTCGATCACCCAACATTCCTTGCTACGATCACTCTGCCCCATGAAGTCATAAATGGCTTCACTGCACTGATAACGTAGCCACTAATCCTTTGCTATGTCCACTTTGCCCCATGGAGTCACAAGAACCCCACTGCACTGGCTCATAGCCTTACCAATCTTTACTATGTCCACTCTGCCCCATGGAGTCACAAGAACCCCACTGCACTGGCTCATAGTCTTACTACGCATCACCTTGCCCCTCGGGTCATAATGGCCCTACTGCACTGATAACGTAGTCTTGCTACCATCACTTTGCCCCTCAGGTCATAATGACCCTACTGCACTGATAAGTAGCCCATCATTCCTTTTTAGTGGTGAATCGAAGTTATGAACGTCGACAACTCCTTAGCACACGTCCCGCAGCAAAGTCCAACCATGAAGTGAACTCATTGGTTCCCAACTGGTTCCGGGATCCTGAGCTCTAACTTCCATTTGGACTACCTTTGCATCTCGGGTTATTGGTCATCACCATCGGATCGGATCAGCCTTCACATTCTTCATCGGATCGGATCGGCCTTAGGCATTCGGATCGGGTCGTGCCTCCTGCATCGGATCGAGTCGTGATCCTCCAGGTGATCGGATCGCCCTCCTCCATTGTCTCGTGAATCCAGTCTCCATCGGATCGGGTCTGGTCGCCCATTCGGGTCGGATCGGGGTTCCTCCTTCAAGTCAGTTCGTGCTTCCCCCACTGGTCGGGTCGGGTGCAACTTCCCAGGTAGTCAGCTCGTGAGCTTCTGAAGTGGATCGGGTCGTGCTCCTCCCTTCGGATCGTGGCACCTCATCAATCTGGATCGGATCGTGGAGAGGATTCGCGATCGGGGGTGGACATGCGGATCGCTGTCTTCGGATCGGATCGTGGCGTATGCCCACGATCGGTTCGGGTCGGGTAAAGGGGGTCCGATCCCGCCTGCAACTTCCTGCAGTTCTTCCAGCGAGCAGTTTACGCCATTCGACGGCGTTTTCTACCATTCTAACTATTGAAATCGATCACAAAGCATTTCATACAGTCATAGCAACATGCATACTCAACCACAAACATCAAAACATCAATATGATAGGTTAAAATAGACCAAACATACCCAAAACTCCATATTTCCCCTTAAGCATGTTTAGGTGAAACTAATGATAGGATTAGCAAAACTTAACCAAATTAACCCAAATTCATATCAGAGGTCTAAAACATCATTCTGAATTTTATAAACATTTTCCCCAACTTTTATCATGCTTTAATTCGCTAATTAGCACTAATCCCCCCCTAATTAGCCATAATTAGTGTAAAACTATGCAAATCACTCACCTTAGCCACAAAATAAACTAAGATCTGAAATAATTCTCTGATTTGATGTGAATCTCAATGCTAAACACCAGCTCCTATGTTGATTTGGTGTAGATCTTCCTTGATTAGGGGTTGCTAAGCCAAATCCTTGACCAAAAGATGATTTGGAGGTGATTTAGAGGTTAGAGGCCATTTTTAGGGTTCCTTGATGATAAGTGGAGGCTAGAAAACTGAAATGGAATGATCCTCTATCTCATTTCAGCCCTCCCATAACCCTAATCCCGAAATGGGTTATGGGTCTACTCACTAATCACCCGATTTGGCCCGGTTAAGCAGTTTTTCACCCTCCAAACCTTGTTTCAGCCATATCTCCCAAACGGTAAGTCCGTTTGGCTATTATGACCACTCTACGGAAAGGTAAACCATCAAACGAATCAAATGGAAGTGGTTTCAGGTCAAAATTCCTTTCCAATCAAAAGTTATAGCCAAAACAGTACCAACTAGGGGCAAAATGGTCATTTAGCAATCGACAAAAATTATGAACATGGGAAATGACTCTAATGGATGTTTCCCAAAGTTACATGACCATACAACTTCATACGGGAAAGAATAAATATTCTACGATCCTATGATGTGTAGAACACGGGTCATTACAGATTTCATCCCCGAAATCTCTAAGTTGAGAAGAATGCATATCCTACCATCCATCATCCATCTACTCATCCATCAATCACTGGCATCCACTGTCCTTAAAGGTTTTTAATGCTTATATGAATATATGCAAAGGTACGTGTATATGTCCCAATACTAATGCAAAGATCAGGCGGTCTACTGATTCAGTTGACCTCCTTAATGCAATGTATGTTAGTGCCATGAGTCTAGTATGTATGAAAATAATCCTATTATAATATGTAATTTCTATATGTACGCACACTCATTCGTTCAAATGCAATATCCATATGCTAATACATCCGTTTCCATCCATAAAAGAAAAGAAAATGCACACACATCCATATGCAGTATGAGAGTGATTGAGCTGATCTAGTGCCTAATGTGTGTGTATATGCATCCACAAGCGAACACTTGCATCAACTTGAATCCATCAAGCATAACATATCTCAAACACATGTTTACGTCCATAGGACTCCTATCTATTATGGATAGGATAAAATCAGATGATGAAACAAGCACAAAATTTTTTTTGGAAAAGGAGTTAAGAACATACCCTCGAAAAGAAAAGGGTACGAAGCCTGAATCTTGTCTTTAGTCTCCCAAGTTGCATCATCTGGGTTATCTCCTCATTGAGCCTTTATCAGCTTGATCTCTTTATTGCGTAGCTTCTTAACTTCTGATCCAAGAATACGGGTAGGGAATCGTCTGACTGTCGCCTCCCGCTGTACTTCCAGTTCTTTCAATACGCTTGGCTCAACCACTTCCGCGGTGTTATGCAAACACTTCCGCAGATGAGAAACGTGGAAAACATCATGAACACTAGATAAATTTTCTGGAAGCTTTACTCTTTAGGCCATTTGGCCAATCCTCTCGGTTATGGGAAATGGTCCTACAAACCTAGGTGCCAACTTCCCTGCCGATTCGAAGCGAACCCATTCCTCAGAGGTGACACTTTGATAAAAACTAAACCTCCCACTTCGAATTCGATATCAATCCTTCTCTTGTCTACATAGGATTTCTGTCTATCTTGAGCTGTCTTCATCCGCCGTCGAATAAGGTCAATCTTCTCGGACGTTTCTCTAACCATGTCTGGTCAAAGCAATAATCTTTTTGTAGATTCCCACCAACAAGTTGGTGATCTACGGGGTCGTCCGTACAATGCTTCGAAGGGTGTCATGTGATGCTAGCTTAACTGTTGTTACAGGCAAACTCTACTAAAGGAAGGAGCTCTTCCCAAGTCCCTCTGAAGTCTGGCATGCACAGCCTTAAAAGATCTTCAAGAATTCTGTTCACCCTCTCCGTCTATCCATCTATCTGAGGATGATAAGCGGTGCTCAAACATAACTGTGTACCTAATGCTTCTTACAAGCTCCTCCAAAATTCACTAGTGAAAATGGGATCTCGATCACTTACGATATTGGAAGGTACTCCATGAAGATGGACTATCTCACGAACGTAAACTGTTGCCAATCATGTTGTCGTCCTCGTACTCTCAACTGGTATGAAATGAACACTCTTAGTAAGCCTGTCTATTATCACCCAAATGCGGGTGTTGCCCTTCTTTGATCTAGGCAAACCATCTATGAAATCCATGGAGACGCCCTCCCACTTCCACTGCGAGACCTCTAAAGGATGAAGTAAACCATCGGGATTCCTTTGCTTGGCTTTGCCTTGCTGGCAAATCAGACATTAAGAAACAAACTCTGCTACATCTTTCTTCATCCCATCCCAAAAGAAAACCCCTTCTCAAGTAGCTCCACTACATTCTCTTGGATCCATATGGCGCACAGGAAATGCAAATGGTTTTGTATTATTCACTAAATATATGCGGAAATCGATCTCGTGCCTTGGGTAAACCCCGAACCTCATCAAAGACATCAGGATACTCATGGACTACAGAAATAGATTTTAGGTCATCGACAGATGTGTCAAGTGACTCTAGGAAACTCAACATAACAGACCCCTTAGGGTCACAAGAAATCTCCAGGGTCCTCCCTTGGCAAGTCAACAGTCTAACGACCCTCCTATCACAATCCAGAATGGCATCATACGTCGTAAGCCAATCCATTCCTAGAATCAACCCGTAGCCCATAAACCTGAGCACGTATGCGTCCCACTCAAACTCGATTCCTAACACAGATATCCTCAAACCCCAACAAATCATAGATAAACGAGCCAAACCACGTATGGGGTTTGAGACAACAGCGGGATTCACTACCATACTAGTATTTAAGTGTAGATATTTAACTACAGAGCGAGATATAAACGAATGCAGAGCGCTAGAATCAAAAAGAGTTCTTATAGGATGACTGGAAAGAGAAATCAAACCTTCCGTGGAAGCTTTCCTACCTCTATTTGGAGCACTGATCGCAAGAGCATGCACCTACCCTCCAGAAGTTCCTGCCCTTTGACCTTGTCCCTGTGATCTCTGTTTCTTCAGGCACTCTCTAGCAAAATGTCCGACTTCTCCACCATTAAAGCAAGTGTTCTTTCTTCTTTTACAATCTTTGATCAAGTGACATTTTTTCCCATAACCGTGGCACTTCCTCTTATCCTTAGCCTTGTCGTTCTTTCTTGGGCCATACCTTTTTATTTTGTGTTTCCTCAACCTCAACTTCTTCCTTTTCAGATTTATTTGAACTTTATCTATGTTCCCTTACTGGGCCATCATTTTTCTCATCCTTGGGCTGTGCTCCTTAGTCCTAAAGTCCTTGTTCTCCTTTTTACCATCCTTATGTAACAAGCTAACAAGTCTCTCGAAAGTTGCCTCCATCGCACGGAAATCCTTACGAAGCTCGAAAAAATTAGCCGTAGGTGATACTATTGTAGCTACAGATGGAGTTTAGGCACTTCATTGCCCTTCGACATGTGCCACAGTTTAAACATGCCTACAGCATCATGCCGGAATGGGGTCACATTTCGGGAAGAATCGGTCCCCCAGACAAAAAGGAATCAAGCGAAGGGTCGAGAGATATTACATATAGCTTTGAGGAATATGTTTTTTCAAAACAGACTTTTCTTTTTGAAAATGCTTTCTTTTAAAACCTTTTTGAAAATAATTTTCAAAAACTTTATCCAATCTATTAACCTTCAGCTTTGACACTAAGTGTGACGCCCCACGTCCGTTAATGTCACTCACAAGGGAATGCATTAAGTTTCGTGAAGCGTTATAAGTAAACAGAATAGAAATATTATAAGACAAATATATAAAATAACAAAGGAATAAAAACTTTATTTATCATAAAACACCGTGGTCCAAAAATTCACATGTACGAAATAAAAAAACCCATTACAACGTATATCAGAGTACATAAGTACTTCAAAGAAAGCATAATCCCCCAAAAAGAGACAAATCCATAGTAGCGATAAGAACTTGAGCCATACTTCAAAAGCGACTCCTAGCAAGATGATAACCAAGTCCTGACTAAGGCTGAGTGTTTCCGCCCTGAGAACCTTGGGGGGAGGGCGGACGGAAGAAAGAAGGAGAAACAAAGAGGGTCAGACATAAAATCTGGCGAGTCCAGTCACTTTTAGCAAGTAAATAAATAAAAGTAGCATGACAAGCATATAAAGTGGATAAGACAGGGATAACCACATAAAAGACAGGTGTGACAAGGTAGACATGATAAGGTGTAAGGGCTTCTAATGATTACTCTGCACTATCACTAGTATAACCAGAATGAGATGATCCCCAAAATGTATGAAATGGTAGACTTAGGCGCACTTCTGGTGAGAGGTTTTAACCCCACACAATCCACAGGCAGCCCCAATAATGGACTCCTAAACTTACTAGAGTCTAGACCAACCCTAACTACTACCCTAATCAATCGGCTCTCTACTCCGTAGATACCCTGTGCTGGCCTCACAATAGGATGTATCACTTCCTAAAATGGCAACCCTTACATTTCAAGATGTGCACAACCATATCTACTGATGTCACGGTCGTCTTATCCCCCTATGCTTGGCACACGCATGCACATGGCCCGGTCAGTTTACGCCGCCCACACCCTCCTCCACGTTTGGATCTCTTACATCAGCCCAACAAGTGTGCCCCTTCTTCCACCTAGTACGGAGTACATGCTATGATACCTACTCTGGTTTACTGGATGAAACGGGTCTCACGCAATATAATACAAGCTCTCCCTTTTGTCTTGTATCCCCCACTAGGTTTTCCATTTGATTATGTATACCACTAGGTGTCTTTAATTACATATCCTTATTATTTCCATCGGTTATGTATACCACTAGGTGTCTTTAATTACATAACCTTATCGGGTTAAGTTTGTGGTCCTATATGTAAATATTACCCACCTACCCAAGATTTACTTAACCCTCCCACTGATTCAAGCTTGTTTATTTAATGATTAAGTTTGTGGATCTATATATACTAATATTACCCACCTACCCAAGATTTACTTAACCCTTCCACTGATTCAACCAAGTTTGCTTAAACCCTATTCATGTTTATGCTCACACAATCCTTATGGATTCAACTAAGTTAAGTATTACAGACTAACAGGTTATCCCCATTCACATTGACTGCTTTTTACTTGCCAAAGTTTCACTTGCTTATTAATTTCATACAAATATAACTTAATCCATTTAAGTTCATTAATAAGCCCCATTACATGCTATTCTTTAGATTATGATTAACAGAAGTAATTTTACAATCTTTCACCCCTGAATTGTAATTAACGGAAGTAATCTTACAATCCCTTTTGTATTGTCTATTTCCATAGTTACAGTAACATGTTTTATTTGATTAAGTATACTTCTTCTCAGTTCACCTGTTTCCCGTTTAACATATCACTACAACTTGACATTGTTTACTTATTAACTTAGTTTTCTTAACTAAGGTTTACTAATAAGCTTTCTTTCCTTTTATTATAACTTATGTTATAATTTTCACTTGTCCCTAGGACATGCCTACCTATTATATACAACAATTTCATTAAGTAATTAATCATAATAGGTTACTATCGTTCCTTGTTTACTCCAAATCATTACAATGTCCATTTATGGCTATAACGGGCTAGACCTTCCACATTAGGCCTATAACTTGTGGATGCTGGATATGCCGGTCGGGTCCGGGCAGGCTTCTTCCATAAGTTGGGCCTAACCTCGTGTCATAGCTCGTTTCATATTTGCGCTGTTAGACCTCTCACATTAAGTTCAACATTTGTTGTTGTTGGATATGCCGGTCGGGTCCGGGTAGACTTCCACCACTAATGCAACCTAACCTCGTGTCATAAGTGCAACTACAATTTCTAATTGTAATCTTAGACATTTCATTATTATCCAAATTCTCACCTATATCTTTTTACGTTATTATGCCCCTTTTCCCCCTATTTTATTCAAAGTGAATTATATGTCCATATTCATATCCATTAACCAGGTTATGCCAATTCTAATGTTTTTTCTCATTCCCTTACTAACGCATTTGTATATATTTGGCGGCATCTAGGCTAGAAAGTGGCCTAGCTACAAACAATAAAAGGGAAAGGTGGTGGGAAAAATGACAATAGTGATCCTTCTAACAAAAGTGACATAAACATATATACTGGCATAGACAAGTAATTGGCATAATAAGTGCACATAAAAACAGATCTAGTGAAAAGGGTAATGATAAAACTAGATCCAACATACTTAGGATAAACAGACCCAAATAAGAATTCATATGTCCAATAATGATAAATCTCAATTAATCACAATATGATGATCTAGATCTAAAAAAAGGTCCAATTGCCCATATAATGATAATCCCAAATTAACCACAAACTTGACAAAGGTTCAGATCTACAAGATGACATGATAAACTAACCACATGTGGATTAGATCTATAAAAATAGATCAAGCATACTAAAGTTTGAGGTCCAAGAATAACATAGATTCATGATTCAAGACAGATCCAAATCACAGTATTATCACATTTTAATTTTAATCATTCAAATTTCAAAGTAACCTAGAACTCATAGTTTTTGGATTAAAAGAAAAGGTAGAAAAATTGCTGAGGTTGGATCAACACTAAAATATCCAAGTTTGATTTGGAAAGTTGATCGTTATTGAAGAAAGGATCCATCTCAGTTTAAACACCGGCAACATTTGGCCTCCACGATTTCCAATGAAGAAAACAGGAGAAACGGACACATATTTATAGCTGCCAGCACTCTGAAACAGACTGCCACATCAGCCTTAGGGGTGTCAACACCCCTGTAAGGGGTCGACCTTGGTGTCGACACCCCTGTAAGGGGGTCGACCCCCTAGAGCGGGAAATTTGCCGCCTTCTTCCATTTTGATTTTTTGAATGCTTTTGGACAAGGTTCTGGCTCATATGTGTGTGTGTATATATATATATATATATATAATCCTCCTACCCGTATACAAACTTAAAATCCTCATAACTTCTTCATATGATGTCCGTTTTACGCAAACTAAATGCCTATCTTGACCATAATTTCGAGACAAACGCAATGGCGCAGTTCGTTTCCCTTAATTGTGAATATTAAATTAATTATTATTTAATTTATCCTCTTTAATGTTAACAAAATTACGAGGTGTTATACCGTCCTAAAACTTTAATCTGTGAAGACTCAACCATTCCAGTCGTTAGTGAGAAATTTAATTACTTGTTTGCATCAACGTTACAGTTTTTATCAATAAAATTCATACTTCCAATGGTTTTAGTAATTTTGTTTTTGTATAGGTCAAATGAACGATTGGGAAATAAGTGATGAACAAATGGGAAACACATTTGATGAGTACGAACGAAACCAAGTAGACGAGAAAGAGGGTGGATTCGTTCCAGATATGCAAATAGAAGAGGTTCAACATCGAGTATTTCCATATCCAGTAATTCAAACAAATAATTGTGTTTAAGCATCAGGAATAAGTCATTTTCCCGCTATTTCGAGCTCTAATTCTGCAACTCCTGAATTTTCTTCCAAGGATTTACTGGTCCTTGTGAAAGCCTATATTGAGGTTGATAGAAGAGATGATTTACTGATGCAAAGAGGAGGGGGTTTAACATGTGAAGACAGATGAGCAATGATCACAAGGTTATACAACAACCATCGTTCCCGGCCAACTAGACGATCGTCATTTGAAATCCAAATGGCTCATCATCGTTTTGCAGACGCTTGTGATCAGTACCGTAACGTTATCGAGATAGTTGAAGATGAAGACATATTAAAAGCAACTAAAGCAACTAATGATTCTCGTTACCTATTCGAATACGATGAGGAATTTGTTGGCCACAAAGCGTATAAACTTCACTATAATTGGCTAAACTGATATGGAACTGAATAGCCTTACAGTACTATGATTTTATTGTTGTTTGAACTAGTATTTATTTGATGATTGTATGGAAAATATGGAGTTATATGTAACCCGCATCTACGTTGTTATGTTTACCTGATATGCAATAACTGGGACAATCTAATATTTAACCATTAAGTTAATCTTTAAAAAATGGTTCATAATTTAGATATTTTAATATTTTGCATTCTATAAATAAGAAAAATACAACAACGACAATGATAACATTTAGAAATGCCAAACTACAATCATACATTCCAGAACAACAGAACATACAAACATTAAATTCTATGTACAATAAACCTACTATGGATTTCTGAGAAATCTAGCTCTAGTTGCCTTAGCAACAATCTTGTTCAATCGCCTTATTTTGGCTTGCGCTTCCAATGCATATTGAAGTCCACGTTCACACATCGAAGGGTCAATCCAATGCATACAATTATAACATTGAACTTCATTAGTGTAAAACCTATGGTCCTCGTAGCCTGTAGAACAAAAAAATCGACGACCAGCATTTTTTTGGGTTTTGGAAACAACTACGACTGATTCATCTCTACAATGGAAAACAGGGTAGGCTCCACCCGGTAGTGTTGTACCAATAGGACATTAGGGCTCTAGTACTTGTCCTTCTTATGCAATCTATTTTCCTAGTCTTTGATTTGTTACAGCTGCGCGTAAACGAGCATTCAATGAGCCTTATCGATTTAGAATTACCTTGAATTTCTAGAGAAAATTCTACCTTATCATTATTGTGTTGTAGACTTGCCTTGACTGTTTATACACATCATGACAGTTGTTCATCGTCAATCTCCTGGTTGTCCAAAGCTGAAATCGATTAAAGCGACTTGGAAAAATGATTCGAATGAAAATTGTATGAAGCATTGGTCTGGTTAGGAGGAAAAAATAAGAGCATACATATACTTGTGTTGGAACTCACACAAGGGCTATCTTTGGACACTCGTGATACATAATTGATGTCACTGAAATCCCTTACATAAGTGAATTGTCCTATCAGGGAGAAAGTTATATAGCAATACGGTGATAGCACTGGAATCACTGACACAATGATACAGCTAAAAAGTAATATACTGATATAGTGATGCACATAAATACACAATTAACCAATAGGGAAGCTGTCTGTACCTAATGTGAAATGTATTGTCAATTCGAATGGTCATTTTTCTATGACAAGACATAAAGGAACCGACATAAATTTATGGGATTGACCAAACAATGGATCAATCTGCTCCTTTCATCGTGGATTGACATATATACAATGACCATAGGCTATCATAATCTTATTACTAACTTATAAAAATCAACTAAAAGACAAAAAATCTAATAAAGGTGAGTGTCGTTTATTTTGATCATGAAATATTCCAATTTGACTACATGGAAAAATATGGAATAGAGAATTAAAGGACAAACAAACTCTAGGAAATCAAGTCCAAGTTCACATGTCATTTGGTTTAAATGGGTGTGCTCTTCTTTCTGCCAAAACATACCCTTGCAAATCAATTAGAATATCAATAGGTGCCTTAAAAAATTTTGTGGTGTTGTGCTTCAAGCTCTCCTTCCTCATCAACGTTGAACGAGTATGTTGAACACCGTAAGAAACAACAATAATCATTTCAAGAAGAAACAAGATACGCGATAGAACGAGATATTGCTGAAAGCTCGGCTTCAACCCAAGGTGGAAGCGTTGTCGGTAGAAAAGAAATGCGATATAGACGCGACTATGCCTGTTGTCACAATCAACTAGTCAAGGATTACTTAATGGCAAACCCAGTATATGGAGATGTATATTTCCATCGAATATTTCATATGTCAAAAATGGTATTTAATCGAGTACTTAACAAAGTTTCCACAACCAACATATTTTTCACACATAGAAGAAATGCACTCAATGAACTAGGCATTTCACCCCTTCAGAAGGTTACGGCCGCACTACATACGATTTCTTATGGAATTTCTGCTGATTCACTGGACGACAAAATAAGAATTGGGGAATCAACGATAGTATCATGAATAAAAGTTTTTCAAAACTGTCGTACGTGAGTTCGGTGAAGAGTATCTTAGATCTCCAACAGCTCATGAGATTGCGAGATTATCAGCAATAGGAGCTTAACGTGGATTTCTAGGTATGATGGGTAGCTTTGATTATATGCACTGGACATGGAAAAACTGTCCAGTGGCATTGCAACGGCAATATAGAGGTCACTGCAAAAAGGCTACGATGGTGTTAGAAGTTGTTGCTTCGTTTGACCTTTACGTATGGAATGCATTTTTGGCGTTCCTCATTCTCTAAATGATATAATGTATTACAGAAGTCATATTTATTTAATGATTTGTACAATGACTTTTCACCTCTGTGCAACTACAAAATTGGAGACAAGGATCATTATGTTGGTTATTATCTTGTAGATAGAATTTATCCGAAATTGAAAATGTTCATGCAAGCATACAAAAGGTCGAACAATGCAAAAGAAGTCTTATTCGCGAAACAACAAGTGAGTTTAAGGAAAGACGTTGAACGAGCATTTTGAGTACTCCAAGATAGGTTTCATATAATACGAAAGGAAGTAAACTACCATGATAAATCAGTTATAGCTGATATCATATACTGTTGTATTTTTTTTACATAATATGATTGTTAAAGAAGAACGAGGAGGATATGAACTCTTGCTTCGAAATTACTCGGACATTGAAGTGGAGTTTAGGAAAAAACCTTGTAAGGATTCAAATATATTTGCAGAATACCTCAACAACTGGAAGACATCAGAGATCCATAAGCACATCTAGAATTACGAGAAGAGCTAGTAGAGCAATATTGGGAGCATGTAGGAAACCAATAGTTAATTAATTACTTAATGTTTAGTATCAAAACCTTATTATCTAAGTTTTAGTGTCAGTACATATGGGTAGTATCTGTTTTATTTTAAATTAATGATTTTATGCTTTGGTTTAATGTAAGATCTACTTCTCAATCTTGGTTTGTTATGACAATTTTTATGATGGCTACAATTGAATTTTCATTCAACTTTTAACAATACAACTACTAATAAAACTTAATTAAAAACCTGAACTAAACAACTGAATTAAAAAACTAAAACAACAACAACGTCTACAACTCAACTAAAATGAAACTGCAACATACTCAAACAATGATACGGGATAATCTGCGTTACGTCTCATGAATTCTTCAAGTTGCTTTTCCATATACATCATTTGTATTGGATTTAGATCATCTAGCTAGACATTCGTAAGAGCAAAATCATCTGTGTAACACCCCACCTCCGCCAGGGTGGCTCTTGCAAGCACTCTGACTTTGGAGGGGCGTTTGAATCAGGTAAACATGCATAATGATATATCAAGGCAGAACAAGAACATATGTATGTATGTAAACAGAGTAAATAACATAGATAAAACAGCGTAAGATTTCATACTATTTCAAAACAAGTCTGGTACAACATAATGTCAATTTTCCAAAAACACAAGTCTAGATAAAAACAATTATTACTGAAAAACTGAAATACATAAGTACTATCCCCAAAATAAGTGATAACCATAGCTAGCTTCATGTCGAAACCGTACATGAGCTGAAATCCCTCAAGCAAGCAATCCGAAATCCAAGCTAAGCTCCAACGTTCCCACCCTGAGAACCTGGGGGAGGGGGGGGGGGGGAAACGGAAGAAAAGAGGCGAAAGAAAACAGGTCAGTCAAAAAGATTGAGTAAGCCCTACTACAATCAATGTAAACTGATAAAGTTAACTGGCATGAGAAGCAAGGATGAACATAAGGATAACAACATACTAGCATGATGATTAACTAACACGGTAGATAAAGGTGTCATCGCATAATCAGGATTAAGGCTTTTGCACCACAGGTGTACTAGCAAACTAACATGACTTGAATAAACAAGTATTGATCCCTTGGCCCAAGCTTTGGCCCAATAACATGAAGTGACCCTAACACGAGGTCCAATAACATGAAGTGACCCTAACACGAGGTCCAATAACATGAAGTGACCCTAACACGAGGTCCAATAACATGAAGTGACCCTAACACGAGGTCCAATAACATGAAGTGACCCTAACACGAGGTTCAATAACATGAAGTGACCCTAACAGGAGGTCCAATAACATGAAGTGACCCTAACACGAGGTCCAATAACATGAAGTGACCCTAACACGAGGTCCAATAACATGAAGTGACCCTAGCACGAGGTCCAATAACATGAAGTGACCCTAACACGAGGTCCAACCAAACGGTCTAGTCGATCGGCTCCCTAAGCCTAACTCGTCACGTGTTGGTGTCAATACGGCCCAAACATAATTGTAGTCGAACTGTGCTGGGTCCACCCTTCGGGTGTATCAAGCCCTAGGGTGTCAACCCCTGGACACCATGAACATGAGTGCACAGTCTCGATCTACTGGTACCCGTGCATGTTTTCTCCGGCTACGGACTATGTGCACGACCAGAGTCCGCCCGGAACTACACCGGCGTACCACCCTGCCGTCGCTTTTGGTCGCTTACCTCCAGCCCAGTAATCGTGCCCCCTGCCTAGCCTAGTCCCTAGGGTCTTAATGATACAAACTTGGGATTACTGCTGGAGTGGGCCCCCATTGCTAGGATTTTCTAGTGGATTAAGTACGGTTTAACCCTCTTGCTAATCATGGATTAACTTGGTTAAGTGTAACGATGAGTTCACGACTTAACCCCGATTAATCTATCAAGCCCAAATTGGTTAAGTATTAAGTGGACCATGACTTAACCCTAATCACGAGGCATTAATTAATTTAATGTGCCTTAACCTCTCACATTAGACCTTGTTGTGGTTACTAGTTAAGCCGGGCGGGTCCGGGTAGCTTTACACCACAACTTGGTCTAACCTCGGGTTCAAGGTACAACATGACCAACTTCTCACATTGGGTCCTATTGTTTGTAGCAACTAGTTAAGCCGGTCGGTTCCGGGTAGGTTTACGCTACAAACTCAACACCAACCTCGAGTTGGTCACACTTATCTTTTCTAAGTGTCATGTCCATCATGTTTCCAAAACATGTTACAAATTTTCAAGCAATTGGGTAGACCTAACTTAATAGGTAAATTCCCAATGGGTAGACCTAACTTAATAGGTAAATTCCCAAGCTTATATTTTTATGTCTTTTAAGTTTACCCAACCCCAAACGTAATCCCATCGCTTACATATCGCAATAGCGCATATAGGATAGAAAGAGGGAACTTGGCATAATCGTGACATAAAGGTGTTGAAGCCACAAGTTCAACTTGGTGGCATAAGAAATGTACATATGTTCATATACTTGCATATTACATTTTTAGGTCTCAAAAGCATGCATAAAACCAAACTTGGCATATTGGTGATACATGGTGCTAAATGACATGTAGAAATGGCCATAAGTTCGCATCTAGCCTCACATGCAAGTTATCATAAGAGATATGATAACTTACATGTTGCCAAAATGCAACCTTTGGCATAAAGCTTGAAGCTTTATGTTCATAAACCCAAGATAAGCTTGCATAACATGATAGCATGAACAAAATGTTCAACCCAAACTTGCATAACATAACTTGCATATCATATGACAAACTTGCATATCAAACTTGCATAACATAACACGATAAACTTGCATATCGTGACATGGCATACTTGCGTAACATAACATGATGAACTTGCATATCATAACATGACATACTTGCATATCATAGCATAGTAAACTTGCATATTACAACATGATAAACTTGCATATCATAGCATAGTAAACTTGCATATAAACTTGCATATCACAACATGATAAACTTGCATATCTTAGCATAGTAAACTTGCATATAAACTTGCATATCATACATTTAACTTTAGAGTTTAAGTATGAAAGTTGAATAGGGCTTACAATGCTTAGAAAATATGACAAAGCCCTTATGCAACCAAATAGACCCAAAATGCAAGCTTTAACATAAAAACCCTTGAGCCAAAATGATCAAAACTCTTTCTTTATGATGCAAATATAGAAACTTGACTTGAATGCAAGCTAATGATGCTCATACAAGCTTGAAAACACTTGTATGCATGAAAAATCACTTAGAAATTTGTTTAGGAATTTTATGAAGAGAGTGGAGGCCATGAGAGGATTGATTTTGCCATAGTTTAGTTACTAGAATGAATAATGATGATTTAGGGTTAGGTTAGGGCCTTATTTATAGAGATTAGGACTAGTTTCAACCCTAGGATTAAACCCTAGTTCCAATCTCAGCCCTCAAAACCGAATCTGGCCCCCAAGCTCAACACAATCTCAAAATGGTGCACCAGGCTAAACAGCCCGGCTGGACCAAGTCGACAGCCAAGTCGACAGGGCTGTCGACTTGGGTCCAACCAAGTCGACTCCCAAGTCGACTCCCAAGTCGACAGGGCTGTCGACTTGGGTGCTCTGGCGGGAATTCTCCCGCCTGGCCCAAACTGGCCCAAATTTTCAAATTCAAACTTGAATTTGAAATCTGTTTTTGCTTTGGAATTTTCTGAAAACTTCGTTGGGCCTTAATCGGGTCATACGGACTCCGATTTTCGAAAACTCAGACTCTATTTCGCGTATTTTTCCGAGACGAACGCAATGGCATAGCCCGTTTCCCTTGATTCAGATTTTTGAATTAAATTCTGCCTCGATTTATGTTATAACAGGTTATTGAAAATACGGGTTGTTACATTCTCCCCTCCTTAAAGGATTTCGTCCCCGAAATCTTCAAGTTAGAAAGAACGTATCCTACCATCCAATCACCCATCTACTCAAAACATCATCCACGAGCAATCATTGTCCTTACAAGATTCTAAATGTTGTATGAACATATGCAAAGTTGTGTGTATATGTACCTATCCAATGCAAATATCATCAATGCAGATTATGTTAGTGAAATGAATCCATATGTATGCAATTCCTAACATAATGTATAACATCTATATGTGTGCACATAACATACATCCATATGCAACATCCATGTGATAACACAAAAAAATTTCATTCATGAATAAGCATGAACACTCATGCATATACAATATGAGGAGTGTGTGAGCCGATCTAGTGCCTAACGTGTATAATGCATCCACGAGTAACCACTTGCAAACACTTGCAACCACTTGCAACCATCAAGCATAACATGTTTCAAACACATGTTTCATCCAAAGGGTTTCTACCTAAGGTTCTCATGACAAGATTAACAAAATATACTAGATAATCAAGACAAACATGGATAGCAAAAGATATGCTACAAAGAGATCGGGAAGATAAGCAGGATATACCCCTTTCGGATTACAAGAAATCCCTTCCTAACCCAATCCATATCCTATAAAAGCCCAAAAGGTTTAGCCAACCTAACGGACCCCCTTCAAAACCTGACATGTATTACTAGCCAATAAGCCATACCTCCCGACAGAAATAGGACCGAAAATGGGACCGGGAGGATATACATAAAAAGATAATATGCGAGTAAGTTCCACAGGAAAACAAGGATCAAGGATATGCTCTTAAAAAGAGATATGATGCGCGTATCTAGCCTTCAGTCTTCTAAGTCACATTTCCTTGAGCTTAACTCCACTGTGCTTTGACCGTCTTTTACCTCATGATTTCTTGGCTTCTTAACTCTTATTTCCCAAATATGAGTTGGAACCCATTTCATTGTCGCCTCCCGTCTTCCTTGTTCACTTACTCTTCTAACATTCTTGGCTTAAACATAACTATGACCTCATGGTTTCATGCAAGCTCTCCAAAATCCACTAGTGAATCCTGGATCTCGTTTACTTACCATAAAGTATTCCATGCAGCAGAACTTTTCTTGAAAATACCAATCCACGTTGCCAATGAACCATCCGCCTGCGAATGATAGGCCGTGCTTAGATTCAGTTGCTTGCTCATGACTTCCCATAGACTATCCCAAAACTGGCTAGTGAAGATTAAGTCATGGTTACTAACTATACTTTAGGGAACCCCGTGCAACTGCTTTATTTCTTGAAAGTAAACTGTCGCTAGCTAGGATGCAGTCCTTTCGCTCTTTACCGGAGTGAAATGAGCACTCTTCGTGAGTCTACCTACTATGACCCACATGCTCGTATTCCCTTTCTTGATCTAGGCAGTCCATCCACGAAATCCTTCGTGACGCTTTTTCCCCTTCCATTGCGGGGACCTCCAATGGATATAACAGCCCACCGGGCTTCTATGACTCGGCCTTTAACCTGTTGGCACAACATGCACCTTGAGACAAACTCGGCCACCTCCTCGGGTGATGTGCATCTTCAAGAACCTTCTTTCTCTCATCGCGTCTTAGCCATCCCTTGTTATCTATAGCGAGGTGTCCTAACATCTCGCCTCGAATCAACTTGTCCATGATCTCGACTAACTGCGGGTCTTCCTTCCGTGAAGTCCCTACTTGATTCAGAAGGGCAGGTCTAAACTCAAGGGATGCTAACTGACTAATTAAACTGAGAGAACTTCTTACCTCAATTGTCCTCGTCGAAGCTTTTCGGTTTTGAACCGCGACCACTTTAGCAGGATCCACCGCTAAGCCTTGCTTAGAAACTATGTGCCCAAGAAATCTAACCTCTTTTTTCCAAAATTACATTTGGAGGACTTGGCTTTCAACTGATGCGCTCTAAGCGTATTTATCACCTCCTTGAGATGTTTAGCATGTTCTTCCTCATCCTTAGAGAAGATCAGAATATCATCTACGAAGACCACGACAAACTTGTTCAAGAACTCCCTGAACACCCTACTCATCAAGTCCACGAAGTAGGCGGGTGCATTAGTCAAACCGAATGGCATGACCAGCCATTCTAAGAATCCATCCAGAGTTCTGAACGCAGTCTTGTCTATATTATCTTCAGCTACTCTGAGCTGATGGAATCCAGTAGCAAGATCAAGAGAAAACAGATGTTCCTACAAGCTGATCAAACAAATCATCGATCCTTGGCAATGGTTGTCTATTTTCTTTAACTCACGATAATCGACACAAAGTCGAAGAGAACCATCTGCCTTGGTAGTAAATACTACAGGCGCTCCCCCATTCAGATATACTTCATCTAATGAAGTTCTTCTCAAGCAACTCCTTGACTTGCTTTCTTAACTCTCATCTTGCGGGGCCATGTGCCTTACCGGCCACGAAACTTTCTTGGCATTATCAACCAGATAAATGCGGAAATCTATCTCTCGTTTAGGGGTAACCCCCTTCACTTCCCCCAAGATATCAGATATTCTCGGACCACCCTCACCGATTACAAACTATCGATAGACGAGTTGAGGGATTCAAGACAACACAACATGACCGGACTCATAGGGTTACTAGAAATTTTTAGGGTATTACCGAGGCGAGTCATGAGCCTCACAACCCTATGTTCAAAAATCAAGAATGGCTCCAAAACTGGACAACCAATCCATGCCCAAAAATCAACCCATACCCCATGAAACCGAGAATATAAGCATCATGCGAGAACTCTATACTCAAGATAGAGATTTTCAAATCCACGTGGATAATAGACAAATGGGCGGAACCCCCAATTGGATTTGAAACACACACGGGATCATTAACTAGACTAGTACTTAGGTGCAAACTTTCAACTAGATCAGATGAAATAAACTATGCGATGCACCAAAATCAAACAAGGTACGAACAGGAAAATCAGAAATGTAAACAAGACTTTCAACAGAAATACCACCTCGATCGGGAACTGGAGCGGCATTGAGAACATGAACTTGCCCTCCTGAAGGTCCAGCACGCTGAGTCTGACCCTGGCCTTGCCCTCGCTTCTTCGGGCAATCCCTAGTGAAGTGTCCCATTTTTCCATAGTTAAAGCAAGTGCCTTTCCTTTTCCTGTAATCCTTGTTTAGATGAGTCGAGCTTCCACAAGTAAAGCACTTCTTTTCCTTTTTATCTTTAGACTTCTCCTCCTTCTTGTTACTCCTATTCTCTTCACTGAGTAGGGCCATATTCACCAAACTCTCGAAAGTTGCCCCCAAAGGTATATGAGTCATGGCTAAACCATGTAATGGCTCGTTTAATCCTAGAGCAAAGTATAGGGCCTTCTTCTGAGCTGTGTTAACCAAGTCTAAACCGAACCGAGCAAGTTGATTAAACTTATCTATGTATTCCCTAATAGTCATGTCCCCTTGCTTCAGTGATAGGAACCTTAGTCCAAACTTTCCCCGAAAGTCATCCCAAGTCTCAATTGGCCTAGTAGCGGTGGAGACCACCCACCAACGTGCAGCTTCTTCCTTTAGCAACCACACTGCTAATAAAACCTTCCTACGGTCACCTATATCAAAGAAGGAAAAAAGATCTTCGGTTTCTTTCAACCAATTCCTGGCCTCTACGAAAGTCTCGGTTCCAATGAAATTCTTGCAACCCATCGCCCTAAAGTCTTTGCAAATCTCCGCGAAATCCTTTTGTGGATGCTGAGGGGGTGGAGGAAGAGGAACCTCAGCGACAGGAGGCGGAGGAACATTAACTACCGGAGGAGGAGAAGGAGGAACATCTGCGGGGCCGGCTTCGGTCGCCCTAGCCTCCAAAAGTCTCCTATACCAAACAGGTACGTGTACTCCCTCCGGAATGGCAAAGTTATCGGCCATACTGAAAACGAAGAAAAAGATAGATTCAAAATGGAGAAAAACGAAAGAATCTTTGCTAATGGCTTTTTGGGGAATAGCCTTTAAAATAAACTAGACTTTTCTTTGGAAAATACTTTATACTTGGTTTTGAAAATAGTTTTCCAAAAGTTTTGAAAACGTTTTTGTTCCTTCTCGTAAACCATATGCTCTGATACCAAAATGTAACACCCCACCTCCGCCAGGGTGGCTCTTGCAAGCACTTTGACTTTGGAGGGGCGTTTGAATCAGGTAAACATGCATAATGATATATCAAGGCAGAACAAGAACATATGTATGTATGTAAACAGAGTAAATAACATAGATAAAACAGCGGAAGATTTCATACTATTTCAAAACAAGTCTAGTACAACATAATGTCAATTTTCCAAATACACAAGTCTAGATAAAAACAATTATTACTGAAAAACTGAAATACATAAGTACTATCCCCAAAATAAGTGATAACCATAGCTAGCTTCATGTCGAAACCGTACATGAGCTGAAATCCCTCAAGCAAGCAATCCGAAATCCAAGCTAAGCTCCAACGTTCCCACCCTGAGAACCTGGGGGGGGGGGGAACGGAAGAAAAGAGGCGAAAGAAAACAGGTCAGTCAAAAAGGCTGAGTAAGCCCTACTACAATCAATGTAAACTGATAAAGTTAACTGGCATGAGAAGCAGGGATGAACATAAGGATAACAACATACTAGCATGATGATTAACTAACAAGGTAGATAAAGGTGTCATCGCATAATCAGGATTAAGGCTTTTGCACCACAGGTGTACTAGCAAACTAACATGACTTGAATAAACAAGTATTGATCCCTTGGCCCAAGCTTTGGCCCAATAACATGAAGTGACCCTAACACGAGGTCCAATAACATGAAGTGACCCTAACACGAGGTCCAATAACATGAAGTGACCCTAACACGAGGTCCAATAACATGAAGTGACCCTAACACGAGGTCCAATAACATGAAGTGACCCTAACACGAGGTCCAATAACATGAAGTGACCCTAACACGAGGTCCAATAACATGAAGTGACCCTAACACGAGGTCCAATAACATGAAGTGACCCTAATACGAGGTCCAATAACATGAAGTGACCCTAACACGAGGTCCAATAACATGAAGTGACCCTAACACGAGGTCCAACCAAACAGTCTAGTCGATCGGCTCCCTAAGCCTAACTCGTCACGTGTTGGTGTCAATACGGCCCAAACATAATTGTAGTCGAACTGTGCCGGGTCCACCCTTCGGGTGTATCAAGCCCTAGGGTGTCAACCCCTGGACACCATGAACATGAGTGCACAGTCTCGATCTACTGGTACCCGTGCATGTTTTCTCCGGCTACGGACTATGTGCACGACCAGAGTCCGCCCGGAACTACACCGGCGTACCACCCTGCCGTCGCTTTTGGTCGCTTACCTCCAACCCAGTAATCGTGCCCCCTCCCTAGCCTAGTCCCTAGGGTCTTAATAATACAAACTTGGGATTACTGCTGGAGTGGGCCCCCATTGCTAGGATTTTCTAGTGGATTAAGTACGGTTTAACCCTCTTGCTAATCATGGATTAACTTGGTTAAGTGTAACGATGAGTTCACGACTTAACCCCGATTAATCTATCAAGCCCAAATTGGTTAAGTATTAAGTGGACCATGACTTAACCCTAATCACGAGGCATTAATTAATTTAATGCGCCTTAACCTCTCACATTAGACCTTGTTGTGGTTACTAGTTAAGCCGGGCGGGTCCGGGTAGCTTTACACCACAACTTGGTCTAACCTCGGGTTCAAGGTACAACATGACCAACTTCTCACATTGGGTCCTATTGTTTGTAGAAACTAGTTAAGCCGGTCGGTTCCGGGTAGGTTTACGCTACAAACTCAACACCAACCTCGAGTTGGTCACACTTATCTTTTCTAAGTGTCATGTCCATCATGTTTCCAAAACATGTTACAAATTTTCAAGCAATTGGGTAGACCTAACTTAATAGGTAAATTCCCAATGGGTAGACCTAACATAATAGGTAAATTCCCAAGCTTATGTTTTTATGTCTTTTAAGTTTACCCAACCCCAAACGCAATCCCATCGCTTACATATCGCAATAGCGCATAAAGGATAGAAAGAGGGAACTTGGCATAATCGTGACATAAAGGTGTTGAAGCCACAAGTTCAACATGGTGGCATAAGAAATGTACATATGTTCATATACTTGCATATTACATTTTTAGGCCTCAAAAGCATGCATAAAACCAAACTTGGCATATTGGTGATACATGGTGCTAAATGACATGTAGAAATGGCCATAAGTTCGCATCTAGCCTCACATGCAAGTTATCATAAGAGATATGATAACTTACATGTTGCCAAAATGCAACCTTTGGCATAAAGCTTGAAGCTTTATGTTCATAAACCCAAGATAAGCTTGCATAACATGATAGCATGAACAAAATGTTCAACCCAAACTTGCATAACATAACTTGCATATCATATGACAAACTTGCATATCAAACTTGCATAACATAACACGATAAACTTGCATATCGTGACATGGCATACTTGCATAACATAACATGATGAACTTGCATATCATAACATACTTGCATATCATAGCATAGTAAACTTGCATATAAACTTGCATATTACAACATGATAAACTTGCATATCATAGCATAGTAAACTTGCATATAAACTTGCATATCACAACATGATAAACTTGCATATCATAGCATAGTAAACTTGCATATAAACTTGCATATCATACATTTAACTTTAGAGTTTAAGTATGAAAGTAGAATAGGGCTTACAATGCTTAGAAAATATGACAAAGCCCTTATGCAACCAAATAGACCCAAAATGCAAGCTTTAACATAAAAACCCTTGAGCCAAAATGATCAAAACTCTTTCTTTATGATGCAAATATGGAAACTTGACTTGAATGCAAGCTAATGATGCTCATACAAGCTTGAAAACACTTGTATGCATGAAAAATCACTTAGAAATTTGTTTAGGAATTTTATGAAGAGAGTGGAGGCCATGAGAGGATTGATTTTGCCATAGTTTAGTTACTAGAATGAATAATGATGATTTAGGGTTAGGTTAGGGCCTTATTTATAGAGATTAGGACTAGTTTCAACCCTAGGATTAAACCCTAGTTCCAATCTCAGTCCTCAAAACCGAATCTGGCCCCTAAGCTCAACACAATCTCAAAATGGTGCACCAGGCTAAACAGCCCGGCTGGACCAAGTCGACAGCCAAGTCGACAGGGCTGTCGACTTGGGTCCAACCAAGTCGACTCCCAAGTCGACAGGGCTGTCGACTTGGGTGCTCTGGCGGGAATTCTCCCGCCTGGCCCAAACTGGCCCAAATTTTCAAATTCAAACTTGAATTTGAAATCTGTTTTTGCTTTGGAATTTTCTGAAAACTTCGTTGGGCCTTAATCGGGTCATACGGACTCCGATTTTCGAAAACTCGGACTCTATTTCGCATATTTTTCCGAGACGAACGCAATGGCATAGCCCGTTTCCCTTGATTCAGATTTTTGAATTAAATTCTGCCTCGATTTATGTTATAACAGGTTATTGAAAATACGGATTGTTACAATCTGCACGTTGTTGTCAAGCTAACTCCTCTTTTCATAACTCCAATTCGTTGATTCTCGTTTGTTGAAGCTCTTCATGCCATTGTTGTCTTTCCTGTGCTCTCCCTTTTCTCTCTATTCAAGATGCTTCCTTTGTTTCCATGTACTGCTTATTTGATTCCTCCGCAGCTACCATTCGTATGTCAAGTTGTTCGTAATACAGGCTGTAATCGTTTGTGGTCTTTTTATTCCCTTGTACCTTCCAGTTGGCCGTCCACCTGAACTGTTTGTAAAAGGGTTGACTTCTTGTGAATTTAAGCTTCTGGGGCTAACTTCTTCCATCGGCCTTGGTGGCATAAATCGTTGTGTTGTATGCTCCTGCAGCTTTTTGCTCCATTTTTGTAACAGCCTGGAAAATCAGAACCAATTTAAAATTTTTAGTTTGGCTATTTTAGTGGATTTTGAATATTTAAAATAAATTATTTTAAATAATAACGACCAAAAGTCTATTTGAATCAGGGTTGGAAAATAAATATATTTATTTTAATTATAAAACAAGGCCTGAAATGGCGCGGCAGTTTGAAAATTCGAATTCGAATTTTGGCTGACTATACCGGATGCAAAATAAAATGGATTTTAGTGAAACTAAAAATATTTAAATCTGTTTACGAGTATCTTTCTAACGAATCTGAAAAATCGAAGTTTCATAGCGGGAATTAAAAGTTATGGCCAAATGAATTTTCAGAAAGGCCGCTATGGAGTTATATCGCCCTTGAAAATAGACATTTTGAAAACGACCTCCTTTTTTGACAAAACCGCTTTTGTTGGATCCGGGATATCGAATTATTGCTAGATTCCAAATTCCATAATTTTTGGAGTTAATATGTGAGCGTGGCAAAGGAAAATGTGTTTGGTTCATTTCAGTCAATTTGGATCGACCAGAAAATGGCCATTTTTCAAACAGTCTCCAAATTCAACGAAATCAGTTTTGTTAGGACTGTATCGTCAATACCAAGCTAGAAATAATTTTTTTGGAATTTTTGGGATCAGTATGTGGCCCCGGCAAATTGTAATGTATGTTCAAATCAAATATTGAATGTTATATATTTTAATTTGAAGAAAAACTGACTGAAAAGTCGAATGGGCCTACGAAACATATTCCATTGTGTCCGGAATGGGGTTATTTAGCTAGGGATGATAGTCGTTGGGTTTGATACGGAGTTCGTTAGGAGAAAGGGGTATTTTCGGATATAAAATAAATAAATAATTAAATATAAACTCCTGGCCATTCACATTCAATCTCATTTCCGCGTTGACCAGAATAAAAACCCGGCCCCCTCAATATCGAACGACGCCTACTCTTCAATCCTTCACTCTTCGATTTCTCCTTCCACACTCAAAAAAATCAATCAATCCTTTAGGGAATTCTATTGTTCTCTCCACGATCTATGAATCCATATAAATTCCATAGTTTATCGCTGCATATTTTGTTCAAATCACCTCTGAGAACTTCCGTCGTTCATCACCCGATTCCTCCTCAGTGCCGCCGTCAAGTTGGGGGTGACCACCACCGCCAGGCGCGCCATACCAAGACCCTCCACGCTGCGCAACCTGATCGGCCTCACGAGCTTCGGATTGGAAGAAAAATCCAGACCTCGGTTTGAACAAAACTGAGAGGTATACGACTATTTCTATTTTAAGTGATTACAACACTTTAAAGCGCTACGAATTTTAATTTCACGATAAAAATTATATCTTTTTTCTATTTTGTCGAAATCCAGTGAAACAAGAGACATTGGACCCGTGACAACGTCTTCTACATTCTAGAAGAGAGCAGATATTTTTATGAGCCTTCTACGATTTTTGGAGGAGTGGAACCCAATGTTAGATTTTTGAATTATAAACGATATAAAATGACGATGTATAAATTATACGGTCGATGTATGAGTTATATAAGCGTTGTACACCTCATGTATAAGCGTTCTATAAGTTGTATGTGCGATGTATAAGTTATATGTGCATTGTAAAAATCATATATGGATTGGAAAGGAATTGAAATGATATTGAAATGAAATCGAAATATATTTATATGCGTATATCCATATATATATATACTCCCCTCGTCCACAGACCATGGACGATATATATTGGTTGTGATTGTTTGAATTTTGGTTGATGTGAAATTTGGTGAATAATACAAATGGTTGATATGATTGATTGTGGTTGAAATCCCAATAGGATTAGTATATGGGAAAAATTCGTCTGCTTACGAACTAGATATTGAAATCCCCATTGTCAAAAGCTGCGAGGCTTTAAGGTAGAGCGAGGACCCGTACTCGGGACGGTGCCGGTTTTATCTACCCTGCCATTATGCTGCCGAAATTTTCTGAAAAATTCCTGTGTTTGATTTATATTCATATATTGAAATATATTCATGTATTGGGAAAAATATTCGTTTTTGAAATAAAATGGTTTGAATGATAAAAATCACATTTTTATCAAATGTATAAAATAAAATAGTTTGAATGATAAAAAAACATTTTTATTGAATGTATGAAATAAATTTATTGAACGATAAGAATAACATTTTTATTGTATGTGCGAAGTATATAAAATATTCATGTTGGAGATAAATTGTTTTAACAATAAAAATCACATTTTTATAATATATATGAATTGCTAAAAATCTTCATTTTTGAAATAAATTGTTTTAACAATAAAAATTACATTTTTATCATCTATATGAAGTATATAAAGTAATCGTGTTTGAAATAAATTGTTTTGACGATAAAAATTACATTTTCATCTACATATGAAGTGTTAAAGATAGTCATATATTGAAATGAATATTTGTTGGCTAAAAATATTATTTTATCAAATACATGAAATGAATATGGTTTGGAAATCGAAGAACAGATTATATTTATATATATATATATAATTAAAATAAATTGAATAACGAAGCGGCATCTCATATTTTTAAACCGTGATTTCAAATGATTGTACCGGGAGATCCGACCATCGGATTTTCCCAAAACTGAAACCGTTGGTTTCGCTTTGGAAATATCTTTCCAACAACACCAACTTTGCAAAGATCCAACGGTTGGATTATCTAGAATGTTTAATTCTAATCTGAATGAAAACAATGCCAGAATGGATTATATATATAAATATAAACAAAATAAATCGAATAACGACACTGTAGTTCGCATTTTGAAATCGTAACTTTAAACGATTGTACCGGGAGATCCGACAGTCGGATTTTCCCAAAAATGGAACCATTGGGTCCGCTTTGAAAAGATTTTTCCAATGATATAAAATTTGTAAAGATCCAAAGGTTAGGTTTTCTGATATGTGTAAATCAAATTTGAAGAAAAACAGCGCCATGGCCGCGTTATGGCCTGAAGCATCGTTTAAATGAATTGGCTATATTTAAATACATAAAAATAGCGATAAATCGTTATAAAATATTATAAACAATATGGAATGGAAATAAACTGAATTTACTTGGCTTATAGGATATTTGATGGTTGAATGTGTTTGACATGAAAATTACACTAATAAACTGAATTATGGATGTCAGATAATTTAACCAATGAAATGAATTGACTTGAAATTCTAAATATACGTGAATTATTTGAAAGGGCGGAGTTAATATTTCAAATAATTGATCGACGGTTAGAAGTCGAAGATACGAAGGCGGTGCGATGATCTTCACATCGAATGGATGGCTGCTGATGCCTTTGATGGGAGTTGCTGCCCTGAAGGGGTTACAGTGGTGGTCATCTGGACGTACTTGTTGATCGTTAGGATGTGCGAGGGCCTCTCTCCTGTATTGGACATATGGGAGAGGAATAAGGTGCCTCACGTTTTGTTCAAACCCAGAAAGGACTTGTAAATGGATGTGTGTCTGATGTTGTAGCTTGACAACGTGGCATACAGAGATGCAGTGATCAGGGCTTTTGTTGAAAAGCAGAGCCTTGTGGTTGATGATCAAAGCAGGGCTGTAAATGGCTGGCTTTGTGTTTAGCGTTGATTCGCGAGCCTCACACCCCGGTATGGACCAAAAACAGGAGAGGACCTCAGGGAGGACCTGCATTTCCTTCTAGCTAGGAATGGTGTTTTGGGTTTTACACGCCCGGGCATTTTACTTATGTGGATGATGGATAGCGAGGCACCTCGGTTATATCGGTCGCTACTGGGCCAATGGTTTGGTTAGTATATGACCAATTTACGCCCCATAGGGTGGGGAAAAGCAGTGTTTAGGCATTTTAATCCACTCCGTGTGGACCGGCCCTGACGATCCAAGGGTCGATGCGTTCTGATACTGAGACATGGGCTAGATTGTCTTGAAGCGGTAAGGACGGTCCCTTTCCTTGGTTCATGACGGAAATCCAATTTCCAAGTATGACATCGTGTGGTTTTGATTGTATACCTATATATGGAGATATAGTGGTATTGGGCATTTATGCCGTCTATGATTGATACTTATGATTGAAATTGTTTTTGAAACATATAAACACTAATAATAATATCAAATTCTTTTGTTTTATTCGTATCAAACAAATTTTGGCCATGATAAGTAAAACTCTATCCTCGGGTTTGCGTTGCATTGTGTGATGAGAACTGAGTCTTATAATGGCTTCAATTTTATACAAAGCATTGCGATGTTTAAATGATTTACTTGTTTTAAAGCATTGGCAATCCAATGGAGTAAACCCATTCCGCGTTAGCGGCATGCTCCTGTGATTGGCCTTATTATAAAATAAGTTAAGTAGATTTCTCATACCAGTCCCATGACTGACTTGTAGTTTGTTTCACTTGCAAACTCGGGTGCCCCTATTTTTACACGGGCTGCCTTGTATTCAGGTTTTAGCAGGCTCTTTCTGGATAGCTATGGAGCTGAAGATGGATTCTATCATTTCTTTCTATTTATGCTGTTCAGCTCCTGCTGTACATATTATGTTTTGATTCCACTGTAGACATTTTATGTAAAGCTGAAACTGTATTTTGTACAAAGTATGATCCTATATACTGTGTAACTCTGATGATTATGTTTATCCAGTGTATTCTATTGTACATTATACGGTGTATTGATATATTTCTGTTCTGCTGTTATTTGTTTATGTGTTATATTCCAAAGATTACCCTTGCCACTATGGAACGGGGTTTGGGGTTGTCACAACTTGATATCATAGCTTTGGTTAAGCTTAGTTCTGGAATACAACATATTTATGAACTCATCAAAAATAGAACCAGTAGTGTTCTAAGATGGGTTACTCATTTAAGATAGGATCAATAATATCCTAGAATGAGTGTAGCAGAATGAAATACACCCCAGTAGACACATTTACATTTACATTCAAGTATATGTCTCTATGCTTTGAAAAATACCTTTTCTATTGGCCTAACACTTTGTCTGCTATTTTCCGACATTGAAAAATGGGTGGCAGAAGCAGAAGAAATAATCCTATGGTTCAACAAACTAATGAGCCAGCTATGCTCCCACAGCCAAGATCAGATATGGAAGCTCTATTAAAGAGGTATCGAAATTTGGGTGGAGTACCGTTCTCGGGCTATGAATCCATTATTCAAACTCAAGCTTGGATGCGTTCTGCGGAGAGAATATTTGAAGGTTTCAAGCTGAGAGATGATCAAAAAAGATTACTGGCATCATGGGCACTCAAAGACGAAGCTTTAATCTGGTGGGAAATTGTTATCAAAGATAATCTAGAAGGTAATATTACCTGGGATAGATTCAAAGAAATTTTCAATGAAAGATTTATTCCTCCAGAAGAAACTGAGCGGTTAAGTGATGAATTCTACTATATGATTCAAGGAGATATGACAATTCCAGAATATCATAAGAAATTCAATGAACTTTCTCGTTTTGCCCCCGCATTTAATTCAGAATCCAAAGATGAAGAATCTGAGGTTTATAAACGGGCTGCAAAGAAAGTACCAAAGTAGTGTAACTGCACATGTGCAACAACCTTTTTGTGAAATGATATACATGGCTTATCAGTATGAAGATCTAGATAAGAAAGGTCTTTTAGGCAATGAAGAGGAAGTCAGTTCTAGCAACAAAAGGAAATTCAAAGCTGATGGACCAGAGACAAATACACAACCTGAGGCAAGTACGACATCTGGGGTCAGAAAGAAGCCTAGAATCAACAGGAAAAAGGTTAAGTCTGAGAAAGAACCAGTAACAACTGCCCTATAATAACTACAAGAAGCCAGGGCATTTTCCAGGGAATTGCAAATCCTCAAAGAAATAAAGGAATGTTGGGTCAAAATCCTGCCCAGGACCCATGTCGACCAGGGGGTCGACCTCGGTAGGAAGGTCGACCATGGGGTCGACTCCCCCCCTTTTTAGATTCGAGGACAAATTCAGTTTTCTGTATTTAGGCGCCCGTTCTGACCAGATTCGTTGCTCCTAAGCTATTTAATCACCCCCAAAACTTACTTTCTCTCCACTAAATTTCATTTCGCCTATACTCTGCCCTAATTCATATTAAAATAAATCAATGACGTCGCTACTCTGCTGAAACCTAAGCTAGAACAAGTGCTTCTTCTTCTTCCAATCTGAATAGGATTAAAAGATAACAAATCAACGCCTACATCAACGGGAAGCTAAATCAACTCCAGAAAATCAAATCCCAGAACTGTTCTTCTCTTTCTTAAACCACGAATAGTGAGTACAATTATTTTTAGATATGAAATTTAATTATGATCTTGACATGGTTATAAATCTGAATAGGAGATTATGCATTAGATCTGTTTTTCTATGTAGATCTATCTTATTCCTGTTTATCAGATCTGTTTTTCTGTGTAGATCTATCTTATTGTTGTAACTATTATGTATCCCTTCCTTCCTTCTGATCTATAACCAGGCTACCACGAGCCTGAGCCAAATCGCTTAAGAGATTGACGCACGAACGCTAAATTTGGGGAAAATAATGAATGATGCATAATTGGACATGACTGATTTTGACTGATCTAAGAAATGGGCATATGTTGTAATTTAAGATCTAGATCTAGGCATACTATATATGATGGTTTATGATTTGGAAGAAGGATAATTATTGTATGATAACATATGACTTTTAATTTGGGAACATAATGCATGATCTGATTTTGAGGACATAATATATGTTTTAAATTTAAGATCTAGATTTGGGGGCATATTTTATACGACAATCCATGACTTGAAAGAAAAAGGATATATGATTTGGGCGTAAAAGGTCTATATTAAAAATAGAATAACTATTAATTGTGAACACGCCTAAATGGCGATTTTGGATATTTACGTACGCTGAAATCAAAGGCTATAATTTGACATAGTGCATATTATATATCATGATTTGGGTTTTTTGGAGAATATTCTGTACTATGTAAATTTAACTAGAAATTTGGGGCATATGTTATATTATGAATTATGACCATGATTTGAGCATGTAAAATTAGGCTTAATTTTATGATTAAGCTAGGAATGTCAATGGAATTTGAAGGGAAGATTAAATCTATTAAATTGCCTAATCTGCTAAATCTGTTGAAACTAAATGCTGTAATTTGGGGTATGAAAATCTGTTGGCTCGATCTAAAATTGAGCAAAACATGTTAATAGAACTGTGGATAATCTGTTGTAACTTGTAAAGAAGTTAATCTGTTGAATTGGCGTAATTAGTCTGATATTGGCATAATTTGTGAATGAATACTTTAGCTAGAAAATAAGAATGCTAAGACACGAGGTTAGACTCTATTTGTGGTAGAAGCCTTCCCGGACCCAACCGGCTTAACCAGAAACCGCAAACTGTCAGTCTAATGTGAGATGTCGTAGGCATAAAGATGCTTAGACACGAGGTTAGGTCTAGCTTATGGCAGAAGTCTGCCCGGAACCGCCCGGCACATCTAGCGGCCACAAGCTACTGACCTAATGTGAGAGGTCTGTGCATTAATATTTAATTAATGCAAATCTAAGATAAATGTGATACCTAAAACGTGTTGGGTGGATAGGGTTAAAACAACTGGACTGATGAATCTAATAAACCCATTTGAAAGTCTGTAGGCCCAATACAAGGTTAGGTGAAACAATCTGTAAGTCTGATAATCTGTAATCTGATCCGTTAAGTCTGAAAACTTGTTAATCTTTATATCTGATCTGTTAGTCTGAAGACTTGTTAACTTATATGTTTGATCTGAGAACTAGTTAGTCTGAACTTTGTACATATGAAATCTGTAAGTAAGTTAATCTGAAATCTTTTAGTCTGGGGACACAAGGTTAGGAGGGGCAATTACTTGTGTCATCTGTTGTTTGGGACCCATGTTAATCAGTAACCCTTTCTGTTGCCAAAACTATGACCCAACACTAGGTAGGGGTCCAGGGCACGCTTACTGAACTAATTGTAAGAGGTTCACTCTGATAATGGCGAGGGGTGTTGATGGCGCATTCCAACCGGGCCATGTACGTGCATGGATCCGGCCTGCTCTGAGGATGTAAGACACCGTGACATCTGTAAATAGGTCTATGTCTATAGGTTGCCACTTTAAGGAGTGATACACCCTTCCGTGGGGCCGGCATAGGGTATTTATGTATTAGGGAGTCGATCGCTTAGGGTAGAATTTAGGGTACACTTAGTCCTGTCTGTTTCTGTTGGGGTGGTAACACTTGTCTGTTTCTATGTGGTACCGTCTGTTGGGGTGGTAAAGGCCCATTACTAGTGTACACCTAATTCTAACATTCTGTTTCCATGGGGAATATTCCATTTCCGTCTCTAACTTCGTTTCTTCTTCTGTCTCTATACCGTTTGTCTCTGTTCGGGTGGTAAAGGCCCATTATTAGCATTCTGTTTCTACACATCTGTCTCTGTTAGGGTGGTAAAGGCCCTTTACTAGCATCGCGTTTCTGAAAAGATCGTTCTGTTTTCTGTTTGGATATTAGGACAACACCTAATTCTGGTATACCAGTATTAGTGCAGAGAAGTGAAAAACCAAGTATGAAGCTTAGTTTAACCTATATCATTCTGCCTCTTCTGTTAACCTGCTACTCCTGTTATAGTTATCTCTCATCCAGTTTTATTTGCAGGTCATGATACTGCTATCTGTTTATATGCTGAAAGTCACTGGACTCACCAGACGTATGCCTGACCTAGTTTGTTTCGCCTCTTTTCTTCCGTTTCCCGCCTAGGTTCTCAGGGTGAAAACATAGGAGCTTGATTCAGGTTCCATCTGCTTGAAGTGCTTGAAATATCGCTTGGCTCCGATTCTACCTATTTATGGCATTCTTTGTTGGGGATTATGACTTTAAAATTATGCATTCTGAAGGATTTTGTATAAGACTGATATTTGTGTACTTGGGTTTTGGTATTATGATGTAATAAAACTTATTTATGTTACTGCTGTAATAAAGTTATAATTTTTTCACATACTACTTTACGTATCTGTCTTGTAAATTTCTGTTCTGTTTACTTATAACGTTCCACCGAAGTTAAGGCATTCCCTTTGTGAGTGACCTTGTGTTACATTTGGTATCAGAGCTGAAGGTTACCAGATTAGATAAGAGTTTTTGAAAATTACTTTCAAAAAGGTTTTAAAAAGGAAGTATTTTCAAAAGTAGAGTTTATTTTGAAAAACATAATCCTCAAAAGCCATATATCTGTTTTTCAAATTCTCTGTTTTGAATCTCTTCGTTTTCTTTTAAGCATGTCTGGGTTACCCGAGATACCCGAGGGCATACCGATACCAACTTGATTCAGAAGGTATCTAGAGGCTAGGGCCACCGCCGCAGTCCCAGCAGATGTTCCTCCTCCTCCTCCCCCTCCTCGTGTTGATAATTTTTCGAAGATATGCAAAGACTTTCGGACAATGGGTGGGAAACCTTTTCACGGAGCAGAGACGTTTGTTGAAGCTCGAAATTGGCTTAAGGAGGTAGAAGATTTGTTTGGTATCTTCGAGATAGAAGATGGAAGGAAGGTCCAATTAGCTGCTTGGTTAATGAAGGACGAAGCCTCATTTTGGTGGGAGGCCATGAATGGAGAGCGTCCGGTAGAGACATGGATGGATTTAAGGCACAGGTTCGAGATGAAATTCCGCTCGCGAGCGGAGGAGAATTTATACATGGAGAGGTTCTTAGCATTGAAGCAAGGGAATTCATCAGTGAAGGAGTACGCCAACAAGTTCAATCAGTTGGGGAGATTCGGCTTAGACTTGGTGAATACACCTGAGAAGAAGGCCCTGAGATTCGTTAAAGGTTTGAATGAGCCGCTACATGGGTTGGCTATGACCTACATTCCTATGGGGGATACCTTCGAGAAATTGGTTGACATGGCGTTAATGCATGAAGAGGAAGCCAAAAGTGAGAAGAAAGAGGAAAAGCTCGAAGGACCACATAAGAAGAAAGCGTGGCCCAAAAAGGAAACACAAAAGAAGGATGAAAAGTCTGAAGATAAGAAGGAGAAAAAAATGCTTTACTTGTGGGAGCTTGACTCATCTGAACAAGGATTGCAGAAAGAGGAAGGGTGCTTGCTTCAACTGTGGAGAAATGGGACACTTCACTAGGGACTACCCGAAGAAACATATGCAAGGGCAGAATCTACTTCTAGAGGGCAGGTGAATGCTCACGTGACTGGTAGATAGGGTAGGAATAGGAAAGTTTCTGTAGAAGGATTAATTTCCTTATCTGATTATTGAGTTAAAAACTCTTTTTGATTCTGGCATTTTGATTTTGTAATTAAGACTCTGCACTTTAATACTAGTATTGTTTCTGATCCCGCTATAGTCTCAAACCTCATAAGGGTTACGACTCATCTGTTTGTGATAAGTTGGGGTTTGAAGGTATCTGTGTTAAGCGTTAAGCTGACTGTGACACATACATTCTGGTTTTTGTGGGATATGGTGGGGTTTTATCATGCTTATTTTTCCTAAGAATCATTTGATAATCTGATCTGTACCAGTAGTCTGTAAGTATCTGAATATTTCTGAAATGGATAGGGGTTTTTACTCGGAGCATGAAATAGATTTCCAGTTTTGACATTGTTTAATGGGAGTAATTCTATGAGTGTTAATCTGATGTTGATTTCAGTCTTCGGGGTTGATACTTAGGGATTTATTCTCTTAACCGATGTCTAATGGGAACATAACTTTTGTACTTGCTTCTATCACTCGGCTATATCCTATCGATCGATTCTTCGACCCTTAGGTAGAGACTAATGAGTGTAAACATGTGTTTAAGACATGTTACATTTGATGGTTGCAAGTGGATGCAAGTGGTTGCTCGTGGATGCATATACACACACTAGGCACTAGATCGGCTCAAAAACACTCTCATACTGCATACGGATGTGTGTGCATTTTCCAATTTTCGTGGATGCAAAATGATTAACTTATCACATGGATGATTGGATGAATGGTTATGCACTCATGTAGAAATGATATGTATCAAATAGGATTTCTTGCATACATAATTGGACTCATGGCACTAACATAATTCGCATTAAGCAGGTCAACTGAATCAGTAGACCGCCCGATCTTTGCACTAGATAAGAGACATATACACACACTTTTGCATATGTACATACAACATTAGAAGTTTTCTAAGGAAAATGGATGCTTGTGGATGATGGTTGAATAGATGAATGATTGGATGGTAGGACACATTCTTCTTAACTTGAAGATTTCGAGGACGAAATCCTTTAAGGAAGGGAGAATGTAACACCCCGTATCTTCTGTGGACATAAAGTTACAAAACAAAGTATAATTATTTTTTAAAGGAATAATTAAGGGAAACGGGTTTCGTCATTGCATTCGTCTCAGAATTCTGCTTGAGATAGAGTCCGAGTTTGCGTAAATCAGACTCCGTATGAAGAAGTTATGACCTTCAGAAGTTTTCAAAATATTTAAACAGCTCGGTCAAAATTTCAAAATTCGAATTCAAAACACACACCCGGGCTGGGCGGGAAAATTCCCGCCCAGGACCCAGGTCGACCAGGGGGTCAACCTGGGTAGGCAGGTCGACCAGGGGGTCGACCTAGGTAGGCAGGTCGACCATGGGGTCGACCCCCCATTTTTCAGATCCGAGGACAGGTTCAATTTTCTGTTTTTAGACGACCGTTCTGACCAGATTCGTTGCTCCTAAGCTATTTAAACACCTCCAAACCTCACTTTCTCTCCACACAATTTCATTTCGCCTATACTCTGCCTCTTCCTAATTCATATTAAATAAATCAATGGCGTCGCTACTCTGCTGAAAACTAAGCTAGAACAAGTGCTTCTTCTTCTCCCAATCTGAATAGGATTAAAAGATAACAAATCAACGCCTACATCAATGGAAAGCTAAATCAACTGTCGAAAATCAGATCCCAGAACTGTTCTTCTATTCCTTAAACCACTAATAGTGAGTACAATTATTTTTAGATATGAAATTTAATTATGATCTTGACATGGTTATAAATCTGAATTGGAGATTATGCATCAGATCTGTTTTTCTATGTAGATCTATCTGTTTCCTGTTTATCATATCTATTTTTCTGTGTAGATCTATCTTATATTTGTAACTATTCTGTATCTCTTCCTTTCTTCTGTTCTATAGCCAGGCTACCACGAGCCTGAGCCAAATCTCTTAAGAGATTGACACACGAACGCTAAATTTAGGGAATAAATTAATTATGCATAATTGGACATGACTGATTTGTGACTGATTTAAGAAATGGGCATATGTTGTAATTTAAGATCTAGATCTAGGCATACTATATATGCCGGTTTATGATTTGGAAGAAGGAGAATTATTGTATTACAACATATGACTTGTAATTTGGGAACATAATGCATGATCTGATTTTGAGGACATAATATATGTTGTAAATTTAAGATCTAGATTTGGGGGCATATTTTATATGACGATCCATGACTTGAAAGAAAAAGGATATATGATTTGGGCATAAAAGGTCTATATTAAAAATAGGATAACTATTAATTGTGAATACGCCTAAATGGCGATTTTGGATATTTACATACACTGAAATCAAAGGCTATAATTTGACATAATTCATATTGTATATCATGATTTGGGGTTTTTGGAGAATATTCTGTACTATGTAAATTTAACTAGAAATTTGGGGCATATGATATATTGTGAATTATGACCATGATTTGAGAATGTAAAATTAGGCTTAATTTTATGATTAAGCGAGGAATATCAATGGAATTTTAAGGGAAAATTATATCTGTTAAATTTCCTAATCTACTAAATCTGTTGAAACTAAATGCAGTAATTTGGGGTATGAAAATCAGTAGGCTCGATCTAAAATTGAGCAAAACATGTTAATAGAACTATGGATAATCTATTGTAACTTGTAAAGAAGTTAATTTGTTGAATTGGCGTAATTAGTCTGATATTGGCATAATCTGTGAATGAATACTTTAGCTAAAAAATAAGAATGCCGAGACACCAGGTTAGACTCTGTTTGCGGTAGAAGCCTGCCCGGACCCAGCCGTCTTAACCAGCAACCGCAAACTGCCAGTCTAATGTGAGAGGTCGTAGGCATAAAGATGCTTAGACACGAGGTTAGGTTTGGCTTGTGGCAGAAGTCTGCCCAGAACCGCCCGACACATCCAGCGACCACAAGCTACCGATCTAATGTGAGAGGTTTGTGCACTAATATTTAAATAATGCAAATCTAAGATAAATGTGACACCTAAAACGTGTTGGGTGGATAGGGTTAAAACAACTAGACTGGTGAATCTAATAAACCCATTTGAATGTCTGTAGGCCCAATACAAGGTTAGGTGAAACAATTTGTAAGTCTGATAATCTGTAATCTGATCCGTTAAGTCTGAAAACTTGTTAATTTGTATATCTGATCTGTTAGTCTGAAGTCTTGTTAACTTATATGTCTGAACTGATAACTAGATAATCTGAACTTTGTACATCTGAAATCTGTAAGTAAATTAATCTAAAATATGTTAGTCTAGGGACACAAGGTTAGGAGGGGCAATTACTTGTGTCATCTGTTGTTTGGGACCCATATTAGCCAGTAACCCTTTCTCGTATCAAAACTATGACCCAACACTAGGTAGGGGTCTAGGGCACGCTTACTGTACTAATTGTAAGAGGTCCAATCTGATAATGGTGAGGGGTGTTGATGGCGCATTCCAACCGGGTCATGTGTGTGCATGGATCCGGTCTGCTCTGAAGATATAAGACACTGTGACATCTGTACATAGGTCTGTGTCTATACGTTGCCAATTTGGGGAGTGGTACACCCTTCTGTGGGGCTGTCATAGGGTATTTATGTATTAGGGAGCCGATCGCTTGGGGTAGAATTTAGGGTACACTTAGTCCTGTCTGTTTCTGTTGGGTGGTAACACCTATCTATTTCTATGTGGTACCATTTGTTGGGGTAGTAAAGGCCCAATACTAGTGTACACCTAATTCTAACGTTCTGTTTCCGTGGGGAATATTCCGTTTTTGTCTCTGACTCTGTTTCTGCTTCTGTCCCTATACTGTCTGTCTCTGTTCGGGTGGTAAAGGCCCATTACTAGCATTCTGTTTCTGTACATCTGTCTCTGTTAGGGTGGTAAAGGCCCATTACTAGCATCGTGTTTCTAAAAAGACCGTTCTGTTTTCTGTTTAGGTATTAGGACAACACCTAATTCTATAATACTAGTATTAGTGCAGAGAAGTGAAAAACCAAGTAAGAAGCTTAGTTTAACCTATATCATTCTGCTTCTTCTGTTAACCTGCAACTCCTGTTATGGTTATCTCTCATCCAGTTTTATTTTCATGCCATGATACTGTTATCTGTTTATTTGCTGAAAGTCACTGGACTCACCGGACGTATGTCTGACCTAGTTTGTTTCGCCTCTTTTCTTCCGTTCCCCCCCCAGGTTCTCAGGGTGGAAACATAGAAGCTTGATTCAGGTTCCATCTGCTTAAAGTGCTAGAAGTGCTTGAAATATCGCTTGGCTTTGATTCTACCTATTTATGGCATTCTCTGTTGGGGATTATGGCTTTAAAATTATGCATTCTGAAGGATTTTGTATAAGACTGATATTTGTGTACTTGGGTTTTGGTATTATGATGTAACCAAACTTATTTTTGTTCCTTCTATAATAAAGTTACAAAATTTTCAAGTACTACTTTACGTATCTGTCTTGTAAATTTCTTTTTTGTTTACTTATAACGTTCCACCGATGTTAAGGCATTCCCTTTGTGAGTGACCTTAATGAAAGTGGGGTGTTACATTAGTAATGTCGTTCGGCTTATGTAACGCTCCAGCTTATTTTGTTGATCTAATGAACAGGGTATTTAGAGAGGTATTGAATAAATTCATACTGGTCTTCATTGATGATATTCTGATCTTCTCTAAGTCAGAAAGTGAGCATAAAAAACATTTGGAACAAGTGTTAGGAATTCTCAGAAAGAATGTTTTAAAAGCCAAATTTTCCAAGTGTATATTCTGGCAAGAAGAAGTCAAATTCCTTGGTTACGTTGTGTCAAAGGAGAGAATTTCTATAGATCCCAGTAAAATTACTCCTATTCAGAATTGGAAACAACCAATTACACCCACAAAAATCCGAAGTTTTCTCGGATTGGCTAGTTATTATCGAAAGTTCATTAAGGATTATTCGAAGATATCTAGTTGCTTAATGAAGCTTTCTAAGAAACATTCAAGGTTCAATTGGACTCCAGAATCTGAGATGGCTTTCCAAAAGCTGAAGTTAAGGCTGACAACTGCTCCAGTGTTAACAATAATCGATGGCAATCAGGACTTGAAAGTTTGGACGTATGCTTCTAAAGAAGGTCTTGGTGCAGTGTTAATGCAAAGAGGCCAAGTAGTCGCTTATGCTAGCCGTCAATTGAAGCCACATGAGAAGAATTACGCAACTCACGATCTTGAATCGTTAGCCATCGTGTTTGCTATGAAAATCTGGAGACATTATCTGTTGGGTGAAAAGTTCGAATTATATACTGATCATCAATCATTGAAGTATTTATTCACCCAGAAAGATCTGAATATGAGGCAGCAGCGTTGGTTAGAATTTCTCGCGGCATATGATCTTGATATTTTGTATACTCCGGGGAAAGCCAATGTTGTGGCTGATGCGCTCAGCAGAAAGAATGTAATCATCGCCAATCTTAACATTACACCATTGTTGATTGATAAAATATCAATTCTTCAGAAAGACGATAGTTTTGTTAAAGAGATGATCAAAAGAATTCAAATGGGCGAAGTCTCCAGTTTCCAAGTGGATAGCACAGGAGTTCTGAGATTAAAAGGAAGAATTTGTGTTCCCGACATCCTTGAGCTAAAAAGAGAAGTATTGGACGAGTGTTACAAGTCCAAACTGAGCATCCGTCCAAGGGTTAGTAAAATGTATAATGACCTTAAGTGAACCTTCTGGTGGAAGGCGATGAAAAGAGGCATCTCTATATACGTTAGCCGGTGTTCTACTTGTCAACAAGTTAAGAGCGATCAACAGAAGCTCGCCATATTGTTGTAACTGTTGGAAATTCCAGGGTGGAACTGGGAACATATTTCTATGGATTTGATGGTTTGCCCAGAACCCGGAAAGGAAATGACAGTATTTGGGTGATCGTAGATCGTTTCACGAAGACCGCCAATTTCATCCATGTCAGATCGAATAGAACTGCTCAGAGTTTGGCGCAAATTTGTTTTAAAGAAATTGTTAAACTCCATGGAGTTCCCATGAGCATCCTTAGTGATCGTGACCCGATTTTTTCTAGTAAATTCTGGGAAGCATTCCAAGCAGAATTGGGAACCAAACTAAACTTGAGCACCGCATATCATCCTCAGACAGATGGTCAAACTGAGAGGGTGAATCGTATTCGAAGATTTATTGCTGGCTTGTGTTATTGATTTTGGCAGATCATGGGAAGACCACTTGCATTTGGTTGAGTTCTCATACAACAACAACTAACAAGCAAGCCTGAAAATGTCACCACTTGAAGCATTGTATGGTAGACCATGCAAATCTCCTGCTTGTTGGGTAGAACCTGGCAATAGACTTGTATTGGGACCAGATATGATTCGCGAAGCTATGGATAAAGTCGATTTCATTAAGAAACGGTTACTGGCCGCTCAAAGCCGATAGAAGAGCTATGTAGATTCGAGAGGAAGATATTTGTCTTTCGCTGTTGGTGACTATGTATATCTACGAGTTTCTCCAATGAGGGGAGTTGTCCGATTCAGTAAAACATGGAAGTTGGCGCCCAGATTTATTGGTCCATTCCCCGTGGTTGAACGAATTGGAACTCTCGCTTATAAGGTTCGATTGTCTAATTAGTTCCCTTGAGTACATGATGTGTTTCACATATCTCAACTTCGAAAGCATGTCACGATCCAGGGTCGTGGAAGAAGCCGCGCAACAAGATTTGGAAATTACTCCAGAATTGGCAGTGAGGAAAGAGCCGCTAAAGATTATTGGCAAAGAAACTAAAGAGTTGAGGAACAAGAAGGTTTACTTAGTCAAAGTACAATGGAGTGGAGATCCACGAGACTGTACTTGGGAAACTGAGGAGAGCATTAAGAAAGCCTATCCCAAGTGCAGGGTGGATATCTCTGATTAACTCTGGTGCAAGGTACATTTACCATATTGTGCATTTCCGTATTGTTTTCTACTTGGTTGTTGTTTCCTTTTCATGGATGTAGAATTTTTAATCATATGGTCTGAATAATTTCAAAAGAGTATATGAATTAATTGCTATATATTTGAAAAGGTTAAAAATAAATTGATTGTTGTTTGTGTGGAGTGATTGTTAGTTTAAACTAAATCACATTGGAATAATAAAATCAATAAGAGCATGAAGGGTAAATTTATGCAATTGAATCAAATATTGAACTGATTTGAAATTAGATGGAAACATATGCATGTACATTATATATGTTTGAATAGGTAAATGGATTTGCTGTTGAGTAAAGAATTTATTTGCATGCCCGACAAATAGGTAAACCTTAATGAGTTGGATGCAAATTTTATTTATCATATCAACTCCTGTGAATGCCATTGGATGCGGAGTGCTGGTTGATCCGTGTGTAATAATAAATGTCTCTGTAGTATAGTAACAATTAATTTTGAACTACACTGCATGGAATAATTCTTGAGGATAACATACTTCATCATATACCACATAAGAATTTGGAGCTTGTGTGACGAGGTTGAAGGTTTACCATACGTGCGAGAGGCTTGTATGGCTATGACTATATATTAAGGTTGAACTGATGACTGATATAGACAATATAAAATATAACGGTAAATTGCCAGATTAATAAAAACCCCACACGGGTCCGGAGATGACAATAAACACGTCTCTCTGGTCATTAAGGCAAAACCATTTATAGGGTGACGACAATTTATTCTCTGGAGTTATGATCTATACATACTCCCCTGTGGACACCGAAATATATCACTATAAATATGTGCATGCTTATTAGGATTTATTCGGTATATAATACGACCTAATAAATTTCCAAACCCCTCCCCGTACAAAGGAGGTTATGGCAAAAAAATTCAAAATTTTAGGGTGTTAGCCAAATTTTTGAAGAATTTGAAAATTCTTAGAAACTGCAAAGTTGAAGAATGAAAGCCTGAATGAAAGTTGAGTTGGTTAATTAAACTACTTTCAGCTTCGTTCCTTTTCAGGGACAAAAAGATTTTAAGTGGGGGAGATTGTAAAAACTCGGAAAATCAGAACCAATTTAAAAATTTTAATTTGGCTATTTTAGTGGATGTTGAATATTTAAAATAAATTATTTTAAATAATAACGCCCAAAGTTCATTTGAATCGGGGTTGGAAAATAAATATATTTATTTTAATTATAAAATAAGGCCTGAAATGACGCGGTAGTTTGAAAATTTGAATTCGAACTTTGACTGACTGTACCGGATGCAAAATAAAAAGGATTTTAGTGAAATCAAAAATATTTAAATCTGTTTACGAGTATCTTTCTAATGAATCTGGAAAATCGAAGTTTCATAGCGGGAATCAAAAGTTATGGCCAAATGAATTTTAGAAAGGTCGCTATGGAGTTTATATAGCCCTTGAAAATAGACATTTTGCAAACGACCTCCGTTTTCGACGAAACCACTTTTTTGGATCCGAGATGTCGAATTATTGCTAGATTCCAAATTCCATAATTTTTTATGTTAATATGTGAGCGTGGCAAAGGAAAATGTGTTTGGTTCATTTCAGTCAATTTGAATCGACTAGAAAATGACCATTTTTCAAACGGTCTCCAAATTCGACGAAATCAGTTTTCTTGGGACTGTATCGTCAATGCGAAGCTAGAAATATTTTTTCTGGAATTTTTGTGATCAGTATGTGGCCTCGGCAAGTTGAAATGTACGTTCAAATCAAATATTGAATGTTATATATTTTAATTTGAAGAAAAACTGACTGAAACAGTCGAACGGGCCTACTAAACATATTCCATTGTGTCCGAAATGGGGGTAGTTAGCTAGAGACGATAGTTGTTGGGTTTGAATTGGAGCTCGTAAGGAGAAAAGGGTATTTTCGGATTTAAAATAAATAGATAATTAAATATAAACTCCTGGCCAATCACGTTCAATCTCATTTCCGCGTTGACCAGAAAAAAAACCCGACCCCCTCAATATCGAAGGGGGCCTCCTCTTCAATCCTTCTCTCTTCGATTTCTCCTTCCACACTCAACAAAATCAAAGGAATTCTGTAGTACTCTCTACGATCTACGAATCCATATAAATTCCATAATTTATCGCTGCGTATTTTGTTCAAATCACCTCCGAGAACTTCTGCCGTTCATCACCTGATTACTCCTCAAAGCCGCCGTCAAGTTGGGGGTGACCACCACCGCCGAGCACGCCATTCCAAGCCCCTCCACGCTCCGCAACCTGATCGGCCTCACGTGCTTCGGATTGGAAGAAAAAGCCAGACCTAGGTTTGAACAAAACTGAGAGGTATATGGCTATTTCTATTTTAAGTGATTACAACACTTTAAAGCACTACGGATTTTGATTTCACGATAAAAATCATATCTTTTTGCTATGTTGTCGAAATCCAGTGAAACAAGAGATATATGACTCGTGACAACGTCTTCTACCTTCTAGGAGAGACCGGATATTTTTCTGAGCCTTCTACGATTTTTGGAGGAGTGGAACCCAATGTGAGATTTCTGAATTATAAACGATATGGAATGACGATTTATAAATTATACGGTCGATGTATGAGTTATATAAGCATTGCACTCCTCATGTATAAGCGTTATATAAGTTGTATGTGCGATGTATAAGTTATATATGCATTGTAAAAATCATATATGCATCGAAAAGGAATTGAAATGAGATCGAAATATATTTATATACGTATATCTATATATATGTGTATATATATACTCCCCTCGTCCACAGACCATGAACGATATATATATTGGTTGTGATTGTTTGAATTTTGGTTGATGTGAAATTTGGTGAATAATACGAATGGTTGATATGCTTGATTGTGGTTGAAATCCCAATAGGATTAGTATGCGGGGAAAATTCGTCTACGTACGAACTAGATATTGAAATCCCCATTGTCAAAAGCTGCGAGGCTGTAAGGTAGAGTGAGGAGTCGTACTCGGGACGGTGCCGGTTTTAACTACCCTACCGTTATGCTACCGAAATTTTCTGAAAAATTCCTGTGTTTGATTAATATTCATATATTGAAATATATTCGTGTGTTGGGAAAAGTATTCATTTTTGAAATAAAATGGTTTGAACGATAAAAATAACATTTTTATCGAATGTATAAAATAAAATGGTTTGAATGATAAAAATAACATTTTTATTGAATGTATGAAATAAACTGTTTGAACGATAAGAATAACATTTTTATTGTATGTGCGAAGTATATAAAATGTTCTTGTTGGAGAGAAATTGTTTTAACAATAAAAATCACATTTTTATAATATATATGAATCGCTAAAAATCTATTTTTGAAATAAATTGTTTTAACAATAAAAATCACATTTTTTATCATCCATATGAAGTATATAAAATAATCGTGTTTGAAATAAATTGTTTTGACGATAAATATCACATTTTCATCTACATATGAAGTGTTAAAGATAGTCATATGTTGAAATGAATATTTGTTGGCTAAAAATATTATTTTATCAAATATATGAAATGAATATGGTTTGGAAATCGAAGAACGGATTATATATATATATATAAAAATATAATTAAAATAAATCGAATAACGAAGTTGTAGTTCTTATTTTGAAACTGTGATTTCAAATGATTGTACCGGGAGATCCGACCATCGGATTTTCCTGAAACCGAAACCGTTGGGTTCGCTTTGGAAATATCTTTCCAACGACACTAAATTTGCAAAGATCCAACGGTTGGATTGTCTAGAATGTTTAATTCAAATCTGAATGAAAATAGTGCGAGAATGGATTATATATATATACACATATATATATATATATAATTAAAATAAATGGAATGACGATGCTGTAGTTCGTATTTTGAAATTATAACTTCAAACAACTGTACCGGGAGATCCGACCGTCGGATTTTCCCAATACCGGAACCGTTGGGTCCGCTTTGAAAAGATCTTTCCAATAATATAAAATTTGTAAAAATCCAACGGTTAGATTTTCAGATATGTGTAAATCAAATTTGAAGAAAAACAACGCCTTGGCCGCGTTATGGCGTGAAGCGTCGTTTGAATAAATTGGCTATATTTATATAAATAAAAATAGCGATAAATCATTATAAAATATTATAAACGATATGGAATGGAAATAACGGCTTATAGGATATTTGATGGTTGAATGTTTCTGACGTGAAAATTACATTAATAAACTAAATTATGGATGTCGGATAATTTAACCATTGAAATGAATTGATTTGAAATTCTAAATATACGTGAATTATTTGAAAGGACCAAGTTAATTCTCATATCAAATAATTGATCTTCACATCGAATGGATGACTACTGATGCCTTTGATGGGAGTTGCTACCTGAAGTGGTTACAGTGGTGGTCGTCCGGACGTACTTGTTGATCGTTCGGATGTGTGAGGGCCTCTCTCCTGTATTGGACATACGGGAGAGGAATAAGGTGCCTCCCGTTTCGTTCAGACCCAGAACAGACTTGTAAATGGATGTGTGTCTGATGTTGTAGCTTGACAATGTGGCATACAGAGATGCAGTGATCAGGGCTTTTGTTGAAAAGCAGAGCCTTGTGGTTGATGATCAAAGCAGGGTTGTAAATGGCTAGCTTTGTGTTTAGCGTTGATTCGCGAACCTCACACCCCGGTATGGACCAGAAACGGGAGAGGACCTCAGGGAGGACCTGCGTTTCCTTATAGCTAGGAGTGGTGTTTTGGGTTTTACACGCCCGGGTATTTTACTTATGTGGATGATGGATAGTGAGGCGCCTAGGTTATATCGGTCGCTACTGGGCCGATGGTTTGGTCGGTATATGACCAATTTACGCCCCATAGGGCGGGGAAATTCCTCCTCCATGGCAACGGTAACAATGTTTTCCCCCTTAGCCGGCTTTAAATAAGCTAGCTAGAGTGGAAAATTCCCCCTCCATAGCCAGATTATTTAACAGCGGCTAGCCCTGGCCGGCTTTAAATAAGCCGGCTAAGGGTCCTTTTCAAAGAAATCGGCTAGGTTGCTTTAGTAACCTTCAGGGTTGTCAAAACAACCCAGAAGGGACAAGTTAACCCCCTGTTGGGGGTCAGTTTCTTCCCAACCCACACTGGATTGGGAATGCTCTTAGTGTTTGCAAATGTGTTTTTGAAATACTTTGTATTTTGATGAATAAATAATTTGATGAGATAGAAAGCTAATGTAAAACTTCTTTTCTGAAAGATGATACAATTAGATACATTGCCTCATTTTGCTGTAAAACTATTCAACTATACATACATGTTCCATAATGCAATGAAATAAAATAACAACGTAACTTGGCATATCGCACTGCAAAAAAGGTGGTTGTGACTACAAGGTTTGAAATCCCGATTTTCGATTCCATTCTGGTCACGTAGAAAATTTAAAATTCTGGCCTCGTTTCAGAAAATCTAATACTTTACATGAAGGAATTTGGTTGATTTTGTAGAGCTAACGCGAGAACTAAAAAAGCATGTTTGAATGGATAATCAGGTTTTGATTGCATATTAATCAAGATTCAAAATTCCATTTTTTTTGTTTTATTCCAAGCGATTTTTTTTAAAATATCATTTTTGTTTCGAAAATTCCACTCATCCCTTTTTTTTTCCAAGTTTTGGATTTCATATACATTTTCAAGTAATAGCTTGAACTACCATAGCAAATTTGTGTTTAGGACAAAAAAATACTTTTTATATTTGTATTATATTTTTTATTTCATTGACATTCCTAGCAAAGCTAAACATTTAAGTAAAAATCTATATTTAAAAGTTATCTTCAACCATATAATGAATAATGCATATTCGTTGTTAGGGCTATAAATTTTATACTAATGTCCGTTTGTGTGTTTGACTGAAATATGTCTGCCCGATTTTCATTCAGGACACGAGTTAGAAAAACAAAATTTTTATGAGAAAAAATCACGTTTTATTTTTGTTCACCCAAATTCATCTAATTTTCTCGTAATTCGGTATATAATTGAAAAAAAAAGCCTAATAAAAAGTATAAAATTTGATGTAAATAGGCATGTCTGATCGGGTCCATTCGTGTTCGTATCTTAAAAACACATGTCCGTGTCCGACCGATTTTATTTAAGACACGAGTTAGAACAACAAAATTTTTATGATAAAAAATTCATCTGGCATGTATCCGATCCGATTTTATTTGGGATAGAAACCAAATACACACCTCCGCCCAATTTGGTCCGACCAATTTACACCCCTATTCGTTGTAGAGACAAAGCCTAGTATCATTAGCCCATACCGCCTTAATTTTCCCCTGAATCTTATGTGTGTCATTGATCACCTAAAAAAGAATTAGCTCAGAGTCTTTTTCTTCCATAAAGCCCGTCCAAACCCTAAAAGCAAATTGGGCAGAGCTAGCTCCCATTACAAGCCAATGCAATTTCTGGTACCATGTGCAAAATCAATTTTTTTTTATTTCTTTTCTCAGGCTTCATTTGAGCACCTTCCCTCAATTCAGTTTTCTTTTTTAAATAACCTCAACTTCAAAATCGAAAATTTCATCTGGATTCCGGTCTTGTCATCGTCAGAATCGAACCGAAATGGCCAAAAATTCGAACTACCGGAGTGACCATGGAAACATGTAAAAAACTACCATTAGCCGACATTAAAAATTGTCGCATATTCACCCGATGCTAAAAAAATAATGTCGGCTTTAGAAATGGCTATTGTAGTTATATTAGCGACGGTGGTGTCGAGAATGTGGACATCTGCCAAGTTTTGGGAGGTAGAATATGCCGCTTGTTGTCGCTAACCGACACAAACCTAGTAACTTTTTGTCTCGCTAGCCGTCGCTAATAAACACAGACCTGGAACAAACACGCATCGCTATCCGTCACCACCCGACTCAATCCTAGACCAAGCTAGCGGTCACTAAATTGACATATTTTTTCTAAGTTTAGCTTCTGTCTATTCGTTCAACCACACAATCCTCCTTACATATGTATATATCAGTTCACAGTAAATATAAACTCAATTTCAGATCCAGTATCATTATACTATCGCAGAATGTCACACATATCACACAGAATAACAAATATACCACAAAAAACAATTTTTATATAAAAGCATCCACATACCAATATTCTGTCATACATATCTACAGTAACTCATATCCATCAAAAAAAATCCACATAACTCATGTTTATCGAAAAAACATCCACATACCAATATTTCAATATTACGTGTTTACATTTACAAAACAAAACGAGAAAAAACAGTCTATACATACTCGTCATTATCCTCATCATGCTCCCTTGACAATCATCCTTAGGCATTCTCCCATACTCTGATAGGTAAGCGGCAGACCACTCATCAAGCATGGTCTTCAATCAATTCTTCCATCAATCATGGAATCCGGTCATCTACTGATGGAGCAGAGATATCTCCTCCTCTTTTTGGGACTCCTTTAAGGGTTTAGATCATCACTGCCTGTAATTTATTTTATTATAAGTATAATTTATGATCCAGGATTAAACATAATTTATACTTTTCTTAATGATATAGTTCACCTCCAGATTGTCAAGGGCATAATGCCTACTTCGTGTAAACAGGTTAATGATAGCATCCCATATACGGTTGCACTCATCTAAGGTCAGCTCACACTACTAGAACAACAATGTATTCTAACGGCCGCCAATGGCTTATCCAACGGCTTCCAAAGCCTCGTTGAATTTTAAACAAGCCGTCTGGAGCCGTTGGAATACATGCCATTTGCGGAGCCATTGGAAATTGCCTGGATAATTTCCAGAACCTGCACCCTGAAGCTTATTCCATCTTCCCTAAAACATTTTTCTTCCCAATTCACCATTTCTCTACCTCCTCATACGCTGACACCACTCCAACCACCAACCCAACCACCTCCGACACCTCCTACAAATAGTTGTAGTTCGTCTCCACCCTTCTAGTTTGCAAAATCGTGTAATTTCCCTAAATCTATTATTTAGGTTTTTTTTGCTTTAAGGCCTAATTTAAATTGTGATTAATTCCTACTTGTTATTGTATATATATCACATCATGTTACCCCAAATTTGTATTATTATTACCATAATGATCAAATTATTACCAATCACATAATTTTCTATTTTAGTATACTGCGTTTGTTTAGGTTGATTTGGTTAGTATTGAACGTAGGTGTGTGAAAGAGTTTGCAAGTAGTGTAATTTATGCAAACATGAAGTATATATTATATTACGAGTGATTATAGTTTTGGATAATTTGTGCAAAAACGAGTTTTGTGCTTATGCGAACATACGAATTGATTTGTTATATAATAAGTTTCAGACGACTTCAAATAATTCTGATAAGAACCATCGTAGTTAGAATTCAATAAATTGTAAAATATATAATTTATTTCGTATGTAATAAAATGGTAAAATATAAACATGTTATATATTTAAATTTAATATAAACAAATATTTAAACACTTCGATATTATTTGGCCCCTTATGGCAATTGTTGTATATGATCTTTATATGGATATTTGTGTTTCCACAAAATGCACATCTCTATTCATCTGATACATCATTTGTTGAATTTGTCCCTGTATTGGATAATTTACAAACACTATAAAGTAATTATATTTCGTAAATAATATCACTTTAAACGGTTCACAAAATTTCAACAGCATTTTCTTTACGTTCCTTATGTACACGCATTCGTCAATGATATAAGGAACACAGGGGAAATGTTGCCGAAATTTTGTGAAATCGTTTTAAATGATATGATTTACATAATGCAATTACTGTTGTGTTTGTAATAAGAAGTAGGATGACCGAGCATCAAAGAAAACACATAAGTGTCAATGAACCAATAGTTGTTTATTTAAAATTAAGTTTGTAAAAAAATGTTATACGTTTACTAAATCAGTAACTAAAATTTTAATGAAATATAAAACGAGCGATTAGTAATTTTTTACTTCATCATTGGTTTTAAAGTAGGAAAAATGGTCAATTATTTTATTGATCGGAGCTGGATTTATCAAAGAAGGGAAATTATTGGCACAATAAGTGAACATTTTCTAAGCGGGGTACAAGTGTTCATCGAATTTGCTTTAAGTAATATTGGAAACGACGAAGAAATTCGTTGTCCGTGTACTAGGTGCAAATTATTGAACCATTTAATACGGAATATGGTTAAGGTTCATTTGCGCCAATATGGTTTCGTACCCAATTATTTTTTGTGGGATCGTCATGGAGAAATTTTATCATCTAATAATCAGGAACACTCAGTGGTGTCATTAGTGATGAAGTTAGCACGAATCTCACTGAACATTTGATCGAAGATGCAACACAATCAATGTTCCCTATTGTTGAAATTGATAACGACGATGTTAACGTCGAAGAAGAACCAAATGTTGAAGCTAAAAATATATATGATTTATTGGATCATGCCAAAAAAACTTTTGGAATTGATGTACAAGCGACACTCAATTATCGGCAACTACGGAATACATTGAAATGAAATCAAAATACAACCTTACATAAGCTGGATTTACGGCTATTGTTCAAGCTGCTAAACGCCATATGTCCTTCGATAATTTAATGTGCAAAAATTATTATGAAGTGAAAAAACTTATGTCATCTTTCAGTTTGCCATTTCAAAAAAATAAATACATGTTTTAGTGGTTGTGTGTTGTATTAGAAAGAAGACATCAATCTTAGAAATTGTAAAATATGTAATCAAGAAAGATTCAAACCAAGGAAAAATAAGGGAGAATTTTTTTTATACAAGTGTATGCATTATTTATCCATTATCCTGGGACTTCAACGCTTATCTGTATCATTTTTAACAGTGCATCGTATGAGATGGCAAAGTGTGGAACACCTCGAGAGGGTACGTTGACACACCCGTCCGATGGAGAAGCATGGAAAAATATTGACAAGAAAGATCCTGATTTCGCAGTGGAGAGCCGCAATGTTAGACTAATTTTATGTATAGATGGCTTATCACCGTTTCTCGGTTTATTCCAAATATTCATTTTGGCTTATAATAAGCACACCTTACAATCTATCTCCATGGATGTGTATGAAAACTCCATATATATTTCTCATAATTGTCGTCTCTTGATCTGATGATCCATCACATGGCATTGATGTTTACTTACAACCATTAATCGAAGGGTTGAAAAAATAATGGTATGAAGGAGTTGAAACATAGGACGAATCAAAAAAGAAAAAATTTCAGATGTTTGCTTCTTTATTATGGACTATTAGCGATTTTCCTGCATATGCAATGCTTTTGGGTTGGAGTACAGCCGATCATTTTGCTTTTCCTTATTGCATGAAAAAACATGAGCATTTTTCCTTACCACATGGGAAGAAAATTTTATGGTTTGAAACTTCATGGCTAATAGACATGAGACTGTACAACCACCATTGGTTTAGTAAAGCGAGGATATATATGAACTTATAAAAGATTATCCAAAGATACACGAAACTAAAAAAACTGAAATTCAAGGTAAATCGACGGTTCATAATTGAATAGAGTCTATTTTAGGAATTGCCTCATTGGAAAAATCTCTTAATCCATCATAACATTGGGGTGACGCATAACGAGAAAAGTGTATTTGATAATGTATTTAATACATTTTTGAATGTGAAGGGCAAGAATAAGGACGAACTGAAATTTAGACATGATACTGAGGAAATATGCAATCGTCCTGAGCTTCGTATGAAGCCCAATGATAGTAAAAAGTCTACAGCATGCTATGAACTAGATAACAACCAAGTTAAAGTACTATTAAAATAGGTGGAAGGGTTACGATTTCTAGATGGAATTTCCTCTAATCTTTGTAGATGTGTCGACTATAAAAATGGAAGAATGAGTGGAATGAAAAGCCATGATTGTCATGTAATGATGGAAAATTTGTTAACCGTCGCATTCAAAGAATTGTTACTCGTAAAAATTTGGAAGGTAATTGTAACAACCCGAATTTTTATCACATGTTAAAGTCATAAATCAAGGCAGAATTAAATTTTGAAATAAGAATCAAGGGAAACGGGTTACGCCATTGCGTTCGTCTCGAAATTTTACACGAAATAGAGTCCGAGCTTTCGAAAATCGGAGTTCGTATGACAAAGTTATGACCTCTAGAAGTTTCAGAAATTTTCAGAATCAAAGACAACTCGAATTCGAAATTAGAATTCAAACCCCGCAGCTGGCAGGGCGGGAAAACTCCCGCCCATAGACCAGGACGACCTGGGGGTCGACCACAGTGTCGACCTCCCAGGGACCAGGTCGACCATACTGTCGAACTGGGGGTCGACCTGCCTCCCGAACCCACTTCTTGAACCAGATGCATCCTGACGTATTTAGACTCGTTTTCTGACTAGATTCGTCTGCCTAACCCTATATAAACAGCCCCCTAGCCTCATTCTCTCCACACCATTTCTTTCTGTCCTTATGCTGCTTCTAAGATAATCAAAATACTAAGATAAAAAGGAATAAAAAAGGATTACTTCTTCTCCATCAAGACTACGCTTAGAGATTTGCAAATTGGGGGATTTCAATTAGAACACGATCAATCATATAGAGATTCAACAATCAAATTCTGCTTTCTAATTCTCGATCCACGCACTGTAAGTTCAAGTTACTTTTAGATAAAAGCTGTAAACTTAATATCCATGTTGTAAATTGGAATTGGATCTACGTATGGTAATTGATTCATATCTATTCTTGTTCTTCTTGGATCTTGACTTTCGTGAATATTGCTTTGGACCTATTCATGTTGTAAATCAAACTCTCTCGTGTCTATAACCTTAACATGCCTATGACGTTGAAACTATTGTTAATGGCCAAGGACTATGACGGTGAACATAAGACTGCCTATGACTAATAAGACTATGCCTATGCCTATAACGGTGAACATAAGACTCTTGCCTATGACTATGACTATGACAAGGACAATGGTGGCTAATCACCTATGACTCTTGACTATGAGAATTATTACCTATAATTATGAACATAAGGCTATTATCTATGACCATGACTTTGAAACTATTGCTGTTAATTGCCTATGACTATTGCCTAGAACTATTTTGGATAATTAACCATGACTATTGTGATTAATCGCTTATGGTTCTTAATTATGAGATTTCTACCTATGACCATGACTATGACTATTGGGGTTAATTACCTGAAGCTATTATAGTTGATTGTTCATGCCCATAGTTGAAACCCATGTTGTACACCGAATTTGCAGTTTGTTGGATCTCATACCTAGGGTGTGACTTGTTTAGTTTATTCGCTATTATGTACACCAAAACCATTGGATCCATTATCCTTATATTTGGCTTGCTTTCGCATATCTATTCTTTTATGTCAAGTTTTATCAGGACTATCGTCTTAATTTTCTAGATTTGAAAACCCTGTTAATTTCTACATGCCAGTGATGTTGTAACTGATTATCTCAAGTCGTATCATGCCAGTCTTGTAATCTCTTTTATCGCTTTATGCTTGTCCCTTCTGCCTATCATAGTTTTGATGTTATTCCCTTTATCTCTAGATTTAGATTTGCTTGTAATTTAGGTCGATTAAGGTTTACATGCGATGGGAATACGATTTGGATAGATTAGGCAAAACATGAATTGGTTATGAACATGAATTATGAACTTGATAATAGGCAAAACTTGAAACATGAACATTGTTATAACTTGAATCTGGATGTGGGCATGAAACTTATCCTTGAAACTTGACACGAACTTGACATGAAACTTGAACATGGTCATGACACTAGAATGAACTTGAAAATGGCCAACTCGAGGTTGGGTTGAGTTTGCAGTGTAAATCTGCCTGGAACCGCCCGACAAATCCAGTTACTTCAAACAATAGGATCCAATGTGAGTAGTTGGTCATATCGCACTTGAAACCCGAGGTTAGATTGAGTTGTGGTGTAAATCTGCCCGGAACCGCCTGGCATGTCCACTGACCACAACAACAGGTCTAATGTGAGAGGTTAGGGTGCATTACTGAATTAATGCCACATGATAGGGTTAAGTCATGAACATGAAAGACAACACTTAACCAACTTGAAATATGATTGGTAGGGTTAGGTCATGAACTTGAACGACAACACCTAGCCAACTTAACATGTGAATGGTGGGCCTAAGTCACGAACTTAAATGACAACACTTAGCCAATTTGATATACTAGACTGATGGGGTTAAGTCTCGAATTTAATTGACAACACTTAACCTACTAGACGGAAACCTTAGTTATGCGGTCCGTTTCAGCAGTAACCCACTAGATGTATCATGGTACCCTGGAACTAGGCAGGGTAGGGCACGATTACTGGGCTGATTGTAAGCGACTAGAACGACGGCTGGGTGGGTGCGCCAGTGTAGGTTCTAACGGAGTGCGGGCGTGCACACACTCCAGAGCAGAAAAAGCAGGCATTGGGCATCAGTATGATTATCTGTGCATTCTTGATTCGTGTCGGTGGTTGGCACCATAGGGCTTGATACACTCTATGGTGGACCTAGCACAGGTGACTACATTCGTGATTGGGCCGTATGACACCGAAACACAACGAGCTAGAATTTGTAGGGAGCCGATCGATTAGTGGATTGTTCCGTTGGACCTAGCAATAGGTCATTCACGATTTTGGGCCAAGGGATCATTTCATGATTTATACTTGACATGGGTTGGGCTACTAGTACAGTTGGTGCAGTGAACCTTGAACATGCGATGCTATACTTGACCTATACTTGATTCATCATGTTATCTTAGTCTATCTTATCCATCTTGACATCATACTTATGTTTACTTTCAGTTTATACATGTCATGTTACCTTTACCTATTTTTATGCTGAAAGTCACTTGGACTTACCAGTCTTTATGACTGACCCGTTTTGTTTCGCCTCTTCTTCTTTCGTCTCCCCCACCCCCCCAGGTTCTCAGGGAGGAAACTCTAGCACTTAGCTTGGATTCTGCTTGCTTTCCGTCAGCTTATGTACGGTTTGGTCTTGAGCTATGCTATGGCTGCACGTCTGCTATTTTTGGGGAATAATTTACTTTTGATATTTTTAAGTTTATGCTTCTTTATTTAGAACTTGATGTAATGGAATAATGTCAACTTGTACTTTGGATATATGAGGTTTTGACTCTTTTCTTGAAAGTAATAAGATTTGGTTTTTAATTTCTACCGCTGCTTTATTTATGTTCTGTCTTGTGATATCTCTGTGAATGTTTACCTTGATAATGCTCCACCAAAACTAGTGCATTCCCTTTGTGAGTGACCCTAGCGGAGGTGAGGTGTTACATTTGGTATCAGAGCAGAAGGTTACCAGACTGGGAAAAAGCATTTAAAAACCTTCTGAAACTATTTTCAAAACCGTTAATAAAGAAGCATTTTTCAAGAAAAGTTTATTTTGAGAAGGCTATTCCCCAAAAGCCATTAGCACTTTCCTTTGTTTCCTCATTTGAATCTCTATCTTTTCGTTTTTCAACATATCTAGGAATCTTAACTTTCCAGAGGGCATGCCAATACCTGGCTAGTTTAGGAGGTTCTTAGAGGCTAGGGCCAACGACGTAGGCCCAACAGATATTCCTCCTCCAGCTGCAGCAATTCCTCCTCCTCCTCGTAGAAATGCTTTCGCAAAGACATGTAGAGACTTCAAGGCTATGGGTGGAAAGGACTACTGTGGGACTGAATCCTTTGTGGAAGCGAGGAACTGGCTGAAGGAGACCGAAGATTTGTTCGTCATCTTCGAAGTTGACGATAGGCAAAAGATACAGCTAGCAGTGTGGTTGCTTAAAGATGAAGCTTTGTATTAGTGGGAGATTACCCATGCTGAGAGGCCAGTGGAAACATGGGAAGACTTCCGGATGAGATTTGAGATGAAATTTCTCTCCCAAGCTGAAAGAAGCCTGCAAATGGAGAGGTTCCTAACTCTTAAGCAAGGAAGCGTGACGATCAGGGAGTATGTCAATCAGTTTAATCAGCTGGCCAGATTTGGGATGGATTTAGTGAACACCCAACACAAGAAGGCTCTTCGCTTCGTCAGAGGTTTGAATGAGCCACTACACAGCCTTGCTATGACTCATGTACCCATGGGGGCGACCTTTGAGAGCTTGGTGGATATGGCCCTACTTCATGAAGAAGACGAGAATGGCAAGAAGGACGTCAAGGCGAGTGATTCTCAAAACAAGAAGAAAGACTTCGAGAAAGGAGGTAAGAACAACAACAACAATAATGACAACAAGACACGTGAGAAAAGAAAGTGCCACTTCTGCGGTATTGAAGGGCATATAGTCCAGGATTGTAGAAAGAAGAAGATGAAGATGGGAGCATGCTTTCAGTGTGGTGAAACTAGACATATCAGCAAGAACTGCCCTAAGAAGCAAGGGCAAGCCCCGCAAGCAGGACATTCTGGGGGTACATCTTTAACTTCTTCTCCTTGATGCTTTGTTTTATCTTGCTTATCTTCTCGATCATATCTTGAGAACCTTAGGTAGAACCATATGGATGGAAACATGTATTTGAAACATGTTATGGTTGATGTTTGCAAATGGTTGGAAGTGGTCGCAAGTGGTTGCTCGTGGTTGCATAACACACATTAGGCACTAGATAGGCTCAGACACGTTTTCATATTTCATATGCATGAGTGTTTATACTTGTTTATGGATGAAATTGAATGTGTTATCATGTGGATGTTGCATATGGATGAATGTTTGTGCACACATATAGTGTTTATGTGACTAGGATTATTTGCATACATGTTGTATTCATGACACTAAACATATTTTGCATTAAGAAGATCAAACAGGCCTGATCATTTGCATTAGATAAGGAACATATACACACACTTTCTGCATATGTTCATATAGCATTAGAAATCTTTTAAGGACAATGATTGCTTGTGAATGATGGTTGAGTAGATGGATGATTGGATGGTAGGATATATTCTTCCTAACTTGAAGATTTCGGGGACGAAATCCTTTAAGGAATGGAGAATGTAACAATCCGAATTTTTATAACATGTTAAAGTCATAAATCAAGCCAGAATTAAATATTAAAATAAGAATCAAGGGAAACAGGTTACACCATTGCGTTCGTCTCGAAATTTTACACGAAATAGAGTCCGAGTTTTCGAAAATCGGAGTTCGTATGACCAAGTTATGACCTCTAGAAGTTTCAGAAATTTTCAGAATCAAAGACAGCTCGAATTTCGAATTCGAAATTCGAATTCAAACCCCGCAGCACGCAGGGCGGGAAAACTTCTGCCCATAGACCAGGTCGACCACAGTGTCGACCTTCCAGGGACCAGGTCGACCATAGTGTCGACCTGGGGGTCGACCTGCCTCCCGAACCCACTTCTTGAACCAGATGCATCCTGACGTATTTAGACTCATTTTCTGACCAGATTCGTCTGCCTAACCCTATATAAACAGCCCCCTAGCCTCATTCTCTCCACACCATTTCTTTCTGTCCTTATGCTGCTTCTAATATAATCAAAATACTAAGATAAAAAGGAAGAAAAAAAGGACTGCTTCTTCTCCATCAAGACTACGCTTAGAGATTTGCAAATTGGGGGATTTCAATTAGAACACGATCAATCAAATAGAGATTCAGCAATCAAATTCTGCTTTCTAATTCTCCATCCACGCACTGTAAGTTCAAGTTACTTTTAGATAAAAGCTGTAAACTTAATATCCATGTTGTAAATTGGAATTGGATCTATGTATGGTAATTGATTCGTATCTATTCTTGTTCGTCTTGGATCTTGACTTTCGTGAATATTGCTTTGGACCTATTCATGTTGTAAATCAAACTCTCTCTTGTTTATAACCTTAACATGCCTATGACGTTGAAACTATTGTTAATGGCCAAGGACTATGACGGTGAACATAAGACTGCCTATGACTAATAAGACTATGTCTATGCCTATAACGGTGAACATAAGACTATTGCCTATGACTATGACAATGACAATGGTGGCTAATCACCTATGACTCTTGACTATGAGAATTATTACCTATAATTATGAACATAAGGCTATTATCTATGACCATGACTTTGAAACTATTGCTGTTAATTGCCTATGACTATTGCCTAGAACTATTTTGGATAATTAACCATGACTATTGTGATTAATCGCTTATGGTTCTTAATTATGAGATTTCTACCTTTGACCATGACTATGACTATTGGGGTTAATTACATGAAGCTATTATAGTTGATTGTTCATGCCCATAGTTGAAACCCATGTTGTACACCGAATTTGCAGTTTGTTGGATCTCATACCTAGGGTGTGACTTGCTTAGTTTATTCGCTATTATGTACACCATAACCATTGGATCCATTATCCTTATATTTGGCTTGCTTTCGCATATCTATTCTTTTATGTCAAGTTTTATCAGGACTATCGCCTTAATTTGCTAGATTTGAAAACCCTGTTAATTTCTACATGCCAGTGATGTTGTAACCGATTATCTCAAGTCATATCATGCCAGTCTTGTAATCTCTTTTATCGCTTTATGCTTGTCCCTTCTGCCTATCATAGTTTTGATGTTATTCCCTTTATCTCTAGATTTAGATTTGCTTGTAATTTAGGTCGATTAAGGTTTACATGTGATGGGAATACGATTTGGGTAGATTAGGCAAAACATGAATTGGTTATGAACATGAATTATGAACTTGATAGTAGGCAAAACTTGAAACATGAACATTGTTATAACTTGAATCTGGATGTGGGCATGAAACTTATCCTTGAAACTTGACACGAACTTGACATGAAACTTGAACATGGTCATGACACTAGAATGAACTTGAAAATGGCCAACTCGAGGTTGGGTTGAGTTTGCAGTGTAAATCTGCCCGGAACCGCCCGGCAAATCCAATTACAGCAAACAATAGGATCCAATGTGAGTAGTTGGTCATATCGCACTTGAAACCCAAGGTTAGACTGAGTTGTGGTGTAAATCTGCCCGGAACCACCCGACATATCCAGTGACCACAACAACAGGTCTAATGTGAGAGGTTAGGGTGCATGTAACACCCCACCTCCGTTAAGGTCACTCACAAAGGGAATGCCTTAACTTTGGTGGAGCATTTTAGTAAACAGAACAGAAACTTACAAGACAGATAAAACAGTACTTGAAAATTTTTAACTTTATTACAGTAGAAACAGAAATCAATATGGTTACATCCTTTCAAATCTCAGAATTCAAGTACAAATACCAGTCTTGTACAAAAGCCTTCAAAATGCATGTTTAAAATCATAATCCCCATAGAATGGGAGCTATACAGAGCCAAGCCATACTTCAAGCACTTCAAGCAGAGAGAAATCCGGATCAAGCTAAAGTATTCCCTCCTTGGATAACCTAGGGGGGGAAACGGAAGAAAGGAGGCGAAACAACAAGGGTCAGACAAAAAGTCTGGCAAGTCCAGTGACTTTCAGCATATGAACATATAATAATAATATGACATGAACATAAAACTGGATGAGAGATAACTGTAACAGGTGTAACAGATATAACAGAAGAACAGAATGACATAGACTATTGCTTTACACTTCTCTGCACTAATACTAGTATAACAGAATTAGTTGTCACCCTAATGTCTAAATTGAAGCAGGAACGGGTACAGAATACTTTAACAGAAACAGAATGCTAATAATGGGCCTTTACTACCCGATCAGAAACAGACAGAAGCAGAAACAGATTTATCCCTACGGAAACAGAATGTAGAATTAGGTGTACACTAGTAATGGGCCTTTACCACCCGAACAGACGGTACCACACAGAAACAGACAGGTGTTACCACCCAACAGAAACAGACGGTACCAACAGAAACATACAGAACTAAGCGTACCCTAAAACCCTACCCCAAGCGATCGGCTCCCTAATACATAAATATCCTGTGTCGGCCCCACAGTAGGGTGTATCACTCCCTAAAGTGACAACCAATTGGCACAGACCTATTTACAGATGTCACGGCGTCTTACATCCTCAGAGGCAGACCGGGATCCATGCACGCACATGACCCGGTTGGAACGCACCATCAACACCCCTCGCCATTATCAGAATGAACCACTTATAATTAGTTCAGTAAGCGTGCCCGGACCCTACCTACTGTTGGGTCAAAGTTTTGATACCAGAAAGGGTTACTGACTAATATGGGTCCCAAACAACAGATGACACAAGTAATTCCCCTCCTAACCTTGTGTCCCCAGACTAACAGATCTCAGATTAACTTGTTTACAAGTTCAGACATACAGAATTCAGATTTACTAGTTCACAGATTAAGTTAACAAGTTTTCAGACTAACAGATCAGATGTACAGATTTTTCAAATTTGTCTAACTTTGTATTGGGCCTACAGATTCATGGACGGGTTTACTACACCTATTAATCCAGTTGGTTTAACCCTATTTTCCCCCAATACGTTTTAGACGTCATTCTTATCTTAGATTTGCATTAATTAATTATTAATGCCCAGACCTCTCACATTAGGTCGCTAGCTTGTGGCCGCTGGATGGGCCGGGCGGTTCCGGGCAGACTTCTGCCACAAGCCAGACCTAACCTCGTGTCTTAAGCAGGTTATGACTAACTTCCCACATTAGAACCTATTGTTTGCGGCCACTGGATGTGCCGGGCGGTTCCGGGCAGAATTACGCCGCAAACTCATTCTAACCTCGAGTTAGTCACGTTTATCTTTGCGGCCAATTAATTAATAATTTACCGTTTATGCGCACGCCCAATATATATGCCAATTCAGATTATATCAATAACAGGATGATTATATCAACATAGCAGATAACAGATTTTATATGACTTAACGGATTTAACAGATTTAGCAACTTAGCAGATTTTGGCATATAACAGGTTAGGCATTTCAACCGACAAATTTAACAGATTAGGCATTTCAATCTAATTAGCAGTCTAGGCAATATAACAAAACTAGCAGTTTAGGCAACTTGGCAAATTAGCAGATTTAGCAAATTTAATATTTCTAAAGGTTCTATTTACATGCCTTGCCCAATCATAAATTGGCCTAAATTCATATGCCTACATAATTGTCATGATTCACAACATATACTCCATGTTTGCATAAGCGCAGAATATGGACATAATTTGCCATATAACATATGTTCCAATTTTTGTTAAACTAGCATTTTACAGCAGATTCACATATAAATTATACCAAATATAACCATTAATTTCAATGCATGCCATATATCCAAAAATCCCTATTTAGGTGTAATCACAATAATAGATATCCTAATTAATGTAAATCTTTACACCTAAGTTTCCATATCTTCTTCTTTTTAAGTCATGAATCATTATGCAAACTATACCCAACAATATAAATCTTTAAATCATATCTTCTAAAAATCAGATCTTGACTTTTATATGCATTTTGTCCAAAGTCTCAAATCATATGTAATCTTACAGTGGTTCCTCTTCTTCTTTTATCACAGAATATGCATAGGTCTAAAACTAGTTTATAACATATGCTTATTTTTCTAATCAATTACAGATCTAAATAACATATGTTCATTTCTCTAATTAGTTACAGATCTAGATTACAACGTACACTATGCATACAACATATATAAATTATATGTTTACAGTCAAATTCATGCATCCAATCCCAAGTCATATGTCAATATATTTTATGCCTCAGATCTAAAGTCATATGTTCAATTCAGTCTCGTCATTTCGCATCATTCATTATTTATCCCAAAATTTGCGTTCATACGTTAATCTCTTATGAGATTAGGCACAGGCTCGTGGTAGCCTGGCTATAGAAACAGAAAGGAAGCAGAAAGGGATACAGAACAGTCACAGAAAAACAGATCTGACAGATATACAATCTCAGATTCAGATTTAAAAGCATATCAGAATTATAATTAATGTTTATAGCAGAAAATAACTGTACTTGCCTTGATTGGATTAAAGAAAGAACTTTAGCTTGTTGTTGTAGATCTACCCTTTGATTTGAGATTTGATTTAGCTTTTACATCGGTCCTAGTTTTAATTCCAGCAGAGCAGCGACGCCATTTTTATTTTTAATTAGAAGAAGAGAGCAATGGAGGCTAGAGAATTGTGTAAGAAGCCTAGGTAGAGTCTAGGGTCATTTTTATAGAGTTTATGAACTGATTAGGACCATCGATGTTGCTTGGATTGATCGTAGCCATTCATTCGAAAGAGAGACCAATTAGAGCCTGCCACCTAGCCCTAATGACAAAGCAAGCTTCTGAAAATCGACCAAACACAGACCTGGCCAGCCAGGACTAGACCAGACCTGGCCAGCAGGTCATTTTTGACCTGGGCGCACTTGGCAGGTGCGCCAGGTCAAAAATGTACTGGCGCACTTCCCAAGTGCGCCAGTGCATTTTTGTTCTGGCGCACTTCCCAAGTGCGCCAGTGCATTCTGACCCGTTTTCCGGTTTTTCGCCCAACTTCGTTCGTCCATAACTTCTTCATACGATATCCGTTTTACGCAAACTCAGACTCTATCTCAAGCAGAATTCCGAGACGAACGCAATGGCGTATCCCGTTTCCCTTAATTCTTTGAAATCATAAATTAATTATACTTTAATTTATGATTTTCACGGTTATAGAATACACGGGGTGTTACAGTGCATTAATAAATTAATGCCACATGATAGGGTTAAGTCAAGAACATGAAAGACAACACTTAACCAACTTGAAATATGACTGGTAGGGTTAGGTCATGAACTTGAACGACAACACCTAATCAACTTAACACATGAATGGTAGGCCTAAGTCACGAACTTAAATGACAACACTTAGCCAACTTGATATACTAGACTAATGGGGTTAAGTCTCGAATTTAAATGACAACACTTAACCTACTAGACGGAAACCCTAGTTACGCGGTCCGTTTCAGCAGTAACCCACTAGATGTATCATGGTACCCTGGAACTAGGCAGGGTGGGGCACGATTACTGGGCTGATTGTAAGCGACCAGAATGACGGCTGTATGGGTGCGCCAGTGTAGGTTCTAACGGAGTGCGGGCGTGCACACACTCCGGAGCAGAAAAGGCAGGCATTGGGCATTAGTAGGATTATCTGTGCATTCTTGATTCGTGTCGGTGGTTGGCACCATAGGGCTTGATACACTCTATGGTGGACCTAGCACATGTGACTACATTCGTGATTGGGCCGTATGACACCGAAACATAACGAGCTAGAATTTGTAGGGAGCCGATCGATTAGTGGATCGTTCCGTTGGACCTAGCAATAGGTCATTCACGATTTTGGGCCAAGGGACCATTTCATGATTTATACTTGACATGGGTTGGGCTACTAGTACAGTTGGTGCAGTGAACCTTGAACATGCGATGCTATACTTGACCTATACTTGATTCATCATGTTATCTTAGTCTATCTTATCCATCTTGACATCATACTTATGTTTACTTTCAGTTTATACATGTCATGTTACCTTTACCTGTTTTTATGCTGAAAGTCACTTGGACTTACCAGTCTTTATGTAACAACCCGGAATTTTGGGGCCAATTTAAAAATTTTATTTTATGAATTTTAAAGGAAACTGGATATTTAAAATAATTTATTTTTAATAATAACGACTAAAAATTTATTTTAATCATAGTTAAAACGAATAAATTCAATTTAAGGGTAATAGGAGTTAGAACAGCGCTGCAGTTTGAAAATTTGAAATTTACATTTAATTGCAATCACTTATCAAATTCTATTAAGTAAAGCAGTTGTTAAGCTATTGGACAGTAACTGGCATTTTGTTATTAACAAATTTTGTAAATTTTTACAAATATATTATAATTAAATGAGAAGCAGAATAATCAATGCATAGGACATATATATGAATTAATATGTATTTTACATTGTGTTGTAATGTATATATTTGGAAATTTTGTTTGTATAAATTGTAAGACAAAGGATAACATTAATTATGAATGGTAATTAAAGAAATACATTGAATGTTAACTAGTTTTAAAATAACGATTGCAATAGATTAATGGACTAGTGTGGGAAACCAATTGCTATTTAATTCATTGGTGATGAATTGGAAATAAGTTACAATTAATACACAAAATTTATTATCATATTGCCATGCACTTATGTAACATACTTTGTATATACGTGTGAGACCAAACAAATGGATAGACAGGCAACAGGTGAATAGAAATTTATGAATGCATGTATGTTCGTGTTAAAAGAAATTTATTATCATAATATATTATTATTATTTTTCCCCTTTAATGCTGCTGAGCGTTTCATGATATATATTTATTTATATGTAAGATGAAAGATGGCAATGTTCAAAACCCGCGTATTAAAGATGGCAATGATATTAATGTTTCCTGTGCATGAAAAATAAATAAATAAAATTTGGAATTATAATCAATGGAAATTAGAGGCGTGTCATTCATTGCAAAAAAAATATAAAGAAGGAAAAAGGATAATGAAAATGAGAATAATAATGGCCGCATGCATTTCATTTATTTCTCCTATGTTCTCTCTCTCTTCCTCTCATTTGCATATATGTCATATTTTATCCCTTTTATAAATTCAAGGAAAAAATAAATAAGATAAACACCTATTAAATTAAATATTATTTAATATACATATAACCTAATATATATACGGTCAAAACTAAACCCTAATTCTTATTCCAAGCCACCGTCATGTTCTTTATCAATGGCCCTAACACTCCTAAATTCCTTTCCCCTTTACTTTGAAACCATTCAGTAAAATTCGAAATTTCCAAAGCAACAATGAAAGAGGGTCTCGAGAGACTACCGAACTGGTGGTGGTTGCGGGCGACGGTGGCACACAATAGGGGCTCTAACGTGGTGAAGACAGATGCAATCTGAACTCCTGTAGTGGCGGCGTGACGTGAATGTTTAGTGGAAAGCTTTCGGTGAGATTCTATGTTTAATTTGATTTTTTTTTCTTTTTCTTTCGTTGTATGAAAATCATTGTATGATGTGAATGAATATGAATCTGTGATGTATGCTTGAATATGGATGTTGTTGCTTGTACTGTGATTGTCAGTTGATGTTGCATATGTGGTTGATACTATTGGGTTGAGTCGAAATGGAACCTTTAATTTTGTTAAAACAAATGAAGCACAAATATTTTGTTTAGTGAAACAAGAATGAAAATTTTACTTTTGTTTGTTGTAACAAAAATAGACCTTTTTATATTTTTGGTTTATTGGAGATAAATGAAACATTTTTATATTTTATTTTGTTGAAAAACAAAAATGAAACATTTGTATATTTTATTTTGTTGAAAAACAAAAATGAAACATTCTTATATTTCATTTTGTTGAAGAACAAAATGAAATTTTTCTTTTTGTCTGTTGAAACATAGAATGCAACTTTATTTTTGATTTTGTTTTGTTAAAATCATAATGAAACTTTATCTTTTTTTTTATTTTTTTTTATTTTGTTTTGAAATTAAGATAGTGTTTGACTTTTATTTTTTAATAAAAGATTAGAATAAAGATTATTTCTTTATTTTAAAAAGGATAAAAAGGTAAAAGTTTATTTCTTTATTTTAAAGGAACTAAGATGTATAAGTTTTATCCTTTATTATAAAAAGGACTTTAATGAACAAAGTTTTGTTCTTTATTTTAATAAAGGACTTAAATGAAAAAAAAAGTTTTATTTCTTTATTTTAAAATGAATAAAATTTGTTCTTTATTTAGGAACGGATTTAAAAAGGAAATAGTTTGTATATGGGCTGTTTACATTAAATGAAATGGTATAAAGTGAATATGTTTATTGTAAATTTATTTCATTTAAAAGGGATGAAAATTGGAACCGTCATACCTATTATGTGAACATCGTTAATTGGGTATGTTATTTATGTTATTATTTAATGCACTTGTATACACTATCATTTACAAGCGACCTTGGCTTGTTTATGTGATTTGACGATCAATTTTAACACATTGTCCAGAAGCACCGTTTATTTTATAATATTTGAATTGTGTTGGTTGAAACCCCACACGGGTCATGGGTTGGCATTTGAATACACGTCACCCTTGGATTTAATTAGAAAATGCACTTTGGTTGTTGATGTTTGAAATTTGCTATGTAATAAATGTACAATTTCCGTATAATCGAATTATATGGAAATGAATGGTGTGGGTCTCATTCCAATTTTGAGTCAAACAAATAAATATGCAATTAATACAATAAATTGGAAATTGGATTAAGGAGTTATGTATTTTACTATTTAAAAAGGATAAAATAGAAGTTTGGAATGAAAGAAATAAATTCCATTGATTACTCAATTAATAGAATTAATGGACGCTTAAATTAAGGAGGACATATCCTTGTTTATTTGGAAAGGTATAAAACAAATTTCTAGAATTGGTAAATTACATTCCAACTATAAGGAGAATTTGAAACTGAAAGATTCTGTTTTATGTTAACATTAAATTTGGAACATGGATTTCAATACTTGACATAAATGATTGATTTAATGTTGGAATGGTAGGTTTTTAATATAACAATTAAAACCATTTTTGAAGTGATTATTATTATAGTATTATAATAATGGGGAAAAATTAATGTGTATTGAAATGGAAAGATAAGAATTTATATAAAGAGTATTTCAAGGAATGAATGATATTTTAGAGGTTTTAAAATATGAAATATTTTTAAAAATAAGATTTTTAAGAAACAATTATAATTATAAATTGTATTTGGACACGAGGTTAGGTCACGTTTATGGTGGAAGTCTGCCCGGAACCAACCGGCATATCCAGCAGCTATAAATGTTGGGCCTGATGTGAGAGGTCCAAGTACACGAATACAATTTGGGTTTTGACTCGAGGTTAAGCCCAACTGTGGAATAAGTCTGCTCGGACCCAACCGGCATATCCAGCATCCACAAGTTGTAGGCCTAATGTGAGAAGTCTGGCCCATTATAAAACATAAATGGATTATATAACGAATTGGATTATTTAATCCATTTTAAATAGAAACATCATTTTAACCTGAATAAGTTTATTAACTTATATTATCCATTTTATAATGAATATTAAAAGAGTTAATTTCAAAATTAATATTTTGAAAATAATGTTTTAATATGAGAAATGATATTTTGATCAGAATAAATGGTTTATTTATTTTAAAATAAATAAAAGGAATTAAAAAATGGTTTTATTATAACTACGGTTTTACAATGAAATTTGAATTTGGGTTTATCGTGAATTATGTTTTAAATAACATTTATTCTTTAACCCGGATTAATGAGGGGATTAATTTCCTAATTTTTGATTAATTATTTAATAATGTCTTTGGAAGGTTAAAACGAAATAAGGTTTTAATTAAAACTTTAATTAGATTGGAGAGGAATTAAGTAAATAAATAAGAACAAGAAATTAAAACTCTTTATTTACAAATAGTGTAAATAAGGAAGAAAAAGAAGATGAAACCATTTATTTATATTTAGGTAAATAAATAACAAAAGGATAAGAATATATTTATTTACACTTAGGTAAATAAATAGGAAAAATAAAATAAAAACATTTATTTACAAATAGTGTAAATAAATAAGAAAAAGAAATTAGATATATTTATTTACAATTAATGTAAATAAATATAGAAAAGTGGAAGTAAACATTTATTTACATTTAGGTAAATAAATAAGATAAAAGAATAGTAAAAGCATTTATTTACAAATAGTGTAAATAAATAAGGAAAAAGCAATTGAAAACATTTATTTACATTTAGGTAAATAAATAAGGAAAGGAGAAATATTTGTTTACACTTAGGTAAATAAATAAGTAAAAGAATAGAAAACGTTTATTTACAATTAGGTAAATAAATAGGAAAAAGAATACAATTTATTTACATTTAGTGTAAATAAAATGAAAGGATATATAAATTATAATTTATTTACAGTTAGTGTAAATAAAACAAAAAAGTAGTAAAATAAAACAAGTGATATTTTATCGTCATTTTAGATGCGATAAAAAGAATAAATTTTTATAATTAAAATTGCCAAACGATTTATATTTATATGTATATATATAAATATAAATTATAAATTAAACAAAACGCGCGCGGCAGTTCGCGTATCGATAATCGTAACTTTAAATAGTTATACCGAAAGATCCGACCATCGGATTTTCCCAAAACTGGAACCGTTAGGACCGCTTTGGGAAGATCTTTGCAACGATATAAACTTCATCAAAATCCAACTGTTAGTTTTCGAGATAAGTGTAAATCAAATTTGGTTGAAAACAGTGCCAGGGTCGCCCATTGACCCGAAGCGTCGCTAAATTAATTTAGGCTATTTTTATATAAATAAAAATAGCGATAGGTCGTTATCAAATATTAATAACGATAGGAAATGTTTTCAAATTATTATATATATATATATATATATATATATATATATATATATATATATATGCGAGAATCATTTGAAAAGTCCGAGTTCAATCTCATTTCAAATGATTATACGACGTTCTAAGTCGAAGATTTAAAGACGGTGATTGAAGACCGGCGATCTTCACATCGAATGGATGTGTTGCTACTGAGACCCATGAGAGGAGTAGCTACCTTGAAAGGGCTTCAGTGGTGGCCGTTCGGACGAAGTGTTGATTTGTACGGATTTGACTTTCGCTCAGACCCAGAGCATAAGTTTATAAATGGAATGTATGTCTGACGTTGTAGTCCTTTATACTACATTCGTTGATCTCTCTTAATATATATCTGTTTGGTGGTTAACGCCCTTCTCTGAGACGTACGAGCTTAGAGGTTATATATTGGTAGAAATTAATGGTATAGTATGGACTGACAATGTGGCACACTAAGATGCATTGATCAAGGCTTTTGTTGAAAAGCAGGCCTTGTGGTTGATGATCAAAGCACGGCCTGTTTAGGCATAGCTTTGTGTATAGCGTGACTTCGCGAGCCTCACACCCCGGTATGAGTCAAAAACGGGATACGGACTGCAGGGAGTGCACACGTTTCTTTCTAGCTAGAGTGATGTCAGGGACCTACCAGCGCTGACATTTTACTTATGTGGGTGATGGATTTTGAGGCGCCTCGTGTTTTATAGGCCGTTGGTGGTCATATTATAGGTCCAAAGGGACCGGGAAGCGTGTGTTCAGGCATAACTAATCCACTGCCCATAGGCGGGGACCGGCCCTGAAGATCCAAGGGTTCACTGCGGGGGATCCTGAGGCATTTGCTAGAGTGTCTCGAATCGGAGAGGAGCTTGCCCCTAGCCTCGACTCATGATGGAAATCCAATTTCCAATACGACCTTGCGATTTTGATTGTAGAACTATTGGCGACATGATATATGGTACCCATGCCGTCTAGGATTGATACTTATGATTGAAATGTTTTTATTTAAAACATATACACACTAGTAGTAATCCGTTTTACGTATTTAGCATCTTTTGACCATTATAAGGTAAAACCCTATCCTCTGGTGTGCGTTGCATTATGTGATGGGACTTGGGTCTTATAATGGTTTCATTTTCCAAAAAGCATTGCGTTGTTTAACGATTTACTTTAATTTATGCACCGGCAATCCATTGGAATAAAACCCATTCCGCATTAGCAGCGTGGTCCTTAGATTTGTCTTATTAATTAAATTAGTTTAGAATTCTCACACCAGTCCCATGACTGACTCGTAGTTTGTTTCACTTTGCAAACTCTGGTGCCCTCTTTTCCACACCGGCAGTCGAGTAGCTTTTTGCAGATATCTATTCTTTTCCCAGGATCCTGGATCGAAGCCTAAAGCTGTGTCCAGAGCTTAGTAGTCTACCGCTGTTTACTGTATTTTATTTAATGTATTAAATCTTTTGTAATTTATCTTCCACTGTAATTTTATTTCAATGTACTCTGATATATTCTGTACTCTGATGTAACATTATTGTAATGTAATAAAAGTCTGCTGTTATTTGTTCTGATGTACTGTATTCCCAAAGTTAAAGTATTCGAAGATTTCCAATCTTTGGGTCAGACCTGTGTGGTTTATGGTCGATTTAAAGAGCGGGAATTTCCGGGTCTTTACAGCTGGTATCAGAGCTTTGGTTAGCTCAAATCTTTGGGGTACAACTCGTTAGAACTGAACAAAAGACTCATCAGAGATTGGATTAGTAATATCCAATAAGAATACTCATTAGAGATAGGATCAGCAGTATCATAGAATGAGAAAACTCGTTAGAGATGGGGTTTGTAATGTCCTTGAATGAGTTGAGAGTGCCCAGTTAATAATTAACGTATTTTGATTATATATAATCCAATATTAGAAAATATGATTTTTGAATATATATAAAAGTTATATATATTTGATAAGTTAATCACCTAAATAAAATTATTGAAAGTATAAAAGAAAAATTAAAACTGAGTTGATTAATTAAACAACTTTTAGCTTAGTTCCTTTTCGAGGACGAAAAGATTTTAAGTGGGGGAGACTGTAACAACCCGGAATTTTGGGGCCAATTTAAAAATTTTATTTTATGAATTTTAAAGGAAACTGGATATTTAAAATAATTTATTTTTAATAATAACGACTAAAAATTTATTTTAATCATAGTTAAAACGAATAAATTCAATTTAAGGGTAATAGGAGTTAGAACAGCGCTGCAGTTTGAAAATTTGAAATTTACATTTAATTGCAATCAGTTATCAAATTCTATTAAGTAAAGCAGTTGTTAAGCTATTGGACAGTAACTGGCATTTTGTTATTAACAAATTTTGTAAATTTTTACAAATATATTATAATTAAATGAGAAGCAGAATAATCAATGCATAGGACATATATATGAATTAATGTGTATTTTACATTGTGTTGTAATGTATATATTTGGAAATTTTGTTTGTATAAATTGTAAGACAAAGGATAACATTAATTATGAATGGTAATTAAAGAAATACATTGAATGTTAACTAGTTTTAAAATAACGATTGCAATAGATTAATGGACTAGTATGGGAAACCAATTGCTATTTAATTCATTGGTGATGAAATGGAAATAAGTTACAATTAATACACAAAATTTATTATCATATTGCCATGCACGTATGTAACATACTTTGTATATACGTGTGAGACCAAACAAATGGATAGAAAGGCAACAGGTGAATAGAAATTTATGAATGCATGTATGTTCGTGTTAAAAGAAATTTATTGTCATAATATATTATTATTATTTTTTTCCCCTTTAATGCTGCTGAGCGTTTCATGATATATATTTATTTATATGTAAGATGAAAGATGGCAATGTTCAAAACCCGCGTATTAAAGATGGCAATGATATTAATGTTTCCTGTGCATGAAAAATAAATAAATAAAATTTGGAATTATAATCAATGGAAATTAGAGGCGTGTCATTCATTGCAAAAAAAAAAAATATAAAGAAGGAAAAAGGATAATGAAAATGAGAATAATAATGGCTGCATGCATTTCATTTATTTCTCCTATGTTCTCTCTCTCTCTTCCTCTCATTTGCATATATGTCATATTTTATCCCTTTTATAAATTCAAGGAAAAAATAAATAAGATAAACACCTATTAAATTAAATATTATTTAATATACATATAACCTAATATATATACGGTCAAAACTAAACCCTAATTCTTATTCCAAGCCGCCGTCATGTTCTTTATCAATGGCCCTAACACTCCTAAATTCCTTTCCCCTTTACTTTGAACCCATTCAGTAAAATTCGAAATTTCCAAAGCAACAATGAAAGAGGGTCTCGGGAGACCACCGAACTAGTGGTGGTTGCGGGCGACGGTGGCACACAATAGGGGCTCTAACGTGGTGAAGACAGATGCAATCTGAACTCCTGTAGTGGCGGCATGACGTGAATGTTTAGTGGAAATCTTTCGGTGAGATTCTATGTTTAATTTGATTTTTTTTTTCTTTTTCTTTCGTTGTATGAAAATCATTGTATGATGTGAATGAATATGAATCTGTGATGTATGCTTGAATATGGATGTTGTTGCTTGTACTGTGATTGTCAGTTGATGTTGCATATGTGGTTGATACTATTGGGTTGAGTCGAAATGGAACCTTTAATTTTGTTAAAACAAATGAAGCACAAATATTTTGTTTAGTGAAACAAGAATGAAACTTTTACTTTTGTTTGTTGTAACAAAAATAGACCTTTTTATATTTTTGGTTTATTGGAGATAAATGAAACATTTTTATATTTTATTTTGTTGAAAAACAAAAATGAAACATTTGTATATTTTATTTTGTTGAAAAACAAAAATGAAACATTCTTATATTTTATTTTGTTGAAGAACAAAATGAAACTTTTCTTTTTGTCTGTTGAAACATAGAATGCAACTTTATTTTTGATTTTGTTTTGTTAAAAACATAATGAAACTTTATCTTTTTTTTTTATTTTTTTATTTTGTTTTGAAATTAAGATAGTGTTTGACTTTTATTTTTTAATAAAAGATTAGAATAAAGATTATTTCTTTATTTTAAAAAGGATAAAAAGGTAAAAGTTTATTTCTTTATTTTAAAGGAACTAAGATGTATAAGTTTTATCCTTTATTATAAAAAGGACTTTAATGAACAAAGTTTTGTTCTTTATTTTAATAAAGGACTTAAATGAAAAAAAAAATATTTCTTTATTTTAAAATGAATACAATTTGTTCTTTATTTAGGAACGGATTTAAAAAGGAAATAGTTTGTATATGGGTTGTTTACATTAAATGAAATGGTATAAAGTGAATATGTTTATTGTAAATTTATTTCATTTAAAAGGGATGAAAATTGGAACCGTCATACCTATTATGTGAACATCATTAATTGGGTATCTTATTTATTTATTATTTAATGCACTTGTATACACTATCATTTACAAGCGACCTTGGCTTGTTTATGTGATTGGACGATCAATTTTAACACATTGTCCAGAAGCACCGTTTATTTTATAATATTTGAATTGTGTTGGTTGAAACCCCACACGGGTCATGGGTTGGCATTTGAATACACGTCACCCTTGGATTTAATTAGAAAATGCACTTTGGTTGTTGATGTTTGAAATTTGCTATGTAATAAATGTACAATTTCCGTATAATCGAATTATATGGAAATGAATGGTGTGGGTCTCATTTCAATTTTGAGTCAAACAAATAAATATGCAATTAATACAATAAATTGGAAATTGGATTAAGGAGTTATGTATTTTACTATTTAAAAAGGATAAAATAGAAGTTTGGAATGAAAGAAATAAATTCCATTGATTACTCAATTAATAGAATTAATGGACGCTTAAATTAAGGAGGACATATCCTTGTTTATTTGGAAAGTTATAAAACAAATTTCTAGAATTGGTAAATTACATTCCAACTATAAGGAGAATTTGAAACTGAAAGATTCTGTTTTATGTTAACATTAAATTTGGAAGATGGATTTCAATACTTGACATAAATGATTGATTTAATGTTGGAATGGTAGGTTTTTAATATAACAATTAAAACCATTTTTGAAGTGATTATTATTATAGTATTATAATAATGGAGAAAAATTAATGTGTATTGAAATGGAAAGATAAGAATTTATATAAAGAGTATTTCAAGGAATGAATGATATTTTACAGGTTTTAAAATATGAAATATTTTTAAAAATAAGATTTTTAAGAAACAATTATAATTATAAATTATAAATTGTATTTGGACACGAGGTTAGGTCACGTTTATGGCGGAAGTCTGCCCGGAACCAACCGGCATATCCAGCAGCCATAAATGTTGGGCCTGATGTGAGAGGTCCAAGTACACGAATACAATTTGGGTTTTGACTCGAGGTTAAGCCCAACTGTGGAATAAGTCTGCCCGGACCCAACCGGCATATCTAGCATCCACAAGTTGTAGGCCTAATGTGAGAAGTCTGGCCCATTATAAAACATAAATGGATTATATAACGAATTGGATTATTTAATCCATTTTAAATAGAAACATCATTTTAACCTGAATAAGTTTATTAACTTATATTATCCATTTTATAATGAATATTAAAAGAGTTAATTTCAAAATTAATATTTTGAAAATAATGTTTTAATATGAGAAATGATATTTTGATCAGAATAAATGGTTTATTTATTTTAAAATAAATAAAAGGAATTAAAAAATGGTTTTATTATAACTACGGATTTACAATGAAATTTGAATTTGGGTTTATCGTGAATTATGTTTTAAATAACATTTATTCTTTAACCCGGATTAATGAGGGGATTAATTTCCTAATTTTTGATTAATTATTTAATAATGTCTTTGGAAGGTTAAAACGAAATAAGGTTTTAATTAAAACTTTAATTAGATTGGAGAGGAATTAAGTAAATAAATAAGAACAAGAAATTAAAACTCTTTATTTACAAATAGTGTAAATAAGGAAGAAAAAGAAGATGAAACCATTTATTTATATTTAGGTAAATAAATAACAAAAGGATAAGAATATATTTATTTACACTTAGGTAAATAAATAGGAAAAATAAAATAAAAACATTTATTTACAAATAGTGTAAATAAATAAGAAAAAGAAATTAGATATATTTATTTACAATTAATGTAAATAAATATAGAAAAGTGGAAGTAAACATTTATTTACATTTAGGTAAATAAATAAGATAAAAGAATAGTAAAAGCATTTATTTACAAATAGTGTAAATAAATAAGGAAAAAGCAATTGAAAACATTTATTTACATTTAGGTAAATAAATAAGGAAAGGAGAAATATTTATTTACACTTAGGTAAATAAATAAGGAAAAGAATAGAAAACGTTTATTTACAATTAAGTAAATAAATAGGAAAAAGAATACAATTTATTTACACTTAGTGTAAATAAAATGAAAGGATATATAAATTATAATTTATTTACAGTTAGTGTAAATAAAACAAAAAAGTAGTAAAATAAAACAAGTGATATTTTATCGTCATTTTAGATGCGATAAAAAGAATAAATTTTTATAATTAAAATCGCCAAACAATTTATATTTATATGTATATATATAAATATAAATTATAAATTAAACAAAACGCGCGCGGCAGTTCGCGTATCGACAATCGTAACTTTAAATAGTTATACCGAAAGATCCGACCATCGGATTTTCCCAAAACTGGAACCGTTGGGACCGCTTTGGGAAGATCTTTCCAACGATATAAACTTCATCAAAATCCAACGGTTAGTTTTCGAGATAAGTGTAAATCAAATTTGGTTGAAAACAGCGCTAGGGTCGCCCATTGACCCGAAGCGTCGTTAAATTAATTTAGGCTATTTTTATATAAATAAAAATAGCGATAGGTCGTTATCAAATATTAATAACGATAGGAAATGTTTTCAAATTATTATATATATATATGCGAGAATCATTTGAAAAGTCCGAGTTCAATCTCATTTCAAATGATTATACGACGTTCTAAGTCGAAGATTTAAAGACGGTGATTGAAGACCGGCGATCTTCACATCGAATGGATGTGTTGCTACTGAGACCCATGAGAGGAGTAGCTACCTTGAAAGGGCTTCAGTGGTGGCCGTTCGGACGAAGTGTTGATTTGTACGGATTTGACTTTCGCTCAGACCCAGAGCATAAGTTTATAAATGGAATGTATGTCTGACGTTGTAGTCCTTTATACTACATTCGTTGATCTCTCTTAATATATATCTGTTTGGTGGTTAACGCCCTTCTCTGAGACGTACGAGCTTAGAGGTTATATATTGGTAGAAATTAATGGTATAGTATGGACTGACAATGTGGCACACTAAGATGCATTGATCAAGGCTTTTGTTGAAAAGCAGGCCTTGTGGTTGATGATCAAAGCACTGCCTGTTTAGGCGTAGCTTTGTGTATAGCGTGACTTCGCGAGCCTCACACCCCGGTATGAGTCAAAAACGGGATACGGACTGCAAGGAGTGCACACGTTTCTTTCTAGCTAGAGTGATGTCAGGGACCTACCAGCGCTGACATTTTACTTATGTGGATGATGGATTTTGAGGCACCTCGTGTTTTATAGGCCGTTGGTGGTCATATTATAGGTCCAAAGGGACCGGGAAGTGTGTGTTCAGGCATAACTAATCCACTGCCCATAGGCGGGGACCGGCCCTGAAGATCCAAGGGTTCACTGCGGGGGATCCTGAGGCATTTGCTAGAGTGTCTCGAATCGGAGAGGAGCTTGCCCCTAGCCTCGACTCATGATGGAAATCCAATTTCCAATACGACCTTGCGATTTTGATTGTAGAACTATTGGCGACATGATATATGGTACCCATGCCGTCTAGGATTGATACTTATGATTGAAATGTTTTTATTTAAAACATATACACTAGTAGTAATCCGTTTTACGTATTTAGCATCTTTTGACCATTATAAGGTAAAACCCTATCCTCTGGTGTGCGTTGCATTATGTGATGGGACTTGGGTCTTATAATGGTTTCATTTTCCAAAAAGCATTGCGTTGTTTAACGATTTACTTTAATTTATGCACCGGCAATCCATTGGAATAAAACCCGTTCCGCATTAGCAGCGTGGTCCTTGGATTTGTCTTATTAATTAAATTAGTTTAGAATTCTCACACCAGTCCCATGACTGACTCGTAGTTTGTTTCACTTTGCAAACTCGGGTGCCCTCTTTTCCACACGGGCAGTCGAGTAGCTTTTTGCAGATATTTATTCTTTTCCCAGGATCCTGGATCGAAGCCTAAAGCTGTGTCCAGAGCTTAGTAGTCTACCGCTGTTTACTGTATTTTATTTAATGTATTAAATCTTTTGTAATTTATCTTCCGCTGTAATTTTATTTCAATGTACTCTGATATATTCTGTACTCTGATGTAACATTATTGTAATGTAATAAAAGTCTGCTGTTATTTGTTCTGATGTATTGTATTCCCAAAGTTAAAGTATTCGAAGATTTCCAATCTTTGGGTCAGACCTGTATGGTTTATGGTCGATTTAAAGAGCGGGAATTTCCGGGTCTTTACACTTTATGACTGACCCGTTTTGTTTCGCCTCTTCTTCTTTCGTTCCCCCCCCCCTCCAGGTTCTCAGGGAGGAAAATCTGGCACTTAGCTTGGATTCTGCTTGCTTTCCGTCAGCTCATGTACGGTTTGGTCTTGAGCTATGCTATGGCTGCACGTCTGCTATTTTTGGGGAATAATTTACTTTTGATATTTTTAAGTTTATGCTTCTTTATTTAGAACTTGATGTAATGGAATAATGGCAACTTGTACTTTGGATATATGAGGTTTTGACTCTTTTCTTGAAAGTAATAAGATTTGGTTTTTAATTTCTACCGCTGCTTTATTTATGTTCTGTCTTGTGATAGCTCTGTGAATGTTTACCTTGATAATGCTCCACCAAAACTAGTGCATTCCCTTTGTGAGTGACCCTAGCGGAGGTGGGGTGTTACAATAATAACATAACTTAGTTTATTTTACAAGAAGCTTTGTTCAACTACGTTAAAAGTTGGCCGTCTACTTAAACTTGAAGAAGAAATCCCTATAAAACTCTGCAAATTGGAGAAAATATTTCCCCCGGGTTTCTTTAATGTAATGGAGCATTTACTTGTTCATCTTCCATATGAATCACGTCTTCGAGATCCTATGCAATATGGATGGATGTATCCATTCGAAAGGTATATAACTATACCGAGTATGCAAATGTTAATGTAATTATAAATAGAAGTTAATATTGAGTCCAAATATTTTTTATTAGGTACTTAAATCATTTAAAGGAAAAAGTGAGACAAAATGCTCGAGTTGAAGGTTCTATTTACAAATAATATATTGAAGAAGACGCTTCTTTCTTTTTCTCTCATTATTTTAATGAAAGTGTTACGAGTAATGATGATGTCGTTGAACAAGATTATTCTTCTAAAGCAATATTATCTATTTTTAAACAACATAGCCAACATGCTGGAAAACGTGTTGAAGTATGGCTAGATAATAAAGAATACCATGTAGCACACACATATATTCTTCTTAATTGTCCTGATGTTGCACCATTTGTTAGGTAATTATCACCTTATAAGTTTTTTAAAATAATGCGACACGTGTATATAAATAATAATGTAATATATCATGTGCGTTTGCAGTAATTATTAATCACAAAATCCAAGTGGCGATTTAAGCAAAAATTTCAGTACTTGGTTTTCGAACTACGTTTTTGATCACACAAATCATGTGCTCGATGAAGGACTGAAACATTTGGCATTTGGGTCGAAAATAAAAATTAAAATGCATCTAATATTATAACATCTCACTTTTGGGTCCGGTTCAACCTGATAATTAAACTGACTTAAACCGTTCTCAAAGGCGGATTGTCGGGGTACTTACACATTAGCACAGAAGAAAAGATTTTTTTTTATTAATATCGTCACAATATTACATCAGATATCAAAGTATACAGAAAATATGTAACAACCTTGAATTTTTGAACCAATTTAAAATTTATTTTTAATTGATTTTAGTGGATTTTAAATATTTAAAATGATTTATTTTGAGCACTAACGATTTGAATTTATTTAAATCGAAGTTTGAACATATAAATTAAAATTTTAATTAAAACAAACTTGAAACATCGCGGTAGTTTGAAAATTTGGTTTTGAACTTAAAATGAATGTACATAATGCAATATAAATCAAATTTCAGTAAAACAAGAAATGTTAGAATTTGTTTAATAATATCTTTTTAATGAACGTGAAAATTTTAGAGTTTACATTATAAATTGTAGGTTATGTACATATTAAAATTTCAAATAGTCGCTATGAAATTTATTAATAATTTATTATTATTTAAGCCCTTAAAATGGCCATTTAGCAAATGACCTCTATTTTCGATGGAATTAATTTTAGTGGATTCAGAATGTCAATTTTTTATGAGGTTTAAAATTTCAAGTCAATTGGAATTAATATACAAGCATGGTAAATTTAAACGAGTATTGAATTTCAATTACAATTTAATAAGCTAGATAAAAGGCCATTTTTCAAAAGGTCTCCAAATTTGACGAATTTAATTTTGTTAGGACCGTAATTGCAAAACATAGTTGGATTTCAAATTTCATAATTTTTGGAGCTGGTGTGTGGTGGTCGTGGTAAATTAAAATGTACGCTCAAATTCAATATTTAACATTATATCAATTTATATTTTAATTTGATAAAAATTGATCGAAACAACTGAATAAGCATACGAAAGATATTCCATTGTGTATGGAATGGGGTATTTGGATAGACACAACATTCGTTAGTATTCATTTGGAGTTCAGAGTGTTAAAAAGATAAAGAATGAATTAAATAATATTATGACATAGTATAAATACCCTAAAATCTAAACAGATATCAGAGTGGAGAGGGCTTCAATTTCATATGGGGTCGATGGTTTTGGTGTGGTGTAGAGCTCGAATTCAGGCTTGGAAGATCCAACGTTCGTGACCGTTTCTAGCAAGGTAGGGGCCACCGAAGTCGACGGTGGGTCTGGCACAAGTGGAGGAGGTTGCCAGCGACGTCATGGCGGTCTCTGATCATACTCCGGTCGAATTGGTGGCGTGCGATGGCGTGATGTGGAGGTCGAACGATGGGGTTAAAGAAAAGGTTGTAGCCTGTAATTAATCGATAGGGAAGGATTTACAAAAGTAATTAATCTTTTTAATTACTTTTAGTTAATTAAGTTAATGTGATTAAAGTTTAGTATGCTGTAGCTTGTCCATACCAATACAAAATTGAACGAAACCGAGGCCGTTGGATTGTGATAGCAAGAATTACACAATGGGACTGACCAGAACAGAAACGGAGCAAGTAACAAATTTGGATTAAATTAAACGCATCATTTAATTTAATTAAAATAATTGTTATTTAGCGATTTCAAAAGCGATTAATGTGAGAACTCTCTCACTCAAATTATCTGTACAATTATTTATTTTTATAATTGAATATATAAACTGATTACCTGTAATTGCAATATTTGTTTGCTGATTGATGGATGTTTACTGTTTTGATGCTATTATTATCAAATTTTTTTATATATACATTGTTAAATAAAACATTTATATTATGAATTATTTTGGGATGATGATTTTCCCACCTATCTCCAAAATAATAGATAAATTCACATGGATTATGATGTAAACCCCACACGGGTATTGGAACGATAATTTTACACATCGCCAAAGTATACAAATAATAATATTTGTTTGATGGTTGGAAAACCCACACGGGTCTGGGGATGACAACTAATTTATACATCTCCCTTATATTTCACTGTATGTCAAACAATGGATTGAAAGACTGTTGTAAGCGTTATTTGATTATTTAATGCTTATATTGTTGTAGATGCATTTTGGATGTGAATTGAATGTTAAATAGTTGTTTAATACCATTTTTGAAAACATGCAATGTATGAAATCAATATAAATAAAATTATATGATAATTGATCGATCTCATTTCAATTCCGAAATAACGAATATTTTAATATAATATTCAGTGAAGAATCAAAATATGATTTTGATGTCCAATTTTGGACGGACATGAAAATATGGAAATATGAAGCTAGTTAAGTAAGTAAACGTGATTTTAACTCGAACAGATTTGTCTATCGATTTTATTCATTTAATAATGAATGCTGAGAAAATGGATTTCAAAATATGACATTTCGAAAATATTATTATTTTGAGATTATAATAATATGGGGTTTTCAATTTTGATTTAAAATTGATATGGAAGTTGAAACCATTTTTAAACAAATTTGTAAACGTTTTTAAAATACGTTTGAATGGAAATCAACGAAAAATATTACACATATTTAGATGGTTTGAATAGAACGTGTCGCACAGCAACCATTTGCGAATTTCGACCATTAACTTCGAATTGATGTTACGGGAGATCCGACCATTTTCTCCTAAAACTGGAATTGTTGGGTTCGTATCAAAAAGAGCTTTTGAATGATAATTAAGATTTGAAATCTAACGGTTAAATTTTAAAATATGTCCAAATCAGTTTGGGAAAAGGTCGTTATGGATGCAGTTCGGTGGCCGGTATTGGAAACCAACTATAAGGGCATTACTATTTATGGAACTTAAAAGGCTTTGCCGCTATTCAACTTATAGTATTAGTCTAATATGGAAATTTATATTGATTATGATTGATCTAATTTCTGTGGAAGTTCCATTTTAATGGAAGATGATTTGGGTTTATCGTGCACGTTGTTTTTAACGACATTTTTTCTTTAACCTAGTCAAAGACATGATTGATTTCCTAAAAATTGAATAATCATTAAGCAATGATTTTTGAATATTAAAACTAAGTGGAGTTTAAATGAATCTTCAATTAGATTGAAATGTGAATGTGGTAATTGAATTTACCGGATTAAAGTAGTGTTCGAGAATGGGGTACCACCCGTTTTACTCCATGTGATAGTTAAATATTTAATTAGATTTAAAATGTTAAATGGTAATTGAATTTACCGATAACACAAAGGGTGTTAGATATGGAGTACCACCAATTTTGCTCCATGAGATGAATAGGTTGGGATTGGGATAATAAAATGAATGATTACTTCAATAAGGCTCGTAAATCCCAACTAGTTTGATAAACCTTAATTTGGTTTAAGTTTTGTAAAAAGATAATATAAAATCTTTTGTAATGGTTTCCAAAGAGAAGATTTAAGCAATAAGTTTAAATGAGATAATCTTTGATAAGATTAATGGGAACTGTAACAACCCAGAAAATTTGAGCCAATATAAATTTTTTTAATTTGGTTATTTTAGTGAATTTTATATATTTAAAATAAATTATTTTAAATAATAACGACGAAAAGTATGTTTGAATCAATGTTTGAAAAGAAATATAATTATTTTTAAATTATAAACAAGGTCTGAAATGGAGCGGTAGTTTCAACATTTGAATTCGAACTTTGACTGACTATACTGGGTGCAAAATAAAACGGATTTTAGTGAAACCAAAAATGTTTAAATCTTTTAGTGAAAATCTTTCTAAGAATATGAAAAATCGAAGTTTCATAGCGAGAATCAAAAGTTATGGCCAAATGAATTTTCAGAAAGGTCGCTATAAAGTTTATATAGCCCGTGAAAACGGCCATTTTGCAGACGACCTCAGAATTCGACGAAATCACTTTTGTTGGATTCGGGATGCCAAATTATTGCTAGTTTCAAATTTTATAATTTTTGAAGTTAGTATGTGAACGTGGCAAAGGAAAATGTGTTTGGTCGATTTCTATTAAATTGGATCGACCAGAAAAGGGCCATTTTTCAAACGGTCTCAGAATTCGACGAAACTAGTTTCGTCCGGACCGTATCGTCAAAACATAGCTAGATTTATTTTTCTGGAATTTTTAGAATCAATATGTGGCCCCGGCAAATTGAAATGTACGTTCAAAACAAATATTGAATGTTTTATATTTTAATTTAAAGAGAAACTGACTAAAACAGTCGAATGGGCCTACAAAACATATCCCATTGTGTTCGAAATGGGGTATTTAGCTAGGGATGACAGTCGTTGGGTTTGGATTGGAGTTCGTACGAGATAAGGGGTATTTTTGGATTTTTAAAATATATAAATATTAAAAAATCTCATTGGCCAAACAGTTTTCTCCCCCCCCCCCCCGACATCTGATCGACGGCGAAAAGTGTTTCCCCCCTTCCCGTTCATTTTCCGGCCAATCCACGCAGTAATACACCCCGACCCAGTTGAACTTTTTGAAGAACTCTCCTTCCTCTTCAAATCAACACCGACCTCGCCTCCTGCCATCACACCATCGTCGAGATCCACTTAGTTGAAGTCATCGACTTCAAGCCGCCATACCTCCTCCCCTACTGCATCGAGCTGACCGCTTGTGGTGGAGTCGGGTGCGCCTCTCGAAGCGTTAGGGCGTGGTGAAGGCCGATCGTGACATCGCTGAACAAATTTGCGTGAAAATCCATACCTAGTTTTGAAGTATTTTGATAGGTAATGGTTTAAATTATATTAAACTGTTCTATAGCACTTCTAAGCGCTACAATTTATGATTTTGCGATAAAAATCATATCTTTTTCGTTTCTGGTCGAAATCCAGTGAAACAAGAGACAATGGACTCGTGCGGACGTCTTCTACATTCTAGAAGAGACCGGATATTTTTCTGAGCTTCCTTCTATTTTTGGTGGAGTGGAACCCAATGTGAGATTTCTGAAATGGAATCAACGATGTATAAATTATATAGTCGGAATATGAGTTATATAAGCATTGTACACCTCATGTATAAGCGTTGTATAAGTTGTATGTTCGATGCATAAGTTATATATGCGTTGTAAAAATGATATATGCGTTGAAATAAATTGAAATGATATTGAAATGAAATCGAAATATAGTAATATACATATACATATATATACACTCCTCTCGTCCACAGACCATGGACGATATATATTGGTTGTGATATTGTTCAGATTATTGGTTGATGTGAAAATTTGGTGAATATCATGAATGGTTGGTTGGAAATGATTGATTGTGGTTGAGATCCCAATAGGATTAGTATATGGGAAAATTCGTCTGCGTACGAACTAGATATTGAAAATCCCCATTGTCAAAAGCTGCGAGGCTTTAAGGTAGAGCGAGGAGCTGTACTAGGGACGGTCCCGGTTTAAACTACCCTGCCGTTATGCTGCCGAAATTTTCTGAAATATTTCTGTGTTTGATTTAAATTCATGTGTTGAAATAAAATTCATGTGTTGGAATAAAATTCATGTGTTGAATAGAAATTCATGTGTTGAAATAAATTCATGTGTTGGAATAAATTCATGTGTTGAAATAAATTCATGTGTTGAAATAAATTCATGTGTTGAATGGAGTTCGTGTATTGAATAAATTCTTGGAAAAATAAAAATAACATTTTTATCATATATATAGACGATATAAAATACTAGTGTTTTAATTAAATTGTTTTAACACCAAAAATAACATTTTTACGTTATATATAAACTATATAAAATAATCATGTTTTGAAATAAATTGTTTTACAATAAAAATCACATTTTTATTATATACATGAACTATAGAAAATATTCATGTGTTGAATAGTAATTTTTGTGTTGAATAGAAATTCGTGTGTCGAATGAAGCTCATATGTTGAGTAAATTTGTTTTACGATAAAAATATCATTTTTATTATGTATATCAACTACAGAAAAAATTAATGTGTTGAATAAAGGACTAGAACGATAAAAATCATATTTTTATCGTATGTGTGAAGTCAAAAACATTCATGTGTTTAATATATAGATTGAAAAATAAAATGTAACGGCAAGGAACTTCGCTCGGTCCGAACCAGTCGCTAAACCGACCCAGACCGTTCGAAACGCCCTATCGTTTGAGAACACGACACAACAGAACGCATACAGAAGAACATTTCATTGTTATTACAACAATGCATCAGATTACAAGAATATACAGAGTATAAACGAATAAATATTACACAGAAATATCAGAGATTTAAATTACATTTAAATACATAGCAGCGGAAAATAATACAATACACAACTAGAATGAGATATACGGATACAAAGCTTTCCGGATATCGTTCCAGCTGTAAACCAGGATCCTGTGAATATAAATCTGCAAAACCAAAACTACTAGCTGCCCGTGTCGAAAATAGGGGCACCCAGAGTTTAGGTTAAAACAATAAACTCCAGGTCAGTCATGTGACTGGTGTGAGAACTAAAACAGTTATTAATCTTTATTTCAAATCATTAGGTAAATCAAGGGACCACGCCGTATAACACGGAACGGGTTTCCTCCCAAGAATACCAGTGCATAAAACCAACAGCGCAATGCTAAATAAAGAAAAATGAAGCTGTTATAAGACCCAGGTCCCATCACACAATGCAACGCAGTCGAGGATAGGGTTTTCCCTTATAACAGCCAAAGAATGCTTGATACGTTTAAAACAAATCATTTGATACTATTATAAGTGCATAGTATATAAAACACTTCAAATCATAAGTATCAATCATAGGCGGCATGAGCGCCCCATCCCACTATGTCGCCATATATAGGATATACAATCAAAACCGCAAAGTCTCGTATTTGGAAATTGGGTTTCCATCTATGAACCGAGGCAAAAGATAGTCCTCAACCGATTCGAGACAATCTAGCCCATGTCTCAGGCAAGCGCGCAGGCAAGCCTTGGATCGTCAGGGCCGGTCCACACGGAGTGGATTATTATGCCTGAACAATACGTCTCCCCACCCTATGGGGTGTAAGTCTGGTCCGTCAGCCGACCAGAATGCATTCGGCCGAAACCGATATAACCGAGGCGCCTCGCAACAGCAACAACCACATAAGTCAAACTCGTCAGGGCGTGTAAAACCACTGACGCCACTTCTAGCTAGAAAGAAACGCAAGTCCTCCCTGAGGTCCGTCTCCCGTTTTTGGTTCATACCTGGTGCGAAACACGCGAGGTAAACGTTACACAAAGCTACGCCACAAAGGCCGTGCTTTGATCATCACCACAAGACTTTGCTTTTCAACAGAAGCCTTGATCATTTGCATCTTAGCATGCCACACAGGCAAACCATCCTATGCAACCGATATCAGTCACACAGAATGAAATCCGATGTCAGACACACAGTCCATTTACAAGTCCGTCCTAGGTCTGAACGAAACCGGAGGCACCTAGTACCCCGCATATCCATCGATCTCCAAGTACGTCTGGACGATCACTAACTGTTTCCATCTTCTTGGGTGTACAGCCCAATCAAGATCATCAGTTATCACCCAAACGACGTGAAGACCTCCGGTCTTCGACCATCGTCTTCATCTTCGACTTATCGTCGTATCAGTTATTCAGAATGGGATAAACCCGGTCTTTCCGAATAACTCGCGTATATATTATAAAAGTGTTACACAAACACAACATACGCCTCATTCCAACTCATTAGTCACTAACCGTAAATTAATCAAGAGAATAATTCCCCAAATATTAACCCCGAAGGCCGAAACCAACATCAGATCAATATCCAGAAAACCATTCTGCTTGGCTAACCGACAGTTAGTTTCTAAATTTCACGTTCAAATCTAATTAAAGATTTAACTATCGCCTGGAGCAAAACTGGTGATACTCCATTCTCGATCTTTTCAATCTAATTAAAGATTCATTAAAACTCCACTTAGTTTTAATCATTATCTGGGTTAAAGAATCAGTGTCATTTAAAAACACGATTCACGATAAACCCAAAATCACATTCCATTAATTATCGGGTTAAAGAACAAGTGTTATTTAAAACACTGCTCACGATAAACCCCAAAAATCAATATCAATTCAATTCCAATTAAATATTATTTAATTGGTACACTTCATTAAATCTAAATAAAAAGATTTAATCTTTTCTCAACTGGGTTCAAGAACAGTGTTAGTGAAGACACCATTCACGACAAACCCAAATCACATTCATTAATTATCGGGTTAAAGAACAAGTGTTATTTAAAACACTGTTCACGATAAACCCAAAAATCAATATCAATTCAATTCCAATTAAATATTATTTAATTGGTACACTTCATTAAATCTAAATAAAAAGATTTAATCTTTTCTCAACTGGGTTCAAGAACAGTGTTAGTGAAGACACCATTCACGACAAACCCAAATCACATTCATTAATTATCGGGTTAAAGAACAAGTGTTATTTAAAACACTGTTCACGATAAACCCAAAAATCAATATCAATTCAATTCCAATTAAATATTATTTAATTGGTACACTTCATTAAATCTAAATAAAAAGATTTAATCTTTTCTCAACTGGGTTCAAGAACAGTGTTAGTGAAGACACCATTCACGACAAACCCAAATCACATTCGATATTCAATACAAGGCTCTGAATAGGAAATATATCGGCTTATATTCAATATCGAATTCTACGACTAACAAATGTCGTATTGGAAATAGCGATATATGTATATATCTTTCAAATTTCCATATCAACATCCGTATAATCACGAATTCCAACATCGAAATATTCCGAAGACAATTTCGATTCAATTCCACTCCAATGCAATCATTGGATATTCTGGTTATTTTTAAAACCATTTCAAATTCAATTTATTTATTTAAAAATAAATAGAATTATAATTCTAGTTCAAAACTAGTTCATTTCGATAAAAATCTATTTTTATCTTTTCAAATATGGAGTTTTTCATCCCAAACTTTCACAAATCATTTCTTATGATTTTACACAAATTATTACTATTTTTAATAATTTTATCAAGGCCCGTACAGTCGATTTCCAACAACGGCCATCGAACTGCACTTACAGCGACCTTTTTCGAATTTGATTTGGACGTATCTCCAAATCCAACCGTTAGATTTCAAATTTCTAACATTCATTAGAAAGCTCTTTTCGATACGAACCCAACGGTTCCGGTTTTAGGAGAATCCGACGGTCGGATCTCCCGTAATGTCCGTTTGAAATAAATGGTCGAAATTCGCGAACTGCCGCGGCGCGGCGCGTTCTATTCAGGCCATTATATTATATATATAATATATATAATATATATTTCGTCGATTTCTATTTAAAACGAATTATATAAATAGTTTTAAATTCGTTTCAAATTCTATTTCAACTTCTATTTCAATTCAAAGCAAAATTGAATTCTTCTTTATAAATTCGTTTAAAAATTCATTTCTATTCAATTCGGATTTCAATTCAATTTGAATTCATTTCAATTTGCTTTCTATTCCATTTGAATTCGTTTTCAATTCAATTCATTTCGAAATCGTTTTCAATTCAATTCATTTCGAAATCGTTTTCAATTCATTTTGAATTCGTTTTCAATTCAATTCATTTCGAAATCGTTTTCAATTTAATTCATTTCGAAATCGTTTTTAAAATCGATATAAATATCGTTCACGTCAAAATGGCGTCAATCTAATCAATACGGCTTCATAAATTTCTATTTTCAAATATTCTATTTCAAATATTTCTATTTCAAATATTTCTATTTCTAAACTGGAATGAGGCCCAATCGATTACCATATAAGATTAATTATATGGATTTTCATACAACACATGTATATATCAACAACGATGAATAATCAACCATCAACCAAAGTGCACTACACTGTATAAGCATCAAATATAGACATTTAACGCTTATAGCAGCTTGTCAATCAATCGATCGACATATTTAATCAATCAGGATGAGTGAACTTCAAATTTCATCCTAACACCCGTGTGGGGTTTCAAACAATCAAACACATATTTTATTTGTGCAGTTAGGCGATGTGTAAAATTTATCGACCCAATCAACGTCATTCAAATAGGTGTACATAAACAAACCGTCTGGTTTGTAAATGAATATTTATTTATTCACATTCACGTTAAAAATTATATTTTTAACGATAACACATTTTATTTTTAACATATCAATTTCTATTCAGTTCATTCGTTAAATAAAATGCTATTTTTATTTTTCTAACTTATTTTAGAAAATTTCGGCGGCATAACGGCACGATACTAGAAACGGGACAAGGCCTAGCCTTATCCCCGGTCTAGTGAAGGCCCACGCCATTCACACATCAATCAAATTCACTTTCGTTATGCAAACCACAAAATTTGGAGTAAGGGTCTAACCTAGCCTTACTCCTTCGCCTTATAACGGCGCACGTCTAATCCTAACCAATTTATCGATTTGATTTTTCACACCACAAACCACATTCAAACCAATATCTCAATCAATCACCAAACATCCAATCAAACAAGTCCATGGTATGTGGACGGGTGTCGGGTGCTCCTAATAAGCACCGTCTGCATCCTAGTATATATATATATATCTAGAAAAAGAGAATTAAGAGTGAGAAGTTCTCACAGAAAGCTATCCAAGCTCCACGGCACTTCATTTGATAGAAATCTTCATCTTCATCGTCTTCGTTGCCCGTAGTCACTATATATATAAAAATCACATTTTTATATTTCGATGTCTTTAAAATAAAAATCACATTTTTATTTATTCACTTTCAATTTAAAAATCATACTTTTATAATCACTTCATATATTTAAAAATCGAATTTTTACTATGCTATTCAATATATAAAAATCGAAATTTTACTTTGCTATTCATTATAAAAATCGAATTTTTACTTTGCTATTCAATATAAAAATCGAGTTTTTACTTTGCTATTCAATATAAAAATCGAATTTTTACTTTGCTATTCAATATAAAAATCGAATTTTTACTTTGCTATTCAATATAAAAATCGAATTTTTACTTCTATGTTATATAGATAAAAATTATATTTTTATCCCGCTATTTTCCATATAAAGATTTCGCCTTTTTGAATTTAAAGATTTCACCTTTTTAAATTTAAAGATCTCACCTTTTTAAATTTAAAGATTTCACCTTTTTAAATTTAAAGATTTCACCTTTTTAAATTTAAAGATTTCACCTTTTTAAATTTAAAGACATCACTTGATTTCAACGTATATAAAATAAAAATCAGATTTTTATTTTGCTACATATACAAAGATGATATTTTTATATTCTCTATCCTATAAAGATTATATTTTTAATTCTTTAAAAATATAAAAACTATATTTTTATCACTTTAAAAATATAAAGATCGTATTATATTACTTTTTAAAAATCAAATCTTTTCTGTTTTAAAAGCCACGTCTTAAAATAAATAAATAAAATCTGTTTTAAAATAAATAAAATCAGTTTTAAAATAAATAAAATCAGTTTTTAAAATTTAAAAATTCAGATTAATAAGCAAATAAAATTCAGTTAATAAAACAAATAAAATCAGTAAATAAAATAAAATCAGAAAATACTTACAGGGGGGGGGGGTTCATCATCGGTTTTGGGTCCAGGGGGGGCTGTGGCTTCCGTCGCTTTGGGGGTTCGCGAGTAGGAGGGAGCAGCGGAGCTGCGAGGCGAGGTGGAGGGGGTCTGGTTGCGGCGGCTAGGGTTCAGGTGAGCAAGGGGGTGCGGAATTAGGGTTCTTCACGTTGGAGGAGGAGAGTGGAGAGGGAAGAGGAGGGGCGCTGCGCGACGGCTCTGGGGGGGGGCGCGCGAGGTGGTGGTGGCTCTGCCACCGGCGGCGGCGTGGGGGGGGGGGCTTCGACGCGATTTCGATCTCCCTTTTTTTTTCTTTTTTTTTTTCTTTTTCGATTCTGAATTATCGGGGGGGGGCCTGGAGGTATAGGGAGGGAAGAGGGATTATATATTTTTTTTTATTAATTTAATTATTTTATTTTAATTCAAAAAGTCAACTTTTTCAAACGACCTCTAAACGAGGTCCACCGCCTGTCGTCCATAGCGTTTCACCCCCATTCCGAACACAATGGGATATGTATCGTAAGTTGATTCGGCTGTTACAATCAGTTTTCGTTAAATTTACATTTAAATCACTATATTGAATTTTAAACGCACATTTCAAATTACCGGGGTCACATACTAACTAGAAAAATTCCAGAAAAATATTTTCTAGCTTCGTATTGACGATACGGTCCTAACAAAACTAGTTTCGTCTAATTCTGAGGCCGTTTGAAAAATGGCCAATTTCCATTCGATTAAAATCGACAAAAACTGGTCAAACGCGTTTTCTTTTGCCACGCTCACATATTGATTCGAAAAATTATGAAATTTGAAACCTAGCAATAACTTGACACTGCGGACCCAACAAAAGTGGTTTCGTCGAAATCCGAGGTCATCTGCAAAATTGCTATTTTTAAGGGCCTTATATATATAAAAATATATATAAATTTCACAGCGACTATTTCTAATTTTAAACTGGACATATCTTATCATTGCTAAGATGAAATCTCAGTTTGTTAACTTCGTTACAAAGATATAGTTATACAGATTCAAATATTTCTTGTTTCGTTCAATTCTGACTTATATTGAATTCTGTATATTCATTTGAAATTAGAAATCGAATTTTCGAACTACCGCGCTATTTTCAATTCCTTTTATAATTATATATAATTATTTTTATTCTAACGACGACGCGTATAATATATACGTTCGAATTATATTCAAAATAAATTTATTGTCGATATTATTTAAAATAAATCATTTTAAATAAACAAAACTCGCTATAATTGCCAAAACAAAAATTTCAAACTGGCTCGCATTTTACGGGTTGTTACAATCTCCCCCACTTAAAACTTTTCGTCCCCGAAAAGGAACAAAGTCGAAAATGGTTTGATTAATCAACTCTATGTTCGATCAGGCTTTCATTCTCCAATTCTTTAGTTTCTGAGAATTTTTAAAATTTCAAAAATTTGGCTAACACCCTAAATTTTCGAAAAATTTCGCCATAACCTCCCCTGCACCGGGAGCATCGGGGAATTTCAAATAGCTTCCCCGGTCCTTCAGATCTCAAAAAGAAAAAGAAAAAGCCAAGCGGCTAGCCAATAGGCTCACAAAATCATCATCACCCAAACAAAACAGTAAATTATGTAGTAAACATGTACCTATTTGTCGGGCAAACAAATTTTATTCTCTGGCTCTAGCCTCCTTGCTATGACCTGTTCAATGATATATATGTATATGCAAACAAATGCGACCAATTTTCAATATAATCCAATATTTGATTCAGTTAGGCATAATGGTTCAAAATTAGCAAACAAATAAATCAACAACACAAACATCAATCAATTAGTTGATTTAGAGTTTCAAATTCATAATTTTGATACATATACAAAAATCAGATTTTTGATGTCAAATCACAACAATAAGCCCTATCTAGTTTTGGTTCTCACACCAGTCAATAGGAAATATATAGAAAACCCACTTTCGTCACTCGAACATAAATTCTAATGATGGAGCTCCATCATCAAAATCATCTCCGGGCGATTAGAGTGTGATGCTATATCTATCCAATATATTAAAATTTCAAATACACGTTTGCAAGGCGTATATGCAAAATCTTTATATACTGGACTGTCCAAATCAATATAAAAACTAATCAAATACGAATAATTGATTTAAATTTTCAAAACGAAATTTGTTTTCATTTGAAAAATATACTCTTCACACTCGTTCTAGGATACTACTGATCCTATCTCTAACGAGTCATTCTAATTGGATATTGCTAATCCAATATCTGATGAATTCTTTCGTATGGTTCTAATGTGTCTTGTTCTCTGAGCTTTGTAAACCAAAGCTCTGATACCACGTGTAACGGCAAGGAACTTCGCTCGGTCCGAACCAGTCGCTAAACCGACCCAGACCGTTCGAAACGCCCTATCGTTTGAGAACACGACACAACAGAACGCATACAGAAGAACATTTCATTGTTATTACAACAATGCATCAGATTACAAGAATATACAGAGTATAAACGAATAAATATTACACAGAAATATCAGAGATTTAAATTACATTTAAATACATAGCAGCGGAAAATAATACAATACACAACTAGAATGAGATATACGGATACAAAGCTTTCCGGATATCGTTCCAGCTGTAAACCAGGATCCTGTGAATATAAATCTGCAAAACCAAAACTACTAGCTGCCCGTGTCGAAAATAGGGGCACCCAGAGTTTAGGTTAAAACAATAAACTCCAGGTCAGTCATGTGACTGGTGTGAGAACTAAAACAGTTATTAATCTTTATTTCAAATCATTAGGTAAATCAAGGGACCACGCCGTATAACACGGAACGGGTTTCCTCCCAAGAATACCAGTGCATAAAACCAACAGCGCAATGCTAAATAAAGAAAAATGAAGCTGTTATAAGACCCAGGTCCCATCACACAATGCAACGCAGTCGAGGATAGGGTTTTCCCTTATAACAGCCAAAGAATGCTTGATACGTTTAAAACAAATCATTTGATACTATTATAAGTGCATAGTATATAAAACACTTCAAATCATAAGTATCAATCATAGGCGGCATGAGCGCCCCATCCCACTATGTCGCCATATATAGGATATACAATCAAAACCGCAAAGTCTCGTATTTGGAAATTGGGTTTCCATCTATGAACCGAGGCAAAAGATAGTCCTCAACCGATTCGAGACAATCTAGCCCATGTCTCAGGCAAGCGCGCAGGCAAGCCTTGGATCGTCAGGGCCGGTCCACACGGAGTGGATTATTATGCCTGAACAATACGTCTCCCCACCCTATGGGGTGTAAGTCTGGTCCGTCAGCCGACCAGAATGCATTCGGCCGAAACCGATATAACCGAGGCGCCTCGCAACAGCAACAACCACATAAGTCAAACTCGTCAGGGCGTGTAAAACCACTGACGCCACTTCTAGCTAGAAAGAAACGCAAGTCCTCCCTGAGGTCCGTCTCCCGTTTTTGGTTCATACCTGGTGCGAAACACGCGAGGTAAACGTTACACAAAGCTACGCCACAAAGGCCGTGCTTTGATCATCACCACAAGACTTTGCTTTTCAACAGAAGCCTTGATCATTTGCATCTTAGCATGCCACACAGGCAAACCATCCTATGCAACCGATATCAGTCACACAGAATGAAATCCGATGTCAGACACACAGTCCATTTACAAGTCCGTCCTAGGTCTGAACGAAACCGGAGGCACCTAGTACCCCGCATATCCATCGATCTCCAAGTACGTCTGGACGATCACTAACTGTTTCCATCTTCTTGGGTGTACAGCCCAATCAAGATCATCAGTTATCACCCAAACGACGTGAAGACCTCCGGTCTTCGACCATCGTCTTCATCTTCGACTTATCGTCGTATCAGTTATTCAGAATGGGATAAACCCGGTCTTTCCGAATAACTCGCGTATATATTATAAAAGTGTTACACAAACACAACATACGCCTCATTCCAACTCATTAGTCACTAACCGTAAATTAATCAAGAGAATAATTCCCCAAATATTAACCCCGAAGGCCGAAACCAACATCAGATCAATATCCAGAAAACCATTCTGCTTGGCTAACCGACAGTTAGTTTCTAAATTTCACGTTCAAATCTAATTAAAGATTTAACTATCGCCTGGAGCAAAACTGGTGATACTCCATTCTCGATCTTTTCAATCTAATTAAAGATTCATTAAAACTCCACTTAGTTTTAATCATTATCTGGGTTAAAGAATCAGTGTCATTTAAAAACACGATTCACGATAAACCCAAAATCACATTCCATTAATTATCGGGTTAAAGAACAAGTGTTATTTAAAACACTGCTCACGATAAACCCCAAAAATCAATATCAATTCAATTCCAATTAAATATTATTTAATTGGTACACTTCATTAAATCTAAATAAAAAGATTTAATCTTTTCTCAACTGGGTTCAAGAACAGTGTTAGTGAAGACACCATTCACGACAAACCCAAATCACATTCATTAATTATCGGGTTAAAGAACAAGTGTTATTTAAAACACTGTTCACGATAAACCCAAAAATCAATATCAATTCAATTCCAATTAAATATTATTTAATTGGTACACTTCATTAAATCTAAATAAAAAGATTTAATCTTTTCTCAACTGGGTTCAAGAACAGTGTTAGTGAAGACACCATTCACGACAAACCCAAATCACATTCATTAATTATCGGGTTAAAGAACAAGTGTTATTTAAAACACTGTTCACGATAAACCCAAAAATCAATATCAATTCAATTCCAATTAAATATTATTTAATTGGTACACTTCATTAAATCTAAATAAAAAGATTTAATCTTTTCTCAACTGGGTTCAAGAACAGTGTTAGTGAAGACACCATTCACGACAAACCCAAATCACATTCGATATTCAATACAAGGCTCTGAATAGGAAATATATCGGCTTATATTCAATATCGAATTCTACGACTAACAAATGTCGTATTGGAAATAGCGATATATGTATATATCTTTCAAATTTCCATATCAACATCCGTATAATCACGAATTCCAACATCGAAATATTCCGAAGACAATTTCGATTCAATTCCACTCCAATGCAATCATTGGATATTCTGGTTATTTTTAAAACCATTTCAAATTCAATTTATTTATTTAAAAATAAATAGAATTATAATTCTAGTTCAAAACTAGTTCATTTCGATAAAAATCTATTTTTATCTTTTCAAATATGGAGTTTTTCATCCCAAACTTTCACAAATCATTTCTTATGATTTTACACAAATTATTACTATTTTTAATAATTTTATCAAGGCCCGTACAGTCGATTTCCAACAACGGCCATCGAACTGCACTTACAGCGACCTTTTTCGAATTTGATTTGGACGTATCTCCAAATCCAACCGTTAGATTTCAAATTTCTAACATTCATTAGAAAGCTCTTTTCGATACGAACCCAACGGTTCCGGTTTTAGGAGAATCCGACGGTCGGATCTCCCGTAATGTCCGTTTGAAATAAATGGTCGAAATTCGCGAACTGCCGCGGCGCGGCGCGTTCTATTCAGGCCATTATATTATATATATAATATATATAATATATATTTCGTCGATTTCTATTTAAAACGAATTATATAAATAGTTTTAAATTCGTTTCAAATTCTATTTCAACTTCTATTTCAATTCAAAGCAAAATTGAATTCTTCTTTATAAATTCGTTTAAAAATTCATTTCTATTCAATTCGGATTTCAATTCAATTTGAATTCATTTCAATTTGCTTTCTATTCCATTTGAATTCGTTTTCAATTCAATTCATTTCGAAATCGTTTTCAATTCAATTCATTTCGAAATCGTTTTCAATTCATTTTGAATTCGTTTTCAATTCAATTCATTTCGAAATCGTTTTCAATTTAATTCATTTCGAAATCGTTTTTAAAATCGATATAAATATCGTTCACGTCAAAATGGCGTCAATCTAATCAATACGGCTTCATAAATTTCTATTTTCAAATATTCTATTTCAAATATTTCTATTTCAAATATTTCTATTTCTAAACTGGAATGAGGCCCAATCGATTACCATATAAGATTAATTATATGGATTTTCATACAACACATGTATATATCAACAACGATGAATAATCAACCATCAACCAAAGTGCACTACACTGTATAAGCATCAAATATAGACATTTAACGCTTATAGCAGCTTGTCAATCAATCGATCGACATATTTAATCAATCAGGATGAGTGAACTTCAAATTTCATCCTAACACCCGTGTGGGGTTTCAAACAATCAAACACATATTTTATTTGTGCAGTTAGGCGATGTGTAAAATTTATCGACCCAATCAACGTCATTCAAATAGGTGTACATAAACAAACCGTCTGGTTTGTAAATGAATATTTATTTATTCACATTCACGTTAAAAATTATATTTTTAACGATAACACATTTTATTTTTAACATATCAATTTCTATTCAGTTCATTCGTTAAATAAAATGCTATTTTTATTTTTCTAACTTATTTTAGAAAATTTCGGCGGCATAACGGCACGATACTAGAAACGGGACAAGGCCTAGCCTTATCCCCGGTCTAGTGAAGGCCCACGCCATTCACACATCAATCAAATTCACTTTCGTTATGCAAACCACAAAATTTGGAGTAAGGGTCTAACCTAGCCTTACTCCTTCGCCTTATAACGGCGCACGTCTAATCCTAACCAATTTATCGATTTGATTTTTCACACCACAAACCACATTCAAACCAATATCTCAATCAATCACCAAACATCCAATCAAACAAGTCCATGGTATGTGGACGGGTGTCGGGTGCTCCTAATAAGCACCGTCTGCATCCTAGTATATATATATATATCTAGAAAAAGAGAATTAAGAGTGAGAAGTTCTCACAGAAAGCTATCCAAGCTCCACGGCACTTCATTTGATAGAAATCTTCATCTTCATCGTCTTCGTTGCCCGTAGTCACTATATATATAAAAATCACATTTTTATATTTCGATGTCTTTAAAATAAAAATCACATTTTTATTTATTCACTTTCAATTTAAAAATCATACTTTTATAATCACTTCATATATTTAAAAATCGAATTTTTACTATGCTATTCAATATATAAAAATCGAAATTTTACTTTGCTATTCATTATAAAAATCGAATTTTTACTTTGCTATTCAATATAAAAATCGAGTTTTTACTTTGCTATTCAATATAAAAATCGAATTTTTACTTTGCTATTCAATATAAAAATCGAATTTTTACTTTGCTATTCAATATAAAAATCGAATTTTTACTTCTATGTTATATAGATAAAAATTATATTTTTATCCCGCTATTTTCCATATAAAGATTTCGCCTTTTTGAATTTAAAGATTTCACCTTTTTAAATTTAAAGATCTCACCTTTTTAAATTTAAAGATTTCACCTTTTTAAATTTAAAGATTTCACCTTTTTAAATTTAAAGATTTCACCTTTTTAAATTTAAAGACATCACTTGATTTCAACGTATATAAAATAAAAATCAGATTTTTATTTTGCTACATATACAAAGATGATATTTTTATATTCTCTATCCTATAAAGATTATATTTTTAATTCTTTAAAAATATAAAAACTATATTTTTATCACTTTAAAAATATAAAGATCGTATTATATTACTTTTTAAAAATCAAATCTTTTCTGTTTTAAAAGCCACGTCTTAAAATAAATAAATAAAATCTGTTTTAAAATAAATAAAATCAGTTTTAAAATAAATAAAATCAGTTTTTAAAATTTAAAAATTCAGATTAATAAGCAAATAAAATTCAGTTAATAAAACAAATAAAATCAGTAAATAAAATAAAATCAGAAAATACTTACAGGGGGGGGGGGGGGTTCATCATCGGTTTTGGGTCCAGGGGGGGCTGTGGCTTCCGTCGCTTTGGGGGTTCGCGAGTAGGAGGGAGCAGCGGAGCTGCGAGGCGAGGTGGAGGGGGTCTGGTTGCGGCGGCTAGGGTTCAGGTGAGCAAGGGGGTGCGGAATTAGGGTTCTTCACGTTGGAGGAGGAGAGTGGAGAGGGAAGAGGAGGGGCGCTGCGCGACGGCTCTGGGGGGGGGGCGCGCGAGGTGGTGGTGGCTCTGCCACCGGCGGCGGCGTGGGGGGGGGGCTTCGACGCGATTTCGATCTCCCTTTTTTTTTCTTTTTTTTTTTCTTTTTCGATTCTGAATTATCGGGGGGGGGGCCTGGAGGTATAGGGAGGGAAGAGGGATTATATATTTTTTTTTATTAATTTAATTATTTTATTTTAATTCAAAAAGTCAACTTTTTCAAACGACCTCTAAACGAGGTCCACCGCCTGTCGTCCATAGCGTTTCACCCCCATTCCGAACACAATGGGATATGTATCGTAAGTTGATTCGGCTGTTACAATCAGTTTTCGTTAAATTTACATTTAAATCACTATATTGAATTTTAAACGCACATTTCAAATTACCGGGGTCACATACTAACTAGAAAAATTCCAGAAAAATATTTTCTAGCTTCGTATTGACGATACGGTCCTAACAAAACTAGTTTCGTCTAATTCTGAGGCCGTTTGAAAAATGGCCAATTTCCATTCGATTAAAATCGACAAAAACTGGTCAAACGCGTTTTCTTTTGCCACGCTCACATATTGATTCGAAAAATTATGAAATTTGAAACCTAGCAATAACTTGACACTGCGGACCCAACAAAAGTGGTTTCGTCGAAATCCGAGGTCATCTGCAAAATTGCTATTTTTAAGGGCCTTATATATATAAAAATATATATAAATTTCACAGCGACTATTTCTAATTTTAAACTGGACATATCTTATCATTGCTAAGATGAAATCTCAGTCTGTTAACTTCGTTACAAAGATATAGTTATACAGATTCAAATATTTCTTGTTTCGTTCAATTCTGACTTATATTGAATTCTGTATATTCATTTGAAATTAGAAATCGAATTTTCGAACTACCGCGCTATTTTCAATTCCTTTTATAATTATATATAATTATTTTTATTCTAACGACGACGCGTATAATATATACGTTCGAATTATATTCAAAATAAATTTATTGTCGATATTATTTAAAATAAATCATTTTAAATAAACAAAACTCGCTATAATTGCCAAAACAAAAATTTCAAACTGGCTCGCATTTTACGGGTTGTTACATAAAATCTACATTTTTATTGTGAATACGAAGTGCTAAAAATATTCATGTGTTGAATAAATATTTTGATGATAAAAATATCATTTTTATCAAATATATGAAGTGAATATGGTTTTGAAATCGAAAAATGAATTATATATATATATAATTGAAATGAATCGAATAACGAAGCTACAGTTCGTGTTTTGAAACCGAGATTTCAAACGATTAGCGCGGGAGATCCGACCATCGGATTTTCCCGAAACCACAACCATTGGATTTGCTTTGGAAATATCTTTCCAACGACACCAGCTTTGTAAAGATCCAACGGTTGGATTGTCTAGAATGTTGTGACGGCCCGCCCCGCACCAACAGACGTTTACTCCAATTGTGCGCTGTACACATGTCCAATTGGCATGGGACGGTCGCCAAAGAAGAGAAAGAAAGAAGATGAACCAAATAAAGAACCTGTAATATGTCTCACAGCGCATGGAATAAAATATAATAGCCATCATATACTTGACATAAAACAGATGAGACAGTGCATAAGCTGAAAACTTGAACTAACATCATCAGAGTAGCGGAAATATCAAATACAGCTTATTACAACTTCAAAATACTGTCTCTAAGATAAGCAAAATAGGTATGCTACTAATGCCCAAAGTAGATACCGATCACGACCCGGGGAGAATAACTATATATCATACGTGGAGCCTCCTGATCGTCTTCAGTCCATCTACCAAGCGCACTACCAGCTATCCCTGTCTCTAGTCTGCTCGTGTGAGCACCCAGAGTAATAAGAAGAAACATAAAACTCTGGGTCAGACATCAGTCTGGTATGAGTGGTAGCAAGCATAAACAGAATAATAACAGGTATACTAAGTCATACCTGAACCTGGACCTGCAACCAAAGAGTTAGTACTACACGGTACAACACTCTATGATGTCACAAACACATAATATAAGTACACGGGGGTGGGGATGTGTGTGTCAAACAATCAAGCATAGCAACCATCCTTGCATCTCTCACTCAGTGCGTAAAGCATACGGTGTCTACTTCTTTGATCACCATTTTCCCTTCCAGAAAACGACAGAACTCGACTTTGTACGACTATGTCCATTCCTACTACCACCAACGCCAAACCTATGGGATCACACCCAACGTATCCATGATCCCACTCCATTGGTAGATAGCTCCCTAGTCGCACCATATCCAAAGCCCGAGTCCGTCCATACACCTCTAATACATAGTGATCCAAAGTCATAGACACCGACAACTCCTTAGCACACGTCCCGCAGCAAAGCCCAATCACAAAGTGAACTCATTGGTTCCCGTCTGGATCCTGAGCTCGAACATCCACTTGAACTACCTTTGCATTTCGGGTTATGGATCTCCATTGGATCGGTTCGGATTCCTTCCATCATCATTGGGATCGTGGTCTCCATCACCTCGGTTCGTGGCTGCTACCTCGGGTCGGATCGGAGTACACCATCGATTCGTGGCCTCCAGTTCCATCTGGATCGGATCGGTTCGCTGTAGCACACCAATTATCCAAGCGTATTGGTTCGGTTCGGGTATTTCTCACCACGTCAGATCAGATCGTGTCGCGCCAGATGGATCGGATCGAATGCACCACTATATGCCCACGTGTATCAGCTCGGATCGGTAGTTATCACTCCAGGCGGGTCGGGTCGGAGTCTTCAATCACCAAGTCTTGGATCGCGACTTCTCGGATCGGGTCGGAGTGAATACTTCAAGCGGATCGGTTCGTGCTTCCCGTTCAGGTCTTCATGCGAGAGTTCGGTCCGTGGCGCTAACTTCTGGCGGAACGGTTCGTGAGGGACGAGGCGGGTTGGTTCGTGACGTCTTCAGACGGTTCGTGACCTCTACCCCGATCCGATCCGGTTTCTGTACTTAAAACCTGCAACTTTCCAGCACTGTTTATACGCCTCTCGACGGCGTTTTCGACCATTCTAACTATTGAAATCAATCTCAAAGCATGTCATAGAGTCATAGCAACACATACAAGTGACCTCAAACACCAAACAACAATATGACATGGTAAAATGGATCAAACATGCCCAAAACCCCATATCTTCCCTTAAGCATATGTGAGCATAACTAATGACATGATTAGCAAAACTTAACCAAATTAACCCAAACTCATATCAGAGGTCTAAAACGTTATTTAAGATTTTATAAACGTTTTTCCAGAATTTATTTTCGTTTAAAAACGCTAATTAGCACTAATCACCCCGAATAACCATAATTAGTGCAAAAAGCAAGCTAATCACTCACCTTAGCCACAAATAAAACAAGATCTGAAATAAATCTCTGATTTGGTGAAGATAACAAGGTGTTGTAGCAGCTCTAATCCCGATTTGGTATTGATTTGCCTTGATTTGTCGTTGCTAATCTCTTTTCTTCAAGTTTGGGGTGGTTTGGAGTGATTTAGAGGTTGGAGGCCATTAATAGGGTTCTATGAAATGAAGTGGTGGCTGGAAAAATAACTAAAAGGATGTTTTCTAACCCTAATCAGCCCTTATACAGCCCCAATCCCGAAATCCCCTTATGGGCCCAACTGCTAACTACCCGGTTTAGCCCAATTATGCAGTTTTTCACCCTCCAAACCTTGTTCCAGCCATATCTCCCAAACGGTAAGTCCGTTTGGCTATTATGACCACTCTACGGAAAGAGAAACCATCAAACGAATCTAATAGAAGTGGTTTCAGGTCAAAATTCCTTCCCTATCAAAAGTTATGGCCAAAACAGTACTGGCTAGGGGCAAAATGGTCATTTAAAAATCGAAAAAAAAATCATGAACAGGGGAAATGACTCTAATAAATGTTTCCCAAAGTTACATGACCATATGACCACAAATGAAGAAGAAATAAATATTATACGATCCCCCGATACGTAGAATACGGGTTGTTACATTCTCCCCCCTTAAGAAATTTCGCCCCCGAAATTCCCTAATCAAAGGGTCCCGCATGCCTATTAATCATAAAACAATCATCAAACATGCAAAACAAGCAAAACAAGTCTATCCTAGCATGCGAAATAACTAAATCGCAAAGTAAATCTTACCAGGCAAAGAGTTCTGGATAAGCCTTTCTAATGCTCTCCTTTGTCTCCCAAGCACAATCATTTTCGTCCTCGCCCCACTGAACTTTGACTAGCTTCACCGACTTTCTTCGAAGTTGCTTCGTATCATGCCCCACAATACGAATCGGCTTGCGGTTCTCAACCGCCTCAGGTTCTACTTCGAAGTCCTATAACTGATCAGGTGAAATAGTCACATTTGAGTCGTGAACGAACTTCCTTAGTTGGGAAACATGAAACACATTGTGAACTCCTGCCATTTTCTCTGGTAAGCCAACTCTATACGCCAAATTCCCAACTTCCTCGAGAACTTGGAAAGGACCCACAAATCTTGGTGCCAACTTGCCTCTCTTGCCAAATCGTATCACGCTTTTCAATGGAGAGATCTTGACATACACCAAGTCACCAACGGAGAATTTCAAGTCTCTTCTCCTCTTATCAGCATAGCTTTTCTGCCTATCCTGAGCAGCTTTCATTCGTTGTTGAATGATCTTGATCTTATCTGAAGTTTCTCTCACCACATCTGGTCCAAGCACAAACTTCTCGCCAGTCTCTATCCAACATGATGGTGAGTTGCACGGTCTTCCGTACAAAGCTTCATATGGAGCCATCCCGATACTGGATTGGTAGCTATTATTATATGCAAACTCCACTAGATGCAAATGGTCATCCCATGCTCCACCGAAATCCAATATACAAGCCCTCAAGAGATCTTCCAATATCCGATTCACCCTCTCTGTCTGACCATCGGTTTGAGGATGATATGCGGTACTGAGATGTAATTTTGATCCTAAAGCCTCTTGTAAGCTCTTCCAAAATCCACTAGTAAACAACGGATCTCGGTCACTCACAATGCCTTTGGGTACTCCATGAAATCTCACTACCCACTTCATATATAGTTCTGCTAACTTAGCTGCCGTTCTGTTCGACTTAACTGGTATAAATCTTGCACTCTTGGTCAGACGATCCACAATTACCCAAATGCTATCATGTCCCGATCTAGTCCTCGGTAAACCATCGATGAAATCCATCGAAACTTGTTCCCATTTCCACTCGGGAATTTCTAATGGTTGCATCAACCCACTAGGCTTCTTTTGCTCGGCTTTAACTAGCTGGCAATTCATGCATTTGGATATAAACTTCCCAACGTCTCTTTTCATCCCTTCCCAGTAGTAAGTCTGTCTCATGTCTCGATACATCTTATTACCACCGGGATGTATAGTCAGTTTTGAGTGATGACATTCTCTAAGCACTTCATCTCTCAAGCCATTCACGTTGGGCACAACTAATCTTCCATTCTTCCGAAGCCATCCATCTTGATCAAGCCCATACATATTCATCTCCTCTTCGATACCCATCTCTAACTTGGAGATGATTTCTAATAGGTTAGGATCGTTCCTCTGGCTAGAACCAATCCGCTCTATCAAAGTGGGTCTGATCGTCAAGCTAGCTAGCATAACTGGATCCAATTCGCACCTTGGTCTGAAATCAAACCCCGCGATATACTCCAGCTGCTTCCATTCAAGAAACATTGCCCCTAAACTGGCATGTCTCCTACTCAAGGCATCGGCTACCGCATTACCCTTCCCAGGTGTATACGCGATATCAAAATCATACGAAGCCAAGAACTCTAACCATCTCTGCTGACGGAGATTCAGATCTTTCTGAGAGAAGAGATACTTTAACGATTTATGATCGGTAAACAGCTCAAATCTTTCTCCCAAGAGGTAATGTCTCCACATCTTCAGCGCAAATACAATCGCTGCCAATTCCAAATCATGGGTAGGATACTTCTTCTCATGTGGCTTTAGCTGTCGACTAGCATAAGCTACAACCCTACCTCCTTGCATCAATACCGCACCCAGTCCGGTACCACAAGCATCCGTGTATACCGTCATCTCTTCATTTCCCTTAGGAATGACCAACACTGGCGCACGCATCAACTTTTCCTTTAGACTCTTAAATGCATTTTCACACTCTCCGTTCCAAACGAAGGCTTGATTCTTCTTAGTCAACTGAGTCAACGGTGCCGCTATCTTGGAGAAGTCTTTGATAAACTTACGATAATATCCAGCTAATCCCAAGAAACTTCTTACGTCTGTTGCATTCTTGGGCGTAGACCAATCTTGTACCGTAGCCACCTTTGCAGGGTCCACGGCAATACCATTCTCTGAAACAACATGGCCCAAGAATCTCACTTCTCTCCTCCAAAAATGACACTTAGAGAATTTCGCTTTCAGTTGGTGTCTTCTCAACACCTCCAACACAATTCTCAAATGTTCCTTGTGTTCCTCTTCTGTCCTCGAGTAAATAAGGATATCGTCTACGAACACAAGAACAAACTTATTCAGTTGGTCTCTGAATACTCTATTCATAAGATCCACGAAGTATGCTGGTGCATTGGTCAACCCGAATGGCATGACCAACCACTCATAAAACCCAGACGGCGTCCTAAATGCCGTTTTAGCTATACTATCAGCTGCTACACGGAGCTGATGAAATCCTGTCGCGAGGTCCAACTGGGAGAACACTCTCGCTCCTTCCAGTTGATCAAACAAATCATCTATTCGTGGTAGAGGATACTTATTCTTCCTCGTCACCTTATTTAACTCGCGATAGTCCACACACAATCGAAGGGAACCATCTGCCTTAGTAGCAAACACAACTGGTGCTCCCCACTCGGAAACACTTCTTCTAATAAATCCCTTCTTCAAAAGATCGCAAACTTGCACCTCGAGCTCTCGCTGTTCTCGTGGTGCCATACGACGAAGTGGCATCACTATAGGTCTGGCATCTTTCACTAAATCAATACGAAACTCAATCTCTCGGTGTGGTGGAAGTCCGGTCACTTCCTCGAAGATGTCCGGGTACTGGCCAACCACGGGCAAACCTGATAACTCATCATGCGGAATGTCGAGGGAATTTACAAAACTAGCCATTACCCCATCACAGGGTAGATTACCAAACACCACCCTCCGCCCATCATCCGCCCTAACTGTCACCAAAAAGCCCTCACAGTCTACCACCACCCCGTATCTTTGGAGCCAATCGACTCCCAAAATAATGCCATACCCAGTAAAGCCCAAAACAAAGCAATCACAAACAAACATACATCCATGACTCGATAAGACCACATTACGACAGATCATACTGAGGTTTGTTGAACCACCAATCGGGTTCGTCACAGCTAATGGTCTATCGACTAACTCGGGTTCCAATCCCAACCTATCTACCAGGTCACTAGATATGAAGGAATGGGAAGCCCCGGTATCGAACAAAACTCTAACAGGAAGATCATAAACGGAAAGCATACCTTGAATGACGACTCCCTTTCCTTTCTCCGCCGCAGTTGGGGCATTCGACGAAGAAGGAACAACATTGATGGCATATGCTTTCACAATCTGATTCTCCTTCAGAGGTTGCGGACACTTATCCTTAAAATGTCCCTCCTGGCCACAGTTAAAGCACTTCTTTCCCACTGTCTTGGCCCTACATTCCCTTGCATAATGGCCCTTCTTTCCACATTTGAAGCACTCGACTTCTTTCCTGCTTTTCTTCTGGCCATCCTTAGCTTGGTTCTGCTTCCTCTTATTCTGAGAGTTATTCTTGCCTCCACCGCTTGCTTGCGGCTTTGACTCTTCAGCAGATGCAGCAACAACCCCAGTCTTTGGCTTAGGGTAAAGACTTTCTGACCTCAAAGCTTTTCCCACGATCGACTCAAACGTCTCATCGATGTGATTAATCAGCCTCTCCCCTAAGTATTCATCCAAACCAGTGATGAACTTCTCATTTTTCTTTTCGGGAGTATCGATTAGAGATAACCCATACTTCGACAAAGTGTCGAACTCAGCAACATAATCCGATACTACCCTTCCATTCTGCTTAAGCTCCAAGAACTTCCTAAACAATTCCGACTTCTGGGCAGCTGGGATATACTTGTCGCTAAAGCGAGCTTTAAACTGATCCCAAGTAACTTGATCTTCTGGTGTGGCTGCCCTAATAGCATTCCACCAATTCATCGCTCGTCCTTGCAGCTGGCGAGACGCAAGCCTTCTCTTCATCGCATCCTCGATACCCAAATCGTCGAAGATACGGTCGCAACTATCCAACCAATCTTGAACATCCGTGGCCGACTCTGTTCCGTGAAACGGCTTTCCACCAAGATTAGTGTAATCCTTACTCAACTTGGAGAAATCGACCCTAGGCGCTTGCACCGCTGCACCTCCAGCATTGGCAACATTAGGAGCCTCCCTCTGAATATCCACAAGCATCTCTCTCATGAGGTTGGTAAACATGGCCCTCATGTCAGGGGGATTCCCATTATTAGTCCCTCTACCAGCACCTCTTCCTCGGCTCATCGTCAAATCTGTTAAAGAGAAAACGATTAACCATCTCCATAGTGGTGCCAGTGCAGTGCAATGCGACTTCACTCTTAACTATACTAATACTATATATAGATATAGCTTTCGAAAACCAAAATAATCACAAATACGCGCTCTCATATACGTACTATCTCTCCCTAGTGTCTTTCCCTAGGTGAATTACGCAACCTGGCTCTGATACCAAATGTGACGGCCCGCCCCGCACCAACAGACGTTTACTCCAATTGTGCGCTGTACACATGTCCAATTGGCATGGGACGGTCGCCAAAGAAGAGAAAGAAAGAAGATGAACCAAATAAAGAACCTGTAATATGTCTCACAGCGCATGGAATAAAATATAATAGCCATCATATACTTGACATAAAACAGATGAGACAGTGCATAAGCTGAAAACTTGAACTAACATCATCAGAGTAGCGGAAATATCAAATACAGCTTATTACAACTTCAAAATACTGTCTCTAAGATAAGCAAAATAGGTATGCTACTAATGCCCAAAGTAGATACCGATCACGACCCGGGGAGAATAACTATATATCATACGTGGAGCCTCCTGCTCGTCTTCAGTCCATCTACCAAGCGCACTACCAGCTATCCCTGTCTCTAGTCTGCTCGTGTGAGCACCCAGAGTAATAAGAAGAAACATAAAACTCTGGGTCAGACATCAGTCTGGTATGAGTGGTAGCAAGCATAAACAGAATAATAACAGGTATACTAAGTCATACCTGAACCTGGACCTGCAACCAAAGAGTTAGTACTACACGGTACAACACTCTATGATGTCACAAACACATAATATAAGTACACGGGGGTGGGGATGTGTGTGTCAAACAATCAAGCATAGCAACCATCCTTGCATCTCTCACTCAGTGCGTAAAGCATACGGTGTCTACTTCTTTGATCACCATTTTCCCTTCCAGAAAACGACAGAACTCGACTTTGTACGACTATGTCCATTCCTACTACCACCAACGCCAAACCTATGGGATCACGCCCAACGTATCCATGATCCCACTCCATTGGTAGATAGCTCCCTAGTCGCACCATATCCAAAGCCCGAGTCCGTCCATACACCTCTAATACATAGTGATCCAAAGTCATAGACACCGACAACTCCTTAGCACACGTCCCGCAGCAAAGCCCAATCACGAAGTGAACTCATTGGTTCCCGTCTGGATCCTGAGCTCGAACTTCCACTTGAACTACCTTTGCATTTCGGGTTATGGATCTCCATTGGATCGGTTCGGATTCCTTCCATCATCATTGGGATCGTGGTCTCCATCACCTCGGTTCGTGGCTGCTACCTCGGGTCGGATCGGAGTACACCATCGATTCGTGGCCTCCAGTTCCATCTGGATCGGATCGGTTCGCTATAGCACACCAATTATCCAAGCGTATTGGTTCGGTTCGGGTATTTCTCGCCACGTCGGATCAGATCGTGTCGCGCCAGATGGATCGGATCGAATGCACCACTATATTCCCACGTGTATCAGCTCGGATCGGTAGTTATCACTCCAGGCGGGTCGGGTCGGAGTCTTCAATCACCAAGTCTTGGATCGCGACTTCTCGGATCGGGTCGAAGTGAATACTTCAAGCGGATCGGTTCGTGCTTCCCGTTCAGGTCTTCATGCGAGAGTTCGGTCCGTGGCGCTAACTTCTGGCGGAACGGTTCGTGAGGGACGAGGCGGGTTGGTTCGTGACGTCTTCAGACGGTTCGTGACCTCTACCCCGATCCGATCCGGTTTCTGTACTTAAAACCTGCAACTTTCCAGCACTGTTTATACGCCTCTCGACGGCGTTTTCGACCATTCTAACTATTGAAATCAATCTCAAAGCATGTCATAGAGTCATAGCAACACATACAAGTGACCTCAAACACCAAAACAACAATATGACATGGTAAAATGGATCAAACATGCCCAAAACCCCACATCTTCCCTTAAGCATATGTGAGCATAACTAATGACATGATTAGCAAAACTTAACCAAATTAACCCAAACTCATATCAGAGGTCTAAAACGTTATTTAAGATTTTATAAACGTTTTTTCAGAATTTATTTTCGTTTAAAAACGCTAATTAGCACTAATCACCCCGAATAACCATAATTAGTGCAAAAAGCAAGCTAATCACTCACCTTAGCCACAAATAAAACAAGATCTGAAATAAATCTCTGATTTGGTGAAGATAACAAGGTGTTGTAGCAGCTCTAATCCCGATTTGGTATTGATTTGCCTTGATTTGTCGTTGCTAATCTCTTTTCTTCAAGTTTGGGATGGTTTGGAGTGATTTAGAGGTTGGAGGCCATTAATAGGGTTCTATGAAATGAAGTGGTGGCTGGAAAAATAACTAAAAGGATGTTTTCTAACCCTAATCAGCCCTTATACAGCCCCAATCCCGAAATCCCCTTATGGGCCCAACTGCTAACTACCCGGTTTAGCCCAATTATGCAGTTTTTCACCCTCCAAACCTTGTTCCAGCCATATCTCCCAAACGGTAAGTCCGTTTGGCTATTATGACCACTCTACGGAAAGAGAAACCATCAAACGAATCTAATAGAAGTGGTTTCAGGTCAAAATTCCTTCCCTATCAAAAGTTATGGCCAAAACAGTACTGGCTAGGGGCAAAATGGTCATTTAAAAATCGAAAAAAAAAAATCATGAACAGGGGAAATGACTCTAATAAATGTTTCCCAAAGTTACATGACCATATGACCACAAACGAAGAAGAAATAAATATTCTACGATCCCCCGATACGTAGAATACGGGTTGTTACAAATGTTTAATTCAAATCTGAAGAAAAACAGCGCCAGAATCGATTATATTTATATATATATATATATATAATTAAATTGAATCGAATAACGACGCTGCAGTACGTATTTTGTAATCGTAACTTCAAACGATTGTACCGGGAGATCCGACCGTCGGATTTTCCCAAAACTGAAACTAATGGATTCGTTTTGAAAAGATCTTTCTAATGATATAAAATTTGTGAAGATCCAATGGTTTGATTTTCAGATATGTCTGAATCAAATCTGAAGAAAAACAGCGCCACGCGCGTGTTATGGCCTGAAGCATTGTTTGAATGAATTCTATTTTTAAATAAATAAAAATAGCGATAAATCATTATAAAATATTATAAACGATATGGAATGGAAATAAACCGAGAATACCCGGTTTATTAGATATTTGATGGTTGAATGTGTTTGGCGTGAAAATTACAACTAAGAACAGAATTATTGATGTCGAATAATTTAACCATTGAAATGAATTGATTTAAATTCTAAATATACGTGAATTATTTGAAAAGGCCAAGTTAAATCTCATTTCAAATAATTGATCGACGATAAGAAGTCGATGATGAAGGCAGTCGTTGAAGACCGGAGATCTTCACCTCGGTTGGATGATAACTGATGTCTTGATTGGGAGGCATCCAGAAATATAGATAATAAGTGGTGATCGTCCAGACGTACTTGGAGATTGATGGATATGCGAGGTATATAGTGCCTTCGGTTTCGTTCAGACCCAGAACGAACTTGTAAATGGACTGTGTGTCTGACATTGGATTTTATTCTATGCTGATTGATCTCTATTAAATATATATCTGTTTGGCGGCGGAGAATTTATTCTCTTGCTTAATGCCCTTCTCTGAGACGTACGAGCTCAGAGGTTATATATCGATAGAAATCAGTCGCATGGAGTGAATTGCCTGTGTGGCATGCCTAAGTGAAAGATGATCAAGGCTTCTGTTGAAAAGCAAAGTCTTGTTGTTATGATCAAAGCACGGCCTGTGTGGCATAGCTTTGTGTATAACGCTGATTCGCGAGCCTCACACCCCGGTATGAACCAGAAACGGGAGAGGACATCAAGGAGGGCATGCGTTTCCTTCTAGCTAGGATGGTGTCAGTGACCTACCAGCCCTAACATTTATATTATTTTCACCTGTGTGGTTGTTGCTGTTGCGAGGCGCCTCGGATATATCGGTGACTATGTGGAGCCGATGGAGTCATTTGGCTCATTAACGCCCCAAAGGGCGGGGAAACGCAGTGTTCAGGCATTTTAATCCACATCGGTGGACCGGCCCTGACGATCCAAGGGCCCACCTGAGTCTGGGTCCTGAGACACGGGCTAGAGCGTCTCGAATTCGGTGAGGATGATCCCTTGCCTCGGTTCATGACAGAAATCCAATTTCCAAATACGTGACTGTGCGGTTTTGATTGTATACCTATATATGGCGACATAGTGGTATGGGGCATTAATGCTGTTTATGATTGATACTTTTGATTTCAAGTTGTTTTTGAAACATATTAACACTAGTAATAATATCAAATGCTTTTTTTTATTCGCATCAAGCATATTTTGGCCATTATAAGGTAAAAACTCTATCCTCCGGTTTGCGTTGCATTGTGTGATGAGAACTAAGTCTTATAATGGCTTCATTTTTATAAAATGCATTGCGATGTTTAAAAGATTTACTTGATTTAAAGCACTGGCAATCTAATGGAGTAAACCCGTTCCGCGAAAGTGGCATGGTCCTGTGATTGGCCATATATTAAAATATGTTAAGTAGATTTCTCATACCAGTCCCATGACTGACTCATAGTTTGTTTCACTTGCAAACTCGGGTGCCCCTTTTTCTACACGGGAAGCCTTGTATTCAGGTTTTAGCAGGCTCTTTCTGGATAGCTGGAGCTGAAGATGGATTCTATCATTTATCTCTTTTTATGCTGTTCAGCTCCTATTGTACATATTATGTTTTGTTTTCCGCTGTAGACATTTATGTATAGCTGAACTGTATTTTGTACTAAGTATGATCCTATATAATGTGTAACTCTGATGATTATCTTTATCCAGGGTATTATCTGTACATTATCAACTGTGTTTATTTATTTCTGTTCTGTTGTTATCTGTTATTTGTTATATTCCAAAGATTACCCTTGCCACCGTCGTACGGAGTTTTGGGGTCATCTCAACGTGGTATCAGAGCTTTGGTTAAGCTTAGTTCTGGAATATAACATATAAACGAACTCGTCAGAAATAGAACCAGTAGTGTTCTAGGACGAATAACTCATTACATATAGGATCAGTAATATCCTAGTATGATTATAGCAGAATGAAATACACCCCGATATATGCATTTACATTCAGGTATATGTTTCTATGCTTTAAAATATCTTTTCTGTTGACCTGACAATTGGTCTGCTATTTGCAGAAGTACTAGAAAATGAGTATCAGAAATAGAAGGAATGCAGAACCCGATCTAGAGGCTTTATTTAAGAGATATCGAAATCTGGGTGGAGCACAATTCTCGGGCAATGAAACGATTATTCAAACTCAAGCTTGGATGAGTTCTGCAGAAAGAATTTTTGAACGTTTCCAGCTGAGAGATGATCAGAAAAGATTAGTGACATCATGGGCACTCAAAGATGAAGCTTTAATCTAGTGGGAAACAATCACTAAGGATAATCCAAAAGGTGATATCACCTGGGATAGATTCAAAGAGATTTTCAGTGAAAGATTTACTCCTCCAGAAGCAACTGAGCAGTTATGTGATGAATTCTACTATTTGATACAAGGAGATATGAATATCCCAGAATATCGTAAGAAATTCAATGAACTTTCTCACTTTTCCCCTCATCTAATTCAAAATCCAAAGAGGAAGAATTTGAGGTTTATTAATGGTCTTCACAGGAAGTACCAGAATAGTGTGATGGGGGCATGTGAAGCTTCCTCTTTCCGAAATGATATACATGGCTTATCAGTATGAAGATCTCCATAAGAAAGATCTTTTGAATGACGAAGAGGAAGTCAGTTCTAATAACAAAGGGGAGTCTGATACTGATAGTCCTAAGGCCAGTACGAAGTCTGAGTTGAGTAAGAGAGAAAATAATGTAATAATAAAGTAGACATCATAGAATATTCCTTATATTTAATTTATTTATACTAGTAAATTAGTGTACATAAAATAAATATATAGAATTTATTCTATATATTTATTTTATGTACACTAATTTACTAGTATAAATAAATTAAATATAAGGAATATTCTATGATGTCTACTTTATTATTACATTATTTTCTCTCTTTTTCTATATATTTATTTTATGTACACTAATTTACTAGTATAAATAAATTAAATATAAGGAATATTCTATGATGTCTACTTTATTATTACATAGAGAAAATAATGTAATATATTATGTATACTACAGAAATTAGTTATGTATACTACATAACTAGTTTTATTAGGACTAGTATACTAGTCCACATAAAACTAGTTATGTAGTATACATAACTAATTTCTGTAGTATACATAATATATTACATTATTTTCTCTCAATTCTATATATTTATTTTATTTACACTAATTTACTAGTATAAATAAATTAAATATAAGGAATATTCTATGATGTCTACTTTATTATTACATTATTTTCTCTCTCCCAAAGCCAAGAGGAAAAGAGTTAAATCTGAGAAAGGACCAGTAACGAATGCCATATGCAGTAACTGCAAGAAGCCAGGGCATTTGGTGATAAACTGCGGACCCTTAAAGAAGCGATTAAGGAGTGGATTTAAATCGAAGAACAAGCTTCCAGAGAGTAGGGGATGCCATAAGTGCCACCAGGCAGGTCATATTGCGAAAAATTGCCAGCTATCACAGAAATCTGAAGCAGTACATGTGAATGAAGTGGCAGAAACTTCAGCACCCTCAGCTAGCCAGAGAAGGTCTGATGTTTTGGAAGGCACGCTTACTGTCAAAAACATTCTTGTTAAAGTACGGTTTGATACAAGCGCGTCACGAAGCTTTATTGCAAGGATTGCAGTTAAGAAGTTAGATTTGAAATTGAAAATGCTCAAAGAACCCATCACTGTCCATAATCTGGTTGGGGGTTCCCTCGATCTTAGTTGGGTTTGTGGAGTGCCTGTCCCTTTTTCCTATTATATGTTCCCTACCATCTCGATCGTTATGAATTTTACCGAATTCGATCTTATTTTCGGATTGGATTGGTTAACCAAATATGAAGCTGAGGTTAAATGTGCCGAGAGAGTGGTTAAGGCAAGGACTAAATCAGGGGATTATATCACCATACCATGTGAAGGTCCGAATTCAGGTAGAAAAGACTTTTGGTCAGCTCTTGATGTTTCTCCTGCTCAAATAGAAAATATCCCCGTAGTCACTAAGAATATTCCGGACCTCATAAAAGATATTCCTTTCGTCAAGAATTATGCAGATGTGTTCGAAGAAGTTGTTAGCTTATCTCAGAAGTGAGAAATTGATTTCAAGATCGCTTTAATTCCAAATGCAAGGCCAGTAGTGCACACTATTCGGAGAATGACTCTAAAGGAGAAAGAAGAATTAGATAATCAAACTAGACAGCTTGTATGGAAGGATCTGATCAGGCCTAGTTTCTCTGATTGGGGAGCAGCAGTGATATTTGTCCCGAAGTCAGACGGTACTCTTCGACTATGTGTGGAATATCATGACTTGAATAAACAGACATTGAAGAACAAATATCCATTGCCCCGGATCGATTGAATGGCGCACAAGTATTCTCAAGGATGGACCTAGCTACAGGCTTCCGTCAGTTTCGTATTGCCGAAGAGTGTGTTCCTATGACAGCATTCAGAGGTCCCGATTTGTTTTATGAGTGGTCAGGTTTGGAAAAACTGGGAAGTTGGCGCCTAGATTTATTGGTCCATTCCCTATTCTTGAACGGATTGGAACTCTCGCGTATAGAGTTCAATTACCTGATTAGTTGCCTGGAGTACATGACGTGTTTCTTGTTTCTCAACTTAGAAAGCATGTACATGATCCGGACACGATTGTGGAAGAAGCCGCACAACAGGAATTGGAAATTACTCTAGAATTGGCTGTGAGAAGAGGGTCGATAAAGATTATTGGCAAAGAAACCAAAGAGCTGAGGAACAAGAAGGCTCACTTAGTCAAAGTGCAATGGAGTGGAGATCCGCGAGATTGTACTTGGGAAACAGAGGAGAGCATTAAGAAAGCCTATCCTAAGTGCAGGGTGAATATCTTTGATTGACTCTAGTGCAAGGTACATTTACCATGCTTTGCATTACCATTTTGTTCTCTACTTTGTTGTTGTTTTCTTTTCATGGATGTATAATTTTGATTATATAGTCTGAACGGTTTCAAAAGAGTATATGAATTAATTAGTATATTTTTGAAAAGTTAAAAACAAATTGATTGTTGCTTGTGTAGTGTGATTATGGATTTGATTAATTAAATTATTAGAATGATAGTTAATTTAATCAATGAATGAAGGGTAAATCTATGCAATTAAATCAAGTATTGAACTGATTTAAAAATAGATAGAAATATATACATGTGCATTATATAAGTTTGAACAGGTAAATGGATTGGCTGTTGAGTAAAGAATTTATTTGCGTGCCCGACAAATAGGTAATCGTTAATGAGTTGGATGCGCAATTTTGTTATTATATCGACTCCTTTGAATGCCATTGGATGTGGAGTGCTGGTTGTTCTGTGTGTAATAATAAATGTTGCCATAGGATAGTAACAATTAATTTTGAACTACACTACATGGCATACTTCTTGAAGATAGGCATACTTCATCATATACCACATAAGCATTTTGGAACGACCCGAAAATCGCCCTTGCGGGAAATCGCCGGATACATCAGAGTACATCGAATAAAATTATAGTGGAAGATAAATTTCAATTAATTAAATACAATAAACAGCGGAAGACTTCTATGCTCTGGACACAGCTTTAAGCTTCAATCCAGGATTCTGCTCGAGATAAGAACCTGTAGACAAACTACTCGACTGCTCGTGTGGAAAGAGGGCACCCGAGTTTGTAAAGGTGGAAACAAACAACGGGTCAGTCATGGGACTGGTGTGAGAATTCTTAACTAATTTAACTAATAGTAATAAGGCAAATCCAAGGACCACGCCGCTAACGCGGAACGGGTTTTATTCCAATGGATTACCGTGCATGACAATAAAGTAAATCGTAGAACAATGCAATGCCTTTTGGAAAAATGAAACCATCATAAGACCCAAGTCCCATCACACAATGCAACGCAAAACGAAGGATGGGATTTTACCTTATAATGGTTAAAAATGCTTGATACGTTAAAAACGAATTTGATATTAGTGTGTATATGTTTTAAAACATTTCAATCATAACGTATCAATCCTAGGACACATAGATACCATAATACTATGCTTCCATACTAGTAATACAATCAAAACCGCATGGGGCGTATTGGAAATTGAGTTTCCATCATGAGTCAAGGCTAGGGAGGAGCTCCTTACCGATTCGAGACACTCTAGCTAATGTCTCAGGATCCCCCGCAGTGAACCCTTGGATAGCTGCAGGGCCAGTCCACACATACAGCTTCGTGGATTGGCAATTCCTGAACACACGTTTCCCGGTCCTATAGGACCTATCATACGAGGCGCCTCATTCCATCGTCCACATAAGTAAAATGCCAGGCCGTGTTAAAACCCAAACACCACTTCTAGCTAGAAAGAAACGTGTTGCTCTCCCTGCGTTCCCTTCTCCCGTTTTAGACTCCGCCGGTGTGTGAGGCTCGCGAAGTCACGCTATACACAAAGTTATGCCTAAACAGGCTATGCTTTGATCATCCCACAAGGCCTGCTTTTCAACAAAGCCTTGATCATATGCATCTTAGCATGCCACATCGTCACTCCATATCACACTACCAATCCTTTGATGAAATATATGAAAGGGTGTTAAGCAAGAGAATAAATTCTCCGCCACCAAACATTAATACATTCGACAGAAAATCAATAAATACAATATAAAGGAGTACAATGCAAGACACACATTCCATTTATAAGCTTATGCTCTGGGTCTGAGCGAAAGCCAAATCCGTACAAATCAACACTACGTCTGGACAACTACCATCTTAGCCCCGTCTTAGGAGCAAATCAATCCAGCGCCTCAACACTATTTACCCATTCGATGTGAAGATCGTCGGTCTTCAATCACCGTCTTCAATTCTTCGAACGTCGTATCATTATTTGGAATGAGAGTAAACTCGGACTTTCCAAATAACTCTCGCATATATACATTTGAAAACCATTTCATATCGTTGTTAATATTTTATAACGATTTATTCCTATTTTTATTTCAATAAGAATAGCTCGTTTTTATAAAAACGACGTTACAGGTCATATATGGTTATGGCGCTGTTTTTATGAAATTTTGAATTTCATATATCTCAAAATCTAACCGTTGGATCTTAACGTAGTTTATATTGTTGGAAAGATCTTCCCAAGACGGTCCTAATATTTTCAGTTTTGGGAAAATCCAACGGTTGGATCTTTTGGTTTAATCGTTTAAAGTCACGATTCCGAAATGCGAACTACCGTGCGCGATTCGTTTTAATTTAATTAATATTTATATTAATATATTAATATAAATTCGTTGGCGATTCAAACAAGTCAATCAACACACAACAGACAAATGCAGTCAATCATGTCATGGTTTTGTCCTTTCTTTTATCATATGTAGATTTTGATAAAAATGACAATTTTAGTTCAAATCTCTTTTACTGTCTTTTTATTTTGACAATAAAATATAGTTTAAAACCTACTTTTCATTTGTCGCTAATATGGCAAATAAAATATGTATTTTAAAGTCTCACTTATAATTTGCATAAAACGAAATTAAAAAGAGTAACTTCATTTCTTCTCCTTTTTATTGTCATTATAATTTACAATAAAAATGAAATCTTCTTTTCTAATATTTTATTTACAACAAAAATGTAAATAGATCATTCTTTTTTTTATATATTTGTCTCTTATTTGCACCTTTATCACATTTAACATGACGATGAAAAATCTCTTCTTAAAATCTACCTTTTTGTTCAATATAAAAATATAAAACAAAAATGTAAATTTTAATACAATCTTTTTACCGCATCTCAAATGACGATAAAAATCATTATTTTAAATCTAACAGTAAAATATGAACCTCTATATACATGTGAAATGTAGATAAAAATACGGTCCTTAGTTTTGCCATTATATTTACACATAACATGGAAATAAAAATAAGTTTAATAATCTTATCCTTTTATTTGTACATAAAATACATATAAAAATGTATTTTATAACCTTGCCTTTTTGTTTGTATATAAAAATGTAATCTATAGCTTTGTCTCTTTATTTCAATGCAAATCTATTCTTAAATTACATAATAATAAAAATGTAATTTTTTTTATTTCAATGTGAATCCTACTTCTTTATTACATTATAAAAATGAATTTTTTTATTTCAATGTAAATCCTCATTATTGACTTCATGTAATTTTAATCTACAATGTAATCTCTCATTCTTAACTTCATACACAAATGTAATTTTAATTTACATTGTAAATCTCTCATTCTTAGTTTTATATAAAAATGTAATTTTTAATTTACATTGTAAATTCATACTGTAATTACACATAAAAATGTAATTTTTATCTTACGTTGCAAATTCATACCTTAATTACATATAAAAATGTAATTTTTATTTTACGTTGCAAAATCTCATCCTTTAATTACATATAAAAATGTAATTTTAATTTACATTGTAAATCTCTCATTCTAAGTTTTATATAAAAATGTAATTTTTATTTTACCATTCTCATTCATATCTAAATTACATGTAAAAATGTAATTTTTATCCTACAATGCAAATTCATGCTTTAACTACATATAAAAATGTGATTTCTATTATGCGATGTATATTCATAGATAAATTACATAGAAAAATGTAATTTTTATCATACGGTGTAAATCCACGTCTTTATTACAAAGAAAAATGTAATTTTAATCATATGGTACAAATTCCCATTGTAATTACATAGAAAAATGTAATTTTAATCATACGATGTAAATTCATGTCTTGATTACAAAGAAAAATGTAATTTTTATCATACGGTATAAATTCCCATTTTAATTACATAGAAAAATGTAATTTTATCATACGGTGTAAATTCATGTCTTGATTACAAAGAAAAATGTAATCTTGATCATACGGTACAAATTCCCATTTTAATTACATAGAAAAATGTAATTTTTATCACGTCGTAAAATCCTACTTTTTATATCATATAAAAAGAAAAATGTAAACTTTATTTACTATGTTGAATTGATAATCTAGATCAATTCAAATAAAAAGACAAATCTTTATTTTCTATGTTGAATTGATAATCTAGATCAATTCAAGTAAAACAAAAGCACTAACATAACGATGGCAAACCATGTCTCTTTTATTATGAATCGATAAGTTCGATTAATTCAAATCATACAAAAGCGATAACATAAGAATGTGACAATCATATTTCTACTATTTCGAATTGATAAATTAGATCAATCCAAATCAACACAAGTGATTACATACGAGGTGATAATCATGTTCTTATTATTTTGAATTGATAAATTAGATCAATCCAAATCAACACAAGTGATTACATAAGAGGTGATAATCATGTTCCTTATTATTTTGAATTGATAAATTAGATCAATCCAAATCAACACAAGTGATTACATAAGAGGTGATAATCATACGGATCTAAACTATCCATCACAAACACATACCAACCATCATCAAATATGACAAAACAAAATAGATTTGTATCGTAAGCATGATATTTACCATTCAAACTTCACATAACGCTAGGATAATAATTAAATTAATTAAATTTAATTAAAAATAAATTCTCACATTGCTGGGGACTGTAATGAATGTCAAAACTAGGTCAGATCTCGTGTTCGAAGTCACGGCGATTTCAGATCTGAAAGATTTAAATTTGAAGTTCATATGTATAAATTAGAAACTGACTTTTTACAACTGCAGTTGCCACATCTAAAAGCGTGGCAAATTCTGAAATGAAATTTCATACCTTATACTTTTAGTTTGTTCAAAACTTTGGATCAAGATTTCTCTCTCTGTAGTTGATGGTTTTGCGAACGGTTTGCGGCAAAACGACCAGCTACGAGAGATCCACAAGCTCAAAAAATAGGGTGATGGATGGTGGCACATTGTGAAAACCCGTAACTTCCCCGTAAAGGAAAGCGTCGGATAGTTCGAGAACAAGCCACACAGAACGCATACAGAAGAACATTTCATTGCTTATTACAACAATGCATCAGATTACAAGAATATACAGAGTATAAATGAATATTACACAGAAATATCAGAGATTTAAATTACATTGCAGCGGAAAATAATACAATACACAACTAGAAGAGATATACGGATACAAAGCTTTCCGGATATCGTTCCAACTGTAAACCAGGATCCTGTGAATATAAATCTGCAAAACCAAAACTACTAGCTGCCCGTGTCAAAATAGGGGCACCCAGAGTTTAGGTTAAAACAATAAACTCCAGGTCAGTCATGTGACTGGTGTGAGAACTAAAACAGTTATTAATCTTTATTTTTAAAGTTAGGTAAATCAAGGGACCACGCCGTATAACACGGAACGGGTTTCCTCCCAAGAATACCGGTGCATAAAACAAACAGCGCAATGCTAAATAAAGAAAAATGAAGTCATTATAAGACCCAGGTCCCATCACACAATGCAACGCAGCCGAGGATAGGGTTTTTCCTTATAATGGCCAAGAATGCTTGATACGTTTAAAACAAATCATTTGATACTATTATAAGTGCATATTGTATAAAACAACTTCAAATCATAAGTATCAATCATAGACGACATGAGCGTCCCATGCCACTATGTCGCCATATATAGGTTTACAAATAAAACCGCAAATGTCACGTATTTGGAAATTGGATTTCCATCTATGAACCGAGGCAAGGGATCGTCCTCTACCGATTCGTGACTCTCTAGCCCGAGCCACAGGAACAGCCGCAACTGCCCCATGGAGCGATAGGGCCGGTCCACCGATGTGGATTATAGTGCCTGAACAATACGTTTCCCCGCCCTTTGGGGCGTAAATGAGCCAACTAAATGACTCCATCGGTTCGAGAACGACCGATCAATCCGAGGCGCCTCGCAACAGCAACAACCACATAAGTCAAACTCGTCAGGGCGTGTAAAACCACTGACGCCACTTCTAACTAGAAAGAAACGCATGCCCTCCCTGAGGTCCTCTCCCGTTTTTGGTTCATAACCGGGGTGCGAAACTCGCGAAGCAAACGTTACACAAAGCTACGCCACAAAGGCCGTGCTTCATCACCACAAGACTTTGCTTTTCAACAAAAGCCTCGATCAATTGCCACTTAGGCATGCCACACAGGCAATTCACTCCATGCGTTTGATATCCATCAATATATAACCCCTGAGCTCGTACGTCTCAGAGAAGGGCGTTAAGCAAGAGAATAAATTCTCCGCCGCCAAACAGATATATATTTAATAGAGATCAATCACACGGACTAAAATCCAATGTCAGACACACAGTCCATTTACAAGTCCGTTCTGGGTCTGAACGAAACCGGAGGCACCTAGTACCCCGCATATCCATCGATCTCCAAGTACGTCTGGACGATCACCAACTGTTTCCATCTTCTTGGGTGTACAGCCCAATCAAGATCATCAGTTATCACCCAAACGACGTGAAGACCTCCGGTCTTCGACCATCGTCTTCATCTTCGACTTATCGTCGTATCAGTTATTCAGAATGGGATAAACCCGGTCTTTCCGAATAACTCGCGTATATTTTAAATAAGTGTTACACAAACACAACATACGCCTCATTCCAATTCATTAGTCACTAACCGTAAATTAATCAAGGGAATAATTCCCCAAATATTAACCCCGAAGGCCGAAACCAACATCAGATCAATATCCAGAAAACCATTCTGCTTGGCTAACCGACAGTTAGTTTCTAAATTTCACGTTCATAGGGAAAGGTTCCCATTAATTTTATCAAAGATAAATTCCTTGAATTTATTCTTTAATCTACTTTTGAATTTCGATTCAACTAGTCGGGATTAACGAAACTTACCGAAGTAATCATTTGTTTTAATTTTCCCAATCCCAACCTATTAATCCCATGAAGTAAAACTGGTAATACTTCATATCTAACACCACAGTGTTATCGGTAATTCAATTACCATTTCATGTTCAAATCTAATTAAAGATTTAACTATCGCCTGAAGCAAAACTGGTAATACTCCATTCTCGATCATTTTAATCTAATTAAAGATTCATTAAAACTCCACTTAGTTTTAATCGTTAACTGGGTTAAAGAATCAGTGTCATTTAAAACACGGTTCACGATAAACCCAAAATCCCATTCATTAATTATCGGGTTAAAGAACAAGTGTTATTTAAAACACTGTTCACGGTAAACCCAAAAATCAATACCAATTCAATTCCAATTAAATATCATTTAATTGGTGCACTTCATTAAATCTAAATAAAAAGATTTAATCTTTTCTCAACTGGGTTCAAGAACAGTGTTAGTGAAGACACCATTCACGACAAACCCAAATCACATTTGATATTCAATATAAGGCTCTGAATAGAAAATATATCGGCTTATATTCAATATCAAATTCTACGATTAACAAATGTCGTATTGGAAATAACGATATAAATATATATCTTTCAAATTTCCATAACAACATCTGTATAATCCCGAATTCCAACATCGAAATATTCCGAAGACAATTTCGATTCAAATCCGCTCCAATGCAATCATTGGAAATTTTGGTTATTTTCAAAACCCTTTTCAAATTCAATTTATTTATTTAAAAATAAATAGAATTATAATTCTAGTTCAAAACTAGTTCATTTCGATAAAAATCTATTTTTATCTTTTCAAATATGGAGTTTTTCATCCCAATTCTTTATAAATCATTTCTTATGATTTTACACAAATTATTACTATTTTTAATAATTTTATCAAGGCCTGTACAGTCGATTTCCATCAATGGCCATCGAACTGCACTTACAGCGACCTTTTTCGAATTTGATTTGGACGTAACTCCAAATCCAACCGTTAGATTTTGAATTTCTAATATTCGTTAGAAAGCTCTTTTCGATACGAACCCAACGGTTCCGGTTTCAGGAGAATCCGACGGTCGGATCTCCCGTAATGTCCGTTTGAAATAAATGGTCGAAATTTACGAACTGCCGCGGCGCGGCGCGTTCTATTCAGGCCATTATATTATATATATAATATATATTTCGTCGATTCCTATTTAAAACGAATTATATAAATAGTTTTAAATTCGTTTCAAAAGCAATTTCAACTTCCATTTCAATTCAAATTAAAATTGAATTCTTCTTTATAAATTCGTTTTAAAATTCATTTCTATTCAATTCAAATTTCAATTCAATTTGAATTCGTTTTCAATTCAATTCATTTCGAAATCGTTTTCAATTCAATTCATTTCGAAATCGTTTTTAATTCAATTCATTTCGAAATCGTTTTCAATTCAATTCATTTCGAAATCGTTTTCAATTCAATTCATTTCGAAATCGTTTTAAAATCGATATAAATATCGTTTACGTCAAAATGGCGTCAATCTAATCAACACGGCTTCATAAATTTCTATTTTCAAATATTCTATTTCAAATATTTCTTTTTCAAAATAGTTGTTATTATCAAAATATTTCGTTCAACACATGACCAATCTCAAAGGATGAGTACTGTCAACACATGAACTTTTATTTTATATTATTCTTTGCTTTTCAAATTGGAATGAGGCCCAATCAATCACCATATAAAATTAATTATATGGATTTTCATACAACACATGTATATAATAGCATTGAAAATAATCAACCATCAACCAAAGTGCACTACACTGTATAAGCATCAAATATAGATATTCAACGCTTATAACAGCCTGTCAATCAATCGATCGACATATTTAATCAATCAGGATGAGTGAACTTCAAATTTCATCCCAACACCCGTGTGGGGTTTCAAACAATCAAACACCTATTTTATTTGTGCTGTTGGGCGATGTGTAAAATTTATCGTCCCAATCAATGTCATTCAAATAGGTGTACATAAACAAACCGTCCGGTTTATAAATGAATATTTTATTTTATTCACTTCACGTTAAAAATTATATTTTTAACGATAAAACATTTTATTTCAACCTATGAATTTCTATTCAGTTCATTCTTCAAATAAAATGGTATTTTTATTTTTCTAACTTATTTTAGAAAATTTCGGCGGCATAACGACACGATACTAGAAACGGGACAAGGCCTAGCCTTATCCCTGGTCTAGTGAAGGCCCACGCCATTCACACATCAATCAATCCATTCATTTCACCAAACAATTCAATTCATTTCATTATGCAAATTGCAAAATTTGGAGTAAGAGTCTAACCTAGCCTTACTCCTTCGCCTTATAACGGCGCACGTCTAATCCTAACCAATTTATCGATTCGATTTTTCACACCACAAACCACATTCAAACCAATATCGCAATCAATCACCAAACAGCCAAACAAACAAGTCCATGGTCTGTGGACGATTGTGTCGGGTGCTACTAAACACCGTCTGCATCCTAGTATATATATATAACTAGAAAATAAATTGAAGAGTGAGAAATTCTCACCTATAGCTATCCTAGCTCCACGGCACTCCTTTTAGAGAAGTCTTCGTCGTCATCGCATCCTTTTTCATCTTCGTTGCCCGCTTTCACTACCTATTTAAAAATCGAATTTTCACTTCGCTATTCAATATATAAAAATCACATTTTTATTTCGATGTTCAATATATAAAAATCATATTTTTATTTCAAAGTTCAACATATAAAAATCATATTTTTATTTCGAAGTTCAATATATAAAAATCATATTTTTATTTCGAAGTTCAATATATAAAAATCATATTTTTATTTCGAAGTTCAATATATAAAAATCATATTTTTATTTCGAAGTTCAATATATAAAAATCATATTTTTATTTCGAAGTTCAATATATAAAAATCATATTTTTATTTCGAAGTTCAATATATAAAAATCGAATTTCAAAAATATAGATTCCGCCTTTTCCATTTTAAAGATCTAATTTTTCCTATTTTAAAAATCCAATCTTTTCTATTTTAAAAATATGATCTTTTCCATTTTAAAAACTCAATCTTTTTCATTTGAAAAATTCAATCTTTTTCATTTGAAAAATTCAATCTTTTTTATTTGAAAAATTCAATCTTTTTTATTTGAAAAATTCAATCCTTTTCATTTGAAAAATTCAATCTTTTTTATTTGAAAAATTCAATCTTTTTTATTTGAAAAATTCAATCTTTTTTATTTGAAAAATTCAATCTTTTTCATTTGCAAAACCCATCACTAATCTAAAAAGTAAACAAAGGAAAGAAAAATAAAATAAAATATATACTTACAGCGCTCGGAGGGGGGGGGGGGGAGAAACGTCGCTGGGATGGTCGAGGGGAGGCCACGGTTGCCGGCGGTGGGCCAAGGAAGTGGCGGTGGAGGGGTCCTCCAGGGCGCGTCGGTTACAGGAGGGGCGGGGGTTTGGGCTTCTTGCGGTTTCAACGGAGCGGGAGGGGAGGGGCTAAGGGGAAATCGAACGAGGGGGGGTCTGCGTGGATCGAGGAAGAAGGGGGGGGGCCTTGCCGGAGCGGCGGTGGGCGGCGCCGCCTTGGGGAGCGAGGGCGCGACGAGTTTTTTTTTCTTTTATTTCGTTTTTTTTCTGATCTGTATTGTGAGGAGAGAGAGGGTATAGAGGAAGTTATAATAATATATTCAATTATTTAATTTAATTTAATTGTCCTTATAAAGTTGACTTTTACATACGACCTCGAAACGAGGCCCACCGCCTGTCGTCTATAGCGTTTCACCCCCATTCCGAACACAATGGGATATGTACCGCAAGCTGAATCGACCGTTTCGATCAGTTTCCGTTGCATTTACATTTAAATCATTATATTGAATTTTAAACGTACATTTCAAATTACCAGGGTCACATACGAACTTTAAAAATTCCTGAAAAATATTTTCTCGCTTCGTATTGACGATACGGTCCTAATAAAACTAGTTTCGTCAAATTCTGAGATCGTTTGAAAAATGGCCAATTTCCAGTCGATTAAAATCAACTGAAACTGGTCAAATGCGTTTTCCTTTGCCACGCTCACATATTGATTCGAAAAATTATGAAATTTGGAATCTAGCAATAACTTGACACTGCGGATCCAACAAAACTGGTTTCGTCGAAATCCGAGGTCGTTTGCAAAATGTCCATTTTTAAGGGCCTGAATTCCATAGCGACTATTCAGAAATTTCAACTGGACATATCTTTTGATTCCCGCTACGAGCTTTTGATTTTTCGGATTCGTTGGAAAGATATTCACTATTAGATTCCATTATTTTTGGTTTCACTAAAATCCGGATTGTTTTGCACCCGGTACATTCAATTGAAGTTTGAAATCGAATTATCGAACTACCGCGCCATTTTCAATTCTATTATAATTATATATAAATATTTATATTCTAACGACGACGCGTATAATATATACGTTCGAATTATATTCAAAATAAATTTCTCGTCGATATTATTTAAAATAATCTATTTTAAATATTCAAAATTCGCTAAAATAGCCAAAATAAAAATTTCAAACTGGCTCGCATTTTACGGGTTGTTACAATCTCCCCCACTTAAAACTTTTCGTCCCCGAAAAGGAACAAAGTCGAAAGTGGTTTGATTAATTAATTCCACGCTCGATCTGGCTTCCATCCTCCAACTCTTTAGTTTCTGAGAATTTTCAAAATTTCAAAAATTTGGCTAACACCCTAAATTTTTGAAAAATTTCGCCATAACCTCCCCTGCATCGGGAGCATCGGGGAATTTCAAATAGCTTCCCCGGTCCTTCAGATCTCAAAAAGAAAAAGAAAAAGCCAAGCGGCTAGCCAATAGGCTCATAAAATCATCATCACCCAAACAAAACAGGAAATTATGTAGTAAACATGTACCTATTTGTCGGGCAAACAAATTTTATTCTCTGCTCTAGCCTCCTTGCTATGACCTGTTCAATATAAGCACATGTATATGCAAGAAAATGCGACCAATTTTCAATACAATTCAATATGTGATTCAATTAGGCTAAATGGCTAAAAAAAAATTAGCAAACAAATAAACAAACTACACAAACATCAATCAATTAGTGAATTAGAGTTTCAAATTCATAATTTTGATACATATACAAAAAAAAATCATGTTTTTGATGTCAATTCACAACAATGTGTTCTAGCTATATTAGTTTTGGTTCTCACACCAGTCTAATGGAAATATATAGAAAATCACACCTTCGTCACACGAATATAAATTCTGACGATGAGTACTCAACCATCAGAATCATCTTCAGGCCACTAGAGTATGATTCTATATCTATCCAATATATTAAAACTTCGAATACACGCGGATCAGACGTATACGCAAAATCTTTATATACTGGACTGTCCAACTCAATATAAATAAATAATCAAATACGAATAGTTGATTTAAATTTTCAAAACAAAGAATGTTTTCATTTGAAAAATATACTCTTCACACTCGTTCTAGGATACTACTGATCCCATCTCTAACGAGTCATTCCCATTGGATTTTACTAACCCAATATCTGATGAATTCTTTCGTATGGTTCTAATGTGCCTTGTTCTCTGAGCTTTGTAAACCAAAGCTCTGATACCAACTGTGAAAACCCGTAACTTCCCCGTAAAGGAAAGCGTCGGATAGTTCGAGAACAAGCCACACAGAACGCATACAGAAGAACATTTCATTGTTTATTACAACAATGCATCAGATTACAAGAATATACAGAGTATAAATGAATATTACACAGAAATATCAGAGATTTAAATTACATTGCAGCGGAAAATAATACAATACACAACTAGAAGAGATATACGGATACAAAGCTTTCCGGATATCGTTCCAACTGTAAACCAGGATCCTGTGAATATAAATCTGCAAAACCAAAACTACTAGCTGCCCGTGTCAAAATAGGGGCACCCAGAGTTTAGGTTAAAACAATAAACTCCAGGTCAGTCATGTGACTGGTGTGAGAACTAAAACAGTTATTAATCTTTATTTTTAAAGTTAGGTAAATCAAGGGACCACGCCGTATAACACGGAACGGGTTTCCTCCCAAGAATACCGGTGCATAAAACAAACAGCGCAATGCTAAATAAAGAAAAATGAAGTCATTATAAGACCCAGGTCCCATCACACAATGCAACGCAGCCGAGGATAGGGTTTTTCCTTATAATGGCCAAGAATGCTTGATACGTTTAAAACAAATCATTTGATACTATTATAAGTGCATATTGTATAAAACAACTTCAAATCATAAGTATCAATCATAGATGACATGAGCGTCCCATGCCACTATGTCGCCATATATAGGTTTACAAATAAAACCGCAAATGTCACGTATTTGGAAATTGGATTTCCATCTATGAACCGAGGCAAGGGATCGTCCTCTACCGATTCGTGACTCTCTAGCCCGAGCCCCAGGAACAGCCGCAACTGCCCCATGGAGCGACAGGGCCAGTCCACCGATGTGGATTATAGTGCCTGAACAATACGTTTCCCCGCCCTTTAGGGCGTAAATGAGCCAACTAAATGACTCCATCGGTTCGAGAACGACCGATCAATCCGAGGCGCCTCACAACAGCAACAACCACATAAGTCAAACTCGTCAGGGCGTGTAAAACCACTGACGCCACTTCTAACTAGAAAGAAACGCATGCCCTCCCTGAGGTCCTCTCCCGTTTTTGGTTCATAACCGGGGTGCGAAACTCGCGAAGCAAACGTTACACAAAGCTACGCCACAAAGGCCGTGCTTTGATCATCACCACAAGACTTTGCTTTTCAACAAAAGCCTCGATCAATTGCCACTTAGGCATGCCACACAGGCAATTCACTCCATGCGTTTGATATCCATTAATATATAACCCCTGAGCTCGTACGTCTCAGAGAAGGGCGTTAAGCAAGAGAATAAATTCTCCGCCGCCAAACAGATATATATTTAATAGAGATCAATCACACGGACTAAAATCCAATGTCAGACACACAGTCCATTTACAAGTCCGTTCTGGGTCTGAACGAAACCGGAGGCACCTAGTACCCCGCATATCCATCGATCTCCAAGTACGTCTGGACGATCACCAACTGTTTCCATCTTCTTGGGTGTACAGCCCAATCAAGATCATCAGTTATCACCCAAACGACGTGAAGACCTCCGGTCTTCGACCATCGTCTTCATCTTCGACTTATCGTCGTATCAGTTATTCAGAATGGGATAAACCCGGTCTTTCCGAATAACTCGCGTATATTTTAAATAAGTGTTACACAAACACAACATACGCCTCATTCCAATTCATTAGTCACTAACCGTAAATTAATCAAGGGAATAATTCCCCAAATATTAACCCCGAAGGCCGAAACCAACATCAGATCAATATCCAGAAAACCATTCTGCTTGGCTAACCGACAGTTAGTTTCTAAATTTCACGTTCATAGGGAAAGGTTCCCATTAATTTTATCAAAGATAAATTCCTTGAATTTATTCTTTAATCTACTTTTGAATTTCGATTCAACTAGTCGGGATTAACGAAACTTACCGAAGTAATCATTTGTTTTAATTTTCCCAATCCCAACCTATTAATCCCATGAAGTAAAACTGGTAATACTTCATATCTAACACCACAGTGTTATCGGTAATTCAATTACCATTTCATGTTCAAATCTAATTAAAGATTTAACTATCGCCTGAAGCAAAACTGGTAATACTCCATTCTCGATCATTTTAATCTAATTAAAGATTCATTAAAACTCCACTTAGTTTTAATCGTTAACTGGGTTAAAGAATCAGTGTCATTTAAAACACGGTTCACGATAAACCCAAAATCCCATTCATTAATTATCGGGTTAAAGAACAAGTGTTATTTAAAACACTGTTCACGGTAAACCCAAAAATCAATACCAATTCAATTCCAATTAAATATCATTTAATTGGTGCACTTCATTAAATCTAAATAAAAAGATTTAATCTTTTCTCAACTGGGTTCAAGAACAGTGTTAGTGAAGACACCATTCACGACAAACCCAAATCACATTTGATATTCAATATAAGGCTCTGAATAGAAAATATATCGGCTTATATTCAATATCAAATTCTACGATTAACAAATGTCGTATTGGAAATAACGATATAAATATATATCTTTCAAATTTCCATAACAACATCTGTATAATCCCGAATTCCAACATCGAAATATTCCGAAGACAATTTCGATTCAAATCCGCTCCAATGCAATCATTGGAAATTTTGGTTATTTTCAAAACCCTTTTCAAATTCAATTTATTTATTTAAAAATAAATAGAATTATAATTCTAGTTCAAAACTAGTTCATTTCGATAAAAATCTATTTTTATCTTTTCAAATATGGAGTTTTTCATCCCAATTCTTTCTAAATCATTTCTTATGATTTTACACAAATTATTACTATTTTTAATAATTTTATCAAGGCCTGTACAGTCGATTTCCATCAATGGCCATCGAACTGCACTTACAGCGACCTTTTTCGAATTTGATTTGGACGTAACTCCAAATCCAACCGTTAGATTTTGAATTTCTAATATTCGTTAGAAAGCTCTTTTCGATACGAACCCAACGGTTCCAGTTTCAGGAGAATCCGACGGTCGGATCTCCCGTAATGTCCGTTTGAAATAAATGGTCGAAATTTACGAATTGCCGCGGCGCGGCGCGTTCTATTCAGGCCATTATATTATATATATAATATATATAATATATATTTCGTCGATTCCTATTTAAAACGAATTATATAAATAGTTTTAAATTCGTTTCAAAAGCAATTTCAACTTCCATTTCAATTCAAATTAAAATTGAATTCTTCTTTATAAATTCGTTTTAAAATTCATTTCTATTCAATTCAAATTTCAATTCAATTTGAATTCGTTTTCAATTCAATTCATTTCGAAATCGTGTTCAATTCAATTCATTTCGAAATCGTTTTTAATTCAATTCATTTCGAAATCGTTTTCAATTCAATTCATTTCGAAATCGTTTTCAATTCAATTCATTTCAAAATCGTTTTAAAATCGATATAAATATCGTTTACGTCAAAATGGCGTCAATCTAATCAACACGGCTTCATAAATTTCTATTTTCAAATATTCTATTTCAAATATTTCTTTTTCAAAATAGTTGTTGTTATCAAAATATTTCGTTCAACACATGACCAATCTCAAAGGATGAGTACTGTCAACACATGAACTTTTATTTTATATTATTCTTTGCTTTTCAAATTGGAATGAGGCCCAATCAATCACCATATAAAATTAATTATATGGATTTTCATACAACACATGTATATAATAGCATTGAAAATAATCAACCATCAACCAAAGTGCACTACACTGTATAAGCATCAAATATAGATATTCAACGCTTATAACAGCCTGTCAATCAATCGATCGACATATTTAATCAATCAGGATGAGTGAACTTCAAATTTCATCCCAACACCCGTGTGGGGTTTCAAACAATCAAACACCTATTTTATTTGTGCTGTTGGGCGATGTGTAAAATTTATCGTCCCAATCAATGTCATTCAAATAGGTGTACATAAACAAACCGTCCGGTTTATAAATGAATATTTTATTTTATTCACTTCACGTTAAAAATTATATTTTTAACGATAAAACATTTTATTTCAACCTATGAATTTCTATTCAGTTCATTCTTCAAATAAAATGGTATTTTTATTTTTCTAACTTATTTTAGAAAATTTCGGCGGCATAACGACACGATACTAGAAACGGGACAAGGCCTAGCCTTATCCCCGGTCTAGTGAAGGCCCACGCCATTCACACATCAATCAATCCATTCATTTCACCAAACAATTCAATTCATTTCATTATGCAAACCGCAAAATTTGGAGTAAGAGTCTAACCTAGCCTTACTCCTTCGCCTTATAACGGCGCACGTCTAATCCTAACCAATTTATCGATTCGATTATTCACACCACAAACCACATTCAAACCAATATCGCAATCAATCACCAAACAGCCAAACAAACAAGTCCATGGTCTGTGGACGATTGTGTCGGGTGCTACTAAACACCGTCTGCATCCTAGTATATATATATAACTAGAAAATAAATTGAAGAGTGAGAAATTCTCACCTATAGCTATCCTAGCTCCACAGCACTCCTTTTAGAGAAGTCTCCGTCGTCATCGCATCCTTTTTCATCTTCGTTGCCCGCTTTCACTACCTATTTAAAAATCGAATTTTCACTTCGCTATTCAATATATAAAAATCACATTTTTATTTCGATGTTCAATATATAAAAATCATATTTTTATTTCGAAGTTCAATATATAAAAATCATATTTTTATTTCGAAGTTCAATATATAAAAATCATATTTTTATTTCGAAGTTCAATATATAAAAATCATATTTTTATTTCGAAGTTCAATATATAAAAATCATATTTTTATTTCGAAGTTCAATATATAAAAATCATATTTTTATTTCGAAGTTCAATATATAAAAATCATATTTTTATTTCGAAGTTCAATATATAAAAATCGAATTTCAAAAATATAGATTCCGCCTTTTCCATTTTAAAGATCTAATTTTTCCTATTTTAAAAATCCAATCTTTTCTATTTTAAAAATATGATCTTTTCCATTTTAAAAACTCAATCTTTTTCATTTGAAAAATTCAATCTTTTTCATTTGAAAAATTCAATCTTTTTTATTTGAAAAATTCAATCTTTTTTATTTGAAAAATTCAATCTTTTTCATTTGAAAAATTCAAACTTTTTTATTTGAAAAATTCAATCTTTTTTATTTGAAAAATTCAATCTTTTTTATTTAAAAAATTCAATCTTTTTTATTTGAAAAATTCAATCTTTTTCATTTGCAAAACCCACCACTAATCTAAAAAGTAAACAAAGGAAAGAAAAATAAAATATATACTTACAGCGCTCGGAGGGGGGGGGGGGAGAAACGTCGCTGGGATGGTCGAGGGGAGGCCACGGTTGCCGGCGGTGGGCCAAGGAAGTGGCGGTGGAGGGGTCCTCCAGGGCGCGTCGGTTACAGGAGGGGCGGGGGTTTGGGCTTCTTGCGGTTTCAACGGAGCGGGAGGGGAGGGGCTAAGGGGAAATCGAACGAGGGGGGGTCTGCGTGGATCGAGGAAGAAGGGGGGGGCCTTGCCGGAGCGGCGGTGGGCGGCGCCGCCTTGGGGAGCGAGGGCGCAACGAGATTTTTTTTCTTTTATTTCGTTTTTTTTCTGATCTGTATTGTGAGGAGAGAGAGGGTATAGAGGAAGTTATAATAATATATTCAATTATTTAATTTAATTTAATTGTCCTTATAAAGTTGACTTTTACATATGACCTCGAAACGAGGCCCACCGCCTGTCGTCTATAGCGTTTCACCCCCATTCCGAACACAATGGGATATGTACCGCAAGCTGAATCGACCGTTTCGATCAGTTTCCGTTGCATTTACATTTAAATCATTATATTGAATTTTAAACGTACATTTCAAATTACCGGGGTCACATACGAACTTTAAAAATTCCTGAAAAATATTTTCTCGCTTCGTATTGACGATACGGTCCTAATAAAACTAGTTTCGTCAAATTCTGAGATCGTTTGAAAAATGGCCAATTTCCAGTCGATTAAAATCAACTGAAACTGGTCAAACGCGTTTTCCTTTGCCACGCTCACATATTGATTCGAAAAATTATGAAATTTGGAATCTAGCAATAACTTGACACTGCGGATCCAACAAAACTGGTTTCGTCGAAATCCGAGGTCGTTTGCAAAATGTCCATTTTTAAGGGCCTGAATTCCATAGCGACTATTCAGAAATTTCAACTGGACATATCTTTTGATTCCCGCTACGAACTTTTGATTTTTCGGATTCGTTGGAAAGATATTCACTATTAGATTCCATTATTTTTGGTTTCACTAAAATCCGGATTGTTTTGCACCCGGTACATTCAATTGAAGTTTGAAATCGAATTATCGAACTACCGCGCCATTTTCAATTCTATTATAATTATATATAAATATTTATATTCTAACGACGACGCGTATAATATATACGTTCGAATTATATTCAAAATAAATTTCTCGTCGATATTATTTAAAATAATCTATTTTAAATATTCAAAATTCGCTAAAATAGCCAAAATAAAAATTTCAAACTGGCTCGCATTTTACGGGTTGTTACACACATGGAAGGTGCGGTTTGGGTGCAAAGGCCACGGGTTAGCGGTGTTCAATCTTCGCCTACGGTCGATGAAAATGGATGAAACTTGTTGGAGATTAAAGAGAGTGAGAAGAGCTTCAAAAAGTTCAACATAACCTAAGTCTAATTCTTTGCGGATTGGGAGAGGAGGAGAGAAGTTTGGAAGGGCATGGCGGCTATGGGTTATCTGGTGCGTGAATGAATCGGGGAAGAAGGAGCGGGATCCGTACCTTTATATAATAAAATATTATTTTATTCCCTAATTTCCCCATAAAGGTCCGTTTTGTAAGTTTGTCTAATTTCAGCCCAACGACTGTCGTTCATACCTAATAGCCCCCATTCGGAACTCATCTGGATATGTCTTGTCAGCCCAAATGGTCATCTTGGCCTCCATTTTTCAGATTTAAACTTTAAGTCTTTTATTTTTAATTAAACCGTACAAATAAATTTACCGGGGTCACAAATTAACTCCAAAAATTGCAAAAAAAAAAATATTTAGCTAAGTTTTGACACTGCGGACCTAGGAAAATTAATTTCGTTCAATTCTGAGCCCGTATGAATTTTTAAAGTAAAAATTTTTCCGTTTACGCTGAAAAATAAATTATAATTATATATTAATTCTAAAAATTACCGAAAAATAATTTTTAGCTTTGTTTTGACGATACAAACCCAAAAAAAATCAATTTTGTTCAATTTGGAGACTGTTTGCAAAATTTCAATTTTCAAGGCGTATATATTTAATATTAAAATACATTTTTAAACAAATAATTTCTGAAACTCGAAATATATAAGTGTTTACTGTTTTTCAATATAGAAACATCATTCTGAACTCAATGGAAGTGGTTTCGAGTTCAAATTCCTTTATATGCAAAAAGTAGCATTTTGACCTTTATAAATTACATAGCGACCTTTCTAAATTTAAATTTGGGCATAACTTTTGATTCCTGCTATGAAATTTCAATTTTTTGGATTCGTTAGAAAGATATTTTTAAATAGAATCCAATATTTTTGGTTTCACTAAAATCCGTTAAATTTGGCATCTTGTACGGTCAGTCAAAGTTCAAGTTTGACTTTTCAAACTACCGCGCTATTTCTAATCTTTTTATAATTAAAATTAAATTATTCATTCTAACTTCAATTTAAATAAATTTTCAATCATTATTATTTTAAATAAATTATTTTAAATATCAAAAACTCATTAAAATTACTTAAAATAAATTTTTAAATTTACCCCAAAATTCAGGGTTGTTACAGTCTCCCCCACTTAAAAACTTTTCGTCTTCGAAAAGGAACGAAGCTAAAGTTATTTAAGTATCCTATCTCATCTTTCACTCTTTTCGTTTCTATAATTTTATTAGTTGAACTAATAATTACACGACATAATCATCAATCAATTAGTTGATTAACTTTTAAGATATATAACTTTTGTATATTCAAAAATCATATTTTCTAAAATAGATTATAATTACAAATACGTACATTATAGGCTTGTTACTCTCAACTCATTCTAGGGCATTACTAACCCCATCTCTAATGAGTTTTCTCATTCTAGGATACTGCTGATCCTATCTCTAATGAGTATTCTTATTGGATATTACTAATCCAATCTATGATGAGTCTTTTGTTCCGTTCTAACGAGTCGTATCCCAAAGATTTTGAGCTAACCAGAGCTCTGATACCAAAATGAAACGACCCGAAAATCTCCCTTGCGGGAAATCGCCGGATACGCTTACTTTGGGTTACAACACATCATAACAACAACATCATACTTTTATAAACATTACAATAATGTTACATCAGAGTACAGAATATCAGAGTACATCGAATAAAATTACAACGGAAGATAAATTTCAATAAATTAAATACAATAAACAGCGGAAGACTTCTATGTTCTGGACACAGCTTTAAGCTTCAATCCAGGATCCTGCTCGAGATAAGAACCTGTAGACAAACTACTCGACTACCCATGTGGAAAAAGGGCACCCGAGTTTGTAAAGGTGGAAACAAACAACAGGTCAGTCATGGGACTGGTGTGAGAATTCTTAACTAATTTAACTAATAGTAATAAGGCAAATCCAAGGACCACGCCGCTAACGCGGAATGGGTTTTATTCCAATGGATTACCGTGCATAACAATAAAGTAAATCATAAAACAACACAATGCCTTTTGGAAAAATGAAACCATCATAAGACCCAAGTCCCATCACACAATGCAACGCAAACCGGAGGATAGGGTTTTACCTTATAATGGTTAAAAATGCTTGATACGTTAAAAACGAATTTGATATTAGTGTTTATATGTTTTAAAACATTTCAATCATAACGTATCAATCCTAGGACACATAGATACCATAATACTATGCTTCCATACTAGTAATACAATCAAAACCGCATGGGGCCATCATGAGTCAAGGCTAGGGAGGAGCTCCTTATCGATTCGAGACACTCTAGCTAATGTCTCAGGATCCCCCGCAGTGAACCCTTGGATAGCTGCAGGGCCGGTCCACACATACAGCTTCGTGGATTGGCAATTCCTGAACACACGTTTCCCGGTCCTACAGGACCTATCATACGAGGCGCCTCATTCCATCGTCCACATAAGTAAAATATCAGGCCATGTCAAAACCCAAACACCACTTCAAGCTAGAAAGAAGCGTGCTGCTCTCCCTGCGTTCCCTTCTCCCGTTTTAGACTCCGCCGGTGTGAGGCTCGCGAAGTCACGGTATACACAAAGCTATGCCTAAACAGGCTATGCTTTGATCATCCCACAAGGCCTGCTTTTCAACAAAGCCTTGATCATATACATCTTAGCATGCCACATCGTCACTCCATATCACACTACCAATCCTTTGCCGAAATATATGAAAGGGTGTTAAGCAAGAGAATAAATTCTCCGCCACCAAACATTCATACATTCGATAGAAAAACAATAAATACAATATAAAGGAGTACAATGTCAGACACACATTCCATTTATAAGCTTATGCTCTGGGTCTGAGCGAAAGCCAAATCTATACAAATCAACAATACGTCCGGACAACTACCATCTTAGCCTCGTCTTGGGAGCAAATCAATCCAGGGCCTCAACACTAGTTACCCATTCGATGTGAAGATCGTCGGTCTTCAATCAATGTCTTCAATTCTTCGAACGTCGTATCATTATTTGGAATGAGAGTAAACTCGGACTTTCCAAATAACTCTCGCATATATAAATTTGAAAACCATTTCATATCGTTGTTAATATTTTATAACGATTTATTCCTATTTTTATTTCAATAAGAATAGCTCGTTTTATAAAAACGACGTTACAGGTCATATATGGTTATGGCGCTGTTTTTATGAAAATTTGAATTTCATATATCTCAAAATCTAACTGTTGGATCTTAACGTAGTTTATATTGTTGGAAAGTTCTTTCCAAGACGGTCCTAATGTTTTCAGTTTTGGGAAAATCCGACGATTGGATCTTTTGGTTTAATCGTTTAAAGTCACGATTCTAAAACGCGAACTACCGTGCGCGATTTGTTTTAATTTAATTAATATTTATATTAATATATAAATATAAATTTGTTGGCGATTCAAACAACTCAATCAACACACAACAGACAAATGCAGTCAATCATGTCATGGTTTTGTCCCCTCTTTTATCATATGTAGATTTTGATAAAAATGACAATTTTAGTTCAAATCTCTTTTACTGTCTTTTTATTTTGACAATAAAATATATTTTAAAATCTACTTTTCATTTGTCGCTAATATGACAAATAAAATATATATTTTAAAGTCTCACTTAAAATTTGCATAAAACAAAATTAAAAAGAGTAACTTCATTTCTTCTCCTTTTTATTGTCATTATAATTTACAATAAAAATGAAATCTTCTTTTCTAATATTTTATTTACAACAAAAATGTAAATAGATCATTCTTTTTTATTTATTTTTTATCTCTTATTTGCACCTTTATCACATTTAACATGACGATGAAAAATCTATTCTTAAAATCTACCTTTTTGTTCAATATAAAAATATAAAACAAAAATGTAAATTTTAATACAATCTTTTTACCGCATCTCAAATGACGATAAAAATCATTATTTTAAATCTAACAGTAAAATATGAACCTCTATATACATGTGAAATGTAGATAAAAATACGGTCCTTAGTTCTGCCATTTTATTTACACATAACATGGAAATAAAAATAAGTTTAATAATCTTATCCTTTTATTTGTACATAAAATACATATAAAAATGTATTTTATAACCTTGCCTTTTTGTTTGTATATAAAAATGTAATCTATAGCTTTGTTCTTTATTTCAATGCAAATCTATTCATAAATTACATAATTATAAAAATGTAATTTTTTTAATTTCAATGTGAATCCTACTTCTTTATTACATTATAAAAATGTAATTTTTTTTTATTTCAATGTAAATCCTCATTATTGACTTCATGTAATTTTAATCTACAATGTAATCTCTCATTCTTAACTTCATATACAAATGTAATTTTAATTTACATTGTAAATCTCTCATTCTAAGTTTTATATAAAAATGTAATTTTTAATTTACATTGTAAATTCATACTGTAATTACACATAAAAATGTAATTTTTATCTTACGTTGCAAATTCATACCTTAATTACATATAAAAATGTAATTTTTATTTTACGTTGCAAAATCTCATCCTTTAATTACATATAAAAATGTAATTTTAATTTACATTGTAAATCTCTCATTCTAAGTTTTATATAAAAATATAATTTTTATTTTACCGTTCTCATTCATATCTAAATTACATGTAAAAATGTAATTTTTATCCTACAATGCAAATTCATGCTTTAACTACATATAAAAATGTGATTTCTATTATGTGATGTAAATTCATAGGTAAATTACATAGAAAAATGTAATTTTTATCATACGGTGTAAATCCACGTCTTAATTACAAAGAAAAATGTAATTTTAATCATACGGTACAAATTCCCATTTTAATTACATAGAAAAATGTAATTTTAATCATTCGATGTAAATTCATGTCTTGATTAAAAAGAAAAATGTAATTTTATCATACGGTACAAATTCCCATTTTAATTACATAGAAAAATGTAATTTTATCATACGGTGTAAATTCATGTCTTGATTACAAAGAAAATGTAATTTTTATCATACGGTACAAATTCCCATTTTAATTACATAGAAAAATGTAATTTTTATCACGTCGTAAAATCCTACTTTTTATATCATATAAAAAGAAAAATGTAAACTTTATTTACTATGTTGAATTGATAATCTAGATCAATTCAAATAAAAAGACAAATCTTTATTTTCTATGTTGAATTGATAATCTAGATCAATTCAAGTAAAAAAAAAAGCACTAACATAACGATGGCAAACCATGTCTCTTTTATTATGAATCGATAAGTTTGATTAATTCAAATCATACAAAAGCGATAACATAAGAATGTGACAATCATATTTCTACTATTTTGAATTGATAAATTAGATCAATCCAAATCAACATAAGTGATTACATACGAGGTGATAATCATGTTCTTATTATTTTGAATTGATAAATTAGTTCAATCCAAATCAACACAAGTGATTACATAAGAGGTGATAATCATGTTCCTTATTATTTTGAATTGATAAATTAGATCAATCCAAATCAACACAAGTGATTACATAAGAGGTGATAATCATACGGATCTAAATTATCCATCACAAACACATACCAACCATCATCAAATATGACAAAACAAAATAGATCTGTATCGTAAGCATGATATTTACCATTCAAACTTCACATAACGCTAGGATAATAATTAAATTAATTAAATTTAATTAAAAATAAATTCTCACATTGCTTGGGACTGAAATGAAGGTCCAAACTCGGTCAGATATCATGTTCGAAGTCACGGCGATTTCGGATCTGAAAGATTTAAATTTGAAGTTCATATGTATAAATTAGAAACTGACTTTTTACAACTGCAGTTGCCACATCTAAAAGCGTGGCAAATTCTGAAATGAAATTTCATACCTTATACTTTTAGTTTGTTCAAAACTTTGGATCAAGATTTCTCTCTCTGTAGTTGATGGTTTTGCGGATGGTTTGCGGCAAAACGACCGACTATGAGTGATCTACCAGCTCAGAAAAAAGGGTGATGGATGGTGGCACATGGAAGGTGCGGTTTGGGTGCAAAGGCCGTGGGTTAGCGGTGCTCAATCTTCGCCTACGGTCGATGAAAATGGATGAAACTTGTTGGAGATTAAAGAGAGTGAGAAGAGCTTCAAAAAGTTCAACATAACCTAAGTCAATTCTTTGCGGATTGGGAGAGGAGGAGAGAAGTTTGGAAGGGTATGGCGGCTATGGGTTATCTGGTGCGTGAATGAATCGGGGAAGAAGGAGCGGCATCCGTACCTTTACATAATAAAATATTATTTTATTCCCTAATTTCCACATAAAGGCCCGTTTTGTAAGTTTGTCTGATTTCAGCCCAACGGCTGTCGTTCAAACCTAATAGCCCCCATTCTGAACTCATCTGGATATGTCTCGTCAGCCGAAATGGTCATCTTGGCCTCCGTTTTTTAGATTTAAAATTTAAGTCTTTTATTTTTAATTAAACCGTTTTACCGGGGTCACAAATTAACTCCAAAAATTCCCAAAAAATATATTTAGCTATGTTTTGATGCTGTGGACCTAGGAAAATTAGTTTCGTTCAATTCTGAGCCCGTATGAATTTTTAATGAATTTTTAAAGTCAAAAATTGTCCGTTTACACTGAAAAATAAATTATAATTATATATTAATTCTAAAAATTACCGAAAAATCATTTTTAGCTTTGTTTTGACGATACGAACCCAAAAAAATTAATTTTGTTCAATTTGGAGACTGTTTGCAAAATTTCAATTTTCAAGGCGTATATATTTAATATTAAAATACATTTTTAAACAAATAATTTCGAAAACTCGAAATATATAAGTGTTTACTGTTTTTCAATGTAGAAACATCATTCTGAACTCAATGGAAGTGGTTTCGAGTTCAAATTCCTTTGTATGCAAAATGTAGCATTTTGACCTTTATAAATTACATAGCGACCTTTCTAAATTTTAATTTGGGGATAACTTTTGATTCCCGCTATGAAATTTCAATTTTTCGGATTCGTTAGAAAGATATTTTTAAATAGAATCCAATATTTTGGGTTTCACTAAAATTCGTTAAATTTTGCATCCTGTACGGTCAGTCAAAGTTCAAGTTTGACTTTTCAAACTACCGCACTATTTTTAATTCTTTTTATAATTAAAATTAAATTATTCATTCTAACTTCAATTTAAATAAATTTTCAATCATTATTATTTTAAATAAATTATTTTAATTATCAAAATCTCATTAAAATTACTTAAAATAAATTTTTAAATTTACCCCAAAATTTATGGTTGTTACACATTTGGGGCTTGTGTGACGAGGTTGAAGATTTACCATACGAGCGAGAGGCTTGTATGACGATGACTATATATTATAGGTTGAACTGATGACTAATATGGACCATATAAAATGTAACGGTAAATTGCAAGATTAATAATAAAAAAAACCACACGGGTCTGGAGATGACAATAAACACGCCTCTCTGGTCATTAAGGCACAAAAAACATTTATAGAGTGACGAGAATTTATTCTCTGGAGTTATGTTTCTATACACACTCCCCTGTGGACACCAGAATATATCACTATAAATATGTGCATGCTTATTAGGATTTATTGGGTACCTAATACGGCCGAATAAATTTCCAAACCCCTCCCCATACAAAGGTGGCGAAATTTTAGGGTGTTAGCCAAATTTTTGAAGAATTTGAAAATTCTAAGAAACTGAAAAGTTGGAGAATGGAAGCCAGAAGGAAAGTTGAGTTGGTTAATTAAACAACTATCGACTTTGTTCCTTTTCGAGGACGAAAAGTTTTAAGTGGGGGAGATTGTAACAACCCGGAAAATCTGAGCCAATTTAAAATTTTTAATTTGGCTATTTTATTGAATTTTAGATATTTAAAATAAATTATTTTAAATAACAACGACGAAAAGTATGTTTGAATCGAAGTTTGAAAATAAATATAATTATTTTAAATTATAAACAAGGCCTGAAATGGCGCGGCAGTTTCAACATTTGAATTCGAACTTTGACTGACTATACCGGGTGCAAAATAAAACGGATTTTAGTGAAACCAAAATTATTAAAATCTGCTAGTGAATATCTTTCTAATGAATCTGAAAAATCGAAGTTTCATAGCGGGAATCAAAAGTTATGGCCAAATGAATTTTGAGAAAGGTCGCTATAGAGTTTATATAGCCCGTGAAAATGGCCATTTTGCAAACGACCTCAGAATTCAACGAAACCACTTTTTTTGGATTCAGGATGTCAAATTATTGCTAGGTTTCAAATTTCATAATTTTTGAAGTTAGTATGTGAGCGTGGCAAAGGAAAATATGTTTGGTCGATTTCTATTGAGTTGGATTGACTAGAAAAGGGCCATTTTTCAAACGGTCTCAGAATTCGACGGAACTAATTTTGTTGGGACCGTATCGTAAAACATATCTATATTTATTTTTCTGGAATTTTTAGAATCAATATGTGGCCCCGGCAAATTGAAATGTACGTTCAAAACAAATATTGAATGTTTTATATTTTAATTTTGAAGAGAAACTGACTGAAACAGTCGAATGGGCCTACGAAACATATCACATTGTGTTCGGAATGGGGGTATTTATCCGGGTACGACAGTTGTTGTGTTTGGATTGGAGTTCGTATGAGATAAGGGGTATTTTTGGATTTTTAAAATATAAAAAAAATCTCATTAGCCAAACAGTTTTCTCTCTCCTCGTTTTCTCTCTCCTCGTTTTCTCTCTCCTCGACATCTGATTGACAGCGAAAAGTGTTTCCCCCCTTCCCATTCATTTTCCGGCCAATCCACGCAGTAATACACCCCGACCCAGTTGAACTTTTTGAAGAACTCTCCTTCCTCTTCAAATCAACACCGACCTCACCTCCTGCCATCGCCCCATTGTCGAGATCCGCTCAGTTGAAGTCATCGACTTCAAGCCGCCGTACTTTCTCCCCTGCTGCATCGAGCTGACAGCCTGTGGTGGCGTCGGGTGCGCCTCCCGAAGCGCTAGGGCGTGGTGAAGACCGATCGTGACATCGCTGCACGGATTTGCGTGAAAATCCATAACTAGTTTTGAAGAATTTTGAAAGGTAACGGTTTAAATTATATTAAACTATTCTATAGCACTTCTGAGTGCTACGATTTATGATTTTGCAATAAAAATCATATCTTTTTCGTTTCTTATCGAAATCCAATGAAACAAGAGACAGTGGACTCGTGCGGACGTCTTCTACATTCTAGAAGAGGCCGGATATTTTTCTGAGCTCCCTGCTATTTTCGGTGGAGTGGAACCCAATGTGAGATTTCTGAATTATGAATGATATGGAATCAACGATGTATAAATTATATAGTCGAAATATGAGTTATATAACGTTGTACACCTCATGTATGAGCGTTGTATAAGTTGTATGTTCGATGTATAAGTTATATATGCGTTGTAGAAATGATATATGCGTTGAAATAAATTGAAATGATATTGAAATGAAATCGAAATATAGTTATATACGTGTATATATATATACTCCCCTCGTCCACAGACCATGGACGATATATATTGGCTGTGATATTGTTTGGATTATTGGTTGATGTGAAAATTTGGAGAATATCATGAATGGTTGGTTGGAAATGATTGATTGTGATTGAGATCCCAATAGGATTAGTATATGGGAAAATTCGTCTGCGTACGAACTAGATATTGAAAATCCCCATTGTCAAAAGCTGCGAGGCTTTAAGGTAGAGCGAGGAGTCGTACTAGAGACGGTCCTGGTTTTAACTACCCTATTGTTATGCTGCCGAAATTTTCTGAAATATTTCTGTGTTTGATTTAAATTCATATGTTGAAATAAAATTCATGTGTTGAAATAAAATTCATGTGTTGGAATAAAATTCATGAGTTGAATAGTAATTCATGTGTTGAAATAAATTCATGTGCTGGAATAAATTCATATGTTGAAATAAATTCATGTGTTGAAATAAATTCATGTGTTGAATGGAGTTCGTGTATTGAATTGGAAAAATAAAAATAACATTTTTTTCATATATATAGATGATATAAAATACTAGTGTTTTAAATAAATTGTTTTAACAACAAAAATTACATTTTTACCTTATATATATATATATATATATATATATATACTATATAAAATAATCGTGTTTTGAAATAAATTGTTTTACAATAAAAATCACATTTTTATTATATATATGAACTATAGAAAATATTCATGTGTTGAATAGAAATTCATGTGTTGAATAGAAATTCATGTGTTGAATGAAGCTCATGTGTTGAGTAAATTTGTTTTACGATAAAAATAACATTTTTATTATATATATCAACTATAGAAAATATTTATGTGTTGAATAAAGGACTAGAACGATAAAAATCATATTTTTATTGTATGGGTGAAGTCAAAAACATTCATGTGTTGAATATATAGATTGAACAATAAAATCTACATTTTGTGAATACGAAGTGCTAAAAATATTCATGTGTTGAATAAATATTTTTGATGATAAAAATATCATTTTTATCAAATATATGAAGTGAATATGGTTTTGAAATCAAAAAATGAATTATACACACACACACACAGGCACGCACACACACACACACACATATATATATATATAATTGAAATAAATCGAATAACGAAGCTGCAGTTCATGTTTTGAAATAGTGATTTCAAATGATTAGTGCGGGAGATCCGACCATCGGATTTTCCCGAAACCGCAACCGTTGGGTTCGCTTTGGAAATATCTTTCCAACGACACCAACTTTCTAAAGATCCAACGGTTGGATTGTCTGGAATGTTTAATTCAAATCTGAAGAAAAACAATGCCAGAATCGATTATATTTATATTCATATATATAAATATAATTAAATTAAATCGAATAACGACGCTGCAGTTCATATTTTGAAATCGTAACTTCAAACGATTGTACCGGGAGATCCGATCGTCGGATTTTCCCAAAACTGAAACCTTTGCATTCATTTTGAAAAGATCTTTCTAATGATATAAAATTTGTGAAGATCGAACGGTTATTTTCAGATATGTGTAAATCAAATCTGAAGAAAAACAGCGCAACGGCCGCGTTATGGCCTGAAGCATTATTTGAATGAATTGGCTATTTTTAAATAAACAAAAATAGCGATAAATCGTTATAAAATATTATAAATGATATTGAATGGAAAGAAACTGAGAATACCCGGTTTATTAGATATTTGATGGTTGATTGTGTTTGGCATGAAAATTACAACTAAGAACAGAATTATTGATGTCAAATAATTTAACCATTGAAATGAATTGATTTAAATTCTAAATATACGTGAATTATTTGAAAAGGCCGAGTTAAATATCATTTCAAATAATTGATCGGCGATAAGAAGTCGATGATGAAGACGGTGGTTGAAGACCGGAGATCTTCACCTCGGTTGGATGATAACTGACGTCTTGATTGGGAGGCATCCAGAAATATAGATAATAAGTTGTGATCGTCCAGACGTACTTGGAGATCCATGGATATGCGAGGTATATAGTGCCTCCGGTTTCATTTAGACCCAGAACGAACTTATAAATGGACTGTGTGTCTGACATTGGATTTTGTTCTGTGCTGATTGATCTCTATTAAATATATATCTGTTTGGCGGCGGAAAATTTATTCTCTTGCTTAACGCCCTTCTCTGAGACGTACGAGTTCAGAGGTTATATATCGATAGAAATTGGTCGCATGGAGTGAATTGCCTGTGTGGAATGCCTAAGTGGCAGATGATCAAGGCTTCTGTTGAAAAGCAAAGTCTTGTGGTTGATGGTCAAAGTACGACCTATGTGACATAGCTTTGTGTATAACGTTGATTCGCGAGCCTCACACCCCGGTATGAACCAGAAACGGGAGAGGACATCAGGGAGGGCATGCATTTCCTTCTAGTTAGGGTGGCGTAAGTGACCTACCAGCCCTGACATTTATATTATTTTCACCTGTGTGGTTGTTGCTGTTGCGAGGCGCTTCGGATATATCGGTGACTATGTGGAGCCGATGGAGTCATTTGGCTCGTTGACGCCCCAAAGGGCGGGGAAACACAGTGTTCAGGCATTTTAATCCACATCGGTGGACCAGCCCTGATGATCCAAGGGCCCACCCGAGTCTGGGTCCTGAGACACGGGCTAGAGTGTCTCGAATTCGGTGACGACGATCCCTTGCCTCGGTTCATGACGGAAATCCAATTTCCAAATACGTGACTGTGCGGTTTGATTGTATACCTATATATGGCGACATAGTGGTATTGGGCATTAATGTCGTCTATGATTGATACTTATGATTTGAAGTTGTTTTTAAAACATATAAACACTAGTAATAATATCAAATGCTTTTGTTTTATTCGTATCAAGCATATTTTGGCCATTATAAGGTAAAAACTCTATCCTCCGGTTTGCGTTGCATTGTGTGATGGGAACTGAGTCTTATAATGGCTTCATTTTTATAAAATGCATTGCGATGTTTAAAAGATTTACTTGTTTTAAAGCACTGGCAATCCAATGGAGTAAACCCGTTCCGCGAAAGTGGCGTGGTCCTGTGATGGGCCATATATTAAAATATGTTAAGTAGATTTCTCATACCAGTCCCATGACTGACTCGTAGTTTGTTTCACTTGCAAACTCGGGTGCACCTTTTTCTACATGGGCATCCTTGTATTCAGGTTTTAGCAGGCTCTTTCTGGATAGCTGGAGCTGAAGATGGATTCTATCATTTATCTCTTTTTATGTTGTTCAGCTCCTATTGTACATATTATGTTTTGTTTTCCGTTGTAGACATTTATGTATAGCTGAACTGTATTTTGTACTAAGTATGATCCTGTATACTGTGTAACTCTGATGATTATGTTTATCCAGGGTATTATTTGTACATTATATGGTGTGTTTATTTATTTCTGTTCTGCTATTATCTGTTTATGTGTTAAATTCCAAAGATTACCCTTGCCACCATCGTCCGGGGTTTTGGGGTCGTCTCAGGAACCTTACCCAGTAATAATAATATATAAATAAAAGAATGTTCTGGATTGGAATGAGGCGTATGATGTATTTTTATAGCACTTGATTATAAGATACATGAATTATTCGGAAAGACCGGGTTTAACCCATTCTAAATAACCGATACAACAATTAAAAGTCGAAGATTTGAAGACAGTGAACGAAGACCGGAGATCTTCACATCATACGGATGATTAATGATGTCTTGATTAGGATGTACTGCAAGATGAGGTAATAAGTGGTGATCGTCCAGACGTACTTGGAGATCAACCGGATATGCGAGGGCCCTCTCTCCTGTGTTGGACATATAGGACGAGGAATAAGGTGCCTCCGGTTTCGTTCAAACCCAGAACGGACTTGCAAATGGATTGTATGTCTGATATTGTATTTCACACTATATTCATTGATCTTTGGTAAATATATATTTGTTTAGTAGCGGAGAATTCATTCTCTTTCTTAATATCCTTCTCTGAGACGTAGGCGCTTAGAGGTTATATATTAGTGGAAATCAATTGTATGGTATGGATTGATAATGTGGCATGCTGAGATGCATGGATCAAGGATTTGTTGAAAAGAAAGGCTTTGTGGTCGATGACCAAAGCACAACTATAATATAGCACAGCTTTATGTAGCGTTAATTCGCGAGTTCCACTCCTCGGTGTGAACCTAAAACGGGATTAGGGACTGCAGAGAAATGGACATACGTTAGCTTCTAGCTAGAAGTGATATCATGGTATGGAGCCAAGGCATTTTACTTATGTATACGTTGGATTTTAGAAGATGGAAGGCGAGGTATCTCAGATTTGATTTGGGTCGCCAATGGCCCTTGATGGTCGACATACTGAGCTTGTGACAGGTTCGATAAAACCAGTTAACGTATTGTTTTAATTAAAACTAATCAGCGACGTCTTACCGGCTCTGAAGATCCAAGGGTTACTAAGGGTGTGATCCTAGGCATGCGCTAGAATGTCTCGAAATCGAAAAGGAATATCCTTTGCCTTGGTTCATGAATGAAAACCCAATTTCCAATACGCGATTATACGGTTTTAGTTGTAAACCTATATGGCAACGTAATATATCGTACCTATGCCGCCTATGATTGATACATTCATATTCAAAATTGATTTCTGCACCTATAATAATCATAAAAGATAAATTTCGCATATCAAGCATGATTGGCTATTATAAGGTAAAATTCTATCCTCTGGCTTGCGTTGCATTATGTGATGGGACCTGAGTCTTATAATAGCTTTATTTTTCCATTTATCATTGCGTTGTTTGTTTTAATGGTATTATTGGGGGTAAACTTGTTTTGTGTTGTACTGCGTCGTCCCTTGATTTACCCAACATTAAAATAAAGTTAATAACTGTTGTAGTTCCCACGCCAGTCCCATGACTGACTCGGAGTTTATTGCTTCCTACCTAAACTCTGGGTGTCCATATTTCTCACACGGGCAGCTATTAGTTTTTGTTTTGCAAATATTTCTTTTCAAAGGATCCTGATTTACAGTTGAAGCTATATTCCAAAAGCTTTATATCCGTGTATTTCTTTCATTTTTTTTATTGATGTATTCCCGCTGCTATTGTAATTTAAATCTTTGATATTATTTTTCCGTTGTATATTATTTACTTATACTCTGATATCTTATACTCTGATGTAAATTTTTGTAATAACAATGAAATGTTCCCTTGTCTTTGTTCTGATGCGTCGTGTTCTCAAAGCAATTCGCCTTCTTTTTCGGTTTAGGCCGACCGACAAGTCAGGGTCGCGACAGGTAGTATCAGAGCTTTGGTTTACAAAGCTCGAGAACTAGACACGTTAGTACTGAACAAAAGAATTCATCAGAGATAGGATTAGTAATATCCTATAAGAATAATTCGTGAGAAATCGGGTTCATAATACCATAGAATGAGTTTGAAGAGTGTTATTTTTAAAAGTGAATTTTGTTTTGAAAATTTTATCTTATTTTACGTTTTTGAGTATTTTATTTTATATTGAATTTCGACTATCGAGTATAAGAAGATTTTGAATATACGCGTAATTGACGTATATCTAAAGTCTCAAATATACTGGATAAATATATAAACACACTCTAGTCGCTCGGGGATAATTCCGATTATAGCATCACATCATCAGTGTTTATTTTCTAGTTTCGAAAGTGAGATATCTATATGATTCCAACTGACTGGTGTGAGAACCAAAACTTAGTTAGAGTTTATTGTTTGTTATTTGGCATTGAAAATATGGTTTTATGTATATAAAAGTTATATATTCGAAAAGCTAATCAACTAATCGATTGTTGGTTATGATGTGTGATTATTAATTTAAACTAATAAAAATATTGGAATGATAAAACCAATAACTAAATAAAGGGTAAATTAAATCAAATCAAATCAAATCAGATTTAATGTAGAACTGAAATGAAAATTAGTTCGAATTAGACATACATATATACATATATCTATTAAGTTAGTTATTGACTTAAAGCTGGGTAAAGAAATATATTATGTGCCCGACAAACAGGTGCACCTTATTTAGTTGGTTGCGCAAATTTATTATTATTAAACTACTATGAATGATTTGGATCTGCTGTGATGGTTGCTTTGTGTGAAATTAAACATACGCCATAGGATATTAACCAATAATTTATGAACCACGCCGCATAACATGCATCATGGGCAGCGGAGCATAACATATTCCATATAAGCATTTGGTGATTCTATGATGAGGTTTAGAGTACCATATGAGCAAGATGTACCATATGAGCAAGATGCTTATATGGCGAGGACTGATTATGGATTTAATAACAAATAACGGAAAATTGCAGGATTTAGTAATAAATCCTACACGGGTCAGGAGATGATAAAAATGTACACGTCTTCCTTGTTTTAGATACGGCACATGGATTATGACTAATTCCAATCACTAGGTCAAGGGATGATTTTTCAAACATCTTCCTTGAGCGTAGATAATTCACGTTCGATTTGTATGCGGTATATTTGTGACGGCTGGGAATTTCGCTCGATCCGAATCAGTCGTTAAACCGATCTAGACCGTTCGAAACCCCTGATCGTTTTGAGAACACGACAAAATAGAACGGAGACGGAAGAACATTTCATTGCTATTACAACAATTCCATCAGATACAAGAATATACAGCGTATAATTGAATAAATTATATATCGATAGATATCAATCGCATGGCATGAATTGCCTGTGTGGCACGCTGAGTTGCATGGATCAAGGCTTCTGTTGAAAAGCAAAGTCTTGTGGTTGATGATCAAAGCACGGCCTACGTGGCAACTTTGTGTATAGCGTGGATTCGCGAGCCTCACACCTCGATATGAGTTAAAAACGGGATACGGACCGTTGGGAGAACACGACGTTTCTTTCTAGCTTTGGTGGTGTCAGTGACTTACCAGCCCTGACATTTATATACTTTTCACCTTTGTGGTTGTTGGAATGAGGCGCCTCGATTATAGGTCTGTAAGGACCGGGAAACGTGTGTTCAGGAATAAATAATCCTCTAACGTAAGTGAGGACCGGACCAACCGATCTAGGGTTGCCCAGAGTGTGTAGTCCAGAGGCATTTGCTAGTGTCTCGAAGCGGAGAGGAGCTTGCCCCTTGCCTCGACTCATGACGGAAATCCAATTTCCAATACGTGTATTGCGGTTTTAATTGTAGAACTAGTATATTGGAAATTGGTCGCATTTGCTTGCATATACATACACTTACATTGAACAGGTCATAGCAAGGAGGCTAGAGCCGAAGAATAAAATTTGTTTGCCCGACAAATAGGTACATGTTTACTATATAATTTACTGTTTTGTTTGGGTGATGATGATTTTATGAGCCTATTGGCTAGCCGCTTGGCTTTTTCTTTTTCTTTTTGAGATCAGAAGGCCTTTATGGCAATTTCGGGATTTTCCCGTGGCTCCTGGTGCATGGGAGGTTATGGCGAAATTTTTCGAAAATTTAGGGTGTTAGCCAAAATTTTGAAAATTTGAAAATTCTCAGAAACTGAAAAGTTGGAGAATGAAAGCCAGATCGAATGTAGAGTTGATTAATCAAACCACTTTCGACTTTGTTCCTTTTCGGGGGCGAAAAGTTTTAAGTGGGGGAGATTGTAATAACCCGAAAATCTGGGCCAGTTTAAAATTTTTATTTTGGCATTTTTAGCGAATTTTGAATATTTAAAATAGATTATTTTAAATAATATTGACGAGGAATTTATTTTGAATATAATTCAAACGTATATAGTTATATAGATCGTCGTTAGAATATAAATAATTATATATAATTATAAATAGAATTGAAAATGGCGCGGTAGTTCGATAATTCGATTTCAAACTTCAATTGAATGTACCGGGTGCAAAACAATCCGGATTTTAGCGAAACCAAAAACATTAGGATCTAATTGAGAATATCTTTCCAACGAATCCAACAAATCAAAATTTCATAGCGGGAATCAAAAGATATGTCTAGTTGAAAATTCTGAATAGTCGCTATGGAATTCAGGCCCTTAAAAATAGACATTTTGCAAACGACCTCGGATTTCGACGAAACCACTTTTGTTGGGTCCGTGATGTCAAATTATTGCTAGATTCCAAATTTTATAATTTTTCGAATCAATATGTGAGCGTGGCAAAGGAAAACGCTTTTGACCAGTTTCCGTTGATTTTAATCGACTGGAAAATGGTCATTTTTCCAACGATCTCAGAATTCGACGAAACTAGTTTTGTTTGGACCGTATCGTCAATACGAAGCTAGAAACGATTTTTCTGGAATTTTTCGAGTTAGTATGTGGCCCCGATAAATTGAAATGTTCTTCCGTCTGCGTTCTATTTTGTCGTGTTCTCAAAACGATCAGGGGTTTCGAACGGTCTAGATCGGTTTAACGACTGATTCGTATCGAGCGAAATTCCCGGCTGTCACATTATTAATTTATTGGGTGCCTAATAAGGCCATATAAATTTTCTCAGATCACCCTGTACAAAGGAGATTATGGCGAAATTTTTCAGAAATTTGAGGTGTTATCCAAATTTCAGGAAAATTAGAAAGTTCTTAGAAACTGAAAAGTTGAAGAACTCAAGCCAGAATGAAAGTTGAGTTGGTGAGTTAAAAGACTTTCAACTCCATTCTTTTTCGAAGATGAAAAAGTTTTAAGTGGGGGAGACTGTAACAACCCTGAATTTTGGAACCAATTTAAAATTTATTTTTAGTTGTTTTTAATGGATTTTATATATTGAAAATGATTTATTTTGAGAATTAACGATTTAGAATTTATTTAAATCAAAGTTTGAAACTATAAATTTAAAATTTAATTAAAACGAACTCAAAACATCGCGATAGCTTGAAAATTTGGTTTTGAACTTTAAATGAATGTACATAATGCAATATAAATTGGATTTCAGTAAAACAAGAAACGTTAGAATCTATTTAATAATATCTTTCTAAAAAATGTGAAAATTTTAGATTTCATATTATAAATTGTAAGTTATGTCCAGATTAAAATTTAAAATAGTCGCTATGGAATTTATTAATATTTTAATATTATTTAAGCCCTCAAAAACGGGCATTTTGCAAACGACCACCATTTTCAATGAAACTAATTTTGTTCGATCGGGAATGTCAAATTATTGTCAGGTTTAAAATTTCAAGTCAGTTGGAATTAATATGTAAGCGTGGTAAATTTAAATGCATATTGAATTTCAGTTATAATTTAATAAGCTAGTTAAAAGGCCATTTTTCAAATAGTTTCCAAATTCAACAAAATTAATTTTGTTAGGACTGTAATTGCAAAACATAGCTGGATTTAAAATTTCATAATTTTTGGATTCAGTATGTGGTTGTGGTAAATTAAAATGTACGTTCAAATTCAATATTTAACGTTGTATTAATTTATATTTTATTTTTGATAAAAATAAATCGAAACAGTCGATTCAGCTTACAAAACAAATTCCATTGTGTCCGAACTGGGGTATTTAGCTAGGGGCGGCATTCATTGGGATTCTTTTGGAGTTCGGAGTGTTAAATGGATAATGTATGAATTAAATAATATTATAATATAGTATCACTAATTAATGAGACAATTTTGAACCCCTGTTAATGGTGCCTATCCCTTTCCCTTCATCTTCCTCTTTCGCCTTTGATTCAGCCTTCCCTCCCCTTCCACCTCGTCCACCAGATCCTCCTCCTGATCCCAACCCTATGATCTCTTAACTTGCTAATCGTTCTATCAATGCTTCTATCGCAATTGATTCTTCTTTTAATCTCAATATTTGCAATTAAGGCACAATATCTCAATCCAAAAAACCTTGATTCACCGTCTGCTAGTTCGAATAAATCACAATCTCAACAGTATAATGGCATAATCATGATAATAGTTGTGATCCCGATCTATCTGATATCACGAATCATACTTCTGTGTCGGTGGATCTTAATAAAGTTCCATTGAAATCTCTTCCTCTCAAGGACATTTCTTCAAACGCCACCAATCCACCAATGCCTTTTTCCTCTACCACCTCCAATCCAGCCCTTGCATCTGTTAAATCTGATGTGCTTCTCTATTTAAAGCCCTTCCACGTAATGCTGGTAGCTACAAGCCTATTCACTTTGACATTACTAGGGACGCTGCACGCAAGAAGATTCCCGATTTGGTCAAACAGGAAGATATGAAATATTGGAATGACTACTTAGTCGGATGTTTCTTAGATGGAACTCTGTCATATATCTTTGTTGTGAATATTTTGAGTAAATACTGGAAATTGAATGGTAATGTTGATATCAAGTCGAACGGTTTTAATTTTTTCTTCAAATTTGCCAATGAACAAGATCGGAAGAAAGTATTACATGTTGATCCCATATTTATTAGGGGACAAATGTTTATTATTACTCGATAGACCCATCTATTGGCAGTTCGCAATCACAGATCAGGAAAGTCCTTATCTGGATTCACTTGCATAGGATACCACTTTTACTATGGACCCTCTATGGTATCAACTGGCTTGTATGTCACATAGGGAGACTAATTTGTTTTGATGAAAGCACGGAAACATTGCAATGTTTCAAATATGCAAAAGCTTTGGTAGAGATTAACCCTAACTTTGAGTTACCGGATTGCATTGAGGTTGATGATTTAGGGGTTAATTGTCCATCCGTTAAGTTACTAGTGATTGGAAGCCATCTATTTGCACTGTATGCAAAGTTTTTGGACATAGGACAACTGAGTGTGATCATAACAACAGTCATGAAGTTTTTGAGGAGGACCAACTTGTTAAATCGAAAGAAGATGGGTATGCCAATAAAAAGCATGAATGGAAGGCGGTATTGGAAGAATGAGAATATGACAAATAAGCAAAATAAATGGAATGAAGTGGTTGCCAAAAAGAAAAAGATGTGGGTCAAGAAGATTAACAGCGAGCAGACTCAAAATGTTGAAAAAAATAACACAGAATTGTCAAATGTAGTTGAAGGCAATGGAAATCATTATGATGAAATAATACAGCACCAAAAGAAGGAAGTACTAATTATCGATATTAGTGGAAAAGTTCACACACATAGTGAGTTTCATGATGATAATCAAGTCTAAAATGAAAAGGTTTCATCTAGAAAAATAGATACAAACTTGGCATTGAATAAAGGAAAGCAAATTGTTGTTGATGATGACATAATTGAAGAAGGGCTCCAGCTGCATAATAATTTTATTATTTTGGAAAACGTTACTACCATGGATAATAACAATGGTGCATCTACATCTACTTTGGCCTCTGATGGTGCAACTTCATCTACTCCTATTTCAAACAATCAATCTTTCTTTCAAGTGCACCCAAACTCATCTTTCAATTATAAAATCAACATTCCAACCTCTTCTCAGTACTCTCACTTATCTATTCCTCCTCATTTTTTTAATTCCATGCCAATGCCCCAAACTGACAATTATGTTGAAAACACTGCATCTCATGGAAGTAAGAAAGAGAAGAGGGGTAGAAAGAAAAAAGTGTAGACTCTGATATCTTTTTACATTGCGGGTCTAAATGATGGTAAGGATTCAAAAAAAATCATGCTATTGACAAGACAGAACATTCCTTCTAAAAACACACCAGAAAGCATCCCACCCCTCTTATAAATCCTATCTCCAATGATGATTCATAAAATTGCATTTTGGAATGTCAGAGGCTCTTAATCTCGAATCAAAGTGATGTTAAGGCATTTATTAGAGATAATAACATTCAAATTATTTGCTTATGTGGAACTAAATTGGATAGGAGCTTGTCAATGAAAGCAGCTACATTCATATGTCCTAGTTTGAGCTATGTGCACAATCATGATGATGCTAGCTATGGCCGTTTGCTAACTTTGTGGAATCCTACCCTTTTTCATTTGCATTAACTTTCTTCCTCTGATCAATTATTACACTTCAATTGCGTTCATATACCATCTAATACCTTTTTCCAACTTTCTTCTATTTATGCTCATAATTCTTGCTCTTTGAGACAATCCTTTCTCGATAAACTTCCATCCCTCACCTCTTCATCAGGTCCATGGTTGGTTGGAGGTGACTTCAATTGTATGCACTCCTACCTTCAAAGATCTGGTGGTTGTTCTCTATCAGTCAAGGACATTTCCCCTTTATAATAAGCTATATTACACTTTTGCCTCACTCCCATCAGTAGCTTTGGTTTTGAATATTCTTGGTCTAATAGAAGTAAAACTGGCTTTCCTACTCGCTGCAAACTTGACCATATCTTTGCTAACATCCAATTCTCAAATCGTTGGCCCAATTCTTTCTATCAGATTTCCCCCCCATCTCTATTTGATCATAGTTCCTTGATTTTTCAATGGGGAAAGGTTAATGCTGTTAGCAGGGGTAACTTCTTTTAAATTTTTTAAATTTTTGGATAAAGCATGTGGATTTTTCTTCTATTTTGACGCAGGTTTGGTCCCAACAATTTTGTGGTAATCTAGTGCAAAAGATTTTATGCAAATTTAGATCAATCAAAATTAACCTTAAGGCACGGCCGCTATACGTTTTGGATCTGTCTCTAAGCAACCTTCCTTGATTAGGCAAGAGTTGGTTGATATTCAAGACCAATTATATATTGATCCGCTCAGTATTAGATTACAGCAAGTGGAAAATGAACTACGGTGTAAATTGAAAAATGCACTTGATGTTGAACTCGTGCCCTACAAACAAAGTTCCTTCTTAAGGCGTGAGTTAAACGCAGACATGAATACAAAATATTATCATAACTCAATCAAGATCAGGAAAGCAAAAGATTCTATTGTGATGGTTACAGATATGCATGGAGTTGCGCAATCATATGAGGATAATATTTATAAAGCCTTTGTGGAGTATTTTTAATATATTCTTGCAGCTCCAGTTTCATCCATAATTAATGTGATGCCTCTTTGCAACATCAATTTACCATTTCTTTTTGATAGTCAATTGCTTAACATCATAAAGGAAATCACAAGTGATGAAATTAAAGAGGCAGTTTTTAGAATGGATTCTAATAGTTGTGGTGGACCTGATGGATTTAACGCCTTCTTCATAAAAAAATGTTGGGCAACTGTAGGTGAGGAAATAATATGTGCAATCAAATTTTTCTTCATGCAAGATAAGCTGCCCACTGGTTTATCTTCTACTGCTATTACCTTAATTCCTAAACTTAATAATCTAGTTTCAGTTTCAGATTTTAGGCCGATATCATGTTGTAACATTTTGTACAAAATCATATCCAAAATATTGGCAAAAAGACTGCAATCTATTCTTCCAATAATAATTTCAGCTAACCAAGCCGCCTATATTAAGGGTAGAAGCATAAGTGACAATACCCTGATTACCCAAGAACTGTTATATGGTTATAAAAGGAAAAATATATCACCTTGATGTATGCTCAAATTGGATATCAGGAAAGCGTTTGATTTTGTATCATGGCATGCAATATTAGCAGTTATGTCTCGAATGAACTTTCCTATGCCATTTATTGCTTGGACATATAATTGTATATCATCCCCTTGTTAGTCAATTATGAAGAATGGCGGGTTTCATGGCTTCTTTAAAGGTACTAGAGGCGTGAGGCAAGGTGATCCTATTTCTGCATATTTGTTTATTATTACTATGGAACTGCTGAATACCTTAATTCTAGAGCAGGTGCAGAAGGGTAGTTTAGAGCTACATCCAAAATGTAAAAATCAACTTATCACGCATCTCCTTTTTGCTGATGACCTGGTCGTCTTCACGAAGCCAATAGTTTACAATATTCAATGCATTTTTAAGACTCTTGAGTATTTCTGCAGCATTACTGGTCTTCAAATTAACATAACTAAATCACAGATTTTAGTTGCTGACCTACCTTCAAATAGGAAGATGGATATTATTAACTGCTCTGGTCTTGCTGAACTATCTATTAATGCCTTCTATTTGGGTATGCCATTGATCAGTTAAAAATTACCAAGCAACAATGTGTACCTATATACGAGATAATCATTAATAAGCTCCAGCAGTGACCATGCGCTAAGCTTTCTCAAGCAGGCAGACTGACGAGTGTACAACCCATATCAGTTGCAATGACCACTTATTGGACAAGGCACTATGTTCTGCCAACAAAGCTAATAGATATGATTGCTACTACAATGAATAAGTTTATGTGGCTTGGAGACCCATATTCGAAGAAAATGATACCGTTTGCCTTCCAAAAACTTTATGACGACAAAAAATATGGTGGTTTGGGAATAACCAATCTTTATTTGTGGAATCAGGCTGCTATATCTGGATACTATGTGAAATTATTTGCGGTTGATAAGGGGTTATGGGCTCAATGGGAGCATGGAAACATGATTGGTACAAGAAATTTTTGGAATATGTAAATCCCTCAAAGCTGCAGCTGGAGTTAGAGAAGTATTTTAAAGCTTTGAGGTACCTTTAAGCAATTCATACAATGTAATTACAGGAACATTGCTAACCTGTCATTTTGGCGTAGTCCCTGGGCTCAGCCAGGCTTGATTTTGAGTGAACCGGTTGATCATAATGTGACGCATAACTCTGGTATACCGCAAACTGATGCTATAATTGATTATTTTAATGATGGCATGATCAATTTACCATATAGTAGTTATGATGTCTTGAGAGAAATATGGAAATATATTGAGGAAAACTATTCTTTTCCAAGTGATAAGTCAACCCTATGGATGGGTAAAGAGCATTCCATCAGTCTGGTGTATAATTTACATAGTCCACAAAGACACGCGTTCCCTTGGTATTCTAGATTTGGAACGGTGGCTCTTCAACAAAAGATAACTTACTTCTTTGGAAATTCATGGTTAATGTTGTCAATACAAAGAGTAAGTTGTTTTGATATGGCACCATTCAGGATGAGATTTGCATGCAATGCAACAATGAGGCCGAAACTAATGTCCATCTATTTTTCGAATGTTCATATATGAATTGCTTTTGGAAGTGGTTGTTAGCTATTGGTGGTTTACATCAACCTTCCTCCTCTAGTCAAGTTGAATGGTACAACATTTTTAAAGCAACAAGGTGGAGGAGCAAGAGAACTTTCGTTCTTCTGACGCTCTTGAAGAAATTAATCTCTGGAGTTTGGATGAAAAGGAATAACCGAATCTTCGGATTGGGAAGTTTAAATTCCTATCAGTTGTGCATGCTTATTCACAGGAAGGTGCTAAAGCTGTTATCTACGTAGCGTTTTGCTCCAGCTTTAGTTTTATACATGTAAATGCGTCTTTCTTGTCTTTTACTTATTTGTAATAAACATGTGTAATAATCTTTGTGTGTAAATAAAGAGGTTCCTCTTGCCTTTTCAAAAAGAAAAAAGTATAAATACCCTGAAATCTAAACAAACCCTAATTCACTTCATTTCTTCCGCCGCCATCACATTTCAAGGGCTAAAATTGCTTGAAAATTCTTGCCTAAATTTCTTTAAATTCACAAAGAATCATTCAAAACTTATAAAACAAAAATTCGAGAGTGTGGAGAGGGCTTCAATTTCATATGGGGTTGATAGGTTTTGGTGTGGTGTGGAGCTCAATTTCAGGTTTGGAAGGTCCAACGTTCGTGGCCGTTTCTGGCAAGGTAGGGCCATCAAAGTCGACGACGGGTAGACGCAAGTGGAGGAGGTTGCCAGCGACGTTGTAGCGGTCTCTGATCGTACTCCGGTCAACCTGGAGGCGTGCGGCGACGTGAAGAGGAGGTCGAACGATAGGGTTAAAGAAAAGGTCATAGCCTGTAGTGTTTAAACGATGGGGAAGGATTAACAAAAGTAATTAATCTTTTTAATTACTTTTAGTTAATTAAGTTAATGTGATTAAAGTTTAAAATGTTATAACTTATCCATACCAATACAAAATTGAACGAAACTAGGACCGTTGGAATCGTGATAATAAGAACTTCACAATGGAAATGACCAGAACAGAAATAAAGTAAGTTATAAATTTATGTTAAATTAAATGCATCATTAAATTTAATTAAAATAATTGTTATTTAACGTTCTCGAAACCGATCAATGCGAGAACTCTCTCACTCAAATTATTTGTACAGTTATTTATTTTTATAACTGAATATATATATATATATATATTGATTGCATGTGATTGCAATATTTGTTTGCTCATTGATGGACGTTTATAGTTTTGATGCTATTATTACTAAACTGTTTATATATACATTGTTAAATAAAATGTTCAAATTACGAATTATTCTAGGATAACAATTTGCCCACCCGTCTCCCAAATAGTAGATAAATTCACATGAATTTTGATGTAAACCCCACACAGGTATTGGGACGATAATTTTACACATCACCCCTGTATAAAATAATATTATTTGTTTGACGATTGGAAACCCCACACGTGTCTGGGGATGATAATTAATTTACACATCTCCCTTGTATTTAATTGTACATCAACTGATGGATTGACAGACCGTTGCAAGTGTTATTTAATTATTTAATGCTTATAGAGTTGTAGAAGCACTATGGTTGTGAATTGAATGTTTAATATTTGTTTATCACTATTTTTGAATACATGCAATGTATGAAATCCATATAAATAAAATGAAACACCCTACGTTCATTAATGTCACCCACAAAGGGAATGCATTAACTTCAGTGAAGCGTTATAGGTAAGAGATGCAAATAAATTACAAGGCAAACAAATAAAACAGCGAAAAATAAAGTCATTTTATAAGCAACGTAGTTCAGTCAAGCTTTTACAACAATTGACTCAATCATACTTAAAAGTACTACATAAAACTTCTGTCTTAATTCAAAAACTTCCAAGTATATAAGAAGCATAAAACATAGCAAAGTAGCATAAGTCCCCAAATTAAAGTGCAATCACAGCCATAGCCAAAGATCATAGGTTCCAAGCCATACATCACAGAATCTCCGAGCTTGGAAAGAGAAATGGTCCAAACTAAGCTGAGCTATTCCCTCCCTGACTACCGGGGGGAACGGAAGAAAAGAAGACGAAAGAAAATAGGTCAGACATAAGTCTGGTAAGTCCAGTGATTTTTCAGCATGTAAACAAGATAAAGGATCATGACATGAATAAACTGAAAATAGGACAATACCATAAAACAAGATAACTTAAGACAAGATAAGGCAAGGTAAACTGAATGCGCTTCTACTCTTTCTTTGCTTCGCTACTACCCTATTATTTTGATTTCTATATCTCCGCTCTGCCTAACTAGCGTCCCAACTAGTATTCTGTATAAAATGATAATATTACAACGTGATCCCAATCCCCGCAATTGTGGTAGCCTTCAGGTGTACATATAGTATGAGGATCTTACCTTAATCAGCCTAATTCCCATGAAGATGTTAGATGTACCCTTACTACCCTATCGATCGGCTCCCTACTTGTATTAATGTCATATGTGTCTATGTCAATCGGCCCTCTCTTGCGTGTAGATACCCTGTGTTGGTCCCACCATAAGGTGTATCAATCCTTAAGATAGCAAACCGACACGATTCAAGATGCATAGTGTATAACTACTGGTACCCAGTGCCCGCTTTTTCCCACTCCGGAGTGCGTGCACGCCCGTAAACCGTCGGAACCTACACTGACGTACCCCCTGCCGCTATTTTAACTGCTTATAATCAGCCTAGTAATCGTGCCCCACCCTGCCTAGTCCAGGGTACCATGATAAATCTATGTGGGTTACTGCTGAAATGGGTCCCCATTACTAGGGTTTCCTACTGGTTAAGTTTGTGGACCTATATGTACAAATATTACCCACCTACACGAGATGTACTTAACCCTCTCACCGATTCAAGCATGTTTATTTAACCGTTAAGTTTGTGGGCCTACATATACTAATATTGCCCACCTACGCAAGATGTACTTAACCTTCCCACTAATCAAGTCAATACGTATTATTGGTTAAGCTTGCCTTAACCCTATCCGCTTCATTCATGTAATATTGGTTAAGTGTTGTCCATTCATGTTAACTTAACCCACCCACACATCATGTTGTATTGGTTAAGTGTTTTCTATTAACTTAACCCCACTCGTTCATCATGTTATATTGGTTAAGTGTTGCCCTCTTGTGTTACTTAACCCTACCATACATCATGATATATATATTGGTTAAGTGTTGCCTTCTTGTGTTACTTAACCCTACCATACATCATGTTATATATTGGTTAAGTGTTGCCTTCTTGTGTTACTTAACCCTACCATACATTATGTTATATCGGTTAAGTGTTGCCTTCTTGTGTTACTTAACCCTACCATACATCATGTTGTATATATAGGTTAAGTGTTGCCATAGTTAACTTAACCCTACCATTCTTAACATGTCCTGTTCATTAGCATTAATTGATTTATTAATGCACCAACCTCTCACATTAGATCTGTGTTGTTGCGGTTATTGAATGTGCCAGGCGGTTCCGGGCAGTTTTGCACCACAACTCAATCTAACCTCGGGCTTTTCTTGGGCATGATGCACTAACCTCTCACATTAGATAGGTGTTGTTGTGGTTACTGGATGTGCCGGGCGGTTCCGGGCAGTTTTACACCACAACTCAATCTAACCTCGAGTTAGGCATGTTCATCCTTTATTTAATTTACGTATTCGGAATTTATGTCAAGTTTATATGTAAATTATCCACAAGTGTTGTCATGTCACATTTACTATTTAAAATATGTTCATAATTAATGATATACAAATTATACCATTTCATGTGGTTAATCATTTACAAGATTATGAGCCAATCTATGCCATTAACATGTAAATTTAATGTTTTACCCTAACGTTTCCCCCCGTTATTCGTTCGCATTATTTACTTAGAACGTTAGGCTCGCAAATTAGCCTAACTCATAAACAAAAAGGAAAAGAAAGGAACATGTAGCATTCCAACAGCACAAAATAACATGAATCTAACTAAGCATGTGTAATACAATTTTTTCATGAATAATACAAACTTAATCAAGCATATCAACGTGAACTTGTAATTGAGTTAGATCCAATCAACATAGATCTTAAGCATATGAATACGAATTTACATAGATCTTAAACATATGTATTAACTTGGATCTAAACATGTAAGCATATATGGACATGACTTAGTTTATGAACATGTACATAACATAACATAAAAGCAAGCGTGTAGATCTAAACATATAAGCATATATGAACATGACTTAGTTTATGAACATGTACATAACATAACATAAAAGCATCACCAAATTAATATACAATATGATAGGTTCAATTGTACAAATCACAATAGTCTCATAGGCATAGTTAATTTCAGATTTGTCATAAGTATAAACATGAATCAGAATCACAATTAGGCACAGTTCTAAATACGATTTATTTCAAGTCATGAATTTTATATATTTAAATCTGAAATATAACTAAACTTACAGAAAAAGAACAGTTCTTGTGTTCTGGAATCTGATTTCTGAATTTGTTAAGCTATTCCTTTGATGTAGACTATTGATGTTCTTCTAATTGATTTCTAGTTGAAGAAGATATTCTAGTTTTAAGAAGATGGAGGCTACGCTAGTTCAGAGAGAGACAGCATGACGACTTTATAGAATGGGTTTATGTGTTTTAGGTTTAGGGTTTGAGTTGATTATATAGAAGTCTAGGATTAATTCTAGCCTTTAGATCAGTCTAGGAGTAATCAGAGCCATCCAAACCAAAGAGATGTGTCAATCTGCCAATCACAATACGACATATAAGCCCTAATACATCAGAATTTATCACCGGGCCAATCAGAGAAGGCCACATCAGCTCAGAACTACAGAAATCGTCATAGGAACTGGATCTCGGAAGGGGTCTACCCCCTTAAGGGGGGTCGACACCTATATCTACCCCCCTTAAAGGGGGTCGACACCTATGTCGACCCCCCTTAAGAGGGGGTCGACACCATTTGAGCGGGATCTTTCCCGCTCACTCGTCTTTGACTTATTTTGGTTCTGGAGATGATTTTGTGTGTATATATATATACACTTGCTTGCGTGTATATAAACTTCTACGGCTTATAACTTCTTCATACGTTGTCCGATTTACGCAAACTTGGACTCTATCCCAAGCAGAATTTCGAGACGAACGCAATGGCTTTACCCGTTTCCCTTAATTCCCATTTTTAAAATTAAGTATTCTTTAATTCTTTATTTTAACATTCACTAACAATACGGGGTGTTACATAAAATCATATGGTAATTGACTGACTCTCATTTCAATTTGGAAATAACGAATATTTCAATACAATATTCAGTGAAGAATCAAAATATGATTTTAATGTCCGATTTTGGGCGGACACAAAAATATGGAAATATGAAGCCGAGATAAGTAAATAAACGCCATTTAAACTCAAACGGATTTGTCTAGCGATCTTATTCATTTTTATAATGAATGCGGAGAACATGGATTTCAAAATATGACTTTTTGAAAATATTATTATTTTGAGGTTATAATAATATGGGGTTTTCGATTTTGATTTAAATGTAAGTTGAAATCTTATTTAAACGAATTTATAAATGTTTTTAAAATACGTTTGAATGGAAATCAACAAAATATATTGTATATATTTAAATGGTTTGAATAGAAAGTGTCACACAGCGACAGTTCGCAAATTTCGCCATTTACTTCGAATTGACGTTACGATAGATCCGACCATCGGGTTCGCCTAAAACCAGAACTATTGGGTTCATATTGAAAGGAGCTTTCGAATGATAATAAGAGATTTGAATCAAACGGTTAAATTTTAAATTTGCCCATATCATTTTTGGAAAAGGTCGCTATTGATGTAGTTCGGTTGCCGATATTGGAAACCAACTACAAGGGCCGTAATAAAATTATTAAAAATATGAATAAATTATGTAAAATCATAGTAAATGATTTGAAATGATTTTGGATGAAATATTCCAAGTTTATAAAGATAAAATATATTTTTATCTAAATATGTTGTTTACCAACTTGAATAAGGAACTGAAAGAAATTATATGGTTTTAATATAACCAATATTTTCCAACGTAAAAATTGGATTTGATTCGAATGGAAATAATCTTCGGAATATTTCGATATTGGACTCCGTGATTATATGGATATTGTTGAGGAGTTTGCAAGATATAGATATCGTTACTCCCAATACAGATATTTGTTGGTTTTAGAATTTGATATTGAATATAAGCCAATATGATTTCTATTTAAAGCCTTGCATTTAACAACAAATTGGATTTTGGGTTTGTCATGAATGGTTTCTTAAATAACACTGTTCTTAAACCTAGTTGGGAATAGAATAAATCTTTTCATTAAGATTTAGAGAAGTTTACCAATTAATTAATTTAATTTGAATTGAATTGAAGTTGGATTTTTTGGGTTTATTGTGAACGATGTTTTAAACAATATTCGTTCTTTAACCCTATTAATAGTGAAGTTATGATATGGAATTTATAATCTTTAAATTAAGATTAATGGAATTTTTCCAAAATAAATTTTTCCAATTTAATATATTACATTGGAATTGAGTGGAATTTGATTTATTAACAATCGAGGTAAGTTTCTGTGAAAGAAGACCATTACTATTTAGGGAATTTAAAATGCTTTGTTGTTATTCCACTTATAGTATTAGTCTGTTATGGAAATTTATATCGATTATGATTAATCTAATTCCCATGGAAGTTCTATTTTAATGGAAGATGGCTTGGGTTTATTGTGAACGCTGTTTTTAACGACAATTGTTTTTTAACCCAATTAAAAACATGATTGATTTCTAAAAATTGAATAATCGTTAAGCAATGATTTTTGCAGATTAAAACTCAATGGACTTTTAATGGATCTTTAATTAGGTTGAAATGTGAATGTGGTAATTAAATTTACCGAATTATCATAGTGTTCGAGAATGGGGTGCCACCAGTTTTACTCAATGCCGTAGTCAAATCTTTAATTAGATTTAAAACGTTAAATGGTAATTGAATTTACCAATTACACAATGGGTGTAAGATATAGAGTACCACCAGTTTTGCTCTATGGAATGAAAGGGTTGGGAATGGGATAATAAAATGAATGATTGCTTCGGTAAGGCCTCTAAACCCTGACTAGTTTGATAAACCTTAATTTGTTATAAGTTTCGTAAAAAGATAATATAAAATCTTTTGCAATGGTTTCCAAAGAAGGTTTAAATAACAAGTATAAATGAGATAATCTTTGATAAGATTAATCGGAAACTTTCCTAGTAAATAAGAATATTTCAATAAAAGAGTATTTTTGATTTGAATGGGGCGTATGATGTGTTTTTATAGCACTTGATTATAAGATATGCGAGTTGCTTGGAAAGACCGGGTTTAGCCCATTCTGAATAATGGATACGATAACTAAAAGTCAAAGATTTGAAGATAGTGATTAAAAAACGGAGACCTGCACATCGTATGGATGATTACTGATGTCCTGATTGGGATGTACACCCAAGATGAGGTAATGAATGTTGATCGTCCAGACGTACTTTGAGATCGACCGAATATGTGAGGGCCTCTCTCCTGTATCGGACGTATGGGACGAGGAATAAGGTGCCTCCGATTTCGTTCAGACCCAGAACGGACTTGCAAATGGATTGCATGTCAGACATTGTATTTCGCTCTGTATTCATTAATTTATGCTAAATATATGTCTGTTTGGTGGCGGAGAACTTATTATCTTTCTTAACACCCTTCTTTGAGACGTAGGAGCTTAGAGGTTACATATTAGTGGAAATTAATTGTATTTCATTGATTGACAATGTGGCATGTTGATATGCATGGATCAAAGCTTTTGTTGAAAAGCAAGGCTTTATGGTCGATGATCAAAGCACAACTTTAATATAGCACAACATTATGTTTCATTAATTCGCAAGTTTCACTCCTCGGTATGAACCTAAAATGGGATTAGGGACTGCAGAGAAATGGGTATACGTTAGCTTCTGGCTAGAAGTGATGTCATGGTATGGAGTCCAGATGTGGATGTCGGATATTGGACGATGTCTTATATAATAAGCTAGTCCGACGGTATTGCGTTAATCTAAAGGAGAGGTACCTCGGATTTGATCTGGGTCGCCAATGACTCTTGATGATCAACATACTGACCTTGTGACAGGTTCGATAGAACCAGCTAACATATTGTTTATGGTATAAATAATCAGCGATGTCTGACTGGCTTTAAATATCCAAGGGTTAATAAGGGTGTTATTCTGAGGCATGCGCTAGAATGTCTCGAAATCGGAAAGGAATATCGTTTGTCTTGGTTTATAGATGGAAATCCAATTTCCAATACGCAATTTTACGGTTTTAGTTGTAAATCTATATGGCCACATAATATATGGTACCTATGCCGCCTATGATTGATACATTCATACTCGAAATTTACTTTTGCACTTATAATGATAATAAAAGATAAATTTCACGTATCAATAATGACTAGCTATTATAAGGTAAAAATCTATCCTTTGGTTTGCATTGCAATGTGTGATGGGACCTTAGTCTTATAATAGCTTCATTTTTCCTTTTAGCATTGCGTTGTTTGTCTTATGGTATCCTTGATGCTAAATCCGTCCTATGTTATATGGTATGGTCCCTTGATTTACCCAACATTAAAATAAAGTAAATAACTATTTTATTTCTCACACCAGTCCCATAACTGACTCGAAGTTTATTGTTTCCTACTTAAACTCTAGGTGCCCATATTTTACACACGAGCTGCTAGTAGTTTTTGTATTGCAGACATTTCTTTTCATAGGATCCTGATTTACAGCTAAAACTATATTCGGAAAGCTTTGTATCCGTTTCTTTCAATTGTGTTTGATTGATGTATTTCCGTTGCTATTGTAATTTAAATCTCTTATATTATTTTTCCATTGTATATTATTTATTTGTACTATTATATCTTGTACTCTGTTGTAAATTGTTGTTATAACAATGAAATGTTCTCTTGTTTGTATTCTGATGCGTCATGTTCTCAAAGCAATTCGCCTACCTGTTCAGTTTAGGCCGACCGGAAAGTCAGGGTCATGACAAGTGGTATTAGAGCTTTGGTTTACAAAGCTCAAGAACAAGGCACGTTAGAACCGAATGAAAGAATTCATCAGAGACAGGATTAGTAATATCCTATAAGGATAACTCGTTATAAAGAGGGTGGAATGAGTTTGAAGAGTGTTATTTATAAAAGCAAATTTGGTTTTGAAAATTTTATTTCATTATACATATTTGAGTATTTTATTTTATATTCAATTTGGCGTATAAGAAGATTTTGAATGTACGCGTAATTAACGTATATCTAAAGTCTCAAATATACTGGGTAGATATAGAATCACAGTATAGTCACCCGGGGATAATTCTAATGATAGCAATCGCATCATTAGTGTTTATGTTCGAGTTTCGAAAATGGGATATCTATATGATTCTAATTGACTGGTGTGAGAACCAAAACTTAGTTGGAGTTTACTGTTTGTGATTTGGCATTGAAAATATGATTTTAAGTATATAAAAGGTATATATTAGAAAAGCTTATCAATTAATTTTGATTGCTTGTTGTGATGTGTGAATATTAATTTAAACTAATAAAAATATTGGAATGATAAAACCAATATGTCAGTGAAGGGTGAATTAAATCAAATCAGATTTAATGTAGAACTGAATTGAAAATTAGTTCTAATTAGAATATATATATATCCGTTGAGCAGGTTATTAACTTAAAGCTGAGTAAATAAATAAATTGCGTGCCCGACCAACAGGTGGCACCTTATTTAGTTGGTTGCGCTATTTTATTATTATTAAACTACTGTGAATGATATGGATGCGCTGCGATGATTGCTTTGTGTGAAATTAAACATACACCATAGGATAATAACCAATAAATTATGAACCACGCAACATAACATACATCACGGACAAAGTAGCATAACATATTCCATATAAGCATTTGGTTCATATATGACGAGGTTTGGAGTACCATATAAGAAAGATGCTTGTATGGCGAGGACTGGACTACAGGTTGAACTGAGGACTGATTATGGACTTAATAACTAATAATGGAAAATTGCAGGATTTAATAACAAACCCTAAATGGGTCAGGAGATGACAAATATGTACACGTCTCTCTTGTTTTAGATACACTATAATAAATTTGACCTTTACCTACAAATATTTTACCTACCAATAAATATGGGTAGGTAAAGAGAACCTGTAACACACCGTATTTTCTGTGAATATTAAAATAACGAATTAAGAACACTTAAATTTTAAAAGATGAATTAAATAAAATGGGTTACGCCATTGTTTTCGTCTCAGAATTTTGGTCGAGATAGAGTCCGAGTTTGTGTAAATCAGACACCGGGTGAAGAAGTTACAAAGCTTAGAAGATTTCAGTTCAAAGCAGATTTAAATTAAAATAATAATTAAATAATCAAAACAGATTCGAAATTCAAAAATTTTGAAAAGCAGCTGAGCGGAAAATTTCTCGTTCAGGGGTGTTGACCCCCCTAGAGGTTGTCGACATGGGATTCGACCCCCCTATAGGGGTGTCGACCTCCTTATTCCCAGATCTAGGTGACAAATTCTGAGGTATTAGGGCTTATGTATCGCACTGTGTTTGGCTGGGTGACGTATCTCTCTGGTTTGGATGGCTCTGATGACTCCTATGTTGATCTAATGGCTCTAATTAATCCTACAATCTATAAATACATATCTAAACTTAACCCTAACCTCATAAACATATTCTATGATGCCACCATGTTGTCTATCTCAAAACCAGCCTGGCCTCCTTCTCCAAACTAGAAATCAAATTGGATAGCTTCAAATTAGAGTAAAGGTTTTTCGCTTCAATCAACAAAGAGAGATTAGAATCTCTACAACGTCAAATAATTCTCTTTTTCTAATCCTATCGCTGTAAGTTCAGTTATTATTTAGATTTGAACACATAATAGAAATCATGACTGTAATGAATCGAATCTAGAACTATGCCTAATTGTAATGATAACCAATTCTGATTCATTCTTATTCTTTTGTCAAATCTGAGATTACCTATGCCTATGAGACTGTTACTAGCGATACAATTGAATCTATCTTGTTGTACATCAAATTGGTGATTCTTTTATGTTCATTTCTATCGAATCTTTATGCCTATGATGTAACTTGCTCAGTTTTCTCATATTTATTGTTAATGTATAACAAATCTATTGGAACCATGATTCTTGTGTTTGGTACACCTTTACATGCTTATTCTCTTATGTCAATTCTTGTGTTTCTTCTCTATTCCCCTTTTTGTTTTATTTTATGAATACTAGGTTCATTTGGAAACCTAGTTTGAATCTTGTTGTACGTACGATTGAAACGCGAGGAATTGGGTATAACTTAATTGGGTAATTTTGGGCATAACAAGTAAATGTGACATAACTTGAATTGACTACACTTGTGAATAATTGGCGTATAGACTTGGACATGTATGGTAAATATGCAAATTGGCTAAAAGATTAACATGCCTAACCCGAGGTTAGATTGAGTTGTAGTGTAAGGCTGCCTGGAACCGCCCGGCATATCCAGCGACCGCAACAACAGATCAAATGTGAGATGTTAGCGCATTTAGACCAAAACCCGAGGTTAGAATGAGTCTGCGGTAGAAGTTTGCCCAGAACCGCCTGACACATCCAGCAACCGCAAAAAACAACTCTAATGTGAGAGGTTAGTGCATTAATGAATGAATTAATGCTAATGAACAGGCATGCTAAGAATGGTAGGTTTAAGTTAACGTTGGCAACACTTAACTAATGCAGCATGTTAATTAAACAAATGGGTGGGGTTAGGTTAAATTGAGAACACTTAACTGTTATAACATGTTGGTTAGGAAACCCTAGTAATGGGGACCCATTTCAACAGTAACCCACATAGATGTATCACGGTACCCTGAACTAGGCAGGGTGGGGAACAATTACTGGGTTGATTATAAGTGGTCAAAATAGCGGCGGTGGTGCGTCAGTGTAGGTTCGGACAGAGTACGGGTGTGCACGTACTCTGGAGTGGAAAAATCAGGCACTAGGCATCAGTAGTTATACACTGTGCATCTTGAATTATGTCGGGTCGCCATCATAGGGATTGATACACCCCATGGTGGGACCAGCACAGGTATCTACATAAAAGCGGGGCCGAATGACACAAGTAATAAATACGTGCGAGTAGACGCCGATTGATAAAGGGATCACTTTATTATGAACACATGAGGCTAGTTGAAACAATTGTTAGTAGGTGCATAGGAATAGAAATGGGTGTGATAGGACATTCAGTTTATCTTGCTTTATCTTGTCTTGTGTTACCTTGTTACTATGGTATTGTCCTATATTCAGTTTATTCATGTCATGATCTTTTTTCTTGTTTACATGCTGAAAATCACTGGGCTTACCAGGCTTTATCTCTGACTCGTTTTCTTTCATCTTCTTTTCTTCCGTTCCCCCCTCCCCCGGTCCACAGGGAGGGAATACTTCAGCTTAGTTCGGGCCTTTTCCAGCTTGAAGAGAGTAGATGTATTACTTGGATTCTCTTTTCTTGGGCTATGGCCGTGGTTACACTTTTATTGGGGATTTATGCTGCTTTACTACTTTTTTATGCTTCTTTGTGTATTTGGAGTTTTTAATCAAGACATAAGTTTTATTGTAATGACTTGGAAGTTGGGTTTTGAGGCAATGGTTGTAACATTTTGACTAAACCACGTTGCTTATGAAATAATTCCAGTTTTTCTGCTGTTTGTATGTTTGTCTTGTAAACTATCTGTATCTTTTACCTATAATGCTACACCGAAGTTAATGCATTCCCTTTGTGAGTAACCTTAATGGAGGTAGGGTGTTTCAGAACCTTTATCTACCAATATTCAATGGTAAAATTTGTTGGTAGGTAAATATTGTCAAGGTTATAAAATTGTTAAAAGGATGATTTTCTACCAATAATTATTGGTAGGTAAAATGTATTATTTACACATATAAAGAAGGGGAAGTTTTTTTACGATTAGCCCCAACATCTTTCTCATATCATTTTAAATTTTCATTAAAAGTAATGTTGAGTTGTGTGATGATGTGCCAAAATAGTATATTCTAGCAATTTTTTGAATTGAACATTTCGTTTACATATCCTAGCAATGTTTTTTGTAAAATCATTTATTTCTTAATTATTAATAATTATTTTGACATATGAAATAATTAACAGTTAATGAATTGATAAAGAATAATTAATTTGTAAATAATTAATATTAAATAATCATTTGTTAAGAACTTATCATACATTGTTATTTTCTTTCAAAACAATTGACTACAAAAGTTTTAAGATTATTTTTTTCTAAAATGTTCCACAATTTCACACTAATATGTCACCATGTGAAATGACTAAAACATATTTTATCTAGTTTATTGCAGAGACGCAATCCATACCATCCTCTCCGGCTATATATTTAACAACTTATTTTAAATCAGATCTAACGGTACAAATCTCAATCCACGTGATCTCTTTTATAGCCTCAATCCATGTAGTCTCTTTTGCTTAGTCAAGGTATAAACCACAAAAACTGCCACTACAAATAAATACCAATAATCTTGATGACTACTATTTATTATAATTCCTATGTTTACATCCATTTCTAAAACAAGCGAGACACTCCTAATTTAAAACTTAATTGATTTCCATATCTTTCTAAAAACATGTTTCATGAAATATCCCAATAAGTATATATTTTTATATTTTTATTTACATGAACTTGCACAATAACAACAAAAAATCAATTATTTTATTTTAGGGTAGCTTTTAAATGCAAATGGAGATATTTCTCTTTATGGCCACTAAAAATAAGTTATTTAGATATTTTAATGCATTTATGTGGTTTTTCACCAACTTGAGATTAAATATACTATTTGACGCATCATTATAATTTCCAAGAATATTTGTATAATCTCCCATAGTGAAATTAGATGAAAATTGAATTTCGTAGTTATATGAACAACATCCGTTATTTGACACATCATTAACTTTCCCATATATGTAATTAACTTTCCCATTTTTTTAACATAGTATCATACAATTCAATTCACTTGCCCAAATCAATAGAAACGATTAAACTTGACATTTAAAGTTTTATATTTGATTTAGTTTAAATTTTTATTTTCAATAGTATTTGGTATTTTTTTGATCTTTTTATTAGAATAACTGAGTTTACCTTCAAAATTCATATATATTCTCTTGCCATGTGAATTAAATTAAGTTAAATAATGCATTTTTGCAATTTGTACGACTAATGTAAAACTTGACGTGGATTATTAGAGAAGATAAGACAAAGTAAAATGTCATATTCTATGTGCATGCATAATTTAGTAGTTGTACATTTAAAGAAAATTGTTTTAATATGCAATAACTTTAAGCTCCAATTTTTTGTTTAAATGTAATTAACAATTTTTGTTAACCTACCCTCCTTACATGCAATTTTAACTTTTTTCTTCTAAAATTACTCCAAATAATGCACAAACATATCAATTGTACCTTCCTATATGGCATGAGTTCAATATTTCCATAAACTGATGCGTGCATATAGAAAATAGTGAATATTCATTTATACATATCTAAAAATGATAATTTTGTCAAATCAACTTGATTTAAAGCTATATTAATGGACCAACATGTAGATGTTCATATCGTGTACTATCATTGTACTAGTATTTTTTGCCTGCTTTGCTGGGCATTAAAAATTTACATCAGTTAAAAAAAATTGTAATGATTAAATATTAAAAATAAAAGAAAAATAAAGTATTGTAATTAATATTAAATAGTTATATATATATATATATTATAATTTATGCGGCAACAATAATAAAATGTTCTGTTGCTCATCCAAAAATAATTTTATTATGAATGATTATTTTGATTAATTGTTTTGTTATCCATCTAATAATTATGCAGTAACAATAATTAATTGTCACGTTGTTCACCCAATAATAATTTTGTCGTGGATTGAGATTATCAAGTTATTTAAACTAAGAGATAGGATGAAGTATCATGTCATTTTATACATGAATATTTGTTGAGGTTATAGCATTGAATAATAAATGGGTGGTGAATATCTTATTACATTAATGTTCATGACGTGCGAGGACGGAATGTTTATAAAAAACCGATTAGAAAAAAAATGATAGTCGTCCAGTCATTTAGGTAGGTAATACCAGTGGAGAAAAAGTGATTGAAAAATGAAATAACCAAAAGAGAGTTGAGAAATGACATCTTTAAATATGTAATTGCGATATAGAATTTGTTTTAATGGTTGATGATGTGCTTTTTTGCATTTTCATTTATTTATTTGAACAGGAAAACCTTTGTCGATGTTACATGTGTTTTTAATTACTCAACTCATAATTCATAATAATAATTTATCAAAAGACAATGGAAACTAAGCTAGAATATACAATGTTCACAATTCAATTTGCAGGACATGTATCTATTGAGTGTAAGATAGTTGATAAAACTAAAAGGTATGCACAAAATTAAACAATACCTCATGTTTTGGACCAAATATTGATGCATCAACTTGAACAAAATTAAACAATAATATCGTTTCTATGGTTAATATATCAAATTTAATTTGCACACCTTCTATAACAATAATGTCCTAAGTCTAAAATATAGTTAATGTGCTTAAGTGAAATGTTTCAAATTTGGCCTAAAAATAGATTCCTTACAATTGCATAGTTATATATTTTTTTTTTCTTTAATTTGATATGCAGGAGATAACACATTGTTGCATTCTCTTATTTTTACACAGTCAAATTACCTAAATTAAAAAGAAAAAATATATAGTTTCAGTCGAAAAACACTATATTTTCTGACTCACATAGCATAATATAGTATAATTTAGATGTTCTAAATTTACTATTTTATATATTCTTTTGCTTCTTTTGTGCTAAAATCGTAATATTTAGAAAGAAACACCACCGCCCTACTACATTATGTTGGCATTTGAAGGCAAATTTTAAAAATTCAAGTTCTTGAATCAATTTTATTCCATTAAATAAATTTATTTTCCATAAAATGAAAACCTTGTTATAGGCATTCATCTATTTAAATACTTAAGATTAAGTACGTAACATTCATTTATGAAGGAACACCCTTATCTCAATGGATAAGCACTTCGACTTGGACGTAACTTGAAACTTACATAATATGATTCAAATATATATATTAATATATAGCATGTTGCAGATTACCTAGATCTATATATATGTACGCAATTCTGTAAAAGAAAAAAGAAAAAAAATCACTCGAAGTACATAATCAAATAGTAATAATAATATACAACTTTAAGTTCACAATAAATGTACAGCCTTAATGAACCAATCTCCAATAAATGTATACATTGAAAGCATATGCATCACTTGGAGTCATGGTCTTTACATGTAAAACAAATCAACACAAAGATGTAAGATGGGTCAATTTATGAAAAGCAAGGAAAAGAAAACCAAATACCCAATACTTTTTTCATGTAAAACAGAATGAACCCCTTCAAAACAATGGCAATTATTGATTATGCTTAAATATATTTCAAGTCTTTTCCTATAGAGTTTAATAATCCTTCCCGACCTTTAATATGATAAAATGGCTAAATGCATTGATGGAACAGAGCTAATGTCTACATGACACTGCTATGAAAATATCATTTTTAAGGTCTATTATACCAAATTCCATATACTGGATAATCAATTCAAAATTATTAGAGACGCATTAGTGTATCAAGTGACCAAATAAAACATAAGAAAAATATCACAAAAAATCAAAATTTATACTACAGTATACAAAAAAGGCAGAAAACCTATGTAGTAAAATGCCAACGATCTATATTTAGTTTGAAAGAAATTAGCAAACTCATTCAACAATTGTCGGTACTGCATGCTTAGTTCCGAAATTAATTTACACTCACTCAACTTGGTTAAAGATATCTAGCTCAAGCTGCCCAAGAAACCCAAGATTCACTTGTAAAATTGCTGTTAGGAAAAGATCATTTTTATTTAAGTCTAAAAATTTCATTATATGGTCAATTTTATTATATGGTCATTTTTTGTCATTTTAGGGGTGGAGATCGGTCGGATGCTTGTAATTTTCCATCTAATAGGATCTGGATATGTGTACAGTATTTATGTGCTTGCATTGACTTCTATTTTTCTTACATTATTTATGTTTCGTAGTTCATAGAAAATGGTTGCATAAAAGTATATGTTGTAACCAAAAGAATTGATATTAAAAATAAAGATTACATATTATGTAAAGTAATAAATATTTGAATATTGTTGTTGTCATAATTATGTTAAACTATTGACTCCACGTAGGAGTATGGAAAGAAACAAATCATTTCGGAGTGTAGATATGTCATTGTTCACCAAAATCTAAAATCAATTCGAAATTGAAACATGAACAGTCAGCAATTTAGAATATGAATAACAGAATCAAAATTTTGCAAATAAAAAATTTATGAGCTAAGGATTACCTATTTTATATCAATTCCAGAGACCAGTTAACATGGAAAATTAGAGAATTTGCAAAATTTAACCATTTACTAAAAGGGAAAAAAACATTCTTCCTTATAAACTTCAAGCGTTACTATTCCCTTATGAAATTGAGATTTGCAGGTGCATACGTTTCCTCCAGCACAATTCTTGTAACTGAACAAATATTCTTTTTTTTAATACTTTACATATATCACTAAGTAGGTATATGGGGAAACTGATGGAATTTAAAAAAAAAACTTGATCTTGAATATTTTATCATTATAAGTTTATATTCCTTGTATATTTATATATACTGTTAGGAAAAGATCATTTTTATTAAATCTAAAATTTTCATTATATGGTCATTTTTTGTTATTTTAGGGATGGAAATGGGTGGGATGCTTGTAGTTTTCTATCTAATGGGAAATGGATATATATACAATATTTATGTGTTTGCATTGACTTCTATTATTCTTACACTATTTATATTTCATAGTTCATAGAAACTGGGTGCATAAAAGTATATGTTGTAACTAAAAGAATTGATACTAAAAATAAAATATTACATATTATGTAAAGTAATAAGTATTTGAATATTGTTATTGTCATAATTATGTTAAACTATTGACTACATGTAGGAGCATGGAAAGAAACACGTCATTTCGGAGTTTAGAGATGTCATTGTTCGTCTCAAAATCTAAAGCATTTCGAAATTGAAACATGAACAGTCAACAAATTAGAATATGAATAGTAGAATCAAAATTTTGCAAATGAAATTTTTATGTGCTAAGAATTACCTATTTTATATCAATTCCAGAGACCGGTTAAATGGAAAATTAGAGAGTTTGCAAATTTTAACCATTTACTAAAAGGAAAAAAATATTCTTCCCTATAAACTTCAAGCGTTACCATTCCCTTATGAAATTGAGATTTGCAGGTGCACATGTTTTCTCTAGCACAGTTCTCGTAACTAAACAAATATTCTTTTATTTAATACTTTACACATATCACCAAGTACATATATGGGAAAACTGATGGAATTTAAAAAAAAAATGATCTTGAATTTTTTATCATATTAAAAAAAGCAAATAGTATATCATCTGAACAGCATTTAGAATGATAAAAATGAAGAGAATCATTGACATATAAGACATGCCTTGTTAATTAGCAGCACATAAATTTCTTTTTAGCATAAAGAGATTGACATAACAATAATTTAATTAGAAATACCAGTACTTAACTGCATTTACCAGGTAAGTAACAATGTATGGGATAATATTTCAATGATATACCTGTGATCACACAAATACCCAAAATCAAACACTTGGCATCATTATAGGGTTAAATCCTTTGGTTTCCAATCACCATTATTATACTGAATCTTATTTACTTAACCTTTCAATTTATTCAACTTTTAAATTTAACTATGGGTGAATTATATACAAACCATCCAACAAACAAACAAACAAGGCAAAAACAATCCAACCAAATCATTCAGATTTAACCTTACTATTTCTTGTTTGTTTTCACTATGGTTTAACATCTTCCAATATCAATTTGTTCATATCAATTTGATTTCTTATTCAATTATTAGTTCGATTACCAAATTCCAAATGTATTTTATTTGGTTCCAACATCCTATCCAATTCTGATTTAACTCGACTTAATCAAGTCAAGTTAAATTCCACATTTGGTTTTAATTCCATTCAGATCAATCAAACAATAAAATATCTCAAAAATTAGATAAAATGATTTCTTTTGTATACAAAATATAATTTGGGCAAAATTATTTCATTTACCCTCTTCACAAAATATTTGAAATAATTTTTATATTCAATTACAAATACGCGCTCTCATATATATGTATGCACAACTCAATCTAGGTTATCACTGACCCATTCTCTATTGAGTTACACCACAGAGCCAAGGTTATCACTAAACCAATATCTCTGATACCAACTGTAATGGCCCGAATTTCCGTATCCTTTGAGTCGACTAATAACACCACACGTCCAACCCAAAAGACACAGAAATACAAATCATTTGTAGAAAGAAATTAGAGGATGAGAAATAGAAAGAAAGAAATGTTAGAATACAAGAAAGAATAAGAACACATCAGAATCTTACAGTGGAACGAATCAAATATAATATATCCAAAATCTTTGTAAAATAAACTGTATATATACATATCAATCATCAGAGTACATCATATATCAAACACAATGGAAATAACTTTCAATGCCTAACAGTGAAGCCTCCTGCTTCCACCTCCTGAAACTCCAAGCGAAACCTAATCTGGAAATATACTCGGTCTGACCCGAGCACATTTGAAGCAAAGAAAAATTCACCAGGTCAGTCTGGAATACTTTCAGTGATAAATTCACATCAATAGCTTCTTGTTTAACTTTGGAAATCCTTTTGAAATAACAGGATAATAGTAAGACCAGTCCACACATAAACACAGACGGTTTTTACCTTACTATAACTCAAAATATTTTTGAAATCAATATCTTTTCTGATATTATCATAGTGTCTATCAAACAACAAATAAATAACAATCTAGTAGAATGCTTGTATCTCACGCTATACGTATATGTTTCACAATCAATAACCGCGGGCGCTTATTGGAGATTGGATTCCGACTACGACAAGGTATGGAACCACCTGCCGATAGTGTATCTATAGAGGCGAATACACTGGGTCCAACAAGAACGTCTTGCAACCCGGCCCACACATTCATTTCGCTTGAGTGTATCGAATGTATATCACCAACGGTTGGGCTCAAACCACCATTTCTCGAAAAGGGACAACATAAAAATAGATTAAAGAAGCAAAAGGAATTTCTCCAGATAGGTGATTATACACCTTAATGGGACCGACCCACATAGTCATGCTACCTTCCCGATTTTTTGTCATTTCCCAGTTGATGAGGCTTGAGGCTATGCTTTATCATCACATCAGATTCACTACGAATGTCACATTGTCAGATCCATCGAAATCACTAATTGACGTCCACAACAATACATTACGTGTTAGCTAAAGAAGTTTCCTCCTCCGCTTCCACTCTTGGTACGGTTGGAGAAATCATGGTACGTGACCTCTTTGGAAATACTCTGTCAGACATCCGTCCATACAAGTCGTCCAGGAATAGGATGAGCCGAAGGTACTCTCCTACAGCATCCAATATAGGAATCACCCCAAGGATCAGTAGCGAGAAGTCCTTTCAGCCCGTAGATTTCAACCATGACAGAACCCCAGTATATCTCTGCGTCGACTCGGAGATTGTTAGTGGTTCTTCCATTTATGAAGATCTGCGGTCTTCAATGCTCCATCTGTACCGCTTGTACCTTAGTCACAATCGTACAGTTGATTCGAAGTGGTTTTGGGTCTAGTTCCCATCCCAGTCTCTTTGAAACAACTCATCAAAAGGTAAATATAATATTCCATTTGATGTCGGTTGTTTAACTATCAAAACGTAACAGTGATGTTAAGTCCATTGGCAGCTCAGGTTTGTTTATATTAAAATACTTCATTAAATCATTCTGTCGATTCTTATAATCGATTTCATAAGTTTTATCTATATAAGACTCTTCCGGTTCATTACTTTGAAAACATAAATCAACACCTACTTTTGAATAACGTATTTACTCTTATCTCATTTGTTCAAAAATATTCTTTATAATTCATAAAAAACCTTATTCCTCCTTAGCTCGGAAAAACACCAATTTCATTTCTTAAACCCTTTTTGATATTCTCTTATCTTTAAATATCGCTTTCGCTTCATAACTCCTTTCAGTTTCATTAATCACTGGGAATATCATTATATCTATACTTAACCAAAAGGTATAATTTCAATTAAAAATCTTATATGTTTACAATATCGTCAAGTGACATATTTCCTACAATATAATCTTAAACATATTTATTTACTGTAAAATAATCACGCTAATGGAAATCATAATTATATTTCCAAGATAATTCCATTTCAAACCATTATAATTCTTTATTTCATGTCGCCCATAAGAACTACTTATTTCTTTGAATAAATGTGCTTCCCAAAACATACCATTTCATTACTTCATAATAGCGTCATACTTTTAATTACATTACATAAGACAAATCATATTTCGGGTCTGACCCACATAATATACTATTTAATTTAAACCCAATGGTTTTAATATATTTCTAAACCATTACGAATTTATATTACAATGTTTTCTCAATATATTATTCCCAACATCCTCTACTATCGCAAACCAATATCATCTTTTGATAATAGTGAAGTCGCCCAAGTTGGAGTATTTTAATTACCTCTCAGACCTTGATCGACCCCGTTCTTATCTCCAGACAATAAAAGTTTACAACCAATATTCTGATATTCCATTTCCATTTCCACTTATCATGGTTTGATAAACCATTTCCTTTTATTTGGAAACCCACTTTACACATTTATTCCCACTCCTTAATTAGGTAACTTCCTCAACAAATCTTATTTGCCATTGGATTCAAATAGGGTTTTATAACCTATTTCTTCCATTGCTAATTCCCTTGTAACTTCTTTACTTAATTTGTTAAGTGAATATACCAAACACCCTTTTAAGCCTTATTTTAACCAAACTCACCTTAGTTAATTAAGTAAATTCTTATTTAAACTCTCGAATTGGCTTACGAGTCGTTTTTACAAACTCTGTTTGTAAACCCGGATTAAAATCCTCTTATAAAACTCTAACCAAATCTTAGTCAACCATATATCCCTTTTGATCACTTTTTAATTTAATTCATCATTAAAAATAATCACTTCGATTATCATTATTTAAAATGATAATTTACTTTAGCATTAACTACTTTAATCGTAGTTAATTCTATTAAAATAGAATGATTAACCAATTGAAGGATTTAAAAAAAAAATTTATTAACACAAATTCAAATTTGATAATTCCCTTTAAAGTATAGTTAATCAAAGGTTAACTAACTTCTAACAATATTCATATTTATGGAAACTATCCATTAGATTAATTTAAAACAAATTAGTTAAATGGTTAACTGATTTTCAATTCATTCCTTATAAAATTCTTATTCAACCCTACTCCATCTTATCGCTACTAGATTATTTCTTATTTGAATTCTAATCAAAAAGTAATCGCTTTAATTAATTAAAGTGATAATTAATTACAATATTAACTATGTTAAAATAACTGATTCCGTTATTAACGAGAAATAAAATAATTAATCATTTTAAAAGATCATTAAATCATAATTAACTTCCTTAACGATAATTAACTTGATAATCATAGTTAATCAAAGATTAACTAATTTTAAACAACCTTCTTTAAGTTACGAATATTGGAAACTAATCGATTTGATTAATTAAAATCAAATCAACCCAATTGTCAATTTCAGCTAAAACAGTCTCCTTTGTCGACCGTCAACATCAGTTAATTATTAACTAATATTCATTCACCGTTTCCCCTTTTTTAAATTAATTTATAACTTAATTTAAAAAATATCATTTAATATGTTATATAAAACAATTATTCAATTTTTCTGACCCGTATATTAGTTTCTGCCTTTCTAACAAAATATTTCATTATATAAAATATTTAAATAAATTCTTATATAAAATCATGATTTTAAACATAAACATAAATATGTTTATAGATTTTCGGTTTTAATTAACTTGTGTAAAACAAATTAAAATTCTATTTCAGTTAATTTTTTTTATAACTTTAATCTTCGTTAGTTCGCCTAACGGCAAAATGACGCAATAAATAACAGATTAAGACCATTACTGCCAATTACTAAAACAATGCTGTCGATTGGTTAAAATCACAACACGATTAACATCTACTCAATCCGAACAGGTTAGATATCGCTTTGGGGTGTCAATTCATATATATGGGAAATATAACAAATAACATAAAATAAATCTGAGGAATCCGGTTTGATTCCTCCTACCTGTTCTTCCCTGCATCACATATCACATTTGAAATGATTTCATTAATATAACACATTAAATATGATGAATAAATAGCGTCAACCAAGCAAACAATAGCAACCAATAGCGATCATAGCATCCAATCAACCAATATAAATGATATTTTAAATTATATGGATTTATCACATCATAGCAGTCCAGAGAAGTGTGAGAATTAACTCACCAGTAAATACGGTTGACGGTTGTCGTGTTTGTTTCATATAAATTTTAAATGGATGTCTAAAATCACATGAAATTCCAACTATCTCTGTTTTCAACCCAACCAGTTTGTACGCGTAGTGCTCGTCGCCACGATCCCAACGAATCCCTTTTCATGTAAATCCATTAATATATGTAAAAGATATCGAGATTTAAAGTTTGTATAAATTTAACGATAATTAAATTAAACTAGCTATTAATTAATTAAATCAAATTATTAATTACCCTTTAATTAGTCCACGTCAGCCCACCTTTAATTCGTTCACGCGTTTTCTCCAATTGCTTGCCTCAAACCCGATTCCTCCCAAGACAGAAAAACACGATGTCCCCGTTGAAACCTCACCCACTTTGAACATCTGCTGCGCCACCATCGCGGCGCCGGAGGTCTGGCTCTCACCACTGTCAGCTGCGTCAGCCTGTGGCGGTCCTCCTCCGACTGGCCCTTCCGCCACCAGAGACCTGTAGGCCCCGCAAGCACCCAAAATACGAAACAACCTCCCCCCCCCCGTTCATCTCCGCCGTGACGACGCCATGGCCCACTGGAACAACCCAGACCACCACCAAAATGACCGCTAGCCTCCCCTCTTCGATCATCCCTCAGACCCTGCAACCAACGACCCACCAGCCCCCGGAAATTGAAGAAATCCGTCCGCCACTTCAAATAAAACACCCAAAAACACCATCTCCGTTCAACCCCACTTTCTGATCACCACGGCCAACTTCGGGCACTTTGACCTGAACAAAAAACATAGCCCTCTTCCTCCTCTACAACATCACCATAGACTCCATCATCAATCATTTACCCAAACTCCACCAAAAAGCACAAAAACGAAAATGGAATCTCACCGTTGCTCGCGATTTTCAGCCACCACACTCGACAATACCTCCTCGAATTTTTATGGTAGTTAGCCCTCGACCCGATCTACAGCTTTGCTTTAGAACCACATAGCAATTTCTTCATGGATAAAATGATATAAATTATTTTGTAAAGAGGGGCTTATTTGCAAATTTGATGATGAAATTTTGGCTTGGACTGGAAATTCTGATGTGGGAGGGCTTACATAGGTGGATTTCATTATATTTTAACCTAATGTGACAAGCGATGTTGACTAACGATTTTTATTTCGTGCTTATCGCTATTTTCAATACTGTTTATTGGTTACCGTGGTTACATACAAGCTCCGTTCATGACTGAAATGGACGGCATAATATAATTTGACGATACGGTCCTAACAAATCTTGTTTCGTCGAATTCCGAGTTCGTTTGCTCAAACGACGCTCGTTCACGTCCAAATAGCCGTTTTTATTTGCATTTTATTTTGCCACGCTCACAAAATAACTCCGTTTTGCGTGCAGCTTGAAATCTAGCAATAATTTTCCATTGCGGTCCCAATAAAATTTGTTTTGTCGAAAACGGAGGTCATTTGAATAAAGTCCCTTTTAAATGGTCCAATTTGAATTAAAATGAATTAATTTAAAAATAATTCAGTATAATTAAAATAAAATATTGCAATTGGCCATATACGACCAAAATTTGATATAGATTCAAAATAAAATAACTTGGGTTGAAATCCAAGTCGGTTCGATATTTAAAATATTTAAAAACCCCCTTATTTTATAAAATAAAACGATTTAAATTATAAAGGAATTCCATAGCGACTATTTTAAATTTGATTTGGACATAAAATAAAATCTACGCGATGAAAACTTGAATTTTCTCTTCCATTAGAAAGGTATTGTCCAATCGGTCCTGACGTTTCTTGTTTCGAGAAAATCCGACTTATTTTGAACCCTGTATAGTCAATTGAAGTTCAAAACTCCATTTTACGAACTACCGCGCCGCTGCAGCTCGTTATATAATAAAATTATAAATTTTACGTTCAACTATCGTTAAATAAATGATACCATCAATATATTTTCAAAATAGACAATATAACCCCTTTATATTTTGCTAGCTCGCCTTATATAGCAAATTCAACAAATTCCAAATATTTTGGAATTAAAATATTATATTATATTATTTATGTCGTTAATTAAATATTCAAAACAATTGAATTCAATTATTTAAATTCAAACTGACATTTTAAATAAATAAAATAATTGGTTAGAAAATACGGGTCGTTACATTCCTTCCCTCTTAAAAGAATTTCATCCCTGAAATTGCCAAGGCAGAAAGAATGGTAAAGCCCTATTATTTTTACAAAAATATTTAATTAAAAGCACGGTTTTTTTCCAAAATTAATTCAATTTGTTTTAAACCCAATTAATTTCAAATAACACAATTTTCCAAAAATCTTTAAAAAAAATCTAACTCCTTAAATTTTGGAAAAATTTCGGTAGAGTCTCCCCTGTACGGAGGGACATCTGCAATATTGCAGGTTCAAGAAATATGTATTCATCGACTCTCATGGTCGGAAAATCCAAAATCAGATTCAAAACTCAAACCAAAATCCAAAAATTTATATTTTGCGTAGGCGTACCTTTTCGCGGCGATATCAAGAAAAATTTTCAATTTATAGCAATCTACATAATCCAATTCAAAGTCATCTCATACCTGTACTTAACTGCATTTACCAGGTAAGTAACAATATATGGGATAATATTTCAATGATGTACCTGTGATCACACAAATACCCAAAATCAAACACATGGCATCATTATTGGGTTAAATCCTTTGGTTTCCAATCACCATTGAATCTTATTTACTTAACCTTTTAATTTATTCAACTTTTAAATTTAACAATGGGTGAATTATATACAAACCATCCAATAACCAAACAAACAAGGAAAAACAATCCAACCAAATCATTTAGATTCAACCTTACTATTTCTTGTTTGTTTTCACTATGGTTTAACATCTTCTAATATCAATTGGTTCATATCAATTTGATTTCTTATTCAATTATTAGTTCGATTACCAAATTCCAAATGTATTTTATTTGGTTCCAACATCGTATCCAATTCTGATTTAACTCGACTTAATCAAGTCAAGTCGAATTCCACATTTGGTTTTAATTCCATTCAGATCAATCAAACAATAAAATATCTCAAAAATCTGATAAAATAATTTCTTTTCTATACAAAATATAATTTGGGCAAAATTATTTCATTTACCCTCTTCACAAAATATTTAAAACAATTTTTATATTCAATTACAAATACGCGCTCTCATATATATATATATATATATATATATACACACACACACACACACACACAACTCAATCTAGGGTATCACTGACCCAATCTCTATTGAGTTACACCACAGAGCCAAGGTTATCACTAAACCAATAGCTCTGATACCAACTGTAATGGCCCGAATTTCCGTACCCTTTGAGTCGACAAATAACACCACACGTCCAACCCAAAAGACACAGAAATACGAATCATTTATAGAAAGAAATTTGAGGATGTGAAATAGAAAGAAAGAAATGTTAGAATAGAAGAAAGAAGAAGAACACATTAGAATCTCACAGCGGAACGAATCAAATATAATATATCCAACTCTTTATAAAATAAACTGTATATATACATACCAATCATCAGAGTACATCATATATCAAACACAGCGGAAATAACTTTGAATAACTAATAGTATAGCCTCCTGCTTCCAGCTCCTCAAACTCCAAGCGAAACCTAACCTGGAAATATACTCGGCCTGACCTAAGCACATTTGAAGCAAAGCAAAATTCACCGGGTCAGTCTGGAATACTTTCAGACTTAAATTCACATCAAGAACAATTTGTTTAACTTTGGAAATCCTTTTGAAATAACAGGATAATAGTAAGACCAGTCCACACATAAACACGGACGGTTTTTACCTTACAATAACCCAAAATATTTTTGAAATCAATATCTTATTTGATATTATCAAAGTGTCTATCAAACCAAAAATAAATAACAATCTAGTAGAACGCTTGCATCTCACGCTCTACGTATATGGTTCACAATCAATAACTACGGGCGCTTATTGGAGATTGGATTCGTACTATGACAAGGTATGGGGACCACCTGCCGATAGTGTATCTCTAGAGGCAAATAAACCGGGTCCAATAGGAACACCTTGCAACCCGGCCCACACATGACCGACCACTCATTTCGCTTGAGTGTATCAAATGTATATCACCAACGGTTGAGCTCAAACCACCGTTTCCCGAAAAGGGACCGCATCGAAATAGATTAAAGAAGCAAAAGGAATTTCTCTAGATATGTGATTATACAACCTAATGGGACCGACCCACATAGCCATGCTGCCTGCCCGATTTTCGTCCTTTCCTAGTTGATGAGGCTTGAAGCTACGCTTTATCATCACATTAGATTCACTTCGAATGCCACATTGTCATATCCATCAAAATCACTAATTGACGTCCACAACAATACATTACGTGTTAGCTAAAGAAGTTTCCTTCTCTGCTTCCACTCTTGGTATGGTTGGAGAAATCAAGGTATGTGACCTCTTTGGAAATACTCTGTTAGACATCCGTCCATATAAGTCATCCAAGAACAAGATGAACCGAAGGTACTCTCCTACTGCATCCAATATAGGAATCACCCCAAGGATCAGTAGCGAGAAGTCCTTGCAACCCGTAGATCTCAACTATGACAGAACCCCAGTATATCTCTGCGTCGAATCAGAGATTGTTAGTGGTTCTTCCATTTATGAAGATTTTCGGTTTTCAATGCTCCATCTTTACCGCTTGTACATTAGTCGCAATCGCACTGTTGATTCAATGTGGTTTTGAGTCAAGTTCCCATCCTGGTCTCTTCGAAACAACTCGTCAAAAGGTAAATATAATATTCCGTTTGATAGTCGGTTGTTTAAGTATCAAAACGTAACAGTGATGTTAAGTCCATTGGAAGCTCAGGTTTGTTTATATTAAAATACTTCATTAAATCATTTTGTCGATTCTTATAATCGATTTCATAAGTTTTATCTCGATAAGACTCTTCCGGTTCATTACTTTGAAAACATAAATCAACCCCTACTTTTGAATAACGTATTTACTCTTATCTCCTTTATTCAAAAATATTCTTTATATTTCATAAAAAAACTTTATTCCTCCTTAGCTCGGAAAAACACCAATTTCATTTCTTAAACCCTTTTTGGTATTCTCTTATCTTTAAATATCGCTATCGCTTCATAACTCCTTTCAGTTTCATTAATCGCTGAGAATATCATTATATCTATACTTAACCAAAAGGTATAATTTCAATTAAAAATATTATATGTTTACAATATCGTCAAGTGACATATTTCCTATAATATAATCTTATACAAATTTATTTACTGTAAAATAATCGCGCTAATGGAAATCATAATTATATTTCCAAGATAATTCCATTTCAAACCATTATAATTCTTTATTTCATGTCGCCCATAAAGAACTACTTATTTCTTTGAATAGATGTGCTTGCCAAAACATACCATTTCATTACTTCATAATAACGTCATACTTTTAATTACATTACATAAGATAAATCATATTTTCGGTCTGACCCACATAATATACTATTTAATTTGAACCCAATGGTTTTAATATATTTCTAAACCATTACGAATTAATATTGCAATGTTTTCTCAATATATTATTCCCAACATCCTCTACTATCGCAAACCAATATTATCTTCTAATAATAGTGAAGTTGCCCAAGTTGGGGTATTTTAATTACCTCTCAGACCTTGATCGACCCTATTCTTATCTCTAGACAATAAAAGTTTACAACCAAAACTCTGATATTCCATTTCCATTTCCACTTATCATGGTTTGATAAACCATTTCATTTTATTTGAAAACCCACTTTACACATTTATTCCCACTCCTTAATTAGGTAACTTCCTTGACAAATCCTATTTGCCATTGGATTCAAATAGGGTTTTATAAACTATTTCTTCCATTGGTAATTCCCTCGTAATTTCTTTACTTAATTTGTTAAGTAAATATACCAAACTCCCTTTTAAGCCTTATTTTAACCGAACTCACCTTAGTTAATTAAGTAAATTCTTATGTAAACTCTCGAATTGGCTTACGAGTCGTTTTTACAAACTCTGTTTGTAAACCCGGATTAAAATTGTCTTTTAAACTCTAACCAATTCTTAGTCAACCTTATATCCCTTTTGATCACTTTTTAATTTAATTCATCATTAAAAATAATCACTTCGATTATCATTATTTAAAATGATAATTTACTTTAGCATTAACTACTTTAATCGTAGTTAATTCTATTAAAATAGAGTATTAACCAATTAAAGGATTTTTTTAAAAATAATTAATTTTATTAACCCAAATTCAAATTTGATAATTCCCTTTAAAGTATAGTTAATCAAAGGTTAGCTAACTTCTAACAATATTCATATTTTTGGAAACTATCCATTAGATTAATTTAAAATAAATCTGTTAAATGGTTAACTGATTTTCAATTCATTCCTTATAAAATTCTTATTCAACCCTACTCCATCTTATCGCTACTAGATTACTTCTTATTTGAATTCTAATCAAAAAGTAATCGCTTTAATTAATTAAAGTGATAATTAATTACAAAATTAACTATGTTAAAATAACTGATTCCAGTATTAACTAGAAATAAAATAATTAATCATTTTAAAAGATCATTAAATCATAATTAACTTTCTTAACGATAATTAACTTGATAATCATAGTTAATCAAAGATTAACTAATTTTAAACAACCTTCGTTAAGTTACAAATATTGGAAACTAATCGATTTGATTAATTAAAATCAAATGAACCCAATTGTCAGTTTCGGCTAAAACAGTCTCCTTCGTCGACCGTCAACATCAGTTAATTATTAACTGATATTCATTCACCGTTTCCCCTTTTTAAATTAATTTATAACTTAATTAAAAAATATCATTTAATTTGTTATATAAAACAATTATTCAATTTTTCAGACCTGTATATTAGTTTCTGCCTTTCTGACAAGATATTTCATTATATAAAATATTTAAATAAATTCTTATGTAAAATCATGATTTTAAACATAAATATAAATATGTTTATAGATTTTCGGTTTTAATTAACTTGTATAAAACAAATAAAAATTCTATTTCAGTTAAAAAAATAAATTTATAACTTTAATCTTCGTCAGTTCGCCTAATGACAAAATGACGCCATAAATAACATCTTAAGACCATTACTGCCAATACTGTCGATTGGTTAAAATCACAACATGATTAACATCTACTCAATCCGAAGAGGTTTGATATCGTTTTGGGGTGTCAATTCATATATATGGGAAATATAACATATAACATAAAATAAATCTGAGGAATCCGGTTTGATTCCTCCTACCTATTCTTCCCTGCATCACATGTCGCATACGAAATGATTTCATTATATAATGCATTAAATATGACGAATAAATAGCGTTAACCAAGCAAACAATAGCAACCAATTGCGATTATAGCATCCAATCAACCAATATAAATGATATTTTAAATTATATGGATTTATCACATCATAGTAGTCCAGAGAAGTGTGAGAATTAACTCACCAGCAAATACAATTGATGGATGTCGCGTTTGTTTCACACAAATTTAAAATAGACGTCTAAAATCACATGAAATTCCAACTATCTCCGTTTGCAACCCAACCAGTTTGTACGCGTAGTGCTCCTCGCCACGATCCCAATGAATCATGTTTCATGTAAATCTGTTAACATATGTAAAAGATATCGAGATTTAAAGTTCGTATAAATTTAACGATAATTAAATTAAACTAGTTATTAATTAATTAAATCAAATTATTAATTACCCTTTAATTAGTCCACGTCAGCTCACCTTTAATCCGTTCACGCGTTTTCTCCAATTTTTTGCCTTAAACCCGATTCCTCCCAAGACAGAAAATACGATGTCCACGTTCGAACCTCACCTACTTTGAGCGTCTGTTGCGCCTCCATCGCAGCGCTGGAGGTCTGTCTCTCACCACCTCAGCTGCGTTGGCCTATGGCGATCCTCCTCCGATTGGCCCTTCCCCCACCAGAGACCTATAGGCCCCGCAAGCACCCAAAATACGAAACAGCCTCCCTCCCGTTCATCTCTGCCATGACGACGCCATGGCCCACCGGAACAACCCAAACCACCACCAAAATGACTGCTGGCCTCCCCTCTTCGATCATTCCTCAGACCCCTGCCACCAACGACCCATCAGCCACCGGAAATTGAAGAAATCTGTCCGCCACTTCAAATAAAACACCCAAAAACACCATCTCCATTCAACCCCACTTTCTAATCACCACGGCCAACTTTAGGCACTTCGACCTGAACCAAAAACATAGCCCTCTTCCTCCTCTACAACATCACCATAGACTCCATCATCAATCGTCCACCCAAACTCCACCAAAAAGCCCAGAAACGAAAATGGAATCTCACCGTTGCTCGCAATTTTCGGCCACCACACTCGACGATACCTCCCCGAATTTTTATGGTAGCTAGCCCTCGACCCGATCTATAGTTTTGCTTTAGAACCCCATAGCAATATCTTCACGGATTAAAAGATATAAATTATTTTGTAAAGAGGGGCTTATTTGCAAATTTGATGATGAAATTTTGGCTTGGGATGGAAATTCTGATGTGGGAGGGCTTATATAGGTGGATTTTATTAGATTTTAACCTGATGTGACAAGCGATGTTGACTAACAATTTTTATTTCGTGCTTATCGTTATTTTCAATACAGTTTATTGGTTACCGTGGTTACATACAAGCTACGTTCGTGACCGAAATGGACGGCATAATATAATTTGATGATACGGTCCTAACTAATCTTGTTTCTTCAAATTCTGAGTTCTTTTGCTCAAACGGTGCTCGTTCACGTCCAAATGTTCGTTTTTATTTGCATTTTATTTTCCCACGCTCACAAAATAACTCCGTTTTACGTGCAGCTTGGAATCAAGCAATAATTTTCCATTGTGGTTCCAATAAAATTTGTTTCGTCGAAAACAGAAGTCGTTTGAATAAAGTCCCTTTTAAATGGTCCAATTTGAATTAAAATAAATTAATTTAAAAATAATTCAATATAATTAAAATAAAATATTGCAATTGGCCATATACGACCAGAATTTGATATAGATTCAAAATAAAATAACTCGGGTTGAAATCCAAGTCAGTTCGATATTTAAAATATTTGAAAACCCCTTATTTTATAAAATAAATTGATTCAAATTATAAAGGAATTCAAAAGCGACTATTTAAAAATTTGATTTGGACATAAAATAAAATCTACACGATGAAAACTCGAATTTTCTCTTCCACTAGAAAGATATTGCCCAATCGGTCCTGACGTTTCTTGTTTCGAGAAAATCTGACTTATTTTGAACCCCGTATAGTCAATTGAAGTTTAAAACTCCATTTTACGAACGACCGCGCCTCTACAGCTCGTTATATAATTAAATTATAAATTTTATGTTCAACTGTAGTTAATTAAATGATACCGTCAATATATTTTCAAAATAGACAATATAACCCCTTTATATTTTGCTAATTCACCTTATACAGCAAATTCAACAAATTCCAAATATTTTGGAATTAAAATATTATATTATATTATTTATATCATTAATTAAATATTCAAAACAATTGAATTCAATTATTTAAATTCAAAATGACATTTTAAATAAATAAAATAATTTAAATAATTGGTCAGAAAATACGGGTCGTTACATTCCTTCTCCCTTAAAAGAATTTCGTCCCCGAAATTACCAAGACAGAAAGAATGGTACAGCCCTATTATTTTTACAAAAATATTTAATCTAAAGTACGGTTTTTTTTTCAAAATTAATTCAATTGGTTTTAAACCCAATTAATTTCAAATAACACAATTTTCCAAAAATCTTTAAAAAAATCTAACTGCTTAAATTTTGGAAAAATTTCAGCAGAGTCTCCCCTGTACGGAGGAACATCTGCAATATTGCAGGTTCAAGAAATATGTATACATCGACTCTCATGGTCGGAAAATCCAAAATCAGATCTCAAAACTCAAACCAAAATCCAAAAATTTATATTTTGCTTAGGCGTACCTTTTCGCGGCGAAACCAAGTAAAATTCTCAATTTATAGCAATCTACGCAATACAATTCAAAGTCATCTCATACCTGTACTTAACTGCATTTACCAAGTAAGTAACAATATATGTGATAATATTTCAATGATATACCTGTGATCACACAAATACCCAAAATCAAACACTTGGAATTATTATTGGGTTAAATCCTTTGGTTTCCAATCACCATTATTATACTGAATCTTATTTACTTAACCTTTCAATTTATTCAACTTTTAAATATAACTATGGGTGAATTATATACAAACCATCCAACAACCAAACAAACAAACAAACAAGGCAAAACAATCGAACCAAATCATTCAGATTCAGCCTTACTATTTCTTGTTTGTTTTCACTGTAGTTTAACATCTTGCAATATCAATTGGTTCATATCAATTTTATTTCTTATTCAATTATTAGTTCGATTTCCAAATTCCAAATGTATTTTATTTGGTTCCAACATCGTATCCAATTCTGATTTAACTCAACTTAATCAAGTCAAGTCGAATTCCACATTTGGTGTTAATTCCATTCAGATCAATCAAACAATAAAATATATTAAAAATTCGATAAAATAAATTTTTTCTACACAAAATATAATTTGGGCAAAATTATTTCATTTACCCTCTTCACAAAATATTTAAAATAATTTTTATACTCAATTACAAATACGCGCTCTCATATATACATGTACACAACTCAATCTATGTAACGACCCAGAAAATCTGAACCAATTTAAAATTTTTAAATTGGCTAAAATAATGGATTTTAAATATTTAAAATAAATATTTTAAATAATAGCAATGGAAAGTGAGTTTGAATCGACAATTGAAAGCGAATATAATTAATTATAATTATAAACAAGGCCTGAAATGGCGCTGTAGTTTCAAAAATTGAATTCAAACTTTGTCGGACTGTATCGGGTGCAAAACAAAACGGATTTTAGTGAAACCAAAGATATTTAAATCTGTTAGTGAATACCTTTCTAACGAATATTAAAAATCGAATTTTCATAGCGGAAAGCAAAAGATATGGCCGAATGAATTTTCAGAAAGGTCGCTATGGAATTTATATAGCCCGTGAAATTGACCATTTTGCATACGACCTCGGAATTCGACGAAACCACTTTTGTTGGATCCGGGATGTGAAGTTATTGCTAGGTTTCAAATTTCATAATTTTTGAAGCTAATATGCGAGCGTGGCAAAGGAAAACGTGTTTGGTCAATTACAGTTAAATTGGATCGACCAAAAATGGGCCTTTTTGCAAACGGTCTCAGAATTCGACGAAACTAGTTTTGTTGGGACCGTATCATCAGAACATAGCTAGATTTATTTTTCTGGAATTTTTTGAATTAGTTTGTGGCCCTGGCAAATTGAAATGTACGTTCAAATTAAATATTGAATGTTTTATATTTTAATTTGAAGGAAAACTGAATGAAACATTCGAATGGGCCTTTGAAACATATCCCATTGTGTTCGGAATGGGGGTAAAACGCTAGGGACGACAGTCGTTGGGTTTAGATTGGTGGTCGCGTCAGAAAACCCCTTATAAAACCCATCGGCCAATCAAATTTTTAAAAAAAAAAAAGAAAATCCTTTAATTTTCTCTCTCCCCGATATCGATTCACGGGGGAAATAGCACGCCACCTTCTCTCCTCTTTTCTGGCCGCTCCGATCACCGAAACGCCATGGCCCATTTGAACTTTTTGTAGATCCCTCCGAGCTCTTCAAATCCGTATAAGCCTCGTCCCTTACCATCGCGTGTTCGTTGAGATACAAGCCCCCAAAGTTGCGCCGTTCGCAGCCGATTTCCTCCTCCTCGCCGCCGCCGAGTTCGCCGCCGTCAGGGGTGCAGGCGCGCCTCTCCAAGCTTGTCAACGTGGTGCGGTTGGATCTCGACGAAGTGCAGCGGATTTGGTTTAAATTCGAAACCTAGTTTCGAAGTTTTAACGAGGTAAATGGGTTTAAATTTCAGAATGGAAAATAACACTTTTTAGTGCTGCAAATCTTGTCTTTCGAATAAAAATCATATCTTTATCATATGTTAACGAAATTCGATGAAACCGGAAACATCGTGACCGTGTGGACGTCTTCTACATTTTAAAAGAGACCGCATATTTTTCTGAGCCTTCTGCTATTTTTGGTGGAGTGGAACCCAATGTGAGATTTCTAATTTATAAACAATATGGAAAACGACGATGTATAAATTATATAGTCGATGTATGAGTTATATAAGCATTGTACACCTCTTGTATAAACGTTGTATAAGTTGTACGTTCGATGTATAAGTTATATATGCGTTGTAAAAATTATATATGTGTTGAAATAGAAGTGAATTGCTATATATAAATAAATAAATATATATATATATATATATATATACGCCCCTCGTCCACAAACCATGGACGATATTTATTGATTGTGATTGGTGTGAAAATCGATTGATAGCGAATGGTTGTTTGGGATTGTTTGTGGTTGATATTGATTGATTGTGGTTGAAAAATACCCATTTGTGGTTGAGAAATATTTGGTTGAAACCACATAGGATTAGTTTGTGGAAATGAAATAAATATATACATGCCGCCTGCGTGCGAACTAGATGCATGATCCCCATTGCCAAAAACCGCGAGGTTTTAAGGTAGAGCGAGGAGCCGTACTAGGGACGGTCCCGGTTTTAACTACCCTGCCGTTATGCTGCCGAAATTTTGAATAATATTCATGTGTTTGAATTATTTTCATTTGTTGAAACTACATTTATTCATTGAATAGAAAACCTTCATGTGTTGAATCGATATTCCTTCGTTGATTAGAAATTCATGTGTTGAATGGTATTCGCGTTTTAAATATAAAAATCACATTTTTATCTATATATAGAAACTATAGAAAACCTTCATGTGTTGAATCGATATTCATTCGTTGATTATAAATTCATGTGTTGAATGGTATTCATATTTTGAAATAAATTGTTTTATAATAAAAATCACCTTTTTATCATCTATATAGACTATGTAAAATAATCTCATTTTAAAATAAATTGTTTTATAATAAAAATCCTATTTTTATCACCTCTATAAACTATATAAAATAATAGTGTTTTGAAATGAATTGTTTTACAATAAAAATCACATTTTTATTATATACATGAATTGTTGAAATGTGAAGTGTTAAAAATAGCAACTCGTTCAAATAAATATGCATGAGTTGAAATATTCATTAATTAGCTAATGATATGATTTTTGCCTATGCCTGCAACATTAGAATGAATGGTGTTTTTAAACCAAATGAAATCAAATAAGGAGTTGAATGGAAAATGATAAATGATAAGAACTGTATATATGTATATGCATATTTATTGAACAGGTTATAGCAAAGGGGCTAGAGAAGAGGAATAAAATTTTGTGCCCGACAAATAGGTACACATTTACTGTTTTGTTTGGGTGATGATTTTATGAGCCTGTTGGCTAGCCGCTTCGCTTTTTCTTTTTCTTTTCGACGTGAGACGACCGTTTGGCTATTTGGGAATTTTCCCAGCCCCTCCCGTACAAAGGAGGTTATGGCGAAATTTTCCAAAATTTAAAGGCGTTAGTGAAATATTTGAAGTAAAAACGATATTGAAATTGTTGAATGAACTATATTTATATAAATATAAATAAAATTAAAACGAAACGTGGCCGTGCAGTTCGTGATTTGAAACCGTGATTTCAAACGACTATACCAGGAGATCCGACCATCGGATTTTCCTGAAATCGCAACCGTTGGGTTCGCCTTGGAAAAATCTTTCCAACGGCACCAACTTTGTAAAAATCCAACGATTGGATTGTCCGGAATGTTTAATTCAAATCTGAAGAAAAACAGCGCCAGAAACGATTATATTTATTTATATTTATAAATATAATTATATTTAATCGAATAACGACGCTGCAGTTCGTATTTTGAAATCGAAACTTCAAACGATTGTACCGGGAGATCCGACCGTCGGATTTTTCCCGAAACTGGAACCGTTGGATTCGTTTTAAAAAGACCTTTCTAATGATGTAAATTTTATGAAGATCCAACGGTTAGATTTTCAGATATGTGTAAATCAAATCTGAAGAAAAACAGTGCCACGGCCGCGTTATGGCCCGAAGCGTCGTTTTGAATAAATTGGTTATTTTAAAATAAATAAAAATAGCGATAAATCGTTATAGAATATCATAAACGATATGGAATGGAAATAAACTGAATTTGCTCGATTTATGTGGTATTTCATGGTTGAATGTGTTTGGTGTGAAAATTACATTAAAGAACAAAATTGGTGTTGATTGATTTGAAATTCTAAATATATGTGAATTATTTGAAAAGGCCGAGTTAATTCTCATTTCGAATAATTGACCGACGATTGAAATTCGAAGATGAAGACGATGGTCGAAGACCGGAGATCTTCACCTCGTTTGGATGGTAACCGAGGTCCTGATTGGGAGGCATCCTGAAATATGGATAATGAGTGGTGACCGTTCCGACGTACGTGATGATCGATGGGTTAGCGAGGTATTTAGTGCCTCCGGTTTCGTTCAGACCAATAACGGACTTGTAAAAGGATTGTGTGTCTGACATTGGATTTTATTCTATGTTGATTGATCTCTATTAAATATACATCTGTTTGGCAGCGGAGAATTTATTCTTTTACTTAACGCCCTTCTCTGGAACGCACGAGCTCAGAGGTTGTATATCGATGGACATCAGTGCATGGCATGAATTGCCTGTGTGGCATGCTAAGATGCAGTGATCAGGTCTTCTGTTGAAAAGCAAAGTCTTGTGGTGATGATCAAAGTACCGCCTGTGTGGCGTAGCTTTGTGTATAACGTGAAATCGCGAGCCTCACACCCCGGTATGAACCAGAAACGGGAGAGGACATCAGGGAGGGCATGCGTTTCTTTCTAGCTAGGGTGGTGTCAGTGACCTACCAGCCCTGACATTTATATACTTTTCACCTATGTGGTTGTTGCTGTTGCGAGGCGCCTCGGTTAGATCGGACGATCTAGGTCCGATGGAGCCATTCGTTGGCTCATTTACACCCCAAAGGGTGGGGAAACGCAGTATTCAGGAATTTTAATCCACATCGGTGGACCGGCCCTGACGATCCAAAGGCTTGACTGAGTACTTGCCTAAGGGGCGGGCTAGAGCGTCTCGAATTCGGTAAGGACTATCTTTTGCCTTTGTTCATGACAGAAATCCAATTTCCAAATACGACATCGTGCGGTTTTGATTGTATGTATATATGGCGACATGATATATGGTACCCATGCCGTCTATGATTGATAGTTATGATTTGAAATTGTTTTCAAAACATATAAACACTAGCAATAATATCAAATGCCTTTGTTTTATTCGTATTAATCATATTTTGGCCATTATAAGGTAAAACTCTATCCTCCGGTTTGCGTTGCATTGTGTGATGGGAACTGAGTCTTATAATGGCTTCATTTTTATAAAAAGCATAGCGATGTTTAAAAGATAGATTTGTTTTTAAAGCACTGGAAATCCAATGGAGTAAACCCGTTCCACGAAAGTGGCGTGGTCCTGTGATTAGCCATATTATATATGTGTTGAGTAGATTTCTCATACCAGTCCCATGACTGACTCGTAGTTTGTTTCACTTTCAAACTCGGGTACCCCTTTTTCCACACGGGCAGCCTTGTATTCAGGTTTAGCTGGTTCTTTCTGGATAGCTGGAGTTGAAGATGGATTCTATCATTTATTTCTTTTTATGCTGTTCAGCTCCTATTGTACATATTATGTTTGTTTTCCGCTGTAGACATTTATGTATAGCTGAACTGTATTTGTACTAAGTAAGATCCTGTATACTGTGTAACTATGATGATTACTTTATCCAGTATATTCTATTGTTCATTATCTGGTGTATTTTTTTAATTTTGTTCTGCTATTATCTGTTTCTGTGTTATATTCCATGGATTACCCTTGCCACCGTCAGTACGGGGTTTGGGGTCGTCTCAATCTAGGGAATCACTGACCCAATCTCTATTGAGTTACACCATAGAGCCAAGGTTATCACTAAACCAATAGCTCTGATACCAACTGTAATGGCCCGAATTTCTGTACCCTTTGAGTCGACTAATAACACCAACGCCCAACCCAAAAGACACAGAAATACGAATCATTGTAGAAAGAAACTAGAGGATGAGAAATAGAAAGAAAGAAATGCTATAATAGAAGAAAGAAGAAGAACACATCAGAATCTCACAATGGAACGAATCAAATATAATATATCCAAACTCTTTATAAAAGAAACTGTATATGTACATACCAATCATCAGAGTACATCATATATCAAACACAGCGGAAATAACTTTGAATAACTAACAGTGAAGCCTCTTGCTTCCAGCTCCTGAAACTCCAAGCGAAACCTAACCTGGAAATATACTCGGTCTGACCCGAGCCCATTTGAAGCAAAGCAAAATTCACCGGGTCAGTCTGGAATACTTTCAGTGATAAATTCACATCAAGAACAACTTGTTTAACTTTGGAAATCCTTCTGAAATAACACGATAATAGTAAGACCAGTCCACACATAAACACAGACAGTTTTTACCTTAATATAACCCAAAATATTTTTGAAATCAATATCTTTTCTAATATTATTATAGTGTCTTATCAAACCACAAATAAATAAAAATATAGTAGAACGCTTGCATCTCACGCTCTACGTATATGTTTCACAATCAATAACCGCGGGCGCTTATTGGAGATTGGATTCCTACTATGACAAGGTATGGGACCACCTGCCGATAGTGTATCTCTAGAGGTGAATACACTGGGTCCAACAAGAACGTCTTGCAACCCGGCCCACACAAGACCGACCACTCATTTCGCTTGAGTGTATCGAATGTATATCACCAACGGTTGGGCTCAAACCACCGTTTCCCGAAAAGGGACAGCATCGAAATAGATTAAAGAAGCAAAAGAAATTTTTCTAGACAGATGATTATACACCCTAATGGGAGCGAACCACATAGCCATGATGCTTGCCTGATTTTTTTCATTTCCCGGTTGATGAGGCTTGAGGCTAAGCTTTATCATCACATCAGATTCACTTCGAATGCCACATTGTCAGATCCATCGAAATCACTAATTGACGTCCACAACAATATATTACGTGTTAGCTAAAGAAGTTTCCTTCTCCACTTCCACTCTTGGTATGGTTGGAGAAATCAAGGCACGTGACCTCTTTGGAAATACTCTGTCAGACATCTGTCCATACAAGTCATTCATGAACAGGATGAACCGAAGGTACTCTCCTACTGCATCCAATATAGGAATCACCCTAAGGATCAGTAGAGAGAAGTCCTTGCAACCAATAGATTTCAACCATGACAGAACCCCAGTATATCTCTGCGTCGACTCAGAGATTGTTAGTGGTTCTTCCATTTATGAAGATCTATGGTCTTCAATGCTCCATCTTTACCACTTGTACGTTAGTCGCAATCGCACAGTTGATTCGAAGTGGTTTTGGGTCTAGTTCCCATCCCGGTCTCTTCGAAACAACTCGTCAAAAGGTAAATATAATATTCCATTTGATAGTCGGTTGTTTAACTATTAAAACGTAACAGTGATGTTAAGTCCATTGGCAGCTCAGGTTTGTTTATATTAAAATACTTCATTAAATCATTCTATCAATACTTATAATCGATTTCATAAGTTTTATCTCGATAAGACTCTTCTGGTTCATTACTTTGAAAACATAAATCGACACCTACTTTTGAATAACGTATTTACTCTTATCTCCTTTGTTCAAAAATATTCTTTATATTTCATAAAAAAACTTTATTCCCCCTTAGCTCGGAAAAACACCAATTTCATTTCTTAAACCCTTTTTGGTATTCTCTTATCTTTAAATATCGCTATCGCTTCATAACTCCTTTCAGCTTCATTAATCGTTGGGAATGACATTATATCTATACTTAACCAAAAGGTATAATTTCAATTAAAAATCTTATATGTTTACAATATCGTCAAGTGACATATTTCCGATAATATAATCTTAAACAAATTTATTTACTGCAAAATAATCACGGTAATCGAAATCATAATTATATTTCCAAAATAATTCCATTTCAAACCATTATAATTCTTTATTTCATGTCGCCTATAAAGAACTACTTATTTCTTTGAATAGACGTGCTTGCCAAAACATACCATTTCATTACTTCATAGTAGCATCATACTTTTAATTACATTACATAAGACAAATCATATTTTGGGTCTGACCCATATAATATACTATTTAATTTGAACCCAATGGTTTTAATATTTTCTAAACCATTACGAATTTATATTGCAATGTTTTCTCAATATATTATTCCCAACATCCTCTACTATCGCAAACTGATATCATCTTTTGATAATAGTGAAGTCGCCCAAGTTAGGGTATTTTAATTACCTCTCAGACCTTGATCGACCCCGTTCTTATCTCTAGACAATAAAAGTTTACAACCAAAACTCTGATATTCCATTTCCATTTCCACTTATCATTGTTTGATAATACATTTCCTTTTATTTGGAAACCCACTTTACACATTTATTCCCAGTCCTTAATTAGGTAACTTCCTCGACAAATCTTATTTGTCATTGGATTCATATAGGGTTTTATAACCTATTTCTTCCATTGGTAATTCCCTCGTAACTTCTTTACTTAATTTGTTAAGTACATATACCAAACTCCCTTTTAATCCTTATTTTAACCAAACTCACCTTAGTTAATTAAGTAAATTCTTATTTAAACTCTCGAATTGGCTTACGAGTCGTATTTACAAACTCTGTTTGTAAACCCGGATTAAAATCCTCTTATAAAAATCTAACCAAATATTAGTCAAACTTATATCCCTTTTGATCACTTTTTAATTTAATTCGTCATTAAAAATAGTCACTTTGATTATCAATATTTAAAATGATAATTTACTTTAGCATTAACTACTTTAGTCATAGTTAATTCTATTAAAATAGAGTGATTTACCAATTAAAGGATTTTTTAAAAAATAATTAATTTTATTAACACAAATTCAAATTTGATAATTCCCTTTAAAGTATAGTTAATCAAAGGTTAACTACTAACAATATTCATATTTTTGGAAACTATCCATTAGATTAATTTAAAACAAATCAGTTAAATGGTTAATTGATTTTCAATTCATTCCTTATAAAATTATTATTCAACCCAACTCCATCTTATCACTATTAGATTACTTCTCATTTGAACTCTAATCAAAAAATAATCGCTTTAATTAATTAAAGTGATAATTAATTACAACATTAACTATGTTAAAATAACTAATTCCATTATTAACTAGAAATAAAATAATTAATCATTTTAAAAGGTCATTAAATCATAATTAACTTCCTTAATGATAATTAACGCGATAATCATAGTTAATCAAAGATTAACTAATTTTAAACCAGACTTCATTAAGTTACAAATATTGGAAACTAATCGATTTGATTAATTAAAATCAAATCAATCCAATTGTCAGTTTCAGCTAAAACAGTCTCCTTTGTCAACCGTCAACATCAGTTAATTATTAACTCACTGTTTCCCCTTTTTAAATTAATTTATAACTTAATTAAAAACATTATCATTTAATTTGGTATATAAAACAATTATTCAATTTTTCTGACCTGTGTATTAGTTTCTGCCTTTCTAACAAGATATTTCATTAAATAAAATATTTAAATAAATTCTTATACAAAATCATGCTTTTAAACATAAACATAAATATGTTTATAGATTTTCGGTTTTAATTAACTTTTATAAAACAAATTAAAATTATGTTTCAGTTAAAAATAAATAAATCTATAATTTTAATCTTCGTCAGTTCGCCTAACGGCAAAATGACACCATAAATAACAGATTAAGACCATTACTGCCAATTACGTAACCAATACCGTCGATTGGTTAAAATCACAACACGATTAACATCTACTCAATCCGAATAGGTTTGATGTCGTTTTGGGGTGTCAATTCATATATATGGGAAATATAACAAATAACATAAAATAAATCTGAGGAATCCGGTTTGATTCCTCCTACCTGTTCTTCCTGCATCACATATCGCATACGAAATGATTTCATTAATATAACACATTAAATATGACGAATAAATAGCGTCAACCAATCAAACAACAACAACCAATAGCGATCATAACATCCAATCAACCAATATAAATGATATTTTAAATTATGTGGATTTATCACATCATAGAAGTCTAGAGAAGTGTGAGAATTAACTCACCAGTATATACGGTTGTCGTGTTTGTTTCATATAAATTTTAAACGGACGTTTAAAATCGCATGAAATTCCAACTATCTCCGTTTGCAACCCAACCAGTTTGTACGCGTAGTGCTCGTCGCCACGATGCCAACGAATCAAGTTTCATGTAAATCTGTTAACATATGTAAAAGATATTGTGATTTAAAGTTTGTATAAATTTAACGATAATTAAATTAAACTAGCTATTAATTAATTAAATCAAATTATTAATTACCCTTTAATTAGTCCACGTCAGCCCACCTTTAATCCATTCACGCGTTTTCTCCAATTGCTTGCCTCAAACCCGATTCCTCCCAAGACAGAAAAACATGATGTCCCCATTGAAACCTCACCCACCTTGAACGTTTGTTGCGCCTCCATCGTGGCGCCGGAGGTCTGGTGTGAAAACCCGTAACTTCCCCGTAAAGGAAAGAGCGGATAGTTCGAAAACAAGCCACGACAGAATGCAGACGGAAGAACATTTCATTGTAATAGTTTCCGATTTTCTTTACTCCTTTGGATCTAAGAACAGTATTATTGAAGATACCGTTCACGACAACCCAAAATCACATTCTATTAATTATCGGGTTAAAGAACAAGTGTTATTTAAAACACGGTTCACGATAAACCCAAAAATCAATATCAATTCAATTCCAATTAAATATTATTTAATTGGTACACTTCATTAAATTTAAATAAAAAGATTTAATCTTTTCTCAACTGGGTTCAAGAACAGTGTTAATGAAGACACCATTCACGACAAACCCAAATCACATTTGATATTAAATACAAGGCTCTGAATAGAAAATATATCGGCTTATATTCAATATCAAATTCTACGACCAACAAATATCGTATTGGAAGTAACGATATAAATATATCTTTCAAATTCCTATAACAATATCTGTATCATCACGAAATCCAACATCGAAATATTCCGAAGACAATTTCGATTCAAATCCATTCCAATATAATTATTGGAAATTCTGGTTATTTTCAAAACCATTTTCAAATTCAACTTTATTTATTTAAAAATAAATAGAATTTTAATTCTAGTTCAAAACTAGTTCATTTCAATAAAAATCTATTTTTACCTTTTCAAATATGGAGTTTTTCATCCCAATTCTTCACAAATCATTTCTTATGATTTTACACAAATTATTATTATTTTTAATAATTTTATCAAGGCCTGTACAGTCGATTTCCATCAACGGCCATCGAACTGCACTTACAGTGACATTTTCCAAATTTGATTTGGACATAATTCCAAATCCAACCGTTAGATTTAAAATTTCTAATATTCGTTAGAAAGCTCTTTTCGATACGAACCCAACGGTTCCGGTTTTAGGAGAATCCGACGATCGGATCTCCCGCAATGTCCGATCGAAGTCAATGGTCGAAATTCACGAACTACCGCGGTGCGGCGCGTTCTATTAAGGCCATTATATATATATAATATATATATATATTATATATATTTCATCGATTTCCTTTTTAAAACGAATTTTATAAATCATTTCAAATTTGTTTCAAAAACAATTTCAACCTTTATTTCAAATTCAAATCAAAATTGAATTTTTTTCCTTATAAATTCTTTTTACATTCACTTCTATTTGATTTCGATTCGAATCAATTTCAATTCTATTTCGATTCGTTTTCAATTGAATTCAATTCAGATTTTTTTCTATTCGATTCAATTCAAATTCGTTTTCTATTAAATTCAATTCGAATTCGTTTTCTATTCCATTCAATTCGAATTCGTTTTCTATTCAATTCAATTCAATTCAAATTCAGTTTGAATTTCAATTCTTTTCAAATTCGTTTTCTATTCAATTCAATTCGAATTCGTTTTCTATTAAATTCAATTCAAATTTAGTTTGAATTTCAATTCTTTTCAAATTCGTTTTCTATTCAATTATTTCTTGTTGAATATTTCTATTTCAAATATTGAATGAAGCCAAATCAATTACCATATAATGTTAATTATATGGATTTTTCTACAACACATGTATACAATAACAACGATGAACAATAATCAACCATCATCCAAAGTGCACTCTACACTGTATAAGCATCTAATATAAATATTTAACGCTTATAACAGTCTGTCAATCAATCGATCGACATACAACTAACTATTGGGATTAGTGTATGTCGTATTTTATCCCAATACCCGTGTGGGGTTTTCAAACAATCAAACACAGATTTTATTTGTGCAGTTGGGCGATGTGTAAAATTTATCATCCCAATCAATATCAGTCAAATGTGTGTATATAAACAAATCGTCCGATTTGTTTATCTTTATTTCATTTCTTATACACGTTAAAAATTCTATTTTTAACTATAAAATATTTTCCACTATATAAAATATTTTATTCCATTTCACATCACATCACACAATCAACTAGACATCAAAATCAAACAAACAAGCATACAAGCCGTCCATGGTCTGTGGACGACGGGTGTCGGGTGCTACTAAACACCGTCTGCATCCTAGTATATATTATTAACTAGAAAACAAAATTAAAGGGTGAGAAGTTCTCACCGATTAGCTAATCCAATGCCTCGACTCTTCTTATGTAGAAATCTTCGTCGTTCTTGCCTCTGGTCACTTTCTTTGCCCGTATTCTCTACATATGTAAAAATCACATTTTTACTTCGCTATTCAATATATAAAAATCGAATTTTTACTATGCTATTCAATATATAAAAATCGAATTTTTTTACTTTGCTATTCAATATATATAAAAAATCGCATCTTTATATTCTCCATCTTATAAAAATCATATTTTTATAATCTCTACCATATAAAAATTATATTTTTATCCCTTACATACGATAAAAATTATATTTTGATTCAAATAAAAATCTTAACTTTTAAAGACCTATTATTTATTATTTTTAAAAATTCCATCTTTTCTAGTTGAAAAATCCGATCTTTTCTATTTCAAAATTTCCGTCTTTTTAAATATAAAGATTTCGCCTTTTCAAATATAAAGATTTTGCCTTTTCACTTTTAAAAATATGATCTTTCCACTTATAAAAATGCGATTGTTCTACTTATAAAAATTATATTTTTATATTTCACATATGATAAAAATCATATTTTTATTCTTTTTATAATATAAAAATCATATCTTTCCTACTACAAAGATATAATCTTTTCGCTATTTAAAAATCCAAACTTTATCGTTTTAAAAATCTTATCTTTCTACGATTAGAAATCCTATCTTTCTATTGAAAAATGTAAATAAAAAATTGAATCTTTTAATGTTAAAAAAATCGGATCTTTTCTAAAACAAAGATCGGATATCGGATATTTTTCCATATCAAAAGTCTCATTTTTTCTTATTAACGGGCTCTTTTTTTCTTTCCATCACTATGTATAAAACTGAATTTTAAATTAATTAATAAAAATGGGCAAAAGAAAGACTTACAGTTCGAGATAGTGGGGGGGGGGGAATCGGTTTCACGGCTTTGGATGGAAGAGGAGAGCGAAGGGAGGGGGAAGGCGCGTTGGTCAGAGGAGTGGGTGCTGGGACGTTCGACGGTGGTGGGGGTAGGCCAAAGGCGTGGGGCTTCTCGAAGTGGGCGCCGTCGCGATGAGGGGATCGATTTGGGTGCCGTCGAGATGGGGCTTCACGGTGAGGCGGGGCGTCGGAGGCGAGAGTGGCGGAGGCAGGGTGGTGGCGTGCGATGGTGGGCGGCGCGATGAAGTGGCCGTGGCGGGTAGCGGATCGTCGATCTGTGTGAGGTTTTTTTTTAATTATTCCTGAGCGTTGACTTCAAATAGAAGGGAGGGGGTGAGGTATGAGATTATATATATAATAATATATTTTAATATTTAATTTTATCCCAAAAAGCAACTTTTATTTTCGAACTCGAAATCAAACCCACTGACTGTCGTCCCTAGCTAATCACCCCCATTCCGAACACAATGGGATATGTATCGCAGGCCAATTCGATCGTTATGATCAGTTTCGATTTAAATTAAAACATAATTCAATATATATTCAATTCAAACACACATTCAATTTACTGGGGTCACATGCGAACTCGAAAAATTCCAGAAAAATACTTTCTAGCTTCGTACTGACGATACGGTCCTAACAAAACTAGTTTCGTCGAATTCTGGGACCGTTGGAAAAATGGCCATTTTCCAGTCGATTAAAATCTACTTAAACTGGTCAAACGCGTTTTCATCTGCCATGCTCACATATTGATTCGAAAAATTATGAAATTTGAAACATAGCAATAATTTGACATCGCGGATCCAACAAAAGTGGTTTCGTCAAAATCCGAGGTCGTTTGCAAAACGGCTATTTTTAAGGGCCTGAATTCCATAGCGACTATTCAGAATTTTCAACTGAACATATCTTTTGATTCCCACTATGAAATTTCAATTTTCCAGATTCGTTGGAAAGATATCATCAATTAGATTCCATTATTTTTGGTTTCACTAAAATCCGGATTATTTTGCACCCAGTATGTTCAATTGAAGTTTGAAATCGAATTATCGAACTACCGCGCCATTTTCAATTCCTTTTTATAATTATATATAATTATTTATATTCTAACGACAACATATATAATATATACATTCAAATTCTATTCAAAAAAAATTTCTCGTCGATATTATTTAAAATAATTCATTTTAAATAATCAAAATTCGCTAAAATTGCCAAAATAAAAATTTTAAATTGGCCCAGATTTTCGGGTTGTTACAATCTCCCCCACTTAAAACTTTTCGTCCCTGGAAAGGAACAAAGTTGAAAGCGGTTTGATTAATCAACTCTACGTTCGATCTTGCTTCCATTCTCCAACTTTTCAGTTTTTGAGAATTTTCAAATTCTTCAAAAATTTGGCTAACACCCTAAATTTTCGAAAAATTTCGCCATAACCTCCCCTGCACCGGGAGCCACGGAAAAATCCCGAAATTGCCATACAGGCCTTCTGATCTCAAAAAGAAAAAGAAAAAGAAAAAGCCAAGTGGCTAGCCAATAGGCTCATAAAATCATCATCACCCAAACAAAACAGTAAATTATGATAAACATGTACCTATTTGTTGGGCAAACAAAATTTATTCTCTGCTCTGGCCTCCTTGCTATGACCTGTTCAATGTAAGTACAAGTATATGCAAGCAAATGCGACACATTTCCAATACAACTCACTTTTTGGTACAATTTGACTAAATGGTTCAAATTTTAATTAATCCAACAACACAACCATCAATCAATTAGTTGATTAGCATTTCAAATTCATAACTTTGATATATATTCTAAAAATCAGATTTTTAATGCAAAATCACAACAATAAGCCCTATCTAATTTTGGTTCTCACACTAGTCAATAGGAAATATATAGAAATCTCACTTTCGTCACTCGAATATAAACACTGGTAATGTGATCACAATTATCAGTATCATCCCCGGGCGACTAGAGTGTGATTATATATTTATCCAGTATATTAAAACTTCGAATACGCGCGGATCAGATATATACGCAAAATCTTTATATACTGCATTGTCCAAATCAATATAAATAAATAATCAAATACGAATAATTGATTTAAATTTTCAAAACAAAGATTGTTTTCACTTTTATTTTAAAAATTTACTCTTCACACTCGTTCTAGGATACTACTGATCCCATCTCTAACGAGTCATTCTCATTGGATATTACTAATCCAATATCTGATGAATTCTTTCGTATGGTTCTAATGTGCCTTGTTCTCTGAGCTTTGTAAACCAAAGCTCTGATGCCAACTGTGAAAACCCGTAACTTCCCCGTAAAGGAAAGAGCGGATAGTTCGAGAACAAGCCACAACAGAACGCAGACGGAAGAACATTTCATTGTATATTACAACAATACATCTGATTACAAGAATATACAGAGTATAAATGAATATTACACAGAAATATCAGAGATTTAAATTACATTTAAATACATCACAGCGGAAAATAATACAATACACAACTAGAAGGGATATACGGATACAAAGCTTTTCGGATATCATTCCAGCTGTAAACAAGGATCCTGTGAATATAAATCTACAAAACCAAAACTACTAGCTGCCTGTGTCAAAATAAGGGCACCCAGAGTTTAGGTTAAAACAATAAACTCCAGGTCAGTCATGGGACTGGTGTGAGAACTAAAACAGTTAATCTTTATTTTTAAAGTTAGGTAAATCAAGGGACCACGCCGTATAACACAGAATGGGTTTCCTCCCAAGAATACCAGTGCATAAAACAACAGCGCAATGCTAAATAAAGAAAATGAAGCTATTATAAGACCCAGGTCCTATCACACAATGCAACGCAAGCCGGGGGATAGGGTTTTTACCTTATAATAGCCAAGAATGCTTGATACGTTTAAAAGAAATCTTTTGATACTATTATAAGTGTATAGTGTATAAAACAACTTCAAATCATAAGTATCAATCATAGGCGGTATGAATACCCCATACCACTATGTCGCCATATATAGGTTATACAATCAAAATCGCAAAGTCACGTATTTGGAAATTGGGTTTCCATCTATGAACCGAGGCAAAAGATAGTCCTCAACCGATTCGAGACGCTCTAGCCCGCCCCTCAGGCAAGTACTCAGTCAAGCCTTTGGATCGTCAGGGCCGGTCCACCGATGTGGATTAAAATGCCTGAACACTGCGTTTCCCCGCCCTTTGGGGCGTAAATGAGCCAACGAATGACTCCATCGGACCCGGATCGTCCGATCAAACCGAGGCGCCTCGCAACAGCAACAACCATACAGGTGAAAAGTATATAAATGTCAGGGCTGGTAGGTCACTTACACCACCCTAGCTAGAAAGAAACGCATGCCCTCCCTGAGGTCCGTCTCCCGTTTTTGGTTCACAACCGGGGTGTGAGGCTCGCGAATTCACGTTACACAAAGCTATGCCACACAGGCTGTGCTTTGATCATCACCACAAGACTTTGCTTTTCAACAGAAGCCTCGATCAATTGCATCTTAGCATGCCACACAGGCAAACCACTCTATGCAACCAATATCAGTCACATAGAATGAACTCCAATGTCAGACACACAGTCCATTTACAAGTCCGTTCTGGGTCTGAATGAAACTGGAGGCACTTTCCTCGCATATCCATCGATCTCCAAGCACATCTGGACGACCACCGATTGATTCCCTCATCTTGGGTGTACAGCCCAATCAAGATCATCAGTAATCACCCAAACGATGTGAAGACTTCCGGTCTTCAACCACCGTCTTCATCTTCGACTTATCGTCGTATCAGTTATTCAGAATGGGATAAACCCGGTCTTTCCGAATAACTCGCGTATATTTTAAATAAGAGTTACATAAACACAACATATGCCTCATTCTAATTCATCAGTCACTAACCGTAAATTAATCAAGAGAATAATTTACTAAATATTAACCCCGAAGGCCGAAACCAACATCGGACCAATATCCAGAAAACCATTCTGCTTGGCTAACCTACAGTTAGTTTCTAAATTTCACGTTCTTAGGGAAAGATTCCCATTAATTTTATCAAAGATAAATTCTTTAAAATTTATTCTTTAATCTTCCTTTGGATATCATTTCGAACCAAATTATGGTTTTTCAAACTAGTCGGGATTAGCGAACCACACCGAAGTAATTATTTATTTTATTTCCCAATCCCAACCTATTCATCCCATGAAGCAAAACTGGTAATACTTCATATCTAACACCACGGTGTTATCGGTAAATGCAATTACCATTTCACGTTCAAATCTAATTAAAGATTTAACTATCGCCCGGAGCAAAACTGGTGATACTCCATTCTCGATCTTTTCAATCTAATTAAAGATTCATTAAAACTCCACTTAGTTTTAATCTTTAACTGGGTTAAAGAATTAGTGTCATTTAAAACACGGTTCACTGTAAACCCAAAATCACATTACATTTCAATCAGACTCTAACCATAAATTAGCAAGTGAGCAATTCCCTAAGTATTAACCCTGAAGGCCGAAACCAACATCAGATCAATACCCCAGAAACCATTCAACTTAACTAATCACTAGTTAGTTTCCGATTTTCTTAACTCCTTTGGATCTAAGAACAGTATTATTGAAGATACCGTTCACGACAACCCAAAATCACATTCTATTAATTATCGGGTTAAAGAACAAGTGTTATTTAAAACATGGTTCACGATAAACCCAAAAATCAATATCAATTCAATTCCAATTAAATATTATTTAATTGGTACACTTCATTAAATCTAAATAAAAAGATTTAATCTTTTCTCAACTGGGTTCAAGAATAGTGTTAATGAAGACACCATTCACGACAAACCCAAATCACATTTGATATTAAATACAAGGCTCTGAATAGAAAATATATCGGCTTATATTCAATATCAAATTCTACGACCAACAAATATCGTATTGGAAACAACGATATAAATATATCTTTCAAATTCCCATAACAATATCTGTATCATCACGAAATCCAACACCGAAATATTCCAAAGACAATTTCGATTCAAATCCATTCCAATATAATTATTGGAAATTCTGGTTATTTTCAAAACCATTTTCAAATTCAAATTTATTTATTTAAAAATAAAAAGAATTTTAATTCTAGTTCAAAACTAGTTCATTTCGATAAAAATCTATTTTTATCTTTTCAAATATGGAGTTTTTCATCCCAATTCTTCACAAATCATTTCTTATGATTTTACACAAATTATTATTATTTTTAATAATTTTATCAAGGCCTGTACAGTCGATTTCCATCAACGGCCATCGAACTGCACTTACAATGACCTTTTCCAAATTTGATTTGGACATAAATCCAAATCCAACCGTTAGATTTCAAATTTCTAATATTCGTTAGAAAGATCTTTTTGATACGAACCCAACGGTTCCGGTTTTAGGAGAATCGGACGGTCGGATCTCCCGCAATGTCCGTTCGAAGTCAATGGTCGAAATTCACGAACTGCCGCGGTGCGGCGCGTTCTATTCAGGCCATTATATATATAATATATATATATATATATTATATATATTTCGTCGATTTCCTTTTTAAAACGAATTTTATAAATCATTTCAAATTTGTTTCAAAAACAATTTCAACCTTTATTTCAAATTCAAATCAAAATTGAATTTTTTTTCCTTATAAATTCTTTTTACATTCACTTCTATTTGATTTCGAATCGATTTCAATTCTATTTCGATTCGTTTTCAATTGAATTCAATTCAATTCAGATTTGTTTTCTATTTGATTCAATTCAAATTCGTTTTCTATTAAATTCAATTCGAATTCGTTTTCTATTCAATTCAATTCGAATTCGTTTTCTATTCAATTCAATTCAATTCAATTCAAATTCAGTTTGAATTTCAATTCTTTTCAAATTCGTTTTCTATTCAATTCGAATTCGTTTTCTATTAAATTCAATTCAAATTCAGTTTGAATTTCAATTCTTTTCAAATTCGTTTTCTATTCAATTATTTCTTTTCGAATATTTCTATTTCAAATATTGAATGAAGCCAAATCAATTACCATATAATGTTAATTATATTGATTTTTCTACAACACATGTATACAATAACAACGATGAACAACAATCAACCATCATCCAAAGTGCACTCTACACTGTATAAGCATCTAATATAAATATTTAACGCTTATAACAGTCTGTCAATCAATAAATCGACATACAACTAACTATTGGGATTAGTGTATGTCGTATTTTATCCCAATACCCGTGTGGGGTTTTCAAACAATCAAACACATATTTTATTTGTGCAGTTGGGCGATGTGTAAAATTTATCGTCCCAATCAATATCAGTCAAATGTGTGTATATAAACAAATCGTCCGATTTGTTTATCTTTATTTCATTTCTAATACACGTTAAAAATTCTATTTTTAACTATAAAATATTTTCCACTATATAAAATATTTTATTCCATTTCACATCACATCACACAATCAACTAGACATCAAAATCAAACAAACAAGCATACAAGCCGTCCATGGTCTGTGGACGACGGGTGTCGGGTAATACTAAACACCGTCTGCATCCTAGTATATATTATTAACTAGAAAACAAAATTAAAAGGTGAGAAGTTCTCACCGATTAGCTAATCCAATGCCTCGACTCTTCTTATGTGGAAATCTTCGTCGTTCTTGCCTCTGGTCACTTTCTTTGCCCGTATTCTCTACATATGCAAAAATCACATTTTTACTTCGCTATTCAATATATAAAAATCGAATTTTTACTATGCTATTCAATATATAAAAATCCAATTTTTACTATGCTATTCAATATATAAAAATTGAATTTTTACTTTGCTATTCAATATATATAAAAAATCGCATCTTTATATTCTCCATCTTATAAAAATCATATTTTTATAATCTCTAACATATAAAAATTATATTTTTATCCCTTACATACGATAAAAATTATATTTTGATTCAAATAAAAATCTTAACTTTTAAAGACCTGTTATTTTTTATTTTTAAAAATTCCATATTTTCTAGTTGAAAAATCCGATCTTTTCTATTTCAAAATTTCCGTCTTTTTAAATATAAAGATTTCGCCTTTTCAAATATAAAGATTTCGCCTTTTCACTTTTAAAAATATGATCTTTCCACTTATAAAAATGCGATTGTTCTACTTATAAAAATTATATTTTTATATTTCACATATGATAAAAATCATATTTTTATTCTTTTTATAATATAAAAAATCATATCTTTCCTACTACAAAGATATAATCTTTTCGCTATTTAAAAATCCAAACTTTATCGTTTTAAAAATCTTATCTTTCTACGATTAGAAATGTAACACCCCACCTCCGCCAGGGTGTCTCTTGCAAGCACTCTGACTTTGGAGGGGCGTTTGAATCAGGTAAACATGCATAATGATATATCAAGGTAGAACAAGAACATATGTATATATGTAAACAGAGTAAATAACATAGATAAAACAGCGGAAGATTTCAAACCATTTCAAAACAAGTCTGGTACAACATAATGTCAACTTTCCAAATACACAAGTCTAGATAAAAACAACATTGCTGAAAAACTGAAATACATAAGTACTATCCCCAAAATAAGTGATAACCATAGCTAGCTTCATGTCAAGACCGTACATGAGCTAAAATCCCACAAGCAAGTGATCAGGAATCCAAGCTAAGCTCCAATATTTCCTCACTGAGAACCTGGGGGGGGGGGAACGGAAGAAAAGAGGCGAAAGAAAACAGGTCAGTCAAAAAGACTGAGTAAGCCCTACTACAATCAATGTAAACTAATAAAGTTAACGGGCATGATGAAAGCTGAGATGAACATATGATAAGTACATACTGGCATGATGATTAACTAACAAGGTAGATGAAGGTGTCATCGCATAATCAGGATTAAGGTTTTGCACCACAGGTGTACTAGCAAACTAACATGACTTGAATAAACCAGTATTGATCCCTTGGCCCAAGCTTTGGCCCAATAACATGAAATGACCCTAATACAAGGTCTAACCAAACGGTCTAGTCGATCGGCTCCCTATAAGCCTAACTCGTCACGTGTTGGTGTCCATACGGCCCAAACATAATTGTAGTCAGACTGTGCCGGGTCTCCCGTCGGGTGTATCAAGCCCTAGGGTGGCAACCCCTGGACACCATAAACATGTGTGCACAGTCTCGATCTACTGGTACCCGTGCATGTTTTCCCCGGCTTCGGACTATGTGCACGACCATAAGTCCGCCCGGAACTACACCGGCGTACCACTCTGCCGTCGTTTTTGGTCACTTACCTCCAGTTCAGTAATCGTGCTCCCTCCCTAGCCTAGACCCTAGGGCCTTAATGATACAAACTTGGGATTACTGCTGGAGTGGACACCATTGCTAGGATTTTCTAGTGGATTAAGTACGGTTTAACCCTCTTGCTAATCGTGGATTAATTTGGTTAAGTGTAACGATGAGTTCACGACTTAACCCCGATTAATCTACCAAGCCCAAATTGGTTAAGTACTAAGTGGACCATGACTTAACCCTAATCACGAGGCATTAATTAATTTAATGCGCCTTAACCTCTCACATTAGACCTTGTTGTGGTTACTAGTTAAGCCGGGCGGGTCCGGGTAGCTTTACACCACAACTTGGTCTAACCTCGGGTTCAAGGTACAACATGACCAACTTCTCACATTGGGTCCTATTGTTTGTAGCAACTAGTTAAGCCGGTCGGTTCCGGGTAGGTTTACGCTACAAACTCAACCCAACCTCGAGTTGGTCACACTTATCTTTTCTAAGTGTCATGTCCATCATGTTTCCAAAACATGTTACAAGTTTTCAAGCATTTGGGTAGACCTAACTTAATAGGTAAATTCCCAAAGGGTAGACCTAACTTAATAGGTAAATTCCCAAGCTTATGTTTTTATGTCTTTTAAGTTTACCCAACCCCAAACGCAATCCCATCGCTTACATATCGCAATAGCGCATAAAGGATAGAAAGAGGGAACTTGGCATAATCATGACATAAAGGTGTTGAAGCCACAAGTTCAACATGGTGGCATATGAAATGTACATGTGTTCATATACTTGCATATTACATTTTTAGGCCTCAAAAGCATGCATAAAACCAAACTTAGCATATTGGTGATACATGGTGATAAATGACATGTAGAAATGGCCATAAGTTCGCATTTAGCCTCACATGCAAGTTATCATAAGAGATATGATAACCTACATGTTGCCAAAATGCAACCTTTAGCATAAAGCTTGAAGCTTTAGGCTCATAAACCCAAGATAAGCTTGCATAACATGATAACATGAGTGAGATGATCAACCCAAACTTGCATACATAACATGGCAACTTGCATATCATAACATAGCAAACTTGCATACATAACATGATAGACTTGCATATTACATCATAGTAAACTTGCATAACATATCATGATAAACTTGCATATCATATCATAGCATACTTGCATAACATGATAAACTTGCATATCACATCATAATGATCAAACACCACTTGCATCATTCATTAGCTTTAGAGTTTAAATATGAAAGTAGAAAAGGGCTTACAATGCTTATGAAGACACAAAAATATGACAAAGCCCTTATGCAATCAATTAAACCCAAAATGCAAGCTTCAATAGAAAAACCCTTAAGCCAAAATGATCAAAACCCTTGCTTTATGATGCAAATATAGAAACTTGACTTGAATGCAAGCTAATGATGCTCATACAAGCTTGAAAACACTTGTATGCATGGAAAATCTCATAGAAATTTATTTAGGAATTTTATGAAGAGAGCGGAGGCCATGATAGGATTGATTTTGCCATAGTTTAGTTGTATGAATGAATAATGATGATTTAGGGTTAGGTTAGGGTCTTATTTATAGAGATTAGGACTAGTTTCAACCTTAGGATTAAACCCTAGTTCCAATCTCAGCCCTTAAAACCGAATCTGGCCCCCTAACTCAACACAAACCCAAAATGGTGCACCAGGCAAAACTGCCCGGCTGGACCAAGTCGACAGGGCTGTCGACTTGGGTGCTCTGGCGGGAATTTTCCCGCCTGGCCCAATCTGCCCTAATTTTCCAAATTCAAACTTGAATTTGAAATCTGTTTTTACTTTGAATTTTTCTGAAAACTTCGTTGGGCCTTAATTGGGTCATACGGACTCCGATTTTCGAAAACTCGGACTCTATTTCGCGTATTTTTCCGAGACAAACGCAATGGCATAGCCCGTTTCCCTTGATTCAGATTTTAGAATTAAATTCTGCCTCGATTTACGTTATAACTGGTTATTGAAAATACGGGTTGTTACAAGAAATCCTATCTTTCTATTGAAAAATGTAAATAAAAAATCGAATCTTTTAATGTTAAAAAAAATCGGATCTTTTCTAAAACAAAGATCGGATATCGGATATTTTTCCATATCAAAAGTCTCATTTTTTTCTTATTAACGGGCTCTTTTTTTCTTTCCATCACTATGTATAAAACTGAATTTTAAATTAATTAATAAAAATGGGAAAAAGAAAGACTTATAGTTCGAGATAGTGGGGGGGGGGGGGGGGAATCGGTTTCACGGCTTTGGATGGAAGAGGAGAGCGAAGGGAGGGGGAAGGCGCGTTGGCCAGAGGAGGGGGTACTGGGGCTTTCGACGGTGGTGGGGGTAGGCCAGAGGCGTGGGGCTTCTCGAAGTGGGCGCCGTCGCGATGAGGGGCTCGATTTGGGTGCCGTCGAGATGGGGCTTCACGGTGAGGTGGGTCGTCGGAGGCGAGAGCGACGGAGGCAGGGTGGTGGCGTGCGATGGTGGGCGGCGCGATGAAGTGGCCGTGGCGGGTAGCGGATCGTCGATCTATGTGAGGGTTTTTTTTTAAATTATTCCTGAGCGTTGACTTCAAATAGAAGGGAGGGGTGAGGTATGAGATTATATATATAATAATATATTTTAATATTTAATTTAATCCCAAAAAGCAACTTTTATTTTCGAACTCGAAATCAAACCCACTGACTGTCGTCCCTAGCTAATCACCCCCATTCCGAACACAATGGGATATGTATCGCAGGCCAATTCGATCGTTATGAACAGTTTCGATTTAAATTAAAATATAATTCAATATATATTCAATTCAAACACACATTTCAATTTACTGGGTCACATACGAACCCAAAAAATTCCAGAAAAATATTTTCTAGCTTCGTATTGACGATACGGTCCTAGCAAAACTAGTTTCGTCGAATTCTGAGACCGTTGGAAAAATGGCCATTTTCTAGTCGATTAATATCAACTGAAACTGGTCAAACGCGTTTTCCTCTGCCACGCTCACATATTGATCCGAAAAATTATGAAATTTGAAACCTAGCAATAATTTGACATCGCGGATCCAACAAAAGTGGTTTCGTCGAAATCCGAGGTCATTTGCAAAATGGCTATTTTTAAGGGCCTGAATTCCATAGCAACTATTCAGAATTTTCAACTGGACATATCTTTTGATTCCCGCTATGAAATTTCAATTTTCCAGATTCGTTGGAAAGATATCATCAATTCGATTCCGTTATTTTTGGTTTCACTAAAATCCGGATTATTTTGCACCCGGTATGTTCAATTGAAGTTTGAAATCGAATTATCGAACTACCGCGCCATTTTCAATTCCTTTTTATAATCATATATAATTATTTATATTCTAACGACGACGTATATAATATATACGTTCAAATTCTATTCAAAATAAATTTCTCGTCGATATTATTTAAAATAATTCATTTTAAATAATCAAAATTCGCTAAAAATGCCAAAATAAAAATTTTAAACTAGCCCAGATTTCCGGGTTGTTACATCTGGCTCTCACCACCATCAGCTGCGTCAGCCTGTGGCGGTCCTCCTCCGATTGGCCCTTCCCCACGAGAGACTTGTAGGCCCCGCAAGCACCCAAAATACGAAACAGCCTCCCTCCCATTCATCTCTGCCGTGATGATGCCATGGCCCACCGGAACAACCCAAACCACCACCAAAATGACTACTGGCCTCCCCTCTTCGATCATCCCTCAGACCCCTGCCACCAACGACCCACCAGCCACCGGAAACTGAAGAAATCCATTCGCCACTTCAAATAAACACCCGAAAACACCATCTCCGTTCAACCCCACTTTCTGATCACCATGGCCAACTTCAGGCACTTCGACCTGAACCAAAAACATAGCCCTCTTCCTCCTCTACAACATCACCATAGACTCCATCATCAATCGTCCATCCAAACTCCACCAAAAAGCCCAAAAACGAAAATGGAAATTTTTTGGCCACCACACTCGACGATACCTCCCCGAATTTTTATGGTAGCTAACCCTCGACCCGATCTACAGCTTTACTTCAGAACCCCATAGCAATTTCTTCATAGATTAAAAGATATAAATTATTTTGTAAAGAGGGGCTTATTTGCAAATTTGATTATGAAATTTGGCTTGGGCTGGAAATTCTGATGTGGAAGGGCTTATATAGGTGGATTTTATTATATTTTAACCTTATGTGACAAGCAGTGTTGACTAACGATTTTTATTTCGTGCTTATCACTATTTTCAATACTGTTTATTGGTTACTGTGGTTACATACAAGCTCCGTTCGTGACTGAAATGGACAGCATAACATAATTTGATGATACGGTCCTAACGAATCTTGTTTCATCGAATTCCGAGTTCGTTTACTCAAATGGGCTCGTTCACGTCCAAATAGTCGTTTTTATTTGCATTTTATTTTGCCACACTCACAAAATAACTCTGTTTTGCGTGCAACATGAAATCTAGCAATAATTTTCCATTGCGTTCCCAACAAAATTTATTTAATTGAAAATGGAGGTCGTTTGAATAAAGTCCGTTTTAAATGGTCCAATTTGAATTAAAATAAATTAATTTAAAAATACTTCAATATAATTAAAATAAAATATTGCAATTGGCCATATATGACCAGAATTTGATATAGATTCAAAATAAAATAACTCGGGTTGAAGTCCAAGTCAGTTCAGTATTTAAAATATTAAAAAAACCCTTATTTTATAAAACAAATTGATTTAAATTATAAAGGAATTCCATAGCGACTATTTTAAAATTTGATTCAGACATAAAATAAAATCTACATGATGAAAACTTAATTTTTCTCTTCTATTAGAAATATATTGTCCAATCGGTCCTGATGTTTCTTGTTTCGAGAAAATCCGACTTATTTTGAACCCTGTATAGTCAATTGAAGTTCAAAACTCCAATTTACGAACTACCGCACCACTGCAGCTCGTTATATAATTAAATTACAAATTTTACGTTCAACCCTCGTTATATAAACGATATCGTCAATATATTTTCAAAATAGACAATATAACCCCTTTATATTTTGCCAATTCACCTTATACAGCAAATTCAACAAATTCCAAATATTTTGGAATTAAAATATTATATTATATTATTTATATCATTAATTAAATATTCAAAACAATTGTATTCAATTATTTAAATTCAAACTGACATTTTAAATAAATAAAATAATTTAAATAATTGGTCAGAAAATACAGGTTGTTATAATATTATTAAGTAAATCTAGCAGTTGATAAAGATTGAGAAAATTTTAAACGATTCAACAGCAGTTGCAAATTAATCTACAGTATTACTAAGTAAACCTAGCAGTATTGGATGTTATAAGCACTCATGATTAAAAACGAAAACAGTGGTAATAAAAATATTATTCTTTCAACATTTAGAGAATTTCTGAGGCTAAAAGAAAACCGTAAACATATGTAAATTTCATTGTTGTATAAAGGCTAGGAAGACTAATTAAAATATTGGAAATCAAAAGGCTATACCATGAATAACAGCTAAATCGTCTCCACTCTTGATAATTTTTCCCATCAAGTTATCATTACCAACTCCAGCCAGTTCCTAGAAAGCAGCTCCTCCCATGTCAACTGATATGATAATTGGATCCAATATCTAAAAATAAAATAAAAATTCAAAATGAGATTTAAAATTGTAGGCTCTAATCATTTTTGAATCATTTCTGATGATTGTTACCTACCTTCTAGCAAACTAAAAGCTTTGAATGTCGCAACCGATGAACACCATCTAAAATTAAAATTAACGCAAAACTTTGCAGTATGGTTACACCGATTTGTTTATTAATGTAGATTTTCGTTGGTGCTTCGATATGATAGAGTCGATTTACAGACCTTAATTCCTTTTTTTTAAATTGAGTAAAGGACGCGAGGAGGATAAAAATAAGCGGGGTTGAGAAACTGACGAAGAAAAGAAATGGGGCTAGGGATTGGAAACTTAAAGTATAAAATATCTTGTTAGCCAAAAAGACAAATAGTATTAGGTGATATTTAAAAAGTGAGGGCCGACAAATATAATTAGATGATATTTAAAAAGTGAAGGGCAATTTCGGTATTTCAAAGTCGGACCAAAGGTAAGATTATCGAGAATTATTATATAGTAGATAGATAGATAGATTATCACACAAACACACACACACACACACACACACATATATATATATATATATATAAACACACACATATGCACACACACACATATATATGTATACATAATTTTCTGTATGATAATGTATTGTTTCATTTTCTCGAACTATTGCCTAAAATGTAATGATAATATGTCCTAACATGCATAATTTTTTGTACTTTAAAAAGTCTAATTGTCACTGATTTAATGGCAAATAGTTTCAGCGGGTACCTTCTATTTCTTTACTTAAATGTAATTTGGGTATCTTTTGTTTCTTTCCTTAAAAGTAATAAGAAAATTTTCTATTATAATTTTTGCATTCGTGTTACGTTTCTCCCTGTACTTCAACTTTTAAAACTCAAATTTAAATATGGTTGTATTATATGGTATGTAAATATTTTCATTCACTGATACTATTATTTGCAATTTACTATTATTCATGTTGCATACTTTTAACATTTTAAGGAATTAATTATAAGTATCTTATTTATTTTGTGATTGCTTTCCTTTTTGATTCTTTGTAAAATATTCATCTCGGTAGGCACATTAAACCCTTTTTAAGATTCAAAAATGTAATCGCCATCAGCCAGTGCATTAATACAAGCATAACTAAGCATGTTATCATTTAGCATCGTGGTGAGATAATCTATCCCGTTTACTTATTTTGTTAATTATTAAATTCTCCAATTTGATGCTTTCTTAAATAAGAAATTCAAATTAATTTTCTCTTCTCACTATTTATTCCCTTTAGCGACTGGATTAGATATACTACAAAAATAAATGTCTCAGTCTTCTTTTGTGAGTCATTTTAAAGTTGAAAGACGATGCAAATTTAGTTTCTATCTTCATTGTTGAATTTCTGATATTTTTGGATCAACTAAGACTTACAAATTATTGTTCACTGCTCTTACATAATTTTTTTTCCTGCAACATCTGATCATACTCAGGGTCGGCCGTGAGTAATTGTAGGCCTAATGCAGAAGGAAAATTTTGGGCCCTTATTTTTTTTATGAAATTGAAGTTAAGTGAAATTGTGCTTTTTCTACTGTGCATCTCCATTGGAAAAATTGCGTGTCTCAGCAAATTCATACAGTTTTTACCCATAAGGCCCATTGGGTCATACAAAGGACAATATGATAAGCATGCATTATCCCATAGCGCCCATTAGATTCAATCCTTTCTGCATGCTTACATACAGTTCACCACCTAGATTCACTCTTTCAACAATTCTATCTAGTACAAGTTAAATATCTCCTTGCTCTAGTAAAGGTAATATAGTTTTTTTTATGGGCCTCCTGACCTAATGGGCCATGTGCAGCCGCACAGCTGACACTAGGCCAGGGCTGGTAGTGAATGTACTGCTACTTTAATAAAGAATATTAGGTGCAAACTGAGCTTAGATTGTTGGCAAATGTTGCTTAGTTGTTTTGTTCCTTCTAACTATTTACTTGCTTTCTGATGTGAAGATATTCCACTTAACTGCTTCATTTCTGCCAATTTTGCCATCCTAATTATCGATAACTCAAAATTTTCTGTTTCTAATTTCAAGTATCTTTGTTATACTTTGTTTCAATCATGATTTAATTATTAAATTAATTGCCAAAGGTGTGACTTTTTTTGTAAGAGACCTTTTTATTTTGCCTATTTTATACTAGGACAATGATTTATCTATTTGTGTTTTTTATGATTGATGCTAGGCACTTTTTATTAATTCCGTATTTCTTTAATATTTGTTGTTTTCAAACTGAACATCTACCTAATTTCAATTATGTTGGATACAAAAATAAAGGATACTACTATGAATTACTCACCACTGCAAGATTTATAGCTTCAGATTCCTAAGTGTTTAATGTCTATCATTAATATTGTTTTTAAATATTACAGTGGCTTTTATATGGTTATTAATTATAATTTATCACAAGCCAATGAATTAGTAGATATTGAGAAAGTAATATATATAATGCTTTTTATTACAAATCAATTGTTAGATTTTGGACTCTTCATTGCTATTACCTTTGCATGATGGTATTACAAATATTTTGGTAGTGGATCCATCCGAGACACATTGAAGTTTACATTTTAAATACTACTTCATGTCAATATGTATTCCATTATCGTTAGATTATAAATACAACTCTACAGATTGATGTGTATTTTTCATGTTTCTAGGTGAATGAATTAAAAAAATTATTATGCATTTTGCATTTAACAAGCAAATGAATTTAGGGCGTTAAGTTCAGCACTTAATAGTCATCCTATCTAAAATTGTACTGAATTTCATGCATTAATTATTTGTTGCGTAATGTTATTTTTTTCTTTATGTATTGGTGTAAGATTCTGACACTACATTTATTTTGCAACATTCAAGTGTGAAGCATGGATGCGCACTTGTTAGGATAAAATGATGGAGTTGCGTAAATTAACATTCTTCAGAAGAATTGTCTAATAAAGAGATTATGGAGCGTGTCCTTGGACGTGATTCTATATACGAGGATGGGGGATCTTCTAATTCACAACTACTTCAGATCAGGAAAATACTGTGGATAATCAATCAACTTATGAAGAATTAGTTGACGACTTAATGATACAACTTCCCACCTTAATGCTACTAATGAATAACTTAGTTTAGTTGTAGATATACTTTGACCTAACAATATAATGGAACTACCTCAACCACGTCCAATAAATAAAGCTCCAGATGCAGATTTGAGAGGGTCGCCATCTTGTTCAGTTCGGTAGTCACAAGATGATTCTAAGTTTATTTACATTAATTTTCTATGTAATAGACAATATGAAATTTTTTATTTTGGTTGGGGTAACGTTAGAAGCTTAACTTTATGACTTCTTCTAGCATTCAACATTATATGGAATGTTAGCATTGAATATATTTTTATTGTACGTTTTTTCAGTTTATTTCTAATATAGAACAATCACAAATAATTATTATTTCGTTTTACCTATACATAACCATTCAATTTAACCAAAATATGAATCGTCTAATAAACTAATAAAATGATGTCATGTGTGCTATTACAGTAACACCATGTGGTACAACAACATTATATAATGTAGACCAATGACATAATGCCGTGTGGCAAATCAGATAATACCACATGGACTAATCAAATAATGCCACGTGGCCTAAAAAATGATGTCATATGCACTAATCAAATGATGACACACGAACCAACCATTAAATGCCAAGTGTCAGTATTAATATATGCCATGTGTATCCTACTATGACAACCATGTTAGTAACCATGTAGGATGACACATCATCAAACACATCAGCTGACGACCCATCATTTGAGTCATAATGTAGTGTGGTCCACTGATTCTTCTACCTACCAATATCAGTAAGTGTAGCTAAAATCTCATTCTCTACTAACCTTTACCTACCAATTTCTACTAATTCAATATTGGTAGCTAAAATGTATTACCCACCATTATGTTAGTTTTACCTACGCTTACAATTGGTAGGTAAAGACCCCATTTTCTTGTAGTGATAAGGCACATGGATTATGACTAATTCCCATCACAGGGTCAAGGGATGATTTTTCGCACATCTCCGTTGAGCATAAATAATTCACATTTGATTTGTATGTGATATAATAATTTGTTGGGTACCTAATAAGGCTATATAAATTTATTCAAATCATCCTGTATAAAGGAGGTTATGGCGAAATTTTTTCAAAATTTGAGGAGTTAGCCAAATTTCAGGAAAATTAGAAAGTTCTTAAAAACTGAAAAGTTGAAGAACTCAAGCCAAAATGAAAGTTGAGTTAGTGAGTTAAACAACTTTCAACTCCATTCTTTTTTTAGAACGAAAAAGTTTTAAGTGGGGGAGATTGTAACAACCCTAAATTTTAGAACCAATTTAAAAAAAATCATTTGATTTTAATGGATTTTAAATATTTAACATGATTTATTTTGAAAAATAACAATTTGGAATTTATTTTAATTGAAGTTTAAACGTATAAATTTAAAATTTAATTAAAACGAACTCGAAAAGTCATGGTAGTTTGAAAATTTTGTTTTTAACTTTAAATGAATGTACAGAATGCAGTATAAATTGGATTTCAGTAAAACAAGAAACATTAGAATATGTTTAATAATATCTTTCTAATGAATGTGAAAATTTTAGATTTCATATTATAAATTGTAAGTTATGTCTAGATTAAAATTTAAAATAGTCGCTATGAATTTTTTTATTATTTTAATATTATTTAAGCCCTTAAAAATGGTCATTTTGCAAACGACCTCCATTTTTGACAAAACTAATTTTGTTGGATCTGAAATGTTAAATTACTGTCAGGATTATAACTTCAAGTCAGTTGGAATTAATATCTTAGTGTGGTAAATTCTAATGCATATTGAATTTTAGTTATAATTTAATAAGCTAGTTAAAAGGCCATTTTTCAAATGGTCTCCAAATTCGACGAAATTAATTTTGTTAGGACCGTAATTGCAAAACATAGTTGAATTTCAAATTTCATAATTTTTGGAGTCAGTATGTGGCTGTGGTAAATTAAAATGTAAGTTCAAATTCAATATTTAATGTTATATTAATTTATATTTTAATTTTGATAAAAACTGGTTGAAATAGTCGAATCAGCTTATGAAATGTATTCCATTATGTCCGAAATTGGGGTATTTGTCTGAGGCGACACTCGTGATAATTCGTTTGGAGTTCGGAGTGTTAAACAAATAAAGTGTGAATTAAGTATTATTATAATATAGTATAAATACGCTAAAATCTAAACAAACCCTAATTCACTTCATTTCTGCCACCGCCATCACGTTTTAAGGGCTGAAATTGCTCGAAATTCATGCTCAAATTTCTCTAAATCCACAAAGAATCATTCGAAACTTATAAAACAAAAATTCGAGAGTGTGGAGAGGCTTCAATTTCATATGGGGTCGATGGGTTTTGGCGTAGTGTGGAGCTCGATTTCAGGCTTGGAAGGTCCGGCGTTCGTAGCCGTTTCCAGCGAGGTAGGGGCCACCAAAGTCAACGACGGGTCAGGCGCATGTGGAGGAGGTTGCCAGTGACGTCATGGCGATCTCTGATCGTACTCCGGTCGACTTGGTGTGTGATTGCGGGAAGAGGAGGTCAAACGAAGGGGTTAAAGAAAAGGCAGTAGCCTATAGTGTTTAAATGAGGGGAAAGTATTGACAAAAGTAATTAATCTTTTTAATTACATTTAGTTAATTAAGTTAATGTGATAAAAGTTTAAAATGCGATGACTTGTCTATACCAATACAGAATTGAATGAAACTGGGACCGTTAGAATCGGGATAACAAGAACTTCACAATGGAACTGACCAGAACATAAATGGAGCAAGTTAAAAATTTGGATTGAATTAAACGCATTGTTTAATTTAATTAAAATAATTGTTATTTAACGATTTCGAAACCGATCAATGTCAGAACTCTCTCACTCAAATTATTTGTACAGTCGTTTATTTTATAACCGAATATATATATATATTGATTGTTTGTGATTGCAATATTTGTTTGCTGATTGATGGATGTTTACAGTTTTGATGCCATTGTTATTAAAATGTTTATATATGCGTTGTTAAATAAAAAATTTATATTATGAATTATTCTGGGATGACAATTTGCCCACCCATCTCCCAGATAGTAGATAAATTCTCATGGATTGTGATGTAAACCCCACACGGGTATTGGGACGATAATTTTACACATCGCCCAAGTATACAAATAATAATTTTTTTTTATGGTTGGAAACCTCACACAGGTCTAGGGATGAAAATTAATTTACACATCTCCCTTGTATTTAATTGCATGTCAACCGATGGGTTGACAGACCATTGCTTATACAATTGTAAATGCACTTTAGATGTGAATTGAATGTTTAATAGATGTTTATCACTATTTTTGAATGCATCCAATTTATGAAATCCATATAAATAAAATTAAATGGTATTTGATCGAGTCTCATTTCAATTGAGAAATAACGAATATTTTAATATAATATTTAGTAAACAATCAAAATATGATTTTGATGTTACCTTATTCCTCGTCCCATATTCCTAATACAGGAGAGAGGCCCTCGCATATCCGGTCGATCTCTAAATACGTCTGGATGATCGCCACTTATTACCTCATCTTAGGTGTACATCCCAATCAAGACATCAGTAATCATCCATACGATGTGAAGATCTCCAGTCTTCAATCACTGTCTTTAAATCTTCGACTTTTAATCGTCGTATTAGTTATTCGGAATGGGTTAAACCCGGTCTTTCCGAATAACTCGCATATCTTATAATCAAGTGCTAGAAAACACATCATATGCCTCATTCCAATCCAGAATATTCTTTTATTCAAATTTTCTTATTACTGGGAAAAGTTCCCATTAATCTTGTCAAAGGTTATCTCATTTAAACTTATTGTTTAAATCTTCTCTTTGGAAACCATTGCAAAAGATTTTATATTATCTTTTTACAAAACTTAAAATAAATTAAAGTTTATCAAGCTAGTCGGGATTTACGAGCCTTACCGAAATAATCATTCATTTTATTATCCCAATTCCAACCTATTCATCCCATGGGGCAAAACTGGTGGTACTCCATATCTAACACCCATTGTGTTATCGGTAAATTCAATTACAATTTAACGTTTTAAATCTAATTAAAGATTTAACTATCACATGGAGTAAAACTGGTGGTACCCTATTCTCAAACACAACACGAATTCAGTAAATTTAATTACCACATTCACATTTAAATATAATTAAAGATTCATTAAAACTCCACTTAGATATAATCTTCAAAAATCATTGCTTAATAATTATTCAATTTTTAGGAAATCAATCCTGTCTTTAATTGGGTTAAAGAACAAATTTCGTTAAAAACACCGTTCGCGATAAACTCAAATCATCTTCCATTAAAATGGAACTTCCACGGAAATTAGATCAATTGTAATTGATATAAATTTCCATATCAGACTAACACTATAAGTGGAATAAGGGAAAAGCCTTTTAAATTCCATAAATAGTAATGGTCTTCCCTCACAGAAACTTACCTCGATTGTTAATAAATCGAATTCCACTCAATTCTTATTTAATATATTAAATTGGAAAACTTTATCTTGAAAAAATTTCATTAATCTTAATCAAAAGATTATAAATTCCATATCATAACTTCATTGTTAGTTGAGTTAAAGAATGAATGTTGTTTAAAACATCATTCACAATAAACCCAAAATTCAATTCAATTCCAGTTAAATTAATTAGTTGGTAAACTTCACTAAATCTTAATTAAAATCTTTATTCTATTCTCAACTAGGTTTAAGAACAATATTATTTAAGACATCATTAACGATAAACCTAAAATCCAATTTGATACTAAATGCAAGGCTCTGAATAGAAATCATATTGGCTTATATTCAATATCAAATTCTGAAACTAACAAATATCATATTGGGAATAACGATATCTATATCTTCCAAACTCCTCAACAATATCTGTATAATCATGGAATCCAATATCAAAATATTTCGAAGATTATTTCCATTCTAATCCAATCAAGTTTTTACATTGGAAAATTCTGCTTATTTTAAAACACTATAATTTCGTTCAGTTCCTTACTCAAGTTGATATACAACTTATTCAAATAAATATATATTTTATCTTTATAAACTTGGAATATTTCATCCGAAATCATTTCAAATCATTTATTATGACTTTACATAATTTATTCATATTTTTAACAATTTTTTTGAGACCTTTGCACTCGCTTTCCAATATCAGCCACCGAACTACATCCATAGTGACATTTTCCAAAACTAATTTGCACATATCATAAAATCTAACTGTTAGATTTCAAATTTCTTATTACTATTTGAAAGCTCTTTTCGATACAAACCCAACGGTTTCAGTTTTAGGAGAATCCAACTGTCCGGTCTCCCGTAACATCAATTCAAAGTTAATGGTCGAAATTCGCGAACGGTCGCTGTGCGACACATTCTATTCAAAGCATTTAAGTATATATAATATATTTCATTGATTTCCATTCAAAATGCATTTTAAAAACATTTATAAATTCGTTTAAAATGATTTCAACTTCCATTTCAATTTTAAATCAAAATTGAAAACCCCATATTACTATAATCTCAAAATAATAAAATTTTCAAAATGTCAAATTTTGAAATCCATTTCCTCAGCATTCATTATAAAAATGAATAAAATAGATAGACAAATCCATTCGAGTTAAAATGACGTTTATTTACTTAACTCAGCTTAATATTTCAATATTTTTGTGTCCGTCCAAACCCAGAACAGACTTGCAAATGGATTGTATGTCTGACATTGTATTTTGTAAAAACCCGTAACTTCCCCGTAAAGGAAAGTGTCGGATAGTTCGAGAACAAGCCACAACCGAACGCATACAAAAGAACATTTCATTGTATATTACAACAATGCACGAGAATACAAGAATATACAGAGTATAAATGAATATTACACAGAAATATCAGAGATTTAAATTACATTTAAATACATCGCAGCGGAAAATAATACAATACACAACTAGAAGAGATATACAGATACAAAGCTTTCCGGATATCGTTCCAGCTGAAATCCAGGATCCTGTGAATATAAATCTGCAAAACCAAAACTACTAGTTGCCCGTGTCAAAATAAGGGCACCCAGAGTTTAGGTTAAAACAATAAACTCCAGGTCAGCCATGTGACTGGTGTGAGAACTAAAACAGTTATTAATCTTTGCTTTTAAAGTTAGGTAAATCAAGGGACCACGCCGTATAACACGGAACGGGTTTCCTCCCAAGAATACCAGTGCATAAAACAACAGCGCAATGCTAAATAAAGAAAAATGAAGCTATTATAAGACCCAGTTCCCATCAGACAATGCAACGCAAGCCGGAGGATAGGGTTTTTACCTTATAATAGCCAAGTATGCTTGATACGTTTAAAACAAATCATTTGATACTATAATAAGTGCATAGTGTATAAAACAACTTCAAATCATAAGTATCAATCATAGGCGACATGAGCGTCCCATGCCACTATGTCGCCATATATAGGTTTACAAATAAAACCGCAAATGTCACGTATTTGGAAATTGGGTTTCCGTCTATGAACCGAGGCAAAAGATAGTCCTCAACCGATTCGAGACTGCCTAGCCCGAGTCTCAGGATCAGAACGCATCGACCCTTGGAGCGACAGGGCCGGTCCACACCTAGTGGATTAAAAATGCACGAGCACTACGTTTCGCCGCCCTTTGGGGCGTAAGCGAGCCAACGAATGACTCCATCGGACCCGGATCGTCCGATCTAACCGAGGCGCCTCGCAACAGCAACAACCACATAAGTCAAACTCGTCAGGGCGTGTAAAACCACTGACGCCACTTTTAGCTAGGAGGAAACGTAGGCCCTCCCTGAGGTCCTTCTCCCGTTTTTCGTTCATACCGGGTGTGAAACTCGCGAAGCAAACGTTACACAAAGCTACGCCACAAAGGCCGTGCTTTGATCATCACCACAAGACTTTGCTTTTCAACAGAAGCCTCGATCAATTGCCACTTAGGCATGCCACACAGGCAATTCACTCCATGCGTTTGATATCCATCAATATATAACCCCTGAGCTCGTACGTCTCAGAGAAGGGCGTTAAGCAAGAGAATAAATTCTCCGCCGCCAAACAGATATATATTTAATAGAGATCAATCGCACGGACTAAAATCCAATGTCAGACACACACAGTCCATTTACAAGTCCGTTCTGGGTCTGAACGAAACCGGAGGCACCTAGTACCCCGCATATCCATCGATCTCCAAGCACGTCTGGACGATCACCAACTGTTTCCATCTTCTTGGGTGTACAGCCCAATCAAGATCATCAGTAATCACCCAAACGACGTGAAGACCTCCGGTCTTCGACCATCGTGTTCATCTTCGACTTATTGTCGTATCAGTTATTCAGAATGGGATAAACCCGGTCCTCCCGAATAACTCGCGTATATTTTGAATAAGTGTTACACAAACACAACATACGCCTAATTCATCAGTCACTAACTGTAAATTAATCAAGAGAATAATTCCCTAAATATTAACCCCGAAGGCCGAAACCAACATCAGATCAATATCCAGAAAACCATTCTGCTTAGTTAACCGACAGTTAGTTTCTAAATTTCACATTCATAGGGAAAGGTTCCCATTAATTTTATCCAAGATAAATTTCTTGAATTTATTCTTTAATCTATTTTTGAATATCAATTCAAACTAGTCGGGATTAGCGAACCTTACCGAAGTAATCATTTGTTTTAATTTCCCAATCCCAACTTATTCATCCCATGAAGTAAAACTGGTTATACTTCATATCTAACACCACGGTGTTATCGGTAAATTCAATTACCATTTCACGTTCAAATCTAATTAAAGATTTAACTATCGCCTGGAGCAAAACTGGTGATACTCCATTCTCGATCTTTTCAATCTAATTAAAGATTCATTAAAACTCCACTTAGTTTTAATCTTTGACTGGGTTAAAGAATCAGTGTCATTTAAAACATGGTTCACGATAAACACAAAATCACTTTCCATTAATTATCGGGTTAAAGAACGAGTGTTATTTAAAACACTGTCCACGATAAACCCAAAAATCAATATCAATTCAATCCCAATTAAATATTATCTAATTGGTACACTTCATTAAATCTAAAATAAAAAGATTTAATCTTTTCTCAACTGGGTTCAAGAACAGTGTTAGTGAAGACACCATTCACGACAAACCCAAATCACATTTGATATTCAATACAAGGCTCTGAATAGAAAATATATCGGCTTATATTCAATATCAAATTCCACGACTAACAAATGTCGTATTGGAAATAACGATATAAATATATATCTTTCAAATTTCCATAACAACATCTGTATAATCACGAATTCCAACATCGAAATATTCCGAAGACAATTTCGATTCAAATCCACACCAATGCAATCATTGGAAATTCTGGTTATTTTTAAAACCCTTTTTCAAATTCAATTTATTTACTTAAAAATAAATAGAATTATAATTCTAGTTCAAAACTAGTTTATTTCGATAAAAATTTATTTTTATCTTTTCAAATATGGAGTTTTTCATCCCAAATCTTCCTAAATCATTTCTTATGATTTTACAAAAATTATTATTCTTTTTAATAATTTTATCAAGGCCCGTACAGTCGATTTCCATTAACGGCCATCGAACTGCACCTATAGCGACCTTTTTCTAATTTGATTTGGACGTATCTCCAAATCCAACCGTTAGATTTTGAATTTCTAATATTCGTTAGAAAGCTCTTTTTGATACGAACCCAACGGTTCCGATTTTAGGAGAATCCGACGGTCGGATCTCCCGTAATGTCCGTTTGAAATAAATGGTCGAAATTCACGAACTGCCGCGGCGCGGCGCGTTCTATTCAGGCCATTATATTATATATATAATATATATAATATATATTTCGTCGATTTCTACTTAAAACGAATTATATAAATAGTTTTAAATTCGTTTCAAAAGCAATTTCAACTTCCATTTCAATTCAAATCAAAATTGAATTCTTCTTTATAAATTCGTTTTAAAATTCATTTCTATTCAATTCAAATTTCAATTCAATTTGAATTCATTTCAATTCGCTTTCAATTCAATTTGAATTCTTTTTCAATTCAATTCATTTCGAAATCGTTTTCAATTCATTTCGAAATCGTTTTCAATTCAATTCATTTCGAAATCGTTTTCAATTCAATTCATTTCGAAATCGTTTAAAATCGATATAAATATCGTTCACGTCAAAATAGCGTCAATCTAATCAACACGGCTTCATAAATTTCTATTTTCATATATTCTATTTCAAATATTTCTTTTTCAAAATAGTTGTTATTATCAAAATATTTCGTTCAACACATGACCAATCTCAATGGATGAGTACTGTCAACACATGAACCTTTATTTTATATTGATAAAGATGTAAATTTTATTACTAAAATATTTCGTTCAACACATGACCAATCTCAATGGATGAGTACTGTCAACACATGAACCTTTATTTTATATTGATAAAGATGTAAATTTTATTACTAAAATATTTCGTTCAATACATGACCAATCTCAATGGATGATTACTGTCAACACATGAACCTTTATTTTATATTGTTCTTTATTTTCTAAATTGGAATGAGGCCCAATCAATCACCATATAAAATTAATTATATGGATTTTCATACAACACATGTATATAATAGCATTGAAAAATAATCAACCATCACCCAAAGTGCACTACACTGTATAAGCATCAAATATAGATATCTAACGCTTATAACAGCCTGTCAATCCATCGATCGACATATTTAATCAATCAGGATGAGTGAACTTCATATTTCATCCTAACACCCGTGTGGGGTTTTCAAGTAATCAAACACAGATTTTAGTTGTGCAGTTGGGCGATGTGTAAAATTTATCGACCCAATCAATATCAGTCAAATCAGTGTATATAAACAAATCGGCCGATTTGTTTATAAATATTTATTTATTCACTTTCACGTTAAAAATTATATTTTTAACGATAAAACATTTTATTCAACCTATGAATATTCTATTCGGTTCATTTATTCAATAAAATGATATTTTTATTTTCCTAACATATTTTAGAAAATTTCGGCGGCATAACGGCACGATACTAGAAACGGGACAAGGCCTAGCCTTACCCCCGGTCTAGTGAAGGCCCACGCCATTCACACATCAATCATATCAATTTCATTTCACCAAACAATTCAATTCAAACCAAATCATCAAATTAATTTATGCAACCAAACAAACAAGTCCATGGTCTGTGGACGATTGTGTCGGGTGCTACTAAGCACCGTCTGCATCCTAGTATATATATATAACTAGAAAAAGAAATTGAAAGGTGAGAAATTCTCACAAATAGCTATCCTAGCTCCACGGCACTTCATTGATAGAAATCTTCATCGCTATCGCATCTTCGTCATCTTCGTTGCCCGTAGCCACTACATATAAAAATCACACATTTTTACTTCGCTATACAATATATAAAAATCATATTTTTACTACGATGTTCAATATATAAAAATCATATTTTTACTACGATGTTCAATATATAAAAATCATATTTTTACTACGATGTTCAATATATAAAAATCATATTTTTACTTCGATGTTCAATATATAAAAATCATATTTTTACTTCGATGTTCAATATATAAAAATCATATTTTTACTTCGATGTTCAATATATAAAAATCATATTTTTACTTCGATGTTCAATATATAAAAATCAAATTTTTACTTCGATGTTCAATATATAAAAATCAATTTTTTTTTCTGATGTAAAAATTCTAACTTGATTAGATAAAGATCCCGTCTTTCTACCGATAAAAATTTCGTCTTTCTATACTAAAAATTAAATCTTTCTTGATTCAAAAATCTAATCTTTTCGTTACCATTCAAACAATAAAGATCCAATTTTTATCGGCCATTTATATGAATAAAAATCTAATTCATTTACTGATTTTAAATAACCTAAATCCCTATATAATAAAATCAGATTTTATTGTAAATAATAAATAAATAAATAAATAAATAAAAATTCAAACACTCACTGTTTTTCAGGTTTTACAGAGGGAAGAGGAGGAGAGGGCTGCGGTGAGGTCGGTGGTGGGATTACTGGTGGCGGCGGCGGTTCTCAGGTGGAAGAGGGGTTTGGGGATTCGCAGCTTCGTGGATTGAACGGAGGGAGGAGGGGTAGCGGGCCACCGGAGTTGAGGGGAGGCGGAGTGACGGGTGGGGGTGCGCGATGGAGAGGCGTCGGCGATGGTGGTTTCCGCCATCGCGGTTTTTTTTCCTCTGTATCGATTAAAAGGAGAGAGGGGGGGGGGGGGGCAGAGCGGGTTAACGGGGGAGAAGGGTTGACCCTTTTTTTTATTATTATTTAATTTTCATTTTTATTCGCGTAAAGTAACTTTTTCTTTCGACCTCGAAACAAGGCCCACCGCCTGTCGTCCATAGCGTTTCACCCCCATTCCGAACACAATGGGCTATGCTTCGCAAGCTGATTCGATCGTTACAATCAGTTTCTGTTGAATTTACATTTAAATCACTATATTGAATTTTAAACGTACTTTTCAAATTACCAGGGTCACATACTAACTCGAAAAATTCCAGAAAAATATTTTCTAGCTTCGTATTAACGATACGGTCCTAACAAAACTAGTTTCGTCGAATTCTGAGACCGTTGGAAAAATGGCCATTTTTCAGTCGATTAAAATCAACTGAAACTGGTCAAACGCGTTTTCCATTTCCACGCTCACATATTGATTCGAAAAATTATGAAATTTGGAATCTAGCAATAACTTGACACTGCGGACCCAACAAAACTGGTTTCGTCGGAATCCGAGGTCGTTTGCAAAATTCCCATTTTTAAGGGCCTGAATTCCATAGCGACTATTCAGAATTTTCAACTGGACATATCTTTTGATTCCCGCTATGAAATTTCGATTTTTCGGATTCGTTGGAAATATATTATCAATTAGATCCTAATGTTTTTGGTTTCACTAAAATCCGGATTGTTTTGCACCTGGAGTGTTCAATTGAAGTTTGAAATCAAATTATCGAACTACCGCGCCATTTTCAATTCCTTTTATAATTATAAATAATTATTTATATTCTAATGACGAACAATATAACTATATACGTTTGAATTATATTCAAAATAAATTTCTCGTCGATTTTATTTAAAATAATCTATTTTAAATAATCAAAATCCGCTAAAATTGCCGAAATAAAAATTTTAAACTGGCCCAGATTTTCGGGTTGTTACAATCTCCCCCACTTAAAACTTTTCATCCCCGAAAAGGAACAAAGTCGAAAGTGGTTTGATTAATCAATTCTATGTTTGATCTGGCTTCCATTCTCCAACTTTTCAGTTTCTGAGAATTTCCAAAAATTTCAAAAATTTGGCTAACACCCTAAATTTTCGAAAAATTTCGCCATAACCTCCCCTGCACCGGGAGCATCGGGGAATTTCAAATAGCTTCCCCGGTCCTTCAGATCTCAAAAAGAAAAAGAAAAAGCCAAGCGGCTAGCCAATAGGCTCATAAAATCATCATCACCCAAACAAAACAGTAAATTATATAGCAAACATGTACCTATTTGTCGGGCAAACAAATTTTATTCTCTGCTCTAGCCTCCTTGTTATGACCTGTTCAATGTAAGTACAAGTATATGCAAGCAAATGCGACCAAATTCCAATATAATTCAATACGTGATTCAATTAGGCATAATGGTTCAAAATTATCAAACAATTAAACAAACAACACAAACATCAATCAATTAGTGGATTAACGTTTCAAATTCATAATTTTGATACATAGTCAAAAATCAGATTTTTGATGCCAAATCACAACAATAAGCCTATCTAATTTTGGTTCTCACACCAGTCAATAGGAAATATAGAAATCTCACTTTCGTCGCTCGAAAATAAATACTGGCGATGGTGCCCCGTCACCAGAATTATCCCCGGGCAACTAGAGTATGATCTTATAACTATCCAATACATTGAAACTTCGAATACACGTTTGCAAGACGTATATGCAAAATCTTTATATATCGTATTGCCCCTATCAATATAGAATAAATAATCAAATACGAATAATTGATTTAAATTTTCAAAACAAAATGGGTTTTCATTTTTATTTTAAAATTTTACTCTTCACACTCGTTCTAGGATACTACTGATCCCATCTCTAACGAGTCATTCCCGTTGGATATTACTAATCCAATCTCTGATGAATTCTTCCGTATGGTTCTTATGTGTCTTGTTCTCTAGCTTTGTAAACCAAAGCTCTGATACCAACTGTAAAAACCCGTAACTTCCCCGTAAAGGAAAGTGTCGGATAGTTCGAAAACAAGCCACAACCGAACGCATACAAAAGAACATTTCATTGTATATTACAACAATGCACCAGAATACAAGAATATAAAGAGTATAAATGAATATTACACAGAAATATCAGAGATTTAAATTACATTTAAATACATCGCAGCGGAAAATAATACAATACACAACTAGAAGAGATATACGGATACAAAGCTTTCCGGATATCGTTCCAGCTGAAATCCAGGATCCTGTGAATATAAATCTGCAAAACCAAAACTACTAGCTGCCCGTGTCAAAATAAGGGCACCTAGAGTTTAGGTTAAAACAATAAACTCCAGGTCAGTCATGTGACTGGCGTGAGAACTAAAACAGTTATTAATCTTTGCTTTTAAAGTTAGGTAAATCAAGGGACCACGCCGTATAACACGGAACGGGTTTCCTCCCAAGAATACCAGTGCATAAAACAACAGCGCAATGCTAAATAAAGAAAAATGAAGCTATTATAAGACCCAGTTCCCATCACACAATGCAACGCAAGCCGGAGGATAGGGTTTTTACCTTATAATAGCCAAGTATGCTTGATACGTTTAAAACAAATCATTTGATACTATAATAAGTGCATAGTGTATAAAACAACTTCAAATCATAAGTATCAATCATAGGCGACATGAGCGTCCCATGGCACTATGTCGCCATATATAGGTTTACAAATAAAACCGCAAATGTCACGTATTTGGAAATTGGGTTTCCGTCTATGAACCGAGGCAAAAGATAGTCCTCAACCGATTCGAGACTGCCTAGCCCGAGTCTCAGGATCAGAACGCATCGACCCTTGGAGCGATAGGGCCGGTCCACACGGAGTGGATTAAAAATGCCTGAGCACTACGTTTCGCCGCCCTTTGGGGCGTAAGTGAGCCAACGAATGACTCCATCGGACCCGGATCGTCCGATCTAACCGAGGCGCCTCGCAACAGCAACAACCACATAAGTCAAACTCGTCAAGGCGTGTAAAACCACTGACGCCACTTTTAGCTAGGAAGAAACGTAGGCCCTCCCTGATGTCCTTCTCCCATTTTTGGTTCATACCTGGTGTGAAACTCGCGAAGCAAACGTTACACAAAGCTACGCCACAAAGGCCGTGCTTTGATCATCACCACAAGACTTTGCTTTTCAACAGAAGCCTCGATCAATTGCCACTTAGGCATGCCACACAGGCAATTCACTCCATGCGTTTGATATCCATCAATATATAACCCCTGAGCTCGTACGTCTCAGAGAAGGGCGTTAAGCAAGAGAATAAATTCTCCGCCGCCAAACAGATATATATTTAATAGAGATCAATCGCACGGACTAAAATCCAATGTCAGACACACACAGTCCATTTACAAGTCCGTTCTGGGTCTGAACGAAACCGGAGGCACCTAGTACCCCGCATATCCATCGATCTCCAAGCACGTCTGGACGATCACCAACTGTTTCCATCTTCTTGGGTGTACAGCCCAATCAAGATCATCAGTAATCACCCAAACGACGTGAAGACCTCCGGTCTTCGACCATCATCTTCATCTTCGACTTATCGTCGTATCAGTTATTCAGAATGGGATAAACCCGGTCCTCCCGAATAACTCGCGTATATTTTGAATAAGTGTTACACAAACACAACATACGCCTCATTCCAATTCATCAGTCACTAACTGTAAATTAATCAAGAGAATAATTCCCCAAATATTAACCCCGAAGGCCGAAACCAACATCAGATCAATATCCAGAAAACCATTCTGCTTAGCTAACCGACAGTTAGTTTCTAAATTTCACATTCATAGGGAAAGGTTCCCATTAATTTTATCCAAGATAAATTTCTTGAATTTATTCTTTGATCTATTTTTGAATATCAATTCAAACTAGTCGGGATTAGCGAACCTTACCGAAGTAATCATTTGTTTTAATTTCCCAATCCCAACTTATTCATCCCATGAAGTAAAACTGGTTATAATTCATATCTAACACCACGGTGTTTTCGGTAAATTCAATTACCATTTCACGTTCAAATCTAATTAAAGATTTAACTATCGCCTGGAGTAAAACTGGTGATACTCCATTCTCGATCTTTTCAATCTAATTAAAGATTCATTAAAACTCCGCTTAGTTTTAATCTTTGACTGGGTTAAAGAATCAGTGTCATTTAAAACATGGTTCACGATAAACCCAAAATCACTTTCCATTAATTATCGGGTTAAAGAACGAGTGTTATTTAAAACACTGTCCACGATAAACCCAAAAATCAATATCAATTCAATCCCAATTAAATATTATCTAATTGGTACACTTCATTAATTCTAAAATAAAAAGATTTAATCTTTTCTCAACTGGGTTCAAGAACAGTGTTAGTGAAGACACCATTCACGACAAACCCAAATCACATTTGATATTCAATACAAGGCTCTGAATAGAAAATATATCGGCTTATATTCAATATCAAATTCCACGACTAACAAATGTCGTATTGGAAATAACGATATAAATATATATCTTTCAAATTTCCATAACAACATCTGTATAATCACGAATTCCAACATCGAAATATTCCGAAGACAATTTCGATTCAAATCCACTCCAATGCAATCATTGGAAATTCTGGTTATTTTTAAAACCCTTTTTCAAATTCAATTTATTTACTTAAAAATAAATAGAATTATAATTCTAGTTCAAAACTAGTTTATTTCGATAAAAATTTATTTTTATCTTTTCAAATATGGAGTTTTTCATCCCAAATCTTCCTAAATCATTTCTTATGATTTTACACAAATTACTATTCTTTTTAATAATTTTATCAAGGCCCGTACAGTCGATTTCCATTAACGGCCATCGAACTGCACCTATAGCGACCTTTTTCAAATTTGATTTGGACGTATCTCCAAATCCAACCGTTAGATTTTGAATTTCTAATATTTGTTAGAAAGCTCTTTTCGATACGAACCCAACGGTTCCGGTTTTAGGAGAATCCGACGGTCGGATCTCCCGTAATGTCAGTTTGAAATAAATGGTGAAATTCACGAACTGCCGCGGCGCGGCGCGTTCTATTCAGGCCATTATATTATATATATAATATATATTTTGTCGATTTCTACTTAAAACGAATTATATAAATAGTTTTAAATTCGTTTCAAAAGCAATTTCAACTTCCATTTCAATTCAAATCAAAATTGAATTCTTCTTTGTAAATTCGTTTTAAAATTCATTTCTATTCAATTCAAATTTCAATTCAATTTGAATTCATTTCAATTCGCTTTCAATTCAATTTGAATTCGTTTTCAATTCAACTCATTTCGAAATCGTTTTCAATTCAATTCATTTCGAAATCGTTTTCAATTCAATTCATTTCGAAATCGTTTTCAATTCAATTCATTTCGAAATCGTTTAAAATCGATATAAATATCGTTCACGTCAAAATGGCGTTAATCTAATCAACACGGCTTCATAAATTTCTATTTTCAAATATTCTATTTCAAATATTTCTTTTTCAAAATAGTTGTTATTATCAAAATATTTCGTTCAACACATGACCAATCTCAATGGATGAGTACTGTCAACACATGAACCTTTATTTTATATTGATAAAGATGTAAATTTTATTACTAAAATATTTCGTTCAACACATGACCAATCTCAATGGATGAGTACTGTCAACACATGAACCTTTATTTTATATTGATAAAGATGTAAATTTTATTACTAAAATATTTCGTTCAACACATGACCAATCTCAATGGATGAGTACTGTCAACACAAGAACCTTTATTTTATATTGTTCTTTATTTTCTAAATTGGAATGAGGCCCAATCAATCACCATATAAAATTAATTATATGGATTTTCATACAACACATGTATATAATAGCATTGAAAAATAATCAACCATCACCCAAAGTGCACTACACTGTATAAGCATCAAATATAGATATCTAACGCTTATAACAGCCTGTCAATCCATCGATCGACATATTTAATCAATCAGGATGAGTGAACTTCATATTTCATCCTAACACCCGTGTGGGGTTTTCAAGCAATCAAACACAGATTTTAGTTGTGCAGTTGGGCGATGTGTAAAATTTATCGACCCAATCAATATCAGTCAAATCAGTGTATATAAACAAATCGGCCGATTTGTTTATAAATATTTATTTATTCACTTTCACGTTAAAAATTATATTTTTAACGATAAAACATTTTATTCAACCTATGAATATTCTATTCGGTTCATTTATTCAATATAATGATATTTTTATTTTCCTAACATAGTTTAGAAAATTTCGGCGGCATAACGGCATGATACTAGAAACGGGACAAGGCCTAGCCTTACCCCCGGTCTAGTGAAGGCCCACGTCATTCACACATCAATCATATCAATTTCATTTCACCAAACAATTCAATTCAAACCAAATCATCAAATTAATTTATGCAACCAAACAAACAAGTCCATGGTCTGTGGACGATTGTGTCGGGTGCTACTAAGCACCGTCTGCATCCTAGTATATATATATAACTAGAAAAAGAAATTGAAAGGTGAGAAATTCTCACAAATAGCTATCCTAGCTCCACGGCACTTCATTGATAGAAATCTTCATCGCTATCGCATCTTCGTCATCTTCGTTGCCCGTAGCCACTACATATAAAAATCACACATTTTTACTTCGCTATACAATATATAAAAATCATATTTTTACTACGATGTTCAATATATAAAAATCATATTTTTACTACGATGTTCAATATATAAAAATCATATTTTTACTTCGATGTTCAATGTATAAAAATCATATTTTTACTTCGATGTTCAATATATAAAAATCATATTTTTACTTCGATGTTCAATATATAAAAATCATATTTTTACTTCGATGTTCAATATATAAAAATCAAATTTTTACTTCGATGTTCAATATATAAAAATCAAATTTTTTTTCTGATGTAAAAATTCTAACTTGATTAGATAAAGATCCCGTCTTTCTACCGATAAAAATTTCGTCTTTCTATACTAAAAATTAAATCTTTCTTGATTCAAAAATCTAATCTTTTCGTTACCATTCAAACAATAAAGATCCAATTTTTATCGGCCATTTATATGAATAAAAATCTAATTCATTTACTGATTTTAATTAACCTAAATCCCTATATAATAAAATCAGATTTTATTGTAAATAATAAATAAATAAATAAATAAATAAAAATTCAAACACTCACTGTTTTTCAGGTTTTACAGAGGGAAGAGGAGGAGAGGGCTGCGGTGAGGTCGGTGGTGGGATTACTGGTGGTGGCGGCGGCTCTCAGGTGGAAGAGGGGTTTGGGGATTCGCAGCTTCGTGGCTTGAACGGAGGGAGGAGGGGCAGTGGGGCAGCGGGCCACCGGAGTTGAGGGGAGGTGGAGCGACGGGTGGGGGTGCACGATGGAGAGGCGTCGGCGATGGTGGTTTCCGCCATCGCGGTTTTTTTTTTCTTTTCTTTTTTTTTTCCTCTGTATCGATTAAAAGGAGAGAGGGGGGGGGGGGCAGAGCGGGTTAACGGGGGAGAAGGATTGACCCTTTTTTTTATTATTATTTAATTTTCATTTTTATTCTCGTAAAGTAACTTTTTCTTTCGACCTCGAAACAAGGCCCACCGCCTGTCGTCCATAGCGTTTCACCCCCATTCCGAACACAATGGGCTATGCTTCGCAAGCTGATTCGATCGTTACAATCAGTTTTCGTTGAATTTACATTTAAATCACTATATTGAATTTTAAACGTACATTTCAAATTACCGGGGTCACATACTAACTCGAAAAATTCCAGAAAAATATTTTCTAGCTTCGTATTGACGATACGGTCCTAACAAAACTAGTTTCGTCGAATTCTGAGACCGTTGGAAAAATGGCCATTTTTCTGTCGATTAAAATCAACTGAAACTGGTCAAACGCGTTTTCCTTTGCCACGCTCACATATTGATTCGAAAAATTATGAAATTTGGAATCTAGCAATAACTTGACACTGCGGACCCAACAAAACTGGTTTCGTCGGAATCCGAGGTCGTTTGCAAAATTCTCATTTTTAAGGGCCTGAATTCCATAGCGACTATTCAGAATTTTCAACTGGACATATCTTTTGATTCCCGCTATGAAATTTCTATTTTTCGGATTCGTTGGAAAGATATTATCAATTAGATCCTAATGTTTTTGGTTTCACTAAAATCCGGATTGTTTTGCACCTGGTGTGTTCAATTGAAGTTTGAAATCAAATTATCGAACTACCGCGCCATTTTCAATTCCTTTTATAATTATAAATAATTATTTATATTCTAACGACGAACAATATAACTATATACGTTTGAATTATATTCAAAATAAATTTCTCGTCGATTTTATTTAAAATAATCTATTTTAAATAATCAAAATCCGCTAAAATTGCCGAAATAAAAATTTTAAACTGGCCCAGATTTTCGGGTTGTTACATATTTCGTGCTGTATTCATTGATCTCTGCTAAATATATATCTGTTTGGTGGTTGAGAATTTATTCTCTTGCTTAATACCCTTCTCTGAGACATACGAGCTTAAAGGTTATATGTTGGTGGAAATCAATTGTGTGGTGTGGATTGACACTGTAACATGATGAGATGCATGGATCAAAATTTTTGTTGAAAAACAAGGCTTTGTGGTCGATGATCAAAGCACAGCTTTAATATAGCACAACTTTGTGTAGCATTAATTAGCGAGTTTCACTCATTGGTATAAAGCTAAAACGGGATTAGACACTACAGATAAATGGACATACGTTAGCTTCTAGCTAGAAGTGATGTCATGGTTTGGAGCCCAAACATTTTACTTACGTGGATGTTGGATTTTGGATGATGAAAGGCGAGGTACCTCGGATTTGATTTGGGTCATCAATGGCCCTTGATGGTCGACATACTGAACTTATGACAGGTTCGATAGAACCGGCTAACGTATTGTTTATTATATAACTAATCAGCGATGACTGACCAGCTCTGAAGATCCAAAGGTTACTAAGGGTGTGATCCTAAGGCATGTGCTAGAATGTCCCGAAATCAAAAAGGAATACCCTTTTCCATGTTTCGTAGATAAAAATCGAATTTCCAATACGTGATTTACGGTTTTAGTTGTAAACTTATATGGAAACATAATATATGGTACCTATGTCGCCTATGATTGATACATAAATATTCGAAATTGATTTCTTCACTTATAATAATGTTAAAATATAAATTTTGCGTATCAAGCATATTTGGCTATTATAAGGTGAAATTCTATCCCTTGGCTTGCATTGCATTGTATGGTGGGACCTGAGTCTTATGATAGCTTTATTTTTCCTTTTATCATTGCGTTGTTTGTTCTATGGTATTCTTGGGGGTAAACTCGTTCTTTGTTATACGGCGTGGTCCCTTGATTTACCCAACATTGAAATAAAATTAATAACTATTTTACTTTTCACACCAGTCCTATGACTGACTCGGAGTTTATTTTTTCCTTCCTAAACTCTGGGTGCCCATATTTTTTACACGGGCAGCTAGTAGCTTTGGTTTTGCAAATATTTCTTTTCCGGTGATCCTGTTTTACAACTGAAGCTATATTCGGAAAGCTTTGTATATGTGTATTTCTTTAAGTTGTGTTTGATTAATGTATTTCTGTTGCTATCGTAAATTAATTCTCTGATATTATTTTTTCGCGGTGTATTATTTATTTGTACTCTGATATCTTGTACTTGATGTAAATTGTTGTAATAACAATGAAATGTTCTCCTGTTTATGTTATGATGCATCGTGTTCTCAATGCAATCAGCCTTCTTGTTCGGTTTAGGCCAACTGGGAAGTCAGGGTCGCGACAAAATACATATGCAGAGGAAATATAAAACTCTCAATTGAAGACTAAGAAATTTTCCAGAGTATAGCTCCAGCCATAATCCGGAATCCTACTTTAAAAATGAATCCAAGGGCAAATCTGCAAAACCAAAAGCACTAGGCTGCACGTGCAGGAAAATATGGGCACCAAGAGTTATGTGGGAAAACATTAAACTCTGAATCAATAATGGGACTGGTGTGAGAAAATAAAACGATTATTTTCATTTTAACGTAAGGTAAATTATAGGACCACGCTGTAAAACACGAAATGAGTTTTCCCCAAATGAATACTAGTGCATTTAAACTTGCAATGCTCTTTCGAAAATGAAGCTACCATTAGATCTCGTGCTATACGCAACATGCAAACGCACACTTGGGCGAGGGTTCCCTTATGATAACCAAAATTTGCTTGATACGTGAAAATCCTCTTATATTATTATTAATGCATAATGTAAAAATCACTTTCGCAAATAAATGTATCAATCCTAGCCAACATAAGTACAATGTAACACCCCGGAATTTTAACGACACTTAAGATGACGAATTAAAAAATAATTAGTGTGAAATACACTGTTAAAAATGAATTAAGGAAAAACTTAATTAAGTATTCAGAATTAAGTAAAATGGACTGCGCTATTGTGTCCGTCTCGGAATTCTGGTCAAGATAGACACCTGGTTTGCGTAAATTGGACATGTATGAAGAAGTTATTAAGGTTTGAAGTTTGTATGCATATACGAAAGATATATACACATATAAAATTCAAAATTATTCAAAAATAAGAAGAACCAAAAATCCGATGCGCAAATCGAGGAAGGGCCGACATTTTGAAGTCGACCTGAGACCCTTCTGGGCCAATCTAGGGGTCGACCCAGGATCATGAGGGTCGACCCCGGGGTCGACCTAGGGGTCGACTGGCCTGAAGGGGGGTCGACCCACACATGGATCTGGAAACTTCGTTTCTGAACCTGGATGATTTTGGAGCTAGATTCATGAACCCTAGGCTATATAAAGGACCCGAGACCTAGGTTTTATTCATCTAAAAATAATGCTGATGACGAAGCTCTACTGCAATGAAAATTAAAATGACCTTTCTTCCTCTAAATCAATTCAAAGAAGGTTATACATATTCGAAGATTGCTACAACAAATTCAGCGATGGCTACAACAACTTATTCAACATGTTCTTCGCAGTAATTTGGATCCATTTACTTAGATCTATTCACTCTGAGTTCATGTTATTTCTAGATCTGAATATTTAAATAGTAATCTTGATATGTATATAAAATTGGGTCTTGAATCGGTGTCTAATCAGTTCTATTATGACGTAATTATCAGATCTGCTTTTATATGTTCATATCGCCACCATGTTAAATCTTGTCATAATATGCCTATTGAGTTTATGCCTATTTCTATCAGTTTATTATTGATTCATTATTATGCCTATTCTTGATTCTCTTCTCTCCCTCTTTTTCCCTTTTTATTTTTATATAGCCATACTACCTTCGAGCCTAGGCCTAACGCTGAAAAATACGAACATGCGAAATTAGGAACGATTGGGAAAGACATAATTTGGGGCATAATTAGTATTGGAAAATATGGATCTAAATTGAGGCATAAAATTTGGAAATATACGAATATGAATTTGGGGGCATATATTTTGTTGGATAATATGAATATGAATTTAGGCATACGTTGGAAAATGTAATTTGAGCATAAATTGGGACATGTGTAAGTACTGATTTGGGACATAAATTGGGATGTATGTGAATACGATTTTTAGGCATACATTGGAAAATATGAGAATATGGATTTGGTATAACTAGTATTGAAATGGGTGAATATGGACTAGGGGCATAAATTGGAAAATATGTAGATTTGGGTTTGTGCATAACATATACATATGTATATGCCTTGACTTATAACTTGGGAAAAAGTGCATATGGTGCATAATTAAAAGGTGAACTGAAAAGGGGTGTAATAGTCTATGATTTGAATAGCGAATTGGGCATATAATTAAATATGGGGAAAAAGAGAAATAATCACCTACAATGACATAGGTAGATTTGGATAAAAATGGAATGTCTAGTAATTGCAATTAGGAATTGTAATTGCACTTATGACACGAGGTTAGGTTGCATTAGTGGTGGAAGTCAGCCCGGACCCGACCGGCATATCCAGCAGCCACTAATGTTGTACCTAATGTGAGAGGTCTAAGTGTGCAAATACGAATCGGGCTAAGACACGAGGTTAAACCCAACTGTGAAATAAGACTGCCCGAACCTGACCGGCATATCCAACATCCACACATTGTAGACCTAATGTGGGAGGTCTAGCCATTATAACCATAATTGGACATGGTAATGAGTTGGACTACTTAACCTAATTAATCCATAAGGATTGTATGATTATGAACTTAAGTTAGGGTTAAGTAAAATTGGATGGGTAGCGGGTGGGTTAAGTAAAATAGAGGGGGTTGGTAATATTTACACATAGGACCCCGAACTTAACCCAATAAGTTTATGTAATTAAAGACACCTAGTGGTATACATAACCGGAGGAAAATATAATAAAGTTATGTAATCAAAGACACCCTTGTAGGGTAAGCTTAAATTGTAGAAATGATAGAATTAGATATGCGTAATAATCTGCTAAGTAATAATGACAGTGTAAATTGAATTTATGATTAAATGAGAAAGAATGAGGAAAACTTGTAAAATAAATAAGTTATATTTAATCATAAATGGTAAGTGACATGTTAATTACGAAACATGTAAATTGAGATATACTTAACAATGTATTAAGGAGAACATGTTATTGTAATGATGTAACCAAGCAAGAATATAAAATAGATTGTGGCTTACAGACCTTGGGCCACAATGTATAAAATAATTTGTTTGGGCTTATTAATAAACTTAAATGGATTAAATTATATGACTGAAATTAATAAGCAAGAGAAATTTGGTAATTTGAATAAGAATTCAATATGAATGGGAATAACCAAGTTAAATGGAAACCCGGGAGGTAAGGCAAGCACGTAAAAGAATGTTTAGGCATAGGGTCTAACAACATATTAAAGAAAGGCGCTTTGACCAATCCGTACGTTTGAGGGTGAATAACCCAATGGGGTAGATCATCAAGGTATTATGAGACACAAGGGGAGCGCACATTCATTTGATTGTTATGACAGCTCCAAAGGAATGGGAAGGGGAAGCACGCGGCTTCCTGAAGTACGTAAGGTGCTCCTAGTAGTCCTCTGTGTGGTGACAGATGTCTTAGGCTGTACTCACAGAGGTCGGGTCTGCGCGTAACTACTAGGTGGGTGGGCCTTGATTGGAGATGTAGCTATGTAGTCAGAATGCTGTGGTGAGGTGACACTAGGATAGCTCGGCGGTTTCCTCACGAGGAGGCAGAGGGTCACGACCAGCAAGGATAGTAGACCGTCGGATATTCGTCAGGGGCAGCCAGCGGGATGCGAAAAGACTAGAGCTAAACCCAAGATACCATTTCATCTTTCACTATCGACGTACGGGGTTGAGGGTAGATGCCACATGGATGTTTAGATTGGCTGTTATTAGGGGCGGTCGCTTAGCTCTTGTAGTCTTTACTGGTTGAGGGAGGGGCCGAGGTGGGGCCATATCCACCATGGAAAACAGACCCTAGGAATATCTATATTTGGAGGCTCTTAAAGGCAGGCCTGTACAAGTATGGAAAAGCTCCTGGCCGAGTTCTGTGTCTCTTGTTTAGCCTTGCCACGGAACTCGGTGCACATTAGAGGATGTGCCATTGAGGCATCGAGCTACACTTACAGTACATACGTGGGACAGTCTAGATACATGCATATCTGTTCTAAGTGGTGTATCGTAGACTAAAGGGCATTATTCCGATAAGGAATCTGATTCGACCGATGGTGGCAGTCCATATGCTTACGTAGCATAGTAATGATAGATATATGCGAGACGTAATATTGTTATATGGAGATCCGTACATCACTCCGGCGTAGGATAAGGGACTGCGTTCATTATGGTGGAGACTGTGCGAGTGGGTTACCATGGGGGTGTATCTCAATATTGAGAGATAGCTACATATATTGTATTAGGTGAATCCATGGGAAAGTAAATGGGTACGATGCGCGTATAAGTCTTGAGTATCATTAACCCAAGTAACCTAATAAACAAGAAAATGTAATGGAACGGTATTAGTAGGGATCATTCTGTTTCTGATATACTAGTATTTGCGTGGTGCAGAGAAATATATTTAAGAAGCGTAATATAACCTGTTCATCTTATCTTGCTTTGTTCACACTTGTTACTGATATTTTGTTCCTCCAGTTTTATATACCTTCCATGATACTTTTATTCATTTATATTTAAAAGTAACTGGACTCGCCAGACTTTATGTCTGACCCCTTTTGTTTCCTCTTTTCTCTCTTCCGTCCCTCCCCCCCCCCCCTCACCCCAGGTTCTCAGGGTGGAAGTGCTTAGAGTTGACTTGGATTCTTTCAGCTTAGCTTGGATTTTGGATATGGATGTACTACTTTGACTACTTGCCAACTCTCTTATGGCTTTGCATGGGAAATATGGTTTTATGCTTTTGTACTTTGATATTTTTGGTAAGACAGATTATTAATGTAATTAGTTACTTATGGTGTCAACTCAGTATTTGAGACCATGATGTTATGAGTTAAATAAATTTTTTAATTCCACTGCTATTTTACATGTCTGTCATGTACTATTATGTTCTTATTTACCTATAACGCTTCACGAAACTTAATGCATTCCCTTAGTGAGAGACATTAACGGACATGGGGTGTCATTTTTGGTATCAGAGCATATGGTTATAAGATTGGATAAAATATTTTGAAAATGGTTTTCAAAAAGTTCTCAAAACAAAGTATTTTAAAATAAAAAGTCTGTTTTTGAAAAGCATATTTCCCAAAGCCATAAATATCTTCTCGATTCTCCGCTTGATTTCTTTTCCTTTTTGATCGGGGAACTGTTTCCTCTCAAAAGGGTATCCCTATTTCGGCATGGTTCCATAGGCATGTTAAAACTACGGTACATGTCGAAGGACAAAGAAGTGCCCAACCTCCATATTTGGCCGCAGTGATTTCACCTACATCTTATTTTCTCTCAAGCCTCGTAAGGATTTCCGTGCGATGGAGGCAACTTTCAAGAGACTTGTTAGCATGTTGCACAAGGGTGGTAAAAAGGAGAATAAGGGAGTTGGGGTTAAGGAGCACAACCCAAAGAAGAAAAGAGGAAATACCATAATTTCGGAATGGTGGGTCATCTGGAAAAGGAATGCAAAAAGAGAAAAGGTGTTTATTACCACTTTAGTAAGGCATTACACCTCATTAAGGAGTGCCCGAAGAGACAAAGACTAGGCCAGAGGACAAGAACTTCTAGGGGGCAAGCTAATGTACTTATAGCTGGTGGACAGGATAGGGGTAGGAAAGTTTCCTTTGAAGGATTGATTTCTATTTCTGATTATCCTATTAGGATTCTTTTCCTGGCGCTTCGCATTCTTTTATATCTCATCCTTTAGTTGAGTCTCTGCACCTAGATACTAGTATGGTTTTGGATTCCGTTATTTCCTCAAACCCTAGTGGAGGTATGGCTCATTTATCGATGATTTGTTGGGGTTTGAGAATCTCTATGTTAGTTGTCGAGTTTGATTGCGATGCATATGTTCTTGATTTCATAAGATACGGTCTGATTATAGGATGGATGGGTTAACCATACATGGAGCCATTCTAGATTGTGAGAGGAGGGTCATCAGACTTCTGACTTGCCATAGAAAGACTCTCGAGATTTCTTATGACCCCAAACGGGTCTGTAATGCTTAGTCTCCTAGAACCTCTTGATATATCTATCGATAATTTGCGACATGTGACTCCTAAAAGAAAAGAGGGAACTTGATAAGCAATTAGGGGAGCAACTTGATAAGAGGTTTGATAGGTGAGTCATATCGGGATGAGAAACCTATTGAAGACAGTCCTTGAGGAAGCCCATCATTCAAGATGACTATTCATCCAAGCGGCAATAAAATGTATAGAGTTCGAGGTAGTGGAGCCAAAATTGCAAGAGGAAATGAAAGTAGAGAAGGAAGCAATGATAGGACGAGTTCTGACTTGCATACTTCGGTTAGAGGTTAAGAAATTATGTAGCAAAGAAGTGAAGCTAGTAAGAGTGCAATGGGGAAAGGGCCACAAGAACGCAACTTGGGAGGCTGGACACAAGATCCACGCTTCATATCCTTTCCTTTTCAAGAATATGTTCTTAACTTCTTTTCCCAAGCTACGAATTAATACTTGTGTCTATCATTTGAATATCTCCTATCGATCGAGTCTTTAGATAGAAAACTAATGAATGTAAACATGTGTTTGATACATGTTATGTCTGATGGATGCAAATATTTGCTAGTGGTTGGTCTTGGATGCATATACACACACAATAGGCACTAGATCGGCTCAATCACTTACATATTACATATTGATGTGTGTACATTTTAAATTTTTATGGATTATCGTTATATTGATGTTGCATTTGGATGGATGATTGTGCACACATACAGAACTTACATGGATTAGGACAATTTGCATACATTTTGGTTGCATGGCACAAACATACATTGCATTAAGGAGGTCAACTGAATCAGTAGACCGCTTGATCTTTCGCACTAGTTTATGGACATACACGCACATTATTACATATGTTCATAAAAGCATTAGAAACTTGTAGTAACCCGAAAATCCGGGGGAATTTGAGCTGACTAAATACCACAAGTCCAACCCAAATCGCACTGGAAATTCAAGAAAACTAATAGAAAGAAGACAGAGGGTGAGGATAGATAAGATAGAAACTTAGAATAGAAGAAGAAGAAGAACATACAACATCATCAGAATAACACGAATCTCACAGCGGAACGAATAAAATATAACATAACTTTTGAAATACAAAGTTATAACTGTTTATACATACCATTTTCAGAGTACAACATATAACATCACAGCGGAATAAATAATAGCTATCGACTGCTGAAGCCTCCTGCTCCAAGCTCTTCAAGTATACCTGTAAATCCTGACTACTTGACTGCCCGTACAAATTTAGGCACCCAAGAGTTTAGGGAAAACAAAACAAATAAACTCCGGGTCAGTCATGTGACTGGTGTGAGTAAACTCAAATCATTTAAACAGGTATATGATATCTCATAAGACCACGCCGTGAATACGGAATGGGTTTTTACCTTATGAGAATCCAAACATCTTTGAAAGGTAATATCATTCTGATATTATAATAATGTCTAAATGCAAATAGATATCAATCTAGTAGAAACGCTTGCATCTCACGTTACTACATATATAGTATACAATCAAAACCGCAAGCACGTATTGGATGATTGGATTTCCAACTATGACAAGGTATGGAACCACCTTCCGATCAGTGTACTCTAGGAACGATACACTGGAGTTCAACAAGAACATTTTGCAACTCAGCCACACATGACCGACCACTCATTTCGCTTGAGTGTATCGAATGTACATCACCAACGGTTGGGATCAACAACCGTTCCCGTATATATATATGGGACAACATTGATAGATTAAAGAAGCAAATGAATATTCTCTAGATAGGTGATTATACACCCTACTTCGGTGCGACCGACTTAGCCATGCTGCCTGCCCGATTTCTGTCATTTACCGGATGTGAGGCTAGAAGCTACGCTCATCTCTTTCATATCATATCTTCATTTACTTGGAATACCACATCGTCATACCCGCCAAATCATTATCGATTTCCCTAACAGTATCACGGGTATGAAGCTAAGAGAAACGAATTTCTCCACCACCAAACGTAATACGTTGAAGAGATCAACATATATGATTCGTTAGGAATACTATGTCAGACATTCGTCCATACAAGTTGTCCTGGGACTGGACAAACCGAAGGCACTGTTCTGTAAACAGGATAGCCCTTGCATTTTACTCCGTCTTCAATTATCTTTGGCATATATGATTCGCGATGCTTATGCCAATACAGAGTGGTTCTTTGGATAATAATCCAACCGGTCTCTCCATATTAACAATGTTAAAATGGTCAAAACTTCGATAGTCTGTGAGTTAACTATCAAAGAAAAACAAGTGTGCAAACAACGATATTATTTCCAGATGGAAATTATATCGAACAAACATCATTTAACATTAATCTCTTTAGTTCATTTATTTACTTATCTCCTGTTTCCTATATTCTAAATTCTTATTTTCTTTTATCAGAAAACATTTCTGATTCTCGTTTGGAAAACATTTCCAAAACTCCTTTACGATCAAACCTTACCATTTCTTAGTTAAGAAGGAAGTCACTCAAGTTGGGGTATAATTACCTCTCAGACCTTAACTGAACAACGTTATAACTTCAAAATGGTCAAAGTTTATCTTTTAATCTTTAACAACTTCTTTACGCTTTTCTCGGATCCAATTTTACTAATCCACTTCTATATTTAAAACATTGGTTATAACGATAACGTTATAATCCCTCCTTTCGAATTATCTAACTTTAATTATAACTTCTATTCTTATTAGTGAATAATTAACCTAACACTTATTTATTTATAAATAAATAAATCTCTATTTAAATACTGGAAAGTATAAGTACTTTCCCGAATTCGATATAATCGAATTCGCCGATTTGCTCTCTTCGAGAAATCTCTATTTGATTAACTCTTCTTCGAATAACCTATATTCGATTAACTCCTTCTCGAATAAACGATATTCGATAATCTCTCTCTTCGAATAACTAATATTCGATAACTCTTCCCTTTCAAATATCTCATATTTGAAAATCTCACTTCGATTAAACTATAATCGATAACTCCCTTCGATGAAACTAACATCGATAACTCCTTTCGATGAAACTAACATCGATAACTCCTTTCGATGAAACTAACATCGATAACTTCTTTCGATGAAACTAACATCGATAACTCCTTTCGATGAAACTAACATTGATAACTCCTTTCGATGAAACTAACATTGATAACTCCTTTCGATGAAACTAACATCGATAACTTCTTTCGATGAAACTAACATCGATAACTCCTTTCGATGAAACTAACATCGATAACTTCTTCCGATGAAACTAACATCGATAACTTCAACTCGACGAACTTAACTCGACTAACTTAACTTGACTCGACTAACTCGACTAACTTGGTTCGACCAATTCGATTCGATTAACTAGGCTCGACTAACTTAACTCGACTTACTTGGTTCGACCAATTCGATTCGATTAACTTGGCTCGACTAACTTGGTCGAACCACCCGATCAACTCAACTTATTTAACTTAACTTATTTCTCAACTCGATCAACTCGATTAACTCCTATCGAATAACTAATATTCGATTAAACTCCATTCGCTTGACTCTAGATCGTAGCGATCACAATGGTTACGCCTGACTCCCTCAGGAAACATCCGACCGCCGTAGGCTATTTACAGCCCTGCGAATTACGCTAGCAGTCGTACGAGATGGCAACTTACCCTGAATACTATGTTTGAATAACTCTGTCTCAAATAACTATATTTGATTAACTCTAGTTCGTTTTAACTCTAATCGATTAACTCTTACTAATTACTCCAACTGGTTAACTCTAACTGATTAACTCTATTTGACTAACTCGACTTGACTAACCCTTTTCGAATAACATATTCGATTAACTAACTTTCAAATACCATATTCGATTAACTAACTTCGAATACCATATTCGTTTTCTCCTTTCGAATGTCTATATTCGATTAACTAACTTCGAATACCATATTCGATTAACTAACTTCGAATACCATATTCGATTACTAACTTCGAATACCATATTCGTTTTCTCCTTTCGAATGTCTATATTCGATTAACTAACTTCGAATACCATATTCGATTAACTAACTTCGAATACCATATTCGATTTACTTTATAAAGATTTCCTTTTTAACAACGTTTTATTCATTTGAAAAGATTTACTTTTAAATAACGGTTCTACACTTTAAAAATGATTTCCCTTTTATAACGTTTCCTTTTCAATTCTATTTGTAAATGGTTTACAAATATTTCCTTTTCAAATTTATTCTTGAAATATTCTAACTCCTTAAATTCCTGGGAAAATTCGCCATAACCTCCTTTGTATCGGGAACATTGGGAAAATCCCCAAACTCGCCACACAGGCCTTTCCATTCAGAAAGAAATGTTTTGTAATTATTTCCTTTTTATAATGTCTCCTATTTATAAATATTCCAAATTTATAAATATTCCTTATTTATAAATATTCCATTTATAAATATCTCTTATTTATAAATATTCCAATTTATAAATATTCTATTTTCAATATCACTTTGAAAATTCCTTTATCAACATCCCGGTATGTCATGGTATTCAATCGGATCAAATCACGATGATCAATATCGTCCATACACATATAATCGCCAACAGATTATATATCACAATATATAAATCACAGTAAAATAACTATTGAGGAATCCAGTTGGATTCCTCCAGTTGGATTCCTCCAACCTGTTTCCCTGCATCACAGATGTTAGACCATAAAGATAACATCACTTTCAGTTCCATCTGATATATTCTGTTAAACAGAATCAATATAGAAATTTAACTAACTGACTAGCAGTTCAATCAAACAATCAACACACAGTAAATCAGACAATTTCTAACAGTTCTAAAGATACAACATAAAATTATAAACTGTTTAGAGTTGGTGAGATTTACTCACAGTTGCGCGTTAGCCGTTAAATAACGGTTTGCGTTATTTGATTAAGTCGGACAATTTATTTCGCCATAAATTGTAACTGTCTCCGATCCACTCCCGGTCAGTCTCATTGTGGAGTGTACGTCCATACGATCCTGACGGATCCTGTTTTGTTCGATTTCGTTTAAGTATGAATTAGATACGTATTTTTCAAGTTATACAGTTAATTAAAAACAAATTAAACACAACTCTAAATGAATTGGGCTTTACCAAAGTACCGGCCCACTTGACTTTAACCGCACCAATACCACCGTTCAATACCAGGCCGTAACCATTTGTTTCTCCCCCAAATCAAACTACAGAAAACCGCTCCTCCCAATTCCCCTTTGACCCGACGTTTGACCACCCTCCGCCTTCACCTCGGCCATACGTTGGCGACGTCATCACCACCACTGCGCTCCTCATCTCCTACCGCACCTGCTCGACCCCTCAGACCCCCACTCGAACTCACCCTCCGATTTTCGATCAGCTGCTTTCAACCCAATTGCCCTCGTCGCTCTTCACTGGTGACTGCCGGAGCACCACCAATACACCTCAATCCCTGCGCCTCAACCTCCTGATCATCACGTCGTATTCCACTCTGCTCCAATTCTCTCAGGATGCTCAGGAACTCAAGCCCTAGCTTTACTGTTCGAAAATGACCATCCCAAAGACTCGATCGCACCAAGAAGGACCGGCATAGAAATGAAGCTGATCACCTAGCGGATCCAAAAATACATAGTTTGTATTTTATAGAAATTTATAGGAATTGTTTTTTTTTCATTTTTCTTTCTCTGGATTTTGTCTGTGTTTAGAAAATATTGTGGCGGCTCCTTTAATTTTAGAGATGAACGAGAGCTTTTAGGTCTTAAGGAAGGTTAGGTGTGGTATTTATAGAGGAGCTAGATATTTTAGATATTTTGAAAAATGGTATATTCCCGGTATATTCTCATTTCTGTATTCATTTTGCTTTCTAAAAATTCTCTTGATTACATACGATACCCAAAAATCATGAAACTGAACATGTAGCTAGAGTTCGCCATTACGGTCCCAACGAAACTGGTTTCGTCGAATTCTGACTCCGTATGCTCACACAGCGTATTTTTAACCGTCGAAATACCGACTGTTTCTCACTCTAAAAACCTGTACGACCACACAGTGACTCTAAAAATCACCAAACTAGAAATCTAACAACTATTTAACATTGCGGATCCAACAAAACTAGTTTCGTCGAATTCCGACTTCGGTTGCAAAACTGGCTATTTTTAAAGCGCTGAATAGACCATTTAAATATATAAATATATTTAAATATAATTAAATTAAATATTAATAAATTAATATTCTCGTATATATCCACAGATGATGTCGTACGGCTCCAGAATATCCTGCCAGAATTTATGACTTGATTTCCAGAATTCCGATTTGATCGATATTCAGTTCGTACCGAAAAATCGATTTATAACGTATATAAAGCGTCGCAAATTATAAAGGAATTCCACAGTGACTTTTTCTGAAATTTGATTTGGACGTAAATCAAAATCTATACGACGAAATCTAGATTTTTCTCTTCCATTAGAAAAATATACTCCACCAGCTCCACGCGTTTCTTGTTTCACTGAAATCCGGCTTAAAACGAATCCTGTACATTCAGTTGAAGTTCGAATCGCCAAATAGCGAACTGCCGCGTCGTTTCAGGCTCTATTTTAATTATATTAAAATTCTACGTTCAAACTGACGTCGATTGAATATATTCGTCAATATAATTCAACTCTAAGCTGAATTACATCTTAGGGATGACCCAGTTCACAGAATATTGTGATTTCCAAATATTTTTGATTATTTTGACATTATAATATATTTTATTATATTATAATTATTAATTAAATATTCAATATTATTTAATTCACGTTCTCGATATCGATAAATCGATATTTAATAATTAAATTAATAAATTATTCAACAGCTAAAAATGCGGGTCACTACAATCTTCCCCCCTTAATAAAATTTCGTCCTCGAAATTGCTAAGCTAGGGGACGACCCTATCTACTGGGTAAAAATTTATCTGTTTACCTCTTATCTCCGGTTTCAACTGAACCAATTAATATCGACTAAAATGTTAATTTATTCTGACTAACTAAATTTTCAAAAATTTTGAAAATTTTCTAACGCCTTAACTTTTCAAAAAATTTCGCCAGCACCTCCTTTGTACTGGTCAATATCTCAAACTCCAGCTCGCCTCTCTGGGCCTTCTCCAACCCAAAAGAAAATCAAACAGCCAAGCGGCTTGCCAAATTGGCTCATAAATTCCAAACTCATATATAATATAAACTGGTACCTTTTTGTCGGGCACATCAACTCTATCACTTCCATATGCTATCAACTCAGCATATACCAGTGTTATCTCAATCAAATTCCAATCAGTTCATATCCTCAAATCCAAATCGAATTTCATTCGAACCCCAATGTCAAATTCCAAATTATTGACTTATCAATTTGGTTCCATTCTAGATTATCTCTAACCCATTCAATTTTATTTAACTCATTTCAAGTTAATTTCAATTTATTTTTCTCAATTTTTACCATCTCAATCTCTTTAACTTCATAGGTTAAATTTATATTTCAGAATTTAAATTCATGGGTTTATTTCAAATCAATTTGAAATCATAATACCAATTTAAAACCTTTGAATTTCTAAACACTTGTTTTTCTTAAAACAATTCAAAAACAAAACCTTTGGTAGTAATCCGTCACTAAGAGCTCGAAAATGAACACTGATGATGTCGCGATTCATCATCAAAATCTATTTTCCAGCTATCGAAGTGAGTTCAATACTATATCACATTTTCAGTTTGAAAAACGTTTTCAAAATCTCCCAGGAACTTAAAATTTCCTTATTTTAATTCCAATCTGATTTAAATTCAGATTTACTTCATCTTATTTCATATGCTTTACTTATATGAATTCTGATTAGTTATTTATAACCATTTCACTTTTTATAATCTTATTCGATTATAATATCAACCAACACAACCAATATATATTATAATTCCAATATATATATATATATTTTTTGGGTAAAATTATTTCATTTACCCTTCTTTCAAAACATACCGTGTCGGTCTATCGTATTCGAGTGTTTAGTAACCCCTATCGATACAGTGGATCAAACTGATCGACCAGAGTTCATAAACAACTCAACCAATAAAACTCCACAATATAAAATCATTTTATATTGAATAACAAATACGTTCACTCGTATATATACACTCAAATTCAGTCTAGGATATTACTAATCCCATCTCTATTGAATCACGCCACAGAGCCAAGGTAATACTTAACATGGCTCTGATACCAACTGTAGTAACCCGAAAATCCGAGGGAATTTGAGCTGACTAAATACCACAAGTCCAACCCAAATCGCACTGGAAATTCAAGAAAACTAATAGAAAGAAGACAGAGGGTGAGGATAGATAAGATAGAAACTTAGAATATAAGAAGAAGAAGAACATACAACATCATCAGAATAACACGAATCTCACAGCGGAACGAATAAAATATAACATAACTTTTGAAATACAAAGTTATAACTGTTTATACATACCATTTTCAGAGTACAACATATAACATCACAGCGGAATAAATAATAGCTATCGACTGCTGAAGCCTCCTGCTCCAAGCTCTTCAAGTATACCTGTAAATCCTGACTACTTGACTGCCCGTACAAATTTAGGCACCCAAGAGTTTAGGGAAAACAAAACAAATAAACTCCGGGTCAGTCATGTGACTGGTGTGAGTAAACTCAAATCATTTAAACAGGTATATGATATCTCATAAGACCACGCCATGAATACGGAATGGGTTTTTACCTTATGAGAATCCAAACATCTTTGAAAGGTAATATCATTCTGATATTATAATAATGTCTAAATGCAAATAGATATCAATCTAGTAGAAACGCTTGCATCTCATGTTACTACATATATAGTATACAATCAAAACCGCAAGCACGTATTGGATGATTGGATTTCCAACTATGACAAGGTATGGAACCACCTTCCGATCAGTGTACTCTAGGAACGATACACTGGAGTTCAACAAGAACATCTTGCAACTCAGCCACACATGACCGACCACTCATTTCGCTTGAGTGTATCGAATGTACATCACCAACGGTTGGGATCAGCAACCGTTCCCGTATATATATATGGGACAGCATTGATAGATTAAAGAAGAAAATGAATATTCTCTAGATAGGTGATTATACACCCTACTTCGGTGCGACCGACTTAGCCATGCTGCCTGCCCGATTTCTGTCATTTACCGGATGTGAGGCTAGAAGCTACGCTCATCTCTTTCATATCATATCTTCATTTACTTGGAATACCACATCGTCATACCCGCCAAATCATTATCGATTTCCCTAACAGTATCACGGGTATGAAGCTAAGAGAAACGAATTTCTCCGCCACCAAACGTAACACGTTGAAGAGATCAACATATATGATTCGTTAGGAATACTATGTCAGACATTCGTCCATACAAGTTGTCATGGGACTGGACAAACCGAAGGCACTATTCTGTAAATAGGATAGCCCTTGCATTTTACTCCGTCTTCAATTATCTTTGGCATATATGATTCGCGACGCTTATGCCAATACAGAGTGGTTCTTTGGATAATAATCCAACCGGTCTCTCCATATTAACAATGTTAAAATGGTCAAAACTTCGATAGTCTGTGAGTTAACTATCAAAGAAAAACAAGTGTGCAAACACCGATATTATTTCCAGATGGAAATTATATCGAACAAACATCATTTAACATTAATCTCTTTAGTTCATTTATTTACTTATCTCCTGTTTCCCTATATTCTAAATTCTTATTTTCTTTTATCAGAAAACATTTCTGATTCTCGTTTGGAAAACATTTCCAAAACTCCTTTACGATCAAACCTTACCATTTCTTAGTTAAGAAGGAAGTCACTCAAGTTGGGGTATAATTACCTCTCAGACCTTAACTGAACAACGTTATAACTTCAAAATGGTCAAAGTTTATCTTTTAATCTTTAACAACTTCTTTACGCTTTTCTCGGATCCAATTTTACTGATCCACTTCTATATTTAAAACATTGGTTATAACGATAACGTTATAATCCCTCCTTTCGAATTATCTAACTTTAATTATAACTTCTATTCTTATTAGTGAATAATTAACCTAACACTTATTTATTTATAAATAAATAAATCTCTATTTAAACACTGGAAAGTATAAGTACTTTCCCGAATTCGATATAATCGAATTCGCCGATTTGCTCTCTTCGAGAAATCTCTATTTGATTAACTCTTCTTCGAATAACCTATATTCGATTAACTCCTTCTCGAATAAATGATATTCGATAATTTCTCTCTTCGAATAACTAATATTCGATAACTCTTCCCTTTCAAATATCTCATATTTGAAAATATCACTTCGATTAAACTATAATCGATAACTCCCTTCGATGAAACTAACATTGATAACTCCTTTCGATGAAACTAACATCGATAACTCCTTTCGATGAAACTAACATCGATAACTCCTTTCGATGAAACTAACATCGATAACTCCTTTCGATGAAACTAACATCGATAACTCCTTTCGATGAAACTAACATCGATAACTCCTTTCGATGAAACTAACATTGATAACTCCTTTCGATGAAACTAACATCGATAACTTCTTTCGATGAAACTATCATCGATAACTCCTTTCGATGAAACTAACATCGATAACTTCTTTCGATGAAACTAACATCGATAACTTCAACTCGACGAACTTAACTCGACTAACTTAACTTGACTCGACTAACTCGACTTACTTGGTTCGACCAATTCGATTCGATTAACTAGGCTCGACTAACTTGACTAACTTAACTCGACTTACTTGGTTCGACCAATTCGATTCGATTAACTTGGCTCGACTAACTTGGTCGAACCACCCGATCAACTCAACTTATTTAACTTAACTTATTTCTCAACTCGATCAACTCGATTAACTCCTATCGAATAACTAATATTCGATTAAACTCCATTCGCTTGACTCTAGATCGCAGCGATCACAATGGTTACGCCTGACTCCCTCAGGAAACATCCGACCGCCTTAGGCTATTTACAGCCCTGCGAATTACGCTAGCAGTCGTACGAGATGGCAACTTACCCTGAATACTATGTTTGAATAACTTTGTCTCAAATGACTATATTTTATTAACTCTAGTTCGTTTTAACTCTAATCGATTAACTCTTACTAATTACTCCAACTGGTTAACTCTAACTGATTAACTCTATTTGACTAACTCGACTTGACTAACCCTTTTCGAATAACATATTCGATTAACTAACTTTCGAATACCATATTCGATTAACTAACTTCGAATACCATATTCGTTTTCTCCTTTCGAATGTCTATATTCGATTAAATAACTTCGAATACCATATTTGTAACAACCCGTATTTCAATAACATGTTAAAACGAGAATCAAGGCAGAATTTAATTTTAAATTCTGAATCAAGTAAAACGGGCTATGCCATTGCGTTCGTCTCAGAAAAATACGCGAAATAGAGTCCGAGTTTTCGAAAATCGGAGTCTGTATGACCCGGTTAAGGCCCAAAGAAGATTTCTGGAAATTTGAATTTCGGAAACAGTTTTGGAAATCAGATCCGGGGCCAGGCGGGAAGTTTCCCGCCTAGGCCATGTCGACAGGGCTGTCGACAGGCCTGTCGACTTTGGCCCAGATCAAGTCGACTTGCCTGTCGACAGGGGGTGGCCGGGGCAAGTAGCCTGGCGCACCTGTTTGTCTCACCTGGTCTTGTTCTTGGGCTGGGTCTGGAAGCTTCCGAGATCTGATGGTCCTAATCTATCCTATGGTTAATCTAAGGGCCTAAAACTATCCTAATCTCTATAAAAAGACCCTAAACCTAACCTAAATCCCTAAAAATCAAACCTAGCAACTAAGTGCTACCAAAATCAATCTTGATCATGGCCTCCATCTCAAATCCCTAGAGCCTATGCATCCAAATCAAGTTCAAATCAAAAGGTGCAAGCTTGCTACACCAAATCAAGGCCAAATCAACATTGCTATGCGAGTTCCATGACGATTCTTCTACAAAGGAGGCACCTTTCTTAGCCAAGATGATTCATGCTCCTTTCCCTAGGCCTAACTATGTAAGTTCTAGCTACTTTTAGATGGAAACGGTAGTTTTGATAATGACATGGGATAAAATGAGGCTAAACATGATTATGCGAACCTATATGAACCTTACCTTGCCTCTTGTGTTCATGTTTATGATTTTAGGCCATGTGAGTGACTTAATCATGCCTCTCATGCTATGCATAACCTAGTTTAACTTGCAAGTTTGGATCTTTATGCATGAAATGCTAGCATGAACCTTTAGGAACCACTTTACTTGTGAAACATTGGCTAAGACAAGATTTTGGGGCTTATGCATGTTTATGAACCCAAACCCCTTATGCTAACATGCAAGTTTGTGGCCAAATCCTTTATGAGATTATGCATGCTCGTGGCCAATCCCCTCTTTTAAGTTGTGCATGTTTATGGCCAAACCCCTTTTGATAATATGCATGTTTGTGGACAAATTACCTTATGACACTATGCATGTTTAGGGCCAATCCCTTTTATGATGTTATGCATGTGGAAGCCAAGCCCTTTTTGGCATCATGCATGTTTTGAGACCAATATGTGACATAGTATACTTACTATGTTGACTCTCTTTGCTTGCGTTGGGAAAACACGATTTCAGGAAGTTAGATAAACATGAACATGTCGCAAAATCTTAACTTGAATATGACATGTGTTTATACTTGAGAATATGACTTGAAAGATAACATGGAAGATGACATGTAAGTATGCATAAAAACATGAGCTTGGGAATTTACCTATTAAGTTAGGTCTACCCAAATGCTTGAAAACTTGTAACATGTTTTGGAAACATGATGAACTTAGATAATATAAGTATGACCAACTCGAGGTTGGGTTGAGTTTGCAACGTAAAACTACCCGGAACCGACCGGCCTAACTAGTAGTTGCAAACAATAGGACCCAATGTGAGAAGTTGGTCATGTCGCGCTTAAGACCCGAGGTTAGACTAGGTTGTGGTGTAAATCTACCCGGACCCGCCCGGCTTAACTAGTGACCACAACAAGGTCTAATGTGAGAGGTTAAGGGTGCATTAATTAAATTAATGCCACATAATAGGGTTAAGTTAATTTGATTAATGAGGCTTAACCAAATATGATATGGACAAATGGGTTAAGTAATTTGATTAGGCTAATGATACTTAACAAAACATGATAAGCTTGGGTAGGTTAAGTAACTTGATTTGCCTAATGACACTTGACCATTTTTATACGACTAGTGGACGGGATTAAGTTAACCAACACTTAATCAATCCAATACGATAACGTGATAAGGTTAAGTAATTAAGACTTAACTAACCTAACCACGGTAATTAGATGGGGTTAAGTAATCCACACTTAACTAATCTAAACACGGTAATTCGATGGGGTTAAGTTAAACACTTAACCAATTCAAACTTGGTAATTCAATGAGGTTAAGTAACCCATACTTAACCAACTTAACGTGATAATTTAATGGGGTTAAGCAACTTATACTTAACCAATTATACATGAAGATTTGATGTGGTTAAGTGAACTAAACTTAACCAATCTAACTCGTTAATTGGATATGGTTAAGTGACCTATACTTAACCAATCTAACGTGAAAACATGATAAGGCTAAGTCACGAATCACTGGAATACGCTTGACCGATTGGATGACAAGGTCAAGTTAACTTATATGATTAACCAATCTAAAATGATAATTAGACGAGGTTAAGTTATGGATTGCTTAATATACTTAGCCAACTTGACACATGGTTTGTAGGGTTAAGTCTTGGACTTGGATACTTGGCCAATTTTGACATGGTTTGTAGACGGGCTAAGTTATGAACTTAAGTGACACTTAACCCATTAGATAAACCCTAATTTGGAGGATTAGGTAAATAACCATAGTTAACAAGGATTATGGAAATAAGGCTAAGTGGTAAACCTTAGTTAAAAGAAACTAAGTAATAATTCTCAGCCAAGGAAATTTGGACCACCTCTTAGATAGATGAGTAACCCGATACGGTAGGTCATCGTTTAAGTATACGTGTAGGAGCAGGCTATCTGATTTAGATAAAGGCTCCAGCGAACTGGGTAACGAAGCAGCGGCTTCGGGGAACGTGAGGATATTCTTGGTATCCCTCTGTGAGGTCGCAGGTGATCATCCTGGGCTCACAAGAGGTTGAGGTCTGCGGTAGAAGAACCAAGAATATGCCTTGGTTGCTATGCGAGCGACCTAAAGACTGGGGTGGATAGCAGTGAGTCGACGGATACATAAGGTGCCCGAGATAGCAAGTTCGCCGATCATCTACCATCTTGAGTCAAGCGTGTACGTACGGAAAGGCAGGGAACACCCAACAGACCATAATTGCTATCTAATTATGGGTGAGGTAGGCCGTAGGATGTGGACTGGCCGGAGTGTAGTTCTCATGCAAGATTTTCTCTTGTGTTGCCTTTCACTAGTTGAGGGAGGGGTCTCGTGGGACCATAGCCACGTGTAGAAAAGCAGACCTTAGTATCTGCATCGGCAGATAAATCTAAAGCTCCCGACCGAATCCTGTATTTCTTGTTTTGCCCTGTGACAGGACTCGGATGGCACGATGTGATACATGTGCATACAGTTATAGAAAAACGATTCACGATGAATGCGTGGGAAAAAGGGCGCGGTTGAGGGTTAGCGTAATCCCTAGTGGCCTAGGTGGTTTAACCCAAACCGAAATACGAAAGCGTGCAATAGGTAAGCGTAATCCCTAGGGGTGCTAGGTGGCGTAAGTCCTAGTAGTTCAAACGATGATTCATATGGAAGAGCCTAGATAGAACAAGGGTGACAGTCCAAACGATTTCAAGGATAATACGACATGAGGAAGCCCGTACGAGGTACGGCAAAAGACTGAACTTATATACATGGAAAGAAACATATGATTTGAGTAACCTATATATGCGATATTAGGTTGACATGGACCATTACACGACTTTGAGCACGGGACATTCATGGTTAACACATGACGCGGGTAGAGATACTAGTACGAGAGGTGCAGAGCAAATATACATGTTAGAACCAGGAAGAATATACATAATAGATACCGCGGGATGTTAGACGGGGTAGATACCTTGGGATAATGTACTCGATAGAAAGCTGACGATGTGATACCTTGACTTATCATAACACCGTAGTTTATCATGATACCTTAGTTTACCTTGCCGCAGTAGTTCAACCGGCTACCCTGGTTTATCTATCTTGTAGTTATCCTTATGTTTACTTTCAGTTTATGCATGTCATGTTACCTTTACCTGTTTTTATACTGGAAGTAGATAGGACTTACTCAGTCTTTTTGACTGACCCGTTTTGTTTTGCCTCTTTTCTTCCGTTCCCCCCCTAGGTTTCAGGGAGGAAACAATGCTGTTTAGTTCGGACTTCTTCTGCTTGAAGGTCATCATGGATGGCTTGGACTTCTCTTGGCTATGGCTACTTTACTGTTTTACTTGGGGAATAATTTATTAAAAAGTCTTTATCCTTCTTTACTATTGCAAGACAGGTTTTGATGTACTCTAATGTAAAAGGCTTTAGACCTTATTTATTCATGTTATGAAAGTTTGATTTTACTTCCGCTATTTATATATGTTCTGTCTTGTGATATTTCTGTGCATGTTTACCAATAATGCCCCTCTAAAGCTAGTGCATTCCTTTGCGAGTGACCCTAGCGGAGGCGGGGTGTTACAATATTCGATTAACTAACTTCGAATACCATATTCGATTACTAACTTCGAATACCATATTCGTTTTCTCCTTTCGAATGTCTATATTCGATTAACTAACTTCGAATACCATATTCGATTAACTAACTTCGAATACCATATTCGATTTACTTTATAAAGATTTCCTTTTTAACAACGTTTTATTCATTTGAAAAGATTTACTTTTAAATAACGGTTCTACACTTTAAAAATGATTTCCCTTTTATAACGTTTCCTTTTCAATTCTATTTGTAAATGGTTTACAAATATTTCCTTTTCAAATTTATTCTTGAAATATTCTAACTCCTTAAATTCCCGGGAAAATTCGCCATAACCTCCTTTGTATCGGGAGCATCGGGAAAATCCCCAAACTCGCCACACAGGCCTTTCCATTCAGAAAGAAATGTTTTGTAATTATTTCCTTTTTATAATGTCTCCTATTTATAAATATTCCAAATTTATAAATATTCCTTATTTATAAATATTCCATTTATAAATATCTCTTATTTATAAATATTCCAATTTATAAATATTCTATTTTCAATATCACTTTGAAAATTCCTTTATCAACATCCCGGTATGTCATGGTATTCAATCGTATCAAATCACGATGATCAATATCGTCCAAACACATATAATCGCCAACAGATTATATATCACATTATATATCACAATATATAAATCACAGTAAAATAACTGTTGAGGAATCCAGTTGGATTCCTCCAACCTGTTTCCCTGCATCACAGACGTTAGACCATAAAGATAACATCACTTCCAGTTCCATCTGATATATTCTGTTAAACAGAATCAATATAGAAATTTAACTAACTGACTAGCAGTTCAATCAAACAATCAACACACAGTAAATCAGACAATTTCTAACAGTTCTAAAGATACAACATAAAATTATAAACTGTTTAGAGTTGGTGAGATTTACTCACAGCTGCACGTTAGCCGTTAAATAACGGTTTGCATTATTCGATTAAGTCGGACAATTTATTTCGCCATAAATTGTAAATGTCTCCGATCCACTCCCGGTCAGTCTCATTGTGGAGTGTACGTCCATACGATCCTGACGGATCCTATTTTGTTCGATTTCGTTTAAGTATGAATTAGATACGTATTTTTCAAGTTATACAGTTAATTAAAAACAAATTAAACACAACTCTAAATGAATTGGGCTTTACCAAAGTACCGGCCCACTTGATTTTAACCGCACCAATACCACCGTTCAATACCAGGCCGTAACCATTTGTTTCTCCCCCAAATCAAACTACAGAAAACCGCTCCTCCCAATTCCCCTTTGACCCGACGTTTGACCACCCTCCGCCTTCACCTCGGCCATACGTTGGCGACGTCATCACCACCACTGCGCTCCTCATCTCCTACCGCACCTGCTCGACCCCTCAGACCCCCACTCGAACTCACCCTCCGATTTTCGATCAGCTGCTTTCAACCCAATCGCCCTCGTCGCTCTTCACTGGTGACTGCCGGAGCACCACCAATACACCTCAATCCCTGCGCCTCGACCTCCTGATCATCACGTCGTATTCCACTCTGCTCCAATCCTCTCAGGATGCTCAGGAACTCAAGCCCTAGCTTTACTGTTCGAAAATGACCATCCCAAAGACTCGATCGCACCAAGAAGGACCGGCATAGAAATGAAGCTGATCACCTAGCGGATCCGAAAATACATAGTTTGTATTTTATAGAAATTTATAGGAATTGTTTTTTTTTCATTTTTCTTTCTCAGGATTTTGTCTGTGTTTAGAAAATATTGTGGCGGCTCCTTTTATTTTAGAGATGAACGAGAGCTTTTAGGTCTTAAGGAAGGTTAGGTGTGGTATTTATAGAGGAGCTGGATATTTTAGATATTTTGAAAAATGGTATATTCCCGGTATATTCTCATTTCTGTATTCATTTTGCTTTCTAAAAATTCTCTTGATTACATACGATACCCAAAAATCACGAAACTGAACATGTAGCTAGAGTTCGCCATTACGGTCCCAACGAAACTGGTTTCGTCGAATTCTGACTCCGTATGCTCACACAGCATATTTTTAACCGTCGAAATACCGACTGTTTCTCACTCTAAAAACCTGTACGACCACACAGTGACTCTAAAAATCACCAAACTGGAAATCTAACAACTATTTGGTATTGCGGATCCAACAAAACTAGTTTCGTCGAATTCCGACTTCGTTTGCAAAACTGGCTATTTTTAAAGCGCTGAATAGACCATTTAAATATATAAATATATTTAAATATAATTAAATTAAATATTAATAAATTAATATTCTCGTATATATCCATAGATGATGTCGTACGGCTCCAGAATATCCTGCCAGAATTTATGACTTGATTTCCAGAATTCCGATTTGATCGATATTCAGTTCGTATCGAAAAATCGATTTATAACGTATATAAAGCGTCGCAAATTATAAAGGAATTCCACAGCGACTTTTTCTGAAATTTGATTTGGACGTAAATCAAAATCTATAGGACGAAATCCAGATTTTTCTCTTCCATTAGAAAAATATACTCCACCAGCTCCACACGTTTCTTGTTTCACTGAAATCCGGATTAAAACGAATCCTGTACATTCAGTTGAAGTTCGAATCGCCAAATAGCGAACTACCGCGTCGTTTCAGGCTCTATTTTAATTATATTAAAATTCTACGTTCAAGCTGACGTCGATTGAATATATTCGTCAATATAATTCAACTCTAAGCTGAATTACATCTTAGGGATGACCCAGTTCACAGAATATTGTGATTTCCAAATATTTTTGATTATTTTAACATTATAATATATTTTATTATATTATAATTATTAATTAAATATTCAATATTATTTAATTCACGTTCTCGATATCGATAAATGGATTTTTAATAATTAAATAAATAAATTATTCAACAGCTAAAAATGCGGGTCACTACAAAACTCCTTAAGAACAATTGATGCCTGTGATTGTTAGATGGATGTATGATTTCTTGATGTTAGGATATACGTTCATCTTGACTTAGAGATTTCCGGGACGAAATCCTTCAAGTAGGGGAGCGGAATTTTAACGACACTTAAAATGATTAATTAATGAATAATTAGTGTGAAATACACTGTTAACAATGAATTAAGTAAAAACTTAATTAAGTGTTCACAATTAAGTAAAACAGACCACGCCATTGCATCCGTCTCGGAATTCCGGGCAAGATAGACACCGAGTTTACGTAAATCGGACACCATATGAAGAATTTATTAAGGTTTGAAGTTTGTATGCATATAGGAAAGATATATACACATATAAAATTCAAAAATATTCAAAAATCTGTAAAAAAATCCGGTGCACAAATCGAGGAAGGGCCGACATTTTGAAGTGGACCCGAGACCCTGCGGGGTCGACCTAGGGGTCGACCCAAACTCATGGGGGTCGACCCCGGGGTCGACCTAGGGGTCGACCTACCCATGGATCTGGATACTTCTTTTCTAAATCTGGACGATTTTGGAGCTAGATTCATGAACCCTATGCTATATAAAGGACCCTAGACCTAGGTTTTATTCATCTAAGAATAATGCTGACGGCGAAGCTCTACTGCAACAAAAATTAAAATGACATTTCTTCTTCTAAATCAATTCAAAGAAGATTATACATATTCGATGATTGCTACAACAAATTCAGCGATGGCTACAACAACTTATTCAACATGTTCTTCACGGTAATTTGGATCCATTTCCTTATATTTATTCACTGTGAGTTCATGTTGTTTTTAGATCTGAATATTTATATAGTAATCTCGATATTTATATAAAAACTGGATCTTGAATCGGTGCCTAATCAGTTCTATTATGACATAATTATCAGATCTTCTTTCATATGTTCATATCGCCACCATGTTAAATCTTGTCATTATATGCCTATTCAGTTTATGCCTATTTCTATCAGTATATTATTGATTCGTTATTATGCCTTTTCTTGATTCTCTTCTTTCCCTCCTTTACCCTTTTTTATTTTTATATAGCTAGGCTACCTTCGAGCCTAGGCCTAACGCTGAAAAATGTGTACATGCGAAATTGGGAGCGATTGGGAAAGACATAATTTGGGGCATAACTGGTATTGGAAAATATGGATCTAAATTTGGGCATAAAATTTGGAAATATACGAATATGAAGTTAGGGCATATATTGTGTTGGATAATATGAATTGAGGCATACGTTGGAAAATATAATTCGAGCATAAATTGGGGCATGTGTAAGTATTGATTTGGGACATAAATTGGGACGTATATGAATATGAATTTTAGGCATACATTGGAAAATATGCGAATATGGATTTGGGTATAACTTGTAATGAAATGGGTAAATATGGACCAGGGACATAAATTGGAAAATATGTAGATTTGGGTTTGTGCATAACATATACATATGTATATGGCTTGAATTATAACTTGGGAAAAATAGCATATGGTGCATAATTAAAAGGTGAATTGAAAAGGGGTGTAAAAGTCTATGATTTGAATAGTGAATTGGGCATATAATTAAATATGGGGAAAAAGGAGAAATAATCACCTATAATGACATAGGTAGATTTGGATAAAAATGGAATGTCTAGTAATTACAATCAGGAATTGTAATTGCACTTATGACACGAGGTTAGACCCAACTGTGGAATAAGACTTCCCAGACCCGACCGGCATATCCAACATCCACATGTTGTAGGCCTAATGTGGGAGGTTTATCCAATTATAACCATAATTGGACATGGTAATGAATTGGACTCCTTAACCTAGTTTAATCCATAAGGATTGTATGATTATGAACTTAATTAGAGTTAAGTAAAATCGGATGTGTAGTGGGTGGGTAAGTAAAATCGGATGGGTAGTGGGTGGGTTAAGTAAAATAGAGGGGGTAGGTAATATTTACACATAGGCCCACGAACTTGACCCAATAAGGTTATGTAATTAAAGACACCTAGTGGTATACATAACCGGAGGAAAATATAATAAAGTTATGTAATTAAAGACACCCTTGCAGGATAAGCATAACTTATAGAAATGATAGAATTAGATATGCGTAATAATCTGCTAAGTAAACAACGAGTGATGGTGTAAATTGAATTTATGATTAAATGAGAAAGAATGAGGAAAACTTGTAAAATAAATAACTTATATTTAATCATAAATTGTAAGTGACATGTTAATTAGAAAACATGTGAATTGAGATATGCTTAACAACGTATTAAGGAGAACATGTTATTGTAATGATGTAACCAAGCAAGAATATAAAATAGATTGTGGATTACAGACAATGGGCCACAATCTATAAAATAACATATTGTGGGCTTATTAATAAACTTAAATGGATTAAGTTATATGACTGAAATTAATAAGCAAGAGAAAGTTGGTAATTTGAATAAGAATTCATTGTGAATGGGAATAACCAAGTTAATTGGAAATCCGATTAGGTAAGGCAAGAGCGTAAAAGAATGTTTAGACATAGGGTCTAACAACATATTAAAGAAAGGCGCTTGGACTAGTCCGTACGTTTGAGGGTGAATAACCGAACGGGGAAGATCATCGAGGTGTTATAAGACACAAGGGGAGCGCACATTCATCTGATTGTTATGACGGCTCCAAAGGAATGGGAAGGGGAATCACGCGACTTCCTGAAGTACGTAAGGTGCTCCTAGTAGTCCTTTGTGCAATGACAGATGTCTTAGGCTATACTCGCAGAGGTTGGGTCTGCGCGTAACTACTGGGTGGGTGGGCCTTGACTGCAGATGTAGCTATGCAGTTAGAATATTGTGGCGAGGTGACACTAGGGTAGTTCGGTGGTTGCCTCACGAGGAGGAAGATGGTCACGACCAATAAGAATAGTAGACCGTCGGATATCCGTCATGGGCAGCCAGCGGGATGCGAAAAGACTAGAGCTAAACCCAAGATACCATTTCACCTTTCACTATCGAGGTACGGGGTTGATGGTAGATGTCATATGGATGTTTATATTGGTTGTTATTAAGGGCAGTCGCTTAGCTCTTGTAGTCTTTACTAGTTGAGGGAGGGGCCAGGGTGGGGCCATATCCACCATGGAAAACAGACCCTAGGAATATCTGTATTTGGAGGCTCTTAAAGGCATCCTGTACAGGTATGGAAAAGCTCCCGGCTGAGTTCCGTGCTTCTTTTTTAGCCCTGCCATGGGACTCAGTGCACACTGGAGGACATGCGATTGAAGCATCGAGATACACTTACAGTACATACGTGATCCAGTCTAGATACATGCATATATGCTTTGAGTGGTGTATCATGGACTAAAGGGCGTTATTCCGATAAGGAATCCAATTCGATCGATGGTGGCGGTCCATACGCTTACGTAGCATAGTAATGATAGATATATGCGGAACATAATAGTGTTATATAGAGATCCGTACATAACTCTGGCGTAGGATGAGGGACTGCGTTCATTACGGTGGAGACCGTGCGAGTGAGTTACCATGGGGTGTATATCAATATTGAGAGATAGCTACATATATTGTATTAGGTGAATCCATGGGAAAGTAAATTGGTACGATGCGCGTATAAGTCTTGAGTGCCATTAACCCAAGTAACCTAATAATAAGGAAAATGTAATGGAATAGTATTAGTAGGGATCATTCTATTTCTAATATACTAGCATCTGCGCGGTGCAGAGAAATGTATTTAAGAAGCGCAATATATCATTTTCATCTTATCTTGCTCAGTTCACACTTGTTATTGTTACTGTTATCTTGTTCTTCCTGTTTTATATACCTGCCATGATACTTTTATTTATTTATATTTAAAAGTAACTGGACTCACCAGACTTTATGTCTGACCCTTTTTGTTTCCTCTTCTCTCTCTTCTGTTCCCCTCCCCCCTAGGTTCTTAGGGTGGAAGTGCTTAGAATTGATTTGGATTCTTTCAGCTTTGCTTGGATTTTGGATGTGGATGTACTACTTTGACTTCTTGTCAACTCTCTTATCGCTTTGCAAGGGAAATATGGTTTTATGCTTTTGTACTCTGATATTTTTGGCAAGACTATTAATGTAATTAGTTACTTATGATGTAAACTCGGTATTTAGGACCGTAATGTTTTGATTTAAATAAAGTTTTTAATTCCGCTGCTATTTTACATGTTTGTCTTGTGCTATTTTGTTCTTATTTACCTATAACGCTTCACGAAACTTAATTCATTCCCTTAGTGAGTGACATTAACGGACGTGGGTGTCACATACCATAATATTATACTAACCTCATACGTGTTTTATGTAGGATCTACAATAGAAAAATGTATGGGCATGTAGCAGATAATTTTGGATTTCCAATCAAATGACCAAGGCTAAGGAACTTTCGTACCGAATGGGTACGCCTATAGAAAAGGTCCTGAGAAGGAAACTCTTCTCTCCCAATACAAGGTCGTCGGTGTTATCCAAGCCATGTCGCATGAGTATGCCATTTCTCCGTTGTTACCGACCTTTTCTACAGGCGCCCAGATTTTTAACAAAACCGCATCAGTAGAATGCCAGGGCTCCATACCATAGCACTACCTCATAAAAGCCCCATAGAAAATACGTGGGCTAAATACCATGGTGTTGCTTTAAAAATATAAAAGGAAATGGTCATCCCCTATGGGTCGAGAACCCCATAACCTTGCTGCATTTTTTTCTTTTTCGGTCATTTTCAGGGTGTGAGGCTGTCGAAATCTCATTACACAAAGCTACGCTTAACCAATCCATGCTTTGATCATCAGTAGCTCATCACTTAGCATGCCACATTGTTAATTCACATCATATAATCGGTGTCTATTAATATATAACCCTCTAAGTACATATGTCTCAGAGGCGGGTGTTAAGATAAGAGAATAAATTCTTCGCCACCAATTGATATAACATCAATAGAAACCAACTAGTTATGTCGTAAATTACAACGTCAGACACACGTCATTTTACAAGTTCGTTCTATGTCTGAACGAAGCCGAAGGCACCTTATTTCTCATCCAACAAATGGAGAGATGCCCTTGCAAATCCAGCATTCCTTCAAATACATCCGGCTACTACCAATTAACTAATATAAAATCCATCTTTAAATGAAAGCTATCCATTTGAGACATTCAGCACGTAGTCCTTTCGATGTGAAGGCTCCCGGTCTTCACCATCATCTTCAATAGCATTTGATTTGCTTCAGTACATCATTTCATTATTTGGAATGGTTTACGGATCCCAAACACAGTTCCCGGTGCTTCCGAATATAAGAGCAAATTTAAAAAAGTGTGGAGAATATACAGGGATATCACAAATTTCATTCTATTTAGTATTGTTCTTTGATTTCAATCAAACCTTAACACAAAGGTTATTACTTAAATCAAAATCCTATTCCCATCCACTTAATGGAATACATAGGAAGACACCATTCCTACTCTACGGTCTAGGGTATTTTCTATTATGATAGTATGTGACTAGCTTTTTACCTCTAATCCGTATCCACATAAATTTCTCCAATTTCTGATTTCCTTCATTAATTCCTTTTATATTTCGTTCATTCAAATCTTTGTTTAAAGATTTATTTAAAACTTTAACTTAGTTTTAAATCTTCAAAATCGTTCTTTCCTTTAAATAGGTCGAAAACCATGTTTTTAAAGACAATAGCCCAACAAACCCAAAATTATACTTCCATTTGTAATGAAATCGTCATGGAAATCATATCAGCTCATAATCAACACAAATTTCCGTATTGGACTAATACTATAAGCGAAATAACGATCCTTCATAGTAAAGGTCTTCATCCATGTAGACTCATCTCGATTATTGCTAAATCGATTTCCATTCGATTCCAATTTGATTCATTAAAACTTAATTAATCTTAACTAAAATATTTATCATTACATTTTATTCCAAATCATCTCTCAATCATAGTTGGGTTAAAGAATTGATGTTATTCAAAACATCGTTCACGACAAACCCAAAATCAAAATTGATATTAAATATAAGATTTTAAATAGAAATCATGTCGACCTATATTTAACATCATATTCTGAAATCACTAAGACTGTATAAGGAATAATGATATAAATATTTTCATAATTCCTCAAACAGTATCCGTATAATTACAAAATCCAATATCAAAATATTTAAAGATTATTTCTATTCAAATCTGATGAACTTAAGTTTGAAAACTTCCAGTTTAATTTTAAAGTAAATTTCAAAGTATATATTTACTATATTAAGTAAATCGGGCCAAAAAGCCTAAAAAATCAAATAATAGTTCAAAATTTTCACAATTGTTACTCAAAGCACTTTAAAATCATTAATTATGATTTATCATAATTTTTCCCTATTTTTATTTTTAGAAAAAAGGGGTACTTTATTTACAACAAAATAAAATACAAATATGAAAGGGGAACATAGTACAAAATAAACCACAATTAACAAAATTTAAACATAAGAAAATAAATGCTTCCCTTTACTTAGCCTCTACTACAGGACAAAACTTATGCTCCAATAAAATTTAAACAGTACAATACCCGCGTGACTCAAAATTAACTCTTTCCTTCCCAACGTTTACTTTTTTCTAGCATAGCCTTGAAAAACAGAAGCTTCAGCTAATGTAACGACCTAGGGAATTTGCGATCCTGGTTATCGACACCAAACACGATGTTGACTAATCAAGCATCGGAAATATCGGATAGTCCATGAAAGAAATTAAAGGGTGAGAATAGATAAGATAGAAACTTAGAATAGAAGAAGAAGAACATACATCATCATTAGAGTAACACGAAACTCACAGCGGAACGAACAATATATAATAAATACATAACTTTGAAATAAAATTAGTATATGTATACAGTAACATTATCAGAGTACAACACCTACAACACAGCGGAAAAACTATAGGTATATAATCTTGAAGCCTCCTGCTCCAAGCTCTCCAAGTATATCTGTAAAATCCTGACTACTTGACTGCCCGTACAAAATTGGGCACCCAAGAGTTTAGGGAAAACAAAACAAAACAAACTCTGGGTCAGTCATGGGACTGGTATGAGTAGACAATTTAAAACAATTTGGGGAAAATAACGATATCTCATAAGACCACGCCGTATAACGGAACGGGTTTTTCCCTTATGAGAATCCAAATCAATTTGATTTAACTTTTAAATCATTTTGAAAGAAACAATGATATTTTATATCAAAACTCTTTTGATATTATAATAGTGTCTATCAACCACAATATAATAATCATCCTGCATAACGCTTTCATCTCACGTTCCACATATATAGTATACAGTCAAAACAACGAGCACTTATTGGGTAATGGATTTCCAACTATGACAAGGTATGGAACCACCTTCCGATAGTGTACCTCTAGAGAGGAATACACTGGGTTCAACAAGAACATCTTGCAACCTAGCCACACATGACCGACCACTCATTTCGCTTTAGTGTATCGAATGTATATCACCAACGGTTGGGATCAGCAACTGTTTCCCGAATGGGACAGCATCGAATAAATTAAAGAATGAAATTAATATCTCTAGATAGGTGATAATACACCCTACTTGGCAGCCAACCACTTAGCCATGTTGCCTGCCCAATTTTTGTCATTTCCCGGTTGTGAGGCTAGAGGCCATGCTTATCTCTGACAGATCACACATTTATTCACCTTGAATGTCACATCGTCATACCCGCCAAATCACAAATTGATTTCCCCAAAAATACAACGGGTATACAACTAAGAGAAACGAATTCCTCCGCCGCCATACGTATATACGTTTGAAGAGATCAACTTATGCGATCTATTAGATATACTATGTCAGACATTCTTCCACACAGGTCGTCCTGCGACTGGACAAACCGAAGGCATTATTCTGTAAACAGGACAACCCTTGCATAACTCCATCTTCAATTATCTTCATCATATTTGATTCACCTCGTTAATGCCCATATGGAGTGGTTTTCAGATAATGTACCTGATCCCGGTCTCTCCGTATTGACGACGGAAAAATAGACAAAAACTTCGATAGTCAGTGAGTTAACTATCAAAGAAAAACACGTGTGCAAACAGCGATATTATTTCCAGATGGAAATTCTATCGATCAATCATCGTTTAACGTTTATCTCTTTAATTCATTAATTTGTTTATTTATTGCTTCCATATATTCAACATTCCTTATTTTATAAGTTTAGAAAATATACGTTATTAATCATTGGAAAACATTTCCATCTCTTTTCATATATCACTGTCATTCCAGTATTATTTATCATCAAACATTTCATTTTTTATGATTAGAAAATATCTCTGATTATATTTGGAAGATGTTTCCAAAACTCATTCATTGGATTTAAACAGATGTTTAAATAAAACATCGTTATGCCAACTCAAACATTACACTGATTAACATTTCACTTAACCAACCTTCACTATCGAACCTTAACCATTCCTTAGTTAAAAACAAAGCCAATCAAGTTGGGGTATAACTACCTCTCAGACCTTAAATGAACAACATTTCTAACTTCGAAATAGACAAGGTTCACCTTCTAAATCTTTAACAAACTTCCTTACGTAACTCTGGATTCTATTTACGATTCCACTTCTTTTATCGAAATCATTTGAATATAACAACAGTGTTATAATCCGTACTTCTGAAATATCTAACATCAAAATATAACTTTTATTCCTTAATTTAACTAAATAACTAATAGGAAATTTATAAATAAATCATTAAATATTGATTAAAAACGGGAAGTTTACTTTTTTGAATTCGATGTAATCTAATTTCAACGTATAACTCTCTTTTGAATAATCTCTATTTGATAACCCCTTTTCGAATAAACTATATTCGATAACTCCTTTGGAATAAACTATATTCGATTAACTCCTTCGAATAAACTTTATTCGATTAACTCCTTCAAATAAACTATATTCGTTTAACTCTTTTTTGAATAACTGTATTCGATAACACCTTTCGAATTACTAATATTCAATAACTCCTTTCGAATAACTAATATTTGATAACCCTTTTTTCGAATACTATTCGATAAATTCTCTTCTTCGAATAACTTATTCGAATAAATAATATTCGATTAACTCAAATCCGACTAACTCTAATTCAATTAACTCTATTCGAATAACTAATATTTGACTAACTCTTGTTCGATTAACTCTATTCAGTTAACTCTATTCGATTAACTCTAATTCGATTAACTCTAATCGATTAACTCCTATCGATTAACTCCTTTCAATTAACTCTAACTCGATTAACTCTAATCGATTAATTCTAGTTCGATTAACTCTAATCGATTAACTCTAATTGATTAACTTCACTCGACTAACTCCTATCAATTAACTCTAATTAATTAACTTCACGCGATTAACTCCTATCGATTAACTCTAATTGACTTACTTCACTCGATTAACTCCTATCGATTAACTCTAATTGATTAACTTTGCTCGATTAACTCCTATCGATTAACTCTAATTGATTAACTTCACTCGATTAACTCCTTTCAATTAACTCTAACACGATTAACTCTAACTCGATTAACTCTAAATCGATTAACTCTCATCGATTAATTCTAATTCGATTAACTCTAATCGATTAACTCTCTTCGAATAACCAATATTCGATTAACTTCTTTCTTCGAATAACCAATATTCGATAACTGTTTTTGATTACAAATACTTCCTTTTCTATTTGTTTTACAAATATTCCCTTTTCTATTTGTTTATTTAACAAAAAATATTTCCTTTTCAATTCTATTTATTTATCAAATAAATATTTCCTTTCAATTCTATTTATTTAACAAATAAATATTTTTTTTCAATTCTATTTAAAATGTTTTACAAATATTTCCTTTTTAATTCTATTTGTAAATGTTTTACAAATATTTCCATTTCAATTCTTTATATTTATTTAACAAATAAGTATTATTCCTTTTTAATCTATTTATTTTCTAAATAAATATTTTCTTTTTATAAAATCTTTTGATTTTATAAATATTTCTTTTTCATTATAACATTGAAAATTTCCTTCTTAACATTCCAGTATTCCTTATGGTATTTAACGTACCATATAACAATGATCGGTTTCATTCCAACATGCAAAATCAACAACAGATTTCATATCACATCATATATTACAATATATGAAAAACAGTAAAATAAATGTTGAGGAATCCAACTGGATTCCTCCGACCTATTTCCCTGCATCCACAGATGTTACAAATATAATTCACATCAATTTCATTTCACTATGAAATATTCTGATAAGCAAAATCAATTTATATATATATATATAACCAGATCTATAATTTCAACCAATTACTTAGCAGTTCAACCAAATAGTCAATACACAACAATCAATCATCATTTATTAGTACTAAATATACATTATAAAAATATGAACTAATAGAGTTGGTGAGTTTTACTCACATTGGACAGTTATCGTTAAATAACGATTAACTTTTGTTGATTCAGACAAACAATTTATTTTGCAATAAATTGTAACGAGCTCCAATCCACTCCCAGTCAGTTCCATTCAGTAGTCGCCGTCCATACGATCCCAACGGATCTTGTTTTGCTGAATTTCGCTAACATGTGAGCAAGTTATTGTCATTACAAGTTTGTACAAATATTTAAATGGATACTAGGCTATTTATTTTCGAACTGGGCCTCACCATTTTGAATTTGGGCCCAAACCCGTGACCCACTACTATGTCCATCTCCCCCCAAAAGCTTTAAACGCACTGCTCATTCATGAACACAACCATTGCCGACCCCTTGGACCGCTTCCTCTCCTCCAATACTCCATGGATTCATACACTGAAGCCACCATACTTCATCCCATCGATTTCCGCTCCTCCCCAAAACCAAAATAGAAAACTCGACTACAGTTCCTAACTTCCGACTTTAACTCGCTCCCGCGATATCTAGTACACGTATCGATATTTACTTCCACCGATTCACCCTAAAATCTCACCACACATGCCCAATCTTGTTCTAAACCCAAAATAAACTTCAAATTCACGAATCAGAGTTCGAAACTCATGAGCGATTAAACCCTAAACTCACGGACGAGACCAGACATCGAACCAGTATGGGTTCGAACACCACGAAATTGGTACTGCAATGTAGAGCAAGGTTTTAGCATCTCCGATACATAAGTTTCTAAATTTACTGATTTTTCTTTGAATTTAAAAGAATTTTGAAAGTGGATTTCTCACATTCTCTGAAGAAATGAACGACCGAAAAAATGTTTGACCAATGAAACGAAAATTTTAGGGTTTAGTGAAAGGGGTAGGATATTTATAGGTAGATTATATAATTTTATATTCGATTATAATATTAAATTTAACAAATCGTTATATGTGTTTGTTGTTTAAAAATTGCTATAATCACATACGATACCCAAAAATCACGAAAGTGGACATGTAGCTACAGTTCGACATTACGGACCCAACAAAACAGGTTTTGTCAAATTCCAACTCCGTTTGCTCAAACAGCGTATTTTTAATCGTCAAAATATCGATTGTTTTTCACATTAAAAATCCGTATGGCCACACACTGACTCTGAAAATCATGAAACTTGAAATCTAATAATAATTTGACATTACGGATCCAACAAAATTAGTTTCATCCCAAACGGAGCTCGTTTGCAAAACTGGCTATTTTTAAAGCTCTAAATAACCCATTTAAATATATAAATATATTTAAAAATAATTAAATTAATATAAAAAAATTATCGTATATATTCACATAGAATATGACACAGCTCCATATCGGGATTTATAACTCGATATTCCAAATCCAGTGTTACATCGATATTCGATTTATATTTAAAATCCATTTAAAATATAAATAAATCGATATAAATTATAAAGGAATTCCAGAGCGACTTTTCTAAAATTTGATTTGAACATAAATCAAAATCTACATGACGAAATCCCGATTTTTCTCTTCCACTAAAAAAAATACTTCACCAGCTCCTAACGTTTCTTGTTTCACAGAAATCCAATTTAAAACGGATTCTGTATATTCATTTAAAGTTCGAATCGCCAAATAGCGAACTGTCGCGCCATTTCGAGCTCGATTATAATTATAATATAATTACACGTTCAAACTATCGTTATTTAAATATATTCGTTATTCTAATTCAATTCTAGGCTGAATTAAATATTTTAAATTGTCCAGTTCACATTATATTGTGAATTCTGTTATTTCTGATTATTCTGGAAATATATTATTCTATTATTTATATTAATTAAATATAAATATTATTTAATTCCAGTTATCGATATCGCAAAACCGATATTTAATAATTAAATAAATAAATTATTAACCCTATTAAAATACGGGACATTACATTCTTCCCCCTTTAAAATAATTTCGTCCACGAAATTGCTAAGGTAGAAAACAACACTATCCACTAGGTAAAAATATATCTGTTTACCTCTTAACTTCAGTATCAACTGAACCAATTAATATCAACTAAAATATTAATTCATTCCGACTAACTAAAATTTTCAAAAATCCTAAAAATTTTCTAACACCCGAAAATTTCGGAAAATTTCGCCATAACCTCCTTTGTACAACCCTATCGGTAAAACTACAATTCGCCTCTCTAGGCCTTCTCAAACCCAAAAGAAAATCAAACAACCAAGCGGCTTGCCAAATCGGCTCATAAATCACCAAACTCATATATAAAATATAAACTTATACCTTTTTGTCGGGCATATCATTATATCCTTTGCACCTATTACCAATTCAACATATACCAATATCATTCCAATCTATTTCAATCAACCAAATCTCAACACAATTATTCGCTTACATCGAAGCCCAATTTCAGTCCAACCCCAATCATAAATTCCGAACTCTTAACTTGTACCTCAATTCCATTTCAGATTACTCTCTGATCAATTCTAGTTTTAATTAACTCTACAAGTTACATTTAAATTATAGAATTTAAATTCCTGGGTTTTTATTTTAAATCAATTTGAAATCATAATAACAATTCAAAACCTTTGAATTTCTGAATAACTTGTTTTCGCAAAACAATTTTAAAACAAAATCTTTGGTAGTAATCCGTCACTTAGAAACTCGAAAATGAACACTAATGATGTCACGATTCATCATCAGGGTTATTTCCTAGCTATCAAAGTGAGTTCAATACTGTATCACTTTCAAAATCACTTTTAAAATAACCCATTTTGAAATATATTTCAAAACACCATTCACAATGCTGGTCAAACAATTTAGAATCTCCCAGGATTTTAAAATTCTCGTATATTCAATTCAAATCCATTTACAAACACCTTTCCAATTTCCAGGGTTTTAATTTCAGTTCTGATTTTAACTTTAGATTTAATTCATCTGATTCCACGTATTTCACTTATATTAATTCTGATTGGTTATTTACATAACCATTTAATTTATAATCTTACTCCATTATAAAAACAACCAATATATCCAATATATTATAATTCACATATATATATATATATATATATATTCTCTATATCAAAATATACTTTAGGTAAACTTATTTTCGTTTACCCTCTTTTCAAAACATATCATGTCGACCGATCGTATTCGAGTGTTTATAAACCCCTACCGATACAGTGGATCAAACTGATCGACCAGAACCCATAAAAACACTCAACCAATAAATCTCCATAATATAAAACAATTTTATATCAAATACGTTCACTCGTATATATACACTCAACTCAATCTAGGGTATTACTAACTCCATCTCCACTGAGTCATGCCGCAGAGCCAAGGTAATAACTTAACCTTCAGTCTGATACCATTGTAACGATCCAGGGAATTTTCGATCCTGGTTATCGACACCAAACACGATGTCGACTAATCAACCATCGGAAATACCAGATAGTCCATGAAAGAAATTAGAGGGTGAGAATAGATAAGATAGAAACTTAGAATAGAAGAAGATGATGAACATACATCATCATCAGAGTAACACGAAACTCACAGCGGAACGAACAACATATAATAGATACATAACTTTGAAATAAAACTAGTATATGTATACAGTAACATTATCAGAGTACAACACTTACAACACAGCGGAAAAACTATAGTTATATAATCCTGAAGCCTCCCGCCCCAAGCTCTCCAAGTATATCTGTAAAATCCTGACTACTTGACTGCCCATACAAAATTGGGCACCCAAGAGTTTAGCGAAAACAAAACCAACTCCGGGTCAGTCATGGGACTGGTATGAGTAAAAAAATTAAAACAGTTTGGAAAAAATAATGATATCTCATAAGACCACGCAATATAACGGAACGGGTTTTCCCTTATGAGAATCCAAATTAATTTGATTTAACTTTTAAATCAATTTGATTTAACTTTTAAATCATTTTGAAAGAAATAATGGTATTTTATATCAAAACTCTTTTGATATTGTAATAGTGTCTATCAACCACAATATAATAATCCTCTTGCATAATGCTTTCATCTCACGTTCCACATATATAGTATACAATCAAAACCACGAGCACTTATTAGGTAATGGATTTCCAACTATGACAAGGTATGGAACCACCTTCCGAAAGTGTACCTCTAGAGAGGAATACACTGGGTTCAACAAGAACATCTTGTAACCCGGCCACACATGACCGACCACTCATTTCGCTTGAGTGTATCGAATGTATATCACTAACGGTTGGGATCAGCAACCGTTTCCCGAATGGGACAACATCGAATAGATTAAAGAATGAAATGAATATCTCTAGATAGGTGATAATACACCCTACTTGGCAGCTAACCACTTAGCCATGCTGCCTGCCCGATTTTTGTCATTTCCCGGTTGTTAGGCTAGAGGCCATGCTTATCTTTGACAGATCACACATTTATTCACCTTGAATGTCACATCGCCATACCCTCCAAATCACAAATTGATTCCCCAAAAATACAACGGGTATACAACTAAGAGAAACGAATTCCTCCACCGCCATACATATATATGTTTGAAGAGATCAACTTACGCGATCTATTACATATACTCTGCCAGACATTCTTCCACACAGGTCATCCTGTGTAATAACCCGAAAATCTGGGCCAGTTTAATTTTTTTTTTTGGCAATTTTAGTGAATTTTGAACATTTAAAAGGAATTATTTTAAATAATATCGACGAGAAATTTATTTTGAATAGAATTCGACGTATATATTATATACGTCATCGTAGAATATAAATAATTATATATAATTATAAAAGGAATTGAAAATGGCGCGGTAGTTCGATAATTCGATTTCAAACTTCAATTGAATGTACCGGGTGCAAAACAATCCGGATTTTAGTGAAACCAAAAATAATAGGATCTATTTGATAATATCTTTCCAACCAATCCGAAAAATCGAAATTTCATAGCGGGATTCAAAAGATATGTCCAGTTGAAAATTCTGAATAGTCGCTAAGGAATTCAGGCCCTTAAAAATAGAAATTTTGCAAACGACCTCGGATTTCGACGAAACCACTTTTGTTGGATCCGAGATGTCAAATTATTGCTAGATTTCAAATTTCATAATTTTTCGAATCAATATGTGAGTGTGGCAAAGGAAAACGCATTTGACCAGTTTAAGTTGATTTTAATCGACTGGAAATTGGCCATTTTTCTAACGGTCTCAGAATTCGACGAAACTAGTTTAGTTAGGACCGTATCGTCAATACGAAGCTAGAAAATATTTTTTTGGAATTTTTCGAGTTAGTATTTGACCCCGGTAAATTGAAATGCGCGTTTAAATTCAAAATATAGAGTTATATGTTGATTTTAATGGAAACTGATCGAAACGATCGAATCAGCCTACGATACATATCCCATTGTGTTCGGAATGGGGGTAAATAGCTATGGACGACAGGCGGTGGGCCTCGTTTAGAGGTCGTAAGTAAAAGTCAATATTTTGAAATTAAAATAATAAAAGAAAAAAACTCTCTTTCCTCCCCTTATACCCTCTGGCCCCCGTTCAGTTCCTATTCAATTAGAGAAAAAAAGAAATAAAAAAAAGAGAAAAGAGGGCGACGGGGGGGGGGGGGAGCGCCGCCCCACCATCCATCGCGCCGCCCAGGGTGGCGCAACCCACCGCGCCGCCTCCCATCGCACCTCCCTCCTTCTCTTCTTCCCTTCTTCTTCCTCCCCCGACCTCGCGATGCACACCTCCTCCCTCTCCGTCGAAGAAAACCCAGACCCCCCAAATCCGCCGCTCCTTCTTCCCCGACCTCCTCCTTCGAGCCCGCCCTCTCCCCATCGAGCACCCCTCCGATAGTTCTCCCCCCCTTCACCGTTGACTGTAAGTCTTTTTATTATTATTATAATTTTTATTTATATAAATTCTGATTTATTTTGTTAGTAAATAATCAGGTTTAGATTTTTAAGGGTTTAAAAATAAGATTTTATTATGAAAGAATGAATTTTTGTAAATGAAAAGGATTGGGTTTTTGAAATAAAGTTAGGATTTTTATAATTTTTAACCCATGAAGAAAATAGAAATGTGATTTCTACATTTCAGAAAGGTTAAAAAAATATAAATATTTTTTAATGTATAGAAAGGTAAAAAAAAAATATAATTTTTAATGTATAGAAAGGTTAAAAATATAATTTTTAATTTATAAAAAGGTTAAAGATATAACTTTTATATATGTAGTGAATCAAAAATATGATTTTTATATTTTTAAAGTATTAAAAATATAATCTTTATTATGTAGAAGATGAAAAATATAATCTTTTATATAGTAGAAGATGAAAAATGAAATCTTTATATTTGAAAAGACGAAATCTTCATATAGAGAATAACGGTGTAAAAATAGAATTTTTATCTACATAGCATGGAGGTAAAAATAGGATTTTTTATTTATTGAACAACGAAGTAAAAATTCGATTTTTATATATTGAATAGCATAGTAAAAATTCGATTTTTATATATTGAATAGCATAGTAAAAATTCGATTTTTATATATTGAATAGCGAAGTAAAAATTCGATTTTTATATATTGAATAGCGAAGTAAAAATTCAATTTTTATATATTGAATAGCGAAGTAAAAATTCGATTTTTATATATTGAATAGCGAAGTAAAAATTCGATTTTTATATATTGAATAGCAAAGTAAAAATTCGATTTTTGAATAGCAAAGTAAAAATTTGATTTTTATATATTGAATAGCAAAGTAAAAAATTCGATTTTTATATATTGAATAGCGAAGTGAAAATTCGATTTTTATATATGTAGTGGCTACGGGCAACGAAAGCGACAAAGGGCGAGAATGGCGATGATTTCTCTAAATGAAAAGTCATGGTATTGGATAGCTATCGGTGAGAACTTCTCACCTTCAATTTCTTTTTCTAGTTATATATATATACTAGGATGCAGATGGTGTTTAGTAGCACCCGACACAATCGTCCACAGACCATGGACTTGTTTGTTTGATTGCAAAAATTATTTAGATTATTTGATTGAAATTTGGATTGTTTGGTGAAATGAATGGATTTGATTGATGTGTGAATGGCGTGGGCCTTCACTAGGCCGGGGATAAGGCTAGGCCTTGTCCCGTTTCTAGTATCGTGCCGTTATGCCGCCGAAATTTTCTAAAATAAGTTAGAAAAATAAAGATATCACTTTTATTTTGTAAATGAACTGAATAGAACATTCATAAGTTGAATAAAATAATTTGGTCGTTAAAAATATAATTTTTAACGTGAATGCGAATAAAATAAAATATTCATTTACAAACCCGACGGTTTGTTTATGTACACCTATTTGAAGGACATTGATTGGGTCGATAAATTTTACACATCGCCCAACTGCACGAATAAAATCTGTGTTTGATTGTTTGAAACCCCACACGGGTGTTGGGATGAAATTTGAAGTTCACTCATCCTGATTGATTAAATATGTCGATCGATTGATTGACAGGCTGTTATAAGCGTTAGATATCTATATTTGATGCTTATACAGTGTAGTGCACTTTGGATGATGGTTGATTGTTTATCGTTGCTATTATATACATGTGTTGTATGGAATCCATATAATTAACATTATATGGTAATTGATTGGGCCTCATTCCAATTTAGAAGATAAAGAATATTATAAAATAAAGGTTCATGTGTTGATTGTACTCATCCGTTGAGAATAGTCATGTGTTGAACGAAATATTTTAACAATAAAATTTACATCTTTATCATATATAAAATTAGAAACTAATTGGAAAATAGATAAGATGAGTGGTCTCCTGGATGTTGATCTGATGTTGGTTTCGGCCTTCGGGTTTAATATTCAAGGAATCGTTCTCTTACTAATTTACGGTTGGAGTCTGATTTAATATCAAATGATAGATTCCATAATTTTTATAATATATATTAAACAACAAAAATGGTCACACGTGGACAGTACTCATTCGTTGAGATTAGTCGTGTGTTGACAAAAATATAGATTCACATACTGAATAAAATATATATTCATTTGTTGAATAGAATAACGAATTTATTGAAATATATAAAGCCGTGTTGATTAGAGATGCGCTATTTTAACGCGAACGATATTTATATCGATTATATTTGTTTTTGAATTTGAATTGATTTGAATAGAAAACGAATTTGAATTGAATCGAATAGAAAACCAATTTGAATTGATTTGAATAGAAAATGAAATTTGAATTGAATTGAATAGAAAACCAATTTGAATTGATTTGAATAGAAAACGAATTTGAATTGAATCGAATAGAAAACCAATTTGAATTGATTTGAATAGAAAATGAAATTTGAATTGAATCGAATAGAAAACCAATTTGAATTGATTTGAATAGAAAACGAATTTGAATTGAATCGAATAGAAAACCAATTTGAATTGATTTGAATAGAAAACGATTTCGAAATGAATAGGATATAAAACGATTTCGAAATGAATTGGATATAAAACGATTTCGAAATGAATTGGATATAAAACGATTTCGAAATGAATTGAATATAAAAAGATTTCGAAATGAATTGAATATAAAACGAATTCGAATTGAATTGAAAACGAATTGAAATGAATTCAAATTGAATTGAAATTTGAATTGAAAAGAAATGAATTTTAAAACGAATTGATAAGGAAAAATTTAATTCTGATTTGAATGGAAATGGAAGCTGAAATTGTTTTTGAAACGAATTTAAAACGATTTATAAAATTCGTTTTAAATAAAAATCGACCAAATATATATTGTATATATTATATATATATAATATAATGGCCTGAATAGAACGCGCTGCGCCATGGCAATTCGCGAATTTCGACCACTAACTTCGAACGGACATTACGGGAGATCCGACCGTCGGATTCTCCTAAAACTGGAACCGTTGGGTTTGTAACGAAAAGTGCTTTCTAACGAATATTAGAAATTTGAAATCTAACGGTTGGATTTGGAGGTACGTCCAAATCAAATTTGAAAAAGGTCGCTGTAAGTGCAGTTCGATGGCCGTTGATGGAAATCGACTGTACGGGCCTTGATAAAAAATTTAAAAATAGTAATAATTGGTGTAAAATCATAAGAAATGATTTGGGAAAAATTGGGATGAAAAACTCCATATTTGAAAAGATAAAAATGGATTTTTATCGAAATGAACTAGTTTTGAACTAAATTTAAAACCCAATTATTTTTAAATAAATAAATTAGATTTAAAAAGGGGTTTTAAATAATCGGAATTTCTAATATATTTGATTAGATATGAAATGGGTTTATCGTGAACAGTGTATTAAACAACACCTGTTCTTTAACCCGATAATAAATAGAATGTGATTTGGGTTTGTCGTGAACTGTGTTTTAAATGACATTAGTTCTTTAACCCAGAAAGAGGAGTTTTAATGAATCTACAATTAGATTGAAATGTGGATTGATAATCTAAATTATCAAATATTGAAATGAGCGAGAATGGAGTATCACCAGTTTTACTCCAAAGCGTTAGTTAAATCTTTAATTAGATTTGAACGTGAAATGGTAATTAATCTTACCGATAATACCACGGTGTTAGACATGGAGTATTACCAGTTTTGCTTCATGGGATGAATAGGTTGGGATTGGGAAATAAAATAAATAATTACTTCGATGTGGTTCGCTAATCTCGACTAGTTTAGGAAACCATAATTTGGTTTGAAATGACATCCAAAGGAAGATTAAAGAATAAATTTTAAAGAATTTATCTTGGATAAAATTAATGGGAACCTTTCCCTAAGAATATGAAATTTAGAAACTAGCGGTAGGTTAGCTAAGAAGAATGGTTTCCTGGATATTGACCTGATGTTGGTTTCGGCCTTCGGGGTTAATATTTGGGAAATTGCTCTCTTACTGATTTACGGTTAGTGGCTAATGAATTGGAATGAGGCATATGTTGTGTTTGTGTTACATTTGTTTTTAATATACGCGGGTTGTTCGGAAAGGCCGGGTTTACACCCATTCTGAATAACCGATTCGACGATATGTCGAAGATGAAGACGGTGGTTGAAGATCGGAAGTCTTCACATCGTTTGGGTGATTACTGATGATCTTGATTGGGCTGTACACCCAAGATGAGGGAATCAGTTAGTGGTCGTCCAGACGTACTTGGAGGTCGATGGATATGCGAGGAAAGTGCCTCCGGTTTCGTTCAGACCCAGAACGAACTAGTAAATGGATTGTGTGTCTGACATTGGATTTTATTCTGTGTTGATTGATTTCTGTTAAATATATTTCTGTTTGGCGGCGGAGAATTTATTCTCTTGCTTAACGCCCTTCTCTGGGACGTACGAGCTTAGAGGTTATATATCGATAGATATCAATCGCATGGCATGAATTGCCTGTGTGGCACACTGAGTTGCATAGATCAAGGCTTCTGTTGAAAAGCAAAGTCTTGTGGTTGATGATCAAAGCACGGCCTACGTGGCAGCTTTGTGTATAACGTGAATTCGCGAGCCTCACACCTCGATATGAGTCAAAAATGGGATACGGACCGTTGGGAGAGCACGACGTTTCTTTCTAGCTTTGGTGGTGTCAGTGACTTACCAGCCCTGACATTTATATACTTTTCACCTTTGTGGTTGTTGGAATGAGGCGCCTCGATTATAGGTCTGTAAGGACCGGGAAACGTGTGTTCAGGCATAATTAATCCTCTGACGTAAGTGAGGACCGGCCCAGTCGCATCCGGGGTTGCCCTGAGTGTGTAGTCCCGAGGCATTTGCTAGAGTGTCTCGAAGCGGAGAGGAGCTTGCCCCATGCCTCGACTCATGACGGAAATCCAATTTCCAATACGTGATATTGCGGTTTTAATTGTAGAACTAGTATGGCGACATGATATATGGTGCCCATGCCGCCTATGATTTATATTTATGATTGAAATTGTTTTGACACTATACACTTATTATAGTATCATATGATTTAGTTTTAAATGTATCAAGCATGTTTGGCTGTTACAAGGTAAAACCTTATCCTCCGGCTTGCGTTGCATTGTGTTATGGGACCTGGGTCTTATAATAGCTTCATTTTTCGAAAATGCATTGCGCTGTTTATTCTATGCACTAGTATTCTTGGGAGGAAACCCGTTCCGTGTTATTCGGCGTGGTCCCTTGAATTACTCTCTTTTAAAGTAAAGTCTTAAATAGCTGTTTTAGTTCTCACACCAGTCACATGACTGACCTGGAGTTTATTGTTTTAACCTAAACTCTGGGTGCCCCTATTTTCCGCACGGGCAGCTAGTAGTTTTGGTTTTTGCAGATTTATATTCACAGGATCCTGGTTTACAGCTGGAATGATATCCGGAAAGCTCTGTATCCGTATATCACCTTCAGTTGTGCTTTGTATTATTTTCCGCTGCTATGTAATTTATTGTAATCTCTGATATTTATCGAATGTAATTTATTCATTTATACTCTGTATATTCTTGTATCTGATGCATTGTTGTAATATACAATGAAATGTTCTTCCGTCTTTGTCCTGTTCTCAAACGATCAGGGGTTTCGAACGGTCTAGATCGGTTTAATGACTGATTCGGATCGAGCGAAATTCCCGGCCGTCACATCCTGGGACTGGACAAACCGAAGGCACTATTCTGTAAACAAGACAACCCTTGCATAACTCCGTCTTCAATTATCTTCATCATATTTGATTCACCACGTTAATGCCTATACGGAGTGGTTTTCAGATAATGAACCTGACCCCGGTCTCTCCGTATTGAGGACGGAAAAATGGTCAAAAACTTCGATAGTCGGTGAGTTAACTATCAAAGAAAAACACATGTGCAAACAACGATATTATTTCCAGATGGAAATTCTATCGATCAATCATCATTTAATGTTTATCTCTTTAGTTCATTAATTTGTTTATTTCTTGTTTCCATATATTCGACATTCCTTATTTTCTAAGTTTAGAAAATATACGTTATTAATCATTGGAAAACATTTCCGTCTCTTTTCACATATCATTGTCATTCCATTATTATTTATCATCAAACATTTCATTTTCTATGATTAGAAAATATCTCTGATTATATTTGGAAGATGTTTCCAAAACTCATTCATTGGATTTAAACAGATGTTTAAATAAAACATCGTTATGCCAACTCAAATATTACACTGATTAACATTTCACTTAACCAACCTTCACTATCTAACCTTAACCATTCCTTAGTTAAAAACAAAGCCAAACAAGTTGGGGTATAACTACCTCTCAGACCTTAAATGAACAACATTTCTAACTTCGAAATAGACAAGGTTCACCTTCTAAATCTTTAATAAACTTCCTTACGTAACTCTCGGATTCTATTTACGAATCGACTTCTTTTATCGAAATCATTTGATTATAACAATAGTGTTATAATCCCTACTTCCGAAATATCTAACTTCAAAATATAACTTTTATTCCTTAATTTAACTAAATAACTAATAGGGAATTTATAAATAAATCATTAAATCTTGATTAAAAATGGGAAGATTACTTTCTGGAATTCGATATAATCGAATTTCAATGTATAACTCTCTTCCGAATAATCTCTATTCGATAACCCCTTTTCAAATAAACTTTTTTCGATAACTCGTTTCGAATAAACTATATTCGATTAACTCCTTCGAATAAACTTTATTCGATTAACTCCTTCGAATAAACTATATTCGATTAACTCCTTTTCGAATAACTGTATTCGATAACTCCTTTTGAATAAATAATATTCAATAACACCTTTCGAATAACTAATATTCGATAACCCTTTTTTCGAGTACTATTCGAAAAATTCTATTATTCGAATAACCTTATTCGATAACTCTTTCTTCGAATGAACTATATTCGATTAACTCTAATCCGACTAACTCTAATTCAATTAACTCTATTCGAGTAACTAATATTTGACTAACTCTTGTTTGATTAACTCTATTCAGTTAACGCTATTCGATTAACTCTAATTCAGTTAACTCTAATCGATTAACTCCTATCGATTAACTCCTTTCTATTAACTCTAACTCGATTAACTCTAATCAATTAATTATAATTCGATTAACTCTAATCGATTAACTCTATTCGATTAACTCTAATTGATTAACTTCACTCGATTAACTCCTATCGATTAACTCTAATTGATTAACTTCACTCGATTAAACTCCTATCGATTAACTCTAACTGATTTACTTCACTCGATTAACTCCTATCAATTAACTCTAATTGATTAACTTCACTCGATTAACTCCTATCAATTAACCCTAATTGATAAACTTCACTCGATTAACTATTATCGATTAACTCCAATTAATTAACTTCACTCGATTAACTCCTATCGATTAACTCTTTTCAATTAACTCTAACTCGATTAACTCTAACTTGATTAACTCTAACTCGATTAACTCTAATCGATTAATTCTAATTCGATTAACTCTAATCGATTAACTCTCTTCGAGTAACCAATATTCGATTAACTTCCTTCTTCGAATAACCAATATTCGATAACTCTTTTTGATTACAAATACTTCCTTTTCTTTTTCTTTCACAAATATTCCCTTTTCTATTTGTTTATTTAACAAATAAATATTTCCTTTTCAATTCTATTTATTTATCAAATAAATATTTCCTTTCAATTCTATTTATTTAACAAATAAATATTTTTTTTCAATTCTATTTAAAATGTTTTACAAATATTTCCTTTTTAATTCTATTTGTAAATGTTTTACAAATATTTCCATTTCAATTCTTTATATTTATTTAACAAATAAGTATTATTCCTTTTTAATCTATTTATTTTCTAAATAAATATTTTCTTTTTATAAAATCTTTTGATTTTATAAATATTTCTTTTTCAATATAACATTGAAAATTTCTGTAACAACCCGAATTTTTAATAACATGTTAAAATAAGAAATCAGGGCAGAATTAAATCATAAGTTAAGAATCAATGGGAACGGGTTACGCCATTGCGTTCGTCTCGAAATTCTGCTTGAAAACGAGTCCGAAATTTCGTAAATCGGAGTCCGTATGACCAAGATATGGCCCATAGAAGATTTCAGAAAATTCAAAATTCAGCCCGAAATTCAAAATCAGCTCCAAACAGATTGGGCGGGAAAATTTCCCGCCCAACCCCAGGTTAACTGGGGAGTCGACTGGGGAGTCGACACGCCCCAGCCCAGGTCGACTACCCAGTCGACTTGGGTGTCGACCTGGGGGTCGACCTCCCTGGTCGGCCATGTTTCCCTGGTGCACCTGTTTGCTCCTTTGGTCTGGTCAGTTGGCCTGTGACGGGATTTGATAGTTCAGATCTAAACTAGGGTTAATCCTATGGCCTAAACTAGTCTCTACACCTATAAAAACACCCTAAGACCTAGCCTAAACCATCACAAATCATCCTAACAACTAAGTTCTGCCAAAATGCTCCCTAATCATGGTCTCCATCTTCATCTTGAGAGCTTCTAAGGCAAAGGAGAAATCTTTCTCCATCAAATCAAAGGAGCTACTTATTTCTCAAGGCTTCTAGTGTTGCTATATCATTCCTAGAGCTTCTACAACGTCTCTATCTTGTTCCACTTTGTTCTAGTTCTCATAGCCACGATTTGTAAGCCCCACTCTACTCTTAGATTTAAACTATGAAGTTAATATGAACATGTAGTAAGTCGAAATGGGATTTTTGGTGTTATACTTGTCTTGGGGCTATATTTGTATGCATAGATCCATTTATGACTCTTTTGATCTATGATTGTGGAACTATCATGAACCTAGTACCGTTCATCTTGATTTTTGGGTAGAAAGCTATGAGCTTTATTTGGGGATTATGCATAATGCAACATAGAACCCCTCATAACCTTGATGTTAACTTGCCTATGATGTTGAACTACATGCTACCCACAAGTTTATCACTCTATGTCAACTATTATCATGTTATCACCTTTTCCTATGATGTTGAACTACATGCTACCCACAAGTTTATTTGCTAAGTTTGATGTCATACATGTTTTGAGGCCAAAAATCCTATATGCTAGTTGTGATGAACACCTTTGCCTCAAATATCATCATGTTTAACTTATGACCAACTTTACCACCTTATGCCCATCTTAGTCATATTTTAATGTTCCTTGATTCACTTGTGTTGATGCGAATTTGCGTGCGAATGGGAATACGTTATGGGTAGTTAGGCAAACTTGAAATGACATGAAAAACATGACTTGAAATGTGACCTGAAACTTGATTATGCTTGAAAAACGTGAATGTGGTCATGACATGTAGAAAACCATAAAGTGTCCAACTCGAGGTTGGGTTGAGTTTGTAGCGTAAATCTGCCCAGAACCGCCCGGCAAATCTAGTGGCTACAAACAATAGGACCCAATGTGAGAAGTTGGTCATATCGCGCTTGAAACCCGAGGTTAGACTAGGTTGTGGTGTAAAGCTACCCGGACCCGCCCGGCATATCCAGTAACCACAACAAAGTCTAATGTGAGAGGTTGGGTGCATTAAATTAATTAATGCCACATGTTAGGGTTAAGTCATGAACCACTTGGATACACTTAACCAACTTGATACATGATTGGATAGGGTTAACCACACTTACCCGTTGGAAACCCTAGTTACGTTGTCCTTTTCAGCAGTAACCCTCTTGGATGTATCACGATACCCTAGGGACTAGGCTAGGGTAGGGCACGATTACTAGGCTGATTGTAAGCGACCAGAAAGACGGCAGAGTAGGTGCGCCAGTGTAGGTTCAGGCGGACTATGGTCGTGCACATAGTCCGGAGTTGAATAAAACAGACATGGGCACCAGTAGGTTTAGACTGTGCGTGCTTGATTCGTGTCAGTGGTTGGCACCCTAGGGCTTGATACACCCTGGGTTGGACCTAACACAGTTCGACTACATTCCATGATTGGGCCGTATGACACCGACACTCGACGAGTTAGGCTTATAGGGAGACAATCGACTAGACTGTATAGTTGGACCTTGACTTGGGTCAACTCATGATATTGGGCCAAGGGATCATTTCTTGTTTATACTTGACATGGGTTTGAATACTTGTACTATTGGTGCAAAACTAAACCTTGTGTATGCGATGCCACACTTGATCTACCTTGTTATCTATTTATCATGCCAGTTAGTTACCATCTTTATGTTTCATCTCAGTTTCTCATGTTTAGTTAACTTTATTAGTTTTTATACTAATAGTAGGTAGGACTTACCAATCTTTATCACTGACCCTTTTTCTTTCGCCTCTTTTCTTCCGTCCCCCCCCCCAAAGGTTCTCTGGGAGGGAACACTAGTGCTTAGCTTGGACATTTGGCTTGCTTTCTTGACAGCTCATGTACGGTTTGGACTTGAGCTTGCTATGGCTTCACCACATCTATCTTGGGGATAGTTTACTTTATGTTATTTTCAGTTTATGTTTTCTAGACTTGTGGTAGTTGGAAAATAATGACTAAATACTTTGATGTAAGTTGACTATTTGGTTTTGAAATGGTTAACTATGGTTTTTAAATTTCTACCGCTGCTTTACTTATTTATTTATCTATGTTCTGTCTTGTGATATCTCTGTGCATGTTTACCTAGACAACACCCCTCCAAAGCTAGTGCATTCTCTTGTGAGTGGCCCTGGCGGAGGTGGGGTGTTACATTCGGTATCAGAGCCAGGTTTACTAGACCGGACAAAAGTTTTAAAAAATCTTTTGAAAAACTATTTTCAAAACCAATTAAGTATTTTTCCAAGGAAAGTCTAGTTTATTTTAAAAGGCTATTCCCCAAAAAGCCATTAGCACTATCCTTCGTTTCCTCATTCTAAATCTATCTTTTCCTTTTTCAGCATGGCCGATCTTAACCTTCCCGAGGGAGTACCCATACCCGGATGGTTCCAAAGGTACTTGGAAGCTAGGGCCAATGATGCGGGCCCAGCAAACACTCCCACTCCTCCTCCCGTACCTGAGGTTCCTCCTCCTCCTCCTCAGCGTCCACAAGCGGATTTCACGAAGATTTGCAAGGACTTTAAGGCGATGGGTGGCAAGAATTTTGTTGGGACAGAGACTTATGTTGAGGCAAGAAACTGGTTAAAGGAAACTGAAGACCTTTTTGCTATCTTTGATGTAGAAGATCATAGGAAAGTTCTGTTGGCAGTATGGCTATTGAAAGAGGAAGCTGCTTATTGGTGGTAAGTAACCAATGCTACTAGACCTATAGAGACTTGGGACGACTTTAGGATGAGGTTTGGGCTTAAGTTTCTATCATCTACTGAAGAGAATCTGCAATTGGAGAGGTTTATATCTTCGAAGCAAGGGGACACGACCGTGAGGGAGTATGTGAATAAGTTTAACCAGCTTGCTCTATTCGGTTTAGACATGGTTAACACACCTCGGAAGAAGGCTCTACGCTTTGCTCGAGGATTGAATGAGCCATTGCAAGGGTTGTCCATGTCTCATATACCCATGGGGCCACTTTTGAGAGCTTAGTGGATATGGCCTTGCTTCAAGGAGATGATAAGAGTGGCAAGAAAGAAGTTAAGCTTAATGAGACTCAAACCAAAAAGGTGGACTCCAAGTGGGGAGGCAAGCAGAACAACCAGAACAACAAGAACAACAAGGGTAACAAGGCCAACAACAACAAGGCAAGGGAGACAAAGAAGTGCAACTTCTATGGGATCACTGGACACATAATCAAAGATTGTAGGAAGAAGAAGAGGAAGTTGGGAGAATGCTTTCATTGCGGAGAGTCTGGACACTTCACTAAGGATTGCCCAAAGAAGCAAGGGAAGGGGCAAGGACAGACTCAATGGGCAGGACCTTCTGGAGGGCAGATGCATGCTCTCAACACTACTCCAGCTCCGGACCGAGGTAGTATTTCTGTAGGAAGCCTTGTTTACATTTCTGGTTTTCCTGTTCAAACTTTATTTGATTCTGGCGCATCGCATACCTTTATTTCTTCGGACATTGTTGAAAGTTTGCACCTAAGTACTAGTCTAGTTAAGGATCCCGTTAGTGTTTCAAATCCAATTGGGGGTTCCGCCCATCTATCTATGATTTGTATGGATTTGAGGATTTCTATCTTGACCGTAGAATTCACATGTAATGCTTATGTTCTCGGGTTCATGGGATACGGGTTGATTTTGGGCATGGATTGGTTGTCCAGTTATGGAGCCACTCTCGATTGTGAGCATAGGGTAGTGAGGCTTATGACTCGCCTTGGCAATACCCTAGAGATTTCTTGTAACCCTCTGGATCCCGTCATGTTATGTTATCTTGAATCCCTCGACTCGTCTATTGACAATCTTCAATCTGTGAGGGTGGTCCGAGAATATCCTGATGTTTTTTGATGAGGTGAAGGGGTTACCCCCTAAACGCGAGATAGACTTCCGTATTTATCTTGTTGATAATGCCAAGCCAGTTTCATTGCCTGTTAGGCACATGGCCCCGTGAGAAAGAAGAGAGCTTAGCAAGCAAGTCAAGGAGTTGCTTGAGAAAAATTTCATTAGGCGAAGCATTTCTGAATGGGGTGCTCCCGTGGTATTCGCTACTAAGGCGGATGGTTTGCTTCATCTATGTGTTGATTATCGTGAGTTAAACAAGCTGAAAAAGAAGAATAGGCACCCGTTACCGAGGATTGATGATCTCTTTGACCAACTTTTAGGTGCTTCTGTTTTCTCTCAACTCGATCTAGCCACCGGATTCCATCAGCTTAGAGTGGCTGAGGACAGTATTGACAAGACTGCGTTTAGGACTCCAGATGGATTCTTTGAATGGCTCGTCATGCCGTTCGGTTTGACTAATGCACCTGCATACTTCGTTGATTTGACGAGTAGGGTGTTTAGGGAGTTCCTTAACAAGTTTGTGGTTGTCTTCGTGGATGATATTCTGATCTTCTCTAAGGACGAGGAAGAGCATGCTACACATCTCAAGGAGGTTATGGATACGCTTAGAGCTCATCAGTTAAAAGCCAAGTTCTCCAAATGCCATTTCTGGAGAAGGGAAGTTTGGTTCCTTGGGCATATAGTTTCTAAGCAAGGCATAGCTGTGGATCCCGCTAAAGTAGTGGCGGTACAAGACTGGAAAGTTCCGAAGAATGCAACTGAAGTGAGAAGCTTTCTCGGTCTGGCAGGATTTTATAGGAAGTTCATTAAGGACTTCACTAAGATTTCAGCCCCTCTTACTAAGTTAACGAAGAAGAACTTAGTCTTTACATGGGACTTAGAGTGTGAGCTTGCTTTTCAAAGGCTCAAGAAAGCCCTCACCACAGCTCCAGTTCTAGCATTAACCGATGGAGGGAAATTGTTTACCGTGTATACCGATGCATGCGGCACGGGATTAGGCGCTGTCCTGATGCAAGAAGGGAGAGTGATATGCTTTGGGGGTAGGCAACTCAAAGTTCATGAGAAGAACTATCCCACTCATGATTTGGAGTTGGCGGCGATCGTCTTTGCACTCAAATCTTGGCGCCGTTATCTTCTAGGTGAAAGGTTTGAGTTATATACTGATCACAAGTCGCTCAAGTATCTCTTCTCGCAGAAAGATTTGAATCTAAGGCAGCAGAGGTGGATGGAATTCTTGGCATCATATGACTTCGATATAGCTTATACCCCTGGCAAGGGTAATGTTGTGGCGGATGCGCTAAGTAGAAGAAGGTTGACTTTGAGTCCCTTGTTTGATGAGATGAGGAGCCTAGAGTTCTTGGCAACCTTTGATTTTACACCTACTGTTGAGTCGATGACTGCTTCTTTAGCATCCCTTGAGCTTAGACCTACACTTCTTGATCAAGTTGGGGCTTCACAGAGGGAAGACCCGCAGATAGTCGAGATCATGGACAAATTAATTCGTGGTGAGACATCAAGTCACCTCGCTAGATATACTATTGATGACAAGGGATGGCTAAGGCGTGATGGAAGGCTATGTGTCCCACAAGTGGGAGATTTAGTAAATAAAGTTCTTGAGGAGGCGCATCACTCGAGGATGACCATACATCCCGGAGGGGATAAGATGTACCGGGATATGAAGCGCATTTTCTTTTGGGATGGGATGAAGAAGGATGTTGCAGAGTTTGTTTCTAGATGCATTGTTTGCCAACAAGTAAAGGCCGAGTCGAAGAAGCCCGATGGGTTACTGCATCCATTGGAGGTCCCGCAATGGAAGTGGGAAAGTATCTCTATGGATTTTGTGGATGGATTGCCGAGATCAAGGAAGGGGAATACTAGCATATGGGTCATAGTGGATAGACTCACGAAGAGCGCTCATTTCATTCCAGTGAAGTGCAAGAGGACCGCATCATGGCTAGCATCTGTTTATCTTTGAGAGATAGTGCGATTACATGGAATTCCTTCTAGCATAGTTAGCGATCGTGACCCAATCTTCACTAGCCAATTTTGGAATAGTTTGCAAGAAGATATGGATACGCGATTGAATCTAAGTACAGCCTATCACCCACAGACGGATGGTCAGACCGAAAGGGTGAATAGGGTACTAGAAGATCTGTTGAGGCTATGCATTCTTGAGTTTGATGGCACTTGGGAAGACCACCTTCCTCTCGTAGAGTTTGCTTATAATAACAGCTACCAAGCAAGCATAAGGATGGCACCATTCGAAGCTTTGTATGGGAGGCCGTGCAAGTCACCAACATGTTGGTGGGAGACGACGGATAAGCTTATACTTGGGCCCGACATGATAAGGGGCACATTCGAGAAAGTTGAGTTGATTCGAAGGCAGATGAAAACGGCCCAAGACAGACAGAAATCCTATGCAGACAAGCGAAGGACAGACTTAGAGTTTGAAGTTGGAGATATGGTCTTTGTGAAGGTTTCTCCCTTGCGAAATGTGGTTCGTTTTGGAGCAGTTGGAAAGCTAGCAACAAGGTTCGTAGGACCCTTCCCTATCATCGAGAAGATTGGGCAAATGGCTTATAGGGTGGAATTGCCCGAGAAGCTGGCTGGAGTGCACAATGTTTTTCATGTCTCGCATCTCCGAAAATGCCTACATGAATCAGCCGAAGTAGCTAAGCCTAGCACTCTTGAAGACGTGGAGGTAGAGAAAGAGGCAACCCTGAGGCGAGCTCCGATTCGTATCTTGGGAACGGAGATCAAGAAGCTGAGGAATCGAGAAGTCAAGTTAGTAAAGGTTCAGTGGAGTGAAGCCGATGAAGATGCAACTTGGGAAACCGAGGAGAAGATGCGTGGGCTTTATCCATTTCTTTTTGAGGGTACATCCTCAATCTCCTTTCCTAGTTAGCATATCTTTCTTTTGCTATCCATGTTTATCTTGTTGTCTCGTTAATCTTGTCATGAGAACCCTAGGTAGAAACCCTTTGGATGAAACATGTATTTGAAACATGTTATGCTTGATGGTTGCAAATGGTTGCAAGTGTTTGCAAGTGGTTACTCGTGGATGCATGATACACGTTAGGCACTAAGATCGGCTCACACACTTTCATATTGCATATGCATGAGTGTTTATGCTTATTCATGGATGAAACTTGTTATGCTATCACGTGGATGTTGCATATGAATGAATGTTATGTGCACTCATGTAGAGATTATAAATTATGTTAGGAATTTGCATACATTTGGACTCATTTCACTAGCATATTCTGCATTAACGAGGTTTACTGAGTCAGTAACCGCCTGATTTTCGCATTAGATAGGTGCATATACACACACTTTTGCATATGTTCATACAGCATTAGAAATCTTTTAAGGACAATGATTACTTGTGGATGATGTTTGAGTAGATGGATGATGGATGGTAGGATACGTTCTTCCTAACTTGGAGATTTCGGGGACGAAATCCTTTAAGGAGGGGAGAATGTAACAACCCGAATTTTTAATAACATGTTAAAACAAGAAATTAGGGCAGAATTAAATCATAAGTTAAGAATCAATGGGAACGGGTTACGCCATTGCGTTCGTCTCAAAATTCTGCTTGAAAACGAGACCGAAATTTCGTAAATCGGAGTCCGTATGACCAAGATATGGCCCATAGAAGATTTCAGAAAATTCAAAATTCAGCTCGAAATTCAAAATCAGCTCCAAACAGATTGGGCGGGAAAATTTCCCGCCCAACCCCAGGTCGACTGGGGAGTCGACCTGCCCCAGCCCAGGTCGACTGCCCAGTCGACTTGGGTGTCGACCTGGGGGTCGACCTCCCTGGTCGGCCATGTTTCCCTGGTGCACCTGTTTGCTCCTTTGGTCTGGTCAGTTGGCCTGTGACGGGATTTGATGGTTCAGATCTAAACTAGGGTTAATCGTATGGCCTAAACTAGTCTCTACACCTATACAAACACCCTAAGACCTAGCCTAAACCATCAGAAATCATCCTAACAACTAAATTCTGCCAAAATGCTCCCTAATCATGGCCTCCATCTTCATCTTGAGTGCTTCTAAGGCAAAGGAGCTATCTTTCTCCAACAAATCAAAGGAGCTACTTATTTCTCAAGGCTTCTAGTGTTGCTACATCATTCCTAGAGCTTCTACAACGTCTCTATCTTGTTCTACTTTGTTCTAGTTCTCATAGCCACGATTTCTAAGCCCCATTCTACTCTTAGATTTAAACTATGAAGTTAATATGAACATGTAGCAAGTTGAAATGGGATTTTTGGTGCAATACTTGTCTTGGGGCTATATTTGTATGCATAGATCCATTTATGACTCTTTTGATCTATGATTGTGGAACTATCATGAACCTAGTACCGTTCATCTTGATTTTTGGGTAGAAAGCTATGAGCTTTATTTGGGGATTATGCATAATGCAACATAGAACCCCTCATAACCTTGATGTTAACTTGCCTATGATGTTGAACTACATGCTACCCACAAGTTTATCACTCTATGTCAACTATTATCATGTTATCACCTTTCCCTATGATGTTGAACTACATGCTACCCACAAGTTTATTTGCTAAGTTTGATGTCATACATGTTTTGAGGCCAAAAATCCTATATGCTAGTTGTGATGAACACCTTTGCCTCAAATATCATCATGTTTAACTTATGACCAACTTTACCACCTTATGCCCATCTTGGTCATATTTTTATGTTCCTTGATTCACTTGTGTTGATGCGAATTTGCGTGCGAATGGGAATACGTTATGGGTAGTTAGGTAAACTTGAAATGACATGAAAAACATGATTTGAAATGTGACATGAAACTTGATTATGCTTGAAAAACGTGAATGTGGTCATGACATGTAGAAAACCATAAAGTGGCCAACTCGAGGTTGAGTTAAGTTTGTAGCGTAAATCTGCCCGGAACCGCCTGGCAAATCCAGTGGCTACAAACAATAGGACCCAATGTGAGAAGTTTGTCATATCGCGCTTGAAACCCGAGGTTAGACTAGGTTGTGGTGTAAAGCTGCCCGAACCCGCCCGGCATATCCAGTAACCACAACAAAGTCTAATGTGAGAGGTTGGGTGCATTAAATTAATTAATGCCACATGTTAGGGTTAAGTCATGAACCACTTGGATAAACTTAACCAACTTGATACATGATTGGATAGGGTTAACCACACTTAACTCATTGGAAACCCTAGTTACGTGGTCCTTTTCAGCAGTAACCCTCTTGGATGTATCACGATACCCTAGGGACTAGGCTAGGGTGGGGCACGATTACTGGGCTGATTGTAAGCGACCAGAAAGACAGCAGAGTAGGTGTGCCAGTGTAGGTTCAGGAGGATTATGGTCGTGCACATAGTCCGGAGTTGAATAAAACAGACATGGGCACCAGTAGGTTTAGACTGTGTGTGCTTGATTCGTGTCAATGGTTGGCACCCTAGGGCTTGATACAACGTAGGGTGGACCTAGCACAGTTAGACTACATTCCGTGATTGGGCCATATGACACCGATACTCGACGAGTTAGGCTTATAGGGAGCCGATCGACTAGACTGTATAGTTGGACCTTGACTTGGGTCAACTCATGATATTGGGCCAAGGGATCGTTTCTTGTTTATACTTGACATGGGTTGGAATACTAGTACTATTGGTGCAAAACTAAACCTTGTATATGCGATGCCACACTTGATCTACCTTGTTATCTATTTATCATGCCAGTTAGTTACCATCTTTATGTTTCATCTCAGTTTCTCATGTTTAGTTAACTTTATTATTTTTTATACTAATAGTAGGTAGGACTTACCAATCTTTATGACTGACCCTTTTTCTTTCGCCTCTTTTCTTACATTCCCCCCCCCCCCCAGGTTCTCAGGGAGGGAACACTAGTGCTTAGCTTGGACATTTGGCTTGCTTTCTTAACAGCTCATGTACGGTTTGGACTTGAGCTTGCTATGGCTTCACCACATCTATCTTGGGGATGGTTTACTTTATGTTATTTTCAGTTTATGTTTTCTAGACTTGTGGTAGTTGGAAAATAATGACTAAGTACTTTGATGTAAGTTGACTATTTGGTTTTGAAATGGTTAACTATGGTTTTTAAATTTCTACCGCTGCTTTACTTATTTATTTATCTATGTTCTGTCTTGTGATATCTCTGTGCATGTTTACCTAGATAACACCCCTCCAAAGCTAGTGCATTCTCTTGTGAGTGACCCTGGCGGAGGTGGGGTGTTACAATTTCCTTCTTAACATTCCAGTATTCCTTATGGTATTTAACGTACCATATAACAATGATCGGTTTCATTCCAACATACAAAATCAACAACATATTTCATGTCACATCATATATTACAATATATGAAAAACAGTAAAATAAATGTTGAGGAATCCAGTTGGATTCCTCCGACCTGTTTCCTTGCATCCACAGATGTTACACAATATAATTCACATCAATTTCATTTAACTATGAAATATTCTGGTAAACAGAATAAATTTATGTATACACATTTATTTATATATATAAATAACCAGATCTATAATTTCAACCAATTACTTAGCAGTTCAACCAAACAGTCAATACACAACAATCAATCATCATTTATCAGTTCTAAATATACATTATAAAAACATGAAATGATAGAGTTAGTGAGTTTTACTCACATTGGACAGTTATCGTTAAATAACGATTAACTATCTTTGATTCAGGCGAACAATTTATTTTGCAACAAATTGTAACGAGCTCCAATCCACTCCCAGTCAGTTCCATTGGGTAGACGTCGTCCATACGATCCCAACGGATCTTGTTTTGCTGAATTTCGTTAACATATGAGCAAGTTATTGTCATTACAAGTTTATACAAATATTTAAATGGATACTAGGCTATTTATTTTCGAACCGGGCCTCACCATTTTGAATTTGGGCCCAAACCCGTGACCCGCTACTATGTCCATCTCCCCCAAAAGCTTTAAACCCGATGCTCCTTCATGAACACAGCCATTGCCGACCCCTTGGACTGCTTCCTCTCCTCCAATACTCCATGGATTCATAAACTGAAGCCACCATACTTCATCCTATCGAATTCCTCTCCTCCCCAAAACCAAAATAGAAAACTCAACTTCGGTTTCTAACTTTCGACTTCAACTCGCTCCCGCAATATCCAATACAGGTATCGACATTTACTTCCACCAATTCACCCCAAAATCTCACCACACTTGCCAAATCTGGTTCTAAACCCAAAACAAACTTCAAATTCACGAATCAGAGTTCGAAACTCACGAACGATTAAACCCTAAACTCACGAACGCGACCAGACATCGAACCAGTATGGGTTCGAACACCACGAAATTGGTACTGCAATGTAGAGCAAGGTTCCTGTAACACCCCACGCCCGCTATGGTCACTCACTAAGGGAATGCCATAGCATCGGTGGAGTATTTTAGTGAATATAGAACAGAAAAATTACAACAAGACAGATATAAATAGCACTTGAAATTTAAAACATCATCTCATAACAGCGGAAATAAACATGTCTGGTTACATCATAAAACCACGATAAAAGTCAAGTACAATATCCGTCAAAATAAAGAAGTACATAATCCCACTCTCTCATACAATAGCCAGAACAAAAAGAAAAGATAACTGGAGCTTTACATCTATCCAAGCTCCTAAAGACTGGAACAACAATCTGATCAAGCTCCACTACTGCTAGGATCCACCGTAGGACCTGAGGGTTGGGAAAAAGATAGAAACAACGGGGTCAGACATAAGTCTGAGTGAGTCCTATAACTTTAACAATACAATCATTAAAGTAACCAGAGAAGACATAAACTTGACCTACGGTAATATCTGGGGATGAATGGCTACACTAAGCAGCTTGGTAGACTTAGGATAAACTAAGATAACCGTAAGGACGCATCTACCCACCCAAGGATAATTACTAACTGCACCACACCAGTCATTCCTACTTAAAGGTTGATCCCTTCCAAGGACTTAGAAAATTTCCCTAGTAGTTTCATGTACTCCTAGCCCACTACATAGGTGCCGTCTGCCCCTATCTCCACTAGGTGTACTCAGTAATTCTTACCCAGTAGTTTCGTGTACCCCTACATAGGTGCCGTCTGCCCCTATCTTCATTAGGTGTACCCACTACTCCCCAAGCGATCGGCTCCCTACCGTAGATACCCGTGCTGGTCCCACAGTGGGGTGTATCACTCCCCTAAAGTGGCAACCCAATACTATCAACGGTGCACGGCTTTATATCTACACGATGCAACAACGGCTTATCTACCAGCTCGGGCCCACACACGCATATGAAGCCCGTTGGACTTGCGTTGCCACCGCTACCCCGTTTTGGCCTCTTATAATCAAGCCCAATATGCGTGTCCCGTCACTCGACATGGGTCGAGCCCACAAAGATACGTTTGGGATATTGGTTGAAATGGGCCCCCACAAGCTACCCACCTAAGCTTGTCACATATCTAGTGTATCCCACTTAACCCTTTAATCATGTTTAATTACATGTTTTCACTTGGTTAAGTGTTCTAATCGTATTTTATATTGCCACCCAAGGCAACCCACTAGATTCCACATGCCACCCAAGGCAACCACTAAATTTCCACATGCCACCCAAGGCACCCACTTAACCCCTCATGTCCCACTACATGCTAATATGGTTAGGTGATTCTTAATTAATTAAGACCGTGATCTCCCATAAAGACCTCCCACATTAGACTGGCTGTTATGACCGCCTGGTTAAGCCGGTAGAGTCCGGGCAGTCTTACGTCATAACAGAGCCTAACCTCGTGTCTTTACTTTAATCACGTATTTAATTTATGGCTAAGACCTCTCACATTGGGCTGACATTTGTAGCAACTGGTTAGGTCGGTCGGGTCCGGGCAGTTTTACACTACAAATGAGTCCAACCTCGTGTCTTAGTCGATTAATTACACCTAATTAATCACCACCATATTAATTATCCCTAATTAATATCAAGTTTTCCATAACATGGGTAGACCTAACTCAATAGGTAAATTCCCATGGGGTAGACCTAACTCAATAGGTAAATTCCCACTTATGGTAATTTATTTTTATGGTATGCTTAATCATACCCAATCATACATTTATTAACATATTTACCAACCCCATCGTTCCCCACGTAAATCGTCCTCATTTCATGACATAATGAAGGGGAAGATCCATCACAAATATCATGGGTTTAGCATATAACTTTATCATGGGTTAAGAGGATGTCAACTTGCATATATGAGCACATATTAACCCAACTACATTTAACCCAAACTTGCATATTATCATACACATGGTTTGCATAACATGTTGCATATGAGTTTGCATATTATCATACACATATCTTGCATAACATGTTGAACTTGCATATAGGCATTCTCATAACTTGCATAACATGTTAAACATGCATTTAAGCATACACATAACTTGCATAAGCATTCACATACTTGCATAAGCATTCACATACTTGCATAAACATGCATAACTTGCATATCATGTCATTTAAGCATATACATATCTTGCATAAGCATTCATATACTCGCATAAGCATGCATAACTTGCATATCATGTTAAACTTGCATTTAAACATATACTTAACTTGCATATGAACTTGCATAACTCACTTTGTTAAACATGCATAAATCCACTTATTAAATATGCATAAACCCACTTGTTAAACATGCATAAACCAACTTATTAAGCATGCATAAGCCAACTTATCAAACATGCATAAACCCACTTATTAATTATGCATAATCATAGTAAAACATAGAGTAGCATATCATTACAAATGATTCAAACTCACTAATCCGCATTTAAGACCATAAGTCTCATTACACCCAATCTACTTACTTTAACAATTGATGTTAAAGTGATAGAAACTCACCAAACCCAAAATTAACCAACTTATGAAGTGGAATTAGTTGCTAAATATGAAGATGGTGATGATTAGAGAATGATTTGAGAGGGATTAGCTTGCAACTTCCTTCTTAGATTAGTGGAGGCTCCTTCTAGGATTTAATTTGGCGGCATGAGGCCATCATTTATATTTTTAGTATGGATTAGGGGAGGTTTAGGGTGTATTTATAGATTAGGAGAGTGTTTTAGGCCCTTAGATTAACCCTAGATTAGATTAGGTCCGTTAGATTTAGGAAATCTCTAGAACCCAGCCCAGCCCTAGCCAGAAAACCAGATCTGGTGCACCCAAGCCCCCTGGTTCGAGACGCCGTGTCGACAGGCAAGTCGACAGGCAAGTCGACACCCCTGTCGACAGGCCTGTCGACAGCCCTGTCGACATGGTCAGGGCGGGAATCTTCCCGCCTGGCCCCGCTGGTTCTAATTTGAAACCTAAATTTAAATTTCTAAATCTGTTTTTTAGCTTTAAATTTTCTGCAAACTTCTTTGGGCCATAACCGGGCCATACGGACTCCGATTCTCGAAAACTCGGACTCTATTTCGCGTATTTTTCCGAGACGAACGCAATAACGCAGCCCGTTACCCCCAATTCCCACGTCTGAGATTATTTATCCTGTAATTAGTGAATTTTAGTATTAACTAAAATTCGGGGTGTTACATTCTCCCCTCCTTAAAGGATTTCGTCCCCGAAATCTCTAAGCTAAGGAGAATGCATATCCTACCATCCAAACAACCATCTACTCAAATCATCAACCACGGGCATCCATTGTCCTTAAACAGTTTCTAATGATGTATGAGCATATGCAAAAAGTGTGTGTATATGTTCCTTATCTAATATATAAACATATGCAAACCATGATAGTGCCATGCATCCATTATGTATGCGAGATAACCCTATCGACACATACAATATCTACATGAGTGCACAATCATTCACCAAAATGCATCATCCATATGATAACACAATCATTATACATCCATAAATATAGTTTCCTACACACAATTTTATGCAATATGCAATATGAAGTGATTGAGCCGATCTAGTGCCTAAAGTGTGTGTATATGCATCCACGAGCAACCACTAGCAAACACTTGCATCCACTTGCATCCATCAACCATAACATGTCTCAAACACATGTTTCAACCATAGGTTTACCCTATCTAAAGGTCAAAGGTACTAACGAGAGGACATACCAAAGATAAGATAAGTACTAGACAAGCGATAATGGAGAAAGTAAAGACATACCCTCAAAAAGAAATGGGTACAATGAACGCATCTTCGCTTCCGTCTCCCAAGTTGCGTTGCCCTCATCTTCTCCCCATTGCACTTTGACTAGTTGAACCTCTCTGTTTCTCAACTTCCTAGTCTCTGACCCAAGGATGCGAGTAGGAGCTCGTCGAATAGTCGCATCACGCTCTACCTCTACATCTCTAAGCAAGCTCGGCTCTACCACCTCTGCGGTCTCATGTAAACACTTCCTCAAATGGGACACATGGAATACATCATGTACACCACTAAGTCTGTCGGGCAACTCCACTCTATATGCCATCCGTCCAATCCTTTCCTTAATAGGAAACGGCCCAACAAACCTCGGTGCTAACTTCCCAACGGATCCGAAGCGAACAACATTTCTCAACGGAGATACCTTAACAAAAACCATATCCCCAACCTCAAACTCAAGATCCGTCCTTCTCTTGTCCGCATAAGATTTTTGCCTATCCTGCGCTGCTTTCATCCTTCTTCGAATCAAGTCAATCTTCTCAGAAGTCTCCCTAACCATATCAGGCCCAAGCAAGATCTTATCCGTAGATTCCCACCAACATGTAGGTGATCGACAAGGCCTTCCATAGAGAGCTTCGAAAGGAGCCATACCAATACTGGACTGAAAGCTATTATTATATGCGAACTCCACCAATGGAAGATGCTCTTCCCATGTACCTCCAAAATCTAAGATACAAAGCCTCAACAGGTCTTCTAGAACACGATTCACCCTCTCAGTCTGGCCGTCCGTCTGAGGATGATATGCGGTGCTCAGACACAATTGAGTCCCCACTGCTTCTTGCAAACTTCTCCAGAACTCGCTAGTGAAGATAGGATCTCGATCACTCACTATGCTAGAGGGTACCCCATGCAATCGAACTATCTCTCGAAGATATACAGAAGCTAGCCATGGAGCGGTCCTCTTGCTCTTCACAGGTATGAAATGGGCGCTCTTAGTAAGTCTGTCTACCACCACCCAAATTCCTGTATTACCCTTCCTCGATCTGGGCAACCCGTCAATAAAATCCATCGAGACACTATCCCACTTCCATTGCGGAACTTCCAATGGGTGAAGCAACCCACCAGCTTTCTTTTGCTCCGCCTTCACTTGTTGGCACACCAAGCATCGAGCGACATACTCGGCCACATCTTTCTTCATACCGGCCCAGAAGAAAACCCTCTTCATGTCTCGGTACATCTTGTCCCCACCGGGATGAATGGTCATCCTAGAACGGTGTGCATCATCAAGAATAGCCTTCCTCAAACCCTCGTCTTGCGGTACACAAAGTCTACCGTCTCTACGCAAGCACCCCCTATCGTCTAGGGTGTACCTACTCAAATGGCTGGACGACTCCCCCCTTATGAGCTTCTCCACCAACTCAACCAACTGTGGGTCGTCCTTCTGTGCTTCTCCAATCCGCCCCAAAAGAGTAGGTCTAACCTCCAAAGAAGCTAGCAAACCGGGTACATAATCAATGGAAGGTCTGAAATCAAACATCGAGATAAATTCCAAGCTTCGTCGTTCCACGAACAATGGACTCAAGGACAACCTCTTCCTGCTCAAGGCGTCCGCCACCACGTTACCCTTGCCAGGGGTATACGCTATCTCGAAATCATAGGATGCTAAAAATTCCATCCACCTTTGCTGTCTCAGATTCAAATCCTTCTGAGAGAATAAGTACTTCAATGATTTATGGTCAGTGAACAACTCGAATCTCTCACCAAGAAGATAATGGCGCCAAATCTTAAGCGCAAAAACAATAGCGGCCAGCTCTAGATCATGGGTAGGGTAATTTTTCTCATGTGCCCTCAACTGCCTTCCACCGTAGGCTATTACCCTTCCCTCTTGCATTAAGACTGCGCCAAGTCCTGTCCCACAGGCATCGGTATAGACAACAAATGGCTTGCTCCCATCTGGCAACACTAAAACTGGAGCGGTGGTTAAAGCTCTCTTTAACCGTCGGAACGCATCATCACAATCTACGTCCCATGCAAAAACAAGATTCTTCTTTGTTAAGCGGGTTAACGGGGCTGATATCTTTGCGAAGTCTTTGATAAACTTCCTATAATAACCCGCCAACCCCAAGAAACTTCTTACTTCGGTAGCATTCTTTGGAACCTTCCAATCCTGAATTGATACTACCTTCGCGGGATCCACAGCTATCCCTTCCTTGGAGACCACGTGCCCCAAGAACCGCACCTCCTTCCTCCAGAAGTGACATTTAGAGAATTTAGCCTTAAGGCTATGTGCTCGAAGAGTCTTCAACACCTCCCCAAGATGTAGGGCATGCTCTTCTTCACTCTTAGAAAATACTAAGATATCATCCACAAAGACCACCACAAATTTATTAAGGAACTCCCTGAACACCCTACTCATCAAATCAACAAAGTATGCAGGGGCGTTCGTCAACCCAAATGGCATCACTAGCCACTCATAGAAACCATCCGGAGTTCTAAAGGCAGTCTTGTCTATGCTATCCTCATCCACCCTCAACTGATGAAACCCCGTGGCTAAGTCCAACTGAGAAAACACTGAAGCGCCAACCAACTGATCGAAAAGATCATCAATTCTCGGCAATGGGTGTCTATTCTTCTTTGTGAGCTTGTTAAGTTCTCTATAGTCTACACAAAGTCTGAGGGACCCATCCGCCTTCGTAGCAAATACTACTGGAGCTCCCCACTCCGATATACTCCGTCTTATGAACCCCTTCTCAAGCAACTCCCCTACTTGCTTATGGAGTTCCCTCCTCTCACGAGGAGCCATGTGGCGCACTGGTAAAGATACCGGTTTAGCATTATCCACCAGATATATTCGGAAGTCAATCTCCCGCTTCGGAGGTAAGCCCTTCACCTCCTCAAACACATCCGGATATTCCCGGACCACTCTAACAGATCGCAAACTCTCGACCGAAGCGTCAAGCGATTCAAGATAACTTAGCATAACAGAGTCCCTGGGATTACAAGAAATCTCGAGAGTGTTACCCAAGCGGGTCATGAGCCTAACAACTCTCCTTTCGCAATCAAGAACGGCACCATTACTGGATAACCAGTCCATGCCCAAAATCAACCCATAGCCCGTGAAGCCCAACACAAAAGCATCACATCTAAACTCAATGCTAAGTATAGAAATCTTCAAACCCAAACATATCATGGACAAATAAGTGGATCCCCCAATTGGGTTTGAAACAACCAAGGGATCATCTACCAGACTGGTGTCTAAGTGCAGTAACTCAACTAATGATGATGAGATAAATGAATGCGATGCGCCTGAATCAAACAATGTACGGACAGGATGATCAAATAGAAAAACCAGACTTTCAACGGAAATAGTTCTACCTCTTTCCTAAATTGGTGGAACCACGAGAGCCTGTACTTGCCCCCTAGCCTGACTCGGTGCCATAAGAGCTTGCACCTGTCCTCCTGAGGTAGACCCCGTCCTTTGCCCCTTCTTAGGGAAATCCTTCACTAAATGCCCTGCTTCGCCACAGTGGAAGCAGCCAGTCTTCTTCTTCTTGCGGCAATCCTTGCTTAGGTGGCCAGGTGTCCCACAATTGAAACACTTCTTCTTCTTGCCCTTGCCACCATTGCCTTTCCCACCTTTATTTTTCTGTTGTTGCTGAGGTCTCTTTTGATCTCCCTTCTTCTCGGGTTCCTTATTAGCATTGGGACCCTTCTCTTCTTCATACATGAGTGCCATGTCAACTAGCTTCTCAAAGGTGGCCCCCATAGGGATATGAGTCATAGCCAACCCATGCATCGGTTCATTCAAGCCTTTCACGAACCTCAATGCCTTCTTCTCCGGTGTATTCACCATGTCTAGGCCAAACCTTGCCAATTGATTAAACTTGTTGACATATTCCTTCACCGAGAGATTTCCTTGCTTTAGAGTCAAGAATCTTTCCATATACAAGTTTTCCTCCGCCCTTGAGAGAAACTTTGCCACAAATCTTTGCCTAAAATCCGCCCAAGAGTCAACGGGGCGTTCTCCATTAGTGACCTCCCACCAGAATGAAGCTTCTCCCTTCATTAACCAAGCAGCCAACTTGACTTTCTTCCCTTCTTCCATCTCAAAGATATCTATCAATTCTTCCACCTCTTTAAGCCAATCTCTAGCCTCCACAAAAGTTTCCGACCCTTGAAAAGGTTTCCCTCCCATAGCTTTAAATTCCTTGCAAGTCTTAGCAAAAGTATCCGTGCGAGGAGGAGGGGGAGGAGGAAGATCGGGTGCTACGGTTGGTGGAGGAACATTTGCTGGACCCGTAGTGGTGGCCCTAGCCTCCATCAATCTCCTATACCATACTGGTACCGTCACACCCTCAGGAAAATTAAGATTCTCGGCCATGCTGAAACGAAAAAGGAAAGATTCAAAACGGAGAATTCGAAGGATATAGATATGGCTATTGGGGATTATGCTTTTCTTTCAAAAACTTTTCTCTAAAAAGACATGTTTTTGAAAATATCTTTTCCAAAAATGTTTTTATAAAAATAGTTTTCTAAAAAATTTATCTGTTCCGGTAACCTCGCTCTGATACCACGTGTAACACCCCAGGCCCGCTATGGTCACTCACTAAGGGAATGCCATAGCATCGGTGGAGTATTTTAGTGAATATAGAACAGAAAAATTACAACAAGACAGATATAAATAGCACTTGAAATTTAAAACATCATCTCATAACAGCGGAAATAAACATGTCTGGTTACATCATAAAACCACGATAAAAGTCAAGTACAATATCCGTCAAAATAAAGAAGTACATAATCCCACTCTCTCATACAATAGCCAGAACAAAAAGAAAAGATAACTGGAGATTTACATCTATCCAAGCTCCTAAAGACTGGAACAACAATCTGATCAAGCTCCACTACTGCTAGGATCCACCGTAGGACCTGAGGGTTGGGAAAAAGATAGAAACAACGGGGTCAGACATAAGTCTGAGTGAGTCCTATAACTTTAACAATACAATCAATAAAGTAACCAGAGAAGACATAAACTTGACCTACGGTAATATCTGGGGATGAATGGCTACACTAAGCAGCTTGGTAGACTTAGGATAAACTAAGATAACCGTAAGGACGCATCTACCCACCCAAGGATAATTACTAACTGCACCACACCAGTCATTCCTACTTAAAGGTTGATCCCTTCCAAGGACTTAGAAAATTTCCCCAGTAGTTTCATGTACTCCTAGCCCACTACATAGGTGCCGTCTGCCCCTATCTCCACTAGGTGTACTCAGTAATTCTTACCCAGTAGTTTCGTGTACCCCTACATAGGTGCCGTCTGCCCCTATCTTCATTAGGTGTACCCACTACTCCCCAAGCGATCGGCTCCCTACCGTAGATACCCGTGCTGGTCCCACAGTGGGGTGTATCACTCCCCTAAAGTGGCAACCCAATACTATCAACGGTGCACGGCTTTATATCTACACGATGCAACAACGGCTTATCTACCAGCCCGGGCCCACACACGCATATGAAGCCCGTTGGACTTGCGTTGCCACCGCTACCCCGTTTTGGCCTCTTATAATCAAGCCCAATATGCGTGTCCCGTCACTCGACATGGGTCGAGCCCACAAAGATACGTTTGGGATATTGGTTGAAATGGGCCCCCACAAGCTACCCACCTAAGCTTGTCACATATCTAGTGTATCCCACTTAACCCTTTAATCATGTTTAATTACATGTTTTCACTTGGTTAAGTGTTCTAATCGTATTTTATATTGCCACCCAAGGCAACCCACTAGATTCCATATGCCACCCAAGGCAACCACTAAATTTCCACATGCCACCCAAGGCACCCACTTAACCCCTCATGTCCCACTACATGCTAATATGGTTAAGTGTTTCTTAATTAATTAAGACCGTGATCTCCCATAAAGACCTCCCACATTAGACTGGCTGTTATGACCGCCTGGTTAAGCCGGTAGAGTCCGGGCAGTCTTACGTCATAACAGAGCCTAACCTCGTGTCTTTACTTTAATCACGTATTTAATTTATGGCTAAGACCTCTCACATTGGGCTGACATTTGTAGCAACTGGTTAGGCCGGTCGGGTCCGGGCAGTTTTACACTACAAATGAGTCCAACCTCGTGTCTTAGTCGATTAATTACACCTAATTAATCACCCCCATATTAATTATCCCTAATTAATATCAAGTTTTCCATAACATGGGTAGACCTAACTCAATAGGTAAATTCCCATGGGGTAGACCTAACTCAATAGGTAAATTCCCACTTATGGTAATTTATTTTTATGGTATGCTTAATCATACCCAATCATATATTTATTAACATATTTACCAACCCCATCGTTCCCCACGTAAATCGTCCTCATTTCATGACATAATGAAGGGGAAGATCCATCACAAATATCATGGGTTTAGCATATAACTTTATCATGGGTTAAGAGGATGTCAACTTGCATATATGAGCACATATTAACCCAACTACATTTAACCCAAACTTGCATATTATCATACACATGGTTTGCATAACATGTTGCATATGAGTTTGCATATTATCATACACATATCTTGCATAACATGTTGAACTTGCATATAGGCATTCTCATAACTTGCATAACATGTTAAACATGCATTTAAGCATACACATAACTTGCATAAGCATTCACATACTTGCATAAGCATTCACATACTTGCATAAACATGCATAACTTGCATATCATGTCATTTAAGCATATACATATCTTGCATAAGCATTCATATACTCGCATAAGCATGCATAACTTGCATATCATGTTAAACTTGCATTTAAACATATACTTAACTTGCATATGAACTTGCATAACTCACTTTGTTAAACATGCATAAATCCACTTATTAAATATGCATAAACCCACTTGTTAAACATGCATAAACCAACTTATTAAGCATGCATAAGCCAACTTATCAAACATGCATAAACCCACTTATTAATTATGCATAATCATAGTAAAACATAGAGTAGCATATCATTACAAATGATTCAAACTCACTAATCCGCATTTAAGACCATAAGTCTCATTACACCCAATCTACTTACTTTAACAATTGATGTTAAAGTGATAGAAACTCACCAAACCCAAAACTAACCAACTTATGAAGTGGAATTAGTTGCTAAATATGAAGATGGTGATGATTAGAGAATGATTTGAGAGGGATTAGCTTGCAACTTCCTTCTTAGATTAGTGGAGGCTCCTTCTAGGATTTAATTTGGCGGCATGAGGCCATCATTTCTATTTTTAGTATGGATTAGGGGAGGTTTAGGGTGTATTTATAGATTAGGAGAGTGTTTTAGGCCCTTAGATTAACCCTAGATTAGATTAGGTCCGTTAGATTTAGGAAATCTCTAGAACCCAGCCCAGCCCTAGCCAGAAAACCAGATCTGGTGCACCCAAGCCCCCAGGTTCGAGACGCCGTGTCGACAGGCAAGTCGACAGGCAAGTCGACACCCCTGTCGACAGGCCTGTCGACAGCCCTGTCGACATGGTCAGGGCGGGAATCTTCCCGCCTAGCCCCGCTGGTTCTAATTTGAAACCTAAATTTAAATTTCTAAATCTGTTTTTTAGCTTTAAATTTTCTGCAAACTTCTTTGGGCCATAACCGGGCCATACGGACTCCGATTCTCGAAAACTCGGACTCTATTTCGCGTATTTTTCCGAGACGAACGCAATAACGCAGCCCGTTACCCCCAATTCCCACGTCTGAGATTATTTATCCTGTAATTAGTGAATTTTAGTATTAACTAAAATTCGGGGTGTTACAGTTCCAGCATCTCCAATACATAAGTTTCTAAATTTACTGATTTTTCTTTGAATTTAAAAGAATTTCGAAAGTGGATTTCTCACATTCTCTGAAAAAATAAACGGCGAAAAAATGTTTGACCAATGAAACGAATAGTTTTGGGTTTAGTGAAAGGGGTAGGATATTTATAGGTAGATCATATAATTTTATTTTTGATTATAATATTAAATTAACCAATCGGTATATGTGTTTGTTGTTTAAAAATTGATATGATCACATACGATACCCAAAAATCACGAAATTGGACATGCAACTAAAGTTCGACATTACAGACCCAACGAAACTAGTTTCATCGAATTCCAACTTCGTTCGCTCACACAGCGTATTTTTAATCATCAAAATAACGACTGTTTTTCACATTAAAAATCCGTAGGGCCACACACTGACTCTAAAAATCATGAAACTTGAAATCTAACAATAATTTGACATTATGGATCCAACAAAATTATTTTCGTCGAAAATGGAGCTCGTTTGCAAAACTGGCTATTATTAAAGCTCTAAATAACCCATTTAAATATATAAATATAATTAAAAATAATTAAATTAAATATAAAAAATAAATATTATCGTATATATTCACATAGAATATCACACAGCTCCGTATCGGGATTTATAACTCGATATTCCAAATCCAGTGTTACATCGATATTCGATTTATATTTAAAATCCATTTAAAGTATAAATGCATCGATATAAATTATAAAGGAATTCCATAGCGACTTTTATAAAATTTGATTTGTACATAAATCAAAATCTACAGGATGAAATCCTGATTTTTCTTTTCCACTAGAAAAATATACTTCACCAGCTCCGAACGTTTCTTGTTTCACAGAAATCCGATTTAAAACGGATTCTATATATTCATTTAAAGTTCGAATCGCCAAATAGCGAACTGCCGCGCCATTTCGAGCTCGATTATAATTATAATATAATTATATGTTCAAACTGTCGTTATTTAAATATATTCGTCATTCTAATTCAATTCTAAGTTGTATTAAATACTTTAAATTGTCCAGTTCACATTATACTGTGAATCTGTTATTTCCGATTATCCCAGAAATATATTATTCTATTATTTATATTAATTAAGTATAAATATTATTTAATTCCAGTTATCGATATCGCCAAACCGATATTTAATAATTAAATTAATTAATTATTAACCCTGTTAAAATACCGGACATTACAGCTAGCAAAATCTATGAAGGATCCTCAGATCTGGAATCTCGAGTAGAAAATTAGTAAACCTCTTCTTCTTATTTGACAATGCCTGTTGTTTATATTTAGTTAGGACTGCTTCAATCTCTGCTTCTATAATTTTGGATAATAACACATGATTCAATTTTCTGTTTTTAAACTAGCGGTTACATCTTTCTTTCTAGACGTGATTAATGGTAGCTATTAGGCATATTTTAGCCATGCTTTGAATCTTTTTGTGTATGAACTCTTCGATTTGTTCTAAGATACCAATTGACCTATCAATTTTTGGAAGACCAAAACTAACTTATTTCTTTAAATTCCATTTTCCGATCAATAACGACACTAGTGCTGTTTTTATTCAACTTTGATTTGAATATATCTCCAAATCTAACCCTTGGATTTTAAAATCTTAGATTCATTTGGAATCTCTTTTCATTTCAAACCAAGCTTTTTTCGTTTTGGGAAATCCAATGGTCAAGTCCTCCGATATGTCAGTATAAAGTCAATGGTTGAAATTTGTAAACTACCGTTGCGCGGCTAATCCTATTCAGGCCAAATTTCAATTTATATTTAAAATCGAATCATATTGCTTCTAAAATTGCTTATTGATTTCATAAAACATATATAATTAATTTTGGAAACTACGTTTCAATTATCTCTGTAAAGGTAAATATTTCATTATATAATCATTTTACTATTATTTAAATCATTAAAATAATATTATTGTTCAAAACTTACTATTTGAAGTCCAAATTTACTAAAGCCAATTATAAAAATAAATAAGATAGTTTGAAAAATAAAATCATATTAAAACATTTCTTGGATACCCAAATAAAACTTCACTTTTTAAAGTTACTATTCATTTTCAATTTAAAATTTGAAACAGTTTAATAATACTGACAATAATAATTGTAAATGCCATCCATCAACCACAAAGCAAACATTACAACCACACGCAACCAATATATAATTAGACATGATTATATAAACTTTTAATAATAGTTCAAGGAGTTTTCACCAAGGGATCCACTCTCTAATCTTTAATGCACGATGTTTTAGCAATTACAAAGACTTAAATTTTGCTAGCAACTAAAATTTACAACTTTTTCAACCCAATTTACTCCAACTACAACATATTTAATGACCCGCATTTTCAGCGATATAATAATTAATTTATTTAATTATTTATAAAGTGATTTAGAGAATTTAATGGTTGTTTAATTAAATTATAAGGAATATTTAATTAATATAATAATTAAATAATATATTTAATTCTGAAATAATCAGAATTGGCTGAAATGGCGATATGGTGTGAATTGGGCAATTCAAAATATATAATTCAGTTTAAAATTGAATTACAATAACGAATATATTTAATTTACGACGGTTGAACATATAAATTTTATTATAAATATAATTGAGCTCGAAATGGCATGGCAGTTCGCGATTGGGCGATTCGAACTTTAAACGAATATACAGAAGCCGTTTTAAGTTGTATTTCTGTGAAACAAGAAACGTTAGGAGCTGGTGAAAGATATTTTTCTAGTGGAAGAGAAAAAACGGGATTTCGTCGTGTAGATTTTGATTTATGTCCAAATCAAATTTTAGAAAAGTCGTTGTCGAATTCCTTTATAATTTATAACAATATATAAAAGGAATTTCATTTTAAATCGAATATCGATTTAATCGGGATTTGAAATATCGAGTTCGAAATCCGTATAGGATTATTCTGGAGCTGTATGGTATTGCACTGTGAATATATGTACGATAATATTTATTTATAAATGTTTAATTTAATTGTTTTTAAATATATTTATATATTTAAAAGGGTTATTTAGAGCATTAAAAATAGTCAGTTTTGCAAACGACCTCAGAATTCGACGAAACTAATTTTGTTGGATCCGCAATATTAAATTATTGCTAGACTTCAGTTTCTGTGATTTTTGAAGTCAGTATGTGGCCGTACCGATTTTAATGTGAAATACAGTCGATAATTTGACCTTTAAAAATACGCTGTGTGAGCATACGAAGTCGGAATTCGACGAAACCAGTTTCGTTGGGACCGTAATGTCGAACTGAAGGTGTATGCCCATTTTCGTGATTTTTAGATATCGTACGTGATCGTACGGATTTTTAGAAGATGGATACGAATATAAAATGGTAAAAATAAAATATCTAAAATATCTAATAAAATATCTAAATCCCCTATATATACCCCATTAATTTTTCTAAACCCTAAACTCATTTTTTTGGATTCAAATAAATGCGCCGTAACATTTGTTTCTTCCAAGAAAAAAAATCCAGTCCTTAGAAATTCAAGAGAAATAAAAATAAATTATTAGAAAATCCAAGACAAGTATAATCAGCTTTCTGGTGAAGTGCTCTTCAGTTTGGCGTGGGTTTTATTGGGTTCAGTTGGGCATCGATTGTGGAGTTTTAGGGTGATTTGGTGGTGAACGAGTTCGGTGATTTACTGTACGGGGTGGAAGGACTGTCGATGTCGGATCTCGCTGGTTGCGCGCGAGTTCAAAGTTTGCGGTATGGGGAGGTGCGGAAATCGATGAGGAGGCCGTTGGTATTTCCTGTTGTGAATTCGGTTGTGTAACACCCCGCCTCCGCTAGGGTCACTCGCAAAGGAATGCACTAGCTTTAGAGGGGCATTATTGGTAAACATGCATAGAAATATCACTAGACAGAACATATAAAATAGCGGAAGTAAAATCGAACTTTCATAAACATGAATACATAAGGTCTAAAGCCTTTTACATCAGAGTACATCAAAACCTGTCTTGCAATAGTAAAGAAGCATAAAGACTTTTTCATAAATTATTCCCCAAATAAAAACAGTAAAGTAGCCATAGCCAGGAAAAGTCCAAGCCATCCATGATGACCTTCAAGCAGAAGAAGTCCGAACTAAACAGCAGTGTTTCCTCCCTGTAACCTGGGGGGGAAACGGAAGAAAAGAGGCGAAACAAAACGGGTCAGTCAAAAAGACTGAGTAAGCCCTATCTACTATTAGTATAAAAACTAGTAAAGTTAACTGACATGAGAAACTGAGATGAACATAAGCATGATAACAAGATAGATAAGCTAAATCAAAATAACAGGATGAACTACTGAACTCAGATAAACTAGGGTGTCGTGATAAACTACGGTGTCAAGATAAAACAAGGTATCACATTGTCAGGTTTCTATCAAGTATAATATCCCAAGATATCTATCGCGTATAACGTCCCATGGCATCTATCCTGTATATCTGCTCTGCACCTACCGTACTAGTACCCCAACTGTATTACATGTTATCCGTGAATGACCCTTACTCAAAAGTCGTGTAATGGTCCATGTCAACCTAATATGCCGCATATATAGGTTACTCAACTCATATGTTTCTTTCCATGTATAAGTTCAGTCCTTTGCCGTAGGCTGTACGGGCTTTCCCATGTAAACGGTTTATCCTTGAAGTTGTTTTCGACTGCAACCCTTGATCTAGTTGTGTTTCCTTACCATGAACTATCGCGCGTCCACTTAGGATTTATGCCACCTAGGACCGCTAGGGATTATGCTACCTAATGAACGTTTCCGTGTCTCGGTTTGGGTTTTGGCCACCTAGGACCACTAGGGATTACGCCACCCGTCAACCGCGCCCTTGATCCCACGTATGTATCGTGAATCGTTTTCCATGTCTAGATGCACATGTTCCCCAATGTGCCATCCGAGTTCCGTGCCAGGGCAAATCAAGAAATACGGAACTCGGTCGGGAGCTTTAAATCGTCTGCCGATGCAGATATCAAGGTCTGTTTTTGTACCCGTGGCTATGGTCCCACGTGACCCCTCCCTCAACTACTGAAAGGCAATCCAAGAAAAATCATGTATAAGAACCACTCCACGGCCCCACTATAGCCCACTTTCCTACGGGCCAACCTCATCCATGACTCGATAGCAAGCACATGGTCTGTTGGGGGTTCCCTGCCTTTCCGCATGTACACGATTGACTAAAGATGGTAGGTAGTCGGCGATGCGCTATCCAGGGCAAAAACAAGAATCGTCGACTCCACGCTAATCCATCCCAGTCTTTAGGTTGCTCGCATAGCAACCAAGGCATACTCTTGGTCCTTCTAACGCAGACCTTAACCTCTCATGGGCCTAGTATAATTACCTGGCAGCCCACAGAGGGATCCCAAGAATATCCTCACGTCCCCCGAAGCTTCCACTTCGGCACCCAGTGCGTTGGAGCTTTTATCCAAGTCAGATAACTTGCTCCCCCTCGTATACTAAGTGATGACCTACCGTATCAGGTTACTCATCGTTTTGAGAATTAGTCCTATGTCCTTAGCTAAGAATTATTACTTAGTTACCCTTAACTAAGGTTTACCACTTAGCTTCCTTTCCCGTTATCCTTGATTAACCACGGTTTTCTACCTAGTTCTTCTAGCTAGGGTTTGTCTATTGGGTTAAGTGTTATCATTCAAGTCCATGACTTAACCCGCCCACGAATCACGTCAAAGATTGGCTAAGTATTTAAGTTCAAGACTTAGTCCCACAAGTTGGTTAAGTGTACCCAGAGGCTCATGACTTAACCCTATCAAGTCAAATTGGTCAAGTATTAGCTTACCTTAATCTTATCGGATTATCTTGCTAGATCGATTAAGCATAGATTATCTTAATCCCATGAAATTATCGAGTCGGATTGGTTAAGTATAGGTTGACTTAACCCCATCCTCTAATCGTACTACAATGGTTAAGTATATTCTAAAAAGGTCTTGTGACTTAACCTTATCAGGTCCGCGTATTAGATTGGTTAAGTGTAAGTTACTTAACCCCATCAAATCATCATGTATAATTGGTTAAGTATAAGTTGCTTAACCCCATTAAATTATCACGTTAAGTTAGTTAAGTATTGGTTACTTAACCTCATTGAATTACCGAGTTTAAATTGGTTAAGTGTTTAACTTAACCCCATCGAATTACCGTGTTTAGATTAGTTAAGTGTGGATTACTTAACCCCATCTAATTACCGTGTCGGATTAGTTAGGTGCAAATTACTTAACCCCATCCCCTAACCATCTTGTATGGTTAAGTGTCATTAAGAAAACTTACTTAACCTTGCCAAATTATCATGTTGGATTGATTAAGTGTTGGTTAACTTAATCCCCGTCCACTAGTCGTATAAAAATGGTTAAGCGTCATTAGGCAAGTCAAATCACTTAACCTACCCAACCTTGTCATGTTTTGTTAAGTATCATTAGCCTAACCTATTTACTTAACCCATTTACCCATGTCATATTTGGTTAAGAGTCATTAATCAAATTAACTTAACCCTATCATGTGGCATTAATTACTTAATGCACCCCAACCTCTCACATTAGACTTTGTTGTGGTTACTAGTTAAGCCGGTCGGTTCCGGGTAGCTTTACACCACAACTTGGTCTAACCTCGGGTTCAAGCACAACATGACCAACTTCTCACATTGGGTCCTATTGTTTGCAACTACTAGTTAAGCCGGTCGGTTCCGGGTAGTTTTACGTTGCAAACTCAACCCAACCTCGAGTTGGCCGCTTTCATGTTTAGTCTAGTGTCATGTTCATAGTCAAGTTTTCAAGCAATTGGGTAGACCTAACTTAATAGGTAAATTCCCAATGGGTAGACCTAACTTAATAGGTAAATTCCCAAGCTTATGTTTTTATGCATACTTACATGTCAACTTCCATGTTATACTTCAAGTCATGTTTTCAAGTATAAACACATGTCATATTTAACGTTACATGTTGTCATGTTTATACCCAATTACCCAAGTCATAGTCATGTCATTATGTTTCCCCATAATGTGACCCCAACGCTTTTTAAACTAGCATATACGTTCGCAACAACGTGATGGATTAAAAGAAGAGACTTGGCAAAGGAATGACAAAAATGGGTATTAAGCCACAAGTTAATCATGGTGGCAAATGAGGCACAAATGTGTTCATTAGCTTGCATGTTACATTCTTAAGCCTCAAAAACATGCATCAACCCAAACTTGGTACATAAGCGAATCATGGTAACAAAAGACATGGAATGATGGCTAGAAACTCGCATATATCATCATATAAGGATTATGACTTCATATGCAAGTTGACATAATGATTATGAAGATTCTCATGTTGCATAATGCAACATTTCAACATAAAGGTTGTGGCTTTTAGTTCATAAGATCAAGATAATGACTTCATAAACTTGCATAACATGATAGCATGCATCATTCTAATTAATCAAACCCAAACTTTCAACATGAACATTTAACTTCATAGTTAATATCTAAGAGTAGGGAAGGGCTTACATAGCTATGAAGGCACAAATCGAAATGCAAAACAAAGATTGTGATGAAGCCTATGCATGCCATCACCCAAAAACCCAAAGATGAACACTCCAAATCAACAAAAATACCATCTTTATGAACAAAGATCAAAGCTTTTGCCTTGAAATCAACTTGAGAAGCTCTCATACTAACATAGGGACTCTCTAATACTCTCATGATCATGAAACCTCTCATAGAAATGAAGTGGAGGCTAGGATAGTTGAGTGGAGGCCATGAGGGTAGCAATTTTGCCATAGTTTAGTTGCATGAATGAATAATGAGGGTTTAGGGGTAGGTTAGGGGCTTATTTATAGATTAGGCAAGTGTTTTAGGCCATAGGATTAAACCTAGATTCAATCCAAGCCATCAAAGTATGTCTTGGGGAAGAAGTCAAGTGTAGGAACCATCTAGGGCCTTTAGATTAAAGATGAACCATGAGAACCATCCAAATGCAAAATCTGCATTTGAGCGAATCGGCCCACGGGTTGACAGCCAAACACCCTGGATTAACCCCTAGTCGACCCAGCAAGCTCGGGTCGACCTCAAAAATCGGCCGGTTCGGTTATTCCCCTCTCCCAATTCGCTGTTTTGAACATTTTTGCATATTTATTTATTTAATTTTCAATTATATATATATATATATATATCAATATATATATATATATTTCTCTGCGCAACCCATTTCACTTAATTAAGTATCCTTTAATTTGGGAATTTTTCGTGAAACTTCGCGAGGCCATATCTTGGTCATACAGACTCCGATTTTCGAAAACTCGGACTCTATTTCACGTATTTTTCCGAGACGAACGCAATGGCATAGCCCGTTTCACCTGATTCAGAATTTAAAATTAAATTCTGCCTTGATTCTCGTCTTAATCATGTTATCGAAATACGGGTTGTTACATTCTCCACACCTTTTAGGATTTCGTCCCCGAAATCTTCAAGTTAGGAAGAACATATCCTACCGTCCATCATCCATCTACTCAAAACATCATCCACAAGAAACCATTGTCCTTAGATGATTTCTAATGCTGTATGAATATATGCAAGACGTGTGTGTACATGTTCCTTAGCTAATGCTAATGATCAGGCCTGAATAATCTTTCTAATGCAAAAATATGTATAGTGCCATGTATCCAACGTGTATGCAAATAGTCCTAGTCATATAGATACTATATGCGTGCACAATCATTCATTCATATGCAACAACCGCATGATAATACACTCGATTTCATCCATAAACAAGTATAAATACTCGTGCATATGCAATATGAAATGTGACCGAGTCGAGCTAGTATCTAATGTGTATTCGCGCATCCACGAGCAACCACTTGCAACCATATCAATCATAACATGTTTCAAATACATGTTTACATCCATAGGGTTCTACCTAGGATTCCCTGAAACAGGGTCGAGAAGATAAACAAGACAAACTCCTTACGGGGTTTGTAACAGAAAATAGGACCGAGAGGATGTCCACAAAAGATAGCCTACAAGTAAACTCTACCGAAAACAGGGATCAAGAATATACTCCCAAAAAGAGATATCATGCGCGTATCTAGTCTTTGACCATCAAAGTCGTCTTTCCTGATCTTAATTCCATCGTGCCTTGACCGTCTTTTAACTTCACGATTTCGCAGCTTCTTATTTCCTGTTTCCATAACATGAGCTAGAACTCATTTCTTTGTCGCCTCTCGTTCCACTTGCACTTATCCTTTTCCTAGAATACTTGACACAAACATGACTGCGTACTCATGATCTCATGCAAGCTTTCCAAAATTCACTAGTGAATCTCGAACCTCGTACCACAAGGTATTCCACGTAGAAGAACTTTCTCTTGAAAGTAAACAGATGCCAACCAGGTTATCAAGCGCACTTACTTGGGTGATTTCCATAACCCGTGCATAAGTGAAATAAACCATCCGTCTTATCGGCGAACACCACTCGATCGGGCTTCAAATTTCCAATAAAGGCATCAAGGGATTCTAAGTAATTAATCATGACCGAACCCAAAAAGGTTACACGAGACTTCGAGGGTATTACCAAGGCTAGTCAAGAGTCTAACTACCCTCCTATCAAAACCGAGAGTGGCACCCCTTACTGGATAACCACTTCATCCATAACCGAGGCATGTTATTCTCAAATCCAAAACAAGTCATGAATAAATGGACCGGTTCTCCACAGGACTTGAGACAAAAATGGGATTCTCTATTACGCTAGTACTTAAGGTGCAGAGACTCAACTATCGAAGCAAACTTAAATGATGCGGGGACCAAAACAAAGTCTTGGCGGGATGATAGAAAAGAAGAGCTAAACTTTTAACAAGATCGTTACCCTCCTTCTGAGGTACCCTAGAAATAAGAGCATAATATTACCCTCCCGATGATCTTGTCCTTGTCCCATAATACTTAACTATCCACCCCGTTTTACCATGCCAAAGGTACTCTCTCGTCATGGGTTTCATTGTTCATCTTTCTCCCTCCTTTGAGGACTAAGCCATAACAACCAGTTGCTCATCCTTAAGCTCGTATCCTTTATCCTCTTTCTCACTATCCTTTCTTATAACGCGGCCACTGGTCTCTCGAGAACCACCTCCATCGCATGGAAAGCCCTTTCGTAGATAGAAAAGACTAGTCGCAGTTAAAACCACTGTGACTACAGATGGAGGAAAGAAAGGAAAAGAGATTCAATTAAGGAAACAAGGATAGTGCTAATGGCCTTTGGGGAATAGCCTTTTTCTTTTAAAAGAAAATTTTCGTGAAAAATGCTTCTTTATAAACGATTTTCAAATAGTTTTCAGAAGGTCTTTAAAAACTTTTGCCCAGTCTGGTAACCTTCTGCTCTGATACCAAATGTAACACCCCGCCTCCGCTAGGGTCACTCGCAAAGGAATGCACTAGCTTTAGAGGGGCATTATTGGTAAACATGCACAGAAATATCACTAGACAGAACATATAAAATAGCGGAAGTAAAATCGAACTTTCATAAACATGAATACATAAGGTCTAAAGCCTTTTACATCAGAGTACATCAAAACCTGTCTTGCAATAGTAAAGAAGCATAAAGACTTTTTCATAAATTATTCCCCAAATAAAAACAGTAAAGTAGCCATAGCCAGGAAAAGTCCAAGCCATCCATGATGACCTTCAAGCAGAAGAAGTCCGAACTAAACAACAGTGTTTCCTCCCTGTAACCTGGGGGGAAACGGAAGAAAAGAGGCGAAACAAAACGGGTCAGTCAAAAAGACTGAGTAAGCCCTATCTACTATTAGTATAAAAACTAGTAAAGTTAACTGACATGAGAAACTGAGATGACCATAAGCATGTTAACAAGATAGATAAGCTAAATCAAAATAACAGGATGAACTACTGAACTCGGATAAACTAGGGTGTCGTGATAAACTACGGTGTCAAGATAAAACAAGGTATCACATTGTCAGGTTTCTATCAAGTATAATATCCCAAGATATCTATCGCGTATAATGTCCCATGGCATCTATCCTGTATATCTGCTCTGCACCTACCGTACTAGTACCCCAACTGTATTACGTGTTATCCGTGAATGACCCTTACTCAAAAGTCGTGTAATGGTCCATGTCAACCTAATATGCCGCATATATAGGTTACTCAACTCATATGTTTCTTTCCATGTATAAGTTCAGTCCTTTGCCGTAGGCTGTACGGGCTTTCCCATGTAAACGGTTTATCCTTGAAGTTGTTTTGGACTGCAACCCCTGATCTAGTTGTGTTTCCTTACCATGAACTATCGCGCGTCCACTTAGGATTTATGCCACCTAGGACCGCTAGGGATTATGCTACCTAATGAACGTTTCCATGTCTCGGTTTGGGTTTTGGCCACCTAGGACCACTAGGGATTACGCCACCCGTCAACCGCGCCCTTGATCCCACGTATGTATCGTGGATCGTTTTCCATGTCTAGATGCACATGTTCCCCAATGTGCCATCCGAGTTCCGTGCCAGGGCAAATCAAGAAATACGGAACTCAGTCGGGAGCTTTAAATCGTCTGCCGATGCAGATATCAAGGTCTGTTTTTGTACCCGTGGCTATGGTCCCACGTGACCCCTCCCTCAACTACTGAAAGGCAATCCAAGAAAAATCATGTATAAGAACCACTCCACGGCCCCACTATAGCCCACTTTCCTACGGGCCAACCTCACCCATGACTCGATAGCAAGCACATGGTCTGTTGGGGGTTCCCTGCCTTTCCGCACGTACACGATTGACTAAAGATGGTAGGTAGTCGGCGATACGCTATCCAGGGCAAAAACAAGAATCGTCGACTCCACGCTAATCCATCCCAGTCTTTAGGTTGCTCGCATAGCAACCAAGGCATACTCTTGGTCCTTCTAACGCAGACCTTAACCTCTCATGGACCTAGTATAATTACCTGGCAGCCCACAGAGGGATCCCAAGAATATCCTCACGTCCCCCGAAGCTTCCACTTCGGCACCCAGTGCGCTGGAGCTTTTATCCAAGTCAGATAACTTGCTCCCCCTCGTATACTAAGTGATGACCTACCGTATCAGGTTACTCATCGTTTTGAGAATTAGTCCTATGTCCTTAGCTAAGAATTATTACTTAGTTACCCTTAACTAAGGTTTACCACTTAGCTTCCTTTCCCGTTATCCTTGATTAACCACGGTTTTCTACCTAGTTCTTCTAGCTAGGGTTTGTCTATTGGGTTAAGTGTTATCATTCAAGTCCATGACTTAACCCGCCCACGAATCACGTCAAAGATTGGCTAAGTATTTAAGTTCAAGATTTAGTCCCACAAGTTGGTTAAGTGTACCCAGAGGCTCATGACTTAACCCTATCAAGTCAAATTGGTCAAGTACTAGCTTACCTTAATCCTATCGGATTATCTTGCTAGATCGATTAAGCATAGATTATCTTAATCCCATCAAATTATCGAGTCGGATTGGTTAAGTATAGGTTGACTTAACCCCATCCTCTAATCGTACTACAATGGTTAAGTATATTCTAAAAAGGTCTTGTGACTTAACCTTATCAGGTCCGCGTATTAGATTGGTTAAGTGTAAGTTACTTAACCCCATCAAATCATCATGTATAATTGGTTAAGTATAAGTTGCTTAACCCCATTAAATTATCACGTTAAGTTGGTTAAGTATTGGTTACTTAACCTCATTGAATTACCGAGTTTAAATTGGTTAAGTGTTTAACTTAACCCCATCGAATTACCGTGTTTAGATTAGTTAAGTGTGGATTACTTAACCCCATCTAATTACCGTGTCGGATTAGTTAGGTGCAAATTACTTAACCCCATCCCCTAATCATCTTGTATGGTTAAGTGTCATTAAGAAAACTTACTTAACCTTGCCAAATTATCATGTTGGATTGATTAAGTGTTGGTTAACTTAATCCCCGTCCACTAGTCGTATAAAAATGGTTAAGCGTCATTAGGCAAATCAAATCACTTAACCTACCCAACCTTGTCATGTTTTGTTAAGTATCATTAGCCTAACCTATTTACTTAACCCATTTACCCATGTCATATTTGGTTAAGAGTCATTAATCAAATTAACTTAACCCTATCATGTGGCATTAATTACTTAATGCACCCCAACCTCTCACATTAGACTTTGTTGTGGTTACTAGTTAAGCCGGTCGGTTCCGGGTAGCTTTACACCACAACTTGGTCTAACCTCGGGTTCAAGCACAACATGACCAACTTCTCACATTGGGTCCTATTGTTTGCAACTACTAGTTAGGCCGGTCGGTTCCGGGTAGTTTTACGTTGCAAACTCAACCCAACCTCGAGTTGGCCACTTTCATGTTTAGTCTAGTGTCATGTTCATAGTCAAGTTTTCAAGCAATTGGGTAGACCTAACTTAATAGGAAATTCCCAATGGGTAGACCTAACTTAATAGGTAAATTCCCAAGCTTATGTTTTTATGCATACTTACATGTCAACTTCCATGTTATACTTCAAGTCATGTTTTCAAGTATAAACACATGTCATATTTAACGTTACATGTTGTCATGTTTATACCCATTTACCCAAGTCATACTCATGTCATTATGTTTCCCCATAATGTGACCCCAACGCTTTTTAAACTAGCATATACGTTCGCAACAACGTGATGGATTAAAAGAAGAGACTTGGCAAAGGAATGACAAAAATGGGTATTAAGCCACAAGTTAATCATGGTGGCAAATGAGGCACAAATGTGTTCATTAGCTTGCATGTTACATTCTTAAGCCTCAAAAACATGCATCAACCCAAACTTGGTACATAAGCGAATCATGGTAACAAAAGACATGGAATGATGGCTAGAAACTCGCATATATCATCATATAAGGATTATGACTTCATATGCAAGTTGACATAATGATTATGAAGATTCTCATGTTGCATAATGCAACATTTCAACATAAAGGTTGTGGCTTTTAGTTCATAAGATCAAGATAATGACTTCATAAACTTGCATAACATGATAGCATGCATCATTCTAATTAATCAAACCCAAACTTTCAACATGAACATTTAACTTCATAGTTAATATCTAAGAGTAGGGAAGGGCTTACATAGCTATGAAGGCACAAATCGAAATGCAAAACAAAGATTGTGATGAAGCCTATGCATGCCATCACCCAAAAACCCAAAGATGAACACTCCAAATCAACAAAAATACCATATTTATGAACAAAGATCAAAGCTTTTGCCTTGAAATCAACTTGAGAAGCTCTCATACTAACATAGGGACTCTCTAATACTCTCATGATCATGAAACCTCTCATAGAAATGAAGTGGAGGCTTGGATAGTTGAGTGGAGGCCATGAGAGTAGCAATTTTGCCATAGTTTAGTTGCATGAATGAATAATGAGGGTTTAGGGGTAGGTTAGGGGCTTATTTATAGATTAGGCAAGTGTTTTAGGCCATAGGATTAAACCTAGATTCAATCCAAGCCATCAAAGTATGTCTTGGGGAAGAAGTCAAGTGTAGGAACCATCTAGGGCCTTTAGATTAAAGATGAACCATGAGAACCATCCAAATGCAAAATCTGCATTTGAGCGAATCGGCCCACGGGTTGACAGCCAAACACCCTGGATTAACCCCTAGTCGACCCAGCAAGCTCGGGTCGACCTCAAAAATCGGCCGGTTCGGTTATTCCCCTCTCCCAATTCGCTGTTTTGAACATTTTTGCATATTTATTTATTTAATTTTCAACTATATATATATATATATATATCAATATATATATATATTTCTCTGCGCAACCCATTTCACTTAATTAAGTATCCTTTAATTTGGGAATTTTTCGTGAAACTTCGCGAGGCCATATCTTGGTCATACAGACTCCGATTTTCGAAAACTCGGACTCTATTTCGCGTATTTTTCCGAGACGAACGCAATGGCATAGCCCGTTTCACCTGATTCAGAATTTAAAATTAAATTCTGCCTTGATTCTCGTCTTAATCATGTTATCGAAATACGGGTTGTTACAGGTTGAGAGATGGAGTGGTGAAGGAGGGTGGAAGGATCGGCTATGGTAAGTGGTAAGGAGCAGGTCACGGTGGAAATTTATGTTTGGTGAAGAAAAGGGAATTCGGGTCTGGGTTGAATGAAGGGAGATGGGCCAAGGGATTTCAGTTAAGGCCCATTTAAAATTTTGAATTCAAGTTTTATTTTAAATTAAATGTATTAACTTGTTTACGCGATATCTAGCTCATACGGAATCGAAATCGAGAACCGTTAGTTGAGTTGGGATCGTATGGACGGACACTACATGATGGAACTGACTGGTAGTCCATTGGAGCTCGTTTGAATTTATGGCGAAATAAATTGATTGATTCAAATCAAACAATAGTTTATCGTTCTTTAACGATGAACTGCCAATGTGAGTAAAACTCACCAACTCTAAACAGTTCTATTTTTATAATGTATATTTAGAACTGATGAATGATGACTGATTGTTGTGTGTTAACTATTTGGTTGAATTGTGTATGTTTTGGTTGAAAATATAGATAACGATACATATATATAAATCGTTGATCGAATATTGATTCTGTTTATCATAATATTTTATTTTCATGTTATTTGCGTTGTTTAACATCTGTGATGCAGGGAAACAGGTTGGTGGGGTCCAGCTGGACTCCTCAATATTTATGATACTGTTCTGTTCACATATTGTAATATATTATGTGATATATAATCTGTTTGATTTTGGGCGTTTAAACGAAATTGATCATTGTGGTTTGCTATTTTAAATATCATAAGAGACCCTGGGATGTAAAAAGAAATATTTCAATGTATATTGAAATAAAGGAATTTTATAAAATCAATTGATTTTATAAAAGGAAATATTTTGAAAATAAAGTATTTATATAATCATAGGATTTTATAAAGGAGAACATTTATTTAGAAAATAGATAGGAGTTTATAAAGGAGGATATTTATTTTTAAGACAAATAGAATATCATAAGGAAATATTTATTGGGAAAATAAACAAGATGAAGATAAAAGGAAAATATTTATAAAACGAATAGAGTTTTAAAAAAGGAATATTTATTTGATAAATAAATAGAAATAAAACGGAATATTTATTTAGAAAATAAATAGAGGTATAAGAGGATTATTTATTTAGAAAATAAATAGACAAATATAGGAAGAGAAATATTTGTAAAAAATTTAGAAATGAAGGTTATAAAAGGAATTATTTATTTACGAAATAAATAGAGTTATAAAAGGGAATTTTAAATAAGACTTAAGTGTTAGAAACATAATGGATTATATAAAGGAATTAATCGAGTTAAAATTAGTCGATTAGAGTTAACTGAATATAAAGTTATTCGAAATAGAGTTTATCGAATATTAGCTATTCGAAATAGAGTGAATCAAATAAAGTTAAGCAAAATTAGAAACTGACTAGAGATTGGTAAATTGAATGGTTTTCTAAGTGTCTATCTGATGTTGGTTTCAGCCTTCGGGATTTATACTTAGGGAATTGTTCTCATACTAGTTTACAGTCAGGGACTGATAGTTGTGGAAGAATAGTGATACGTAATTAAGCCATGGAAATGTTTTCCAGTGTTAATAACATATATTCTCTAAACATAGAAAATGACGAAATATGTGTATATATATATGTTCGATGATTGGATCGATAATTCCATTTGGAAATAAGATCGTTATGTGTACACCGACATGTTTTTATTTGATAGTTAAATCACAGACTATCAAAGTTTTGACGATTTTAACGTTGTTAATATGGAGAGACCGGTTGTATTATTATCCAAAGAACCACTCTGTATTGGCATAAGCATTGCGAATCATATATGCCAAAAATAATTAAAGACGGAGTAAAGTGCAAGGGCTATTGTATAAGTCTTAGATAACAGTGCCTAAGATGGATGTACTGAATAGTGCCTTCGGTTTGTCCAGTCCCAGGATAACCTGTATGGAAGAACGCCTAACAAAGTATATCTAATGGACCGCGTAAGTTGATCTCTTCAAATGTATTCATGTATGGTGGTGGAGGAATTCGTTTCTCTTAGCTGTATACCCGTGTTATTTTTGGATAAATCAATTTGTGATTTGGCGGGTATGACGATGTGACATTCTAAATGAATGAAGATGTGGCATGTAAAAGATAAGCATAGCTTCTAGCCTCACAACCGAGAAATGACAAAAATCGGGTAGGCAACATGGCTATGTAGGTCGCGCCTATTAGGATGTATAATCACCTGATCTTGAGTTTCATTTAATTCTAAAAATCTATTGTTGATGTTGTTCCATTCGGGAAATGGTTGCTGATCCCAACCGTTGGTGATATACATTCGATACACTCAAGCGAAATGAGCGGTCGGTCATGTGTGGCCGGGTTGCAAGATGTTCTTGTTGAACCCAGTGTATTCCTCTCTAGAGGTACACTAGCGAAAGGTGGTTCCATACCTTGTCATAGTTGGAAATCCATTACCCAATACGTGCTTGCAGTTTTGATTGTATACTATATATGTAGAACGTGAGATGAAAGCGTTCTGCTAGATGATTATTATATTGTGGTTGATAGACATTATTATAACATCAAAAGATTTTTGATATAAAGATATCTTAGATTTTCGTAAGGGAAAAACCCGTTCCGTTATACGGCGTGGTCTTATGAGATATCGTTTAATGGCTTAAGATGTTTAAACTGTTTTACTCATACCAGCCCTATGACTGACCCAGAGTTTATTTTGTTTGTTTTCCCTAAACTCTTGGGTGCATAAATTTGTACGGGCAGTCAAGTAGTCGGGATTTTACAAATACACTTGGAGAGCTTGGAGCAGGAGTCTTTAGGATTTTATATAGCTATTGTTATTCCGCTGTGTTATAAGTGTTGTACTTGATAATGATATGTATATTCAAGTACAAATCTTTTATTTCAAAGTTATGTTATATTTTAATCGTTCCGCTGTGAGATTCATGTTTACTCTGATGTTGTATGTTCTTCTTCTTCTATTCTAAGTTTCTATCTTATCTATTCTACCCTCTAACTTCTTTCATTAACTATTCGGGTTTTTTCGATCCTTGGATGTTCGATATGTGTTGTATATCGGATAACCAAGATCGTCAAATTGTCGGGTCATTACAGTTGGTATCAGAGCTTAAGGTTAAGTGAATTACCTTGGCTCTATGGCGCGACTCGGCAGAGAAGGGGTTAGTAATACCCTAGACTGAGTTTGAGTGTGTGTATATATATATATATATATATATAAATATATATATATATGAGCGCGTATATGTTATTTGATATAAAATTGTTTTATATTGTGGAGATTTATTGGTTGATTCTTTTATGAGTTCTGGTCGATCAGTTTGATCCACTGTATCGGTAGGGGTTTATAAACACTCGAATACGATGGGTCGACACGATATATTTTGAAGGACGGGTAAATGAAAATAACTTTACCCCAAATATATTTTTGATATAGAGAAAATATATATATTGGAATTATAACATATTGCATATATTTTGTTGTTATTATAATCGATTAAGATTATAAATTAAATGGTTATGTAAATAATCGATCATAATTCATATAAATGAAATATATGAAATCGAAATGAATTAAATTTGAAATTAAATCAGGATTGGAATTAAAACCCTAGAATTTGGAAAGGTGTTTGTAATTGGATTTAGATTATATATAGGAGGATTTTAAAATCCTGGGAGATTTTTAATTGGTTTGGAAGCATTGTGAATGTTATTTTGAAATGTTTTTCAAAATGAAAGTGTTTAGAAATGATTTTGAAAATGATATAGTATTGAACTCACTTCTATCGCTGGGAAATAACCCTGATGAGTGTGGCCACATCATCAGTGTTCATTTTCGAGTTTCTAAGTGACGGATTACTACCAAAGGTTTTGTTTTGAATTATTTTGCGAAAACAAGTTGTTTGGAAATTCAAAGGTTTTTGAATTGGTATTATGATTTCAAATTGATTTGAAATAAACCCAGGAATTTAAATTCTAGAATTTAAATTTAACTTGTGAAGTTAAATAGATTAAAATAGTGAAAGTGAATATATAAATTGTAATTTAACTTAGACAAAGTTAAATATAATCTGGAATGGGATTTGCATTGATGATTAAAAGTTTGAAATTGGATATTGGAGTTTGAATGGAATTTGGCGTGGATAGAACCAAATGATTTAGTTAAGGTTAAGTTGATTGGGATGGCCCTTGTATCTGCTGAATTGATAGCATATGGAAGTGACAGAGTTGATATGCCCGACAAAAAGGTACAAGTTTATATTTCATATGGGTTGAGATTTTGATGAGCTGAATTGGCAAGTCGCTTGGCTGTTTGATTTTTTTTGGGTTGGAGAAGGCCTAGAGAGGCGAGTTGTGGTTTGATGTATTGGCCGGTACAAAGGAGGTGCTGGCGAAATTTTTTCGAGAAGTTAAGGCGTTAGAAAATTTTCAGGATTTTTGAAAATTTCCGTTGATAAGAGTTAATTAATAATTAATTGAAATTAAATTGGTTCAGTTGAAACCGAATGTAAGGAATGAACAAATAAATTCTAACAAGTCGATAGGGTTTGTTTTCTACCTTAGCAATTTCGAGGATAAAATTATTTTAAGTGGGGAAGAATGTAATGACCCACATTTTCAGCGATATAATAATTAATTTATTTAATTACTTATAAAGTGATTTAGAGAATTTAATGGTTGTTTAATTAAATTATAAGGAATATTTAATTAATATAATAATTAAATAATATATTTAATTCTGAAATAATCAGAATTGGCTGAAATGGCGATATGGTGTAAATTGGGCAATTCAAAATATATAATTCAGTTTAGAATTGAATTACGATAATGAATATATTTAATTAACGACAGTTGAGCATATAAATTTTATTATAAATATAATCGAGCTCGAAATGGCACGACAGTTCGCGATTTGGTGATTCGAACTTTAAACGAATATACAGAAGCCGCTTTAAGTCGGATTTCTATGAAACAAGAAACGTTAGGAGCTGGTATAGTACATTTTTCTAGTGGAAGAGAAAAATCGGGATTTCGTCGTGTAGATTTTGATTTATGTCCAAATCAAATTTTATAAAAGTCGTTGTGGAATTCCTTTATAATTTATAACAATATATAAAAGGAATTTCATTTTAAATCGAATATCGATTTAATCAAGATTTGAAATATCGAGTTAGAAATCCATATAGGATTATTCTGGAGCTGTATGGTATTCCACTGTGAATATATATACGATAATATTTATTTATAAATATTTAATTTAATTGTTTTTAAATATATTTATATATTTAAAAGGGTTATTTAGAGCTTTAAAAATAGCCAGTTTTGCAAACGACCTCAGAATTCGACGAAACTAATTTTGTTGGATCTAAAATATTAAATTATTGCTAGACTTCAGTTTCCGTGATTTTTGAAGTCAGTATGTGGCCGTACCGATTTTTAACGTGAAACAAATCGATATTTTGACCTTTAAAAATACGTTGTGTGAGCATACGAAGTCGGAATTCGACGAAACCAGTTTCGTTGGGACCGTAATGTCGAACTGAAGTTGTATGTCCATTTTTGTGATTTTTAGGTATCGTACGTGATCGTACAGATTTTTAGAAGATGGATACGAATATAAAATGGTAAAAATAAAATGTCTAAAATATCTAAAATATCTAGATCCCCTATATATACCCCATTAATTTTTCCTAAACCCTAAACTCATTTTTCTGGAGTCAAATAAATGCACCGTAGCATTTGTTTCTTCCAGAAAAAAAATCCAGTCCTTAGAAATTCAAGAGAAATTCAAATAAATTACTAGAAAATCCAAGATAAGTATAATCAGCTTTCTGGTGAAGTGCTCTTCAGTTTGGCATGGGTTTTATTGGGTTTGGTTGGACTTTCTGTCGCTCGTTCTTTGACAGCAAATGTTAGGGTTAAGGATTTGAAAGTGAATCACTCACTGATTCTTGTTTTGAGTAGTGTTTTTGAGATTATGGTGGAATTCAGCATCGATTGTGGAGTTTTGGGGTGATTTGGTGGTGAACGAGTTCGGTGATTTACTGTACGGGACGGAAGGACTGTCAACGTCGGATCACGCTGGGTGCGCGTGAGTTCAAAGTTTACGGTATGGAGAGGTGCGGAAATCGATGAGGAGGCCGTTGGTATTTCCTGTTGTGACTTCGGTTGAGAGATGGAGTGGTGAAGGAGGATGGAAGGATCGGCTATGGTAAGTGGTAAGGAGCAGGTCACGGCGGAAATTTATGTTTGGGGAAGAAAAGGGAATTCGTGTCAGGGCTGAATGAAGGGAGATAGGCCAAGGGATTTAAGTTAAGGCCCATTTTAAATTTTGAATTCAAGTTTTATTTTAAATTAAATGTATTAACTTGTTTACGCGATATCTAGCTCATACGGAATCGAAATCTAGAACCGTCAGTTGAGTTGGGATTGTATGGACGGACACTACACGATGGAACTGACTGGCAATCCATTGGAGCTCGTTTGAATTAAATTGATTGATTCAAATCAAACAATAGTTTATCGTTCTTTAACGATGAACTGCCAATGTGAGTAAAACTCACCAACTCTAAACAGTTCTATTTTTATAATGTATATTTAGAACTGATGAATGATGACTGATTGTTGTGTGTTAACTATTTGGTTGAATTGTGTATGTTTTGGTTGAAAATATAGATAACGATACATATATATAAATCGTTGATCGAATATTGATTCTGTTTATCAGAATATTTTATTTTCATGTTATTTGCGTTGTTTAACATCTGTGATGCAGGGAAACAGGTTGGTGGGGTCCAGCTGGACTCCTCAATATTTATGATACTGTTCTGTTCACATATTGTAATATATTATGTGATATATAATCTGTTTGATTTTGGGCGTTTAAACGATATTGATCATTGTGGTTTGCTATTTTAAATATCATAAGAGACCCTGGGATGTAAAAAGAAATATTTCAATGTATATTGAAATAAAGGAATTTTATAAAATCAATTGATTTTATAAAAGGAAATATTTTGAAAATAAAGTATTTATATAATCATAGGATTTTATAAAGGAGAACATTTATTTAGAAAATAGATAGGAGTTTATAAAGGAGGATATTTATTTTTAAGACAAATAGAATATCATAAGGAAATATTTATTGGGAAAATAAACAAGATGAAGATAAAAGGAAAATATTTATAAAACGAATAGAGTTTTAAAAAAGGAATATTTATTTGATAAATAAATAGAAATAAAACGGAATATTTATTTAGAAAATAAATAGAGGTATAAGAGGATTATTTATTTAGAAAATAAATAGACAAATATAGGAAGAGAAATATTTGTAAAACATTTACAAATGAAGGTTATAAAATGTGACGATCCCAAAACCCCGTGACACGGTGTTAAGGATAATCATTGGAATATAACACATTAATCATCATTAGCAGATCACAGATAATAGCATAAACAGAAAATAGAATAATTTACACACATATGACAGCGGAATCATATAGATATCATCACATCAGAGAGCACAGTACAGGATACAACTTAGTGCATAATGATACATAATCAGTCACCATCGCTAGAGGCGGAATCATACATAAAGAGTACACAAAAGGAATATCAGTCTACATCGCCAGTGGCGGAATCATAATATAGATACAATAATGGCGGAGAAAATCCAAGTCAGCACGGTGTAGTCAAGCCTCGCCATGAGCCAAAAGATGCGTCAGAAACCTGTAACTAGGCTGCCCGTGTGAAAATGAGGGCACCCGAGTTTGCAAGGTGAAACAAACTACGAGTCAGTCATTGGACTGGTATGAGAAATCTACTCAACTTATTAACAACAATAATAAGGCAAATCAAAGGACCACGCCACTTTCGCGGAACGGGTTTACTCCAATGAGTGCTAGTGCATGAAATAAAACAAACGATTAAATCAACGCAATGCTTTTTATAAAATGAAGCCATTATAAGACTCAGGTCCCATCACACAATGCAACGCAAGCCGGAGGATAGAGTTTTTACCTTATAATGGCCAAAGATGCTTCATACGAATAAAACAAAAGTGCTTGATATTATTACTAGTGCATATATGTTTCAAAAGCAATTCAATCATAAATATCAATCATAGGCGGCATAAATGACCCATACCACTATGTCGCCATACTAGTAATACAATCACAACCGCATATTTCGTATTGGAAATTGGATTCCTTCATGAGTCGAGGCAAGGGGCAAGCTCCTCTCCGATTCGAGACACTCTAGCAAATGCCTCGGGACCGCACACAGGAATCCCCTGGATCCTCCAAGGTCGGTCCTCTCTTACTTTTGAGGATTAATTATTCCTGAACACACGTTTCCCGGTCCTTACAGACCTATAATCGAGGCGCCTCGCATTCCAACAACCACACAGGTGAAAAGTAGAAATAAATGTCAGGGCTGGGAGGTCACTGACACCACCATAGCTAGAAAGAAACGTCATGCGCTCCTTGGGTCCTTCTCCCGTTTTTGACTCATACCGGGGTGTGAGGCTCGCGAATTCACGTTATACACAAAGCTACGTCACACAGACCATGCTTTGATCATCAACCACAAGACTTTGCTTTGCAACAGAAGCCTTGATCATATGCCACTTAGGCGTGCCACACAGGCAATCCACTCCATGCGACTGATTTCTGTCAATACATAACCTCTGAGCTCGTACGTCTCAGAGAAGGGCGTTAAGCAAGAGAATAAATTCTCTGCCGCCAAATAGATATATATTTAACAGAGATCAATCAACACAGAACAAAATCCAATGTCAGACACACAGTCCATTTACAAGTCCGTTCTGGGTCTGAACGAAACCGGAGGCACCAATTCCTCGCATATCCGTACAATCAACAATATGTTTGGACGGCTACTACTTCAATTCCTTCATGGTAGCTACTCCAATCACGAGCATCAGTAGCGCCCATCCATCCAATGTGGAGATCGTCGGTCTTCAATCGTCTTCGACTCTTCGACTTCTCAACGTCGATCGATTATTTGAAATGAGGTGAACTCGGCCTTTTCAAATAACCCACGTATATTTAGATTTTCAAATCAATTATTCACATGATTGGACTATTTAACATTCACATTTCAGTTATTTAGTTATAATTTTCATGTCAAATACATTCAACCATCACATATCAAGCAAACACAACAAAATTGGTTTATTTTCACTCTATATCGTCAATAGTATTTTATAACGATATATCGCCATTTTTATTTAATTTAAAACGGCCATATTTAATTAAACGACGTTTCAGGTCGTGTCGATGCACTGGCGCTGCTTTTCACTAATTTTGTTTTACACATAGGAAAATCTAACCGTTGGATCTTCACAAATTTTACATCATTAGGAAGGTCATTTCAAAACGAATCCAACGGTTCCAGATTTGGGAAAATCCGACGGTCGGATCTTCCACACTAACCATTTGAAGTTATGATTTCAATTTACGAACTGCAGCGTCGTTATTCGATTTAATTTAATTATATTTATATATATATATATATATATAAATATAATCGTTTCTGGCGCTGTTTTTCTTCAGTTTTGAATTAAACATTCCAGATAATCCAACCGTCGGATCTTCACAAAGTTGGTGCCGTTGGAAAGATATTTCAAAGGCGAACCCAACGGTTGAGGTTTCGGGAAAATCCAATGGTCGGATCTTCCGCACTAGTCATTTGAAATCACGGTTTCAAAATATGAACTGCACGGCCACGTTTCGTTTTAATTCTATTTATATTTATATATTTATATAAATATAGTTCATTCAAAAATTCCAATATCGTTTCCACTTCCATTATTTCACTAACGCCTTTAATTTTTGGAAAATTTCGCCATAACCTCCTTTGTACGGGAGGGTCTGGGAAAATTCCCAAATAGCCACACGGGCGTCTCATATCAAAAAGAAAAAGAAAAAGCCAAGCGGCTAGCCAACAGGCTCATAAAATCATCACCCAAACAAAGCGGTAAATGTGTACCTATTTGTCGGGCACAAAATTCTATTTCTCTTCTCTAGCCCCTTTTGCTTTAACCTGTTCAATATATATGCATGTACACATATACAATTTCTAACATTTATCATTTTCTATTCAATTTCATATTCGATTTGCTTTGGTTTAAAAACACCATTCGTTCTAATGTTGCATGCATAGGCTAAAATCATATCATTAGCTAGTTAATGTATATTTCAACTCATGCACGTTTATTAGGACAAGTGGCTATTTTTAACACTTCACATTTCAAAGATGATAATTTTGGCGAACTAAAATAGATTTCAACACATGACTATTTTATTTAGTTCCTATGCATGTTAAAAATAATATTTCTATCACAAATATTTGTTTCAACGTCTGCATATCTTTAGCATATCACACATATGATAAAAATGATATTTTTATCATTTATAATATTTATTCAACAAATAGACGTTTCAACACTTCATAGTTTCAATAAAAATGTAATTTTTATTGTTCGATCTTTTTATTCAACACATGAATATTTCCACTACACACACTTCTCAACAAATGAGCATTTCCACACATGGACATTTTATTTATGTTGTTCATATTAGAAAGATGAAATTTTGATTGTTGAAACTATTTATATAAGGCGAATATTTTGCATACTTCATATATATATAAAAATGTGATTTTTATTGATTAAACACTTCATTCATTCACAAATGAATTTAATTTTCGCACAACACTTTTCAACACATGAACAATTTCCACACATGGATATAGTTTCAATATATGGCTTTAATTTCAATGCATGTAAAATAATTTCAACACATGAAAATAATTCTAACATACAAAGATTATTCAAAATTTCGGCAGCATAACGGCAGGGTAGTTAAAACCGGCACCGTCCCTAGTACGGCTCCTCGCTCTACCTTAAAACCTCGCGGTTTTTGACAATGGGGATTCATGCATCTAATTCGCACGCAGGCGGCATGTTTATTTTTATTTCCACAAATATTTCCAATTCATTTCAATCACCAATGGGTATTTTTCAACCACAACCAAACAATATCAACCACAAACAATTATTCAACCATTCGTATTTTTCACCCAATATTTCACACCAATTCACCACAATAAATATCGTCCATGGTTTGTGGACGAGGGGAGTATATATATATATAATATATATTTGCTATATTTCACTAGCATTTCAACACATATATCAATTATTCTATGCATGTAAAAATTCATACTTCGCTCATATAGCTTACACTACGCATGTACATGAGGTATACAACACGTATGTAATTTATATTTCGCTTATATAAATTATACACGACATTTTCCATTCAATTTCACGTTAATTTAGATTTCTCACCTTGGTTTTCTGAGCGCTAAAAATCGATACGAAGTCAGAAAAATCCGCAGCTTCTTCTATTGGGTAGAGAGCTTCCTTGCGGTCTCGATGTTTCCTGTTTCATCGAATTTCGTCAACACACCAAAAAGATATGATTTTTCAAAGTGTAAAGATCAAAGAAAAACTCACTTTCACGAGCTTCAAAACTAGGTTTACGATTTTCGAGAAATCCGTGGCACGTGGGGACGATCAGGGAGTTGGACGTGGAAGAGGGGAGAGAGGGCTTTAAATTGGTGGTGGTTTGGTGGCGTTCGGTGGTCGGTGGCGTTCAGGGCGATGGCGGGAAGCGTTTGACTTTCCGGCGTCGATGCAGGCGGAGGAGGCGACGAGGGGAGCGGCGGTTGGGTCGGATTTGAAGAGGAGGCTGGGGCGCGTCGGATGGTGGCGGCGGCGAAGTCTGGAAGCGCCTGAGGCGGCGGCGATTGAGGAGAGAAGGTGGGGAGCTCGGTCGCCGTTGAACGGGGGGTTTTTTTTTTTTTTTAAATTATGAATGGAGAAATATGATTGGCCGAAGATTATATTTAATTTTTAAATAGTGTTTTCTCAAACGAACTCCTTTTTAAACCCAACGACTGTCGCCCCTAGCTAAATACCCCCATTCCGGACACAATGGGATATGTTTCGTAGGCCAATTCGACTGTTACAGTCAGTTATTTTTCAAATTAAAGTATAAAACATTTAATTTTTAACTCTGAACGCACATTTCAATTTGCCAGGGCCACAAACTAATTCGAAAAATTCCAGAAAAATAAATCTAGCTATGTTTTGACGCTACAGTCCCAACAAAACTAGTTTCGTCGAATTCTGAGGTCGTTTGAAAAATGGTCATTTTCTGGTCGATCCAATTTAACAGAAATCGACCAAACACATTTTCTTTTGCCACGCTCACATACTAGCTTCAAAAATTATGAAATTTGAAACCTAGCAATAGTTTGACATCCCGGACCCAACAAAAGTGGTTTCGTCGAATTCCGAGGTTGTATGCACAATATCAATTTTTCCAGGGCTATATTCTATATACCGACTCTTCTGAAAATTCATTCGGCTATAACTTTTGATTCCCGTTATGAAACTTCGATTTTTCAGATTCGTTAGAAAGGTATTGACTAACAGATTTAAATAATTTTGGTTTCACTAAAATCCGTTATATTTTCCACCCTGCATAGTCAGTCAAAGTTTGAATCCAAATTTTCAAACTGACTCACTATTTCTAATTCACTATTTTATTGAAATATTCTATTTCAATGGTTCAAATTCCTTTGAAATAATCAATTTAAAAATTTTAAATTGGCTCGTATTTTCCGGGTTATTACATATAAGGAATTATTTATTTACGAAATAAATAGAGTTATAAAAGGGAATTTTAAATAAGACTTAAGTGTTAGAAACATGATGGATTATATAAAGGAATTAATCGAGTTAAAATTAGTCGATTAGAGTTAATCGAATATAAAGTTATTCGAAATAGAGTTTATCAAATATTAGTTATTAGAAATAGAGTAAATCAAATAAAGTTAAGCAAAATTAGAAACTGACCAGAGATTGGTAAATTGAATGGTTTTCTAAGTGTCTATCTGATGTTTGTTTCGGCCTTCGGGATTTATACTTAGGGAATTGTTCTCATACTAGTTTACAGTCAGGGACTGATAGTTGTGGAAAAATAGTGATATGTAATTAAGCCATGGAAATGTTTTCTAGTGTTAATAACGTATATTCTCTAAACATAGAAAATGAGGAAATATGTGTCTATATATATATATATATATATATATATATATATATATATATATGTTCGATGATTGGATCGATAATTCCGTTTGGAAATAAGATTGTTGTGTGTACACCGACATGTTTTTATTTGATAGTTAAATCACAGACTATCAAAGTTTTGACCATTTTAAAGTTGTTAATATGGAGAGACCGGTTGGATTATTATCCAAAGAACCACTATGCATTGGCATAAGCATTGCGAATCATATATGCCAAAGATAATTGAAGAAGGAGTAAAGTGCAAGGGCTATTGTATAAGTTTTAGATAACAGTGCCTAAGATGGATGTACTTAATAGTGCCTTCGGTTTGTCCAGTCCCAGGACGACCTGTATGGAAGAATGTCTGACAAAGTATATCTAATGGATCGCGTAAGTTGATCTCTTCAAATGTATTTATGTTTGGTGGCAGAGGAATTCGTTTCTCTTAGCTGTATACCCGTGTTATTTTGGATAAATCAATTTATGATTTGGCGGGTATGATGATGTGACATTCTAAGTGAATGAAGATGTGGCATGTAAAAGATAAGCGTAGCTTCTAGCCTCACAACCGGGAAATGACAAAAATCGGGCAGGCAACATGGCTATGTAGGTCGCACCTATTAAGGTGTATAATCACCTGATCTAGAGTTTCATTTACTTCTAAAAATCTATTGTTGATGCTGTCCCATTCGGGAAACAGTTGCTGATCCCAACCGTTAGTGATATACATTCGATACACTCGAGTGAAATGAGTGGTCGGTCATGTGTGGCCGGGTTGCAAGATGTTATTGTTCAACCCATTGTATTCCTCTCTAGAGGTACACTAGCGAAAGGTGGTTCCATTCATAGTTGGAAATCTATTACCCAATACGTGCTTCCAGTTTTGATTGTATACTATATATGTAGAACGTGAGATGAAAGCGTTCTGCTAGATGATTATTATATTGTGGTTGATAGACATTATTATAATATCAAAAGGTTTTTGATATAAAGATATCTTATATTCTCGTAAGGGAAAAACCCGTTCCGTTATACAGCGTGGTCTTATGAGATATCATTTAATGGCTTAAACTGTTTAAACTTTTTTACTCATACCAGTCCCATGACTGACCCGGAGTTTATTTTGTTTGTTTTCCCTAAACTCTTGGGTGCCTAAATTAGTATGGGCAGTCAAGTAGTGACACGACCCGAACTTCCCCGTGAAGGAAAGCACGGATGGCGTTGAGGACAAGACATAAAGGAACGTAGACAGAAGAACATTTCATTGCTTATTACAACAATTCAATCAGAATACAAGAATATACAGAGTATGAATAAATATACATTCGACAAATATCAGAGATTACAATAAATTACATAGCAGTGGAAAAACAATACAAAACACAACTGAAAGTAATACATGGATATAGAGCTTTCCGCGTATTGTTCCAGCTGTAAATCAGGACCCTGTGAATATAAATCCGCAAAACCAAAACTACTAGCTGTCCGTGCGGAAAATAGGGGCTCCCAGAGTTTAGGTTAAAACAATAAACTCCAGGTCAGTCATGTGACTGGTGTGAGAACTAAAACAGTTATTAATCTTTATTTTAAAGTTTGGTAAATCAAGGGACCACGCTGTATAACACACAACGGGTTTCCTCCCAAGAATACCAGTGCATAAACAAACAGCGCAATGCTAAATAAAGAAAAATGAAGCTATTCCATCACACAATGCAACGCAAGCCGGAGGATAGGGTTTTTACCTTATAATAGCCAAAGCATGCTTGATACGTTAAAAACACATTATTTGATACTATTATAAGTGTATAGTGTCAAGACAATTTCAATCATAAATATCAATTATAGACGACATTAATGACCCATACCACTATGTCGCCATACTAGGTTCTACAAATAAAACCGAAAAATCACGCATTGGAAATTGGATTCCATCATTAGTCGAGGCAAGGTGCAAGCTCCTCTCTGATTCGAGACACTCTAACAAATGTCTCAGGACCCCACTATGATCCTTGGATCTTCAGGGCCGGTCCTTTCTTACTTTTGCGGATTGGCAATTCCTAAGCACACGTTTCCCGGTCCTAACAGACCTATATCCGAGGCGCCTCGCATTCCAACAACCACACAGGTGAAAAGTATATAAATGTCAGCCAGTTTAAGCACTGACACCACCACTAGCTAGAAAGAAACGTCGTGCTCTCCCTGCAGTCACTATCCCGTTTTTGACTCATACCGAGGTGTGAGGCTCGCGAATTCACGTTATACACAAAGCTGCGCCACACAGGCCGTGCTTCGATCATCAACCACAAGACTTTGCTATTCAACAGAAACCTTGATCAATTGCCACTTAGGCGTGCCACACAGGCAATTCATGCCATGCGAATGATGTCCATCGATATACAACCTCTGAGCTCGTGCGTCTCAGAGAAGGGCGTTAAGCAAGAGAATAAATTCTCCGCCGCCAAACATATGTATATTTAATAGAGATCAATCAACACAGAATAAAATCCAATGTCAGACACACAATCCATTTACAAGTTCGTTCTGGGTCTGAACGAAACCGGAGGCACTTTCCTCGCATATCCATCGATCTCCAAGTACGTCTGGACGATCACCAACTATTTCTCTCCTCTTGTGTGTACAGCCCAATCGAGATCATCATCAATCACCCAAACGATGTGAAGACTTCCGGTCTTCAACCACCGTCTTCATCTTCGACATATCGTAGAATCGGTTATTCAGAATGAGTATAAACCCGGCCTTTCCAAATAACCCGCGTATATAATAAACACGTGTTACACAAACACAACATACGCCTCATTCCAATTCAGAATATTCTTTTATTCAAAAATTCACATTCTTAGGGAAAGGTTCCCATTAATTTATCAAAGATAAATTCTTTTAAATTTATTCTTTAATCTTCCTTTGGATATCATTTCAAACCATATTTTGGTTTTCCAAACTAGTCGGGATTTGTGAACCACACCGAGGTAATTATTTATTTTATTTCCCAGTCCCAACCTATTCATCCCCTGGAGCAAAACTGGTAATACTCCATATCTAACACCACTGTGTTATCGGTAAAATTAATTACCATTTCACGTTCAAATCTAATTAAAGGTTTAACTATCGCCTTGGAGCAAAATTGGTGATACTCCATTCTCGATCACTTTTCATATTTGATAGTTTAAATTATCAATTCAATTTCAATCTAATTAAAGATACATTAAAACTCCACTTAGTTTTAATCTTCTCAAAAATCAATATCCTGTCTTTAACAGGGTTAAAGAACCAATGTCACCCAAATCACGTTTGATATTAAATACAAGGCTCTGAATAGAAAATATATCGGCTTATATTCAATATCAAATTCTGAAACCAACAAATATCGTATTGGAAATAATGATATAAATATATCTTTCAAATTCCCACAACAATATCTGTAAAATCACGGAATCCAACATCAAAATATTCCAAAGACAATTTCGATTCAAATCCACTTCCATTTTGTATATATTGGAAATTCCGGTTATTTTCGAAACCAATTCAAATTCAATTTATTTATTTCAAAAATAAATTGATTTTAATTCTAGTTCAAAACTAGTTCATTTCGATAAAAATATATTTTTATCCTTTCAAATGTGGAATTTTTCATCCCAGTTCTTTCCAATTCACATATTATGATTTTACACAAATTATAGATATTTTTAATAATTTTATCAAGGCCCGTACAGTCGATTTCCATCAACGGTCATCGAACTGCACTTAAAGCGACCTTTTCCAAATTTGATTTGGGCATAATTCCAAATCCAACCGTTAGATTCCAAATTTCTAATATTCATTGGAAAGCTCTTTTCGATACGAACCCAGCGGTTCCGGTTTCAGGAGAATCTGACGGTCGGATCTCCCGCAACGTCAATTCGAAGTCAATGGTCGAAATTCACGAACTGGCACGGCGTGGCGCGTTCTATTCAGGCCATTCTATATATAATATATATATAATATATATTTCGTCGATTTCCTTTTAAAACGTATTTTATAATTCGTTTTAAATTCGTTTTCAAAACCATTTCAACTCTATATTCAATTTCAAATCAAAATTGAATATTTCATATCATAACTATATAAATGATAATATTTTCAAAACGTTATATTTTGAAATCACTACCTTTTCTATATTCACTATAAAAACGAATATAATCGATATAAATATCGTTCACGTCAAAATAGCACAACTATAATCAACACGGCTTTATATATTTCAATAAATTCATTATTCTATTCAACAAATGAATATTTATTCTATTCAACACACGAATATTTATTCTATCAACACATGACTAATCTCAACACATGAGTATTGTCAACACATGACTATTTTTGTTATGTAATATATTTTATAAAATTATGGTATCTATCGTTTGATTTTTAATCAGACTCCAACCGTAAAGTAGTTTCTAATCTTAAATATGATAAAGATGTAAATTTTATTATTAAAATATTTTACTCAACACATGAATAGTTTCAACACATGAAATTCTCAACACATGAGCATCGTCAACACATGACTATTTTTATATTCTAATATTCTTTATTTTCCCAATTGGAATGAGGCCCAATCAATTACCATATAATGTTAATTATATGGATTCCACCCAACACATGTATATAATAGCAACGATAAATAATGAACCATCATCCAAAGTGCACCACGCAACTGCATAAGCATCAAATATAAATAATTAATGCTTATAACAGCATGTTAATCAATCGATCGACATACAACTAATTATTGAGATTAGTGTATGCCGTATTTTATCCCAATACCCGTGTGGGGTTTCAAATCAACAAACACGGATTTTTATTTATTTACATACCCGTTAAAAATTATATTTTTAACGATAAAATATTTTTAACTATATAAATATTTTATTTCATTTCACATCACACAATCAATTTTCACCACAATAAAAAATCAAACATACAAGCCATCCATGGTCTGTGGATGACGGGTGTCGGGTGCCACTAAGCACCGTCTGCATCCTAGTATATATATTTTAACTAGAAAAGAAAATTTAAAGTGAGAAGTTCTCACCGACTAGCTAAACCAACGCCACGACTCTCCTTATGTAGAAATTTTCGTCGTGCTCGCCTTTTGTCAATTTCATCGCCCGTAGCCACTACATATATAAAAATCACATTTTTATATCTACGCTATATGGATAAATATTCTATTTTTATACCGCTACTATATAGATAAAAATTCTATTTTTACACCGCTACTGTATAGATAAAAATTCTATTTTTACACCGCTACTATATAGATAAAAATTCTATTTTTACACTGCTACTATATAGATAAAAATTCTATTTTTACAATGGTGTTCATATAATAAAGATCATATTTTTATTACGCTAACTTCATAATAAAAAATATATTTTTACTTCGCTAGTGAATATATAAAAATCGTATTTTTACTTCGCTAATGAATATATAAAAATAGTATATAAAAATCGTATTTTTACATTGTTAATGAATATATAAAAATCATATTTTTACTTCGTTAATGAATATATAAAAATCGTATTTTTACTTCGTTAATGAATATATAAAAATCGTATTTTTACATCGTTAATGAATATATAAAAATCGTATTTTTACTTCGTTAATGAATATATAAAAATCGTATTTTTACATTCTCTATTATATAAAAATCATATTTTTAATACTTCTACTTTATAAAAATTATATTTTTGTATTTCACATATGATAAAAATCATATTTTTAATACTTCTACTTTATAAAAATTATATTTTTGTATTTCACATATGATAAAAATCATATTTTTATTATCACTACTTCATATTCAAACCTATTCTATTTTCATATTCATAAATATTAGCTTTTCATGTTCAAAAATCACCTCTTTTCATGAATTAAAGATCATCCCTTTTCCGCTATTCATATATAATAAAAATCGAATTTTTGATAATCTAACACATATAATAATAACTGAAATCAAATAAAAAAATTGATTTAATAAAGTAGAAATCACCTTTATCCATCGTGGGGGCCGGAGAAGGCACAGGAAGGGGCTGTAATCGGTAGGAGGCAGCGGTCAGGCATGGTGGCGGGCCAGGGTGGGCTAAGGCGGCTCGATTTGGGGTTATTGGAGATGGGGGATCGGTTTTTGGGGATGGCTGAATGGAGATAGGGGGTTCGGCGATGCGAGGGGAGGCTGGAGCTCGCGGTGCGGTGGGGGAGGCTATCGCCGTCATCGACGACGGAGGGTCTTGGCGCGCGGTGGCGCGCGAGGGTGCTAGGGCTTCTGCGTATTTTTTTTCATTTCTTTTTCGATCTAAAGTGGAAGATAAAGGGGGGGTCTAAGAGGAAATAAGGATTAGAGGAGAGAGGTTTTATTTTTAATTATTTTAATTTCTAAAAGTTGACTTTTTTATTCGACCTCTAAACGAGGCCCACCGCCTGTCGTCCATAGCTAATTACCCCCATTTCAACACAATGGGATATGTATCATAGGCTGATTCGATCGTTTCGATTAGTTTTCGTCAAAATCAAAATATAACTCTATATATTGAATTTGAACGCGCATTTCAATTTACCGGGGCCACTTGCGAACTCTAAAAATTCCCGAAAAATATTCTCTAGCTTCGTATTGACGATACGGTCCTAACAAAACTAATTTCGTCAAATTCTGAGACCATTTAAAAAATGACCATTTTCTAGTCAATTAAAATCAACTAAAACTGGTCAAACGCGTTTTCCTTTGCCACGCTCACATATTGATTCGAAAAATTATGAATTTTGGAACCTAGCAATAATTTGACATCATGGATCTAACAAAAGTGGTTTCGTCGAAATCCGAGGTCATTTGCAAAATTTCCATTTTTAAGGGCCAGAATTCCATAGCGACTATTCTGAATTTTCAACTGGGCATAACTTTTTATCCCCGCTATGAAATTTCAATTTTTCAGTTTCGTTGGAAAGATATTCTCAAATAGATTCTAATATTTTTGGTTTCGCTAAAATCCGGTTTATTTTGCACCCGGTACATTCATTTGAAGTTTGAAATCGATATATCGAACTACCGCGCCATTTTCAATTTTTTATAATTATATATAATTGTTTATATTCTAAGGACGATTCAAATAAATATATACATTCTAATTCTATTCGAAATAAATTTCTCGTCGATATTATTTAAAATAATTCATTTTATATATTCAAAATTCGCTAAAATTGCCAAAATAAAATTTTTAAATTGGCTCGCATTTTCGGGTTGTTGCAATCTCCCCCACTTAAAACTTTTCGTCCCCGAAAAGGAACGAAGACGAAAGTTGTTTAACTAATCAACTCAACCTCCTTTATTTTCTTTACGGCTTAAGTTCTTCAATTTTTCAGTTTCTAAGAACTTTTCAAATTTTTCAAAAATTTGGCTAACACCCTAAATTTCTAAAAAAATTCTCCATAACCTCCCCCACACCGGGGACTTCGGGATATTTCATATAGCCTCCCATGGCCTTCTTCAACCCAAAAGAAAAGGAAAAAGCCAAGCGGCTAGCCAATCGGCTCATAAAATCATCATCACCCAAACGAAATAGTAAATTATGGTAAACATGTACCTATTTGTCGGGCAAACAATTTTATTTCTCTGCTCTAGCCTCCTTGCTATGACCTGTTCAATGTAAGTACATGTATATGCATGCAATTGTAATCTTTTTTTCAATACAGTTCACTATTCGGTTCTGTTAGACTAAATGTTTCAAAATATAATTAATTCAAACAATAATCAAACAACACAACCATCAATCAATTAGTGGATTAACGTTTCAAATTCATAATTTTGATATATATATACAGAAAATCATGATTTATATGCCAATTCACAACGATGTACTCTAGCTATATTTTGGTTCTCACACCAGTCTAATGGAAATATATAGATATCACACCTTTGTCACTCGAATATAAATACTGGTGATGGTATACTTCATCATCAGGACCATGTCCGGGCGACTAGAGCGTGATTCTATATCTATCCAGTATATTAAAACTTCGAATATATGTTCATGACGCGTATATGCAAAAGCTTTATATATTGGATTGTCCAAATTCAATACAAATAAAATATTCAAATACGTATATTTGAATTTAACTTTTTAAACAATATTGTTTTCATTTGAAAAATATACTCTTCACACTCGTTCTAGGATACTACTGATCCTATCTCTAACGAGCCATTCTAATTGGATATTACTAATCCAATATCTGATGAATTCTTTTGTCTGGTTCTAATGTGTCTTGTTCTCGAGCTCTGTAAACCAAAGCTCTGATACCAAACTGACACGACCCGAACTTCCCCGTGAAGGAAAGCACGGATGGCGTTGAGGACAAGACACAAAGGAACGCAGACAGAAGAACATTTCATTGCTTATTACAACAATTCCATCAGAATACAAGAATATACAGAGTATGAATAAATATACATTCGACAAATATCAGATATTACAAAAAATTACATAGCAGCGGAAAAACAATACAAAACACAACTGAAAGTAATACACGAATACAGAGCTTTCCGCGTATTGTTCCAGCTGTAAATCTCTGTGAATATAAATCTGCAAAACCAAAACTACTAGCTGCCCGTGCGGAAAATAGGGGCACCCAGAGTTTAGGTTAAAACAATAAACTCCAGGCCAGTCATGTGACTGGTGTGAGAACTAAAACAGTTATTAATCTTTATTTTAAAGTTCGGTAAATCAAGGGACCAGCTGTATAACACGGAACGGGTTTCCTCCCAAGAATACCAATGCATAAACAAACAACGCAATGTTGAATAAAGAAAAATGAAGCTATTATAAGACCCAGGTCCCATCACACAATGCAACGCAAGCCGGAGGATAGGGTTTTTACCTTATAATAGCCAAAGCATGCTTGATACGTTAAAAACACATTATTTGATACTATTATAGGTGTATAGTGTCAAGACAATTTCAATCATAAGTATCAATCATAGACGGCATTAATGACCCATACCACTTTGTCGCCATACTATGTTCTACAAATAAAACCAAAATATCACGTATTGGAAATTGGATTCCATCATGAGTCGAGGCAAGGGCAAGCTCCTCTCTGATTCGAGACACTCTAGCAAATGTCTCAGGACCCCACTATGATCCTTGGATCTTCAGGGCCGGCCCTCTCTTACTTTTGAAGATTGGCAATTCCTGAGCTCATGTTTCTCGGTCCTAACAGACCTATATCCGAGGCGCCTCGCATTTCAACAACCACACAGGTGAAAAGTATATAAATGTCAGTCAGTTTAAGCACTGACACCACCACTAGCTAGAAAGAAACGTCGTGCTCTCCCTGCAGTCACTATCCCGTTTTTGACTCGTACCGACGTGTGAGGCTCGCGAATTCACGTTATACACAAAGCTGCGCCACACAGGCCGTGCTTTGATCATCAACCACAAGACTTTGCTTTTCAACAGAATCCTTGATCAATTGCCACTTAGGCGTGCCACACAGGTAATTCATGCCATGCGACTGATGTCCATCGATATACAACCTCTGAGATCGTACGTCTAAGAGAAGGTCGTTAAGAAAGAGAATAAATTCTCCGCCGCCAAACAGATGTATATTTAATAGAGATCAATCAATACAGAATAAAATCCAATGTCAGACACACAATCCATTTACAAGTTCGTTCTGGGTCTGAACGAAACCGGAGGCACTTTCCTCGCATATCCATCGATCTCCAAGTACGTCTGGACGATCACCAACTGTTTCTCTCCTCTTGGGTGTAGAGCCCAATCGAGATCATCAGCAATCACCCAAACGATGTGAAGACTTCCGGTCTTCAACCACCGTCTTCATCTTCAACATATCATCGAATCGGTTATTCAGAATGGGTATAAACCCGGCCTTTCCAAATTACCCGCGTATATAATAAACACGTGTTACACAAACGCAACATACGCCTCGTTACAATTCAGAATATTCTTTTATTCAAAAATTCACATTCTTAGGGAAAGGTTCCCATTAATTTTATCAAAGATAAATTCTTTTAAATTTATTCTTTAATCTTCCTTTGGATATCATTTCAAACCATATTATGGTTTTCCAAACTAGTCGGGATTAGTGAACCACACCGAGGTAATTATTTATTTTATTTCCTAGTCCCAACCTATTCATCCCCTGGAGCAAAACTGGTAATACTCCATATCTAACACCATGGTGTTATCGGTAAAATTAATTACCATCTCACGTTCAAATCTAATTAAAGGTTTAACTATCACCTTGGAGCAAAACTGATGATACTCCATTCTCGATCACTTTTCAAATTTGATAGTTTAAATTATCAATTCACTTTCAATCTAATTAAAGATTCATTAAAACTCCACTTAGTTTTACTCTTCTAAAAAATCAATATAATGTCTTTAACTGGGTTAAAGAACCAATGTCACCCAAATCACGTTTGATATTAAATATAAGGCTTTGAATAGAAAATATACCGGCTTATATTCAATATCAAATTCTGAAACCAACAAATATCATATTGGAAATAAAGATATAAATATATCTTTCAAATTCCCATAATAATATCTATAAAATCACGGAATCCAACATCGAAATATTCCAAAGACAATTTCGATTCAAATCCACTTCCACTTTATATATATTGGAAATTCCGGTTATTTTCAAAACCAATTCAAATTCAATTTATTTATTTCAAAAATAAATTGATTTTAATTCCAGTTCAAAACTAGTTCATTTCGATAAAAATATATTTTTATCCTTTCAAATGTGAAATTTTTCATCCCAGTTCTTTCCAATTCACATATTATGATTTTACACAAATTATAGATATTTTTAATAATTTTATCAAGGCCCGTACAGTCGATTTCCATCAACGGTCATCGAACTGCACTTACAGCGACCTTTTCCAAATTTGATTTGGACATAATTCCAAATCCAACCGTTAGATTCCAAATTTCTAATATTCATTAGAAAGCTCTTTTCGATACGAACCCAATGTTTCCAGTTTCATGAGAATCTGACGGTCGGATCTCCCGCAACGTCAATTCGAAGTCAATGGTTGAAATTCACGAACTGGCGCGGCGCGTTCTATTCAAGCCATTCTGTATAATATATATATATATATATATATATATATATATATATATATTATTTCATCGATTTCCTTTTAAAACGTATTTTATAATTCATTTTAAATTCGTTTTCAAAACCATTTCAACTCTATATTCAATTTCAAATCAAAATTGAATATTTCATATCATTACTATATAAATGATAATATTTTCAAAATGTTATATTTTGAAATCACTACCTTTTCTATATTCACTATAAAAACGAATATACTCAATATAAATATCGTTCACGTCAAAATAGCGCAACTCTAATCAACACGGCTTTATATATTTCAATAAATTCATTATTCTATTCAACAAATGAATATTTATTCTATTCAACACATGAATATTTATTCTATCAACACATGACTAATCTCAACACATGAGTACTGTCAACACATGACTATTTTTGTTGTGTAATATATTTTATAAAATTATGGTATCTATCGTTTGATTTTTAATCAGACTCCAACCGTAAAGTAGTTTCTAATCTTAAATATGATAAAGATGTAAATTTTATTGTTAAAATATTTTACTCAACACATGAATAGTTTCAACACATGAATATTCTCAACCCATGAGCATCGTCAACACATGACTATTTTTATATTCTAATATTCTTTATTTTCCCAATTGGAATGAGGCCCAATCAATTACCATATAATGTTAATTATATGGATTCCAACTAACACATGTATATAATAGCAACGATAAATAATCAACCATCATCCAAAGTGCACCACACAACTGCATAAGCATCAAATATAAATAATTAACGCTTATAATAGCCTGTCAATCAATCAATCGAAATATAACTAATTATTGGGATTAGTGTATGCCGTATTTTATCCCAATACCAGTGTGGGGTTTCAAATCAACAAACACAGATTTTTATTTATTCACATACCCATTAAAAATTATATTTTTAACAATAAAATATTTTTAACTATATAAATATTTTATTTCATTTCACATCACACAATTAATTTTCACCACAACAATCAAACATACAAGCCATCCATGGTCTGTGGATGTAGTGACCGAAAATCCAGTCCAATTTGAGCTGACTAAATAACACAAGTCTAACCCCAAATTGCACTAGAAATTCAAGAAACTAATAGAAAGAAGATAGAGGGTGAGGATAGATAAGATAGAAACTTAGAATAGAAGAAGAAGAAGACAACAACAACAACATCAGAGTAACACGAATCTCACAGCGGAACGAATAAAATATAACATAACTTTTGAAATACAAAGTTATAACTGTTTATACATACCATTTTCAGAGTACAACATATAACATCACAGCGGAATAAATAATAGCTATCGACTGCTGAAGCCTCCTGCTCCAAGCTCTCCAAGTGCATCTGTAAATCCCGACTACTTGACTTCCCGTACAAATTTAGGCACCCAAGAGTTTAGGGAAGACAAAACAAATAAACTCCGGGTCAGTCATGTGACTGGCGTGAGTAAACTCAAATCATTTAAACAGGTATATGATATCTCATAAGACTACGCCGTGAATACGGAACGGGTTTTTCCCTTATGAGAATCCAAACATCTTTGAAAAGCAATATCATTCTAATATTATGATAATGTCTAAATACAAATAGATATCAGTCTAGTAGAAACGCTTGCATCTCACGTTCTACATATATACTATACAATCAAAACCGCAGGTGCGTATTGGATGATTGGGTTTCCAACTATGACAAGGTATGGAACCACCTTCCGATCAGTGTACTCTAGGAACGATACACTGGAGTTCAACAAGAACATCTTGCAACTCAGCCACACATGACCGACCACTCATTTCGCTTGAGTGTATCGAATGTACATCACCAACGGTTGGGATCAGCAACCGTTCCCGTATATATATATATATATATATATATATATATATATATATATGTATATATATGGGACAGCATTGATAGATTAAAGAAGCAAATGAATATTCTCTAGATAGGTGATTATACACCCTACTTCGGTGCGACCGACTTAGCCATGCTGCCTGCCCGATTTTTGTCATTTACCGGATGTGAGGCTAGAAGCTACGCTTACTTTCCATTCATTTATAACACGATCACTTTGAATGCCACATTATCAGATCCGTAAATCATTTAGTTGGATCTGCACAAATAGATTCTGGATATTATGCGAAGGGAATAAATCCGTTGGCCACCATATATATTTGTACAGTCCAACCCATTCGATCATTGGAAATACTCTGTCAGACATTCGTCCATATACGTTCGTTCTGGGACTGAACGAAACCGAAGGCACTATTCTGTAAACAGGACAGCCCTTGCATTTTACTCTGTCTTCAATATATTCAGCGTACTTGGTTTGCAACGCTTATGCCAATACGGAGTGGTTCTTTGGATAATAATCCAACCGGTCTCTCCATATTAACAACGTAAAATGGTCAAAACTTGATAGTCTGTGATTTAACTATCAATGAAAACATGTCGGTGTACAAACAACGATCTTATTTCTAGATAGAAATTTGATCGATCAACCATCATCATTTATATATATATATATACACACATATATATATTCATATTTCCTTATTTTCTATGATTAGAAAATATACGTTATTTACATTGGAAAACATTTCCAATCCTCATTCACGTATTGCTACCATTCCACAATTATTAGTCCCTAACTGTAAACTAGTAAGAGAACAATTCTCTAAGTATAAACCCCGAAGGCCGAAACCAACATCAGATCAACACTCAGAAAAATATTCAACTTACCAATCTCTAGTCAGTTTCTAATATTGTTTAACTCTATTTGATTTACTCTTATTCGAATACTATAAGCCGATTAACTCTATTGATTTAACCCTATCGAATAACTAAATTCGATAAACTCCTTTTGATTAACTCTATCGAATAACTAAATTCGATAAACTCCTTTTGATTAACTCTATCGAATAACTAAATTCGATAAACTCCTTTTGATTAATTCTATCGACTAAATTCGATAAACTCCTTTTGATTAACTCTATTCGGTTACTAAATTCGATTAGCTAATATTAGACTATTCTTATTCGATTAACTAATAGTTGATTAACTTACTTCGACTAATTCGATTAACCTTTATTTGATTATCTTTAATCGATTAACTTTATTTGATTATCTTTTTTGTATCTCGTCAATTTCTTTTTTATAACGTTTATTTTCCGTTACAACTATTCCCTTTTTTTTATAACTTCTAATTACCGTTACAAATATTTCCTATTTATAACTTCTATTTACCGTTACAAATATTTCCTTATTCTATTTATTTTCTAAATAAATATCCCTTTTATAAAACTCTATTTGTTTTATAAATACTTCCTTTTATAAAACCGTGTTCGTTTTATAAATACTCTATTTTCAAATTGTTTCCTTTTATAAAATCGGTTGATTTTATAAAACTCCTTTATTTCGATATACATTGAAATATTCTTTTTTTACAACTCAGGGTTTCTTATGATATTCAAAATATCAAACAACGATGATCAATATCGTTCTAACATCCATAATCAATAACAGATTATAAATCACACATATATCACAATATATGAAAACAGTAAAATAATTGTTGAGGAACCCAGTCGGATTCCTCCAACCTGTCTCCCTGCATCACAGATGTTACACAGTATAATATATATCATATTTCATTTTGAAATGAATTATCCTACTGTACAGAACCATATTTGATTAACAGTACATAGACTACTATAACTACGTTTTCAATCAAATCTATTTAATAGTCCAGTTTAACAATCAATATACAGCAGTCAATAAATAAAGTACAATTTATATTAAAATATAAATTGAGGAGAGTTAGTGAGTTTTACTCACATTGGACGATCATCGTTAATAACGATAACCATCGCTTGATTCATACGGACAATTTATTTTGCTATAAATTGTAACGAGCTCGGCTTCACTCCCAGTCAGTTCCATTCTGTAGTCACCATTCATACGATCCTGTCGGATCCTGTTTCGCCTCATCGGCCCATTTCCATACTTAGAACCCATCCTTAACTTAGAAACCATGCACATACCCTTAACGGTTGAGGAGAGAATCTTGTTCAAAGATATTGGTTGTCCCGAAAGTAGCTGTCAATCCAATGGAAGATATATTTAATTTCATTACCCATATTTACTTAATATCCAATGGATTAGTACCTAAAAAAGGAAAAGAACTCATTATCCGTTTTACTGTGTGGCCTCACAAAGTATTCATCATAAGTACGAACATTTCGTAGTTCCTCACATCGGAGTTATTGTCTGATCCGAGGTTTACCTTTCCTCCTGTACCTCTTGAATGTAGAACCACATAATAACCTCTAGCAATAGTCAAACAAACCGAGTTCCCCATCACTGCCATCTCCTCCATCAAAGTGAATGGTTTATCGCAACTAACCACAAACTAACGTGCAACTTCAACCACTCCGCTATTCATCTGCCTTCTTTTCTTTCTTTATGAACTCATATATGCCACCTAACAGTTCCTCCTTTTCACGTAAGCCACTTACATGCCGTAGAACCCCAAGTCCTCACAAACTCCACAGTCCTTCCCTTTTCTCCAGATACCTACTTCATGTTGTGCTCACCCGTACCCCTCCTCCCTTCCACGTGTACTCCCCTTTAACTCACCTAACCGCATGTAATCACCTTCATTATTTTAACAAACATCCCTTTAAACGTTTTCCTCCTCCCTTACTGCATCTTCGCACCAACCCAACTTCTCACACAACCAATACCTTGCTCTTATGACCAAGACCTGCTGCTACCTCGCCGAGCCTCCAGCGTGTGCCTCCCAGTCCACATTTCACGCCCTGGACCAATCTCGCACCACACAAACACCGTACTGACCTCGCAACCGCCTTCGAACTCACCCTCCCTGCTGCGTCGTTCAGCTCTTCCCTATGCTGTGAAGTACTTCGTGCGACATATACTTGATCCGAGCCCATAGAAATTCATACGAGAAGGAAGCTTTAGTCTATGCGAGATTGATGAAGTGTTTTCTTTTGAGATTTAAGTGGATCGATATATCGGATTTTTGGTTTTCAAGTGAATGGAACTGGCGGCTGGTTTCTGTTGTGAGAAAATGAATTAGGTCTTAAGGGAATGATAGTGGTTAGGTATTTATAGTGAATAGGTTTGAGATATTAATTTAGTTGTATGGATTTGGTTCTCCTACGTTTTGGTTTGAAACCCACAAAGAAAATGGTGGCTGAGGAAAAAAAATCGTGGCCTTCTATTGATCAAGGAATGGGATAAAACGTGGACTTCGCCGCACCAAGGATTTCTTATTTTAAATTCTTTTAAGTTATTAAAAGTTCCTGTACCCTGCTACGTATAATTATACCCATGTACGAGTGTTACAGACTGAGATAAATATACCGTTGTAATCAGCTCGGTGCCACGATCCCAAAAATGTAATAATACCGGTAGATTAACTCATATTTTGAAATCTCAAAATGTTGATTACAGGGTGCAAAATACTTCAAAATGAAAAGTGCTCATTTAATTAATTAAAAATTACAGTAAAATTCTAAAAATTAAATTATCGCTACGTATCAAAAGAACCTTGTCTAAATTCAAACCCGATCTCTAGTTATATCGAATAATCCGTTACGGTCGATAAACGATTCTATAGCGACTATTTTAAAATTTGATTTGGACATATCTCAAAATCTACACGACGAAACCCTGATTTTTTCTCTTTCACTAGAAAGATATACTCCACCAGCTCCATACGTTTCTTGTTTCACAGAAATCCGATTAAAAACAAATCCTGTACATTCAGTTGAAGTTCGAATCGTCAAATTACGAACTGCAGCGCCATTTCGAGCTCGGTTTTAATTATAATATAATTATACGTTCTATAGTCGTCAATTAATTAATATATTCGTTATTTAAATAATTAAATAAGTTAATTATTACATCGCCAAATATCCGGGTCATTACATTCTTCCCCACTTAAAATAATTTCTTCCTCGAAATTGCTAAGGTAGTGGACGACCCTATCTACTGGGTAAATATTTATCTGTTTACCTCTTAACTCTGGTTTCACTGAACCACATAAATTTCGATTAAAATATTAATTCATTCCGACTTACTAAATTTTCAAAAATTCTGAAAATTTTCTAACACCCGGAATTTCTGGAAAATTTTGCCATAACCTCCTTTGTACAGCCCTATCGGTAAAACCACAACTCGCCCCTCTAGGCCACCTCCAACTCAAAATTAAATCAAACAGCCAAGCGGCTTGCCAATTCGGCTCATCAAAATCTCATACCCAATATATATAATATAAACTGGTACCTTTTTGTCGGGCATATCATTATATCCCTTCATTTGTTACCAACTCTGCATATACCATGCCATACAAATCAACTCCAAACAGTTTATATCCTCCAATCACATCTCATTCTTAACTCAAGTTCCATTCTCGATTTTCAAAATTTTAACTCACCAATTCCAATACCTTTTCAGATTATTCACTAATCAAATTCAGTTTTAATTCAACTTAGTTCAAGTTTAATTTCTAATTTGTTTATTCACATTTACTAGTACATCTGTTTAACTCATAAGTTAAATTCAAATTTCAAATGCCTGGGTTTATTTCAAATCCATTTGAAATCATAATACCAATTCAAAACCTTTGAATTTCTAAACAACTTGTTTTCTCAAAACAATCCAAAAACAAAACCTTTGGTAGTAATCCATCACTTAGCGACTCGAAAATGACACTGATGATGTGGCCACACTCATCAGGGTTATTTCCCAGTTTATCGAAGTGAGTTCAATACTATAACACTTTCAATTTGAAAACATTTTCAATATCTCCCAGGAACTTAAAATTTCCTTATTTTAATTCCTAATCCTGATTTAATTTCAGATTTAATTCATCTTATTTCATATACTTTACTTATATGAATTCTGATCAGTTATCTATAACCATTTCGCCTTTTTATAATCTCATCTGATTATACTAACAACCAATACAACCAATTTTACTATGTTAATGTCAAAACATATCATGTTGGTTCATCGTGTTCGAGTGTTTAGAAACCCCTATCGATATTGTGGTGCCCCACTATCGACCAGAATTCATAAGCCACTCAACCAATAAATCTCCACAATATAAAACACTTTATATTAACTAACAAATACGCACTCGTATATATACACTCAAACTCAGTCTAGGATATTACTAATCCCATCTCTACTGAGTTACGCCACAGAGCCAAGGTAATACTTAAACTTAAGCTCTGATACCAACTGTAGTGACCCGAAAATCCAGTCCAATTTGAGCTGACTAAATAACACAAGTCCAACCCCAAATTGCACTAGAAATTCAAGAAACTAATAGAAAGAAGATAGAGGGTGAGGATAGATAAGATAGAAACTTAGAATAGAAGAAGAAGAAGAAGAAGACAACAACAACAACATCAGAGTAACACGAATCTCACAGCGGAACGAATAAAATATAACATAACTTTTGAAATACAAAGTTATAACTGTTTATACATACCATTTTCAGAGTACAACATATAACATCACAGCGGAATAAATAATAGCTATCGACTGCTGAAGCCTCCTGCTCCAAGCTCTCCAAGTGCATCTGTAAATCCTGACTACTTGACTGCCCGTACAAATTTAGGCACCCAAGAGTTTAGGGAAGACAAAACAAATAAACTCCGGGTCAGTCATGTGACTGGTGTGAGTAAACTCAAATCATTTAAACAGGTATATGATATCTCATAAGACCACGCCGTGAATACGGAACGGGTTTTTCCCTTATGAGAATCCAAACATCTTTGAAAAGCAATATCATTCTAATATTATGATAATGTCTAAATACAAATAGATATCAGTCTAGTAGAAACGCTTGCATCTCACGTTCTACATATATAGTATACAATCAAAACCGCAGGTGCGTATTGGATGATTGGGTTTCCAACTATGACAAGGTATGGAACCACCTTCCGATCAGTGTACTCTAGGAACGATACACTGGAGTTCAACAAGAACATCTTGCAACTCAGCCACACATGACCGACCACTCATTTCGCTTGAGTGTATCAAATGTACATCACCAACGGTTGGTATCAGCAACCGTTCCCGTATATATATATGGGACAGCATTGATAGATTAAAGAAGCAAATGAATATTCACTAGATAGGTAATTATACACCCTACTTCGGTGCGACCGACTTAGCCATGCTGCCTGCCCGATTTTTGTCATTTACCGGATGTGAGGCTAGAAGCTACGCTTACTTTCCATTCATTTATAACACGATCACTTTGAATGCCACATTATCAGATCCGTAAATCATTTAGTTGGATCTGCACAAATAGATTCTGGATATTATGCGAAGGGAATAAATCCGTTGGCCACTATATATATATTTGTACAGTCCAACCCATTCGATCATTGGAAATACTCTGTCAGACATTCGTCCATATACGTTTGTTCTAGGACTGAACGAAACCGAAGGCACTATTTTGTAAACAGGACAGCCCTTGCATTTTACTCCGTCTTCAATATATTCAGCGTACTTGGTTTGCAACGCTTATGCCAATACGGAGTGGTTCTTTGGATAATAATCCAACCGGTCTCTCCATATTAACAACGTAAAATGGTCAAAACTTGATAGTCTGTGATTTAACTATCAATGAAAACATGTCGGTGTACAAACAACGATCTTATTTCTAGATAGAAATTTGATCGATCAACCATCATCATATATATATATACACATATATATATTCATATTTCCTTATTTTCTATGATTAGAAAATATACGTTATTTACATTGGAAAACATTTCCAATCCTCATTCACGTATTGCTACCATTCCACAACTATTAGTCCCTAACTGTAAACTAGTAAGAGAACAATTCTCTAAGTATAAACCCCGAAGGCCGAAACCAACATCAGATCAACACTCAGAAAAATATTCAACTTACCAATCTCTAGTCAGTTTCTAATATTGTTTAACTCTATTTGATTTACTCTTATTCGAATACTATAAGTCGATTAACTCTATTGATTTAACCCTATCGAATAACTAAATTCGATAAACTCCTTTTGATTAACTCTATCGAATAACTAAATTCGATAAACTCCTTTTGATTAACTCTATCGAATAACTAAATTCGATAAACTCCTTTTGATTAACTCTATCGAATAACTAAATTCGATAAACTCCTTTTGATTAACTCTATTCGGTTACTAAATTCGATTAGCTAATATTAGACTATTCTTATTCGATTAACTAATAGTTGATTAACTTACTTCGACTAATTCGATTAACCTTTATATGATTATCTTTAATCGATTAACTTTATTTGATTATCTTTTTTATATCTCGTCAATTTCCTTTTTATAACGTTTATTTTCCGTTACAACTATTCCCTTTTTTTTTATAACTTCTAATTACCGTTACAAATATTTCCTAGTTATAACTTCTATTTACCGTTACAAATATTTCCTTATTCTATTTAGTTTCTAAATAAATATCCCTTTTATAAAACTCTAATTGTTTTATAAATACTTCCTTTTATAAAACCGTGTTCGTTTTATAAATACTCTATTTTCAAATTGTTTCCTTTTATAAAATCGGTTGATTTTATAAAACTCCTTTATTTCGATATACATTGAAATATTCTTTTTTTTTACAACTCAGGGTTTCTTATGATATTCAAAATATCAAACAACGATGATCAATATCGTTCTAACATCCATAATCAATAACTGATTATAAATCACACATATATCACAATATATGAAAACAGTAAAATAATTGTTGAGGAACCCAGTCGGATTCCTCCAACCTGTCTCCCTACATCACAGATGTTACACAGTATAATATATATCATATTTCATTTTGAAATGAAATATCCTGCTGTACAGAACCATATTTGATTAACAGTACATAGACTACTATAACTACGTTTTCAATCAAATCTATTTAACAGTCCAGTTTAACAATCAATATACAGCAGTCAATAAATAAAGTACAATTTATATTAAAATATAAATTGAGGAGAGTTAGTGAGTTTTACTCACATTGGACGATCATCGTTAATAACGATAACCATCGCTTGATTCATACGGACAATTTATTTTGCTATAAATTGTAACGAGCTCGGCTTCACTCCCAGTCAGTTCCATTCTGTAGTCACCGTTCATACGATCCTGTCGGATCCTGTTTCGCCTCATCGGCCCATTTCCATACTTAGAACCCATCCTTAACTTAGAAACCATGCACATACCCTTAACGGTTGAGGAGAGAATCTTGTTCAAAGATATTGGTTGTCCCGAAAGTAGCTGTCAATCCAATGGAAGATATATTTAATTTCATTACCCATATTTACTTAATATCCAATGGATTAGTACCTAAAAAAGGAAAAGAACTCATTATCCGTTTTACTGTGTGGCCTCACAAAGTATTCATCATAAGTACGAACATTTCGTAGTTCCTCACATCGGAGTTATTGTCTGATCCGAGGTTTACCTTTCCTCCTGTACCTCTTGAATGTAGAACCACATAATAACCTCAAGCAATAGTCAAACAAACCGAGTTCCCCATCACTGCCATCTCCTCTATCAAAGTGAATGGTTTATCGCAACTAACCACAAACTACCGTGCAACTTCAACCACTCCGCTATTCATCTGCCTTCTTTTCTTTCTTTATGAACTCATATATGCCACCTACCAGTTCCTCCTTTTCACGTAAGCCACTTACACGCCGTAGAACCCCAAGTCCTCACAAACTCCACAGTCCTTCCCTTTTCTCCAGATACCTACTTCATGTTGTGCTCACCCGTACCCCTCCTCCCTTCCACGTGTACTCCCCTTTAACTCACCTAACCGCATGTAATCACCTTCATTATTTTAACAGACATCCCTTTAAACGTTTTCCTCCTCCCTTACTGCATCTTCGCACCAACCCAACTTCTCACACAACCAATACCTTGCTCTGATGACCAAGACCTGCTGCTACCTCGCCGAGCCTCCAGCGTGTGCCTCCCAGTCAACATTTCACGCCCTGGACCAATCTCGCACCACACAAACACCGTACTGACCTCGCAACCGCCTTCGAACTCACCCTCCCTGCTGCGTCGTTCAGCTCTTCCCTATGCTGTGAAGTTCTTCGTGCGACATATACTTGATCCGAGCCCATAGAAATTCATACGAGAAGGAAGCTTTAGTCTATGCGAGATTGATGAAGTGTTTTCTTTTGAGATTTAAGTGGATCGAGATATCGGATTTTTGGTTTTCAAGTGAATGGAACTGGCGGCCGGTTTCTGTTGTGAGAAAATGAATTAGGTCTTAAGGGAATGATAGTGGTTAGGTATTTATAGTGAATAGGTTTGAGATATTAATTTAGTTGTATGGATTTGGTTCTCCTACGTTTTGGTTTGAAACCCACAAAGAAAATGGTGGCTGAGGAAAAAAAATCGTGGCCTTCTATTGATCAAGGAATGGGATAAAACGTGGACTTCGCCGCACCAAGGATTTCTTATTTTAAATTCTTTTAAGTTATTAAAAGTTCCTGTACCCTGCTACGTATAATTATACCCATGTACGAGTGTTACAGACTGAGATAAATATACCGTTGTAATCAGCTCGGTGCCACGATCCCAAAAATATAATAATACCGGTAGATTAACTCATATTTTGAAACCTCAAAATGTTGATTACAGGGTGCAAAATACTTCAAAATGAAAAGTGCTTATTTAATTAATTAAAAATTACAGTAAAATTCTAAAAATTAAATTATCGCTACGTCTCAAAAGAACCTTGTCTAAATTCAAACCCGATCTCTAGTTATATCGAATAATCCGTTACGGTCGATAAACGATTCTATAGCGACTATTTTAAAATTTGATTTGGACATATCTCAAAATCTACACGACGAAACCCTGATTTTTTCTCTTTCACTAGAAAGATATACTCCACCAGCTCCATACGTTTATTGTTTCACAGAAATCCGATTAAAAACGAATCCTGTACATTCAGTTGAAGTTCGAATCGTCAAATTACGAACTGCAGCGCCATTTCGAGCTCGGTTTTAATTATAATATAATTATACGTTCTAACGTCGTCAATTAATTAATATATTCGTTATTTAAATAATTAAATAAGTTAATTATTACACTGCCAAATATCCGGGTCATTATAGTGGATGACGGGTGTCGGGTGCTACTAAGCACCGTCTGCATCCTAGTATAAATTTTTAACTAGAAAAGAAAATTTAAAGTGAGAAGTTCTCACCGACTAGCTAAACCAACGCCATCACTTTCCTTATGCAGAAATTTTCGTCGTGCTCGCTTTATGTCAATTTCATCACCCGTAGCCACTACATATATAAAAATCACATTTTTATATCTACGCTATATGGTTAAAATTTCTATTTTTATACCGCTACTATATAGATAAAAATTCTATTTTTACACCGCTACTATATAGATAAAAATTCTATTTTTACACCGCTACTATATAGATAAAAATTCTATTTTTACACCGCTACTATATGGATAAAAATTCTATTTTTACAATGGTGTTCATATAATAAAGATCATATTTTTATTACGCTAACTTCATAATAAAAATTATATTTTTACTTCGCTAATGAATATATAAAAATCGTATTTTTACTTCGTTAATGAATATATAAAAATCGTATTTTTACTTCGTTAATGAATATATAAAAATCGTATTTTTACATCGTTAATGAATATATAAAAATCGTATTTTTACTTCGTTAATGAATATATAAAAATCATATTTTTACTTCGTTAATGAATATATAAAAATCATATTTTTACATCGTTAATGAATACATAAAAATCGTATTTTTACTTCGTTAATGAATATATAAAAATCGTATTTTTACATTCTCTATTATATAAAAATCATATTTTTAATACTTCTACTTTATAAAAATTATATTTTTCTATTTCACATATGATAAAAATCATATTTTTATTATCAGTACTTCATATTCATACCTATTTTATTTTCATATTCAAAAATATTAGCTTTTCATGTTCAAAAATCACCTCTTTTCATGAATTAAAGATCATCCTTTTTCCGCTAATCATATATAATAAAAATCGAATTTTTGATAATCTAACACATTTAATAAGAACTGAAATCAAATAAAAAAACTGATTTAATAAAGTAAAAATCTGTAACAACCCGCATTCTACGCATCGGAGGATCGTAGAATATTTATTTCTTTCCCATATGAAGTCGTATGGTCATGTAACTTTGGGAAACAACCAATAGAGTCATTTCCCATGTTCATGATTTTTGTCCATTTTTAAATGACCGTTTTGCCCCTAGCTGATGTTGTTTTGGCCATAACTTTTGATTTGAAAGGAATTTTGACCTGAAACCACTTCCATAAGATTCGTTTGATGGTTTACCTTTCCGTAGAGTGGTCATAATTGCCAAACGGACTTACCGTTTGGGAGATATGGCTGAAATAAGGTTTGGAAGGTAAAAAACTGCTTAACTGGGCCAAATAGGGTGATTAGTGAATAGGCCCATAACCCATTTCGGGATAAGGGTTATGGGGAGGCTGAAAGGAGTTAGATAATCATTCCATTTCAGTTTTCTAGCCTCCACTTACCTCCAAGAAACCCTAAAAATGGCCTCCAACCTCTAAATCACCTCCAAATCATCTTTTAATCAAGGATTAAGCTTAGCAACATCAAATCAAGGGAGATCTACACCAAATCAACATTGAAGCTGATGTTTAGCATTGGGATTCGCATCAAATCAGAGATTTATTTCAGATCTTAGTTTATTTGTGGTTAAGGTGAGTGATTTGCATAGTTCCTCACTAATTATGGCTAATTAAGGGTAATTAGTGTTAATTAGCGAATTTAAACATGATAAAATTCTGGAAAAATATTTATAAAATTCGGAATGATGCTTTAGACCTATGATATGAATTTGGGTTAATTTGGTTAAGTTTTGCTAATCACATCATTAGTTTCACCTAAACATGCTTAAGGGAAAATATGGGGTTTTGGCTAGGTTTGATCCATTTTAACCTATCATTTTGTTGTTTTGATGTTTGTTGTTGATTATACATGTTGCTATGATTGTATGGTATGCTTTGTGATTGATTAGGATAGTTGGAATGGTCGAAAACGTCGTCGAATGGCGTAAAACACTTGTTGGAAAAGTTTCAGGAAACGGTGCAGGTTTTCGGATCGGATCGGAGGAATGGGCTCGGATCGGATAAGTGAACTGGGCAAGGGATTCGATTGGATCGGAACTTGGCGCTTGAGAAACCTGGCAAAAAGGAAGGCCATGCTAGTTGAACTGGGATCAGATCGGATAAAGGAGGGGGATCGGATCGGAGTAAACGAACGACGAGGGGAGTTGATCGGAGCTAGAGCACGAACTGGATGGGAGATGGCAACCCGACCCGACCAGAAGTGGGACACCCGACCCGAACCGATGCAACGTTGTGAACCCGAACCGAACCGTTACCAGAGGAAGACCACAAACCGAACCAATTCAAAGTAGAGGACCCGACCCGAACCGACGGCTTGAAGGGGAACCAGACCCGATCCAGTATTGACCAATAACCCGAGATGCAAAGGTAGTCCAATATGGGAAGTTAGAGTTCAGGATCCAGTTGGGAACTGATGAGTTCACTTCAGGGTTAGGCTTTGCTGCGGGACGTGTGCTAAGGAGTTGTCGACGTTCATAACTTCGATTCACCATTGAAAATGAATGATGGTCTACTTATCAGTGCAGTAGAGTCACTATGACTCGAGGGGCAAGGTGATGGTAGCAAGACTACGTTATCAGTGCAGTAGAGTCATTATGACTCGAGGGGCAAAGTGATCGTAGTAAGACTATGAGCCAGCGCAGATGGGGTGAATAACTCCATAGGGCAAGTGGACATAGTAAAGGATTGGTAAGGCTATGAGCCAGTACAGATGGGGTGAATAACTCCATGGGGCAAGTGGACATAGCAAATGATTTGTGGCTATGTATCAGTGCAGTGAAGCCATTTATGACTTCATGGGGCAAAGTGATCATAGCAAGGTAAGTTAGGTGATCGAAGTGGTGAACATCGTATGCTTTACGCACTGAGTGAGAGATGTGAGGATGGTTGCTATGTTTGATTGTTTGCCATCACTATGACATGTACACCCCCACCCCCGTTATCCTTACACCATTTGAATTGGCACCTTAGAGTGTTGTACAGTATGTAGTGCTAACTCTTTGGTTGTAGGTCCAGGTTCAGGTATGTTTTAGTCTACCTGTTATTGTTCTGTTTAGATGCTAATCGCTCATACCAAGCTTTATGTCTGACCCAGAGTTTTATGTCTCCTCTTATTACTCTGGGTGCTCACATGAGCAGACTAGAGACAGGTTAGCTGGTGATGTGCGAGTAGCTGATTCGGAGGCGAGCAGGAGGCTTCCACGTATGATATATAGATATTCTCCCGGTGTCGTTGGTGGTCGCTACATGGGCATTAGTAGTGTACCTCCTTTATCTTGCTTTTGCTTTTGAGACAGTTTGAAAATTTGTAATAATGTTTAACTTTGGATCATAAGCTGTATTTGGACTTTCCGCTGCTATGTTAGTTGTTTCAGCTTATGCACTGTCTCACCTGTTTTATGTCAAGTATGTTATTATTATATTTTATCCTATGCGCTGTGAGACATTCTACAGGTTCCTTGTTAGTTCATTTCCTTCTTCCCTTTCCTTCTGACGACCGTCCTGTGCTAACTGGACATGTGTACAACGCACTTTTGGAGTAAATGCCGGTTGGTGCGGGGCGGGCCGTCACATTTGGTATCAGAGCTCTAGGTTGCGTAGTTAACCTAGGGAAAGACACTAGTGAGAGATAGTACGTATATGAGAGCGCGTATTTGTGATTACTTTGGTTTTCAAAAGCTATATATGTATATACTATTAGTAGTATAAGAATGAAGTCGTACTGCACTAGCTCCACTATGGGGTCGTTAATCGTTTCCCCTTTTACAGATTGACGATGAGCCGATATGCTAGAGGTGCTGGTAAGAGAGCCAATAATGGGAATGCTGCTGACATGAGGGCGATGTTTACTGACCTCATGAGGGACATGCTTAGAGAGGTGTAAGGGGCAGTTCCCAATCCCGGAAATGGTGGTGGTCCAGTAGTGCTGGCGCCTAGGGTCGATTTCACCAAGTTGTGCAAGGATTACACAAACCTTGGTGGGAAGCCGTTCCACGGAACGGAGTCGGCCACAGATGTCCAAGATTGGATGGATAGCTGTGATCGTATCTTCGACGACTTGGGTATCGAGGATGCGATGAAGAGAAGGCTAGTGTCTCGTCAGCTGCAAGGGCGAGCGATGAATTGGTGGAATGCCATTAGAACAGCTACCCCAGAAGATCAGGTTACTTGGGATCAGTTCAAGGCTCGCTTTAGCGAGAAGTTCATTCCAGCTGCCCAGAAGTCAGTGTTGTTTAAGAGATTCTTGGAACTCAAGCAGAGTGGTAGGGCAGTCTCTGACTATATTGCTGAGTTCGACACCTTGTCGAAGTATGGACTATGTCTTATCGATACTCCTGAGAAGAAGAATGAGAAGTTCATTACTGGTTTGGATGGATACTTGGGGGAAAGGCTTATCAACCACATCGATGAGACTTTTGAATCGATTGTGGGGAAAGCTTTGAGATCAGAAAGTCTTTACCCTAAGCCAAAGACTGAGGCTGCATCGGCAGAAGGGCTGAAGCCGCAAGCAGGCGGTGGAGGCAATAATAACTCTCAGAACAAGAGGGAGCAGAACCAAGCTAAGGATGGCCAGAAAAAGAGCAAGAAAGATGTTGAGTGCTTCAGCTGTGGTAATAAGGGCCATTATGCCAAAGATTGTCGGGCCAAGACAGCGGATAAGAAGTGCTTCAACTGTGGTCAAGTGGGACATTTCAAGGATAAGTGTCTGCAACCTCTTAAGGAGAAGCAAATTGTGAAAGCATATGCTATTGATTTTGTTCCTTCTTCGTCGAATGCCCCAACTGCGGTGGAGAATGGAAAGAATGTCGTTATTCAAGCTATGCTTTCTATTTATGATGTACCAGTTCGAGTTTTGTTTGATACTGGGGCTTCTCGTTCCTTCATATCTAGTGACCTGGTAGATAGGTTGGGACTGGAACCCGAGATAGTCGATAGACCATTGGTTGTGACGAACCCGATTGGTGGTTCGACTAGCCTTAGTATGATTTGCCGAAATTTGGTCTTATCGAGTCATGGATGTATGTTTGTTTGTGATTGCTTTGTTTTGGGCTTTACTGGGTATGGCATTATATTGGGAGTCAATTGGCTCCAAAGATACGGGGTGGTGGTAGACTGTGAGGGCTTTTTGGTGACAGTTAGGGCGGACGATGGGCGGAGGGTAGTGTTTGGTAGTCTACCTAGTGATGGGGTAATGGCTAGTTTTGTAAATTCCCTCGACAACCCACAGGATGAGTTGTTAGATGTGCTCGTGGTTGGCCAGTATCCGGACGTCTTTGAGGAGGTGACCGGGCTTCCACCACACCGAGAGATTGAGTTCCGTATTGATTTAGTGAAAGATGCCGGACCTATAGTGATGCCACTTCGTCGTATGGCACCAAGGGAGCAGCGAGAGCTCGGGGTGCAAGTCAGCAATCTTTGAAGAAGGGATTTATTAGAAGAAGTGTCTCCAAGTGGGGAGCACCAGTTGTGTTTGCAACTAAGGCAGATGGTTCCCTTCGTTTGTGTGTGGACTATCGCGAGTTGAATAAGGTAACGAGGAAGAATAAGTATCCTCTACCGCGGATAGATGATTTGTTTGGTAAACTGGAAGGAGCAAGAGTGTTCTCCCAGTTGGACCTCGCGACAGGATTTCATCAGCTCCGAGTAGCGGATGAGAGTGTTCCGAAAACGACATTTAGGACGCCGTCTGGATTTTATGAGTGGTTGGTCATGCCATTTGGGTTGACCAATGCACCAGCCTACTTTGTGGATCTTATGAATCAAGTATTCAGAGATCAGTTGAATAAGTTTGTTCTTGTGTTCGTAGACGATATCCTTGTTTACTCAAGGACAGAGGAGGAACACAAGGGACACTTGAGGATAGTGATGGAGGTGTTGAGAAAACACAAATTGAAAGCGAAATTCTCTAAGTGTCACTTTTGGAGAAGGGAAGTGAGATTCTTGGGCCATGTTGTTTTAGAAAGTGGTATTGCCGTGGACCCTGCGAAGGTGGCTACGGTACATGATTGGCCTACGCCCAAGAATGCAACAGATGTAAGAAGTTTCTTGGGGTTAGCTGGATATTATCGTCAGATTATCCAGGACTTCTCCAAGATAGCAGCACCGTTGACTCAGTTGACTAAGAAGAATCGGTCCTTCGTCTGGGACGGAGTATGTGAGAATGCATTCAAGAGTCTAAAGGAAAAGTTGACGCGTGCGCCAGTATTGGTCATTCCTAAGGGGAATGAAGAAATGACGGTATACACGGATGCTTGTGGTACCGGACTAGGTGCTGTGTTGATACAAGGAGGTAGGGTTGTAGCTTATGCTAGTCGGCAGCTAAAGCCGCATGAGAAGAAGTATCCTACCCATGATTTGGAACTGGCAGCGATTGTGTCCGCATTAAAGATGTGGAGACACTATCTCTTAGGAGAAAGATTTGAGTTGTTTACCGATCATAAATCGTTAAAGTATCTCTTCTCTCAGAAAGATCTGAATCTCCATCAGCAGAGATGGTTAGAGTTCTTGGCTTCGTATGATTTTGATATCGCATATACACATGGGAAAGGTAATGCGGTAGCCGATGCCTTGAGTAGGAGACATGCCAGTTTAGGGGCTATGTTTCTTGAATGGAAGCAACTGGAGTATATCGCGGGGTTTGATTTCAGACCAAAGTGCGAATTGGATCCAGTCATGCTAGCTAGTTTGGCGATCAGACACACTTTGATAGAGCGGATTGGTTCCAGCCAGAGGGACGATCCTAATCTATTGGAAATCATCTCCAAGTTAGAGATGGACATCGACGGTGAGGAGATGAATTTGTATGGGCTTGATCGAGATGGATGGCTTAGAAAGAATGGAAGGCTAGTTGTACCCAACGTGAATGGTTTGAGAGATGAAGTGTTTAGAGAATGTCATCATTCAAAACTGACTATACATCCCGGTGGTAATAAGATGTATCGAGACATGAAGCAGACTTACTACTGGGAAGGGATGAAAAGAGACGTTGGGAAGTTTATATCCAAATGCATGAATTGCCAGCTAGTTAAAGCCGAGCAAAAGAAGCCTAGTGGTTTGTTGCAACCATTAGAAATTCCCAAATGGAAATGGGAGCAAGTCTCGATGGATTTCATCGATGGTTTACCAAGGATTAGATCGGGATATGATAGCATTTGGGTAATTGTGGATCGATTGACCAAGAGTGCAAAATTTATACCAGTCAAATCGACCAGAATGGCAGCTAAGTTAGCAGAATTGTATATGAAGTGGGTAGTGAGATTTCATGGAGTGCCTAAAAGCATTGTGAGTGACCGAGACCCGTTGTTTACTAGTGGGTTTTGGAAAAGCTTACATGAGGCTCTAGGGTCAGAATTACATCTCAGTACTGCATATCATCCTCAGACCGATGGTCATACGGAGAGGGTGAATCGTATATTGGAAGATCTCTTGAGAGCTTGTATATTGGATTTTGGTGGATCATGGGATGACCATTTACATCTAGTAGAGTTTGCATATAATAATAGCTACCAATCCAGTATCGGTACGGCTCCATATGAAGCTTTGTACGGAAGACCGTGCAACTCACCATTGTGTTGGATAGAGACTGGGGAGAAGTTTATGCTTGGACCAGATGTGGTGAGGGAAACTTGGGATAAGATTAAGACCATTCAACAACGAATGAAAGCTGCCCAAGATAGGCAGAAGAGTTATGCTGACAAGAGGAAAAGATATTTAAAATTCTCCATTGGTGACTTGGTGTTTATCAAGATTTCTCCGTTGAAGAGCGTGATACGATTTGGAAGGAGAGGCAAGTTAGCACCAAGATTTGTTGGCCCATTCCCTGTTCTTGAACTAGTCGGGAATTTGGCGTATAGAGTTGACTTAACAGAGAAAATAGCGGGAGTTCACAACGTATTTCATGTTTCCCAACTGAGAAAGTTCGTTCATGACCCAAATATGGCTATTTCACCTGATCAGTTAAAGGACTTCGAAGTAGAACCCGAGGCGGTTGGGAACCGCAAGCCGATCCGTATTGTCGAGCACGATACGAAGCAACTTCGAAGAAAGGCGGTGAAGCTAGTCAAGGTTCAGTGGGGAGAGAACGAGAATGACTGTACTTGGGAGACAGAGGAGAGCATTAGAAAGACGTATTCCGAACTCTTTGCCTGGTAAGATTTCCCTTGTAATTTAGTTATTCTGCATGCTAGGATAGACTTGTTTTGCTTGTTTGCATGTTTGATTGTTGTTTTATGGTTGATAGGCATGCAGGACCGTTTTTTGTGTGTTTTGGTTAAGGAATTTCGGGGGCGAAATTTCTTAAGGGGGGAAGAATGTAACAACCCGCATTCTACGCATCAGAGGATCGTAGAATATTTATTTCTTTCCCATATGAAGTCGTATGGTCATGTAATTTTGGGAAACAACCATTAGAGTCATTTCCCATGTTCATGATTTTTGTCGATTTTTAAATGACCGTTTTGCCCCTAGCTGATCTTGTTTTCGCCATAACTTTTGATTGGAAAGGAATTTTGACCTGAAACCACTTCCATTAGATTCATTTGATGGTTTACCTTTCCGTAGAGTGGTCAAAATAGCCAAACGGACTTACCGTTTGGGAGATATGGCTGAAATAAGCTTTGGAAGGTAAAAAACTGCTTAACCGGGCCAAACAGGGTGATTAGTGAATAGGCCCATAACCCATTTCGGGATTAGGGTTATGGGGAGGCTGAAAGGAGTTAGATAATCATTCCATTTCAGTTTTCTAGCCTCCACTTACCTCCATGAAACCCTAAAAATGGCCTCAAACCTCTAAATCACCTCCAAATCATCTTTTAATCAAGGATTAAGCTTGGCAACATCAAATCAAGGGAGATCTACACCAAATCAACATTGGAGCTGCTGTTTAGCATTGGGATTTGCATCAAATCAGAGATTTATTTCGGATGTTAGTTTATTTGTGGCTAAGGTGGGTGATTTGCATAGTTCCACACTAATTATGGCTAATTAAGGGTAATTAGTGTTAATTAGCGAATTTAAACATGATAAAATTCTGGAAAAATATTTATAAAATTCGGAATGATGCTTTAGACCTCTGATATGAATTTGGGTTAATTTGGTTAAGTTTTGCTAATCACATCATTAGTTTCACCTAAACATGCTTAAGGGGAAATATGAGGTTTTGGCTAGGTTTATCATTTTGTTGTTCTGATGTTTGTGGTTGATTATACATGTTGCTATGACTGTATAGTATGCTTTGTGATTGATTAGGATAGTTGGAATGGTCGAAAACGTCGTTGAATGGCGTAAAACACTTACTGGAAAAGTTTCAGGAAACAGTGCAGGTTTTCTGATCGGATCGGAGGAATGAGCTCGGATCGGATAAATGAACTGGGCAAGGGATTAGATCAGATCGGAACTTGGCACTTGAGAAACCTGGCAAAAAGGAAGGCCATGCTAGTTGAACTGGGATCGGATAGGATAAAGGAGGGGGATCGGATCATAGTAAACGAAGGACGAGGGGAGCTGATCGGAGCTGGAGCACGAACTGGATGGGAGATGGCAACCCGACCCGAAGTGGGACACCCGACCCGAACCGATGCAACGTTGTGAACCCGAACCATACCGTTACCAGAGGAAGACCACAAACCGAACCAATTCAAAGTAGAGGACCCGACCCGAACCGATGGCTTGAAGGGGAACCAGATCCGATCCAGTATTGACCAATAACCCAAGATGCAAAGGTAGTCCAATATGGGAAGTTAGAGCTCAGGATCCAGTTGGGAACCGATGAGTTCACTTCAGGGTTGGGCTTTGCTGCGAGACGTGTGCTAAGGAGTTGTCGACGTTCATAAATTCGATTCACCATTGAAAATGAATGATGGGCTACTTATCAGTGCAGTAGAGTCACTATGACTCGAGGGGCAAGGTGATGGTAGCAAGACTACGTTATCAGTGCAGTAGAGTCATTATGACTCAAGGGGCAAAGTGACCGTAGTAAGTCTATGAGACAGCGCAGATGGGGTGAATAAATCCATGGGGCAAGTGGACATAGTAAAGGATTGGTAAGGCTATGAGCCAGCGCAGATGAGGTGAATAACTCCATGGGGCAAGTGGACATAGCAAAGGATTTGTGGCTATGTATCAGTGCAGTGAAGCCATTTATGACTTCATGGGGCAAAGTGATCATAGCAAGGTATGTTGGGTGATCGAAGTGGTGAACATCGTATGCTTTACGCACTGAGTGAGAGATGTGAGGATGGTTGCTATGTTTGATTATTTGCCATCACTATGACATGCACACCCCCACCCCCGTTATCCTTACACCATTTGAATTGGCACCTTAGAGTGTTATACAGTATGTAGTGCTAACTCTTTGGTTGCAGGTCCAGGTTCAGGTATGTTTTAGTCTACCTGTTATTGTTCTGTTTATATGCTTATCGCTCATACCAGGCTTTATGTCTGACCCAGAGTTTTATTTCTCCTCTTATTACTCTGGGTGCTCACACGAGCAGACTAGAGACAGGTTAGCTGGTGATGTGCGAGTAGCTGATTCAGAGGCGAGCAGGAGGCTTCCACGTTTGATATATAGATATTCTCCCTGTGTCGTTGGTGGTTGGTACTTGGGCTTTAGTAGTGTACCTCCTTTATCTTGCTTTTGCTTTTGAGACAGTTTGAAAAGTTATAATAATGTTTAACTTTGGATCATAAGCTGTATTTGGACTTTCCGCTGCTATGTTAGTTGTTTCAGCTTATGCACTGTCTCACCTGTTTTATGTCAAGTATGTTATTATTATATTTTATCCTATGCGCTGTGAGACATTCTACAGGTTCCTTGTTAGTTCATTTCCTTCTACCCTTTTCTGACGACCGTCCCATGCTAACTGGACATGTGTACAGCGCACTTTTGGAGTAAATGTCGGTTGGTGCAGGGCGGGCCGTCACAAAATCACCTTTATCCATCGTGGGGGCCGGAGAAGGCACGGGGAGGGGCTGTAATTGGTAGGAGGCGGCGGTCAGGCTTGGAGGTGGGCCAGGGTGGGCTAAGGCGGCTCGATTTGGGGTTATTGGAGATGGGGGGTCGGTTTTTAGGGATGGATGAACGGAAGTAAAGGGGTTCGGCGATGCGAGGGGAGGCCGGAGGGTGGAGCTCGCGGTGCGGTGGAGGAGGCTATCGCCGTCATCGGCGACAGAGGGTCTTGGCGCGTGGTGGCGCGCGAGGGTGCTAGGGCTTCTGCGTATTTTTTCTTTTTTTTTCGATCTGAAGTGGAAGATAACGAGGGGGGCTAAGAGGAAATAAGGAGTAGAGGAGAGAGGTTTTATTTTTAATTATTTTTATTTCAAAAAGTTGACTTTTTTATCCGACCGCTAAACGAGGCCCACCGCCCGTCGTCCATAGCTAATTACCCCCATTCCAAACACAATGGGATATGTATCATAGGCTGATTCGATCGTTTCGATTAGTTGTCATCAAAATCAAAATATAACTCTATATATTGAATTTGAACGCGCATTTCAATTTACCGGGGCCACATGCGGACTCTAAAAATTACCGAAAAATATTTTCTAGTTTCGTATTGACGATACGGTCCTAACAAAACAAATTTCGTCAAATTCAGAGACCGTTTGAAAAATGGCCATTTTCCAGTCGATTAAAATCAACTGAAACTGGTCAAACGCGTTTTCCTTTGCCACGTTCACATATTGATTCGAAAAATTACGAATTTTAGAACCTAGCAATAATTTGATATCACGAATCCAACAAATGTGGTTTCGTCGAAATCCGAGGTCGTTTGCAAAATTTCCATTTTTAAGGGCCTGAATTCCATAGCGACTATTCTGAATTTTCAACTGGGCATAACTTTTTATCCCTGCTATGATATTTCAATTTTTTGGATTCGTTGGAAAGATATTCTCAAATAGATTCTAATATTTTTGGTTTCGCTAAAATCTGGTTTATTTTGCACCCGGTACATTCATTTGAACTTTGAAATCGATTTATCAAACTTCCGCGCCATTTTCAATTCCTTTTATAATTATATATAATTATTTATATTCTAACGATGATTCAAATAAATATATACATTCTAATTCTATTCGAAATAAATTTCTCGTCGAGATTATTTAAAATAATTCATTTTAAATATTCAAAATTCGCTAAAATTGCCAAAATAAAATTTTTAAATTGGATCGCATTTCCGAGTTATTACACGTAGTCGGGATTTTACAGATACACTTGGAGAGCTTGGAGCAGGAGTCTTCAGGATTTTATATAGCTATTGTTATTCCGCTGTGTTGTAAGTGCTGTACTTGATAATGATATGTATATTCAAGTACAAATCTTTTATTTCAAAGTTATGTTATATTTTATTCGTTCTGCTGTGAGATTCGTGTTTGCTCTGATGTTGTATGTTCTTCTTCTTCTATTCTAAGTTTCTATCTTATCTATTCTACCCTCTAACTTCTTTCATTAACTATTCGGTTTTTTTAATCCTTGGATGTTCGATATGTGTTGTATATCGGATAACCAAGATCGTCAAATTGCCGGGTCGTTACAACATATATATATATATATATATATATATATATATATATATATGAAAATTGGTACACTTTTATTGCAAATACCAGTCATATACTTTGTGTATATGCCTCATCAAAACCTTATGCCCCTTAACCTAGATGGATGCGACATAAGGGAAAAGAGTACATACATACTCCATATATTAACTATACAACTTTAATGTCATTACAACATATAACCAACTCTCTATCCTACCCACAATCAAAATAACATAAATGCTAAAACAAATATAAAACTATATACAACATTAACCAATGTCAAGTAATTCAATGTGCCATCTCTTCAAGAAATCCATCTTCGACTGTAAACACTTCGACTCTGTACCATTATCTTTCACCAAATGAATCACTTCCCTTTCTATCATCTTCAATCTAATTTCTTTACGAATTCTTCTATTATTGAATTGTCTCGAATTTCTTTCCTGTCATAGCTGGTTAATTGTAGCAGTATATGAAGTACATGTACGTCCAAACATTGGTCTTTGTCTCTAAAACAATTATGGATTCTCATTGCTTCATCTTCTAATGAACTGAAATTATTCCCATCAAAACCAAGCTTCTATAACACTGCCTTCCAAATAAAGCCAGAATAATCACATGAAAAAAATAAATGACTAACAGATTCCACTCCATTATATATAACAAACATATACCATCTGAAGCTATACCCAACTTCATCAACCTTTCTTTGATATTGAGCCTATTCTGCATTGCTAAAAAGGAAATGGAAGATATTCTTTTCGAATTTTTTACATGCCAAATTACCTTTAGAAATTTCTTCGTTGGTGCTTTATTTCTACTCCAATTCCAGGCTTTATGCAATGTAAAATTCCCACTTTCGAACCATTCATAGAAATCGTCTGACGAACTGTTATTCAAATTAATAGAAAAAAAATCATATATTGTGCCTCTCTCGTAGCAGCTTGAAGATTAACATTCAACTACCATCATATATTATAGAAGACACGTATTCTTCTTGCCTGCCAATTTGTTGAAATCTAGATAACCCCAGTAAATCCACTAAACATTTACTGTTTATCCATGGTTCGAACTAGAGTAGAGTAGAATCTCCATTTACTATTATCTTATTAAAAAGTTGGCTATCACCAGTTCTTAATCTCATCATTATCTTCCAAGAGCTTAGCGCATTATTAACTATACCCATATTCCAAAAATTCTTCCTAAAACAGTATTTACTTGCCATCCATTGACTCTAGAGAGATGATTTGTTCAAGAATTTCCACATCATTTTAATTCCAGCTGCTCTTTTTAAATCTAAAAAGGATTTAATACCAATGCCCCATTCATCCTTAGGTGAACACAACTTATCCCAACTTACTTTGTGAGAAGCACTACCCCAAAAGAAATCACTACACATTGTATGCAACTTATCTATGGTATGCTCAGGTAATTGATATACAAATAGCTAGTAAAGTACAGTAAGGGTAATAACAGATTGTAAGAGTTCGGATCTACCGGCAAAACTTAAGAACTTAGTGTCCCATGATTGTATTTTTGACGGGATTCTATGTAGTAAAGCTTGGAAGTCATTATAAATTATGTAGTTGGATGGCAAGGGTACACCAAGGTATGTTACAGGCAATTCACCACTCTGGACCCCAAGAATAGAAGTAATATCATTTCTATTTATAGCATGTCTGCTGAATAAACCTTAGTTTCATCATGCTAACAGTAAGCCCACTATAGTATTTCAATTTCTCAAATACTTCTTTCAAAGATATAGCACAACTGGTTAAACATTTACTGAACACCATAAGATCATCGGCATACAAAAGATGTGTAATCACTGGATCAAAATTATGTACAGGCAGAAACCGTTTCTGATAGAATACTTCATTCATACTCTACTCCATGCATATAGAAAAGAGGTAAGGAGATAAGATCTCCTTTCTGCATACCCCTATTTGAATTTATAAAACCTTTAGGAACCCCTTGTATCAAGATTGAGAATGTTGGAGTTGATATACATTCATATATGACATTATAAAGTGAATTGGAAAAACCATCTTCAACATTATGTGACATGTAAACTCTCTATTAATCATATCATACGCTTTGTGAAGATCCACTTTAACACAAAATTTATTCACCCTTGGTTTTTTGAAATCTCTCAATAATTCATGTGCACGGATTATGTTATCGCCAATGTACCGTGAACGAATAAAATCACACTGGTTAGAAGATATTAGATATGATAAATACCACTTAATTCTATTACAATTTTTTTTGCTAAAAACCTTATAATACATGTTACAACATGCAACTGGTCTGTAGTGTGCTATTTCACTCGGGCTATCAATCTTTGGAACCAAAGTTATGAAGGTGTGATTACATCCTTTTAGTGGTTTAGCATGCACAAAAATTACTTGTAAAGCATCCAACGGATCCATTTTAATCATATCCCAACGTAATATAAAAAGCATAGAATTTAAACCATCAATCCCTGGGCATGAATCAGTATGAATAGAATCAATTGCCTTTTTAACTTCATCTAAAGTAAAGGAATGAAGAAGTACCTGTTGTCCATGTGAATTTATAACATGCGTGGATTGGAATGAAGGAAGCTCTGAGGATGCATTACCATTAAACATGGAACTAAAATATTCCAAAGCTTTAGTTGTTACTTCCTCTAGTTTATATAACAATTCTCCATTAGTTTTTATAAGTACTTTAAGATGATTTGTATACCTTTTGGATGGCATTTTCGAGTGAAAAAACTTTGAATTTTTATCTCCGTCCTGTAGCCATGCAACCTTAGACTTCTATTTAAAGCTCCAGAATCTAATGTGTTTTTGAAGTAAAACTGAATGTTTCGCTTCAAGCATTTTTCATATAAACAACATTTTCTGGGTCAGAATCTGAAGCTAATTCACATTCTTTAAAGTAAGCTTCAGCTTCCATTAGTACAACATTATCCTTTTGTCTTGTCTTGTTCCGTATTTTCAACTCATTCTTGCATGCTCGTAGCTTTTGTTGGAATATATAGCTAGGAAAACCCCATCCGCATATCTGTAATCCTCTAATAATGCAATCATCATACCCAGCTTTTAAATGCCATTCATTAGAGTATCTAAATGGGAATCCTTTTGATGAAGAAGATATAACCATATCTAATAGAAGAGGGTTATGATTACTTGAGAGTTGAGATAATGATATAGCTTTCATGTCACTAAACTTATGCACATAGGAATGATTAACAAAAAAAATTGTCTATGTTATTCGCAATACCTCTTCTCCTCCACGTGTACTTGAAGCCAACAACCTTGATTTCAATTAACCCTGCTTGCAAAAGGCAATTATTGAAGGCTCTTATCTATTTAAATGGAACTGGAAGACCCCCTTTCTTATCAATATGAGAAGTTGAATTATTAAAATCTCCCATTAATATCCATTCTCCACTTATATCTTCTGATTCTCTAATTATCTACTGCCATAGAATCTACCTGTCATAGAAACTATTACTGGCGTAAACTATAGTAATAAACATTGACAATCTTCCATGTTCACCTCCTTAACTGTAGCATGCTGATTAGAAGAAGAAATTAATGTAATATTCCATACATCTGAATTCCACAATAATAATATTCTTCTTGAAAAAACTAAATGATTACGAGGAATATAATCCCATTAATCCAGAATTAATCTACCAAACTGCTTTAAATTGAACTCATTAAGCTTAATTTATACCAATCCAACAAAAATTGGCTTGGTTTTAGTTAGAAGGGATAATACTCCTCTCATCTGTAGAGGATAATTCATTCCTCTGACATTCCATGTTAGAATCATTAATAGAGGAATTGCACCTAAGATCTCTTTTAGGACGAGCAATTGTAGAGTCAACCTTCTTCTTCCCTTTAAGTTGAACCAAATACTCAGTATTCATAGATATACCTATAGATACATCATTATGTTCTTCTACCACTGTAGCTTCATACAAAGTATCAGTTATGGTTAAGGTCCTTAGGTAATATGTCACTTGGAAGTTCTGAATCTAGAAACCCCAAATCATCAATATCATTATCATTTGGATTATCAGCAAACTGAAAATTATTTTCATTAGTATCATCCTCTTTTGAATCAGAAGAACCAGGATTATCTACATGTTGTTGATGGTTTTCCATCAATTGTTCAGCCAACCAGGAAGGTTCATTTGACATATTATGAATTATAGATTTGTGACCAAACTTTTTACATTGATCACATCTAAAAGGAACATATTCACACTTAATTGTTACCTCTTTCTTAATACCATTGTGTAGCCATACAAGAATCTTATCTACCAATTTAGAGTCCAAATCAATCCCAACTAACATTCTAGCATAATTACTTATTCTCTTATAAGCATTATTATCATCAATGAAAGTTAGATCTACTACATAGCTAGCAATAGCAGAAAACGAATTAATCGACCACATTTCCATATCCAGATTATAAAGTTTAATCCAGATATGAACATTCTTAGCATTAAACTTCTCAAATTCGTATCTAGGGAGCCACTTAAACACCATCAATAATCTTCCAAAGTAAGAATAAGTCAATGTTTTCAAAAATGACAAATAATCAAATACTTCTTCAAACTGCACAGTATAATGAAACCCCAGTTCAATGTGCACTCGAAAATTACCTTTGGGCTTCCATACCTTCTGTATATAATCCTTCAGCTTGATTACAGCTAATTTGAAATGCATTAGATGCAAAGCAACTGTGTATTTCCATGAATCTGCAGAATCCTTAAAAGTTTCTTCAGAAATAGCAACATGGTCCTCTAGAGGTTTAACAAAATGACGTGAAGTCGGATTTGATTCATCGGTGAATTTAATATTGAATCAACTGAATCGGCGACATGCGACATCGATTTAGGAGGTTGAGGATCTATTAGTAGAGTAGAAGATGGTATAGGCAGGAAAGAGTCCGCCAGTTTTGGAGAAAAAATGTTATATATATATATATATATATGTATGTATGTATGTATAGATATATGTATATATATATATATAATTTAGTACTTATAGGTAGAAAATGTGGAATTTAAGGAAACTTGGTCTAAAGGGGAGGCTTGGTAACAGCATAAGGGTTATGAGGTAGAGGTTAAGTGTGTGTGTGTCTAGGGTGTAGGGGTGGGTATGGTGGTGGTACAGGGTGCTAGGGTGCTTGGGTAGTGGATAAAAGAGGTAAAAGAGGAGTTTTTAAGGGATGGAAGGGGTTTTTAACAAGGTGGGAGGAGAAGGTTGCTAAGGAGGTACGACTTCTAGGGAGGGAGCTTATAGTGGGCAGTAGTGGTAGGGGAGGTAGGTGGGGGCTAAAGTGGAGAAGGAGAAGAAGAAAAATGGAGATGGAGGTAAAAGGAAAAGGAAAAACTAAAGTGGAACAAAAAAAAATAAAGTCTCTCTCTTGCACATGCATAAGCACATAGGAAAATGGTTAAAATGGAAGAAATGGACATGCGTTAGGGGAAGGACATGAGTTGTCATCTAATGGCGAGGGTTAAAGCTGAGTAGTAAGTGCTTAGCGGCTCGATGGCGGCGGAGGTGTAAAAAGTTATAGCAGGGATAAAGCAGATATGGAAAAAGTTTCATTAAATGTAAAAATGAATATTTAAAATTAGTTTGATATCATTCTCGCATGATCTTTGTTTAATAATCTGATATTAAACATCCTTATAATAAAAAAATCAAATAATATTGTAACAACCCGCATTCTACGCATCGGAGGATCGCAGAATATTTATTTCTTTCTTATATGAATACGTATGGTCATGTAACTTTGGGAAACGACTATTGAGGTCATTTCCTATGTTCATGATTTTTACCGATTTTTAAATGACCATTTTGCCCCTAGCTGATCTTGTTTTGGCCATAACTTTTGATTGGAAAGGAATTTTGACCTAAAACCACTTCCATTAGAATCGGTTGATGGATTACCTTTCCGTAGAGTGGTCATAATAGCCAAACGGACTCACCGTTTGTGAGATATGGCTGAAATAAGGTTTGGAAGGTGAAAAACTGCTTAACCGGGCCAAATAGGGTGATTAGTGAATGGATCCATAACCCATTTCGGGATTAGGGTTATGGGGAGGCTGAAAAGAGTTAGGGTTTCATTCCATTTCAGTTTTCTAGCCTCCACATACCTCTTAGAAACCCTAAAAATGGCCTCCAACCTCTAAATCACCTCCAAATCACTTTCTAATCAAGGATTAAGCTTAGCAACATCAAATCAAGGGAGACCTTCATCAAATCAAGATTAGAGCTGCTGTTTAGCATTGGTATTCGCGCTCAAACAAAGATTTAATTCAGATCTAAGGTTTATTTGTGGCTAAGGTGAGTGATTTGCATAGTTCCTCACTAATCATGGTTAATTAAGGGTAATTAGTGTTAATTAGCGAATTTAAACATGATAAAATTCTGGAAAAATATTTATAAATTCTTAGATGATGTTCTAGACCTCTGAGATGAACTTGGGTTAATTTGGTTAAGTTTTGCTAATCGTATCATTAATTATGCTTGAACATGTTTAAGGGAAAATATGAGTTTTGGCTATGTTTGATCCATTTTAACTTATCATATGGACGTTTTGGTGTTTGTGGTCACTTCTATTTGTTGCTATGACTTTGTGGTATGCTTTGTGATTGATTAGAATAGTTAGAGTGGTTGAAAACGCCGTCGAATGGCGTAAATAGCTTGCTGGACAAACTGCAGGAGAGCACCCGAACTGATCGGATCGGATAGAGGCATGAACAGCTTCCGACCCGATTCGCCTTTTGTGGCATGTACCACTCCGATCCGAACCGCATGGCCACCTCCGAACCGATGCATGGCGATTGGACTTGAAGAACCCGATCTGATCCGCTAGGAGGTGAAGACGACCGATCCGAACCGATGCACTATGAAGGAGCTCGAAGTACCCGATCCGATCCAGTGAAGAGTGTTAATTCACGAACCGTGTTGATGACTAGGAGCTGAAGGCTGAACCGAACCGATTGCTAGGAGGAGATCCGAACCGATCCGATGATGACCAATAACCCAAGATGCAAAGGTAGTCCAAATGGAAGTTAGAGCTCAGGATCCAGTTGAGAACCAATGAGTTCACTTCATGGTTGGGCTTTGCTACGAGACGTGTGCTAAGGAGTTGTCGACGTTCATAATTTCGATTCACCTCTGAAAAGGGATGATGGGCTACGTATCAGTGCAGTAGACTCATCACGACTCGAGGGGCAAAGTGATCGTAGCAGGACTACGTATCAGTGCAGTAAAGTCATCATGACTCGAGGGGCAAAGTGATCGTAGTAAGACTATGAGCCAGTGCAGTGGAGCCATTGTGACTCCATGGGGCAGAGTGGACATAGTAAAAGATTAGTAAGGCTATGAGCCAGTGCAGTAGGGTGTGTACGACTCCATGGGGCAAAGTGGACATAGTGAAGGATTGGTGGCTATGGATCAGTGCAGTGAAACCGTTATGACTTCATGGGGCAGAGTGATCATAGCAAAGTATTGGGTGATCGAAGTGGTGGATATCGTATACTTTACGCACTGAGTGAGAGATGTGAGGATGGTTGCTATGTTTGATTGTTTGTCATCACTATGACATGCACACCCCCACCCCCGTTATCTTTACACCATTTGTTTAGTGGCACCTCAGAGTGTTGTACAGTATGTAGTGCTAACTCTTTAGTTGCAGGTCCAGGTTCAGGTATGGTTTAGTATACCTGTTATTGTTCTGTTTAACTGCTTATCGCTCATACCAGACTTTTTGTCTGACCCAGAGTTTTATGTCTCTTCTTATTACTCTGGGTGCTCACACGAGCAGACTAGAGACAGGTTAGCTGGTGATGCGCAAGTAGCGGATTCGGAGGCGTGCAGGAGGCTTCCACGTGTGATATATATAGATATTCTCCCTGTGTCGTTGCTGGTCACTACTTTGGGCATTAGTAGCGTACCTTTCTTGTTTAGCTTTTTGAGACAGTTTTTAAAAGTTGTAATAATGTTGGCTTTGGATCATAAGCTGTACTTTGGATTTTCCGCTGCTATGATAGTTGTTTCAGCTTATGCACTGTCTCACCTGTTTTATGTCAAGTATGTTGTTATTATATTTTGTTCCATGCGCTGTGAGACATTCTACAGGTTCCTTGTTGATTCTTCGTCTTCTTTCTTTCCTTCTAACGACCGTTCCGTGCTAACTGGACATGTGTACAACGCACTTTTGGAGTAAATGTCGGTTGGTGCGGTGCGGGCCGTCACATTTGGTATCAGAGCTCTAGGTTGCGTAGTTAACCTAGGGAAAGACACTAGGGAGAGATAGTACGTATATGAGAGTGCGTATTTGTGATTACTTTGGTTTTCAAAAGCTATATATATATATACTATTAGTATAACTCAGGATGAAGTCGCACTGCACTAGCACCATTATGGAGACAGTTTATCGTTTTCTCTTTACATATTGAACGATGAGCCGATACGCAGGAGGTGCTGGTAGAGGAGCCAATAATGGGAATGCTGCTGGCATGAGGGCGATGTTTACTAACCTCATGAGAGAAATGCTTGGGGATGTGCAGGGGGCAGTTCCCAACCCCGGTAATGGTAGTGGTCCAATAGTGCAGGCGCCTAAGGCCGATTTCGCCAAGCTGTGCAAGGATTACACTAACCTTGGTGGGAAGTCGTTCCACGGAATGGAGTCGGCCACGGATGTTCAGGATTGGTTGGATAGCTGTGATCGTATCTTCGACGACTTGGGTATCGAGGATGCGATGAAGAGAAGGCTAGCGTCTCGTCAGCTGCAAGGGCGAGCAATGAATTGGTGGAACGCTATTAAGATAGCCACTCCAGAGGATTAGGTTACTTGGGATCAGTTTAAGGCTCGCTTTAGCGACAAGTTTATCCCAGCTGCTCAGAAGTCGGAATTGTTTAAGAAGTTTTTGGAGCTAAAGCAGAATGGTAGGGCAGTCTCGGACTATATTGCTGAGTTCGACACTTTGTTGAAGTATGGATTATCCCTTATCGACACTCCTGAGAAGAAGAATGAGAAATTCATTACTGGTTTGGATGGATACTTGGGGGAAAGGCTTATAAACCACATCGATGAGACCTTTGAATCGATTGTAGGGAAAGCTTTGAGATCAGAGAGTCTTTACCCTAAGTCAAAGATTGAGGCTGTATCTGCAGAAGGGCTGAAGCCGCAAGCAGGCGGTGGAGGCAAGAATAATACTCAGAACAAGAGGAAGCAGAACCAAGCTAAGGATGGACAGAAAAAGAGTAAGAAAGATGTTGAGTGCTTCAGCTGTGGTAAGAAGGGCTATTATGCCAAGGAATGTCGGGCCAAGCCAGCGGATAGGAAGTGCTACAACTGTGGCCAAGTGGGACATCATAAGGATAAATGTCCACAACCTCTTAAAGAGAAGCAGATTGTGAAAGCATATGCTATTAATGATGTTCCTTCTTCGTCGAATGCCCCAACTGTGGCGGAGAAAGGAAAGAATGTCATAATTCAAGGTTTGCTTTCTATTCATGATGTACCTGTTCGAGTTTTGTTTGATACTGGGGCTTCCCGTTCCTTCATATCTAGTGACCTGGTAGATAGGTTGGGACTGGAACCCGAGATAGTCGATAGACCGTTGGTTGTGACGAACCCGATTGGTTGTTCGACTAACCTTAGTATGATTTGCCGAAATTAGGTCTTATCGAGTCATGGATGTATGTTTATTTGTGATTGCTTTGTTTTGGGCTTTACTGGGTATGGCATTATATTAGGAGTCGATTGGATCCAAAGATACGGGGTGGTGGTAGACTGTAAGGGCTTTTTGGTGACAGTTAGGGCGGATGATGGGCGGAGGGTAGTGTTTGGTAGTCTACCTAGTGATGGGGTAATGGCTAGTTTTATAAACTCCCTCGACATCCCGCATGATGAGTTGTCAGACGTGCCCGTGGTTGGCCAGTATCCGGACGTCTTCGAGGAGGTGACCGGCCTTCCACCACACCGAGAGATTGAGTTCCGTATTGATTTAGTGAAAGATGCCAGACCTATAGTGATGCCACTTCGTCGTATGGCACCAAGGGAGCAGCGAGAGCTCGAGGTGCAGGTAAGCGATCTTTTGAAGAAGGGGTTTATTAGAAGAAGTGTCTCCGAGTGGGGAGCACCAGTTGTGTTTGCCACTAAGGCAGATGGTTCCCTTCGTTTGTGTGTGGACTATCGCGAGTTGAATAAGGTGACGAGGAAGAATAAGTACCCTCTACCGCGGATAGATGATTTGTTTGATCAACTGGAAGGAGCAAGAGTGTTCTCCCAGTTGGACCTCGCGACAGCATTTCATCAGCTTCAAGTAGCGGCTGAGAGTGTTCCGAAAACGGCATTTAGGACGCCGTCTGGATTCTATGAGTGGTTGATCATTCCATTTGGGTTGACCAATGCACCAGCATACTTCGTGGATCTTATGAATCGAGTAATTAGAGATCAGTTGAATAAGTTCGTTCTTGTGTTCGTAGATGACATCCTTGTTTATCCAAGGACAGAGGAAGAACACAAGGGGCATTTGAGGATAGTGATAGAGGGGTTGAGAAAACACCAATTGAAAGCGAAATTTTCTAAGTGTCACTTCTGGAGGAGGGAAGTGAGATTCTTGGGCCATGTCATTTCAGAGAATGGTATTGCAGTGGACCCTGCGAAGGTGGCTACGGTACAGGATTGGTCTACGCCAAAGAATGCAACAGACGTAAGAAGCTTCTTGGGGTTAGGCGGATATTATCGTAAGTTTATCCAGGACTTCTCCAAGATAGCAGCGCCGTTGACTCAGTTGACTAAGAAGAATCAAACCTTCGTCTGGGACGGAGTGTGTGAGAATGCATTCAAGAGTCTAAAAGAAAAGTTGATGCGTGCGCCAGTGTTAGTCATTCCTAAAGGGAATGAAGAGATGACGGTATACACGGATGATTGTGGTACCGAACTAGGTGTTGTATTGATGCAAGGAGGTAGGGTTGTAGCTCATGCTAGTCGGCAACTAAAGCCGCATGAGAAAAAGTATCCTACCCATAATTTGGAACTGGCAGCGATTGTGTTCGCATTGAAGATATGGAGACATTATCTCTTGGGAGAGAGATTTGAGTTGTTTATTGATCATAAATCGTTAAAGTATCTCTTCTCCCAGAAGGATTTGAATCTCCGTCAGCAGAGATGGTTAGAGTTCTTGGCCTCGTATGATTTTGATATCCATATACATCTGGGAAAGGCAATGCGGTAGCCGATGCCTTGAGTAGCAGACATGCCAGTTTAGGGGCTATGTTTCTTGAATGGAAGCAACTGGAGTATATCGCAGGGTATGATTTCAGACCAAAGTGCGAATTGGGTCCAGAGATGTTAGCTAGTTTGATGATCAGACCCACCTTGATTGAGCGGATTGGGTCCGGTCAGAGGGACGATCCTAATCTATTGGAAATCATCTCCAAGTTAGAAATGGATATCAACGGCGAGGAGACGAGTTTGTATGGGCTTGATCGAGAAGGATGGCTTAGAAAGAATGGAAGACTAGTTGTACCCAAGTGAATGGAAGACTAGTTGGATTAGATATCAATGGAAGACTAGTTTAAATCTTTTAAATTTTAATTAGAAGATAATTAAGATTAGATATTTTATTTTGATTTACAATATAAAATAAAGATTATATATTTTATTTGATTTACAAATAAAACAAAGATGAGACCTTTTATTGTGATTAATCAGATTTATACACCAACTCATATATTGTGTTGTATGTGTGGACATTGAAATGACGATGTTGGGTAAATAGAAATGGTTAGACAAAAACCATTATTTTTGGTTATCATATTTTGACACCAAATTGAGTTAGATAGGAAATTACCCCTATAAAGAAAATGTGCATTAAGAAGACAAAAAGAAATAGAAAATTTACATTTTTCTATTGTAATAATGACAAATAGAAAATTTACATTTTTTTATTGTAATAATGAGAAATAGAAAATTTACATTTTTCTATTGTAATAATGAGAAATAGAAAATTTACATTTTTCTATTGTAATAACAAGAAATAGAAAATTTACATTTTTCTATTGTAATAACGAGAAATAGAAAATTTACATTTTTCTATTGTAATAATGAGAAATAGAAAATTTACATTTTTCTAATGTAATAAAGATAAATAGAAAGTTCACATTTTTCCAATGTAATAAAGATAATTAGGAAATTTACATCTGTCTAACGTAATAAAGTTAATTATAGGATTTACATTTTTCTATGTAAAAATATAAGATTTACATTTTTATATGTGAAGATGAAAGATTTACCATTTTCTTTGTAACCAAGGAAGGTTTACTTTTTTTTGTAAAGGCAAAAGAATGTACATTTTTCATTATAAAAGAAAAGGAGAATAAATATTTACATTTTGTAAAAACATAAAAAGTACATCTTTATGTTTTAAAAATGAATTACATTAAAAAGTACATTTTTTGTGTATTAAAAATGAATTAGACAAAAAGTACATTTTTTGTGTATTAAAAATGAATTAGACAAAAATACATTTTTTGTGTATTAAAAATGAATTAGACAAAAAGTACATTTTTTATGTATTAAAAATGATTTAGACTAATAGTATATTTTTTTTGTGTATTAAAAATGAATTAGACAAAAAGTACATTTTTGTGTATGAAAAAGGAATAGGATGAGAAGTACATTTTTACGTTATAAAAATGAATTGGAGAAAATGAACATTTTTATGTAATTAAATAAAATGTACATTGTTGAAAACGCCATTTTTGTCGCATTAGAATTGGCGAACAAAAACATTGTTTTTATAGGATAAAAAGAATGGATTTTAATAATGGGAATCGCCAAGTTGATTATATATATAAATATAAATATAAAATTTAACGAAACGAGAGCGACAGTTCGCGTATCGACAATCGTAACTTCAAACGATTATATAGAAAGATCCGACCGTTGGATTTTCCCAAAACTGGAACCGTTAGGACCGCTTTGGGAAGAGCTTTCCAACGATATAAATTTCATCAAAATCCGACGGTTAGATTTTAAGATATGTGTAAATCAAATTTTGGTAAAAACAGTGCCAGGGCCGCCCATTGACCCGAAACGTCGTTTATTTATTTCGAGCTATTTTTAATAAATAAAAATAGCGATAAGTAGTTATAAATATATGTGAAATGTTTTGAACTATAGTTATGCGACAATTATTTGAAAAGACCGAGTTTAGCTCATTTCAAATAATTGCACGGCGATTAAATTAAAGATGTAAGAAGACGATAGTTGAAGACCGGTGATCTTCACATCGAATGGACGACGACTACTGATACCTTGGACTAACTTGCTCCCAGGACAAGGTTGAAGCAGTAGTTGTCCGGACGTATGCGTTGGTCGTGCGGATAAGTGAGCACCTCTTGGTGTCTCCGGTTCCGTTCAGACCCAGAACGGACTTGTAAAATGGATGCGTGTCTGACGTTGAAATTCACTTCGTGTAATTAAACCGATTTGTATTAATATATGTCTGTTTGGTGGTAGAGAATTTATTCTCTACTTAACACCCTGGTATATAGTAATAGTTATCGATCTCATGGCGTTGAATTGTCAATGTGGCACGCCAAGATGCAATGATCAAGGCTTTGTTGAAAAGCAGGCCTTGTGGTTGATGATCAAAGCATAGTCTGTTTAGGCATAGCTTTGTGTATAGCGTAACCTCACGAGCCTCACACCCCGGTATGAGTCTAAAACGGGAGAAGAGAACGCAGGGAGTGCACACGTTATCTTTCTAGCTAGAGTAATGTCAAGGACCTACCAGCGCTGACATTTTACTTATATGGATGATGGATTTAGAGGTACCTCGTGTTTTTATAGGTTGTTACTGGCCATATTATAGGTCCAAAAGGACCGGAAAACGTGTGTTCAGGTATGACTAATCCACGACCCTTCGGAGTGGACCGACCCTGCAGCTATCCAAGGGTTGCCCATAGGTGTGATCCTGAGGTATTTGCTAGAGTGCCTCGAATCGGTAAGGAGCTCCTCCCTAGCCTTGACTCATGATGGAAAAACAAATCTCCAATACGACATCTCGTTTTTGATTGTATAACCAGTATGGCGACATAGTAGGATGGGGTATTATGCCGTCTAAGATTAATACATTTATATTGAAATAATTTATGAAAACATATACACACTAGTAGTGATACGTTTTACGTATTTATCATCTTTTGATCATTATAAGGTAAAACCCTATCCTTCGGTTTGCGTTGTATTGTGTGATGGGACTTGGGTCTTATAATGATCTCATTTTTCTAAAAAGCATAGCGTTATTTAAACGATTTACTTTAATTATGCACTGGCAATCCAATGGAGTAAACCTGTTCCGCGTTAGCGGCGTGGCCCTGTGATTCGCCATATTGATAGTTAGTATAGGAAGATTTCTCATACCAGTCCCATGACTGACTCGATGTTTGTTTCACTTTGCAAACTTGGGTGCCCTCTTTCCACACGGGCAGCCAATTGACAGGTTCAGGTGATACTTTCTGATTGGAGCTTGCTTGGACGGAAGAAGAAGAAGACCTTTTCTATAGTTTTTACTTCTGCTTTGAGACATTTTACCTTCTATAGCTTTGATGTATGTGATGGAGTTTGAGACTTGTTTCCTTTCCATTTGAAAACTTATTTTCCTTTTGCTGAGACTCTTTATTTGGCTAAGTTGTATCACGTACTGCGTACTCTGATGTATTGGATATTATGATGCTGATGACATTTATTTCCGCTGCAATAGTCTATGTGTTATGATATTTATCTGAGATCTGTTTTTGTTGTAAATATGTTGTATTCCAAAATGATTATCCTTACTTTCGAACAATGGAAGTTTGGGGTCGTCACAGTTGGTATCAGAGCCTAAGGTTAACCTTAGCTTCAGAATATAACATATTTAGAACAATTCGTCTAGATAGAATCCACATTATTCTAAGATGAGTAGCTCATTAGATATAGGACTAGTAATGTCCTAGAATGAGCACAGCAGAATCGCACATATTTATCAGTCATTACATCATCATCTTTTCATCTCGTCCTTATCTTATCTTTCCTTGAAAATTCTCATTTTTGTTGGTCTGACTCTTTCCTTGACGGTACAGACTGATTTAAATGGATACCAGAGCAAGAATAGCCCGAGGCGGAACCCGAGGTGGAGCTCGAGGCGGGGCTAGAGGAGGAGCCCGAGTAGGAGCTGGAGGGCAAGCTAGAGACGAGACCCCCATCACTCAGGATCAGCATACTTCAGAGGTCGTAGCCGAACCACCTCCACCTCCACAGCCCTTCGATTTGGAGAGAATGTCGATGAAATTCAAAAACCTAGGAGGTGTACCTTCCACAGGGCGAGACTCTGCGATTCAGGCAGAAGCATGGCTTAAGGATTGCGAAAAGATCCTAGAGGGCTTAGAACTGGAAGATCAGCGAAAGCGTTACCTGGCAGTATGGCAACTAAAAGAGGAAGCAGGGCACTGGTAGGATACGATCAAGATCTGCAATGATGTGGCCAATATGTCTTGGGCCAGATTTAAGGAACTTTTCAATAAGAAGAATATACTCCCACAAGCTAGAGAGCGCCTACGCGAGCAGTTCGTTAACCTACAGCACGGGAATATGAACGTTTCTGAGCATGTGAGGAAGTTTGATGAGCTTTCACGATATGCTCCTAGTTTGATTCAAGATCTGGTAGAGAAGAATAAAAAGTTTATCAAGGGCCTGTCAAAGAAATATTTGAACCGAGTCACTGCTCATATCAAGCTTCCTTTCAACAAAGTAGTAGAGATGGCGTGCCGCTACGAGGAAAATGACGAGTCTGGACCGCAGGATAGAGCGAAAAGCCAAGGCAACAACCAGAAGGAACAAGCTAACAAGAAACAGGAGGCGAGCAATTCTTCTACAGCTAAACCCCAAGGGAATAAGAGGGATAGGAGCAAGGTGACCTGCTATAACTACGGCAAGATTGGGCAATTTGATTACGAGTGTAGAGCACCTAAAAAGGTCAAGAGAAATGATTCAGGCCCTAGTCAGAACCGTAGTCAGAGTTCCCAGAATCGTGGCCAGAATTCTTAGAATCGTGGTCAGTACGCCAGGAACACCCAGGATTGCTATAACTGCCATAAGCCGAGGAACTTTGCCAGAAACTGTCCCCTGTTGAAGAAAACTGAAGTGGCACATGTTTATGAGGGGGAAGAGGCCCCAGCTTCTGCCGAGGGTCCAGGTAAACCCGATGTCCTAGGAGGTACGCTTAATATTAAGAACATCCCTATTACTGTCTTATTTGATACTGGTGCTGCACGAAGTTTTATTTCTAATGATGCCATTCAAAAGTTGAAACTGAAACCAAGAAAACTTAAAGAGTTAATTAGAGCAAATAGTCCAATAGAAGGTTCTCTTATACTCGATAAATACTGTAGAGTACCGATCTCCTACTCTTGCTACCAATTTCCTATAAATCTAATAGTTATGAATTTCTCTGGGTATGATGTAATCCTTGGGATTGATTGACTATCGAGGCATGGGGCTGAAGTCAAGTGTGCCGAGAGGATTGTCAAAGTTAAAACTAAACTCGGTAATGTATGTATCCCCTGCCATGGCTCAGCCACCGACAGGAAAACATTTTGGTCTTCTCTAGAAGTTACCCCTACTTCTATTGAGGATATTCCTGTCATCAAAGATTACACTGATGTATTCAAAGAAGTTGAGCGCTTACCTCCGCATAGAGAAATCAGCTTCCGAATTGATTTAGCTCCGAATGCAAGGCCTGTCGTGCATCCCGTTCGGAGAATGTCGCCAAAAGAAAGAGAGGAACTAAAAAATCAAACCAAGCAGCTTTTGTGGAAGGGTCTGATCAGGCCCAGCTTCTCAGAATGGGGAGCAGCAGTGGCGTTCGTCCCAAAATCAGACGGTACTCTCAGGCTATGTGTAGACTATCGTGATCTCAACAAACAAACTCTGAAGAACAAATACCCACTGCCTCGTATAGATGACTTACTTGACTGCTTGCATGGAGCACGAGTATTTTTTAGGATGGACCTAGCTACAAGCTTCCATCAACTTCGCATTGCAGAAGAATGTGTGCCTCTAACTACTTTCAGAGGACCGGATATCTTTTATGAATGGCTAGTAATGCCCTTCGGTCTATGTAATGCTCCAACATATTTTATTGATCTGATGAATAGAGTGTTCAGAGATGTTTTAAATAAATTTGTGCTCGTGTTCATCGATGACATCCTCATCTTTTCTAAATCCACTGCTGAGCACGAACAGCATCTGAGAGAAGTCTTAGAGATTTTGCGAAGAAATGTGCTGAAAGCAAAATTTTCTAAATGCATATTCTGGCAAGAAGAGGTGAAATTCCTTGGCCATGTTGTATCAAAGGAAGGCATCTCAGTAGATCCAAGAAAGATCTCAGCCATCCAAGAGTGGAAGCAGCCTAGAACTCCCACAGAGGTCAGAAGTTTCTTAGGACTGGCTGGCTATTATCGGAAATTTATCAAAGATTTTTCGAAGGTAGCTTGCCCATTGACAAACCTGACCAAAAAGCATACGAAATTCAAGTGGACACCGGAATGCGAGACAGCTTTCTAAGAGCTAAAGAAGAGGTTGACAATGCTCCTGTGTTGACCATCATAGATGGCAATCAGGATTTGAAGGTCTGGACCGACGCTTCTAAACAAGGTTGTTTCTTTTATAAATCAACATGTCAGAGATAACATTTTCTTTTGATGTCAAATCTCATTTTAACATGTTATCCCTTATTTATTTAAGGTATTGGTGCGGTGCTGATGCAAAGAGGCAGAGTAATCACATATGCTAGCCGCCAGCTGAAACCGCATGAGAAGAATTACGTCACACATGATCTAGAGCTAATGGCCATTGTGTTTGCTCTTAAAATATGGAGACATTATCTTTTGGGTGAGAAGTTTGAAATTTACACGGATCACAAATCCTTGAAACACCTTTTTAGCCAAAAAGATTTGAATATGAGGCAGCAACGCTGGGTTGAATTTCTTGCATCATACGACCCGAATATTCTATATACTCCGGGAAAAGCCAACGTTGTAGCCGATGCGCTCAGTAGAAAGAATGCAGAATGAAACAATCTCATTGTCGGCAGTCTCATTATCACTCCTACTTTGATTGATAAAATTTCTGCTCTTCAGTAGAATGATAAATTTATTCAGAATCTTTGTGAGCGAGTTCGTAAAAGCGAGGCCTCAAGTTTCTAGATTGACAATAATGGGACCCTTAGATTGCAAGGGCGAATTTGTGTGCCGGACATTGCTGAGCCAAAAAGAGAAGTTATGGATGAGTGCCACAAATCTAAAATCAGCGTCCATATAGGTGTAAACAAAATGTACCATGATCTTAAGCGCACCTTTTGGTGGAAATCGATGAAGAGAGATATTTCAATTCATGTTGCTAGATGTCCCACTTGTCAACAAGTTAAAAGTGATCAACAGAAACTAGCAGGTTTGTTGCAACCACTGGGAGTTCCAGGTTGGAAGTGGGAGGAAATTTCTATGGACTTTATAGATGGCTTGCCCCGAAGCAGAAAAGGGAACGATAGCATATGGGTGATTGTGGATCGCTTAACAAAGTCTGCCCATTTCATCCCTGTTCGGTCCAAAAGAACAGCTCGTAGTTTGGAACAGCTTTATCTTAAAGAGATAGTCAGACTACATGGGGTTCCCAAAAGCATTGTCAGTGATCGGGACCCATTATTTGCCAGCAAATTCTGGGAAGCTTTTCAAGAAGAGCTTGGGACCAAGTTGAATATGAGCTCTGCCTATCACCCTCAGACGGATGGCCAGACTGAGAGGGTGAATCGTGTTTTGGAAGACTTGTTGCGTGCTTGCATTCTTGATTATGGCGGTTCATGGGAGGACCACTTGCACTTGGTGGAGTTCTCATATAATAATAGCTACCAAGCAAGCTTGAAGATGACACCGTTTGAATTACTTTATGGCAGGCCATGCAAATCTCCGGCATGTTGGGTGGAGTCAAGCAATCGACTAGTCTTGGTCCCGGACATGGTTCGTGAAGCATCGGATAAGGTTGACTTGATTAAGAAGCGCTTGTTGACTGCTCAGAGCTGACAGAAGAGCTATGCAGACCAGCGGAGAAGAAATCTAGAATTTTCTGTGGGTGATCGAGTGTACTTGAAGGTTTCTCCTTTGAGAGGCGTGATTCGTTTTGGGAAGACGGGGAAGTTGGCACCGAGATTCATTGGTCCATTCCCTATCCTCGAAAGGATTGGTACTCTCGCTTATAGAGTGCAGCTTCCTGACTGGTTGCCAGGGGTGCATGATGTATTTCATGTGTCTCAACTCCGCAAGCATGTTCATGATTCATATCTGATAGAGGATGAATTAAATCAACAGCTCCTAGATATTGCTCCAAATCTGACAGTGAGAAAGGACCCGATTAAGATCATTGGCAAAGAGACCAAATTTTGAGGAACAAGAGGACCAACCTAGTCAAGGTTCAATGGAGTGGGGATCCTAGAGACTGTACTTGGGAGACAGAGGATAGCTGAAACACCCCACCTCCGTTAGGGTCACTCTCAAAGGGAATGCCCTAATTTTGGCGGAGGTTTATAATTATAAGTCACAGATATACAAGACAGATATAAGAACACATATTTTTGAACAGCGGAAAACAACAACATCTTTTATTTCATTAAAATACGTGTTCACAAAAACATGCCATACTTGTCTTACAATTCTTCCAAAAAAACATAACATCTTCATAACTGTCTTGATTACATTATTAAAGAAGCATAAAGAAAACATAAATAAACTGCATAAGTCCCATAATTGCTGCCCAAAGCCATAGCCCAAAACGGAAAAGATCCAAGCAATACATTCTTTCTCTTCAAGCTGGATGTGAAAACTGGTCAAGCTATGGTATTCCCTCCCTGTGGACCTGGGGGGGAACGAAAGAAAAGAAGGCGAAAGAAAAGTAGAGTCAGACATAAAGCCTGAGTAAGTCTAGGACTATTCATTCTATGAATAAAGAACTGGGTATGATAAGCATAAACTGGAAATGGGAAAGCATCATAAACTAAGTTAAGTTGTCTAGGGTCGAATACTATCGTACCCCATATTAATCTTTGTACCCATATAAACTAGTTCCCAACAGGCACCCCATAATCAGGGTGAAGTGATCCTTTTTCTGATGATCGGCTCCTACTCGCATAGTTACATGTGTCTTACAGCCCCCGTTGTTGTAGTTACCTATGCTGGTCCCACCATGGGGTGTATCAAGTCCCATGGTGGTGGTCTGACACAATTCTAGAATGCACAGGTATGCTACTGGTGCCCAGTGCCTTATTTTTCTGCGCCGGAGTGTGTGCACGCCCGCACCCCGTTAGAACCTACACTGCTGCACCACCGCCGTCGATTTGACCTCTTACAGTCAGCCCAGTAATCGTGCCCCACCCTGCCTAGTTCAGGCTATCCTGATACAACTTGTAGGGTTACTGCTGAAAAGGGTCCCCCGCTACTAGGTTTTCTATTTCTAGCCAACATGCTAAGTTGGTTAAGTGTTTTATAAACCTAACCCCCAATCAGTCTGTATAGTTTAGCATGTTTCATTTTGATTAAGTATTAATTCAATTTACTTAATCCTATCAATCCTGACTCAGCCTTAATTGTCTTATTAAGGCCTTCGCCTCTCACATTAGACAGGTATTGTTGTGGCTGCCTGTTGCCGGTTGGGTCCGGGCAGTCTTACGCCACAACTCAGTCTAACCTTAGGTCCTTATTGGGCTCCGTGTTTAACCACCCACATTGGATAGGTATTGTTGTGACTATTAGACAGCCGGGCGGTTCCGGGCAGGTTTACATCACAACTCAATCCAACCTCGGGTTAAACACATCGTGTTTTCTATATTTACATATTTTGTCTCTTTTCTTTTCATATGTAATATGCCACTTAATTGTTTTTCAAGGTTGTTGGCATGCGTCAAACATGCCAACACATATGTTGTATATTTTAACCCAAACGTCATTACCCCCGTTTTACACGTTCGCTACAATATAAGATATGTTGGGTTTAACATTTAAACCCAACTTAGCCATATGAAAAAGGGGAGGCTTATAACATGGTGTTTATGAGGTAACATAAAAAGGGGAGTGTGAACGCATGAACTTGCAACATAACGATTCAATTAGCATAAAGTAGGCACATGTGAACTTGCAATTGTAACAGCATATAATCATGGCATAAACAACATGAATCGTTCTATTCATATAATCATGGCATAAACAATACTTAAACATGAATCATTATATCCATATGATTATGGCATAAACAATACTTAAGCATGAATCATTCTACTCATATAATCATGGCATAAATAATACTTAAACATGAATCATTCTATTCATGTAATCATGGCATAAATAATACTTAAACATGAATCATTCTACTCATATAATCATGGCATAAATAATACTTAAACATGAATCATTCTATTCATGTAATCATGGCATGAATCATTGTAAACTTGCAATTGGAAGGTAAATCTAACTTAATTGTGTCACATATATCACCATATGGTTTTGATAACAACTTAGGCCTACAATATGTTTCAACTAGGCATAATACCAAACATAGTTTAGTCATGTTCATAAAGGTGCTTACTTTTGTTTCTAATACAAAAGTATGGTTTGCTAATTCCAACATAGATTCATATAAACTGTAGTACTTAGTCGTATCCAATTACACATTAAAAGTGATCATAAAAGTATGTACATCATATTGGCATAATAATGAATCATATACTTGCATGAATCCCAATTAAAATTCCACAACATATGGTTGTCAACATAAATCATATACTTGTATGAATCCAATCGTATACCATAACATTTCCAAATCGTTTAGAATCAAAATAACATACAAGTATAGATTATTATCGCCGCAATTCCATTTCGTTGTTAACTTCCAACGCAAATCACATACTTGCAAATATCCAATCGTATACCATAACATTCCCAAATCGTTTAGAATCAAAATAACATACAAATATAGATTATTATCGCCACAATTCCATTTCGCATTTTACACAAATCAAACGCAATTAATTATTCACATCGGAATAGCACTCTACTTACAACGTATGACGAATCTTCAATTCAGGAATCTGAATTCTGAATTTGGAGATGCTATCCTTTGTTGTAGGCGTTGTTATGATTTGATTGACGTTGCTTTAAGCTTTGAATTATCTCCTAATTGTCTCTCAATTTCTGATGGCTATCCTTCGTCTCTCCTCAACAGCATGACGGTCTCATCTCCATTTTAGTTTGTGTGAATTAGGGTTAGTCTTAGGTCCTTTTTATAGAGTTTGTGAGTTGATTTAGACCGTCGATGGAGCTTGGTTCAATAATAGCCGTTCGTTTGAAGGAGAGACCAACCAGGAGCTGACACCTAGCCCTAGTGACAAGGCAAGGCTCAGAAAATCGACCAAACAAAGATCATGCCAGCCAGGGTGGGTTGGGTTCGACCTGGCTCAGGGGCCAGGTCGACACCCCAGTCGACACCATGTCGACTTGGCAGTCGACACGGGTTACCCAGGTCGACTGCCCAGTCGACCTGGCTAGCCCCAGGTCGACTGCCAAATCGACCTGGGTGCCTTGGGCGGGAATTTTCCCGCCTTGGCCATTCCGACCCGATTTTGAAATTTGAATTAGTTTTTCTGAGCTGTTTTGTTCTGTATGAATTTTAAACTGAATTCTGAAACTTCCGGAGGCCATAACTTCTTCATACGGAGTCCGTTTTACGCAAACTCAGACTCTATTTCAAGCAGAATTCCGAGACGAACGCAATGACGTATCCCGTTTCCCTTAATTCTTTGATTTGAAATTAGTTATACTTTAATTTGTGAATTTCACTGTTATAGAATACATGGGGTGTTACATTCTCCCCCACTTAAAAGGATTTCGTCCCCGAAATCTTTAAGTTCAGGAAGAATGTATATCCTAACATCCAAACATCCATCTACTCATCCATCAAACACGAGCATCCATTGTCCTTAAAAGACTTCTAATGCTTCATGATCATATGCGAAGTGTGTGTGTACATGTACTTATCTAATGTAAAATCAGGCGGTCTACTGATTCAGTTGACCTCCTTAATGCAAATTATGTAAGTGCCATGAATCCATTTTGTATGCAAATTCTCCTATTCATGATTCTACATGAGTGCACAATCATTCATACAAATGCAGCATCCATATGACAACACATTAAATTTCAACCATATACGAATATAAATACATTTATGCATATGCAATATGAAGTGACTGAGCCGATCTAAAACCTAGATTGTGTGTGTATATGCAACCACGAGCAACCACTAGCAATCACTTGCAACCACTTGCAACCATCATCCATAACATGTTTCAATCACATGTTTTCATCCAAAGGGTTTCTACCTAAAAGATAAGGTCGAGGAAATATACCTAGAAAGATAGATAAAAGCGCAACTTAAGGGAAAAGGAAAGATCAAAGATGTTCCCTCGAAAAGAAAAGGGTAGGCTGCGCGTATTCTAGCTTCAGTTTCCCAAGTTGCATCTTCTTTAAATTTTCTTTTGAAAATAATTTTTCAAAACTTTTTATCTTATCTGGTAAACCTACGCTCTGATACCAAGTGAAACACCCCACCTCCGTTAGGGTCACTCTCAAAGGGAATGCCCTAATTTTGGTGGAGGTTTATAAGTATAAGTCACAGATATACAAGACAGATATAAGAACACATATTTTTGAACAGCGGAAAACAACAACATCTTTTATTTCATTAAAATACGTGTTCACAAAAACATGCCATACTTGTCTTACAATTCTTCCAAAGAAGCATAACATCTTCATAACTGTCTTGATTACATTATTAAAGAAGCATAAAGAAAACATAAATAAACTGTATAAGTCCCATAATTGCTACCAAAAGCCATAGCCCAAAACGGAAAAGATCCAAGCAATACATTCTTTCTCTTCAAGCTGGATGTGAAAACTGGTCAAGCTGTGGTATTCCCTCCCTGTGGACCTGGGGGGGAACGAAAGAAAAAAAGGCGAAAGAAAAGTAGAGTCAGACATAAAGCCTGAGTAAGTCTAGGACTATTCAGTCTATGAATAAAGAACTGGGTATGATAAGCATAAACTGGAAATGGGAAAGCATCATAAACTAAGTTAAGTTGTCTAGGGTCGAATACTATCGTACCCCATATTAATCTCTGTACCCATATAAACTAGTTCCCAACAGGCACCCCATAATCAGGGTGAAGTGATCCTTTTTCTGATGATCGGCTACTACTCGCATAGTTACATGTGTCTTACGGCCCCCATTGTTGTAGTTACCTATGCTGGTCCCACCGTGGGGTGTATCAAGTCCCATGGTGGCGGCCCGACACAATTCTAGAATGCACAGGTATGCTACTGGTGCCTAGTGCCTTATTTTTCTGTGCCGTAGTGTGTGCACGCCCGCACCCCGTTAGAACCTTCACTGCTGCACCACCACCGTCGATTTGACCTCTTACCGTCAGCCCAGTAATCGTGCCCCACCCGGCCTAGTTCAGGGTATCCTGATACACCTTGTAGGGTTACTGCTGAAAAGGGTCCCCCGCTACTAGGTTTTCTATTTCTAGCCAACATGCTAAGTTGGTTAAGTGTTTTATAAACCTAACCCCCAATCAGTCTGTATAGTTTAGCATGTTTCATTTTGATTAAGTATTAATTCAATTTACTTAATCCTATCAATCCTGACTCGGCCTTAATTGTCTTATTAAACCCTGACTCACATTAGACAGGTATTGTTGTGGCTGCCTGTTGCCGGTTAGGTCCGGGAAGTCTTACGCCACAACTCAGTCTAACCTCGGGTTCTTATTGGGCTTCGTGTTTAACCACCCACATTGGATAGGTATTGTTGTGACTACTGGACAGCCGGGCGGTTCCGGGCAGGTTTACATCACAACTCAATCCAACTTCGGGTTAAACACATCGTATTTTCTACATTTACATATTTTGTCTCTTTTCTTTTTATATGTAAATATTTCCGGCCCATTATTCAAATTTATCTTTATTGGTTAAAATTTATTTATGCCACTTAATTGTTTTTCAAGGTTGTTGGCATGCGTCAAACATGCCAACACATATGTTGTATATTTTAACCCAAACGTCATTACCCCCGTTTTACACGTTCGCTACAATATAAGATATGTCGGGTTTAACATTTAAACCCAACTTAGCCATATGAAAAAGGGGAGGCTTATAACATGGTGTTTATGAGGTAACATAAAAAGGGGAGTGTGAACGCATGAACTTGCAACATAACGATTCAATTAGCATAAAGTAGGCACATGTGAACTTGCAATTGTAATAGCAAAAAATCATGGCATAAACAACATGAATCGCTCTATTCATATAATCATGGCATAAATAATACTTAAACATGAATCATTCTATCCATATGATTATGGCATAAACAATACTTAAACATGAATCAATCTACTCATATAATCATGGCATAAATAATACTTAAACATGAATCATTCTATTCATGTAATCATGGCATAAATAATACTTAAACATGAATCATTCTACTCATATAATCATGGCATAAATAATACTTAAACATGAATCATTCTATTCATGTAATCATGGCATGAATCATTGTAAACTTGCAATTGGAAGGTAAATCTAACTTAATTGTGTCACATATATCATCATATGATTTTGATAACAACTTAGGTCTACAATATGTTTCAACTAGGCATAATACCAAACATAGTTTAGTCATGTTCATAAAGGTGCTTACTTTTGTTTCTAATACAAAAGTATGGTTTGCTAGTTCCAACATAGATTCATATAAACTGTTGTACTTAGTTGTATCCAGTTACACACTAAAAGTGATCATAAAAGTATGTACATCATATTGGCATAATAATTAATCATATACTTGCATGAATCCCAATTAAAATTCCACAACATATGGTTGTCAACATAAATCATATACTTGTATGAATCCAATCGTATACCATAACATTTCCAATTCGTTTAGAATCAAAATAACATACAAGTATAGATTATTATCGCCACAATTCCATTTCGTTGTTAACTTCCAACGCAAATCACATACTTGCAAATATCCAATCGTATACCATAACATTCCCAAATCGTTTAGAATCAAAATAACATACAAATATAGATTATTATCGCCACAATTCCATTTCGCATTTTACACAAATCAAACGCAATTAATTATTCACATCGGAATAGCATTCTACTTACAACGTATGACGAATCTTCAATTCAGGAATCTGAATTCTGAATTTGGAGATGCTATCCTTTATTGTAGGCGTTGTTATGATTTGATTGACGTTGCTTTAAGCTTTGAATTATTTCCTAATTGTCTCTCAATTTCTGACGGCTATCCTTAGTCTCTCCTCAGCAGCATGACGGTCTCATCTCCATTTTAGTTTGTGTGAATTAGGGTTAGTCTTAGGTCCTTTTTATAGAGTTTGTGAGTTGATTTAGACCGTCGATGGAGCTTGGTTCAATAATAGTCGTTCGTTTGAAGGAGAGACCAACCAGGAGCTGACACCTAGCCCTAGTGACAAGGCAAGGCTCAGAAAATCGACCAAACACAGACCAAGCCAGCCAGGGTGGGCTGGGTTCGACCTGGCTCAGGGGCCAGGTCAACACCCCAGTCGGCACCGTGTCGACTTGGCAGTCAACACGGGTTACCCAGGTCGACTGCCCAGTCGACCTGGCTAGCCCCAGGTCAACTGCCATGTCGACCTGGGTGCCTTGGGCGGGAATTTTCCCGCCCTGGCCATTCCGGCCCGATTTTGAAATTTGAATTAGTTTTTCTAAGCTGTTTTGGTCTGCTTGAATTTTAAACTGAATTCTGAAACTTCCGGAGGCCATAACTTCTTCATACGGAGTCCGTTTTACGCAAACTCGTACTCTATTTCAAGCAGAATTCCGAGACGAACGCAATGGCTATCCCGTTTCCCTTAATTCTTTGATTTGAAATTAGTTATACTTTAATTTGTGAATTTCACTGTTATAGAATACACAGGGTGTTACATTAGCATCAAAAAGGCTTACCCCAAGTGCAGAGTGGATATCTCTGAGTAACTCTTGTACTAAGGTACGTTTACACCAATTTACATTTTCCGTCTTGGTTCCTACTTTACTTTGTTTCCTTTTCAAGGACGAAAATTCTTAAGTGGGGGAGATTGTAACGACCTGGAAAATCCGAACCAATTTAAAATTTTTATTTTAAATAATTTGGTGGAAAAATGTGGCAGAAATTAAAATTTTCATTTTTTAAAAATATTAAAGCCAGTGAAAATAGTCAATTTTCAAACGATCTCTGTTTTCGACGAAACCACTTTTGTTGGAACCGGAATGTCATATTATTGCTAGGTTTCAATTTTTAGAATTTTTCGAATTAATATGTGAGCGTGGCGAAGGAAAATGTGTTTGGTCGATTTCAGTCAAATTTAATCGACTGAAAAATAGCCATTTTTCAAACAGTCTCAGAATTCGACGAAATTAATTTTGATAGGACCGTATCATCATAACAAAGACAAATATATTTTTTCTGGATTTTTCTGAGTCCGTATGTGGCCTCGGTGAATTTATTTATGCAGACGAATTAAATTAATAAAGGATTTAATTATTAAATTAAATAATACAGGCCACAGACAGCCGTTTGGGCTGACGGGACCTGTCCCATTGGATCCGGAATATGGGCTATTGGCTAGGGGCACCTTCTGCTGTACTGAAATTGAACTAGATTGTAAGATATGGATTTAATTGTAAAAATACATTAAATAATATTATAAATATAGGATTTTAAAACCCTAAAACCACTATTCATTCTCTCTGCCGCCGCCACACCCTAAATCCATGGCCGAAATTGTCCTAACTTCTCCTCCTAATTTCTCCTTCATCTCTTCGAATTAGAAAACACTCTTTATACCAAATCAAAGCCCTTTCCTTCCTCTTCAATTTCATACGAGTTGATCGTCCTCTCGTCGCCTGTAGTCCGAGCAGCAGCACCCCAAAGACGACCAATTTTCACCGCCGTCGGACCCCAAGGCTCGACCGAGCTCAGCCAAACCACCCCCCATGCGTGCACCTCTCCGCGCTCTGCAGTGTGGTGAAACCTGGTCATTCCCTGAGTAGCAGATTAGAGGACAAATCGAACCCTATGTTCGAAGTAGAAAAAAAAACGTCGGCCGGGGATTGAGGTAGAAGAAGAGGGAATATTCCCTTTTGATGCTTTTTCTTTTAAATTTTATTTACACAAATTAAACCATAACTCATTCGTTTCAACTCAGAATTTGACGATTTTGGAAGCATTGGAGTCGTAACAGCGAATAGAACGTGTTGAGACTGAAACCGGACCATTCTGAAAAATTTGAATTTTGGCCAAAATCTGCAACAACTGTGAGATTTCTAAATTTTAACAATTAAATAATTTAATTATATTTGTTATGTGAATCATTGTATGTTATTTCTGATCTTTGATGTGGTGATAGTTGTATGGTTGATTTATATTCGTTGTGATATCATGATATAGCATGTCAGTTTAGATCTGTAAAATTCTGATGTAATCTCTATAAAGCTCTCATCTTTATTAGTTTTATTTTTATTTTATTTCTATTTTTATTTTTATCCCTTTAGAGGAATAAGAAAAATTGAATCTTGTTTGCTTTACAAACAAAAATGAAATTTTGAATCTTTTTTTCCTTTTTACAAAATAAAATGAAAAATTGAATCTTTGTTTGTTTACAAATAAAATGAAAAGTTAAATCTTTATTTTTGGTTCAACACATAAAATGAAAAGTTGAGTTTTTGTTTTGATTAGCATAATAAAAGAAAGGTAAATTTATATTTTGATTTGTAAAATGATAGCATAAGGAAAATTTCTATTTTTGATTTGCAAAATAAAACAAAAGTTAAAGCTTTATTTTTTATTTGCAAAATAATAACAAAGGTGGAACCTTTATTTGGATTTACATAACAAGAACTAAAGATTGAATCTTTATTTTTTTTATGATTTATAAAATAAAGAAAGTTTAAATCTTTTAAATTTTAATTGGAAGATAATTAAGATTAGATATTTTATTTTGATTTACAATATAAAATAAAGATTAGATATTTTATTTGATTTACAAATAAAACAAAGATGAGACCTTTTATTGTGATTCATCAGATTTATACACCAAATCATATATTGTGTTGTATGTGTGGACATTGAAATGACGATGTTGGGTAAATAGAAATGGTTAGACAAAAACCATTATTTTTTGTTATCTTATTTTGACACCAAATTGAGTTAGATAGGAAAATACCCCTATAGGGAAAATGTGCATTAAGAAGACAAAAAGAAATGGAAAATTTACAATTTTCTATTGTAATAATGAGAAATAAAAAATTTACATTTTTCTATTGTAATAATGAGAAATAGGCAATTTACATTTTCCTATTGTAATAATGAGAAATAGAATATTTACATTTTTCTATTGTAATAATGAGAAATAGAAAATTTACATTTTTCTATTGTAATAATGAGAAATAGAAAATTTACATTTTTCTAATGTATTAAAGAAAAATAGAAAGTTTACGTTTTTCTAATGTAATAAAGATAATTAGGAAATTTACATCTTTCTAATGTAATAAAGATAATTAGAGGATTTACATTTTTCTATGTAAAAATATAAGATTTACATTTTTATATGTGAAGATGAAAGATTTACCATTTTCTTTGTAACAAAGGAAGGTTTACTTTTTTTTGTAAATGTAAAAGAATGTACATTTTTCATTATAAAAGAAAAAGAGAATAAATATTTACATTTTATAAAAACATAAAAGTACATCTTTATGTTATAAAAAAGAATTACATTAAAAAGTACATTTTTTGTGCATTAAAAATGAATTAGACAAAAAGTACATTTTTTGTGTATTAAAAATGAATTAGACAAAAAGTACATTTTTTGTGTATTAAAAATGAATTAGACAAATAGTACATTTTTTGTGTATCAAAAATGAATTAGGCAAAAAGTATATTTTTGTGTATGAAAAAGGAATTGGATGAGAAGTACATTTTTACGTTTTAAAAATGAATTGCAGAAAATGAACATATTTATGTAATTAAAGAAAATGGACATTGTTGAAAACGCCATTTTTGTCGTATTAGAATTGGCGAACAAAAACATTGTTTTTATAGGATAAAAAGAATGTATTTTAATAATGGGAATCGCCAAGTTGATTATATATATAAATATAAATATAAAATTTAACGAAACGAGAGCTGTAGTTCGCGTATCGACAATCGTAACTTCAAACGATTATATAGAAAGATCGGACCGTTAGATTTTCCCAAAACTGGAACCGTTAGGACCGCTTTGGGAAGAGCTTTCTAACGATATAAATTTCATCAAAATCCGACGGTTAGATTTTAAGATATGTGTAAATCAAATTTGGTAAAAACAGCGCCAGGGCCGCTCATTGACCCGAAATGTCGTTTATTTATTTCGAGCTATTTTTAATAAATAAAAATAGCGATAAATAGTTATAAATATATGTGAAATGTTTTAAACTATAGTTATGCGATAATTATTTGAAAAGACCGAGTTTAACTCATTTCAAATAATTGCACGGCGATTAAATTAAAGATGTAAGAAGACGATGGTTGAAGACCGGCGATCTTCACATCAAATGGACGACGACTACTGATACCTTGGACTGACTTGCTCCCGGGACAGGGTTAAAGCAGTAGTTGTCCGGACGTATGTGTTGGTCGTGCGGATAAGTGAGTGCCTCTTGGTGTCTCCGGTTCCGTTCAGACCCAGAACGGACTTGTAAATGGATGTGTGTCTGACATTGAAATTCACTTCGTGTAATTAAATCGATTTGTATTAATATATGTCTGTTTGGTGGTAGAGAATTTATTCTCTACTTAACACCCTGGTATATAGTAATAGTTATCGATCGCATGGCGTTGAATTGTCAATGTGGAACGCCAAGATGCAATGATCAAGGCTTTGTTGAAAAGCAGGCCTCGTGGTTAATGATCAAAGCATAGTCTGTTTAGGCATAGCTTTGTGTATAGCGTAACCTCACGAGCCTCACACCCCGGTATGAGTCTAAAACGGGAGAAGGGAACGCAGGGAGTGCACACGTTATCTTTCTAGCTAGAGTAATGTCAGGGACCTATCAGCGCTGACATTTTACTTATGTGGATGATGGATTTAGAGGTACCTCGTGTTTCTATAGGTTGTTAGTGGCCATATTATAGGTCTAAAAGGACCGGGAAACGTGTGTTCAGGTATGACTAATCCACGACCCTTCGGAGTGGACCGACCCTGCAGCTATCCAAGGGTTGCCCATAGGTGTGATCCTGAGGTATTTGCTAGAATGGGTCGAATCGGTAAGGAGCTCCTCCCTAGCCTTGACTCATGATGGAAAAACAAATCTCCAATACGACATCTCGGTTTCGATTGTATAACTAGTATGGTGACATAGTAGGATGGGGTACTATGTCGTCTAAGATTAATACATTTATATTGAAATAATTTATGAAAACATATACACACTAGTAGAGATACGTTTTACGTATTTATCATCTTTTGATCATTATAAGGTAAAACCCTATCCTCCGGTTTGCGTTGCATTGTGTTATGGGACTTGGGTCTTATAATGATCTCATTTTTCTAAAAAGCATAGCGTTATTTAAACGATTTACTTTAATTATGCACTGGCAATCCAATGGAGTAAACCCGTTCCGCGTTAGCGGCGTGGTCATGTGATTCGCCATATTGATAGTTAGTATAGGAAGATTTCTCATACCAGTCCGATGACTGACTCGATGTTTGTTTCACTTTGCAAACTCGGGTGCCCTCTTTCCACACGGGCAGCCAATTGACAGGTTCAGGTGATACATTCTGATTTGAGCTTGCTTGGACGGAAGAAGAAGAAGACCTTTTCTCTAGTTTTTACTTCTGCTTTGAGACATTTTACCTTCTATAGCTTTGATGTATGTGATGGAGTTTGAGACTTGTTTCCTTTCCATTTGAAAACTTATTTTCCTTTTGCTGAGACTCTTTATTTGGCTAAGTTGTATCCTGTACTGCGTACTCTGATGTATTGGATATTATGATGCTGATGACATTTATTTCCGCTGCAATGGTTTATGTGTTATGATATTTATCTGAGATCTGTTTTTGTTGTAAATATGTTGTATTCCAAAATGATTATCCTTACTTTCGAACCACGGAAGTTTGGGGTCGTCACATGATATATCTATAATTGTCTAAAGTTCTATTTTATATTTAATGCAAGGGGTTTGAGTTGGAGCCATCTCAAGTGGTTTTGAACATTTCTAAGGGCGCGTATATGGCTAGGATGAGTGATTTCTGGACTAAGTGGAGCAAGATCCCCGACACCGTGAAAGAGACCATATGGTTTATACCTCTTTACAAAATGATTAAATAAAAATAAATAATAAGTAATATTTTCTTATTGTACATGGCTCGGTAGATTCGTAGGAGTCTAACATCAGCCTAGTTCAGCGATACTGGAACTCAAAGATCGCTAAGAACTACAGAGAGAAAATGTCAGAGATTAAAAAATTGGGGAAGAAGCCAACGAGGATAAGCGCGACGGTATGGGAAAAGTGGGTCGACTGGTGGAACACTGATGAATTCAAGGTAAATCTATAATGAATCTCATTAATATTTTTGTCAATTATTAAATAATTATTCAATGTAAATTTGCAGGTAGAGTCGGCAAGGAACTCAGCAAACATGAGCAGGAATCTAGTTACTCATTGTGGAGGATCCAAGTCTTTCCAGCATCACCGCGAGGACTTGGTAAATTTATGAATTATTATATTTGTATATTAATCAGTTCAGTAATTATCTTTGTGGAATCATCAATCATTAACTATCCAAGTTATCAATTGCAGGATCGAGCTCATAGACATCGCGTGTCCTACATGGACGTATTTGCTCACAGCCATGCATCCAGGCAAGTAGACGAGGCTGGCAACAGCACATATCAATGGGATGATCAGTATAGGGAGACAACTGCATATGTATGTGTATTTTAAATTCTATTACCCATTTCGATAAGTTTATTAATTACTAATTATCTAAAATAAAAACAACATTCTATTATATTTCAACTGAAATTGCTTTTTGTATTGTAGGCATGGTTTCAAGAGGCATGGGCTCATGCGGTTGAGGAGTCAGGTCGTAATGAGTTGACACCGAAGGAGGAAGATTGCATATTTGACACTATTATGGATCTGACGCAGCAGAGTAAACGTTATGGCTTCAAAACCTAAAGTTAATTAATCCTTTTGCATACATACAATAAATTAGCATTTAGATATATAGTGTTATAATATATTATATGCTAACATAACCCTTTTGCTATTCATTCTATTTACAGGCTCGACAAAGTCAAAAGGCCCAAGACAAAGCAGAAATTAAGGAGCTTAACAAGAGCAGAATCCTCTATAGGCTATAAATATGCAGCAATTGAATCAAAAACTTGCGGAGTATGTACACAATCATGGTTCTTTTTCTTCGTCGTCTAGTGCTTCCAAAAATGAAGATTATGCTTGAGGTATGTTTTTTCTTTGTTTGTGATTGCACGATGTATATATTAACTTGGACATGGCGAGGATTTTGTTTTGGTGTTGTATATATTGGTAAGAAGTAGGTAAGGATGTTATTTTGGATATATGTTGATGGTTTGTACTTGGTTTGTTGACATGTGACGTTGATGAGTTAGTTTTTGACGTTTGGATGGTTTATTTTGTTTATATTGATGTTTATTTGATTTATATTGGTTGTTTAGATATGTATGATTTATATACGTGTTGAACTGATTGGAAATGGAATGGATTGGAAATGGGGTGGCTAGAAGGTAATAGGCTTGCTATTATAAAAAATCACCAGTTTTTCCAATGGCTAGAAACGGTTACCAATGGCTTATCGATCATCTGTTTGAAACGGTTTCCAACGGCTTGCCACCGTCGAAGGCCATTGGAATTGCTCCATTAGTTCCATTGGAAATAGTTAGATTTTGTTGTATTTATTACAATAGCTTCGCACAGTCGCTAACGGCTCCCAACCATTGGAATAGCCGTATTCTCTTGTAATGTCACGACCTTTGGACTACGACAGTCGAGCGACCTCCACATTATATATCTCCTACGATAACGAATAGTAAATTGACACAGTAAATATTTGGGTTAAAATTTATCAAATGTGAAGTAGAAAAAGTAAAACATGCTTGCCATCACAACTTGGGATTTAGCGTCCGTCTAAGTATGCAACATCAACGTCTTTCTACTCGATTACGTAGGTGTGAGTAAAGACCTCAGCGAGTGTAGGCTCGCGGGCTCAACATCTAAAATTAGACGGATGAACAACGTTATCAATATGATTAAATAATGTTATAACTATTTATAAATGCATTTTATGATTTTACGATTCCCTTTCGATGTTGTTGGAAGGATTTAGACCACTGTGATGCAAAGCAAGATTTTTATTCTTGTTTGCATGATTTTGCTCTGATATCTCCTATAAATTTAAATATACAACCAACTTAATTGATATAAAAAACTTAAACATAATATAATATTAAAATAAATTTATATAACTTACCCTCGCATCAGAAGTATTTTACAACTGAAGAAACTAAGCTCAAACTTTAGCGGTCATCTAGTTATGCTTCTTTCCTGCACTTTTAACTTTTGATATGGTGTCTCTATAGTTTTTTTTCGCATTCTCTTATTTCATTGGTAGACGAAGACATTCATATCTTGAGGGTCAACACGAATAGCGACCAATGCACTAAAAATAATAATAATTTCGATTATATACATTATATTAATTTTAAAATGAATTTATATTTAAACTTATGTCATATTGACGAACATGGAATTCTTTATATGAGCAGTGACCTTATTCCAGTGAGCCTAATAGCCAAACTTCCTGCTCATGCTCGAAACTTGCAAAATAAAGTTTGCAGGTAGGAATTTGAAATCCCCGCAGAAAATATGATGTAGGTATAAAATAAATTTTTAACAGTAAACATGTATAAATTAGATACTTACCTTACACTCTAAGGTATGAGTACTACGAGAGGACGTAAATCCGAAGCTATGACATTGACACCTGTTGAAGGCTAAGTGAGTGTGGAATGTTCAAATTGCTGTATATAGCCTCTAGCAACTGGTCTAACTTTGTGTTTAGCAATACTTCCTTCTAGATTTTTTTAAGTTTATAAGTCCATCTACATCCTATGATATATTTGTGTTTGAGTGAAGGAACAAGACTCCAAGTTTTGTTTTTCAGTAATTCCTTGTATTCTTCATCCATTGCTTTTCTCCTTTCATCATTATTTACTACTTCATCATAGCATAGTGGCTTTCAGTCTGAAATTGTAGTGTTGTAGACCTTAGGCTAGAATATGCCCATTTTTCTCTAGTAATCATAGGATGATCATTTCTGTAAAGTGTTTGGATTTCTTCTTGTGTTTCACCTTTTGATGACTCTTCGTTATTTTGGTTGTTGGATGTTGTGTGTTGTTCACTTTCCATATTTTCAATCTGATTGCCACTGAGATCATTTAAACTAGAATATGGTTTCGTATTATATTTCGACTTTGTGATGGCAATTGACTGGATTAAATCTGGTTTTTCTTGTTGAACTTTATTGTCTCTATGCTCAGTAAATTCTATCATATCTGGTGGGGGAACACAGTCATGGTTGAGTATTTGATTTTATTAGTTATTTTAATCTATTTGTCTGCAAAAGGAAAGACAGATTCATAAAAAAACAATGTGTCTGGATATATATAACTTTCCATTTCCATCTAAACACTTGTATCGTTTTTGATTACATGTGTATACCAAAAATGTACATGACGTAGATCTTAGGCTAAGTTTGTGTCTATTATATGGTATGAAATAGGGGAAAACACGGGCATCTAAAGGTTCTTAAACTATAATAATTGCATTTTAACCCAATGCAGAATTTCATAAAGACATTTTTCTTTTAAAATGTTAGTGGGAAGTCTATTTATAACATACACAGATGTTGCAAATACCTCTATCCAAAATTTGAGTGGCAGAGATGCTTGTGACATCATTATCAAGCCAATGTACACTATATGCCTGTGTTTTATCTCTATAAGGTCATTTTTCTCAGTGATGTGCGGGCATGTTAATCTATGAGTTATTCCTTTATCAATAAAGAATTTCTTTAAAGGTTTAAACTTCCCACCACCATCTGTTTGCATAATTTTAACAAAATGACTGGTTTGTTTTTCTACTTGTCTAATGATGTGCATTGTTACACTACAAGTTTCTGATTTTTACTGATAAAGTATATCCAAATATATCTAGTATAAGAATCAAGAAAGGATATATGGTACCTGAGAACTTAGTCAATAGTCAGTGGTGATCGACTCCACAAATCAACAACAACTAATTCAAGCGGATGATGATATATAGTACTAGAGTCAATAAAGGAAAATTGTGGTTCTTACCTATTTGATAGTGTGTACAGACCCAAGGATCGGGTAATTTTGCAATTTTGATTTTATTCTCATTCATAACTTGCTTTACAACTTTTACACTAGGGTGTCCTAACTTACAGTGTCAAGCATCAAAAATGTTTTTATCATTATCAGAATTACATTTAGTATTATTGCATCTTTTAATGTCGGTAGTATTATCTAAAAAAATGCACCGGTTTCCATTTATTGTACCACTTCTTGGTTTGCTACTACTAAATCTGTATAGCCTCTTATCCAAACTACCATGTAATAATATATCCTTACTAAAGAAGTCTGTAACACCCCGTATTTTCTGTGAATTTAAGAACTACAAATCTGAGTGTAATTAAAATATAAAATAAGAATCAGGGAAAATGGGTTGCGCCATTGCATTCGTCTCGAAATTCTACTTGAAAACGAGTCCGAGTTTGTGAGAATCGGAGTCCGTATGACCAAGTTATGGCCCTCCAAAGTTTCAGAAATATTCAGAGTTCAAAACAGCTCGAATTCGAATTCAAAATTCGAATTTCAAACCCAGAACAGACTAAGCGGGAAATTTCCCGCCCAGACCCAGGTCGACTGGGGAGTCGACTAGGCAGTCGACCCCCCAGACCAGGTCGACTGGGCAGTCGACCTGGGTGTCGACCTGGTCCCCGAGCCCATTTTTGGGCCAGTGTTCGTTCTGGTGTTTCCAGTCCGATTTCTGTCCAGATTCATCTGCCTAAACCTATTTAAACAGCCCCAAACCTAGCCTTCTCTACACACAATTCTGTTCTGCTTCTGCTCTGCCTTTGTTCTATATAAAAATAAAAATGGCATCGCTACTCTGCTTGAATCAAAACTAGAAGCTAATCAACATCAACCTAAGCAACTCAATTCAAACTAGAGATTAAAGCTTCTGCAACGATTCTACAACAATTAAATTTCTTTCTTTAATCCAACCAAGGCAAGTACAGTTATTTTCCGATATAAACGTTAATTCTGATTGTGGCATGAATTGTAAATCTGAATCTGAGGTTATATCTGTTCTGTTCTGTTTAGATCTATCTTATTCTGTATCTCTTTCTTCTTTCTGTTCTATAGCCAGGCTACCACGAGCCTGAGCCAATCTCATAAGAGATTAACATACGCTAAGATGTTTGGGACAGTAAAATGAATAATGCATAAATTGGGCATGACCAATATGTGACTGATTTGATGAAAGAACATAGGTTGAACTTGGAACCTAGAACATAAATCTAAGGCATATAATTGAACCTATGACTTGAGTTTTATGGCATAAAGAATATTGAACATACGACTTGAGATTTGAGGCATAAAATTTACAGTGGACATATGACTTAGGAATTGGGGCATAAATTTGACCGTAGGCATGTAATTAGTTTAGATACATATTACATGTTGTAAACTAGATCTGGATCTGAGCAAGCTATGTATGATAATCTGTGATTTGGGGACATAATTCAATATCTGATTTTAAGAATAGGATACCTGATTAAAACCTAGATTTGTGGCACTTTTTAAGAAGGGGAAGATATGTGACTTAGGTGTAGAAATTAAAATCTATAATAAGATTTGAGGACTATTAAGTGTGAATACACCTAAATAGGGATTTTTGGATATATGGCACGCATTGTAATATTTGGTATAATTTATAGATGAATCTGTTGTACAATGCTAGTTTAACCAAAATGGGAACATATGTTATATGGTAAATTATGTCCATATTCTGTGCTATGTGAATTTATGCAAACATGGGGTATATGATCATATAGTGAATCATGATAATTATTTAGGCCTAATTTATGATTAAGCAAGGCATGTAAATAGAACCTTTAGAAATATTAAATCTGCTAAATCTGTCATCTGCTAAGTCTGTTGAAAATGCCAAATCTGCTAAACTAAATCTGTTGAGATGCCTAAACTGCTAAATCTGTTGAGATGCCTAGACTGCTAAATCTGTTGAGATGCCTAATCTGTTATCTGCTAAATCTGCTAGTTTGCCTAATCTGCTAAATCCATTAAGTCGCCTAATCTGCAAAATCTGTTATCTGCTATATCTGTTGAGTTGATATAATTAGTCTGTTATTGACATAATCTGAATTGGCTGTAGTTATGAATAATTGACCTGTATATTAGGCGTGGGCATAAATGGTAAATTATTAATTAATTGGCCGCAAAGATGAACATGGCTAACTCGAGGTTAGAATGAGTTTGCGGCGTAATCCTGCCCGGAACCGCCAGACACATCCAATGGCCGCAAACAATAGGTTCTAATGTGAGAAGTTAGTCATAATATGCTTAGACACGAAGTTAGGTCTGGCTTGTGGCAGAAGTCTGCCCGGAACCGCCCGGCCCATCCAGTGGCCATAAGCTAGCGACCTAATGTGAGAGGTCTGTGCATTAATAATTAATTAATGCAAATCTGAGATAAAAATGATGTCCAAAACGTGTTGGGTGGATAGGGTTAAACCAACTGGACTAATATATATAATAAACCCGTTCATGAATCTGTAGGCCCAATACAAAGTTAGACAAATATGAAATTCTGTTAAATCTGTACATCTGATCCGTTAGTCGGAAAACTTGTTGATTTGATTTTCTGATCTATGAACTAGTAAATCTGATTCCTGTATGTCTGAACTTGTAAACAAGTTAATCTGAAATCTGTTAGTCTGGGGACACAAGGTTAGGAGGGAATTTACTTGTATCATCTGTTGTTTGGGACCCATATTAGTCAGTAACCCTTTCTGGTATCAAAAATTTGACCCAACAGTAGGTAGGGTCCGGGCACGCTTACTGAACTAATTATAAGCGGTTCATTCTGATAATGGCCAAGGGTGTTGATGGTGCGTTCCAACCGAGTCATGTGCGTGCATAGATCCCGGTCTGCCTCTGAGGATGTAAGACGCCGTGACATCTGTAAATAGGTCTATGCCAATTGGTTGTCACTTTAGGGAGTGATACACCCTACTATGGGGCCGACACAGGGTATTTATGTATTAGGGAGCCGATCGCTTGGGGTAGGGTTTTAAGGTACACTTAGTTCTGTCTGTTTCTGTTGGTACCGTCTGTTTCTGTTGGGTGGTAACACCTGTCTGTTTCTGCGTGGTACCATCTGTTGGGGTGGTAAACGCCCATTACTAGTGTACACCTAATTCTACATTCTGTTTCCGTAGGGATTAATCTGTTTCTGCTTCTGTCTGTTACTGTTCGGGTGGTAAAGGCCCATTACTAGTGTACACCTAATTCTACATTCTGTTTCCGTAGGGATTAATCTGTTTCTGCTTCTGTCTGTTTCTGTTCGGGTGGTAAAGGCCCATTACTAGCACTCTCTTCTATGGAAATTATTCTGTATCCGTTTCTGTTTCAGTTTAGACATTAGGGTGACACCTAATTATGTTATACCTGTTACTGTTATCTCTCATCCAGTTTTATTTTCATGTCATGTTATTATTATCTGTTCATAACTGAAAATCACTGGACTTGCCAGACTTTTTGTCTGACCCTTGTTGTTTCGCCTCCTTTCTTCCGTTCCCCCCTCCCCCCCCAGGTTTTGTAGAAGGGAGTACTCTAGCTTGATCCAGATTTCTTCCGCTTGAAGTGCTTAAAGTATGGCTTGTCTTCTTCTGTGGGGATTATGATTTTAAACTATGCATTCTGAAGGTTTTTGTACAAGACTGATATTTTGTACTTGAATTCTGATATTGTGATTTGAAAGGATGTAACCAAGCTTATTTCGGTTTCTGTTGTAATAAAGTTATAAATTTTTCAAGTACTATTTTATCTGTCTTCTAAATTTCTGTTCTGTTTACTAAAATGCTCCACCAAAGTTAAGGCATTCCCTTTGTGAGTGACCTTAATGGAGGTGGGGTGTTACAAAGTCTTTAACACGACATAGTTTTGGATGAAACTCAAAGTATACATTGTTATCTTTAGCAATTTGAGAGACAGTAAGTTTTTCTTTATGCTTACTCTTGGTAAATTATTAAGATAAAGATGTCTCTTACCAGTGATGTACCCATCACCAATATGTGATATACTTTTAGTTTCACTATTACCCATATGTATGAATTGCATACCCGAGTAGTTTTTATTCCTAAGATTTAAATTTTGTAAGTTGTTGGTCACACGATTGGTTGCTCCAGAATTTGGATGCTACTCATCCATGTTTATGTCATCAGTTTTAGCTGTGTCATCACTTCTATTAGTCTGCATTTTGATCCATCTGCATTGTTTCTTGGTTGATTTATCTGTGCTAGATTGACATTAGGTCCTCTCTTGTTGGGTTTCCCTTGCTGTGCAACATCATAATCAGAATTAAATATGAAATAACACTTACTTGCCACATGACAGATTTTTTCACAAATTTGGCACTTGATTCTATTATTGATCCACCTGTTGCCTCTTCCTTTACCTCTTTGCATTTTGTTTCCTCTCTGCAATTTGTTCTATTGTCTATTGTTTGACTGATGTTGTTCTTCTACCGATTCTTGATTTTTTTTGGTGAGGCAAAGTTTACAGAGTAATCTGACTGAGATGTTGTAACACCCCGTAATTCTGTTAATATTAATATTCATAATTAAAGAATAACTAATCTCAGACGTGAGAATTGTGGGAAACGGGTTGCGCCATTTTGTTCGTCTCAGAATTCTGGTTGAAATAGAGTCCGAGTTTGCGTGATTTGAACTTCGTATGAAGGAGATATGGCCATCGGAAGTTTCAGAAAATTCAAAACAGATTTCAGAAAATTTAAATTTCAAATTCGGAGTCAAATCAGGCTAGGCGGGAAATTTCCCGCCCAGCACCCAGGTCGACTGGGGAGTCGACTGGGCAGTCGACACCCCAGGGACCAGGTCGACTGCGCAGTCGACCTGGGTGTCGACCTGGTCCAGTCGTCTAGGGTTTGACTGAGCCCAATCTTGAGCTACTGATGTGTCTTTAGGGCTGAGTTGGCAAATTAAATGGTTCAGGTTAGTTCTGAGTTGATCTGACGGCCTAAATAAATCCTAAACTCGATATATACCTAGGTAGTCTCTCACTCTAAATCACATGAAAAATAGAATAGCCACCGTCATGTCATTGCCATGGAACTCAGTGTAGCCGCCGCCAACTAAGAAGGAAGAAGCTAATCAGAACCCTAATTCTACTCAACTCTAAAGAAAATCAAGACTCTCTTTCTTCTCTAAATTGTGAGTATGATGATTTTAATAAGATTATTAGCAAACTAATTAGATTAAGATGTGATATGGATCATAAGAAAATGATGTGAATTGTTATATATGTTGTTGTAAACCTTATGCTATCATGTATGTTGTAAATCCTATGTTATGTGATGATGATATCCTATATGTTGTAAATCATGCTATGATGATATTATATATGTTGAAAGTTTTCTATGTTAAGTTGCGATGTTACAAAGTCATGATGTTCTTATTTATGTTATAGTTAGCTTATGCTTGATCAAATCATGATGTTGATTATATATATATGTTTGGGCTATGATGATTCACATGATAAAATCACATGTACCTATGCAAGTTTAGATTGATTAGTATGTATAATCTCACATATCCTATGACATCTATTTCGACCTAAAATTAGGTTACAACACGTGTGAGTTCTATGGGTTAGATGCTAGTTCACACCATCATTATGTTGCATAAACCACATATGCAAGTTTATACATGAATTTGGGTTATGATCATATTATGTAAGTTGTGACATTTAATCAAACAAGTTGACACCTTTAGATCCATGACATGTGTAGTTTTATGCAAGTTTCACCCCTACTATGATTAGATCTATTTTATTTTGTCTATATGTTGTGATAATTTATCTTTGTGCTATGAGTTAGACTATTAGAGTCTAACGTATATTTTGCGCTGAATAAGCGAACATATAACGTGGGGTAGGGGTAATATTAAGGATTTAATATTGAGAAAATTGGGGTGCAATTGATATGATTTTGCATACCATAAGTGGATGTCCATAATTGAGTCAATTATGGACATCATTAAAATTGGAAGTAATTAATGATTGGAATAGGGATATATTTAAAACTGGGGTAAAAGATTATAAGTGTTAATCAATGCTTAGGACACGAGGTTGGACTCGTTTGTGACGTAAAACTGCCAGGACACGCCCGGCAAATCCAGTAGTCACAAATGTCAGCCCAATGTGAGAGGTCCTAGGCCCGAACTAAAGCATAACAGTTGTAAAGACACGAGGTTAGACTCTTTTATGGTATAAGACTGCCCGGACCCGCCCGGCGAATCCAGCTGCCATAAATGTCAGTCTAATGTGAGAGGTCTTTATGAGGTTATGGCCTGAATGAATTAAGAAATACTTAACCAGATAAACATGTGAAGTGGGACTTGGGGGTTAAGTAGGTGCCTTGGGTGGCATGAGGAGTCTAGTGGGTGCCTTTAGTGGCATTTGAAATACGATTAGTAAGACTTAACCAAACACACATGCAAATGAACATGACTAAGAAGAGGGTTAAGTGGGATATACTAATGGGGACAAGCTTAAGTGGATAACTTGTGGTAAGTAATTGGGGGCCCATTTCAACCAGTAACCCAAACGTATCTTTGTGGGCTCGACCCAAGTCGAGGACGGGACACGCATACTGGGGTTGACTATAAGAGGCCAAACGGGTTAGCGGTGGCAACGCAAGTCCAACGGGTTTCATATGCGTGTGTGGACCCGAGCTGGTAGGTAAGACGTTGTTGCATCGTGTAGGTATAAGCCGTGCATTCTCAAGTTGTATTGGGTTGCCACTTTAGGGGAGTGATACACCTTTAGGGTGACTGGTGTGGTGCAGTGTAGTAATGATTCGTTAGTAATTAGGTGTGCCTTTAATGTTATCTTTATCTGCTCTTCCATACCCAGTAGTTCATAGATATTTCCTTGTTTTCCAGTTTATACCTTAGTCTAGTCATTTTGATAATAGTATTGTTAGAATTATCATACTCGCCAGACTTTATGTCTAACCCCCTCTATTTCTATCCTTTTCCCCCCTCCAGGTCCTCAGGGTGGACCCAGCTCTAGTGGAGTTTGATTGGATTGCTTTATCTCACTTTTGGAAAGCTTGGACCGTTGAAGTAAAGTCCAGCTTGTTATCTTCTTTAACGGCTATTTATGTAAGGGATTATGTATTTTGTTTTATCAAGATGGATATTGTACTTGACTCTGATTTATGGTTTTTTATGATGTAACAAACATGTTTAATTTCAGCTGCAATGAAATAAAGTTTTAGATTTCCAAGTACTACTTATTATCTGTCTTGTTGTAATTTTTCTGTTCTATATTCACTTAAAACCTCCATGGAAGTTAATGCATTCCCTTTGTGAGTGACATTAATGGACGTGGGGTGTTACAGATGTTTTCCTCTGTTCAACTCGTCCTTTGTCTGCTAGCAGAGTTGAATGAATATATTGTTGATCAGGTATGGTTCTCTGCGAAGCAATGAGTGTTACAACTGACTCTTAATGTAACAACCCAAGAATTTTCGGCCCGAAAATCGACATAAATACCTTTACCGTAACTCATGCCGAACCTCCAAGCACCGAAAACATTGGATAGTTATTAGAAAGAATTTAGAGGGTGAGATAAGAAAGAAAGAAATATTAGAATAGAAGAAGAAGAAGAAGAACCCAACACAATACAGAATCAGAGTCTCAGATCGCAGTGGAACAAAATATAATACAGAAATAAATCTTTATTGAGAGCTTTAAATAGAACTTACAATATCAAAGTATAACACACATCTAGACAGTTATAATAACTTGTTCTCAGATACAACATACAGCGGAATAGTATCCATATAATATCATACGTCAGAACTCTTCCAGCCCGTCTCTCTCACGGCATTCGATAACCTGAACTTGTACACCCCGGGCTAACCCGAGCATTTACAAAACATCGGGTCAGTCTGGTGAACCAGAGTGGGATAAACTCGCATAGTATTAAGGGTAAATCATCCAACATGATTTTAAAGTTTAAAATCCTTTCGAAAGAAGAGGATAATCGAAAGACCAAATCCACACATAAACACGGATGGTTTTTACCTTACGATAACCCAAAACAGTTTTGAAACCAATATCTTTTCTGATATTATAATAATGTCAAAATACAAGTAAATAACAATCTAGTGGAACGCTTGCATCTTACGCTCCACATTATAGTATACAATCAAAACCGCAACACGACCCACACATGATCGACCACCCTTTTCTCTTGAGTGTATCGAATGTATATCACCGACGGTTAGGATCAGCAACCGTCTCCCGAAAAGGGACAGCATCGAAATATAGATTAAAGAAGCAAATGGAATTTCTCTAGATAGGTGATTATACACCCTAATGGGAGAGACCCACGTAGCCATGCTGCCTGCCCGATTTTTGTCCTTTCCCAGTTGATGAGGCTTGAGGTTTATATTATCTTTGGGATATTTGGTCACCATTCGCTTTGAATGCCACATCGTCAGATCCGTCAATTCACTAATTGACGTCCACAAATATACTCTGGGTTTTAAAGAAGTGCCCCTCTTTGCCACCACTCGGTATATTCGTAAAAATCAATGTACGTGGTTTCAGGAAATACTCTGTCAGACATCCGTCCATACAAGTCATTCAGGAACAGGATAAACCGAAGGTATTCTCCTACTGCATCCAATATAGGAATCACCCCATGGATCAGTAGCGAGAAATCCTTGCAACCCGTAGATTCAAACCATGACAGAACCACAGTTTATCTCTGGTTGCAATCCCAGAGATTATTAGCGGTCCTTCCATTTAATGAAGATCCACGGTCTTCAAAGCCCCATCTCGATCATCTTCTAATATCTCCAACTATTTGTTGGTCGGAATGGTTTTCGAATATAAGTTCGATCCCGGTCTTTCCGTTCAAACAATCATATTGGACATATTTGATAGTCGGTGGTTTAACTATTAAAATAAACAGTGTTTCAATCATGAAAATCCATTGACTTCACTGGTTCAGTATTCAGCATCACTTGGCCCTTTTTATTAAAATAAACTAGTTCACTTCTGCTTAATTAAAACTTCTAACTCTTTTAATATTTAAAAAACCACGATAATTGAAATCTTGTATACTAATGTTCTCAACTTCTTTTACTTAATTCAAATATCAAGTAAACATTTAATTTACTCTCTAGTATTTGCTTAAACTTTTCTTTATAACTTTGTTATAAAAATTCGGATTTTAAATATAAAACCCGTTCATAAGCTTCTTTTACCATTCCACTCTATTTCGCTTCACTTTGATTACTCTTTAAACGAATTTCCATTTAAAAGGTACTTCCCTCAATTATTATTATTTAAAATAATAATTTACTTTAATCACTAACTATTTTAGTAGTAAATTTCTTTATTACTAAAATAAATAGTAAATCCCCTTCTAAAAACTTGTTAAAATTAAAACAATGTTCATTAAACTATTTTATTAGATTAATTCAAATCAAACTAATCTAAAATCAATTCCAATTACCATGGTTGACTTAGTCAACTCAAGGCGTGGTTATCTTGTTAACCCATTCCCTTTTCGTTCTCACTTAAATTAATTAATAATATAATTAATTTAAATAATTCCACTAAATAAATCCTTAACAAACCAATTATCCACATTCTAACCGTTATGGTTAATTTCTATCCCCATATTCATAAATCTGATAAATCTCAGATTTACTTTGTAAAATCAATTTAGAATAAATCAAAGTATTTAATAAATAAAAATATTTATTTATTCCTTTTATAAGCTTTTATCCAAAATAATATATTTCAAAATCTACCTCTAGTTATAAAATAAATTTTATAACTTCATCTCTATCGACTCACCTGACGGTAAATCAATATTTGTAAAACAACTGATTTTATAGGCCATACGCTGCCAAATACTCAACCAATACCGTCTATTGGTTTAAACAAACAGATGTTGAAAATCCAACAATCAACAATCAAATCAATCACCCCAAACAGGACAGTTCATATATGATAATATGAAAATGAAATAATATATTGAGGAATCCGTTTGGATCCCTCCAACCTTTTCTTCCCTGTATTTCAAAACGGTTATCACAAACCAAAACATTCGGTTTCATTTAACTGATAACAATAAATAACGACCATTTAACATCAAGCACATTCAATTCAAACAATTCAACAAATTAAACACGTTTATAAATAAACGTGACCAATAAGGTAAGTTACCTTTATTGGAATCAATCGTTAAAATAACGATTTGGTATTTCACTGAAATTAAACGACGGTTTAATTTCATTAGTTTAATCAACAAATGAATATATACTGGCAAACAGTCAACCATAGCAAATAGAGCACACAAAATAAAAACCCAATTTATATAAAAATATAAATGGGAAAATTGAGTGAGCTTAACTCACCTTGATTTCCCTTCGTCGTCAAAACGATCTGTTTTAGTCAAATTAATCAGTAGTTTAACTTGACTAAAAATTCCAACTGCTACTCTTTCTAACTGAACCAGCTCCATAATGTAGCGCTTCATATGGTTTCAAAGCTTGCGATTTTTTTCAATTCTTGAGTTTGAAATCCGCAAGCTTCCCCTGTTCCTCCAACCCGTATGTTGAAACGCCCCACCCCCTTCTCACGCGATGCATCCAACCCCACTGCTCTTCCTTCCCTTCATTACTGCTAACGCCCCCTCTTAAATCCCATCGCCGTACCACTCAACTGAACACACGCACTCCTCCATGTATTCCTTTCTGTTTGATTTCGAACTACTTGCACCTTTACTTGCTATTTCTTACTCACAAGCTTGTTCCAGTTATGTTCATATTAATATTATTTGAAAATACTTTAGTCAGATGAGAACAAATATGCGTTATCACATGCTAAGGCTCTGTTTCTTTACCCTGTACTGAACGTTCCGTCTATTCCCTTATGTTAAAACTCCCTTAAACATACCCATTCGAAGCAACAGATCACCATGCTGCCCTACAGACCCTTTGAGCACCGCCGGAGCCATCACCCTTCCACGCTGTTTGTCAGGTCTCGCACCCACTGAACTCCGGCAACAGACCTCACTTGATATTTTTACTGAGCCATCCTCATGCCACGAAACTCGGACCCCACAGCCACCTTGACTGACGCCGCCACCAGTGCTTCCTCCACAACGTTGTTCACGCCCCCTTTCGAGATCCGCGCCACCTTCTGTCGAGCTTCGTTGACGGCACACAAGTTGAGGGAAAAACAGTTCGTGGAGTTTAGGTGGATCTTGCATGGTTGGGAGGTTTATTTTAATTTGATTTAACTAGAAATCCAGGATTTTAATTCCCTGGGATGAAAGCAGAAAGGAATGGAAGTTCCTCAATTTATACAGTGAAGAAGTGTGGAAGGCACGTTTACGTGGTAGCCAAGAATACTTGGCGTTCAAGGAAAAATTAAAAATAGGTATGTAGAGATAGCCCTGTGCGTGTGTACGTAAACTAGGTCCGCAGGTGTGTTTTCTTTTCACAATTATGGGTAATTTGTGAACGTTTTCTTCTGTTGTGTTTTCATTTAATACCGCCTGGCGTGAAACATACAAGTCATAGGGGTAGCTGGACAAAGAAAGACGTAGCATATAGGCTTGTGAGATCAAACATCCTTTCGGCTGAAAGCTATACATGAATTGGCATGTTACTTGAAGGTTACGTAAAGGATTTTACTTCACATGAAAGTAAAGGTTTTGACCAAACTAAGGATATATATATATATAGTGAACAACTTTAATATAATAATATTTACGAAACTTCGACACAAAGTAACACGCAGAAACCACCACGAACGACTCCCGTTTTCTGATAAAAAAACTAATTTTGGTATAAAAAGGTATTCCGGACCCAATGGGGCAAGTTTCGTCGAAATCAACCAGAAATAAACACACGTTTAATTTTTCCACGATCACTAGATAAATCAAATCAACTTGAAGCTTTGAGATCACATAATAATTCTTCAATACGAACCCAACGACACTAGTTACGTCGCATTCTGAGACTGTCTCCCCGGTAGGCTATTTTTACGCGCACCGCAATGCCCTTTTTAACGCCAAATTATCTGGTCTCCAAAAATAACAAACTATACTATGTACCTATCCTGACTCTAATCGACGATATGAACTCAACGGAACTGGTTTCGCAGCTTAATTCGATCATCTGTTCAAGTTACACTCAAATATCTCTTTATTAAATTAAATACACGCTATAGAAAATGAATGGGCGTTTACGGCTACCGTGGTCACATACGAAATCGGTTTGCCATGCAAATTAATACCATACAATAATTTAACGTTACGGTCCCAATGAAACTGATTTCGTCGAAAACTGAGTCCGTTTGCCAAACGGCTATTTTAAAGGCCTATATTTTAATAACGATTTCCATAGCGATTATTTCAAAATTTGATTTGGCCATAAATAACAAATTATAACATGAAATCTGGATTTTTCTCTTTCATAAGAAAATTATCATCAATACGGTTCCAATGTTTCTTGTTTCACAGAAATCCGACTTATATCGAATTCTGTATTCTCAGTTGAAGTTCAAAACCTAATATTTCGAACTGCCGCGCGATTTCAAGCTCGGTTTATATTTATATAAATATATAACGTTCAACTTTGTTTTAAATAACGAATTAAATATTAAAATCCATTAATATCCCAAATAAAATATTTAAAATAATAAATTGAATTAAATATTTGACGGCCAAAAATACGGGACGTTTCATTCTTCCCCCCTTAAAATAATTTCGTCCTCGAAATTGCTAAGGTAAGAAAGAACGTAATAAACCCATTAACTTTATAAAAATATTTAAATAAAACTCGATTTTTATTTCCAAAACTAATGTAATTGGTTTTAAAACAAATTTAATTCAAATAAAAGGATTTCCCATAATTCTTCAAAAATTTCCTAACACCTTAAATTTTGGAATTTTTTTGGCATAATCTCCCCTGTACGGAGGACATCTGCAATATTGCAGGTTCAAGAAATATATATACATCGACTAACAGGGTCGGAAAATTCAAAAACCAAACTCAAAACCCAAATAAAAACCAAAATCTCATATTTTGCGTAGGCGTACCTTTTTGCGAGCGTTATTACGCGATAAACGATATATTATACACGAGCTTGCTTAGTTACTATGAAGCTCTATTCAAACTGGATTCGATTAACTCCAGAATTCTCTTGGATGGGTTTTAAAGCTGAATTGGCACTTCTGCACCTGTTCTCAACTTCACTAAACTCATCAGTCATCAAAACAATATCCATTTAATTCAAAAAATCCACATCATCCATTTTGACAAATTTATACACAATCCAATTCACATGGGATTTATAATTATTTCTAATCACTTCATTTATCTCTTTAATTATTCTTTCGGATTTATTTAATTTGGATTGATTATCCAACTTATTTATTTCATATTGGTTTCAACCAAGTCTACTCATGTTCAGGTTGATATTTATGAAATCGAACACACAATCCAGCCATACCATTCAAATCAACATTAACCAATCCAATTGATTACCCATATTATAATAATCCGTGAAAATCCTTACTTTTATTATTTTATAAAATAAATTGGGTAAAAATAATTTCAAAAATAATTTTATAATCAAATTACAAATACACGCTCTCATGTATATACTCAACTCAATCTAGGGTATTACTAACCCCATCTCTATCAATTTACACCACAGAGCCAAGGTTATTACTAAACCAATAGCTCTGATACCACTGTAACGACCCAAGAATTTTCGGCCCGAAAATCAACATAAATACCTTTACCGTAACTCATGTCGACCCACCAAGCACCGAAAACGTTGGATAGTTATTAGAAAGAATTTAGAGGGTGAGATAAGAAAGAAAGAAATATTAGAATAGAAGAAGAAGAAGAACCCAACACAACACAGAATCAGAGTCTTACATCGCAGCGGAACAAAATATAATGCAGAAATAAATCTTTATTGAGAGCTTTAAATAGAACTTACAATATCAGAGTATAGCACACGTCTGGACAGTTATAATAACTTGTTCTCATATACAACACACAGCGGAATAATATCTATATAATATCATACGTCTGAACTCTTCCAGCCCGTCTCTTTCACGGCATTCGATAACCTAAACCTGTACACCCCGGGCTAACCCGAGCATTTACAAAACACCGGGTCAGTCTAGTGAACCAGAGTGAGATAAACTCGCATAGTATTAAGGGTAAATCATCCAACATGATTTTAAAGTTTAAAATCCTTTCGAAAGAAGAGGATAATTGTAAGACCAAATCCATACATAAACACGGACGGTTTTTACCTTACGATAACCAAAAACAATTTTGAAACCAATATCTTTTCTGATATTATAATAATGTCTAAATACAAGTAAATAACAATCTAGTGGAACGTTTGCATCTCACGCTCCACATATATAGTATACAATCAAAACCGCATGCGCGTATTGGAGATTAGATTTTCAACTATGACAAGGTATGGGACCACCTACCGATAGTGTATCTCTAGAGGAGAATACGCTGGGTTCAACAAGAATGTCTTGCAACCCGGCCCACACATGACCGACCACCCATTTCGCTTGAGTGTATCGAATGTATATCACCTACGGTTGGGATCAGCAATCGTCTCCCGAAAAGGGACAGCATCGAAATATAGATTAAAGAAGCAAATGGAATTTTTCTAGATAGGTGATTATACACCCTAATGGGAGCGACCAACATAGCTATGTTGCCTGCCCGAATTTTGTCCTTTCCCAGTTGATGAGGCTTGAGGTTTACATTATCTTTTAGATATTTGGTCACCATTCACTTTGAATGCCACATCGTCAGATCCGTCAAATCACTAATTGACGTCCACAAATATACTCTGGGTTTTAAAGAAGTGCCCCTTTTTGCCACCACTCGGTATATTCGTAAAAATCAACGTACGTGGTTTCAGGAAATAATCTGTCAGACATCCGTCCATACAAGTCATCCAGGAACAGGATGAACCAAAGGTATTCTCCTACTGCATCTAATATAGGAATCACCCCATGGATCAGTAGCGAGAAATCCTTGCAACCCGTAGATTCAAACCATGACAGAACCACAGTTTATCTCTGGTTGCAATCCCGAAGATTATTAGTGGTCCTTCCATTTAATGAATATCCATGGTCTTCAATGCTCCATTTCGATCATCTTCTAATATCTCCACGTATTTGTTGGTCGGAATGGTTTTCGAATATAAGCTCGATCCCGGTCTTTCCGTGCCAACAATCGTATTGGACATATTTGATAGTCGGTGATTTAACTTTCAAAATAAATAGTGTTTCAATCATGAATCCATTGACTTCACTGGTTCAGTATTCAGCATCACTTGGCCCTTTTTATTAAAACAAACTAGTTCAGTTCTGCTTAATTAAAACTTCTAACTCTTTTAATATTTTAAAAAAAAAACACGATAATTGAAATCTTGTATACTAATGTTCTCAACTTCTTTTACTTAACTCAAATATCAAGTAAACATTTAATTTACTCTCTCGTATTTGCTTAAACTTTTCTTTATAACTTTGTTATAAAAATTCGGATTTTAAATATAAAACCCGTTCATAAGCTTCTTTCACCATTCCACTCTATTTCGCTTCACTTTGATTACTCTTTAAACGAATTTCCTTTTAAAAGGTACTTCCCTCAATTATTATTATTTAAAATAATAATTTACTTTAATCACTAACTATTTCAGTAGTAAATTTCTTTATTACTAAAATAAATAGTAAATCCCCTTTTAAAAACTTATTAAAATTAAAACAATGATCATTAAACTATTTTATTAGATTAATTCAAATCAAACTAATCTAAAATCAATTCCAATTACCATGGTTGACTTAGTCAACTCAAGGCGCGGCTATCTTGTCAACCCATTCCCTTTTCGTTCTCACTTTAAATTAATTAATAATATAATTAATTTAAATAATTCCACTAAATAAATCCTTAACAAACCAATTATCCACATTTTAACCGTTACGGTTAATTTCTATCCCTATATTCATAAATCTGATTAATCTCAGATTTACTTTGTAAAATCAATTTAGAACAAATCAAAGTATTTAATAAATAAAAATATTTATTTATTTCCCTTTATAAGCTTTTATCCAAAATAATATATTTCAAAATCTATCTCCAGTTATAAAATAAATTTTATAACTTCATCTCTATCGACTCACCTGACAGTAAATCAATATTTATAAAACAATTGATTTTATAGGCCATACGCTGCCAAATACTCAACCAATACCGTCTATTGGTTTAAACAAAAAGATGTTGAATATCCAATAATCAACAATCAAATCAATCACCCCAAACAGGACAGTTCATATATGATAATATGAAAATAAAATAATATATTGAGGAATCCGTTTGGATCCCTCCAACCTTTTCTGCCCTGTATTTCAAAACGGTTATCACAAATCAAAACATTCGGTTTCATTTAACTGATAACAATAAATAACGACCATTTAACATCAACCACAAGAAATTCAAACAATTCAACAAATTAAACACGTTTATAAATAAACGTGACCAATGAGGTAAGTTACCTTTATTGGGATCAATCGTTAAAATAACGATTTGGTATTTCACTGAAATTAAACGACGGTTTAATTTCATCAGTTTAATCAACAAATAAATATATACTGGCAAACAGTCAACCATAGCAAACAGAGCACACAAAATAAAAACCCTATTTATATAAAATATAAATGGGAAAACTGAGTGAGCTTAACTCAGCTTGATTTCCCTTCGTCGTCAAAACGATCTATTTTAGTCAAATTAATCAGTAGTTTAACTTGACTAGAAATTCCAACTGCTGCTCTTTCGAATTGAACCAGCTCCACAATGTATTGCTTCATATGGTTTCAAAGCTTGCGATTTTTGTCAGTTCTTGAGTTTGAAGTCCGCAAGCTTCCCCTGTTCATCCAACCCATATGCTGAAATGCCCCACCCCCTTCTCACGCCATGCATTCAACCCCACTGCTCTTCCTTCCCTTCATTACTGCTAATGCCCCCTCTTAAATCCCATCGCCGTATCACTCAAATGAACACACGAACTCCTCCATGTATTCCTTTCTGTTTGATTTCGAACTGCTTGCACCTTTACTTGCTATTTCTTACTTATAAGCTTGTTCCAGTTCTGTCCATATTATTATTATTTGACAATACTTTAGTCAGATGAGAACAAATATGCATTATCACATGCTAAGGTTCTGTTTCTTTACCCCATACTGAACGTTTCGTCCATTCCCTTGTGTTAAAACTCCCTTAAACATACCCATTCGAAGCAATAGATCACCATGCTGCCCTCCAGACCCCTTGAGCACCACCGGAGCCATCACCCTTCCACGCTGTCTGTCGGGTCTCGCGCCCACTGAACTCCGGCAACAGACCTCACTTGATATTTTTACTGAGCCGTCCTCATGCCAGGAAACTCGAACCCCACAACCACCTTGACTGACGCTGCAACCAGTGCTTCCTCCACACCGTTGTTCACGCCCCCTTCCGAGATCCACGCCACCTTCTGTCGAGCTTCGTTGACGGCACACAAGTTGAGGGAAAAACAGTTTGTGGAGTTTAGGTGCATCTTGCATGGTGGGGAGATTTATTTTAATCCGATTTAACTAGAAATCCAGGATTTTTAATTCCCTGGGATGAAAGCAGAAAGGAATGGAAGTTCCTCTATTTATACAGTGAAGAAGTGTGGAAGGCACATTTACGTGGTAGCTAAGATTACTTGGCGTTCAAGGAAAAATTAAAAATAGGTATGTAGAGATAGCCCTGTGCGTGTGTACGTAAACTAGGTCCGCAGGTGTGTTTTCTTTTCACAATTATGGGTAGCTTGTGTACGTTTTCATCTGTTGTGTTTTCATTTAATACCGCCTGGCGTGAAACATACAAGTCATAGGGGTACCTGGACAAAGAAAGACGTGGCATATAGGCTTGTGAGATCAAACATCCTTTCGGCTGAAAGCTATACATGAATTGGCATGTTACTTGAAGGTTACGTAAAGGATTTTACTTCACACGAAAGTAAAGGTTTTGACCAAACTAAGGATATATATATATATATAGGGAACAGCTTTAATATAATAATATTTACGAAACTTCGACATGACGTAACATGCAGAAACCACCACAAACGACTCCCGTTTTCTGATAAAAAAACTATTTTTGGTATAAAAAGGTATTCCGGACCCAATGGGACAAGTTTTGTCGAAATTCGAGGTCGTTTGGAAAAAATTTCCTTTATAAAACCAAAAATAAACACATGTTTAATTTTTCCACGATCACTAGATAAATCAAATCAACCTGAAGCTTTGATATCCATTAATAATTCTTCAATACGAACCCAACGGCACTAGTTTCGTCGCATTCTGAGACTGTCTCCCCGGTAGGCTATTTTACGCGCACCGCAATGCCCTTTTTAACGCCAAATTATCTGGTCTCCAAAAATAACAAACTATACTATATACCTATCCTGACTCTAATCGACGATATGAACTCAACGGAACTGGTTTCGTGGCTTAATTCGATCGTCTGTTCAAGTTACACTCAAATATCTCTTTATTAAATTAAATACGCGCTATAGAAAATGAACGGGCGTTTACGGCTACCGTGGTCACATACGACATCGGTTTGCCATGAAAATTAATACCGTACAATATTTTAACGTTACGGTCCCAATGAAACTGATTTCGTCGAAAACTGAGTTCGTTTGCAAAACGGCTATTATAAAGGCCTATATTTCAATAACGATTTCCATAGCGATTATTTCAAAATTTGATTTGGCTATAAATAACAAACTATAACACGAAATCTGGATTTTTATCTTTCATAAGAAAATTATCATCAATATGGTTCCAACGTTTCTTGTTTCACAGAAATCCAACTTATATCGAATTCTGTATTCTTAGCTGAAGTTCAAAACCAAATATTTCGAACTGCCGTGCGATTTCAAGCTCGGTTTATATTTATATAAATATATAACATTCAACTTCGTTTTAAATAATGAATTAAATATTAAAATCCATTAATATCCCAAATAAAAAATTTAAAATAATAAATTAATTAAATATTTGATGGCCAAAAATACGGGACGTTACACTTAATCTTCATCAAGTCCATTAGTTGCATGCATAACATGTTCATTTTCTGAAATTTTGTGCCCTGTTGTTCCTAACCCATCACATAAAGTCTTAACCTTTGTTAGATATTTGCTCATAAACATTCCTACCTTTTCAATACTCTGTAATTGGCTGCGGCAATGCATGATTCTTGAGGCAAATTGTCAGTTGAAATTTTGCTCTATTGCTGTCCAAATCTCGAATGATGTATTACTCCTAATGATTTGAGATAGCAAGTTAGCACTTATTGATGATATCAACCAGGAAGCGAGTAGGCTGTCTTGCTTTTGATATATGATGAATTCTTGATTGTTAATGGTGTTTCCATCTTTGTCCAATATCATTGCAAGTGGAATGCACATTGTATTCCTAATGTATTCTTGAAGGTCGTAGACCTTTAGAGCAGTTTCAACCTGATATTTCCATTGCATGTAATTATCTTCATTAAGAGGGATTGTAATTGCATGTCTTTTGGGTTTAATAAGGTAAAGGCTGTTAGATGTGGCAGAACTTACAATATCATCCCCACCTGACTTGGATAATTACACGGAAAGGATAGGGAAAAAAATGAGAAAAGAAGTGGATCTTGAATGGCTGATCACTGTAAAAGGTGATAAGCAAACAATCTACTGGGTCAAATGATGACCACTTGTTGGATGATCAAGAGAAGGTTGCAACCTGATGACCAAAGTGATGAAACTTCTCTAATTGGTCACAAAGGAGACAATCTATTGTGAGATAAAGAGCCAAGGAATAGAAACACTTATTCGCAGGCTGGGAAAGGCTCTCCCCTATCGTGCTTCTCTGAGGGGAGAAAGAACGATCACCTTTCCTAAACAGAGATTGCAACACTTGTGCAATGTCGATCAACATAAGGAATGATGAATGCCATTAGGCTAATTGAGCTTTGACACCATATAAAGAATTTGGTCAAATTTGTATTATCAAATGAAGAAAAGTACAAAAGAATTTGTATAATGTAAAATGAAAGAAAATGATTCGATAAAACATATGTACTCAATGTAAACACTTATATTAGAAACGATAACATCGTCTTTAGCTTGATAGTGTATTCTCTTGGTGATAATGGGCTTCAGCCCAATTAATACGTGTGTGAACTGATATAAAATATCACTTGGCCGAATACTCTATTACTTTATTTACATAACATACACACACACACACACACACATTTATATATGTATGTAAATGTGTGTATTTGAGTAATGGTAGTTGGACTCTGTTGACACGCCTTTTGGCAAGGCTGTCGCAACTCGAATTCTATCAAGAGAGCTACTCAAGACTTGAGTATAAACTTGCATTGATTGCCGTTCACTTGGATGAAGTGATATAATATTGGAAAGTTTGCATTTGAAATTGATGAAGCTCTGGATATTCTACAACCTATCGGATCGGGTCACATCATTATATTCGAATGACTCAATTCGAATTCGACCCGATCACATGCCTCCAAAAGAAACTTGGCAGATGTACAACAACTCTACCTCATTTCTGCACCCTTAGGTCGAGCATCATCGGGTCGAACATCATTGGGTTGAGCATACCGACCAGACCCTACTTGATCCACGAACATGCAAGAACGTGGACCTGTTTTCATGGCTACAAACTCGCTCCACTATCCTTTTAATTCGGATCGAATTCCACCTGGTGAGCCATGACCTGGAGAGAACTTATCCACTCCTCCCACTTCGGCTCTACACTTCATTAGATGAGCACCATGTGGCCGTTTGACCCGAGCCACCTCAGCGCCTATACATAGATGTTTTCACAGGTTGTGAAGGAGATTCTTTTCCTCTTTCAAGTCACAGCTTTCTCCATTATTGAACGCAAAGACATTGCGTTCGTAGCAAAGATGATTCAACCACTTAACATGAAGATTTCGTGTACAAATTCATACATTAACACAAGGATATTGTGTATAACCTACTCACTTTCTCTTCTTATTCACAAATGTACTGATTTTTGTAATCTGTTAGTATAAAGAAGAGATAATAAAGTGGACGTATATAAGAATTTTGCCGAACCACTATAAAAATATCTTGTGTCCCCTTTTATTTACTATTTTATGCATTTTGTGATATGTATTTGTGAGGATTTCACACCTCATTGGTTGTTAGTACCAAATTTTGGTCTAACATTTTGGCGTGCCAGGTAGAGGCACGCTATCACTTCTAAATCTAGCTCGAAAGGAAGCAGATTGCTTGGAACTTTGGCTCAATGGTTAAAAGGAAGAAAGACAGAACCTTCTCTCCTACTGAGGTTGTTGGCATAGAAGGCACAAGGAACGAAGGAAGTCAGGAGGCTTCCTCTCGAGGAGATCCACTGGCATACTTGACCAGAGATGGGATGGATGACGTTCTTTATGAATTTAGAACCAAGATGGCTCGGTAAGTTGATCTTCTTCAGAAGCAATAGGAAATAATGAACGAGTTCTTCGGTCGGATGGAAGGCCGAGCAACAACCATCAACTCACTGGAATGAGTGCGATTGGAATCCAAACAGCAACAAGCCTAGCTACATCAGTTTCTACCCCCGGGTTGGATTGCATGTGACCCTGGGTCGGATTAATGGCAACCATGCAGCAAGGGGCGACCGCCTTCCCTCAAAAAATGTGCAACATGCAACTTCGACACACAACGTTTAGGATGAGAATGTGTGTGATGCAACAATTGCCAAAAACTTAGGCTTGGTTCGTTCAACCCGACCAACAATTTCTCTAGTCTGCATGGACTCCAAAGCACCCGGATTAACTCAACTTTAGCATGAAATACCTCAAGTCGAAGCTCAAGGACTAGGTCGGGTCGAGCCATTCGACTCGCGAGTCGGGGCCACCTTTAACCCGATCTCTAAAGCTCGACATGGGCCCATCACTCTTCAGAACTCAACGCTGGGGGCACCAGCGCAGGATTAGACGACTGGCGACAGTTGCTAACGGATGGAAATCACATTGATAATATGAGTTGATGCTTTACGAGAAGCGACACTTCGCACGATGACGTGGATACCGTCAATCACAGTCCGTTCTCACGGGAAATCAGGAATTCTTGTGACCCTCCAGATCTCAAGCTTCCAGCTTTGGAGCCTTACGACGGCATAACGGATACTACCTTGCATTTGATGCGCTATATTCGCCATATGGAAGTTTTATTGGCATCAGACAACGTCTTGGCCAAATGCTTTCCCTCTACTTGACTGACATAGCTACTATATGGTTACGACAGCTGGAATCTAAATCGATCGACAGCTAGAACGTGTTCGTCACCTGTTTCATGGAGCAGTTTCGGGTCCACATCTCTTAACCTAAGAATGTCATGTCACTCACTTCAATCAAACAAAGGTTCGTTGAGACCTGCGTTCACTTCTAGAAATATTCAACGTGGCAGTGGCTTCGATTGGTCGACCCGAACCATTTATGGTATAGATGGCAGCCGTGTTTGGCATCCTGGATCATCAGACTTCAAGGTTTCTGTGCATCAAGATCCACCAAGAGATCTTGGCGAATTCTACTTCGAAGCAAATAGATTTCTACGAGAGGAAGATGCAAATTCCAAGGACGTTCTCGATGTCAACATGGTCAAGGATGGAGGACCATCCTATTCTGGAAAAGGCAATGATATAGGCAAAGGAAAGGCCGTTGCTAAGAACGATCGCAATGTTCAGTCTCGGATAGGGCCCAGATATGACAAGTACACTGAACTTGGTGCTTCATCAATCGACATCCCCATGGATACGAAAGATGCTATCGACTATCCACAGCCTCCCATGAGGGAGCCAATGCTAAGAGAACGCGATTCTGTAAAACATTGCATATTTCATGAGATGAATGGTCATAAAACCAATGACTATAGGCATTTGTGAGACTTGACTGAGGAGCGAGTCAGATGCAGAGAGCTACCTGAGTATGTCAAAAACCAACAACGCCTACACCTGTGCTACCATCACCTGCTCCCCGAAGAGGGAATGATCCTACAACGAGTTCTCGCGGGATTGTCATCGGCTAACTTGGATTAAATCACCCTGCAGTTTCCACATTTCTTAGGAATTAAGATATGTTTCTGTTTACTTTCCTTTTAGTTATCCGAACGGCTAAGTTGAAGTACACATGTACATGATTAAGATGTAGTCTCTAGGCGTGCTATGGATTCAACGATAAACCAAGCAGGATTTGTTTGTAATCGTTTTTGAATTAAATAACATGAGCTTTTCAAGCATGAATTATGTTTGGCAACTTAAGTATCTCGTCAGGATGTGGCAAGATTCTCAATCTCAACCTAAGTATGGTTGATACTTATCTCGGAACCCTTAGTATGGATTTTGCCAAGGGACGTACTTTCTTGTCAAGATGTGGCAAATATAGCTCTATCTCGATATGAGTATGGTTTGTGCTCAGTTGGATTTCTTTGTATGGATTATAAACGGAAACGTCGAATTGTCTTGTCAGGATCTGACAAAAGAACTTAATAAAACTCGAGTATGCATTATGTTGAACATCCAGTTATGAATTATGCCTGGAAGGTTGTGACCCCCTGCCAGGATTTGGCAGGATGGTTTGAACGTCACTCGAGTATGATTTATACTCAAAATTGATGCCCTAGCATGCTTTATGCTCGAAAAGGTAAAGCAGTATAGTCAGGACCATGGATTTTTGGTTTTCTATTTAATACGGTCCGACGCGACCTTGACTTTCTGGACTTCTATTCGCATTCTGGATTCATGTGGATTATGGATTTTTCAGATTATCCAGAACACATCTTCCTTTATCCAGAGTGATATGTTCTGAGGGGCAAAATGTTGACACGCTTTTTGGCAAGGCCGTCACAACTCGAATTCTATCAAGTGAGCTACTCAGGACTTGAGTACAAACTTACATTGATTGGCGTTCACTTGGATGAAGTGATATAATGTTGGAAAGTTTGCATTTGGAATTGTTGAAGCTTTGGATATTTTCCAACCTATCGGACTAGATCAAATCATTCGGTTTGAATGATTTGGGCCAAACTCGACCCGATCACATGCAACCAAAAGAAACTTGGAAGATGTACAACAACTCTGCCTCATTTCTCCACCCTCGGGTCGAGCATCATCGGGTCGAGCATACCGACCCGACCCCATCGATCCACGAACATGCAAGAACGTGTACTTGTTTTCACGGCTACAAACTCGCTCCACTATCCTATTAATTCGGATCGAATTCCACCTGGCGAGCCACGACCTGAAGAGAACTTCTCCACTCCTCCCACTTTCGGCTCTGCACTTCATTGGATCAGCGCCACACGGTCATTCGACCCGAGCCACCTCAGCGCCCACATGTTTTCATGGGTTGTGAAGGAGATCTTTTCCTCTTTCAAGTCACTGCTTCATTACTGAACGCAAGGACACTGTGTTCATAGCAAAGCCGATTCAACCACTTGACACGAGGATTTCTTGTATAAATTCATGCATTAACACAAGGATATTGTGTGTAAACTACTCTCTTTCTCACAAATGTATTTATTTCTGTAATTTATCAGTATAAACAAAGAGATTATAAAATGGATGTAGGCAAGGATTTTGCCGAACCATTATAAAAATATCGTATGTCCCCTTTTATTTACTATTTTCTGCATTTTATGATATGTGTTTGTGAAGATTTCATACCGCATTTGGTGTTACTACCAAATTTCGATCTAACAGGCTCCATGCTTAGTTTTTTGTTCTTCACTTCTTTTTGTGTGACTCATCATCAAGTTCAAAGTTATTATGGGCGTACTTGCAACTAGTTCATTGTCTAAGGTTGCCCTAAAACCTTGGAAGATGTAAATGAGATTGGGATTGCCAGTATTTAGTAGCACTTCACATGCTCAGATTCATTGGATTCCTCCCTATGTCTGAAATGTAAGGCAAGGTTTGGGTTTGTGCACATATATCAAAGTCCACACACATATTATGTTGTTAAGAGAGTCATATATCTATAATTTATTTCAACTCCCTCGTGTATACATTGAGTGAATGTATGCAGCAACAAGCACAAGTAAAGTACCATTGTTCAAGTAAAGATGCACATGCTGGGTCTTCTCGTAGATAAATCTGTTATAGAATTAGCACACGTAATTAAAATTCTCAAGGTCCAATTTATGCATAGTCAACTTCTTGATTTTGCAACTGTTCAAACAGTCAATGGGTAGATACATTGCTTTGGCTTGTTCCATCATCTGACCATTCTTTTCTTTGTTTTTTTTTAGTTTACGTTTGTTACATCAACATTCTAAAGAAAACCATTCATCCCCCCTAGAACATGATTGATCATAAACTGTTTCACATGGTATATTTTTACAAGTTCTTAAAAAAAATAGATGCTAGGTATGATATCAGCAGTCAGAATGCATGCTGTGCATCGAATTTTGTAGTATGTGCCATTAATTAAGGGTGCATCATGTCTGCGAGAAATTTTTAAGGTTGCCTAGGGAAACGAATTCATATCTACTTAAAGTTTACAAGCATCTGTGTATCCAAAAAGAAGGAAATGGTTGCCTAGAACAGGGTCCATGTTTTCGCATTTATTACTCTTCCATTAAAACCCCTTGGTTTCCACATTTTTGCAACTAAAGATTTTTTTTTCTTTCTGACTTAATTGCAAAAAGATAAATTCTAATTGGTTGGATACATATAGAGGATTTTGGAGACAGACGATCCGCTCTCATTAAAAATACGATGACGCTATGACCTTAAACTAAATCTAGCTGGGCTTTTAGTTGGAAAATGTTAGTGAAAAAAAACACGCATATATTGGCTTCTGTTGATCCTAAAGGTGATTTCATCATATCAACATTTCTATACCTGCACATTTTAAGTATACACAAACTCGGTTTTTCAAATTTAAATTTTGTTCATGCATCAAAAGATCGCGATTTTTTTATATTTGCTTGTTTCTGAAGTGTACAAGAAAATTTTGAGTAGACATTTTATTTGGGGTAATAAATAAAATTTCTCTTTTTTCCACATCTGTCTGTCCAATATATTAACACTTATCCTGGACTACATTAACTTGGGAGAATTGTCATTTTCTTGAAGAAATAACATGCCTTTTGCAAACCTTCCAAAGTCCAAACTCCACATTATGATGTTGATGTTCACATTTGCTTAGTCCACCTTTTTGTTACTTCATCTGTACTTGTTACCAGGTGCACATAGTTACTATCCAAACTCAATATCCTAATGTTCTTGTTCAAGTTTGCTAGCTAAGACAATCTTTTGTTTCCTCGTTAATCTGTCCTTGTTGACAGCTATACATTACCTTACTATTATCATGTTCAATTGGTATTTTTTGGACATTTTGAATATTTTACTGTGACATGTTATTTTCAACGATTTTGCTAAAAGAATTTCCCAACTGATGAATCCGTAACCCACACCAGTTCAGTTTACCTTCTTCCACCACCTTCTATTGAAACTGTAGTGGATTAAAGCAGAAGGGCAAAAACTGTAGTGGATCGAGAAAACAATGTCGTGGAAGTCACAGTCTAAAAATGGAGAGGAATCAAGAAGAGCATGGATTTAGCATGTACAATATCTTGGCTAATTAATCTTCCCTCTTTTCTCACTTAATTTCCCTAACCTTCAAGAATTGTCCAAAATATAATAACCAAAATACTGTAAAAAAAAAAAAAAAAAACAATTGCTAGTTTTCATTTCTTAGTCAGCTTTTTGCATGATGTTTAAGTTTCCAAAAAATTCCAGTACGCATTCCCCATGGATTTGTGGTACATTCTTGTTTATTGCCGAGAGTATTTATTTGTTTTTATCTCAAATTTCACTAAAAAGCCGACTGATCTAACAAATGTGACATGCCTCTAGATGAATTTCCCATGCAATAAAGGCAAAGGAGAGATCGTCACCAACAAAACCATTATCTTACTACAAAAGAAAACAAGGATATATATATATATATATAAGTTTATAACAGTAGTAAATGCATAATCACTGGCACATCAATTCTTGAGTTTGATAAGGAAAATCAATCTCCATAGAGAAACAGCAGTACCTTTCTTCTCTCTTTCAACAATCTCCAATATGCCTTCAAATACATATACATCACATGGAATTCTCAAAATGCCTTGGTGATAAAACCCGAACTCTTCTTCAGCTTTTCTTAGTAGAATTCTGAAAGCTTTATGGCTCAAATGTTCCATAGGGATAACAAACCTCTTCATCTCTTCTCCGACGCATATAGCAAGATATCCCTTTGGCACACTGCTGTTTGAAAAAGAAAGTGTTCTTTTCAGAAATCTGAATTTTGTTGAAGCATTTTGCATCTTCCACTTCCTTAGGGTATTAGTATCCATGATATTATATCTCTAGAGTAGCTTTGATGTTATGAATTCTAGGAAAACCAAGCCTTTCCTCCTATTGTTTGACAAGGAAGACTTGGTTCTAGGATGGGATGTGTAAGTAAGAAATGGGATTTATAGAAGTTAGAATCCTTGGATATACTAAATTAATAATATTATTATTAAGTTTTAAATCAGTGGTTACAATCTATCTTCATGGCCATTATAGTATTTCGTTTATAGTCATTGCTGCAACATAAGCCAGATAGGAATCATAGGATGCCAGTATTTAAATAGATCACTGAAATTAAGTATATGAGGCTTCCTGTTTTACAAACAATTTGGTAAAATTCACCATGAAAAAACTAGCATTTATTAATATAGATATCATAACTATAATATTTGGACGGTGAAACAATATTGAGTGAAAGAACAAATTATTATCTTTTACAATGATTAACTAGTTCGTCTTAAAAAAACAAATTATATAGATAGGAAAATATTATGTGATTGACCAGTCCAGTATGATTAATATTAGTTATTGAAATCAACTATAATCAACATTGAAAACTCAAAACACAAAATAAACCAAAAATTATCATAACGTTCTGCTTTGATCTTCAATGTTCAATCTAAAGTAGTACTTCATAGTTCTTGAAAGTTCGGTCTAAAGTAGTACTTTATATTTTATATGTTTTTTCAGTATTGTAGGAGATCAGAGTTATTTTTATTTGTGTAAAATGCATCTTATTGTTCATTCTTTTAGAGCAGTTTCCTTTAATATTTAGCCAGAGATTTTTCGGTGTAAGACTGGGATAACACGTTGATTCTGTAAATAATAGTACAATATTTATACATATAGCACGTTGAATCTGTAAATAATAGTACAATATTTATACATATTTTTTAATATCGATGTTCTTCTTTTCAGTAGATAATTTAAGAATATTGGAGAAAGTGGTGGGTGTGAGATACTACTAGGTATCCATGTGAGCTTCATTTATGCCCACTGTGAACGCAAATAAGGTACTTCGTTGGTTCATACATTGCACTCACATTCCAGCTTACTTTTTATCTTTTTATATTGCATGTTGGAATATAGATCAAATAAATTTATTAATTAAGTTGTTAACTGGTATTATATCTTTCTTAGAATACAGTGGAATCCAATCTTTGAATAAGCTACAATAATTTTCCTCATATCTTTAATAGAGGAAACTGGCAAGAAATTTATATAACAGTCCCAGTGTATTACACTACATAATACTATGAATTTTGAATCATTGTGACTCTTGTTTTGACACCACAAAAGTTGTATATAATTCATGTTTGCAGCTAGCTAGCGCTTGGGTGTTAATTAAACAGTACGTACAATAGATCAATATTGCTAGACATTTAACTTTTTGTACCATTAAAATTTTCATATAAAGAAAGTATATTATCTGCATATAACAAGATACAATGATCAGCGTAATCAAGTTTATATAAATATAATCAATGCAATCATTTGTCCAATCATAAGATGTACCAACTCCTATCACCTGTTTCCAGCTATGCTTTATTTTCATAGTGATAGCTGCATGGTTACTAATTTACTAAGTGAAAATGTCAAGAACAAGATGCTAGACGGCATTCTAATTTACTAAGTTACTAGTTGTTTATATACAATATTAATTTAGTGATGCAAACAATTAAGTTGCAGAATATAAATGCATATGAGTGTAGACTTGATTAATATTTTCGTTTGTCAGCTATTTCTGAGCTGACTCTTACATTTGTTTTACTAGTTTATTTACGTTGATTTATCAGAAGAAGTCAGTGGTTTCTTGTCAGTGGCTATCAAATCATCATTCAATCATGCAAGAGTTCTGACTCTTACCGAGCAAAGATGTATACAACCATACAAGGTCGGTGATTTGTGGCGTGAATTGTTGTGTACCCATCCTTCGGTGTGACCCGTGTGCCCACCCAATCACAGCCCTCTGATTTTCACAATTTACAGTTAAATTCCTCAATTGTTGTAGGACTTAATTGCAAAAGGTGGAGATCAGAGAAATCTAGGCCGTTGGACACACGAGGACAGAAGAATTGGCCTCGTGATTTGTAACTTTGAAAGGTGAACTGTTGAAAACTTTAAATATTCTATTGTTGTAATTTGGATGTGTAACCATATAAGTTTTATTGAAGTACGGAGAAATATTTTTATTAATTACATGAAATATTCTCTACAGAATTGTTACAATCGAATTGATGAATTAATTGTAACATAGCTATGTATATATAATATATAATATGATTAATTGTCAAGAATAATCCGAAGTTTAACGTGTCTTCACATAATAATCCGAAATTTGGATTATTTCTGAATATATAATCTGAAGTTTGGTTCCCATATTAATCTCATTTACTTGGTTCTTCCATATTAATCCGAAGATTAGGGACGTCTTCCCATATTGATCCCAAAATAACACGTCAGGGGGTCATCGGATCAATATGGGAAGACACCCCCAAACTTCAGATTATTCAGAGAAAATTCAAACTTGAGATTATTATGAGAAGACACGTTAAACTTCAGATTATTCTTGACAATTAATCCTATATAATAACTATATTGGGCTTCTGGGCTTCAGCTTTGCAATTGGGCTTCAGCTGATAAAAGAAATGCGCAACGGTAAAAAGAAATGAACGGTTGATATTTGATCACGTGACTTGTGTAAAGTATATTATCTCAACTCGCACCGATCAGATGTACCTGCTGCTTTAATTGCCCCCTTCAAATTGAAGCTAGGGTTAGGGTTTTCATTGAGGAAACCGTCGTCTTCTTCATCTCATTTCGTCGATTCTTCAAATTAAAGTAAGAAATTAATTTCTTTTCTTCACTATGTTTGTCTGTAGCTTTAGATCTGCTGATTTGAGTTAAATTTGATCGACAATCTTTGTCAGTTAGCTTGATTGTTTGAACTTTTTCTCAGATCTTCACTGTTTTGAGTTTTTTCAAGTAGATGTAGCTTCGATATGGCTTTATCACTGTAGAGAATAGGACTATTGAAGACAAATCACAACAACCCTTAGTATTGTTACCAAGGGCAAAAAAAATATTTATTTGCCTTCAAAAACAAAGAGCAGCAGACTAAGAACAGCCTGGACACGCAACAAATCTCAGCAGGGGCATAAAAAACTGCGCAAATTTTGAGATGATTGAATCATACGTCGCAGCCCTTCTATCTCTTTTCCTTGTTTTTCATTAATGCTTTGTTGTTTTTCAAACATCTCTCTTAGACTCAAGTATTCAGATTCTAGTAAAGCATATGCTCGACCTCTGCGTGATCTACGAATCATCGACGTTGGCTGAGTTTTTTGAACCCAAGGAACCATGTCTGGTGTTACTACTTCTCCGTAACCGCGAACTCTACCAGCAGTTTCCAATCCCCCTGCCGCTACATATAATTGTAACCTAACTTCTGGTGTTGCATCGTCGTTACTATCAACTACTTCATCTAGCTTTTGTGATATTAATGCCTATAGAATTTCGCATTAACGTAAAGGTTAAATATAACTTTTGTCGTCATGGATAACAATAATTTCATACAAGAACAGTCTACAGTTTGACGATATAGGGGTGTTGTATTTGATGTGCTACTGAGGTTTTGGACTTGTTTATGGATGGTACAGTCATATATCTTATGGCAACTTATACTGCTATACATTAGTCATACTAGCTGATAGCATAGATGTCAAATATATCAAGTTTTTGACCCTTTAGTCAGCTGGTCTATCAAAAAAATTTATGGTCTTTTTCTCCCCAGTGCATATAATTTCATGGATGACTAATATTCATATAACACGAAAGCAAGCAATTAAAGATGAATTCTTATCATGGAAAATAGCAATGAATCAATCAATTAATGATGAATTCAAATAATAAAAAGTAGCCGTCTGTGGTTAAAGTCAAGACTGAAAATTGTAGTGAATGTGTGCCAGTTCTAGGGACAAACACACGGATAAATAAGATTAATTGTGGATTCATGTCGTGTAAAAAAAATCGTGTATGGTAAAGTTTAGGACTGAAATTGTAGTTAATTTGTGCCATTTGTGGGAAGATAAGTAGATAGATGTCAGATTTGTGACCATCTTTTTTGACCTGTGCAAATCTGATATCAAATTATGTGTCTATCCAATTTGTATTTTTGCATGTTAAACATTAGTTAACAAAATAATAATTTATGTTATTTGTTAATGTGATTAACTGATTTTCCCTTATGATTTATGTTTTTGAAGGCATCTCCTGCTTTTCTTTTCTCCATATCATGTAATTACATTCGAGGAGGGATTGTAATAAACTTGACTCAGTATCATGTTTTAGTCCTACTATAAACCTATATAATTGATTACACTGAGGCTAATATAATGTGATAATTGTACTATTGTTTTATTTCGATGTTCATAATGTGATTCCATACTGTTTCAGTGGTGAAAATAAATAATGAGTAAAATAAGCAGCTTGTAGATACTAGGGAATAAATTTACAGTTGGACTAGCATATAATTGAGTAACCACCAAGTATTATAGGAGAAAGGGTTGGCGTAACATGGCTAATTATCAATACTTGATTGGTCGCAGGGAAAGAAAAATCTAGTTAGGTGAAACTAGATGTAATAGAGGTCTTACTTAGTTTACTAGAAAAAGAACGACAAATAGGAAGAAAATTTGGCATCGGGAATGGTGGTTGTGGTAGAGATGGCAGGGGTGATTGCTTTAGATTTGGTGGCAGCTGAAGTTGAATTATATTTTGAAATAAGTCAAACAACTTAAAATGTCTTATATTATGAACTGGATGAAGTATTTGTTTAATCATGACCCACGTTCCTTTTTGGGAATGCGCCGACCATTTTTAGAAAATAGCATGTTAGGAGAATACATGAAAATTAAGTTTTAGGTTACGAACTTATGTAAAGAAGTAATGCCTTTGCTAGAATGCTTTGGCAGCGCCGATTTTGTGTTGGAATGGAAATTTCCGAGGTAAGAAGGGTAAGGCAATATTTAGGAAACAAAGAAATTGATTTTAATTTTAAGTGTGCGTTATTTTTCTTTTGCATTTTATCGTGTATGATGTTCTGCAAACTGATAGAGTTAAAAAAAAGTATTCCTGTAACAGTTTTGTAATTTGATTTTATAATGTAACACTTACAGCAAATCTTGTTCGAAATAAATTGCTTTTGGTTTTGTTTTATATATTTATTGTTTATATAGTTATATTTGAATATAAGCAACGTTTTAAATACATTAACATAAAATTTGAAATTGTTCTAGAGAAGTATCTAATCGACTGCAATTACAAATGTGTTCATAACCATGGTTATTGAAACGTATAAGATCAATTCTTATCCTTAAACGTACATAGTCAAGATGTATTGAAAATGAGATGTGGATAATTCCGCTAAGCTAGTTTACGTAATGCGCTCTCCATATGATGGATTATGGAATGCTCATGACCGTTGGAGACGTCATGGTGGGTTATGTATGGTGTTGTTCGGAACAGCTACAAAACAATGTTTTATACATTAAAAGTCATATAGAAATTTCATTGTCATGTTACGAAGCGGTCTTTTGACTTGACTGTTGTAATAACCCGAAAAATGTGAACCAGTTTAAAATTTTTAAATTAGGTTATTAACAAGAAATTTGAATGATTAGAATAGCCTATTTCCATAAAACATAGAATTATGTATACTATGGCCGAATGAATTTTCAGAAGAGTCGATATATAGAATATATAGGCCTGAAAAATTTATATTTTGCATATGGCCTCGGAATTCGACGAAACCACTTTTGTTGGGTCCGGGATGTCAAACTATTGTTAGATTTCAAATTTCATAATTTTTCGAATCAATATGTGAGCGTGGCAAAAGAAAACGCGTTTGACCAGTTTCTATTGAATTTAATCGACTGGGAATTGGCCATTTTTCAAACGATCTCAGAATTCGACGAAACTAGTTTTGTTAGGACCGTATCGTCAATACGAAGCTAGAAAATATTTTTCTGGAATTTTTCTAGTTAGTATGTGACCCCGGTAATTTGAAATGTACGTTTAAAATTCAATATAAGGATTTAAAGTGTAAATTCAACGAAAACTGATCGTAACGATCAAACCAGCTTACGATACATATCCCATTGTGTTCGGAATGGGGGTAAAACGCTATGGACGACAGGCGGTGGACCTCGTTTCGAGGTCATAAGTAAAAGTCAACCCTTTGGCAAAAATTTAATAATTAAATAAAAAAAAAAAATAGAATCCCTCCTTTTCTCTTCTGTTTGGCCCCCCCCGTTTCATTATACCAGAACGAAATAAAAAAAAAATAGAAAACCCTAAGTTCATCGAATCGCGCCGCCTGACCCTCAACCCGCCGACGAGCCCTTCGCCGAAGCCCCCACCGCCAGACTTCCTCCCTCCAGACGCCGCCGACATCGAATCGAAGCAACCCTCGAACCCCTGCCGCGAACCTCCACGAACGCCTCATCGCGAGCACCACTGGACCACCGCCGACTCCTCCTCCTCCCATTCGAAATCTCGGTGAGTGTTTAAGTTATTTTGTTTTGTTTTTATTTTTGTTTTAACAGTGAATTGAAAACTGTATTTTTTATATAATTTAAAAACTGTTTTGTTTTTAAAAAAGAATAAAACTGAATTTTTATTTTAAGTTATAAAAACTGTTTTTTTAATATAAAGTTTTAAAACTGTTTTTTTTTTTTTAGGAATAAAAAAAAACTGCATTTTTGAAAGAATAAAAAAACTGCATTTTTTAAAAAGTAAAAAACTGCATTTTTTAAAAAGTAAAAAACTGCATTTTTGAAAGAAGAAAAAACTGCATTTTTGAAAGAATAAAAAAACTGCATTTTTTAAAAAGTAAAAAACTGCATTTTTTAAAAAGTAAAAAACTGCATTTTTGAAAGAAGAAAAAACTGCATTTTTGAAAGAATAAAAAAACTGCATTTTTTAAAAAGTAAAAAACTGCATTTTTTAAAAAGAAAAAAACTGCATTTTTGAAAGAAGAAAAAAACTGCATTTTTGAAAGAATAAAAAAAAAACTGCATTTTTTTAAAAAAGAAAAAAACTGCATTTTTGAAAGAAGAAAAAACTGCATTTTTGAAAGAATAAAAAAAAACTGCATTTTAAAAAAAGAATAAAAAACTGCATTTTTATAAAAGAGTTTTAAAAACAGAATGTTTGAAAAGAAAAATAAAAACTGAATCTTTTAAAAGATAAAAACTGTTTTGTTTTTAAAAGAGTTAAAACTGAATTTTTAGAAAAAAAAAAGAAAGGAAAACTGATTTTAAAAATGAATTTAAAAACTGATTTTTATGAAGTAATAAAACTGATTTTTCTAAAAGGCAAAAACTGTTTTGATGGAAACTAAAAACAGTTTTAAAAAAAAGGGATTATAAAAGCAGTTTTGAAAGAATAATAAAAATATAATCTTTATATTTAATAGCGAAGTCAAAATGCAATCTTTATATATTGAATAACATAGTGAAATTCGATTTTTACCTATGTAGAGGATACAGTCAACGAAAGCAACAACAAGGCGAAGTAGGCGAAGTTTCTATTAAGGAAGAATCGTGTGAGTGGATAGCTATTGGTGAGGATTTCTCACTCTTCAATTCCTTTTTATATAAATATATCTATGTTGAAAATGAAAGTGAATTGCTATATATAAATATCTATATATATATATATATATATATATATATATATATATACGCCCCTCGTCCACAAACCATGGACGATATTTATTGGTTGAAATTGTTGTGAAAATTGATTGATAGTTTGGGATTGTTTGTGATTGATATTGGTTGATTGCGGTTGAAAAATACCCAATTGTGGTTGAAAAATATTTGGTTGAAACCACATAGGATTAGTTTGTGGAAATGAAATAAAAATAAACATGCCGCCTGCGTGCGAATTAGATGCATGATTCCCATTGTCAAAAACCGCGAGGTTTTAAGGTAGAGCGAGGAGCCGTACTAGGGACGGTGCCGGTGTAACTACCCTGCCGTTATGCTGCCGAAATTTTGAATAATATTCTTGTGTTTGAATTATTTTCATATGCTTAAACTATATTTATTCATTGTATAGAAAACATTCATGTGTTGAATTGATATTCATTCGTTGTTTAGAAATTCATGTGTTGAATGATATTCATAATTTGAAATAAACTGTTAGATAATAAAAATCACATTTTTATCTATATATAGAAACTATAGAAAACATTCATGTGTTGAATTGATATTCATTCGTTGTTTAGCAATTCATGTGTTGAATGATATTCATAATTTGAAATAAACTGTTAGATAATAAAAATCACATTTTTATCTATATATAGAAACTATAGAAAACATTCATGTGTTGAATTGATATCCATTCGTTGTTTAGCAATTCATGTGTTGAATGATATTCATAATTTGAAATAAACTGTTAGATAATAAAAATCACATTTTTATCTATATATAGAAACTATAGAAAACATTCATGTGTTGAATTGATATTCATTCGTTGTTTAGCAATTCATGTGTTGAATGATATTCATAATTTGAAATAAACTGTTAGATAATAAAAATCACATTTTTATCTATATATAGAAACTATAGAAAACATTCATGTGTTGAATTGATATTCATTCGTTGTTTAGCAATTCATGTGTTGAATGATATTCATAATTTGAAATAAACTGTTAGATAATAAAAATCACATTTTTATCTATATATAGAAACTATAGAAAACATTCATGTGTTGAATTGATATTCATTCGTTGTTTAGCAATTCATGTGTTGAATGATATTCATAATTTGAAATAAACTGTTAGATAATAAAAATCACATTTTTATCTATATATAGAAACTATAGAAAACATTCATGTGTTGAATTGATATTCATTCGTTGTTTAGCAATTCATGTGTTGAATGATATTCATAATTTGAAATAAACTGTTAGATAATAAAAATCACATTTTTATCTATATATAGAAACTATAGAAAACATTCATGTGTTGAATTGATATTCATTCGTTGTTTAGCAATTCATGTGTTGAATGATATTCATAATTTGAAATAAACTGTTAGATAATAAAAATCACATTTTTATCTATATATAGAAACTATAGAAAACATTCATGTGTTGAATTGATATTCATTCGTTGTTTAGCAATTCATGTGTTGAATGATATTCATAATTTGAAATAAACTGTTAGATAATAAAAATCACATTTTTATCTATATATAGAAACTATAGAAAACATTCATGTGTTGAATTGATATTCATTCGTTGTTTAGCAATTCATGTGTTGAATGATATTCATAATTTGAAATAAACTGTTAGATAATAAAAATCACATTTTTATCTATATATAGAAACTATAGAAAACATTCATGTGTTGAATTGATATTCATTCGTTGTTTAGCAATTCATGTGTTGAATGATATTCATAATTTGAAATAAACTGTTAGATAATAAAAATCACATTTTTATCTATATATAGAAACTATAGAAAACATTCATGTGTTGAATTGATATTCATTCGTTGTTTAGCAATTCATGTGTTGAATGATATTCATAATTTGAAATAAACTGTTAGATAATAAAAATCACATTTTTATCTATATATAGAAACTATAGAAAACATTCATGTGTTGAATTGATATTCATTCGTTGTTTAGCAATTCATGTGTTGAATGATATTCATAATTTGAAATAAACTGTTAGATAATAAAAATCACATTTTTATCTATATATAGAAACTATAGAAAACATTCATGTGTTGAATTGATATTCATTCGTTGTTTAGCAATTCATGTGTTGAATGATATTCATAATTTGAAATAAGCTGTTAGATAATAAAAATCACATTTTTATTGTATGCATAAATCGTTGAAATGTGAAGTGTTAAAAATAGCCACTTGTTCAAAATAAACATATATGAGTTGAAACATTCATTAATTAGCTAATGGAATGATTTGCACCTATTTATGTAACATTAGAATGAATGGTGTTTTTAAACCAAACAGAAATCAAATATGAAGTTGAATAGAAAATGATAATTGACAAGAACTGTATATATATGTACCTGCATATTTATTGAACAGGTTATAGCAAAGGGGCTAGAGAAGAGGAATAAAATTTTATGCCCGACAAATAGGTACACATTTACTGATTTGTTTGGGTGATGATTTTGAGCCTGTTGGCTAGCCGCTTGGCTTTTTCTTTTTCTTTTTGGAGATTAGAAGGAACGGGAACGCTATTTGCGATTTCCCGATGCTCCCGGTACAGGGGAGGTTATGGCGAAATTTTTCCAAAATTTAAGGTGTTAGAAAAATATTTGAAGTGAAAAACGATATAGAAATCATCGAATGAACTATATTTATATAAATATATAAATATAAATAAAATTTAAATGAAACGAGGCCGTGCAGTTCGTATTTTGAAACCGTGATTTCAAACGACTAGTGCGGGAAATCCGACCATTGGATTTTCCCGAAACCTCAACCGTCGGGTTCGCCTTGGAATAATCTTTCCAACGGCACCAACCTTGTAAAAATCCAACGGTTGGATTGTCTGGAATGTTTAATTCAAAATTAAGGAAAAACAGCGCCAGGAACGATTATATTTATATATATATAAATATAATTAAATTTAATCGAATAACGACGCTGCAGTTCGTAAATTGAAACCGTAACTTCAAACGACTAGTGTGGAAGATCCGACCGTCGGATTCTCACGAAACTGGAACCGTTGGGTTCGCTTTGGGAATATCTTCCCACTGATGTAAAATTTGTGAAGATCCAACGGTTAGATTTTCCGATATGTGTAAAACAAATTTAGGGAAAAACAGCGCCAGTGACACGAAACGACCTGAAACGTCGTTTAATTAAATATGGCCATTTTTAAATAAATAAAAATGGCGAAAAATCGTTATAAAATATTATAAGCAACATAGGTTGCAAATAAACCAAGTGGACTTGAATTGGTTGATATTTGATGGTTGTATGTGTATGACATGAAAATAACACTAAATAACTGAAAGATGGATGCCGAATAATATAACCATATAAAGAATCGATTTAAATTCTAATGACGTGAATTATTTGAAAAGGCCGAGCTAACCCTCATTTCAAATGATTCATCGAGCGATTCGAATTGGAAAATGCAAAGACGATTCAAGACCGACGATCTTCGTATCGGTTGGATGGGCGCTACTGAGGTTCCTAACCGGAGTAGCTACCGGAAAGGGACGGAAGTAGTAGCCGTCTGAACGTATATGTTGATTGGACGGATATACGAGGAATTTGACGCCTCCGGTTTCGTTCAGACCCAGGACGGACTTGTAAATGGACCGTGTGTCTGACATTGGATTTTGTTCTATACTGATTGATCTCTGTTAAATATATATCTGTTTGGCGGCGGAGAATTTATTCTCTTGCTTAACGCCCTTCTCTGAGACGTACGAGCTTAGAGGTTATATATCGATGGAAATCAATCGTATGGAGTGGATTGCCTATGTGGCATGCCAAGATGCTGTGATCAAGGCTTCTGTTGCAAAGCAAAGTCTTGTGGATGATGATCAAAGCAAGGCTTACGTGGCCTAGCTTTGTGTATTTCGTAGATTCGCGAGCCTCACACCCCGGTATGAGTTAAAAACGGGATACGGACTGCAGGGAGAGCACGACGTTTCTTTCTAGCTATGGTGGTGTCAGTGACTTACCAGCCCTGACATATATATCTACTTTTCACCTTTGTGGTTGTTGGAATGCGAGGCGCCTCGATTATAGGTCTGCAAGGACCGGGAAACGTGTGTTCAGGAATAACTAATCCTCTAACGTAAGTGAGGACCGGCCCTGAAGATCCAGGGGTTACCCAGTGTGCGTAATCCTGAGGCATTTGCTAGAGTGTCTCGAAGCGGAGAGGAGCTTGCCCCTTGCCTCGACTCATGACGGAAATCCAATTTCCAATACGAAATAACGGACTTGATTGTAGTACTAGTATGGTGACATAGTATATGGTAGCTATGCCGCCTATGATTGATATTTATGATGCTATTTGCTTTAAAATATATATGCACTAGTAATAATATCAAATGGCTTTGCTTTATACGTATCAAGCATATTTGGCTATTATAAGGTAAAACTCTATCCTCCGGCTTGCGTTGCATTGTGTGATGGGACCTGAGTCTTATAATAGCTTCATTCTTTCTAAAAGCATTGCGTTGTCTTTAAAAGAATTTATCTTGTTTTAAATGCCCTAGCAATCACTGGAGTAAACCCGTTCCGCGAAAGTGGTGTGGTCCTATGATTTGCTATTACTATTGTTTAACTGTTAAATGGATTCCTCATACCAGTCCCCATGACTGACTCGTTGTTTGTTTCACTTTGCAAACGCGGGGGCCCTTATTTTCACACGGGCAGCCTAGTACACAGGTGACAGGTGGTTTTTGGTTCTGCACTGCTGCACAGCATGCACTTTTGGCTCATGGCGAGGCTGACTTCATAGTGATGACTTAGATATTTTCCGCCATTCCTGTATTTATGTTATGATTCCGCCACTGGCGATGCAGACTGATTTACTTTCCGTATTTCTCACTATATGTATATGTATTCCGCCTTCGGCGATGTAGACTGATACTCTTATTATGTCACTGCATGTATGTATTCCGCCTTTGGCGATGATGACTGATCACTTCCCTTTCTTTTTACTAAGTATATCCCACGTTATGCTATTCTGATATTCCTACATGTTGTGATTCCGCTGTCATATCCATGTAAAATTATTTTATTTATTGTTTCTGCTATTATCTGTACTCTGCTATGATGATTAATGTGTTATTTCCTAATGATTATCCTTAATACCGCCCCTCGGATTTTGGGATCGTCACAGTTGGTATCAGAGCTTTGGTTAACCTTAGTTCTGGGATCTAACACATTAAACACCTCGTCAGAATAGAATCAGTAGTGTTCTAATGCGAGTAGCTCATTAGAGATAGGATTAGCAATGTCCTAGAATGAGCTAAGCAGATTAGCAAAACAATTTGATCAGTACATCATCATTATCTTTCCTTGTATTTCCTTGCTATATCATTTATGAAAATATATCAAATCTGTGAGCTTGACTCTTTTCTTGCTTATATACAGTACTCTTAGATGGCTACACGAGCAGCAACAGCCAGAGGAGGCCGTGGAGGCCGAGGAGATGCAGCAGGAGGACGGGGGAATATCCCCGTAGCTGCAGAGATCCCTATTATTCAGGCACCAGCACCAGAAGACTTTGAGTTGGATAAAGTGGCAAAGAGATACCGAAATCTGGGAGGGAAACCTTTTACTGGCACAGGCACAGTGACCGAAGCTATCGCTTGGCTGAAGACCTGTGAGAAAATCTTCGAAGGTATGGGCATGGGAACTAACAACAAAGCCCGACTTGGCATTTGGCTTCTTCAGGAAGAGGCAGAGCTGTGGTGGGACGCCATTACTTCTGGAGATGCAGCTGGTACTATCCGAACTTGGGAACAGTTCAAGACTATATTCAATGAGAAGTTTGTGCCAGAACAAGCTCTTGAGAGGATGCGGGAGCAATTTGCTAATCTCCAGCAGGGAGACCTCTCTATTCAAGACTATCTGAATAAGTTCACTCAGCTATCGCGCTATGCCCCAGAGTTGGTTTTGACCGACAAAGCGAAGAATAAGAGATTCATTTTTGGGCTGAAGCGCAAATATCACGATAGAGCTATGAGCAATATCAAACTTTCTTTTACAGAACTCGTAGAGATGGCTTGCAACTACGAGGACATGGATGAGAGACATGCTAGCCAAGACCGCGCTAAGAGCCAAGCAGGGATTAAGCGCAAGACCTCAACTGACCAACCTGAATCTAGCATCACCGCGGCCGCTACTCAAAAACCCGCAAAGATCCCTAAAGGAAACTGCTACAATTGCGGGAAGCCCGGTCATTTCTCTAATGTATGCAAAGCCCCAAAGAAGCCAAGGGCCAGTGACTCAGTAGAATGCTACAATTGCCACAAGAAGGGGCACTACAGCAATAATTGTCCTTTGAAGAAGAGCGCACAAGTGGCCCATGTTTATGACGGGAATACCCCGCCAGCTACCACCGACGGCTCAGGTAAACCCGATGTCTTGGGAGGTACCCTTACTATTAAAAATATTCCTGTTTCTGTACTTTTTGATACTGGTGCATCACGTAGCTTCATTTCTGGTAAAATTGTACACAAGTTAAAATTGAAAAAAAGAATTCTAAAGGAACCGATTAAAGTTCAAAACCCAATAGGAGGTTCTGTTAGTCTCAGTTTATACTGCAGAGTGCCTATCTCTTATTCATGTTACAAGTTCTCCTTTGATTCGATTGTCATGGACCTTTCCGAATTTGATATGATATTGGGACTTAATTGGTTGACAAAATATAAGGCCGAAGTTATATGTGCCGAAAGAATCGTTAAAGTTGAAACGAAGCTTGGACCTATATATATACCTTGTCATGGCTCAGAAATTAATAGAACCGAATTTTGGTCTTCTTTAGAAATTACTCCCCCTTCATTAGAAAAGATACCGGTCGTGAAAAATTATGCGGATGTGTTTGAAGAAGTAGAGAACTTACCGCCGCAAAGAGAAATTGAATTTAGAATTGATCTAATTCCGAACGCCCGACCAGTAGTTCATCCAATAAGAAGAATGGCCCCAAAAGAAAAAGAAGAGCTAAGTAGCCAAACCCGAGAATTACTTTGGAAAGGTCTGATCAGACCAAGCTTTTCAGCATGGGGAGCCGCAGTAGTATTTGTCCCTAAATCAGACGGTACTCTAAGACTTTGCGTTGATTATAGGGATCTCAATAAACAAACACTGAAGAACAAATATCCTTTGCCCCGAATAGACGATCTGTTAGATCAATTAAATGGAGCAACCGTATTCTCCAGAATGGACCTAGCTACAGGTTTCCACCAATTGCGTATAGCCGAAGACTGTGTTCCTTTGATAGCCTTCAGGGGTCCCGATTTATTCTACGAATGGTTAGTAATGCCGTTCGGTTTGTGCAACGCTCCGGGATACTTCGTTGATCTTATGAACAGAGTGTTCCGTGGTGTGTTGAATAAATTTGTTCTAGTCTTCATTGATGACATTCTAATCTACTCTAAGTCGGAAGAAGAGCATGCAAAACATTTAGAACAAGTGTTGAAAATTCTGAGAAGGAATGTCTTGAAAGCCAAATTTTCTAAGTGTGTCTTCTGGCAGAATGAAGTTAAATTCCTTGGCCACGTCGTATCAAAAGAAGGAATTGTTGTAGATCCAAGCAAAATTACAGCGATTCAGAACTGGAAACAACCTACTACGCCCACTGAAGTTCGAAGTTTCCTTGGATTAGCTAGTTACTATCGGAAATTCGTTCAGGATTTTTCAAAGATATCAGGAGTTTTGACAAAGCTTACAAAGAAGCATGAGAAATTCAAATGGACTCCCGAATGTGAAGAAGCTTTCCAGGAGCTGAAACTGAAATTGACAACCGCTCCGGTATTGACAATAATAGAAGGTAACCAAGACTTGACAGTATGGACTGATGCTTCTATTAGAGGCCTAGGAGCAGTGTTAATGCAAAAAGGCCAAGTGATCGCATATGCCAGTCGTCAACTAAAGCCACATGAAAGAAACTATGCTACTCATGATCTTGAGTTATTAGCTATCGTGTTTGCTTTAAGAATATGGAGGCATTATCTACTGGGTGAGAAATTCGAACTATACACCAATCATCAATCCCTGAAATATCTGTTCACCCAGAAAGATTTAAACCTGAGGCAACAGCGTTGGTTAGAATTCCTTGCAGCATACGATTTTGAAATTATATACACTCCAGGGAAAGCCAATGTTGTAGCAGATGCGCTCAGCAGAAAGAATGAAATCATCGCCAGTTTTGTCATCACGTCTTCATTAATAGACAGGATCTCGACTCTTCAGAAAGACGATGAATTTATTCAAAGAATCAGTCAAAGAGTCAAGGGAGGTGAATCCACAAGTTTTAGACTCGATGACAAGGGAGTTCTTAGATTAAAGGGTAGAATTTGCATCCCAAACCTTCCCGAGCTCAGAAGAGAAATACTTGATGAGTGCCACAAATCCAAATTAAGTATCCATCCCGGTGTGAGCAAAATGTATAACGATATCAAACGCACATTCTGGTGGAGGTCAATGAAGAGAGATATCTCATTATATGTTAGCAGATGCTCCACTTGCCAACTAGTCAAGAGTGATCAGCAGAAATTGGCTGGATTATTACAACCATTAGAAATTCCAGGTTGGAAGTGGGAACAAATCTCGATGGATTTTATCGATGGCTTGCCTCGGACTAGAAAAGGAAACGACAGTATATGGGTAATCGTAGATCGCTTCACGAAGACTGCCCATTTCATACCTGTCCGATCCAACAGAACGGCTCAAAGTTTGGCACAGATTTACTTCAAAGAAATTGTTAAACTTCATGGAGTACCGCTCAATATAGTCAGCGATAGAGATCCCCTGTTCACTAGCAAATTCTGGGAAGCATTCCAAGAAGAATTGGGAACCAAATTAAATCTAAGCACCGCTTATCATCCTCAGACAGACGGCCAAACTGAGAGGGTGAATAGAATCTTAGAGGATTTGCTGCGGGCTTGCGTTATTGATTTTGGAGGCTCATGGGAAGATCATTTACATTTAGCAGAATTCTCTTACAACAATAGCTATCAAGCAAGTTTGGGAATGTCCCCATTTGAAGCACTATACGGTAGACCGTGCAGATCTCCCGCATGTTGGGTAGAACCTGGCAACAGACTTGTGTTAGGGCCCGATATGAATCAAGAAGCATCGGATAAAGTCGATTCCATTAAGAAGCGATTAAAAACCGCACAGAGCCGACAGAAAAGTTATGCTGATGCGAGAAGAAGGGATATATCGTTTGCCGTTGGCGATTATGTTTATTTAAGAGTTTCTCCCATGCGAGGGGTAATCAGATTTGGCAAGACTGGGAAGTTGGCACCGAGATTTATTGGTCCCTTTCCTATACTTGAACGGATTGGAACTCTTGCATATAGGGTTTCATTACCTGATTGGTTGCCTGGTGTACATAATGTGTTCCACGTATCTCAACTCAGAAAACATGTTCATGATCCAGATCTTGTTGTGGAAGAAGCAGCACAACAGGATATTGACATAACTCCAGAATTAGCACTCAAAAGAGATCCATTAAAGATAGTTGGCAAAGAAACCAGAGAGCTAAGGAGGAAAAAGATTCACTTAGTCAAAGTGCAGTGGAGTAGTGATCCTAGAGACTGTACTTGGGAAACTGAGGAAAGCATTAAACAAGCCTATCCCAAATGCAGAGTGGACATCTCTGACTAACTCCGGTGCAAGGTACCTTTACAATACTTTGCATTTACATTTTATTTCCTGCTTAACTATTATTTCCTTTTCGAGGACGAAAAGTTTTAAGTGGGGGAGATTGTAATAACCCGGAAAATGTGAACCAGTTTAAAATTTTTAAATTAGGTTATTAACAAGAAATTTGAATGATTAGAATAGCCTATTTCCATAAAACATAGAATTATGTATAATATGGCCTAATGAATTTTCAGAAGAGTCGATATATAGAATATATAGGCCTGAAAAATTTATATTTTGCATATGGCCTCGGAATTCGACGAAACCACTTTTGTTGGGTCCGGGATGTCAAACTATTGTTAGATTTCAAATTTCATAATTTTTCGAATCAATATGTGAGCATGGCAAAAGAAAACGCGTTTGACCAGTTTCTATTGAATTTAATCGACTGGGAATTGGCCATTTTTCAAACGATCTCAGAATTCGACGAAACTAGTTTTGTTAGGACCGTATCGTCAATACGAAGCTAGAAAATATTTTTCTGGAATTTTTCTAGTTAGTATGTGACCCCAGTAATTTGAAATGTACGTTTAAAATTCAATATAAGGATTTAAAGTGTAAATTCAACCAAAACTGATCGTAACGATCAAACCAGCTTACGATACATATCCCATTGTGTTCGGAATGGGGGTAAAACGCTATGGACGACAGGCGGTGGACCTCGTTTCGAGGTCATAAGTAAAAGTCAACCCTTTGGCAAAAATTTAATAATTAAATAATAAAATAATAAAAAAAATAGAATCCCTCCTTTTCTCTTCTGTTTGCCCCCCCCCCCCCCCCGTTTCATTATACCAGAACGAAATAAAAAAAAAATAGAAAACCCTAAGTTCATCGAATCGCGCCGCCTGACCCTCAACCCGCCGACGAGCCCTTCGCCGAAGCCCCCACCGCCAGACTTCCTCCCTCCAGACGCCGCCGACATCGAATCGAAGCAACCCTCGAACCCCTGCCGCGAACCTCCACGAACGCCTCATCGCGAGCACCACTGGACCACCGCCGACTCCTCCTCCTCCCATTCGAAATCTCGGTGAGTGTTTAAGTTATTTTGTTTTGTTTTTATTTTTGTTTTAACAGTGAATTGAAAACTGTATTTTTTATATAATTTAAAAACTGTTTTGTTTTTAAAAAAGAATAAAACTGAATTTTTATTTTAAGTTATAAAAACTGTTTTTTTTATATAAAGTTTTAAAACTGTTTTTTTTTTTAGGAATAAAAAAAAACTGCATTTTTGAAAGAATAAAAAAACTGCATTTTTTAAAAAGTAAAAAACTGCATTTTTTAAAAAGTAAAAAACTGCATTTTTGAAAGAAGAAAAAACTGCATTTTTGAAAGAATAAAAAAACTGCATTTTTTAAAAAGTAAAAAACTGCATTTTTTAAAAAGTAAAAAACTGCATTTTTGAAAGAAGAAAAAACTGCATTTTTGAAAGAATAAAAAAACTGCATTTTTTAAAAAGTAAAAAACTGCATTTTTTAAAAAGTAAAAAACTGCATTTTTGAAAGAAGAAAAAAACTGCATTTTTGAAAGAATAAAAAAAAAACTGCATTTTTTTAAAAAAGAAAAAAACTGCATTTTTGAAAGAAGAAAAAACTGCATTTTTGAAAGAATAAAAAAAAAACTGCATTTTAAAAAAAAGAATAAAAAACTGCATTTTTATAAAAGAGTTTTAAAAACAGAATTTTTGAAAAGAAAAATAAAAACTGAATCTTTTAAAAGATAAAAACTGTTTTGTTTTTAAAAGAGTTAAAACTGAATTTTTAGAAAAAAAAAAAAAGAAAGGAAAACTGATTTTAAAAATGAATTTAAAAACTGAGTTTTATGAAGTAATAAAACTGATTTTTCTAAAAGGCAAAAACTGTTTTGATGGAAACTAAAAACAGTTTAAAAAAAAAGGGATTATAAAAGCAGTTTTGAAAGAATAATAAAAATATAATCTTTATATTTAATAGCGAAGTCAAAATGCAATCTTTATATATTGAATAACATAGTGAAATTCGATTTTTACCTATGTAGAGGATACAGTCAACGAAAGCAACAACAAGGCGAAGTAGGCGAAGTTTCTATTAAGGAAGAATCGTGTGAGTGGATAGCTATTGGTGAGGATTTCTCACTCTTCAATTCCTTTTTATATAAATATATCTATGTTGAAAATGAAAGTGAATTGCTATATATAAATATATATATATATATATATATATATATATATATATACGCCCCTCGTCCACAAACCATGGACGATATTTATTGGTTGAAATTGTTGTGAAAATTGACTGATAGTTTGGGATTGTTTGTGATTGATATTGGTTGATTGCGGTTGAAAAATACCCAATTGTGATTGAAAAATATTTGGTTGAAACCACATAGGATTAGTTTGTGGAAATGAAATAAAAATAAACATGCCGCCTGCGTGCGAATTAGATGCATGGTTCCCATTGTCAAAAACCGCGAGGTTTTAAGGTAGAGCGAGGAGCCGTACTAGGGACGGTGCCGGTGTAACTACCCTGCCGTTATGCTGCCGAAATTTTGAATAATATTCTTGTGTTTGAATTATTTTCATATGCTTAAACTATATTTATTCATTGTATAGAAAACATTCATGTGTTGAATTGATATTCATTCGTTGTTTAGAAATTCATGTGTTGAATGATATTCATAATTTGAAATAAACTGTTAGATAATAAAAATCACATTTTTATCTATATATAGAAACTATAGAAAACATTCATGTGTTGAATTGATATTCATTCGTTGTTTAGCAATTCATGTGTTGAATGATATTCATAATTTGAAATAAACTGTTAGATAATAAAAATCACATTTTTATCTATATATAGAAACTATAGAAAACATTCATGTGTTGAATTGATATTCATTCGTTGTTTAGCAATTCATGTGTTGAATGATATTCATAATTTGAAATAAACTGTTAGATAATAAAAATCACATTTTTATCTATATATAGAAACTATAGAAAACATTCATGTGTTGAATTGATATTCATTCGTTGTTTAGCAATTCATGTGTTGAATGATATTCATAATTTGAAATAAACTGTTAGATAATAAAAATCACATTTTTATCTATATATAGAAACTATAGAAAACATTCATGTGTTGAATTGATATTCATTCGTTGTTTAGCAATTCATGTGTTGAATGATATTCATAATTTGAAATAAACTGTTAGATAATAAAAATCACATTTTTATCTATATATAGAAACTATAGAAAACATTCATGTGTTGAATTGATATTCATTCGTTGTTTAGCAATTCATGTGTTGAATGATATTCATAATTTGAAATAAACTGTTAGATAATAAAAATCACATTTTTATCTATATATAGAAACTATAGAAAACATTCATGTGTTGAATTGATATTCATTCGTTGTTTAGCAATTCATGTGTTGAATGATATTCATAATTTGAAATAAACTGTTAGATAATAAAAATCACATTTTTATCTATATATAGAAACTATAGAAAACATTCATGTGTTGAATTGATATTCATTCGTTGTTTAGCAATTCATGTGTTGAATGATATTCATAATTTGAAATAAACTGTTAGATAATAAAAATCACATTTTTATCTATATATAGAAACTATAGAAAACATTCATGTGTTGAATTGATATTCATTCGTTGTTTAGCAATTCATGTGTTGAATGATATTCATAATTTGAAATAAACTGTTAGATAATAAAAATCACATTTTTATCTATATATAGAAACTATAGAAAACATTCATGTGTTGAATTGATATTCATTCGTTGTTTAGCAATTCATGTGTTGAATGATATTCATAATTTGAAATAAACTGTTAGATAATAAAAATCACATTTTTATCTATATATAGAAACTATAGAAAACATTCATGTGTTGAATTGATATTCATTCGTTGTTTAGCAATTCATGTGTTGAATGATATTCATAATTTGAAATAAACTGTTAGATAATAAAAATCACATTTTTATCTATATATAGAAACTATAGAAAACATTCATGTGTTGAATTGATATTCATTCGTTGTTTAGCAATTCATGTGTTGAATGATATTCATAATTTGAAATAAACTGTTAGATAATAAAAATCACATTTTTATCTATATATAGAAACTATAGAAAACATTCATGTGTTGAATTGATATTCATTCGTTGTTTAGCAATTCATGTGTTGAATGATATTCATAATTTGAAATAAACTGTTAGATAATAAAAATCAGATTTTTATCTATATATAGAAACTATAGAAAACATTCATGTGTTGAATTGATATTCATTCGTTGTTTAGCAATTCATGTGTTGAATGATATTCATAATTTGAAATAAGCTGTTAGATAATAAAAATCACATTTTTATTGTATGCATAAATCGTTGAAATGTGAAGTGTTAAAAATAGCCACTTGTTCAAAATAAACATATATGAGTTGAAACATTCATTAATTAGCTAATGAAATGATTTGCACCTATTTATGTAACATTAGAATGAATGGTGTTTTTAAACCAAACAGAAATCAAATATGAAGTTGAATAGAAAATGATAATTGACAAGAACTGTATATATATGTACCTGCATATTTATTGAACAGGTTATAGCAAAGCGGCTAGAGAAGAGGAATAAAATTTTATGCCCGACAAATAGGTACACATTTACTGATTTGTTTGGGTGATGATTTTGAGCCTGTTGGCTAGCCGCTTGGCTTTTTCTTTTTCTTTTTGGAGATTAGAAGGACCGGGAACGCTATTTGCGATTTCCCGATGCTCCCGGTACAGGGGAGGTTATGGCGAAATTTTTCCAAAATTTAAGGTGTTAGAAAAATATTTGAAGTGAAAAACGATATAGAAATCATCGAATGAACTATATTTATATAAATATATAAATATAAATAAAATTAAAACGAAACGAGGCCGTGCAGTTCGTATTTTGAAACCGTGATTTCAAACGACTAGTGCGGGAAATCCGACCATTGGATTTTCCCGAAACCTCAACCGTCGGGTTCGCCTTGGAATAATCTTTCCAACGGCACCAACCTTGTAAAAATCCAACGGTTGGATTGTCTGGAATGTTTAATTCAAAATTAAGGAAAAACAGCGCCAGGAACGATTATATTTATATATATATAAATATAATTAAATTTAATCGAATAACGACGCTGCAGTTCGTAAATTGAAACCGTAACTTCAAACGACTAGTGTGGAAGATCCGACCGTCGGATTCTCACGAAACTGGAACCGTTGGGTTCGCTTTGGGAATATCTTCCCACTGATGTAAAATTTGTGAAGATCCAGCGGTTAGATTTTCCGATATGTGTAAAACAAATTTAGGGAAAAACAGCGCCAGTGACACGAAACGACCTGAAACGTCGTTTAATTAAATATGGCCATTTTTAAATAAATAAAAATGGCGAAAAATCGTTATAAAATATTATAAGCAACATAGGTTGCAAATAAACCAAGTGGACTTGAATTGGTTGATATTTGATGGTTGTATGTGTATGACATGAAAATAACACTAAATAACTGAAAGATGGATGCCGAATAATATAACCATATAAAGAATCGATTTAAATTCTAATGACGTGAATTATTTGAAAAGGCCGAGCTAACCCTCATTTCAAATGATTCATCGAGCGATTCGAATTGGAAAATGCAAAGACGATTCAAGACCGACGATCTTCGTATCGGTTGGATGGGCGCTACTGAGGTTCCTAACCGGAGTAGCTACCGGAAAGGGACGGAAGTAGTAGCCGTCTGAACGTATATGTTGATTGGACGGATATACGAGGAATTTGACGCCTCCGGTTTCGTTCAGACCCAGGACGGACTTGTAAATGGACTGTGTGTCTGACATTGGATTTTGTTCTATACTGATTGATCTCTGTTAAATATATATCTGTTTGGCGGCGGAGAATTTATTCTCTTGCTTAACGCCCTTCTCTGAGACGTACGAGCTTAGAGGTTATATATCGATGGAAATCAATCGTATGGAGTGGACTGCCTATGTGGCATGCCAAGATGTTGTGATCAAGGCTTCTGTTGCAAAGCAAAGTCTTGTGGATGATGATCAAAGCAAGGCTTACGTGGCCTAGCTTTGTGTATTTCGTAGATTCGCGAGCCTCACACCCCGGTATGAGTTAAAAACGGGATACGGACTGCAGGGAGAGCACGACGTTTCTTTCTAGCTATGGTGGTGTCAGTGACTTACCAGCCCTGACATATATATCTACTTTTCACCTTTGTGGTTGTTGGAATGCGAGGCGCCTCGATTATAGGTCTGCAAGGACCGGGAAACGTGTGTTCAGGAATAACTAATCCTCTAACGTAAGTGAGGACCGGCCCTGAAGATCCAGGGGTTACCCAGTGTGCGTAATCCTGAGGCATTTGCTAGAGTGTCTCGAAGCGGAGAGGAGCTTGCCCCTTGCCTCGACTCATGACGGAAATCCAATTTCCAATACGAAATAACGGACTTGATTGTAGTACTAGTATGGTGACATAGTATATGGTAGCTATGCCGCCTATGATTGATATTTATGATGCTATTTGCTTTAAAACATATATGCACTAGTAATAATATCAAATGGCTTTGCTTTATACGTATCAAGCATATTTGGCTATTATAAGGTAAAACTCTATCCTCCGGCTTGCGTTGCATTGTGTGATGGGACCTGAGTCTTATAATAGCTTCATTCTTTCTAAAAGCATTGCGTTGTCTTTAAAAGAATTTATCTTGTTTTAAATGCCCTAGCAATCACTGGAGTAAACCCGTTCCGCGAAAGTGGTGTGGTCCTATGATTTGCTATTACTATTGTTTAACTGTTAAATGGATTCCTCATACCAGTCCCCATGACTGACTCGTTGTTTGTTTCACTTTGCAAACGCGGGGGCCCTTATTTTCACACGGGCAGCCTAGTACACAGGTGACAGGTGGTTTTTGGTTCTGCACTGCTGCACAGCATGCACTTTTGGCTCATGGCGAGGCTGACTTCATAGTGATGACTTAGATATTTTCCGCCATTCCTGTATTTATGTTATGATTCCGCCACTGGCGATGCAGACTGATTTACTTTCCGTATTTCTCACTATATGTATATGTATTCCGCCTTCGGCGATGTAGACTGATACTCTTATTATGTCACTGCATGTATGTATTCCGCCTTTGGCGATGATGACTGATCACTTCCCTTTCTTTTTACTAAGTATATCCCACGTTATGCTATTCTGATATTCCTACATGTTGTGATTCCGCTGTCATATCCATGTAAAATTATTTTATTTATTGTTTCTGCTATTATCTGTACTCTGCTATGATGATTAATGTGTTATTTCCTAATGATTATCCTTAATACCGCCCCTCGGATTTTGGGATCGTCACAACTGTAACATGGATTTTAAATGTTTAAATTATACTTTGATCATGGTCGATTGCACGACAGTGAATGTCGTGTTAAAGCCATTAGTTATAAGTTGAACAATTTAGAATAAAACACAACTCAGAAGAGGATTCGTCTCATTTGGATGGAAGATTAATACCACTGCATTTGGTAATCAACATGAAGTTATATTATTTGGCTTAAGCGTATTGATTAATCGAAAAAATTTCTTCGATTGAACGATAAATTTAACATTGGACTCTATAATTAACTACATATATTTATAATGTTTTGACAATTGATTGAGCTCTGGATATTTAAATGATACAGGAGCTTAACATTTTATATCGTCTCATGCATAACAGACCACTTGTTTCTTACTTATTTGAGTTTCACCCTGATTTTAATTTCATATATTTTAGTGCCCCTGCTCGGGGAGGTGTTTAGGCTTAGTGCCCCAGCTCGGGGAGGTCTTTGGGTTTAGTGCCCCCGCTCGGGGAGGTCTATAGGCTTCACTCGGGAAGCATTTGATTTCTTTGGGTGTTTTCCTTGTTGTACCGTTTCATGGGGTTGGTGCCAGTTCTTTTGTCGGACACTTGACTTGGCAGGCTATCTCAATTTAGGAAATAAGGCCTTAGATATCTAATCCACGAGAATTCCCTTTCGATACAACCCTCTCACTTGTGTGTAGTGGCGCTTGCTCGCTTATTTAAATCTTCGCGGCTCTTCCATTCACTTTGTAAGGCGGTGCTTTTCTATTTTTGCATTTGTGCATGTTGATATTTGCAGTATTTGACGCCTGAAACAGTGTTATTGGGGTCGCCATGTTTTATTAGATTTTAAAGAAACAAGCGCTCGATAGATGGCCTGCAATATAAAACCACTTTTAAGAACATTTTGATTTAACAAAAATTTTGCAAGTGAGAAATTTACTCAAGCAGGTATGATGTAAAGCAAATGTTCAGAACAATGTTCATAAAATATTACATAATTGTTTACAAGAATTCTGAATATAGTAGTAAGTAAAGCATGAAGTAAAATAATGGAGATAGTGATGCTTGTTTCGAGCCATTGAAATTAGAGCACCACTGGTTTTCCGTAGATGATTGGTTTCGGTTTGGTTTGAGCATGATCTTCGTTTCTTGGAACGAACTGGTTGTTTGATGCCCCTTGCCCCTGTGGAGTTGGAACAGTGTTTGAGGATTGTGGATTTTTCGCATATTGTTGTAGTCTGTTTCTCTGAATCAACTCCTCAATCAAACTTTTGATATGCCTGCATTCATTTGTATCATAATCGAGCTAATTGTAAAATCGACAGAGCTTTCCAGAGTTTGCAGCCTTTTTTGAAATCCTCAGCATCGGTGGTTCTGGATAGTTTTCTGTATCTATCATGGCAGAGAAAATTTTCTCCAGGGTATCATTCAGAGGAGTGATCTCTGACGGGTTATGAAAGCGGAGCTTCTTGTTAGCCTTGTTGTCTTTTCCTTCATTGGCTCACTTCTACCCTTGATTACACTTCTGATTATATTGGGTGGCAGCATTTTTGGGAGCTTCAAGAAGCGGGTTAGCATCAATAATCTGAAGAGGTACAGGATTATTGTAGACTCTCATGTACTCCTTGGCCTTCTTATAGAATTTCTCAAGCGTGCTTGGTTCTTTCATTTTAATCCATCTGCCAGATTCGCTCTTCTCATCTATGGCGTCGATTAGAGACATTTGGATCATGCGGGGCTCGGGATTCCCTACTTCGGACGTAGCAACATCGAATCTTTTGAGAAAGCTTTGACAGATTCTCCTGGATTTTTCTTCATTGATGTAAGAGAAATAACGCCCTTATCCTTCATAGCTTGCATCCTGAACTGCTCTTTGAATTTCAGAGTCAAATCATCAAACCGATCGACGGGTTTGGGGGGAGCCTTGTGGGCCATAATGATGCCCCACCTTCTAGATAGAGAGGGAAGCGCATGCACTTGATCTCGTCTTTTGCTTTGACTGCATTCATATGCCATTCATATCTGTATAGGAAGTGATTTGGATCAGAAGTACCATTGTATGGAGGCAGAGTAGGATGAGTGAACTTTTTGGGGAATTCTGCTTTGCGGATCCTTTTCGTGAATGGATTCTTACTGAGGGTGAAGTCCCATTCCCTTTCACTATCCTTGCGTTCCATGTTATCTTCCATGATTTGCTTTACCATATTCGCGATATATTCCTTCGAGTTGTGTCGTTCCGGAGAGCGGACTTCGATCTTTTTTACGAATGCTCGTTGTGGCGAGCAATCATGATTAGAGGATCTAGGTATTTTACCTCCACTATGGGAAGGTGCTCCCATAACGGGACTTGCAACTCATCAGTTATTTCGATTGGAATGTTTTTTAGCTTTCAACTTTGAGTCTTTGATATTAGCATTGCCTTTGTCAACAAGTCCTTCCAAGTTGTCATTATGATGATGATCGGAGGCTGATGAATTTGCATTCTCTAATTCAAGGTTGACATGGATTTTGGGAGGAGGAGCGGGAATTTCTTGAGCATTTAAGAGAGCACTCATTTTATCCATTAAAGCTTGATTAGTATCCATTAATGTTTTATTAGCATCCGTTAAAGTTTTGTTGGAGGCTTCCATTTGTTGACTCAAGTTAGCGACAACGGCATCTATTTCATCTCTGGTTGCTCCAGCTCTGGCTATTGAATTTTCTCCGACCTCAAAGCGGTTGGTGAGTGGTGTAGCTTCATTGTTAGCAGCGTTGTTAGTTTCTTCAACGGCTTTACTTGGGGTTTTCTTTGATTTTGCTATTATCTCGGACAAGGACTTGAATTTGGAAGAGAGTTCGTCAATTGGCCTGGATCATGGATTTAGAGAATCTATGGTAGAAGCAGCCTTAGAACTTCAATGCAAGGCGGCTCTTAAGATTGAGAGAAGTTTGAACGTGGCCCCATGGTGGACGCCAAATGTTGAAACCAAAATCGGTCTACAACACCAATGGTGTGAGATCACACTACACCAAACGGTTAGACTAAGGAAAATGGAGCCACGAAAAATATAAGCAAGTAAAAAACACAAGAATTTTATAGTGGTTTGATTTAGAATAGGTCTACGTCCACTTTTGAATCACTTCTCTTTATCACTTTTGGTTTTACAAAGTACATGAATTTATGAATTCACTCATATTGTTCGTCTCTCTTTTTTCTCTCTTTGTATGATCTACATTTCGCTTGAATTTGCAAAGGAATTGGTGAGATCTCTTGCTTTGTGATGGTGGATGTGTAAATCTTCGATCACTTTAGCAATTGAACGTTCTTTATGGATTCTATATTGATTTAATATTAGATTTAGGCTTTAGAGATAATTAGCGGAGATTAGAGAAGCTTGGATTGAACTTGAGAGAGAACTAATGGTGTTTAGAGAAGATTTGATCCATTTATTGTTGAAGGAAGGTAGATTGAGTTGGAGAAGCCATTAATAGAGTTTGGAGTGTTGAGAGTGGTGGAGAAATGATTTGGACAGCCTTTCAGGGTGGAAAAATCGGTCCCTTCAATAGTGGAGAAGTGTGCTATTTATAGGTATAGTTTGGGGTAGTGACAGTGTTGTAATTATGGTGTGCAGGGTTTGGATCAGCCTCAAGCTTATTTACGAAAATGCCACTGGGTAAAAACCCGACCGACCCACTTTACAGCTGTCAATGGTTGTCATCACGTGGTTCAGACATGGTATTGACCCAAAAATAAAGTTCCGAGCGACCCAAATATATTTTTGCTGTTGTCCACCTCTTTTATTTTGAGCACTGACCCAATGCTTGTATTGTTCCTTGCTGACCCGTACTGTAAATAAGACCGACCTGTACTTAATGTTTTAATACCGACCCTTCATTGAACAAACTGATCCACTTTGGAAGCCGCCTTTAGTACCGTCTCATATTCTGCCACGTCAGGTCATGAAGAGTTATTTACATCTTGTGCCATCAGACTACTTAAAGTGCTGACCCATTGTAATATGAATGTTGTGATCCATAAACTCATATCACGTCCCATGCAAATGAGAAAGGAGCCGCTCCACGTGGCACGCTGGGATGCTCTCATACATTTCAGTTTGAAGATGACCCATATATTGAACCGACCACTATTTTATCACCAAAATGCCACCGCACGAAAGAAGCGGCAATCTGTTATAGTATGAACCTTGCGTTTGACCCATGCAACTGTTTTAGTACTGACCCATTCTTCGTTCAAGCTTCATGTTTTACATAAGTGTGCCATGTGTGTATTTGTATACAGACATGTACCATGCTTTCATGAGCTAATGGTCCATACTTTGAATGTTAATGGCGAATGCACACAAATTCCTCTAGGTAAAAATGCAGACGGTCCATAATTGTTTTATATCTCATCTAATATAATAAGCTGACTCATCATATTATAAAAGTGGCTTTAGTTAAATTATTCTATGCTACTTTGTATATAGCTAGAACGTGTCTTTTAATTCATCAACGTGTACTGGTTTTGGCCATGTTTGGATTATAAATCCATCATGGAAAACCCATGCATTATAATGCATATGTAAATAACCCATTATTTTTACACACGCATGATGGGTCCATCCTTTTGTTCATGACCGATCCAACATTGTAAATGTGGGCTTCATGCTAGTGCATGCATAATATACATGCTCCAATCATCTGTTGTAGATTGAACCATATGTTTTATTAAGTGCTAATCTGCTAGTGAGCCCGTCCGATCTATAGTGTTGGAACCGACCCGTTGTTTTGAAGCCGACTGACTCGAACAATGCATTGAGATCTACCGACTCATTCAATGCATTAAGACCGACCTATACAGACGAATCCGTGTAGTTGTGACCGACCCATATGGAAATGAGGTGACTGAGCCACACACACTGGGGTTGACCGACCCGTACACATTGAGTGTATTGTCCGATCCATTAATTCTAACTCTGAATTAGATCCAACAGTGTATATATATATATATGATTTTTAGTAGATAGCACAAGTGTTCTGCTAGATTGTTATTTACTTGATTTAGACACTATTGTAATATCAGAATAATATGGATTCAAAGAAGTATTTTGGGTTATCGTAAGGTAAGAACCAATGTATTTATGTGCGGATCGGTCTTACGATTATCCTTTCTTTTAAAAGGATTTTTAAATGTTAAACTAACCGATTAGAGTTTACTCGCACCAGTCTCATGACTGACCCAGAGTTTATTTTGTTTTGATTTTACCTTAAATTCTTGAGTGCCCAAATTTGTACAAACAGTCAAATAGCCGGAATTTTCAGGTACACTTGGAGAAGTTTAGAGCAGGATGCTTCAACATTAGATAGCTACTGTTTATTTCCATTGTGTTGTATATGATGTACTCTGATGTCGGTATATAAATACAAACAGATTTGTATTTCAGAAATTATGTTATATAATATTTTTTATTCGTTCCGTTGTGAGATTCGTGTTTACTCTGATGTTTTTGTATTTATGTTTTTCTTCTATTCTAATTTTATTTATTTCTATTTTGCACCCTATAACTTCTTTCTATTAATGATCCATTAATTTCTGGCGCTTAGTTAGTTGATCTGATATTTGTGTAGATAATCAAAATTGAGAATTTGTCAGTTCGTTACAGGATATAACTAATTACTCGATAGCCGTCTATATTCATGGACATTGTATATATCTAATATTTATAATTGCTTTAAGAAGTGGATGCGAATGCGGCATCATACATATTCCAAAGTATTCCTTTACTGTTCTAACATTTATAATTGATTTAATTGGTTGACCTGGTATTACCACTTTCAAGTTTCAACACCCAACCGGATCATCATAAAAGCCTTACGTATCCTTCAAACAAGTAATTACACGCTTAAAGCATCCAACGGTCCACAATAACATTTGGGATGTTCATTCGTATCATTATATCCACAGTCGTTGGTTCCTCAGCATGACACTTGCTATGTCAAATGACATGCGATTCCATACCATAACCTATGCATTTGCAAGAAGCATGCATGGACAAATCACGAATTCTATAGTCTTAGCTATATCTTAAGCCAACTGAGAGTTTACTTGCTATATGTTTTGACTGATTTTGGATGGTTTCGTATCATATGTGAGTTATGTGCTTTATGTGAATTAAAGTTTGATGAAATCTTGTTTGAGATTGAATGCTGAATTTGCAGAATAGAAAAGGATTGATTAATTGATCATTAAATTGTATGAATGATGGCTATATAAAGCAATATTACAGTGGAGCAGATTATTGGGCTGTAGCCCATTTATACACTGCGGAAGAGAAAAACGAAATGGGAAAAACAGGCCCATTCTATTGTACAAGGTATATAACATCTTATATTTTCTTGGCTGATGTAAACGTGATTCATTTCCATATTTTATCAGCCCCCCTCAAAACTATGGGAATTGAAAACCCTAGTTTCGGATCTTCAAGAATCTTCTTCAATCTTCACTGATAAAACATAGATCTGAGCGATTTGAAGCTATAGACACCATATCCGACGAGTATGAGCTCAACCGTCACTTGGTTGAGTTTGAATCTCGAACCCTAATTTTGTCAACTTCGATTTGCAGTGCCGATGGGTTTCAGTGTGAATTTAATGGTTTCCTCAGCGATTTTTTCTCCTCGGCATAGATGTTGGAGAAAGTATGGTTGTTCCTTTTGATGCTTTGCTCGTGCTTGCTACTGACATTCAACTCAGATCTGAATCTTGTAAAATTTAAACTTAAGATAGCTTTGGTTAGTGTGTCAGCTCTTTGGTAAGTTCCTAGTATGTGATTCACCTGAATTTCTCCTCTTTGAACCATTTCTCTAACAAAGTGTAGATCTATTTCTATATGTTTAGTTCTGGCATGTTGTATTGGGTTTTCAGACATATAGACTGCATTTTTGTTATCACGCCATATGGTTGGCTTCATGTCTGATTTTAATCCAATTTCATCTAATAATGATCGTAGCCATTTGATTTCTACTGCTGTGTTTGCAATACTTCTGTACTCCACTTCTGTACTTGTAACACCCCACCTCCGCCAATGCCACTCTTGCAAGGACATTAGCTTTGGAGGGGCGTTAAACAAGGTAAACATGCATGTAGATATCACAAGACAGAACATATAAGTAAAACAGAGTAGTAAAGCAGCAGATAAAACTTAGCATTTCAAAACCATAGTCATGTTACAACAAAGTACTTGGTCATTATTTTCCAACAACAAAGTCTAGATAAAAGCATAAACTGAAAAACTGAAATACATAAAGTACTATCCCCAAAATGAAGTGATAAACCATAACTAGCTCAATGTCCAAAACCGTACATGAGCAAATCCAGTAAGCAAGCTGTAAAAATCCAAGCTAAGCTCCAATGTTCCCACCCTGAGAACCTGAGGGGGGGAACGGAAGAAAAGAGGCGAAAGAAAACAGGTCAGTCAAAAAGACTGGTAAGCCCTACTACTATCTGTCTATGAACTAGTAAAGTTAACTGGCATGAGAAGCTGAGATGAACATAAGGATAACAACATACTGGCATGATGATTAGCTAACAAGATAGATAAAGGTGTCATCGCATAATTAAGGTTAAGTTTTGCACCACGAGTGTACTAGCATTCTAACATGTCAAGTAAAAACAAGAATTGATCCCTTGGCCCAAGCTTGGCCCATCATCATGAGGTGACCTAAATTAAGGTCCAACTACACGGTCTAGTCGATCGGCTCCCTATAAGCCTAACTCGTCAAGTGTCAGTGTTATACGGCCCAAGCATGCAATGTAGTTAAACTGCGCTAGGTACACCCTAGGGTGTATCAAGTCCTAGGGTGTCAACCTCAGACACGAATCAAGTATGCGTAGTCTAGACCTACTGGTACCAGTGCCTGATTCTCCAACTCCGGACTATGTGCACGACCATAGTCCGCCTGGACCTACACCGGCGTACCTACTCAGCCGTCGTTTTGGTCGCTTACATGTCAGCCCAGTAATCGTGCCCCACCCTAACCTAGTCCTAGGGTCTTATGATACTATCAAGAGGGTTACTGCTGAAAAGGACCACGCAACTAGGGTTTCCTTAACGGGTTAAATGTGGTTAACCCGATCCAAACGTGGATTAAATTGGTTAAGTATACCCAAGGTTCGTGACTTAACCCCGATTAACCCATCCAGCCCAAATTGATTAAGTATTAAGTGGACCATGACTTAACCCTAATCAGGAGGCATTAATTAACTTAATGTGCTTTAACCTCTCACATTAGACTTTGTTGTGGTTACTAGTTAAGCCGGGCGGGTCCGGGTAGATTTACACCACAACTTGGTCTAACCTCGGGTTCGAGCACAACATGACCAACTTCTCACATTGGGTCCTATTGTTTGTAGCCACTAGTTAAGCCGGGCGGGTCCGGGTAGATTTATGCTACAAACTCAACCCAACCTCGAGTTGGCCACACTCATATTTTCTAAGTGTCATGTCCATTATGTTTCCAAAACATAATTACAAGTTAACATATCACGTTATGTTATAAAAATCATGTTCATGTCATAATTTTACCCAACCCCAACGTAATCCCATCGTTTACATAATCGCAACAACGCATAAAGGGTAAAATAGGTAACTTGGCTTAATCATGACAAAAAGGTGTTGAAACCACAAGTTTATCATGGTGGCATATGAGATGTACATATGTTCATATACTTGCATATTGCATTGTTAGGCTTCAAAAGCATGCATAAAACCAAACTTAGCATATGAGTGATACATAGTGATAAATGACATGTAGAAGTTGCTAGAAGTTCGCATTTAGCCTCACATGCAAGTTATCATAAGGGATATGATAACTTTCATGTTTCCAAAATGCAACCTTTGATATAAAGCTTGGAGCTTTATGCTCACAACATCAAGTTTAACTTGCATAACCTAGCAATATGTGTCATACATAATGATTAAACCAACTTGCATAGCATAATGATTAACCAAACTTGCATATCATAATAATCAACCAAACTTGCATATCATAATGATCAACCAAACTTGCATATCATAATGATCAACCCCAAACTTGCATCATTCATTTAACTTTAGAGTTCAATAAAAAGAAAGTAGAAAAGGGCTTACTACGCTATGAAGACACAAATGAATATTTATTATAAAGATTGAGACGAAGCCCTTATGCAAGCACCAAAATATGAAAGCCCCAATTGAAAAACCCTTGCGCCAAATCAATAAAAATCCTTGCTTTGAAATAGAAATGTTGCAACTTGACTTGAATGCAAACTAAGAACACTCATACAAGTTTGAAAGCACTTGTATGAACTCACAATCTCTCATAGAAATAGGCTTAGGAATTTTAGCATGAGAGTGGAGGCCATGAGAGGAACAAATTTGACATAGTTTAGTTGTAGGATTGAATAATGGTGATTTAGGCTAGGTTTAGGGGTCTTTTTATAGAGGATTAGGATAGTATTAGCCATAGGATTAACCCTAGATTCAATCCAAGCCATCAAAGCATGTCTTGGGGAAGAAGTCAAGTGTAGGAACCATCTAGGGCCTTTAGATTAAAGCTGAACCATGAGAACCATTCAAATGCAAAATCTGCATTTGAGCGAATCGGCCCACGGGTTGACAGCCAAACACCCTGGATTAACCCCTAGTCGACCCAGCAGGCTCGGGTCGACCTCAAAAATCGGCCGGTTCGGTTATTCCCCTCTCCCAATTCGCTGTTTTGAACATTTTTGCATATTTATTTATTTAATTTTCAATTATATATATATATCAATATATATATTTCTCTGCGCAACCCATTTCACTTAATTAAGTATACTTTAATTTGTGAATTTTTATGTTCAAATTACGGGGTGTTACAGTACTTGACCTTGATATGGTACGTTTTTTTTTTTTTTTGAACATCGTGATATAAGTTTGGTCCAAAATAAACACAGTAACCAGTTATATATCTTCTATCATTTGGATCTGAGGCCTAGTCTGCGTCAGCATATGCATTTAAATTGAGATGTTGGCTTGATTTTAGTTTTAGCCCATAATTAACATCCCCCTTTAGATATCTTAATATCCTCTTGACTGCTCTCCAATGAGTATCTAACGGGCTCTGCATAAATTGAGAAACTTTATTAACACTAAAAGCAATATCAGGTCTGATTATAGTAGCATATTGTAATTTCCCTACAACACTCCCACATTCAGTTATATTTGATATAGCCTCTCCCCTATGTTTAGAATAATGTTGATTAGAAATTATTGGAGTTGGTCGGGGATTTGCATCTATCATTTTTGTTTTGGTTAGTAACTCAGTGATATATTTTCTTTGGCACAGAATTATTTCAGTATCTGATCTCTTTACTTCTATGCCCATAAAATACTTAATTTCACCCAAATTTTTGATGGAAATTGTTTGTCTAAATATTGGGTGAGTCTATCTATGTCATCTGAGTTGCTACCAGTGATAATTAGATCATCTACATATATTAATATGTAAATGATAGAATTATTACTACTTTTGATAAATAAAGAAGTATCTGATTTGGTTGACTTAAACCCCTGTTTAAACAAAGTGTTTTTGAGTTTGTTAAACCAGACACGAGGAGCTTGCTTTAGACCATAGATGGCCTTGTTCAATTTACATACATAACTAGGATTGTTGGTGTAACCAATTGGTTGATGCATGTAAATTTCTTCATTAATTGTGCCATTTAAAAAGGCATTTTTAACATCCAGATATTTAATATGCCATCTTTTATATAAAGCTATAGTTAGGATCAATCTAATAGTTGTTGGTTTTACAAAGGTGAGAAGATTTGATTAAAAGCAAATCCATATTCCTTTGTAAAACCTTTAGCAACTAACCTAGCTTTATATTTATTGATTGTACCATTTGGATTTCTCTTGAGTCTGTATGTCCATTTACAGCCAACTATATTTTTATTGGTAGGTGGACATACAAGATCCCAAGATTTATTTTTGATGAGGGCATTATGTTCCTCATCCATTGCTACCTTTCGATTTTTATTTTTAATAGCCTGATCAAAAGATTCAGGTTCTGTTAAACTGGATGAGGCAACAAATAATTTTGGTTTGAAAATACCGCTTTTGGCCCTAGTTATCATAGGATGACTTGAACTGGATGTTCAGCTGAGCGTAAGTGTCCTTTAGTTTAAGAACTTGAAGAATTTTCTGATTCTGCTCTTTGTTGATTTGAATCTTCATGTTCAGTTTGCTCATTTTGATTTTGTTTTGAAACTAGTGTTGATGGAGTTTGACTGGGAGGCTCAATGGCATCATTGTCGTGATTATGCATAGGTAATGTGCATTGAGCATCAACTTCTTCATCAACATTTATTGAATGCCAGTCCATGTTGACAGTGGGTATAGCAGGTATGGATGCCTTTGCATTAACAACTTTACAGGTTGTTTTCATATCCTTATTTTTGTAAGGATAAACTCTTTCACTAAACACTACATGCCTGCTGATATAAATTCTTCCTGTTTCATCTATACATTTGTATCCTTTTTGGCTATTAGAGTAACCTTTCTAGGTACATTGCTTAGATCAGAAGTTTAATTTTTTTAGAATTATATGGCCTCAAATATGGAAAACATAGGCATTCAATTTTTTTTAAGTTGTGATAGTCTGGTTTAATACTAAATAGTTTTTCAAATGGGGTTGAACCCTTCAGTACAACAGTTGGTTGTTTATTAATAAGATGCACTGTTGTGCTGAAGGCCTCTAGCCAAAATTTTTAAGGGTAAACTAGCTTGAGCTAGAAGTGTTAAACCAGATTCTACTATGTGCCTATGTTATCTTTCAACAAGACCATTCTGTTCAGATGTATAAGGGCATGTAATTCTGTGAATGATACCTTTTTGCTGAAAATAATTAGATAAACTTTTGAACTCACTACCCCCTTCTGATTGCACAGTTTTAACTGAACACTTGAATTGTTTTTCAGCCATAGTTATAAAGCATATTGTAGCATTGTATGTCTCATATTTATGTTTTAAAAAGTAAATCCAAGTGTACCTAGTAAAGGCATCAACAAATGAAACATTATATTTGAAGCCAAAGTCAGAGTAAATAGGAGCAGGACCCCATAGGTCTGTGGCAATCAATTGTAGTGGCTTAGTGTATTGAGTACATGAATCATTAAAGGGTAACTTATGACTCTTACCCATTTGACAGTACTTGCATATATAAGGCAAATTTATAGGATCAAATTTCCCTTTATTATCATTCGGAATTTTGATAACAGTTTTAGTACTTGGGTGACCAAGCTTACAGTGCCAAAGTTCAAATATATCTTTATTGCCCACATTTTTAACAGTTTCATTCAGATTACAATTCATACTTTGATTCACATCATCACAAGTACCATTTTGGCCTTTAACAGAATTAAATTTGTATAGGCCATGATCGAGATCACCATGTAAAAGGATATCTTTAGTTAGAATATCTCTAACAAGACAAACTTTTGGAAAAAATTCAAAGTAGACACTGTTATCATAAGCAAATTGTGATACACTAATTAAATATTTAGTGATCTTTGGCACTCTAAGTAAACTGTGTAGATAGAGTTGTTTTTCGCCTGTGATAAATGCATTACCAATATGAGAAATATTAATTTTTTTACCATTACCCATGGAAACAGATTTGTTACCTTTATACCTCTTGCATCCTAGATTTAGATTGTTAAGATTGCGAGTAAAATGATTTGTTGCTCCAGAATCGGGGGTACCAGCTATCACCTTAAATATGATCAATAGTTGTAGCTTCATTTTGATTATTACTTCTTTGAGAATTGATGGTATCTTGATTTGCTTGTGCTACGTCTGCGCTTGGGTTACCATTGTTTTTTTGTTCTTGATTTCCAAAGTAATTGCTGTTATATCTGAAATAACATTTCAGTGCAGTGTGTCCTATTTTCTCACAGATCTGACATTTGGATCTGTTATTAATTATTATTCCATCGACCTCTGCCCCTTCCTTTGTTGGGTCCACCACCTCTTTGGTATGAATTTTTCAGCTTTATTATTGCTTATCCGGCTCTTAGGTTTAAACCCAACAATTAGATTAGCATTGTAAGATGTTTCTTGCATTCTTTTGCTACATATTCTTGCCTCATGAGACAATAAAATTGAATGAACCTCATCAATAAGTGGAACAGTCTTTTGAGATGTTATAACAACAACCACAACTTCATATTCATCATTTAATCCATTCATTAAGTATAGACCTGATCTGAATTTTGAACAATGTTCCCAGTGGGATTAAGAAGATCACACAATTTCTTAACTTTTGAAATATATTCCCGCATGCTAAGATTTTCCATTCTAATATTCTGTAACTGTCTCTTGTAATGTAGAACTTTGGCAGATGATTGGTTGTTAAATTCTTTTTCAACAGTTGTTCATATATCATTTGATGAGTTGCATCCAATTACAAGAGGTAATAAATTTGCACTTATAGATGAAAGTAACCAAGAACTTATTAACATGTCATGTCTATGATAATCAACATAACCTTCATTTGCCACAGTTCAATTATCTTTATCAGTGATGAATTTTGCTGGTATTGGTGTAGTACCAAAAATGTAACCTTCTACACCATATCCTTGAACTGCTGTTTCTATTTGAAGTTTCCACAGCAGATAATTGTCTTCTTCTAGGTGAATAGTAATAAGTTGACTCTTGAGGCTGATGGTGTTCTTGATAAACTGTTGTACAGATATTGGATTTGGACCTTCAGGACTGATTCCAGAATTGGATTCAGATACTCTTCAATTATCTCCCATTTTTGTCAACAATCAGAAAGGATATACTGAAGAAATTGATATTAAGCTGTGAATTTGAATGCCAAAGAGTGACTGGAAATACAAGAATCGGAAAATTCAGGTTGAGCTGCCAGAAAAGAATGATGATAAGGTAAGAATTTCTATAAGTAAACTCTGTATGATTTTCTGGCACGGCTTTAGCTGATTTTGTTGAATTTCTTGGGTTTCTTGAACACTTTTCGGTGGCCAAAGTGCACAGTATATAGAAATATTGTGCAAATGAGCAGATGCAGCCTAATTCTTTGGAATTACAGGCACAACACTGAATAATTGCACCGTATTTCACTCTCAAATGATGAGTTTGAAACTCAGGTGAGAGAATTCCCATGTGATGAAATTTTTCTGATGGGAAATACTCACTCAGCAACACAGTGAGTAATTTGATAATGCCGCTAGGCAAATTTTGGCTTTGATACCAAATTAAAGTTTGATGAAATCTTGTTTGAGATTGAATGCAGAATTTGCAGAATAGAAGAGGATTGATTAATTGATCATAAAACTGTACAAACGATGGCTATATAAAGCCATATTACAGTGGAGCGGATTATTGGGCTGCAGCCCATTTATACAGTGCGGAAGAGAAAAAAGAAATGGGAAAAACATGCCCATTCTATTGTACAAAGTATATAACATCTTATATTATCTTGGCTGATGTAAACGTGATTCATTTCCATATTTTATCAATGTGCTATCATAACCCTTGCTTATAAATTTTTTTCATACCTCTGGTCGTTGGTTATAAAACCAATAAAAATTGATGTAATGTAATTTTAATAACAAATTTTAATCTATCAAACCGGGGTGATTTAAGGGATTCTAACCAATTATATCTGCATTAACCGTATTGTAAAATTACATTTCACAAAATCAAAAAATAAATATATGAGTGTAAATGGCATGCTAATTCAGTAGAAAACTCTCGAGATTGTTATATATTAAACTTCCAAGCATGCATTGTTTGGTTATAACAACACTTCATGTAAACAAATATAATTAAGTACATACCGATCAATGCATGTTTAGGAGTTTAGTACATATCAGTTTTGAGAGCATTTTACTAAAGTAACATAACATTTATTTCTTTATATTCATTTTTTATTTATTTTGTAAAGCGTAATTTTACAATTTAATTGGTGGATGCGTAACTAAAAAACCCTTCAAAACATCTCGATTTATGGATTGAAAATTATCATTAAAATTACACTGCATCGGCTTTCATTGGTTCTATTATCAACGATCAACTACCAATGTGGAAAAAAAATTGATGTGGAATTTTTTTTTGTAAATAAGTGTGTTGATAACACCTAAAATATAGATGTTGACTTGTAAAATTGTCGCATGCCAACACCCAATGTGTATGTGTGAACAATTATCCAAATAAGCAGCAAATAATGTAAATGCGGAGAGACACAGCTTCTATAGTGATTCGGCACTGGCGCCTACGTCCACTTTATAATATTCATTCATCATTTCTTTTGCCGATTACAAGATATATTACAATATTTGTGTACAAAGTTGTATGTACGATAAACTTTGGATAAGTTGTCCTTCTTCTTCCTTGAAGTGAGTTGACTTGGTCAACTATGGGCGATGTAAGCTTTAATGTCCAAGATGTCTAGAGGTGGTGTAGCAAGACTTACTAGTGCTCAAGTGTTGAAGGAAAACATGCATGCCGTGTTTTAGGTGCCCATGCCATCTCTCATGTCCATGATGGAGATGTTGGAAGCAATTAGTGGGTATTTGGAGCTCTCAAGGTCCAAAAATTCCAAAGAAGAAGAATCCCAATAAAGACCAAGGCTTGGGGTATTTATAGGAAGAGGGTTAGGTGGGAGTGGGTGAGCAGTGGGGCCCACAAGGTCAATTTTCGCACCCAAACAAAGCCATATGCAGGAATTTCGCACCTCAGGCCCTCGCACCCCTTTTATTCGCACCATCCCCGGAGGTGCGAATTTCGCACCTCGGAGGGAGCGGGGCGAAATTCGTACCTCCTGGGGGTGCAAAATTCGTACCCCATAGGGTATGAATTTCGCACCTCGAGGGTGCAGAATTCCGCACCTCATGGGTGCGGAATTTCGCATCTCGAGGGTACGAAATTTCGCACCTCAGAGGGAGCGGGGCGAAATTCGTACCTCCTGGGGGTGCAAAATTCGTACCCCATAGGGTCTGAATTTCGCACCTCGAGGGTGCAGAATTCCGCACCTCATGGGTGCGAAATTTCGCATCTCGAGGGTACGAAATTTCGCACCTCGCGGATGCGGAATTTCGCACCTCGAGGATGCGTAATTTCGCACCTCGAGGGTGCGGAATTTCACACCTCGAGGGTGCGGAATTTCGCACCTAGAGGGTACGAAATTTCGCACCTCTCGGGGGTACGAAAATTTTGTTTGAGAGGCGCGAGGTCCGCTCGAGTGGTTTGGAGGCTCGAAATCCTGGCCGGTGCGACCGAGGTTGTCGAGGCCTTGGTTCGGGAATGTGCTGGAGGAGCGGCGAGGATCGCTGAAGTTGTTGGCTGAATCTTGACTTTGAGCTGATCTGGTAATTTTGTGCAACTCACTTGTTGGTGGAAATCGGATGAATCGGCCGGTGCCCACAGTTTCGACCTAACCGACTAGGTCGATCACCGCTGGGACTGTGTGGCCCCGGACCCCACCAGTGCTGCGTCCGGACCCGCTTGACGGCTCGTCTTCGGCTTGGATGACAGTGTGACTAAGTGTTTATTAGGCCCGACAGAGGCCACCTGATAGAGGATTCAGGTCTCCTTCCGTTTGCGACGCGACTTCGACCCAACTGCTTTGCGCTTTTTGACGCTTGAGCGCGTTGCTCACCAAATATCTGACGTATGTCTGCTTTGACAAAAAAACATGTCAACAATAGGATCATCCAAAATTAGTAGAAATAGACTCTAAAGCGAAGCGTGAATGTTCACAAATCATGCTTTCTCGTTGAATGGTTCTCTAATTAGTAAAAGTATTACTTAAAGCCAAGGTTGAGCGCCTGCTTATTTTAAGTGTTACTGCAAAAAATTAATTTGGACTGTCTAAACAACATTAGTGTAAAACATCAGTTTACAATGTATGATGATTTGCTTGAGAATCATATGATCATATATTTTAAAAGAACATATGTTAAAGGTTTATTCTTGAGTGGATTTAGATTAATTTATTTGGTTGAAACCTGTAAAGCATAATTTAAGTATGATATTTGATTATCCAATTTTAACAGTATAAAGTTCGTCAAAATTAATAATGATTTCAGTTAAGTTTCGTAGTATTTTCTCAAAATATAGTTAATCATCTCTATCCTTCTCTCGGCCCAAACAAAAAACCGGATTTTGCTGACCATAGTTAAATGAGTGCTTGCATCTGTTGAGATTTGTGATACGCAAATCACAAAATTGTAGGCAATAAATTTTCTATGTGGATCCATTTTTGATGGAGATATTTGTTGCTACTTTTGTGGGATATTTGAAAATAAAGGCAATGATTATTTGGTGCTTATCCAAATAGATATATTTGAGATATATGAGGATATATTTGAGATATATGAGGATAATTTGGGTGACAAGTTACTCTATAAAAGGCCTACATGATATCTTCATTATGTGGTGGAAAAATTTTCCATTGTTCTTCATTATCTTTCTCCTCAAATTGTTTAGCCATTAGATATTCTCTACCTATTTCTCAATAAGGTTATTGATTCAAGTTGTGTTTGTTTAACGATAGTTGAGATCGGTTGTAAACAATATTTTGGTGAATCAATAAAGAGGGTGGTTGAGTGGAATATCGTGTGTTCATATTTCCGATATTTTTTTGTGTTGTTGTTTGTTATTCAATCAAATTCATCTTCAAGTGATTGGGTGAAAAAGATTCATTTTGTTTTTGGGTGTTTTGTCAAAACTTCCGCTGCGCACAAAACCCCAACAGTTGGTATCAGAGCTTAGAACACCGCATAGCTTGGAGTGTTTGTTGGATTGAAAAAAAAATTTGATTTTTTGTTTGAAAAAAATTGATTTTTTGATGTCGGAGATGATGACGTTGTCGAAGATGGCTACTTTGAATGGGAGGAATTGGGGTATATGGAAGTCGAAGATGGAGGACGTTCTATATCTCAATGATTTGCATGATCCCATTGATGGAAGTGGGGAGAAGCCCTCAAATATGGATGAGGGAAAGTGGAAGAAAATGGACAAAAAGGCGATTGCGTTGATTCGCCAATATTTGGATGATTCTGTGTTCCACCATGTGGCTAGTTGTGAATCCGCAAAGGCGTTGTGGGACAAATTAGTATCGTTGTATGAGTCAAAGAGTGCTACAAGCATGGCTTTTCTGGTTCGAAAGTTGGTGCAACTTCGATTGGATGAGGAGAAGTCTGTTGCAGAGCATTTGAACGAGTTTCAAGATGTCATCAATCAATTGGCAAACATGAAGGTCAATTTTGATGATGAGTTGCAGGCTCTTTTGTTGATGAGTTCTCTTTCGGAAAGCTGGGAGACTTTGGTTGTTTCATTGAGTAATTCCAATGCTAATGGAACTATCTCTTTGGAAACGGTTCGAAGCAGTCTTTTGAATGAGGAGCTAAGGAGAAAAGGATCGGAGTTGAAATCGGTTCAAACTGAGGCGATGGTAGCAAGGGACTCGGGTAAAGATACAAGGAAGAAGAAAGGTGCTATCTTTTGTCATTATTGTGGTAAGAAAGGCCACAAGCGCAATGATTGCTATTCATATATACGAGATAAGAAGAAGAAGAAGAAGAAGAAGAAGAAGGCGCAAGGTGATAATAATAGTGATGAGGCACAGACAGACTTTGCTGAAGGTACCGAAGGCGATTCTTCATGTGATGTCCTATTTAGTGTTGTGGAGCCTTGGAAGATTGATTCAGGAGCCAGTTTTCACATATGTCGAGATGTGAAAAGTTTTTCTTCGTATGAGAAGATTGTTGGCATGATAAAGACGGCCAATGGAGTAGAGCTACCAATTTGTGGAGTTGGAGCTGTTAGGTTTCAGATGCATGATGAAGTGGAGAGAGAAGTTGCCGGTGTGAGGCACATACCCACTTGTTCGCATAACCTCATATCTCTCGGTCAGTTAGATCGCCGCGGTTGCATTTATGAGACTCGAGGTGGAGTTTTGAGAGTGAAGAAGGGTGGTCGTGTGATGATGCGAGGAGTTTTGGAGGAGGGAAACCTATATAGTTTGGTCGGTTCAGTGGTCAACAGTGGAAGGCGGGTGACGGTTGAAGAACCTAGTCCACAACAAGGTGGAGAGGTTAATATGGTCACTGCTGATGGTCCTAAGGTGGAGGATCATGGTATCGACAAGGGTCTAGATGTTGATGATGCTCGAGGGATCCCGGAGATGAAGAGATCATGTCAAGCGGAAGACGGATGTCGAGTTGTGAAATCCACAAAGACAAGATGGAGGTCTTTGTGGTATTACAAACGCTTTTGAAGATCGCTATTGGTGTGGTGCACGGATGATGGAGGTGCACCATTAGTGGGCGATGGTGGAGGTTTGTAATGATGTTAATTGAGAAAAGAAGGTTGAAAGTGAGAGCTAAGTTGGCTAGTGTTGAGTGGAGGAGATGTTGTGATTTGGTATCAAGGTGGAGTGTTGAGATTTGTGATACGCAAATCACAAAATTGTAGGCAACAAATTTTTTATGTGGATCCATTTTTGGTGGAGTTATTTGTTGCTACTTTTGTGGGATATTTGAAAATGAAGGCAAGGATTATTTGGTGCTTATCCAAATAGATATATTTGAGATATATGAGGATAATTTGGGTGACAAGTTACTCTATAAAAGGCCTACATGATATCTTCATTATATGGTGGAAAATTTTGTCATTGTTCTACATTATCTTTCTCCTCAAATTGTTTAGCCATTAGATATTCTCTACCTATTTCTCAATAAGGTTATTGATTCAAGTTGTGTGTGTTTAACGATAGTTGAGATCGGTTGTAAACAATATTTTGATGAATCAATAAAGAGGGTGGTTGGGTGGAATATTGTGTGTTCATATTTCCGATATTTTTTTGTGTTGTTGTTTGTTATTCAATCACATTCATCTTCAAGTGATTGGATGAAAAAGATTCATTTTGTTTTTGGGTGTTTTGCCAAAACTTCCGCTGCGCATAAAACCCCTACAGCATCATTGTAAAAGAATTTTTCTTCTCTCTTTTTTGCAGAAACACCATATCAAGAACACAAAATTAAACACAAACTTAGAGATACAAAGGCTCAACCGTTGGATCCTTTTGTTTTTACGTGAAGAGGTGGAATTCAGGGAAAGATCCAATTGTGGAGATTAATTGTATCACCAATTGCGTCAAAATTATGTATCTAAATAGACTTTCCATATATATATATATATATATATATATATATATATATATATATATATATATATATATATATATATATATATATATATATCAGCTATCAACTATAGAACAGCTTCCAACTCTTTGGGCCTTCACAGAATACATGCGCTCACCGGCTTGTGCTCTTTCTAAGAATGCACGAGGGGCTGTCGAATGAAAAGTATCATGAACTGTATTCTACCTGACTTAAATGACAGTTAAGTATCACATGTAAATTCCGGCTTAATTCCTGTGCCAGAATCGTTTACAGAAGCAAAGAAATTCAGTAATATGAACAAGTTGTGGAATGATTAATCAAGCATTTTCTTTTCTTTTTAAGAAATGATTTTCAAGGAATATTGATCTTTTTCTAAACAAAGTGTAATGAACTCGAAATTTATTAGATATTCCTTCTAGATATCAACTACTACTATGTATAAATTCTGACTCTTGAACTGCTTTCAAGTGCACCATTTTGTTATATTTTGCACAACTTTCACTTGTGAATGATTTGTTTTTCAGGTGGTAATGACGATAGGTTAGGCAAGGTGCACGTCATGTCTGAAGGAGGCACTGAAATGGTTATTTTGCTTCTTTTTTTTTTTTTTTTCTTCCTTATTTTATTTAAAATAAAAATTCGAACTTTGTTGAATCCTAGTTAACTTGCAACATCATAGTGCTTCTTGACATGCCTTCAACCATATATTAAGATATACTCCACCATTGTATCATCAGTGTCTAGCATTTATATTTTTATTCTTACTAATTTTTCTGCAACATATCATGAGGGACAAGTTTTATTCAAACTAGCCGAGACATTTGAATACAGTGCAAAAGATCATGAGTTCGATTTCTGCATTACAGAATTTAATCTGCATGTCATGTAGTATGTTTTATTTAAACTTGTATATTTACATACTACTAATTTTCTCAAAAAAATAAATATAAAAATAAAACATATCCTGATGGCATCTACTATGAATTATGTGACAATTGATAAGGTTTTAATTGCTGGAATCGCACTATTTTGCAAGTAAGTAGAAAAACTAAATCACTGTGTATTATTTTAACATCGATAATCGTCATTGGTTATCGACTCGAAGATGAATGTTGTCTAGTGAGTTTTAGGTACTCATTTTCCTCTTTTCTTGTCATTTTCAAGTTTTTGTATGTTTTTTGGTAGAGTTTCGTATTCGTAGTTCTTTTGGGGTCATTTCATTTCTAAATAATTATGTTGCAGGATTACTTATTTTGTTCTTCATTTGTACCAATTTAGTTAACAAAATGAAAGGAACTTCAATATGTGCCAAAACTAATTTGTGTTAAAACTTAAAAGCATGAACCAAAGAGGAAAAAATATGGTCAAGCATTATCTGTATTAAACAACTGTAATTAAATATAACAATCGTGCTCACACATAAAAGCATGGTTAAAAGCACGCTTAAAAGCACACGCAACGAAAAATTACAGACATTTTTGCATGATAAGCTGTGTGAACTATGAAGTCATGGTTTTAATTTCTTATGACATGACTGTTGCTTTAGGTATTAAGCTAGAAATAGGTCTTTGTTCATTGCACTGCCACACCCTATATATACATGCATTTTTCTAAAGCATATTCATGTATTAAGGTTCAAGTTTATAAAAGAAGAAACTCGATATGGAGTGGAGAAAATCATACTTAGACCTCTTGTTAATCCCGTTGTCTCTTATGTTACCTATCATATACCACTGTTGGCTATGGCATATGGTGCAAACAAAACCTCACCGTACGATCATGGGCATCAATGCTATTGGACGCCGCAGATGGGTTCTTGCCATCATAAAGGTACACCATACCTCTAACCTATGTACAAGTTTTAGTTCTTACTCATATTTTCTTATTTTAAGACAAAACTAACTTACAAGTTTTGATTCAATCTGTTTCAAACCACAGTCGTATACATAGACATTGCATAAACCAAATTGGTATACTACATTGCACATGATGTATGCAACTATGTATAATACACAGGACAACGAGAAGAAGAACATATTGGCAGTTCAAACAACCCGTAACACGATAATGGGCTCAACTCTAATGGCAACAACCTCAATTCTTCTCTGCACGGGCATGGCAGCGTTGCTCAGCAGCAACTACAGCGTGAAGAAACCGGTTGGAGATTTTGCATTCGGAGCCCATGGAGAACTCATGGTGTCCTTAAAATACGTTACTCTTCTTGTGCTCTTTCTATTCTCATTTTTCCTTTATTCTCTGTCTATAGTATCCATCAACCATTTCAACTTTCTGATCAACTCTCTTAATGAAGAAGAAGGCGGAATATCGATCGAGTATGTTTGCGGTATGTTGGAGAAGGCCTTGGTTCTGAATAGTGTTGGTAATAGTGTGTTTTATGCTGCTTTGCCTTTGCTTCTTTGGATATTTGGTCCTGTTTTGGTGTTCTTTAGTTCTCTGGTTATGATTCCCATCATGTATGGTTCTGATGTTGTTTGTGACGGTAAGGGTCCAAAGGGACATACAATGAATGATTTTAAGGATGATGATTTGATAATATAGTAGCTTGTAATGGAAGATTGCAAAAATTCATTGAGAGGTTAAACTGAAGTTGAAATTCATTGTCTTTGTTTTTATTTTGTTTGCTTCAAGTGTTCAGTTCTCTGTCAAAATTTTATAACTGGACAAATGTCCACAAGCATTCATGAACATACTGCTATTACTGGAAAAAGAAAATGTTGGATCATTTTATCAAAAGGTAGGCTCCAAATCAGTTATACGAGTTCAACAAAAAGCATTTGATGCCAATAGGTGGAGCCCTTTGATAAATCATCAACCCACAATAACTTAATCAATCCATAAAATGGGAGTACATAGAAAAACATATCTTTGAAGCCATCTTAAACACAACTTTGCAAGAATGCTCATTGGGCTTGAAACCAGCACCACCTGCAAAGAGATGAGTTATAATAATGCATCATGCATCACACTCACTTTAATATGTGTTACTGCACAGCATAAATTACTGTATTCAATATATGTAACAAATATAAACCCAACTAAAAAAAATGGATTAGTACAAAATGAATAAAAATGAGTCACACCAAAAAGGAGGACATAACATTCCAACTTATTTTCATATGAGTAGGCATCGGTGCCACCAACCGAAGAACGTTAGGCTTCTCGGATGACCAAGGATTTCCTTCTATAAACCATTCGCCAGAATTTCCCATATATTTTGCAATATTAGGCATTACTATTTCTCTACAATGTAAATGAAGCAATGGAACTTTGGATAACACGCTTCCTTTCTGAACTTCCAGGCCTTCTGGTCTTCTAAGCTTGTATACTTTTTTAGATAATGGTTCATAGTCAAGTCTAGGCATATGTTTCCACTTGTTATGCACAAACCAGCCGTACTTGTAGTCTCCAACAATAGGTGTCCCTAGTGCTTCTGCACAATGCACTCTTAACTGTACATACATTTTAGAGTCAGAGTTCGATGTGTGTGCATCTATACATAATTAGCCTCCAACCCACACTCCGATGTATATTGTAATTGGTGTAGATCAAGCTTTTGATCTCGCTGGTGGAAACTGATTTCCTCGATCAAGCGCACTACCCGTATGTGTGTGTGTTAAACGAAAAGCATTGTAGTCCACTTATAAAAATGTTAAAAAAATACATTTCATTTTTTATATACGTAACAAAGACTATAGATCTGTGCAGTTAATGTCTCGCTAATACCCCGCTGTAACCCCGCTATCTTCCGTAGCGGATTACCACCGCTACGCTTTTCCCAGATAGCCTCTGATATAGCCACCCCGGTATATTCCGCTATATCCGATATATCCAGTTATTTCCACTATAATATGCTATTTCCGCTGTAACCTTTGATGAAAGAAATTAACTAAAAAATGACATCTATGCATTATTAAAATTATGGAGTTAGGTTTTTTAATTGAATTTTTCAATATATATTTTAGAAGCAAAATACTCTATATTCTATAAAATTTGATTTCGTTAAACAACGATTTACGTTTATTTACAGATATTTGCACATGTTTTTGTTTAAAATTAAGAATGAACTAATTATAGTTAAACTGAGTGCTAGTTTTACATTTAATTATCGTTTTTTACATTCGTAATGTAAAGACATTACGAACCAATTTCATTTGCTATTTTAGAGTTATCCGCTATATCCTGTTATCTCCTTGTTTTATCCCCGCTATGTTTTTTGGACCTCCGCCGCATTGCATCCGCTAAGCGCTTTAACTGCATAGCTATAGATTTAAAAAAAAAAAAAAAAAAAAGAGAGAGAGAGAGGGAGAGCGGGAAATCTTAAGATTTTGATATATATAGCCCTTCTGACGTACCTGATGCTTCCTTCCAGTAACCGGTCGAAGCTCGACCCAAGTACAACCATTTATGGTTGGTCCCATAACTCTATATTCAGTTATGGCTTCTTGAGAACCATCAATTCCCGAAGGATTAGCTAGAATAATTCTTTCCATGGTGCCATCATTCAGATAAACCTGGAATTAACTGAATAAATATGAGTCTTAACACTATAAACATGACATGGGTAAAGTGAAATATAATTTTGTAAGCTGTAGAGTTTGGGAAAATGTGCACTTCATCATAAACACAATAATAATAGTAACAACGAAGCCAGCGTACCTTAGCAAGTGGAGCGCATATAACACCTTGTTTTTCTTGAGGACAGCCAATTACTAAAGCCCAATATACTTGCTTTGTTGCCTCACAAGCGTCATTCCAAACCTGCAAGCATAATAGGATGAAGGGAGAACTCTAATGTAAATTGTACAAAAATATGCTAAATATAATTTACCATACTGGCATATTATGACAATGTGAAGTTAGATAGATTATATTACCTGAGAAGATGTTTTTGCAAGATTTATGTCACGAAAAAGCCAGCTGAGTCGAGTATAACTTTCCTTTGTCCTTCCTAACAACAATAAACCACTACTGTCTCTATCAAGCCGATGCACCTAGATCGGCAATTTATCAAATTAATAACAATTAAAAAATAATTGGTGATTGAATATTTCCATTTACATATATTTGCATTCGTCAGAAACCCAATGCTTCTTTTTATAAATCCAAATTCCATTAACACAGGAAACTTCGAGCAAAATAGTCTTTTACCTTAGCTTGTTACAAGAAAATTCAAGTATATTCTTTGATATGCATATATTAACATACTATATTCTTTTTTACACAATAATATATTATTACTAAAACAATCAGTTTGATCATTATGATATGATTCAATAATAATATAAGATTGTTAGTTGCTACAGTTATTTATTCATAAAAATATTTATAGGAGCGACTATTGGGACACAAAATTAAACACAGAAAGGGAGACAAAAACTTTGTACTGTTGGAATTGTTTGCCTTTATGTGGAAAATGGAATTCAAGAGGAGATATAATGGTTGAGATTGTGTGTGTTTATATATGTGTCATCATTTTATGTCTAAATAGACTTTCCCAATATTTATTATGCAAAATAAACCAAGATTGGCACGTGCAGTTTGATTTTTATTTTATTTTTCTTTATTATTGTTACTGTCAAGAAAAAACAAAGCTCAAGTTCAACTCCTCGAAAGTCAAACGCAGATTCCATGTTAAAACGTAAATATAAATTCCAAGTCCATGGATGGAGAATGACTAGAACAAATTTGAGCATCTTCAGTTTTTACTAAGGACTGTATTAAGTCCGGGAACTGATTTAGTGTTCAAAGATTGGACCAAAATACCAATTTCAAATGTCATGCTTTTTTTTTTAATTCTCCCCTCTACTTGTCATTGATGTTCTCTACTGTTACATAAAATGAACTAAAATAACAATAAAAATCATACTTTCTGTGTAAGTACTGTTATTCCTCATTATTCAACTTTTATTGTAATGAGACAATGTTATTATAAAGAAATTGAATAAGACTTCTTGAAGCATCTAACTCTTTTATGCATACTCCACTTGGCTCGGGGGGGGGGGGGGGGGGGTAGCTCAGTTGGTAGATCTCCGCTCTTGCAATTGGGTCGTTGCGATTACGGGTCTAAAGAAATATGTTGAGAAAGGGCAGATGTAAGGAACCTTCCAACGAGATAGTGCTTTTTCAAATCTCTCAAAATGGAATCTGTTCCAAACATATATGTCATGGTTCCTTACTTCGACAGGGTGCAAATATCTAACTTTCACCTTTGTAGATAGATGAATAAGAATTATGAGTAGGTGAAGTGTGTTTCATTTCTCTATCATTATATTATACAAAATACCATCTATACTTGATTAGATTAAATCTATGAAATTCAAACTCGTGATTCATTATTCAATCAAGTCTTATTCGGTTTATTTATAATAACATTGTCTCATTACAATAAAAGTTGAATAATGAGGAATAACAATACTTACACAGAAAGTATGATTTTTATCATTATTTTAGTTCATTTTATGTAACAGTAGAGAACATCAATGACAAGGAGAGGGAAGAATTAAGAAAAAAAAAAGCATGACATTTGAAATTGATATTTTGGTCCAATCTTTGAATACTAAATCAGTTCCCAGACTAGGGGTGGCAATTAGACCTGATCCGATGGATCCGGATACGACCCAGCGGGTCTCGTTTTTAGACGGGTCAGGTTTTGTCCGGTCTAAACTATACATTTAAAAAAATGGACCTGATCCGAGCTTCGGTTCGGGTCCGGTTGAATAATAACACTAAAAATACATATATTTCAATGTTTTTTGGTCGGGTCGGGTCTATGCGGGTCGGTTTGATCGGGTCTTAATGATATTTTTCATCACCTAGACCCGACCCGAGACTCATCGGGTTCGGTTTGGGTTCGGGTCTTTTCAGGTCGGGTCGGGTCGGGTTTTCGGTTCTAATTGTCAGCCCTACTTCTTTATACTGTTCTTACAACAAGACGTTTGAAATCAACATTTATTAAATAAATTGCATGCAATTAATCCAACATTTTCATGTTCATGTTACTTGCATTCAAAAGCAATCAATAAGCCTCAGTCCTGCGCAAATGATGGCACATAGATAGGAAATATGGGTCAAATAAGGGCTAAGTTTACGGATACTCATTGTTTTTTTTGGTTCTATGCTACTGTTGGTATTTATTTAGGTGCCTACCATGGCATGAATCTACCGTGGGACTCTCTCTTGTTAATTGTGCAATTGAGTTCATCAAGAAGTAACACAAATAACATTATTATATTTCATACTTAACATTAAAAAATGGGGAAATCTCTTGCAAACTAAGGTTAAGATTCTACAAGGAAGGATGAAAGAAAAGTGAGAAAGATATAATGCTGGAAAGGTTAATATTTCCTTATTAGCAAAATAACATTTTGATGCTGTTAAGGTGGATACCCAGTGCCAAAGGCTCCCGTACTCAAGCGCGAGAGGACTTCCCAGGTCAGTCTCCCGTCCTTGTACTATTCTCACGGCTTTCCGGGCTCTGAGGGTGTCGATTAGTGCCAAAGACTTTCCCTCACATATGTGAAGAGGCCGGGACTCGAACCTACGCGCTCCAGATTACCAGCCGGGTAACCTTACCGTTGCGCCAGGCACCACCTTATTTTGATGCTGTTAATATAAAATTTATTTTGGAAGCGTGAATAGCCACTTCGGAATTCAATTAATACATTGAAATCCATGGCCAAATTAAACATGAATGTTTAATCCGCAGTCCCCATTTAAATAATTATATGCCAGTTCCAATTTTGAATAAATTAGGGTGTGTATTAATTACCAATTTTGGTCCCTCTTTACTTCCATATGATAGAGCAGCCGCCGCCAGGACGTCCATGCTATTATGAACAGATAAATTTCCCTGTAAAGTCAAAAGCGATAATCGTAAGCAATAACTAAAAGGTGAACAAATTAATTGGTAGTGAGTTAAATGCAAACCTCCACGGGTACTTTTGGGGGCTTATTCAGGACAATTATCGCAGAATCCTGAAATATTGAATATTAAATACATTCATCACTAAAATTAGTTAAGCTGCTACTAAGAAACAAGTATAACTGCAGTACCTTGTAGACAACTAGTCTTTGCATATACTCAATCTCATCAGCATTAGGATTGAGAGATGCAGTCGGTTTAGTATCATGTCTTCTGGATATTCTTGACTCTGCAACTGATACTGGAATATGTATTTTCATGCCTGCCTCCATCAGATCATTGTGTTTTATCTGCATCAATACTGCATAGCATAGTTACCGAGTGCTCTGGCAATATAAGAAGCCTTCATAACCCATACAAGTTAAACCACTATTGTAAATTCCAAAACGGGTAATGAGATGCATGTTTCATCACTGAACAAAGTCATACAGATTTAATCAATTACATTTCCAAAGGATGTTTGCAGCCATAAGAATATACTAACATATACCAACTAACAAGTAATAATGTCCACCAGAACCACATTTTGATGTCCTTGAGGTTCAGTTTCATGTGCACAAGTTAAAGCCAAAAAGATTAGGAAAAAAAAAAAAAAATCTTATTTGCATAACTTATGGCATGGACGACGAATTTTATTTTGATTTAAAAACTGAACCAACACAATATTGCTACTACTTGCACAATTAAATACTCCTAAATCGAACTCACCTTCTTCAAACGGTCTTTTAAATCTCCATTTCCATCAATCTCCACACAAACCTACATCAAAAATATGGAAACTTCATCACAGTCACTAATCAAAATCAAAATCATTCAATAAAAAAAAAGGTAACTAAAACATTCACGTACCAGCCCCTTCTTAAAATGTTCTTGCACAATACTTGCATCGACCCCTTCGAAATAGTGCTTTACCCAGCTTATAGCAGTGACCTTAACTGGTCGGGCAGGGTCGGGTTGGCCTAACTTGCGACCTGGCAAGGGGCCGACGTGGTTGGAGAAGGAGGAAGGGAATGGAGGGAGGGAGAGTAGCTGACGTGGCAAGGGGGCTGGTTTGGGCAGGCCTAGTCGGGATATGTTATTGTGGCTCACCCTGATTACCAAATTAGATTTTGGTGGAGAAACGCGAGATAGGTCACGTCTGATAAACAGGAGATACGGCAGCGGCGGTGGTTGGTGGAAGAAGCGGGTTCGGATCATGGTAGGTTTTTTGTGAACGAAAAAAAAAGAAATGTGGTGCTAAGGACTCAATTTTCACTTCCCGTAACCACAACTACAAAATTGTACGATTTGTACATACTTCTGCCTCTCAACTTCACTTGGTCCGTTATTTGTGTCGAAAACCCTAGATTTAACTCCAATCATTGTGAAATCGTTCGACGTTGTTAATGCCGAGTAAGAAGAAAGCTGCAGATGCATTTCGTTTCAATCCCAATCAACTTAATCAGATAAGTTATTAACTTTATTTTCGGTTTGGTTGAAGATTGCACCAAGAGACGTGAATGAAATTCATTGAATGACGTTTTTTTTGTCGCGAACGGTATTTTTGAATGGTGGTTAATCGTCGTAGGTGTATTGTTTTGACGACGGTTGATTACCGTTCGTTCAGTTGATCTTATTTGTTCTAAGATCACTGCATTATTAGGAAGTATAGAGAATTTAATGTGTTTTCATTTTTTATATGTGGCAATAGGAAGAGGAAATTGAGATGCTCTTATGTAACGACCCGGGGAAAAATTCGACGTCCGAATTTTCAACAATAATACATAAACCTATATTACTTGCCAAAAACCAAGCACAAATCCCATATTGTTAATCGAAAGAAATTAGAGGATGAGAAGTAGAAAGAAAGAATATTAGAATAGAAGAAAGAAGAAGTATATCACATCAGAATCTCATAGTGGAACAGATAAAATATAATATAACAAATCTCTTTATACAAAAGAACTGTATTGACATACCAATCATCACAGTACAACATATAACTGCCACAGCGGAAATAACCTTATATAACTAGCGGCGAAGCCTCCTGCTTCCAACTCCTGAAACTCCAAGCGAACCTAATCTGAAAATACACTCGGTCTGACCTGAGCACATTTGAAGCAAAGCAAAATTCACCGGGCCAGTCTGGAATACTTTCAGTGATAAATTCATAGTACAAACAACTTGTTAAACTTTGGAAAATTCTTTTGAAAGAAAAGGATAATAGTAAGACCAACCCACACATAAACACAGACGGTTTTTACCTTACTATAACCCAAATTTTTTTTTTTGAAATCATTGCTTATTCTGATATTATAATAGTGTCTAAATGCAAATAGATTACAATCTAGCAGAACGCTTGCATCTCACGCTCCACATATATAGTATACAATCAAAACCGCGGGCGCTTATTGGAGATTGGATTCTGACTATGACAAGGTATGGAACCACCTGCCGATAGTGTATCTCTAGAGGTGAATACACTGGGTTCAACAAAAATGTCTTGCAACCCGGCCTACACATGACCGACCACTCATTTCGCTTGAGTGTATCGAATGTATATCACCAACGGTTGGGATCAGCAACCATTTCCCGAAAAGGGACAGCATCGAAGTAGATTAAAGAAGCAAATGGAATTTCTCTAGATAGGTGATTATACACCCTAATGGGAGCGACCCACATAGCCATGCTGCCTGCCCGATTTTTGTCATTTCCCAGTTGATGCGGCTAGAGGCTAGAATTTACTTTGAGAACATCTGGTCATCATTCACTTTGAATGCCACATTGTCAGATCCGTCAAATCACTAATTGACGTCCACAAATATACTCTGGGTATAAAAAAGTGCCCCTCTTTGCCACCAACTCGGTATATTTGTAAAAATCAACGTACGGGGTTTTAAGAAAATACTCTGTCAAACATTCGTCTACACAAGTCATCCAGGAACAGGATGAACCGAAGGCACCCTCCTACTGCATCCAAAATACGAATCACCCCATGGATCAGTAGTGAGTAGTCCTTGCAAATCCGTAGATTTCAATCACAACAGAATCACAAATCAAAATAACTCTGGTTGCAAGCCAGAGAAATTCGGTAAGTAGTCCTTCCACTTATGAAGATCCACGGTCTTCAATTGCTCCATCTTCAATTACCATCTTCACGTATTTGTTGGTTCGAAATGGTTTTCGAATATAATTTCGATCCCGATCTTTCCATACCAACAAGCGTATTGGTCAGGTTTTGATAGTCGATGATTTAACTATCAAATAACAATCGTGTGAATAAAAGGAGCTCACTAATTCAGTAATTGGCATTACTTGGCCTATTTACAAATAAATAAATAGTAAATCAACTTTTAATTCTTTCAATGTAATTAAACCTTATATTTATTCTCAATTATAACAAAAACTATTTTAAATACTTTAGAGCATGTATATATGTATATACCCAGCTTTCCATTTCTTTTGAAATATTGATATATTTCTTCAAAACCTTTTTCCCTTTTTCTTTATATTCGAGTATCTCGATATATACATTTATATATTATACTTAATGGTATTAACACGTTACCAAATTCTGATATGGTAAGGCAAATGTCGACTTATATAATTTAAACCAAATATTTTTATTTACATTGCAGCTAATATTGCACTATTTTTTATATTCCAAAATCTCACATTAGTGTCCAATGTCCTTCGTATATGATAAAACCAATTTCAAGACCTTCACTCATTCCAAACTAATATCATTCCTCGATAATAGTGAAGCTGTCCAAGTTGGGGTATTTTATTTACCTCTCAGACCTTGATTGACAACATTTTTACCTTAGAATAATATTAGTTTGTCACTTAACCACTGATATTAAAATCTCATTTCCCCTTTGATTTCAAATCTGGTTTTATAAAACCGTTTCTTATATTTGAAATCCTCGTTCAATAATCCATTTACTTAATTCCTTTAATTTAGTAAATATTCACTAAAACACTACTTTGATCCTAAACATAATTTCACTTATGACTTTTTGGATTTATAATACAAATCCCATGTCAAATAATTTTCTTACATCCATTCGGGCATTCTTAAATAAACCTTTACTTGGATTTCATAACTAAAATCCGCTTATTATCTTCTTTATAATAACCTTTTTAACTTGGATTTTAATCCCAAAATTCATTTACCAATATTTAACACAAACAGTTTATATGTGTTTCCTTTCCATTTGGAATCCTTACTTTAATTCTTTAATATCTTAAAGTCATTGTTTTGGTTTAAAAACCTCATTTTAAACTTCGCCTGGATTCCTTCCAAATCACATATACTCATCCGTTTAACACCTTGTAACAACTTAGCTTGGATTTCATTCAATCAATTTCCATATTTCAGCTTATTGCTAAGCTATTTATCATTTCCCCAGGAAGTTCCATTTCATTTTAATTCACTTTACTTAACTTAACGATTAAAGAAAATCTTATTTAAATTCCTGAATTTCACTTACAAATCCCATTAACCAATCTCATTTGAAACCCGGTTTATAAATCCCTTTATAACATCCTTATTGCCCTCTTTAACCAAACCTTAACGCCACTTGATCACTTCTCAAATGAATTCCAATTAAAAACCATCATTTTAATCATTATTAATAAAAATAATAATTAACTTTATTATTTACTACATTAGAAATGGTTTAACTTTGATATTAATCAAAAATAGGATTATTATCATTTTTTAAAAGCTTATTAACCAATTCAATAATTACTTTGGATTATAGTTGATCGAAGGTTAACTAATACTTAACATTAACAATTCAATAATTTCCTTAATTTATAGTTAATCGGGGATTAACTAATATTTAACATTATTTGTTACATTTAACGAATACTCAAAAAAATTTACATCCAATTAATCCTGTTATCAATTTCATTTATAAATGGTTGATTTTGTCAACCGTACATATCAATTAGAAGTTAACTGATTTTCATTTGTCATTTCCCCTTTAAATTAATTAACAACTTAATCAAAACACTATTTAATTATTTTAAAAACAATTATCCCATTTTACAATCCCGTAGGTAAATTTTTTGGTTTTTTGTTTTTAGGACATGTATAGATCATAAGATTTTATTACATCAACCCTTTAAATAATTTCTTTTATAAACTTGATTAAAATATTTATTTCTAATTTCTAATTTAATTACTTGTATAAAATAACTAAAAAGCTTCAATCTAGTTAAAATAATGTATAACTTTAAAACTTGCATCGATTCACCAAACGGTAGAACGACGTCTAAAACAATACATTTTAGGCCATTCACTGCCAATTACTCAATCGAAACTGTCAATTGATTTTAAACACCACACAGATGAATATCTATTCAACCATCACGTTCAAACAGGTTTTACTACCATCTGGGGTTCAATCAGTTCAACTATAAATAATATAAAATAACCAACATATATCATATTTGAGGAATTCGTCGGATCCCTCTAACAAGTTCTTCCCTGCATCACAGTTAACATTGATAATAATATACGAATTGAACTTCAATAATATGATGTACTTAAAATGACGAAATATAATTAATGGCAAACAATCAAACAATAAACAACAAATTAGCATCCATAGCGTCCAATCAACCAATTTATACTGTTAACGGTAAATTATATATTAATATGAATTTACCACACATAGGATTCCAGAAGGTGTGAGAATTAACTCACCAGTTTTGACGGTTGACGCGTTTGTTTCCTTTTAATTTTAAACACTGTTTAAAATTATCTGAAATTTCAACTGCGTCCAAATGGTTCCCAATCAGCACCATCGTCTAGGCATCGTTCCTGCGATCCCAACGGATCCTGTTTCATGGAATTTCGTTAACGAACGAACGAACTAGATATGCTAGTTTAAAGTTTGTATATAATTAATGATTAATTAACAACTAATTTATAATTAAATTAAATAATTAAATCTAGTTACCTTTGTAAATTAGCAATTCCACGTCAGATCAGAGAAACGCGTTTTCTCATATGTGTCTTGCAAAACCCAACTTCGCTTCTGTTTCTGGAAATACTCACGCCACCGGTGGCTTTTATCCTCCATCCCCGTCACCTCAGTCCTTCAGGACCCACCCCGATCATCCCCAGCTGACCGCGCTTCAGAGCAGCGCCTTCACCTCAAATGGTGGACCCCGACGATGCTTCGATCACTCAGTAAACGCCTTCGCCCAATTTTCGTTCAACCACTGATTCCATTCGCCACCGGCCACTAGACAAGTCACCTCCGCCACCAATTGATGTCTCATGCTTCCCACGACACTTTCCCTTCTGTGACCACCACCTGTAAAGCCTCCCACCGTCGGCTATCTCCCTAAATCCGATCTAAGCTATTTCGAAAAACCCCAAAACAGCCGTGTTCGTTCATCTCCTTCCACCGGCCACCACAACCCACCGTAAAACCTCAGACCAGTGCCAAATTAAACCCTGAACCCTCCTCTTCATCCTCCCTCAGGTTTGAGCTCCTGAAATTGACAACTCCTCCAAATTAGAAAAGAACGGAAGTCATTTTCCTCGGTTTTCGTGCCATTCCGGCCACCTCAGGCCACGATAGGTCCCCAAATTTTTACACAAGGTAGATACGAACCCGATCTACAACTTTGCTTAATATTTCACTAGCCGATTCATAGCGGGTTGGAAGAAATAAATTAAAACGTGATTAGGGGCTTTTCTGATATTTGTGGAGGCTGGAAACATGTTTGGACGGGATGAGCAGAAATTTTGGGCTGAAGAGGTGTATATATTAATGGAAATAATATTTATTTAAGTTGATGTGAGTAACGATATTATTTTTCGTGTCTATCGCAAATTTGAATACTGTTTATTGGCTCCTGTGCTCACATACAAACTCCGTTCGTGATGTGAATGGACGACATAGTATAATTTGACGTTACGGTCCTAATGAAACTTGTTTCGTCTAATTCCGTGCTCGTTTGCTCAAACGACGCTCGTTCCCATTCAAATGATCGTTTTATTTGCATTTTATTTTACCAGGCTCACAGAATAACTTCGATTTACGTGCAAATTGAAATCTAGCAATAATTTACTGTTGCGGTCCCAATAAAATTTGTTTCGTGGAAAACGGAGGTCGTTTGAATAAAGTCCATTTTAATAGGTCCAATTTACATTAAAATAAACCAATTTTAAAATACCTCAATACAATATTAATAAAATATTGTTATCGGCCATACATGACCAGAATTTCGTATACTACCAGAATAAAATACCATGGGTTGAATTCCAAGTCAAATCGATATTTAAAATATTTAAAAACCATTTATTTTATATAAATAAATCGCTATAATATATAAAGGAATTCCATAGCGACTATTTTAAAATTTGATCTGGACATAAAAAAAATCTACACTATGAAAACTGGATTTTTCTCTTTCATTAGAAAAATATTATCCAATGGATTCTGACGTTTCTTATTTCGAGAAAATCCGACTTATTTTGGATACTGTACAGCTATTTAAAGTTCAAAACGTCATATTACGAACTGTTGTGCCGCTGCAGCTCGTTTTATATTTAAATTATAAATTATTCGCTTTACCGTCGTTTTAGAAATGAAATCGCTACTATAATTTCAATACGAACAATATTCAACCAATTTAAATTGCCCAATAACATTATACTTCAAATTCAACATTTTCTAAATATTCTGCAATTAAAATTTTATTATTATATATCATATAAATAAATATTCAAAATAAAATATTTAAATTCAGTTATTTAAATTCAAACCAATATTTTAAATAATTAAATAAATCAAATAATTATGCAGAAAATACGGGTCGTTACATTCCTTCCCCCTTAAAAGAATTTCGTCCCCGAAATTGCTAAGGTAGAAGAAATGCTGCAAACCCATTATCTGTATAAAAATATATTTAATTAAAACTGGGTTTCATTTTCAAACTAAACCAATTGGTTTTAAAACCAATTTATTTCAAATAAGGATTTTCCAAAAATCTACAAAAAAATTCCTAACACCTTAAATTTTGGAAAAAATTTGGCAGAGTCTCCCCTGTACGGAGGTACATCTGCAATATTGCAGGTTCGAGAAATATATACATCGACCAACACGGTTGGAAAAATTCAAAATCCAATCTCAAAATCCAAATAAAAACCAAAATTTTATATTCTGCGTAGGCATACCTTTTTTGCGAGCGCTATTACACATAAGCGATATTTTATATTCGAGCTTACCCGGTTATCATGCTAAACTGGATTCAATTAACTCCAGAATTCGCTTGAATGAAATCTAAAGCTGAATTGGCGCCTCTGCACCTGTTCTCAACTCAAATGAATTTCATCAATCCCCAAAACAATGTCAATTAAGTTTCAATATCCATATCATCCATTCTGACAAATTTTACACATAATTTAATTCATATGGGATTATAATTATTTATAATCAAGTCTTAGCAATCAATTTAATTCTATAATTATCCATTCAATTTCATTAGAGTTTGATTTATTCATTGGCCCTCAATCAATGTTTCAAATCACTATCCATACAACCAACTATACAATCCAAACAATTCGTTTATTTCCAAATATTCTATTGACTTACTGTTTTCCAAACAAAAGTCAAATTCTGAAATTTTCAACTATGATTACATCTTATACGGTTTACTTTAACAAGTGTAAGTTAGATTAAATATTAATATTTCTATTTACACATCTCATATTTGAAATTTCCTTTAAATATCCATTCAGATTTATTAAATCTGGATTGATTTTCCTAACTTGTTCATTTCAGATTGGGTTTCAACCAAGTCTATCCATTTCAGATTTATATTCAAGCAATCAACAACACAATCCAAACATATCATTCAAATCAGTATTAACAAATCCAATTGATTTCCCATATTATAATAATTATTTGTGGTAATCATCACTTATATTGTTTTAAAACTAAATTGGGCAAAATAAATTTCAAAACTAATTTTATATCAAATTACAAGTACACGCTCTTATATATATACTCAAACTCAATCTAGGGTATTGCTAACCCCATCTCTATTGAGTTACGCCACAGAGCCAAGGTTATCACTAAACCAATAGCTCTGATACCACTGTGACGACCCGGGGGAAAGTTCGACGCTCGAATTTTCGACAATAATACATAAACCTGTATTACTTGCCAAAAACCAAGTATCAAATCCCAGATTGTTAATAGAAAGAAATTAGAGGATGAGAAGTAGAATGAAAGAATATTAGAATAGAAGAAAGAAGAAGAACATCACATCAGAATCTCACGGAGGAACAGATAAAATATAATATAACAAATCTCTTTATACAAAAGAACTGTATAGACATACCAATCATCAGAGTACAACATATAACTGCCACAACGGAAATAACCTTATATAACTAGCGGTGAAGCCTCCTGCTTCCAGCTCCTGAAACTCCAAGCGAACCTAACCTGGAAATACAATCGGTCTAACCCGAGCACATTTGAAGCTAAGCAAAATTCACCGGGTCAGTCTAGAATGCTTTTAGTGATAAATTCATAGCACAAACAACTTGTTTAACTTTGGAAAATCCTTTTGAAAGAAAAGGGTAATAGTAAGACCAGCCCACATATAAACACGGACGGTTTTTACCTTACTATAACCCAAAACATTTTTTTTTTGAAATCGTTACTTATTCTGATATTATAATAGTGTTTAAATACAGATAGATTACAATCTAGCAGAACGCTTGCATCTCACGCTCCACATATATAGTATACAATCAAAACCGCGAGCGCTTATTGGATATTGGATTCTGACTATGACAAGGTGTGGAACCACCTATCGATAGTGTATCTCTAGAGGCGAATACACTGAGTTCAACAAGAACATCTTGCAACCCGGCCTACACATGACCGACCACTCATTTCTCTTGAGTGTCTCGAATGTATATCACCAATGGTTGGGACCAGCAACCATTTCCCGAAAAGGGACAGCATCGAAGTAGTTAAAGAAGAAAATGGAATTTCTCTAGATAGGTGATTATACACTCTAATGGGAGCGACCCACATAGCCATGCTGCCTGCCCAATTTTTGTCATTTCCCAGTTGATGCGGCTAGAGGCTAGAATTTACTTTGAGAACATCTGGTCATCATTCACTTTGAATGTCACATTGTCAGATCCGTCAAATCACTAATTGACGTCCACAAATATACTCTGGGTATAAAAGAAGTGCCCCTCTTTGCCACCAACTCGGTATGTTTGTAAAAATCAATGTACGTGATTTTAAGGAAATACTCTGTTAGACATTCGTCTATATAAGTCATCCAGGAACAGGATGAACCGAAGGGACTCTCCTACTGCATCCAATGTAGGAATCACCCCATAGATCAGTAGCGAGTAGTCCTTGCAAATCCGTAGATTTCAACCACGACAAAATCACAAATCAGAATAACTCTAGTTGCAAGCCAGAGAAATTCGACAAGTAGCCCTTCCGCTTATGAAGATCCACGGTCTTCAATTGCTCCATCTTTAATTACCGTCTTCACATATTTGTTGGTTCGAAATGGTTTTCGAATATAATTTTGATCCCGGTCTTTCCGTACCAACAAGCGTACTGGTCAGGTTTGATAGTTGGTGATTTAACTATCAAATAACAATTGTGTGAATAAAAGGAGCTCACTAATTCGGTAATTGGCATTACTTGGCCTATTTACAAATAAATAAATGTTAAATCAACTTTTAATTCTTTTAGTATAAATTGACCTTATATTTATTCTCAATTATAACAAAAACTATTTTAAATACTTTAGAGCATGTATATATGTATATACCCAGCTTTCCATTTCTTTTGGAAATATCAATATATTTCTTCAAAACCTTTTTCCCTTTTTCTTTATATTCGAGTATCTCGATATATACATATATATATATATATATATATATATTATACTTAATGGTATTAACACGTTACCAAATTCTGATATGGTAAGGCAAATGTCGACTTATATAATTTAAACCAAATATTTTTATTTACATTGCATCTAATATTGTGTTATTTTTTATATTCCAAAATTTCGCATTAGTGACCAATGTCCTTCGTATAGGATAAAACCAATTTTAACACCTTCACTCATTCCATACTAATGCCATTCCTCGATAATAGTGAAGTCCTCCAAGTTGGGGTATTTTATTTACCTCTCAGACCTTGATCGACAACATTTTTACCTTAGAATAATATTAGTTTGTCACTTAACCACTAATATTAAAATCTCATTTCCCCTTTGATTTCAAATCTGGTTTTATAAAACTGTTTCTTATATTTGAAATCCTCGTTCAATAATCCCTTTACTTAATTCCTTTAATTTAGTAAATATTCACTAAAACACTACTTTGATCCTAAACATAATTTCACTTATGACTTTTTGGATTTATAATACAAATCTAATGTCAAATAATTTTCTTACATCCATTCGGGCGCTCTTAATTAAACCTTTACTTGGATTTCATAACTAAAATCCGCTTATTATATTATTTACAATAACCTTTTTATTTTGGATTTTAATCCCAAAATCCATTTACCAATATTTAACACAAACAATTTATATGTATTTCCTTTCTGTTTGGAATCCTTACTTTAATTCTTTAATATCTTAAAGTCATAGTTTTGGTTTAAAAATCTGATTTTAAACATCGCTTGGATTCCTTCCAAATCACCTATACTCATCCATTTAACACCTTGTAACAACTTAGCTTGGATTTCATTCCAAATCAATTTCCATATTTCAGTTTATTGCTAAGCTATTTATCATTTCCCCAGGAAGTTCCATTTCATTTGAATTCAGTTTACTTAACTTAACGATTAAATAAAATCTTATTTAAATTTCTAAATTTCACTTACAAATCCCATTAACCAATCTCTTTTGAAACCCGGTTTATAAATCCCTTTATAACATCCTTATTACCCTCTTTGACCAAACCTTAATGCCACCTGATCACTTCTCAAATGAATTCCAATTAAAAACCATCGTTTTAATTATTATTAATTAAAATAATAATTAAATTTATTATTTACTACATCAGAAATGGTTAACTTTGATATTAATCAAAAATAGGATTATTATCATTTTTCAAAAGCTTATTTACCAATTCAATAATTACTTTGGATTATAGTAGATCGAAGATTAACTAATACTTAACATTAACAATTCAATAATTTCCTTAATTTATAGTTATTTGGGGATTAACTAATATTTAACATTATTTGTTACATTTAACGAACACTTGGAAAATTTTACATCCAATTAATCCCGTTATCCGTTTCTTTTATAAATGGTTGATTTTGTCAAACGTACATATCAATTAGCAGCTAACTGATTTTCATTTGTCATTTCCCCTTTTAAATTAATTAAACAACTTAATCAAAACACTATTTAATTGTTTTAAAAACAATTATCCCATTTTACCATCCCGTAGGTAAATTTTGTGGTTTTCGGTTTTTAGGACATGTATAGATCATAAGATTTTATTACATCAACCCTTTAAATAATTTCTTTTATAAACTTGATTAAAATATTTATTTATAATTTCTAATTTTAATTACTTGTATAAAATAACTAAAAAGCTTCAATTTAGTTATAAAATAATTTGTAACTTTAAAACTTGCGTCGATTCACCGAGCGGTAGAACGACATCTAAAACAATACATTTTAGGCCATTCACTGCCAATTACTCAATCGAAACTGTCGACTAATTTTAAACAGCACACAGATGAATATCTATTCAACCATCATGTTCAAACAGGTTTTACTACCATCCGGGGTTCATATATCATATTTGAGGAATCCGGTCGGATCCCTCCAACCTATTCTTCCGTGCATCACAGTTAACATTGACAATAATATACGAATTGAACTTCAATAATATGATGTACTTAAAATGACGAAATATAATTAACGTTAAACAATCAAACAATAAACAACCAATTAGCACCATAGCGTCAAATCAACCAATTTATACTGTTAATTGTAAATTATATATTAATATGAATTTACCACATCATAGGATTCCAGAAGGTGTGAGAATTAACTCACCAGTTTTGACGTTTGATGCGTTTGTTTCCTTTTAATCTTAAACACTATTTAAAATTATCTGAAATTTCAGCTGCGTCCAAATGGTTCCCAATTAGCACCATCGTCTGGGCCTCCTTCCTGCGATCCCAACAGATCCTGTTTCTTGGAATTTCGTTAACGAACGAACCAGATACGCTAGTTTAAAGTTTGTATATAATTAATGATTAATTAAAACTAATTTATAATTAAATTAAATAATTAAATCTAATTACCTTTGTAAATTAACAATTCCACATCAGATCAGAGAAATGCGTTTTCTCATCTGTGTCTTGCCAAACCCGACTTGGCTTCTGTTTCTGGAAATACTCACGCCACCGTTGGCTTTTATCCTCCATCCCCATCACCTCAGTCCATCGGGACCCATCCCGATCATCCCCAGCTGACCGCGCTTCAGAGCAGCGCCTTCACCTCAAACGGCGGACCCCGACGATGCTCGATCACTCAGAAAACGCCTTCGCCCAATTTCCGTTCAACCACTGATTCCATTCGCCATCGGCCACCAGACAAGTCACCGCCGCTACCAATCGATGTCCCATGCTTCCCCCGACACTTTCCCTTCCGTGACCACCACCTGTAAAGCCTCCCACCGTCGGCTATCTCCCTAAATCCGATCTGAGCTATTTCGAAAAACAACAAAACAGCCGTGTCCGTTCATCTCCTTCCACCGGCCACCACAACCCACCGTAAAACCTCAGCCAGTGCCAAATTAAACCCTGAACCCTCCTCTTCATCCCCCCTCAGGTTTGAGCTCCTGAAATTGACAACTCCTCCAAATTAGAAAAGAACGAAAGTCATTTTCCTCGGTTTTCGTGCCATTCTGGCCACTTCAGGCCACGATAGGTCCCCAAATTTTTACACAAGGTAGATATGAACCCGACCTACAACTTTGCTTCATATTTCACTTGCCGATTCATAATGAATTGGAAGAAATAAATTAAAACGTGATTAGGGTCTTTTCTGAAATTAGAGGAGGCTGGAAACATTTTTGGACAGGATGAGCAGAAATTTTGGGCTGAAGAGGTGTATATATTAATGGAAATAATACTTATTTAAGTTGATGTGACTAATGATATTATTTTTCGTGTTTATCGCAAATTGGAACACTGTTTATTAGCTCTTGTGCTCAAATACAAACTTCGTTCGTGATGTGAATGGACGACATAGTATAATTTGACGTTATGGTCCTGATGAAACTTGTTTCGTCGAATTCCGTGCCCGTTTTCTCAAACGACGCTCGTTCCCGTTCAAATGATCGTTTTATTTGCATTTTATTTTACCACACTCACAGAATAACTCCGATTTAAGTGCAAATTGAAATCTAGCAATAATTTGCTGTTGCGGTCCCAATAAAATTTGTTTCATCAAAAACGGAGGTCGTTTGAATAAAGTCCATTTTAAAAGGTCCAATTTACATTAAAATAAACCAATTTTGAAATACCTCAATATAATATTAATAAAATATTGTTATCGGCCATACATGACCAGAATTTCATATACTACCAGAATAAAATATCACGGGTTGAATTCCAAGTCAAATCGATATTTAAAATATTTAAAAACCATTTATTTTATATAAATAAATCGCTATAATATATAAAGGAATTCCATAACGACTATTTTAAAATTTGATTTGGACATAAAACAAAATCAACGCTATGAAAACTGGATTTTTCTCTTTCATTAGAAAAATATTATCAAATAGATTATGACGTTTCTTGTTTCGAGAAAATCCGACTTATTTTGGATCCTGTACAGCTGTTTAAAGTTCAAAACGCCATATTACGAACTACCGTGCCATTGCAGCTCATTTTATATTTAAATTATAAATTATTCGCTCAACCGTCGTTTTAGAAATGAAATCGCTAGTATAATTTTAATACGAACAATATTGAACCAATTTAAATTGAGCGATAACATTATACTTCAATTCAACAATTTGCAAATATTCTGCAATTAAAATATTATTATATATATAATATAAATAAGTATTCAAAATAAAATAGTTAAATTCAATTATTTAAATTCAAACCAATATTTTAAATAATTAAATAAATCAAATAATTAGGCAGAAAATACGGGACATTACATCTTAGCACCACACAAAATGAATCCAATTTTATGAACAACAAGGCCATACCGTTATCTGGTTTACCATGCTATAATTCTTTTTTCTTTAATAAACTAAAATTACTAGACAAAAATGTTCCTGTTTAAAAATCGGTATAAAAAAATCACAAATTCATAGTATAATCAATATATTTTCCTTTAAAAAGTAACTAAATTTCTATAAATTATCAATCGAATTAAATTTAAATCCCTTGTAGGTGTCAGTTCCTATCATGTATAGTCAATTTAACATTTTCCACTTCAAGTTAAATATGAAAAATAAATTTTAAAATTATTATTGAAATCCATATTAGCCATATAGAATCGAATTCTTTAGTATCGTTTTACTTAACTGAAATCAAATTGACACTAAAAGAAAAACTAAAATAATTTAAGGTTTTGGCATTCAGAAGTAGTTATTATTATTTTTATTTTGAAATTGGGTATGCCATATACAAGTCTATGCAATATACAATAACTACACGTCAATGATTGTTTGAGTCAAGCTATTTTGAATATATGACCTCTTATGTCCAATTTGAAGTGCTAAACCACTACAACAAGGGTGTTGGTCGAGTTAAAATAATTTTGCTATATATAAATGATTAAATAATATGAATTCCATTTAAGACGTTTGAATTTGAAATTTAGAAAAGCGGATTCCAAAAACTTATTTTGGTTAATGTATAGGAGAGAACATTACTGAAATGACATGCGATCTTATTTTATTTCAAATTAAGGATATAATGTATCTGATTTTAATAAAAAATGCTATGGGTATAGTAATTTACGACACATGAATAGATTTATCTTCTATAAATTTATGATATTATAATCACATTGTTGACCTGCATTTGGTAAGGCAGCCACATCACAGATTTTCGACGATTGAAGTGTTAAGGATGTGAACATTAGCTCAGGAGAGCTCGAATTCAATTTCGAGTGAAGTATGGCAAAACACTTAAAGTTGTGAGCATGAAACATAGAGGTTCGGATCGGTAAAGATCGGATCGACCTGCCTTTATTGCCTCTTGATGACTTTGGCTTAGATACTTTGGTTCATATAGCTTCGGTTCAGTGTGGATGCATTACAACTCCACTTCATATCACTTGGTTAGGCTCGAATCATGTTATTCTTGGCTTGGAGTTAGAGAGATGAACAAAGGAGGATTTTTGTAGGGTTGGTTCGACAATGTCGAGCCGAGGGCCAGGTATGAGAACGTAACCTATTCTTTCGGTTAGAGAGGTGGTCAACTAACTTCTACAACTTCAGATTGAGCAACATGTGTCCAAGGTCGATTCGAAGTGGATATTTTCAAATGGCTAAAATATTACTATTCGACCCCTAGAAGCTCGGATCGAACGACACGTGGATGCGTTGAACCAGGGTCATCCCCACCTATAAATACACCATTTTCAAGCAATAGAGGAGATCTCTTGGATCTTTTGGCTAATTTATTTCTCTTAGGTTAGTCGAACAAGCAAGGACATTACTTAAGGCTCAAAATCACTTCTTTTCTCTACATTCTTTTAGGAAAATCAACTGTAATTTTTAATCATACAGTATAATAAAATATTACTTTGGAGTGGATGTAGGCTTGACTACCGAACCACTATAAAAAGCTTTTCGTGTTCCCTTCATATTTTAGTTCTCTGTGATTTTGATTATCTGTAATTTCTGCGTATGGTTTATTTGGGGGTTGATTGTCAAAGAACCATTTTTTGACATTAACACTTTGGCGCACAAGGGAAGGGGAACACAACCTCCGATTTGCTAAGGAAATTGGGTTGCTTGGATTCGAAAATGGAAATGTATGGAACTTTTCCCCTTACTGAGGATGTTAGAGATAAAGCAAGAAGAATCAGGAAAGCCAGGAGGCTTCCTTCCATGGTGATCCCTCCATTTACCTCACTAGAGAGGAGATGGATGGAGTATTAGTTGAACTGAGGTCGCGGATGGAGCTACAAAACAGATTTCTTTGCAAGTAGGAGGAGATGATGAATAATTTCTTCGTTAGGTTTAATGGATTCAAAATAGGAAGTAGTGGCGCTGTAGGGATGGAAGCAGTAGTTGTGGCTCAACCAAGAGGTAGGCCACAAGTGGATATGGTAGAAGCTTCAGTTCGGCTTGCCAACAACGTGAACTGAGCACGACCAAAGCAGGGGGTAATTTCCCTAGAGATGGTAACTTACGTCGTGATACTACAACTCGTGATGTCCCGATGGTAAATGTTTGAAAAACTAGCCAAGTTCGGCCTAATGTCACTCTGAATGGTATAGGTGCAGGAGCAACAGGAGGAACATGAGCTCGGTTCGACAATGTTGAACTGAGGACGGAAGGCATGGTCAAATCGACTTTGGATGCTACGAATCAACATCGAACGACCATAGGATTGCATGTTGGGAGCACCAGCATTAGATTGGACAATTGGCAGAAATTACTCAAAGATGGAAATTAGTTTGCAAAAGTAATTCGCCGATTTAATAGAGGAGGGGCATCTCAGGATGACGTGAATAACGTCAATTGCATCCTATTCACTCGGGAATTCGGAACTTCCAAAACCCACCGGACTTCAGGTTACCTGTTTTGGAGGCATATGATGGTAGGAAGGATCCTACCATATATACTATATTTAGAACGAAGTACAAATATACCATATACAAAAGATCAAAGAACATATCACATAGAGTTACAAATAGTAGAATCATAACAATACATGTGTACATACTCAAATGGTACAATTGACTATGTACGAGTACACGAGTCTAAAAAAATACATTAAGTAACTCAAATATCCTTACATAAGACTAAAGACATAGCTCTGGAATGATATAGCCAAAGTCACATGAAGCAAGCTCGAATCCATAGATTTACCTGAAAGAACTCGGTTTGACCCAAGCAATAAATTCACGGGTCAGTCTAGTTGAAATGCTGATTAGATGATAATGATATAAGGTTAATAAGAGAAAATCTTCTTACTTAGAGAAGAGTAAGTTGATATATCATATAATATATAGGGTCACATGAACAACATAGAGTCAACAAAATGAAATTAACACAATTGACAAGTGTTAGCTTTGAGCTAAACATATGCATCACCCTTTAAAATCCCAAAAGTCATCAAACACATACTCCAAAATTATCACCAAAATACTCTAAATTCTGAATAATAAACTCGTAAGAGTTCAAACAATTCAAAAGTGATTTTAAATTTTAAATCCACAAATTAGCCATGAGGCCATAATAGAAATTCATCATCACATAGCACTAAATATGGATCCAAAGCATCATCAACACAAACATCATCCAAAGCATCATCAACACAACAATCATCGGAACCACAATATGGATCCAAAACATCAAACTACTGCACATGCTTCAATAATGAGCTCCTCCCGAGCTTATGCCAAGCACTATACATGTATTCAAGCGCTCGTTGCTACGACCCCCCCACCCCGGGCGAGTGTATTTTGACCCCTCCCCCTCGGTCAAATGAGTACCTATATAAGGCCTCCCCTCAAAGCAAGTACTGGCCTAACAATAGAAAATATATAACAAGCTACCTAATAGTAACTTGAAAAGTGAAAACAATACTTCCCATAATGCACATTTCACGAATCAATTTAGTACAAGCTAGCCCTACTGCACATCGAAAAGCAACAATGTCTTCGATCGACGAGTCAAGAATAAACCGATATTACTAATCAACATATCCCATACTATAGGATTGATTATATCATTTAAATCGCTTTCTCTAAGTATGCAAAAAAAGTTGTGTAATATGGAAAATGATTAGTTTTGAGAAATCGTATTTTAAATCAATTGAGAAATCGTTCGGATTATTTGTTTGAAATTTTCTATGTCTCAAAAAATATCAATAGTACAATTGTATTAAACATATTTTTTTTCTTTTTAATGAAATGAAAACATATAAAAACAATTGTATCAATGCTAATTTTGTATATATGTAGAGAAAAGATTTGGTTCTAAAATCAGTCTAGGAACATGTGTATAGTTTAGAAATCAACATCGAAATATGCAATAATTCCAACCAAACACATAAAATATAAACTTCAGAATCACACAAAACATAAAATAAGAAAGATATAGCCTTAAGTTTTTCAAAACTCAAGAATTTCTGTATTCCGATCAATAACATGAAAGTTACGATCAAAATACTTCTTATCCAAAACATATATATTCGATCTATCAATGACATACCAGCGAGAAAACATCAAATTTTCACCATATAAACTTCGAAATTTCACAAAACTCAACAAATGAAAGTTGTAGCCTACATTCCAAAATTTCCAAAACTTCAATAATTTCTAAATTATGATCAGTAACATGAAAGTTATGATCGAAACGCTTTTCAGCCAAAACATATAATCGGTCTATCAGCGATAGACCAGCGAGAAAACATCGAATTTTCGTCAAATAAACTTCAAAATTTCACAAAACTCAACAAATGAAATTTGTAGCCTACATTCCAAGTTTTCCAAAAATTCAAAAATTTCTAAATTCCGATCAATAACGTGAATGTTATAATCAACACACTTTCAGCCAAAACATATATATTCGGTCTATTAGTGACAAACCAGCGAGAAAACATCAAATTTCCATCATATAAACTTCAAAATTTCACAAAACCTAAAAAATGAAAATTGTAGCATACATTCTAAGCTTTCCAAAACTTTGAAAATTTCAAAATTTCGATCAGCGACGTGAAAGTTATGGTCGAAATGGTTATCAACCCAAATATGTACACCCTATGTATTAATGATAGACCAGCGAGGAAACGTCAAATTTTCTCCATATAAATGACATAACTAGACAAAACTCAAAACACGAAAGTTATAGCCTAAATCCTAGGCTTTTCATAACTTCAAAAAATATTAGATTTCGACTAGTAATGTGAAAGTTATGGTCAAATCATTTTTCAGATCTGAAATTTGACCTGAGACAGAACTTGAATTTTACATAGATAAAACTCAACACAAATAGCAATAATTTACAAAAAAGAATTTTTCAGCCAGAATGAGTGAGTTTTACTCACCTTGCTTGGATTAGAAATTATTAGCTCTGATTTTGGATGCAAATTTGAAGCTTTTGGACATCCATGGCTTGCAAGCTCCAAATTAATGACATCCATGACTCTATGCTTTCATTGTAACTTGAGTTCCTCTCATGAGATTTGAGATTCTAATTACCGATTAAAGCCTGATTCTTAACCGAAAAGAAGATTAGCAATCCTTCTTTTAAGATTTAATGGGAAAGAGGCCATGATTTCGCAATATAAGAAGGGAGGATTAGCTTTTTGTTTCTCTTTAGGGTTTTTCCTCTTTCTGAAAGACGAAAGCGAATAGAGAGGAAGAATGTACGTATACCCCTCCAGTAATTTCCCAACAAAAAAAATAAAATAAAAGAAATGGGCTGAACAACCCAAATGGCCCAAACCAAACTAATTATGGTAATTGAACACAAATACACTAATTTAAGTGTTAAACACAAGTTAACAAGCCAACTAAACATTATTATCACATTCTTAACCACTTAACACACTCATAAACACAAATAATAATCACGTGGTGTTATATTTGTAATTCCATACCCAAATTGAACGCACAAACACCTTTACATCATTTTAAATATTAATTCAACATAATACATCCATTAAGTGGAAGTGCTATCGGCGGCGGATAGTGTTACGGCTAAGTGCTTCTCATTATACTTGACTGATATTGCTACTATGTGGTTTCAACAACTAGAATCTGAATTAGTCAATAGCTGGAACGTGTTAGTCGTCAGCTTTTTTGAACATTTTAGGGTCCACATCGCAAGATCCAAAAATGTGATGACTTTAATAACAATCAAGCAGAGGTATGGAGAAATTTGGCGATCTTTCTTGGAGAGGTTTAATGCGGCGGTGACATCGGTGGATCGACCGAAACCATCCAATGTATTGATGGCAATTATATCTGACATCTTGGATAAGTCGGTTTTCAAGATTTCATTGCAGTGGGATTCGCTGAGGGGCCTTGGTGAATTCTACTTTGTAGCAGATAGATTTCTACGTGAGGAGGATGTTCAGATCGAGAAGAAAGTTCTCGAAGTTAACATGACTAAGGACGAAGGATCGCCTTAACTGGGAAAGGATAAAGATAAGGCATAGGAAAAGCCTCAACCAAGAATGATTAGAAGTTCTGGCCCATGAGAGAGCCTAAATTTGACAAGTACACTAAGTACAATTCCATGTTGTTGGACATCTACTTGGATACTCGTGGGGTACTTCCTATTCCAAAGCCTCCCAGGAGAAAGCCAACCCAGAGGGAACGGGAGTTCCATGATAAGGCTAGTCATGCTATGAATGACTACAAGCATTCGTGCGACTTAATTTAAGAACGGGTCAGAAGTGGAGAGATACCATAACTTGTCAAATAACCAACAGTGTCAGGGGATGCACTACCATCTACCCGGAGAGGGGATGATCAATGATCGAGCATGTGCGAGATTGTCATCAGCTAATCTGGATCATACTAGACTTTTGGATATTTTTAGGATATATGTTTTATTTATGTTTGTTTTGGTTTTTCGGATGGCTACGTTAGGTCACTCATGCATGTGGATTAGGATTCAATCCTTAGGCATGCGTTGTGCTTGACAATAAAACCACTCGATGAAGAACAACTAAGTTGGCATACTCGCGTACGGGGTTAGGATTTAGTCCCTAGGCATGCCCTGCATCCAACGATAAACCATTATGTTTTGCTTTGATTATGTGATAAATTTGGAATTTAATAAAATGGACTTTCGAGCTTGGCTTATGCTTGAAGGACTTAGTTGTTGTAACAACCCGGATTTTTAGAACCAATTAAAAAAATTTATTTTAGAAATTTTAATGGATTTTGAATATTTAAAATGATTTATTTTAAATAATAACGATTTAAAATTTATTTAAATCGAAGTTAGAAAGTATAAATTTATTTTAATTATAAAACGAACTCGAAATGGCGTGGTAATTTGAAAATTCGATTTCAAATTTCAAATTTCAAATGAATGTACAAGATTCAAAATAAATCGGATTTCAGTAAAAAAAAAGAAATATTTGAATCTATTTAATTACATATTTCTAACGAATATGAAAAATCCAGATTTCATAACGAGAATTAAAAGTTATGTCCAGTTTAAAATTTAAAATAGTCGATGTGGAATCTATATATTTTAATATAATATATAGCCCTTAAAAATAGCCATTTTGCAAACGACCTCCATTTTCGAAGATAATACTTTTGTTGGTTCCGGAACGTGAAATTATTGCTGGATTCTAATTTTCATAATTTTTGGAATTAATATATGAGCGTGGTGAATTTAAATGTGTTTGGTAATTTCAGTTTGAATTTAATCGATTGGAAATTGACCATTTTTCAAACGGTCTCTGTAATGACCCGGATTTTGAGCGACTTTGGTTATCGACATAAACTCGATGTCGATAACCAAAACATCGAAAAATCCTGGTAATTAGTGAAAGAAATTAGAGGGTGAGAATAGATAAGATAGAAACTTAGAATAGAAGAAGAAGAAGAACACAACATCAGAGTAACACGAACCTCACAGCGGAACGAATAACATATAATATATATAACATAACTTGAAATATACATCTGTACTTGAATATACACATCATTATCAAAGTACAGCACTTACAACACAACGGAATAATAATAGCGATATAATTCTGAAGCCTCCTGCTCCAGCTCTTCAATGTATCTGTAAATCCCGACTACTTGACTGCCCTTACAAATTTAGGCACCCAAGAGTTTAGGGAAAACAACAAAGTAAACTCCGGGTCAGTCATGGGACTGGTATGAGTAAAACAGTTTAAAACAGTTGAACAAGTAAACGATATCTCATAAGGCCACGCCGCATAACGGAACGGGTTTTTCCCTTATGAGAATCCAAAATATCTTTATATCAAAAACCTTTAGATATTATAATAATGTCTATCAACCACAGTATATATATAATCATCTAGCAGAAACGCTTTCATCTCACGTTCTACATATATAGTATACAATCAAAACCGCAAGCACGTATTGGGTAATGGATTTCCAACCAAGACAAGGTATGGAACCACCTTTCACTAGTGTACCTCTAGAGAGGAATACACTGGGTTCAACAAGAACATCTTACAACCCGGCCACACATGACCGACCACTCATTTCGCTTGAGTGTATCGAATGTATATCACCAATGGTTGGGATCAGCAACAGTTTCCCGAATGGGACAGTATCGACAATAGATTTTTAGAAATAAATGAAACTCTAGATAAGGTGATTATACACCCTAATAGGTGCGACCTACATAGCCATGCTGCCTGCCTGATTTCTGTCATTTACCGGATGTGAGGTTAGAAGCTACGCTTTATCATCACACCAGATTCACTTTGAATGCCACATCATCAAATCCATCCAATCACCGATTGACGTCCTCAACAATACATTATGTGTTAGCTAAAAGAAGTTTCCTTCTTCGCTTCCACTCTTGGTACGGTTGGAGAAATCAATATACGTGATCGTTTGGAAATACTCTGTCAGACATCCGTCCATACAAGTCATCCAGCAACAGGATGAACTGAAGGCACTATTCAGTACATCCATCTTAGGTAGTGTTATCTAAGACTTATACGATAGCCCTTGCACTTTACTCCGTCTTCAATTATCCTTGGCATATATGATTCGCAACGCTTATGCCAATACAGAGAGGTTCTTTAGATAATGATCCAACCGGTCTCTCCATATTAACAACGTTAACATGGTCAAAACTTCGATAGTCTGTGACTTAACTATCAAAGAAAAACAGGTGTGCAAACAACGATATTATTTCCAAATGGAAATCCTATCAATCAATCAGCAATCATATATATATCTATATATGTACATATACATATTTTCCTTGTTTCGATATTTGATTACGTTTCTGATTCTATTTGGAAAACATTTCCAAATCTTCTATACTTGGATTTAAATAGATGTTTAAATCAACATCGCGATGACAACTCAAACCACTTTACTAAGTTCACTTAACCACTTTCACTCTCGAACCTTACCCATTTCTAAATTAAAAACGAAGTCAATCAAGTTGGGGTATAATTAACTCTCAGACATTAACTGAACAACATTTAAATCTCGAAATAGGGTAAGTTCATCTTTTAACTCTTTAACACTTCCTTACGAAATTCTCTTTCGAATAATCTCTATTCGATAACTCCTCCTTTCGAATAAACTATATTCGATTAACTCCTTTAATTCTATTCGAATAAACTATATTCGATTAACTCCTTTAATTCTATTCGAATAAACTATATTCGATTAACTCCTTTCGAATAAACTATATTCGATTAACTCCTTCTTTCGAATAAACTATATTCGATTAACTCCTTCTTTCGAATAAACTATATTCGATTAACTCTTTTAATTCTATTCGAATAAATTAATTCGATTAACTCCTTTAATTTTATTCGAATAAACTATATTCGATTAACTCCTTTCGAATAAACTATATTCGATTAACTCCTTCTTTCGCATAAACTATATTCGATTAACTCCTTTAATTCTATTCGAATAAACTAATTCGCTAACCCTAATTGAATAACTGATATTCAATTTACTCTACTTGTCGGTTTACCCTTATTCACTAACTTTATATGCTTTATAAAGATTTCCTTCTACAGCGTTTATTCAGTTATAATGATTACCTTCTACAGCGTTTATTCCTTATCTATGATTACCTTCTACAGCGTTTATTCAGTTATAATGATTACCTTCTACAACGTTTATTCCTTATCTATTTGTTTACTTAACAAATAACTACTCCCTTTTTCCATTCTATTTATTTAACAAATAAATATTTTCTTTTATCTCTTCTATTCTATTTAGCCAATAACATTTTCCTCTTATATGTATTCTATTTATTTTAACAAATAAATATTTCCTCTTTCTTCTATTCTATTTATTAACAAATAAATATTCCTTTTTCTTTTCAATTTATTAACAAATAAATATTCCTTTTTCCTTTATCTATTTATTTAACAAATAAATACTCCTTTTTCCTTTATCTATTTATTTAACAAATAAATATTCCTTTTTCCTTTATCTATTTATTTAACAAATAAATATTCCTTTCTCCTTTATCTATTTATTTAACAAATAAATATTCCTTTCTCCTTTATCTATTTAACAAATAAATATTCCTTTTCTTTTTCTATTTATTTAACAAATAAATATTCCTTTTTCCTTTATCTATTTATTTAACAAATAAATATTCCTTTTTCCTTTATCTATTTATTTAACAAATAAATATTCCTTTTTCCTTTTTCTATTTATTTAACAAATAAATATTCCTTTTTCCTTTATCTATTTGTAACTGTTTTACAAATATCTCCTTTTTATCTCTATTCAATTTGTAAATGGTTTACAAATATTTCTCTTTCTATTTGTTTGATAAATATTTTTCCTTTATATTTGTTTTACTAATATTTCCTTTATATTTGATTTCAAATATATTCCTTTATATTTGATTTCAAATAAATTCCTTTATTTAAAATCCTTTTTCTTTTATAATATAAAATCCATTGATTTTATATAAATAAATTATTTTCAAAATATACTTTGAAAATCTCTCTCTACATTCTGATATTTCTTATGGTATTTAACATACCATGTAACAACGATAAATATCGTCCAACCACATATAATCAACGTCAGATTATATATCACATTATATATCACAATATATAAATCACAGTAAAATAAATGTTGAGGAATCCAGTTGGATTCCTCCAACCTGTTTTCCCTGCATCACAGATGTTAAAAAATATAGATAACATCACTTTCAGTTCCATATGATATATTCTGTTAAACAGAATTAATATAGAAATTCAACTAACTGACTAGCAGTTCAATCAAACAGTCAACACACAATCAATCAGACAATTTCTAACAGTTCTAAAAATACAACATGAAATTATAAACTGTTTAGAGTTGGTGAGATTTACTCACATTGGACGATCATCGTTAATAACGATAACCATCGCTCGGTTTGATTCAGACGGACAATTTATTTTGCAATAAATTGTAACGAGCTTCGATTCACTCCCAGTCAGTCTCATTGTGTTGCTTTCGTCCATACGATCCTATTGGATCTTGTTTTTCTGAATTTCGATATCGTATGACCGAGTTATGACATTTCAAAGTTATATGTTTTAATTAAATTAAAACACAAATCTAAACTTTTATTGGGCTTCTACCTTTTGTTTCCCGGCACATGACCCTCTTCAAACTCAACCCGCCTACGTTCTTCTTCCCAGAATCGAATTCCCACATGAGCTCCTCTTTCCCATTACAGAATACTCAAATCCCTTTACCACTTCATCCCCTCACCAAAACTTCGAACAAGAATCATCAAACAACCCCGCTTCGACAACTCTCCTTTGCCATCACCTCGAAGCACAGTTCACCACAGCCTCTTGTTTTCCGTCGCAGACCTTATCTTGGCCAGCACAGTTCGATCGATGCTTCTCATCATCGAAATACCCAAATTTCACCCAACACACTCGTTTCCATCACACAAACCCAAAACCGACCCTGAAATCTTAATCGAACACCCATACTTTGGATTAACCCAAACCCTAGCTACACGGCAACCCAAAACCAGCAGATACGATCAAGTTCGAATACCCCAAAAACCATATAGAAAAGAAGAGCACCTCCTATTGGTCACTAATATATGATTCCCTTGATTTTAGGATTTTTATCCCATTTTACTTCATTTTTCTAAGTTCACCAATTTGCTCTGTGAGGAAGAAACAACGGCGCAGAATTTTCTGTTGACCAAAATGAGAATGAATTAGGTTAGAGGATGTTTAAGGTATTATATAGGATTTTTTTTATTAATATAATATTCGATTACTAAATCCCTTTTTAAGCAAACGCTATAGGTATTCGTCCTCTAAAATTCCTCTGTTCACACACGATACCCAAAAATCGCGAAACTGGACATGCACTTTCGTTTCGACATTACGGTCCCAACGAAACTGGTTTCGTCGAATTCCGACTCCGTATGCTCACACAACGTATTTTTAACTGTCAAAATACTGACTGTTTCTCACTCTAAAAATCCGTACGACCACATACTAACTCTAAAAATCACGGAAACTGACATCTAGCAATAATTTAACATTGCGGATCCAACAAAATTAGTTTCGTCGAATTCCGACTTCGTTTGCAAACACAACGTATTTTTAAAGCTCTGGATGACCCATTTAAATATATAAATATATTTAAATTAAATTAAATTAAATATAAATAAATTTATATTATCGTATATATATTCACAGTGGAATACCATACAGCTCCAGAATAATCTTGTATGGATTTCTAACTCGATATTTCATCATCAGAGTTATATCGATATTCGATTTATATTCAAAATCTATTTATAACGTAAATAAAGCGTTGCAAATTATTAAGGAATTCCACAGCGACTTTTCTGAAATTTGATTTGGACGTAAATCAAAATCTACACGACGAAATCCCGATTTTTCTCTTCCACTAGAAAGATATACTCTACCAGCTCCACACGTTTCTTGTTTCACAAAAATCCGGCTTAAAACGAATCCTGTACATTCTGTTGAAGTTCGAATCGCCAATTTTCGAACTGCAGCGCCATTTTAAGCTCGATTTTAATTATATTAAAATTCTACATTCAAACTGTCGTTTATATAATATATTCGTTATTCGAATTAAATTCCAAGCTGTATTAAATATCACAGATGATACAGTTCACACCATATCGCCATTTCAGCCAACTCTGATTATTTCAGAATTAAATATATTATTTAATTTATTATTTAAATTAAATATTCACCATTTTTCAATTCCACGACCAATAAATTCGTTTAATTACTTTTTAAATAATTAAATAAATTAATTATTATACCTCTGCCAATGCGGGTCATTACAATCTTTCCCACTTAAAATAATTTTGTCCTCGAAATTGCTAAAAGGTAGGGGACGACCCTATCAACTGGTTAGAACTTATTTGTTCACTTCCTAATTTCAGTTTCAATTGAACCAATTTAATTTTAATTAATTCTTATCAACGAAAATTTCCAAAAATCCTGAAAATTTTCTAATGCCTTAACTTTTTCGAAAAATTTCGCCAGCACCTCCTTTGTACTAGTCAATAGGTCAAACCACCACTCGCCTCTCTGGGCCATCTCCATCCTAAAAGAAAATCGAATAGCCAAGCGGCTTGCCAATTCGGCTCATCAACATATCAAACCCATATATAATATAAACTGGTACCTTTTTGTTAGGCATATCATTATATCCTTTCCACCTGTTATCAATTCAGCACATACCAATGTCATGCCAATCAAACTCCAAATCAGTTTTATCTCTAACACAACCATTCATTTTTAACCAAGCCAAATCCCATTTCAACTCAAGTTCAATTTTTGATTTTCAATTCCTTAACTCCTCAATCCAATACCATTTCGGATTCTAATTTCACAAATCCAATCTTATTCGTTTTCAATTCAACTTCAGTTACCACTTAACTGACTTTACTATAATTCGAATCTGCTTTCACAAATTTCTGTTAAATTTGTTTTTAATTTAAACAGAAATTTCCCTGGGAGTTTTCAAACAGTTTACTCTTTTCAAAAAATCAAATTTTCCCCTTTTTGAACATGTCACTGAGCCCTTAATTAATATTCCATCAGTTAAATCACTTCTCTATTTCTTTATCAATATTTGTTGACCAAATATTTTCAATAACCATATTGGCCTTTTATGTTATTTGGAAAACATTTCCGAATATCTCCTTCCTTTATTTTCTAAACTTTAGAAAATATACGCTATTTATAATTGGAAAATATTCCAATTACTTATCTCTTTTCCAATCTCGTTTTTTCTATACTTAGGAAATATTCTATATTATATTTCCAAGCTTACACTTATTTAGGTTAAAACGGATGTTGTGTAAAACATCGTTACGACAACTCAAATACTATATTCAACTAACTCTTATTCAACATTGATCTTCGAGCCTGAAATCTTACTATTTATTTGTTAATAATGAAATCAATCAAGTTGGGGTATAACTACCTCTCAGACCTTGACTGAATAACATTTATAACGTCAAAACAGATATGACTACTTACTCGAACAATCAATACCATACAACAACTTATTCACTTCTAAACACGTATACACTTTCTCTTTCTATTCTTACTGGATTTTATTCTTAGTCTTCCTTTTTGATTTTACTATTCTATTTCTAAGTTCGTTTCCTTATCGACTTATATATATATATCGATACGTTGATTTCTAACTACCAAATTATCTTAAAAATGTTCTATCTCCTTAAATTCCCAGAAAAATTTGCCATAACCTCCTTTGTACTAGGAGCATCGGGATATTTCAAATAGCCTCCCATGGCCCTCACCAATCCAAAAGAAAAAGAAAAAGCCAAGAGGCTAGCCGATACGGCGCATAAAATCTCATATATGAATTAAATACGTACATTTTCATCGAGCATTCTACCTATTTCACTTCTATACTATATTCCAAACCTGTCTCCTGTATATCTATACCTGCCTAATCTATTTTAACTATACCTGATCGTTTTAACTCAATTTGTTAATTAACTCTTTAGTCTAATCCACTTTTATATTTGAACGTGAGATGTTCAAATATATTTTAACTTGCTTATTAACTAATTTGAATCCAAATTTCAAATTTAAGTTCTATATTTGATTTCGAATATCCATTTACAAATCCAATTCACCTTTCAAAGTTCAACTTCAAATTCAAAACTCGATTACCTAATTCCTCTTCGACTTAGTTAATTCTATTCAATTTCTATTCAAATTTTATATTATAATTCCCATTTGAATTTCTATATTCAAATTCCATATATTCAAATTCTATATTATAATTCCATTTGAATTTCTATATTCAAACCCCATTTGAATTTCTATATTCAAATTCTATATCACTTCCATTGAATTTCATATATTCAAACTCCCTTTGAATTTCTATATTCAATTTCTATTTCAATTCTCTCTTATTTCAAATTCTACTATTATAAATCCCATTTTGAAATTCAACACAACTAGTCTTTCTCAAAACAAATTCAAAACAGTATCTCTGGTAGTAATTCGTCACTTACAACTCGAAAATGAATACCGATGATGCAGCTGTCATCATCAGAATCTATTTTCCAGCGATCGAAGTGAGTTCAATACTATAAAACCATTTCTAAACATTTCCACTTTGAAATTCATTTCAAAATATAATTCACACTGCTTGTAAAACAATTTAAAATCTCCTAGGATCTTAAATTTTGGTTATTTTTAATCCAAATCCATTTACAAACACTTATCCAATTTTCCAGAGTTTTAATTCAATTTTTGGTTTAAATTCAGATTTAATTCATTTCGTAACACTTATACGAATTCTACTTGGTTATATACATAACCATTTCACTTTTTATAATCTTACTCGATTATAATCACAACCAATATATCCAATATGTATCAAATATACTTTGGGTAAAATTATTTTCATTTACCCTTTTTTCGAAACATACCATGACGGTTCATCGTATTCAAGTGTTTATCAACTCCTACCGATACAGTGGATCAAACTGATCGACCAGAACCCATAAACAACCCAACCAATGAATCTCCACAATATAAAACAATTTTTATATCAATAGCAAATACGCTCACTCATATATATACACTCAACTCAATCTAGGGTATTACTAACCCTATCTCTACCGAGTCACGCCACAGAGCCAAGTTAATCAATTAACCTTCTGCTCTAATACCAACTGTAATGACCCGGATTTTGAGCGACTTTGGTTATCAACATAAACTCGACGTCGATAATTAAAACATAGAAAAATCCTGGTAATTAGTGAAGAAATTAGAGGGTGAGAATAGATAAGATAGAAACTTAGAATAGAAGAAGAAGAAGAACACAACATCAGAGTAACACGAACCTCACAGCGGAACGAATAACATATAATATATATAACATAACTTGAAATGTACATCTGTACTTGAATATACACATCATTATCAAAGTACAACACTTACAACACATCGGAATAATAATAGCGATATAATTCTGAAGCCTCCTGCTCCAGCTCTTCAATGTATCTGTAAATCCCGACTACTTGACTGCCCATACAAATTTAGGCACCCAAGAGTTTAGGGAAAACAACAAAGTAAACTCCGGGTCAGTCATGGGACTGGTATGAGTAAAACAGTTTAAAACAGTTGAACAAGTAAACGATATCTCATAAGACCACGCCGCATAACGGAACGGGTTTTTCCCTTATGAGAATCCAAAATATCTTTATATCAAAAACCTTTTGATATTATAATAATGTCTATCAACCACAGTATATATATAATCATCTAGCAGAAACGCTTTCATCTCACGTTCTACATATATAGTATACAATCAAAACCGCAAGCACGTATTGGGTAATGGATTTCCAACCAAGACAAGGTATGGAACAACCTTTCACTAGTGTACCTCTAGAGAGGAATACACTGGATTCAACAAGAACATCTTGCAACCCAGCCACACATGACCGACCACTCATTTCACTTGAGTGTATCGAATGTATATCACCAACGGTTGGGATCAGCAACCATTTCCCGAATGGGACAGTATCGACAATAGATTTTTAGAAATAAATGAAACTCTAGATCAGGTGATTATACACCCTAATAGGTGCGACCTACATAGCCATGCTGCCTGCCCGATTTCTGTCATTTACCGGATGTGAGGTTAGAAGCTACGCTTTATCATCACACCAGATTCACTTTGAATGCCACATCATCAAATCCATCCAATCACTGATTGACGTCCTCAACAATACATTATGTGTTAGCTAAAAGAAGTTTCCTTCTCCGCTTCCACTCTTGGTACGGTTGGAGAAATCAATATACGTGATCGTTTGGAAATACTCTGTCAGACATCCGTCCATACAAGTCATCCAGGAACAGGATGAACCGAAGGCACTATTCAGTACATCCATCTTAGGTAGTGTTATCTAAGACTTATACGATAGCCCTTGCACTTTACTCCGTCTTCAATTATCCTTGGCATATATGATTCGCAACGCTTATGCCAATACAGAGTGGTTCTTTAGATAATGATCCAACCGGTCTCTCCATATTAACAACGTTAACATGGTCAAAACATCGATAGTCTGTGATTTAACTATCAAAGAAAAACAGGTGTGCAAACAACGATATTATTTCCAAATGGAAATCCTATCAATCAATCACCAATCATATATATATCTATATATGTACATATACATATTTTCCTTGTTTCGATATTTGATTACGTTTCTGATTCTATTTGGAAAACATTTCCAAATCTTCTATACTTGGATTTAAACAGATGTTTAAATCAACATCGCGACGACAACTCAAACCCCTTTACTAAGTTCACTTAACCACTTTCACTCTCGAACCTTACCCATTTTTAAATTAAAAACGAAGTCAATCAAGTTGGGGTATAATTACCTCTCAGACCTTAACTGAACAACATTTAAATCTCGAAATAGGGTAAGTTCATCTTTTAACTCTTTAACACTTCCTTACGAAATTCTCTTTCGAATAATCTCTATTCGATAACTCCTCCTTTCCAATAAATTATATTCGATTAACTCCTTTAATTCTATTCGAATAAACTATATTCGATTAACTCCTTTAATTCTATTCGAATAAACTATATTCGATTAACTCCTTTCGAATAAACTATATTCGATTAACTCCTTCTTTCGAATAAACTATATTCGATTAACTCCTCCTTTCGAATAAACTATATTCGATTAACTCCTTTAATTCTATTCGAATAAACTAATTCGATTAACTCCTTTAATTCTATTCGAATAAACTATATTCGATTAACTCCTTTCGAATAAACTATATTCGATTAACTCCTTCTTTCGAATAAACTATATTCGATTAACTCCTTCTTTCGAATAAACTATATTCGATTAACTCCTTTAATTCTATTCGAATAAACTAATTCGATAACCCTAATTGAATAACTGATATTCAATTTACTCTACTTGTCGGTTTACCCTTATTCACTAACTTTATATGCTTTATAAAGATTTCCTTCTACAGCGTTTATTCAGTTATAATGATTACCTTCTACAGCGTTTATTCCTTATCTATGATTACCTTCTACAGCGTTTATTCAGTTATAATGATTACCTTCTACAGCGTTTATTCCTTATCTATTTGTTTACTTAACAAATAACTACTCCCTTTTTCCATTCTATTTATTTAACAAATAAATATTTTCTTTTATCTCTTCTATTCTATTAAGCCAATAATATTTTCCTCTTATATCTATTCTATTTATTTTAACAAATAAATATTTCCTCTTTCTTCTATTCTATTTATTAACAAATAAATATTTCTTTTTCTTTTTTATTTATTAGCAAATAAATATTCCTTTTTCCTTTATCTATTTATTTAACAAATAAATATTCCTTTTTCCTATATCTATTTATTTAACAAATAAATATTCCTTTTTCCTTTATCTATTTATTTAACAAATAAATATTCCTTTTTCCTTTATCTATTTATTTAACAAATAAATATTCCTTTTTCCTTTATCTATTTATTTAACAAATAAATATTCCTTTTTCTTTTCTATTTATTTAACAAATAAATATTCCTTTTTCCTTTATCTATTTATTTAACAAATAAATATTCCTTTTTCCTTTATCTATTTATTTAACAAATAAATATTCCTTTTTCCTTTTTCTATTTATTTAACAAATAAATATTCCTTTTTCCTTTATCTATTTGTAACTGTTTTACAAATATCTCCTTTTTATCTCTATTCAATTTGTAAATGGTTTACAAATATTTCTCTTTCTATTTATTTGATAAATATTTTTCCTTTATATTTGTTTTACTAATATTTCCTTTATATTTGATTTCAAATATATTCCTTTATATTTGATTTCAAATCAATTCCTTTATTTAAAATCCTTTTTCTTTTATAATATAAAATCCATTGATTTTATATAAATAAATTATTTTCAAAATATACTTTGAAATCTCTTTTCTACATTCTGATATTTCTTATGGTATTTAACATACCATGTAACAACGATAAATATCGTCCAACCACATATAATCAACGTTAGATTATATATCACATTATATATCACAATATATAAATCACAGTAAAATAAATGTTGAGGAATCCAGTTGGATTCCTCCAACATGTTTTCCCTGCATCACAGATGTTAAACAAAATAGATAACATCACGTTCAGTTCCATATGATATATTATGTTAAACAGAATCAATATAGAAATTCAACTAACTGACTAGCAGTTCAATCAAACAGTCAACACACAATCAATCAGACAATTTCTAATAGTTCTAAAAATACAACATGAAATTATAAACTGTTTAGAGTTGGTGAGATTTACTCACATTGGACGATCATCGTTAATAACGATAACCATCGCTCGGTTTGATTCAGACGGACAATTTATTTTGCAATAAATTGTAACGAGCTTCGATTCACTCCCAGTTAGTCTCATTGTGTTGCTCCCGTCCATACGATCCTGTCGGATCTTGTTTTTCTGAATTTCGATATCGTATGACTGAGTTATGACATTTCAAAGTTATATGTTTTAATTAAATTAAAACAAAAATATAAACTTTTATTGGGCTTCTACCTTTTGTTTCCCGGCCCATGACCCTCTTCAAACTCAACCCGCCTACGTTCTTCTTCCCAGAGTCGAATCCCCAAATGATCTCCTCTTTCCCATTACAGAATACTCAAATCCCTTTACCACTTCATCCCCTCACCAAAACTTCGAACAAGAATCATCAAACAACCCCGCTTCGACAACTCTCCTTTGCCATCACCTCGAAGCACAGTTCGCCACAGCCTCTTGTTTTCCGTCGCAAACCTTATCGTGGCCAGCACAGTTCAATCAATGCTTCTCATCATCGAAATACCCAAATTTCACCCAACACACTCGTTTCCATCACACAAACCCAAAACCGACCCTGATATCTTGATCGAACACCCATACTTTGGATTAACCCAAACCCTAGCTACACGGCAACCCAAAACCAGCAGATACGATCAAGTTCGAATACCCCAAAAACCATATAGAAAAGAAGAGCACCTCCTATTGGTCACTAATATATGATTCCCTTGATTTTAGGATTTTTATCTCATTTTTCTAAATTCACCAATTTGGTCTGTGAGGAAGAAACAACGGCGCAGAATTTTCTGTTGACCAAAATGAGAATGAATTAGGTTAGAGGATGTTTAAGGTATTATATAGGATTTTTTTTATTAATATAATATTCGATTATTAAATCCCTTTTTAAGCAAACGCTATAGGTATTCGTCCTCTAAAATTCCTCTGTTCACACATGATACCCAAAAATCACGAAACTGGACATGCACTTTCGTTTCGACATTACGGTCCCAACGAAACTGGTTTCGTCGAATTCCGACTCCGTATGCTCACACAGCGTATTTTTAACTGTCAAAATACTAACTGTTTCTCACTCTAAAAATCCGTACGACCACATACTAACTCTAAAAATCACGGAAACTGACATCTAGCAATAATTTAACATTGCGGATCCAACAAAATTAGTTTCGTCGAATTCCGACTCCGTTTGCAAACACAGCGTATTTTTAAAGCTCTGGATGACCCATTTAAATATATAAATATATTTAAATAAAATTAAATTAAATATAAATAAATTTATATTATCGTATATATATTCACAGTGGAATACCATACAGCTCCAGAATAATCCTGTATGGATTTCTAACTCGATATTTCATCATCAGAGTTATATCGATATTCGATTTATATTCAAAATCTATTTATAACGTAAATAAAGCATTGCAAATTATAAAGGAATTCCACAGAGACTTTTCTGAAATTTGATTTGGACGTAAATCAAAATCTACACGATGAAATCCCGATTTTTCTCTTCCACTAGAAAGATATACTCCACCAGCTCCACACGTTTCTTGTTTCACAGAAATCCGGCTTAAAACGAATCCTGTACATTCAGTTGAAGTTCGAACCGCCAATTTTCGAACTGCAGCGCCATTTCAAGCTCGATTTTAATTATATTAAAATTCTATGTTCAAACTGTTGTTTATATAATATATTCGTTATTCAAATTAAATTCCAAGCTGCATTAAATATCACAGATGATACAGTTCACACCATATCGCCATTTTAGCCAACTCTGATTATTTCAGAATAAAATATATTATTTAATTTATTATTTTAATTAAATATTCACCATTATTCAATACCACGACCAATAAATTCTTTTAATTACTTTTTAAATAATTAAATTAATTAATTATTATACCTCTGCCAATGCGGGTCATTACAGTCTCCACATTCAACGAAAATAGTTTTATTAGGACCATATCATCAAAACATAGCTAGGTTTATTTTTCTGGAATTTTTGGAGTCAATATGTGACCTTGGTAAACTAAAATGTACGTTGAAATCAATATTGACCGTTATATTAAGTTATATTTTAATTTTTATAAAAACTGATTGAAATAGTCGAATTCGCTTATAGAACATATCCCATTGTGTCCGAAATGGGGGTAATTAGCTAGTTGCAACAGTCGTTGGGTTCGATTTAGAGTTCGAATGCAAATTCACACTTTTTGGAATTTAAATAATAATAAAAAATTCTATAAAAGCACTCTTACCCTAATTTCTCCGTTCACTTTCAGGAGCCGCCCCCAAATGGAATTAGCGGCCGATTTCTTCAAATCGTTTCCCCTATTTTTCTTTTAATCTATTCGATGGATTTCAAAATTCCCAAAAGGAAAATGAAGAGAGGTTTGAGATCTACACCATGAACGGTGGTGATCAATTTTCATCGCTTGGATCGCCCAGATTCTACTCTCGAACGCAAGCCGTTAATGGCCTATTTTAGACATCTGGCGGCGATCGAGTTCACCGCTATTCGCGCAGTGGGTGAAGGCTGTGGCACACATCTTGTGGCAACTTCCGATCATCACCAGAATGCTTCAGTTGTTGTGTGATTCTGGTTAGGGTTAGCGAGATTTTCGTTGGTTCCTGGTAGAAGACGAAGACCGTGAGGCGGCCTGAGTCCTTCACACATGTAATTAGGGTTTAGTGTGTAATTAAGAATTTATTCTAAATTAATGTTGTATTAATTAAAATGCCATAACGCCTCCATATGATGTTAGAATTCAGAAAACCGAAGTCCATTAGAACTGTAATTTCGAGCAATACGAGGTGCAACAAACTTGGATGGAAACAGAAGTTGCTGGAATTTTGACAAAATTAAACGCTTGTATAATTTTGTTAAAATAATCGTTATTCAATGATTTCAAAACCGGTCAATGTAAGAAGTTCTCATTAAAATTCTTGTATAGTTATTTATTTTATAACTACGTATATAAACTGCCAGTATTAAATTTTTATCAGTTTTTAATCACTATAAATTGTATACGATGCCTGTTAGCTCACCTTCCTCGTCCACAAACCATGGACGATTTAATTGATTGATATTGTTGTATATAAAATTATTTATATAAAATGTATGTAAAATTATCATGAAAAGAAATTAAAATAAATAAAATATATATATGAAATGTGAATAAAATACATATATGTGATGAGAATAAAATAATATATATATATATGAGATGTGAATAATATATATATATATGAAATGTGAATAATATATATATATATATGCGATGAGAATAAAATAATATATATATAAGAGATGTGAATAAAATATGTATGAGATGTGAATAAAATATATATATATATATATATATGAAATGTGAATAAAATATATATACGCGATGAGAATGTATATATATATATATATGAGATGTGAATAAAATATATATATATGAAATGTGAATAAAATATATATATGCGATGAGAATAATATATATATATATATGAGATGTTAATAAAATATATATGCATTGCATAAAATATTATGTATTGTATAAATCATATATATGCATTGTACAAATTATATATATGAGTTGTGAAAATTATATATGAATGCACTGTGAAATTATATATATGCGTTGTGAAGTAAAATATACATATGCGTTGTATAAAATTGTATATGCAATAAATAAAATTGTCATGCTATGAAATAATTATTAGTTCGATAAAAATATAATTTTTATCATAAATATGCGATGAATAAAATTGTCATGCTATGGAATATTCAATTTTAATTTAAAATTGAAATGGGAGTTGGAATCATTTTTAAAACGAATTTATAAACGATTTATAAAATTCGTTTTAAATATAAATCGACGATATATATATTATATATTTATAATGGCCTGAATAGAACGCACCGCGCAGCGACCGTTCGCGAATTTCGGCCATTAACTTCAAATGGACGTAACGGGAGATCTGACCGTCGGATTCTCCTAAAACAGGAAAAGTTGGGTTGGTATCAAAAAGAGCTTTCCAATGAATATAAGAGATTTGAAATCTAACGGTTAGATTTTAAGATATGTCCAAATCAATTTCAAGAAAAAGGTCTCCATGGGTGCAGTTCGTTGGCCGTTATTAGAAACCGACTGTACTGGCCTTGATAAAATTATTAAAAATATTAATAATTTATGTAAAATCATAATAAATGATTTGGAAAGAATTTGGATGAAAAATTCCATGTTTGTAAAGATAAAAATATATTTTTATCAAAATGAACTAGTTATTGACTAGAATAATAATCCAATATTTTTAATAAATAAATTCGATTTGAAATGGTTTTAAAAATAACTAGAATTTTCCAATAAATAAATTGAAATGGAAATAATCTTTGGAATATTTTGATATTGGATTCCGTGGTTATACGGGTATTATTATGGGAATTTGGAAGATACTGATATCATTATTCCATATACGTTATCCGTCAGTTTCAGAATTTGATATTGAATATAAGCCGATATAATTTCTATTCAGAGCCATGTATTTAATATTAAATTGGATTTTTGGTTTATCGTGAACGTTGTCTTAAATAACACTGTTCTAAAACCAGTTGAGAAAAGAATAAATCTTTTAATTAATATTTGGTGAAGTTTTCTAATTAATTAATATTAAATTGGAATTGAATAAAAGAATTGGATTTTAGGTTTTGTAGTGAATGGTGTCTTCAATGACACTGTTCTTAAACCCCATGTGGAAAGAATAAATCTTTAATTAAGATTATTAGAGTTTCCAGTTATATTTAGTAACTAGAATAAAATGGAATGTGAATTGGGTTTATTGTGAACTGTGTTTTTAATGACATTCGTTCTTTAACCCGATTAACAGTGAAATGTGATTTGGAATATATAAATCTTTTATTAAGATTTAATGGGATTTTTCTAAAGTAAAGTTTTCCAATTTAATAAAATAAATTGTAATGGAATGGAATTCGATTTGGTAATAATTGAAGTGAGCTTCTGTGGAGGAAGACTGTTAATATATATGGAATTTGAAAGGCTTTGCCGTTATTCCATTTATGTTATTAGTCGGATACGGAAATTGATATCGATAATATATTGATTTGTTTTCCGTGAAGATTCCATAATTAGTGGAATGTGATTTTGGGTTTATCGTGAATTATGTTTTAAATGACATTGGTTCTTTAACCCAGTTAAAGACAGGATTACATGTCAAACATTGCATTTCGAAATATATTGTTGATCTCTGCTAAATATATATCTGTTTGGTAGCGGAGAATTTATTCTCTTGCTTAACACCCTTCTCTGAGACGTACGAGCTTAGAGGTTATATTTCGGCAGAAACCAATGGTATGGTGTAGATTGTTGATGCGGCATGTTTGGGTTTCCAAAAGATTAATACTAAGTGGAGTTTTAATGAATATCTAATTAGATTGAAATTGAATGTGATAATATTAAATTATCAAATTTGGGTAATGATCGAGAATGGAGTACCACCAGTTTTTACTCCATGTGATAGTTAAATCTTTAATTAGATTTGAACGTGAAATGGTAATTAAATTTACCAATAACACCATGGTGTTAGATATGGAGTATTACCAGTTTTTCTCCATGGGAAGAATAGGTTGGGATTGGGATTAATAAATAAATTATTACTTCGGTAAGGCTCGCTAATCCGACTAATTGATAAACCTTAATTTGGTTTAGAACTGATATCCAAAGGAAGATTAAAGAATAATTTAAAGAATTTATCTTTGATAAAATTAATGGAACCTTTTCCTAATGATGTGAATATTTGATTAAAAGGATATTCTGAATTGGAATGAGGCGTATGACGTGTTTTTATAACACTTGATTATAAAATATGCGAGTTATTCGGAAAGACCGGGTTTCACCCATTCTGAGTAATTAATTCGGTGATAATTCGACGATGAAGAAGGTGGTTGAAGACCGGAGATCTTCACATCGTTTGGATGATTACTAATGTCTTGATTGGGTTGTACACCCAAGACGAGGTAATAAGTGGTGATCGTCCAGACGTACTTGGAGATCGACCGGATATGCGAGGACCTCTCTCCTGTATTGGACATATGGGATGAGGAATAAGGTACCTCCGGTTTCGTTTCGACCCAGAACGAACTAGTAAATGGATGTGTGTCTGACATTGGATTTTATTCTGTGTTGATTGATTTCTACTAAATATATATCTGCTTAGTGGCGGAGAATTTATTCTCTTGCTTAACACCTTTCTCTAAGACGTATGAGCTTAGAGGTTATATGTCGATAGACATCGGTTGGTCATGGCGTGAATTGTTAGTGTAGCATGCTGAGATGCAAATGATCAAGGCTAACATATGAAAAGCAAATTCTTGTGGTTGATGATCAAACCATGACTTTAAATAGCATAACTTTGTGTATAGCGTTAATTCGCGAGCATCACTCCCCGGTGTGAACCAAAAACGGGATGAAGGATCCAGGGAGAACGTGCATTTCTTTCTAGCTAGGAGTGGTATCATGGTATGGAGCCCAGACATTTTACTTATGTGGTTGTTTGAAAGTGAGGCACCTCAGATATATCGGTCACTACGGGGCCGATGGATGATATGGTCGACATACTGACCATTACGCCCCATAGGGCGGTGAAACGCATTGTTGAAGAGTTATAATCCTTAAATGCAAGGGAGGACCGGTCTTGTGGCTCCTAGGTGCAGTTGAGGCCTTAGCCTGAGACATGGTAGGCTAGATTGTCTCGAATTCGGTAAGGACGATCCCTTGCCTTGGTTCATGATGGAAATCCAACTTCCAATACGAGATCGTGCAGTTTTAATTATAGAACTAGTATGGCGACATGATATCTAGTACCCATGCCGTCTATGATTGATACATTTATATTTGAAGTGATTTTGACACTATACACTTATAGTAATATCAAAATGATTTTTCTTTTAAACATACCAAGCATGTTTGGCTATTATAAGGTAAAACTCTATCCTCCGCCCTACGTTGCATTGTGTGATGGGACTTGAGTATTATAATAGCTTCATTTTTCCAAAAAGCATTGCACTATTTGTTTTATGCACTGGTAATCTTGGGAGGAAACCTGTTCCGTGTTATAGGCGTGGTCCCTTGATTTACTTTATTTTTAAAGCAAGGATTTAAATAATTATTTTAGTTTTCACACCAGTCCCATGACTGACCTGGAGTTTATTGTTTTAACCTAAACTCTGGGTGCCCCTATTTTCCACACAGGCATTTAGCAGTTTTGGTTTTGCCAATTTATTTTTACAGGATCCTGGTTTCCAACTGGAGCTGTTCTCGGAAAGCACTGTATCCATGTATTTCTTCCAGTTGTGTTATGTATTATTTTTCCGCTGCTTTGCAATATGAATCTCTGATTTTTTTTTGATGTATAATATTTATTCATACTCTGTTATATTCTTGTACTCTGATGTATATTGTTGTAACAACAATGAAATGTTCTGTCGTTTGTGTTCTGATTTGTCGTGTCCTCAACTCAATCTGGGCTTTCCTGAAAGGGCGAGTTTGGGTCGTTTCATCATGGTATCAGAGCTTTGGTTTACTGAGCTCGAGAATAAGACACATTAGAACCAAACGAAAGAATTCTTCAGAGATTGGATTAGTAATATCCAACGAGAATGAATCGTTAGAGATAGGATCGGTAGTATCCTAGAACGAGTGTGAAGAGGGTTATTTTCAAAATAAAATTGAAAATAAATTTTGTTTGAAAATTTAAATTTTATTATGCGTATTTGAGTAAATTATTTTATATTGAATTTGTACAATCGAGTATATGGAGATTTTGCATATACGTCTCGCGAACGTATATTCAAAGTCTCAAATATACTCAGATATAGAATCACACTTTAGTCGCCCGGGGATGATCCTGATGATGAGGCCTCATCATCATAGTCTATGCTCGAGTTTCGAAAGTGGGATATCTATATATTTCTAATTGACTGGTGTGAGAACCAAAACATAGTTAGAATTTATTGTTGTGATTTGGCACTGAAAGTATGATTTTTGACTATGTATTAAAGTCATGTGTTTGAAAAACTAATCAACTAATTGATTGCTGGTTGTGATGTTTGATTATTAATTTAACTAATATAAATATTGGAAAGATAATTAATTTAACCAATATGCGAATGAATGGTAAATTTAGCCAAATCGAATCAAATATTGAATTGAATTGAAAATTGATTGAAATTGCATACATGTACATATATATGTGCGAACAGGTCATAGCAAGGAAGCTAAGAAGATGAATAAAATTGTATGCCCGACAAATAGGTACATGTAACAACCCGTATTTTCAATAACCTGTAATAACATAAATCGAGGCAGAATTTAATTCTAAAATGGGAATCAAGGGAAACGGGCTATGCCATTGCGTTCGTCTCGGAAAAATACGCGAAATAGAGTCCGAGTTTACGAAAATCGGAGTCCGTATGACCAAGATATGGCCTCGCGAAGTTTCACGAAAATTCCCAAATTAAAGTATACTTAATTAAGTGAAATGGGTTGTGTAGATATATATATATATATATATTGATATATATATATATATATATATAATTGAAAATTTAATAAATAAATATGCAAAAATGCTCAAAACAGCGAATTGGGAGAGGGGAATAACCGAACCGGCCGATTTTTGAAGTCGACCCGAGCCCGCTGGGTCGACTAGGGGTTAATCCAGGGTGTTTGGCTGTCAACCCGTGGGCCGATTCGCTCAAGTGCAGATTTTGCATTTGAATGGTTCTCATGGTCCATCTTTAATCTAAAGGCCCTAGATGGTTCCTACACTTGACTTCTTCCCCAAGACATGCTTTGATGGCTTGGATTGAATCTAGGGTTAATCCTATGGCCTAAAACACTTGCCTAATCTATAAATAAGACCCTAACCTACCCTAATTCATTCATAATTAAACCTAGTGACTAAACTATGGCAAAATGCTAGCTCTCATGGCCTCCACTAATTTTATGAAGAGGGTTGCATACTAATCACTCTCTAATCAACTTCTAATCCCTTCTTAGCATCTTAATCTTCTTCATTTGGTGTTCAAAGTTGCTAGTTGTGAGTTTCTATCACTTTGATGATCTTTTGGTAAACTAATTAGATGAGATGTGATGAGATTTATGGTTTTGTATGTGGGTTAATGAGCTTTGAATCATATGATATGATGTTAGCATTAATCTTATGTTTATGCATGTTGAGTATGTAAGCTTATGCAAGTTTAATATGATGTATGTTATGTTTGCATGATGCTAAATATGCAAGTTGTGGGCTATGTAATCATATGCATGTTATGCAAGTTCATGGTAATATGCTATGCAAGTTACATGTATGTAAATATGCAAGTTACATGTTTGTTAATATGCAAGTTACATGTATGTAAATATGCAAGTTACATGTTTGTTAATATGCAAGTTACATGTTTGTTAATATGCAAGTTACATGTATGTAAATATGCAAGTTACATGTTTGTTAATATGCAAGTTACATGTTTGTTAATATGCAAGTTACATGTATGTAAATATGCAAGTTACATGTTTCTTTATATGCAAGTTACATGTTTGTTAATATGCGAGTTACATGTATGTAAATATGCAAGTTACATGTTTATTAATATGCAAGTTCATGATGACACATTATGCAAGTCTATAAGCTAATATGCAAGTTTGTTATGCAAAATGAATATGTAAGTTATGTGACATATTATATGCAAGTTATGTGACATGTTATGCAAGTTCATATGCAAGTTATGTGTTTGTTAATATGCAAGATGGCACCTTTGAAACATGTTCATTCATATGCAAGTTGACACCTTTTATATGTGTTATATCATGAACGAAATTACGTGGGAACGATGGGGTAATTAAATGCATAAGTTAATAAGATTGTGTGAAATTAATATAATTATGCATAACACAAAATAAATAAACATAGTATGGGAATTTGCCTATTTGGTTAGGTGTACCCATACTATGTGTTGGGAATTTACCTATTGAGTTAGGTCTACCCCATGGGAATTTACCTATTAAGTTAGGTCTACCCATGTTAAGAAAACTTGATTAATTAGGGATAATTAATATAAAATTATGAGGGTGATTAATTAGGTGTAATTAATTGACTAAGACACGAGGTTGGACTCAGTTGTAGCGTAAAACTGCCCGGACCCAACCGGCTTAACCAGTTGCTACAAATGTTAGCCCAATGTGAGAGGTCTTAGGCACAAACTAAATACGTAATTAATGTAAAGACACGAGGTTAGACTCTGTTATGACATAAGGCTGCCCGGACCCAACCGGCTTAACCAGCGGTCATAAAAGACAGTCTAATGTGAGAGGTCTTTACAAAGGTTACGTTCTTAATTAATTAATTAAGAAACACTTAACCACATTAGCATGTAGAGGGACATGAGGGGTTAAGTGGGTGCCTCGGGTGGCATGAGAAAATCTAGTGGTTGCCTTGGGTGGCAATAGAAAATACGATTAGAATACTTAACCAAAATGGAACATGTAATTAAAACATGATTAAAGGGTTAAGTGGGATATACTAGAAAAAGGGACAAGCTTAGGTGGGTAGCTTGTGGAGGCCCATTTCAACCAGTAACCCATACGTATCTTTGTGGGCTCGACCCATGTCGAGGACGGGACACGCATACTGGGCTTGACTGTAAGAGGCAAACGGGTTAGCGGTGGCAACGCAAGTCCAACGGGCTTCATATGCGTGAGTGGGCCCGGGCTGGTAGGTAAGCCGTTGTTGCATCGAGTAGATATAAGCCGTGCACCTTTAGTTTCATCAGGTTGCCACATTGGGGAATGATACATCCCACGGTGGGGCCAGCACGGGTATCTACGTTAGGGAGCCGATCGAATGGGAAGTAGTGTGTACACCTAGTGGATTGTAGGGCCCCGTGGCGCCTACTTGGTCACCTAGGGGTACGCAGGTACTAATTAGTAAATTTTATAAGTCCTTGGGTGGGATCAACCTTTAAGTTAGGAACGACTGGTGTGGTGCAGTTTAGTAATTTACCTTAGGGAGGGTAGATGCGTCTTTATCCTTTATCTTCGTTTAGTTGACTGCTTAGGGTAGCCATTCATCCCTATATGTTACCGTATATCAGTTTATGTCTTCTCTGGTTACTTTAACGATTGTATTGTTAAAGTTATAGGACTCGCTCAGACTTATGTCTGACCCTGTTGTTTTTATCTTTTTCCCAACCCTCAGGTCCTACGGTGGATCCTAGCAGTAGTGGAGCTTGATCGGATTGCTGTTCCAGTCTTTAGGAGCTTGGATAGATGTAAAGCTCCAGTTATCCAGTTATCTTTTCTTTTGTTTGGCTATTGTATGAGAGTGGGATTATGTACTTCTTTATTTTGATGGATATTGTACTTGACCTTTATTGTGGTTTTATGATGTAACCAGACATGTTTTACTTCCGCTGTTATGAGATGATGTTTTAAAATTTCAAGTACTATTTATATCTGTCTTGTTGTAATTTTTCTGTTCTATATTCACTAAAATACTCCACCGATGCTATGGCATTCCCTTAGTGAGTGATCATAGCGGGAGTGGGGTGTTACACGTGGTATCAGAGCTTAAGGTTACCAGAACAGATAAAATTTTTGAGAAAAACTACTTTCTAAGAGTATTTTCGAAGAAAGTATTTTTAAAAGCATGTCTTCTAAGAGAAAAAGTTTTTGAAAAAGAAAAGCATAATCCCCAATAGCCATATCTTTATCTTTCGGAATCTCCTTTTTGAATCTTTCCTCTTTCGTTTCAGCATGGCTGAAGATCTTAACATCCCGGAGGGTTTAGTTATACCACTATGGTATAGGAGGTTGCAAGAGGCTAGGGCCGCGGCTGCGGGTCCGGCCAATGCTACTACACCAGAGACAACCGCTCCTCCTCCTCAGCCTAGAGTGGATAATTTTGCTAAGGTTTGCAAGGAGTTCAAGGCTATAGGAGGAAAACCTTTTCTAGGTTCAGAGACTTTCGTAGAGGCTAGAGATTGGCTTAAGGAAGTGGAAGAGTTGCTAGATATCTTTGAAGTGGAAGAGGGAAAGAAAGTCAAGTTGGCGGCTTGGTTAATGAAGGGAGAGGCCTCATTCTGGTGGGAGGTCACTAATGGAGAACGCCCTGTTGACTCTTGGGCAGATTTTAAGCAAAGGTTTGGGGCTAAGTTTCTCTCAAGGGCGGAAGAGAATCTGTTTATGGAGAAGTTCTTGAATTTGAAGCAAGGGAATCTCACGGTGAAAGAATATGTCAACAAATTCAATCAATTAGCAAGGTTTGGCATAGAGTTGGTGAATACACCGGAGAAGAAGGCTTTGAGGTTCGTTAGAGGCTTGAACGAACCATTGCAAGGAATAGCTATGACTCACATTCCTATGGGGGCCACTTTTGAGAAGCTTGTCTACATGGCACTTATGCATGAGGATGATAAGAATTCTAAGGCACCAGAGAAAAAGGGGGATCAGAAGAAACCGCAACAGCAACAACAAGGCAAGGGCGGAAAAGGCAATGGTGACAAAAAGAAGACGAAGAAGAAGTGCTTCAATTGTGGAACACCAGGACACCTTAGTAAGGATTGTCGCAAAAAGAAGAAGACCGGTTGCTTTCATTGTGGTGAAGCAGGGCATCTTGTGAAAAACTGCCCAAAGAAGGGGCAGAAGACGGGGTCTACCTCAGGAGGCCAGGTGCAAGCTCTTATAGCACCACCTCAGTCAGGGGGGCAAGTTCAGGTTCTCTCAGTTCCACCGATTCAGCAGAGAGGTAGAACTATTTCCATTGAAAGTCTGGTTTTTCTGTTTGATCATCCAGTTCGTACTTTGTTTGACTCTGGCGCATCGCATTCTTTTATCTCATCATCGTTAGTTGAGTCACTGCACTTAGACACCAGTCTAGTTGATGATCCCTTGGTTGTCTCAAACCCAATTGGGGGCTCCATATATCTGTCTATGATATGTTTGGGTTTGAAGATTTCTATACTTAGCGTTGAGTTTAGATGTGATGCTTTTGTATTGGGCTTCACGGGCTATGGGTTGATCTTGGGCATGGACTGGTTATCCAGTAATGGTGCCGTTCTTGATTGCGAAAGGAGAGTTGTCAGGCTCATGACCCGCTTGGGTAACACTCTCGAGATCTCTTGCAATCCCATGGAATCTGTTTTGCTAAGTTATCTTGAATCGCTCGATGCTTCGGTCGAGAGTTTGTGTTCTGTCAGAGTAGTCCGGGAATATCCGGATGTGTTTGAAGAAGTAAAGGGTTTGCCTCCGAAGCGGGAGATAGATTTCCGAATTTATTTGGTGGATAATGCCAAACCAGTGTCTTTGCCAGTACGCCACATGGCTCCTCGTGAGAGAAGAGAACTTCATAAGCAAGTAGGGGAGTTGCTTGAGAAGGGGTTCATAAGGCGAAGTATATCGGAGTGGGGAGCTCCAGTAGTGTTTGCCACGAAGGCGGATGGGTCCCTCAGACTTTGTGTGGATTATAGAGAACTTAATAAGCTCACAAAGAAGAATAGACACCCATTACCGAGGATAGATGATCTCTTTGATCAGTTGGTTGGCGCGTCAGTATTTTCGCAGATGGACTTAGCTACAGGGTTTCATCAGTTAAGAGTGGCGGAGGACAGTATAGAGAAGACTGCTTTCCGGACTCCGGATGGTTTTTATGAGTGGCTAGTGATGCCATTTGGGTTGACAAACGCCCCCGCATACTTTGTTGATCTCATGAGTAGAGTGTTCAGAGAGTATCTGAATAAGTTTGTAGTAGTTTTTGTGGATGACATCTTGGTCTTTTCCAAGAATGAAGAAGAGCATGCCTTACATCTCAAGGAAGTGTTGGAGACTCTTCGAGCGCATAGTCTTAAAGCTAAATTCTCTAAATGCCATTTTTGGAGAAGAGAAGTGCGATTCTTAGGGCATGTGGTCTCTAAGGAAGGGATAGCTGTGGATCCCACAAAGATAGTATCTATCCAGGATTGGAAAGTTCCTAGAAATGCTACCGAGGTAAGAAGTTTCTTGGGGTTGGCAGGATATTATAGGAAGTTCATCAAAGACTTCGCGAAGATATCAGCCCCATTAACCCGCTTGACGAAGAAGAATCTGGTTTTCTCATGGGATGTAGATTGTGATGACGCTTTCCGACGATTAAAGAGAGCTTTGACCACCGCTCCAGTTTTAGTGCTCCCAGATGGGAGTAAGCCGTTTGTTGTTTATACCGATGCTTGTGGAACAGGATTAGGCGCAGTCTTGATGCAGGAGGGAAGGGTAATAGCCTATGGAGGGAGACAATTGAGAGTGCATGAGAAGAATTACCCTACCCATGATCTAGAGTTGGCCGCGATTGTTTTCGCACTTAAGTCTTGGCGCCATTATCTTCTTGGTGAGAGATTCGAGTTGTTCACCGACCATAAATCATTGAAGTACTTATTCTCTCAGAAGGATTTAAACTTAAGACAGAAAAGGTGGATGGAGTTCTTAGCATCCTATGATTTCGAGATAGCGTATACCCCTGGTAAGGGTAACGTGGTGGCAGACGCCTTAAGTAGAAAAAGGCTATCTTTGAGTCCATTGTTCGTGGAACGACGAAGCTTGGAGTTTCTTTCTTTGTTTGACTTCAGACCTTCTGTTGATTTTGTACCTGGTTTGTTGGCATCCTTGGAGGTTAGACCTACTCTTTTGAGACGGATTGGCGAGGCTCAGCGAGACGACCCACAGTTGGTTGTGTTGGTAGAGAAGCTTATAAGAGGGGAGTCGTCTAGCCATTTGGGTAGATACACCATAGATGATAAGGGATGGTTGCATAGAGACGGTAGACTTTGTGTACCGCAAGATGAGGGTTTGAAGAAGGCTATTTTGGATGATGCACATCGTTCAAGAATGACTATTCATCCCGGTGGAGACAAAATGTACCAAGACATGAAGAGAGTTTTCTTCTGGGCCGGTATGAAGAAAGATGTGGCCGAGTATGTGGCTAGATGCTTAGTGTGCCAACAAGTTAAAGTGGAGCAAAGGAAACCCGGTGGGTTGCTACACCCATTGGAGGTTCCGCAATGGAAGTGGGATAGTGTCTCGATGGATTTCATCGATGGGTTACCGAGATCGAGGAAGGGCAATACGGGAATTTGGGTTGTGGTGGACAGACTTACCAAGAGTGCCCATTTTATACCCGTAAAGAGTAAGAGGACCGCTCCATGGCTTGCTTCAGTCTATGTTAGAGAGATTGTTAGATTGCATGGCGTACCATCCAGCATTGTGAGTGATCGAGATCCTATTTTCACTAGTGAGTTTTGGAGAAGTTTGCAAGAGGCGGTAGGGACTCAGTTATGTTTGAGCACCGCATATCATCCTCAGACGGACGGTCAGACCGAGAGGGTGAACCGTATCTTAGAAGATCTTTTGAGGCTTTGTATCTTGGATTTTGGAGGTACATGGGAAGAACATCTTCCTTTGGTGGAGTTCGCATATAATAACAGCTTTCAGTCCAGTATTGGTATGGCTCCTTTCGAAGCTCTTTATGGAAGGCCTTGTCGATCTCCTACATGTTGGTGGGAATCTACGGATAAGATCTTGCTTGGGCCGGATATGGTTAGAGAGACTTCAGAGAAGATTGATTTAATTCGAAAAAGGATGAAAGCAGCGCAAGATAGACAGAAATCTTATGCGGATCGGAGAAGGACGGATCTTGAGTTTGAGGTTGGGGACATGGTTTTTGTCAAAGTATCTCCATTGAGAAATGTTGTTCGCTTTGGGTCCGTAGGGAAGTTAGCACCGAGATTTGTTGGGCCGTTTCCTATTAAGGAAAGGATTGGACGGATGGCATATAGGGTGGAGTTGCCCGACAGACTTAGTGGTGTTCATGATGTATTCCATGTATCACATTTGAGGAAGTGCTTACATGAGACCGCGGAGGTGGTAGAGCCGAGCTTGCTTAGAGATGTAGAGGTAGAGCGTGATGCGACGATTCGACGAGCTCCTACTCGCATCCTTGGGTCAGAAACTAGGAAGTTGAGGAACAGAGAAGTTCAGCTAGTTAAAGTGCAATGGGGAGATGACGAAAGCAATGCTACTTGGGAGACGGAAGCAAAGATGCGTTCTTTGTATCCATTTCTTTTTGAGAGTATGTCTTTTAACTTCTCCTTTATTGCTTGTCTAGTACTTATCTTATCTTTAGTATATCCTCTCGCTAATACCTATGACCTTTAGATAGGGTAAAACCTATGGTTGAAACATGTGTTTGAAACATGTTATGGTTGATGGATGCATATGGATGCAATTGTTTGCTAGTGGTTGCTCGTGGATGCATATACACACACATTAGGCACTAGATCGGCTCAGTCACTTCATGTTGCATATTGCATAAATGGATGTGGTAGTTAGATTGATGGATGTATCATGGCTGTGTTATCATATGGATGATGCATTTTTGTGTATGGTTGTGCACGCATGTAGAAATTTGTATGTGTCAATAGGGTTTCGCATACATATTGGATGCATGGCACTATCATGGTTTGCATTAAGGAGGTTTACTGTATCAGTAACCGCCTGATTTTCGCATTAGGTAAGTACATATACACACACTTTTGCATATATCCATCCAGCATTTAGAATCTTGTAAGGACAATGATTGCTCGTGGATGATGCTTTGAGTAGATGGATGATTGGATGGTAGGATACGTTCTTCCTAACTTGAAGATTTCGGGGACGAAATCCTTTAAGAAGGGGAGAATGTAACAACCCGTATTTTCAATAACCTGTAATAACATAAATCGAGGCAGAATTTAATTCTAAAATGGGAATCAAGGGAAACGGGCTATGCCATTGCGTTCGTCTCGGAAAAATACGCGAAATAGAGTCCGAGTTTACGAAAATCGGAGTCCGTATGACCAAGATATGGCCTCGCGAAGTTTCACGAAAATTCCCAAATTAAAGTATACTTAATTAAGTGAAATGGGTTGTGTAGATATATATATATATATATATATATATATATAATTGAAAATTTAATAAATAAATATGCAAAAATGCTCAAAACAGCGAATTGGGAGAGGGGAATAACCGAACCGGCCGATTTTTGAAGTCGACCCGAGCCCGCTGGGTCGACTAGGGGTTAATCCAGGGTGTTTGGCTGTCAACCCGTGGGCCGATTCGCTCAAGTGCAGATTTTGCATTTGAATGGTTCTCATGGTCCATCTTTAATCTAAAGGCCCTAGATGGTTCCTACACTTGACTTCTTCCCCAAGACATGCTTTGATGGCTTGGATTGAATCTAGGGTTAATCCTATGGCCTAAAACACTTGCCTAATCTATAAATAAGACCCTAACCTACCCTAATTCATTCATAATTAAACCTAGTGACTAAACTATGGCAAAATGCTAGCTCTCATGGCCTCCACTAATTTTATGAAGAGGGTTGCATACTAATCACTCTCTAATCAACTTCTAATCCCTTCTTAGCATCTTAATCTTCTTCATTTGGTGTTCAAAGTTGCTAGTTGTGAGTTTCTATCACTTTGATGATCTTTTGGTAAACTAATTAGATGAGATGTGATGAGATTTATGGTTTTGTATGTGGGTTAATGAGCTTTGAATCATATGATATGATGTTAGCATTAATCTTATGTTTATGCATGTTGAGTATGTAAGCTTATGCAAGTTTAATATGATGTATGTTATGTTTGCATGATGCTAAATATGCAAGTTGTGGGCTATGTAATCATATGCATGTTATGCAAGTTCATGGTAATATGCTATGCAAGTTACATGTATGTAAATATGCAAGTTACATGTTTGTTAATATGCAAGTTACATGTATGTAAATATGCAAGTTACATGTTTGTTAATATGCAAGTTACATGTTTGTTAATATGCAAGTTACATGTATGTAAATATGCAAGTTACATGTTTGTTAATATGCAAGTTACATGTTTGTTAATATGCAAGTTACATGTATGTAAATATGCAAGTTACATGTTTCTTTATATGCAAGTTACATGTTTGTTAATATGCGAGTTACATGTATGTAAATATGCAAGTTACATGTTTATTAATATGCAAGTTCATGATGACACATTATGCAAGTCTATAAGCTAATATGCAAGTTTGTTATGCAAAATGAATATGTAAGTTATGTGACATATTATATGCAAGTTATGTGACATGTTATGCAAGTTCATATGCAAGTTATGTGTTTGTTAATATGCAAGATGGCACCTTTGAAACATGTTCATTCATATGCAAGTTGACACCTTTTATATGTGTTATATCATGAACGAAATTACGTGGGAACGATGGGGTAATTAAATGCATAAGTTAATAAGATTGTGTGAAATTAATATAATTATGCATAACACAAAATAAATAAACATAGTATGGGAATTTGCCTATTTGGTTAGGTGTACCCATACTATGTGTTGGGAATTTACCTATTGAGTTAGGTCTACCCCATGGGAATTTACCTATTAAGTTAGGTCTACCCATGTTAAGAAAACTTGATTAATTAGGGATAATTAATATAAAATTATGAGGGTGATTAATTAGGTGTAATTAATTGACTAAGACACGAGGTTGGACTCAGTTGTAGCGTAAAACTGCCCGGACCCAACCGGCTTAACCAGTTGCTACAAATGTTAGCCCAATGTGAGAGGTCTTAGGCACAAACTAAATACGTAATTAATGTAAAGACACGAGGTTAGACTCTGTTATGACATAAGGCTGCCCGGACCCAACCGGCTTAACCAGCGGTCATAAAAGACAGTCTAATGTGAGAGGTCTTTACAAAGGTTACGTTCTTAATTAATTAATTAAGAAACACTTAACCACATTAGCATGTAGAGGGACATGAGGGGTTAAGTGGGTGCCTCGGGTGGCATGAGAAAATCTAGTGGTTGCCTTGGGTGGCAATAGAAAATACGATTAGAATACTTAACCAAAATGGAACATGTAATTAAAACATGATTAAAGGGTTAAGTGGGATATACTAGAAAAAGGGACAAGCTTAGGTGGGTAGCTTGTGGAGGCCCATTTCAACCAGTAACCCATACGTATCTTTGTGGGCTCGACCCATGTCGAGGACGGGACACGCATACTGGGCTTGACTGTAAGAGGCAAACGGGTTAGCGGTGGCAACGCAAGTCCAACGGGCTTCATATGCGTGAGTGGGCCCGGGCTGGTAGGTAAGCCGTTGTTGCATCGAGTAGATATAAGCCGTGCACCTTTAGTTTCATCAGGTTGCCACATTGGGGAATGATACATCCCACGGTGGGGCCAGCACGGGTATCTACGTTAGGGAGCCGATCGAATGGGAAGTAGTGTGTACACCTAGTGGATTGTAGGGCCCCGTGGCGCCTACTTGGTCACCTAGGGGTACGCAGGTACTAATTAGTAAATTTTATAAGTCCTTGGGTGGGATCAACCTTTAAGTTAGGAACGACTGGTGTGGTGCAGTTTAGTAATTTACCTTAGGGAGGGTAGATGCGTCTTTATCCTTTATCTTCGTTTAGTTGACTGCTTAGGGTAGCCATTCATCCCTATATGTTACCGTATATCAGTTTATGTCTTCTCTGGTTACTTTAACGATTGTATTGTTAAAGTTATAGGACTCGCTCAGACTTATGTCTGACCCTGTTGTTTTTATCTTTTTCCCAACCCTCAGGTCCTACGGTGGATCCTAGCAGTAGTGGAGCTTGATCGGATTGCTGTTCCAGTCTTTAGGAGCTTGGATAGATGTAAAGCTCCAGTTATCCAGTTATCTTTTCTTTTGTTTGGCTATTGTATGAGAGTGGGATTATGTACTTCTTTATTTTGATGGATATTGTACTTGACCTTTATTGTGGTTTTATGATGTAACCAGACATGTTTTACTTCCGCTGTTATGAGATGATGTTTTAAAATTTCAAGTACTATTTATATCTGTCTTGTTGTAATTTTTCTGTTCTATATTCACTAAAATACTCCACCGATGCTATGGCATTCCCTTAGTGAGTGATCATAGCGGGAGTGGGGTGTTACAGTACATGTTTACTATATTTCTTGGGTTTGATGATTTTATGAGCCGATTGGATTTTTCCTTTTCTTTTGGATTGATGAGGGCCCTGTGAGGCTAGTTGCGGTTTTGAAGGTCTCCCCATACAAAGGAGGTTACAGCGAAATTTTTCAAAAATTTAGGGTGTTAGCCAAATTTTTGAGAAATTGGAAAATTCTTAGAAACTAAAAAGTTGAAGAATGAAAGTTGAGTTGGTTAGTTAAACACCTTTCAGCTCCATTCCTTTTCAAGGACGAAAAGATTTTAAGTGGGGAAGATTGTAACAACCTGGATTTTTAGAACCAATTTAAAAATTTTATTTTAACAATTTCAATGGATTTTGAATATTTTAAATGATTTATTTTAAATAATAACGATTTAAAATTTATTTAAATCGAAGTTAGAATGAATAAAATTATTTTAATTATAAAATGAACTCGAAATGGCGCGGTAGTTTGAAAATTCGATTTCAAATTTCAAATGAATGTGCATAACTCAAAATAAATCGGATTTCAGTAAAACATGAAATATTTGGATCTGTTTAACTATATCTTTCTAATGAATGTGAAAAACCCAGATTTCATAACGAGAATTAAAAGTTAGTTCCAGTTTAAAATTTAAGATAGTCGTTGTGGAATCTATATATTTTAATATAATATATAGCCCTTAAAAATAGCCATTTTGCAAACGACCTCCATTTTTGATGAAACCACTTTTGTTGGATCTGGAATGTCAAATTATTGCTAGATTCCAATTTGCATAATTTTTGGAATTAATATGTATGCATGGTGAATATAAATGTGTTTGGTAATTTCAATTTGAATTTAATCGACTGGAAATTGATCATTTTTCAAACATTGTCCAAATTCGACAAAATTAGTTTTGTTAGGACCGTATCGTCAAAACATAGCTAGGTTTATTTTTCTGGAATTCCTGGAGTCAGTATGTGGCCCTGGTAAATTAAAATGTACATTGAAATCAATATTGACCATTATATTAATTTATATTTTAATTTTGTTAAAAACTGATTAAAACAGTCGAATTGGCTTATGGAACATATCCTATTGTGTCCAGAATGGGGATAATTAGCTAGGGGAAACAGTCGTTGTGTTCAATTTGGAGTTCGAATACAAATTCACACTTTTTGGAATTTAAATAATAAAAAAAAATCTATAAAAGCACTCTAGCCCTAATTTCTCCGTTCACTTTCAGGAGCCGCCCCTAAATGGAATTAACAGCTGATTGTTCCCCCTATTTTTCTTTTAATATATTCAATGAATTTCAAAATTCCCAAAAGGAAAATGAAGAGAGGTTTGAGATCTACACCATGAACGGTGGTGATCAGTTTTCATCACTTGGATAACCCAGATTCTACTCTCGAACGCAAGCCATTAATGGCCTATTATAGGCACCTGGCAGTGATCTAGTTCACCGCTATTCATGGTGGTGGGTGAAGGCTACGGCGCGCATCTCGTGGCAACTTCAGATCATCGTCAGAATGCTTCAGTTGTTGTTCGATTTTTGTTAGGGTTAGCGAGATTTTTGTTGGTTCCAGGTAGAAGACGAAGAGTGTGAGGCAGCCTGAGTCCTTAACACATGTAATTAGGGTTTAGTGTGTAATTAATAATTTATTTTAAATTAATGTTGTACTAATTAAAATGCCGTAACTCCTCCATATGATGTCAGAATTCAGAAAACTGAAGTCCATTAGAACCGTAATTTCGAGCACTACGCGTTGCAACAAACTAGGATGGAAACAAAAGTTGTTGGAATTTTGACAAAATGAAACGCTCGTTTAATTTTGTTAAAACAATCGTTATTCAATGATTTCAAAACCAGTCAATGTGAGAAATTCTCACTAAAATTCTTGTACAGTTATTTATTTTATAACTGCATATATGAACTGCCAGTATTTATTTTTATCAGTTTTTAATCATTATAAATTGTATACGGTGCCTGTTAGCTTACCTCCCTCGTCCACAAACCATAGACGATTTAATTGATTGATATTGTTGTATATAGAATTATTTATATAAAATGTATGTAAAATTATCATCAAAAGAAATTAAAATAAATAAAAAATATATATGAAATGTGAATAAAATATATATATGCGATGAGAATAAAATATATATATATGAAATGTGAATAATATATATATATATATATGCGATGAGAATAAAAATGAAATATATATATAAGAGATGTGAATAAAAAATATATATGAGATGTGAATAAAATATATATATGAAATGTGAATAATATATATATGTGATGATAATATATATATATATGGGATGTGAATAAAATATATATATGAAATGTGAATAAAATATATATATGCGATGAGAATTATATATATACATATATGTTTAAAAGATGGGTAAAATTTTATTAAAGGCTTCTCAGCCTAAAATGATGATACTGGCCTATCCTCCATACACTTCACGCTTGAACAAAAGAGACGGCCCGAGCCCAATAACAAAGGAAAATTCTAACACACTACATTACAAAACCACCTTTCTCTGAACTTAAGATTATTCTCTCGAATGTTCTGCTACTTTAAACCTAATTTTAGTTCATGGCGGCCAATAATCCCTATCCATGCATCGGGTTTCTTCCTCTCCAGTCCTCAGATCCTCTTCTAGTAACTCTGCAACTGCTGCTTCCTGGTTATCAATAAGTCCACTTCTCTGTATTCTTTTTGCCGTGATTCTCAAATCAACCCAGTTCAAATAGCTGACTTTATTTGGGTTTTGTGATGTCTGCCTGAAAATTCTGGCATTTCTCTCCTTCCATATCGCCCATACAGAATTGGTGACAGCAATCTTGTAGAATTTGGCTTTGTGGCATACCAGCTCCCTGCTGATTTTCAGGTAATTGATGCATGTAGCTAGATTGTAACTGCCGTTATTATTGTTCAATTTCCTCAAGCACTTACCCCAAATCTTTTTTGAAAACTTACATTCAAAGAATATATGTTGATGTGTTTCCACCTCTTTGCTGCATAGTACACATATATTTTCCTGTATGATTCCCCACTTCAAAAGTCTATCTTTAGTTGGCAGTCTCTATTGAATAACTATGTAAGTGGTTGCAGCTATCTTTGGGCAGTTGACTCGATCCCAAATGAAGTCATGCCATTCGTTAATTTGATGCTTAACCTTTATAGCTTCCCATGCCAATCCTGTGGTAAACTCCTTATTATGTCTCCACACCAATATATCCTCTTCCCTATTGAAAAATAGCGGCATATATTATATTTTTGCTTTAATGTCTGAACTACAAGGCAAGCTGTTGCAATTCCATGTGTTGTCTGTTATTATTTCCTCCACTGTTTTATTTGGGCATCCGTACGCAGAGAATATATCCCATCCCAGTAAATCAACCAGTGACTTACCATCTATCCAAGGATTCTTCCATAAATCAGTCTCTCTGCCTTTAGCTATCTCTTTCACTGAGTTTGTGGCTAATTTATCTCTGATTTTGAGTATTGCCTTCCAAGTAGGTGATGCATTATTGTTAGAGTGTAAATGCCGGAAATTGCCCTTCAAGTGTCTACTTCTCATCTATCTGGCCTACAACCCACTTGAGTTAATGATTTTCCAAACCTGTTTCAGTGTAAAAGCATCTCTCATTTCTCTAAGGTTACGTAAACCCACACCTCCTTCCTCTTTGGGTCTGCACAAGTCAAAATACTTAATGTTATGCAAACACCCCTTCCAAATGAACTCTGCACTCACTTTCTCTATTTTATCAATAGAAGCATCCGGTAGTTGAAACGCTTGTAGTCAGAAATTCATTTTAGATTGAATGATAGTGTGTACCAGTTCTATTCTACCTGCAAATGACAATAAATTTGAACTCCACCCCTGCAGTTTATCCCTTATCTTCGTAATGAGCTCTGCACATTCTGCATCAGTAATTTTGTTTGAAGACAAAGGTACCCCAAGATACTTGACTGGTAAGTTTCCTTCTTGTACATTTAGAATTTGAAGAACATCAGTTTTCTTCCTATTGATCTTGTTGAAATAGCATTTAGTTTTAAGCTCATTGACCTTTAACCCAGCATACTTTTCCAATTCCCCAAAAATACTCTTTATAGAGTTGGCAGCCACATTGTTGGAATGAATGCAGATTGTTAAATCATTAGCATACAACAGCTGGCTGATGTGGGGTTTGAAGTCATAGATAGTTGAAATTTCTTTATTAAAACACGCTATCTCCATTTGTAGAGTGAAAATTCCAATGCAATGGCAAATAAATAGTGGGATATGGACCCCCTTGCCTAATCCCACGATTACTGCTGATGTGTCCTTTTGGAATGCCATTAATTAGAATAGAATAAGTAGGGGTGTTGATGCATTCCTCAATGAGATTTGCGATTAAGTTGGGAAACCCCATACATTGAATCATATGTATAATGAATTTATGATTGATCTTGTCATATGCTTTGTGTAAATCCACTTTCAAACACATTTTTCAGCTCCTTGCTTGTTGAAGTTCCTTACTAACTCGTGTGCTAATAAAGAATTTTCTGAGATACTTCTGCCTTTAATAAACGCACTTTGACACTCAGCAATGAAATCAGGAAAAATTAGATTAATTCTATTGCAAATCACTTTGGACAGTATCTTATATACCACAATACAACACGCAATAGGACTGTAATCTTCTATTCTGGCTGGATTTTCTTTCTTTGGGATGAGACAAATAAATATGTGGTTAATTTCTTTAAGAATTTTACCAGTTCAAAATCATTCTTGAATTGCACTTACAACAAAAGGTTGTAGGTATTCCCAATGTCTACGGAAGAACATGGAGCTCATTCCATCGGGGCCGGGGCTAACAACCCCATGAATACTGTTCAGAGTGCCCATTGAATACTGGGTAAGTCAATCTCAGAGTGCCCATTGAACAGCTCGGAGTAGTATTTTATTGCTTCCTCTTCAAACAATTGTTGATTGTTGCAAGGCATCCCATCCTGTTCAAAACATTGCATGTTAGACAATAAATTCTTTCTAAATGACATTTTAGTGTAAAAGAATTTAGTGCATTCGTCCCCTTCAGTGATCCATCTTTCTTTTTCTTTTTGTTTGAGCTCTACTGCTTTGATTTTAAGAGCATCTTTTAGTTGCCATTGCATATTATAGTAAACCCTCCATCTATCTGCATCTTCATTATCTTCATCAAGTTTAGTTAGAAGTTTTGAAGCTCGGTAATGTTGTCTTGATCTTTGGGTCTTGTACGATTCCATTCTTTAAGTCTCAGTTTAGCCATTTTAATGATATTACTAAGCTTGAAAAAGCAAGTCCCTTCAACCTGAGATGCTTCATTGATTCAGACAGCATCATCATACCCTTGCATTTGAGGTCAGGCATTGTTGAAACGAAATGGCTTTCCTTTTGCAGTAATATGTTTCTCGGTTAACAGTATATGTAGTGGGCTGTGATCACTAGTTGAATTAGGCAGTATGTTAACCATGATTTCTGAGAACATGTTAATACAGTCTGCATTAACTAGTACCCTGTCTAATTTGCATGAAATCTTCTTACATTCCCCACTTCTCCATCTGTATTTCGGGCCTTTGTGGGTAGGCTCCAACAACCCTATCGCAACCACATAGGCGTTGAATTCTTCATGATGGAAGACTCTCAGCGTACGACCTCCTTTCTTTTCATGACTCTTAAGAACTGCATTAAAATCTCCCATCACCAGCCATGGCGAGGACATATTTCTGCTTAGATCTCTGATCTTATTCCATAAGCGAGTTCTTTGCGTAGTGAAGTTACCCGCATAAACTGCAGTAACATAAATTACCAGTCCCCCTTGATTGAGTGCTTTTATGGTTATTTGTTGCTCATCTTTATCAATTACTTGGGCAGTCCACACTTGTTTATTCCACATACACAAAATTCGACCTTTTTCACCCATATCATTGTTGTTTATTGATAGCCATTCCTGGCCCATAGTCATTTCAAAGTACTTCATGTTTTCGTCATTAAATTTATTTTCCAAAATGCTCAAGATAGAAGGAGAAACATCCCTTCTAAGATTATAGAGGTCTAACTTGTGAGCATCATTGTTTAGACCTCTAACATTCCAACTAACTATCGACATTTAGGGAGTTGAGAATTACTCCTCAACAACCTAGGAGGGATTTCCTGCAAGTTAGCTACATTGGCTACGCCCTTTTGAGTTGTGAACTACGTGTCATATTTATCATTTTCTTTAGAATACTTGTTTGGTGAAGTTTCAATGTCTGAAGTGTCTAATTCCTCTGTTTTGTCTGAAGATGCAGCTGCTTGCTTTTCTGATGGTGCTGCGCTTGCTTGGGCTGAACTCTGGCTCTGTGCCTGGGTCAAATCTTGGCCAAGGCCCACCTCCACTTGGGCCTCCTCCTGGCATGAAACTAGGCCGCATTGCTCCACACTCATTTGTAAATTATGGGTAACTATTAGGGGACTTTCTGGGGCAACTGCAGCTTGCGATGTGGAAGCAACTTCCACCATTTTGTTATGTAAATTTGGTTGTGTATAAGTCTCGCTGCCTGTGGTTTTGTCTTTCATTTTCCATACTTGCTTTACTGGTTTTGCAGTCACTACACATTGGTCATCTGTATGGCCAAAGCACACAGAACATTTGCACACAGGAGGCACAAATTCATATTCAACGTCTTGCACATACACATTGCCTTTACCATCCTTAGCACGCACTTGTTATTTGAGAACATCACTTGCTTTTAGACCAACTAGCACCCTCGCATATTTTAATCTTCTTACGTTCCTGGTATTTTCATCCATAGCTAGGGGTACCCCTATTAAGCTAGCTAATTTGCTTATTCCTCTAGCATTCCATAGGGATAATTCTAGATTAAGCATTTTAATCCATACTGGGTGTGATTCCAGCATGTCCCTCTCCAACCTCAAATTAGGTTCCCACTTTTTGATAAACATTAGTTTGTTGTCCATAAACCAGGGTCCTTTTTCTAATACTCTACTGCAGTCAGCTTCTTATTCAAATTTGAGAAGGTACGCGTTGAGATGAACGTAGTAAGACCTCTTACCCACTAGATACACATAGATTGCGTTACCCCACATAGAGCCTGCCTGTTTGAACACTTCTTCATACATCATCGCAAATTCCCCAAATCATCCACTGTAGCTTCAAACGTTTCCACACCTCCATCAAAATAGTATTACCTGCTACCGCATCAATTCATGAGCGAGCCCCACCAGTATTGAATTGATTGGACCATGCGTTTTTTGGGGGTTGTCGATTTGAGACCACTGGTTGCCTTAATCTCCTTTCTGTTGTTGCGTTAGTAGTCCCCAACACCTTCTTTCCTCTTTTTTTCCTAACTTCTTGCCATTCAGCATCTTCCGTGGAACTAGAGTTCAGATCCCCATAAGAGGAAGCAAGCTCCATTTCTCTAATTATATATATATATATGAGATGTGAAAAAAAAATGTGTTGTATAAAATATATATGTGTTGTATAAATCATATATATGCGTTGTATAAATTATATATATGCGTTGTGAAAGTTATCTATAAATGCGCTGTGAAATTATATATATGCGTTGTGAAGTAAAATATACATATGCATTGTATAAAATTGTATATATATATGATTGTCATGCTATGAAATAATTATTAGTTCGATAAAAATATAATTTTTATCACAAATATGCGATGAATAAAATTGTCATGCTATGGAATATTCAATTTTGATTTAAAACTAAAATAAAAGTTGGAATTGTTTTTAAAACGAATATATAAATGATTTATAAAATTCGTTTTAAATAGAAATCGACGACATATATATTATATATATTTAAAACGGCCTGAATAGAACGCACCACGCAACGATCGTTCGCGAATTTCGACCATTAACTTCAAATGGACATAACTGGAGATCTGACCGTCGGATTCTCCTAAAACAAGAACTGTTTGGTTCCTATCGGAAAGAGCTTTCCAATGAATATAATAGATTTGAAATCTAATGGTTGGATTTTAAGATATATCCAAATCAATTTCAAAAAAGGTCGCTATGGATGTAGTTCGGTGGCCGTTATTGGAAACTGATTGTACAGGCCTTGATAAAATTATTAAAAATAATAATAATTTGTGTAAAATCATAATAAATGATTTGAAAAGAATTTGGATGAAAAATTCCATGTTTTTAAAGATAAAAATATATTTTTATCAAAATGGACTAGTTAATAACTAGAATAATAATCCAATATTTCTAAAGAAATAAATTATATTTGAAATGGTTTTAAAAATAACAAAAATTTTCCAATAAATAAATTGGAATGGATTAAATGGAAATAATCTTCGGAATATTTCAATATTGGATTCCATGGTTATACAGATATTGTTATGGGAATTTGGAAGATACCAATTTATTAAACCCAGTTGAGAAAAGAATAGATCTTTTAATTAAGATTTATTGAAGTTTTCCAATTAATTAATATTAAATTGGAATTGAATAAATAATTGGATTTTGGGTTTATCGTGAATGGTGTCTTCAATAACATTGTTCTTAAATCCCGTGTGAAAAGAATAAATCTTTTAATTAAGATCATTAGAGTTTCCATTTATATTTAGTAACTAGATTAAAATGGAATGTGAATTGGGTTTATTGTGAACTGTGTTTTTAATGGCATTCGTTCTTTAACCCGATTAACAGTGAAATGTGATTTGGAATATATAAATCTTTTATTAAGATTTAATGGGAATTTTCCAAAGTAAAGTTTTCCAATTTAATAAAATAAATGGAATGGAATTCGATTTGGTAATAATCGAAGTGAGCTTATGTGGGGGAAGACTGTTAATATATATGGAATTTAAAAGGCTTTTCCGTTATTCCATTTACATTATTAGTCGGATATGAAAATTGATATCGATTATATATTGATCTATTTTCCGTGAAGATTCCATAATTAGTGGAATGTGATTTTGGGTTTATCGTGAATTGTGTTTTAAATGACATTGGTTCTTTAACCCAGTTAAGGACATGTTTACATGTCTAACATTGCATTTCGAACTGTATTGCTGATCTCTGCTAAATATATATCTATTGGTGGCAGAGAATTTATTCTCTTGCTTAACACCCATCTCTGTGATATACGAGCTTAGAGGTTATATATCGGCAGAAATCAATGGTACAGTGTAGATTGCGATGCGACATGTTTGGGTTTCCAAAGTTAAATAATCATTAAATAATGATTTGTGGAAGATTAAAATTAAGTGGAGTTTTAATGAATCTCTAATTAGATTGAAATTTGAATGTGATAATATTAATTTATCAAATTTAGGTAATGATCGAGAATGGAGTACCACCAGTTTTTACTCCAGGTGATAGTTAAATCTTTAATTAGATTTGAACGTGAAATGGTAATTAAATTTACCGATAACACCGTGGTGTTAGATATGGAGTATTACCAGTTTTGCTCCATGGGATGAATAGGTTGGGATTGGGATTGGGATTAATAAATAAATTATTACTTCGGTGAGGCTCGATAATCCCGACTAGTTGATAAACCTTAATTTGGTTTAGAACTGATATCCAGAGAAAGATTAAAGAATAATTTAAAGAATTTATCTTTGATAAAATTAATGGGAACATTTCCCTAATGATGTGAATATTTGAATAAAAGGATATTCTGAATTGGAATGAGGCATGTGATGTGTTTTTATAGCACTTGATTATTGATTATAAAATACGCGAGTTATTTGGAAAGACAAGGTTTAACCCATTCTGAATAATTAAATCGGCGACAAGTCGACGATGAAGACAGTGGTTGAAGATCGGAGATCTTCACATCATTTGGATGATTACTGATGTCTTGATTGGGCTGTACACCCAAGACGAGGTAATAACTGGTGATGTTCCAGACGTACTTGGAGATCGACCGGATATGCGAGGACCTCTCTCCTGTATTGGACATATGGGACGAGGGATAAGGTGCCTTCTGTTTCGTTCCGACCCAGTGCGAATTAGTAAATGGATGTGTGTTTGACATTGGATTTTATTCTGTGTTGATTGATTTCTATAAAATAAATATCTGTTTAGTGGCAGAGAATTAATTCTCTTGCTTAACACCCTTCTCTGAGACGTACGAGCTTAGAGGTTATATGTCGACAGACATAAGTTGCATGGCGTGAATTGTCAGTGTGGCATGCTGAGATGCAAATGATCAAGGCTTTTATTGAAAAGCAGAGTCTTATGGTTGATGATCAAAGCACGACTTTAAATAACATAGCTTTGTGTATAGCGTTAATTTGTGAGCTTCACTCCCCGGTATGAACTAGAAACGGGATGAAGGATCCAGGGAGAACGGGCATTTCTTTCTAGCTAGGAGTGGTGTCATGGTATGGAGCCTAGACATTTTACTTATGTGGTTGTTGGAAAGCGAGGCGCCTTGGATATATCGGTCACTACGGGGCCGATGGATGATATGGTCGACATACTGACCATTGCGCCCCATAGGGTGGGGTAACGCATTGTTCAGGAGTTATAATCCTCAAACGTAAGGGAGGACCAGCCATGTGGCTCCTAGGTGCAGTTGCGGCTATAGCCTGAGACATGGTAGGCTAGATTGTCTCGAATTCGGTAAGGACGATCCCTTACCTTGGTTCAACGTGCGGTTTTAATTGTAGAGCTAGCATGATGACATAATATATGGTATCCATGCTGTCTATGATTGATACATTTATATTTGAAGTTATTTTGATACTATTCACTTATAGTAATATCAAAATGATTTTTCTTTTAAACGTACCAAGCATGTTTGGCTATTATAAGGCAAAACTCTATCCTCCGGCCTTCGTTGCATTGTGTGATGGGACCTGAGTCTTATAATAGCTTCATTTTTTCAAAAACATTGCGTTGTTTGTTTTATGCACTGGTATTCTACGGAGGAAACCCGTTCCGTGTTATATGGCGTGGTCCCTTGATTTACTTTATTTTTAAAGTAAAGATTAGAATAACTGTTTTAGTTCTCGCACCAGTCCCATGACTAACCTGGAGTTTATTGCTTTAACCTAAACTCTTGGTGCCCCTATTTTCCACATGGGCAGCTAGTAGTTTTGGTTTTGCAGATTTATTTTTACAGGATCCTGGTTTTCAACTGGAGCTATATTCTGAAAGCTCTTTATCCGTGTATTTCTCTCAGTTGTGTTATGTATTATTTTCCGTTGCTTTGTAATTTGAATCTCCGATATTTTTCTGATGTATAATATCTATTCGTACTCTGTTATATTCTTGTACTCTGATGTAAATTGTTATAACAGCAATGAAATGTTCTGTCATTTGTGTTCTAATTTGTCGTGTCCTCAACTCAATCCGGGCTTTCCTGAAAGGGCGAGTTTGGGTCATTTCTTTTGTCTTGTGAAGTTTTGGTAGGATCGCTTAGTTACGACTAAATATGGATTATACCCAACTTGGATTTCCAGATATGGCTTATACCTGTAAGGTTGGATCCTCTTATCAGGTTTTGGCGAAAAAACTCAATCAAAACTAGATTATGGTTTATGCTCGGTTGGATTTTCAAGTGTAGATTTTACTAGAAGGGTTAAGCTATCTTGCTAGGCCTTAGCAAGGTGATTTAATCATGGATTGAGTAAGGAATGTACTCACTCTGTACTTCAAAGCATGGCTTATGGTTGAAAAGGCCAAACGGTGTTATCACGATTTGGCAAACCTATTCACTTTGTTTGTCTGCAAGTATGTATTATACTCTCATTGGGTAGCCTGGTGAAGCCCTAGATTTTTGATTTCTTGGTTTTCTCTTTTGATACAGTCTGGAATGATCGTTATACTTCTTGGAATTTTGGTTTTCTTATAATATGGTCTGGTGCAACCATGGATTTTCGGTTTTCTATTAACACGATCTGGATCTATCATGGTTTTCTATTATTATAACGATTTAGCGCGATCATGGATTCCTGGACTTCAGATATTGGACTTCTATGGATTGCTGGATTATTCAAAACACATATTACACAAAAAGATAAGTTTTTGGGGGAAAAAAGTTGACCCGTCTTTTGGCAAGGTAGCCACATCACGGATTTTCGATGATTAAAGTATTCAGGATGTGAACATTAGCTCAAGAGAGCTCGGATTCACTCAAGTGAAGCATGGAAAAACACTCAAATTTATGAGCATGAAACATATAAGGTTCGGATCAGTAAAGGTTAGGTCGACCTGCCTTCATCGCCTCTTAATGGCTTTGATTTGGATATTTCGGTTCAGTGTAGAAGCATTACCATTTCACTTCATATCATCTGGTTCGACTCGAATCAGAATACTTAGCTTGGAGTCATAGAAATAAATAAAGGAAGACTTTCATAGGGTTGGTTCGACCATGTCGAACCGAGGCCAGGCATGGGAACGTGGCCTATTATTTCGGCTAGAGAGGTGGTCGACTATTCCCACAACCTCGGATCGAGCGACTTGTGTCAAGGTCAACCCGAAGTGGATATTTTCATAAGGCTAAAGACTTGCTCTATGACCCTTGGAAATTAGGATCGAATGGCACATACATATGTTGAACCAGGGTCATCCCCACCTATAAATACACCATTTTTGAGTAGAAGAGGGGATCCTTGGATCTTTTGGCTAATTTTTTCTCTTAGGATGGCCGAACAAGCAAGGACATTGCTTAAGGCTCAAAATCACTCCTTTTCTCCACATTTTTTAGGAAAATCAATTGTAATTTGTAATCATACAGTATAATAAAAAAATTACTTGTAGTGGACATAGGCCTAATTGCCGAACTACTATAAAAAGCCTTGTATGTTCCCATCATTTTTCTGTTCTCTATGATTGTGATTATCTGTAATTTCTATGTTTTGGTTTATTTAGGGGTTGATTGTCAAAGAACCACTTTTTGACGTCAACACACATAAAAAGTAACTACAACAAAAATTAGTAATTAATATTATATATTCAAATTCAAGTCAACACCAATAATCATTATACATACATATGTATGTATGCATATTAGAAACACTTTAATCAATATGTCAAAGTGAAGCCGTTCTCGGACTACCCAAAATGCCTATATTCCATATTGTATACTAAATGAGATTTAGTTTACCATCACACTGTCTCCACATTTCCTTGAAAAAACAGATTGTAACACCCTACATTTTAAATAATAAACAACTGGAAATATTAGCGAATGGTGAAAACAAACATTTTAGGAATTATTAGAAAATGGCCTTGAAAGTCATACCATTGCATTTGTGGTGATTTTTTGATCAATTTACATATATAATATATTCTGAATAGAGTTTGCATGAAAAAGTTATAGATATTCGAAGTTCAACATCGAAAAAATAATTATACATGTAAATGTGTGTAAATGTATTTATTTTATAAATATATGAGCATACAACGCATGTTTGGAATTTAAACTAAAGGCGTTAATAAAAGAAATTAATTCAAAAAAATAAAAAAAGTTTAACAACGTTTAATACCAACATTCAGAAAATTAAATGTTAGGAAAAAATATATCACACCCGAAACGCGTTGGGGTCGACGCCCAAATAGTCGTGTCGACCTATGGTCAACTCAAATAGTGTCGGGTTGACCCAGATGGGTTATAGGTCGATCCAGACACTTTTTTCAATGTGATTTTCTCGCAACGTGTACGGGTGGATTTAATTCATTTAAGAGCAGACGAAGTTCGTTTTGACATCAACAAATAAAGATTTTAAGGCTAGCCTCTAAACTTATATTTTTATGAGTGAATGCGGAAGCTTTGTCGTTTCCATTCTGCTCCAATTCTTCAGAAATCAAATACCTTAGATTTAGGTTTTCTGATTCGAGATTTAGAGGTAGAAACTGCAGATTTAAGAAACAGATGCTCATATTTCACTTTCGATATAAAGTAATTTCTACAGATCTAGTTTTAATTAGTTAATTTTATTATAAATTCATGTGAATTCTAGTTTGTAGATCAAATAAGTTTACAAAAGGGACAAACTATGGATAATAAATCTGGATTCAAATAAAATCTAGGAATTGGAGTGATTTTTCAATATGAGTGGAAATTTATATGTCTTTTGAAAAATGATGCATGAAATCATTTAATTCCTGTTGTAATTAATAAATTAACATATTTAAATAAGAAGTACTTGCAGTAGTTATTTATATAAATTCTTTGTATTGAAAATGTAAACATTGGAAAAGTGCATTTATATGCAAAAACTTATTCTATGGGAATTCTGCTTAAATGCATATAGGTAACTGTGGGTTTAAAGAATTGTAAAGAAAGAAGTTGTAAACCAAAATATAGTAAATTTATGCTAAACATATCAAAGTTGATATTGGAAAATAAACAGAAATTTAATGTATAAATTAAATTGGAAGTTAGAACTGGCATGTTTGGTTGGTTATGAAAAAGGAATATACTTCCATAGTCACCACAAGAAAACTTCACTTAGACATCGGCTAAAAAACGATGTCCTTATTTTTCTGGAGTGATGTCTAAAGTGCCACTTTTTACAGTAGTTAAAAAACAATGTCGAAGCAGCATTAAGACATCATAAATTAATTAAAAAACGATGTATTAACCCATTTTTTGTTTATTTGCGTCAACTGAATGTTGACAATGGCTTATTATCAGTCTTGAATTTCTATAAACATATCATGCAAGTAGTACAAACTGACTAATACATCGTTTTTGATGCGAATAACTGTTGTAATAAGTGTTTTACCATATCATTTCTTTCTAAAAGAAGTGATGTCTATACACCAAACAAACATCAATTCATTCTCAGTGAAATGATGTCTGTGTGGCATTTAGACATCATTTCCTTTAAAAGGGGGTAATGCCTTTGTTCTGTTTATACGTTGTTTTATTCTACATAACTAATGTCAGTTATGATTTTAGACATTAATATTTTTCCTGATATATATCCTACCACAAAAATGCAATACCAATACCAAAAACAAAAGCTTCCTGCTATAAATCATCCACCACAAACATGCAATATCAAAGACAAAACCAAAAGTTTCCTTCTAACATTAAAAAAATAACTGAAATTAAACTTGTCATTGATACTATCCCAACATCTGCAAAAGCAGAAAAATAAACACCAATAATTCATCTAACACCAACAAGCACATGTATATTACATTCCAGTCAAAGAAACATTAAACAAGATTTACAAATGTTCTTCAACATAACGCACCTCCTCCAACTGGCCCACAATGTAACACTTTCGTTTCTTCACGATCCATTGCAAAGTTGATAATCCAGTTATGTACGATTAGCTTGTAATTGAAATGCCAGCAGTTACAAAATATAATTGATGGCATTTTGGTTGGCTTGGGACGAGCATAATAAGGTATATTACAAAACCCATCACAATAACAATATTCCTAAAGCCGAGAATTACAAATTGCAATGTTCAACTGTAGTGTGCAACTGAAGTTCAATAAAATCGCAGTTCAACAAAACTAATGTTGTAGTTATAGCTTAAAACTGTAGTTTTAAGCATTAAATCCAAATGGAGATTTTAATAAATAGAGTACACCTTGTATATCTAATATAAATGCTAACGGTTTTACAACATTCAATGGTTCTGCAAAATAAATCCAGATTCAATATATGTTTACTTTTTAAGAAAAGTAAATTCCTTATCCTCAATGATTTCTTTCATCAAACCGACCTTTAGGGAGGTTTCCCTACTGTAAGAGCCAAAAACAAATTGTTTGAGCCAATAAATTTAGGCATAATTTTCGCTCAACAATAATGTTTTCTCCATCGTTTCCTTCTTTCTCGATTCTTTCTCCTTACAAAAATTCCTTCCCGCATTTTCCTTCTTTTCATTAAACTAATGCAACAATAAATGCCTTCCCGCATTTTGCCTAACTGTTAGACTGTCAAATTATGAATTTTCGCTCAACAATAAATTTAGGCATAAATTTTCGCTCAACAATAAATTTAGGCATAAATTCCTTCCCGCATTTTCCGTTAGACTGTCAAATTATGAATTTTCGCATATTCGAAATTCAATTATCTTGACTACAGCTTCATTATAAATTTGAAATTTAATGGTTTTTTTTATTATGTAGTTAGGATTTCAGCTTTGCTCCTTTCTATCGTTACTGAAATCGAAAAGTTAAGTAAAACTATACAGACATATCAGCCTTCGACAGCGGAGTGCAATGGTTCCATTAAAAATACTGATTGAAAAAGCAGCTAACATGTCATAATCAATTAATATATTCGCCTAACCTTTTATGTGTGCTCACATGTAGACCTTAGAATGTCTGTGCGAGGACAGATTTGTCATACAAATGAGTTTTCTTAATATGATTGGTAGTGAATTTTAAGATCATTGCACTTCATTACATTTTGATTTCCTTTCAGCGTGTATTATTTTTATAATTCTGGTGTTCGGATAACAGAAGAAAATGACGAAGCTTGAGGCGGAGACAACGTAAAAGAACCCGGAAGAACAAGAGGAAAATAAGGCGTGAAATTTTGGCTTTAGACGAAATTGCATTAGTTTGATGAAAAGAAGGAAAATGCGGGAAGGAATTTTCGCATAAATCTTACAGGCCATGGAAAAAGGATCCCTTGTAATCAAGAGCGCAAATCAATTTCAGGTTAGACCATAAAACTTTGTTTGTTTATTTGATCTTAATTTCTTTAAGATTCATAACATATACATTGTTTGTTTATTTGTTTTCTGTTAGACTGTCAAATTATGAATTTTGGCATATTCGAAATTCAATTATCTTGACTAAAACTTCATTATAAATTTGAAATTTAATGGTTTTTTTATTATGTAGTTAGGACTTCAGCTTTGCTTCGTTTCTATCGTTACTGAAATCGAAAAGTTAAGTATAATTATACAAACATATCAACCTTTGAGAGTGGAGTGCAATGGTTCCATTAAAAATACTGATTGAAAAAAGTGGCTAACATGTCATAATCAATTAATATATTTGCCTAACTGTTTACGTGTGCTCACAAGTAAAGCTTAGAATGTCTATGCGAGGACAGATTTGTCATACAAATGAGTTTTCTTAATATGCTTGGTAGTGAATTTTAAGATCATTGCACTTCGTTACATTTTGATTTCCTTTCAGCGGGTATTATTTTTACAATTCTGGTGTTTGGATAACAGAAGAAAATGGCGAAGCTTGAGGCGGAAACAACGTAAAAGAACGCGGAAGAAACAAAAAAGGAAAATGAGGCATGAAATTTTGGCTTCAGACGAAATTGCATTAGTTTGATGAAAAGAAGGAAAATGCGGGAAGGAATTTTTGCATAAATCTTACAGGCCATTGAAAAAGGTTCCCTTGGAATCAAGGGCGCAAATCAATTTCATGTTAGACCATAAAAACTTTATTTGTTTATTTGTTCTTAATTTCTTTTAAGATTCATAACATATACTTTGTTTATTTGTTTTCCTTTAGACTGTCAAATTATGAATTTTCGCATATTCGAAATTCAGTTATCTTGACTACAGCTTCATTATAAATTTGAAATTTAGTGGTTTTTTTATAATGTAGTTAGGATTTCAGCTTTGCTTCGTTTCTATAGTTATTGAAATCGAAAAGTTAAGTATAACTATATGGACATATCAGCCTTTGAGAACGGAGTGCAATGGTTCCATTAAAAACACTGATTGAAAAAAGCGGCTAATATGTCTTAATCAATTAATATATTTGCCTAACTATTTACGTGTGCTCACATGTAGACCTTAGAATGTTTGTGCGAGGACAGATTTGTCATACAAATGAGTTTTCTTAATATGCTTGGTAGTGAATTTTAAGATCATTGCACTTCATTACATTTTGATTTCCATTCAGCGTGTATTATTTTTATAATTCTGGTGTTCGGATATGATGATGACGACGACGACGACGATGATAACCGACATCTTAGCAGTCTTCTGCTAGAAGATAAAAAGGAAATGTAGGAGAGGAGCAATAGCTGGTTAAATGCAGTAACATACTTGTGAATTAAATATGAGTAATAAGTGAGAATAGGATAAAAAAGAAAGTTAAACAGGGGATTGATTGATATAAAACCATCTTATGTTTTGCCATTTTTCGCGACAGGTTTCAGCAACTCCTTAAGCTCTTAATGTTTCACATTTTTAACTATATGTGTGCCTAATTATATATGTGAATATGTATGCATGTACGCATATGGTCATATGTATTATTATGTATATGTACATACTTTTGTACGCATGGTCATAGTACATGCATATCCACACATGATTACAAGTAAAACGAAAATCATGTTTGGTGTCTACAGTAATTAATTGTAAACTTCCAAAAAAGAGCAGCACAGTTTGCAAGATCGGTGTTAGATAGGTGCTTGGATCAATGTGTAAAAGTTTTGTATAATTCAAGATAAGTAGATAATAGATAAATTTTCATTATTATTTAAACAGGTCCTGCAGCTATAGGATAAATTTTCAAATACTTATCTCATAAGATAACTCTATAGAATAATGGCCTATGTTGGAGCATAAATTCAATTTTTCCTGTGACTACTTTGCTTTGTTCTTTATGACTAGTAATCTATTATAGATTTTTTTAGATTCTTTTTTCATGATAATAGCTACAATTACTGTCATCTTTTCATACATGATGACTATTAATCATTATGAACCATTTTCTTTCTCCGCTACCATGTTCTTTCTTCGCTAATCATGATCATTTTTTTGGCATATAAAACTTATAATCATAGAGGAAACATACTCATTTAAATAAAGCAAACCCATTAATGCAGAATGCTATAGCTCCAAACTATGTATATGCCACAATAAATTTCAACCAGTAAAAGAAATAACCCAAAAAAGACATGCCAACCCGGTACTTGTGGCATATAAAATGGAAGCATAGCACGGTTGACAATGTTATTCTTTACTTAAACATTATAATTACTTTATTTGTTCAATATTCTTTTCTTTGGATGGTTTTTTTTAACGACTGTTTACTGTTATGTTGTACAAGGATGTTACTATCTAACATCATGTGTATTCAATTATGGACCATTGCCAATTATAAATATGCTTTCTTATTTTGAATGATCAACAGAAAACTATGTAAAATAAAAGGTTTGAAACACACTAAGGTTGATTATGGACCTACTTTGTTTAACTTTCTGTTTTGCCTTTTCAATAACAGAAATTTAATTTGTGAGCTTAATTGTAGGATGGATTTTTTTTTTAATTATCAAAAAAATTGAGTATGTATGCTACTTGAAAATAGTGCAACACATACCTTCCCTGTTTTTTACATGGCATATTTGTTATAACTAACTGAATCTTAACATTTTTTAATAGAGCATGCAAAATATTGTGCATGCATATATATTCTTTGAGCAAAGCGCATTTCTATTTGCGTTAAGTTTGATGCTTAAACTATATATTTTCCAATGAAAAACACAATGTAATGAATGATGTTATTTGAAAATGTTTATTTTATGATCTCCTCGGCATATTACTCAAAGCAGAAATGTTTGTATAAGGATATATCCTTCTTTGCCTGGCTATTTGATTATATGGATATTGAAACTAGAAAATCATTATGTGGAAAATGTGAAGTTCATTTTTTTCTTACCTTTTTGTTCTCACTGTAAAAATTTAATGTTCAACATTATGTAATCAGCTTTATAATAGGTAAACATGTTAAAATAACTTTAATAGTTGAAACTTCCGCTATAGGATCGATGTTTAATTCAGTAGTTAATGTGTATAAGTAACAATTCATCTTAATTATTGTTGAACATGACTTTATTAAGGTTGTTTTTGTTGACAATTAACGCGTCACACACATGTCCTTTTTTATAGTATTTTTTTGCTACCATTTGTTCATTGTAACATATTGAAACAAATTAGTCAAAATAAATTAGTCAATCAATAAGTAGGACCGCCAAGGTTAGGATAAAGAAACAGAGTAAAAACTACTGTTTCTACAAATTCTTTTGGAAATTATTTTCAAATATCTCATATAGATACTGACAGGTATCGAAAATTATTCGTGTTCTGACAAATTTGGGTTCAGATGTCTTTTTGCATTGATTCACTATGATGTTACATGAGGCAAACAATAGTTGCCTAATCTTTGCCTATGATACAACAGTAGTTTGGGAAACATGAAACATAAACGGGGAATAAACAGAAAATACCCATATATAAATTATCCTAGAATCAATGACTAGGAAATAAACAGCAAACACCCCTATGTATGTATGCTCATGACTACAATTAATTACATGTTGAAGTTGAAGGCAATGCACAAAAAAGAAACTAACAGAGATGAATGAGGGGACAAAGATTTGGGCAAAATGCAGATGCATAAGCAAAAACTAATAACATGTTTTAATGTTGGAGTAGAAACATGTTTACATAAATGCATACTTAAACTGTACGTTAGTTTAACGTCTACATAAATAACAATATACCTTAGTTTACAGTCCTGAGATGATATAGCCTTTTGGATTTGTAAATGATCCTTGCCTTGCGTGCCTCAAAGGAGATCTTACATGTATGGGAATTACTCATCCATTAATGAACATGTTAAAATCAGTTGATTCTTTTTTGTTAGAACTTTATACTGCAAATATTAGTTTGGCAACAACATGATACATCAAACTAACTTTATACATATCTAATACTATCTCAGGTTGTTGACTTCAATAAGCAAATTAATGTGGTGGCATATGTTGTAGGCAATTGTAGACACAACAGGTGGGTATAAATATATGAACATTTACTACTAGTATTACCGTACAACGGTGGGAAAAACTGACCGTTCAAATGTATAATTTAAAAAAAACTTGTATGTAGCAATTATTTATTTAAAAAAATATTAATTGAACTATTATTTGCATTATCAGAACAAAACTAAAAGCCAAATGTTGTATAATTATATGTACATGTGAAAGCATTCAGGCAGAAGTACACAGATACATAGAAACTCACATATGTGGATACATAATACATATATGTACGCAATAGTATGCATGTAGGTGTATGTATATATGTGCACATGCATGTTTGTTACTCTAAAAAAAGGGATGAATCAATATAATCCGTATGTATATATATTTAATACATTTAGAATGCTATCCATATTTAGAATACTTGTCTTTGTTAATACACATGTATGTCTATTAATAAAATAAATTAGATTGTCTCCCGAATGAACAATATTATAACTATGGTTAGATTACATGCCTATTTATTTTTTAGACGTACGAAACAAATTTCAAAAGATAAAACAACCAAACAGCAGAATTGGTAGATCATAAAGGAGCATACTTATATATATATATATATATATATATATATATATATATATATATATTCCTCAATATACACAAAAAATACTATAGTTCAAAATAGAATGCATGGAACAAAATAAAAGGTATAGTCTCTGCAGGGAATCAATCCAACTCAGATAGCACATGATATCGAGTAGACCAATGCCTATGCGTGGAGAGCAAAGGAAGAGAACATGATAAAAAAAAGAGAGCAAAAGTCGCGCTACATAACGACCTCAAATGCGGCGCTCTGCAAGGACTGAGAAGCAACAGGAGCCATGCTTGTTCCTATGCACTGACCACAACAAGCACCAAAGCCAACGCCAAAATCATTACCCTGCAAAACCCCGTCAATGCAACCAGCAAAATCTGGATCAAAGTATCAAGAATTATGTAGTAAATAAAATAGATGAGAGTAATTCATTTGATATCATGTTTACCTTTTAAACTCAACAACTCTTAAATCAGTTCGAACGGATTATGCAAATGCGGTGGAAGATGCTTGTTGGTTAACCAGCACGACGCTCCTTTATATTCCTTCCTGCAAAATCCAAAAAATGCGGAAAGGAACTATAATTTTGGAAAAAAGGTTGCTCCTCACTTAGAACAATATTGGAAGAAATGAGAGTAAATTACTAAAAGATCCCTTAGGTACCAATGCATTTGATCAATAAAAAGCCTCTTCAATCTTGACAAAGAAATGAATAAGGAAAAATCAAAAATCAAAAATCAGATGGAAACGCAAGGCGACCAATGTTCTGATAAAATTATGCAAACATGACATGGAAGACAATAGACATAACGGGCATCCTTAGAAACTTATTAAAGATGTGTTAATATAAGCCATGCTGAGGATATTTGCAGGTGGACTGGTTGTAAGGAAAACCAATCACACTTTCATTACACTTTGGAGCCAAAATAAGAAGGCACACATGCCATATTAGACTTTCATATTACCTTAAGGTTTTCAAAGAGTTGAATATAAAATAATCTCATGTTTTATAAATATTATTTTTACAATAATATATATATATATATATATATAAAGAAAGACTCAACAAAAAAAGGGCAAGTCAGGAGACTTATGTATTGTGGATGTTGTGTTGTTTTCTTACCAATCAACGTAATACCTAGCAACTTCCATTGTTAATACAATTACTAGATTTAAGTTTTGAAATATGTGAATCGGCACCATTGTTCCATGAAACTATTAATTATGCATTGTATGCATGTGTTATTTTTATGGTAATACATCTTTGGTATCTCTAATCGTGTCCACATATCTTGTTAATTACATATTATAAACTTACATCATAAGTTTGCAAAGTTTCAAAGATGCCTTGCATGTTTTCTTCTTCTACACTCCAACACAGAGTTTATAAATCAGATAACTGGTTACATTCGATGCCATGGGAAAAGAAGAAGAAAAAAAGTACAGAGTACCATCCATTTATGTTGACCACTGCTTGGACAGATTCCATAGGGAACCCCACTGCAACAAAGTCAGAAATGCATTTAGCATTTGCCGATCCAACCTCAAGAGCCTGGAAATAAGTATTTGACAACAATTTAGTGAAAATGAAAACACGAAACTTGCTTGAGCTTTCAACGCATATGAATAAAGCACTTAATTAACAGATTTGATTATTCCAATAGATCTGAAGCAATATCATTATTTATACGACTCTTTACTTATAATCATAAACAATCACATAACAAATATTGAATTTTACAATAAATAGAAACACAGAGGTTAGTGTAAATGCACATGATAATTTCATATAGGTCACATAAGATGGAATTGAGTCTGGACTCAGCTGGACTATACCCAAGGTTAAAATAAAAATTACTTTTCTGGTTTTACATAACCTGAAATATCCAGCACATGCCAAGATGGGTAGAACATCCCAACGAAAAAAATAGCGACTACATCAGAAGTTCAAGCTGAAATTATGCACATAAAGAAACATGGAAAAAATTTAGGATTACAATTTTTTTAAAGTGAACTGATGAATGTGCATTAATAATCGATGGAAGGTGCTAGACCGACCGGCCTCAAAAGCGGTGAGAAAGTGCGGCAGTGGAAAACAGCAGAATACAGGAGGGCAAAACGGTAATTAGGCAGTGTAATTCAGGGGGATGTAGAAATATCGTGCGGCTATTATCATTTCCGCATGATCCCGGTTGATAATACGCCGGTTGAACAGCATTTATGATAATCAATTTACTGAGAAATAAAATGTCATATCATTAAATCTTCATCGGCCAGCCTTAACAAGAAACAAAAAGTATGATGTCTGTCATAAAATCAAATTGGGGAAAAAACAATATTATTTTCAGTGAATCGCAACCTGGGTACTAACATAGTTCCCAGCTCTCATAATACAAGCAAGCCATCACATCGAAAAAGTAAATCAGTGGCTGTTTTTCCAATTTCGATTTACATGGAAATTCATCTCAAATTTGATTTACATGTCAAAATTATGCAGTTGACAACGGATACACAAAAAAAGTTAAAATAGGTAATATTAACAAAATGCAAAATATCATAACTAAATGGAAATAAAAATTTATACATGCTAATTTTCCAATAAACTCGAAAATATGTTAAGTAATAAACTGAATGCCAATTTGATTTTCCCAAACTCGATGCCAATTTGATTTTCCAGGTCGAAATCATCTAGATCGCGGGTTTTTTATGTGAGATATGAAACGGCTTTGAATCTCAAATTCAGTCTGGAGGTCAAAATTGAAACCTGGATTATGTTCGAGGGCCGTAGAGGATGAAAAGGAACAAAAGGATGGGATCTGAAGATAAAAAGAGGAAATAAAATGAAAAGAAGGAAAACGTGAAAAGGAATTTCGTAAGAAGAAAGAATCGGAGTTGGATAGATTTGAGAAAGAAGGAAACGACGGAGGAAATAAATCTGCAGTTTGTACTCCAAAATTAAGAGAATACGGAGAGAATATGCTAAGGAAGCGGAGAAGAAATAAAAGTGGACGGAGATGTATTGATTTAAAGAACAGTTCTTTCGAATTAAATTGGGAAAGGAAATAGGATTACAGAGGAGAAATAGGAAGAACAGTTCCTACGCGAAGAAATAGGGTACGAGAAAAATATCGAGGAAGCCACAACGTTTTTTTGGCTTCAGAGAATTTAGTTTCGAAGAAGGAAAGTATGGAGTTGGATAGATTCGATGAAGAAGGAGAACACGGAGAAAATATCAGCTGAGCGAAAATTATTGCATAATTTATTGGCACAGACAATTTGATTTTGGGTCTCTTACAGCAGTGAAACCTCCCTAACTGTCAGTTTGATTAACAATGAATACGGTTTAAGTTATGTATTTGATTATGTGACTGTTCATTCAAAAAACTTACCATTTGAATAATGGTTTTTAACTATTTTTAAGGAAATAAATGGATGGTGAATGATTTCATAAGGCCTCGATGAAGAGAAATTATCTGACATGAATTTGAAAAAATGAATTGAAGGTAATTGGTTTTGAAATTCATGCCTTTTAGTTCTTACATTATACAGTTTATAATTTTTTTTATTAGTTGAAACTGAATATTTATTTCCTTGGTTTGAATATGCACAAGTGCAATATATATAATAATTGAATTGTTGTTTTGAATGAATCCAATATCTAAGTGATTGGATGCTCATTGAATTGATTTCTTTTTATGTACCTTTTATGTCACCGTTAATGAAGTTTACCAAGTATATGGAGCTGATTATGATTTTTTTAATTTCATTTACATATTTTAGTCCTTAATAACTATACACATCGCATTATATTATTTGGAATGTTTCAAACATGGAACAATCAATATTTAAAGTTTTATAACTTGCATTAGAGAAAAATATAGCATGATTAAGAAAATATATGGAAGTATTTAGAAATATTGAATTATTGATATGCAAAATCATGTACTTTTTATCCGAGAAAAAAATACATTCTTTTGTTGATACTTCTACAAAATTTCAGCAGATAATCATTGTGGTCTTATTGGATGATTTCTTAAACTATCATGTATATTAAGTTCATTAAAACATTGCTTAACTATGTTAATTTTATTCATATGAAATTCTTATAGACAAAAAGAACATAAAAGGAAATGGACTTGAAAAACATGGTTGCTAGAAACTATATTTCGTGCATTTTGTTTGATACAAGGAACCCAATACTTTTAAATGTTTCTTTTTGGTCATTAATTTGTTAGCTAAAAACTTTAAAAATATATGTTTAGTCTTTTAAACGATAACCAGATAAGCATGGTGTGCATTCATTCTTTGGCTTATTAAAGCTCTTAAAGAAACTACATTTAAATAGATAACTTTTGGTAGAAGAAACCAACACTTTAAGCATCGGTTTACTGGATGTTTCAAGCAAACATGTTTAGGTGCATTTTCAGTAAATGGCGGGAATACGAAGATGCTGGTACAGTAAAACAAAACTACATAAACATTTTACTGATGCAGTTACATCTTAGGCAGGCTTGTGACCATCAGCTCATGGTAAAAGCTAATGAATCAAATCCATGTCGGAAAGTGTTAGACCAAAAAGTGGTTCTAACACCCAAATTGACTAAAATCAGGATAAAATAAGATCAAAAATAAAATGGAGACACAGAATTTATAGTGGTTCGGCGTTGAAAAACCTACGTCCACTTGTCAATCACTATTCTCGATGATATAGATGCAATTACAATGAGATATTCACTCAATTTCACTCACAACTCACATACATTCACTCAATTGTCTCAAAACAAATGTTGAAAGCTGATTTGGATTATCCGGGAGTGCTGGAATTCGGTTTATGAAAGTGGTTGAACTCTCAAAGTGTCAAAAAGAAGAAGATCCTTTTAATTGTCTCCAGGCAAGGTATTTATAGGTGAAAATTTAGTCAGAACCCGATCCGGATCGGAGCCATGTGTCTTCCATCCCATCGTCTTCGGGTTCGGATGAACTCCAGTGGTGACAACGCATCAGAGTAGAGATTATTATGGGTAGGAACTGGTCATAACCGCTCCGAATAATCAGGAGATCATGGGGGAAAGTGATGTGGAATATGGGTTCGGATCGGAGGAGCGTGCAGAAGGGGTTCGGATCGGGGCATCCGATCCGACCCGAATTAAGCTGAAACTAAGTTCTTATCCATTTCGCTCTGCTCCGTTCCGATCTGGTAGTAGGTGTCCCTCCGATCCGAATAGCAGCGTCTCTTCGATCCAAATCGTAACAGCTCTCCGATCCGACTGGTGATAGCTCCCCGATCCGACTAGTAGCAGCTCTCCGATCCGATCCGCTATGACACTTTCTAAGCTCTTCAATGCTTTACATCTCGACTTTGTGTTGCCCAGTTCACAAAGTGGGCTAACATTTTCCCCCCCTCAAAGGATGCTTCTGTTGGAGACGGAGCATGCTTTGATCATCATTGCATATCACCTTCTAGATAGTCTTTCCTTTAATTTTTCTTGTGCTTTCATCCTCTTCTTCGAGTTTTAATTTAATTCACAGGCTATGCTGAGATATGACACTCTGTTCGGCTCGGATTCCGACCCGAACAGATCCCCTTCTTCCTCTATTTCGCATTGGACTAGTGGGCCAAGCTGCGTCACTGGGCTGTCGAGCCGGTCCGAACGGGGATATGAATAGTCACCTTGCTTTTATATAGGTCCAGCCTTCATTTTCGTTTCACTTTCTTTTTATTCTATCGTTTTGGGAATTCTATTCTGAAACTCCAGCATTCAAAAGAGAAAAACTTTCTACAATTCTTGCGCGAATCTTCAACTTATACACCTCGGTAGGTTTGAATCCTTGATCGACTTCGTGATAATAGGTTTTAATCAAAATATACGGTCGATTCGACCGACTTAAATGTGGCTTCCACGCTACAACACCCTCTCCCTTCATTATTGTTGTTGGTGGCTTCGTTGCTGCTTCGAGGCGTTGGAAGAGAGAGTTGTAGTTCGTTCGATCATGACTGGGGCGTTGGAGATGATATTGGGTTTAAAACTAAAGAAGAGGAAGAAGAAGAAGATCACAGGAAGTCGGTTCGGGCGGTGGAGTATGGAAAGTGGAGAAAGGGAAAAAGAAAAGAAGTCCAGAAGGTCGGATCGCGTCGGGGCAAGTAGAGAAAGGGAAAAAGAAAAGAAGTCCAGAAGGTCGGATCGGGTCGGAGCAAGTAGTTAAAGAAGGGGGGATTGGAGCTCATCTAACCGGATTGGGTCAGACTATAAGATAAAGGAGGAGAGGCATGACTACGTGATCCGACCCGAACCGTTAGGGGAATCTACTTCCGAGCCGATCCGATTTTGATTCCTGAGCTTCAATGTTTATCCGAGCCCAAGGCGAGGCTACGCCCCTGATCCGATCCTAATGAATGTGCCCGAACCGAACCGAAGGACAGTCCATCTTAAGGCATAAAAACTCATTTAACTGGCCCAATCAACTCTTGGCATAATTTTCAACTTAATGGGCAGTTAGGATAGTGCCTTGCGAACATAACTGGACATCAAGAACTGCCATGATCCTTATTACTTTGCCAAAATTTTGCGTCGCACTTTCAAATATTAACTTTACACTTTCCGCATACACTGTTTGCACTTTAGTTTGCACACTTGCACGGGGGAATACAGGCTAATTTACTCTAACTTGTGCTATTGCTTCTTCAATAGTTTTGTGACCATGAGACCCAGACGCTCTTCTAGACTAGCCGGGCAGAAGGAGGCCCCCGGAGACATCCAACAAAATTACTCTTGAGGACATATCTTCTCCCTCGGATCCAGAATGGAATGATGAGGGCTCAGACTACGAGGTTGGAACTCGCGAAAGCGATAATGTGTCTTCGGAGGGTAGAGTTTCCCTAGGTTGTGACGAGGAAGGAGGGATTGGCGACGACCGAGCTCCTGATGAATTTGAATCTGCTGTCATATTGGAATCACCCCAAGATTCTGTTGAATCGACGATCGACAATGACAGACTTATCCGAATTTGTCTAAAATATGGGATACTAAAAAGGGACACCCTGGTGCCTTCGAGAACTGACCGTCCTCACAATCCTCCAGAAGGGTATATGGCAATTACTCGGTTGATGTGCATGGTCGGTGCTATCCCTCCATTTTCTCCTTTCATCGTCGATTTTCTAAGACAAATGCGGATTGCCCCCATTCAGCTGCACCCCAATTCTTATGCTTACTTGTACACCTTATATGTTGCGTACCGTGAGATCTTAGGCTTAGAGCTCACTTTCAATGACGTTCATTTCTTCTACAACTTCAAGCATCAGACTCGAGAGACTCCTTCTTTCTGCTACTTTGAGTCTATCCCTAAGAGGAAAATAATTCCAGCGCCATTCAGTAGTAAAGCTGGAGATTCCAGGTTGGAATGGTTTTATGTGAAGCGACAACCAGGGTGTGCTAGGAGGTGGACGAAATCAAGTAAAGCACTGGTTTTCTAAATCTCGACTCTATACATTTAAGCCATCGCCTTAACTCGTTTTTTTCTGTTTGTTTGCAGTCGATAACCCAAAACAAATATCAGACCAAGTATTCTTTGACCGGATGCATCAGCTCCTTAATGGCGATCAGAAGTTTTTAACTATTGACGAAGTCCTTAAAGACGAATATCTTCATTTTCATGGGTTGCTATCTGTTACTCGTAGCATTGGTCATGGGACGGCTCCATATGTATATATTCCCCCAGTGGACGTAATCCCTGAAACGGGCGAAAGTTCGAGAGCTCCTACAGTGCCTCTTCAAGCTTCACCCTCTCCTTCTTCTACCCAAGATGATGAATTAGCTAACATGGCCGAAAAGCATCGCGAAGGGTATACTGTTCCCGAGGATGCCATTTCTCCAGAAAAGTCAACGTCTTATAAAGAGTCTCCGATTGATGCTTCTGAGGGAGATGTCCCTAGCACTGATGACCCACTGTTTCAGGGTTTGGGGGATCTCCCCTTACCTGAAACCATTTACACTTCAGAGGATTTTAGGAAGAATCCTTTAGTTTTCATTTCTTCCGAAGAAACCACTCCTGCTAAGGCCAAAGAGCCCGCCCGTACTAGTCTAGCTTCAGACTCGGGTTGGTTGGGGGGAAAAACACCACTTAGGACACACTTTACACAATAGCATTACAACTCATTGCATCTTTCTCTTTGTGGAAATATTGATTCTGAATTTCATTTGTCTTATTGTGCAGGCACGATGTCCCGATCTTACTATGATATCAGGAAACTCCGCCGCAGTATGTCTAATCCACCTTACGATACTGAGTATGATCGCCGCGACGATCGCAGTAGGGAGGAGAGGAGGCCCTATGAACCCTATCGCTCTCGAACCTCGCATTCCCGCTCTCCTGTCCGGACGGACCTAGAGAAATATAAAGGTTACCAAGGTCGTCGGGAAGAGGACAGGTCGCAACCAAAAGACTCAACCTCTTCTCAAGAAAAGCGCAGCAGGGAGAGGAGTCCGCCAAAAGATACTGAGTCGCGAAGCAAACGCAAGGTCTCTGCTAAACGGCCTAGAACAGATAAAGAGGCTATTGAGTCCTCCACGTACAGGGATACTGAGCTAATGATCCCCGCCCCTCCACCACTAGATGTTGAGACTGCAGTTAAGCGGGCGTATCTGGAGGAACAATTTCCCGAACATTACTTCGAAAATTTGACTTTTTTACCCTCTCTTGAGCCTATTTCTTCAAGGTGGGTAGATGAGGCCAAAGCGAAGATAGACGCGGTCGAGAGACAGTATTCTGAAATGTTCAAGTATTCACGCAACCTTTCCAGAATTATCCGCACTTTAATCACGAATGCTGACTCGATGCAAAAAACCGCTGAAGACGATGCAAAGGCCTTAAAGAATCTAAGAAAAGATTTGGAGGACACACAGGCCCAGCTTGCTGTTGCTCAAGGGGACGCTACTAGCTTCAAACAACAATTTGAAGATATGCAAAAACGTTACCATGATTTGCTTGAATCTCATACTCAAGAGCGTTCTAAGTTAAAAAAGCAAGCCGAAGATGCTAAGTCAGATGCCGCTAAAACGCGCCTTGCTTATGCTGACCTTGAACGAAAAAATGCCGAGTTAGCAAGGAGGAATGTTGAACTAGAAAAGAAAAATGCTGACTTGGCTTCTAAGCTAGTGGAGGCAGAGAACAGAGCTGCCCTGGCGGAGGGTAATGTCGAATGTGCTATCAAATCCGCTGAGGAGGACCGCAAACAATTGTCAGAGGCTGAGGGAGAGATTCAGGGTTTCGGCGAATTAATGATTGAATTCTTTGCGCATATCATCCGCGGCCGGAACATTTCTTGGATTGAAGATTATCCATCTACTCTAGTCCAAGTATGGAGTCAGATTGTTGAGTGGGAGAAAGAGGAGCTCAAGGTTGATTCCATTGACGAGGACAAGCTGATGGAGAAATATTTAAGGGATGATGAGCCAGAACGCCTAGCCGAAGGGCGCCGCCTCATTGCTGCTGCTATGGATGAAGAGAGGCGGAGGACTAAGCAAAAGAACATTCCCGAGGCTGGTTCCTCTTCTACTGCCCCCGCAACTTCTGAAGTAGAGGGATATGATCCTGAAAACCCGGGGATCCCTCGAACAACTCTGTTATCCCCTATTCCTGAAACGTCATCGGAGACAGCAGTCACCCCAGCCGAGAAGTCTTCGGAAGGTATCTCTACATTTTCACCTCAATTCGTCAAGGCTATCTCTACCTTTCGCCACGTGATTGAGCAATCGATGAAAAACCCATTATTTTCTCCTGAGTTGATAACTGTTGCTTCTCACTCTGTAGGTATTGAGCCGTCCAGAAAGACAGATGTGTCCCAGGGAACCGCCTCTGGGGCGGAGCCTACGGAGAAGGCAAAAGGGGGAAAGGACAAGGCTGCTCCCATAGATTTGGGAGAAGGAAGCGAACCGTCTAAGGCTGACACTTCTCGTGATGACGAAATGATAGATGCCTTACAGGATGATTGCGGCGACGGAGGATATGAGGAAGATCCGGAGGTGGCAATAGTCGGGGAGTCGAAAAGCGCAGATGATGTTACTTTAGCTGCACTGAAAGCTGACCAAGATAAACGCTTGCAGTTAAAAGCTGAAGACTTAGACCCTGAAAGCCTCAAGCCCCTAGCAGTTGTGGATGCGGGATCAAGGTTAGTTGTTAAGCTTTCAACTAGATCTATTACAGAGGAACTCGCTAAAAAGTCTTCTCTTGATTCCAGCGCTCCGCCCTCCGGGAAGAAGTCAACCGATTCCAGCGCCTCAGCTTCAGGAAAGAAAAAATCAAAGCGCATCTCGACGGAGGCCGAAAAAGAGGCGAAGGATGCGGAGAAAGCCGCCAAGAAGTCCAAGCCTCCCCCGAAGTCTAAATAGTGGGCTGTCTTACGTTATTTTTGCATTTAGTTGACCAATAATCGTTGCTATAAGGGTGGCTCTTGCACCTTCTTTTTGACTGTTTTACTATACAAATTCATTCATTTGTAAATAAAAAATAATTCATTTTCTGCAATGTCTGTTAGTCATTAGTTTTGCACTTATGTAAGAATGCATGTCTCACTATAGTTGTGTAATGAAGTTATGGTGGGGAAATATGTGTGTACATATATGCCCCCAGTCAATCTAAAAAAAAAAACTATTCAAGACTTAATCAAGTAGTCTGAATGTCCCCGATTTTTCGACGGGAATGCATTCTCTATACCGTCAATGCCTGTCGTTTTTTCTGGCATTTTTTATACTCTCCTATCTTATACTCAGGTTAGAGTTCTTACTGAGGCGGTCTCTTGTCTGGGTGCACCTTCATGCCTCAGAGGACGTCGTCTTCCCGTCCTTTATACTCTCTCTCAATTCTCGAGAGTTAGAGTTAAGAATGTCGTCTTCCCATTCTTTTATGTCTTATCGCACAAATAGTCGTTGTGCTTTTTCTTGCGTATAAACTGTTCTCAACCTTTCTGGTTTTAAATCATCTTATATTCCATAATCGCAACAGAATAGTAGATGAAGGTATATATATAATGCATGAAAGTAAATGACACACGATATTTTTATAGTGGTTCGGCTAAGTCGTAGCCTACATCCACTTTATAGTTCTTTATTCATATCATCAGACTTTCCTAAGGCAAGTCGTGCCTTTTTACAGAGTTCATAAGGAAAATAGCAAAGGGTACAACATTTCTAATCCAAATATCGCATCAAGTGTTGGGCATTCCATGCCCTAGGTACCTCTTCGCCATCTACGGTCGTTAACTTGAAGGTTCCTGTTTCAAGTTTCCGTTGGATGACAAAGGGTCCTTCCCACTTTGGACCGAGGTGAGGAAGGGATGGAAAGACTCTCTTTAGCACCAAATCTCCTAGTTCAAAAGTCCTAAGACGAACTTTTTTGTCGTAATAGCGTGTCATCTGACGTCGATGTCTTACCGCACGCAAATCTGCTTCGTCCTTTTTTTCTTCGATTTCATCAAGAGACTCGAGTAAGAGTGCCCGATTCGTCATCGGGTCATAATACGTCACCCGGTGGGAGGGAACCTCAAGCTCTACTGGAATTACTGCTTCTGAACCAAAAGAGAGAGAGAAAGGGGTATGACCAGTAGCTGTCTTAAACGTTGTTCGATATGTCCACAAAGCTAAGGGCAATTCGTCAACCCATTTTGCCTTTGCGCGCTCTAACCGTTTCTTGAGGATGGATTTTATAACTTTGTTTATTGCTTCTACTTGCCCGTTCGACTGCGGATAGGCAACCGCAGTGTACCGTTTGTCGATCTTATATTTCTGGCAGAAATTTCTGAATTTAGCACCATCGAACTGGGTTCCGTTATCAGTTATAATGGTCCTTGGGATCCCGAATTGGCATATAATATTTCGAACCACAAAACTTATCACCTTTCTTGCCGTGATCTTGGTTAGAGGCTCAGCTTCTACCCACTTCGTAAAATAGTCCACAGCGACTATTGTATATTTCGCTCCTCCTTTAGCAATTGGTAGAACTCCGATGATATCAATTCCCCACGTGGCAAAAGGCCAAGGACTCACCATCGATTTGAGTTGGGTCGACGGTGCTCTGGGGATTTTGGCGAATCTCTGGCACTTATCGCAGCGTCGTGAATATTAGCCACATCTTTATTAATTTTAGGCCAGAAGTATCCATACCGCAATATCTTTTTAGCTAAAGTCTGACCTCCTGTATGATCTCCACACTCACCTTCATGTATTTCTCTTAGTACACGTTTGATGTCGTTGTGCGCTGTACATCGTAGCAGGGGCATAGAAAATCCTTGTCTATAAAGAGTATCATCTTGAAGGACGTATCTGGTAGCCTTGCGAACTATAGCCCGTCTCTCACTCTTCTTTGATGGGAGTGTCCCATTCTTAAGGAAGTTCTTAATTGGGGTCATCCACGACTCCTTCTCCGGTTCCGCTTCGAAAGCGAACTCAATTTCCATCGACTCAAAGTTTGGCGATTCCAACGTTTCAATTGGAATTGTTTCGGTTTCTTCCGGGTTTTCGGAACTAGCTAGCTTTGCCAGCCTGTCTGCCTTCTGGTTTTCGGCTCTTGGGATATGCGTTATGTTGTATCGCAACAGGTTGCTCAACAGCTTTTCCACTTTCCCGAGGTAGGCAATAAGTCGAGGTCACCGAGCCACAAACTCCTTTCGCACTTGGCAAACTACGATTTTGGAGTCGCAGAATATGTCCAACGTTTTTATTCCGAGGTCTTTAGCAAGCTTCAGCCCGGCAATCAGGGCTTCATATTCAGAGTCATTATTAGTCGCTGAAAATTCTAATCGTGGAGCGTAATACAACGACCGTCCCTCTGGAGTGACTAAGACGATTCCAGCTCCGGACCTTCGGTCGTTCTTGGCTCCGTCTGTGTACAACTTCCATGGATCTAATTTTAGCTCATCTTCGGACTTGACTATTCTGTCATCGATTATTTCCTCCTCTGGGATTGTGAACTCTGCTATAAAGTCAGCCAGAGCCTGCCCCCTGATCGACCTTCGCGGCTGAAAATTTAAATCAAACTGACTTAATTCAATATTCCATTTGATCAATCGTCGCGATGCTTCGGGTCTCTGCAACACCTGCCTTAGAGGTTGGTCAGTGTATATGGTTATTGGGTGAGCTTGGAAATAGTGACGAAGTTTTCGGGAGGCGATTAGGAGGCTGTAAGCGAGCTTCTCAATCTTGGGGTAGTTGCGTTCTGCCATTGCCAATTTCTTGCTTACATAATATACTGGCCTTTGCACTTTGTCTTCTTCTCGAACCAAGGCTGTGCTAACAGCGTGAGCCGAAACTGCAAAGTAAACAAATAACTCTTCGTGATCCACTGGCTTTGAAAAAATCATCGGTTTTTCTAGCAGTTCCAATAAATTTCGAAAGGCCTCAACGCAGTCTGGAGTCCACTCAAAGTTCTTCTTTCCCCTTTTAATCAAATCAAAAATGGGACGCATTTGTCCGTGGCTTTGGAGATGAACCTACTCAACGCGGCTATTTTCCCCGCAAGACTTTGGACATCTTTAATCCTCCTCGGTTCTTCAATGTTTCTTATCGCTGCAATTTGGCTGGGATTGATTTCAATCCCTCGGGAGCTCACAATGAAGCCTAGAAACTTTCCCGATGCCACTCCAAATGAACATTTCAAAGGATTCAACTTCATCCGATACTTTCGCAGGATACCGAACATTTCTGCCAAGTCCTGCGTATGGCTGGAGGACTGTTTCGATTTGACAAGCATATCATCCACATAAACTTCCATAGTCTTCCCTATTTGATTATAAAACATCCTGTTCACCAAGCGCTGATAAGTGGCTCCAGCGTTTTTCAATCCGAACGGCATAACCACGTAACAGTATAACCCCAAATTTGTAATGAAGCTCGTGTGTTCTTGATCTGGCACGTGCATAGGAATTTGGTTGTACCCGGAATATGCGTCCATGAAAGAAAGAAGTTCATGTCCCGCTGTCGAATCTACAAGCTGGTCAATCCTAGGAAGCGGGAAACTATCTTTCGGGCAAGCTTTGTTCAAATCTGAAAAATCAATGCAAGTCCGCCACTTTCCATTCGGCTTCTTTACTAAGACGAGATTCGATATCCAGTCGGGATATGTCGAATCTCTAATAAATCCGTTCTGTTTCAGCTTCTCCACTTCTTCTTTCAGAGCGGCCGACCTCTCTGGGCCCAGCATACGTCTCTTTTGCTTTACAAGCAGGTGTTTCGGGTTTACATTTAGTGAATGGCTTATGACGGATGGCGATATCCCACACATGTCGGCGTGGGTCCAGGCAAACACGTCCAAGTTTGCCTTCAGGAAGTCAGTTAGTTCTTTGGCCTGACGTGGATCCAACTGGGATCCAATCTTCAAAACTCTCGTTGGATCAGTTTCATCAATTGGAATGTCCACTGTCGCTTCATTAGGAGTTGCATTTCTAGTCTCTAGTTCCTCGTCTTTTCTGGGATCCAGGTCTTCAGGCGTTCCTTTGGGCAACTCCTTCGGGGCCGATCCCTCTAATTGCTACGCCGAGCCCTCCTTTGGAGGAGGTGAGGCACCTTTACTCTCGATGTTGAGTCCCTTCATCAACATCTTTAATTCGGCAACATAGCAGGCCCGTCCGGAGACTTGATCTCCTCTCACTACTCCAGTTCCGGCTTCAGTTGGGAACTTAAGCAATAAACACCAAGGGGCGATGCAAGCCCTGAACTCAGCAAGGGCAGGCCTTCCCAAAAATGCATTATAAGGCGAATCTACGTCCAATACTACGAACTGAAGCATCCGTACTCTTCGGCGCTCTCCTTGCCTCAAGGTTACGGGAAATTCTATGTACCCCATTGGAGCTGTCGATGCTCCGTTGAAGCCTCGGATCCAACCTTCGCATGGCTTCAAATCTTCAGATTCAAGCTTCATCTGATCGAATGACTTTTTAAATAAAATATTAACAGAGCTTCCATTGTCCACTAACACCTTATGAACCAATGTCGGCCCAATGGTGGTAGTAATGTCCAACGGATCGTCGGTGGGTGACTGGATCCCGGTATTATCTCTGCTACGGAATACCACGTCGTCAAACATTGTCTTCTGTTGCTTTGTGGGGACGATATCTTCCAAATCGTCACATTCGTCCACATCTACATGCTTGGCTGCATTTACATATTGATCCATTGCTCTAAAACTGTGGATCGCTTGGTGGGGTCCACCCACTATGGAGTTGATAACAATTCCCTTGCCTTTCTGATGTGCTGTAGGCTTGGGAGCAGATTGGATCTGTTTTGGAGCCTGTTCTCCTTGCCCCCTGTCTCTCGGGGCAACCTTATATTCATCCAATTTCCCTTCGCGCAGCAGCTTCTCAATCACGTCTCTCAAATGTCGACATTCATTGGTTGAATGCCCATGAGTTCCATGAAACAAACAAAACTTTCCAGTTGCCATTTCTTTCTCCGTTGAGTCGCGAGGTGGCGGTCTTTTATATTGCAAAACATTGTATGTATCCAAGTAAATGTTCTCCAGAGTGTCGTTCAACGGTGTATAATTCTCATAAGTCTGGAACCGGGGTCTTTTGTTAGGATCACTTCCCCTATTTCTATTTCTTCTGTTACCGTTCGCGTTACGGCTGTTGTTGTTGCACCCGTTTCCATTATTGTCGTTTCCACTCTTGTTTCCCACATTCACCTCAACTTTTCCGGAACTTTCTCCAAACTGCTTCACGGCGACATTACTTTGAACATTTTCTTTTGAAGCCGCTCCAGACTTTCTCTTTCGGTTTTCCCTGGCCTCCTCTCGTCTTAACTGAATATCGGCCTTTTCATAAAATAACTCTCTCGTGGGAGGTGGCTTCCCAGAAAGGTAATCTCCAAACTCGGAGTCAGGATCGACTCCTTCCATCAAAGCCATCAAGATGGTGGGCTCGTGCGGGTCACTAACTTCAGTCACAGCTAAGTTGAAATGATCGAGATATGACCTCAAAGACTCTCCCGGTGCCTGCTTAATTCTTGATAATTCAATAACACTTTTAGACTTTCGGGTATGGAGTCGGAACTGATTCATACAACGTTCGCTCAATTCCCTATAATTTGATATCGAACGAGGGGGAAGTCGGGTAAACCATAGCAGCGCCACATCTTCTAATTAGATCGGGAATGTTTTACACTTCACTGCGTCAGGAGCAGCAGCAGCATTCATGAGCCACGAGTATCGCATCAAATGCTGTCCCGGATCGGTTCTCCCATTGTACTTGTCCATCTGCGGCAGGTTAAAACGTCGGGGAAATTGAAAGTTGAGGATGTCATCAGTGAAAGGAGTATGGCTTCGCTTAATTCCATAATCTTCATTGGTGTAGTTCCGACTTTCGGACATAATCTGGCGTACCATTGTCCATACGTCAGCATTAGTCAGGGGTCGTTCAGGCTCCCTGGCCCTGGTATCCGGGTTCCATCTGAGCTCTTGTTCAGGAGATGCCCTTCTTCTGATGTTTGGGTTTCTTCTGGGCTCTTGCTCAGGGGACGCCCTTCTTCTTTGAGCTGCTTCTGCTCTGCTTCGTTCCCTACACTCCCGGTCGATCTCGGGAGGAAGGGGCTGGAGCATCTGCCCCTGAGTGGGATTGGTAAGGTTAGGGTCTCTAGGTAATACATGGGATCCCTGCATCGGTAACAACATAGGCTCTCTCAAGCTTGGATCATTGGCCCTAGTACTCGTGCAGCATCCTCGCGGGACCCCAAAGATCCGAACGTCAGCTGCTCCAAATTCTGAGGTCGTTCGACCGGCCTTCTTTCACGGCGCCGTTCTTCCTCGGAAGAAGAAGACTGATCCATTGGTGTGTGGCGAACCGGGGATGGGGTTCTCTGTCTACGAAGTTCGCTAATTTCCCTGCTCATGAGTCTCATGTTTTCTTGCATCATGAGATTGGTGCGCTCGTGGATTTTCATAGCCTCCCTAGTACTCTCAAGCATGTCAAGTAGGCGCGAGAAATCTCCTTGAGTAATAGGCGCGGGTGGATTGACCTGATCATTGACCCTGGTGGCTGGAGTCGGAGCATTTGAAGGGGCTCGAGTAGAGGTTCCAACATCACCAAGTGTCGGGTCGGTTCGGAGATTCGCAATCAGGTCGGGTCGGAGCTGGGAGTCTGGTTCGGGTCGGAGCTGGGAAACCTGTTCGGGTCGGTGTAGTGCGAGTTGCTCGGGTCGGTTCAGATTGGGGGAGTGCACTGCTTCAGATTCTCCTACCCGGATCGGATTGGAGCTCTCCCCTTGAGTGCGGTTCGGATTTCCTGTATTAGTTCGTTCCACTGCCGAGCTCTGCCCACGAGACCTCGTCACAATCGCATTTTGCTGATCTTCACCAACTCCGTTCCCTCGACTAGTTTGAACTTCTTTGCCTTTTCCTTTGGCCATAGTTCTTCAACAATCAATCAACAAATATTCAAGAGCATCGAAACTTGAGGATTAACTTCTTTGAACTCAACGGTCCAAAAAGTAGAACGATAATCCCGAAAAACAGAGAATTCAGATGATTCTCAGTGAAAGCACCAAAATGTTAGACCAAGAAGTGGTTCTAACACCCAAATTGACTAAAATCAGGATAAAATAAGATCAAAAATAAAATGGAGACACATAATTTATAGTGGTTCGGCGTTGAAAAGCCTACGTCCACTTGTCAATCACTATTCTCGATGATATAGATGCAATTACAATGAGATATTCACTCAATTTCACTCACAACTCACATACATTCACTCAATTGTCTCAAAACAAATGTTGAAAGCTGATTTGGATTATCCGCGAGTGCTGGAATTTGGTTTATGAAAGTGATTGAACTCTCAAAGTGTCAAAAAGAAGAAGATCCTTTTAATTGTCTCCAAGCAAGGTATTTATAGGTGAAAATTTGGTCAGAACCCGATCCGGATCGGAGCCACGTGTCTTCCATCCCATCATCTTTGGGTTCGGATGAACTCCAGTGCTGACAGCGCATCAGAGTAGAGATTATTATGGGTAGGAACTGGTCATAACACTCTGAATAATCAGGCGATCATGGGGGAAAGTGATGTGGAATATGGGTTCGGATCGGAGGAGCGTGCAGAAGGGGTTCGGATCGGGGCATCCGATCTGACCCGAATTAAGATGAAACTAAGTTCTTATCCATTTCGCTCTGCTCCGTTCCGATCTGGTAGTAGGTGTCCCTCCGATCCGAATAGCAGCGTCTCTTCGATGCAAATCGTAACAGCTCTCCGATCCGACTGGTGATAGCTCCCCGATCCGACTAGTAGCAGCTCTTCGATCCGATCCGCTATGACGCTTTCTAAGCTCTTCAACGCTTTACATCTCGACTTTGTGTTGCCCAGTTCACAAAGTGGGCTAACAGAAAGCATGCTAGGAAATGACAAGAAAACTGGCAAAAGAGAAAAGGATTGTGCTTTTGAGTTATTCGGAAGTTTCATTGTCCATTTGTGCTATCTGTAATGTTTAGTATTCATTTTAATAGAGAGGAGAGAAATGAGATTACTATTTTTTTGCATGTTTTGCTATGCTAGCATGTACTCATTTGTAAATGGTCATACAGCCGTGTATTGTGGCTTTAATATGATAGCCATGTATCAGTTTATGGTCTTCTGATTGGTTTTGATTTCGAGTCCAAAACATATATTCATGTGTTGTCTTATATTCACTGATTCTGATCTAATGTTTAGTTTTATCTTCAGTATTTTTATTTTAATAGTTTCATCTTTTCAAATAACAATGATAGTTTTAAGTGATTTATTAAAATAAATTAACATAATAATTTGCGCTTTATCTATTACATCTTTACTCTTGTATTTTTTTATTTCAATTATTCACTGATATGATGGCATGTTTTGAGCTTATATTTATTTCCTTTATGCTTTTAATTTTTCAATCCATTAATGGTTTATAGTTGCAAAATAACTAAACATTAAGAATAAACTGACCTTGCTCGATATATAATTAGAATATATGTATGTGTTTTGGATTAATTCAAAGCAATCATTGATGGTATATTACTAGTCTTAGGTCAGTTAACATATAAAATCCAGTTTAATTAATTTTTTATTTTTTTAATTACTTCCATCTTCTCTTGAAGTACCATATAACTTTTTAATAAAATTTGATTTGAAATATGTTTTAATGAATAATTTTATATTTCATATTGAATATCTTAACGGTCGGTTTTCCCACCGTTGTGCGGTAATATTAGTGTAGCGCATCACCATGTAACTACATTCATGGCCACCAGGCTGTTTTGGACATCTCCGTTTGTGATGACTCCAAATCCCGTACAGACGGAGACAAGGGTAATCTTTGGAATATAACAAGAAACAGATAATAGCATAACAGAAATAAATAAATACACCAGATAATGCACAAAAGAATATACTGGATAAACGTAATCATCAGAGTTACACAATATACAGGATCATACTTAGTACAAATACAGTTCAGCTATACATAAATGTCTACAGCGAAAAATAAACATAATGTACAATAGAAGCTGAACAGCATAAAAAGAGATAAATAATAGAATCCATCTTCAGCTATCCAGAGAAAGCCAGCTAAAACCTGAATACAAGGCTGCCCGTGTAGAAAAAGGGGCACCCGAGTTTGAAAGTGAAATAAACTACGAGTCAGTCGTGGGACTGGTATGAGAAATCTACTCAACACATTTAAAATATGGCTAATCACAGGACCACGCCACTTTCGTGGAACGGGTTTACTCCATTGGATTGCCAGTGCTTTAAGACAAATCATTCTTTTGAACATCGCAATGATTTTTATAAAAATGAAGCCATTATAAGACTCAGTTCCCATCACACAATGCAACGCAAACCGGAGGATAGAGTTTTTACCTTATAACGGCCAAAATATGCTTGATACGAATAAAACAAAAGCATTTGATATTATTGCTAGTGTTATATGTTTTAAAAACAATTTCAAATCATAACTATCAATCATAGATGGCATTAATGCCCCATACCACTATGTCGCCATATATAGGTATACAATCAAAACCGCACAGTCAAGTATTTGGAAATTGGATTTTTGTCATGAACCAAGACAAAAGATAGTCCTTACCGACTTCGAGACGCTCTAGCCCGCCCCTCAGGACCCAGACTTAGGTGGGCCCTTGGATCGTCAGGGCCGGTCCACCGATGTGGATTAAAATTCCTGAACAATGCGTTTCCCTGCCCTATGGGGCGTAAGTGAGCCAACGAATGACTCCATCGGACCCGGATCGTCCGATCAAACCGAGGCGCCTCGCAACAGTAACAACCACATAAGTCAAACTCGTCAGGGCGTGTAAAACCACTGACGCCACTTCTAGCTAGAAAGAAACGCATGTCCTCCCTGAGGTCCTTTCTCCCGTTTCTGGTTCATACCGGGTGTGAGGCTCGCGATTTCACGTTACACACAAAGCTACGCCACACAGGCGGTGCTTTGATCATCTCCACAAGACTTTGCTTTTCAACAGAAGCCCTGATCACTGCATCTTAGCATGCCATACAGGCTATTCACACCGTGCAACTGATGGCTATCAATCACACAGAATAAACTCCAATGTCAAACACACTGTCCATTTGCAAGTCCGTTCTGGGTCTGAACGAAACCGAAGGCACTATATACCTCGCAAACCCATCGATCACCACGTACGTCTGTACGATCACCACTCATTATTCATATTTCGGGATGCCTCCTAATCAGGACCTCGGTTACCATCCAAACGAGGTGAAGATCTCTGGTCTTCGACCACCGTTTTCATCTTCGATTCCTTATCGTCGATTCAGTTATTCAGAATGGGATAAACCCGGTCTTTCTGAGCAACTCGCGTATATGATAAACAAGTGCAACACAAATACACATACGCATCATTTCAATTCATTAGTCACTAACCGTCAATCAGTAAGAGAGCGATTTCCCAAATATTAACCCCGAAGGCCGAAACCAACATCAGATCAATACCCAAGAAACCATTCGACTTAGCCAACCTTCAGTTAATTTCTAAATTTCACATCCATATCGTTTATAATATTTTATAATGATTTATCGCTATTTTTATTTATTTTAAAATAGTCAATTTATTCAAAACGACGCTTCGGGCCATAACGCGGCTGTGGCGCTGTTTTTCTTCAGATTTGATTTACACATTTCTGAAAGTCTAACCGTTGGATCTTCAAAAAATTTACATCATTAGAAAGATCTTTTCAAAATGAATCCAACGGTTCCAGTTTCGGAAAAATCCGACGGTCTGATCTCCCGGTATAATCGTTTGAAGTTTCGATTTCAAAATACGAACTGCAGCGTCGTTATTCGATTAAATATAATTATATATATATATATATATATAATCGATTCTGGCGCTGTTTTTCTTCAGATTTGAATTAAACATTCCAGAAAATCCAACTGTTGGATTTTTACAAAGTTGGTGCCGTTGGAAAGATATTTCCAAAGCGAACCCAACGGTTGCGATTTCAGGAAAATCCGATGGTCGGATCTCCCGGTATAATCGTTTGAAATCACGGTTTCAAAATACGAACTGCAGCTTCGTTATTCGATATATTTTAATTCTATTTATATATATATATATATATATCGATTCTTCGATTTCAAAGCTATATTCTTTTCATACATTTGATAAAAATGATATTTTTATCTAACTGTCTTCTATTTCAACACTTCAATATTTTTAACAATTCATTTATATAATAAAAATGTGATTTTTATTATGAAACAATTTATTTCAAAACACGATTTTTTCTATAGTTCGTATGGGTGATAAAGTAGGATTTTTATTATAAAACCATTTATTTCAAAACACGACTATTTTATATAGTTTATATAGATGATAAAAATATGATTTTTATTATAAAACAATTTATTTCAAAATACGACTATTTTATATAGTTCATATAGATGGTAAAAATATGATTTTTATTATAAAACAATTTATTTCAAAATATGAATACCACTCAACACATGAATTTCAATTCAACGAATGAATTTCGATTCAACACATGAAGGTTTTCTATAGTTTGTATATTTGGATAAAAAGGTGATTTTTATATTTAAAACACGAATACCATTCAACACATGAATTTCTATCCAACGAATGAATATCGATTCAACACATTAAGGTTTTCTATAGTTTGTATATATATATAAAAAGGTGATTTTTATATTTAAAACACGAATACCATTCAACACATGAAATTCAATTCAACGAATGAGTATCGATTCAACACATGAAGGTTTTCTATAGTTTATATATATAGATAAAAATGTGATTTTTATATTTAAAACACGAATACCATTCAACACATGAATTTCAATTCAACGAATGAATATTGATTCAACACATGAAGGTTTTCTATAGTGTATGCATATAGATAAAAATGTGATTTTTATATTTAAAACACGAATACCATTCAACACATGAATTTAAATTCAACGAATGAATATCGACTCAACACATGAAGGCTTTCTATTCAACGAATAAATATAGTTTCAACAAATGAAAATAATTCAAACACATGAATATTATTCAAAATTTCGGCAGCATAACGACAGGGTAGTTAAAACCGGGACCGTCCCTAGTACGGCTCCTCACTCTACCTTAAAACCTCGCGGTTTTTGGCAATGGGGAATCATGCATCTAGTTCGCACGCAGGCGACATGTATATTTATTTCATTTCCACAAACTAATCCTATGTGGTTTCAACCAAATATTTCTCAACCACAAACGGGTATTTTTCAACCACAATCAATCAATATCAACCACAAACAATTCCAATCAACCATTCGCTATCAATCAATTTTTCACACCAATCACAACCAATAAATATCGTCCATGGTTTGTGGATGAGGGGCGTGTATATATATATATATATATATATATATATATATATATATATATACAGCAATTCCCTTCTATTTCAACACATATATAATTTTTACAATGCATATACAAATTATACATCGAACGTACAACTTATACGACGCCTATACAAGAGGTGTACAATGCTTATATAACTCATACATCGACTATATAATTTATACATCGTCGTTTTCCATATCATTTATAAATTAGAAATCTCACATTGGGTTCCACTCCACCAAAGATAACAGAAGGCTCAGAAAAATATGTGGTCTCTTCTAGAAGGTAGAAGACATCCACAAGAGTCCACTGTCTCTTGTTTCACTGAATTTCGACAAGAAACGAAAAAGATATGATTTTCCAAAGTTTGCAATGGTTTAAAGGTGTTAAAACTGTTGAAAATAAACCAAAGCCGTACCTTCAATAAAACGTTCAAAACTAGGTTTGCAATTTTCGATCAAACCGTGAATCGATGGGAAGATCGGCCGGTGCAGCGATGAAGAAGGGGGAGGCGCACGCCTGCGCGTGGTGGTGGGGGCCCACTCGGTGGTGCCAGGCGGTCGGGGCGGCGGTCTGAAGTCGCCAAATTTGGCGAGGTGATTCTCCTAAAATACTGCACGATAAATTCTCCAGTTGGTATTGATTTGAAGAGCTCAGAAAGATCTACAAAAAGCTTAACTGGAGCATTGGCTATTATTGTGTGGAGGAGGAGAAAACGAGGAGAGAAGGTGGTGATCTACTTCCGTCATGCGTCTGGGCTAAACGTCGGGGAGAGAGAAATATCTCCACCAATGAAATTTTTTCTTTAATTTATATATTTTTAAATTCCGAAAATACCCTCTTTCACACACGAACCCCAATCCAGACCCAATGACTGTCGTCCCTAGCATTTTACCCCCATTCCGAACACAATGGGATATGTTTCGTAGGCCCATTCGAATGTTTCAGTCAGTTTTTCTTCAAATTAAAATATAAAACATTCAATATTAAATTTGAACGTACATTTCAATTTGCCAGGGCCACAGACTGATTCGAAAAATTCCAGAAAAATAAATCTAGCTGTGTTTTGACGATACGGTCCCAACAAAACTAGTTTCGTCGAATTCTGAGACCGTTTGCAAAAAGGCCCATTTCTGGTCGATCCAATTTAACTATTTCTGACCAAAACGCATTTTCCTTTGCCACGCTCACATACTAGCTTCAAAAATTATGAAATTTGAAACCTAGCAATAACTTCACATCCCAGATCCAACAAAAGTGGTTTCGTCGAATTCTGAGGTCGTATGCAAAATGGCCATTTTCACGGGCTATATAAATTCCATAGCGACCTTTATGAAAATTCACTTGGCCATAACTTTTGCTTTCCGCTATGAAACTTCAATTTTTTAGATTTGTTAGAAAGGTATTCACTAACAGATTTAAATATTTTTGATTTCACTCAAATCCGTTTTGTTTTGCACCCGGTACAGTTCGACAAAGTTTGAATTCAATTTTTGAAATTGCAGCGCCTTTTCAGGCCTTGTATATAATTAGAATTAATTATATTCGTTTTCAATTGTCGATTCAAACTCACTTTTCATCGCTATTATTTAAAATATTTATTTTAAATATTTTAAATCCATTATTTCATCCAATTTAAAATTTTAAATTGGTTTAGATTTTCTGGGTCGTTACAATCTCCCCCACTTAAAACTTTTCGTCCCCGAAAAGGAACAAAGTCGAAAGTGGTTTGATTGATCAACTCTACGTTCAATCTGGCTTCAATTCTCCAACTTTTCAGTTTCTGAGAATTTTCAAATTTTTCAAAAATTTGGCTAACACCCGGAATTTTCGAAAAATTTCGCCATAACCTCCCTTGTACGGAGAGAGGTTTGGAAATTTATAGGGCCGTATTAGGTACCCAATAAATCCTAATAAGCATACACATATTTATAGTGATATATTCTGGTGTTTACAGGGGAGCGTGTATTGGTAATAACTCCAGAGAATAAATTCTCGTCACCCTGTCAAAGCCTGAGGGAGTGTGTATTTTAAATGCTCCAGAGGATAAATCCTCATCACCTCGTCCCGTGTAGGAGATAAATAGTCCATGTGCCGTATCTAATAACTAGACAGACGTGATTATTGTTAACTCCGGACCCGTGTGGGGTTTTTATTAATTTGGCAATTTAATCGTTACAATTTAAATAGTCCATATCAGTCATCAGTTCAACCTGTAAAATATAGTCATCGCCATACAAGCCTCTCGCTCGTATGGTAAATCTTCCACCTCGTCACACAAGCTCCAAATGCTTATGTGGTATATGATGAAGTATGTCTATCTTCAGAAGTATGCTATGTAATGTAGTTCAAAATTAATTGTTACTATCCTATGGCGATATTTATTATTTCACACAGAACAACCAGCACTCCGCATCCAATGGCATTCACAGGAGTTGATATAATAATATTTCGCATCCAACTCTTTAAGGTTTACCTATTTGTCGGGCACGCAAATAAAATCTTTACTCAACAGCTATCCAAATACCTGTTCAAACATATATAATGCACATGTATATATTTCTATCTATTTTCTAATCAGTTCAATGTGTGATTTAAATGAATAAATTCTACCATTATTCTATTGTTGATTAAATTAACTATTGTTTCAATAATTCAATTAATCAAATTTCTATCACACAACACAAACAACAATCAAATTGTTTTTAACTTTTCAAAATCATACAAATCAATTTCTATATTCCTTTAAAATAATTCAGACTATAGAATTAAAAGTGCACATCCATGGAAAGAAAATAACAACAGAATAGAGAACTAATTGTTAGTGCAAAGTATGGTAAATGTACCTTGCACCGGAGTCAATCAGAGATATCCACTCGGCATCTAGGATAGGCTTTCTGAATGCTCTCCTCAGTTTCCCAAGTACAATCTCGCGGATCTCCACTCCATTGCACTTTGACTAAGTGAACCTTCTTGTTCCTCAGTTCTTTGGTTTCTTTGCCTATGATCTTGAGCGGCTCTCTCCTCACAGCTAATTCAGGGGTAATTTCAATATCCTGTTGCGCTACTTCTTCCACGATCAAGTCTGGATCATGAACGTGCTTTCGAAGTTGAGATATGTGAAATACATCATGTACGCCGGGCAACCAGTCAGGCAATTTGACCCTATAAGCGAGAGTTCCGATCCGTTCCAGAATAGGAAACGGACCAATGAATTTGGGCGCCAACTTTCCAGTTTTACCGAACCGGATAACTCCTCTCATTGGCGATACTTTCAAATATACATAGTCGCCAACAGCAAATGATATGTCTCTTCTCCTCCTATCGGCATAGCTCTTTTGTCGGCTTTGAGCGGCGAATAATCGCTTCTTAATAAAGTCGACCTTGTCGGCAGCTTCTCGGATCATATCTGGCCCCAACACAAGTCTATTACCGGGTTCGACCCAACAAGCAGGAGATCGGCACGGTCTACCATATAATGCTTCGAATGGCGACATTGTCAGACTTGCCTGGTAGCTGTTGTTATATGAGAATTCAGCCAAATGCAGATGGTCTTCCCGTGATCCACCGAAATCTAGAACACAAGCCCGCAATAGATCTTCTATTATACGATTCACCCTCCCAGTCTGACCATCTGTCTGAGGATGATAAGCGGTGCTTAGATTCAGCTTTGTTCCCAGTTCTACTTGAAATGCCTCCCAGAATTTACTAGTAAATATTGTATCTCTATCACTGACTATACTGAGCGGCACTCCATGTAGTCTAACTATTCCTTGAAGTAAATCTGCGCCAGACTCCGAGCAGTTCTGTTTGATCTGACATGTATGAAATGGGCGGTCTTCGTGAAGCGATCTACGATCACCCAAATACTGTCATTTTCTTTTCTGGTTCTGGGCAAACCATCAATGAAGTCCATGGAAATAAGTTCCCACTTCCAACCAGAAACGTCTAGCGGTTGTAACAATCTAGCCAGTTTCTGTTGGTCGCTATTGACTAGCTGGAAAGTAGGGCATCGATTAACATATATTGAAACGTCTCTTTTCATAGCCTTCTACCAGAGTGTTCGCTTGAGATCGTTGTACATTTTGGCCACACCAGGATGGATACTCAGCTTGGACTTGTGACACTCGTCTAACACTTCCCTTTTTAGCTCGGGGATGCCAGGAACACAAATCCTTCCTTTTAATCTCAGGATTCCGTCGTTATCTATTTGAAAACACGAGGGTTCGCCTTTCTGAATCCTTTTGATCATATCCTTAATAAAGTTATCCTCCTTCTGAATAATAGATATTTTGTCAATCAAGGAAGTCGTAATAATAAAGCTGGCGATCATTACATTCTTTCGACTCAGCGCATCAGCCACGACATTGGCTTTCCTTGAAGTGTATAGAATCTCAAAATCATATGCTGCAAGGAACTCTAGCAAACGTTGTTGCCTCAGATTCAAGTCCTTCTGGGTGAACAGATACTTCAACGACTGCTGATCTGTAAACAGTTCGAATTTCTCACCCAAAAGGTAGTGCCTCTAGATTTTCAAGGTGAATACGATGGCTAACAGCTCAAGATCATGAGTCACATAATTCTTCTCATGTGGTTTCAGCTGACGGCTAGCATATGCAATCACTTGACCTCTTTGCATTAATACTGCACCAAGGCCCTCTCTAGATGCGTCAGTCCAGACTTTCAAATCCTTATTGCCATCTATTATTGTTAACACTGGAGCAGTTGTCAGTTTCAGCTTCAGCTCTTGGAAAGCTTCCTCACATACCGGAGTCCAATTGAATCTCAAATGTTTCTTAGTCAGTTTTGTTAGGGAACTAGATGTCTTCGCGAAATCCTTAATGAATTTCCGATATTAACTGGCTAACCCGAGAAAACTTCTAACTTCTGTTGGTGTACGAGGCTGTTTCCAATTCTGGATAGCAGTGATCATACTGGGATCCACTGCAATTCCTTCTTTTGACACTACGTGGCCAAGAAATTTGACTTCTTCTTACCAGAATATACATTTGGAAAACTTTGCTTTTAATACGTTCCTTCTGAGAATTTCTAACACTTGTTCCAAATGTTTTTCGTGCTCGCTTTCTGACTTAGAGAAGATAAGGATATCATCAATGAAAACTAGAACAAATTTATTCAATACTCCTCTGAATACTCTGTTCATTAGATCGACGAAATAGGCTGGAGCGTTACATAAGCCGAAAGGCATTACTAACCACTCGTAGAATAAGTCTGGACCTCTGAATGCTGTCAAAGGAACACACTCCTCGGCGATACGAAGCTGATGGAAACCTGTAGCTAGGTCCATTCGTGAAAATACTTATGCGCCATTTAATCGATCCAACAAATCATCAATCCGCGACAATGGATATTTGTTCTTTATGGTCTGCTTGTTCAAATCACGATAATCCACACATAGCCGTAGAGTATCGTCAGATTTTGGGACAAACACCACTGCTGCTCCCCAATCAGAGAAACTAGGCCTGATTAGACCCTTCCATACTAGCTGTCGTGTTTGATTGTCAAGTTCTTCTTTCTCTTTCAAGGACATTCTTTGAAAAGCGTGAACTACCGGCCTTGCATTCGGAATCAAAGCGATCTTGAAATCTATTTCTCTCTGCGGAGGTAAGCGAACAACTTCCTCAAACACATCCGCATAGTTCTTCACGACAGGAATGTCTTTAATGAGGTCAGGAATATTCTCCGTGATTTTAGGGATATCTTCTATTTGGGCTGGAGAAACATCCAAAGCTGCCCAGAAGTCTTTTCTATTAGCATTCTGACCTTCACAAGGAATGGTTATATAATCACCCGATTTAATCTTCGCCTTTACGACTCTGTCGGCGCATTTAACTTCAGCTTCATATTTGGTCAACCAGTCTAATCCCAAGATAAGATCAAACTCTTTATAATTCATGACGACCGCGATGGTAGGAAACCGATAACGAGAAAAGGAAACCGACACTCCACAAACCCAACTGAGATCGATGGAACCCCCAACCGGATTCTGGACTGTCATTGGTTTCTTGAGCTTCTTCAAATTCAAATCCAGCTTCTTAGTTGCATTCTTTGCAATAAAGCTTTGCTATGCGCCTGTATCAAACAATACCATAACAGGAATATCTTTGACAGTAAGCGTGCCTTCTAACACATCTGGCCTTTCCTGAGCAGACGAAGATGCAGGCACTTCTGCCACTTCATTTACATGTACTGCTTCAGATTTCTGAGATAGCGGGCAGTTTTTTGCAATATGCCCAGCCTGATGGCACTTATGGCATCCTCTTCCCTCAGGAACCTTCTTACTGGGTTCAAATCCACTCTTTCTTCGTCTGTTCCAAGATTTGCAACTTATCGCTAAATGTCCTTTTCTATTGCAGCTTGAGCACGTGGCGGTCGTTGTTGGTTCTTTCCCAGATCTGGCCCTTTTTCTCTTGGCACTGGGCTTCTCACTGACCTCCGGACTATCAGTCACCAACTCCACTTTGTTACTCGAACTGACTTCTTCTTCGTCGCGCAACATACCTTTCTTATGGAGATCTTCATATTGATAAGCCATATAAATCATTTCTGAAAAAGGAAGCTTCACATTCCTCATCACACTATTCTGATATTTTCTTTGTAGGCCATGAATAAATCTCGGATTCTTCCTCTTTGGATCTTGAATCAGATGAGGAGCAAAGTGAGAAAGTTCATTGAATTTCTTATGATATTCTGGGATGGTCATATCACCTTGTATCAGATAAGAAAATTCATCACATAATCGCTCCGTCGCTTTAGGAGGAGTAAATCTTTTTAGGAAAATCTCTTTGAATCTGTCCCAGGTGATATCACCTTCTGGATTATCTTAAATGATTATTTCCCACCAGATTAAAGCTTCTTCTTTAAGCGCCCAAGATGATACTAATCTTTTTTTATCATCTCTCGACTGGATACGTTCAAATATCCTTTCGACAGAACTCATCCAAGCTTGAGTCTGAATTATAGATTCATTGCCCGAGAACTGTGCTCCATTCAGATTTCGATATCTCTTTAATAGAGCCTCTAGATCGGGTTCTGCATTCTCCTGTTTCTGACACTCATTTTTCTAGTACTTCTGCAAATGGCAGATCAAGTGTCAGGTCACAGAAAAGATAATTTAAAATATAGAAACACATACTTCAATGTGAATGTGTCTATCGAGATGTAATTTCATTCTGCTTTACTCATACTAGGATATTACTGATCCTATCTGTATAGAGTTACCCGTCCTAGAACACTACTGGTTCTATTTCTGACGAGTTCGTTAATATGTTATATTCCAGAACTAAGCTTAACCAAAGCTCTGATACCACGCTATGACGACCCAAAATCCCGTACAGACGGAGACAAGGGTAATCTTTGGAATATAACATAGAAACAGATAATAGCAGAACAGAAATAAATAAATACACCAGATAATGCACAAAAGAATATACTGGATAAGCCTAATCATCAGAGTTACACAGTATATAGGATCATACTTAGTACAAATACAGTTCAGCTATACATAAATGTCTACAAAGGAAAATAAACATAATGTACAATAGGAGCTGAACAACATAAAAAGAGATAAATAATAGAATCCATCTTCAGCTATCCAGAGAAAGCCAGCTAAAACCTGAATACAAGGCTGCCCGTGTAGAAAAAGGGGCACCCGAGTTTGAAAGTGAAACAAACTACGAGTCAGTCATGGGACTGGTATGAGAAATCTACTCAACACATTTAAAATATGGCTAATCACAGGACCACGCCACTTTCGTGGAACGAGTTTACTCCATTGGATTGCCAGTGCTTTAAGACAAATAATTCTTTTGAACATCGCAATGCTTTTTATAAAAATGAAGCCATTATAAGACTCAGTTCCCATCACACAATGCAACGCAAACCGGAGGATAGAGTTTTTACCTTATAACAGCCAAAATATGCTTGATACGAATAAAACAAAAGCATTTGATATTATTACTAGTGTTATATGTTTTAAAAACAATTTCAAATCATAACTATCAATCATAGACGACATTAATGCCCCATACCACTATGTCGCCATATATAGGTATATAATCAAAATCGCACAGTCACGTATTTGGAAATTGGATTTTCATCATGAACCAAGGCAAAAAATAGTCCTTACCGACTTCGAGACGCTCTAGCCCGCCCCCCAGGACCCAAACTCAGGTGGGCCCTTGGATCGTCAGGGCCGGTCCACCGATGTGGATTAAAATTCCTGAACAATGCGTTTCCCCGCCCTATGGGGCATAAGTGAGCCAACGAATGACTCCATCGGACCCGGACCGTCCGATCAAACCAAGGCGCCTTGCAATAGTAACAACCACATAAGTCAAACTCGTCAGGGCGTGTAAAACCACTGACGCCACTTCTAGCTAGAAAGAAATGCATGTCCTCCCTGAGGTCCTTCCTCCCGTTTCTGGTTCATACTGGGTGTGAGGCTCGCGATTTCACGTTACACACAAAGCTACGCCACACAGGCGGTGTTTTGATCATCTCCACAAGACTTTGATTTTTCAACAGAAGCCCTGATCATTGCATCTTAGCATGCCACACAGGCTATTCACACCGTGCAACTGATGGCTATCAATCACATAGAATAAACTCCAATGTCAGACACACTGTCCATTTGCAAGTCCGTTCTGGGTCTAAACGAAACTGGAGGCACTATATACCTCGCAAACCCATCGATCACCACGTACGTCTGGATGATCACCACTCATTATCCATCTTTCGGGATGCCTCCCAATCAGGACCTCGGTTACCATCCAAACGAGGTGAAGATCTCCGGTCTTCGACCACCGTCTTCATCTTCGATTCCTTATCGTCGATTCAGTTATTCAGAATGGGATAAACCCGGTCTTTCTGAGAAACTCGCGTATATGATAAACAAGTGCAACACAAATACACATACGCATCATTTCAATTCATTAGTCACTAACCGTCAATCAGTAAGAGAGCGATTTCCCAAATATTAACCCCGAAGGCCGAAACCAACATCAGATCAATACCCAAGAAACCATTCGACTTAGCCAACCTTCAGTTAATTTCTAAATTTCACATCCATATCGTTTATAATACTTTATAACGATTTATCGCTATTTTTATTTATTTTAAAATAGCCAATTTATTCAAAACGACGCTTCGGGCCATGACGCGACCGTGGCGCTGTTTTTCTTCAGATTTGATTTACACATTTCTGAAAATCTAGCCGTTGGATCTTCACAAAATTTACATTATTAGAAAGATCTTTTCAAAACGAATCCAACGGTTCCTGTTTCGGGAAAATCCGGCGGTCGGATCTCCCGGTATAATCGTTTGAAGTTTCGATTTCAAAAGCGTCGTTATTCGATTAAATATAATTATGTTTATATATATATAAATATAATCGATTTTGGTGCTGTTTTTCTTCAGATTTGAATTAAACATTCCAGACAATCCAACCGTTGGATTTTTACAAAGTTGGTGCCGTTGGAAAGATATTTCCAAAGCGAACCCAACGGTTGCGATTTCAGGAAAATCTGATGGTCGGATCTCCCGGTATAATCGTTTGAAATCACGGTTTCAAAATATGAACTGCAGCTTCGTTATTCGATATATTTTAATTCTATTTACATATATATATATATATATATATATATATCGATTCTTCGATTTCAAAGCTATATTTTTTTCATACATTTGATAAAAATGATATTTTTATCTAACTGTCTTCTATTTCAACACTTCACCATTTTTAACAATTCATTTATGTAATAAAAATGTGATTTTTATTATAAAACAATTTATTTCAAAATACGATTTTTTCTATTGTTCATATAGGTGATAAAATAGGATTTTTATTATAAAACCATTTATTTCAAAACACGACTATTTTATATAGTTCATATAGATGATAAAAATATGATTTTTATTATAAAACAATTTATTTCAAAATACGACCATTTTATATAGTTCATATAGATAATAAAAATATGATTTTTATTATAAAACAATTTGTTTCAAAATATGAATACCACTCAACACATGAATTTCAATTCAACGAATGAATTTCGATTCAATACATGAAGGTTTTCTATAGTCTGTATATATAGATAAAAAGGTGATTTTTATATTTAAAACACGAATACCATTCAACACATGAATTTCTATCCAACAAATGAATATTGATTCAACACATGAAGGTTTTCTATAGTTTGTATATATATAAAGGTGATTTTTATATTTAAAACACAAATACCATTCAACATATGAATTTCAATTCAACGAATGAATATCGATTCAACACATGAAGGTTTTCTATAGTTTATATATATAGATAAAAATGTGATTTTTATATTTAAAACACGAATACCATTCAACACATGAATTTCAATTCAACGAATGAATATCGATTCAACACATGAAGGTTTTCTATAGTGTATGTATATAGATAAAAATGTGATTTTTATATTTAAAACACGAATACCATTCAACACATGAATTTCAATTCAACGAATGAATATCGACTCAACACATGAAGGCTTTCTATTCAACGAATAAATATAGTTTCAACAAATGAAAATAATTCAAACACATGAATATTATTCAAAATTTCGGCAGCATAACGGCAGGGTAGTTAAAACCAGGACCGTCCCTAGTACGGCTCCTCGCTCTACCTTGAAGCCTCGTGGTTTTTGACAATGGGGAATCATGCATCTAGTTTGCACGTAGGCGGCATGTATATTTATTTCATTTCCACAAACTAATCCTATGTGGTTTCAACCAAATATTTCTCAACCACAAATGGGTATTTTTCAACCACAATCAATCAATATCAACCACAAACAATTCCAATCAACCATTCGCTATCAATTAATTTTTCACACCAATCACAATCAATAAATATCGTCCATGGTTTGTGGACGAGGGGCGTATATATATATATATATATATATATATATATATTTATATTTATATTTATATATAGCAATTCACTTCTATTTCAACACATATATAATTTTTACAACGCATATACAACTTATACATCGAACGTACAACTTATACAACGCCTATAGAAGAGGTGTACAGCGCTTATATAACTCATACATCGACTATATAATTTATACATCGTCGTTTTCCATATCGTTTATAAATTAGAAATCTCACATTGGGTTCCACTCCACCAAAAATAACAGAAGGCTCAGAAAAATATGCGGTCTCTTCTAGAAGGTAGAAGACGTCCACACGAGTCCACTGTCTCTTGTTTCACTGAATTTCGACAAGAAACGAAAAAGATATGATTTTTCAAAGTTTGCAACGGTTTAAAGGTGTTAAAACTGTTGAAAATAAACCAAAGCCGTACGTTCAATAAAACGTTCAAAATTAGGTTTGCAATTTTCGATCAAACTGTGAATCAATGGGAGGATCGGCCGGTGCAGCGACGAAGAGGGGGGAGGCGCGCGCCTGCGCGTGGTGGTGGGGGCCCACTCGGTGGTGCTAGGCGGTCGGGGCGGCGGTCTGAAGTCGCCAACTTTGGCGAGGTGATTCTCCCAAAATACTGCACAATAAATTCTCCAGCTGGTATGGATTTGAAGAGCTCAGGAAGATCTACAAAAAGCTTAACTGGAGCATTGGCTATTATTGCGTGGAGGAGGAGAAGACGAGGAGAGAAGGTGGCGATCTACTTCCGTCGTGCGTCTGGGGTAAACGTCGGGGAGAGAGAAATATCTCCACCAATGATTTTTTTTTCTTTAATTTATATATTTTTAAATTCCGAAAACACCCCCTTTCACACACGAACCCCAATCCAGACCCAATGACTGTCGTCCCTAGCGTTTTACTCCCATTCCAAATACAATGGGATATGTTTCGTAGGCCCATTCGAATGTTTTAGTCAGTTTTTCTTCAAATTAAAATATAAAACATTCAATATTAAATTTGAACGTACATTTCAATTTGCCAGGGCCACAAACTGATTCGAAAAATTCCAGAAAAATAAATCTAGCTATGTTTTGACGATATGGTCCCAACAAAACTAGTTTCATCGAATTCTGAGACCGTTTGCAAAAAGGCCCATTTCTGGTCGATCCAATTTAACTATTTCTGACCAAAACACATTTTCCTTTTCCACGCTCACATACTAGCTTCAAAAATTATGAAATTTGAAAACAAGCAATAACTTCACATCCCGGATCCAACAAAAGTGGTTTCGTCGAATTCCGAGGTCGTATGCAAAATGGCCATTTTCACGGGCTATATAAGTTCCATAGCGACCTTTTTGAAAATTCATTTGGCCATAACTTTTGCTTTCCGCTATGAAACTTCGATTTTTCAGATTCGTTAGAAAGGTATTCACTAACAGATTTAAATATTTTTGGTTTCACTCAAATCTATTTTGTTTTGCACCCGGTACAGTCTGACAAAATTTGAATTCAATTTTTGAAACTGCAGCGCCTTTTCAGGCCTTGTATATAATTAGAATTAATTATATTCATTTTCAATTGTCGATTCAAACTCACTTTTCATCGCTATTATTTAAAATATTTATTTTAAATATTTAAAATCCATTATTTCAGCCAATTTAAAAAATTTAAATTGGTTCAGATTTTCTGGGTCGTTACACCGTTCCAATTAAGTAATGACATATATATCAGTTGCCAAATTAAATAAACATTAATTTAAATATGCCAGAGTTAGAAGTGGAACATACTCACGGTGACATTCTTTACTTTAGGCATTTTATTGTCCTTGACTGTTTGGGAATTGAAACTGTTAATTGTCCTGCAAATTATATAGAAATACTTCATCTTGTCAAACTCAAAAAAGCATCAGTTAGGAAAAATTACTTCGTTAATGCTTTTTTTAAAGTCGAAAAATAGCTCAGAAGAGATAATGGATTCAGAATATAAATATCACCATCTTATCATAAAAAATTCCAAACTCAAAATAATACATATTCAATCCAATGTTTATATGTCGAAATATATATATATATAGGTTTCATCAAACACTTACCTGCAATTATGCGGTATGAAATATATGCGATCATTGTGGTCTCTCAGCCTTTACACAATGTAAGATTCAAAATCTCTATCGAGGTTAACCGTTTGTCCAGGATGAAAAAAACCAAATGTGCCCAAATATTTCCCTCACGTATTTTAGTAAGCAAGAACCAAGATAAATAAAATATAAAAAATTAAATCGGAACATGCAGAATTGGTAAAAAAAATACTAACATCATATAGGCTGATATAATAGCTTGCCTGATCATTTCAAACTATAATAATGCTAACACATTCTCATGCAACAAAAAAATGTCCTCTCTTTCCCAAAAACCTCTGCATCGCATAGAATCTAGATCGAGACCCCACCATTTTTCATCAAGGTCACTGCATGTTTATATACCAACCTCCACCTCTTTGGCACACTCATAGGTGGCTCTGCTTAAGAATACAAGGTCCGTAATCTCTGCAATGACTCACCTGTTTTTGGTGGTGGCAACTCCTTTTGCTCAATCTGTAGAAAAATAATCAACCATCATACAAACATAACACACATTTCTATTTCCTAATTTCATGCACACAGAATAAACATATATTATTTAGGTAAGCATATACCACAGGTTGTGGGAAGCTGATCAACACCACATGCCAGGCTACAAGAGAGCCAACAGCTTGATGTACAACCTCCACTTCACCAGGTACCGGCACAGGAAGCAACGCATCCAGGTTGGTACATCCATCCACTGAAACACGAAGGAAACTAGGCAGCATATCCCTTCCATATATTTTATTACTCGAATCATCTTCAACGGGAAAACAACACCAAATGCAACCTTGATGTCTATACTACCAACCGACAATCCATATTTTTGTACAACCTACGAATTATAAATAAAAGGTCAAAATAAAAGGTCTCCCCATCTTTTTCTCATGGTAAGTGTATTATATAAATATTTATTAATATAAATCTAATTATATAAATCATAAGATGGAAATTAAGATGAAAATTATATAAATCTAATTATTACCTTTTTTATGGAACTAGCCATCAGCATCACCATTCAACACCAATCCTTTTGCAGATTTTGGTTTCTTTTCATCTTGATCTCCTAGTGGTTGGAAACTTGCTTTGTTGTACAAATTTAGCGACTGAAGATTGGCTCTAGTGTAGATCAACACCTTCAGTTGTTCGATTTCCGCCATCATCACTTTTTTTGCCGACATCGGATCCTTCTTTGCTTTCTCTAGCTCCTCTGACCTTTGTCGATCACACTCCATCATCTTAGACTTTCTGATTTGAAGTTTATCTCTCTCGACAAATTAAAGCATATCTTGGGAGTAATGAAGCTTCCAACTACCCAGACCCTACCTGATTCCAGTGCAACAGTTTGAACACCTTTACTTCTACAAGGGCTAAACTCCCCCTTCTGTTTCTTTTCAAGCAAGGCATCCTATGCACAAAAAAATTAAATGAAAAACCATGTTTCAGGGTGAGTTTGAAAAAAAACAAAAATAATTATCACAGGAGGCTTACAATTTTTTCATTCATCTTAGCCAATTCTTCATTTACTTCCATGCCATCCTTTGGCTTTCGAGCCTTCTTCCAGAAAACTGCTCGATCAACTTCTTCAACAACCTCTAGCTTCACCTACTTTATCTATTTAAGAGGAAGTAATATTTCAAATCCTCGAGAAAATGATTAAAATTACAATTTACTAGTTAGTTGTGTTCTTACTTCCTCTTGCTTCAAACCAGTGCACCCTTTTCTTGACAAGCGATGATGATATTTCCTCTTAACAATCACAACACTTAGTTTCTCATGAATTTGTTGCAACCAAAAATATAAATATGAACTTTTTGTTTTATTTTTAATTTATTTTTTATTATTTTGAAAATTATTAATAAGTATTTAGTAACTTAACCTTTTTATTTTATTTTTACCTTGAAATTGTGACCTACTTATCAATATCCATATTTATGATATACTTATGTACGCCATGGAATTTATAAAAACAGAACTAACAAATTAATATAAGCATATATATCTACCAACTAAAAGAAGTCCTCTATGCAATTTTTTTTCCAACTCGGCTTACCAATAAACGCATATTGCTTTGGTGGCCTTGCAAGCTTCTTCTTCTGTCCAACAAATGGTAGCACAAATTTATGAGTCAAATTTTTCTTGAACTGTCTCCATTTACAGCCTGCAGACTTTAACACAAAATTCTCGAGTGTGGGATATATTTTGAGTGTATCCTGCACAACATTTAAATACACATCTTATATATATACCATAAGGTCTCTCTATCTCCTCACAAACTTAAAGAAAAACAAATTACCTGAACATCGAGCCATATTTTTTCTTTCAAATCATGATCTACTTTTGGCCAGCTTATAAGATCTATAGGGACCATTGTTCTAGCTAACATGCATATGTAGGACTGCAATATCTTCTGAGTATCCCCTTCGTGAACTCCAAGTCCATTACAGGTAACTTCGAACTTCTTTAGTTGAGCTGTTTTTGCCACCACTTTGTGCATGGCACATGCACTTCGTATACCGCCAGATTTCCTTTGTGTAGATTCAGTAATAGTAATCGTTAGTTGCGCCAAGTTTGATAATGTAGGTTCCAACGCTTACCCGGAGTCTTAGAATGCCATTTCACTCATCTTTTTTCAATCTACAAATTTTATAACATAATGAAGCAAATTAATTAGACAATGGCATGATGAAACAAATTAATTAGATAATTATGAAGAATTGAATTAATATAAGAATCATATATAGACAAGAAACTAAAATCAAATTATTTAAGGCGAATTGTCATACCAAAGGACTACATGAACAATAATGTAGAAGAAAATAGAAAATTAACTGGAAGTAGATTCTAACTAACACATAATCCCTAATGTAGATTGCACTACGCGATTTGCGTTTTCACCCAAATCCCCTTAACATTCTGTCTTTGATTACTAGCACTAGCTTCAACGTCATCCATGAAATCGCATAAAGGGATTTCAGACCAGAATGGTGGATTTTGTAAGGAGGTGTATCCTAGACCATCTTTGTTGTACACCTCACGATAGTCTCAAGTCATAGACTTAAGAACAACAGACCAGGTAGCATCAACAAGTCTTCGACATAAGAAACTTGTTGGACTTGGTCAACAGACACATATTTGTCCTTCTCGTAGCCTTGTCTACTAATGTCCACAAGTTTAAATCCAAGCTCATCAACCTTGATACCTCTAATATTTGTTGCCAATTTACACAAAAACAAGGGGGCTTTGAAATGCTTGGTAATCCAACTCCCATATTTCTTTGATTATCCCATAAAATGCCATATCACATTCCACGGGATTTAAATCTTTAGCACTAGCGACTTGGATGGTCTTGGCAACTAATGACACCCTACTATTTTGGACAACCCTTGCATCATCTCGGTTCTTTTGTGTAGTATCAGAGCCCATCAACTAAATACCCTTCGTAGGTTAAAACAGAAAATGTTGGTTTGCCTGTCAAACAACATATCGTTTCAGAAACAGCTTTGTCCCCATTTTCCATTATTTCTGTACTTACCTGCAAATAAAATTGCCAACAAAATGTAAATACACTTCAAATTATCATATATATTAACAACCTCAACTAAGAATACACTATAATACAACAATGAATTTTCTTTTAAGCAGCACGACTTCTATTTAATATGATTTTTCATATTTGTACATTATCTAATGTAAACTAACCTTTCTTTTGAGCCAATCAGCAAACAATCAATTATGTTCTCCCACCAACCACTGAACACTCTTTCTGTTTCCTCGATAAATCCTTTCTAGATACTCCTTATGCATCCTAAATATAATTACATAATATAAGAAATATTGCACATTTATATACAAAAATAATAATTCTTAGAGAATTAAATACTTATACAATTACAGAATACTTACAGAATACATGGCTCAAATTCATTGTTGTTAAGAAGGACATGTAGATGCGCCTTATCTCGGTTTTTTTCTTCCGCCGACTTTACAATTGCAGCAGATAATGGACCAGAAAGTTTGTCTTCATCCTACGAAGGCCAGCAGTTGTATAACTGTGTTTAAGAATCTCCATGAAAAATTCAATTGATTCTTTTTCGAGATAACTTTCAGCTATACAACCTTCCGGAGAAAATCGATTTCGTACGTAACTCTTCAAGACTTTATTGAACCGTTCAAGTGGAAACATCCATCTATAGAACACCGGTCCACATGAACGCTATTCTCTAAACAAATGGACTGTGAGATGTAACATTACAATGAAAAATGGGGGAGGAAATATTTTTTACAACTCGCACAAGGTCAATATCACATCTGATTGCAACTTGTTCAGTATAGACACATCTACGACCTTGTTGCACAGAGAATTGAAGAAGAAGCACAGTCTGATTATACTAACCCTAACATTCTTTGGGATACAGAACGTATTGAAACTAGTAGTAATTATTGAAGGAGGTTATGATAAACGTGGGACTTCAACCCAAACAACTTCAAATTAGTGCTGATATACAGTTTTTAATATTTGATACATGCCCATAGGGAAGTTTCATATTTGACAATGACGATAACATTTTTTTCTGCCTTGGACAAAGTATAAGAGGCGGGGGTAAGTACGTTTTCATTTCTCCAATTACAATAGTTACATCATCCCTTATACCCACGTCAACTATATCAAGACGAGAGGCGACACTATCTTTAGTCTAAAATTTCAAATTTAATAGTGTCCTTATCAAATTATCGCACACATTTTTCTCAATGTGCATAACATCAAGATAGTGACAAATATGGTGAAACTTCCAAAATTCTAACTCGAAAAAAATTGATTTCTTCTTCCATACAGATTCTACCTTGTTTAACTTCTTCACCTGAAATTTCAAGTGTTCTTGCTACCTTAACACTTGTTCTCCAGAAAGGGGTGTACTGCGCATTCGAACTCTTATTCTCCATTGAAGGCTACGCTTTGCCTTATATATAGATGATTTTGATCCAAATACCGACGATGACGTTGGTAACACATTTTCCTACTGCGACTTAAATACTTAGTTACAATATCGTCGCCGCATATTGGACAACACTTATAACCCTAATTGACGTAACCAGACAAATTTTGATAGACAGGGAAATCATTTATCGTCCACATTAAAGTTGCTCTTAAAGTGAAATATTCCTTATTAAACGCGTCATATACATTTGGTTCACCTTCCTCCCACAACTTCTTTAAATCATCAATTATTGGTTGAAGATATACGTCAATATTATTACCTGGTTCATGCGGCCTAGAAACTAATACCGTTAGCATTATAAACTTCCTGTTCATGCACAACCATGGCAACAGATTAAAAATTACTAAGGCGACCGACCAAAAGTTGTACCTATTAGTTAGGCCATTAGTATGTGTGTTTATACAATCTGCCGCCAATGCTAAGCGTGTGTTTCTCGGCTCACTACCAAACTTAGGCCAAATGTGATCAATATTGCTCCAAGAGAATCTATTGGATGATGCATGTAGCCATCTTCAATTTGGTTGTTCGCGTGCCAGGTCATTAGTTTAGTGGTGCACTCAGACTTAAGAAATCATTTAAATCTGGGAATTATGGGAAAATATCAGGGAAAATACCACATAACTTTTGCTGGTATATTAACCCTAACTTTACCATGTTTTCCAACCTTCCTGCGAGATATATGGCACTTCAGACACTTCGAGGCCTCAAGATTTGTACCCTTGTATAATACACAGTCATTCAGACATGCATGGGATTTATATACTAAAGTCTTAAATTAGATAGGGTTTTCTTCGCTTCATATGCAGTACCAGGCAACACATGATCTTTAGGTAGGAAAGAACCAACAGAATGAGAAAATCAGTGAATGCGGCGTTGCCAATCCCAAAACTAGCTTTACAGTTACACAACTTTAACATTGACTCTAATTTAGTGCACTTTCTTCCCTTAAATAGAGGTTGTTCGATGTTAGCCACAAACCTCTTGAACTCAAATGATTCTTTATCGTAATTCCCATCATTGTAGGCTGTTTCGCAAACATTGATTGTTTCCGAGGTAGGGGTCTGCTTTGTAGCAAGACTCATACTACCAACAGATGGCGTGGTACCCTTAGAAGATTCTTCTCCATGCCAAATCCACTCAACATACCCTAAACTAAACCCATTTTCATATAGATGACCTTTAATTGGTTTAACTGGAAATTTTTTAAAATTAACACAACATCCACATGGGCAGGGAATTTTCTTAGGATTTTTAGCATTTACTTCAGCAAATATTAAGAAGTTTTCAACACTAATTTTATATTATAAAGAATCCCTATCTTCTTTAATCCATGACTTATCCATTTCAACTACTTACGAATCAGAAATACCAAATTCAAGCTTACCCACTTAGAACAGATATAAATTAGAAATATCAAATCAAGCTTAACCACTTACAAACCAAAAGCAATATGAATAGAAAATGCTATATGAACATAGATTTGAGCAGCTTACCACTTACAAACCAAGATTTGAGCTTCTAGCTTCACAAATTAGGGCTTTTAGCTAATCGATTTCAGATTTAAACAAAGATTCGAGCTTCACAAAGCAGCTTTACAAATTAAGGATTTGAGTATGAGTGGAGAGAGCAGCCTCAGAAATTAGGGTTTGGGAGATTGGTCGGGGGAAAAGTGAGAGAGAGCTGAGTTTTTTGTGTTTTGTTTGGCAAAAAAAATTGACTAAGGGACTAGGGGAAATAATTTGGTTAAGGGTGGGAAATAAACTAATAAGGGGAAAAGATTCGGGCGACATGATTTTTCTTTTTTTTAAAAGTGTATTTAAGACATTGGTCCTTCAATAAATAAATGTCTGGGAAACCAACAACATCACTTTAAAATTAACGATGTTAAAAAACGTTTTGGCATTGGCTGAATTTGCGATTGATGTTAAAACTGTGATTCTATTCTACTTTTTCTTGTTGTGAGTTTATTTCTATTAGAATAAAGGTAAACGCAACTGCAAGAATTAAAGCAAAAGAAAAAGGGAATTAGTGTAAAATAGGGATACAACCATATTTTACACTATTTACTAATTTAGAAATAAATAAATAAAATATCTTGTAATTATGGGTTGATATTTATAACTTTTCTTCATAGTAAAATATAAAAATAGATTTTTTGCAGATTTTATAATCAAACAAATATAATAAGTATAGTTTCCTAAAAATGGAACATGCAAAGAAGATAGTAAAAGAAGCGGTATAATGAAACAATGTTATAAAAAGAAAAGAATAAGAAATTAAGTCAGATACTTGGTAAGAAATCAAGTTAAATACTTGATAGCTCAGCTAATAGTAAATAAAGGTTATGGGTTAAGACATGCAATTATAGCACATATAATAAGAAGAAAAGGATATTATTATGACAAAAGATTTTTGACAAGAATAAAGCTGCAGATTAAAATTGTTATAAAAAATAAGTAAGGAAAGATGAAAATAATATCACAATAAAAGAATAAGGGAATATTAAGAAAGATAAGGTAAGAAAAAACACATAAAAATGACTTAGGCATAGTGTCTAATAATAAATGTGAGAAGCATTTGGATTTGTCAAAATTGAATCTGAAGGAATGCCTAGCGATGCAGACAACAACAGATTCATCAAGAATTTTGTTCTTATGAGGCATGTTTATAGAAGCATTCCCTATATGTCGAGGGTTGATGTTCTCAGGAAGATCTGGACCGGCCATGTAGAATATAGGAAGTGTAGACTTCAAAGCGAGGATACCCCAAGATGTCCCTCGGATGTAGGCAACAGTTAGGCAAACCATTGGAGGCATGTACATGGTTTCCATCAAGAAGGGGGTGCCTTGACTACATTCATATTAAGCGAAGTCAAAAGGCTGATGGATGACTTTAGGATACGGCGGTATTAGTGGTCATGATCAACAAAAAGATCGTAACCTTGGATGTTTGTTATCATCAGCAAATAGAGAGTACAAGAAGATGTGGGTTAAACCGGGCGGACATTGGCGTTCACTATCGAGACACTACATGAGTTGACAATGACAATTTTTTCACTTAGTTCGTTTGTTTTAGTGCACGACCTTATCCCATTAGAATGTCTTCCACTAGTAGAGGGGTGGATTAGTGTGGCCATAGCCACAATAGATGAGACAGACTTAGTTTAACATCTATGGGACACAGTAATGCCTTTTTTTATAATTATAGAAATCCCCTTCTGAGTTCTGTAGCGAGCCCCGGTCATGCCACTTATTAGAGGAACTCAGTATAGACAGAGCAGTTACATGTAGATTCCCAATGTACGCACTGGGTGGTACTACAGGTAGTACACAGACATAATGGGAATATAGCTATATATTATTAGGTTGGTTTATTTAGGAGTATATAAGTACGATTTACACATAGTGTGAGAGTACCATACCATGATAATCTAATATAACTAAAAGCAAAAATCAAACAATACACGTAGTGTTATTCTTAAAGGTTTCTAATTTGTCCGTTCACTAGAGCTTGAGTTCTGACCACCTCCTCATAACAAACCCGCAAGTTAGATAGATGACAAAAAAATTTTATCAACTTAAAGACACTTGGCTAGTTAGTGCCAATTTTATGGTAAGTATTTACTCACATATTTTATTCAGTTCCTTTGTGAGATATTTATTTGAGCTTTGATATATTTATCTTTGCTTTTTTGTAGGATATCAGACAAACAAATAAAGCTTCAATGGACTTGGATTTTAGCATTTTACATAAATCCGACTAAAATTCGCGCCCATTGGAATTCCGGTTGAGATGCTGCTGCACAACTATTTCCCTTTAGCTTTTTCGTGGTACCCATTTCAAATCTCAATATCCCTAGCCGGACTATAGGAAAAAGAAAGACAAAGAAGAAAAAAGAATAATACCTTGGGTATCGATTAAGACTAACATCAGTGACAATGTATTAACATGGCACTAGGTGATGTGAGGAATGAAGGATACATGTACTTCGAGTCATGCATTGGTGTGTGCAGGCCTGGCAACATCATAACATTCAAGAGCAATGATTGGAAATATTTGAACCTCTGGCATCTTTTTTTTCTTCTCAATCTTTGTGATAAAAATTAGGTTTCTTTGCTATAACCAAAGATACAGACTTCCGATTTGTATTTTTACCTACTTACTTTCACTTTTCAGTTCTTGTTTGTCTAGAACCTTTGTTCATTAATTCCTTTTTGCAAAAACATATTAGATTGTAATATATTTTGTTGATTTTTCATAGTTCATAGATGTTAAAATTCATATTTCATTTGATGTTTTAGGGAAAGTCACTACTTTTGATTTGTGATTTAAATTTTCCATTCTATTAACAACTAAAAATGAATCCACTCTCATTGAGTCCATTTTATTGACAACGAAAAATACATAATGGAGAGGAAAATCATGCTAAACATGATTTGAAAGAGAAACAACTCCATCTTAATTTAATCTAGTGTGGTTGATGAATCTATCAACTTAATGACTTCAATTATAAATAATTATAAATTTGGTTGGTTCAAGTTTGAATGGAAGGCTATAATTACGGAGAAAAAAAAAACAATTTATTGATTGACAAAAGTTAATTGCCACCTTAAATCTACAAAAGTAATCGAAAATTTCAGAATTTGTAAAGATTTATGTAATATTAGTTATAAATGGATTATGCACTTCAAAATCATATTGAATTCTTGATCATACATACAAGACGTTATTTCTCATTCATTGATTTTTTTTAGTTTTGAAATATAGTATGTATTATTTCACAAGCTAGCTTAGCTAATTTTAAACAGTACCATTTTTTAATTCGATAATGTTTGCTCTTTATTATAGTAATCTATTTATCAAAAAATTTGGGACTCAAATGTGATAAATTTTATAATACTTTGTTTGGGTTTGAATAGCATTTTCTCTTTTCCAATCCAAGCAATAAACTCGAAGTACCCTTACTGTTGATGTCAAAACTTGGTCACTAGTGACAATCAACCCCCAATCGTGTGAGTGACACACGAATAATGAAAAAAAGTAAAGAAAACAGGGAACACGCAAGGCTTAGTGGTTCAACAAAAGACTATGCCTACGTCCTCTTTATATATATTGATTCTTTCTTTTTGATTACAAGTACAAAGCTTTTTCTATTTTGAGAAAGAAAAAGAGATGGCTACTTTTGGAGTTAACCGTAGGGGAAGCTTGGAGGAGAGAGCTTTTATTAGAGATAAGAGTGCCTAGGAAGAATTCGGCTAGAGAAGTCCCTCCGAAAAGTCCCTTTCCTCTTTGAGCTTTGAAGTATTTATAGGTGAAGTAATGGGCTGACCAGGCTGCCACATGGCCTTCTTCTTTTTCAGAGCTCAGACACATGAAGCTCGATCACTGGTTGCAATTGTGGCGGTGAGACCCATTCCACTTCTCATTAATAGTATCCTCGGAAATAGTAGCTTACGTGGCCATCATGGTGAGGTGTATCAAAAGTAGAGCTCTGTCCGGATATGGTTGACCGCCATTATTGCCTTGAGAGTCGGGTTGAGCATTTGATGGACTCAGCTGGATACTTCCACGTAGATCCAGGATATTCGGTCGATGCATCTTTAATGGAAGCTATTTACTTGGTCGACTGGGGTGAGCGATTCTTCCGGGGTGAGCGAGTTATTAGCCAAAAGGAATTGGCTTGGGCTGGCACCTAAAGAGGGCCTGTTTGAGCCGAGTTTTGACTGGGCCTTCCGGAGTATGAATTGACCGAATTAGCTTGTTGCGTAATGCTGAAGGATGCGTTTCTGGATATTGGGCTTCGACCCGATCCGTGATAGCTTTTTCCAAAAAGATGGTTGCCCCTCATAATACATCTTCTTCAGTAGAAGGAGGTGTGTTCTAAAATGTGATTCGAAGCATAATTTCTCGGGTAGCTATGGTCACACCAGACCATATTAACGCCGGAAGTTCGATGGTCCCGATGGTTGTATTAAGTCCAGAAAACCGACAATCGAAGCAGATCATATTAAGGTCAGAAACCGACAACCGTCGAGGACTGTATTAAGGCCATCATAGCGATCATCGATCCCGGTTGTGAGATCTAGTACCTGCAAAGATTGTATGGGTCATTCTTGGTCTAAAGAAGGCCTCAACCTTAATTGGGCGAGTATTAACCATACTTGATTTAAAGATATGGATGAGTAGTCATAACACTTGGCTTTGAAGGATGGCGAGTATTAACCATACTCGGCTTACGGGGTGGCGAGTACTATCCATACTCGCCTTATTGAGATGGTGAGTATTAACCATACTCGGATTACAGGAATGGCGAGTATTAACCATAAATGGCTTACGGCAAGTGTTAATTATGCTCGACTCATGTAAAATTATTCGTAAAGCCCAACAAGTGATAGGTGCACTCAGTTCAAAAAAGGGGGCGAGTATAATCCATACTCGGCTTAGAGAAGTTTTATCGTACTCGGCTTATGGAGTAGGTTTGGATATGATGGCAAGCTTTGATCATGCGCTATGGACGATGGCTTAGCATGGACCATATTCGAGTTAGTAAGAACTAGTCAGGCTCGACTTAAATCATTCAAACATAATCCATGTTTGCAGAAAAGAAAAATTATTGCTGCTAAAAATTATTACAAGGAAACAGAAATAAATTCTAAGAGGACAATTGTCGATTCCAGAGCATACCTAGGAGCTAAATCCAAACCCCCTACATGTGTACATCAACATATCCCTTTTATTGAAAGAAAATAAAAAACAAGAACGTAAATCTCATTAGTTAATGATAATGTCGCGAGTGCTGGGCTCAAGGTCCTTTCCGTTTCTAGGAGCTCGATGACCGATCTGAGGAGCTTAGGCAGAAGACTGTGGCGGCAGGGCCTGCGTGTTTACCTTGACATATTCGGGAAGTTCTCCTCACCTGGCCCTATCCTCGATGAGATCGCGCAGATGCTTTCATTCATTTGTGTTGTGGCCAGCGGTGTTGTGAAACATGCAGTGCTTTCCGAAGTCGAGTTCTTTCTGGGTCGGCTCCCTTCGAGGAGGTCTTGGAAAAGGCAGGGACCCTCGTATGTTAAGGTAGATGTTGAGCAGAGAAGAATTGAGCTCGGTATACTAGTCGTACTTATTTTCTCTCCGAGGTCGTACGTTGCGTTCATTCTTTTCTGAGGCTTTTCCCTCTTCCTTTATTCTAGCCATTAGTGTTGGATGGGCCTCCTTGTTTGGTGGCAAGGTCCTCGAGGCTTGCTATCTTAATGCGGGCATCATCTTGTCAGAGGAATCGCTCGGCCTTAGAATAGAAATCTTTGATATCCTTGGGGGGATTTCTGGTCAAAGAGATTGAGAACTCTGATCGATTCTAGAAGCCTGCAATGGTAGCATAAGCACCATCGATGACTCTAATCAATCTACTGATGCTACGGTCGCATTGAATCTTTCGAGGAAAGATCGAAATGTCTCTCCTGGTCATTGCTTGCTGGAAGTCAAGAACATGACACTCTTCAGTCGGGAGATATGAACTCTGAACTACTCAATGAAGCGGTGACCAATATGTTCCACCTGCCGATCGACTCTGTTGTTAGCTGTCGAAAACACATGCTGGCTATTTCGGTGAGGAAGAGAGGGAAGCACTTGTCTATAACAACGGTCGATGCGCCAAGCACTTCCATATGTCGCATATATCGCAAAAGGGGTATAGTTGGGTCGGTCCGACCGTTGTAGGGTTCTGTAGATGGAAACTTGAAGTCTGGAGGGTTTTGGGAGTTTCTGATTTCCCTGGTGAAGGGGTTGAAGTGGATATTATCTATATCCTGCTAGAAGAGGTTCCACGAGTGAAATGTCGGATGATGCTTGCAAGCTAGATCCCATCTCCGAGGAGTCGTTGCCATGAATCTAGCTCAGCATTTGGAAGAACTCCAGTACGAGGATCGACAAAAGCATGCTCGGAAGGGTGGCGGTTGGCTGGGGTCGACCTCCGAGACTTGAGTGAAGGTGAGGGTGAGCTCTGGCTGGTGGTTCTGGGTAGAATGACTCCTCTTGAACCTGATGAGGATTGGATCGAGCCGTACCCATGGCAGAAGGTCCGAGATGATCTAACATAGCATGTGATGTTCGGGGCTCGATATTGCCCGTGGTCAGGGCGAGGTTAGAAGGGTCTACGGTAGCGTTATTCTCCACCCTGGTAAGAGCCGGTATGGTAGAGTGGTCTCCCTGGTTCGAAGGGAAGGCCCCACCATCTCTTCGTTGATGGGGAAGAGTGGTTAGATTGGTCTACGGTTAGATTTCGGGTTGTAATGGGAATTGCATTGATTCTCATAGGCCTGGTAATCACTTGATTGGTCCGAGGGGTCGATCTATCCCTAAGAGTGGAGGCAAAGTGGTCGAATGACCTAGATCTTGATCGCGAGCCTCCTATGAATCTACGGCTGCGCTGGTCGCTGGATGCAATACTCCTGCTAGTGATTGGTTGGGAGGCGGAGCCTAGCCAGGAGGAAACAAAGGTGTGATTTGATCAATGGCCTGATTCTGTGCAGACTAAAGATCAGTTGTTGCACCAGTTCCGATCAGTGGAGGAATTGATATTGAAGCATTTAATCCCGTCTCCACTCGACTGAGAAGGCGATCCATCAACTGTTATTGTTGTTGTTCAAGGAGTTTACCCTGAGATGTCATTTGGTCGTTGAACTTGGTCAGAATCATGTCTATGTCTTCCCTAGTAACATATCGGGACACGTCTCCATGAGAGGAGGCTTCCACACTTGCTTCTGCAGCATTTGTCTCGGCAGAATCGGCGTTTGTAGGATGAGAAGATGTTGCATCTTTCTTCTACTTGTTCGCCGTGGATTGAAACTTGCTGAAGGTCATAGGGTATGTCGATGCGTGCCCCATTCCTGGCGCGCCAAAGTGTTGACGTCAAAAGTTGGTCACTAGTGATACTCAACCCCTAATCGTGTGAGTGACCCACGAATAATGCCAAAAAGTGAAGAAAACTGGGAACACGCAAGGATTTTTATAGTGGTTCGACAAAAGACAATGCCTACGTCTACTTTGTATATATTGGTTCTTTCTTTTTTATTACAAGTACAATGCTTTTTCTATTTTGAGAAAGAAAAAGAGATGGCTAATTTTGGAGTTAGCCGTAGGGGAAGCTTGGAGGAGAGAGAGCTTTTAGTTGAGATAAGAATGCTTGGGAAGAATTCGGCCAAAGAAGTCCCTCCGAAAAGTCCCTTTCCTCTTTGAGTTTTGAAGTATTTATAGGTGAAGTAATGGGTTGACCGGGCCACCACGTGGCCTTCCTCTTTTTCAGAGCTCAGACATGTGGAGCTTGATCACTGGTAGCAATTGCGGTGGTGGGACTCATTCCACTGCTTATTAATAGTATCCTCGGAACTAGCAGCTTACGTGGCCATCGTGGTGAGGTGTATCAAAAGTAGAGCTTTGTCCGAATATGGTTGACCGCTTATATTGCCTTGAGAGTCAGGTTGAGCATTTGATGGACTCAACTGGATATTTCCACGTGGATCCGAGATATTCGATCGATGCATCTTTAATGGAAGCGATTTACTCGATCAACTGGGGAGATCGATTCTTCCGAGGTGAGCAAGTTATTAGCCAAAAGAAACTGGCTTAGGCTGGCGCCTGTAGAGGGCCTGTTTGGGCCGAGCTTTGACTGGGCCTTCCGGAGTATGAATTTCCCGAATTGGCTTGTTGAGCAATGCTGAAGGACGCGTTTCTGGATATTGGGTTTCGATCTGATCCGTGATAGCTTTTTCCAAAAGATGGTTAACACATACTCTAACAACATACTACATTTATGTATAGAATTGGAAAGCGAACAATAATTTATTCTCAAATAGCAAACTACCCAAACACTAACAACAAACCCAGAAAATAACCATCTTTCTAATTTCAAATAAACTGAACTTAGAATAGGTAGCAAATTTAAATAGCTTTCATAGCTTGTACGTCATTCTTTTATGTTTTATTTTCATGCTTTTCTCTATGTTGGTTAGGAATAATTATTCTTTTTCGTACTTGGCAATTCGACCACAATGTTATAGGGTGTGTATTTTTCACCTTCAATGACATGATTAGGAAGCATTGTCTTAAAGGATGGGAAAAAGATAGTAATTGCTGAAGGCACTTCATTCTAAGAAGTTTGAATAACTTACTACTTTTTATTCCTAAATGATGCTTTAGGTCGTCTTGTAAATTTGTATTCTTTCAACTTTTAAGGTTTGTATTCTATGTCACTGAATCATTCCCCTTTTCAGACCGCTCTGAACCAGCTATTGAACCAACTCTAAACACTCCCAATGGATGATTGTTAGGGATACTTACACATTATCACAGAAACAAAAGGAATTTTCATTAATATCATCACAATATTACATTAGAGTATAACAAATACCAGAGTATACCAGAAAAATATTCATAGTGGAAAATATCAAAGTACAGCGGAAGAATACGAATGCTCCAATAAAATAGCTTCAGTTAAAATCCATCACCTACTCTATAAAATATATGCAAATCAAAACTACTAGGTTTCCCGTGTGGAAAATATGGGCACCCATAGTTCAGGGAAAGAACAATATTCTCCGAATCTGTCATGGGGCTGGTGTGAGTAATAAATGCAATTATCTTAAGTTTATTTTTAAAGTAAGGTAATTCATAGGACCACGCTGTAAAATACGGAATGGGTTTTCCCCATATGAATACCAGTGCATAAAAAGTTGCAACGCTTTTTGAAAATGAGTCTACCATAAGGTCTCTCGGCACACAAACAATGCAGTCACAGACATGGAAAGGTTTCTCCTTATGATAGCCAAACATACTTGATATGAAATGTTCCCTTTTATTACTAATAGTGCATAGTGGGGAAAACTCTTTCACAAATAAATATATTAATCCTAAATGACATAATGTTCCATACAATTATGTCGCCATATGGGTTTACAACTAAAACCGTACAAACTTGTAGTGGAAAATGGATTTCCATCAAATGACCGGGCTAAGAAACTTCCTTATAGAGTGGAACATCTCTAAAGGAATGCCCCGAGAGCTCTGGAACACCAGATTCATTCTATGCCAACACAAGATGGGATCTTTTACTTGGATCAACCCTGAGTATATCATCTCATGGTCGTTACCAACCTATAAACTGGGGCCTCGCAAATCAACAACCACATAAAAATTAGAAGTTGCCACTAAGGTAATACATAGGCTATATACTATGGCACACCTTTTTATCTAGAAAGAGATGATAACCCATACCTCACCGTATCTTTCTTATTTTAGCTATTTCCGGGGAATGAGGCTTGTCGAAGTCTCTTTACACAAAGCTACGCTTCACTAAGCCATGCTTTGATCATCATATCACATCACTTAGTATGCCACACTGTCATTCCATAATATATAATAGATAATCACTAACCATCTAACTTTTGAGCTCGTACTTATCAAAAAAGGGTGTTAAGTTGAGATAATCTCTCAACCACCGATAGAAATATGTTTAATAAAACCAATCAATACGTTATAAAATATAATGGCAAACACACATCCATACAAGTTCGTTCGACAACTGAACGAACCCAAAGGCACCTTATTCCTCGTCCAATATAGGAGAGAGACCCTTGCAAATCCGAAAAACCTCTAAGTACGTTCGGACTGCTGTCACAATATAACCTAATTGTAAGTGGACACCTATTTAAGACATCAACAAACAGTCCTATGATGTGAAGATTCCTGGTCTTCAACCATCATCTTCAATTGCTCCACCTATTTGCATCATTATTCGAAACGATATTCGGATAGGAAAATGATCCCGGTCTTTTCGAATAACAACCGTTATTTAAAACCATCTGGAAACATAGCATCAACCAAGTCTCCTTCCACTTTAATTGGTTTATTATGACCGTTCATTAAACTCATAAAAATCTTTATTAATTTATCCCAAATCAAGAATTATAAAACTAATTTCATTTAATCTTTGATAAAAGATTTATTAAATCTTAACAAAGATTTATTATTAAACTCAACTTTGGAAAACTTCATTAAATTTTAATTAAAAGATTAGTCCTTACGTTCCATTCCAAATTATATCATAATCATAGTTGGGTTAAAGAATAACTTTATTTAAGACGTCATTCACAAAAAACCCAAAGTCCAATTGATATCAAATATAAGTTTTAAACAGAAATTATATCAGCTTATATTCAATACCAATTCACGAAATTAACAAATACTATAAGTGAAATAACGATATAAATATCTTCCAAATTCCTCAAATATAAGTTTAACTACATAATTCAATATCAAATATCTTCCTGAATTCCATTCATTACTTAACTTAGTTGGGTTAAAGAATGATGTTATTTAAGACACCATTCACAACATCCGAAATCAGTTGATATTAAGTATGAGTTTTAGAAAGAAATCATATCAACTCATATCCAATATCAACTTCGCATATTCAACAAATACTATAAGTGGAATAACGATGTATCCACCTTTTAATTTCCTCGAATAGTATGTGTATTATATATGGAATTAACACCAAACACACTCCAATCAATCCAATAATTATGATTTGAAAATTTTAGTTCATTTAAACTTAGATTTCAAAAATGTCTGCTTTTACCGTATTTTGTAAATTAGGCTGAAAAACACAAAAATCAAATTATAGTTCAGAACTTTGTTTTTCTTGTCCGAATCACTTTAAAATCATTTACTATGATTTATCATAATTTATTCCTATTTTTAATAATTTAAAAATAACTTATTTAAAAAGAAATCCAATTTCGGGCCATGAAATGCATTGGCACTTTTTTATTCAAATTTGATTTGGAATTATTTCAATATCCAAACATTAGATTGCAAAACACTCTTTTGCATTCAAAAACTCTTTTCATTTCAAACCAAACTTTTTTCATTTCAAGAAATCCGATGGTCAGATCTCCCGATATGCCAATTTGAAGTCAACGGTCGAAATTCATGAACTACCGCTGCACGATTTGTCCTATTCAGACCAAATTCTGACTTATATTTAAAATTAAGTCGATTTGCTTTCAAAATAGTTTATCAATTATATAAAACATATGAAATAGCTTTTGGAAACTCCATTTCCAATATTTAACTTTGAATTCAAATATTACCTTATTTAAATATTATTAAAATTATTAAAATAATATTGTTTTTCAAACTTCATCTTTGGAATCCAAACTTTCCTAAAACCCATAATAAATATAAATAAGATAGTTTAGATAATAAAATTTAGTTAAAACATTTTCTAGATAACCAAACCGAACTTCACTTTTTAAAGTTACTATTCATTTTCAAATTCAAATTTGAAACATGTCTTAATTATTTGAAAACTTGTTCAAATAAAAGTTCCACCTTTACAAAAACTATTCATTATTATTTTAACTGCCTTTCCAAATCATTTTGGATTAAAAATTCAAACTTTTATTTTTCACTTATCAGAAAAAACAATATGTTTTTTAATCCCTTCCAAGCAATCGAAAAATAAAGAAATGAATCAAATCAAAGATATTTGTTATTGAAGTATCAATCAAGAAAAAATTTATCTCCATTTCAAGTGTCATTTCATTGTATTAGTAATATAATCAGACTCAATAGAATTTGTTCAATCCTTTTTTGGTAGAGGGCGCTCTAGCGGGATCTTCACGGACAGAAAAGGATTGCAGTCAGTTTGATAATAATCAAGTGATATTACTTCTTCGGTCTGAACCAAGGAATCTATTAGATATGATGCAAAATGGATCTTTTTCTATCGTTGATCAGAGATTTTTCTACCACACTGTAACAACCCTCCTTTTGCCTGATTTTCACCAATAATTAAACCAACTCAAACCATTTATAAAGACGGATTATTAGAGGTACTTACACATTTGCACAATAGTAAAAGAGCTTATCCATTATCATTATTATAAGATTACATCAGAGTTACAAGAATTATTACAGTACAACAAGAACACAACAAAAAGAAATACATATATACTCTCTATGGAAGAAAAATGGTCCAAAATAAAGCTCTAGCTCTAAGATACAATAGCTCCGACTAAAATCCAGAATCCTACTCTAACCAACTCCAAGGCTAAATCTGCAAATCAGACTACTAGGTTGTCCATGTAGAAAAATTATGGGGCACCCATAGTTTAGGTGTGGGAACAAGAAACTCCAGGTCGGTCATGGGACTGGTGTGAGAACTCAAAGCTGTTGTTTTTAGGGTTTATTTTAAAGTTACGTAATTCACCAGACCACGCCACTAAACACCGAACGGGTTTACTCTATGTGAATACTGGTGCATGGAAATTCGCAATGAGTTTTTGAAAAAATGAAGATATCATAACCTCTCCCACTTCACATAATGCAAGCACACACGAAACGGGAGAGTTTTGTTTTGTGATAACAAAAAATGCTTTGATACATGAAAAATCCTCTCTTATTATTATCAGTGCATAATGTGAGAAAAACCTTTTGAAAGTAAATATATCAACCATATCCAACATGATACCCTATCCTATTATGTCGACGCATAGGTATACAATCAAAACCGTATGGACTGGTAGTGGAGAAATGGATGCCAACTATGAACAAGGAAAAGGATCTTACTTACAGAACCGATGAAATGCCTCTAGAGGGATGTTCCCAGAGAAACTAATGAATCACCTATCAACAAAAGGCTGGGTCATCTATATATACCAACTCTGCTAGATGGACCTGAACATGACATTCCCTGGTCATTACCAACCTTTAAACTGGGAACCCGCACAACAACAACCACAAAAGTAGATGTTTCCCATAGAGGTTAATACCTGCGCTCCATACCTTGGTACACCTTTTATCTAGAAGGGAATGACCATACCCTAATGGGTGCGACCCACTTAGCCTTGCTGCATTCATCTTGCTTTAGGTCATTTACCAGGGTGTGAGGTTTGTCGAGGTCACGTTATACACAAATCTATGCTTCAATAAGCCATTCTTTGATCATCACTAGCTCATTACTTAAGTATGCCACATTGTCCATTCACCACGTATCACTGATATCTATCAATATATAACCTCTAAGCTTATACGTCTCAAGGAAGGGTGTTAAGCCAAGAGAATAAATTCTCCGCCACCAAGCAGATATATATTAATAAAGATTGGTGCTACATGGTCAATTACAATGTCAGACACATAGTCCATACATGTCCATTAAAGAAACCAAAATTCGGAAAATCTCCATATACATCCACACGTCATGCCACTAATAACCTCGTATTGGGTGTACAGCCCAACTGAGACATCAACAATCAATCCAAACGATGTGAAGATCCCCGGTCTTCAGTCGTCGTCTTCCAGGTCGTCAATTACACCATAACATCGCATTATTACTAGGAACTGTTTTTGGACATAAATCTGATCCTGATCTTTCCAAATAATAAGCACAATATAAAAGAAACACAATTATGGATCGCATAGGTTCTCAACCAAATCTTCTCCAATAATCGGTTAACCAAAACCTTTATAAATTCATTATACTATTAATCTCAAACCCTTTCATTCAATAACTTATTCTTTAAAACACAGTTCCTTTGAAAATCCTTAATCCACATTTCATAATTTCAATCACAATTCCCAACTTAATTTGAAAAGATTACCTACGATCAAACTCCTAAATCTTATTTAAAAGATTACGATTCTTCCCAAATTCCTTGCTTCAAAATTTCCTCAAATCAAAGATTTGACTAAATCCCCAATTATGATATGAATTTCCCCAACTCAATCTCATCGAATTTCAAGAATAATATTATTGAAGATACCATCCACGACAAAACCCAAATCAATTGATATGGAACATAAGTTGCATAAAAATTGTATCTACTTATATTCGATATCAGTTCTCATAATCAACGAATACTATAATTGAAATAACAATATAAATATCTTTCAAATTCCATAGTTAGTAAACATTTACAAAACGAAATTTCATATTAAATATCTGATGATTATTTCTATCCAGCTTATCTCAATAAAATCTGAAAACCCGTATCTTAGTTCGAAAGATTCACCAACTCTTTAGATGTTAGATTTGGACAGAAATTCATCAACTTATCCCTGATATTAATATTCATATCCAACTCATAATATAAGTAGAATAATGCTTACTACCTTCTTACTTCCTAAAATAGTAAGAGTTATCATTTATCAAGTTAATATCAAGCATCTGTAGATTCATCTCCAACCATATCGAATCAATTCAAAATTGGAAAACACTTTTAATATTAAATAAATCAATTTAAATTAAATATTAAAATATTTTTAATAATTTTGGACCTTCAAAATATTTCAAAAATCATTTAAAAATGAATACTTAAAGTTCGGATAATGATTTATGAGTTGAAAACTTTAAACATGTTGTTTTTAAAGAAGCTTTACAACAGCGTTAGAAAATAGTTATATTGACTAGTTTGATCAAAATACCCTATATATTAACCAAACTTAAATTTTCCAGTTCATATTACTTTTAAATAATTTATAATGGCTTTATGAAAAAATTCCGTATTTTTAAAACATTAAAAATAGATGTTTACAGTTATAGTCGACGAACTGTGCTTACAACGATCTTTTGCAATATTGTTTTATACATAAATTCAAAACTATCGAAACTTGAAAATTTCTTTTTAAGTTAAAAACCAATGTTATTTGGAAGCAAGCATTTTTTGTTTGCTAAAAATCTGATTTAAAGTACTCAAGTTATAACCATTTAAAATTATTGGTCACATTCGCGAATTGTCGCTGTACAACACGTCCTATTCAGAAGAAATAGCGTCATATAATAAAATTACATCTGAATTACTTCCAAAACGATTATTTACCTTTCTAAATGTATATAATTACACTTGAAAATGATATTTCAAATATTTAAATTCAAATTCAATTTAAATTCAAAATTAAATATTATAATACTATTATATTAACAAAATAATATTGTTTTCCAAGAATTCGTGTAATTGACCTCAAAATTTGAGGAAGCTCTTAGGAAAATAATATAAACCATTTATGAAATTGGTTTGAAATAAAACATCTTTTAGATAGGAAAACCAAACTGCATTTCTTTTAATTCGATTTATAACAGCATATTGCTTAATTTTAAAACTCATTTTATAAAAGTTCATCATAATGAAAGTTATTCGTATACGATTTCATTCCATTTTCAAACTATTTCAAATTTTGAATTTGAAAATAAACTTTTAAATCAACCTTTCAAACTAAAACAATATATTATTGTTTACGTTTCCGAGGAGATTTAACTGATCACAGATGCAATACCATAATTGTTGCGTCATAGTGTGTGTCACACAACAATAACAACCATTATAAACATCCATAGCAACCATTGACATTATAAAAGAAATAATCAATATGCACAAGCGTTATAACACTAATGCTAAATTGCGTTTTTGTGTGTTCTAATCTATGCAACCAACATCCATGGCAAACAAGCATCAACCATTGAGCATCCATAACTAGTTTAATTTAACCGCACTAATTAATTATCCATATTATTACTACTTAATCTTTAATAATTAGTGCATGTTAAACTAGTGTATAAATTTAAAGAGTTTTCACCCTTATAGCTTTCCAGTCTTCGGTAGGCGAGCCTAGCGGACACCATCGAGCATAACTTCCACACACTGTCGCTTTAACTTTTCTAGGTTGAAAAATAGGCTGACTTACTTCTAGTAAAAGTGCCCAAATACAAAGTTGTAGAGAATTATTTTCTCTTCAATTAAAAAAAAGAATCCCTTAATTTTGATTATTTTTATGGAGATATGGCCGAAATGGTTGAGGTATATCTCAGGTTCATCAAAACAACCAGAAAATATGCTTCTCAAAGATTCAGGTTTTTAGAATAGTTAGACTAGGAATTTGAAAAAGTGTTCAACGACAAAGTTGCAGCCACTAAAAAATACACTATTTGTAAAAATAAAGAGCATGATTTAGACAATTTTTAGAGGAGTTATGGGTTCTGTAAGTTGCAGCCACTTCCTACACATGCATGTTAACATGTGTGAAGCTTCTTTAGGAAGCCATGTTAAGGGATAAAAAACCATGTGCAAACTTTATAAATCATGTGCCTATACGATGGTTACATTTGCAAGACATTTTCCAAAGCAATTATGTGTTTCTAATTTGCACCGCCTCACAACGGTTTCAAATTCAAAGCGTTCTAGCTCAACGTTTATCAGTTCAAACATCCGACGATTAATATGACGATCGCTAACATATTAACGAAAATATTTCGATGATGTTCTATTTAACAAATTAAATAATAAATCATGTTTTAATGATCATTCTTAATAAATAAAATTTAGCGAAAGACTACTTAAAATACATTTTCGAAAATCTTGTTATAACAAAACTTGATAAATTCTTTGTTAAAAATTATACCATCAAATTTGACAAAAAATAATATTTAAAATATTATTTAAACAAGTTTATATTTATTATAATTATTTCGGATCCATATTTAAATTATGTTAAATCCGTTTTATATGCAAAAAATTCAAATTATATCCTAAAAATTAAGTTTTAACTAGTTAAAAATTCTGGATTGTCACATTCACCCTCCTTAAAACTTTTCGTCCCCGAATAGGAGTTGGGGTTATTTAAGATTTTCTTTCCTTCGTGAATTTATGAATTTCCAAACTCAAGATTTAAAATACTTTATACCCAAAATTTTGTCCTCATAATAGAAATGCCGAGTAGAATGCTTCAACCATATCTACAAACAAACATATTAATAAAATATTAAATTAAATCATGAAATGAAATGAGACTTAACCAATTTCCATATCTTCCACATCTTTGTGTGTAGTGAACACATAATCATTATCAACCATTATAATAACATTTTCCACAATTTATTACAACCGTTCACACTTAACATATATATATATATATGTATATGTATATATGTACACACATGGTGTATGTATATACACATATCATGACATAATTCATAACGTATAAGCATTAGAAAATTACCGCTTATATTTTTGTCAATCGACTGATTAACCACAATTATACAATCATCAATCAACTATAAGCATCCATAACAACCACATTATCATCCAAACCAAACAATCATTTATTTATGGTTTAAACTTCAAAACCATTTATGTAACCACTTTAATACCTAAACCACTAAGTAATTAACTTACTAACATAATCATTAACATCATTGAACCCAAAATTATCTAACCACTTAATAATTACTACACATAACATAGCTACTATAATTACAATAGTTAACCAAATGTGAACAATGTGTGCTCACCATAGCTTATCCACTCCGTCAAACTTTAAGTGTAGGACTCTTCTAATTCTCTATAACTCTAAACTTCACTTAGCAACCAAGTTACAAACTTTTTTAACTCAACACTTCACAAACTCGAGCTACATAAGAGTATGCGTGTGTGTGTATTGCTTGCATTCAAGAGAAGAAAGGTGATATCTTTAAGTATTTTAGGATTGGTTAATGGATGTGGGACCTACAGAAAGGGGAGAGAGGGTTAGTAGGGGTTGCCACGTGGCAAGGGGGGGGTGTAGAGGTGGTAGTTGCTCAAGTAGTGCCTGGTTGGCTTGGATCTAAGGTTTTATAGCCTTTAAGGTATAAAAATGTGATTCGGAAGCAAAGGTGGGATCTTTAAGAGGTAGGGCTCAGTTGAAAGGTTTGGAGGCATCGGGTTGCTAGGGGCCTGCATGTTCTAGTGTGGGATCCGAGGAGGCAGTAGTGGTCGTAGAAAGGAGGTAAAAGTGTATTTTTTGGGGTTTTAAGAGGGAAAGGGAGGAGCATTGGCTAGGGGGACCACTTGAGAAGGAGAGGGGCGCTGTTAGGCTGGCGTGGGGTGGGCAGTTGACATGGCAGGAGGTGTTATTTTTAGCTTATATATGCCATATATAAAACGGTCATGTAATCAAATAAAAATTCGTTCGTAAAAAATATTATTTTTAGTTTATCTATGTAATATATAAAATGGTCTTGTAATGAAATAAATATCTATTCGCTAAAAATATCATTTTTAGCTTACATAGGCATTGAATAAAATTGTCATGTAATGGAATAATTATTGGATTGTTAAAAATATAATTTTTAACTTATATATGCACTGTCTAAAATTGTCGTGTAATGGAATATTCAATTTTTATTTAAAATTGAAAATGAAGTTAAAATCTTTTTAAAATGAATTTATAAATGATTTATAAAATATGTTTTAAATGGAAATCGATGAGATATATTATATGTATATTTAAGTGGTTTGAATAGAACGCTCAGTGCAACGACCGTTCACGAATTTCAACCATTAACTTCGAATTGATGTAATGGGAGATCCGTCCATTGGATCTCCTAAAACTAGAACCATTGGGTTCGTATCGAAAAGAGCTTTCCAATGATAACAAGAGATTTGAAATCTAACGGTTAGGTTTTTAGATATGTCCAAATCAATTTCAGAAAAGGTCGCTATGAATGTAGTTCTGTAGCCGTTATTGGAAATCGACTGTAAAGGCCTTAATGAAATTATTAAAAATATGGAAAAATTATCTAAATTCATTATTAATGATTTAGAAAGATTTTGGATGAAAAATTCCATATTTGAAAAGATAATTTTTTTTTTTATTTGAATGACAAGTTATTAACTAGAATAATAGTCCAATGTTTTTAAATAAATAAATTGGACATGTAAATGGTTTTAGAAATAACCAGAATTTTCCAACGAGTAAATTGGAATGGAAATAATCCTCGGAATATTTCGATATTGGATTCCGTAATTATATAGATATTGTTGAGGAATTTGGAAGATATAGATATCGTTATTCCCAATACGATACCTGTTGGTTTCAGAATTTGATGTTGAATATAAGCCGATATTATTTCTATTTAGAGCCTTATATTTAATGTCAAATTGGATTTTGGGGTTTATAGTGAACTATGTTTTAAATAACAGTCGTTCTTTAACCCAATTAATAATGAAGATATGATTTGGAAATTATAATCGTTTAAATATGATTAATGGAATTTTCCCAAAGTAAAGTTTTCCAATTTAAAATATTAAATTGGAATTGAATGGAATTCAATTTGGTAATAATCGAGATGAGCTTCTGTAAAGGAAGATCGTTACTATATATGGAATTTAGAAGGCTTTGCCATTATTCCATTTATAGTATTGATTTGGTACGAAAATTTATATAGATTACATACTATTATGATTTTCGTGAAGATTCCATTTTGATGGAAGATGATTTTGGATTTGCTGTGAACGATGTTTATATATGACATTTGTTCTTTAACTTAATTAAAAGCAGGATTAAGTTTCCTTAGATTGAGTAATCATTAAGTTATGATTTGTGAGGTTAAAACCAATTGGAGTTTTAATAAATCTTTAGTCAGGTTTGAATGAATGAATTGTAATTAAATTGGCCAAAACACGAGAAGTGGTATAAAACCAAATATGCTTGGTTGTTGATATTGATTGATTGATTGTCTAGATTGTGCTCGACCAGTTTATGAGCAAATGTGCGTTTACATTTAGCATTAGGTTGGATAGAAATATTTGTATGCTAACATCTTGTGAAACACTTCATGATTTGACTATGAGATGTTTAGCGATGTTGTTGAGTTCATTTCAAATTTAATGAATGATTCTGAAATGATATTTTCTTAAGTGAAAAGGAATGTATTCCCGATTTTAGATAGGGAATGTTTTATAAAACAGAAAGGATTTCGAGGGCTAAACCGATGTTTCTAAAATGACTTAGAAATGTATTATGGTTTGACAATGTGGTTCAACACGTAACCGATTAGTTGCTATTGATGATGTATCTGTTTGGTGGCAGAGAATTTATTCCCTTGCATAACACCCTTCTTTGAGACATACGAGTTCAAAGGTTAAGTGATTAATAGTGACTGATCATACGCGTGAATTGCTAATGTAAAGTACTATATTTTGGAAAGTACTTGTGATTATTATGTGTGAAATGATTTTCCCTACTTCGGGATATGAAATGGTTTGGTATGTGGCTAAAGATTCGGGTAACCCTGGATGACTAAAAGTGTGAGGGCGGTGGATTTTCTCCGAGGGCGTGGGAGGTGCATCGTCAGTGTAGTCTGCTCCATCGTGGGAGTTGCACACACACACACACACACACACACATATATCAAGTTGGAGAGGCGCTTACAGCCTTGTCTGAGAGTCGTGCCCGATATTTGGTTGCATACTTATTTGTATGCATTGTGATATTTTGGAATTCATATTTCCAAATATTTTGGTTTGAGATCCCGAAATGAAATCTAATTTGATATAAAAGTTAGATATGTATTTCAAATGATTTGAAATAAGAATTCAGGAATAAAGTCCAAAGTAATAATTTCTGTAAAGTGAATTGGATTTTGAAAAATCTAAATTTGGGGTTAAGCCTAAATGGGTAGATTGGAAATTTGGATGTTGTATGATGCATTGTAGATCCATATGACTATAATCGGTTATTGCTTTTGCATTGGTATTCATGGGGGTGAACCTGTTCCATGACATGCGGCGTGGTCCCATGATTTACTTTATTTTAAAGTAAAGTTTAATACTGTTTTGAGTTCTCACCCCAGTCCCATGACTGACCTGGAGTTTGTTGTTTTCACCTAAACTCTGGATGCCCATATTTTCCACATGGGCAGTCAGTAGTTTTGGTTTTGCAAATTTTTCATTTAGAAGGATTCTGGATCGAAGCTTAAAGTTGTGTCCAGAGCATTGATAGTCTTCCACTGTGTTAGTTTATTTGTTTCCGCTGCATTGTATTACATTTATTGTAAATTTATTTTCCGCTGTATATTATTTTCGATACTCTGATGTAACATTATTACGAGGTTTATAAAAGTCTTCTATTGTTTGTTCTGATGTTTTGTGCATCCAAAGTTAGCACCTTTTTGGTTCGATTTAAGTCGGCTTAACGTTCAATTTGGATCGACCGAGAAGGAGGGTCGTTACATGGTGGGCCCCAACGTGGGGAGAGGATAGGGAAAAGAGGGAGAAGTGGGAGAAAATGGAGAAAATGGGAAAGAAAGAAAGGAAGGAGAAGTAAAGGAAAGTGGCCTCTGTTTTTACACATATTTAGGGTTCTAATGCAAAAATGCTTTCTTAGTGTCACCATGAGAAGAGATAGTGTAGGGGTGAAGTAATGGACCTTTAGACAATTTTCCACTAAGGTTTAATTAGATAAGTCATGCATTATCTTGTGTGCCCATATCTTATTCTTTGTGCCAATTTAACATCATCATTATATGTTATGACAACATGGAAGAGTGTGTAAGTGAGAGAGGATAAGGAGTCAAGTGGGGTGGAGATTTAGGGATTTGTATATAAGAGTGATTTGATTTAGTTTAATCTTGAATTTAATTAAACGATCTTTATACATTTTCAACTCGTACGATCAAACGTAAGTTAGATCTATGCAAAATTTGAAATCCTACTGTATTTCATCGATACAGATCCAACGAAACTGGTCTCGTCAAATTCTGAGACTATTTAAAAAATGGTCTATTTCTGAACTATTATTAAATTTCAATCGATCATTCAACACGCGTTTATATTGCATATATTCACATACAAACTTTGATTGATATGAAATTTGAAGCCTAATAATATTTTAACATTCCAGATCCAAAGGGAAAACTGATTACGCCGAAATCCTAGATCGTTTGCAAAATGTCTATTTTTCCAATATTAAAATAATATTAAATTATCAAATTTCAATATATTTATTTTTTAACCTATTTTAAATGTTCAATAACCTTATTTTAACTTTACTAAAATATAAAATAAAATTAGAATCATTTTCAATTGTTCTCATGTCCAGATTCAAATTTTGACCATTTAAAAATTCACTTAAAATATATTTAAATCCATATTTTGAATTGGATATAGATACGGGTCGTTACATCTCCCTCACTTAAAAAGATTTCGTACTCGAAATCGAATATGGAACTAAAGGTCATTTACTTAACCAACATGACCATGTCCTGTCGAACTTAACTCCGAACTTAACTCCATAAGTTATTCATAGATCATTTATGCAAAATATTTGTTTCGATTCTCATTCAAACACACAACTCATCTCAAAACTAGTAATGATCCTTCGATCCCTTAGTACGGGCACCGTTCATCTCCTTGATCAGAAAAATCTAGCTTTCCTTACATAGCTCACAATGATAGAAAACTCAAGCAACTAACCACAAACCCTCATCCAGGTTCGACTTCAAACATCGAGTGATAAATACTTTCCCGGTTTCATGGAAATACACATTTAAGTTCTACACTCGGATAGAATATATTTGAGGAAATGATCTACATAAACTTACGTAGTTATTCCTACAGTTTTTATTTCTTTACCCTATCCAAATATTTCGTTTGCAACTTAAGCATATTTCATATTTATCGACTATCCAAAATCGTTGACAATTCTGATTTCTTACCTTATCCCAATTGGTTTATAACCTAACTTAGGTTTTTCTACTTTTTGTTTTCCTAAAAATTTCCTAATTGTCGTACCAATCTAACGCATTAAATTTTTCGAAAAATTTCGTCGTAACCTCCTTTACGCGGCTCGATTAGTACAACCTAAAAACGCCTCTATAAGCACTCACCAATCAAAAATAAAATAAAAAAACCAAGCAGCTTGCCAATTAGGCTCGTAATATAATCAAACCCAATTAGATGAGCATTTAATTTTATTCCTCACCTTAACTTCCATTCAATAACCTGTTCAATATATATACGTCTAATTCCAACTAATTTCCATATCAATTCAACACTAACATTTAATTTACTTATTATTTCTTAATTAGTTCACTTTTAATTTGACCCAATTTATTTTGCATTCTCTACCAAAATAACAAACCATTCTTATATTGGTTTTACCATTCCATTTTCCTTACGTAACAAGTATTAGAATTTATCGACTATCCAAAATTGTCGATAATTCCAATTTCTAATCTAAATTCTTTATAATTACCATGAATGTGAAATTCTAATCACAAAATAAATTTATTCAAAATTTATTGATTTTTAAATCATTTGAGTTCAACCTACCATTTTTATTTCAAAATTCATTTCTTTTAATATTCAAAATGTAATCTTTCAAAAATCAATTCCATATCACAAATACGCTCTCTCGTATAGATAAATACTTTTAACTCAGTCTAGGGCATTACTAACCATTTCTCTAATGAGTTTTTTATATAGGATATTACTAATCCTATCTTCGATGAGTCTTTTCCTTCTGTTCTAATGTGTCATACCCTAAAGCTCTGTATAAATCAAAGCTCTGATACCACTATGTAACATTCCTCCTTTCAAACGGCCCTATACCCCCGATTAAACTGACTTTAAACACTCCCAAAGACAGATTGTTAGCGGTACTTACACATTATCACAGAAACAAAAGGACCTTTTCATTAATATCATCACAATATTACATCAAAGTACAAGAACATATCAGAGTACAACAAATATCAGAGTACACCATGAAAATACATACATACAGAAAAATATTCACAGCGGAAAATTATCTAAGTACAGCGTAAAAATATGAATGTTGTAGTAAAATTGCTCTGCCTAAAATCTAAAACCTACTCTATAAAATATCTACAAACCAAAATTACTAGGCAGCTCATGTGGAAAATATGGGCCCCCAGAGTTTAGAGAAAGAACAATAAACTTCATGTCTGTCATGGGACTATTATGAGAACTAAAACCAATTATCTTAAGTTTATTTTTAAAGTAAGGTAATTCATAGACCATGCCGTATAACACATAATGAGTTTTCCCTATATGGATACTAGTGCATAAAAACTAGCAATCCTTTTTGAAAATGAGGCTACCATAAGGTCTCTCGGCACACACACAATGTAATCACAGACATGGGAAAGGTTTCTCCTTATGATAGCCAAACATGCTTGATACGAAAATTTCTCTTTTATTCCTATTAGTGCAAAGTGGGAAAACTCTTTCACAAATAAATGTATCAATCCTAGACGAGATAATGTCCCATACCATTACGTCTCCATATAGGTTTACAGCTAAAACCGTATAAACTTGTAGCGGAAAATGGATTTCCGTCAAATGACCGGGCTAAAGAACATCCTTAATGATGGGAAAATCTCTAGAGGAATGCCCCGAGTACTTTGCAACGCCAGATTCATTCTCTGCCAACACAAGGTGGGATCTCCTTACCTAGATTAACCTTGAGTATATCATCTCCTAATCGTTACCAACCTATAAACCGGGGCCCCGCAACATCAACAACCACATAAAAAGCAGAAGTCGCCACTAAGGTAATACCTGGCCTCCATATCTTAGTATAACTTTTTATCTAGAAAGAGATGATAACTCATACATCGCACATCTTTCCTATTTTAGCCATTTCCGAGGTGTGAGGCTTGACGAAGTCTCATTACAAAAAGCTATGCTTCACTAAGCCATGCTTTGATCATCATGGCACATCACTTAGTATGTCAGACTGTCATTCCATAATATATATGATAATCACTAACCATATAACCTTTGAGCTCATATGTCTCAAAGAAGGGTATTAAGTTGAGATAACCTCTCAACCACTGAAAGAAATATGTTTGATAAAAACCAATCAATACATTATAAAATACAATGTCAGACACACATCCATACAAGCTCGTTCTACAGCTGAACGAGACCGAAGGCACCTTATTCCTAATCCAGTAAAGGAGAGAGGCTCTTGCAAATCTGGAAAATCTCCAAGTACGTTCGCAGTCACAATATAAACTCATAGTAAGTGGCCACCAATTTGAGACAATAACAAATAGTCCTATGATGTGAAAATTCCCAGTCTTCAACCATAATCTTCAATTTCTCCATCTCATTGTATCATTATTCGAAATGGCATCGAATTATTTTCGGATAACAGTCATTATTTAAAACCATCTGGAAATATAGGATCAATAAAGTCTCTATACACTTTAGTTATTTTATATAATCGTTCATTAACCTCATAAAACTCTTTATTCATTTATTCCAAATTAGGAATTTATAAAACTTGTTTCCATTAATCTTTAACAAAAAAATTCATGAAATCTTAATGAAGATTTATTCTTAAACTCAACTCTGGGAAAACTTCATTAAATCTTAATTAAAAATTAGTCATTACTTTCCATTCCAAATTATGTCTTAGTTATAATTCGGTTAAAGAATTATATAATACGTTATTCACAACAAACCCAAAATCCAATTGATATCAAATATAATATTTAAATAGAAATTATATCAGCTTAAGTTCAGTACCAATTCACAAAATTAACGAGTATTATATGTGGAATAATGATATAAATATCTTACAAATCTGTCAAATAATATAAGTTTATCTATGGAATTCAATGTCAACTATCTTCATGAAGTTCAATCATAACTTAACTTAGTTGGTTTAAAGAATGATGTTATTTAAGATACCACTCACAACAACCCTAAATTTGTTGATATAAAATATGAGTTTCAGAGAGAAATCATATCAGCTCATATTCAATATTAACTTCGCAAATTCAACAGGTACTATAAGCGGAATAGTGGTGTATCCACCTTTTAATTTCCTCGAATAGTATGAATCTTATCTACGGAATTTACACGAAGTACTCGACGACTAATACCTATCAATCCAATAATTAAGTTTTGAAAATTTTATTTCATTTAAACTTAGATTTCCAAAATGTCCGTTTTTATTGTATTTGGTAAATTAGGCTAAAAAACACAAAAAATCAAATTATGGTTCAGAACTTCATTTTTCTTGTCCTCATCACTTTAAAATCATTTATTATGATTTATTATAATTTATTCCTATTTTTAATAATTTAAAAATAACTTATTTAAAAAAAAAAATCCAATTTTAGGTCACGAACTGCACCAGCACTGACTTTATTCAAATTTGATTTGCGCTTATTTCTAGATCCAACCATTAGGTTATAAAACTTTCTTTTGCATTCAAAAACACTTTTTATTTTGGGCCAAACGTTTTTCATTTCGGGAAAATCCGATGGTCGGATCTCTCGGTATTTCAATTTGAAGTCAACGGTCGAAATTCGCAAACTACAATTGCTTGACTAATCCTACTTGTAACGAACCAGAATTTTGGCATTTAAATTTTAAAATTGATTTAATTTAGTATTGAGAATTTTATGATCTTTGATTTGAAATCTAGTTTATTTAAAACTTGGTTTTGAATTAATATATTTTTATAAATGTGAATTTAAATTTTACTATTTGAATTAGATTTGTTTTACTTAAAATTTAGTAGTATTTTTAAATTTTTTATTGAAATAAATTATTTGGGAAATCATGAATTTGTTTAAAATTTTAACTTGAGTTTATTTATTTTATTTGAATTTGGATATAAAACTTAATTAAAATTTGTTTTTCTTTTTAACTTGAGGATTTATTTTAATTTAATTAGATTCAAATTTGATTATTTAGATTTGAATTTAGGGTATCAAAATTTAATTTGAAATTGGATTTGAAAATATTAAATAGATTAGTATGGGTGTATATACACTAGTATTGTTGTATTGTATAATGGTTTTTATAGTTAGAATTATAAATGTATGTATTCTTTGAAAATATTTGGTTTGCCACTTGTTAGATCTGTTCTGAAATAACACCACGCGTCCTCCCCTTTGAGAAAACCCTTGTCCCGTTTATCACCATCCTTTTTCCTTTATTTTTCTCCCCATTTTTCCTAATCATACTTCACAGCCAAAAACCATTTTACCCCAATCCCAAAAATGTTAATCCCTAAATCTCTAATGGCCGAATGTTTTTCCCTAATTCGAACGAGTATAGCCACCTCGAAATCAAATCCGTATCTCCTCCTTTGCTCCACCACTGCAGGACATCACCAACTCCACACCGCGCGCCTCTCTGTCCACCTCGAATCTCCATCCATACCTTACCAGCGCGAGCTTCTCCAGTCGACCTCGTTGTTCCACCCACCTGACCCGCCAAAAACCCGAGGACCCCTTCTTTGATTTACCAAATCTCATTGCCCTCGCCTTTGTCAAAGCCGTGTTCACTGAAGTAGTCGCCAGTTCACCCCATCAACACCGACGTTCGAACAGTTGGTCATCGCGACCATCAGCAATTCCGGTAGCTTCGAAAATCGAACCTAAGCCAGTCTCCAACCGGCAGCAGCACTGGGGCTGCTGTTGTTTCTTCCTTGAATCTATGTTCCGCTGTCTGCACCTTTGAGGTCCGTAACGCTCTTCGCCGAGCCCATGCTCTCGCTTCGTCAATACAAGGTAAGTTTAACTTACGATTAAACTCGTTTTAAGTCGTTTACTTCGTGTATTCACTAAGTCTAGTTGTTTGGATTTGCTTGGCTACTGTGTCCGCCATTTGGGGTTGACTGCTTGGATAAATGTTTATTTTGATTACCTTAAGGATAATGATCAATCTATTTACTTTTCCTTGTTTTGGTCACGGTGTTCATTTATTTGCATGGCAAGAATATTTATATAATAAGACCATTTATTGATGATCCTGACGTAGAATGAAAGGCACTTGTATTCCTTAACTTGTCCGTGATTCCCTTGCATGTTACAATGCTGGTTGGATCTAAAAAAGAAGAAGATGGAAGAATAAAACTTTGAACAACTATATCACACAATTTTACTGCACATGCATGTAGTTTTGTCTTGGCTACCTGAATTGTTTTATTGTGGGATGAATGACATTTTGCTTGGCACAGTTAACTCCTATATAACCTATAATTTTGGAGTAGTGGTCTATTGCCTATCACTTGAGTTTGCTTGCCCGTTGCCGTAGCCTGTTAGGATGCGTCACATAAATATACATAGACAATCTCTGTCATGTTTTCCTTTCATGATTTCGTTTAGTCTGTTTTGTTTGTTTTGTTTATGTGTATATTGAATTAAGATGACAACTTGTGTGAAAATCATCCTCCTCTTTTATGAATCGGCAAATATATAGACGTTAGTGAGTATTGTTATCTCTATTGAAAAATATGCAGGTAGTTAATTGTTTTGTTTAGGATTTGTACTAGTTTAGGAAAATAAATTGACCAACATTGTCCTCATTAGCCATCAATACTTGACTGTAAATGCCAAAATGGAAAACACTATATGTTGAACAGTAGTACCTTGTTTAGTGTAACACCCCGTATTTTTAAGATAATAAAATAAAAATAACTTAATTAAATAATGAGAATTAAGTAAAACGGACTGCGCCATTGCGTCCATCTCAGAATTCTGGTCAAGATAGACACCTGGTTTGCGTAAAACGAACATCATATGAAGAAGTTATTAAACATAGAAGTTTGTATACGCACAAGAGAAATATATATATGTATGCAAACAAATTAAAATGTAAAATAAAGAATAAAATAAGGATTGCATGTAATAAATACATGCACTGGAAAAAAAATGTAATGCATGCATTGAAAGAAAGAAAGGATTGGTTGCATGCAATGTAAATATGTTGCAAGCACTGATTTGCAAACATAATGCATTAACATTAAAAGAAAAAGAATCATGCAATGGTTTAATTTAAGTATTGTAATTAAAATGAAAAAGAGAAGTAAGGAGAAAACAAGAATTATCATTGTTTAAAGACTTATTAATAAAAGACTTCATAGCTCAATTGGTTAAGGCATTGGATAGTCAATGAAATATGGCAAGAATCAAATAACGATGCAACATCGTTTGAATTTTGAAAATAAAAAGAAAATTGTGCATATATATATATATATATATATATATATATATATATATATATATATATATATATGCGTAAGATGGTCGGTAGAGGAATTGTATACATATAAGAATATTTCATGTGAATAAAATAGTTAAATAAATTCCAGAAATTCAAAAGTTCAAAAATCAAATTTCTACGTCAAAACAATTCAAACATTCGAAATTCAAATTTCTACGCCAAAAAATCTTGCGGGACCCAATGCTGACTCAGCACTGCGTGTACGTAAAGATTTGGCTAGATTCATTTGCGAACCTATACTATTTTCTTAATTGGGTTCAATGCTGACTCAGCGCTGCGTGTACGATAAGGTCTTGAGCACCTATAAATAAGACCCTAGACGTAACCCTAAACAACATAATTCGGCGGCTGCGTTGGAGCCTGCCATGGCTCCCTCTCTCTCTCTTCTCAAATCTATTCTGAAATTAAAATGTTAGCCTATGAGGATTATGAATTTAGATCTGGAAGAGAGAATCAACGTTAATAAAAAGATTATTGAATCATGAAAGCAAGGTAAACCTCTAAGAACCAATCTATTTAAATTATTTCTCTTTCCCTTCTCTTTTCATGAAATAATAAATCCATGGTCGTTAGGTCGTGAATCAAATTAAAGGGGAAAGGAAAACCATGGATGGTATAACAGATCAGATCCAAAATTTGGGGAAAGCTTAAAGGTGAGTGGGTTTAAGCTATAGCCTGTAGATCAGATTCAAAATGGTCAGTTTAATTATAAATTGCTGTTGTAATGAATTGAAATGTTGATATGAATATATCAGGAAATTCCTATGTTGAATTGGCTAAGTTATTGAATGTTTACATGTTGGAGAAAATAAATTTGTTAGGATATGAATAGCCAATTCAATGATTGTAATTACATGCTTTACTTGGGACATATTATTGATTGAACGACATGTTAAAATAATTACCCGATTGAATTTTTACGTGTCCTAGTAGAATTAAACATATGTTGAAAATGACATGCGACAAAATATAGGCAAAAATTGGACGATATGTAAATTAGATTACTGTAAACTACTCCCTCCAGTTCCTTTTATTAGTCGTTTTAGGCATTTTTCCCTTTTGCTAATTATATGACGTTCTAGCTTTTGTTCACTTTCCCATGCAGCATTTATTAAAAAAGCTGATTGTATCTATTCTTCCAAAGCAACACTACTCATCTTCCCTCCAATATCAACTTATTTCTCTCCCTTTTGTATTGCTATAATAAACACACAGTTATTCCATACTTTTGCTTACAGAAAAATCAAAGCTAAACCCGAATTCAGCATGGATTCTTCATCTCCTCCAACAAAGAAGACTATGCAAGAATTTGATTTGAACGAGGTGCCCGCTACTGAAGAAAAGCTTGATGAAAAACAACTTTGCAATGATGCAGTGCATGCTAAGGTCGATCAACAAATTGACTTAAACAAGCCTCCTATTGAAGAAACAATGCTGGATAACGATCCGGAGATGGATCAATTTATTCTCTCAATGCTCAAGATTATGTATCCGGAGTTTTTTTAAAGTTGTAATGTGGTTGTTTGGTTGCTTCTTTGTTGGGATTATGCTTCTATCTTGTTGAATGTGTGCTTCCAATTATGTTGAATTTATGCTTCCAGCTTATGCTTTGATCAGTTTCGGATCATGTTTTGCTTAATTTCAATATGACAATATTAGCACATGCAGTAAAACCCATTTTACAATATGTGTTTGCTAATGATAGTCCAAGTGTATGCTATGACTTAAAATCATAGTCCAAAAGGATGCTAACGATGGTTAGATCACTAGAGGGTGCCGAAGTCGGTATTAGTTTATATTGGTGCCGAAGTTTGAATCAATGAACTAACATTTTATTGATAAGTTAGTGCATGTGGACAGAAAAATATTAATACACCTCTTACAAAGGTTATGAGTATCCATTCATTTTGTGAATTTTGATAAGTGGACAGATAAATTAGATAATGACAATGCTAGTTCTGTTGTGGACATAAAATGGATAAGTGGTGTATCCATGAGTATCCATTCATTTTGTGAATACCCATATATAGGAAAGTAGCTTGTCAGCAAGTTATTAGCAGCCAACAAAACTACTTACAAAGGTTATGAGTATCCATTCATTTTGTGAAACAGCAGTATTAATCAATAGAAATGTAACCACTACAAAATGATGTGCATGTGTTTTACTGTTCTGGAACATTTTTGATGTGTCTGCGGCACATCATATTGACACTAGGGAGTATTTTGTCCTCCACATATACCAGCACATCATATGTGTAACACCCCGCCTCCGCTAGGGTCACTCGCAAAGGAATGCACTAGCTTTAGAGGGGCATTATTGGTAAACATGCACAGAAATATCACAAGACAGAACATATAAAATGGCGGAAGTAAAATCGAACTTTCATAAACATTAATAATTAAGGTCTAAAGCCTTTTACATCAGAGTACATCAAAACCTGTCTTGTAATAATAAAGAAGCATTAAGACTTTTCCATAAATTATTCCCCAAATAAAACAGTAAAGTAGCCATAGCCAAGAAAAGTCCAAGCCATCCATGATGACCTTCAAGCAGAAGAAGTCTGAACTAAACAACAGTATTTCCTCCCTGTAACCTGGGGGGAAAACGGAAGACAAGAAGCGAAAGAAAACGGGGTCAGTCATAAAGACTGGTAAGCCCTATCTACTATCAGCATATAAACTAGTAAAGTTAACTGGCATGAGGAACTGAGATGAACATAAGCATGATAACAAGATAGATAAGCTAAATCAGAATAACAGGATAACTACTGAACTAAGGTATCATGATAAACTACGGTGTCATGATAAATCAAGGTATCATATCGTCAGACTTCTATCAAGTATACTATCCCAAGGTATCTACCCCGTCTAACATTCCACGGTATCTATTCCGTATATTCTTCCTGGTTCTAACATGTATATTTGCTCTGCACCCTCCGTACTAGTATCCCAGCCTTGTTATGTGTTAATCATGAATGTCCCTTACTCAAAATCGTGTAATGGTCCATGTCAACCTAACATATCGCATATATAGGTTACTCAAATCATATTTTTCTTTCCATGTATATAAGTTCAGTCCTTTGCCGTACCTCGTACGGGCTTCCTCATGTCGTATTATCCTTGAAATCGTTTGGACTGTCACCCTTGTTCTAGCTAGGCTCTTCCATATGAATCATCGTTTGAACTACTAGGACTTACGCCACCTAGCACCACTAGGGATTACGCTTGCCTATTGCACGCTTTCGTATTTTGGTTTGGGTTAAACCACCTAGGCCACTAGGGATTACGCTAACCCTCAACCGCGCCCTTTTTCCCACGCATTCATCGTGAATCGTTTTTCTATAACTGTATGCACATGTATCACATCGTGCCATCCGAGTCCTGTCACAGGGCAAAACAAGAAATACAGGACTCGGTCGGGAGCTTTAGATTTATCTGCCGATGCAGATACTAAGGTCTGCTTTTCTACACGTGGCTATGGTCCCACGAGACCCCTCCCTCAACTAGTGAAAGGCAACACAAGAGAAAATCTTGCATGAGAACTACACTCCGGCCAGCCCACATCCTACGGCCTACCTCACCAATAATTAGATAGCAATTATGGTCTGTTGGGTGTTCCCTGCCTTTCCGTACGTACACGCTTGACTCAAGATGGTAGATGATCGACGAACTTGCTATCTCGGGCACCTTATGTATTCGTCGACTCACTGCTATCCACCCCGGTCTTTAGGTCGCTCGCATAGCAACCAAGGCATATTCTTGGTTCTTCTACCGCAGACCTCAACCTCTCGTGAGCCTAGTATAATGACCTGGCAGCTCACAGAGGGATCCCAAGAATATCCTCACGTTCCCCGAAGCCGCTGCTTCGTTACCCAGTTCGTTGGAGCCTTTATCTAAATCAGATAGCCTGCTCCTACACGCATACTTAAACGTTGACCTAACGTATTGGGTTACTAATCTATCTAAGAAATGGTCCAAATTTCCTTGACTAAGAATTATTACTTAGTCTCCCTTAACTAAGGTTTACCACTTAGCCTTATTTCCATAATCCTTGTTAACTATGGTTATTTACCTAATCCTCCGAATTAGGGTTTATCTAATGGGTTAAGTGTCACTTAAGTTCATAACTTAGCCCGTCTACAAACCATGTCAAAATTGGCTAAGTATCCAAGTCCAAGACTTAACCCTACAAACCATGTGTCAAGTTGGCTAAGTATATTAAGCAATCCATAACTTAACCTCGTCTAATTATCATTTTAGATTGGTTAATTATATAAATTAACTTGACCTTGTCAAATTACCGAGTCAAATCGGTCAAGCGTATTCAAGTGATTCGTGACTTAGCCTTATCATGTTTTCACGTTAGATTGGTTAAGTATAGGTCACTTAACCACATCAAACTAACGAGTTGGATTAGTTAAGTGTAAATTAACTTAACCCCGTCCAATTACCATGTTTAGATTAGTTAGGTCTGAGTTGACTTAACCCCATCCATTAACTGTATTAAACGGTTATGTGTTACTAAGAAAATTTACTTAACCTTATCAAGTTATCGTGTTGGATTGATTAAGTGTTGGTTAACTTAATCCCGTCCCCTCGTCGTATAAAAATGGTCAAGTGTCGTTAGGCAAATCAAGTTACTTAACCTACCCAACCCTGTCATGTCGGTTAAGTGTCATTAGTCAAATTAAATTACTTAACCCATTTGTCCATGTCATATTTGGTTAAGCCTCATTAATCAAATTAACTTAACCCTATTATGTGGCATTAATTACTTAATGCACCCCAACCTCTCACATTAGACTTTGTTGTGGTTACTAGTTAAGCCGGTCGGTTCCGGGTAGCTTTACACCACAACTTGGTCTAACCTCGGGTTCAAGCACAACATGACCAACTTCTCACATTGGGTCCTATTGTTTGCAACTACTAGTTAGGCCGGTCGGTTCCGGGTAGTTTTACGTTACAAACTCAACCCAACCTCGAGTTGGCCACTTTCATGTTTAGTCTAGTGTCATGTTCATAGTCAAGTTTTCAAGCAATTGGGTAGACCTAACTTAATAGGTAAATTCCCAATGGGTAGACCTAACTTAATAGGTAAATTCCCAAGCTTATGTTTTTATGCATACTTACATGTCCACTTCCATGTTATATTTCAAATCATGTTTTCAAGTATAAACACATGTCATATTTAACGTTACATGTTGTCATGTTTATACCCATTTACCCAAGTCATATTCATGTCATTATGTTTCCCCATAATGTGACCCCAACGCTTTTTTTTAAACTAGCATATACGTTCGCAACAACGTGATGGATTAAAAGAAGAGACTTGGCAAAGGAATGACAAAAATGGGTATTGAGCCACAAGTTAATCATGGTGGCAAATGAGGCACAAATATGTTCATTAGCTTGCATGTTACATTCTTAAGCCTCAAAAACATGCATAAACCCAAACTTGGTACATAAGCGAATCATAGTGACAAAAGACATGGAATGATGGCTAGAAACTCGCATATATCATCATATAAGGATTATGACTTCATATGCAAGGTGACATAATGATTATGAAGATTCACATGTTGCATAATGCAACATTTCAACATAAAGGTCAAAGCTTTATGACCACAAGACCAAGGTAATGACTTTATAAGCTTGCATAAGATGATAGCATGCTACATACTAATGTTTAAACCCACTTACAACATGTCATATTAAGTTTAAAGTTCATATCTAATAGTAGGAGAAGGGCTTACATTGCTATGAAGGCCTAAATCGATTAAACTAAAGCTTGTGATGAAGCCTATGCATGCCATCACCCAAAATCCCAAAGATGGATGCTCCAAACCCACCAAAACACCATCTTTATGAACAAAGATCAAAGCTTTTGCCTTGAAATCAACTTGAGAAGCTCTCATACTAACATAGGGACTCTCTAACACTCTCATGATCATGAAACCTCTCATAGAAATGAAGTGGAGGCTAGGATAGTTGAGTGGAGGCCATGAGAGTAGAAATTTGGCCATAGTTTAGTTACATGAATGAATAATGAGGATTTAGGAGAGGGTTAGGGGCTTATTTATAGATTAGGCAAGTGTTTTAGGCCATAGGATTAAACCTAGATTCAATCCAAGCCATCAAAGCATGTCTTGGGGAAGAAGTCAAGTGTAGGAACCATCTAGGGCCTTTAGATTAAAGATGAACCATGAGAACCATTCAAATGCAAAATCTGCATTTGAGCGAATCGGCCCACGGGTTGACAGCCAAACACCCTGGATTAACCCCTAGTCGACCCAGCGGGCTCGGGTCGACCTCAAAAATCGGCCGGTTCGGTTATTCTCCTCTCCCAATTCGCTGTTTTGAACATTTTTGCATATTTATTTATTTAATTTTCAATTATATATATATATCAATATATATATATTTCTCTGCGCAACCCATTTCACTTAATTAAGTATACTTTAATTTGGGAATTTTTCGTGAAACTTCGCGAGGCCATATCTTGGTCATACGGACTCCGATTTTTGAAAACTCGGACTCTATTTCGCGTATTTTTCCGAGACGAACGCAGTGGCATAGCCTGTTTCCCTTGATTCAGATTTTACAGTTTAATTCTGCCTCCATTTATGTTATAACATGTTATTCAAAAATACGGGTTGTTACATTCTCCCCACCTTTTAGGATTTCGTCCCCGAAATCTCCAAGTTAGGAAGAACCTATCCTACCATCCATCATTCATCTACTCAAAACATCATCCATAAGCAACCATTGTCCTTAGATGATTTCTAATGCTGTATGAATATATGCAAAACGTGTGTGTACATGTTCCTTAGCTAATGCTAATGATCAGGCCTGAATAATCTTTCTAATGCAAAAATATGTATAGTGCCATGAATCCAACATGTATGCAAATAGTCCTAGTCATATAGATACTATATGCGCGCACAATCATTCATTCATATGCAACAACCGCATGATAATACATTCGATTTCAACCATAAACAAGTATAAATACTCGTGCATATGCAATATGAAATGTGATCGAGTCGAGCTAGTATCTAATGTGTATTCGCGCATCCACGAGCAACCACTTGCAACCACTTGCAACCATATCAATCATAACATGTTTCAAATACATGTTTACATCCATAGGGTTCTACCTAGGATTCCCTGAAACAGGGTCGAGAAGATAAACAAGACAAATTCCTTACGGGGTTTGTAACAGAAGATAGGACCGAGAGGATATTCACAAAAGATAGCCTACAAGCAAGCTCTACAGGAAAACAGGGATCAAGGATATACTCTCAAAAAAAGGATATCATGCGCGTATCTAGTCTTTGACCATCAAAGTCGTATCTCCTTGAGCTTAATTCCATTGTGCCTTGATCGTCCTTTAACTTCGCGATTTCGTAGCTTCTTATTTCCTGTTTCCATAACATGAGTTGGAACTCATTTCCTCGTCGCCTCTCGTTCCACTTGCACACTTAGCGCAAACACGACTGCGTACTCATGATCTCATGCAAGCTTTCCAAAATTCACTAGTGAATCTCGGACCTCGTACCATAAGGTATTCCACGTAGTAGAACTTTCTCTTGAAAGTAAACAGATGCCAACCGGGTTATCAAGTGCACTTACTAGGGTGATTTCCATAACCCATGCATAAGTGAAATAAACCATCCGTCTTATCGGCGAACACCATCCGATCGGGCTTCAAATTTCCAATAAAGGCATCTAGGGATTCTAAGTAACTAATCATGACAGAACCCAAAAGGTCACGCGATACTTCAAGGGTATTACCAAAGCAAGCCAAGAGTCTAACTACCCTCCTTCTAAAACCGAGAGTAGCACCCCTTACTGGATAACCACTTCATCCCTAGAATCCATCCACAACTTATAAACATAAGCATTATTTCCAAGCTCAACACTTGATATAGACATTCTCAAATCCAAACAAGCCATGAGTAAATGGACCGATCTTCCAATAGGACTTGAGACAAAAACGGGATCCTCTACTACGCTAGTACTAAGGTGCAGAGACTCAACTATCGAAGCGGACTTAAAAGATGCGGTGATCAAAACAAAGTCCCGACAGGATGATAGAGAAGAAAAGCTAAACCTTTAACAAGATCGTTACCCTCCTTCTGAGGTACCCTAGAAATGAGAGCATACTATTGCCCTCCGAATGATCTTGTCCCTGTTCCATGATACTTAACTATCCGTCCCGTTTCACCATGCCAAAGGTACTCTCTCGTCATGGGTTTCATTGTTCATCTTTCTCCCTCCTTTTAGGACTCAGCCATACCAACATGTTGCTTATCCCTGAGCTCGTATCCTTTATCCTTGTTCTTACTATCCATTCATGCATAACTCTGCAACGGTCTCTCTCGAGAACCACCTCCATCGTACGGGAAACACTTACGCAGCTAGAAAGACTAGTCGCAGTCAAAACCACTGTGACTACAGATGGAGGAAAGAAAGGAAAAGAGATTCAATCAAGGAAACAAGGATAATGCTAATGGCCTTTGGGGAATAGCCTTTTTCTTTTTAAAAGAAAATTTTCTTGAAAAATGCTTCTTTGTAAACGGTTTTTCAAATAATTTTCAGAAGGTCTTTAAAAACTTTTGCCCAGTCTAGTAACCTTCTGCTCTGATACCAAATGTAACACCCCGCCTCCGCTAGGGTCACTCGCAAAGGAATGCACTAGCTTTAGAGGGGCATTATTGGTAAACATGCACAGAAATATCACAAGACAGAACATATAAAATGGCGGAAGTAAAATCGAACTTTCATAAACATTAATAATTAAGGTCTAAAGCCTTTTACATCAGAGTACATCAAAACCTGTCTTGTAATAATAAAGAAGCATTAAGACTTTTCCATAAATTATTCCCCAAATAAAACAGTAAAGTAGCCATAGCCAAGAAAAGTCCAAGCCATCCATGATGACCTTCAAGCAGAAGAAGTCTGAACTAAACAACAGTATTTCCTCCCTGTAACCTGGGGGGAAAACGGAAGACAAGAAGCGAAAGAAAACGGGGTCAGTCATAAAGACTGGTAAGCCCTATCTACTATTAGCATATAAACTAGTAAAGTTAACTGGCATGAGGAACTGAGATGAACATAAGCATGATAACAAGATAGATAAGCTAAATCAGAATAACAGGATAACTACTGAACTAAGGTATCATGATAAACTACAGTGTCATGATAAATCAAGGTATCATATCGTCAGACTTCTATCAAGTATACCATCCCAAGGTATCTACCCCGTCTAACATTCCACGGTATCTATTCCGTATATTCTTCCTGGTTCTAACATGTATATTTGCTCTGCACCCTCCGTACTAGTATCCCAGCCTTGTTATGTGTTAACCATGAATGTCCCTTACTCAAAATCGTGTAATGGTCCATGTCAACCTAACATATCGCATATATAGGTTACTCAAATCATATTTTTCTTTCCATGTATATAAGTTCAGTCCTTTGCCGTACCTCGTACGGGCTTCCTCATGTCGTATTATCCTTGAAATCGTTTGGACTGTCACCCTTGTTCTAGCTAGGCTCTTCCATATGAATCATCGTTTGAACTACTAGGACTTACGCCACCTAGCACCACTAGGGATTACGCTTGCCTATTGCACGCTTTCGTATTTTGGTTTGGGTTAAACCACCTAGGCCACTAGGGATTACGCTAACCCTCAACCGTGCCCTTTTTCCCACGCATTCATCGTGAATCGTTTTTCTATAACTGTATGCACATGTATCACATCGTGCCATCCGAGTCCTGTCACAGGGCAAAACAAGAAATACAGGACTCGGTCGGGAGCTTTAGATTTATCTGCCGATGCAGATACTAAGGTCTGCTTTTCTACACGTGGCTATGGTCCCACGAGACCCCTCCCTCAACTAGTGAAAGGCAACACAAGAGAAAATCTTGCATGAGAACTACACTCCGGCCAGCCCACATCCTACGGCCTACCTCACCCATAATTAGATAGCAATTATGGTCTGTTGGGTGTTCCCTGCCTTTTCGTACGTACACGCTTGACTCAAGATGGTAGATGATCGACGAACTTGCTATCTCGGGCACCTTATGTATTCGTCGACTCACTGCTATCCACCCCGGTCTTTAGGTCGCTCGCATAGCAACCAAGGCATATTCTTGGTTCTTCTACCGCAGACCTCAACCTCTCGTGAGCCTAGTATAATGACCTGGCAGCTCACAGAGGGATCCCAAGAATATCCTCACGTTCCCCGAAGCCGCTGCTTCGTTACCCAGTTCGTTGGAGCCTTTATCTAAATCAGATAGCCTGCTCCTACACGCATACTTAAACGTTGACCTAACGTATTGGGTTACTAATCTATCTAAGAAATGGTCCAAATTTCCTTGACTAAGAATTATTACTTAGTCTCCCTTAACTAAGGTTTACCACTTAGCCTTATTTCCATAATCCTTGTTAACTATGGTTATTTACCTAATCCTCCGAATTAGGGTTTATCTAATGGGTTAAGTGTCACTTAAGTTCATAACTTAGCCCGTCTACAAACCATGTCAAAATTGGCTAAGTATCCAAGTCCAAGACTTAACCCTACAAACCATGTGTCAAGTTGGCTAAGTATATTAAGCAATCCATAACTTAACCTCGTCTAATTATCATTTTAGATTGGTTAATTATATAAATTAACTTGACCTTGTCAAATTACCGAGTCAAATCGGTCAAGCGTATTCAAGTGATTCGTGACTTAGCCTTATCATGTTTTCACGTTAGATTGGTTAAGTATAGGTCACTTAACCACATCAAACTAACGAGTTGGATTAGTTAAGTGTAAATTAACTTAACCCCGTCCAATTACCATGTTTAGATTAGTTAGGTCTGAGTTGACTTAACCCCATCCATTAACTGTATTAAACGGTTATGTGTTACTAAGAAAATTTACTTAACCTTATCAAGTTATCGTGTTGGATTGATTAAGTGTTGGTTAACTTAATCCCGTCCCCTCGTCGTATAAAAATGGTCAAGTGTCGTTAGGCAAATCAAGTTACTTAACCTACCCAACCCTGTCATGTCGGTTAAGTGTCATTAGTCAAATTAAATTACTTAACCCATTTGTCCATGTCATATTTGGTTAAGCCTCATTAATCAAATTAACTTAACCCTATTATGTGGCATTAATTACTTAATGCACCCCAACCTCTCACATTAGACTTTGTTGTGGTTACTAGTTAAGCCGGTCGGTTCCGGGTAGCTTTACACCACAACTTGGTCTAACCTCGGGTTCAAGCACAACATGACCAACTTCTCACATTGGGTCCTATTGTTTGCAACTACTAGTTAGGCCGGTCGGTTCCGGGTAGTTTTACGTTGCAAACTCAACCCAACCTCGAGTTGGCCACTTTCATGTTTAGTCTAGTGTCATGTTCATAGTCAAGTTTTCAAGCAATTGGGTAGACCTAACTTAATAGGTAAATTCCCAATGGGTAGACCTAACTTAATAGGTAAATTCCCAAGCTTATGTTTTTATGCATACTTACATGTCCACTTCCATGTTATATTTCAAATCATGTTTTCAAGTATAAACACATGTCATATTTAACGTTACATGTTGTCATGTTTATACCCATTTACCCAAGTCATATTCATGTCATTATGTTTCCCCATAATGTGACCCCAACGCTTTTTTTTAAACTAGCATATACGTTCGCAACAACGTGATGGATTAAAAGAAGAGACTTGGCAAAGGAATGACAAAAATGGGTATTGAGCCACAAGTTAATCATGGTGGCAAATGAGGCACAAATATGTTCATTAGCTTGCATGTTACATTCTTAAGCCTCAAAAACATGCATAAACCCAAACTTGGTACATAAGCGAATCATAGTGACAAAAGACATGGAATGATGGCTAGAAACTCGCATATATCATCATATAAGGATTATGACTTCATATGCAAGGTGACATAATGATTATGAAGATTCACATGTTGCATAATGCAACATTTCAACATAAAGGTCAAAGCTTTATGACCACAAGACCAAGGTAATGACTTTATAAGCTTGCATAAGATGATAGCATGCTACATACTAATGTTTAAACCCACTTACAACATGTCATATTAAGTTTAAAGTTCATATCTAATAGTAGGAGAAGGGCTTACATTGCTATGAAGGCCTAAATCGATTAAACTAAAGCTTGTGATGAAGCCTATGCATGCCATCACCCAAAATCCCAAAGATGGATGCTCCAAACCCACCAAAACACCATCTTTATGAACAAAGATCAAAGCTTTTGCCTTGAAATCAACTTGAGAAGCTCTCATACTAACATAGGGACTCTCTAACACTCTCATGATCATGAAACCTCTCATAGAAATGAAGTGGAGGCTAGGATAGTTGAGTGGAGGCCATGAGAGTAGAAATTTGGCCATAGTTTAGTTACATGAATGAATAATGAGGATTTAGGAGAGGGTTAGGGGCTTATTTATAGATTAGGCAAGTGTTTTAGGCCATAGGATTAAACCTAGATTCAATCCAAGCCATCAAAGCATGTCTTGGGGAAGAAGTCAAGTGTAGGAACCATCTAGGGCCTTTAGATTAAAGATGAACCATGAGAACCATTCAAATGCAAAATCTGCATTTGAGCGAATCGGCCCACGGGTTGACAGCCAAACACCCTGGATTAACCCCTAGTCGACCCAGCGGGCTCGGGTCGACCTCAAAAATCGGCCGGTTCGGTTATTCTCCTCTCCCAATTCGCTGTTTTGAACATTTTTGCATATTTATTTATTTAATTTTCAATTATATATATATATCAATATATATATATTTCTCTGCGCAACCCATTTCACTTAATTAAGTATACTTTAATTTGGGAATTTTTCGTGAAACTTCGCGAGGCCATATCTTGGTCATACGGACTCCGATTTTTGAAAACTCGGACTCTATTTCGCGTATTTTTCCGAGACGAACGCAATGGCATAGCCTGTTTCCCTTGATTCAGATTTTACAGTTTAATTCTGCCTCCATTTATGTTATAACATGTTATTCAAAAATACGGGTTGTTACAATATGTCTGCGGCATCACTGTTCTGGAAAGTACTTACACTAGGGAGAATATATCAATAGAAATGTAAAATGGGTTTTACTGCATGTGCTAATATTGACATTCGAAATTATTCTTCTGGCAAAGTAACGCATGTGTTTTTCAGTATGTGTTTGCATGTAACCATTACAAAGGTTATGGGTATCCATTCATTTTTCAATATGTGTTTGCATGTAACAGGAATGCATGTGTACTATATATGCACATTCTAGAATAGAGGTAGTTGAACATAAGCAAAATATGATCTGTAATACACATGAAATCAATCACAGAAAAAAACTAATGTATGCAAAATTTCATGTTGAAAACCATTACAAACAAGTACAAATGTTTGTCAACTTTTTGGGGGTGTAAATCTTCCAATTGACAAGTTGATAAGCACTAAAAAGATAAAGCAATATGTTCAGCAGTAAAACAGAAAAAATGACCACAAGTTGATAAGTAATTCTCTATTGAGATGATGACAATAAGTTCATAGCATTTTGTACCACAGTTGCATCACAACTAATTTGCCTAGGAATACGACGATCTCTTTGTAGTGCAGCTTTATTAATATGTGGAGGATTATATTTGTTCGAACCACCTATCTTCATTATCTCTTGCATGCATAATTGTAGAGTCAAAAAAATATGGTTTACTTTGCTAGATGGGTAATCATCGAAAGCTTTCTCAATGGCACTGATAAGCTCTTGCACTGTTCTTGGACACTCCTTGTGTTGCAATGCTTGAATTGAAGCAAAAAAACCAAGATCTAGAATATTTAAATCCGGTGAGTTCGATGGTTGATATGCTAATCGAATGTCAAAATCAGTTTGTGAAACAGCAAATTGAAATGCCTCATCGTTCAAATCAATGTGCGTTTTTGCATTATCTTGTTGAATGAATATGGTTTTATTAACGTCTTCTCTTGGCCACTTATTTTGAATAGCTGGTATAACTTTCTCAATCATGTATGCTCGCATATTCTCCCTTTTTACAGATGTCATAGGCTTAATTTCCCAAGTGCCCGCTTCTCTATTCCTGCTTGATCTTTGTGCCCTTTCCATGGTGACGAAAGGGAATACACCTAATTTTCCCGAGAATGCTTCATTTCCGTTATCATCATACCTTGGACGAGCCATAGCAACTAAAAACATAACTTTTCCGATAAAATTCTTACTTTGACATGTACGTAGAGGTACATCTTCATTTGGAAGCAAATAGTACGTCTGGGACTTTTTGGTCATATTGAATCATTTCTCATCGATATGTATCATATTATACATGGATACAAATTTTGGCTCATGAGGTAAGCTTCTTGGATCCAACATTGACATGCAAAATTTGAGACGTGTTATTTTATGCTCCTCTGTCAGATACGGCTTAATTGCATTTGTGTGGCGTCGAAGTAGACCTTGTTTAAAAAGTCGGAATAACGTCGTGTAGCTTATATTCAATGTTTCGGCAAGTGCTTTCAAGGTTGTTCGTCGATGCAAGGGAACTTCAAGCACACGGTTTAAATCAACATGAATTCTCTTTCGACCACAATTTGTCGTTTTCTTGTGTGAAACATTAACTGCTGCTCCATTTGGGGTGTCTTTTGCCCGTCTCCAAATACGTTGTACCGTCCGTATGGGTACCGAAAATTGTTCAGAAACTTGTCTTGTCATTGGTTTTTTAAGTTTTCCATTAACGCTCTTTTCTAACAATGCACGATAAATAGCCCATCTATTCTCATTTGATAGAAATATTCTCCTCTTTTCTATAGATGTATGGATATCGCCTGTAAATGTTAAAAACATGAAAAATAGTGTCTGTATAACTGTAAATTTGATAAATAGCAACTATGCATAACAGAAAATACACATGATAGATGGGCAAAAATGCTTGGATATATAGTTCCATTTGAAGAGCATGTAAAATACACATGTAAAACTACCATGCAGGTGCCATCTATGCATGTACAAACATAACAAATGACAGCATATGCATAACCATATTTACTTCCAAACATGCTTAAATTCACACATTGTTATAAATCTACAGCATGCATTCAAACTCAACAAATGACAGCAAAGTGAAATGTTTAATGGTGAAGATAAGAATAACTTTTTTTACTGTTGTTCCACCCGTCATCTCACCCCAAATTCCCTGCACAAGTATGTAACAGTTTTTTTTTTCCTTGTAAGCAACATCGTCAGTTGTGCACCGCAATGAGACAGCATGCAACAAGAATGAATCTTTCATCAACGTAAGAGAAATAACAGCATTGAAAACTAGGAATGATTTGTAACAAATTGTTTTTTTTTTAAAAAAAAAAAAAAACTAGGAAGAAATATTTTTATGGTACGCTTCTCTTCATCAAACTAACAAAAAAAAATTAGCATGAAACATGCTTATGCTAGGCCATAACGTGTCAGTTTATGCTTGAAATAAAACACTCCTTATTTAGCTGCAGGTATAATATAATGAATGTTCATACTGGAGATTATCTCAGCTGTCAACCATATGGGGAATCCATGCAATAGTCTGGTATCAATTCAGCCACATCAAAGAATTTTATGTTGAAGCATGAAGGGAGTATTTAAAAAAAAAGCCTAAAGCATAGTTTAAACACTAAAAATTTAATGTTCTACATTGCATATGTGAAGAACAAAATATAGCCATCTATAAGCATGCATGTTCAGTGATTTATATCCCCACGTTAAAACACTAATAATATTAAGAACATACTAGCAAATTAATGTAAGAAGCATAGTTTAAACACTAAAAATAACATTTTTCATGCATAGAAAAAAGTAACATACTTGCATTTGCAGCAAGGTTGTCTTCATCTTCTTCAAGCAGTGGTGACTCAAACTCTTGATTTGCAATGGTGTTTATGTTTTCTTCTTCCGCTTCATGCAATTCATCAACGTTTAGTTCGAGTAATGGCGATTCGACCTCTTGATTTAGGTCGACATTCAAATCTAGTATAAGAGTTCCGATAGAAGATTGTCTGACTATTAATGAGATTGGCTCCTCTTCTTCTTCGTTGCTGTTTGTAGGAGGACAATTTAGATCAATGTTAAAATTATTTCTAGAAGTCTCCTCTTCTTCTTCATTGCTATTTGCTGAAGAGAATTTAGATCAATGTTAAAATTGTTTGTAGATGTCATGATATTATAGTTTTGAATCAGTTTTTTTTCTTATATATAGATGAAATGAAAGAATTTTTTGTGAGGTTTTGGCTCCATTTTAAATTTTCAGTTTTGCTGGAAAGTTCATTTTCAAATTTTCATGTTGAAATAACAAGGAGGATCGTGATAACTGCATGTGACAGGAAGGAGTAGTTGAAAGTTTAAACAGAGAGAAGCTGAAGAGATAGTATTGCAAAAGCAAACCCAGAATTACTGTGCATTTAATATTGGGAAATGTGAGTTAATAAGGTAATTAAGTATGTTTCCATTTTTCTTAATATGTGTGAGAAAACCTAAAACGACTAATAAAAGGAACTGGAGGGAGTATATTACAGTAAAAAGGATAATATGTCTAAAATTTTCATGTAATGAACATAACATATATTATGTTTTGAGATTTTAATTTGGAAGCGCAATTCGATATGAACATAAGTGATTGAATGAAAATGAATATGCCTAGGGTTACAATTAGAAATTGTAAATACACTTATGGCACGAGGTTAGGTTGAATTGGTGGCGGAAGTCTACCCGGACCCGACCGGCATATCCAACAACCACTAATGCTGAACCTAATGTGAGAGGCCCAAGTGCAAGAATTAACTACATGTGCTAAGACACAAGGTTAAGTCACCTTGTGTTAGAAGTCTGCCTGGACCCGCCCGGCAAATCCAGCATCCACAAGTGTACGCTTAATGCGAGAGGTCTAGTACTTATATATATATAACAAGATATGAATAAGTGGCAAGGATGGTAATTAAATGTCTTATTCAGAAAATAAGAAAGGAAGGGATGTAATGAACTGAGTTAGTGTGATAAGAGGGAAAAGTGATGTATTTCCCTAAATGACTTATTTCTGGAAATGTTGTTGCAAGTAATCCACGATAAATATAGAAAAGTAAATAAATTACTTGCTACCATGGATTTAGATGGGAAAACGTTATGAAAATAAATCATTGATTCCTTCTATCAAACTGATAAGTTGCATAAAGTGTTTTTCTTAATATAATAAGGAACATATATTACAGAGAATGAAGAATAGTGGTTTACAACAATAAATGGTTTAAAAGGGGAATGATAATAACCTATTATAAATAAATAACATTAATGAAAATGTTGTATAAAAGGTAGACTTGTCCTAGGGATATGTGAATATTATAACTTAGGTTATAATAAAATAGTAAGGGAATGGGATAATTGGTGAACTAAGTTAAGTGACACTTAATTGTAAATTAAGTAATCAGAAAAAGGGAAAACCTAAAACCAATTAAGAAAAGGGGGAAAATATATTGTACTTAATTATAAATTAAGTAGTTTGGGAGTCTGAAACCCATTGGTAAGAATAACATGTTTAGACTTGTCCTAGGGACAACGGGAAACTATAACATAGGTTATAATAAATGGGTAGAGAAACTTATTAATGGGCCTTAGTTAATAGAACTAAGTTAATAAATAAACAATGATAAGTCGTATTGACGAGGTAAAGTGGAATTATGATTAAATGAGAGAGGATGAGGAAAACTTATGAAATGAAATAAGTTGTATATAATCATAAATGGTAAGTGACATTTAATTGGAAACATGTGAATTAGATATATTTAATTACATATTAAGTAAAACATGTTATTAAAATCAAACAAGAATTTAGAAGGGATTGTAGATCACAGACCTTGGGCCACAATCTAGAGAATAACATGTTGTAAGCTTATTAATAAACTTAAATGAATTAAATTGTTTGAATGAAATTAATAAGCTAGAGAAACTTGGTAATTTGAATAAGAATTCAATATGAATTGGAATAACCAAGTTAACTGGAAACCTGGTGAGGTGAGATAAGCGCGTAAAAGAATGTTTAGTCATAGGGTCTAACAACATGCTAAAGTAAGGCGCTCAGACCAGTCCGTATGATTGAGGGTGAATAACCCAATAGGGTAGATCATCGAGGTGTTATAAGGCACGAGGGGAGCGCACATTCATTTGATTGTTTGATGGCTCCAAAGGACTGGAAGGGGAAGCACACGGCTTCCGGGGACATAGGGTACTCTTGGTATTCCTCTGTGAGTGGCAGATGATTCGCATGTACTCACAGAGGTTGGGTCTACATATTTGAATAAATGAGTATGCCTTGATTGCAATAATAAGGGGCAATCAAAAGACTATGATGGACCATGTGTTTCGGCGAGACCAGTTAGTGCCCTGTGATAGCAACTCGTCGTTTACCTACCATATTCAGTCAGTACGTAAAGCGGAAATGTAGAGAACTCCAAAAGACCATATACTTTGCTATCTAGTTATGGGTAAGGTTGGCCAATAGGTTTGAAGGGCATAGGGGACCGGGGTTAAGTTCTCATTCCTGATATTCTTGGGTGCCTTTCATTAGTTGAGGGAGGGGTCTAGTGGGACCAAAATCACTGTAAAAGCAGACCTTAGAATCTGCAACCGGCAGATATCTGAAAGCTCCCGACTGAGTTCCATGTTTCCTGATTAGCCCTGCCACGGGATTCGGGCGCACATATAGAGAACATGTGCAATAGACATCGAGAATGATTGACGATACGTACGTGGGAAAGTCTAGATACACTCATGTCGCTCTGGGTGGTGTATCATAAGACTAGAGGGCATTATTCGAGGATGGAACCTAATTCGATCGAATGGTTCAAAGATGACAGTCTGAACGCTTACGTAATATAGAAGTAGTGGTTCTTTGCAGACATAGCATTGACATATATACATAAATCTGTACGACATTCGGGCGTAGGATTAGGGACTGCTATATTCCTGCGATGATACGGTTGAGACCTTGCGAGTGGGGTACCATGCGGTGTATCTCAATATTGAGAGATAATTACATATACTGTATTAGGTTAATTCACTGGGAAGTAAATGGGTACGATGTGTGTGTAAGCCTTGAGTGCTGTTAACCCAAGTAACCTAATAAATAAGAAAATATGATTGAACGGTATATATAAGATTATCCAAAGTGTATAGTTTAAATCCAGTCACCAGAACTTGTGTTCTGACCCCCTAAAAAACCTAGGACGTATCACTCAAATTATTGGCCCACACTCGCATGTTAGATTGTGGCAGAGACATGATAGCTTTGGATACTGGTTAGGCAGTATTAATAATACGGTAAGGCTATGTTTTGATTATACTATATTTTATCCTTTCCGTTGTGAGATATTTTTCTAAGCTCTGACATGTTTTATGTCTCTGTCTTTTCTGCAGGATACCAAAGAAAACCAATCCGAGCTTTGATAGATTGGAACTTTGAAAAATAATTCAATCTATCGAAATTGGGGTTGTCACATTTAGTCATGCGACCAGCCACTCCTTTGCTGCCACTCATTCTTACTAGTAATGCATGCAACTTTATTGATCGACTTTGGTATATTTTAGGGTCGTTAGGGAATATTATTATGCTCGATTTTCTTATGATATTTGTTGGGATTAACTTAATTATATTTAGTGTTATCGAAGTTTGCTAACTTGAAATAAGTTTAATCCTGACTCGGGTGTTTTGTGTATTTTGCATGGAATGCTCGGGTCAGATCCTAAGTGTTCCAGGCTTAGATAATTTCAGCTCGCAAGCTGGAGAGGGAAGTGAAGAAGTAGATGCATATGCGTGCACACACGACAAAAGTGTAAAATTTTGTTCTCTTAAACTTTATGTATGAATTTTCTCTCGCTGTATAAAAATTAAAAAAAATTGTACAATACTCTGATATTTTGTATATAAAATTCCACCATTATGTATTCCGTGTATGTGATTCTGTCTATTTATTCTGTTAAACCCGTGTAAGCTAAAATAATGATTCGCCGTTTTGAACATCTGATGTAACATCCTGGAATTTAAGAACAAATTTAAATTTTTTATTTTACCTATTTTAATGAATTTTGAATATTTAAAATGATTTATTTTAAATAATAACGATTAAATATTTATTTTAATCAAAGTTAGAACGAATAAATTTATTTTGATTATATAACGAGCTTGAAATGGAGCGGTAGTTTGTAAATTCGATTTCTAACTTTAAATGAATGCACATGATTCATAATCCAAACTGCCAATAATAGGCGGAGTTTAAATGAAAATTCGATTTCTAACTTTAAATGAATGCTCTTATGACGTGGATTGGGTCCACCTTGAATTGATTAGGATTGGGTCCACACCTTTATCTTAATTGCAACCACTATGATGTGGATTTGGGTAGATCTATTTATAAACCAGTAGATCTAAACCTTTATTTATGATTAGATCTAATTCTATTAGATCTAGAGCATGTGGACATTTTATGTAGATCTAAAGCAATATTTATGTTAGATCCCGTTATGATGATGGTTACATGTTCATGACAATATGTATGTTCACCTTGATTTGATGTTAATTACGTGTCCATTCGCTTTGTTATCATACTGGTTTTTTTATGCCAATATATGTTGGAACTATCACCTCTATCATATTCCCTTTTTCATTGTTATGGCTAGACTACTTACTAGCCTAGATGCCGCCAAAATACGTGCGAATATGTTAGTGAAGGAAACAGGGGAAAAGGGGATTTATAATTGGCATGTAATCTTTAAATGAATTGATATGCAATTCAAATTATTGGGTAAAATAAGTATTGACACCTATAAAAGGAAAGGATTAATTAATTGGTAAATTAATTAAAAATGGCATAATTTGAATATGAACATTTATGGATATGTAATCCAACTTACAACATGTCTAAGTTGATTGCAACATGAAAGGTGATTTACATACAAAATTAGATCTAAGAAATGTTGCAACTGTCAAGATTAGTACATTTACATTTACCACAACGTAGTTAGAAATCAAGATCCACAAAAGAAACATCATAGTATAGCCACAACTGCATCAGATCTAGAGAATTAGATCTATCATGATCTACATAGTATAAGATTTAATACTGGCATAGATTCATACTTTACAACATATTCAATTCATAGTCTTTCACAATTTACTGTTATTTATTTAAACCTAAAAGTGTCTAGAAACTCACTGTGATTGGATTGCTAAGATAATAGAAAAGGTGCCGAGTCTATGTTTGAATCTCAGAATTGGATATGCTTTAGAAGAAGATGAGAGATCCTAATTCAGTTCAAAATCCAGCAGAATCTGGCCACCATTGTTTCTTTGTGAAGAAAACAAAGGATATAAGATATATTTATAGCTGTTGGGTTACAGAATTCGGATGCCACCTCAGCCCTAATGGAATTGGGTCAGGTCATAGATCGTTACTCACTAGAAAAAGGCTCGAATACCCAGAAACAATCCTGGGCGCACTTGATAGGTGCGCCAGTGCAAAAATACATTGGCGCACTTGTCAAGTGCGCCAGTGCATTCTGCTTTCATCTTAAAACTTTAACCATCTGTAACTTTTTCATACGTCAACCGTTTTACGCAAACTAGGTGTCTATCTTGACCAGAATTTCGAAACGGACGCAATGACATAATCCATTTCCCTTAATTCTGGATATTAACTTAATTATTCTTTAATTTATTCACTTTAATGTTTTTAAAATTTCGAGGTGTTACAATCCAACTACTCATCCACCAAACACTGGCATCCATTGCCCTTAAAGATGTCTAATGCTTATATGAGTATATGCAAAGGTGTGTGTATATGTCCCAACACTAATGCGAAGATCAAGCGGTCTACTAATTCAGTTGACCTCCTTAATGAAATGTATGTTAGTGCCATGAATCCAATATATATGCAAATAATCCTATTATAACATGTGAGCTCTATATGTGTGCACACTCATTCGTCCAAATGCTTCATCCATATGCTAATTTGTCCATTTCCATCCATAAAGGAAAAGAAAATGCACATACATCCATATGCAGTATGAGAGTGATTGAGCCGATCTAGTGCCTAATGTGTGTGTATATGCATCCACAGGCAACCACTAGCAAACACCAGCATCCACTTGCATCTATCAAACATAATATGTCTCAAACACATGTTTACATTCATAGGATTCTTATCTAAAGGTCGAAAATATTATGGACAGGATACACTGAAATGATAGAAGCAAGTACTGATAAAGCTTTGGAAAAATGAGTTAAGAACATACCCTCGAAAAGAAAAGGGTACAAAGCACGAATCTTGTCTTCGGTCTCCCAAGTCACATCTTCTGGGTTATCTCCCCATTGAACCTTTATCAGTTTGATCTCTTTATTGCGAAACTTCTTAACTTCTGATCCAAGAATACGGAAAGGAACTTGCCTGACAATAGCCTCCCATTCCACTTCTACCTCTTCCAATACACTTGGCTCAACAACTTCCGCGGTGTCATGCAGGCACTTCCGCAGATGAGAAACGTGAAAAACATCATGAACGCCAGACAGATTTTCTGGGAGTTTTACTCTATAGGAGATATGACCAATCCTCTTGGTTATGGGAAATGGTCCCACAAACCTAGGTGCCAACTTATCTACTGATCCGAAGCGAACCACATTCCTCAGAGGTGATAGTTTGATAAAAAATAAGTTTCCCACTTCAAATTTGATGTCAGTCCTTCTCTTGTCTGCATAGGATTTATGCCTATCTTGAGTTGTCTTCATCCGCCATCGAATAAGGTCAATCTTCTCGGACGTTTTCCAAACCATATCTGGTCCAAGTAATAATCTTTCTGTAGATTCCCACCAAAAAGTTTGTGATCTACAGGGTCGTACGTACAATGCTTCGAAGGGTGCTATGCCGATGCTAGCTTGATAACTGTTATTATAGGAAAACTCTACTAAAGGAAGATGCTCTTCCCAAGTCCCTCCGAAGTCTAGGATACACAGCCTCAAAAGATTTTCAAGAATTTTGTTCACCCTCTCTGTCTGTCCATCGGTCTGAGGATGATAAGCGGTGCTTAAACACAATTATGTACCTAATGCTTCTTGCAAGCTCCACCAAAATTCACTAGTGAAGATGGGGTCGAGGTCGCTCACGATGCTGGAAGGTACTCCATGAAGATGAACTATCTCTCGGACATAAATTGCTGCCAACCATGGTGCTGTCCTCTTAATCTTAACTAGAATAAAGTGAGCGCTCTTAGTGAGTCTATCTACCACAACCCAGATACTGGTGTTGCCTTTCTTCGATCTAGGCAAACCATCTATGAAATCCATGGAGACACTCTCTCACTTCCACTACGGCACCTCTAAAGTATGAAGTAAACCACCAGGCTTCTTTTGCTCAGCTTTAACTTTCTGGCAAACTAAACATTGAGGAACAAATTCTGCCACATCTTTCTTCATCCCAGCCCAAAGGAAAACCCTTTTCATGTCTCTGTACATCTTATCACCGCCTGGATGAATGGTCATCTTAGAATGGTGGGCTTCTTCAAGGACTGCCTTTATCAAGCTTCCTGTTTGAGGAACACAAAGCCTTTCATCTCGTCGCAACGACCCCTTTTCATCTATGGTATATCGACTGAGGTGACTAGAAGTCTCCCTGGAGCTTATCCATGATGGATAAAATCCGTAGGTCACCTTATTGTGAAGCTCCTATCTGATCCATAAGAGTTGGTTGTAATTCTAATGATGCAAATAAGTCAGGCAAAATCTCGATGGAGCGTTTCAAATCAAAATTTGAGATCAACTCCAAGCTCTTCCTCTCCACGAACAGTGGACTTAAGGCCATCCTCTGCCTACTTAATGCGTCAGCCACCACATTACCCTTGCCAGGGGTATAAGCAATCTCAAAATCATATGAAGCTAGGAACTTCATCCACCGTTGTTGCCTTAAATTGAGATCCTTCTGCGAGAACATATACTTGAGAGATTCATGATCGGTATATAACTCGAACTTCTCTCCAAGTAGATAGTGACGCCACTCTTTAACGCGAATACTATGGCAGCTAGTTCTAGATCATGGGTGGGGTAGTTCTTCTCATGAACTCTCAATTGTCTACCCCCGTAACATACTACTTTCCCTTCTTGCATCAGAACGCACAAAGCCCTGTGTTCCAAAGTCAGTCTTATCTATACTGTCCTCAGCCACCCTCAACTGATGAAACCCAATGGCCAAGTCTTACTGAGAAAATACCGAGGCACCAACAAGATGATCAAATAAATCATCAATCCTCAGAAGCGGTCGCCTATTCTTCTTAGTGAGTTTATTAAGCTCTCTATAGTCGACACACAAACGTAGTGAACCATCCGCCTTGGTCGCGAATTCTACTAGAGCACCCCATTCAGATATGCTTCGTCTGATAAATCCTTTCTCAAGTAGCTCCCCTACTTGCTTACTCAGCTCCCTCCTTTCCCTTGGAGCCATATGGTGCATTAGCAATGCAACTGGCTTTGCATTGCCCACTAGATATATACGAAAGTCGATCTTGCGCCTCGGAGGTAAACCCCGAACCTCATCAAAAACATTGGAATAATCTCAGACTACTGGAACAGATTGCAAGTCATCGATAGATGCATCAAGATACTTTAGGAAACTAAGCATAACCGACCCTTGTGGGTCACAAGAAATCTTGAGGGTCCTCCCATGATAAGTCAGAAGCCTAATGACCCTTTTTTCACAATCCAGAATGGCACCATATACGGTAAGCCAATCCATTCCTAGAATCAACCCATAGCCCATAAACCCGAGCACATATGCATCGCATTCAAACTCAACGCCTAATACATATATTTTCAAACCCCGACAAATCATAGATAAATGAGGTGAACAACCAATGGGGTTTGAAACAACTACGAGATCCAATACCATACTAGTAATTAAGTGCAGAGATTCAACTACAGAACTTGATATAAATGAATGTGAGGCACCAGAATCAAAAAGTGTTCTAATAGGATGGTTTGAAAGAGAAATTAAACCTTCCGCAAAAAATTTTCTACCTCTATCAGGAGCACTGGTCGCGAGAGCATGCACATTCCCTCTAGAATTCCTGCCCTTTGACCTTGTCCCTGTGATCCCCGTTTCTTCGGGCACTCTTTAGCAAAGTGTCCGACTTCTCTGTAATTAAAGCAAGTGTTCTTCCTTCTGTTGTAGTCTTTGATCAAGTGACCTTCCCACAACTGTGACATTTCCTCTTATCCTTTCCCTTGTCATTTTTGCCACCTTTCTTCTGTTGTTGTTGTTGTTGTTGTTGCTGCTGCTGCTTTTTCTGGGGCCACACCTTCTTATTTTGCGATGTTTCCTCAGCCTTTACTTCCCTCTTTTCTCCCTTGTCTTCCTCATGCATTAGGGCCATATCAATAAGCTTTTCAAAAATAGCCCCTGTTGGAATATGGGACATGGCTAACCCATGCAGAGGTTCATTCAGCCCTTTAGCAAACCACAAAGCCCTTTTGTGCGGCGTATCCACCAACTCTAACCCAAACATTGCTAGCTTGTTGGATTTGTTCACATACTCTTTCACCGTCAAGTTTCCTTATTTGAGCGCTAAGAACCTCTCCATCTGCATGCTTCTCTCAGCTTGGGAGAGAAATTTCATTTCGAACCTATGTCTGAAATCTTCCCAAGTTTCCACCGGACGTCCAGCTTGGGTGACTTCCCACCAAAATGTGGCTTCGTCTTTCAGTAGCCAAGCAGCTTATTGAATCTTCCTTCTATCCTCTACTTCAAAGATTATGAACAAGTCCTCGGTCTCTTTGAGCCAATTCTATGCTTCTACAAATGTCTCGTTCCCATGGAATGGATTCCCATCCATAACAAGGAAGTCTTTGCAGATCTTGGCGAAGTTATCTGCTCTTGGAGGGGTCAGGAGGAGGAATGACAGGTGCAGCTGGGGGAGGAACATTTCCCTGGCCTTCGACAGGCACCGTGGCCTCCAGATACCTTCAGAACCATCCAGGTATCATAACGCCCTCTGAGATATTAGGAATGTTTTGTTCCCCAGACATGCTAAAAAGAAAAAGGAAGAGATTTAGACAAAGGACCAAAGGGTATTACATATGGCTTTTTGGGGAATGTTTTTCAAAACAGACTTTTCTTTTTAAAAATACTTTCTTTTAAAACCTTTTTTGAAAAATAATTTTCGAAAACTTTTATCTAATCTGGTAACCTTTAGCTCTGATACCAAGTGTGACACCCCACGTCCGTTAATGCCACTCACAAAGGGAATGCATTAAGTTTTGTGAAGCGTTATAGGTAAACAGACACAGAATATTACAAGACAGATATATAGAAGAACGGCGGAAAAAAACTTTATTTATCATAAGATACCATGGTCCAAAACATAACATGTCTGAAACATAAAATCCCATTACAACATAAAAGTTACTGTCTTATACTTCATAAATATCAGAGTACATAAAAGAAGTAAAATTCCTCAAGAAAAAAATATAGCCATAGCAACAAGGATAGGAGCTTGAGCCATACATATCAGCAGCTCCAGCAAAATAAGCAAAATCACGGTCAAGCCTAAGTGTTTCCTCCCTGAGAACCTGGAGGGGGGAGGGGGAACGAAAGAAAGAAGGAGAAACAAAAAGAATCAGACATAAAGTCTGGTGAGTCTAGTGACTTTTAGCAAGTAAATAAATAAAAGTAGCATGACAGGCAAATAAAGTGGATAAGAGAGATCACTACATGAATGGTAGGTGTGACAAGGTAGACAGGATATGGTGTACATGCTTCTAATGATTACTCTGCATTATTACTAGTATAACCATAATGAGACGATCCCTTCCACTACAACGTGGTGGACTTAGGAAAACGTCCAAATGTACCCTAACCACTATCCTAATCGATCGGCTTCCTACTTCGTAGACACTCTGTGCCAGCCCCACAGTAGGATGTATCACGTCCTAAAGCGGCAACCCCTTACTGATATGCATAGCCCCATATCTACAAGTGTCACGGTCGTCTTATCCCCCTTTGCATGGCTCATGCACGCACATGGCCCGGTCGGTTTGCGCCACCGATACCGTCCTCTATGTTTGGATCTCTTACAATCAGTCAGTAAGCGTGCCCTTTCTCTGCCTAATAAGGAGTACTTTGTTTGATACCTACTCCGGGTTACTGGCTGAAATGGGTCCCACACAATATGATACAAGCTCTCCCCTTTGTCTTGTATCCCCCACTAGGTTTTCACTGACTATGTATACCACTAGGTATCTTTAATTACATAGTAGTATTCATTTCTCTCAGTTATGCTTACCCTAAAAGGTGTCTTTAATTACATAACTTTATTATTCCCTCTGGTTATGTATACCACTAGGTGTCTTTAATCACATAACCTTATCGGGTCAAGTTTGGGGGCCTATATGTAAATATTACCCACCCCCTCCAGATTTGCTTGACCCATCCACTGTCCGATCAAATTTACTTAACCCTAACTTTAGTTCATATTTATACAATCCCTTATGGATTAGATTAGGTTAAGTAGTCCAATTTATTACCATGTCCATTTATGGTTTATAATGGGTCAGACCTCCCATATTAGGCCAACAACTTGTGGATACTGGATATGTCGGTCGGGTCCAGGCAATCTTATTCCACAAGTTGGGCCTAATCTTGTGTCTTAACCCAATTCGTATTCGCGCCCTTAGGCCTCTCACATTAGGTTCAACATTAGTGGCTGGTGGATATGTCGGTCGGGTCCGGGCAGACTTCCACTACTAATGTAACTTAACCTCGTGTCATTAGTGCAATTACCATTTATAATTGTAACTATTAAACATTCCATTTTGTCAAATTCTTACCTAAGTCTTTATAGGTAATTATGTCCACACTTTCCCCCTTTTGAATTATATGTCCAATTAATTATACCTATGCCTTATTAGGTATTTATGCCCTTTTACCAATTATTGAATTATACGTCCAACTCAAGTTCACATTCAAATTATGCCAATATTAACCTTTTTCTCTCCACGTTCCCTAACTAGCGTGTTCATAATTTGCGGCATGCATAGGCTAAACAATAGCCTAATCATAAACGATAAAAAGGGAAGGTAATGGAAATACGACAAAGGTGAATGTTCTAACATAACTAGCATAAACATATACTAACATGGCGAACATATAAGCATAGATCCAATGAACTTGTGGCAGTTAACTAGTTGTAACATAGCAAAGGTGATAAAATGAAAATGACAAGATCTAAATTTTAATTTAGATGTCCAACAAGTTCAGATCTAATATGAGAAGCACAAGGGGATCCAAATAATAAACTAGATCTGATTAATGATTTAGGTGTCCACATAATACAGATCTAATAGGCAAAAGTAGATCTAACAAATAAGGATTAAGATCTACATCACAGCATGTCCACATAATTCAATTCTAATAGATAAAAGTAGATATAATACAAATAGGGATATGATCTACATCATAGAATGTCCATATAATTCAAATCTATAGATAAAAGTAGATCTAGCACAAATAGGGATTAAGATCTACATCATAGAAATTTAGATCCAAGTCATAATCAATCCAAAATGTTATAAGTTCATAATTTACAATGGATCCAATATAATATATGAACAAATCCAAACTATAATCCTATCAAGTTTACTTTTAAATATTTAACTCTAAAAGTAACTATACTCACTAAGTTAGGATTAGAAGATAGAACTGGAAGAGATTGGATCTTGAATCTCCAGTTGATTTGCCTTAGTTGATAGTAGAAGATAAGGGATCCAGTTTAATTCAGATACCGGTAGATTTTTGCCGCCATTGATTCTTTGTGAAGAAAACAAGAAAATTGAGGTATATTTATAGCTGCTAATGTCCAGAACTCGAATGCCACCTCAGCCCTAGAGTGAATCAGGTCACGGGTCGCCACCCACTTGAAAAAGGCCCGAATACCCAAAAACCCCTATGGGCACACTTTACATGTGCGCCAATGCAAAATTGCCTGGGCGCACTTTACAGGTGTGCCAGTTATCACTGTATTGATTGTCAAACTTTTATCGTTTGTAATTTCTTCATATGTTATCCGTTTTACACAAACTAGGTGTCTATCCTAACCAAAATTTTGAGACGGACGTAATGACGTAGTCTGTTTCCCTTTATTATTAATACTAAATTAATTATTCTTTAATTTATTCTCTTTTAGTGTCATTAAAAATTTGGAGTGTTACAGTAACTTTGTTTAATATCCTACTTTTATTGCCATGAAGTACTACTCCAACCAGTAAAGACACCCCCCGAACTTCCCATAGTAGGAATAAAACACCATTCGTCAATGACCCCCCACCCTAAATATTTACAAATATTTTCTTTAGGATTTTCAATTTTAGTTTCTTGCAACATAATAATATCCGTCTTAATGGACTTACAATAGTTTTTAGGGTGCACTTTTTACAGGTTCATATTAACTTTTTAAATTATGCTCACATCCGGTCATAAACTTATTGTAAATTTAGTCCCTACTACATGAAAACACTGATTTTGCAGCGGAAAAATCCATCGCTAAACCCTCGCTAAAGGCCTACTAGCAACGGATTTGCAGCAGAATACAGCTGTCGCTAAAAAACATGTCGGTATTTTAGGCACAACTTTGCGATGGAAATTAATGTCGATTTTCCATCACTTCACCGTCGTTTTCTGATATATTATCATTTCATTTTAAAATATTTCACTGACTTTTTACCGAGGGATATATATAACATAATAAAATTAGCAAATATTTTTCCGTCGCTAAATGCACGCTATTTAGCGATGGATTACCGACGGAAATATATAGCAAACATTTTACATTCCATTTACCCGTTGGTAAATCCTAGCTATATAGCGACGGATTACCGACGGAAATATATAACAAACATTTTGCAGCATTTCTAACCACCAATCTAGACATTAAATACATTCATTTCAAAAATACTCAATACTCATCGTGCAATGAAACATATATACATATATATCAACAAGAAAAATTAATGTCACTAAACATTATATATCAATAAAAAATGGTACAATAATTGATAAAATATTCACATAACACCCAACATTCATAACATTATTCGATACAACTAAAAACTAATGTCACATAAACAAAAATTATGTTTACATAGTTGATGGATATATGCATCATAATGTCTAAAGTTCAACAAAAAAAAAAGAACCTCCATATATATATATATATATATATATATATATAAAATCTTCTCATTTTTACATGGATCTATCCTGAAAGGGCTCGAATGCTTGTCCTCCAATTTGCTCCTTGATGTTGGGACTATAAGTCTATAACATAACACCAAAATAAGTTTTAGGAATAAAAAGTAGTCAACTATACATAACAAGCATACACAAAAGCACATCTGCTCTCGGCCCAGTAAATAGAGTAAGCATTAACTTCACAAATAGGTACCCATAACACAAAAAATAATTAAACAAGGATAATGTAAATATTACTTAAATCTTCCTGTCAGATATTAAAATTCAACAACTCTGGTTATAAGCACACTCAAATTTGAGAAATTCAAGTAACTTCCTTTTCAATCAAGAAAAAATAAAATAAAATAAACTTCCATCTCAGGCATCTTCTTTGTTTGTTCTATCTTCCTGTAGAAGCATTTTATGGTAGACATGTTTGATCATTTTAAGGTTCTACTACCTTTCATCACCTTAAACAATAAAAAGGTAAGCCATGAAGTTCAAAGAAACAAGTCCAATACGTCTAAACTGAATAAATGTTTACCTCTTACTCTTTACAGTTTGTCTTCAACGGATCCATGTGATATGTCCATAGTGTTACACCCCTAATAGTGGAGCTAAAGAAACGGAACAAGGACAGTCCAAGGTGGCCATTATTTGCATTGTGTAACAGAAGTTCAAAACTTCATATAATCCCCAAATTTTATACACACGTGATTTTATATCAGAAGGTGGCATATGTAAAAATTTCATCAGTAGATGTGATAACTATGATTGATCAACTCATAGGTTACTAACATTGTTAGTAAAACTAAGTCTGTTCTATGTATAAAACTTGTGTGTTCTTAATTTTTAATGAGATATTGACACAATTACAATAAGACACAGATTCATATCCAGTTATCCCACTTGCCAAACCAAGATTAAAAAAGAAACAAAAACAGAGTTTACCATTGCAAAAACGCCTATATTGTAGCTTGGCTGTGTACTACTAAACTTCTTTCTTCAATGCAATTTAAGTGCATCAAAAAGGTAAAAGTGATGTATGTCCATAGGACCATTCACAGATGAAATTAGTAGCAGTAATGTAACACCCCACACCCGTTAAGGTCACTCACAAAGGGAATGCCTTAACTTCGGTGGAGAGTTATAGGTAAAAGATACAGATAAATTACAAGACAGACAAAATTAAAACAGCAGAAACTAGGACTTTACTTTATTGACAGTTTGTACAATAATTGTTTTCCAATACCAGAATATCTGTCTTACAAAATAAAGAAGCATAAAATAACATTTATATTCCCCAATGTAGCGTGAGCCAACCATAGCAATGGAAAAGAGAATCCCAGCAAAACTTCGATTAATCTTCAGCTTGGAAAGAAAACTGGATTAAGTAGTAATATTCCCTCCCTGTGAACCTTGGGGGGAGGGAACGGAAGGCAAGAAAGCGAAAGAAAACAGAGTCAGACATAAAGTCTGGTAAGTTCAGTAACTTTCAGCATGTGAACAGGTAAAAGCAGCATGACATGAATTTAACTGAATACAAGACAACATCATGATGATGGGAATCATAAGGTTAGCACAAGATATGATAAGGTAAGATAAACTGGATGCACTTCTATACTTCCTCTGCTTCGCTACTACCTTGTTATTCTAATTTCTATATCTCTGCACCACCTAACTAGTAATCTATATAAACTGATAAGAACAGATACGTGGTCCCAATTCCCGCAATTGTGGTTGTTTCAGATGTACATCTATTATTTATTACCTAGATCTAATCTAGGGTTTTCTATCGAGCGCATTCTAAATCCAACCAGGGTTTACGCTACCCAGGGCTACTGGGGTTTATGCTACCTATTGAACGTTTCTCGGATTTTAGGGTTTACGCGACCTAGGTCCAACTAGCGATTATGCTACCTATCGAACGACGCCCCTAATCTAGGACACACCACCCAGAGTGGTATATGTTCCTAGACTTTCCCCACATATGTGTCGTGGATCATTATCGCTGTCTAGATGCACATGTCCTCTATATGTGCGACCCGAGTCTCGTGGCAGGGCAAATCAAGAAACACGGAACCCGGTTGGGAGCTTTCAATGCTAAGGTCTGTTTTTCCAGTGGCTATGGTCCCATTTGACCCCCTCCCTTAACTAATGAAAGGCTACCCTTGAAAAAATGAGAACTATACGCAGGCCTTCTATGCCCCACTAACCTATGGCCATCCGCACCCATAACTAGATAGCAAGTATATGGTCTTTTGGAGTTCTCCGCCTTTCCGCTGTACGTATCTCAACTGACTCAAGATAGTAGGTAGACAACGAGTTGCTATCACAGGGCTACTGGTCTCGCCGAATCACGCTGGTCCATCCTAGTCCTTAGGTTGCCTTATATTGCAACCAACGCATACCCTTGGTTCTTCTAACGCAGACCTTAACCTCTGTGAGCCCAGGCGGATCATCTGCAGCCTCACAGAGGGATACCAAGAGTACCCTCACGTCCCCTCGAAGCCGCGTGCTTCGTAACCCAGTTTGTTGGAGCCTTCTTTAAGATCAGATGGACGTTCGCTCCTTCTTGATTTCTACTAAGGTTTACTACTTAGTTACCTAAGGTTTACTACGTAGTTCCTGAATCATCGTTTTCTTAACTAAGGTTTACAACTTAGTCCTATTAACTAAGGTTTACTACTTAGTTCTTTTTCTCGTCAAGTTGGATTGGTTAAGTGTCATTAGTCAATTCAAGTTAACTTAACCCATTCATTTGTCATGTTAAACTGGTTAAGTGTTATCAGTAGTTCATGTTGACTTAAACCTACCACAAATCAAGTTATATTGGTTAAGTATTTATTATTACTTAACCCCACCCCTTCATCTTGTATTGGTTAAGTGTTCCCTTTAACTTAACCCTGCACATCTGTTTAGCTAACACGTTATAACAGTTAAGTGTTCTCTTAGTTAACTTAACCCTAACATCTGTTTAATTCACATGCCCTAATGGTTAAGTATTTCCCCTTCATGTTTTAACTTAACTTTGTTCATTTGGCACACTATGATGGCTAAGTGTTCTAAGTTTACTTAACTCCACCTTCTAGTCTAGTTAACATGTTAAATTGGCTAAGTGTATTTTACTTAACCCCACCTTCTAGTCTAGTTGTCATGTTAAATTGGTTAAGTGTTCCTATGGACTTAACCCTCCCATTCTAACTTAACTGTTTCTTAGCTTTAAATTATTCGTTTAAAGCATCAACCACTCACATTAGACAGATATTGTTGCGGTCACTGGATGTGCCGGTCGGTTCCAGGCAGATTTACACTGCAACTCAGTCTAACCTCGGGTCCTTTTTGGGCTCAATGCTCTAACCACCCACATTAGATAGGTATTGTTATGGTTGCTGGATTTGCCGGGCGGTTCCGGGCAGTCTTATACCGTAACTCAATCTAACCTCGGGTTAGGCATATTCGTCTTACCTAGATTTACATAATTATCCTTTTTGTTTGTATGTAAATTGCTAATGACTCTACTAAACAAATTTGGCCTATATCATATCCATTTGTCATGCCCACTAACATACCTATATTCTAGGCCCAAATCTTGATTTACCTATCATTTAACCCAACTTGCAGTTTATGCCAAATTAGATCAGTTCACGTCAAAACTAGATTTAATATTCTAGTTTAAAGTTTATATCCAAACTTGGCTTACATGCCAATTACATACTTTGCGACCAATTAACAATTTACCATTTTATGCCCATGTCTAATATGCATGTAAATTATTTACTATTATAGCCAAATCAGATTATGCCAACATATTTGTTATGCCAAATTATCTTAATTAAGCTACGCTCAAATTCCCCCGCCGTTGGCGTACGTATAACATGATTTCACAAGTTTCTAGGTACTCAAGATATGAAACAAAAGGAATAGGGGATAAGCATGAGAATTTACATAAGAGGATAGGTATGAAAAAGCGAACCAAAATACAAAGATAATGGATCCAATGGGTTTGGTGTACATAATTGTGAATAGGAATAAACTAAGCAAATTGCACCCTAAGTATGAGAACCAACATAATCAAGGGAGACATAGGTGATTTGATCCAACATAATGCCAGTTCGGTATACAATCATGATTGATAACTATAATGTTATAGGCATAAGCCACTAACCATAATAGTCATAGGCCATTAACCCCAATAGTCCTAGGCAATTAACCACAAAATTGTCCTAGGCAATTAACCACAAAATAGTCCTAGGAAATTAACCACAACCTAGTCCTAGTCATGGTCTCATAGTTATGAATCATAGTCATAGGCAATAGTCTTATGTTCATAGTCATAGGCATAGGCATAGTCTTATGTTCATAGTCATAGGCAATAGTCTTATGTTCATAGTCATAGGCATATGCATAGTCTTATGTTCATAGTCATAGGCAATAGTTTCATAGGCCACGGCTTCATAGTCATAGTCTTAGGCAAAAAGTCCCATAATCATAGTCATTGACAATTAGCCACAATAAGTTCTAGGCCATAATTGAGAATCAGATCCAAAGGCATATACACGCACCGATTCAAACGAAAGGATTAGGCATATTCTCATATCCATTTAATTACATGTCACAAATAGATCTAGGCGTTCAAATCTAAAAAGTAGTTGACTTACATTGATCGGTTTTAGAAAAGGATAATAACGCTGAGGTGATTTGCTATGATTCATGCGATGTTGCTCAAAGCTGTTGAATTAGCCTTTCCTTCCCTTCTTGAAGCTTTAACTTTATTTGAATCTCCAATTTGCGAATCTCGCGTTGCTTGAAGAAGAAGGTAGAAGGACTCTCTTAATTTGATTAATCTTGTTTTAATTGAATCATGTAGTCTTTGAAGAAGAAGAAGTCATCTTGTTCATTAAGAATTTGTGCAGCATAATGATAGAGAAGAATGGTGTGAGAAGTAGTGGGGATTAGGGGAGGTTTATATAGGTTTAGGATTACGGATCTAGTCAGAAAACATGTCTAAATACATCAGGTTCAAAAACTGGAATTCGACACCCGGTCAACCCCCAGGTCGACACTATGGTCAACCTGGTCCCTGGGAGGTCGACATTATGGTCGACCCCCAAGTCGACCTGGTCCTGGGTGGGTAATTTCCCGCCCAGCCTGTTCTGGGTTTCAAATTTGAATTTGAATTCGAATTTGGAGGTGTTTTTTCTATTCTGAAAATCCTTAAAACTTCGGAGGGTCATATCTCCCTCATACGGACTCCGTTTCCCGAAAACTCGGACTCGTTTCCAAGCAGAATTTTGAGACAAACGCAATGGCGCAACCCATTTCCCTTGATTCCTATTTTAAAATTTAATTATACTTTAATTTGTGAAACTTAATGTTACAGAATTACGGGGTGTTACATTCTCCCCCTCTTAAAAGGATTTTGTCCCCGAAATCTTCAAGTTAGGAAGAATGTGTCCACCATCCAATCACCCATCTACTCAACCATTCAATCACAGGCATTCATTGTCCTTAAAAAGATTTCTAATGCTTCCATGTTCATATGCATAGTGTGTGTATATGTCTTTATCTAATGCAAAATCAGGTGGTCTACTGATTCAGTTGACCTCTTTAATGCGAATTATGTCAGTGCCATGCGTCCAATCATGTATGCAAGCATCCCTAGTTATATAAATGCTACATGTGTGCATAGCCATTTATACATATGCAACATCCATATGATAACATATCAAGTTAAATCCATTAAGAAAATACATATATGCGAATGCAATATGAAAGTGACTGAGTCGTTCTAGCGCCTATGGTATGTATATGCATCCACGAGCAACCATTTGCAACCATCAATCATAAATTGTTTCAAATACATGTTTACATCCATCGGCTTTTACCTAAGGATCGATGATACGCCCTAGAGGATATACCTTAAAAGCTAGAAAATATGCACATAATTCCTAGAAAAAGAGATCAAGGATGTACCCTTAAGAAAAAGGGTATGATGCGTGTATCTAGTCTTCAGTCTTCTAAGTCGCATCTTCTCGAGCTTCACTATTCTGCACCTTATCTAATTAATTTTCACGATTGCAAAGCTTCTTGACCTCCATTTCCAAAACTATCGTTGATCGGACAGCTGGCTTTTCATTGTCAACTAGATACATGCAGAAGTCTATCCCGCATTTTAGGGGTAAACTCCTAACCTTAGCAAAAACATCTACGTACTCATGGACTACCATAACGGATTGCAAATCGTCAATAAATGCATTAAGCAATTCTAGCAAGCTAAGCCTAACTGATTCTTTACACGAAATCTCGAGGGTATTTCCAAGGCAAGTCAAAAGTCTAACTACCCTCCTTTCAGAATTACTAGCCAACCAACCCATGCCTAGACTCAACTCATAGCCCATGGAACCAAAAACATAAGCATTACGCTTAAACTCAAGAATTAATGTAGTTATTCTCAAATCCTTACAAACCAAAGGTAAACGGGCCGAACCACCAATTGGATTTGAGACACTAATGGGATCTTTTACTATACAAGTACTAAGGTGCAGAGACTCAACTATGGAAGTAGATATGAACAAATGCGAAGCGCTACGATCAAAAGAGTACTAACTAGTTGATCAAAACGAAAAGCTAAATTTTCCAACAGAGACTTTTACTATCTCTCTCTCTGGTATTCTGGTGGTGGAAGCATGCACCCTCCCTTCTGAAAATCCTGTCCCTTGTCCTTGCCCTTGTCCTTAATTATATGCCCCATTATACCATGGAAAAGATACTTCCTCTCGTCTTTGGTTTTATAATTCCTTCCTCCTCCACGAGCCGAGTCCATATCCATGAATTTCTCATCCTTGTGTTGAGCTCCTTATCCAAACTCCCTCATTCTCATCTTTACTATCCCTGTGTAATCATATTAACAAGTTTCTCAAAAGATGCCTCCATCGCATGGAAAACTCTTTAAAGCTTGAAAGAAAACTAGCTGGAGGTGAAACTACTATAGCTATAGATGGAAGTCGGGCACTACTTTGCCCTTTGATAGGTATCGTAGTCTTATCAAGCCTACGGAACCATGCCGCGACGAGGTTACCTCCCAGAAATCCAGGAGCCCCGAAGACTAAAGAAAGAAGGGGACAAGAATTCAAACAGAGGATCAGAAGATAGTGCATATGGCTTTTGAGGAATATGCCTTTAAAAACAAAACTTTTCTTTTGAAAAATGCTTCTTTAAAAACCGTTTTGAAAATATATTTTTTTTCAAATCTTTTATCTGATCTGGTAACCTTCAGCTCTGATACCATGTGTAACACCCCACATCCGTTAAGGTCACTCACCAAGGGAATGCCTTAACTTCGGTGGAGAGTTATAGGCAAAAGATACAGATAAATTACAAGATAGACAAAATTAAAACATCGGAAAATAGGACTTTACTTTATTGATAAAATAGTTTGTACAACAATTGTTTTCCAATACCAGAATACCTGTCTTACAAAATAAAGAAGCATAAAATAAAATTTATATTCCCCAATGTGGCATGAGCCAGCCATAGCAATGCAAAAGAGAATCCCAGCAAAACTTCGACTAATCTTTAGCTTGGAAGAAAACTGGATTAATTAGTAATATTCCCTCCCTGCGAACCTGGGGGGACGGGGGAATGGAAGACAAGAAAGCGAAAGAAAACAGAGTCAGGCATAAAGTCTGGTAAGTTCAGTAACTTTCAGCATGTGAATAGGTAAAAGCAACATGACATGAATTTAACTGAATACAAGACAACACCATGATGACGGGAATCATAAGGTTAGCACAAGATATGATAAGGTAGGATAAACTGGATGCACTTCTATACTTCCTCTGCTTCGCTACTACCTTGTTATTCTAATTTCTATATCTCTTCACCACCTAACTAGTAATCTATATAAACTGATAAGAACAGATACGTGGTCCCAATTCCCGCAATTGTGGTTGTTCCAGATGTACATCTATTATTTATTACCTAGATCTAATCTAGGGTTTTCTATCGAGCACATTCTAAATTCAACCAGGGTTTACGCTACCCAGGGCTACTGGGGTTTATGCTACCTATTGAATGTTTCTCGGATTTTAGGGTTTACGCGACCTAGGTCCAACTAGGGATTATGCTACCTATCGAACGAAGCCCCTAATCTAGGACACACTACCTAGAGTGGTATATGTTCCTAGACTTTCCCCACGTATTTGTCGTGGATCGTTATCGCTGTTTAGATGCACATGTCCTCTAAATGTGCGACCCGAGTTTCGTGGCAGGGCAAATCAAGAAACACGGAACTCGGTCGGGAGCTTTCAGATATCTACCGATGCAGAGTCTAAGGTCTGTTTTTCCAGTGGCTATGGTCCCACTTGACCCCTCCCTCAACTAATGAAAGGCTACCCTTGAAAAAATGAAAACTATACGCAGGCCCTCTATGCCCCCACTAACCTATGGCCATCCGCACCCATAACTAGATAGCAAGTATATGGTCTTTTGGAGTTCTCAGCCTTTCAGCTGTACATATCTCAACTGACTCAAGATGGTAGGTAGACGAAGAGTTGCTATCACAGGGCTACTGGTCTCGCCGAATCACGCTGGTACATCCTACTCTTTAGGTTGCCTTATATTGCAACCAAGGCATACCCTTGGTTCTTATAACGCAGACCTTAACCTCTGTGAGCCCAGGCGGATCATCTGCAGCCTCACAGAGGGATAACAAGAGTACCCTCACGTCCCCTCGAAGCCGCGTGCTTCGTAACCCAGTTTGTTGGAGCCTTCTTTAAGATCAGATGGACGTTCGCTCCTTCTCGTGTTCTACTAAGGTTTATTACTTACTTCCCTTAACTAAGGTTTACTACTTAGTTCCCGAATCGTCGTTTTCTTAACTAAGATTTACAACTTAGTCCTCTTAACTAAGGTTTAATACTTATGTATTAACCCGGAAAATGTGAACCAATTTAAAATTTTTAAAATTGGTTGTTGTCAAAGAATTTGAATAATTGAAATAGCACATTTCAATAAAATAATGAATTGGGAATAGTGAGGCAGTTTGAAATTTTGAATACAAACTTTGTCCGACTGTACCGGGTGGAAAATATAACGGATTTTAGCGAAACCAAAAATATTTAAATCTGTTTATGAATACCTTTCTAACGAATCTGAAAAATCAAAGTTTCATAATGGGAATAAAAAGTTATGGCCAAATGAATTTTCAGAAAGGCCGCTATATAGCATATATAGCCCTTGAAAATTGATATTTTGCATACGACCTCGGAATTCGACGAAACCACTTTTGTTGGGTATGGAACGTCAAATTATTGCTAGGTTTCAAATTTCATAATTTTTGAAGCTAGTATGTGAGCGGGGCAAAAGAAAATGTGATTGGTCAATTTCTGTTAAAATGGATCGACCTGAAAATGGACATTTTGCATATGAGCTCAGAATTCGACGAAACTGGTTTTGTTGGGACCGTATCGTCAAAACAAAGCTAGATTTATTTTTTTGGAATTTTTTGATTCAGTTTGTGGCCCTGGCAAATTGAAATGTACGTTCAAATTGAATATAAAATGTTTTATACTTTAATTTGAAAAATAACTGACTGTAACAGTCGAATTGGCCAATGAAACATATCCCATTGTGTCCGGAATGGGGGTATTTAGTTAGGAGCGACAGTCGTTGGGTTGAAATTGGTGTACGTTGGCTAGAAAGGATATTATAGGAATTTAAAAATATAATATATTAGAAAATTTCTACCATTTTCTCTCACATCAAAAATCTGGTCAACCCCTTAGAAACGAACGACGATAATCATTCCAACCTTTCCACCTCGATCGCCGCCGCCACAGGCCATTTCGCCGCCGCCTCTAGTTGACAATTCCGATCGCCTTCCTCCCCCTCTTCAAATCAAACCAAGCCTCGTCAAAAACCATCACCGATCGACGTCGAATTTCGTCGAGGAAGTTCACATCTTTCCGCCGCCGCCGATCGTCCCTGGAGCCACCGAGTTCGCTGCCACCACCGTCGATAGGAAGCCTATTCGTAGCTCTTCGACGTCGTATGGTCTGATCGAGACGAAACAGCACGGATTGTTCGAGAATCAAAAACCTAGTTTTGAAGGTTTGCAAAACATCGTCTTCGAAATTTATGAATTTAAAATAACACTTTTATGTGTTGCAAAGCTTTGAAAAATCATATCTTTTTAGTGTGTTAACGAAATTCGATGAAACAGGAAACATCGGGACCGCAGGGAGGCTCTCTACCATCTAGCAGAAGCCGCAGATTTTTCGGATCTTCCTACGATTTTTAGCACTTCAAAAACCAATGTGAGGAATCTAAACTAAATTCTGTGAATGGAATTGTGTTGTATAAATTATATACGCATTGTATACCTCATGTACATGTGTTGTATAAGTTATATTAGCGATGTATAAATTATACAAGCGTTGTATGAAACATGTATGCTTTGAATTGTGATGAAATGCAAGTGAATTATAGAAATAATATATATATATATATATACTCCCCTCGTCCACAGACCATGAACGATATTTATTGCTTGTGATTGGCGTGATATTATATGGTATGACGAATGGTTGGAAATAATTGTTTGTGGTTGATATTGTGGTTGAAAAATACCTTTGTGGTTGAAAAATACCCTCTTGTGGTTGAAACAAATTAGAATAGGATTGTCGAAATGAAAATAAAACATGCCGCCTGCGAACTAGATGCATGATCCCCATTGTCAAAAACCGCGAGGTTTTAAGGTAGAGCGAGGAGCCTTACTAGGGACGGTCCCGGTTTTAACTACCCTGCCGTTATGCTGCCGAAATTTTCTGAAATATTCATGTGTTAGAATAATTTTCATTTGTTGAAATTAATTACATATGTTGAAACCAATATTCATGTGTTGAATTGAAATTCATTCGTTGAGTTGAAATTCATGTGTTGAATATTATTCGAATTTAAACAAATAGATTTAACGATAAAAATCACATTTTTATATATATACAAACTATAGAGAATATTCATGTGTTGAATTGAAATTCATTCGTTGAGTTGAAATTCATGTGTTGAATATTATTCGAATTTAAACAAATAGATTTAACGATAAAAATCACATTTTTATATATATATACAAACTATAGAGAATATTCACGTGTTGAATTGAAATTCATTCATTGAGTTGAAATTCATGTGTTGAATATTATTCGAATTTAAACAAATAGGTTTAACGATAAAAATCACATTTTTATATATATACAAACTATAGAGAATATTCATGTGTTGAATTGAAATTCATTCGTTGAGTTGAAATTCATGTGTTGAATATTATTCGAATTTAAACAAATTGGTTTAACGATAAAAGTCATATTTTTATATATATACAAACTATAGAGAATATTCATGTGTTGAATTGAAATTCATTCGTTGAGTTTAAATTCATGTGTTGAATATTATTCGAATTTAAACAAATAGATTTAACAATAAAAATCACATTTTTATATATATACAAACTATAGAGAATATTCATGTGTTGAATTGAAATTCATTCGTTGAGTTGAAATTCATGTGTTGAATATTATTCGAATTTAAACAAATAGGTCTAACGATAAAAATCACATTTTTATATATATACAAACTATAGAGAATATTCATGTATTGAATTGAAATTCATTCGTTGAGTTGAAATTCGTGTGTTGAATATTATTCGAATTTAAACAAATAGATTTAACGATAAAAATCACATTTATATATATATATATACAAACTATAGAGAATATTCATGTGTTGAATTGAAATTCATTTGTTGAATATTATTCGAATTTAAACAAATAGATTTAACGATAAAAATCACATTTATATATATATATATATACAAACTATAGAGAATATTCATGTGTTGAATTGAGATTCATTCGTCGAGTTGAAATTCATGTGTTGAATGTTATCGTATTTTAAAATAAAGTGAATAGACAATAAAAACTACATTTTTATGTTGAATATGAAGTGTTAAAAACATTCACGTGTTGAATAAATATTTTTGATGATAAAAATATTTCTTTTATCATGTATACGCTTTGATAAAAATACACACGTGTTGAAATAAATAATAGTTTGCTAGAAATATTATTATTAGCTTTGTTCTGCATATATATACATGTGTTGAACAGGGAAAATGGATTAGCTGTAGAGTAAAGAAATTATTTGCGTGCCCGACAAATAGGTAAGCCTTGATGAGTTGGCTGCGCAATTTTATTTTTATATCAACTCCTGTGAATGCCATTGGATGCGGAGTATTCTGTGTGAAATAATAAACATCGCCATAGGATAGTAACAATTAATTTTAAACTACACTACATGGCATACTCCTGGAAGATAGGCATACTTCATCATATTCCACATAAGCATTTGGAGCTTGTGTGACGAGGTGGAAGATTAACCATACGAGCGAGAGGCTTGTATGGCGATGATTTTATACTACAGGTTGAACTGATGACTGATATGGACTATATAAAATATAACGATAAATTGCCAGATTAATAAAACCCCACACGGGTCTAGAGTTGACAATAATCACGTCTCTCTAGTCATTAGATACGGCACAAGGACTATTTATTTCCACACGGAACGGGGTGACGAGAATTTATTCTCTGGAGTTATTATCTATACACGCTCCCCCGTAAACACCAAAATATATTACTATAAATATGTGGATGCTTTATAGGATTTATTGGGTACCTAACACGGCCCAATAAATTTCCAAACCCCTTCCTGTACAAAGGAGGTTATGGCGAAATTTTTTGAAATATTAAGGCGTTAGTGAAATATTTGAAGTGAAAACGAAGTTGAAATTAATGAATGAACTATATTTGAAATAAATGAATGAACTATATATATCTATAAATATAAATAGAATTAAAAGGAATCGAAGCCGTGCAGTTCGTGTTTTGGAATCGTAATTTGAAACGATTAGTACGAGAAATCCAACCATCGGATTTTCCCGAAACCGCAACCGCTGGGTTCGCCTTGGAAATATCTTTCCAACGGCACCAACCTTGTAAAAATCCAACGGTTGGATTGTCTGGAATGTTTAATTCAAATCTGAAGAAAAACAGCGCCAGAATCATTTATATTTATATATAAATATAAATATAATTAAATTTAATCGAATAACGACGCTGCAGTTCGAATTTTGAAACCGTAACTTCAAACGAATAGTGTGGAAGATCCGACCTTCGGATTTTCACGAAACTGGAACCGTTGGGTTCGCTTTGGGAATATCTTCCCACTGATATGGACTTTGTAGAAATCCAATAGTTAGATTTTCCGATATGTGTAAAACAAATTAGGGGAAAAATAGCGCCAGTGCCACGGCACGACCTGAAACGTCGTTTAATTAAATAGGGCCATTTTTAAATAAATAAAAATGGCGAAAAATCGTTATAAAATATTATAAGCAATATAGATTGGAAATAAACCAATTTGGCTTGATCTGCTTGATATTTGATGGTTGTATGTGTTTGACACGAAAATTATACTAAAGAACTGAAATGTGATTGTCGAATAATATAACCATGGAAAGAATTGATTTGAATTCTAATTACGGGGATTATTTGAAAACGCCGAGCTAACCCTCATTTCAAATAATTGATCGAGCGATTCGAATTGGAAAATACAAAGACGATTCAAGACCGACGATCTTCGTAGCGGTTGGATGGGCGCTGCTGAGGTTCCTGACTGGAGTAGCTACCGTGAATTAACGGAAGTAGTAGTCGTCTGAACATATGGGTTGATTGTACGGATATACGAGGAATTGGCGCCTCCGGTTTCGTTCAGACCCAGAACGGACTTGTAAATGGACTGTGTGTCAGACATTGGATTTTGTTCTATACTGATTGATCTCTGTTAAATATATATCTGTTTGGCGGCGGAGAATTTACTCTTTTGCTTAACGCCCTTCTCTGAGACGTACGAGCTCAGAGGTTATATATCGATAGAAATCAGTCGTATGGAGTGGATTTCCTATGTGGCATGCCAAGATGTTGTGATCAAGGCTTCTGTTGCAAAGCAAAGTCTTGTGTTTGATGATCAAAGCACGGCCTACGTAGCCTGGCTTTGTGTATAGCGTGGATTCGCGAGCCTCACACCTCGGTATGAGTTAAAAACGGGATAAGGACTGCAGGGAGAGCACGACGTTTCTTTCTAGCTATGGTGGTGTCAGTGACCTACCCGCCCTGACATTTATATCTATTTTTCACCTATGTGGTTGTTGGAATGCGAGGCGCCTCGATTATAGGTCTGTAAGGACCGGGAAACGTGTGTTCAGGAATAACTAATCCTCAAATGTAAGAGAGGACCGGCCCTGAAGCATCCAGGGGTTACCCAGAGTGTGTTGTCCTGAGGCATTTGCTAGAATGTCACGAAGCGGAGAGGAGCTTGCCCTTTGCCTCGACTCATGACGGAAATCCAATTTCCAATACGAAATAACGGATTTGATTGTAGAACTAGTATGGCGACATAGTAGATGGTAGCTATGCCGCCTATGATTGATATTTATGATGCTATTCGTTTTTGAAACATATATGCACTAGTTATAATATCAAATCATTTTGCTTTACACGTATCAAGCATATTTGGCCATTATAAGGTAAAACTCTATCCTCCGGCTTACGTTGCATTGTATGATGGGACCTGAGTCTTATAATGGCTCCATTCTTTTAAAAAGCATTGCGTTGTTTTAAAGAATTTACTTTGTTTTAAATGCACCAGCAATCACTGGAATAAACCTGTTCCGTGAAAGTGGCGTGGTCCTATGATTTGCTTATTACTGTTGTTTAAACTATTAAGTAGATTTCTCATACCAGTCCCCATGACTGACTCGTTGTTTATTTCACTTTGCAAACGCGAGTGCCCTTATTTTCACACGAGCAGCCTAGTTCACAGGTGACAGGTGGTTTTTGGCTCAGCACTGTTGTATGGAGTGCATTTTGGCTCATGGTGAGGCTGACTTCACCGAGATGACTTTGACATTTTCCGCCATTATTGTATCTATGTTATGATTCCGCCACTGGCGATGCAGACTGTTTTACTTCCAGTACTTATTATCGTATGTATATGTACCGCCTTCGGTGATGTAGACTGATACCCTTATTATGTCTCATTGCATGTATATATTCCGCCTCTGGCGATGGTGACTGATCATTCCCCCTTTATTTACTAAGTTATATCCTACGTTGTGCTATTCTGATGTTGTTACATGTTATGAATCCACTGTCATATCCATGTAAAATTATTCTATTTATTGTTTTTGCTATTATCTGTTCTCTGCTATGATGATTGATGTGTTACATTCCAATGATTATCCTTAATATCGTCACAGATTTTGGGATCGTCACAACTTAGTTCTTTTTCTCGTCAAGTTGGATTGGTTAAGTGTCATTAGTCAATTCAAGTTAACTTAACCCATTCATTTGTCATGTTAAACTGGTTAAGTGTTATCAGTAGTTCATGTTGACTTAACCCTACCACAAATCAAGTTATATTGGTTAAGTATTTCTTATTACTTAACCCCACCCCTTCATCTTGTATTGGTTAAGTGTTCCCTTTAACTTAACCCTGCCCATCTGTTCAGCTAACACGTTATAACGGTTAAGTGTTCTCTTAGTTAACTTAACTCTAACATCTGTTTAATTCACGTGCCCTAATGGTTAAGTATTGTCCCTTTATGTTTTAATTTAACCTTGTTCATTTGGCACACTATTATGGCTAAGTGTTCTAAGTTTACTTAATTCCACCTTCTAGTCTAGTTAACATGTTAAATTGGCCAAGTGTATTTTACTTAACCCCACCTTCTAGTCTAGTTAACATGTTAAATTGGTTAAGTGTTCCTATGGACTTAGCCCTCCCATTCTAACTTAACTATTTCTTAGCTTTAAAATATTCATTTAAAGCACTAACCACTCACATTAGACAGATATTGTTGCGGTCACTGGATGTGCCGGTCGGTTCCAGGCAGATTTACAACGCAACTCAGTCTAACCTCGGGTCCTTTTTGGGCTCAATGCTCTAACCACCCACATTAGATAAGTATTGTTACGGTTGCTGGATTTGCCGGGCGGTTCCAGGCAGTCTTATACCATACCTCAATCTAACCTCGGGTTAGGCAAATTCGTCTTTCCTAGATTTACATATTTATCCTTTTTGTCTATATGTAAATTGCTAATAACTCTTTTAAACAAATTTGGCCTATATCATATCCATTTGTCATGCCCACTAACATACCTATATTCTAGGCCCAAATCTTGATTTACCTATTATTTAGCCCAACTTGCAGTTTATGCCAAATTAGATCAGTTCATGTCAAAACTAGATTTAATATTCTAGTTTACAGTTTATATCCAAACTTGGCTTACATGCCAATTACATACTTTGCGGCCAATTAACAATTTACCATTTTACGCCCAAGTCTAATATGCATGTAAATTATTTACTATTATAGCCAAATCAGATTATGCCAACATATTTGTTATGCCAAATTATATTAATTAAGCTACGCCAAAATTCCCCCGCCATAGTCGTACGTATAACATGATTTCACAAGTTTCTAAGTACTCATGACATGAAACTAACAAAAGGAATAGGGGATAAGCACGAGAATTTACATAAGAGGATAGGCATGAAAAAGCGAACCAAAATACAAAAATACAAAGATAATGGATCCAATGGGTTTGGTGTACATAATAGCGAACATGAATAAACTAAGCAAATTACACCCTAAGTATGAGATCCAACATAATCAAGGGAGACAAAGGTGATTTGATCCAACATAATGCCAGTTCGGTATACAATCATGATTTGTAACTATAATGTTATGGGCATAAGCCACTAACCATAATAGTCACAGGCAATTAACCACAATAGTCCTAGGCAATTAACAACAAAGTTGTCCTAGGCAATTAACCACAAAATAGTCCTAGGCAATTTACAATAACCTAGTCATGGTCTCATAGTTATGAATCATAGTCATAGGCAATAGTCTTATGTTCATAGCCATAGGCATAGTCTTATGTTCATAGTCATAGGCAATAGTCTTATGTTCATAGTCATAGGCATAGGCATAGTCTTATGTTCGTAGTCATAGGCAATAGTTTAATAGGCCACGGCTTCATAGTCATAGTCTTAGGAAAAAAGTCCCATAATCATAGTCATTGACAATTAGCCACAATAAGTTCTAGGCCATAATCGAGAATCAGATCCAAAGGCATATACAAGCACCGATTCAAACGAAAGGATTAGGCATATTCTCATATCCATTTAATTACATGTCACAAATAGATCTAAGCGTTTAAATCTAAAAAGTAACCGACTTACATTGATCGGTTTTAGAAAAGGATAATAATGCCGAGGTAATTTGCTATGATTCGCGCGACGTTGCTCGAAGCCGTTGAATTAGCCTTTGCTTCCCTTCTTGAAGCTTTAACTTTATTTGAATCTCCAATTTGCGAATCTCGCGTTGCTTGAAGAAGAAGGTAGAAGGACTCTCTTAATTTGATTAATCTTGTTTTAATTGAATCATGTAGTCTTTGGAGAAGAAGAAGTCATTTTGTTCATAAGAATTTGTGTAGCATAAGGATAGAGAAGAATGGTGTGAGGAGTAGTGGGTATTAGGGGAGGTTTATATAGGTTTAGGATTACGGATCTAGTCAGAAAACACGTCTAAATACATCGCAATGTATCAGGTTCTAAAACTGGAATTCGGCACCAGGTCGACCCCTAGGTCGACACTATGGTCGACCTGGTCCATGGGAGGTCAACACTATGGTCGACCCCCAGGTCGACCTGGTCCTGGGCGGGAAATTTTCCCCCAACCTAAATTCGAATTTGAATTCGAATTTCGAGATGTCTTTCTCTTCTGAAAATCCTTAAAACTTCGGAGCGTCATATCTCCCTCATACGGACTCCGTTTATCTATAACTCGGACTCGTTTCCAAGCAGAATTTCGAGACGAACGCAATGGAGCAACCCGTTTCCCTTGATTCTTATTTTAAAATTTAATTATACTTTAATTTGTGAAACTTAATGTTACAGAATTACGGGGTGTTACAAGTAAGCCTTGAAGTGAACGGTTTTAAAAATCTTAACATAAGCATCTGCTCTAAGTTTTGTATGAAACAACAAACTCATTTAGAGAAATATTTCATTTTAGCACCATCATGTATCACAACTGAATCAACTACATATCTAGGATCTTTATCATAACAAACTTAAGCACAAAAAATATATACATATAAATTACAAACAATTCTCCTAAGGACAGTACATCAAGATACCCCCTTGCACAACTAGCAATAACCATTACAATATTTTTGGAGAAGTCGTGTTAGGCCAATTTATAATACGATCATAGCTTTTTAGTTTTTACAACTATTTGCAGTTGTTGGAGAGTGTTATAATAGATTTTTCTATTATTGTTATTTGTTGTTGTCCATTGAAATACGTGTATTATAGTTGTTTTTCGTCCTTATCGTAAGTCTTTCATAACTGTTTCCTACCATTTGCAACAGATTGTTTACAATTGTTTTTGTCTAAGCACTGATACGCACACACCTGTAGATTAATATCATTTTGCAATTTAAATCAACATTGTACTAATAAAACCAAATATCGTTCACATTTTATTCGAAACAAGATGGAAGATTCACGTTCTAAAACACCAAAACGATTCGTATATTTAACACCATTCATAAAGTTAAAATAGTCATAAAACATTGTAGTTCGATACTAAACTAATATAAAAAATAGTGCAACAAGATTACTTATAGGTTTTTGGCACTTGTAAGAATCATATAACTAAAATGTTACATTCCACTTGCATAAATAAATTAACTATTTTTGTGATAATAAAGTTGTCACCGAGTTTAAGGAACATACGCTTCAAATTGCTCCTCGTCACTATTTCCATCCGTAATCCTCCCAATAAGCAAGATCAACCAAAATTGCAAATGTTAGGTTACCTAGGATGACTAAACAATTAGGCTAAGAAGAAATGAGATCAGCAATAATAAGACCTAACACACAATTTTTTATTTTTTTCCTTTTATGATAAACAATAAAATCAATTTTAGAAAGAAAAAACTAATCCAAAGATAATATTTTTAAAAACTAAATCTAAATAGAACATAAACAAAAAAAAAGTCAATTTTTCTGATAACCGTATCGGAAATGAAATTAAGCATAAATTCAGAGTAAGCAACAACATATCTGCTTCTAACTCCTTTAAAAATAATTTCTAAACAGACCATGGCTTTCCTCCTTTTTCAACCTCCACTTGCACTTTGCGGATTAGCTCATAAGTCATGAACTTTCTTGGTGATCCACCCCGCCCTCTTTTTTTGACCATAATCGAATACCCAACTGTTAATGTTATTTCATGTTGTAATTGAAAATAGTTTGTCATCATTTTTTTTAAATAACCGTTGCTACTGTAGTTTTATCACAATAGCTAATGGTCCAAAACAATTTAGAGTCTCTACACAATTAACAAATAAATAAATTACATTTTATACACTAACATTCATAAAATTTTAAAACATACAGTGCACAACCCATGAATTTGAAGATTTTGATAATATAAACATTACTATTACAACTATACAACGGTGAGAAACCATCGTTATAGTATGTTTTTCCAAAAAAAGGATACCATTAAAACTAAACTTGATACACTTATTATTACAGTATTAAAAATCTGACAAATTTACTTATTTATTCTCAACCAAAAAACAGGGACAAGCATAATTGTATACAGTCGATAATATAACATATGTAATATATAAGTAGTTGATGTAAGATTTGTGGTATAGATTAATTCTATGGAATTGACAATACTATCCTAAAAACTTAATTAATGGACATGCTATGCTTTAAATGAAAATGTACATTAATAAAATTAGGTAATAGAATAAAAAAGGAAAGGCATGTTCGTTTTAGGAATATAATGCATATTCACCTCCTTTATTCCTATGCAGAGGAAAACAGTAGCTATAACAATCTTCTTCCTTCACTTCCCCTCAGCAAGATAAGTGAAATTCGCTCAAATAAAAATAGATTTGTTGTTCTTATATTCGTATATTGAAACAAACGAAATGCAACTGTAAACTATATCTAAAGGGATAAGCAACACATCTGAAAAAAGATACGAAATTAAGCCCAAATTTATCTACTAAACCAACTTCATAAATTGGTCATCAAAGCTTTTTCTCTTTTTTCTTTCATCTCCAGTATAGTTATTCAACGTTGTAACAAAGCAAGACAATTATTTTAAAAAGGCACTATAATTTTGTAACCAAACCTGCACTAGGGTAATAGAAAATTTACAGATTTTACTCACCATGTAGAAAGTTCTCATTAAGTGGGCAAGCAAAACCAAAGATTGGAAACATTGAATTCTGTTCGGTTAAAATATTAAAACCAAAGACAATCAACTGAAGGAAGATAGGACAGTAGAGATGCAATCATTACAACTGTTGAAGTAGCAAACATGTTGGGTGTTCTGTGGCTACCTAAAAATAAATAAAAAGAATGCTATAGAAATGATGCTATGATAATTTCTCAGTAAGAGACTGTAACGACCCATATTTTTGACCGTTCAAATCGACAATAAACCACACATGTCGACTCGAACAAATCGCAAATGCAGGTAGTTATTGGGAAAAGAAGAAAAAGAAAGAAAGAAGAGAAAAAACAATCACAGAACCTCACAGCGGAAGGACAACATATAATAAACAAATAGCATTTTAGAAGCAGTTGAAATATATATACATTGACTATAACCTTCAATGATTATCAGAGTTACATATACATACAGCTGTACATAATAAGCAGCGGAAAAATAATGCAGCAGATATACATATGTATAGATAATAGATATACCAAATCTTCGTCTTCGATCTCCAAAGCACAGTCATCTACGGTAACTGCAACGTCTGCTGACCCGAGCGTATTGCATAAAAGAAAACACAACAAACTCTCGGATCAGCACTAAATCATCTCATATTAGTCCAATCAAAATACGAAATAACATCAGTGTCATGGGTATAGTAACTCAAGAGATGTTACGGGATTTTTCCATCTCTCAAGGATCCGTTAAACTAATACATACATAATATAGTACGCTATTATGATAGTGTCTATCCAGTAAAGTATAAATACTGAAAATATCGTAAGCGGGATAACCATATTACCCTTACGCCGTTTATAGGCATCATAGTCTATACAGTACCGTAAATTCACCGTACTGGTGTTATCAGAGGGCACTCCATAGAAGGCAATGCTAAATCAAAATCGTATGGGGCTGGAGAAGGGTATATATGACAAGGCACTCGAGGCAATGCCCAGGGTAGGATTCTAACAATTGCACTCCCGGACCGGTGGTAACGCATGACAGCCACTACCGCCCACCTCGGAACACACTCCCAAAGTCAAAATAGGCCCAAATCATCATTATCATCATAGTCATAGAAATAGTATCGAAGGAGTGAGTCCGATCAAAGGTGCTACCTCAATTAGTCACGGCATAGCTCCTGTTTTAGTCATTTTAATTCTGACCCGAAGGTCAGGGCTATTTCACAATCGTTCATCTTCCTTCGATTAAATAATCGCCTTCGAGTCATCATATCTCATTCTGGGTACGTCGGAACGTTCACAGATACGTCAAAATGTTTATAGTTGTCAAAGTGGTATTGACACTGACAGAGAGTATGCCTTATGCCGACTCCGGTCTCTTCGACAACCAACGCTTACATCTTTCACATCGGTTGGTTCTTTTTCATTTCAAAGGTTCGCTTTCATATCAAAATATCGTATTTTGTCTCGAACCAAATTTATATTCAAAAATAGAATATAGTTTCATATTGAAATACCATAAATCATACCAACCCGATTATATTCTAAAATTAGAATATATTCCATATCTTATATCATAATCATATAGTATTTCAAAAATCGACTTATATTCAAATAGAATATATTTAATCTCAAAAGATTTCAAATTATTCCAAATCAATTCATATTCGAAATTCATTCATATTCAATAGAATATATATACTTCTATAACTTACTTTCAATCCCCTTAGGAGATAAGTTTATATTTAGTGGAATATAAACCATCTTCCATATTTGAAAACGGTTTGAAATCGATTCATAAAGAAATACTTTTATCTCAACTCCATTTCAACAACGATCTTAGATCCAGCACTTTCCATTCGGAGGAAAAAGTACACTTATAAGATATAAATTTAAAAGATAGATGTTTATAAAGAAACCTTTATATAAATAATATATGTATGGAATATAATAGTAAAAAAAAGATAGGATAAATAAGTTTAAAACACTACGTATATATATAAATTTTAAAAATTTACTAAATAGTTTTAAATAAAAGAATATAAGAAAATTTTGGTTATATAAAATAGTTATGGATAAGAATTTAATAAAATAAATTTCAAGAAAGAATAGCTATAAAAATCAAAATTTTAAATAAGTATATAAATTCTTTACTGAAAATCGATTCTTCCTTCCGAACTTTGATACTTGAATCTAAACTCCAGTTTCCTTGGGGTTGCTTAGCTCAAAGGACTTATTTCAAATCCCATTTCAACCCATTTCAATACAAGGATTCAAGACCATACTCGAATTAGGTTTAAAACAATTTTCGAGTATTCTCCATTATCTTGATTCCAAAATTTAAATCCCATAAGAATTTATTTAAATCTGAATCTACCCAATTCTTACAAAACCCAAAATCTAAAATTTTAATCTTTAACACTTCAAATTCGCTTGGGAAAAATTTCCTAAATCATTTTAGGTCATATTTAAGATTCAGATTTCAAGGAAAATAAAACTTATCAAAATCAATACGTTTCCCTTGAGTGAAATTTCCATAAAATAGAATTTCGAATATAAAAATCATTTAACCAACCGATGTCCATATATAGTTTGCTATCCTATGGCCAAGCGAGTCTTAAATTTAATTTCTCGATATTTCGGGGTGGATCTATCATTTCAATCCAATTCAGGGTCACAGGTATGTATCAGTTCAACCTGTGTTCTTAATTCATTCAATTTGATAAATCCCGGATTTATTAGATGCCCGTAACATCAAAGGTGAGAAAATGGGATTTATCGAAAATGCATGGAATATCATGTACTGAATAAACAGCCAGTTCATGCAGCATTCATTCATCAATCAAATTAAATCAAGGCATCCATCACATCATTTCATTCAAACAGTAAATGAAATCATTTTACTGGTTAACAAGTGTCGGGATTTCTAATTAGAAATTTAAATTAAATTTAAATAACTAATTATCGATTTTATTTGCATATTAACACTTGCATGTCAAACTTAAACAATCATTCATCTACAACACAAACATGCAGCCAAATTTACTTCATAATTTAATTTAATAAATATGGGAATAATTTAGTATTTCGTGAGCGAAGAATCACTCACCTTTGCGTCCATATTTGATCGAACGTCCGACTAAGGGCCAAAATTTGAAAGTCACCAAACGCATCTCTGTTAGTGCCAAAACGTCCGCAATCCCGCCATGTTCCCAACGCAACAAACCGCGTCCAAATCCGAATTAAAACGAGGAAGTTATCAGCGTTTTATCGTTTGGAATTTGAATTTATAAATAAATTCATAAAATAAATCTCACCAAATTATAAGGTGACACGTCACCTTCTTCTTTGCCGCTCCAAAAGATGCCCCCGATGTTACAGTAAATCGCACCCGAAAGAACCCAATAACACCAACCTTTGACCGACTACAGCGCACACATCCGACCAACGGAAGACACCCGACTACCACCATTCGACAGAGCATCCTCCGGCGCACCTTCCTGGACCCCGCCGTGAAATCCGGCGGCCTGAGCTGCCCCAGCGAACCCAAAGCACGAACGGGTTTTAAACCCTTCTCCGATGAAATTCAACCAATATACTCCACTATACAACCTCCAACACCCGTCAAAACAATCGTACCGATCTCCTCTCCAATACCCATAAGTTGGTTTCTTCAATTAGGTCTTAAATCAAAAATCCCCAAAATCAACTTCTAGGGTTTCGAACCAGCATACTTTGACTGCAAATTCCGGCCAATCCGGACAATGCATGTCGAATCTGAGAACGCACGTAGCTTCCAATCGTCGAGATCTTCAAATTCATATATAATAAGCTAGGTTTTGAAGAGGATTTGATTTTAAAGTTTGTATTTTTATTCTCTAGGGTTTTGAAATTGGGTTTCGGCCATTAGAGAGAAAAAATAGATTGAGGAAAAATGAACGTAGTAAAGAATGGGCTGGTGATGTGGAAATGAACTTGAGTTTTATATATATATAGAAGGCCCAAAGGTCCAACACACCGTTATCTTATTATACAATGCTCTCGTTCACATTTTCTCTCGTACGGTCAAACGACAAGTCGGATTCTAACGCAATTTGAAATCCTATAATAATTCACCGTTCCGGTTCTGATGGCGCCAGTTTCGTCGAATTCCGAGACAGTCGCCAAAACAGTTAAATTTCACAATTAAATAAATAAACAAAATGTTCAATTATTCAGTTAACTATTTTAATTAAATTTAAATATTCGCTAAATCCAAATTTAATTAAATTATAACTTAAATAAATTCTATAAACAAATTTCACACATTTAAATTTGATTTTTGATTATTTAGATCTCTAATTTGAATTTCAGTTATTATTTCTCAACTTAGAATTCTCCATTTACCAATATAACTAAATAAATAAAAAGAATCATTTATACTCGATGCAAATTTACTTTATTACTATTATCATTGAAATATATTTTTAACAACTTTGTAAATATATTTCAAGTATTTAGATTTCCAAAGTTGATATTTGAATATAAACTTGAATTTCAAATTTTAACTTAAACAACTTAATTTTATTAAATCATATAAATATTAAATCCCAATTCACAACCTTTTTAAATAAAACTAGAATTGAAAAATCTATTTATACTCAATTCAAACAATCATCATCATAAATCAACAAGATTTGATTTTTATCCAGTATTATTTCATTTATTTATTTAAAATCTAAATTTCGAATATACCGAAAATATGGGATGTTACATTCTCCCCCACTTAAAAATCTTTTCGTCCTCGAAAAGAGAACGAAATAAGGTACTAAACAAATCATACATTCAAATCCATACTTATAAATTAGTATTTGTAAGATAAGTTATATAGTTGAAAATCTCATAAATTTTCTAACTCCCGAAATCACGAAAAATTTCGACAGCATCTCCTTTGTACGGAGAGGTCCAGAAAATCACATACAGATAAAAAATTCAAATATACATCTCATCATTCGATGAGGCATCCCAAAATGGGGAAAACACCATATATATGTAACTACCAAACTATATAACTCAAATACATACCTTCTTAGCGTTTATTTTGCAATTTCATTACCTTAGCACTTTAAATATTTAGAGCAAGCGAGCCCAAAGCGCAATACAACTTCCTTACACCTGTTACAACTCGCATACACATGAGATTCAAGCATATATACAATATATAACAAACATATGCAACTTACACAACATACATTAATCATTTTAACCCCAAAACCAACATATCTATGACAGGCCAGCAACAAAATGAAGTTTATCACCCTTTAAATGTTGGAATTTGACTAAGGCACACTAGGAAAAAGTTGTTTCTAATCGTTTCCGGCTTTCCGAATTGTACGGATTCGTCGAATTCGGATAATTCGTTCAAAAGTTATGACTATTTTAGTGAAGGCGAACACCTCAGCCCGTACACTGAAAAATGCAGATCTGAGTTGTTTAACCCAGTTTTTACCCCTTTAAATCTAAAAATTTCACCCAGCAAGTTTATTAAAGTTTTAGGTAACATCCTGGGCTTTCCGAATTGTTCTCGCACATCGAAATCCGACGCTCCGTTAGGAAGTTATGATCAAAACAACATTGGTATTCAGTTCAGATTTTTATTTTCTACGCATACAACTACGGCTAGTTCTTAGGTTTCAACCTAATAGAATAGGAGATTAGGCAAGGAACTATTTAAAAAAAGTTTTTGTTTAGTTTCTCAGGTTTTCAAAAAGCCTAGAGTTGTCGAATTCCGATCAGCCATTTAAAATTTATGACCATTTAACTACAGCTTATCGGACATTTCCGATTTTCGCATGAATATCGATTAATTTCATTTGGAGTTTCAACCTTTCGGATTCCAAACTTTGGTAAATCATTAACACTTAAAATTCGGTATCATTTCATTATTCGAGACTGGATTCACATTGAATTGCTTACTCTATTTCGATATTTTCTATTCATTGCTCGTTTCATTCAAGTATTTAATTTCGAATAAACTTGAATTCATTATAACTTCTTCCAACTATCTTGAGTATGATATCCCATTAATTTATTAACATGGTTTAAATCGCCAATTCCATTTACATTCATTTCCATCGCCGATGATTTCAATTTCAAAATAGTCTTTAAAACTCACTTTCGTGCATTTCTTCCAACCAACTGGTTCTTATGCCGAACCATTACGTTGTTAAAGGAAATTTAAATCAAGTCCACTTATACTACGTTTTATCCCTTTATTTTTATTTTGAATCGACTCTAACCATTTTTCCTTAAGTTTCCATCCCTTTGGCCTAGTTTATTAACTTGAATTAAGTCGCCTCTTTTCCCAAATTTCAAATTTTCATCCCACTTGTCTTATTTAACTTTCTATTTATTCAAATTCCACTATCCATATTCGATAAGCCATTTACTTAAATTAATTCAGATTTATTTATTCTAATTATTCGAGTTCATTCTCACCTCATCTTCATTTATTATTTGGTTCTAAATCGACCAATTAAATTTCTCGGATTTACTTGCCTATCCATTTCTCATTAGTATAGATCAAATTTTACTTACTAGACCAAACTATCAACATTTTATGGCTCAACTTGGTTAAATTCCCTAAGTCGATTCGTTTTATCACTCCATTCAACTCAGGTTAAGGTTTATTTTTATTTCATTGCAATATTTTCATTAACTCAAGTGTTAATTCTCAAATCGATTTTATTCGGCTTCCTGAGCTAAACTTCATTTAACTCGATTCCTCTACTCGAATTAAATTATATTTCATTCGACGAAAGCTTTGTATTCGTTCACTTCACTATTCATACTCAGGTTTACATTCGAGGTATTATCCAAATGAGGTTTACTCATTTAGAATTTTTTTTTCATTTCTAATTTATCGACCATTTATATTTTATTCACGACATAACTTCCTCTCAACTCCTTTTCGAACTAGCTTAATCTACTTGTTAATTATTTCAAGTCACAAGGGGATGCCATTTTTATTTATACGACACAATCTCCAATTCAATTTAGCCGATTTCAAATGAATTCAATTCACACTAGTTTCTTTCTCCAGCACCTTTATCGACCAACTTATAGTTTGTTTAGCTTTATTATCGCTCATTCATAGCATTTTAAGGACTATTTTCTTGTTTCCAAAATATAAGACTCTAATAAATCGAGTTACTTTAGTACTTAAAAAATTATTAGCCAAAATGAACTTAAATACTTTGATTACGGGTTTATAGACTAAGTTTTTAAAATAATATATGTACTTAAACTATTTTACTAAACCATACCATATAAAACTTAAATCCAAAACCATAAATTAGTAAAGAACATATAAAATTTCAATTTTAAATAACATACACATAATACTTTAATATATTCTTTATATTATATGGAATATAAATTCAAAATCCCTTGTCAAACTGGATATGAAAATACTGAGTGGTCTTCCCCACTCAGACGCTTCAGAATAATCGTCGATAATGTGTGCACTCATTACCGAAGTTATTTCCGATGCCCGAGAAGGGATTACACACTTTAATCCTTAAAAGTCCTTTAGAAAACTACTTATAATACGATATTATTTCAAAATTTGACAAAACTATTTCAAGAGTACCCCAGGATCAAGTTTCAAGTTCATTTCTATTTCAATCTCAAACCTTTCTCATCCAATTATACTTAAAGGTATCATTTCATTTTCATATATTTCTTAGACCATTTAAATTTTCCTTATTAAATTTATTATTGAATCAACCATAACAGGTAATAACTTAATATTGCCACCTACTAAACAATTTCATATATACTTGAACCAATAATATATTTTTGATAAATTTAAAATATAATTGAAAACCATATTATGTCGATCATTCTATTCGATTATTTAGAAATTCCTATCGATACTATGGCGTCCCATATATCGATCAGAATCCATAAATATTCAACAGAACGAGTCAACACAATAAAAACCATTTTTATATCAAAATACAAATACGCTCTCTCATATATCACTCTAACTCATTCTAGGGAGTTTCTAACCCCATCTCTAATGAGTTAATTCTCAAACAGAGCCAAGGTTGTCGCAAACCTGGCTCTGATACCAAATGTAACGACCCATATTTTTGACCGTTCAAATCGACAATAAACCACACATGTCGACCCGAACAAATCGCAAATGCAAGTAGTTATTGGGAAAAGAAGAAAAAGAAAGAAAGAAGAGAAAAAACAATCACAGAACCTCACAGCGGAAGGACAACATATAATAAACAAATAGCAGTTTAGAAGCAGTTGAAATATATATACATTGACTATAACCTTCAATGATTATCAGAGTTACATATACATACAGCTGTACATAATAAGCAGCGGAAAAATAATGCAGTGGATATACATTTGTATAGATAATAGATATACCAAATCTTCGTCTTCGATCTCCAAAGCACAGTCATCTTCGGTAACTACAACGTCTGCTGACCCGAGCGTATTGCATAAAAGAAAACACAACAAACACTCGGATCAACACTAAATCATCACATATTAGTCCAATCAAAATACGAAATAACATCAGTGTCACGGGTACAATAACTCAAGAGATGTTACGGGATTTTTCCATCTCTCAAGGATCCGTTAAACTAATACATACATAATATAGTACGCTATTATGATAGGGTCTATCCAGTAAAGTATAAATACTGAAAATAGCGTAATCGGGATTACCATAATACCCTTACGCCGTTTATAGGCATCACAGTCTATACAGTACCGTAAATTCACCGTACTGGTGTTATCAGAGGGCACTCCATAGAAGGCAATGCTAAATCAAAATCGTATGGGGCTCGAGAAGGATATATATGACAAGGCACTCGAGGCAATGCCCAGGGTAGGATTCTACCAAATGCACTCCCGGACCGGTGGTAACGCATGACAGCCACTACCGCCCACCTCGGAACACACTCCCAAAGTCAAAATGGGCCCAAATCATCATTATCATCATAGTCATAGAAATAGTATCGAAGGAGTTAGTCCGATCAAATGTGCTACCTCAATTAGTCACGGTATAGCTCCTGTTTTAGTCATTTTAATTCTGACCCGAAGGTCAGGGCTATTTCACAATCGTTCATCTTCCTTCGATTAAATAATCGCCTTCGAGTCATCATATCTCATTCTGGATACGTCGGAACGTTCACAGATACGTCAAAACGTTTATAGTTGTCAAAGTGGTATCGACACTGACAGAGAGTATGCCTTATGCCGACTCCGGTCTCTTCGACAACCAACGATTACATCTTTCACATCGGTTGGTTCTTTTACATTTCAAAGGTTCGCTTTCATATCAAAATATCGTATTTTGTCTCGAACCAAATTTATATTCAAAAATAGAATATAGTTTCATATAGAAATACCATAAATCATACCAACCCGATTATATTCTAAAATTAGAATATATTCCATATCTTATATCATAATCATATAGTATTTCAAAAATCGACTTATATTCAAATAGAATATATTCAATCTCAAAAGATTTCAAATTATTCCAAATCGATTCATATTCGAAATTCATTCATATTCAATAGAATATATATACTTCTATAACTTACTTTCAACCCCCTTAGGAGATAAGTTTATATTTAGTGGAATATAAACCATCTTCCATATTTGAAAACGGTTTGAAATCGATTCATAAAGAAATACTTTTATCTCAACTCCATTTCAACAACGATCTTAGATCCAGCACTTTCCATTCGGAGGAAAAATTACACTTATAAAATATAAATTTAAAAGATAGATGTTTATAAAGAAACCTTTGTATAAATAATATATGTATAGAATATAATAGTAAAAAAAAAGATAGGATAAATAAGTTTAAAACACTACGTATATATATATAAATTTTAAAAATTTACTAAATAGTTTTAAATAAAAGAATATAAGAAAATTTTGGTTATATAAAATAGTTATGGATAAGAATTTAATAAAATAAATTTCAAGAAAGAATAGCTATAAAAATCAAAATTTTAAATACGTATATAAATTCTTTACTGAAAATCGATTCTTCCTTCCGAACTTTGATACTTGAATCTAAACTCCAGTTTCCATGGGGTTACTTAGCTCAAAGGACTTATTTCAAATCCCATTTCAACCCATTTCAGTACAAGGATTCAAGACCATACTCGAATTAGGTTTAAAATAATTTTCGAGTATTCTCCATTATCTTGATTCCAAAATTTAAATCCCATAAGAATTTATTTAAATCTGAATCTACCCAATTCTTACAAAACCCAAAATCTAAAATTTTAATCTTTAACACTTCAAACTCGCTTGGGAAAAATTTCCTAAATCATTTCAGGTCATATTTAAGATTCAGATTTCAAGGAAAATAAAACTTATCGAAATCAATACGTTTCCCTTGAATGAAATTTCCATAAAATAGAATTTCGAATATAAAAATCATTTAACCAACCGATGTCCATATATAGTTTGCTATCCTATGGCCAAGCGAGTCTTAAATTTAATTTCTCGATATTTCGGGGTGGATCTATCATTTCAATCCAATTCAGGGTCACAGGTATGTATCAGTTCAACCTGTGTTCTTAATTCATTCAATTTGATAAATCCCGGATTTATTAGATGCCCGTAACATCAAAGGTGAGAAAATGGGATTTATCGAAAATGCATGGAATATCATGTACTGAATAAACAGCCAGTTCATGCAGCATTCATTCATCAATCAAATTAAATCAAGGCATCCATCACATCATTTCATTCAAACAGTAAATGAAATCATTTTACTGGTTAACAAGTGTCGGGATTTCTAACTAGAAATTTAAATTAAATTTAAATAACTAATTATCGATTTTATTTGCATATTAACACTTGCATGTCAAACTTAAACAATCATTCATCTACAACACAAACATGCAGCCAAATTTACTTCATAATTTAATTTAATAAATATGGGAATAATTTAGTATTTCGTGAGCGAAGAATCACTCACCTTTGCGTCCATATTTGATCGAACGTCCAACTAAGGGCCAAAATTTGAAAGTCACCAAACGCATCTCTGTTAGTGCCAAAACGTCCGCAATCCCGCCATGTTCCCAACGCAACAAACCGCGTCCAAATCCGAATTAAAACGAGGAAGTTATCAGCGTTTTATCGTTTGGAATTTGAATTTATAAATAAATTCATAAAATAAATCTCACCAAATTATAAGGTGACACGTCACCTTCTTCTTTGCCGCTCCAAAAGATGCCCCCGATGTTACAGTAAATCGCACCCGAAAGAACCCAATAACACCAACCTTTGACCGACTACAGCGCACACATCCGACCAACGGAAGACACCCGACTACCACCATTCGACAGAGCATCCTCCGGCGCACCTTCCTGGACCCCGCCGTGAAATCCGGCGGCCTGAGCTGCCCCAGCGAACCCAAAGCACGAACGGGTTTTAAACCCTTCTCCGATGAAATTCAACCAATATACTCCACTATACAACCTCCAACACCCGTCAAAACAATCGTACCGATCTCCTCTCCAATACCCATAAGTTGGTTTCTTCAATTAGGTCTTAAATCAAAAATCCCCAAAATCAACTTCTAGGGTTTCGAACCAGCATACTTTGACTGCAAATTCCGGCCAATTCGGACAATGCATGTCGAATCTGAGAACACACGTAGCTTCCAATCGTCGAGATCTTCAAATTGATATATAATAAGCTAGGTTTTGAAGAGGATTTGTTTTTAAGGTTTGTATTTTTATTCTCTAGGATTTTGAAATTGGGTTTCAGCCATTAGAGAGAAAAAATAGATTGAGGAAAAATGAACGTAGTAAAGAATGGGCTGGTGATGTGGAAATGAACTTGAGTTTTATATATATATAGAAGGCCCAAAGGTCCAACACACCGTTATCTTATTATACAATGCTCTCGTTCACATTTTCTCTCGTACGGTCAAACGACAAGTCGGATTCTAACGCAATTTGAAATCCTATAATAATTCACCGTTCCGGTTCTGATGGCGCCAGTTTCGTCGAATTCCGAGACAGTCGCCAAAACAGTTAAATTTCACAATTAAATAAATAAACAAAATGTTCAATTATTCAGTTAACTATTTTAATTAAATTTAAATATTCGCTAAATCCTAATTTAATTAAATTATAACTTAAATAAATTCTATAAACAAATTTCACACATCTAAATCTGATTTTTGATTATTTAGATCTCTAATTTGAATTTCAGTTATTATTTCTCAACTTAGAATTCTCCATTTACCAATATAACTAAATAAATTAAAAAAATCATTTATACTCAATGCAAATTTACTTTATTACTATTATCATTGAAATTTACTTTTAACAACTTTGTAAATATATTTCAAGTATTTAGATTTCCAAAGTTGATATTTGAATATAAACTTGAATTTCAAATTTTAACTTAAACAACTTAATTTTATTAAATCATATAAATATTAAATCCCAATTCACAACCTTTCTAAATAAAACTAGAATTGAAAAATCTATTTATACTCAATTCAAACAATCATCATCATAAATCAACAAGATTTGATTTTTATCCAGTATTATTCCATTTATTTATTTAAAATCTAAATTTCAAATATACCGAAAATATGGGATGTTACAAAGACGGTGTAGTTTGTCTTCTCTGTCACTAAGAGACTGATACGGTTTGTCTTTTCAAAAGAAAAGGGACATTTTCCAACTTATTTTATGCCAATATATACCATAAAACATTGCTACCCTTTTTAAAGTATAATAAGAGAATAGCCGTTACTTTCTTCTATTATTAGTTTTATGATTACAACTTGCAGTCTTTTATATATCATTAAAGCAAATATTTGCGGTTCTCTTGAAAAATTGTAACAAACTGACAGCTCTTCTCCTTCTCTTGAAGAAATCAAGTGTGCATTTTGGACCTCTTCAGTTTGTATCTTAATCATCTTACAAATCACATTTTTTTTTTACTTTAAGCAATAAAGAATAAAATAGTGGCGAGTACAAAAATGATCTAACTTGTTTGACATTATGATTATATTGTACAATAAACCATAGAAATATAGGAAGGGATGTGATAACAGATGGGTGTAGCTGCTTGTTACCTTACACACACACTTGATACACACAAAGTTGTGTTTGTTTATGTGTGTGTAAACCATAGACGTGTAGGAAGAGATGCGACAATAGACTACCCTGGTTCCCAAATTCAACATTTTTTTGGTCAAACTACATAAGTAAATGGATCTAAATAATTTATTGACATTAAAAATAAGATCCCAGATTGACATTAAAAATAGGTTTTCAACCTAGTCAGTATACACTACCCTGGTATTGACCAACTGAGGCTAAATTTCTTTACTTTTTTCTATGAAATAGATTTGTGGTTGTATACATAGAAGCAAATAGAAAACTAAAGTTACATACCGAGCTTAGAGAACTTAGCTACTCGGAAATTGCAATCTGTTGATCTACACCCATAACAACGTTATCATACTTGAATGGGTAGAAACCATTCAAATACTAATTTTTTTCTACCCTTAATGTCCTCTGTCTTCTTCAGCTATTGGTCCTCCCTCGAATGCAGTTCATCGCCTTAAAATTTCTCATCAAACTTTAATTTCGCTTCAAGTTTAAGTCAATTCCTTTATGAACCACCAAAAAATGGCAACACCAAATTAGGGTTTCCCCTTCCCTTTTGCGACCTTTGTTACGTCATCTTCTTCCTTAGTCTCGTGAGGCCGCTTCTCTATGGCTAAGCGCAAGTTTCGGTCAGTCCATGATTTAGGTTTTTAAAATTTCAGGAAAACTTTTTGATCTAGGTTTAAGATCGACGAAGAAGGAGAAATGGGGAAGGCGTGATTTTATCTGTTGGAGAATTAAAATTTCACGTTTGTTGTTTTTCCAATTTGAAGTTCTTAAATGCACGCGGATGAGCAATTACGACCGTTAGATAGTTTGATCTCAATGACTCAAATTAATAGTGGTGTGAGGATGTGGATTGCCCTCTGTATATCTTAAAAAAATAATATAATCATCACTTGCAAATCTGTCGGAATTCTGCTGCAAAATAGCTTCTATAAATATTCGTTGGTGTTCTACCTGGATTTGCAGCGGAAAATAACGGTAGAAATTTTCCATCGGTACGCAATATGCAACGGATTAGTGAGGGATGACAAAAAACGACGGTGATAAATAAAAGAACAAAAAAATTGAAAAATAGAAACCTATCCCTTGTAGATCGCATGGAAATCCATCCAAATTAGCGGCGGAAATTTCCGCTTCTAAATTTTTGAAGCTAAATCAGTGTTTTCTTGTAGTGCTATTTTTTGAAAATTCAGTAAAAAATATAAAAAAAATACCTAAATTCGTATTAAATTAAAACAATTAATCGAAAAAAAATTCGAGTGAAAAAACATCAAAAATCGCGACAAAATCAAGAATTACACAAAAAACAACGAAATGCAGTAAAATGCATCGACAAATGCATATATTTCATATATTTGCATACATATATGAATTTATTTCATTTCTACGACAAAACTATAGTATAAATGCATACATGCATGCACGTACTGTTAATACATGCAGCTTCTGATGCATTTACTTAAAAACTTCATACAGACGTTCGATTTTTTCACTTTTACATTGATTTTTACATATCTGCATACATGTATGCAGTTATGTAGGAAAACAACATACATATACGCAGTTTTCAAGAGACATGCAAAAATATGTGCATGTGTATACGGATAGTTGCATACATGTGTGCAACTATTGGTAAAAGTTGCACAGATGTATGCAATTTTTTTCCCTTTCGTGGACTGCTGTGGAGGTTTCCAGAATTTAGTTTTTTTTAATCAGTGCCGCATTTTTTTTGCCAGAAAATGAAAAAGGCGGAATGCTTGAACCCGGGAGGCAGAAGGATTGAAAAGTGTCAGGAGCAACATAAAAAGAGGGGGTAGGTTTATAATTAAAATATGCGAGGGATGTGAGGTGTATTAAGTTTGAAAATAGGGATGTGTCCCTAATTTTCACTAGTTTTTAACCCTAAGACACTTGTCCAAAGTTCCTAGGCCTCTAACATTCCAGGTTACAACAATCATGGTGAAACATTAGCCCTCTCTAATACTTTGTTATTAATATCACTAATAACATCATTATTCAACACAAAACCAGAGCTACTAGCTAGAGCATGCATTTGATCACTAGTCAAAGAATTAAGAAAAGAAGGGCAAAAACGCTACCTTCTAGCGAATATGCCAGCTCTCTTGCGCTGCGCCGAAGCATAACGATACCACTCTGATCCAAATCACGCTTTCCCCTTCCTATATTAGTTGAACATTCGCTAGAGGTAGAAAAAGCAAGAGCCATGTTACCTTCTTGGTTCAAATCACGTGAGTTGTTATCCATAACATGTTCATTGCCTACAGCATCCATATGCACATCAACATCCAAATTTACATCCTCTTCAACATCCAAATCGTTCAAACCAATACCATCCTCTTTATTGATAGGAGCAATGTCACTAGAGACAGTCCCTACACCCACAATGTTCCCACCTGCTTCTACTTCTATCGCAGCACCCCCATCATAATGAACCACAAAATTATCATTGTTATTACCCTCCACAACATCATCAAAGGATACAACAATAGGATTATCAGCTGCACCAACATCCACCTCCTCTTCCATTCTAGCAGCACCCACACCATTCTGCTTACAATACCGCACCTTCAGCTTACCATCACTATCTCTAGAAAAGACCGAATTCCTAAAAGAAAGAATATCCATGCTAGCATAAAAACTGCCATCAAACTTCTTAAGCAGGACTTCATTGCCGAAAATTGTCCGTAGAGATGTGAATAGATGGAGGAAGGACAAATGACTCTTCTACAAATAGATCCGCCCTTAAACATGTGTAATTAGCGACATGCACAACATTAGGTTGCAGCTGCATGGCATAGCCGATATCCTCTAAGCCACCCGAAGGACCTCCAAACTCCTACACACCAAAGGTACATTCTTCAAAACCACCAAGAGTTTGACCTTTTTCTGACTAATGCTACCCACATGAGCATTCCATCTTCGTAGATAAAGTTCCTCTTTGTGAAATAACAGAATGGAAGAAATTTTGCCTTAAGATAGAGAAAGGAAACTTAACAACAAATACATCACCCAACCGTTGCACATTCCATCGCCATCCTAGAGCATTCTTTCCAAATTTGTTCTTTAGTAGGTCTTCAATCTCCCCGATCGAGAACTCACCCTGTACAATAGAAACAACGACCATTCATCTAGCCCGTTTGAAATCGTTTGGAAAAGCATCTGGTGAAATATTATTTTTATTTTTCGAATTCGCCATTTTAGATGGAGGTTGTAGGAAGGATCTACAATTAAAACCTCAATGTCCAGTTTTATTGCGTTTAAAACAAAGAATTGGATTTCGACAGACTCTCGCCCAATAATTGGATGCCCTGCATCGAAAACATCCATTATTTGATTTAATACGTCTAAGAAAATCATCGTATTGGTTATATAATTAAGGCGGCTTATTGGATATATAATTAAGGTGGCTTATCGCTCATTAATGTTTCTAACATTAACCATTAACATCATTAAACCCAAAATTATTTAACCACTTAATAATTAATACACATAACATAATTAGCTACTTTAATCAATATAGTTAACCAAATGTGAACAAGATGTGCTCAACATAACTTATCTACTCCGTTAAACTTTAAATGTAGGACTCTTCTAACATCTCTATAACTGCAGACTTATCTTAGCAACCACATTACTAACTTTTTTAACTCAACACATTAAAAGTCGAGCTACATAAGTGTGTGTGTATGTGTGTGTGCATGTACATATATATATTTGTTTGCATTCAAAAGAAGAAAGGTGGGACCTTTAAGTGTTTTAGGCTCGATTAAGGGTGTGGGACCCACGACAAGGGGAGAGAGGGCTAATAGGTGCTGCCACATGGCAAGAGGGTAGGTGTAAGGGTGGTGGTGACTCAATTGTAGTGTCCGGTTGGCTTGGATATAAGGTTTTGTAGCCTTTGAGGTATAAAAGTGTGATTTTTGAAACAAAAGTGAGATCTTTAAGAGATGGGGACCACTTAGAATAGTAGGAGGCATTGGTAGGGCAACTAGGAACTACATGTGCTAGTGTGGGGTCTGGGGAGGTGGTGGTGGTGGAAAGGAGGTAGAAGTGGCTTAGATGGTGTAAAAGGGGGTAAAAGTGCAAGTTTCAGGCTTTTAAGAGGGAAAGGGAGGATCTTTGGCAAGGGGGTCCACTTGAGGAGGGGGAGGGGCGCTGGTGGGCTGGCGTGAGGGTGAGGAGAAGAGGTGGTAGGGACCAACATGGGGAGAGGAGAGAGAAAAGGGAGAGAATTGGAGGAGAAATGGAGAAAATGGAGAGAGAAAGAAAGGAGAAGTAAAGGAAAATGACCTCTATTTATACACATATGATAGTGTTTTAAGTTCAAAAATGCTTGCCTAGGTGTAACCATGAGAAGAGATGGTGTAGGAGTGAAGTAACGAACTTTTAGGCAATTTTCCACTAAGGTTTAATTAAATAGTTCATGCATTATCTTTTGTGTCCAAATCTTATTCTTTTGTGTCATTTAGACATCATCATTATATTCTATGAGAACATGGAAGAGTGTGTAAGTGAGAGAGGATGAGGTGTCCAGAGGGGAGGAGATTTAGGGATTAGTATAAAAGAGTGATTTGACTTAGTTAAATCTTGAATTTAATTAAACGATCTTTATACGTTTTTAAGTCATACGATCAAAACGTAAGTCTGATCGATACAAAATTTGGAATCCTATTATATTTCATCGATACGGATCCAATTTAAGTAGTCTCGTCGAATTCTGGGACATTTTAAAAAATGGCCTATTTCTGAGCTATTATTAAATTCAATCAATCTTTCAACATGCGTTTATATTGCGCATGCTCGCATACTAACTCCGATTGATATGAAATTTGAAACCTTACCATATTTTAACATTTCATATCCTACGAAACTAGCTTCATCAAAATCTGAGATCATTTGCAAAATGTCTATTTTTCCAATACTAAAATAATATTAAATTATCGAATTTTAATATATTTTCTTTTAAATAAATTTTAAATGTCCACAAACCTTATTTTTAACTTATTAAAATATAAAATGAAACCAAAATTCATTTTCAATTGTTTCAGGTCCATATTCAATATTTGACCATTTAAAAATCCCTTAAAATATATTTAAAACCATATTTCAAATTTACAAAAAAAAATACGGGTCGATATAGTCTCATAAAAGTATTATGCTATTTTTTTCGTGTTTCTATTTTATACATGTTAAAAAATCATTCTCTTATATTGGTTTATGTTTTTTCCTTTGCCTCCAAAACTTCTTCAACCTCATATATGTAGTCATGTTATGAATATCATATTATGTTTCATATGTTTATTTTTTGTTTTAGATTTATCATGATTTTTGATTAAATTATGCTTCTTCTTTTTGTTTAGTGTAAATTGCATAACATCGTTCTGTAAATTAGTCCACAGGTACTAATAGTAATGCTACAATTATGTCTAATTAATTCACTGTAATATCACAATTTACTACTTTAAGCAATAACTAATAGTAATACTATAAGTTCATTGCAGTATAATGTCCTCACTTAATAACCAATTACCAAAAGTTATATTATAGTTATAGTGAATTAACATTAATGAGCTATAAAGGCACTTGGTAGTCAGTACCATATAATCTAAATAGCAACATTAATTCGCTTTATGTATATTCATTCTTCCAGTATTTTCTTAATTAGAGTTTTTAGGTCTTGTTGTGGTTAGCGCAAAACTGACGAGCATAATTTTAGTTTTGTAATATTGTTCTTTCTTTCCTTTTAGTTATCGCTAAAAATAGTTTTACCAGTCCAGCTTTTCTTTACCCGTGTGTATGTTTGTTGTCATTGGTTAACTTGAACATGATCTACTCTCTATTCGTGCCATATGAACTTTTTCTTTCATTTTTTAATTTAAACTGCATCAATTTCCTGTGTCATTGTCTTTTGGAAAAAAATGAGTTATCCATTTGTTTATTTTTTGGTTTAAGATTCATCTTAAATTTTGATTAAATTATGCTTAAACTTTTTAGATATGAAGTGTGTTACATGGTTTTGTAATTAATCTGCATACTAATAGTAGCTATTACAGTTGCATCTAACTAATTTATTATAGTATTACAATTTCGTTACACTCAAGCAATCACTAATCCTAATATTAATGGTTCACTATAACATTTTATCGCTCCTTAATAATCAATTACTAATAGTAATATTACAATAGTAAACAATAAAGGCAACTTAGTAATTGATTCCATATAGACAAAATTGTAATACTAATTCATCGTAAAGAAAATTCAGTGCGTAATGGAATAATAATATAATATTAGCTATAAAAGGTTTTTTTTATCCATTTAGTCGTCCTTAATGACAATTCTACTTTAATGATCCATTGTTTCGAACCTTTCAAATTGGTACAAAACCAACTCAAATCGTTCAAAATTGCAAAATGTTATTGCTATGGGGTTAAATATAGATATCATCATTCTCTTACTTCATACAGCGTTATCCTACTTCATTCCGGATTTTCTACCACATGCATAGTTTTTAAAGTGGCATCGATATTGGCAGAGAGTATAACAATACCGACTCTGGTTTCTTCAACATCAAAGGCCTATTTCACATCGTAGTCGTTTATATTTGAAATCATATTCTAATATCGTAAATCAAGTAACTTCAAGTATTGATTTATAGTCATTTGCTCAAACAATTCGGTATTTATTTCAGTTTGGATTTCAAATCTTATATTGTCAAATGGTTCATTATCAATTCAAATTCAGGTTTATATTTTCATTGGCAAAGCCGACCGGTTTTTAAAGTGATCTATAACATTTTTTTTATAGAAAATAATAGCGACAAGAGTTAGGAAGATAGCTTAACTGCTACTTCCAGTTTTTTAAGTGGACCGTCAACTGCAACTATTCTAATTATAGTCCAGAAGCTAGGTAATTTCCTATACTACTTAGACTCCACACAGGGAGAAAAAACTCACTTAGTCCTGCTACAAGGCAGATTAAAGTTACACAAAATCACTCTGACATGCACAAACTTTGACATACACAAACCATGACAATCAAATTAAAACAGTACAAGGACTAAACTACAAGAAGCATTGCCAGCACAATGCGACCAAACATAGTTCAACCCAAGCTTTCATGAACACTGGCTACATCCAAATTACCCTCTGGAACTTCACCAAAAAGCTGGAACTTCAGAAACATACCTTCACAATACCTACATTACATCAAACACTTTGATATTCTCCTAGCTGGGCAAAATTAATGCATCTACAAGAGGACATTACATACACCAGAATACACCCAGGATAACCAAATGAAACATGACATAGATATTACCCTTACACCACAACAACGTTGATAAAACAATGCATCAACACCAGTTGAAATTACCAAGAAGAACAATGACTTCATTGATGACTATGGGAAGGAGAAGGAACTGAAAAAAGGAAACATACTGTAATGACCCGTATTTAAGAGATAGAATAATTAAGTTATTTAATTATTAAAAATATCGATTTAGGAAAATATCGATAACTTGAATTAAATAATATTGAATATTTAATTAATAATTATAATATAATAATATATTATAATGTCAAAATAGTTAGAAATAGTTGAATTGTCATTATTGTCTAAATTTGGATAGTGTAAGGGATTTGGTAGCGTTTAGATTTGAAATATAATAACGAATATATTTCATTTACAGTGTTTGAACGTATAAATTATATTATAATTAAAATCGAGCTCAAAATGGCACTGCAGTTCGCTATTTAGCGATTTGAACTTCAACTGAATGTACATGATTCGTTTTAAATCGGATTTCTGTGAAACAAGAAACGTACGGAGCTGGAGGAGTATATCTTTCTAGTGGAAGAGAAAAATCTGGATTTCGTCGGGTAGATTTTGATTTACGTCCAAATCAAATTTCAGAAAAAGTCGCTGTGGAATTCCTTTATAATTTGCGATGTTTTATATACGTTATAAATAGATTTTTCAGTATAAACTGAATATCGAGATAATCTGGAATCTGAAATATCAAGCTGTAAATTCTGATATAATATTCTAGAGCTGTATGGTATTCTGGTGTGAATATATGCGATAATATTAATTTATTAATATTTTATTTAATTATATTTTAATATATTTATATATTTAAATGGGTCATCCAGAGCTTTAAAAATAGCCACTTTTGCAAACGATGTCGGAATTCAACGAAACTAATTTCGTTGGATCCACAATGTTAAATTATTGCGAGATATCAGTTTCCGTAATTTTTAGAGTCACTGTGTGGCCATACGGATTTTTAGAATGTAAAACAGTTAGTGTTTCGACAGTTAAAAATACGCTGTGTGAGCATACGGAGTCGGAATTTGATGAAACCAGTTTCGTTGGGACCGTAATGTCGAATTGTAGCTGCGTGTCCAGTTTCGTGATTTTTGGGTATCGTGTGTGATCACATGAATTTTTAGAAGACAAATACAGATAGAAATTGACAAAATAAAATATTAAAATATTAATAAAAAATGTCTAGATATTTTGTTGTCCTATAAGTACCCCCTTACTTTCCTTAATCCCTAATTCCTCAGTAAAAACAAGCCGTTACTTTTTGTTTCCCCTCAACAAAAATGGCGAGTTCAGAAATCAAGAACAAATCTAAATAAAAATCAATAAATCACAATACTCATATACATGGATTCGCATTGGAATTCTCTAAAACTTTGTACGAGTTTTAGAAGGTGCGACACATTATTTCCTGATGCGCGAGTTTCACAGTGAAGACTAGGGTTTGGAGCATCGTTTGAGATTTTTGATCTTGGATTTGTGTTGAGGAGGTTGAGTCGCTCGGGTTGGCCATTGTTGGAGGGGTTTCGTTGATGAAAGGTTCGGACGCCGCTGTGGAAAGGGCGTGGGTTTGTGAAAGCCGCGTCGAAGGATTTGGCCATCGAGTCTTACGGAAATGGTAGGAGTTGAAGCGGTTTTGATGGGAAGAGAAATGATGGCGGTGACGATGGAGGAGTTCGGTAGATGACGAGGTCGTTGTGGTGTCGGCTATGGCTGTGTGTTGTGATTTGCTGGAGCCGCGTAGGAGGATGGGGAAGACGGGTATGGAGTGGAAATGGGTCAGCAGGCTTTTAGATGTTGGGTGGACTGGTAAATAATGGGTAAAGCGCATTTGATTTAGATTTTTATTCAAGTTTAAATTATTCAAAATGTACACTAATTTGTAAACCGCATAACTTGTTCATATGTTGACGAAATTCAACAAAACTAGATCCATTAGGATCGTATGGACGGTGGCTACAAAATGGGACGGACTGGAAGTGGATTGCAGCTCGTTTGAATTTATGGCGAAATAAATTGTTTGATTCAAATCAAATAACAGTTTATCGTTCTTTAACGATGAACTGCCAAATTGAGTAAAACTCACCAACTCTGTTCATTTTATATTTTTATAAACTGTAATTTATTTTTGATAAATATTGATTGATTGATGTGTATGGACTGTTTAGATGGACGGTTAAATAATTGATAGAAAACACAGTTATGGTTATATACATATACACACACACACACACACACACACACATATATATATATATATCGTTATTAATTATTAATTTTGTCGATCGGAATATTTCTTCTTGAAATGAAAGAGATGTTATCTATATTGTTTAACATCTGTGATGCAGGGATACAGGTTGGAGGGATCCGACTGGATTCCTTAACATTTATTTTACTGTTTTCATATATTGTGATATATGATGTGATGTATATCTGTTATGGGTTATGTGTGTTAGAATGATATTGTTCATTTGCTATTCGATATTTTAAATATCATAAGAAACCCCGGGATGTAAAAAGGAATATTTCAATGTATATTGAAATAAAGGGATTTTATAAAATCAACCGATTTTATAAAAGGAAATAAATTTGAAAATAAAGCATTTATAAAATCATAAGATATAATAAAGGAGGATATTTGTTTAGAAAATAAATAGGATATTATAAAAAGGAAACCGTTATAAAAAGGAAACCGTTATAAAAAGGAAAACGTTATTAAAGGGGAATCTGTATAAGTGGAGAAATGTTGTTAAAGGACATTTTTTTTAAAAGTGAAGAACCGTTACTAAAAGTAAATCTTTATAAATGAATAAACATTGTTAAAAGGGAAAATCTTTGTAAATCAATAAAGTAATCGAATATTAGTGTTCGAAAGGAGTTAATCAAAAAGGAGTTGAATCAAATAAGTTATTCAATAAGAGTTAACCAGTTAGAGTTAATCAATTAGAGTTATTCGAATAAGAGTTAATCAAATAGAGTTAAAACAATATTAGAAACTGAATAGAAATTCGTTAAGTCGAATGGTTTTCTGAGTGTGGATCTGATGTTGGTTTCGGCCTTCGGGGTTTATACTTAGAGAATTGTTCTCTTACTAGTTTACAGTTTGGGACTGATGGATGTGGAAGAATAGTGATACGTGAATAAGCTATGGAAATGTTTTCCAGTGTTAATAACGTATATTTTCTAATCATAGAAAATAAGGAAATATGAATATATATATATATATATTTATATATATATTTATATGTTGGATGATTTGATCGATAATTCCATTTGGAATTAAGATCGTTGTTTGTACACCGACATGTTTTCATTTGATAGTTAAATCACCGACAATCAAAGTTTTACCATTTTAACGTTGTTAATATAGAGAGACCGGTTGGATTCTTATCCAAAGAACCACTCTGTATTGGCATAATGTAACAACCCGAAAATCTGGGCCAGCTTAAAATTTTTATTTTGGCAATTTTAGCGAATTTTGATTATTTAAAATGAATTATTTTAAATAATATCGACGAGAAATTTATTTTGAATAAAATTCGAACGTATATATTATACGCGTCGTCGTTAGAATATAAATATTTATATATAATTATAAATAGAATTAAAAATGGCGCGGTAGTTCGATAATTCGATTTCAAACTTCAATTGAATGTACCGGGTGCAAAACAATCCGGATTTTAGTGAAACCAAAAATAATGGAATCTAATAGTGAATATCTTTCCAACGAATCCGAAAAATCAAGATTTCATATCAGGAATCAAAAGATATGTCCAGTTGAAAATTCTGAATAGTCGCTATGGAATTCAGGCCCTTAAAAATGGACATTTTGCAAACGACCTCGGATTTCGACGAAACCAGTTTTGTTGGGTCCGTGGTGTCAAGTTATTGCTAGATTCCAAATTTCATAATTTTTCGAATCAGTATGTGAGCGTGGCATAGGAAAACGTGTTTTGACCATTTCAGTTGAATTTAATCGACTGGAAATTGGCCATTTTTCCAACGGTCTCAGAATTCGACGAAACTAGTTTTGTTAGGACCGTATCGTCAATACGAAGCTAGAAAATATTTTTCTGTAATTTTTAGAGTTCGTATGCGACCTCGGTAATTTGAAGTGTACGTTTAAAATTCAATATAGTGATTTAAATGTAAATTCAATGAAAACTGATCGTATTGATGGAATTGGCCTACGAAACATATCCCATTGTGTTCAGAATGGGGGTAAAACGCTAGGGACGACAGTCGGTGGGTTTGATTTTGAGTTTAAAATAAAGAGTTACCTTTTTGGATTTTAAAAATAAATTAAAATAATAATTAAACCTAGTCAACCCCCTTACCCTTACATTCTCTCTCTCCCTCCTCAACAGTTCATTAGAACGAATAAAAAAAAAACAAAGAAAACCCAAACCCGTCATGCCCAAATCTCCCCCCCCCCCCTTCGACGATCTCCTCGCGCCCCTCCTCAGGTGGCGTCGCGCCACCGTACCCCCTTCTCCTCCGCAGTCCCTTCTCCTTTCTCCCCAAATCGAACACCCCCAAGTCGCCTGAAAGCAAACGACGACCGCCATCTGCCAACCCCGCATCCCCTCCGACCTCCACCGCGATGCCAGCGCCGCCAGCACCTCCACGAGCTCCGGCGTGAGCAGCTCCAAACCCCCTTTTTGCGAATCGGTGAGCTTTCCCTTCCTTTTCCTTTTCCTTTTTTTTGTAATAGCATGCTGTTTATAAAACAGAAATTATGTATAAAAAGAATACTGATTTTTAAAAGTAGGAAGAAGAAACTAAGTTTTTAAAAGGATTTGAAACTGAAATTTTTAAAAGTATTATAAAAAAAACTGATTTTTTTTAAAAAAACTGAATTTATAAAAAGTGAAAACTGAATTTATAAAAAGTGAAAACTGAATTTATAAAAAGTGAAAACTGAATTTTTAAAAAAGGTATAAAACTGATTTTTAAAAGGTATTGAAAACAGATTTCTTTAAAAGGAAAAATTCGATTTTTATATATTGAATAGCATACTAAAAATTCGATTTTTATATATTGAATAGCATACTAAAAATTCGATTTTTATATATTGAATAGCATACTAAAAATTCGATTTTTATATATTGAATAGCATACTAAAAATTCGATTTTTATATATTGAATAGCATACTAAAAATTCGATTTTTATATATTGAATAGCATACTAAAAATTCGATTTTTATATATTGAATATCATACTAAAAATTCGATTTTTATATATTGAATAGCATACTAAAAATTCGATTTTTATATATTGAATATCATACTAAAAATTCGATTTTTATATATTGAATAGCATACTAAAAATTCGATTTTTATATATTGAATAGCATACTAAAAATTCGATTTTTATATATTGAATATCATACTAAAAATTCGATTTTTATATATTGAATAGCATACTAAAAATTCGATTTTTATATATTGAATAGCATACTAAAAATTCGATTTTTATATATTGAATAGCATACTAAAAATTCGATTTTTATATATTGAATATCATACTAAAAATTCGATTTTTATATATTGAATAGCATACTAAAAATTCGATTTTTATATATTCAATATCATACTAAAAATTCGATTTTTATATATTGAATAGCATACTAAAAATTCGATTTTTATATATTGAATAGCATACTAAAAATTCGATTTTTATATATTGAATAGCGAACTAAAAATTCGATTTTTATATATTGAATAGCGAAGTAAAAATTCGATTTTTACATATGTAGAGAATACGGGCGAAAGCGACAAAAAGGCGAAACGACGAAGACTTCTGCAAAAGAAGAGCCGTGGAGCTAGGATAGCTATATGTGAGAACTTCTCACCTTTCAATTTAATTTTTCTAGTTATATATATACTAGGATGCAGACGGTGCTTAGTAGCACCCGACACAAATCGTCCACAGACCATGGACTTGTTTGTTTGACTGTTTGGTGATTGATTGCGATATTGGTTTGAATGTGGTTTGTGGTGTGAAAAATCGAATCGATAAATTGGTTAGGATTAGACGTGCGCCGTTATAAGGCGAAGGAGTAAGGCTAGGTTAGACTCTTACTCCAAATTTTGTGGTTTGCATAATGAAATTGATTTGATTGATGTGTGAATGGCGTGGGCCTTCACTAGACCGGGGATAAGGCTAGGCCTCGTCCCGTTTCTAGTATCGTGCCGTTATGCCGTCGAAATTTTCTAAAATAAGTTAGAAAAATAAAAATATCATTTTATTTAAAGAATGAATTGAATAGAAATTCATAGGTTGAAATAAAATGTTTTATCGTTAAAAATATAATTTTTAACGTGAAGTGAATAAAATAGAATATTCATTTACAAACCAGACGGTTTGTTTATGTACACCTATTTGAATGACATTGATTGGGACGATAAATTTTACACATCGCCCAACAGCACAAATAAAATATGTGTTTGATTGTTTGAAACCCCGCACGGGTGTTGGGATGAAATTTGAAGTTCACTCATCCTGATTGATTAAATATGTCGATCGATAGATTGACAGGCTGTTATAAGCGTTGAATATCTATATTTGATGCTTTTACAGTGTAGTGCACTTTGGTTGATGGTTGATTATTTTCAATGTTATTATATACATGTGTTGTATGAAAATCCATATAATTAACTTTATATGGTAATTGATTGGGCCTCATTCCAATTTGAAAAACAAAGAATATTATAAAATAAAAGTTCATGTGTTGACAGTACTCATCCATTGAGATTGGTCATGTGTTGAACGAAATATTTTGATAATAACAACTATTTTGAAAATAGAAATTTATGAAGCCGTGTTGATTAGATTAACGCCATTTTGACGTGAACGATATTTATATCGATTTTAAAACGATTTCGAAATGAAATGAATTGAAAACGAAATGAATTGAATTGAAAACGATTTCGAAATGAATTGAATTGAAAACGATTTCGAAATGAATTGAATTGAAAACGATTTCGAAATGAAATGAATTGAAAACGATTTCGAAATGAATTGAATTGAAAACGATTTCGAAATGAATTGAATTGAAAACGAATTAAAATGAATTCAAATTGAATTGAAATTTGAATTGAATAGAAATGAATTTTGAAACGAATTTATAAAGAAGAATTCAATTTTGATTTGAATTGAAAAGGAAGTTGAAATTGCTTTTGAAACGAATTTAAAACTATTTATATAATTCGTTTTAAATAGAGATCGACGAAGTATATATTATATATATTATATATATAATATAATGGCCTGAATAGAACGCGCCACGCCGCGGTAGTTCGTGAATTTCGACCATTTATTTCAAACGGACATTGCGGGAGATCCGACCGTCGGATTCTCCTAAAACCGGAACCGTTGGGTTCGTATCGAAAAGAGCTTTCTAATGAATGTTAGAAATTTGAAATCTAACGGTTGGATTTGGAATTATGTCCAAATCAAATTCGAAAAAGGTCGCTGTAAGTGCAGTTCGATGGCCGTTGATGGAAATCGACTATATAGGCCTTGATAAAATTATTAAAAATTGTAATAATTTGTGTAAAATCATAAGAAATGATTTAGAAAGGATTGGGATGAAAAACTCCATATTTGAAAAGATAAAAATAGATTTTTATCTAAATGAACTAGTTTTGAACTAGAATTATAATTCTATTTATTTTTAAATAAATAAATTGAATATGAAAGGGGTTTTAAAAATAACCAGAATATCCAATGATTGCATTGGAGTGGATTTGAATCGAAGTTGTCTTCGGAATATTTCGATGTTGGAATTCGTGATTATACAGGTGTTGTTATGGAAATTTGAAAGATATATTTGTATCGTTATTTCCAATACGACATTTGTTAATCGTAGAATTTGATATTGAATATAAGCCGATATATTTTCTATTCGGAGCCTTATATTGAATATCAAATGTGATTTGGGTTTGTCGTGAATGGTGTCTTCACTAACACTGTTCTTGAACCCAGTTGAGAAATGATTAAATCTTTTTATTTAGATTTAATGAAGTGTACCAATTAAATGATATTTAATTGGAATTGAATTGATATTGATTTTTGGGTTTATCGTGAACAGTGTTTTAAATAACACTCGTTCTTTAACCCGATCATTAATGAGATGTGATTTTGGGTTTACCGTGAACCGTGTTTTAAATGACACTGATTCTTTAACCCAGTCACAGATTAAAACTAAGTGGAGTTTTAATGAATCTTTAATTAGATTGAAATAATCGAAATGGAGTATCACCAGTTTTGCTCCAAGCGATAGTTAAATCTTTAATTAGATTTGAACGTGAAAGGATAATTGAATTTACCGATAACACTGTGGTGTTAGATATGAAGTATTACCAGTTTTACTTCGTGGGATAAATAGGTTGGGATTGGGAAATTAAAACCAATGATTACTTCGGTAAGGTTCGTTAATCCCGACTAATTTGAATTGATATTCAAAAGTAGATTAAAGCATAAATTCAAGAATTTATCTTTGATAAAATTAATGGGAACCTTTCCCTATGAATGTGAAATTTAGAAACTAACTGTCGGTTAGCTAAGCAGAATGGTTTTCGGGATATTGATCTGATGTTGGTTTCGGCCTTCGGGGTTAATATTTGGGAAATTATTCTCTTGATTAATTTACGGTTAGTGACTAATGAATTGGAATGAGGCGTATGTTGTGTTTGTGTAACACTTTTATAATATATACGCGAGTTATTCGGAAAGACCGGGTTTATCCCATTCTGAATAACTGATACGACGATAAGTCGAAGATGAAGACGATGGTCGAAGACCGGAGGTCTTCACGTCGTTTGGGTGATAACTGATGATCTTGATTGGGCTGTACACCCAAGAAGATGGAAACAGTTAGTGATCGTCCAGACGTACTTGGAGATCGATGGATATGCGGGGTACTAGGTGCCTCCGGTTTCGTTCAGACCCAGAACGGACTTGTAAATGGACTGTGTGTCTGACATTGGATTTTAGTCCGTGTGATTGATCTCTATTAAATATATATCTGTTTGGCGGCGGAGAATTTATTCTCTTGCTTAACGCCCTTCTCTGAGACGTACGAGCTCAGGGGTTATATATTGATGGATATCAAACGCATGGAGTGAATTGCCTGTGTGGCATGCCTAAGTGGCAATTGATCGAGGCTTCTGTTGAAAAGCAAAGTCTTGTGGTGATGATCAAAGCACGGCCTTTGTGGCGTAGCTTTGTTTAACGTTTGCTTCGCGAGTTTCGCACCCGGTATGAACCAAAAACGGGAGAGGACGTCAGGGAGGGCATGCGTTTCTTTCTAGCTAGAAGGGGCGTCAGTGGTTTTACACGCCCTGACGAGTTTGACTTATGTGGTTGTTGCTGTTGCGAGGCGCCTCGGTTATATCGGTTTCGGCCGAATGCATTCTGGTCGGCTGACGGACCAGACTTACACCCCATAGGGTGGGGAGACGTATTGTTCAGGCATAATAATCCACTCCGTGTGGACCGGCCCTGAGGATCCAAGGGGCAGTTGCGGCTGTTCCTGAGACATGGGCTAGATTGTCTCGAATCGGTTGAGGACTATCTTTTGCCTCGGTTCATAGACGGAAATCCAATTTCCAAATACGTGACATTTGCGGTTTTATTTGTAAACCTATATATGGCGACATGATATATGGTACCCATGCCGCCTATGATTGATACTTATGATTTGAAGATTGTTTTATGCACTATGCACTTATAATAGTATCAAATGATTTGTTTTAAACGTATCAAGCATTCTTTGGCTGTTATAAGGGAAAACCCTATCCCCCGGCTTGCGTTGCATTGTGTGATAGGACCTGGGTCTTATAACAGCTTCATTTTTCTTTATTTAGCATTGCGCTGTTTATTTTATGCACTGGTATTCTTGGGAGGAAACCCGTTCCGTGTTATACGGCGTGGTCCCTTGATTTACCTACCTTTAAAAATAAGGATTAATAACTGTTTTAGTTCTCACACCAGTCGCATGACTGACCTGGAGTTTATTGTTTTAACCTAAACTCTGGGTGCCCCTATTTTGACACGGGCAGCTAGTAGTTTTGGTTTTGCAGATTTATATTCACAGGATCCTGGTTTACAGCTGGAACGATATCCGGAAAGCTTTGTATCCGTATATCTCCTTCTAGTTGTGTATTGTATTATTTTCCGCTGCTATGTATTTAAATGTAATTTAAATCTCTGATATTTCTGTGTAATATTTATTTATACTCTGTATATTCTTGTAATCTGATGCATTGTCGTAATAACAATGAAATGTTCTTCTGTTTGCGTTCTATTTTGTCGTGTTCTCAAACGATAGGGTGTTTCGAACGGTCTGGGTCGGTTTAGCGACTGGTTCGGACCGAGCGAAATTCCTTGCCGTCACACATAAGCGTTGCGATTATGCCTAAGAAAATTGAAGATGGAGTAAAATACAAGGGCTGTAGTATAAATTTTAGATACCAATGGACTAAGATGGATGTACTGAATAGTGCCTTCGGTTTCGTTCAGTCCCAGAACGAACGTACATGGACGAGTGTCTGACAGAGTATTTCCAATGATCGAATGGATTGGTCTGTATAAATATATGTGGTTGCAACGGATTTATTCCCTTAGCATAACATCCAGAATATTTGTGTAAACCAATTAATGATTAACGTATTTGATAATGTGACATTCAAAGTGATCGTGTTATAAATGAATGGAAAGTAATCGTAACCTCTGGCCTCAACAACCAGGAAATGACAAAAATCGGGCAGGCAGCATGGCTAAGTCGGTCGCACCGAAGTAGGGTGTATAATCACCTATCTAGAGAATATTCATTTGCTTCTTTAATCTATCAATGTTGTCCCATATATATACGGGAACGGTTGCTGATCCCAACCGTTGGTGATGTACATTCGATACACTCAAGCGAAAGGAGTGGTCGGTCATGTGTGGCTGAGTTGCAATATGTTCTTGTTGAACTCCAGTGTATCGTTCCTAGAGTACACTGATCGGAAGGTGGTTCCATACCTTGTCATAGTTGGAAATCCATTACCCAATACGTGCTTGCAGTTTTGATTGTATACTATATATGTAGAACATGAGATGAAAGTGTTTCTGCTAGATGATTATTATAGTTGTGGTTGATAGACATTATTATAATATCAAAAGGTTTTTGATATAAAGATATTTTGGATTCTCATTAGGGAGAAACCCGTTCCGTTATACGGCGTGGTCTTATGAGATATCGTTTACTTGTTCAAATTGTTTTAAACTGTTTTACTCATACCAGTCCCATGACTGACCCGGAGTTTACTTTGTTTTGTTCTACCTAAACTCTTGGGTGCCTAAATTTGTACGGGCAGTCAAGTAGTTCAGGATTTTACAGATACACTTGGAGAGCTTGGAGTAGGAGGCTTCAATATTCTATAGCTATTATTATTTCTGTTGTTGTTGTAAGTGTTGTACTCTGAAATGTTATTGTATACATATACTGTTTGTATTTCAAAAGTTATGTTATATTTTATTCATTCCGCTGTGAGATTCGTGGTTACTCTGATGATGATGTTCTTCTTCTTCTTCTATTCTAATAGTTCTATTTTATCTATCCACACCCTCTATCTTCTTTCTATTAATTTATTGAATTTCCAGTGCAATTTGGGGTTGGACTTGTGTTATTTGGTCAGCTCAAATTGGACTAGATTTTCGGGTCATTACAGTTGGTATCAGAGCTTAAGTTAAGTGAATTACCTTGGCTCTGTGGCGTAACTCAGTCGAGATGGGATTAGTAATACCCTAGATTGAGTTGAGTGTATATATACGAGTGAACGTATTTGTTTTTGATATAAAAAATTTGTTTTATATTGTGGAGCTTTATTGGTTGAGCGGCTTATGAATTCTAGTCGATAGTGGGGCACCACAATATCGATAGGGGTTTCTAGACATTCGAATATGATGGACCAACATGATATGTTTTGAAATTAACATAGAATAATTGGTTGTATTGGTTATTATTGTAATCGAATAAGATTATAAAACGTGAAATGGTTATAAATAACTAATCAGAATTCATATAAGTAAAGTATATGAAATAAGATGAATTAAATCTGAATTTGGAATTAAAATAAGGAAATTTTAAGTTCCTGGGAGATTTTGAAAATGTTTTCAAATTGAAAGTGTTATAGTATTGAACTCACTTCGATAAACTGGGAAATAACTCTGATGAGTGTGGCCACATCATCAGTGTTCATTTTCGAGTTCTAAGTGACGCATTACTACCAAAGGTTTTGTTTTCGAATTGTTTTGAGGAAAACAAGTTGTTTAGAAATTCAAAGGTTTTGAATTAGTATTATGATTTCAAATTGTTTTGAAATAAACCCAGGGATTTAAATTCCAGAATGAGATGGTAAAAGTGAATAATAAACTAAAATTTAACTTGAACTAAGTTAAATAAAAATTGGATTTGATTAGTGAATAATCTGGAATGGTATTGGAATTGGTGAGTTAAAATTTTGAAAATCGAGAATGGAACTCGAGTTAAGAATGAGATGTGATTTGAGGATATAAACTATTTGGAGTTGATTAGTATGGCATGGTATATGCAGAATTGGTAACAGATAATAGGGATATAATGATATGCCCAACAAAAAGGTACAAGTTTATATTTCATATGAGTTTGAGATTTATGAGCCGAATTGGCAAGCCACTTGGCTATTTGATTTTTCTTTGAGTTGGAGAAGGCCTAGAGAGGCGAGTTATGGTTTTACAGATAGGGCTGTATAAAGGAGGTTATGGCGAAATTTTTCGAAAAATTTAGGCGTTAGAAAATTTTCAGGATTTTTGAAAATTTTGGTTAGTCGGAATAAATTAATATTTTAATTGGAATTTAAGTGGTTCAATTGAAACTGAAGTTAAGGGGTAAACTGGTAAATATTTACTCAGTAGATAGGGTCATCCTCTACCTTAGCAATTTCGAGGACGAAATTATTTTTAAGTGGGGAAGAATGTAATGACCCGTAATTTAGAGATAGAATAATTAATTTATTTAATTATTAAAAATATCAATTTAGGAAAATATCGATAACTTGAATTAAATAATATTGAATATTTAATTAATAATTATAATATAATAGTCAGAAATTGTTGAATTGTCATTATTGTCTGAATTTGGATAGTGTAAGGGATTTGGTAGCGTTTAGATTTGAAATATAATAACGAATATATTTCGTTTACAGCGTTTGAACGTATAAAATATATTATAATTAAAATCGAGCTCGAAATGGCGCTGCAGTTCGCTATTTAGCGATTTGAACTTCAACTGAATGTACATGATTCGTTTTAAATCGGATTTCTATGAAACAAGAAACATACGGAGCTGGAGGAGTATATCTTTCTAGTGGAAGAGAAAAATCTGGATTTCGTCGGGTAGATTTTGATTTACGTCCAAATCAAATTTCAGAAAAAATCGCTGTAGAATTCCTTTATAATTTGCAACGTTTTATATACGTTATAAATAGATTTTTCAGTACAAACTGAATATCGAGATAATCTAGAATCTGAAATATCAAGCTGTAAATTCTGATATGATATTCTAGAGCTGTATGGTATTCTGGTGTGAATATATGCGATAATATTAATTTATTAATATTTTATTTAATTATATTTAAATATATTTATATATTTAAATGGGTCATCCAAAGCTTAAAAAAATAGCCACTTTTGCAAACGAAGTCGGAATTCAACGAAACTAATTTTGTTGGATCCGCAATGCTAAATTATTGCTAGATATCAGTTTCTGTAATTTTTAGAGTCACTGTGTGGCCATACGGATTTTTAGAGTGTAAAACAGTCAGTGTTTCGACAGTTAAAAATATGCTGTGTGAGCATACGGAGTCGGAATTCGACGAAACCAGTTTCGTTGGGATCGTAATGTCGAAGTGTAGCTGCATGTCTAGTTTCATGATTTTTGGGTATCGTGTGTGATCACACGAATTTTTAGAAGACAAATACAGATAGAAATTGACAAAATAAAATATTAATAAAAAAATATCTAGATATTTTGTTGTCCTACAAATACCCCTTTTACTTTCCTTAAACCCTAATTCCTCAGTAAAAACCTGCCGTTACTTTTTGTTTCCTCTTAGCAAAAATGGCAAGTTGAGAAACCAAGAACAAATCCAAATAAAAATCAATAAATCACAATACTCATATACATGGATTCGCATTGGAATTCTCTACAACTTTGTACAAGTTTTAGAAGGTACAACACATCATTTCCTGAAGCGCGAGTTTCACAGTGAAGACTAGCGTTTGGGTAAACTCGGATTTGGAGCATCGTTTAAGATTTTTGATCTTGGATTTGTGTTGAGGAGGTTGAGTCGCTCGGGTTGGCCATTGTTGGAGGGGTTTCGTTGATGAAAGGTTCAGACGCTGCTGTGGACAGGGCGTGGGTTTGTGAAAGCCGCATCGAAGGATTTGGCCATCGAGTCTTACGGAAATGGTAGGAGTTGAAGCGGTTTTGATGGGAAGAGAAATGGCGGTGACGATGGAGGAGTTCGGTAGATGACGAGGTGGTTATGGTGTCGGCTATGGCCATGTGTTGTGTTTTGCTGGAGCCGCGTAGGAGGATGGGGAAGACGGGTATGGAGTGGAAATGGGTCAGCGGGCTTTTAGATGTTGGGTGGGCCGGTAAATAATGGATAAAGCCCATTTGATTTAGATTTTTATTCAAGTTTAAATTATTCAAATTGTACACTAATTTGTAAACTGCATAACTTGTTCATATGTTGACGAAATTCAACAAAACTGGATCCGTTAGGATCGTATGGACGGTGGCTACAAAATGGGACGGACTGGAAGTGGATTGAAGCTCGTTTGAATTTATGGCGAAATAAATTGTTTCATTCAAATCAAATAACAGTTTGTCGTTCTTTAACGATGAACTGCCAAAGTGAGTAAAACTCACCAACTCTGTTCAGTTTATATTTTTATAAACTGTACTTTATTTTTGATAAATATTGATTGATTGCTGTGTATGGAATGTTTAGATGGACTGTTAAATAATTGATAGAAAACACAGTTATGGTTATATACATACACACACACACACACACACACACACACACATATATATATATCGTTATTAATTATTAATTTTGTCGATCAGAATATTTCTTCTTGAAATGAAAGTGATGTTATCTATATTGTTTAACATTTGTGATGCAGGGATACAGGTTGGAGGGATCCGACTGGATTCCTCAACATTTATTTTACTGTTTTCATATATTGTGATATATGATGTGATGTATATCTGTTATGGGTTATGTGTGTTAGAATGATATTGATCATTTGCTATTCGATATTTTAAATATCATAAGAAACCCCGGGATGTAAAAAGGAATATTTCAATGTATATTGAAATAAAGGGATTTTATAAAATCAACCGATTTTATAAAAGGAAATAAATTTGAAAATAAAGCATTTATAAAATCATAGGATATTATAAAGGAGGATATTTGTTTAGAAAATAAATAGGATATTATAAAAAGGAAACCGTTATAAAAAGGAAACCGTTATAAAAAGGAAAACGTTATTAAAGGGGAATCTGTATAAGTGGAAAAACGTTGTTAAAGGACATTTTTTTTAAATGTGAAGAACCGTTACTAAAAGTAAATCTTTATAAATCAATAAACGTTGTTAAAAGGGAAAATCTTTGTAAATCAATAAAGTAATCGAATATTAGTATTCGAAAGGAGTTAATCAAAAAGGAGTTGAATCAAATAAGTTATTCAATAAGAGTTAACCAGTTAGAGTTAATCAATTAGAGTTATTCGAATAAGAGTTAATCAAATAGAGTTAAAACAATATTAGAAACTAACTAGAGATTAGTTAAGTCGAATGGTTTTCTGAGTGTGGATCTGATGTTGGTTTCGGCCTTCGGGGTTTATACTTAGAGAATTGTTCTCTTACTAGTTTACAGTTAGGGACCGATGGTTGTGGAAGAATAGTGATACGTGAATAAGCTATGGAAATGTTTTCCAGTGTTAATAACGTATATTTTCTAATCATAGAAAATAAGAATATATATATATATATATATATGTGTTGGATGATTTGATCGATAATCACATTTGGAATTAAGATCGTTGTTTATACACCGACATGTTTTCATTTGATAGTTAAATCACCGACTATCAAAGTTTTACCATTTTAACGTTGTTAATATGGAGAGACCGGTTGGACTCTTATCCAAAGAACCACTCTGTATTAGCATAAGCGTTGCGAATATGCCAAAGAAAATTGAAGACGAAGTAAAGTACAAGGGCTGTTGTATAAATCTTAGATACCAATGGACTAAGATGGATGTACTGAATAGTGCCTTCGGTTTTGTTCAGTCCAAAAACGAACGTATATGGACGAGTGTCTGACAGAGTATTTCCAATGATCGAATGGATTGGTCTGTATAAATATATATGGTTGCAACGGATTTATTCCCTTAGCATAACATCCAGAATATTTGTGTAAACCAATTAATGATTAACGGATTTGATAATGTGACATTCAAAGTGATCGTGTTATAAATGAATGGAAAGTAATCATAACCTCTGGCCTCAACAACCAGGAAATGACAAAAATCGGGCAGGCGGCATGGCTAAGACGGTCGCACCGAAGTAGGGTGTATAATCACCTATCTAGAGAATACTCATTTGCCTCTTTAATCTATCAATGTTGTCCCATATATATACGGGAACGGTTGCTGATCCCAACCGTTGGTGATGTACATTCGATTCACTCAAGCGAAATGAGTGGTCGGTCATGTGTGGCTGAGTTGCAAGATGTTCTTGTTGAACTCCAGTGTATCGTTCCTAGAGTACACTGATGGGAAGGTGGTTCCATACCTTGTCATAGTTGGAAATCCATTACCCAATACGTGCTTGCGGTTTTGATTATATACTATATATGTAGAACGTGAGATGAAAGCGTTTCTGCTAGATGATTATTATAGTTGTAGTTGATAGACATTATTATAATATCAAAAGATTTTTGATATAAAGATATTTTGGATTCTCATAAGGGAGAAACCCGTTCCATTATACGGCGTGGTCTTATGAGATATCGTTTACTTGTTCAAATTGTTTTAAACTGTTTTACTCATACCAGTCCCATGACTGACCCGGAGTTTACTTTGTTTTGTTCTACCTAAACTCTTGGGTGCCTAAATTTGTACGGGCAGTCAAGTAGTTCAGGATTTTACAGACACACTTGAAGAGCTTGGAGCAGGAGGCTTCAAGATTCTATAGCTATTATTATTTCCGCTGTTGTTGTAAGTGTTGTACTCTGAAATGTTATTGTATACATATACTGTTTGTATTTCAAAAGTTATGTTATATTTTATTCATTCCGCTGTGAGATTCGTGGTTACTCTGATGATGATGTTCCTCTTCTTCTTCTATTCTAATAGTTCTATCTTATATATCCTCACCCTCTATCTTCTTTCTATTAATTTCTTGAATTTCCAGTGCAAATTGGGGTTGGACTTGTGTTATTTGGTCAGCTCAAATTGGACCGGATTTTCGGGTCATTACAAATACCACCTACCAAAGTTAGCAAGCTATCACCGGTAAAGCCAAAAAAGGAGGTCGTGTTCCAACAAGATAAAGCATGACCAACACTACTGAATAACTCTGCACAAACAACAGGAGAAGATCTAGCATTACAACTCGACATAACACCCAAAAAAATAAAAATGCAAACCACAAGAAGAATGAACTCACAGAGTACACCAGACAACATCAAAAATCGCAGATCTAGATACAACCAAAAACTATGCCTTGCCTATTGATGGCAATCACGTATGAGGCATAAATGGAAGTTTGAAAGGATGAGAAAAAAAATGAAAGAGGCAAAGCAAGAGAATATCTAGTATTAATTTACAAATTTTTGAAGGAAGCTTCTTTTTAAATGAATTATGATCAAGTTTAAATTTTTATTTCAAATATATCATTATTACTCGAAATTCTTATCTCAAATCAATTAGGACGTAGTAAATCGGATTAAAAATAGACTTTATTTAAAATAACAAAATATTAAAAAAAAAGTTAACTTTAGAATAGTTAATATATATAGTTTAAATTTATACAATATAAATTTATTAAAATAGTTTAAACTTTTAATGGATAAAATAATTTAAATTAAATAATATGAAATAGTTTTGAAAACAATAGTAAAGAAAATATAATTTAAGTAAAATAGTTTGATACAGATATAAGAAATCTCATATAACTTAAATATAATGATTCAATCCAAACCAAAAATCTGTATTTGAAAATTAGACTTATTGTCTATTTCAAACTTCAAATTTCCATTCAAATCTACTTACATTTTACTGGTACAAACTTCAAATTCTTAGTTTACAACTAGAATTACATTTTCAAACTATTAATTCAATTTGGTTTATAATTTGAATTCTAAGTTCAATTTATTTTATTATATTTTCAAAACAACAATAAAAATTTACTTGTTTAGTTAATCGCTTAGATCACATCCTTCAACTTCAGAACTTTTTATTTTAATAAGTAAAATCCTATATCAATTAAAACTTTAAAAAATAATTCTTTCCATTTGCTTAATTTTAATCAAATTAACCTCAATATTTAATTCTTTACTTGAGTTAAATTTATTAAAGTTATCAAATTAAATATTTACATCATAATAAATAAATTAGTTTTTAAAATAAATCTTTAAAACTAAACAAGTCTTTTCTACTAATATTAAAACATTTAATTCTTAATTATTATATTAAATTAAACTATATTATATTAAATTAAACTATATTATATTAAAACGTTTTACACTATAAAATCTAGTTTAAATTAAATCTTAGCTTTTATTATTTACTTTTATAAATTATTTTTTAAATAAAAATTTCATTAAACTAACTTTTAACTTAAATTCAAGTTAAATTATTTCAAACATAATTTTAAATTAAATATTTAATTTAAATTTCAAAATCAATTTATTAAAATCAATACATACTTATAAATTTCCAAAAATAATTTTTATTGACCACAGTTTCCGTATATAATTTTCTATCCTATGATCAAATGAATTTTTTATATTATTTCAATCATTTAAATAAATTTCCAAACTCATTTGAACCTGCATCTCAATAAATTCAGTTTTAGTTCCTAAATCTATATAGTCGTTCAGGTATGTATCGTTTGAAACCATAGTGATTTTCCTAAATCAACAACGAACTTGCAGTGTGACAACAACATAAACATAAAATAACATATCACATAGCAATTTCATATGGTGTCACATATGTCATAAGCGTATGTGTCATGTATTCACAAGTTTCATAACAAATAATTATGAATTTATAGAACAATCATAACATTTCATGTGACATTTCAATTGTGTTTAATTCACTTAATGACAAAGTCGGTCGTGAACGAGTAAACTGACCTTTTGTGGTTGTTCCAATGTTGAAGTTGACACATGTACTCAATGATAAAAACACCATAACTAGATTCAAGCGACCATCTCACAAACAAGACCATTCAAGTGATGACGCAAAACCACTAAATTAAAGATGAAAATTCCCAGCAATTGCTTTAAGAACGCCATGCTAGGGTTTACTTAATCAACTTATGCATATATATGAATATATGTACAAATACATTACTGGAAATTCACCTGCGTGGTGCATGGAATAGATGATAACAAGAAATACTAGCAAACCACTAATTTAAGGTATTGTGATCAAGCAAATTGGAAACTAAGTGGGGTATCTATTCTTAGGAGGCTCGGCATAGAGCATGCAGGGTCAGACATGGTCAGCAGGTTGAAGCCAAAGGCCGGATGATGAGGTTTTAGGAGATGGGTGGTTCGATGGGTAGTGATTAAGGAGGTGGGGAAAGAAAGTTGCAAAAGTAAGGGGTTTTTGGTGAAAAGGGGTTTGGTTTTCCAAAAGTGGGCATGTACAGGTGCTCGACGAGAGATTGTTAGGTGGGCTCAGTCGTGGGTGGTGGTCATCAGGTCGGTGGTGGTATGACGTCCACCCAAAGACCCACATTAGTAAAGTGCATTAATAAATGATGCCATCTATTAATGCAAAGAATAGGACTGGTTAGGACCGACCAACCATGAGTCTTGTATCAAATAAACATCAAGATTGTCTATTAGTGCTCTTTTATTTAAAATGGTTCAATATTTAATTTTTATCTAATACAATACTATGGCAACTACAAACATAATCCAAAACAAGAAGAAATTAATTAAACCATTACATATCTCAAAACAGATAACCTAACAATATATACATATACAATTATCATACAACACATAGCGCCTCAAAACGGTGGTATAAAACCATAATATAATACATCAAGTCAAAATAATAAGGTACAAATATCAGATGGATCATTCTAAAATATCTACACAAAATAGCACTAGCTACGAGACCCAAAAGATGATAGTAGATTTAGAGTTGAAGCAGGAACATGGGTAGCAGCAACATAAGCAACCTGAAAAGCTCAGCCTGACCCGAGCATTAACAAACACGGATCAACCTAGTTTAACAGTGAGTATGTAGTATTAACATAAGAAGTTAAAAGGAAAAAACAACCGAGAAGAGTTAGTAAAAGATAGTACAAGGGAAAATTTCGATCATGGGTTCAACCAGCCACAAACTGAAAATTTTCGATCTACAATAAGTACTAAGCTTTGAGTTAAGTGCTACTATCACCACCAAATAAATGTCAAAGTCCAACATTACAAATTCGTCTAATAATTACAACAATAAACTCAAAAGAGATTGAATAGATCTAAAAGATTCACAAATAACTAACAATACGAAATCATCGTAATATATGGACGTGAGTCTATATCAACATATCACTAAAAAATGATCATAAGATAAAAATCATCAAAGCACCAATATTTGGATCTAAGACACCAAAGTTCAAAGCAATAATTAATATCTAAAACAACATAATACTGCGCGTGCAAATAAGATCCCGCTGAGCTTGGCCAATTATTATATACGCATCTCAATTCAGGCACCTAGCACTGTGATCCCCCATTGCTTGTAATTTTAACGCTAAGACCCTCCCACGACTTGTAGCTTGACCCCTGACCAAGTAAATACATATATGAGACTCCCTCTAAGTTAGCCTCCTCCTAAAGCGAGTACTGGCACAAAAACAATCACCATATATTGTGTCACAGACTTTCTTCAATAACACGAAAATTGAAAGAAATATGTCCTATACTGCATGTTTCACTAGTCGTTTTACTTTCAGTCAGACTACTTTACATTAGATAATACTTCAATCAACGGATTAGGAATTAAGCAATATAATTAATCTACATGTCTCATACCACGAGATTGATTATATTGTTTAAATCATGTCCTCGCATCTCGAAGGTGCACAAAATGTGTGTTTTTAATATATAAAAAAATTGGTCTTGCGAAAATGGGATTGTAAAACGATTTCGAAACCAATCGAATTTGTTCTTAAAAGTCCATTATGTTTCTGAAAATAATATGTATTACTGCTTTAAGGCGATTTGTATTTATAAAACCACAACTTTGAAAACTATTTGTCCCAAAGCTATAGGGAAAACCTATATGTATATAGCTAAGTACAAAACCATTTCTAAAATGTGCAAGTTTGTGAAATCCATCAAAATTCATCATGAAAACAAAGCATAAAAGGCATCACAAATCATCCAATCTGGAGTACGGATTGTACGTGGTGTACACTTACATTGTTTTGAATGAACCCACAATAAAAACACCATGAAATAGCCTTAGAAATTCATCAAGAAAGCAACTTAAACAAACAGGAACCGAAAAATTCACACAACATGCAATAGAAGTTGCCTAGAAAAATTTGCACTACATGGGTTGGCCCATGTGTCGAACCAATCTATGTGTTTGTAGACCCATGTTCGACAACACATGTGCCTAGGTCGACACTTAGGTCGACCTAGAGGGCGCAATTTCTACTGGCAATAATCATTGCCTACATGCAATTTTGATGACTGAATATAGATAGCAAAAATGGTCGAATTGATCTGAAACTTTGCAAATACAAAGAAAGGAAATTATACTTTGAGTTAGAAAAAGAACAACACAAATTCATTAAAGAATCAACAAGATATTACAGTGCAAAGTGGCACATTTGGCTGTTTTTCACAATAGAGCTAAAGCATGAACATAAACATACAGATTTCACCAAATAAATTAATGATTCAACATAGATTGATGAAAAAGCACTATAAACTAGAAAGTGTGAGATTACATCACCTTGGATGTGAATTACAACAAGTTTTACAGCAAATTGGAGCAATTTGAAGCTGTAGAGCTTGAAGATTGTAGCTTGAATATCCACAGAGGAAGCTGCAGCAACATGCAAAACCCAAAATTTAGCATACAGTTAAATACTAAAATAGAGAATTTGATGAAATAAACTAGTGTCGATTTTGAGATAATTATCTAACATATATAGATAGTTAGTATCCACTAAATTAACCAATTTGAGAAGTTTAAGGCTTGGTAGTGGGTTTCTCTTAATTTTCTCTAATTTTTCTATTTGTCTGTATTTTGCGAAGTATTGGAGAAAGGGTTTCCAGAGAAACCTACGTATAACAGAAAGGTTTCCCTAGATCATTCCCTTCATAATCTATAATTAGTTGCCTAAATAAAGTAATTAGGACCATTAGTGTATAATTAAGCCTATTAACCTGTCTTTCAACTGATATTTACATTGTTAACACACAAATTACACTATTTCTTCTTATTATTTGCAGTTCTTAACATCATACAACATTACCAAAAATTTAAACAATATTTTGAAATCAATTATAAAGCATTTTATTTTTATTTTGGCATTTTACAATTAAATCTACAAATCATACAAAATGCTAACATTTTATTTCTAATTTGTGTAATTTTTATAACATAGGAATTAAACCATTCAAATTTCACTATTTTAAATACAAAAAATTACAAAAAGCTTTTGAAAATTTATATCCTATATATGTAGATATTTACAAACTAAATTTACACTTACACTTTCAGTTCTTATATGATTTTCCCCAAAAACTCCATTTGTATCAAAATTTCGTTATTTACCATTATATTGCACTTATTATAATAATTTAGGCACAAACCACATACATATGGACTTTTAATCAAAGGTTTATATAAATATAGTGTTTTAAAGCTTTTTATTCTCTATTATCAAATTTATTATTTTCCACTATATTTATTCGTAAAGTCAAAATTTATTCTAATCATATATATATATATATATATATATATATATATATATGGAACAAAATTTTGATTCAAGTATATAAGTATATATATATATATATATATATATATTCAAACTCCAATATTTAAATTTAACTTAATTTTCACCATTTCAAGTAAAAATCCTCCAAAATCATATTTTCAACCATTTAAACAACAATTGCAGATTAATTACCTCAAGCCTCTTATTTATTCATTTAAAATGATTAAATATCCTTTTTCCCCACAATAAAATTCCAAGACTCATTTTTAAACACCAACTTAGCTAGTTAAGTCAAATTACTAATTTAGTTGACATATTTAACTTGATTATAAGCTATTAATAATTATAGCAGGTAATCATTGAAAACTAGAGTTGTTACGGGTACCATGGTTAGCGTGGAGGGTTGCATGCCGAGACGTTTTGAGGAGGAGAATACAAAAAAATTCAACAGGTTGGATTTTATTTCCTAGTGAGAGATGGTCGGAGGTTAAGAGGTTGGTTGGTGGAATTTCTTGTAGTTTAGGTCGGTGATAGCATTGGTGGTTCGGTTGGAAGGGGTCAGGATTTTTTGAAGAAAAAGGGGATCAAATATGGTAGAGGGACGTTCAAGTTCAAAAATGATGGTCGGAGATCACTAAAGGGCTGGTAGAGTGATGTTCAAGTTCAAAGACGAAGATTAAAGATCATTAGAGGGACTAAATGGCGAACCGGGATAAGGCGTGGTAGAGAACCACATGGGCAGGCGGCTGTGAAGGGTGTGATTAATTTTTGATGATGTAGAACTTGGTTTCATGGTTTTATGCATGAGAACTTATTTGTTTTTTCCTCTTCTTCTTTCCTTTCGTTGATTTGTGAATTTTTTTTCTTCCTTTCTTTTTGTTTGAAAATTTGATTTTGTTTTTGATCTAAGAATTTGAAATGCAAAAATGAGCCTGGGGAGAAGAAGAGAACGTGATTATGGTTTTAGAAGAAAATTTACATGTGTTAATTTTCAACCAAGTGTCCATGAATAACCAAATGAGAGTCGTGTTAATCCTAATATTTCAGTAGATTTTAAATTAATTTTTTTCATTGAAATGATAATCAATTATATTAATGTTAATACACCTACAAGGAAAATATGGATGAGATAGAACCAATACTGGTAGGTTTTGCATATTTTGCTAACAAATTCGCTGTAACAACCTGAGTTTTAGTGATTGCCTATTGGTGTGGTAATTAAGTTGAATCTACCAATTTAATTGGTAATTTAGCTTAATCGTTTAAGTTGGTGTTTCCAAATATGTGTTTTGGGGTTTTGTCATGGTAAAATGGGTAGTCAATCATTTTGATGATTAATTTGGGCGTTGGATATTAGTAGATTGGTAAAAGTGCGGTTTTGTTGAAATTGGTGCAAATTTGTGAATATTGGAAAAAAAATGTAAAAATATACGTTTTGGAAACTTTGTGTTCTAGGCAATATAGTTTTATAAATCTAATGATAAGTAGCATTGTTAAGTGAGTTTTTGAGAAACTTAGATATGTATAAAATAGTTAAATGTAAAATATTAGTTGAAATGTTCATTTTGAGCATTATGTTCCAAATGAATTTTCGTTATGACATTTTAATACTAAATATTAACTTTATTATGAAAAATGGTCAAAGTGTAAATTTTTGTTTTAAATGTTAGCAAAACTTCGAAAATAAGTATTTGGTGTTTTCTGTATTAATAAATTGACAAGGAAAAGTTTAAGGCAAGTGTTATGTAAAAATTTTATACAAGTTGTATTAAAATGTTTACATTTTGATAAATGCAAAAATTTGTTGTAAAATGGGAATTGTGTGTTAAGAAGCTTTAAATGGATTTATAGATGTTGTATATAAATTTAATATTGTTGTTTGAGATTAAAACATTGTGTATTGGTGAAGAAATAAGGTTTCATAAGCTAACATTAGCCAAATTGTGTGTTTAGTGGCTTAAGTGTGTGTGCATAACAGCATAAACAAGAGTTTAGGAGCCTAATTGCTCAAATACTGGACTTGACTAAATTAAATTTGGCCATTAGAGGTTAATATGGAAAGATATCTCCAGATACAATTGGAGAGTACGTGTTTCTCTTCTGGAGAGTCTTCCTCCTCTCATGTTCATAAAACCCCAGAATCAAGTAGAAACTTCACTGTAAATTGATCTTTTGGTCTCCAGTTTATATCTAAGCACTAACTTGACGTTCCTCACTTTCTTTCCAACAGGTAATCATCATAAAAATCAGATCTTATTCATTGTTTTTATCTTTGATTTGTAAATTATTGTATGAAGCTTTGCATATTCTTTGCAGTTGAAGATAGGGGAAGAAATGCTCCTTCTCCTTAGCAATTGAGCCTCTTAAAGCTTCAGTTTATCCTTCATCTTGCAGCAAATAGTAGGTGAGGGTTCCCTCACACTTTTCTAACTTGATTCGGTAGTTTTCTATGTGAATTTGGTTGCAACAATCAATAAGCTATGGAAATTTAATTCTGTGTTGCTGAAGTGCAAATCTAGCTGAAACCATTTTAAGCGTAACTTCACATTTCTAGTCGGAATCCAGAAAATTTTGATGTTCTGGAAAGCTTGTCATTTAAGCTATAAGTTTATCATTTTGAATTTTGTGTAATTCTAATGTTTAAATAGAGAAAAATTGATTTTTTTCTCGCAGTTTTGTCGTAGACAGAAGTTACATTTCTAAGTTGAAATCCTGACGAAAGCTCATGTTCAGAGCTGCATAACTTCTCCAATTCTTAATGAAATGGAGAAATTCTTTTTTATATGTGTTCACAATCTTCTCTATTTTCTACATACATTTTTCAAGAAATTATGTGTTGTTTTGTTTATCGAAATTCAATCTCAAAGTTGGTAGTTCGTCAGGATAACACATTTCTGAGCTAAAATTCTGATGAAAGCTCATTTTCAGAGCTGCATAACTTCTCCAATTCTTAATGAAATAGAGAAATTCTTTTTACAATGTGTTCAAAATTTGTTGTACGTTTAGCATATCAATTTTCATGATATACTGGGTTGTTTTGGTCATCAGAATTCGGCTTCTAAGTTGATAGTTCGTCGGGTAAGTCCATTTCTGAGCTAAAATCCCGGCGAAAGCTCAAGTTCAGAGTTGTATATCTTTGCCAATTCTTAATGAAATGGAGAAATTCTTTTTGCAACATGTTCAAAATATTCTCTAGTTGTTGCATATCAACTTTCAAGAAATTCTAGGTTGTTTTGATTGTTGTAATTTGACCTCAAAGTTGATAGTTTGTTGGGATAAGTCTATTTCTGAGTTGAAATCCCGACCAAAGTTCAAGTTCTAAGCTGTGTATCTTCGCCAATTATTAATGAAATGGAGAAATTATTTTTTTGTATGTTCATATTATTCTCTAGTTGTTTTATATCAAATTTCAAGAAATTCTGGGTTGTTTTGGTCATTGTAATTTGACATCAAAGTTGATAGTTCATCGGGATAAATCCATTTCTGAGCTGAAATCCCGACAAAACTCATGTTTGCATCTTCTCCGAATCTTAATGAAATGGAGAAATTCATTTTTTTCATAATGTTCTCTAGTTGTTGCATACCAATTTTCATGTAATTCCAATGTGATTTGGTTGCTGGAATTCAGTTTCGAAATTGATAGTTCATCAAGATTCAGGCCCGTCTATATTTGTGACAATTCTCGAGTGTTTTTCACTCACCGTACTACATGCTAGGTGAATTTATGACATTGGTTTCTATTTTTGAGACATTATGTCTACACTTTCTACATTAACCAAGATTTTCATGAATTCAAGTGTGGAATTAGTGGTAAGTTTAACTGTAAAGAATTAATTTTCTTGCTGTCTTCTAGTGAAATTAATACCATTTCAGTGATATTTCCAGTGTTTATGTGCCATATGCATGACTTTTATAAACGATTTTCGAAACTTTTTGAATAGAAGAATATGGTTTTGAAAATAAATATTGCTTTAACTAAGTATTTAAATTTATTATTTATATTATTTATACAAGGATTTTCAGACCCTTAGATTTTCAAAGAATTTCCAATAAACTATGATTTCAAAAACTGTTTTCTTAATGTATGTTTTAATTATAAATCGTACACATTTTCACCCTTTGAGAAGGCATGTTGGTGGTCGAATAGGTATGGGACGTTGTGGAATGCGGTATTATTCAATCCCAAGTTCGTCCAATCGAAGCAACGAATCTTAGTGTTTCGTGATTTCTATGATTTAATGAATCTTAATGATTCCCTTTGTTTCAGTGATATTATGTGATTCTATGAGATATTCAGGGGTTTCTGTGGTTTCTTGTGAATTCTTGTGTTTTCTTGTGTGGAGTTGACTTGTAGTGTGTATCAAGTGAGAATGTGTGGTATGGGATGCACGATTATCACTTTTCAGATTACTATAAAAGGGTTCGTGACATATTCTGTGTGACTGCCTGTACTAGACCGTTGGGTCAATCCTGTATGAACTCTGGGTGGACCTTCGTTAATCCTGTGTGGCTCTGTGGACCTTTGGTCATTCGGGTACCATATCTGTGTGATATAGTACTGGCTATGGCTTTGTTCCATCATGTGTGATAGCACGTGCAGGCATAGCTTTGGCTATCTATTTTGTGATATATCCATTAAGATTTCATTGGATATATTTAAATTCTTGTCAAAGTTTTTTGATTCTGGAACTCCGTGATTTAGTGATTTGAGTGAATTTGTGTTTTTGTGTCTTTATCTTATGAACTTCGATAATTATTCCTATAAATATTTTATACGAATTTAACCTTGTAGTATATTGTGCCATCTCATTCCTTTGCGGCATAAAGGAATATCCTCCTTAGTGATTTACTTATTGTTCTTATAACCTATACTATTTAAAGTTAGACTGACCCATGTGTGTTCCTTGGGTCAGAGTGAGTTGCAGGTTAGGTTTATCTGCTTCATGTTTTGTTGTTCACATGGATATCATGCTTCACCTTTTGGGGATCACAAAGTTTTCGGCTTCCATCTTATGTAGTTTTATGGACAGGATGGTATATATTCTATGGGGTTTTGATGTACACATATGTATATTTTGAGTAGTGGCTGTCAGACTTCCAGTTGTGTGATGTATTATACACGATGCATATGCATATATGTGGATCTATAACTACTGTTTTATATTCTATATTTGATATTATACCTTATTGTTTTGAATAGATCCTGAAGCCACTGTACCAGTGTATTGGATAAGGATTAGACGTGTTAAAAAAAATCGACATGTTTAGTACTCATTTAATACAATATTATAAATGGTCGCTACTATTGTGCCTTATTCTTTATATTAGCAGACAATATTACTAGTTAATACTCTTTGCTTGTATGGGTCTCGGGGTAGGGTGTTACAATCGCGACTATGGAACAATGAATGTTCGAATTTGGAAAAACAAAAAATGACATTCTTCTTAGAAATAATTTAGTATTTAATAAAAATAAATGCTTAAATCTCGACAACATTTTATTTTCAATGATTTATTCAATATTTAACTAAATTGACGCGAACAAACTTGCGTATTTTACTACTTCGCTATGCTTAGTTAAATGCATGTCAAATATCAAGTTTTATACGTTAATTAAAATTTCAAATTTTTAACTCTAGTTACGCTATATCATTTATCGCTATTGCAAATCGGTGGAATTAACCAATTTAAACGGAGAGCGTGAACTTAAATTTTTTCGTTTATAATTCATTAGATCACTTTTATATAAAATATTCAATTTTAAGATTCAACATCGTGTTAATGATAGATTTCACATTTGTTTTAATAAACAAGTTCTGAGTTTAATTTTTTGTTTAATACTTATTCTAATTAAACATACGTATTTTAAATTTATATTCTCAAAGCAAATTCATACATTCAACGTAAGTTAAATCTCAAATTTCTAAGTTAAATTTCGATTAAAACACCGACTTAAAATAAATAAAAATTCCGGGTTATTACAATTTTTTCTAGTCTAACCTTTTCGTCCTCGAAAAGGAACAAGATAAGGAAAATAGTAATCCAGCAATTTAATATATTTAAAATCAAATTATACACATTAAACCACTTACTTAGTTTATATATTAAGAGATGTTCAAAATTAAATATCAAAACTTTTGATATAAATGATTCCAATATATTTAAAAATAGTTTATGGTATCTAGTCAACATCTTGATTGACACTATATATCTATCTTACTTTCAAAACTCAAAAATAAACAACGATGATGCTATATCAATCATATCTTGATTGACACTATATATCTATCTTACTTTCAAAACTCAAAAATAAACAGCGATGATGCTATATCAATCACAAGAATCATTTTCAAATGACTCACTCGAGTGCAATTTTATATCTATCTAATACTTATAGGATTTAGCACATTTGTTTAGCTGATGCATGTCCAAAATCACTTAGTACCAAATAGTCTAATCCTAACGTCGAGAAAATACTCAAAACTTTACTCTTTTAAAATAAAAATTATACAACTTCAAATATATATATACTATGTTTCAAATCGTTTATTTATAATATTTTGATTAATGAAAATTATATATCTCCCCTACTCATTTATTATAATCCGACTCATATCTTTCATTCAAACATAGTTGTCTTATAGTCATAATGGAAATTATTTAAATTAAAGTTTTATAACATATATTATATATGGTTTCCTATAAACTTTTCACTTAATGTTACCGTTTCAAAGAATTTAATTCATTCCTCAATTCCATTGTAACCACCCAAAGTTTAACAAAACAATAATTAATTAAATAAATTTCAATTTAAGACAAACTTAAGAAATAATCGAGAGTTTGGTAATGGAGGTTACACCATTGGGTCCGTCGCGATTTTCTGGTTCGGATGGATTTTTGGTTTGCATAAAACTGACTTAAAACATACAAGTTATGATCAGTTAAAATTTGAATTTTGAACTAGAAATTTAAAATAAAAGTTGATGAATTTAAATAATTAATTGAGCTAAATTGACGGAGCGACTGGGACGACCTAGCCCCAAATTGGCTGAACATGCGGTCGACCCAGGACCTAAGTGGGTCGACCATAAGGGGGTGGATCGACCCAGATAACGTTGCCAGACACGAGCTGAACATGCTCGTTGGTTCTGGAAGCATATTGCTGACGTGGTTTTAAGCATTGTGATTAAAAACCTAATAATTCTAAGGATTAGATTTTACTTCCATGCCTATAAATTGACCTGTACTCCACCTACTTCTCACAAACTTCCCTTTCTTCATTTTATCTGCTTCCACTTCACTTTTTCTATAAAATAAAATATTATTGGGGTACAAATTCTGGAGTACTGTCTATTTTTAGATTTGAAGGATTATTCTACCGAGTCTTTAAGGATTTGCAATCTTTCAGTGAGTTTTTAGTTATTTTTAGATTTCTTTTTTAGTTTGGAATTAAATATATGAAACAGTAGTTAGAATTGTTTTAGATCTGAATTATTCTCTATTCTTGATTCAGATTATACAGTTGTTCTATTTATTTTCCGAATTCCTCTTTCTACCATTGCAAATTATATTCAGAATCCTTGTGATTAGTTATTCAGTATCTCTCTTTTTCTTTCTCCTTCCTTTCCTTTTGGATTTTTGTAGTTGCGTTAAACATATGCCTAAAGGAGCATATGAATACGTTGAAACATGCATGAGCCTGTAAGCCTTATATTTACATTGGATTATCTTTTTTTTCTTTTTCTTTGTTTTACATTTTGGTTGGGGAATTGAAATAAAAATGAAATAATTAAAATTAAGGTTGTAATTTGGACATGTTCAAAAACTACAAATTAGAAAAGATAATTGAAATGAAGGAAGTTGAACTGAATAAGTACATATTTAATAAAATTGACAGAAATAGACAACAATTGAGAAAAATGACAAAATTGTGAGAATTAGAATGTAAGCATGCTTATTTTTTAATACTTTAACTCAGCACTCCTTGTTGTTGGGCTTTAGCTTAGTATTTCTTGTTGTCGGGATATAAATATGTTAATTTGTAGTAGGAACACAATACTCCTTGTTGTCGGGTTTTGAAGCTTGTTACTCCTTGTTGTCAGGCTTTTTGGATATGAATACAATTGAAGTAAAATTTAAGCTTAGTACTCCTTGTTGTAAGGCTTAGTAAAATAAAGTTATTTTGGGGAACAAATCAAGAGTTGGGGATTTGAACCAAGTTGTTTGGGATTCATGCTATGTAGCATACCCTAATTATCATTTTGGCCTTACTTGAGGTAAGGAATGCACGTTGTGATGTAAGTTGGTCCAATTGAGAGTGCGTGAGTGTCGTTCTAGCGAGTCATTGTGCATGCAGTGCCTCGATTTGGGGACATAAACCATTTTCACATTTATGGATAAGGTTATATCAAAACGTTGATAGGCTAGGGACTGATAAACCCAAACCCATAGTGGGCATGGGTTATCCATGATTCGACGCAGTCAATCGTTTGTGTTGTATTAGGGATTTCTTCTTATCCATGATACGACGCAGTCGATCATTTGGGTTGTATTAGTGATTTCTTCTTAATTTCTTCTATTCGCAGAAGTGCAAAACAATCAACATCATTATCGAATATCTTTGTATAACATCCTTTATTATACCCCTGCTTTATTTTGTTCACTTTCAGGTGTGCATAACACTTGTTGTTCCCTTATTTATACTAGACAATTGTTTATTTATTTGTCTCCTATTATTATTTTTTAGCATAGCCGATGGGGTTTTGAAGGACTCCAACCTTTTTTATTAATCAGAGAAAATACAAAGTCATTACAATGAAAACATCATAATGAAGAATAAAGAGATAACAATATTTCAATCAATGAAAGCATAAATAGAAAAAAAAAACACAAAACACAAAAGGAAAAGAAAACAGGACTATCTAGGCACTGAACATTAACCGTATCTCCGGTTCAATTGCGAATTGAGCATTCAATATCTTTCCTTATTTCATGAATGACCCAAGCTTAGATGGCTGTAATAGTTTTCATCTTCTTGTATCAAAAGTTCTGACATTTCTTTCACCTCATATACAACTCAATAACTTCTTCAAAACCATGTTTAGAAGCCTCTTCTTACTCTTCTTGCTTCCTATCACTTTATATATCTTCTCCCAATAATCGGCATTATTGGTGATAGAGAAGCACAAATCAGCTTTCATCAAAACATAGTCCCAAATTCTTCTAACATCATAGCATTCAAAGAAAAGATGGTTGACGGTTTCTGGAAATTGCCATACTGTTCGTTAATATTAATGCTTCTTTCTATTAGCTTATCCTTTGTATGTAGAGCTCCATTTAAGACTTTCATAAGAATAAGTTGTCTTTAGTTGAACTGTCATGCTTCCACACTCTCCTTCTCCATTCCAATTCGAGAGTTCAACATCATTATCCATGAATTTATATATTTCATGAATACTGAATTTTCCATCATCTTTAACCCAACTAACATTGCTCTCATGCAAAGTGTTATTCCAGTTGCCACGAATCTGCCTCCATATATCATTGATCTTGGCATTGAAGGCTGAGGGAAGATAGATACCATTTCCTCGTTTTAAGTTGTTAAGTGATTCAAGGCTATGAATACCAGATTGTTGCATTTCAGATTACTCCAATTTGTTGCTAAGAATGTTCCCAAAGCTCATCCAAGGGTCTTTCAGAAAAACACTCTGTTATCGCTATTAAAATTGTATTTAACAATAGGAAGAAGTACTTCCCTTAGCTTGAAAAGGCTCCTCCAAGTCCAGCTGCAATTTTGGGGGATGTTCACACTCCAAAAGCACTTGTTCTTTACGATATGTTTAGTTGACCAGCGTGCCCAAAGCCCACTTTGTTGTTAAGAAAATTATTTCAAATGAGATGCATGACTAGATTTATTCCATATGTCAATATTAAGTATACCCAGCCTACCTTTTTGCAAAGGCCTCTCAATGTTTATGAACAACATAAGAAACAAATACTTATAAGTAGTATTTCCTTTCCAAAAAACTTCATTATGGTAGATCTTATCAGATTAATTAGTTTTATTGGAATAAGAAATGTAAACGCCCAATAAACTTGCATAGAGAAAATTATAGATCTGATAACAGTGACTCTACCAACTTGACTCAGAAACCTATTTGACTAACAATCCCATCACATGATGATTTTCTCATAAAGAGGAAGGTGCTGCTGTGTGGTAACTTTAGATGTAACAATGGAAACCCAAGATAAAACATAATGCTACTGTTATATTTTAAACCAGGAAATTGAGTTATAACATTCATTTGGTCATTGGTGATGCCAACAGCAGCAAATTATGATTTATCAAGGTTTATTTTAAGACCAGTGCACTTATCAAATTCCTTGAGACAACAAAGGATATTACTTATACTTCTAGTGTCAGGTTTACAAAAAATTACTAAATCATCTGCAAACATAAAGGAGATGATGAGTGGATTCTTACATTTTGGATGCAGAGAAAAAAGATTTTGCCTTACTAAATTATTGACCATCTTTGTTAAAAGTTCCATAACAGTTATGAATAAATATGAAGAGATAGGATCACCTTGCCTAATTCTTTGCTTCGCCTTGAAAAAACCCACACAAGAGCCATTAAGCACAATAGAGCAATTAACTTAAGATAACATGCATAAATCTATGAAATAAAGGGAATGGGAAAATTATATCCAAGAATTCTAACTATGGAATCCCACTGGATAGTATCAAATGCATTATGAATGTCGAGTTTCAAAATAGCTCGTGGGGAAGATTGAGAGTTCTTATAACCATACATTAATTCATGAGATAGTTGAACAATATCAGGAATATTCTTTTTATCTAGAAAGGTAGACTTATTGCTAGAGATTATAGATGGTAAAACTATTTTCAATCTACTAGCTAAAATTTTAGAGATGCCTTTATATATGACATTACAACACGATATTGGCCTAAATGATTGTACCTTAATCAAGGTTCTTAACCATGGAAATGAGATCTATGTTAGTATTGTTGAAACCCTCAAACATTCTAGCCTTCCTGAAAAAGTGCTTAACTGGCTTGATTACATCAACTCCTATAACTGGCCAGTTGGTTTTGAAGAAGTGAGCATTAAAACCGTCAGGGCCACTACATGCTTCCTTATTAATAGATGAGAAGGCAGAGGTTATTTCTTCATCATTGACTTCAGCACGGAGAATCAAGTGATCTTTGTGTCTAAGCCTTGGAAGTAACATCGGGTCTATACTATCAAGGTTGGGTTCAAACCTGTCAGTATTGCCAAGTATAGCATAAAAATAGGTAATAAAAGCATTTTCAACACATAAAGAGTTGGTTTGAAGATTTCCTCCTTTATAAATAATTCTTAAGATATTATTATGGAGTTTCTTAGCTTTTAAGGCAGCATGGTAGTATGATGTGTTTTTGTCTCCTTTTACCTTCCACTTGACTTTTGCTTCTTGCTTCATCATTTTATTTTCAGTGATGAGAAATTCTTGATAAATTTGATAGGCAAGAATTTCTTCTTCAGCAAGTAGAGGATTGGAAGGGATGTTAAGTATTCCACTTTGAATGTCAACTAATCTGCTTTCGCATATCTCAAAAAGTTTGTTCCCTTTACCAAATTTTCTCTAAACCCACATTCTTAATTTGTCTTTTGTGGCTTTTAACTTCTTGTGAAGTGTGTACATAGGGCTACTTTGAATTAACATTTTCCAAATATTTTTGATAATAGAGGAAAAATTAGCTTCATCAGCCTATGAGTAGAATTATCTAAAATATGGCTTACCTCTTCGAAGCTCAGTAACAAGAGTAATGATTTATGGAGAATGATCAGAGAGTGGAACATGCTTAAATTTAAACATTTCTAGCCATTTCTTAAGTGTAGAATAATTAGCGAAAGAAAAAACAATTTTGGAGAATGTCCTGGTACCTTGCCTTTTCTTATTATTCCATTTATAGTAAGCACCACTTTTGTTGATCTCCAGCAAGTTAGCATCTTTAAGTAGTTGATTAAGAGGACTAATATCTCAAATTGTAGCAAATTACCTCCTTCTTTATCACTAAGATTGAGACAATAATTAAAATCTCCACATAATAGCCAAGGATGAGAATCTAGTCTCTAGTGAGGTACGTTTTGAAATAAACTTTTCTAGCTACTACAGCATCGCCAGCATAGATAAATTATACATAATAGGATGTAGAAGAAGGGATGTGCCAGTTATGACGGTGAATAACTTGTCTGTCCGAATCCAATTTGGCTAATTGATGAATCCTAGGGTCAAAAAGTAAAAATATTCTACCATACGGAGCATGATTAAGAATATGAATCATATGCCAATTGGGGTCAATGAATTAAGCAACTCTATTAGTTAAAACAGATTTCAATTTTGTTTCTAAGATAGTTAATAAACTCAAATTGTGATCTCTTATTAAATTCTTATATTGTTCTAATTTAATATCATGGTGAGCACCACGAATATTCCAAACTCCTATCTTTTGTATCATTATTTAAACTTTTGGAACAGTTTTGTCGATTACCTTGCTTTTGGTCATAGAAGCTGTAGTGTTTGCACAACCAGGATATGCAGCTGATAGTGAAGATTTGGCTAGCATACTAACATTCTTAGCATGTTTTTCTTTGCTTGAAGTACACACTGGATGATTATATTTGTTTTGCTTTTTCCCTTGACCCTTTCCATTTGTATCTCCTGAATCACACTGATTACTAGATATTGGGGGAGGAAATTTATATGCTCTTGGAGGTGGAATGTCATGGTATAGTGCATGGATATGTCATTGACTTTGTTTATCTAATCAGAAAGGTCTGATGAGAAACAAGGCATGTCTTTTGCAGAAACTGCCTTTATCTCCATGTTACTAGTTATGAGTTTACCATCCATATTTGATGTGGTAGCAGCATCACATAGGTTGTCATCAGAATTCATTTGTTCATGTGTGGAAAGAGCGTTATGTGGACGAACCATTTTGTCTTGACCATTTTTTTAATCATATCCCGAACTATTGTGCATGTTATCTACATTTCTTTCCTCATTTTCCTTTTTATTGGGTATGTTGAGAGCATTGTCAACTATATCGGTTGCTACCTCTACTTGTTTAGTAAGGTCACATATGTATGTATTTTCCTCTTCATCCACTTGATCTGAAGGGTCACATATATGAGTATTATCATCTTCATCTGTTATTTGTCTCCGCTTATTATTTGTGATAGAAATTAGTACAGCTCACCAGACTTTTTGTCTAATCCTTTTTCTCTTTTCTTCTTTCCTTTTTCTTCCTTCCCATACTCTCATGGAGGAAGTGCTTAACTCAGATTGCTCTTTCGACTTCTCTTGGAAGACTTGTGCGGAGATGTACTATTTTTCATATTTTCTTTGCACGGTTTGCTTGTATTTTCTTTTGGCTATTTAAGGATAGTTTGGTTTTGTACTCTGTTAATTCTTCGGTGATTGAGACTGAGACATGATACTTGTAGGACACTTTGGATTATTTGAAATAATTGGGAATGAGTTATGATTTTGTCACTTTGATATAAATTATCGCTTATTTCGATGTGAATTTATTCTTTATGTATTGTGAAATCTTAGTCTTTGTTATGATTATTTGTCTTTATACCTACAATGTTCTGCATTCCTTAGCGAGATTCTATATTAGGATAATGTTAAGGGGTGCGTGATGTTACATCCATATCAAAGTTTCACATTCAAATTCCCTTTTAAGTACATTCTCAGATTCTATTATCATTACGCATGTACTTTTAAGTTCTCAACATGTAACATCCCATATTTTCTGTATATTTATTTTCAAAAATTAAATAAATAAAATTTAATAATATTGGATAAAAATCAAATTTTGTCGATTATAATGATAATGACTATTTGAATGGAGTATAAATAGTTTTAAATCTAGTTTATACTAAGAATTGGTGCAATTTGAAAATTTATATTTTATTTAATTAATAAATTTGAGTTATTTAGTTATAATGGAAATTCAAATTTAATTGGATAAATGGAGAATTCTAAGTTGGGAAATAATAAGTGAAATTTAAATCAAAGATTTAATTAATCAAATTAAGATTTAAAATATGTGAAATTTGATTTTTAAATTTATTTAAGCTATAATTTGGTTTAAATTGAATTTAATGAATATTCAAATTGAATTAAAACAGTTAAATGGATATTTGAATATTTTATTAATTTATTTAACAGTGAAATTTAACCGTTTTGGCAACTGTCTCGGAATTTGACGAAACTGGCGCCATCAGAATCGGAACGGTGAATTATTATAGGATTTCAATTTGCGTTACAATCCGACTTACCGTTTGATCGTACGAGAGAAAATGTGAACGAGATCATTGTAGATGGATAATTGGGTATTTCTCATATTTGGGCCTTATAATTATATATAAATAAAACCCACTTAACTCCATCAGCTCATTTTTTCATTCCACGTAAGTTTTCTTCATCAAAACTCTTTCTCTAATGGCTGAAAAATCAAAAACCCTAGATCTAAAACAAATTCAAGCTTCAAAATAAAATTGCTTCAAAACATAGATTATTATATGTCTATTCGAAGGTCTCGACGATACGAACTCGCGGGTGGTCTCAATTTTTACATGCAGCGCTCCAGGTGACCGGAATTCTTGGTCAAAGTCTGAAATTTTCGAGTTAGGGTTCAAGAATTGGGCGTTTTTGATTTTTGTCGAAATTGAAGATTCTGAGATATGGGTTTTGTTGGGAATGGCCATACGAGTGCAATGGAGGTGGTGGCATCGTCTGAAACCAAGTGTGGTCGCCGGAATTAGGGATTTAGGGTTCGAAACCCGGTTCGAACTCGGGTTCGTTGGAGGCGGAAGGCGCCACCGGAGGTGGTGGCTCCGGTACTAGTAGAGGCGGCTCAGGATGGGCTTCAATATGGTGGTGGTCGGAGCAAATACGGTGGCCAGAGGAGCGAGTTTTGGTTGGTCAAAGAGGGCGGTTTTGGGTTCCTCTCACGATGTTCCTGTAGCGTGAAATTGGACGATTGGGAAGAAGCTTCCCTGCTGACGTGTCCAGATTTGAGTGGTGAGGAACCTATTTTTATTTATTTTATATAATTTAAATTTCGAACAGTAAAACACTAATAACTTACTCGTTTTGACTCGGATTTGGACGCGGTTTGTTGCGTTGGGATCGTGATGGAATTGCGGACGTTTTGGCACTAACTGGGCTGCATTTGGTGACTGTCAAATTTTGGCCCTTAGTTGGATGTTCGGTCAACTATGGATGCAAAGGTGAGTGATTCTTCGCTCATGAAATACTAAATTATTCCCATATTTATTAAATTAAATTATGAAGTAAATTTATTTGCATGTTTGTGTTGTTGATGAACGATTGTTTAAGTTTGACATGCAAGTGTTATTATACAAATAAAATTGATAATTAGTTATTTAAATTTAATTTAAATTTCTAATTAGAAATCCCAACACTTGTTAACCAGTAAAATGATTTCAATTACTGTTTGAATGAAATGATGTGAATGATGCCTTGATTTAATTTGATTGATGAATGAATGCTGCATGAACTGGCTGTTTATTCAGTACATGATATTCCATGCATTTTCGATAAATCCCAATTTCTCACCTTTGATGTTACGGGCATCTAATAAATCTGGGGTTTATCAAATTGAATGAATTAAGAACATAGGTTGAAATGATACATACCTGTGACCCTGAATTGGATTGAAATGATAGATCCATCCCGAAATATCGAGAAATTAAATTTAAGACTCACTTGGCCATAGGATAGCAAACTATATATGGACATCGGTTAGTTAAATGATTTTTAATATTCGAAATTCTATTTTATGGAAATTTCATTCACGGGAAATGTATTGATTTGATAAGTTTTATTTTCCTTGAAATCTGAATCTTAAATATGACCTGAAATGATTTAAGAAATTTTGTTCCTAAGCGAATTGAAGTGTTAAAAAATTCAAATTTTTGATTTGGGTTTTTAAGAATTGGGTAGATTCAGATTTTAAATAAATTCTTATATAATTTAAATTTTTGAATCAAGATAATGGAGAATACTCGAAAATTGTTCTTCAAACCTAATTCGAGTATGGTCTTGAATCCTTGAAATTGAAACGGGTTGAAATGGGATTTGAAATAAGTCCTTGAGCTAAGCAACTCCATTGAAACTGGAGTTTAGATTCGAGTATCGAAGTTCGGAAGGAAGAATCAATTTTCAGTAAAGAATTTATATATATATATATATAATTTTGATTTTTATAGCTATTCTTTCTTGAAATTTATTTATTAAATTTTTTTCCATAACTATTTTATATAACCAAAATTTTCTTATATTCCTCGATTTAAAACTATTTAGTGAATTTTAAAATCTATATATATATATAGTGTTTTAAACTTATTTATCCTAAATTTTTTTACTATTATATTCTATACATATATTATTTATATAAAGGTTTCTTTATAAACATCTATCCTTTGAATTTATATTTATAAGTGTAATTTTTCCTCCGAATGGAAAGTGCTGGATCTAAGATCATTGTTGAAATGGAGTTGAGATAAAAGTATTTCTTTATGAACCGATTTCAAACCGTTTTCAAATATGGAAGATGGTATATATTCCACTAAATATAAACTTATCTCCTACGGGGACTGAAAGAAGTTATAGAAGTATATATATTCTATTTGAATATGAAGGAATTTCGAATATGAATCGATTTGGAATAATTTGAAATCTTTTGAGATTGAATATATTCTATTTGAATATAAGTCGATTTTTAAAATACTGTATGATTATGATATAAGATATGGAAATATATTCTAATTTTAGAATATAATCGGGTTGGTATGATTTATGATATTTCGATTTGAAACTATATTCTATTTTTGAATATAAATTTGGTTCGAGACAAAATACGATATTTTGATATGAAAGCGAACCCTTGAAATGTAAAAGAACCAACCGATGTGAAAGATGTAAGCGTTGGTTGTCAAAGAGACCGGAGTCGGCATAAGGCATACTCTCTGTCAGTGTCGATACCACTTTGACAACTATAAACGTTTTGACGTATCTGTGAACGTTCCGACGTATCCAGAATGAGATGTGATGACTTGAAGGCGATTATTTAATCGAAGGAAGATGAGCGATTGCGAAATAGCCCTGACCTTCGGGTCAGAATTAAAATGACTAAAACAGGAGCTATACCGTGACTAATTGAGGTAGCACCTTTGATCGGACTCACTCCTTCGATACTATTTCTATGACTATGATGATAATGATGATTTGGGCCCATTTTGACTTTGGGAGTGTGTTCCGAGGTGGGCGGTAGTGGCTTCTATGCGTTACCACCGGTCCGGGAGTGCAATTGGTAGAATCCTACCCTGGGCATTGCCTCGAGTGCCTTGTCATATATATCCTTATCGAGCCCCATACGATTTTGATTTAGCATTGCCTTCTATGGAGTGCCCTCTGATAACACCAGTACATTGAATTTACGGTACTGTATAGACTGTTGGTGCCTGTAAACGGTGTAAGGGTAATATGGTAATCCCGCTTACGCTATTTTCAGTATTTATACTTTACTGAATAGACATTATAATAATAGCATATTATTATATAGATATTAGTTTAACGGATCCTCAAGAGATGGAAAAAAATCCCGTAACATCTCTTGAGTTACTGCACCCATGACACTGATGTTATTTCATATTTTTATTTGACAATATGAGAATGATTTAGTGCTGATCCGAGTGTTTGTCGTGTTTTTTTTTATGCAATACGCTCGGGTCAGCAGATGTTGCAGTCAGCGAAGATTTCCTTTGGAGCACGAAGACGAAGATTTGGCATATATATATATATACTATACATAATTTTCCGCTGCATTTATTTCCGCTGCTTATTATGTACATCCGAATGTATATGTAACTCTGATAATCATGGAATGTTATAATCAGTATACATTTCAACTGCTTTTAACTGCTATTTGTTTATTATATGTTGTCCTTCCGCTGTGAGATTCTGTTATTGTCTTTCTCTTCTTCTTTCTTTTTCTTCTTTCCCAATAACTACCTGCATTTGCGATTTGTTTGAATCGACATGTGTGGCTTATTGTCGATTTTAAATGATCAAAAAAAATATGGGTCGTTACACAACATATTAGGTAAGTTTACATTTATAAGTCAACATACAAATTAAGTATATTTTCAATCTCATTATATCAGATTCATCTCACTATTATTCTAAACTATTCAAAATGTCACCAAGTTTAAATTATCATTAATATTTGTTTCTAACTTCTAAATTCGAAATTATTTCAAATAACCAGAACTCAAATTCAAATAAATACTAATTAGTTTTATTAACTTGGCGAACATGTTTTAGATTTAGTATTTTCCTAAATTACACTTATAAATCCAGTTATCTACATAAATTTAGCTTATACTTATTTCGCATAGATCACTATTCTTGATTCCATATTCGTTTAAGTAAGATGTTTATAATTCCATACATACTCTTATGATTGTCAAATTTATTCCAAATATATTTATTCAAATTCATTTTTATTACCCTTTCGACTTAGAATAAAATCTAAAAATTTCAAACTATTATGCTTATGAATTTATAACTTATATTACATTTGTCTGTAAAATATTATTATTTCCATAACCATTATGAATACAATAAAATCATTATTTTCAAATTTACCTTGTAAGTCCTACTTATGTAAATTTCTTTAATATAACATTTATAAGTTCACAGACATATAATCCATTACAATTTCTTTGAAATTCCTATTTATTTAGGGAATCCTCAAGAAGGTTTTATATTATAGGACTTTTCAAATACTTTGTTTAATTAATACAACCAAGCGGTAATGCTTTAGTTATTTATTCACGCAAAATTTATACTTAAATTATCTTCCATTATTTATTCTATTAGGTCTAAAATAGGTCTAGGATATGTGCTAGAAGCTGAACAAAAGGAAGAATCTAATCAACAAAAATCTACAAAGGATGGAGACTCTAACAAACTAAAGAATATTTAGGATCTCGAAAACTAACAATTATAAATTCCCTAAGACAGATTTAGAACAAGGATCAACATTTAGATCCAGGATATCCAAATTGAAGAGATATATAATTAAGGAGATGGATTCAAAGAAAGGTAACATTGGGGCCAAACTAAGTTTTAAAACAAATTTTATATTTTAAAATCCTTTTTAAACCATTTAAAATCCTTTTTACCTTTCAAAATATTCTCACTTATGAATGATTTTGAGATCGATTCCACCTATTTTAGGGTATCGCCACCTTATCACTAACGAGTTTAAACCCTATAAGCTAAGACTTGTATAAAACCAAAGCTCTGATACCAACTTATAATGATCCGCCATTTCAAAACATATAAGTGGATAATAAAACCAACTCAAATCATTATATGTAACATCCCTGTAATAACCAGAAAAATCTGGGCCAGTTTAAAATTTTTATTTTGGCAAATTTAACGAATTTTGAATTTTTAAAATAGATTATTTTAAATAATATCGACGAGAAATTTATTTTGAATAGAGTTCGACGTATATATTATATACGTCGTCGTTAGAATATAAATATTTATATATAATTATAAATAGAATTGAAAATGGTGCGGTAGTTCGATAATTCGATTTCAAACTTCAATTGAATGTACCGGGTGCAAAACAATCCGGATTTTAGTGAAACCAAAAACAATAGGATCTAATTGATAATATCTTTCCAACGAATCCGAAAATTCAAAATTTCACAGCGGGAATCAAAAGATATGTCCAGTTGAAAATTCTGAATAGTCGCTATGGAATTCAGGCCCTTAAAAATGGGAATTTTGCAAATGACCTCGGATTTCGACGAAACCACTTTTGTTGGGTCCGTGATGTTAAATTATTGCTAGATTCCAAATTTCATAATTTTTCGAATCAATATGTGAGCGTGGCAAAGGAAAACGCGTTTGACCAGTTTTAGTTGATTTTAATCGACAGGAAAATGGTCATTTCTCCAACGGTCTCAGAATTCGATGAAACTAGTTTTGTTAGGACCGTATCGTCAATACGAAGCTACACAATATTTTTCGAGAATTTTTTGAGTTAGTATGTGACCCCGGTAATTTGAAATGTACGTTTAAAATTCAATATAGTGATTTAAATGTAAATTTAACGAAAACTGATTGTAACAGCCGAATCAGCCTACGATACATATCCCATTGTGTTCGGAATGGGGGTAAAACGCTATGGACGGCAAGCGGTGGGCCTCGTTTCGAGGTCGTATGTAAAAGTCAACCTATTGGGATTAAATAAATAATATATATATATAATATAACACTCCTGTCTTTCCCTTATATCAGCCCCCCCCCCCCCCGGTTAAAAACTGAAATCAGATCGAAGAAAAAAAAAAGAAAAATAACGGAAGGGGGCGCGATCGATGCCGCCGCCCCCTCCGATGAGTCGCCGCGCCCAGGGCGGCGCAGCTACCACCAAGCCCCCCGTTCTTCTCCTCGACCGACGAGACCCCCAATCCCCAACGCGCCCAAGCCAAGAACCGCCGATTCCCCCCACCTGTGCCACCTCGTACGCCACCACCTGGTTCCCCTCCGACCACGAACGCCACCTCCGCCGCAAACAGCACCTCCGACAACGCAGTGAAGACCCCCCTTCCATAAATCGACCACAATAAGTTTTCTTGGTTTTAATTATTTTTATTTTAGTTTTTAATGTAATAGAAATTAAATTTTTATTATAAAGCTTTGATTTTTGTTTATTTTAAAGCTTTGATTTTTATGATGTATACAATTAGAAAAAGAAGAGATTTTTATTATAGGGAAGTCATGATTTTTATTTAGATTTTTAATCTATAAAAGATGTAGTTTTTAATTTATGAAAATGTGATCTCTATGACTTGAAAAATATGATTTTTGATTAAGAAAAGTTAAGATAAGAAAGATCGAATTTTTATGATAAGGAGGACTGATTTTTAACATAATAAAAATCAGATTTTTGTGATAATGAAGGAATGATTTTTCATTGTACAAAGGTATGATTTTTGTGTGTATAAAGAAGTGATTTTTAAACTATAAAAGACGATATTTTTAAAAGTGAAAAGACGATATTTTGAGATGAGTAGTGAAGTAAAAATATGATTTTTACTTCGAGGAAAATATAATTTTTTTTTATTATAGATAGGCGAAATCTATATTTTTAGAAAGGCGAAATCTATATTTTTATAAAGGCGAAAACTTTGGATATGTAGCGAAGTAAAAATTTGATTTTTATATATTGAATAGCGAAGTAAAAATTCGATTTTTACATATGTAGTGGCTACAGCAGCGAAGATGACAAAAATGTGATAACGATGAAGATTTCTATCAAAGAAGAGTCAAGATGATTGGATAGCTATTGGTGAGAACTCCTCACTCAAAATTCCTTTTTCTAGTTATATATATATACTAGGATGTAGACGGTGTTTAGCAGCACCCGACACCCGTCATCCACAGACCATGGATGGCTTGTTTGTTTAATTGTTTGGTTGTGTAGTTGGTTAGATTATTTGGTTTGAATTGGATTGTTTGGTGAAATGAAATTGATATGATTGATGTGTGAATGGCGTGGGCCTTCACTAGACCGGGGATAAGGCTAGGCCTCGTCCCGTTTCTAGTATCGTGCCGTTATGCCGCCGAAATTTTCTAAAATAAGTTAGAAAGATAAAATATCATTTTATTGAATAAATGAACTGAATAGAAATTCATATGTTGAAATAAAATGTTTTGTCGTTAAAAATATAATTTTTAACGTGAATATGAATACAGTGAATGTGAATAAATAAATAAATATTCATTTACAAACCGGACGGTTTGTTTATGTACACCTATTTGAAGGACATTGATTGGGACGATAAATTTTACACATCGCCCAACTGCACGAATAAAATCCATGTTTGATTGTTTGAAACCCCAAACGGGTGTTGGGATGAAATTTGAAGTTCACTCATCCTAACTGATTCAATATGTCGATCGATTGATTGACAGGCTGTTATAAGCGTTAGATGTCTATATTTGATGCTTATACAGTGTAGTGCACTTTGGTTGATGTTTGATTATTTTTCCATGCTATTATATACTTGTGATGTATGAAAATTCATATTATTAACATTATATGGTGATTGATTGGGCCTCATTCCAATTTAGAAAATAAAGAATATTATAAAATAAAGGTTCATGTGTTGACTGTACTCATCCGTTGAGATTAGTCATGTGTTGAACGTAATATTTTAACAATAAATTTTATATCTTTATCACTATAAAATAAAGGTTCATGTGTTGACTGTACTCATCCATTGAGATTAGTCATGTGTTGAACGAAATATTTTAATAATAAAATTTACATCTTTATCAATATAAAATAAAGGTTCATGTGTTGACTGTACTCATCCGTTGAGATTAGTTGAACGAAATATTTTGAAATAGAAATATTTTGAAATAGAAATATTTGAAATAGAAATATTTGAAATAGAAATATTTGAAAAAGAAATATTTGAAAAAGAATATTTGAGAATAGAATTATATGAAGCTGTGTTGATTAGAGATGCGCCGTTTTGATGTGAACGATGTTTATATCGATTTTATTCATTTTAAAATGAATATTGAAAAGTGATTTCGAAATCGCATATTTTGAAATGAATTGAATGAAAACGATTTCGAAATGAATTGAATTGAAAACGTTTTCGAAATGAATAGAATATAAAACGATTTCGAAAGGAATTGAATAGAAAGCGAATTTGATTTCAATTGAATATATAGCAAATTTGAATCAAATATGTAACGAATTTGAATCAAATAGAAAACCAAGTTGAATTGAATCGAATAGAAAACCACTTTTAATTGAATCGAATTGAAAACGAATTCGAATTGAATTTAAAACGAAGGGAAATGAATTCAAATTGAATTGGAATTTGAATTGAATAGAAATGAATTTTAAAACGAATTTATAAGGAAAGATTCAATTTTGATTTGAATTGAAATGGAAGTTGAAATGGTTTTTGAAACGAATTCAAAACTATTCATAAAATTCGTTTTAAATAGAAATCGACGAAATATATATTATATATATATAATATAATGGCCTGAATAGAACGTGCCAGGCCGCGGCAGTTCGTGAATTTCGACCATTTATTTCAAACGGACATTACGGGAGATCCGACCGTCGGATTCTCCTAAAACCAGAACCGTTGGGTTCGTATCGAAAAGAGATTTCTAACTTATATTAGAAATTTGAAATCTAACGGTTGGATTTGGAGATACGTCCAAATCAAATTCAGAAAAGGTCGCTGTAAGTGCAGTTCGATGGCCATTGTTGGAAATCGACTGTACGGGCCTTGATAAAATTATTAAAAATATCAATAATTTGTGTAAAATCATAAGAAATGATTTAGAAAATTTGGGATGAAAAACTCCATATTTAAAAAGATATAAATAGATTTTTATCAAAATGAACTAGTTTGAACTAAATTTAAAACCCGATTTGTTTTTAAATAAATAAATTAGATTTAAAAAGGGGTTTTAAACCATCAGAATTCCTAATATATTTGAATTAAATTAAACTAGAATTGAAATGGGTTTATCGTGAACGGTGTTTTAAAAAACACTAGTTCTCTAACCCGATAATAAATAGAATGTGATTTGGGTTTGTCGTGAACTGTGTTTTAAATAACACCTAGTTCTTTAACCCAGTAAAAGGAGTCTTATTGAATCTACAATTAGATTGAAATGTGCATTGATAATCTAAATTATCAAATTTGGAAAATAAGCGAGAATGGAGTATCACCAGTTTTGCTCCAAAGCGATAGTTAAATCTTTAATTAGATTTGAACGTGAAATGGTAATTAATTTCACCGATAACACCATGGTGTTAGATATGGAGTATCACCAGTTTTGCTTCATGGGATGAATAGGTTGGGATTGGGAAATAAAATAAATAATTACTTCGGTGTGGTTCGCTAATCTCGACTAGTTCAGAAAACCATAATTTGGTTTGAAACGACATAGAAAGGATGATTAAAGGATAAATTCTAAAGAATTTATCTTGGATAAAATTAGTGGGAACCTTTCCCTAAAAATATTCTGTATTGGAATGAGGCGTTCTTTGTGTTTGTGTAACATTTGTTTTTAATATACGCGGGTTGTTCGGAAAGTCCGGGTTTATACCCATTCTGAATAACCGATTCGACGATAAGTCGAAGATGAAGACGGTGGTTGAAGACCGGAAGTCTTCACATCATTTGGATAATTACTGACGATCCTGATTGGGCTGTACACCCAAGAGGATGGAAATAGTTGGTGGTCGTCCAGACGTACTTGGAGATGGATGGATATGCGAGGAAAGTGCCTCCGGTTTCGTTCAGACCCAGAACGGACTTGTAAATGGATTGTGCGTCTGACATTGGATTTTATTCTGTGTTGATTGATTTCTATTAAATATACATCTGTTTGGCGGCGGATAATTTATTCTTTTTCTTAACGCCCTTCTCTGAGACGTACGAGCTCAGAGGTTGTATATCGATGGACATCAGTCGCATGGCATGAATTGCCCATGTGGCACGCTAAGATGCAATGATCAAGGCTTCTGTTGAAAAGCAAAGTCTTGTGGTTGATGATCAAAGCACAGCCTACGTGGCAGCTTTGTGTATAGCGTGAATTCGCGAGCCTCACACCTCGGTTTGAGTTAAAAACGGGATACGGACTGCAGGGAGAGCACGACGTTTCTTTCTAGCTTTGGTGGTGTCAGTGACTTACCAGCCCTGACATTTATATACTTTTCACCTATGTGGTTGTTGGAATGAGGCGCCTCGATTATAGGTCTGTAAGGACCGGGAAACGTGTGTTCAGGCATAATTGATCCTCTAACGTAAGTGAGGACCGGCCCTGAAGATCCAGGGTTGCCCAGAGTGCGTAACCCTGAGACATTTGCTAGAGTGTCTCGAACGCGGAGAGGAGCTTTCCCCTTGCCTCGACTCATGACGGAAATCCAATTTCCAATACGTGTATTGCGGCTTTATTTGTAGAGCCTAGTATGGCGACATAGTAGCATGGGATAGTATGCCGTCTATGATTTATATTTATGATTGAAATGTTTTGACACTATACACTTATTATAGTATCAAATGATTTGTTTTAAACGTATCAAGCATGTTTGGATGTTATAAGGTAAAACCCTATCCTCCGGCTTGCGTTGCATTGTGTGATGGGACCTGGGTCTTATAATAGTTTCATTTTTTGAAAAAGCATTGCGTTGTTTATTCTATGCACTGGTATTCTTGGGAGGAAACCCGTTCCGTGTTATACGGCGTGGTCCCTTGAATTACTCTCTTTTAAAGTAAAGCTTTAAATAACTGTTTTAGTTCTCACACCAGTCACATGACTGACCTGAGTTTATTGTTTTAACCTAAACTCTGGGTGCCCCTATTTTCCGCATGGGCAGCTAGTAGTTTTGGTTTCGCAGATTTATATTCACAGGATCCTGGTTTACACCTGGAATGATATCCGGAAAGCTCTGTATCCGTATATCACCTTCAGTTGTGCTTTGTATTATTTTCCGCTGCTATGTAATTTATTGTAATCTCTGATATTTATCGAATGTAATTTATTCATTTATACTCTGTATATTCTTGTATTCTGATGGAATTGTTATAATAAGAATGAAATGTTCTTCCGTCTGCGTTCATTTGTGTGTTGTTCTCAAAGTATTCGCTCTTTCCTTCACGGGGAAGTAACGGGTTCTTACAGTGGTATCAGAGCTTTGGTTTACAGAGCTCGAGAACGAGACACATTAGAACCATACGAAAGAATTCATCAGATATTGGATTAGTAATATCCAATTAGAATGACTCGTTAGAGGTAGGATCAGTAGTATCCTAAAACGAGTGTGAAGAGTATATTTTTCAAATGAAAACAATTTTGTTTTGAAAATTTAAATCAATTCTACGTATTTGATTATTTATTTGTTTCGAATATGGACAATCTAGTATATAAAGGTTTTGCATATACGCGTCATGAACGTATATTCGAAGTTTTAATATATTAGACAGATATAGAGTCACACTCTAATCGCCCGGAGATGATCCTACTGATGACTATATAGCATCAGTAGTGTGTGTTCGAGTTTCGAAGATGTGATTTTCTATATATTTCCATTAGACTGGTGTGAGAACCAAAACTAATATAGCTAGAACACATTGTTGTGAATTGGCATCAAAAACATGATTTTCAGTATATATATCAAATTATGAATTTGAAACGTTAATCCACTAATTGATTGATGTTTGTGTCGTTTGTTTATTTGTTTGATAATTTTTAACCATTTATGCCTAATTGAACCAAATATTGATTTGTATTGATAATTGGTCGCATTTGCTTGCATATGCATATACTTACATTGAACAGGTCATAGCAAGGAGGCTAGAGCAGAGAATAAAATTTGTTTGCCCGACAAATAGGTACATGTTTACTATAATTTACTGTTTTGTTTGGGTGATGATGATTTTATGAGCCTATTGGCTAGCCGCTTGGCTTTTTCTTTTTCTTTTTGAGATCAGGAGGCCTATATGGCAATTTCGGTATTTTCCCGTGGCTCCCGGTGCAGGGAAGATTAAGGCGAAATTTTTCGAAAATTTAGGGTGTTAGCCAAATTTTTGAAAATTTGAAAATTCTCAGAAACTGAAAAGTTGGAGAATGGAAGCCAGATCGAACGTAGAGCTGATTAATCAAACCACTTTCGACTTTGTTCCTTTTCGGGGACGAAAAGTTTTAAGTGGGGGGGATTGTAATAACCCGGAAAATCTGGGCCAGTTTAAAATTTTTATTTTGGCAAATTTAACGAAATTTGAATTTTTAAAATAGATTATTTTAAATAATATCGACGATAAATTTATTTTGAATAGAGTTCGACGTATATATTATATACGTCGTCATTAGAATATAAATATTTATATATAATTATAAATATAATTGAAAATGGCGCGGTAGTTCGATAATTCGATTTCAAACTTCAATTGAATATATCGGGTGCAAAACAATCCGGATTTTAGTGAAACCAAAAACAATAGGATCTAATTGATAATATCTTTCCAACGAATCCGAAAAATCAAAATTTCACAGCGGGAATCAAAAGATATGTCCAGTTGAAAATTCTGAATAGTCGCTATGGAATTCAGGCCCTTAAAAATGGCAAACGACCTCGGATTTCGACGAAACCACTTTTGTTGGGTCCGTGATGTTAAATTATTGCTAGATTCCAAATTTCATAATTTTTCGAATCAATATGTGAGCGTGGCAAAGGAAAACGCGTTTGACCAGTTTCAGTTGATTTTAATCGACTGGAAAATGGTCATTTCTCCAACGGTCTCAGAATTCGATGAAACTAGTTTTGTTAGGACCGTATCGTCAATACGAAGCTAGAAAATATTTTTCGAGAATTTTTAGAGTTAGTATGTGACCCCGGTAATTTGAAATGTACATTTAAAATTCAATAAAGTGATTTAAACGTAAATTTAACGAAAACTGATTGTAACAGCCGAATCAGCCTACGATACATATCCCATTGTGTTCGGAATGGGGGTAAAACGCTATGGACGATAGGCGGTGGGCCTCGTTTCGAGGTCGTATGTAAAAGTCAACCTATTGGGATTAATATATATATATATATATATATATATATAATATAATATAACACTCCTCTCTTTCCCTTATATCAGCCCCCCCCCCCCCCCCCCCCGTTAAAAACTGAAATCTGATCGAAGAAAAAAAAGAAAGAAAAATAACGGAAGGGGGCACGATCGATGCCGCCGTCCCCTCCGATGAGTCGCCGCGCCCAGGGCGGCGCAGCTACCACCAAGCCCCCCCCCCCCCCCCCGTTCTTCTCCTCGACCGACGAGACCCCCAATCCCCAACGCGCCCAAGCCAAGAACCGCCGATTCCCCCCACCTGCGCCACCTCGTACGCCACCACCTGGTTCCCCTCCGACCACGAACGCCACCTCCGCCGCAAACAACACCTCCGACGACGCAGTGAAGACCCCCCTTCCATAAATCGACCACAATAAGTTTTCTTGGTTTTAATTATTTTTATTTTTGTTTTTAATGTAATAGAAATTAAATTTTTATTATAAAGCTTTGATTTTTGTTTATTATAAAGCTTCGATTTTTATTTATTTTAAAGCTTTGATTTTTATGATGTATACAATTAGAAAAAGAAGAGATTTTTATTATAGGGAAGTCATGATTTTTATTTAGATTTTTAATCTATAAAAGATGTAGTTTTTAATTTATGAAAATGTGATCTCTATGACTTGAAAAATATGATTTTTGATTAAGAAAAGTTAAGATAAGAAAGATCTAATTTTTATGATAAGGAGGACTGATTTTTAACATAATAAAAATCAGATTTTTGTGATAATGAAGGAATGATTTTTCAGTGTACAAAGGTATGATTTTTGTGTGTATAAAGAAGTGATTTTTAAACTATAAAAGACGATATTTTTAAAAGTGAAAAGACGATATTTTGAGATGAGTAGTGAAGTAAAAATATGATTTTTACTTCGAGGAAAATATTTTTTTTTTATTATAGATAGGCGAAATCTATATTTTTAGAAAGGCGAAATCTATATTTTTATAAAAGGCGAAAACTTTGGATATGTAGCGAAGTAAAAATTTGATTTTTATATATTGAATAGCGAAGTAAAAATTCGATTTTTACATATGTAGTGGCTACAGCAGCGAAGATGACAAAAATGTGATAACGATGAAGATTTCTATCAAAGAAGAGTCAAGATGATTGGATAGCTATTGGTGAGAACTCCTCACTCAAAATTCCTTTTTCTAGTTATGTATATATATATACTAGGATGTAGACGGTGTTTAGCAGCACCCGACACCCGTCATCCACAGACCATGGATGGCTTGTTTGTTTAATTGTTTGGTTGTGTAGTTGGTTAGATTATTTGGTTTGAATTGGATTGTTTGGTGAAATGAAATTGATATGATTGATGTGTGAATGGCGTGGGCCTTCACTAGACCGGGGATAAGGCTAGGCCTCGTCCCGTTTCTAGTATCGTGCCGTTATGCCGCCGAAATTTTCTAAAATAAGTTAGAAAGATAAAATATCATTTTATTGAATAAATGAACTGAATAGAAATTCATATGTTGAAATAAAATGTTTTGTCGTTAAAAATATAATTTTTAACGTGAATATGAATACAGTGAATGTGAATAAATAAATAAATATTCATTTACAAACCGGACGGTTTGTTTATGTACACCTATTTGAAGGACATTGATTGGGACGATAAATTTTACACATCGCCCAACTGCACGAATAAAATCTATGTTTGATTGTTTGAAACCCCACATGGGTGTTGGGATGAAATTTGAAGTTCACTCATCCTAACTGATTCAATATGTCGATCGATTGTTTGACAGGCTGTTATAAGCGTTAGATGTCTATATTTGATGCTTATACAGTGTAGTGCACTTTGGTTGATGGTTGATTATTTTTCCATGCTATTATATACTTGTGATGTATGAAAATCCATATAATTAACATTATATAGTGATTGATTGGGCCTCATTCCAATTTAGAAGATAAAGAATATTATAAAATAAAGGTTCATGTGTTGACTGTACTCATCCGTTGAGATTAGTCATGTGTTGAACGTATTATTTTAACAATAAATTTTATATCTTTATCACTATAAAATAAAGGTTCATGTGTTGACTGTACTCATCCGTTGAGATTAGTCATGTGTTGAACGAAAAATTTTAATAATAAAATTTACATCTTTATCAATATAAAATAAAGGTTCATGTGTTGACTGTACTCATCCGTTGAGATTAGTCATGTGTTGAACAAAATATTTTGAAATAGAAATATTTTGAAATAGAAATATTTTGAAATAGAAATATTTGAAATAGAAATATTTGAAAAAGAAATATTTGAAAAAGAATATTTGAAAATAGAATTATATGAAGCCGTGTTGATTAGAGATGCGCCATTTTTACATGAACGATGTTTATATCGATTTTATTCATTTTAAAATGAATATTGAAAAGTGATTTCGAAATCGCATATTTTGAAATGAATTGAATGAAAACGATTTCGAAATGAATTGAATTGAAAACGTTTTCGAAATGAAAAGAATATAAAACGATTTTGAAAGGAATTGAATAGAAAGCGAATTTGATTTCAATTGAATATATAGTGAATTTGAATCAAATATGTAACGAATTTGAATCAAATAGAAAACCAAGTTGAATTGAATCGAATAGCAAACCACTTTCAATTGAATCGAATTGAAAACGAATTCGAATTGAATTTAAAACGAAGGGAAATGAATTCAAATTGAATTGGAATTTGAATTGAATAGAAATGAATTTTAAAACGAATTTATAAGGAAAGATTCAATTTTGATTTGAATTGAAATGGAAGTTGAAATGGTTTTTGAAACGAATTCAAAACTATTCATAAAATTCATTTTAAATAGAAATCGATGAAATATATATTATATATATTATATATAATATATTTATAATATAATGGCCTGAATAGAACGCGCCGCGCCGCCGCTGTTCGTGAATTTCGACCATTTATTTCAAACGGACATTACGGGAGATCCGACCGTCGGATTCTCCTAAAACCGGAACCGTTGGGTTCGTATCGAAAAGAGCTTTCTAACGAATATTAGAAATTTGAAATCTAACGGTTGGATTTGGAGATACGTCCAAATCAAATTCAGAAAAGGTCGTTGTAAGTGCAGTTCGATGGCCATTGTTGGAAAACGACTGTACGGGCCTTGATAAAATTATTAAAAATATCAATAATTTGTGTAAAATCATAAGAAATGATTTGGAAATTTTGGGATGAAAAACTCCATATTTAAAAAGATAAAAATAGATTTTTATCAAAATGAACTAGTTTGAACTAAATTTAAAACCCGATTTGTTTTTAAATAAATAAATTAGATTTAAAAAGGGGTTTTAAATAATCAGAATTCCTAATATATTTGAATTAAATTAAACTAGAATTGAAATGGGTTTATCGTGAATTGTGTTTTAAATAACACTAGTTCTTTAACCCGATAATAAATAGAATGTGATTTGGGTTTGTCGTGAACTGTGTTTTAAATAACACCTAGTTCTTTAACCCAGTAAAAGGAGTCTGATTGAATCTACAATTAGATTGAAATGTGCATTGATAATCTAAATTATCAAATTTGGAAAATAAGCGAGAATGGAGTATCACCGGTTTTGCTCCAAAGCGATAGTTAAATCTTTAATTAGATTTGAACGTGAAATGGTAATTAATTTCACCGATAACACCATGGTGTTAGATATGGAGTATCACCAGTTTTGCTTCATGGGATGAATAGGTTGGGATTGGGAAATAAAATAAATAATTAATTCGGTGTGGTTCGCTAATCTCGACTAGTTCAGAAAACCATAATTTGGTTTGAAACGACATCAAAAGGATGATTAAAGGATAAATTCTAAAGAATTTATCTTGGATAAAATTAATGGGAACCTTTCCCTAAAAATATTCTGTATTGGAATGAGGTGTTCGTTGTGTTTGTGTAACATTTGTTTTTAATATACGCGGGTTGTTCGGAAAGTCCGGGTTTATACCCATTCTGAATAACCGATTCGACGATAAGTCGAAGATGAAGACGGTGGTTGAAGACCGGAAGTCTTCACATCGTTTGGATAATTACTGACGATCCTGATTGGGCTGTACACCCAAGAGGATGGAAATAGTTGGTGGTCGTCCAGACGTACTTGGAGATGGATGGATATGCGAGGAAAGTGCCTCCGGTTTCGTTCAGACCCAGAACGGATTTGTAAATGGATTGTGCGTCTGACATTGGATTTTATTCTGTGTTGATTGATTTCTATTAAATATACATCTGTTTGGCGGCGGAGAATTTATTCTTTTGCTTAACGCCCTTCTCTGAGACGTACGAGCTCAGAGGTTGTATATCGATCGAAATCAGTCGCATGGCATGAATTGCCCGTGTGGCACGCTAAGATGCAATGATCAAGGCTTCTGTTGAAAAACAAAGTCTTGTGGTTGATGATCAAAGCACAAACTACGTGGCAGCTTTGTGTATAGCGTGAATTCGCGAGCCTCACACCTCGGTATGAGTTAAAAACGGGATACGGACTGCAGGGAGAGCACGACGTTTCTTTCTAGCTTTGGTGGTGTCAGTGACTTACCAGCCCTGACATTTATATACTTTTCACCTATGTGGTTGTTGGAATGAGGCGCCTCGATTATAGGTCTGTAAGGACCGGGAAACGTGTGTTCAGGCATAATTAATCCTCTAACGTAAGTGAGGACCGGCCCTGAAGATCCAGGGTTGCCCAGAGTGCGTAACCCTGAGACATTTGCTAGAGTGTCTCGAACGCGGAGAGGAGCTTGCCCCTTGCCTCGACTCATGACGGAAATCCAATTTCCAATACGTGTATTGCGGCTTTATTTGTAGAGCCTAGTATGGCGACATAGTAGCATGGGATACTATGCCGTCTATGATTTATATTTATGATTGAAATGTTTTGACACTATATACTTATTATAGTATCAAATGATTTGTTTTAAACGTATCAAGCATGTTTGGTTGTTATAAGGTAAAACCCTATCCTCCGGCTTGTGTTGCATTGTGTGATGGGACCTGGGTCTTATAATAGCTTCATTTTTCGAAAAAGCATTGCGTTGTTTATTCTATGCACTGGTATTCTTGGGAGGAAACCCGTTCCGTGTTATACGGCGTGGTCCCTTGAATTACTCTCTTTTAAAGTAAAGCTTTAAATAACTGTTTTAGTTCTCACACCAGTCACATGATTGACCTGGAGTTTATTGTTTTAACCTAAACTCTGGGTGCCCCTATTTTCCGCACGAGCAGCTAGTAGTTTTGGTTTTGCAGATTTATATTCACAGGATCCTGGTTTACAGCTGGAATGATATCCGGAAAGCTCTGTATCCGTATATCACCTTCAGTTATGCTTTGTATTATTTTTCGCTGCTATGTAATTTATTGTAATCTCTGATATTTATCGAATGTAATTTATTCATTTATACTCTGTATATTCTTGTATTCTGATGGAATTGTTATAATAACAATGAAATGTTCTTCCGTCTGCGTTCACTTGTGTGTTGTTCTCAAAGTATCCGCTCTTTCCTTCACGGGGAAGTAACGGGTTCTTACAATCCCGGATTTCTAGTAGTCGAATTTAATTTATTTAAATATTGGAATAGTGATTTGGAAATTTAAACAACTCAAGTTTTATGATTTTGAGTATTTTATTAATATAATATAGTATGAAATGTCGAAATAAGTTGGATTTGCAATACACTATGATTTGGACAACATAAAAGGACTTAATTAAATTTAAATTTGAATTATAATAAGTAATTCAGTTACTAATTTTAGAGAATGGAATTTGGATGACAACAACCTTGTTTTAATTAATAAAATTATTGATTATAAAATATATACAAACATCTTTGTCTAGAATATATATGCAGGACATATATGCAACATATAAATATTGAAGACCGTACAGTTTTAGAGATTCAAGATATCAAGGAATTCAAGATCTCGAAGGAGATTCAAGACTCATGATTATCAAGATATCAAGATTTTCAAAAGCTCGAGATTTTCAAAGTAATGGTGTCAAGATAATATGTAAAACTCCGGTTAGCACTTTCAAATTCTTTTTTCAAATCCTATTTCAAATTGATTTCAAAATTATTTTCAAATTCCTTTTCTAAATGATTTCAAATTATTATGTTTTTACTTATGATTTTGAATATATACATATATATATATATGTTTATAGTTTATAAAGTTTTATAATATATATGTTTTTATAGCTTTATATCTTAATTTTATAAATATATTTATATAATATATTACTATGGTTTTACTATGTTTTTACACTTTATAAAATTCATTTAAAACACTAGTTTTGATTCAAGAATTTATATTAACTTAAACACTTTTAAAATGTTTTAAAATTCGAAAAACCCTATATATGTCGACATACAGTTTTGGATATGTTGACATATAATAGTCACTTTTTCAAATTTCAAAGGAAGTGCCTTTACATTATTTGAAACGTTTTAGAACTGTTGCAACCTTTGAAGCTCTATATAAAGGGGTCATTTTCAAATTTTAACTACTTTTTCATCTCCTTCTTCATCTCTTCTCTTACCACCATTATTATACTTTAATTTCTTGATTTCTACACTTATACTCTATCGATTTCAACACAAATAGTATCAAATTTCTTCTATTCTCAATCTCTATCAAATTCTCTTTGATTGCTCTCTGATTGTAATCATTTGGTAGTTGTTTAGGAAAGGGTGTGTTCCTTGTAGCCCGTAAATCAAGGAAAAGGAGCGATGTTAACCTTGTAGACATGAAATCCAGGGTGCTTGAATCGATGTTAACCTTGTACCGTGAAATCAATGGTATTGTAATTAGATTATGATATTAATAAAACTCTATGTAGTCTAGCGTTGCATGAGACTGGATGTAGGAGTAATCCGAAGCAATATAAAATTCAGTGTGTTCTTTCCTTTTTTGCATTTTTATTTACTTATAACTGTGTCTATGATTATTTCTGTGTTTGTGATCATTTCTGGTGTGATAATCATTGTGTGATTCATATAGCAATTCAAGATTGTTAAATTTTTTTTATAAATTCCTTATAAACACTATTCACCCCACCTCAAGTGTTAATTCTGCCTTAAGATCGTTAATACGCATCCTTAACAATTAAATGAAGATTGAACATATTAATTATAATTTTATTAGAATGAACTCATTGTGGCGCAGTAGTTCGTAATTTTACGACTTGAACTTCAATTGAGTACATAGGATTCAATATAGGTCGGAAATCTTTGAAACAAGAATCTTTTGAATCTATTGGATCATGGTTTTATAATGAAAGTGGAAAATCAAGATTTCATCTTGTTCATTTTGAGTTATCTCAAAATCAATTTTATAGAAAAATCGCGACATAATCTTTCATGAACTATATTGATTTATTTAATAAAATGAAAGGATTTTAAGTAAATTAAATATGGATTTAACTTGGAATTAAAATGTGGAGTTTAAAATCAAAACTAGTTTATTTCGAGGATGTATAAATATGTTTGATTATGTATGATAATAATAATTTATTTTTATTAAATTGAATTGTGTGAAATCGATTAATATTTTATCGATTTTATATTACACTTGAGAATAGCCATTTTTCTAATGACCTCGGATTTCAATGAAACTAATTTTATAAAATTCTTTATGGTTATTATGTAAGATTTCCAATTTCAAGAGAATTAGAGTTATTATGTGATTGTGTGTGATATAAACGCGTGTCAATTTACTTTTTGAAATTAAAATAGGAGTTTTACAAATGATCTCGAAATTCGATGAAACCAGTTCCGTAGTGTCCAAAATATTAAGTTATTGCAGGGTTTCAAATTTCACCGCAATTGGAGTTTGTATAAATTAAAAACAAAATGTTAATTATACGTAAAATAATATAGGTCGCTTTCGGAAAAACCCTTCAAAATCTTGCCAAATATTTCCCCATCATTTTCATATCTTATCCGATCATTTTAAAATTCTTGGCATGGTACTTTTGGTCAGAGTCAAAGATTTCGGCTGCTGCAACGTCTTTCTATTGTTTTCATGCCTTTATCAAATCTTATCTAAACTTGCATATAGGAAACGTTTTCCTTGAATTCAAAATTTGCAGCTTCCGCATTCTCAAACAGCAGAGTATATAATGTAGCCAACCATCTTAAGAAACCAACGATCCACGTTCCCCTTCAAACTTCACCTCCAATCTCACTCGTCTAGCATGAGGTTCTGAAGCTTTTTTGTTTGTTTACGTGAGAGCTGCTTGTGGCTGAAGGCACTCGATCTCTGGTTGCTCCGTTTTTTGGTGGCAGCGCTGTGTAGGACGAGTAGGTTTTGGGGTTTTTCTCTGGAGCTATGGTGGTCGAGGGAGTATCAAACCTTGGGGGTTTAAGGATGTTCCGGTTGACCCGAGCATAATGCAAAAACAAAAGACACGAGTTAGGGCTAACACTCTTATTAAGTAAAAATAACTCAAGTGAAACGTCTAATGAAATACATTAGTAGCTTTAAAGAAGTTTGCGATCACCATTCTTTGAGGATTCACGGAACTATATACATATAATATAATAGCTATTGTAATAGTGTTTATGGTTAATAAACTATTAAAAATAGCGTTAAGCGGGATTACATTTTTACCCTTAGCATTGTTCATAAAAATGTTGTACAAATTGCATATGAAACACCAGTAAACCATCAATGGAGAGGGATGCGCCGCGATACGACAATATCAAATCAAAACCGTAGGGGGCTTGATTAAGATTATATGATTGAGGCTATATCGGACGGTACGATTCTACCACATTATAGACCGTGGCTAGTGGTAACATATAACAGCTACTACTGCCCACCTTGGAAAAAAAATTCACCCGTAATCAAAAGAGGCCACTAATCAATTACAAAGTAAGAGATATGGTAACGAAAAAGCATGTCCGATCAGAGAAGCGACCTCGCTTGTCTTTTGTATGACTCTTGTTTTAGTTATTTTAATTATGACCCGAAGGTCAGCCAACAACAAACGTTATCATCCAACTTCATTCAGGATTCTCCATCACGTGCATAGTTGTTAAAGTGGTATCGATATTGGTAGAAAGTAAAACAATACCAACTTCGATCTCTTTAACAACCAAATGCTTATTTCACACCGTGGTCATTATGTTTGAAAACATATTCCAATATCGTACGTTGGTTAACTTCAAGTATTGATAGTCATTTACTCAAACAATTCAGTAGTTATAGTTCGGATTTAAGATCTCATATTATCAAACAGTTCATTGCCAACTCAAAATCATGTTTAGCTTTCTATTTCATGAATATCATTATTACTCGAAATTCTTATATTAAATCAATTCAGATTTAGTAGCTCAAATTGGGAATAGAGTTTACTTAGAACAGTATGTAACAACCCAAATTTCAATGGATCCAAATTTTTCGCAAAATACTAAAATCGTAGCCCATTGAAACCCGAGTTGGTTTATTTGATATCCCGCTGAAAGGCAAGGGAAAATATATCGAGCTCACAATAAAATGTCTCACAGCAGATTGAATAAAATATAGTAGTAAGTAAATATTTACTATGATAATGACACTGTCTGGCAAATGTCTCTAAGTTGTAAAAATCTCTGCCACTTATCTAACCTGCTGGTTATTATGAGGAGAGAGTCAGAACAGAAGTTCTAGTGAATCGACAAATTATACTTTCTATAAATAACACTGCATATACTGTTATATCATCGGTTTACCATTATTAAATTATTTGGGCTTGTTACACATTACACCTTTGGATTTATGCATAAATCGTACTCATCAACTCCCAAGTAGATTAACCTAATAAATCATGTAGACGTAGCTATATGCCCAACATATCTAGGTATTTTCCATAGTATCCTCCTTGAAAGGTCTCTATCGTCGCGCTACGAAAGTGTACTAGATCTCCATTGCTACGCTAGGAAAGTGTATTAGGTCATGCTACAAAAGCGTACTAACTACTATTTGAGTTCTATTATGGAACTCAATTGGAGATTTTTTTTTGTCTTTAGAGGATAACTTTGTTAGGCCTACAATGCAGATATCCATAGATTGGTCAGTCCTTTTTTTCGATGGCTGTGGCCTCATTCGGCCCCTGACTAATGAAAGACCATTTAACTAAACGACCGTGCCCTTAACAAACAATCTAAACATCCAATTGGTGTTGCTCCTCATCCAGAGTCTCGATAGTGAAAGAACATTAGCATGTTAGTTTATATCCAGTCTTTCCTGTTCTCGCTCTGACTGATGATGATAGGTATTCGATGATTTACTATCCTGTTGGTTTAGATCCAGTCTTTCCCGTACTTGCTTTAACTGATGATGATAGGTATTCGACGACTTACTATCCTTATTGGGTCCTGACCACGAAGCCTGCAGATGCATTTATCACTTTCATTAACCTTGAAACCATAAGAGATTTTTAGGTTATCAATTTTCATATGGCTGCTTAGGTGCTTGTTTTAAGCCATACAAAGATTTATCTAACTTGCAAACTTTATGTTTTGAACCATGAATTAAAAAAACCTTTATGTTTGTGCATAAAAATTTCCTTTCTAATCCAACATTTTAAAAAGCAATTTCAATATTCATTTGGTATATTATCGAATCATGAATAAATGAAAGAGAAATTTTTACTTGAATGGATGTAATTCAAGTTAAAGTTAAAAATATGTCAAAAAGGTCTACATTTTCTTTGTGCTTAAATCCTTTAGCTATCAAACGGGCTTTATATTTATCATCAGTGCCACTAGGTTTTAATTTCTTTTAGTAGCCATTTATAGTATATAGATGTACGACTAGATGGTAAATATACTACGTGTCAAGTCTTATTGGATTCCAAAGAATCCATCTTATCGTTTATAGTCTGTTACAAAAAATTAGCATTTAATGAAGATAACGCTACTTAGATATTTGTGGGATCTTACTTTGAGTAAAAATACAAAAATATTGTGACGGCCCGCCCCGCACCAACCGACACTTCCTCCAAGTGTGCGCTGTACACATGTCCAACTGGCACGGAACGGTCGTCATAAGAAAAGAAAGAAGAGAATGAACTAATCAAGGAACCTGTAGAATGCCTCACAGCGCATGGAATAAAATATAATAATAACATACTTGACATAAAACAGGTGAGACAGTGCATAAGCTGATAACTAATAATAAATGTCAACATCAGAGCAGCGGAAATCCAAATACAGCTTATTACAACTTTTCAAAATCTACTGTATCTAAACAAAAGAAAGCTAAAGTGGAAGATGCACCACCAATGCCCAAGCAGTGATCTTCGACAATACAGGGAGAATACTATATATATATTATGTGGAAGCCTCCTGCTCGTCTCCGGATCATCTACCCGTGCATCACCAGCTAACCTGTCTCTAGTCTGCTCGTGTGAGCACCCAGAGTAATAAGAAGAGACATAAAACTCTGGGTCAGAAAAAAAGTCTGGTATGAGCGATAAGCAGCTAAACAGAACAATAACAGGTATACTAAACCATACCTGAACCTGGACCTGCAACCAAAGAGTTAGCACTACATACTGTACAATACTCTAAGGTGCCATCAACATATGGTGTAAAGAAATGCGGGGGTAGGGATGTGCATGTCATAGGGATATCAAACAATTCAATCATGGCAACCATCCTCACATCTCTCACTCAGTGCATAAAGCATACGATGTATACCGCTTTCAACCACTAGACCCATCGAAGTAGTGACGGAGTTCGGCTTGTACAACTACTGCTACCACCAAGCTTACCCCATGGAGTCATGACTAAACCTTTACAAATGACCCCACTTCATTGGTCTATAGCTCTTTTAGTCGTTCCTAGACCACTGTGGCCCTGAATCCGTTCACGTACCCCCTATACATAGTGATCCAAAGTTACAGACATCGACAGCCCCTTAGCACACGTCCCGCAGCAAAGCCCAATCATGAAGTTAACTCGTTGATTCCCATCTGAATCCTTGGTACAAACTTCCCATTTGGACTACCTTTGCATCTCGGGTTATGGTCTTCTTCGGTTCGGTTCGGGTCTCTTCCTCCTATTCGGTTCGGTTCGGGCATCCTCCTCCTATCCGGTTCGGTTCGGGTCTCCTCCTCTATCCGGTTCGGTTCGGATCTCCTCCTCCTATCCGGTTCGGTTCGGGTGTCTCCTTCTATTCGGTTCGGATCGGATCTCCTCCTCCTATCCGGTTCGGTTCGGGTGTCTCCTCCTATCCGGTTCGGTTCGGGTGTCTCCTCCTATCCGGTTCGGTTCGGATCTCCTCCTTCTATTCGGTTCGGATCGGATCTACTCCTCCTATCCGGTTCGGATCGGATCTCCTCCTCCTATCCGGTTCGGATCGCGTGTTCTTCCTAACCGGTTCTGAAAATCTGCAACTTTTTCCAGCAAGCTATTTTCGCCGAACGACGGCGTTTTCAACCATTCTAAACTTCCTATGACATTACAAAACATTCCAAACAGTAGTAACAACATATAGAATCAATCACAAACATTAAAACATCATTTACATGAAATACTTTAGATCAAACATACCCAGAAACCCATGTTTTCCCCTTAATCCTTCTTAACCGTGATTATGCATACAATTAGCAAAACTTATCCAAATTAGCCCAAATTTTTATCAGAGCCATAAAACATCATTATAGAATTTTAGGAATTTTTCCATAATTTATTAATGTATAAATTCGCTAATCTTCACTAATTACCCATAATTAACCGTAATTAGTGTAAAAGCAAGCTAATCACTCACCTTTGCCACCACTAAAACCCCAAAACTGAAATATTCTCTGATTTGGCGTTGTTCCCAATCTTACACAGCAGCTCTACCTCGGTTCTCGTGCTAATACTCCTTGATTTGATGTTTGCTAAGCCTAATCTTCAATTAGAAAGTGATTAAGAGGTGTTTTGAAGAGATTTAGAGGGTGGAGGCCATGGCTAGGTTAAGAGGAATGAATAGTGATGGCTGAAAAATGAGAAAAAGGTATTCTCCAAATCCTAACAGCCCTTTTAAACTCCTAATCCAGAAATTCCCCTTTGGGCCTAGCTGTTAATCACCCGGTTAAGCCCAATTAAGCTGTTTTTCATCATCTGAAACTTGTTTCAGCCATATCTCCCAAACGATAAGTCCGTTTGGCTAATATGACCACTCTACGGAATTGTAAACCATCATCCGGATCCAATGGAAGTGGTTTCAAGTCAAAATTCCTTTCCAATCAAAAGTTATGGTCAAAACAAGTTCAACTAGGGGCAAAACGGTCATTTAAAAATCGACAAAAATCATGAACATGGGAAATGACCCTACTAGTCGTTTCCCAAAAGTATACGACCATACGACTTACTAAGAAAAAGAAATAAATATTCTACGATCTTCCGATGCGTAGATTGCAGGTCGTTACATTCTCCCCCCCTTAAGAAATTTCGCCCCCGAAATTCCTTAACAAAGAAACAAACAATGAATCCCGCATGCCTAACAATCATTCACAGCAACCAAACATGCAAAACAAGCAAAACAAACATAACCTAGCATGCAGAAAACTAAATCGCTAATTGTAACAACCCGCAAAATGCGAGCCAGTTTGAAATTTTTATTTTGGCCATTTTAGCGAATTTTGAATATTCAAAATGAGTTATTTTAAATAATATCGTCGAAAAATTTATTTTGAATAGAATTCGAACGAATATATTTATATACGTCGTCGTTAGAATATATAATAATTATATATAATTATAAAAGGAATTGAAAATGGCGCGGTAGTTCGAAAATTCGATTTCTAATTTCAAATGAATATACAGAATTCAATATAAGTCAGAATTGAACGAAACAAGAAATATTTGAATCTGTATAACTGTATCTTTGTAACGAAGTTGACAAACTGAGATTTCATCTTAGAAATGATAAGATATGTCCAGTTTAAAATTAGAAATAGTCGCTGTGGAATTTATATATATTTATATATATATAAAGCCCTTAAAAATAGCAATTTTGCAAACGACCTCGGATTTCGACGAAACCAGTTTTGTTGGGTCTGTGATGTTAAGTTATGGCTGGATTTCAAATTTCATAATTTTTCGAATCAGTATGTGAGCGTAGCAAAGGAAAACGTGTTTTGACCATTTCAGTTGATTTTAATCGACTGGAAATTGGCCATTTTTCTAACGGTCTCAGAATTCGACGAAACTAGTTTTGTTAGGACCGTATCGTCAATACGAAGCTAGAAAATATTTTTCGGGAATTTTTAGAGTTAGCATGTGACCCCGGTAATTTGAAAGGTACGTTTAAAATTCAATATAGTGATTTAAAGGTAAATTCAACAGAAACTGATCGTAAAGATCGAATCAGCTTGCGATACATATCCCATTGTGTTCGGAATGGGGGTAAAACGCTATGGGCGACAGGCGGTGGGCCTCGTTACGAGGTCATATGTAAAAGTCAACTATTAGCAAATAAAATAATTAAAAAAATAAAAATAAAAAAAATCTCCTCTCTCCTCCCTTTTATCTATCTGGCCCCCCCTCTTTTTATAATCGAATCAAAAAAAAAAAAAAAAAAAAGAAAAAAAAAACCCCGATGCCCCCTGTAAACCGCGCCGCCCCTCGATCGTCGATGGTGGCGCTCCATTGCCCCACGCCTCCGCGTCCTCAGCTCCGCCCCCTCCTCCAGTTCTTGAAGCTCCTCCTCCCTCCGTCCAAGTCACGAACCCAGAAACCCTTTTTAAACCGCCACCGCCTCCACCGATTTTCCCCCTCCGCAAGCGCTGCCTCCATGCTGACGAGTTCGCCATCGTCCCCGGCGAAGGAAGAGCTCGCGACGACGAAGCCCGTTCCACCCTCCGATCAACGTCAAGCCGCCTGTGGTGTTCGAGATTTGGAGCCCTAGCTTGGAGCTGCTATGCGAACAGTGAGCGGTTATTTATTTTAATTTATATGAAATCTGTTTTGTTCATTTATTTTAGTATGTATAAAGAAATTTTTGTTTATTTATTTTCTAAACAAAGTATAGATCTGATTTTTTTTCAGTAAATATAAACTGATTTTTTTTTTAAGTATTTAAAACTGGATTTTAATTAGTAAAAACTGATTTTAAAGAAAGTATAAAACTGAAATTTTAAGAAATGAAAACTGAAATTTTAAAGAAAGCATAAAACAGAATTTTTAAAAGAAATGAAAACAGAATTTTTAAAAGAAATGAAAACAGAATTTTTAAAAGAAATGAAAACAGAATTTTTAAAAGAAATGAAAACAGTTTTTTTTTAAAAGATATAAAAACAAATTTTTAAAAGAAATGAAAACAGAATTTTTAAAAGAAATGAAAACAGAATTTTTAAAAGAGATGAAAACAGATTTTTAAAAGATATTGAAAACAGATTTTAAAAGGTATTGAAAACTGATTTTTAAAAGGTATTGAAAACTGATTTTTAAAAGGTATTGAAAACTGATCTCTTTAGAGATAAAAATCATATTTTTATATATTGAAAGTCGAGATAAAAATCATATTTTTATATATTGAAAGTCGAGAGAAAAATCATATTTTTATATATTGAAAGTCGAGATAAAAATCATATTTTTATATATTGAAAGTCGAGATAAAAATCATATTTTTATATATTGAAAGTCGAGATAAAAATCATATTTTTATATATTGAAAGTCGAGATAAAAATCATATTTTTATATATTGAAAGTCGAGATAAAAATCATATTTTTATATATTGAAAGTCGAGATAAAAATCATATTTTTATATATTGAAAGTCGAGATAAAAATCATATTTTTATATATTGAAAGTCGAGATAAAAATCATATTTTTATATATTGAAAGTCGAGATAAAAATCATATTTTTATATATTGAAAGTCGAGATAAAAATCATATTTTTATATATTGAAAGTCGAGATAAAAATCATATTTTTATATATTGAAAGTCGAGATAAAAATCATATTTTTATATATTGAAAGTCGAGAGAAAAATCATACTTTTATATATTGAAAGTCGAGAGAAAAATCATATTTTTATATATTGAAAGTCGAGATAAAAATCATATTTTTATATATTGAAAGTCGAGATAAAAATCATATTTTTATATATTGAAAGTCGAGATAAAAATCATATTTTATATATTTAAAGTCGAGAGAAAAATCATATTTTTATATATTGAAAGTCGAGATAAAAATCATATTTTTTATATATTGAAAGTCGAGATAAAAATCAGATTTTTATGTATTGAATAGCATCGTAAAAATTCGATTTTTACATATGTAGTGAAAGCGGACAACGAAAGCGACGAAAGGCGAGTTGGCGAAGATCTCTACAATAGAAGTGCCGTGGAGCTAGGATAGCTATCGGTGAGAATTTCTCACCTTTCCATTTCATTTCTATTTATATATATATATACTAGGATGCAGACGGTGCTTAGTAGCACCCGACACAATCGTCCACAGACCATGGACTTGTTTGTTTGGTTGCATAGCTTAGTTATATGATTTGATTTGAATTTGGTTGTTTGGTGATTTTGATTGATGTGTGAATGGCGTGGGCCTTCACTAGACCGGGGATAAGGCTAGGCCTTGTCCCGTTTCTAGTATCATGCCGTTATGCCGCCGAAATTTTCTAAAATGTGTTAGAAAAATAAAAATATCATTTTATAGAATAAATGAATTGAATAGAAATTCATAGGTTGAAATAAAATGTTTTATCGTTAAAAATATAATTTTTAACGTGAATGTGAATAAATGAATAGTTATAAACAAATCGGCCGATTTGTTTGTATATACACTGATTTGACTGATATTGATTGGGTCGATAAATTTTACACATCGCCCAACTGCACAAATAAAATCTGTGTTTGATTGTTTGAAACCCCACACGGCTGTTATGAGCGTTAGATATATATATTTGATGCTTATACAGTGTAGTGCACTTTGGTTGATGGTTGATTATTTTTCAATGCTATTATACATGTGTTGTATGAAAATCCATATAATAACTTTATATGGTAATTGATTGGGCCTCATTCCAGTTTTGAAAAAGAAATATTTGAAATAGAATATTTGAAAATAGAAATTTATGAAGCCGTGTTGATTAGATTGACGCCATTTTGACGTGAACGATATTTATATCGATAATTGAAAACGATTTCGAAATGAATTGAATTGAAAATGATTTCGAAATGAATTGAATTGAAAACGATTTCGAAATGAATTGAATTGAAAACGATTTCGAAATGAATTGAATTGAAAACGATTTCGAAATGAATTGAATTGAAAACGATTTCGAAATGAATTGAATATAGAACGAATTCGAATTGAATTTAAAACGAATTGAAATAAATTCAAATTGAATTGAAATTTGAATTGAATAGAAATGAATTTTAAAACGAATTTATAAAGAAGAATTCAATTTTGATTTGAATTGAAAAGGAAGTTGAAATTGCTTTTGAAACGAATTCAAAACCATTTATATAATTCGTTTTAAATAGGAATCGACGAAATATATTATATATATATTATATATATAATATAATGGCCTGAATAGAACGCGCCGCGCCGCGGCAGTTCGCGAATTTCGACCATTTATTTCTAACGGATATTACGGGAGATCCGACCGTCGGATTCTCCTAAAACCGGAACCGTTGGGTTTGTATCGAAAAGAGCTTTCTAACGAATGTTAGAAATTTGAAATCTAACGGTTGGATTTGGAATTATGTCCAAATCAAATTTGAAAAAGGTCGCTGTAAGTGCAGTTCGATGGCCATTGATGGAAATCGACTGTACGGGCCTTGATAAAATTATTAAAAATAGTAATAATTTGTGTAAAATCATAAGAAATGATTTAGAAAGAATTGGGATGAAAAACTCCATATTTGAAAAGATAAAAATAGATTTTTATCGAAATAGACTAGTTTTGAACTAGAATTATAATTCTATTTATTTTTAAATAAATAAACTGAATTTGAAAAGGGTTTTAAAAGTAACCAGAATTTCCAATGATTGCATTGGAGTGGATTTGAATCGAAATTGTCTTCGGAATATTTCGATGTTGGAATTCGTGATTATACAGGTGTTGTTATGGAAATTTGAAAGATATATTAATATCGTTATTTTCAATACGACATTTGTTAATCGTAGGATTTGATATTGAATATAAGCCGATATATTTTCTATTCAGAGCCTTATATTGAATATCAAATGTGATTTGGGTTTGTCGTGAATGGTGTCTTCACTAACACTGTTCTTGAACCCAGTTGAGAAAAGATTAAATCTTTTTATTTAGATTTAATGAAGTGTACCAATTAAATAATATTTAATTGGAATTGAATTGATATTGATTTTTGGGTTTATCGTGAACAGTGTTTTAAATAACACTTGTTCTTTAACCCGATAATTAATGAATGTGATTTGGGTTTGTCGTGAATGGTGTCTTCACTAACACTGTTCTTGAACCCAGTTGAGAAAAGATTAAATCTTTTTATTTAGATTTAATGAAGTGTACCAATTAAATAATATTTAATTGGAATTGAATGGATATTGATTTTTGGGTTTATCGTGAACAGTGTTTTAAATAACACTTGTTCTTTAACCCGATAATTAATGGAATGTGATTTTGGGTTTATCGTGAACCGTGTTTTAAATGACACTGATTCTTTAACCCAGTTAACGATTAAAACTAAGTGGAGTTTTAATGAATCTTTAATTAGATTGAAAAGATCGAAAATGGAGTATCACCAGTTTTGCTCCAGGCGATAGTTAAATCTTTAATTAGATTTGAACGTGAAATGGTAATTGAATTTACCGATAACACTGTGGTGTTAGATATGAAGTATTACCAGTTTTACTTCATGGGATGAATAGGTTGGGATTGGGAAATTAAAACAAATGATTACTTCGGTAAGGTTCGCTAATCCCGACTAGTTTGAATTGATATTCAAAAATGGACTAAAGAATAAATTCAAGGAATTTATCTTTGATAAAATTAATGGGAATCTTTCCCTATGAATGTGAAATTTAGAAACTAACTGTCGGTTGGCCAAGCAGAATGGTTTTTCTGAATATTGATCTGATGTTGGTTTCGGCCTTCGGGGTTAATATTTAGGGAATTATTCTCTTGATTAATTTACGGTTAGTGACTAATGAATTGGAATGAGGCGTATGTTGTGTTTGTGTAACACTTATTTAAAATATACGCGAGTTATTCGGAAAGACCGGGTTTATCCCATTCTGAATAACTGATACGACGATAAGTCGAAGATGAAGACGATGGTCGAAGACCGGAGGTCTTCACGTCGTTTGGGTAATTACTGATGATCTTGATTGGGCTGTACACCCAAGAAGATGGAAACAGTTAGTGATCGTCCAGACGTACTTGGAGATCGATGGATATGCGGGGTACTAGGTGCCTCCGGTTTCGTTCAGACCCAGAACGGACTTGTAGATGGACTGTGTGTCTGACATTGGATTTCATTCTGTGTGACTGATATCGGTTGCATAGAGTGGTTTGCCTGTGTGGCATGCTAAGATGCAAATGATCGAGGCTTCTGTTGAAAAGCAAAGTCTTGTGGTGATGATCAAAGCACGGCCTTCGTGGCGTAGCTTTGTGTAACGTTTGCTTCGCGAGTTTCGCACCCCGGTTGTGAACCAAAAACGGGAGGGGACATCAGGGAGGACTTGCGTTTCTTTCTAGCTAGAAGTGGCGTCAGTGGTTTTACACGCCCTGACGAGTTTGACTTATGTGGTTGTTGCGGTTGCGAGGCGCCTCGGTTATATCGGTTTCGGCCGAATGCATTCTGGTCGGCTGACGGACCAGACTTACACCCCATAGGGTGGGGAGACGTATTGTTCAGGCATAATAATCCACTTCGTGTGGACCGGCCTTGACGATCTAAAGGCTTGCCTGCGCGCTTGCCTGTGGCTCGGGCTAGAGAGTCACGAATCGGTTGAGGACTATCTTTTGCCTTGGTTCATAGATGGAAATCCAATTTCCAAATACGTGACATTTGCGGTTTTAGTTGTAATCCTATATATGGCGACATAGTGGGATGGGGCGCTTATGCCGCCTATGATTGATACTTATGATTTGAAGTTGTTTTATACACTATGCACTTAGTATAGTATCAAATGATTTGTTTTAAACGTATCAAGCATTCTTTGGCTGTTATAAGGGAAAACCCTATCCCCCGGCTTGCGTTGCATTGTGTGATAGGACCTGGGTCTTATAACAGCTTCATTTTTCTTTATTTAGCATTGCGCTGTTGTTTTATGCACTGGTATTCTTGGGAGGAAACCCGTTCCGTGTTATACGGCGTGGTCCCTTGATTTACCGAACATTTAAGATAAAGATTAACTGTTTTAGTTCTCACACCAGTCCCATGACTGACCTGGAGTTTATTGTTTTAACCTAAACTCTGGGTGCCCTTATTTTGACACGGGCAGCTAGTAGTTTTGGTTTTGCAGATTTATATTCACAGGATCCTGGTTTATAGCTGGAACGATATCCGGAAAGCTTTGTATCCGTATATCTCCTTCTAGTTGTGTATTGTATTATTTTCCGCTGCTATGTATTTAAATGTAATTTAAATCTCTGATATTTCTGTGTAATATCCATTTATACTCTGTATATTCTTGTAATCTGATGCATTGTTGTAATATACAATGAAATGTTCTTCTGTATGTGTCCTGATTTGTCCTGTTCTCAAACGATAGGGCGTTTCGAACGGCCTGGATCGGTTTAGCGACTGGTTCGGACCGAGCGAAATTCCTTGCCGTCACACTAATTAAATCTTACCAGGCAAAGAGTTCTGGATATTTCTTCCTTATGTCCTCCTCTGTTTCCCAAGTCTAGTCTTTCTCATCCTCACCCCACTGGACTTTGACTAATTTCACCACCTTCCTTCGAAGTTGCTTCGTATCGTTCCCAACGATACGCATAGGCCTACGGTTCCCAACCGCCTCAGGTTCAACCTCGATATCGTCCAACTGATCAGGTGAAATAGCCACATTAGGGTCGTGCACAAACTTCCTTAACTGGGAAACATGAAATACGTTGTGAACTCCCGCCATCTTGTCTGGTATGTCAATTCTATATGCCAAATTCCCGACTAGTTCAAGAACAGGGAATGGGCCAACGAATCTTGGTGCCAACTTTCCTCTCTTGCCAAATCGTATTACGCTCTTCAACGGAGAAATCTTGACAAACACTAAGTCGCCAACGAAGAATTTTAAGTCTCTTCTCCTCTTATCGGCATAACTCTTCTGCCTATCTTGGGCAGCCTTCATTCGTTGTTGAATGGTCTTGATTTTATCTGAAGTTTCCCTCACCACATATGGTCCAAGCATAAACTTCTCGCCAGCCTCTATCCAACATGATGGTGAGTTGCATGGTCTTCCGTACAAAGCTTCAAACGGAACCATACCGATACTGGATTGGTAGCTATTATTATATGCAAACTCTACTAGATGCAAATGGTCATCCCATGATCCACCAAAATCCAATATACATGCTCTCAAGAGATCTTACAAAATACGATTCACCCTCTCCGTCTGACCGTCGGTCTGAGGATGGTATGCGGTACTGAGATGTAACTCTGACCCTAGAGCTTCTTGTAAGCTCTTCCAAAACCCACTAGTGAACAACGGGTCTTGGTCACTCACAATGCTTTTAGGTACTCCATGGAATCTCACTACCCACTTCATATACAATTCTGCTAACTTAGCTGCCGTTCTGGTCGATCTGACTGGTATAAATCTTGCACTTTTGGTTAATCGGTCCACAATCACCCAAATGCTATCATGTCCCGATCTAGTCCTTGGTAAACCATCAATGAAATCCATCGAGACTTGCTCCCATTTCCATTCAGGAATTTCTAATGGCTGTAACAACCCACTAGGCTTCTTTTGCTCGGCTTTAACTAGCTGGCAATTCATGCATTTGGATATAAACTCCCCAACGTCTCTTTTCATCCCTTCCCAGTAGTAAGTCTGTCTCATGTCTCGATACATCTTATTACCACCAGGGTGTATAGTCAGTTTTGAGTGATGACATTCTCTAAGCACTTCATCTCTCAATCCATTGACATTGGGTACAACGAGCTTTCCATTCTTTCTAAGCCATCCATCTTGATCAAGCCCATACTTGCTCATCTCCTCATCGATACCCATCTCTAACTTGGAGATGATTTCCAATATGTTAGGATCGTCCCTCTGACTAGAGCCGATCCGCTCAATTAAAGTGGGTCTGATCGTCAAACTTGCTAACATTTCTGGGTCCAATTCGCACTTTGGTCTGAAATCAAACCCCGTGATATACTCCAGTTGCTTCCATTCAAGGAACATAGCCCCTAAACTGGCATGTCTTCGACTCAACGCATCGGCTACCACATTGCCCTTTCCCGGTGTATATGCGATGTCGAAATCATATGAAGCTAAGAACTCTAACCACCTCTGCTGACGAAGATTCAAATCCTTTTGAGAGAAAAGATACTTCAGCGACTTATGATCAGTAAAAAGCTCGAATCTTTCTCCCAAGAGATAATGTCTCCACATCTTCTGTAATAACCCGGAAAATCTGGGCCAGTTTAAAATTTTTATTTTGGCAATTTTAGCGAATTTTGGATATTTAAAATGAATTATTTTAAATAATATCGGCAAGAAAATTTATTTTGAATATAATTAGAACGTATATATTATATACGTCGTCGTTAGAATATAAATAATTATATATAATTATAAATAGAATTGAAAATGGCGCGGTAGTTCGATAATTCGATTTCAAACTTCAATTGAATGTACCGGGTGCAAAACAATCCGGATTTTAGTGAAACCAAAAATAATGGAATCTAATTGAGAATATCTTTCCAACGAATCCGGAGAATCGAGATTTCATAGCGGGAGCCAAAAGATATGCCCAGTTGAAAATTCTGAATAGTCGCTATGGAATTCAGGCCCTTAAAAATGGAAATTTTGCAAACGACCTCGGATTTCGACGAAACCACTTTTGTTGGGTCCGTGATGTCAAATTATTACTAGATTCCAAATTTCATAATTTTCTGAATCAATATGTGAGCGTGGCAAAGGAAAACGCGTTTGACCAGTTTCAGTTGATTTTAATCAACTGGAAAGTGGTCATTTTTCCAACGGTCTCGGAATTCGACGAAACTAGTTTTGTTAGGACCGTACCGTCAATACGAAGCTAGAAAATATTTTTCTAGAATTTTTCTAGTTAGTATGTGACCCCGGTGATTTGAAATGTACGTTTAAAATTCAACATAATGATTTAAAGGTAAATTTAACGGAAACTGATTCAAACGATCAAACCAGCTTACGATGCATATCCCATTGTGTTCGGAATGGGGGTAAAACGCTATGGACGACAGGCGGTAGGCCTCGTTTCGAGGTCGTATGTAAAGGTCATCCTTCTGCAAAATTAAATAATTAAATAAATAAATAAATAAAAATTCTTTCCTCCCCTTATTTTCCTCTGCCCCCCCCCCCCCCCCCCCCCCCCACGATTCAAAATCATTTCGATGCAGAAAAAAAAAGAAGGGGAAACGATCACGGAAGGCTGCGATGCGCCGCCGCCCACCTGGCGCGCCCCCAACGATGCGCCGCCGCCTGTTAGGGCGCCACCACCCTCGCCCTCTTCTTCATCTTCTCCTTCCTCCCCTCCTTCGTCCCTCCTCGTCGAAGCCCCCCAAGAAACCGCCGAACCCGCAAAACCCCACCCCTCTCGCAATCCATCGCCGCCTTCACACCCCCGTTGGACCCGCCTCCGACCTGCGACCCCCCTAGCCCTGACGCCGGCGAGATACCCCCCCCCCCCCATTCGCTGTAAGTCCTCCTTTGGTTTTTATTTATTTTTGTTTTCTTTTAATTTGTAAAATCTATTTATTGTATATAGTTTAAATATTTTATATATAGAGCTAGGTTTTTTATATATGTATATATGAATGATTTAAGAGTAAAAGTAGAATTTTTATTGCAGAAAGATTATATTATTTTTCTAAACAAAAAGATCATATTTTTGTAAATGAAAGGATATAATTTTTACATATCGAATAGTAGAATAAAAATATGATTTTTATATTTTTAAAGTATTAAAAATATAGTCTTTACTATATAGGTGATGTCAAAATATGATTTTTGTTTATGTAAAGAGTTAAAAATATAATTTTTACATGATCGGGATATTAAAAATGTCATCTTTATATGTGTAGAAAAATAAAAATGAGATTTTTATAAAGATGAAATCTTTAAATTTGAAAAAGCGAAGTCCATGTTTTATAAAGGCGAAATCTTTATTTTAGAAAAGGCGAAATCTTTATATGGAAAATAGCGTGATAAAAATATAATTTTTATCTATACAACATAGTAGTATAAAAATTCGATTTTTATATATTGAATAGCGAACTAAAAATTCGATTTTTATATATTGAATAACGAAGTAAAAATTCGATTTTTATATACTGAATAACGAAGTAAAAATTCGATTTTTATATATTGAATAGCGAAATAAAAAAAAATGTGATTTTTATTTTAAAGTCATCGAAATATAAAAATGTGTGATTTTTATATATATAGTGACTACGGGCAACGAAGATGACGAAGATGGGATAGCAATGAAGATTTCTATCAATGAAGTGCCGTGGAGCTAGGATAGCTATCGGTGAGAACTTCTCACCTTTCAATTTAAATTTTCTAGTTATATATATATATACTAGGATGCAGACGGTGCTTAGTAGCACCTGACACCCGTCATCCACAGACCATGGATGGCTTGTTTGTTAAATTGTTTGGTTGTGTAGTTGGTTAAACTATTTGGTTTGAATTGAATGGTTTGGTGAATTTGATTGATGTGTGAATGGCATGGGCCTTCACTAGACCGGGGATAAAGCTAGGCCTCGTCCCGTTTCTAGTATCGTGCCGTTATGCCACCGAAATTTCCTAAAATAAGTTAGAAAAATAAAAATATCATTTTATAAAAAGAATGAGCTGAATAGATATTCATATGTCGAAATAAAATATTTTATCGTTAGAAATATAATTTTTAACGTGAATATGAATATAGTGAAAGTGAATAGAATAAATATTCATTTACAAACCGGACGGTTTGTTTATGTACACCTATTTGAAGGACATTGATTGGGTCGATAAATTTCACACATCGCCCAACTGCACGAATAAAATCTGTGTTTGATTGTTTGAAACCCTACACGGGTGTTGGGATGAAATTTGAAGTTCATTCATCCTGATTGATTAAATATGTCGATCGATTGATTGACAGGCTGTTATAAGCGTTAGATATCTATATTTGATGCTTATACAGTGTAGTGCACTTTGGTTGATGATTGATTATTTTTCAATGCTATTATATACATGTGATGTATGAAAATCCATATAATTAACTTTATATGGTGATTGATTGGGCCTCATTCCAATTTAGAAGATAAAGAATAATATAAAATAAAGGTTCATGTGTTGACTGTACTCATTCGTGAGATTAGTCATGTGTTGAACGAAATATTTTTATAATAAAATTTACATCTTTATCAATATAAAATAAAGGTTCATGTGTTGACTGTACTCATTCGTGAGATTAGTCATGTGTTGAACGAAATATTTTTATAAAAAAATTTGTATCTTTATCAATATAAAATAAAGGTTCATGTGTTGACTGTACTCATCCGTTGAGATTAGTCATGTGTTGAACGAAATAATTTAACAAAAATAGTCACACGTGGACGGTACTCATTCATTGAGATTAGTCGTGTGTTGACAAATAGAAATATTTGAAATAGAATATTTGAAAATAGAAATACATGAAGCCGTGTTGATTAGATTGACGCCATTTTGACGTGAACGATATTTATATCAATTTTATTTCGAAATGAATTGAATATAAAACGATTTCGAAATGAATTGAATATAAAACGATTTCGAAATGAATTGAATATAAAACGATTTCGAAATGAATTGAATATAAAACGATTTCGAAATGAATTGAATATAAAACGATTTCGAAATGAATTGAATATAAAACGATTTCGAAATGAATTGAATATAAAACGATTTCGAAATGAATTGAATATAAAACGATTTCGAAATGAATTGAATATAAAACGATTTCGAAATGAATTGAATATAAAACGATTTCGAAATGAATTGAATATAAAACGATTTCGAAATGAATTGAATATAAAACGATTTCGAAATGAATTGAATATAAAACGATTTCGAAATGAATTGAATCTAAAACGATTTCGAAATGAATTGAATGTAAAACGATTTCGAAATGAATTGAATATAAAACGATTTCGAAATGAATTGAATATAAAACGATTTCGAAGTGAATTGAATATAAAACGATTTCGAAATGAATTAAATATAAAACGATTTCGAAATGAATTGAATATAAAACGATTTCGAAATGAATTGAATGTATAACGATTTCGAAATGAATTGAATATAAAACGATTTCGAAATGAATTGAATATAAAACGATTTCGAAATGAATTGAATTGAAAACGAATTCAAATTGAATTGAAAGCGAATTGAAATGAATTCAAATTGAACTGAAATTTTAATTTAATGGAAATGAATTTTAAAACGAATTTATAAAGAAGAATTCCATTTTGATTTGAATTGAAATGGAAGTTGAAATTGCTTTTGAAACGAATTTAAAACTATTTATATAATTCGTTTTAAATAGAAATCGACGAAATATATATTATATATATTATATATATAATATAATGGCCTGAATAGAACGCGCCGCGCCGCGGCAGTTCGTGAATTTTGACCATTTATTTCAAACGGACATTACGGGAGATCCGACCGTCGGATTATCCTAAAACCGGAACCGTTGGGTTCGTATCGAAAAGAGCTTTCTAACGAATATTTGAAATTCAAAATCTAACGGTTGGATTTGGAGTTACGTCCAAATCAAGTTCGAAAAAGGTCGCTGTAAGTGCAGTTCGATGGCCATTGTTGGAAATCGACTGTACGGGCCTTGATAAAATTATTAAAAATAGCGATAATTTGTGTAAAATCACAAGAAATGATTTGGGAAAATTTGGGGTGAAAAACTCCATATTTGAAAAGATAAAAATAGATTTTTATCGAAATGAACTAGTTTGAACTCAATTTAAAACCCGGGTTTTTATTTTTAAATAAATAAATTGGATTTAAAAAGGGGTTTTAAATAATCGGAATTTCTAATATATTTGATTGAATTTGAAATGGGTTTATCGAGAACAGTGTTTTAAATAACACTAGTTCTTTAACCCGATAACAAATAGAATGTGATTTGGGTTTGTCGTGAACTGTGTTTTAAATAACACCTAGTTCTTTAACCCAGTAAAAGGAGTTTTAACGAATCTGCAATTAGATTGAAATGTGAATTCGTAAGCTAAATTTCCAAATTTAGAAAATGAACAGGAATGGAGTATTACCAGTTTTGCTCCAAAGCGATAGTTAAATCTTTAATTAGATTTGAACGTGAAATGATAATCAATTTTACCAATAACACCATGGTGTTAGATATGGAGTATTACCAGTTTTGCTTCATGGGATGAATAGGTTGGGATTGGGAAATAAAATGAATAATTACTTCGGTGTGGTTCGCTAATCTCGACTAGTTTAGAAAAACCATAATTTGGTTTGAAACGACATCCAAAAGAAGATTACAGGATAAATTTTAAAGAAATTATCTTGGATAAAATTAATGGGAACCTTTCCCTAAGAATGTGGAATTTAGAAACTACCTGTAGGTTGGCTAAGAAGAATGGTTTCCTGGGTATTGATCTGATGTTGGTTTCGGCCTTCGGGGTTAATGTTTGGGAAATTATTCTCTTGCTAATTTGCGGTTAGTGACTAATGAATTGGAATGAGGCGTATGTTGTGTTTGTGTAACATTTGTTTTAATATACGCGGGTTGTTCGGAAAGACCGGGTTTACACCCGTTCTGAATAACCGATTCGACGATAAGTCGAAGATGAAGACGGTGGTAGAAGACCGGAAGTCTTCACATCGTTTGGATAATTACTGACGATCCTGATTGGGCAGTACACCCAAGAGGATGGAAATAGTTGGTGGTCGTCCGGACGTACCTGGAGATGGATGGATATGCGAGGAAAGTGCCTCCGGTTTCGTTCAGACCCAGAACGGACTTGTAAATGGATTGTGTGTCTGACACTGGATTTTATTCTGTGTTGATTGATTTCTATTAAATATACATCTGTTTGGCGACGGAGAATTTATTCTTTTGCTTAACGCCCTTCTCTGAGACGTACGAGCTCAGAGGTTGTATATCGATGGACATCAGTCGCATGGCATGAATTGCCTGTGTGGCACGCTAAGATGCAATGATCAAGGCTTCTGTTGAAAAGCAAAGTCTTGTGGTTGATGATCAAAGCACGCCTACGTGGCAGCTTTGTGTATAACGTGAATTCGCGAGCCTCACACCTCGGTATGAGTTAAAAACGGGATACAGACTGCAGGGAGAGCACGACGTTTCTTTCTAGCTTTGGTGGTGTCAGTGACTTACCAGCCCTGACATATATATACTTTTCACCTTTGTGGTTGTTGGATGAGGCGCCTCGATTATAGGTCTGTAAGGACCGGGAAACGTGTGTTCAGGCATAATTAATCCTCTAACGTAAGTGAGGACCGGCCCTGAAGATCCAGGGGTTGCCCAGAGTGCGTAACCCTGGGACATTTGCTAGAGTGTCTCGAACGCGGAGAGGAGCTTGCCCCTTGCCTCGACTCATGACGGAAATCCAATTTCCAATACGTGTATTTCGGCTTTATTTGTAGAGCCTAGTATGGCGACATAGTAGCATGTGATACTATGCCGTCTATGATTTGTATTTATGATTGAAATTGTTTTGACACTATACACTTATTATAGTATCAAATGATTTGTTTTAAACGTACCAAGCATGTTTGGCTATTATAAGGGAAAACCCTATCCTCCGGCTTGCGTTGCATTGTGTGATGGGACCTGGGTCTTATAATAGCTTCATTTTTCGAAAAAGCATTGCGTTGTTTATTTTATGCACTGGTATTCTTGGGAGGAAACCCGTTCCGTGTTATACGGCGTGGTCCCTTGAATTACTCTCTTTTAAAGTAAAGTTTTAAATAACTGTTTTAGTTCTCACACCAGTCACATGACTGACCTGGAGTTTATTGTTTTAACCTAAACTCTGGGTACCCCTATTTTCCGCACGGGCAGCTAGTAGTTTTGGTTTTGCAGATTTATATTCACAGGATCCTGGTTTACAGCTGGAATGATATCCGGAAAGCTCTGTATCCGTATATCACCATCAGTTGTGCTTCGTATTATTTTCCGCTGCTATGTATTTAAATGTAATTTAAATCTCTGATATTTCTGTGTAATATTTATTCATTTATACTCTATATATTCTTGTAATCTGATGCATTGTTGTAATATACAATGAAATGTTCTTCTGTTTGTGTTCTGATTTGTCATGTTCTCAACGTTCAGGGGTTTCGAACGGTCTAGATCGGTTTAACGACTGATTCAGATCGAGCGAAATTCCCGGTCGTCACATTTGGTATCAGAGCTTTGGTTTACAGAGCTCGAGAATAAGACACATTAGAACCATTCGAAAGAATTCATCAGATATTGGGTTAGTAATATCCAATTAGAATGACTCGTTAGAGATAGGATCAGTAGTATCCTAGAACGAGTGTGAAGAGTATATTTTTCAAATGAAAACAATTTTGTTTTGAAAATTTAAATCAATTATACGTATTTGAATATTTATTTATTTTGAATATGGACAATCGAGTATATATAGATTTCGCGTATACGCGTCATGAACGTATATTCGAAGTTTTAATATACTGGATAGATATAGAATCATACTCTAGTGGCCCGAAGATGATTCTGATGATTGACTAGTTGTCATTAGTATTCATGTTCGAGTAACGAAGGTGTGATATCTATATATTTCCATTAGACTGGTGTGAGAACCAAACTTATTTAGCTAGAACACATTGTTGTGAATTGGCATCAAAAAAACAAGATTTTCAGTATATATATCAAAATTTATGAATTTGAAACTCTAATTCACTAATTGATTGATGTTTGTGTTGTTTGTTTAATTGTTTGCTAATTTTGAACCATTTAGCCTAACTGTATCAAATATTGAATTGTACTGAAAATTGGTCGCATTTGCTTGCATATACATATACTTACATTGAACAGGTCATAGCAAGGAGGCTAGAGCAGAGAATAAAATTTGTTTGCCCGAAAAATAGGTACATGTTTACTACATAATTTCCTGTTTTGTTTGGGTGATGATGATTTTGTGAGCCTATTGGCTAGCCGCTTGGCTTTTTCTTTTTCTTTTTGAGATCTGAAGGACCGGGGAAGCTATTTGAAATTCCCCGATGCTCCCGGTGCAGGGGAGGTTATGGCGAAATTTTTCGAAAATTTAGGGTGTTAGCCAAATTTTTGAAAATTTGAAAATTCTCAGAAACTGAAAAGTTGGAGAATGGAAGCCAGATCGAACGTAGAGTTAATTAATCAAACCACTTTCGACTTTGTTCCTTTTCGGGGACGAAAAGTTTTAAGTGGGGGAGATTGTAATAACCCGGAAAATCTGGGCCAGTTTAAAATTTTTATTTTGGCAATTTTAGCGAATTTTGGATATTTAAAATGAATTATTTTAAATAATATCGGCGAGAAAATTTATTTTGAATATAATTAGAACGTATATATTATATACGTCGTCGTTAGAATATAAATAATTATATATAATTATAAATAGAATTGAAAATGGCGCGGTAGTTCGATAATTCGATTTCAAACTTCAATTGAATGTACCGGGTGCAAAACAATCCGGATTTTAGTGAAACCAAAAATAATGGAATCTAATTGAGAATATCTTTCCAACGAATCCGGAGAATCGAGATTTCATAGCGGGAGTCAAAAGATATGCCCAGTTGAAAATTCTGAATAGTCGCTATGGAATTCAGGCCCTTAAAAATGGAAATTTTGCAAACGACCTCGGATTTCGACGAAACCACTTTTGTTGGGTCCGTGATGTCAAATTATTACTAGATTCCAAATTTCATAATTTTCTGAATCAATATGTGAGCGTGGCAAAGGAAAACGCGTTTGACCAGTTTCAGTTGATTTTAATCAACTGGAAAGTGGTCATTTTTCCAACGGTCTCGGAATTCGACGAAACTAGTTTTGTTAGGACCGTACCGTCAATACGAAGCTAGAAAATATTTTTCTGGAATTTTTCTAGTTAGTATGTGACCCCGGTGATTTGAAATGTACGTTTAAAATTCAATATAATGATTTAAAGGTAAATTTAACGGAAACTGATTCAAACCAGCTTACGATGCATATCCCATTGTGTTCGGAATGGGGGTAAAACGCTATGGACGACAGGCGGTAGGCCTCGTTTCGAGGTCGTATGTAAAAGTCAACCTTCTGCAAAATTAATAATTAAATAAATAAAAAAAAATTCTTTCCTCCCCTTATTTCCCTCTGCCCCCCCCCCCCCCCCCGATTCAAAATCATTTCGATGCAGAAAAAAAAAAGGGGGAAACGATCGCGGAAGGCTGCGATGCGCCGCCGCCCACCTGGCGCGCCCCCAACGATGCGCCGCCGCCTGTTAGGGCGCCACCACCCTCGCCCTCTTCTTCATCTTCTCCTTCCTCCCCTCCTTCGTCCCTCCTCGTCGAAGCCCCCCAAGAAACCGCCGAACCCGCAAAACCCCACCTCTCTCGCAATCCATTGCCGCCTTCACACCCCCGTTGGACCCGCCTCCGACCTGCGACCCCCCTAGCCCTGACGCCGGCGAGATACCCCCCCCCCCCCATTCGCTGTAAGTCCTCCTTTGGTTTTTTTTTTCTTTTTCTTTTAATTTGTAAAATCTATTTATTGTATATAGTTTAAATATTTTATATATAGAGCTAGGTTTTTTATATGTATATATGAATGATTTAAGAGTAAAAGTAGAATTTTTATTGCAGAAAGATTATATTATTTTTCTAAACAAAAAGATCATATTTTTGTAAATGAAAGGATATAATTTTTACATATCGAATAGTAGAATAAAAATATGATTTTTATATTTTTAAAGTATTAAAAATATGATTTTTATATTTTTAAAGTATTAAAAATATAGTCTTTACTATATAGGTGATGTCAAAATATGATTTTTGTTTATGTAAAGAGTTAAAAATATAATTTTTACATGATCGGGATATTAAAAATGTCATCTTTATATGTGTAGAAAAATAAAAATGAGATTTTTATAAAAATGAAATCTTTAAATTTGAAAAAGCGAAGTCCATGTTTTATAAAGGCGAAATCTTTATTTTAGAAAAGGCGAAATCTTTATATGGAAAATAGCGTAATAAAAATATAATTTTTATCTATACAACATAGTAGTATAAAAATTCGAGTTTTATATATTGAATAGCGAACTAAAAATTCGATTTTTATATATTGAATAACGAAGTAAAAATTCGATTTTTATATACTGAATAACGAAGTAAAAATTCGATTTTTATATATTGAATAGCGAAATAAAAAAATGTGATTTTTATTTTAAAGTCATCGAAATATAAAAATGTGTGATTTTTATATATATAGTGACTACTGGCAACGAAGATGACGAAGATGGGATAGCAATGAAGATTTCTATCAATGAAGTGCCGTGGAGCTAGGATAGCTATCGGTAAGAAGTTCTCACCTTTCAATTTAAATTTTCTAGTTATATATATACTAGGATGCAGACGGTGCTTAGTAGCACCTGACACCCGTCATCCACAGACCATGGATGGCTTGTTTGTTAAATTGTTTGGTTGTGTAGTTGGTTAAACTATTTGGTTTGAATTGAATGGTTTGGTGAATTTGATTGATGTGTGAATGGCATGGGCCTTCACTAGACCGGGGATAAGGCTAGGCCTCGTCCCGTTTCTAGTATCGTGCCGTTATGCCGCCGAAATTTCCTAAAATAAGTTAGAAAAATAAAAATATCATTTTATAAAAAGAATGAGCTGAATAGATATTCATATGTCGAAATAAAATATTTTATCGTTAGAAATATAATTTTTAACGTGAATATGAATATAGTGAAAGTGAATAGAATAAATATTCATTTACAAACCGGACGGTTTGTTTATTACACCTATTTGAAGGACATTGATTGGGTCGATAAATTTCACACATCGCCCAACTGCACGAATAAAATCTGTGTTTGATTGTTTGAAACCCTACACGGGTGTTGGGATGAAATTTGAAGTTCAATCATCCTGATTGATTAAATATGTCGATCGATTGATTGACAGGCTGTTATAAGCGTTAGATATCTATATTTGATGCTTATACAGTGTAGTGCACTTTGGTTGATGATTGATTATTTTTCAATGCTATTATATACATGTGATGTATGAAAATCCATATAATTAACTTTATATGGTGATTGATTGGGCCTCATTCCAATTTAGAAGATAAAGAATAATATAAAATAAAGGTTCATGTGTTGACTGTACTCATTCGTGAGATTAGTCATGTGTTGAACGAAATATTTTTATAATAAAATTTACATCTTTATCAATATAAAATAAAGGTTCATGTGTTGACTGTACTCATTCGTGAGATTAGTCATGTGTTGAATGAAATATTTTTATAATAAAATTTGTATCTTTATCAATATAAAATAAAGGTTCATGTGTTGACTGTACTCATCCGTTGAGATTAGTCATGTGTTGAACGAAATAATTTAACAAAAATAGTCACACGTGGACGGTACTCATTCATTGAGATTAGTCGTGTGTTGACAAATAGAAATATTTGAAATAGAATATTTGAAAATAGAAATACATGAAGCCGTGTTGATTAGATTGACGCCATTTTGACGTGAACGATATTTATATCAATTTTATTTCGAAATGAATTGAATATAAAACGATTTCGAAATGAATTGAATATAAAACGATTTCGAAATGAATTGAATATAAAACGATTTCGAAATGAATTGAATATAAAACGATTTCGAAATGAATTGAATATAAAACGATTTCGAAATGAATTGAATATAAAACGATTTCGAAATGAATTGAATATAAAACGATTTCGAAATGAATTGAATATAAAACGATTTCGAAATGAATTGAATATAAAACGATTTCGAAATGAATTGAATGTATAACGATTTCGAAATGAATTGAATATAAAACGATTTCGAAATGAATTGAATATAAAACGATTTCGAAATAAAACGATTTCGAAATGAATTGAATATAAAACAATTTCGAAATGAATTGAATATAAAACGATTTCGAAATGAATTGAATATAAAACGATTTCGAAATGAATTGAATATAAAACGATTTCGAAATGAATTGAATGTATAACGATTTCGAAATGAATTGAATATAAAACGATTTCGAAATGAATTGAATATAAAACGATTTCGAAATGAATTAAATTGAAAACGAATTCAAATTGAATTGAAAGCGAATTGAAATGAATTCAAATTGAATTGAAATTTGAATTGAATGGAAATGAATTTTAAAACGAATTTATAAAGAAGAATTCCATTTTGATTTGAATTGAAATGGAAGTTGAAATTGCTTTTGAAACGAATTTAAAACTATTTATATAATTCGTTTTAAATAGAAATCGACGAAATATATATTATATATATTATATATATAATATAATGGCCTGAATAGAACGCGCCGCGCCGCGGCAGTTCGTGAATTTTGACCATTTATTTCAAACGGACATTACGGGAGATCCGACCGTCGGATTCTCCTAAAACCGGAACCGTTGGGTTCGTATCGATAAGAGCTTTCTAACGAATATTTGAAATTCAAAATCTAACGGTTGGATTTGGAGTTACGTCCAAATCAAATTCGAAAAAGGTCGCTGTAAGTGCAGTTCGATGGCCATTGTTGGAAATCGACTGTACGGGCCTTGATAAAATTATTAAAAATAGCGATAATTTGTGTAAAATCACAAGAAATGATTTGGGAAAATTTGGGGTGAAAAACTCCATATTTGAAAAGATAAAAATAGATTTTTATCGAAATGAACTAGTTTGAACTCAATTTAAAACCCGGGTTTTTATTTTTAAATAAATAAATTGGATTTAAAAAGGGGTTTTAAATAATCGGAATTTCTAATATATTTGATTGAATTTGAAATGGGTTTATCGAGAACAGTGTTTTAAATAACACTAGTTCTTTAACCCGATAACAAATAGAATGTGATTTGGGTTTGTCGTGAACTGTGTTTTAAATAACACCTAGTTCTTTAACCCAGTAAAAGGAGTTTTAACGAATCTGCAATTAGATTGAAATGTGAATTCGTAAGCTAAATTTCCAAATTTAGAAAATGAACAGGAATGGAGTATTACCAGTTTTGCTCCAAAGCGATAGTTAAATCTTTAATTAGATTTGAACGTGAAATGATAATCAATTTTACCGATAACACCATGGTGTTAGATATGGAGTATTACCAGTTTTGCTTCATGCGATGAATAGGTTGGGATTGGGAAATAAAATAAATAATTACTTCGGTGTGGTTCGCTAATCTCGACTAGTTTAGAAAAACCATAATTTGGTTTGAAACGACATCCAAAAGAAGATTACAGGATAAATTTTAAAGAATTTATCTTGGATAAAATTAATGGGAACCTTTCCCTAAGAATGTGGAATTTAGAAACTACCTGTAGGTTGGCTAAGAAGAATGGTTTCCTGGGTATTGATCTGATGTTGGTTTCGGCCTTCGGGGTTAATGTTTGGGAAATTATTCTCTTGCTAATTTGCGGTTAGTGACTAATGAATTGGAATGAGGCGTATGTTGTGTTTGTGTAACATTTGTTTTAATATACGCGGGTTGTTCGGAAAGACCGGGTTTACACCCGTTCTGAATAACCGATTCGACGATAAGTCGAAGATGAAGACGGTGGTAGAAGACCGGAAGTCTTCACATCGTTTGGATAATTACTGACGATCCTGATTGGGCAGTACACCCAAGAGGATGGAAATAGTTAGTGGTCGTCCGGACGTACCTGGAGATGGATGGATATGCGAGGAAAGTGCCTCCGGTTTCGTTCAGACCCAGAACGGACTTGTAAATGGATTGTGTGTCTGACACTGGATTTTATTCTGTGTTGATTGATTTCTATTAAATATACATCTGTTTGGCGGCGGAGAATTTATTCTTTTGCTTAACGCCCTTCTCTGAGACGTACGAGCTTAGAGGTTGTATATCGATGGACATCAGTCGCATGGCATGAATTGCCTGTGTGGCACGCTAAGATGCAATGATCAAGGCTTCTGTTGAAAAGCAAAGTCTTGTGGTTGATGATCAAAGCACGCCTACGTGGCAGCTTTGTGTATAACGTGAATTCGCGAGCCTCACACCTCGGTATGAGTTAAAAATGGGATACGGACTGCAGGGAGAGCACGACGTTTCTTTCTAGCTTTGGTGGTGTCAGTGACTTACCAGCCCTGACATATATATACTTTTCACCTTTGTGGTTGTTGGATGAGGCGCCTCGATTATAGGTCTGTAAGGACCGGGAAACGTGTGTTCAGGCATAATTAATCCTCTAACGTAAGTGAGGACCGGCCCTGAAGATCCAGGGGTTGCCCAGAGTGCGTAACCCTGGGACATTTGCTAGAGTGTCTCGAACGCGGAGAGGAGCTTGCCCCTTGCCTCGACTCATGACGGAAATCCAATTTCCAATACGTGTATTTCAGCTTTATTTGTAGAGCCTAGTATGGCGACATAGTAGCATGGGATACTATGCCGTCTATGATTTGTATTTATGATTGAAATTGTTTTGACACTATACACTTATTATAGTATCAAATGATTTGTTTTAAACGTACCAAGCATGTTTGGCTATTATAAGGGAAAACCCTATCCTCCGGCTTGCGTTGCATTGTGTGATGGGACCTGGGTCTTATAATAGCTTCATTTTTCGAAAAAGCATTGCGTTGTTTATTTTATGCACTGGTATTCTTGGGAGGAAACCCGTTCCGTGTTATACGGCGTGGTCCCTTGAATTACTCTCTTTTAAAGTAAAGTTTTAAATAACTGTTTTAGTTCTCACACCAGTCACATGACTGACCTGGAGTTTATTGTTTTAACCTAAACTCTGGGTGCCCCTATTTTCCGCACGGGCAGCTAGTAGTTTTGGTTTTGCAGATTTATATTCACAGGATCCTGGTTTACAGCTGGAATGATATCCGGAAAGCTCTGTATCCGTATATCACCTTCAGTTGTGCTTCGTATTATTTTCCGCTGCTATGTATTTAAATGTAATTTAAATCTCTGATATTTCTGTGTAATATTTATTCATTTATACTCTGTATATTCTTGTAATCTGATGCATTGTTGTAATATACAATGAAATGTTCTTCTGTTTGTGTTCTGATTTGTCATGTTCTCAACGTTCAGGGGTTTCGAACGGTCTAGATCGGTTTAACGACTGATTCAGATCGAGCGAAATTCCCGGCCGTCACATCTTCAATGCGAATACGATCGCTGCCAATTCCAAATCATGGATAGGATACCTCTTCTCATGCGGTTTCAGTTGCCTGCTTGCATAAGCTACAACCCTACCACCCTGCATCAACACAGCACCTAGTCCGGTACCACAAGCATCTGTATATACCGTCATCTCTTCACTCCCCTTGGGAATGACTAACACTGGTGCACTTGTCAACTTTTCTTTTAGACTCTTTAATGCATCCTCGCACCTTTCGTTCCAAACAAAAGCTTGATTCTTCTTTGTCAACTGAGTCAACGGTGCTGCTATCTTGGAGAAGCCTGGGATAAACTTACGATTATATCCCGCTAATCCCAAGAAACTTCTTACGTCTGTTGCATTCTTGGGCGTAGACCAATCTTGCACCGTAGCCACCTTAGCCGGATCCACGGCGATACCATTTTCTAAAACAACATGGCCCAAGAATCTCACTTCCTTCCTCCAGAAGTGACACTTAGAAAACTTTGCTTTCAATTGGTGTTTCCTCAACACCTCCATCACTGTCCTCAAATGTTCCTTGTGTTCTTCCTCGTTCCTTGAGTAAACCAAAATATCATCCACGAACACAAGAACGGACTTATTCAACTGATCTCTGAATACCCTATTCATAAGATCCACAAAATATGCCGGGGCATTAGTCAGCCCAAATGGCATAACCAACCATTCATAAAATCCAGATGGCGTTCGAAATGCCGTTTTAGCTATACTCTCAGCTTCCACTCTAAGCTGATGAAAACCTGTCACGAGATCCAACTGGGAGAACACTCTCGCGCCACTCAACTGATCGAACAAATCATCTATCCGCGGGAGAGGATACTTATTCTTCCTCGTCACCTTGTTCAACTCACGGTAGTCTACACACAAATGAAGGGAACCATCCGCCTTGGTAGCAAACACAACTGGTGCTCCCCATTCAGAGACACTCCTTCTGATAAATCCCTTCTTCAAAAGATCGCTGACTTGCACCTCGAGCTCTCGCTGCTCCCTTGGTGCCATACGACGAAGTGGCATCACTATAGGTCTGGCATCTTTTACCAAATCAATACGGAACTCAATCTCTCGGTGTGATGGAAGTCCGGTCACTTCTTCGAAAACATCCGGATACTGGCCAACCACGGGCAAACCTGACAACTCACTATGCAGAATGTCGAGGGAGTTTAGAAAACTAGCCAATACCCCCTCACTGGGTAGACGACCAAACACTATCCTCCGCCCATCATCCGCTCTAGCTGTCACCAAAAAGCCCTCACAGTCTACCACCACCCCGTATCTTCGGAGCCAATCTACTCCCAAAATAATGCCAAACCCAGTAAAGCCCAAAACAAAGCAATCACAAACAAACATGCATCCATGACTCGATAAGACCACATTACGACAAATCATGCTAAGGCTAGTAGAACCACCAATCGGGTTCGTCACTACTAAAGGTCTATCGACAATCTCGGGCTCCAATCCCAACCTATCTACCAGGTCACTAGATATGAAAGAACTGGAAGCTCCGGTATCAAACAAAACTCTAACAGGAACATCATAAACAGAAAGCATACCTTGAATGACGACATTCTTTCCCTTCTCCGCCGCAGTTGGGGCATTCGACGAAGAAGGAATATCATTAAGGGCGTATGCTTTAACCATTTGCTTTTCTTTAGGGGGTTGCGGACACTTGTCCTTGTGATGTCCCATTTGGCCACAGTTGAAGCACTTCCTATCCGCTGGCTTGACCCGACAATTACTAGCATAATGGCCCTTCTTACCACAGCTGAAGCACTCAATATCTTGTTTATTCTTTTTCTTCTGGCCATCCTTAGTCTGACTCTGCTTTCTTTTATTCTGGGAACCACCCTTGCCTCCACCACTTGCTTGTGGCTTTGGCTCATCTGCGGATGCAACCTCAGTCTTCGGCTTAGGGTAGAGACTCTCTGATCTTAATGCTTTCCCCACAATCGACTCAAACGTCTCATCGATGTGGTTAATAAGCCTTTCCCCTAAGTACTGATCTAACCCAGTTATGAATTTCTCATTCTTCTTCTCGGCAGTATCAATAAGAGATAACCCATACTTTGACAAAGTGTCGAATTCAGCAATGTACTCCGAGACAGCTCTGCCATTCTGCTTGAGCTCCAAGAATTTCTTAAACAGCACTGACTTCTGAGCAGCTGGAATGAACTTCTCGCTAAAGCGAGCTTTAAACTGCTCCCAAGTAATCTGATCTTCGGGAGTAGCTGCCTTTATAGCATTCCACCAATTCATTGCCCGCCCTTGCAGCTGACGGGACGCTAGCTTTCTCTTCATCGCATCCTCGATACCCAAATCCTCGAAGATACGTTCGCAACTATCCAACCAATCCTGAACATCTGTGGCCGACTCCGTTCCGTGGAACGGCTTCCCACCAAGGCTAGTATAATACTTATTCAGCTTGGCGAAGTCGACTCTTGGCGCCTGCACTATTGGACCACCACCATTGGGAGCTGCCCTCCGTACATCTCTAAGCATCTCTCTCATGAGGTCAGTAAACATCGTCCTCATGTCAGCAGCATTCCCATTATTGGCTCCCCTACCAGCACCTCTAGTATCTCGGCTCATCGTCAATCTGAAAAAGGAAACGATTAACGATTCCATAGTGGTGCTAGTGCAGTACGACTTCATTCTTATACTACTAATAGTATATATATAGCTTATGAAAACCAAAATAACCACAAATACGCTCTCTCGTATACGTATATTATCTCTCCCTGATAACTTCCCTAGGTTAACTACGCAACCTAGAGCTCTGATACCAAGTGTGACGGCCCGCCCCGCACCAACCGACACTTCCTCCAAGTGTGCGCTGTACACATGTCCAACTGGCACGGAACGGTCGTCATAAGAAAAGAAAGAAGATAATGAACTAATCAAGGAACCTGTAGAATGCCTCACAGCGCATGGAATAAAATATAATAATAACATACTTGACATAAAACAGGTGAGACAGTGCATAAGCTGATAACTAATAATAAATGTCAACATCAGAGCAGCGAAAATCCAAATACAGCTTATTACAACTTTTCAAAATCTACTGTCTCTAAACAAAAGAAAGCTAAAGTGGAAGATGCACCACCAATGCCCAAGCAGTGATCTTCGACAACACAGGGAGAATACTATATATATATATATATATTATGTGGAAGCCTCCTGCTCGTCTCCGGATCATCTACCCGTGCATTACCAGCTAACCTGTCTCTAGTCTGCTCGTGTGAGCACCCAGAGTAATAAGAAGAGACATAAAACTCTGGGTCAGACAAAAAGTCTGGTATGAGCGATAAGCAGCTAAACAGAACAATAACAGGTATACTAAACCATACCTGAACCTGGACCTGCAACCAAAGAGTTAGCACTACATACTGTACAATACTCTAAGGTGCCATCAACATATGGTGTAAAGAAATGCGGGGGTGGAGGTGTGCATGTCATATGGATAGCAAACAATTCAATCATGGCAACCATCCTCACATCTCTCACTCAGTGCATAAAGCATACGATGTATACCGCTTTCAACCACTAGACCCATCGAAGTAGTGACGGAGTTCGGCTTGTACAACTACTGCTACCACCAAGCTTACCCCATGGAGTCATGACTAAACCTTTACAAATGACCCCACTTCATTGGTCTATAGCTCTTTTAGTCGTACCTAGACCACTGTGGCCCTGAATCCGTTCACGTACCCCCTATACATAGTGATCCAAAGTTACAGACATCGACAGCCCCTTAGCACACGTCCCGCAGCAAAGCCCAATCATGAAGTTAACTCGTTGATTCCCATCTGAATCCTTGGTACAAACTTCCCATTTGGACTACCTTTGCATCTCGGGTTATGGTCTTCTTCGGTTCAGTTCGGGTCTCTTCCTCCTATTCGGTTCGGTTTGGGCATCCTCCTCCTATCCGGTTCGGTTCGGGTCTCCTCCTCTATCCGGTTCGGTTCGGATCTCCTCCTCCTATCCGGTTCGGTTCGGGTGTCTCCTCCTATCCGGTTCGGTTCGGATCTCCTCCTTCTATTCGGTTCGGATCGGATCTCCTCCTCCTATCCGGTTCGGTTCGGGTGTCTCCTCCTATCCGGTTCGGTTCGGGTGTCTCCTCCTATCCAGTTCGGTTCGGATCTCCTCCTTCTATTCGGTTCGGATCGGATCTACTCCTCCTATCCGGTTCGGATCGGATCTCCTCCTCCTATCCGGTTCGGATCGCGTCCGGTTCTGAAAATCTGCAACTTTTTCCAGCAAGCTATTTTCGCCGAACGACGGCGTTTTCAACCATTCTAAACTTCCTATGACATTACAAAACATTCCAAACAGCAGTAACAACATATAGAATCAATCACAAACATTAAAACATCATTTACATGAAATACTTTAGATCAAACATACCCAGAAACCCATGTTTTCCCCTTAATCCTTCTTAACCGTGATTATGCATACAATTAGTAAAATTTATCCAAATTAGCTCAAATTTTTATCAGAGCCATAAAACATCATTATAGAATTTTAGGAATTTTTCCAGAATTTATTAATGTATAAATTCGCTAATCTTCACTAATTACCCATAATTAACCGTAATTAGTGTAAAAGCAAGCTAATCACTCACCTTTGCCACCACTAAAACCCCAAAACTAAAATATTCTCTGATTTGGCGCTGTTTCCAATCTTACATAGCAGCTCTACCTCGGTTCTCCTGCTAATACTCCTTGATTTGATGTTTGCTGAGCCTAATCTTCAATTAGAAAGTGATTAAGAGGTGTTTTAAAGAGATTTAGAGGGTGGAGGCCATGGCTAGGTTAAGAGGAATGAATAGTGATGGTTGAAAAATGAGAAAAAGGTATTCTCCAAACCCTAACAGCCCTTTTAAACTCCTAATCCCGAAATTCCCCTTTGGGCCTAGCTGTTAATCACCCGGTTAAGCCCAATTAAGCTGTTTTTCACCATCTGAAACTTGTTTCAGCCATATCTCCCAAACGGTGAGTCCGTTTGGCTAATATGACCACTCTACGGAATTGTAAACCATCATCCGGATCCAATGGATGTGGTTTCAGGTCAAAATTCCTTTCCAGTCAAAAGTTATGGTCAAAACAAGTTCAGCTAGGGGCAAAACGGTCATTTAAAAATCGACAAAAATCATGAACATGGGAAATGACCCTACTAGTCGTTTCCCAAAAGTACACGACCATACGACTTACTAAGAAAAAGAAATAAATATTCTACGATCTTCCGATGCGTAGAATGCAGGTCGTTACAAATATGAATCAAAATCTTTTATAGTTCTTACTCTTCTACATCTCTAGGTTCATTTTTAGAAAATTCATCGGGTTCTGTTCTAATAGGCAAAATGTTACTAGATGTGCTCACACCATTCCTCAATTTAATAGAAAATATTAGTCCATAAACATCAGCATCATTAGAGTTTATCATATGTCGCTATTAACAATATAGTAAATAACTACATATTCATATGATTCATTTGCCAATTTAATTTTCTTATGGTTATGTATACGAACATATGTTAAACATCCCCCAGTTTTAAATTATGATACAATCGATTTATAGTTTTTAAAGATTTCAAAAGATGAAAAATGTTCTTTTTGACTTAGGGTCTCTATTCAATATATAACATACAATCAATAAATTTTCCACCTCACCAATGTGTAGGTGCACCAAAACTAAGTAAAATAATAACAATTGATTTAGTTAAAGTTTTTTTTCCAGCTTTACCATTTTTTTTGGGTGAGTATGGTGTAGTTGGTTCATGTATTATTTCAAATAAAAAAAACTTGATTCATGTTTTGTTCCTCTATTAATATGCAATCCTTTTACCTTCTTACTATGTCGATTTTCAATTTCAGTTATAAAAGATTTAAAGATCTCAAATCCGGCATTTTAATTTTCCACGAGATATATATAAGTAAAATCAAAATAATCATTTATAAAATTGATAAAGAAACAGTGTCTGATTCCAGTCGAATTGCTATCATACTCACGTATATCACAATGAATCATGTCTAAATTTTCTAATTTTGTAACAACAAATCCATGAGAGTTTTTTTTTTAATATCTTCTTGACTACAAAAATTGTATTTTTTTCAGAATCATTTAATGATATACTAGTGATTAAACTAGGGTCATCAATTTCCAACATGACCCAAAACACAACTCGTAACCCATACGGAAAAAACCCGACCTGACCAATTTATAAACATATCAATTTTGGGTCAACCTGCTCTGACCCGTCTAATAAACGGGTGGGATGCGGGTTAACCCGTGAAGCAATTTTTGACCCACCATCGCCCATTTAGTATAAAATATATTTTTATACATCGTATGGAATACGCAATTATGCATACATGGACCAGGTTGAGCCTGTTATAGTTAGTAATGTTACTTTTATTTACGATCTTTATGAATTTTGCATACAAACACGATTATGGATTACCCTAGTTTACACTTTACACTAAGTCGCCACTACCTTACGACTTAAAAATGTGGACTTGAATGCTCATGTATTGTTTCTTATGTTTATATTTTGCTAAATGCATTTTGGAAATGTAGACTGTTTTTAAGAATGCAGTCAAGTAAACGGGTTCATGGGTCAACCTATTTAACCTGACCCGACCCGTTTAAAATAAACGGGTTACATGGGTTGGTCGGGTCAACCCGTTTATAAATGAGTTGTGTTCGGGTTGAAAAAATATGACCCGTTTAATAAATGGGTTGACCCGACCCGTTTAAGAATTGACCCGAACCCATGTTAACTCGACCCGACACGACCCATTAACATCCCTAGATTAAACCTAAGTCATTAATATTATTTATTATTCATTTATTCACATATCATAATCTAGAGTGCCAAATATTAAAACCATAGACCATATTAGTAGACATATTGTTACATTCAACATTCAATTTAAATGTAACGACCCGCGTTCTACGCATCATAGAATCGTAGAATATTTATTTCTGTCACATACGAAGTCGTATGATCATGTAACTTTGGGAGACGACTATTGGGGTCATTTCCCATGTTCATGATTTTTCCCAATTTTTAAATGACCATTTTACCCCTAGTTGGCACTGTTTTGGCCATAACTTTTGACTGGAAAGGAATTTTGACCTGAAACCACTTCCATTGGCTCCGGATGATGGGTTCTCTTTCCGTAGAGTGGTCACATTAGCCAAACGGACTCACCGTTTGGGAGATATGGCTGAAACAAGTTTCAGATGGTGAAAAACAGCTTAATTGCGCTTAAACGGGTGATTAGCAGCTTGGCCCAAGGGGAATTTCGGGTTTAGGGGTATATGGAGGCTGATTAGGGTTAGAAAACATTTCTTTAGACGTTTCACAGCCGCCACTTTCATTTCTCTTGACATAGCCATGGCCTCCACTCTCTAAATCTCTCTAAAACACCCAAAAATCACCTTCTAATTGAAGATTAGGCTTAGCAAACATTAAATTAAGAAGAAAAAGCACCAAAGCAAGGTTGGAGCTGCTGTATAAGATTGGGAACAGCGCCAAATCAGAGCATATTTCAGTTTTGGGGTTCTAGTTGTGGCAAAGGTGAGTGATTTGCATAGTTTTTGCACTAATTACGGTGATTAAGGGTAATTAGTGAAGATTAGCGAATTTATACGTAAATAAATTCTGGAAAAATTCTTAAAATTCTAAAATAATGTTTTAAGGCTCTGTTAGAAATTTGGGTTAATTTCAATGTGTTTTGCTAATCATATGCTTAAACATGATCAAGAGGGATTATAGGAAAATGTGAGGTTTTGGCCACTTTTGATCCATTTTGATTCACTTAAATTGTTGTTTGTTGCTTGTGGTTGCTGTTATATGTTGCTATGACTCTTTGGTATTCTTTGTGATTGATTCCAATAGTTAGATTGGTCGAAAACGCCGTCGAGAGGCGTATAAACAGTTGCTGGAAAGTTGCAGAAAACTACAGGGTATCTAACCGGATCGGATCGGGTAGGGGATCGGATCGGACATATCCGAACCGGACCGGGGCGTGGTACTTTCTGGAGCATGACGTGAAGAGGCAGCAAGGAAGGCCTGGTCGGATCGGAGGGGCGTAGCGTGGGATCGGAAGGAACAAGGAGGGCTGAAGTGGAAGAAAGAGGAGCATGGATAACATATTCCGAACCGCTTCAGAATCACCGAACCGAACCGCATGAGGGAGAGCTCCGAACCGCACCGCATGAGGGAGAGCTCCGAACCGAGCATGAGGGAGAGCTCCGAACCGAACCGCATGAGAGAGAAGGACCCGAACCCAGAGGATGGTGGCACTCCGAACCGAACCGGGGGGACGTATCCGAACCGAACCGAGCATGGGGAACTGGACGTGTACTTTTACTACTTCGTGATGACTTTTCTGAAGACCCACTCCAATTCGATCAAAACCCGAGATGCAAAGGAAGTCCAGATGAGAAGTTAGAGCTCAAGATTTAGATGGGAATCAATGAGTTCGCTTCATGGTTGGGCTTTGCTGCGGGACGCGTGCCAAGGAGTTATCGACGTCTATAGCTTTAGGCCACTATGGTAGGAGGTACGAAGGCGGATTCAGGGCCATTATGGCATCGGTAGAACCAAGGGCTACGACCAATGAAGTGGGTCATTGAAATGTTTGGTCATGACTCCAAGTGTTTGGCTTGGTCATAGCAGGGTTTCTACAAGTCGGGATTCGTCGTTACCTCAGTTTGTCTAGTGTTCCAAAGTGGTAGATGTCGTACGCTTTACGCACTGAGTGAGAGATGTGAGGATGGTTGCTATGGATGAATTGTTGCTATCATTGTGACATGTACACCCCACCCCCGTATTCTTACACTATTTATTATGGCACCTTGGAGTAGTGTACGGTATGTGGTACTAACTCTTTGGTTGCAGGTCCAGGTTCAGGTATGGTTTAGTATACCTGTTATTACTCTGTTTAGATGCTTATCGCTCATACCAGGCTTTATGTCTGACCCAGAGTTTTATGTCTCTTCTTATTACTCTGGGTGCTCACACGAGCAGACTAGAGACAGGTTAGCTGGTGATGCACGGGTAGATGATTCGGAGACGAGCAGGAGGCTTCCACGTACTATATATATAATATTCTCCCTGTGTTGTTGAAGATCACTGCTTGGGCATTGTTGGTGTATCTTCTACTTTAGCTTTCTTTTGCTTAGAGACAGTAAATTTGGAAAAAATTGTAATAAGCTGTATATGGATTTCCGCTGCTCTGATGATTGATGTTGATTTTAGTTATCAGCTTATGCACTGTCTCGCCTGTTTTATGTCAAGTATGTTATTATTATATTTTATCCCATGCGCTGTGAGACATTCTACAGGTTCCTTGATTTGTTCATTCCCTTCTTTCCTTTCTTCTGACGACCGTCTTGTGCTAGTCGGGCATGTGTACAGCGCACTTTTGGAGGAAATGCAGGCTGGTGCGAGGCGGGCTGTCACATTAAACATTTCATTTATTGCATAATTCTTACCACAAACCTGTCGTTCATAGTAATGGTGTACAAATCAATTTCAATAGTCTATGTGAACACATCCTTATTAAGACAAACCTGAAACAAGTTTCTTTCTCATCTTTAAAGTGTATATGATGTCTTTCAGACTGACGACCTTTCCAAAGCTAAACTTTAGCTCAACGCTTCCAATCTAAGCAACAACAGTGGTGTGAGTCTTCCAATATCGCTTTCTTGCCCACGGTTTTTGTTTATGTTTTAAACATAGCTTAGTCATAGCAGACATCATATATAACACCCGTACTTACCAGCCTACCACTTGATCCCCAAACTAGGCGAACCTCATTAGTAATTATAGCTGTAAGAGGCCCCTCGGTCAGGTTAGCCTATGATATAGAGCTAGGCCTATTCCAACACTTGTGTGTTGATCTGGTTTTCCACAAATGTAAAAAGGAAATAACTGTCCGTAATCATTCTTTTGTGGTGGTGTTTGATGACCTCTTTAGTTTTATTGTATGTTGTTACAACTCTGGTTTTTTAAGTTTTGGGTTTTGGATTCAACCTACGGCCTGAAATAACAAGCATACTTTCTTCATACCTAGTTTAAGAGATTCCTCCTCAATATGAGGCAATTTATTAGACTTTCCAATGAAAATCCTTTACTTTCATGTCTATGGGCATTCTTGAATTCTCTCCAACTATGGACAACTTATCTATCAAAACCGCAACTTGAAATGGTTCGTTAATAGTCATATCTTCGAAGACGGTCGCATGAGCAATTTTCCAAAGCTCATGAGATTATATCTCTATTAACCTGTCATATGATATTTGAGGTAGCCGCTTAGTGCATACTTTTTAGGTCCTACCTCTTCTATATTGTGCTTTTTCTGCAATGCTTCACAAATTCTTTGTTACTTGTCCAAATTGTAAAACCCATAAAGACCAACTAAGCATGGTCTCTATTCTCACAAAAAACATCATTGGAAACCCATAAAGACCAACTAAGCATCTAAGAATCAAATATAAATACATAATTCATCAATATGGTCCTACAACCTGTATCTATTCACAAAATATGAGACATATATACCTATTCCATTTATAATAATTCACTTAACAAATCAAATATTTCCAACAATCTGATTCACTTGCTCATAGAAATACTTCAAACGCTTAACTCTAATGGAAAGTGCATTACCTATGGGAAAGCAAGAGTGCAATGGTTTAGCTCGATCTGGATACAATCTAAGATGCTTCAACTAGAGTCAGTCGTATACTTTGGGTTACCTCAGAAAAGGCACAGTTTTGCTCTTCCAGTAATAGCAAATCAAACAGAAACATTATTTCCTTCTTCTTCACACAAATGTTAGGAATTCCTTTATTTTCTCAGGATGGCCTTTGTCTCTCTTCCATTATATTTGAATTTTTTAGAAATTCAAACTAATGGAGAGAGAAAACAACTAAAAAAAAAAAATCCCCAAAAATTTAAGATTCTCTCTCCATTAAATCGATTACCTCGAATCAGGAGGAAGGACAGCCACAATGTACGCGAGCCCGGCGCCGGCCATGGGCCAATACCCGGGCCAGTACTACGCGCCCGCCGCCCCGAAGAAGAACAACACCTGCACCTACAGCATCTGCTCCCTCATCGTCTTCACCACCATCATCTACGCGATCTACTCCACCGTGCCCTACCTGAACCCGCAAAGCCCACAGATCTCCATCGCCGACCTCTCCGTCATCGATTTCGACATGAACGACGCCAACCTGACCGCCCAAACCAAATTCGCCGTCGACCTAAACATCACGAACCCAAACCTGAAGGTGGGGATGGAGTCGAAACCGTTCTCGGCGTTGAGGCTGAACTACAAGAACGTGAAGCTGTGCAACGGGACGATGCCGATGTTCAAGCAGGACGTCCATAGCTCGAAGGTGGTGAGGGTGCCGCTGGCGGGTACGGGCACGTTCGACGAGTCAACCAAGGCGTACTTGGATGGAGACGTGGAGAACGGGAAGGTGCAGCTGGATCTGTCGGCGGTCTTTACGGTGGTGACGGTGGTGGACGGGAAGCCGAAGCAGTCGAGGGATATCGTCTGTAGGTGTCAAACCGTTGTGGACAATGTGGATCCCAGGAAGGAGGTCCGCATTTTATCCTCTACGTGTAAGTTCAAGTGGTGATTCCTTCCTTCGTTTTATGTATTTCTTTTTCACTTGTATGTTACTGATTCCATTTTTGGGGATTTTTATATATCATAACCTGTTTCATAAACACGGTTACAAAACGGTAAATGTTGAAATTTTCATCATCTGTCTATATGTACAAATAAATAGACTCAACACTCATCTCCGTAGTTTTGAAAACCTTACCGCAAGGTAAACCCTTGTTTTTTAAAACCTCGAGGTTTTGAAGATTTGATCGGTCGAACAATAAAAGGCGTACACATAAAAATATGCAGCTAATATGAACAATTTTGAGCCAAGTTAAGTTTACTTAAAAAGTAAAAGTCCCACATTTCAAAAAATGAGGGAGCTTTTCAATTTTCTTGTATGAATATCAAAATATGTGTGAGCTTGAACAAAAACCAAGTAGTTAGCTTTTATTGCTTTGCATGTGCTGCGATCTAGCACTAAATTGAAGTATTTCAAATAAAATATTTGGTTTTCGGTTTTGTTCAAAGAATTAAAAACCTTGTTATTTTGGGTTGAATCATGGTTTTGAAGGCCCAACAGAAAAAAGATGTCCAATTGAACTTCGCGGGTGGGGTTGGTTCAAGATTTGCGGTTCTCCTGGTTGAACCGCTGGTCCCGTCCGGATTTAAAAACAATGCTCATGCATACTGTATCATTGGTAATGCTACTAAATACACAAAGGTGATAACTCTCAAAACAAGCATACTGATGTCAAAATAAATTAGTATTAAGCATCCTAAAAAATAAAATTTAAAGCAAGGATCATTGGCTGATTAGACAAAAGTGTTGTTGTTGACACACAAGAAATGGATAAGAGGGGACATGTCTGAAAACATAATTTGGTATACCTTCTGTTTTTCCATTTTCAACAGTCCTTTACTGAATTTAAGGGTGAAACTTAGCTAATTAATCCCTATTGAATTCCATGAATAAATACATCACACCCTTACTGAATTTCACACGTGTCCCCTCCTTATCAAAAACTGGTGTGTAATGCTGATTGTGGGTCCAAAGGTAGAATACTCATCATTTGTTACCAAAATAGGCACGGGTTGAGTACATAGAAATACAACATATCAGTGTACTTGCAAAGCATGTAATATTGGTGGCTATTTCACGCATAGTTTTGAAGATCGGAGCTATCATCAAACCGTAATGCTCTGTTGTCGAGTGTTTTGAAGATCCGACCAGTCGAATTGTAAAAGCCGTGCACGTATAAAATCTACTTAAAATATAATGTGAAAATTATAGTATTCGGAAATAAACTAGAAGAAAATAGGGTGCTTAACTAAACAGTCCAGGAAATTACAAGATGTTCAGCCTAATTTATGTTCTATATCGCATAAATTATTTTTTGTTTTTCAATTCATAGATGAAAAAATCACAAAAAACTGGTTTATTGGGGTTGAACCGCTGTTCTATCCGGTTCTATGAAAAAACGGCTTTAATGTGCTCCGAACCGAACTGCCTTGCGGTTCGTGGTTTTAACAGTTAAACGGGCGGTTCGATCCGGTTTCCAAAACAGTGATTTCATGTACTTCAGCATATGCAAGCAAATGAGTAATTAGATTTTAAAGGGTAATCATCGTTAATAACTTTCTGAAGTTCAGTTGATGGTGCATGGTTCCTGATTGGGGACTATGGAAATGTTCCAAAACATAAGGACGATAAAGGAGGTCTTCTACTTTTGATGCTATTTTCTCATCTTAATGGGCCAATAAGTGTCTTTCCCAATATGACCTTGTAAAACAAAAATACAAGGTTATGCCTTCATACGAAGAAGAAAATGGATTGCTACCTAAGTGGATATTGTGTTAACTAATAACGGATTTATGGAGAACACCATGCACCTTTAACCCTCAAAATATCTGAACTATGTGGTGTTAAGGTGCACCATCAATGTAGGATGGTTTACGATCACAAGAGTGCAAGGTAGAAAAAACAATTATGTAACATGTTTTAGGTCTTGTAGAGCACCGAATAATATGTAATAATCATTATATACAAACAAGCAATAGTAAGCCGCATATAAATACCTAACTCACTTTTTTTTTTTTTTTTGGTTAAAATTTGAAATGTTTGTGGTAATTTGTACTAGCTTGGTCTTAAGGTCGGGAAATTCACTATATTAGCCGATTCTAAAATAGTTTTTATTTCAAGCTTTTCAAGTTTGGGTTTATCATTCTCTAATTTGCTCTTCTAAATAATTTAGTACAATAGCTTTCTGAGATGATAAACCTTTTGCATATTTTTGCACCATTTACTGTTCTTCTTCAAAAACATACTCAACATTCAACATTTCAATTTCTAGTTCGGCTCTATTCAATTTTCCAACGTATTATTTGTTCAACTACATACTAATTTCTAGAATTTCACATAAGTTCAAGACATATGTCATTTGTGCTTGCCATAAAGCATATGTTTGCCTGCTCCAAATCACTTTCGTCAACATTAACGGATGACGATGATGAATCCGAGCCATCATAAGTTACTTGAAATGCTTGTTTCTTTTTCTTGAAAAATTTTTGAACTTGCTTTTCGTTTTGTTGTTATTGTGTTGAGGACATTTCTTTTTCATATGATCGAGCTTGTCACCGCTATAATAGTTGATTGGTGTTTGATTTGAGCTCGAATTTCTACCATTTTGAGAATTAGTCATTTCTTGAATTTAATGTAGTTATTGGCAATAAATACAATTTCTTCTTCATCCAAATCTGAGTCGTCCTCATTAGATTGAATAGCGATATTCGTTCTCTCTTGATTTTGATCTTTTCTAGCATGCAAATTAACTTTCATACGACAACAAATTTACTATTAATTATTCAACGCAGAGTTTAGAAAAACCTGTAGCTTCCTTTTTTATTGGAACCCTTCTTTCCCAACCACTATGAATTTATAATTTTTGTAACTAAATTAAACTCAGTTGTTGATACGCTTTTTTGTCAAAGCTATCACACGTCAGGTATCTGGTGAGTGATGCGCTCAAGCGTCAAAAAACACAAAGAAACAGAGTCGAAGTCGCATCGCAAACGCAAGGACCAATGGACTCTTGGTCGAGCCGTGCTCCGTGCCGAAGGCGAGCCGTCAAGTGGGTCCAGGCGCAACACCGGTGGGGGTCCGGGGCCCCACAGTCCCGGCGGCGATCGACCTAGCCAATTAGGTCGAAACTATGGGCACCGCTCGATTCATCTGATTTTCTCCGTGCCGGAAGCTCAGATTCCTTCACTTTGGACCAGCAAAACCCCAGATTCCTTCACTTCGCATGCAGGAGCTTCGACGCCCTAAAACAACGAGATTTCAACACCAAGAAGTTCGCCCCTTTCTCCTCCTCAAATTTCGCACCCCCGGAGGGGTTCGGAATTTCGTACCCCTCGGGGGTACGAAATTTCGAATCCCCTGGTGGGGGGTTCGAAATTTTGAGCCCCTGCAGGGGGTTCAAAATTTCGAGCCCCGCGCCTGGGGGATCGAATTTCCTGTTCCGTGGCTACTTTTAGGGTGCGAAATTTGTTGTTTGTGGGTCGCGTTGCTCACCTACTTCCACCTAACCTTCCTCTCATAAATACACCAAGCCTTGGCCTTTATTTGGATCCTTCTCCTTTGGAAATTTTGGACCTTAAGAGCTCCAAACACTAATTAATGGCTTCCAACACCTCCACCGTGGCCATGGAAGATGAGCTGAATAATTAAAACATGACATGCATGTTTTCCTTTAACACTTGAACATCAACAAGGATCTTCATGCTACTCTTGAACTTCATGGACATGATCATTAAACTTGGATATTATTGACCAAGTCAATGCTTTTCAACTAAGAAGAAGAAGAGCAATTTAGTCAAAGTGTAGAATAAACACATATTTTGTTATTCTATTGTAACCCTTTGTACTTAGCTATTGTCCGAACTTGTACAACTTTGTAATCGACCAAAGATATGATGGATGATGATTATAAAATGTACGTAGGCGTTAGTGCCGAACCACTATAAAAGCTGTGTCTCCCCGCATTTCTTTACTTTACTGCTTATTTGGATAATTTTTCACACATACACATTGGGTGTTGGCGTGCGACAATTTTATACGTCAACGTTTTGGCGCATCAGGTAAGGGCGCACAACTTCGACCTCTGCATCAGATTAACTATTCGGATTTGTCTTCGAACCTTGACTTCAACCTCAACCTTACCCACTTTACACCATGGGTGTTAAACGCAAGAAGCTCCCGGCTATCACTGAAGCTCATGAAGCGACTGAAGATGAAGTAAGTCATGAACTTTCTTCGAATGAAGTTCCATCAAACTATGTCACTTGAGAAGACGTCGATGGAATGATCAAGAATCTCGCCTCAGATTTGAACGCTCGACTCGAGCGACAGGAAGACGCCTTCAATACCTTCCTCGCTCGCATTGAAGATATAGTAAGGGGCGCTTCAAGGCCGACTGCCCAGGGTGACATTATTGGAACTAGCACCAACATTCCTCCACCTGCGACTCGAGACGCGGGGGCAGCCCCACCAACTAACCAACAGGCCGACGCCGCCCCTCAGAACAGCGCCAGTCCCGCTACACTCGGGGGCATCCCTAATCCCGACGTCGCTCCAGCCCATGATGCTACTTTACTTGGACAAGTTGCGGGTTCCGTAGAAGGAAATGTTGCTTAAGCGCCAACGCGCGCAGCTTTGGACGGTAGCGCTCCCACGGTTCCGGAAGCCAGGATTGCAGCTAATGTGGCCCTCCAAGTTGGAATCCAACCAGACTACCTTTTCAATCAACCGATTCCCAACTTGGACTTGAACATTGGGGGCACCAGTGCCGCTTTAGATAATTTAAACCAGTTGCCCGCTTTTGGAAACGGGTCTGAGATTGCGGATGTCCTCCGTCGGTTCACTCGAGGCGGCGCTTCTTCTATGGACATGGACTGTGTGACTCGCAGCCCGCTCTTTTTGGATATCACAAACTCTCGGAACCCACCTGACTTCAAGCTGCCTGGTTTGGATTCTTATGACGGTCGCAAGGACCCAACCGCTCACCTCATGAGATACATACGACATATGGAAGTTCTCTTGGCTTCGGAAAATGTCATGGCCAAGTGCTTCTCGCTCTTCTTAACGGACATAGCTGCAATGTGGTACATGCAGCTGGAGCCGGACTCCATTTCTTCTTGGAATGCTTTGATTACCCGATTTGTAGAACAGTTTAGAGTCAACATTGCTCGCCCAAAAAGCGTCATGACTCTCAATAGCATTACGCAGAAGTCCGGCGAGACTCTGCGAAAGTTCTTGAAACGGTTCAACGCTGCACTCGCCTCAGTCGACAGACCTGACCCTTCCATGGTTTTAATGGCCACAGTATCTGGTGTTCTACATAAATCTAAATTTAGGACTTCATTACACTGGGATCCGCCAAGGGACCTTGGCGAGTTCTACTTTGAAGCCGAAAGGTTCCTTCGAGAAGAAGATGTGAAGGCCAACAATAGCAAGAAGGTCGTCGATGTTAATACTGTTAATGTAACGACCAAGAAATTTTCGACCCTGAAAATCAATACACAAACACCATATCGACATTCAAGCATCGAAAACACCTGAACGTTATGAGGAAGAAATTAGAGGGTAAGAAAAGAAAAGAAAGAAATTTTTAGAATAGAAGAAAAGAAGAAGAACATCAGAATCTCACAGTGGAACGAATAAAGTATAATATCAAATCTCTTTATAAAAAGAAACTGTATATACATATATATATACACCAATCATCAGAATACATCATATATCAAACACAGCGGAAATAACTCTAAATAATTAACGGTGAAGCCTCCTGCTTTCAGCTCCCGAATCTCCAGCGATACCTAACCTGTTAATATACTCGGTCTGACCCGAGTACATTTGATTTAAAACAAAATTCACTGGGTCAGTCTGGAATACTTTCAGTGGTAAATTCGTAACACAACAACTTGATTAACTTTGGAAATCCTTTCTGAAAGAAAAGGATAATAGTAAGACCAGTCCACACATAAACACGGACGGTTTTTACCTTACTATAACCCAAAACACATTTGAAATCCATATCTTTTCTGATATTATGATAATGTCTATCAAATCACAAATAAATAATCATCTAGTAGAACGCTTGCATCTCATGCTCTACATATATAGTATACAGTCAAAACCCCAGGCGCTTATTGGAGATTGGATACCGACTATGACAAGGTATGGGACTACCTACCAATAGTGTATCTCTAGAGACGAATACACTGGGTTCAACAAGAACGTCTTGCAACCTGGCCCACATACGACCGACCACTCATTTCTCTTGAGAGTATCGAATATATTGTCACCTCACGGCTGTGCAACTACCGTTTTTCCCGGGAGATATAGAAACAAAAAGAAGTAACAAATATGAATATTCTCTAGATGGTGACAATACACCCTAATGGGCGCGACCCACATAGCCATGCTGCCTGCCTGATTTTTGTCATTCCCTGGTTGATGAGGCTCGAGGTTATAATCGAACTTTGAACCATCTGGCTACCATTCACTTTGGATTTCACATCGTCACGTCATCCAGGAACAGGATGACCGAAGACACTCTCCTACTGTATCCTTACTTAGGAATCACCCCAAGGATCAGTAGCGAGAAGTCCTTGCAATCCACAGATTCCAACCACGATAGAACCACAGTGTATCTCTGGGAGCTAACCACAGATTATAAGTAGTTCTTCCGCTTCATGAAGATCTATGGTTTTTAATGCTCCATCTTCATTTGCTGCTAGTTAGTTCGTATGCAATGTTGGATCAAAGTGGTTTTGGGTTGTCCCCATCCCGGTCTCTTCAAAGCAACACATCAAAAAGGTCCAATAATATATTTATTGATAGTTGTGTTTTTAACTATCAATTCACACAACACGGTATATTGGTAGCTCGAATCCTTAAATTCATTTATTAAAACTATTTTATCGATCTTTAGAAATCGATTTCGTATCCTCTAGTCACAAATCCATTATTCGTTATACTGAAAATGATAACATATCTTTATTTAGCAATATCCCTTTCATTTCCTTATTTTAAAAACATTACTATATATATTTGCCGAATCTCTTTTATTTCCTCTTCGCCTTGCGAAAATCATCTTATATTCTTAACTCAAGGTTAACAATAAATTTTCACAACCCAACTTGAGTTAAACATCTATTAGTTCAATAATATTTCAAAATCTTGTTAATTACGTCGCGATATTTCTCTTGTAGAAATAATAACCAAATTTCAACACTCTTATCGTTTCAAACTAATATCATTCCTCGATAATAGTGAAGTCGTTCAAGTTGGGGTATTTTAGTTACCTCTCAGACCTTAATCGTCAACCTTCTTATCTCAAAATAGATAAAAGTTTGAAACACAAACTTATCGTTCATTTACTATCAATTCAGTTTACTACTTTATTCACCATGGCTTTAATAACCATTTCTTTCATTTTACATATTTATTTTCAAATAAATTTCTTTACTTTTATTCAAGTAAAACTCGCTAAATGCAAACCTTTATGCTTTAATCTCTTTAATATAACTCATTAACAATTGGATTCGTTTAAAATCTCATTTACTAATCCTTTTACTCAAAATCCAGCCAAGCCTCTTACTTTTGCAAATCCTAGATCTTCTTTCAATTATAATCGTTTACTTGATCCATTTACTTCAGTAAAACTTATTTAAAATCATTGCTCGGGTTTAAACTTCTTTCATGAACTCCCATTCAATTCTAAAATCTCCTTCCTTTTAAAAATCATATTCAAATCCACTTTCATTTTACTTAATTGGAAAATTAAGTAAGACTAAATCTTATGAAAAACCATATATTAACTTTGGTATAATATCGCTCTCAACATAATACACTAAAGTTCTATTTCAAAACTCAATTACTTCTTAATTAACTTCTATTTAACCAGGTAAATTACTTTAATTAAAGTAATTACTAATTTCATTATTAATTGAACCGAAATAGTTTTCTTCATAAAAATGGATCAGCTAATCGCTTACCGATACTATTAACGATAAATACCTCATTAATTATAAGCAATTTTAGATATCATTAAATAAAAGGATAATCAAATTTAAAATAAAAATAATCATTCGTTAAACCTTTTTCATTAGAGTAGTCGAAGAGCGATTAATACAATTATCAACTCTAATTAAACAGTTGACATCGTCAACAAACCGTCAGTTATTTACTAAACTGATTATGATTACTTCTCATGTTAGATTAATATAATTAATCTAATTATATTACTTAACTGTTTCACATGAACAGTTATTTTCAAAACCATAACCCGTAAGTTAAATCTTACTTCTATGCTGATAAAACTTATTACAATTGCTACAAAATATTATATAACTATTTTTATAAAACCATTTATAAATAGTCTTATTTTAAAGCTTCTATTTTAAATAGAAATAAATTTTAAACTTCACTTCAGTTATAAAATAAATTTTATAACTTTAATTACGTTAATTCGCCTACCGGCGAAGTTACGCCTTAAAACAATGTTTCAGATCATTTGATGCCAATAACTTAATCAGTACCGCCTATTAATTAAAAACATTACATCAACGTTGAATTTCAATTCAACATTCAATATATAATCAACCATCAACTTTAAACATCATATGGTGTTGTTTGGGGTAAACAGTTCATGTTTGGATAATATGGGAAAACAAACAACATACACAATATTTGAGGAATCCGGTCGGATCCCTCCAACCTGTTCTTTCCTGCATCACAGACCATAATAATAATTGACAATTATTTAGATAAATCATCCAATACGACATATTATAGATGTCGACGACCATTTAACACACAATAAGCAACCAAAGCAATTTATCAACCAATTCTATGATTAACGATGAATTATATTTTAATATGAATTTATCACATCATAGAATTTCAGAAATCGTGAGAATTAACTCACCTTATTTCCGACTCGACGGTTCCAGCGTTGTTTTATTTAATTTTAAACTGACGTTTAAAATTAAATAAAAACCCTACAGCTTTCAATCTCTTCTGAATCAGTTCAGTAATGTAGTATTCCTCAACGCTATTCCAACATATCCATTTTTGTTAAATTCTGAGAACGTTTGAACGTGTTACAGTCCTTACAATTTTAATTAGCTTTAATGAAATATAAATTTAATATTAAAACAATTTTTACCTTAACTGCCCATAATCCAGGTCATCATCTTGATTATTCATGCGGTTTCCTCCCTTGAAATACTTTTTCCGTGATCCATATTTATTTACTTTTCTTTGTAAATAATATAACCGGCCCAAATTCACAAGTGGATCTCACACCCAGCCCACCTTCGCATGCACAGTCTCCTGCTTCGAAACCAATGAGTCTGTCCCCCTTTAATACTCCTTCCCACTTAAAACATACGATCCCAACAAATGAACCCACTTCCCTTATTTAATCTTCTCCTTCGCTAGTCTTATATCACAAACTGCTCCAGACTTCGATGTCCCTCCCCTCATATCTGCGATTACTCCTCTGTCCCTCCTTACCATCCCAAGCGTTCAAAACTTCTCCTACTTTAAAGTACCACGCATTTTCTCCTGCTATTGAAACTCGACGCATGTTAACTCCCATACCACCACACCTTCAAACACTTCTGTACACAACTCACACTCCTACCTTCCTCCAACGTGCTGCTCTCCCCATGATATCCGCATGCGTCTTGTATTTGAGCCATGCCAGGCTTTGGTTTTGTACTTTGGTGTTTTCATTTGTTCTTACGGTGGACTTTTAAAATGGTGATATACATTCTCAGTTTTAGTTGCAGAAACAAATAGATGGACCGCTATTTATGCACGAATGGGAGGAGGATAAGTATCATGTCTCTATCACCTACAGTAATATCACGTTGGAAGGACAGATGAAATATTTATCTAAGATTTTACTGAGATTTCGTAGTCGAAGTATTTGCAATAAGGTGTATCTTACCTAGTAAGATTTCATAGGTTATTCCTAAGATTTTGAACAGGAACCAAGATCTTCGGGCATTTGAAAAATATTAGTAGCAGCAAAGTATTGTCATGTTCGAGAGCGACATGTAGAGGGTTGGTGAGGTGATGTCTGAGTAAACAACTGGGGTAGTTGCGTTTTGTATGATGGTGAAAAAGAATGTGTACTCGTTTGCTTTAGGTAGATTAGCTGTGTGAAATAAGGTGTGCCATACGGTTTTCCTTTTGTAGAAAACATGTATTTAATTAGAGGGTGACGACTTTACCAGCTGGGGCATGGTTTGATTAGAAAAGAAATGGACAAGGTATGCAGAGGACGTGGCTTAATAGCGTAGGTTATAGGTTAGCATGGCATGTCCTTTTCAAATGAAAGACAATGCAGGAGAGATTATATATATGTGGTACGGTATGGTGAGGCATGTGTTTGTTTTAGTTAGATTTGTCCGGCTATCCGTTACATAAGTTTCTGTTTATCTATGAAAGGTTACGGACAGAAATAAAAATATCATTGTGACCAGCAACGCCCCACGATCCCAAAAATTTAATAATATCGGTAGATTAACTTATATTGTGAAAACCCAAAATGCTGATATAGGGTGCAAAATACTCCAAATAAAAAGTGACGTATTTTCCAAATTAAAAATTACAGTAAAATTCTAAAAATTAAATTAACACTACGTCTCAAAAGAACCTTGTCTAAATTCGAAACCAATATTTAATTATATTAAATTATCGTTATGGTTTATAAACGATTCCATAGCGATTTTCCAAAAATTTGATTTGATTTGGGCATATCTTGCGATCTATACGATGAAATCTCCATTTTTCTCTTCCGATGGAAAAATATAATCATATAGATTCAAGCGGTTCTTGTTTCATTGAAATCCGATTTATATCAGATCCTATATATTCAATTAAAATTCGAACTTCAATATTACGAACTACAGCGTCGTTTCGAGCTCATTTTAATTATATTATAAATACAAAATTCGAACTCCACTTTATTAAATAAATTCGTTATAAAATCCATTATATTTCCAATATAATATATAAACATATTTAGATATTCCAATTTAAGTGGCCAAAAATCTGGGACGTTACATTCTTCCCCCCTTAAAAGAATTTCGTCCCCGAAATTACAAGGTAAGAAGAATGCTCCGAACCCAATCATGAATAATTATCTTTGAATTATCATTCAAATAAATTTAAACTCTTAAAAAAATTCATAAAATTTTGCCAGCTCCTCCTTTGCACGGCTCGATCAGAGTAACCACAACTGCCACTCTGGGCCTTAACTTTCCCAAAATAAAACCAAAGTCAAATGGCCATACCACTCAAGGGTATAAAATCAACCACTCCAATCAATATATTAAGGTTCACCTGTTGTCGGGCAACTTAATTCCATTTTCAATGCAATTAAAAACTGCTCTTCGTCAGTACTTCCAATATGTACTTCAATCTCTATAATCAGCCAATTCCCATAGCCGTTTAGTATCTTCACTTATCTCAACTTACAATGCCAGCAAAAATACAGGGTAAAATAAATCCATGATGATATTATTCCAAATTCACTGTACTAGAATTTTATTTCAATCCATTCAACTTCTTCATTGCCATATTTGATGGATTTTATTTAATTAATCCAACATCCGAATAACAAACAACCAGTTTATTTGAATTATATTCAACTTATACTCACTGGTTCTGCCTTCATATTAATCGATTAATATTCAATCGATTACCATTATTATCCGTTTGATTCTCAAATTCATTTTACTTAACCAAGCTAATCTCATTTAGTTAACCAATTCAATTCACTAATTTATTTCCTTCCCAATCAATTAAATTTTAATTCATTCATCCAGGGCCATTTATCTTGAACTAGTTTCAATAAGCTCGACTTATTTATTCCAAATTGGTTGCAATGAATGCTTAAATCTATACTTATGCATTCAATCAAACAAGGCACAATCAACAAACCAAATCATTCTGATTCATATTTATCTTTAATATTCACTTTGATTGCAAATTAAACTTTACATTGAAGTTTTTATTTTCAAATTTCATATTTGAATTTCCCATTTGGTTAGATCATTTAAATTTTATAATCCACTCTGAATTCTAATTCAAATCAACATTAGTCGATGAATGATAATTTAAGAAAATTACAATTTTACTGCTTTGTAAAAATTATATTGGGGCAAAAATATATTTTAAAATAATTTTGTAACAAATTACAAATACGCACACTCATATAAACTCACACTCAATCTAGGATATTACTAATCCTATCTCTATTGAGTTACGCCACAGAGCCAAGATTATTACTAAACCAATAGCTCTAGTACCACTGTAACGACCAGGAAATTTTCGACCTTGAAAATCGACACACAAACACCATATCGACCTTCAAGCATCGAAAACACCTGAACGTTATGAGGAAGAAATTAGAGGGTGAGAAAAGAAAAGAAAGAAATTTTTAGAATAGAAGAAAAGAAGAAGAACATCAGAATCTCACAGCGGAACGAATAAAGTATAATATCAAATCTCTTTATAAAAAGAAACTGTATATATATATATATACACCAATCATCAGAATACATCATATATCAAACACAGCGGAAATAACTCTAAATAATTAACGGTGAAGCCTCCTGCTTTCAGCTCCCGAATCTCCAGCGATACCTAACCTGTTAATATACTCGGTCTGACCAGAGTACATTTGATTTAAAACAAAATTCACTGGGTCAGTCTGGAATACTTTCAGTGGTAAATTCATAACACAACAACTTGTTTAACTTTGAAAATCCTTTCTGAAAGAAAAGGATAATAGTAAGACCAGTCCACACATAAACACGGACGGTTTTTACCTTACTATAACCCAAAACACATTTGAAATCCATATCTTTTCTGATATTATGATAATGTCTATCAAATCACAAATAAATAATCATCTAGTAGAACGCTTGCATCTCATGCTCTACATATATAATATACAATCAAAACCTCAGGCGCTTATTGGAGATTGGATTCCGACTATGACAAGGTATGGGACTACCTGCCGATAGTGTATCTCTAGAGACGAATACACTAGGTTCAACAAGAACGTCTTGCAACCTGGCCCACACATAACCGACCACTCATTTCTCTTGAGTGCATCGAATATATTGTCACCTCACGGCTGCGCAACTACCGTTTTTCCTGGGAGATACAGAAACAAAAAGAAGTAACAAATATGAATATTCTCTAGATGGTGACAATACACCCTAATGGGCGCGACCCACATAGCCATGCTGCCTGCCCGATTTTTGTCATTCCCTGGTTGATGAGGCTCGAGGTTATAATCGAACTTTGAACCATCTGGCTACCATTCGTTTTGGATTCCACATCGTCATGTCATCCAGGAACAGGATGACCGAAGGCACTCTCCTACTGCATCCTTACTTATGAATCACCCCAAGGATCGGTAGCGAGAAGTCCTTGCAATCCACAGATTCCAACCACGACAGAACCACAGTGTATCTCTGGGAGCTAACCACAGATTATAAGTAGTTCTTCCGCTTCATGAAGATCTACGGTTTTCAATGCTCCATCTTCATTTGTTGCCAGTTAGTTCGTACGCAACGTTGGATCGAAGTGGTTTTGGGTTGTCCCCATCCCTGTCTCTTCAAAACAACACGTCAAAAAGGTCCAATAATATATTTATTGATAGTTGGGTTTTTAACTATCAATTCACATAACACGGTATATTGGCAGCTCGAATAATTAAATTCATTTATTAAAACTATTTTATCGATCTTTAGAAATCGATTTCATATTCTCTAGTCACAAATCCATTATTCATTATATTGAAAATGATAACATATCTTTATTTACCAATCTCCCTTTCATTTCCTTATTTTAAAAACATTACTATATATATTTGCCGAATCTCTTTTATTTCCTCTTCGCCTTGCGAAAATCATCTTATATTCTTAACTCAAGGTTAACGATAAATTTTCACAATCCAACTTGAGTTAAACATCCATTAGTTCAATAATATTTCAAAATCTTGTTAATTACGTCGCGATATTTCTCTTGTAGAAATAATAACCAAATTTCAACACTTCAATCGTTTCAAACTAATATCATTCCTTGATAATAGTGAAGTCATTCAAGTTGGGATATTTTAGTTACCTCTCAGAGCTTGATCGTCAACGTTCTTATCTTAAAATAGATAAAAGTTTGAAACACAAAACTATCGTTCATTTACTATCAATTCAGTTTACTACTTTATTCACCATGGCTTTAATAACCGTTTCTTTCGTTTTGCATATTTTTTTTTTTTAAATAAATCTCTTTACTTTTATTCAAGTAAAACTCACTAAACGCAAACCTTTATGCTTTAACCTCTTTAATATAACTCAATAACAATTGGATTCGTTTAAAATCTCATTTACTAATTCTTTTACTCAAAATTCAGCCAAGCCTCTTACTTTTGCAAATCCTAGATCTTCTTTCAATTATAATCATTTACTTGATCCATTTACTTCAGTAAAACTTATTTAAAATCATTGCTCGGGATTAAACTTCTTTCATGAACTCCCATTCAATTCTAAAATCTCCTTCCTTTTGAAAATCATATACAAATCCACTTTCATTTTACTTAATTGGAAAATTAAGTAAGACTAAATCTTATGAAAAACCATATATTAACTTTGGTATAATATCGCTCTCAACATAATACACTCAAGTTCTATTTCAAAACTCAGTTACTTCTTAATTAACTTCTATTTAACCAGGTAAATTACTTTAATTAAAGTAATTACTAATTTCATTATTAACTGAACCGAAATAGTTTTCTTCATAAAAAATGGATCAGCAAATCGCTTACCGATATTATTAACGATAAATACCTCATTAATTATAAGCAACTATAGATATCATTAAATAAAAGGATAATCAAATTTAAAATAAAAATAATCATTCGTTAAACCTTTTTCATTAGAGTAGTCGAAGAGCGATTAATACAATCATCAACTCTAATTAAACAGTTGACATCGTCAACTAACCCTCAGTTATTTACTAAACTGATTATGATTACTTCTCATGTTAGATTAATATAATTAATCTAATTATATTACTTAACTATTTCACATGAACAATTATTTTCAAAACAATAACCCGTAGGTTAAATCCTACTTCTATGCTGATAAAACTTATTACAATTACTACAAAATATTATATAACTATTTTTATAAAACCATTTATAAATAGTCTTATTTTAAAGCTTCTATTTTAAATAGAAATAAATTTTAAACTTCACTTCAGTTATAAAATAAATTTTATAACTTTGATTACGTTAATTCGCTTACCGGCGAAGTTACGCCTTAAAACAGTGTTTCAGATCATTTGCTGCCAGTAACTTAATCAATACCGCCTATTGATTAAAAACATTACATCAACGTTGAATTTCAATTCAACGTTCAGTATATAATCAACCATCAGCATTTAAACATGATATGGTGTTATTTGGGGTAAACAGTTCATGTTTGGATAATATGGGAAAACAAACAACATACAAAATATTTGAGGAATCCGGTCGGATCCCTCCAACCTGTTCTTTCCTGCATCATAGACCATAATAATAATTGACAAATATTTAGATAAATCATCCAATACGACATATTATAGATGTCGACGACCATTTAACACACAATAAGCAACCAAAGCAATTTATCAACCAATTCTATGATTAACGATGAATTATATTTTAATATGAATTTATCACATCATAGAATTTCAGAAATCGTGAGAATTAACTCACCTTATTTACGACTCGACGGTTCCAGCGTTGTTTTATTTAATTTTAAACTGACGTTTAAAATTAAATAAAAACCCGACAGCTTTCAATCTCTTCTGAATCAGTTCAGTAATGTAGTATTCCTCAACGCTATTCCAACGTATCCATTTTTGTTAAATTCTGAGAACGTTTGAACGTGTTACAGTACTTACAATTTTAATTAGTTTTTAATGAAATATAAATTTAATATTAAAACAATTGTTACCTTAACTGCCCATAATCCAGGTCATCATCTTGATTATTCATGCGGTTTCCTCCCTTGAAATACTTTTTCCGTGATCCATATTTATTTACTTTTCTTTGTAAATAATATAGCCGGCCCAAATTCACAAGTGGATCACACACCCAACCCACCTCCGCATGCACAGTCTCCTGCTTCGAAACAAATGAGTCCTTCCCCCTTTAATATTCCTTCCCACTTAAAACATACGATCCCAACAAATGAACCCACTTCCCTTATTTAATCTCCTCCTCCGCTAGTCCTATATCACAAACTGCTCCAAACTTCGATGTCCCTCCCCTCATATCTGCGATTACTCCTCCGTCCCTCCTTACCATCCCAAGCGTTCAAAACTTTTCCTACTTTAAAGTACCACGCATTTTCTCCTGCTACTGAAACTCGCCGCATGTTAACTCCCATACCACCATACCTTCAAACACTTATGTACACAGCTCACACTCCTACCTTCCTCCGACGTGCTGCTGTCCCCATGATATCCGCATGCGCCTTGTATTTGAGCCATGCCAGGCTTCGGTTTTGTACTTTGGTGTTTTCATTTGTTCTTACGGTGGACTTTTAAAATGGTGATATACATTCTCAGTTTTGGTTGCAGAAACAAATAGATGGACCGCTATTTATACACGAATGGGAGGAGGATAAGTATCATGTTTCTATCACCTACAGTAATATCACATTGGAAGGACAGATGAAATATTTATCTAAGATTTTACTGAGATTTCATAGTCAAAGTATTTGCAATAAGGTGTATCTTACCTAGTAAGATTTCATAGGTTATTCCTAAGATTTTGAACAGGAACCAAGATCTTCGGGCATTTGAAAAATATTAGTAGAAGCAAAGAAATGTCATGTTCGAGAGCGACATGTAGAGGGTTGGTGAGGTGATGTCTGAGTAAACAACTGGGGTAGTTGCGTTTTGTATGATGGTAAAAAAGTATGTGTACTCGTTTGCTATAGGTAGATTAGTTGTGTGAAATAAGGTGTGCCATACGGTTTTCCTTTTGTGAATACATGTATTTAATTAGAGGGTGACGACTTTACCAGCTGGGGCATGGTTTGATTAGAAAAGAAATGGAAAAGGTATGCAGAGGACATGGCTTAATAGCGTAGGTTATAGGTTAGCATGGCATGTCCTTATCAAATGAAAGACAATGCAGGAGAGATTATATATATGTGGTACGGTATGGTGAGGCATGTGTTTGTTTTAGTTAGATTTGTCCAGCTGTCCGTTACATAAGTTTTTGTTTATCTATGAAAGGTTACAGACAGAAATAAAAATATCATTGTGACCAGCAACGCCCCACGATCCCAAAAATATAATAATATCGGTAGATTAACTTATATTGTGAAAACCCAAAATGCTGATATAGGGTGCAAAATACTCCAAATAAAAAATGACGTATTTTCCAAATAAAAAATTACAGTAAAATTCTAAAAATTAAATTAACACTATGTCTCAAAAGAACCTTGTCTAAATTCGAAACCAATATTTAATTATATTAAATTATCGTTATGGTTTATAAATGATTCCATAGCGATTTTCCGAAAATTTGATTTGGGCATATCTTGCGATCTATACGATGAAATCTCCATTTTTCTCTTCCGATAGAAAAATATAATCATATAGATTCAAGCGGTTCTTGTTTCATTGAAATCCGATTTATATCAGATCCTATATATTCAATTAAAATTCGAACTTCAATATTACGAACTGCATCGTCGTTTCGAGCTCATTTTAATTATATTATAAATATAAAATTCGAACTCCACTTTATTAAACAAATTCGATATAAAATCCATTATATTTCCAATATAATATATAAACAGATTTAAATATTCCAATTTAAATGGCCAAAAATCTGGGACGTTATAGTTAAGGACATGAAATCTCCCGATCCTGGAAAAGCTAAAGATTATGCTCAGCAACCTCCAAAGGGGAATGATCGCAACAGCGCTAAAAGGCAACAAAGGTACTTGACTTTCACGGAGCTTACTCATGCTCTCGAGGAGATCTACCGTGAAGTCCACCCTATTGCTCCCTTCAGAAGGCCTTTCATTCAGGATCCCCCTCGACAACTCACCAATCCCGGACGTTATTGCATATTCCACGAAACCGATAGTCACGATACAAACGACTGTCAACATCTTAAGAGTGCTATTGAAGAGCGTGTTAGGCATGGAGAGCTGACACGGTTTGTTCGGACCCCTCAATGGAATCAGGACGGGTCCGAGACTAGCACCTGATGCGACATCATCATCCGCTAAGTCTCTCACTGGATCTGCTGTCTAGGGTCCAAGCCTCCCTAACATCAGTATCTTACGGCTTTTCGGTCTTCTAGTTTTATTATGGTTTTCTATGAATCTCAAATAATGCGCTCCTCACTTATGGCTTTCTCATTCTAGCTCTCTAGGCTCAAGTATTTGGGCTTCAGCCCATGGCATTGTATTTAAGGACCTTAGTCCTCTGGATGTATCCTTCCTTTTGGGTATTAATGAAAAGTTTACTTTTCTTGACATCTTGTCTATCTCGATAAGGTCGCTTCGACTCTACTTGCCGAGGTGGTCTCACCAATGTGGGATCTCCTTGATTGCTACTTGCTAAAGTGATCTCACCAATGTGGGATCTTCCTGATTGCTACATGCCAAGGTGATCTCACCAATGTGAGATCTCCTTGATTGCTACATGCCAAGGTGATCTCACCAATGTTAGATCTCCTTGATTGCTACATGCCAAGGTGATCTCACCAATGTTAGATCTCCTTGATTGCTAAATGCCAAGGTGATCTCACCAATGCGAGATCTCCTTGATTGCTACGTGCCAAGGTGATCTCACCAATGTGAGATCTCCTTGATTGTTACGTGCCAAGGTGATCTCACCAATGCGAGATCTCCTTGATTGCTATGTGCCAAGGTGATCTCACCAATGTGAGATCTCCTTGATTGCTACGTGCCAGGGTGATCTCACCAATGTGAGATCTCCTTGATTGCTACATGCCAAGGTGATCACACCAATGTAGGATCTCTTTGATTGCTATCAGCCAGGGTCATCTCACCAGGTGAGATCTTTTTGATTGCTACACCCAAGTCTACCTCACCAATGTGAGATCACCTTGAATGCAGTCCATCGAATGAATACAATGATGGAAGCCGTGTCGGCAACACGGCAAGACCACCCACACATGGTTATATGCACACTTTTCTATGCAAGTCAATGGGCTCCTCCAATCTCTCGGACAATCTGGCTGTTCAGGCTTCCTATTAATACGATCCCAAGCGATCGTCAGATTTCTCTCCTTAATACGATCCTAAGCGATCGTCAGATTTCTCTCCTTAACATGATCCCACGCGATCGCGGTCTTACACTAATATGTCCGAAGCGATCATGGATTACTAGTTCATCGGCTTTGGTTTCCCGGATAATACGACCCAGAGTGGTCATGGCCCTTCCGTCTTATGAATGTAGAAGCTCGCTCCGAACTTCTCCTAGCTTTAGTTTTTGGATTTCTCTTCTCCTCACAAAACACACCTTCCATGGATCAAGTAAGATATGTTTTGGGGGACAAATGTTGACACGCTTTTTTGTCAAAGCTGTCACACGTCAAGTATCTGGTGAGAGATGCCCTCAAACATCAAAAAGCACAAAGCAGCAGGGTCGAAGTTGCATCGCAAATGCAAGGACTAATGGACTCTTAGTTGAGCCGTGCTCCTAGCCGAAGGCGAGCCGTGCTCCGAGCCGAAGGCAAGCCGTCAAGCGGGTCCGGGCGTAGCACCGGTAGGGGTCCGGGGCCCCACAGTCCCGGGGGCGATCGACCTAGCCAGTTAGGTCAAATGGGCACTGCCCGATTCATTTGATTTTCTCTGTGCCGAAAGCTCAGATTCCTTCACTTTGGACCAGCAAAACCGCAGATTCCTTCACTTCGCATCTAGGAGTTTCGACGCCCTAAAACAACGAGATTTCAGCACCAAGAAGTTCACCCCTTTCTCCTCCTCAAATTTCGCACCCTCGGAGGGGTTCGGAATTTCGTACCCCTCGGGGGGGGGGGGTACGAAATTTCGAATCCCCTGGCGGGGGGTTGAAATTTCAAGCCCCGCGCCTGGGGACTCGAATTTCCTGTTTCGTGGCTACTTTTGGGGCGCGAAATTTGTTGTTTGTAGGCCGCGCTGCTCACCTACTCCCACCTAACCTTCCTCCTATAAATACACCAAGCCTTGGCCTTCATTTGGATCCTTCTCCCTTGGAAATTTTGGACCTTAAGAGCTCCAAACACTCATTAATGGCTTCCAACACCTCCACCGTGGTCATGGAAGATAAGATGGATAATTAAGACATGGCATGCATGTTTTCCTTCAGCACTTAAACATCGACAAGGATCTTCATACTACTCTTGAACTTCATGGACATGACCATTGAACTTGGATATTGTTGACCAAGTCAACGCTTTTAAACGAAAAAGAAGGGCAATTTGGTCAAAGTGTAGAATAAACACATATTTTGTTATTCTATTGTAACTCTTTGTACTTAGCTATTGTCCGAACTTGTACAACTTTGTAATCGACCAAAGATATGATGAATGATGATTATAAAGTGGATATAGGCGTTAGTGCCGAACCACTATAAAAGCTGTGTCTCCCCGCATTTCTTTACTTTACTGCTTATTTGGATAATTGTTCACGCATACACATTGGGTGTTGGCATGCGATAATTTTACACGTCAACATCAGTGGATTCAACTTTAAGTGTCATGAGGTCGTATTGTATCATTTGAAATCGTGCATACATACTAGTGGTAGACTTAATTTCCTTAATTCTGAAGAATAAATATTGGTTTTGCAAAACAAATTTTTTAGATTGCTTTACTTTATTCATGCCTTCATGTATAATTTTTAGTGTACGCCAAATATCAAAAGTTATTTGATAGAATTCAACTCTTACAAACTTGTTTTATCTAGTGAACAAAATATATCATTCATAGTTTTGACATTGTTACTTGTCTCGTCTTTTTTGTGCATTGGTCCAAGTGCTTATAATATGCTAAGTGACTTACATCTATTTTGTGTAGCTTGCCAAATTTCTAGCCTATTAGATTCCGTAAAAGCATTCATTCATGTAGACTAGTAAGCGTAATCAAACCTGGTGAAAGGAATACACACACATGTGCGCGCACACACACGCACACGCATGCACGCGCACACACACGCACATGCATGCACGAGCACACACACACACGCACATGCATGCACGAGCACACACACACATGTGATCGTGATTTGATACAAAATGAAACTGTACTAAGCACTGTTTTAGATTTCGAAAATATCGCCCGATATATCGTTTGATATCTTATTTTGGGCTCCTTCCGAAACGAAACCGCAAATCTCATTGTAAATCTCCTTTCATTTATATCGCCTGAGATATTGCAATGTCGAACGATATATCGAACGAGACGAGATGCTGGAATATCGTTCGAGATCTTGGTTTTTCTGGTTAAAATTTAAATCTGTGCCTGAATTAGAACAATAATTAAAAAAGCTTAAATCTAGCCACAATAATCTCCTGTTATTTAACATTTTTCATGTTAAATGATCATATTGTATGTTCATATATGTTCTATAATATTTATGATTTTCATATTCATTTTTTTTCTACATACATTTTTCCATTGAAATTATGTATTTTATGTTTTAATTAAATTTTATAATGTTTTGGATCTTATTTATGTTTTATGTCTAGCAATAATTCATGTTCATGGATCATATGTTGTAAGTACTAATCTATTCGCATTGTGTTATATTTCTATTATAAGAATATTATGGTTTAGAGTATGAATAAATCTTCCGTAAAATAAGAATAATGAAGCGATTTTGCAATTCAAGTTTAAATTACTATGTTTATAGTAGCATTCATAAAAATCATTGTGTAAGATTATCATTTTTTAACACATCATGTGCCCTGGGATTGTTCCGATATGGACTTTCAAGACTCGGGATGAAAATCTAAGACTAGCCCTCTAGTTAGACTCATCTTATTCGAGATCTCCACTGATATGAGATCGCGTCTCTAAAATTGTCAAGACGAAACGCGATCGATATCCAAGATTTATAACCTTGGAACTAAGGGTGGTGTGATATGGCTTATATTTGATATGTGTATGTACCTATAAATGTAAAAAGTAAAATATAATTAACAAGAAGTAAAAGTGACCATACCAAAATTTTTATACTCGTTCGCATCTTTCATTCTATGCCCAGTCCCAAAGCTCTTCTTCGGTATTTCGCTAACCAAAATCTCCTATTCTCCTTGCTTCATCCGGATAAATATGATTATAATAGTATATCTTAAACAAGCATGTGCTCTATATCACACGGATATTGACTACTAGTACAACCCTTCCTATAATCTCACTCGAGTGTAATATGTGAGATATGATGGATTGGTAGAAGTAAACCTACCAAAATATGACTTTTGTAAAGTGTGATTGAGAATGTTGGAGCATTTAAATTGCAACAGAATATAGGTTAGTAATAGGAATAGAAAATAGATTAGATATTCTCGATCATGAAATGAATCATATGCGTGCACATATGGTCGAATTTTTGTTCAAGGATTACAACTCTTAAAGTAAATCTCTTAGGCTCGGAGTTGTAACAGTTAAGGAGGAGGAGCTAGAAGAGGAACTTTCAAGTCTTCTCAAAGAAAATAGTTATAAAATAGGTCAGACGTTTGAATGCAAGTCATTCATTTGGCTTAAGATAGACAAGAGGATATTGTAGATTTGGCTTTTGTGTGTGTATATGACTCATAGGATATTGTATAGAACTTCTAAGACTATAAAATTCATACATACCCTTACATTATTTAACTTGAGTGGTTCTCTTCCAAAAGATGTTATTGATTACTTTAGCTTGGTTTTCCTTTTCTTGTACGTACAAATGACTGAGTATATCTCCACATATATGATTATATAGTTGTTTGCATTGAAACTCGATAGTTGTTCTCATTAAAACCCGAGAGGTGAGGCTATAAAGTTAACCAACAAAAACCTATCTGGTTAGTCGTTGTAAAATTACCTAATAACCATCCATATGCATCCCCTTAGCTTCTTATGTAGTCATAAGCAATAAACTGCTCAATGTTTGAAAAGCTTACATATTCTATTCTTGACGAATACACCGATATCCAATTTTAATACATTTTGACTAGGAACATTTAAAATGACGTGTTCTATAATATTGTGATATAATACTCATTATTAAAACTATTTGTAACTACTATCACAAATACACTATTTATGGATTTTCTAGTAAATATATTTTTAGTAGGCATTTATAACACATTATAATAGATATATAACAGAAAGAAAAAGACCTTTATTACAAATGAGAATTGGTTACTACGTTAATTTATATACAGTAAATTACAGAATTTTCCCTAAGGTATATCCCTAACTTTATCAATCTCTCACTTGCATTTCAGGCTAATAATGTGATCTCAATTACATCCCTTCAATCATCTTCTTGAGAGTCGATCGAGCCCAACCTTTAATGCTATGTTTTCCTTAGTAGCCTTTGTATCACAACTACTTTCTTCTTAATGAATCCTTCGATCACATGAAATTTCCAAACAAATATGTCATGACTTCTTATGTGTTTTTATCTTCTTTGTGATCGGTATCATCTCGTGTAATCACAAAAAATTGTTATAACATTATTCTTGGTATCAGAATCACTCTGAGCCCTCACAAAAAGTTACACATCCTGAAATCCTCTTTAGCTGTTTTAATGAGCGCAATGTAATTGATCTCCCTCATGGAACCTCAAATGTTTCTTATTCAAAACTTTTCCAACTAAATTCTATAACACTAAGTGTAAAGGTAACTAGACTTTGGTTTTCTATCATATATATCATTTTGAAAGCTCGAACCTATGTACTCCATCATTAGGACGTCTCCATTCCTATTTATTAGGAATAATTCAATAGTATTATGTAATACTCTTTTTGGAAAGTTAACATAAATATCTTTTAGCACGGTGGCTAGTGCGTGGTATTGCTTTTCAGGAGGTCAGTTGTTCGAGTCACGTGATTGTCACATATGATATCAGAGCCTATACCTAAACAGACTTGTGTGTGTAATGTTGCGAATATTAGTTGGAAAGATATTAATGTGAGTTACGTGCACAACTCCTGGTGGTGATAAATGACGAGCCAACGAGGACGTTGGGATCTTTAATGAAGTAGTTTGTAACAACCCTTTCGTAAAGTTATCATAAAGGTCTTTTAGAACAGTGATTAGTGCGTTGTGTTGTTTTCCGAGGGGTCGAGGGTTCGAGTCCCGCGGTTTTCACATATTCCTTAAATACTTGTACACATTTTACAACCATCCAATGTTTTTCTACAACATTAGACTGATATCATCTTACGCATCCTAATATATATGCCACATGTAGTCTAGTATATAACATAACATGCATCAGACATCCTATAGCTGAAGCATAGTGTATCCTTTTCATGGTCTCTTTCTCCCCATTGACATGAGGAGTGTTGTTCTTAGAAGGGCGATTCCAAGCTACGTTCGAATGTCTTCATGTGTGGAATTCTATATACTAGACCTTTTCAATATTGTCCATGTTATGTAACGATGGTCGGAACAAAGCCCCCTTCCTTACATGCATATGAGCTGGCACACAACTCCCATATAACAAAAGGAATCCCTGATGTTATGTGCCTACCAGCTCATATTTGTACTCAACTCCTTCAATTTATTCTGTGATGTGAGACTATTGTATCCAAACCATCGTTCCTCCTTAACAACATGCGAGACAATCCTAACAGTTGCATCCTACGAGTACCTTTTGAGAGCATTGCCTTGCCTGCATGGCCCAGTTCGAATCTTCAACTCTGATATCATTGTTATGTAACAATGGTTGGAATAAATCCCTCCTTCCATGCACGTATATGAGCTGGCACACAACTCCCATATAACAAAAGGAATCCCTGATGTTACGTGCCTACCAGCTCATATTTGTACTCAACTCCTTCAATTTATTCTGCGATGTGGGACTATTGTATCCAAACCATCATTCCTCCTTAACAACATGCGAGACGATCCTAACAGTACCTATGTACGCAAATTGGGACAATCCCAATGTGATACAATTCTTTATTTTAAGCATATCGTTTGCTTCTCCCAAATCTTTCGTCGACATGTCCATGAAAAGTTAGGCTTTCATTGATTGATAAAAAAAACAGTCATTATCAATTAACAATATATTATCGACGTACAACATGATAAATATAATAGTATTCCCCTATTTCTTTTTGCATATGCAAACTTTCTCTATTTTCTGATAAAAAAATCAAACTATTTGAAACTTTATCAAAACTTCAACTTTTTGAAGCTTTAAGTCCATAAATGGACCTTAACAACTCACAAACCTCCCTTACTCCCACAAACCACAAAATCAAGCTGCTACATATAACTGGTTTCTTTTGAATTACAATTCAGAAATCCTTTAAGACCCAACTTTTCCGTACGGTTTAAGATGACATTTGACCACGCTTATCCAACTCAAAATGCACAAGAAAGCGGATAGTTAATGGAAAAAAGTTAGAGGGTGAGAAGAAGAAAGAAAGAAATTTTAGAATAGAAGAAGAAGAACATCAACACTACAGAATCAGAGTAGAACTGAATCTCACAGCGGAACAAATAAAATATAATATCTCAATATTTTTTACACAAAGAGAAAACTGCATATATATATGATTACACAATCATAGTACACAACTAGATCATCCTATACAAAGCTGATAAATACAACACACATAGCGAAAATAAATTAGTACTAGAAAATATGGGAATATGTCTCGACTCCGGCTCCTCTCCTGAAGCTCCAAGAAAAATCTAATGTAACCTGTAAATATACTCGGTCTAACCCGAGCACATTTTGAGGAAAGCAAAATCACTCGGATCGATCTGGAATACTTTCAGTGATAACATTCACGTCACAAACAACTTGCTTAATTTTTAGAAAATCCTTTAAAGGAATGGAACTCTCGTAAGACACGACCACACATAAACATAGCACGTGTTTTTCTCTTACGATAGCCAAACCACTTTTATTATAAAATCCAATGATATTATAATAATGTTTATCAAACCACAAATAAAATAAGAATATAACCGAAAAGCTTGCATCTCACTTTTTGACATAGTTAGTTTGCATCTAAAAACATACAGCTCATATTGGAGTTTGGATTTCCATACATGACTGGGTATGGGACCACCTCCAATAAGTGTCCTCTAGAGATAAAACACTGAGGTTCAACAAAAATATCTTGCAACCCAGCTACACAGAGCTAGTCACTCAATCAACTTGATTGTACCATATATATCACCACCATGGTTAGGATCAACAACTGTACCATTCCAAAGCATACAAAAAGGGACAATCGATTTCTCTAGATTAGGTGATAGTACACCCTAGTGGGTATGACCCACATAGCCCTGCCGCCTGCTCGATTTTAGTCATTTGTCGTTGATGAGGCTTGAGGCTATGATTACCTTTTTGGAAATATCATATTCAACTTTTAATGTCACATTGCCAGATCCTTCAAATCACTAGTTGATTTTTACAAAGATACTCTGGGTGTTAAGCTAAAAGAAGTTGCCTTCTCCGCCACCATACTCGTTATATTTGTAAAAGCAAATATGCGTGATTTTTAGGAAATACTCTGTCAGACATTCGCCCATACAAGTTGTCCAGGAACAGGACAAACCGAAGGCACTCTTTTACTACATCCTGTCGAGATTAACCCTAGGATTAGTAACAAGAAGTCCCTACATCATGCAGAATCCAAAATGTTAGGGTTACTGCTACAAGTTTAATCCTGGTTGTTAATCAGAGACATCCGAGAGCATGCCTCTCGCTTTAAAGGTCTAAGCCTTCAAATCATCCCAAAAGAATCCCCATGAGTTAGTTTCGAACATAAAGTCGGTTTGAAGTAGTTTTGGGTCAAGTACTCATCCAACCTCCTTGAAGTGTCACGTCAATTTTCAAAAGGGAATATTCATTGATAGTCGGTTCTTTAACTATCAATTCAAACAGTACAGTTAAGTATATCAGCAGCTCAGATCGTTTTAATAAAAACTATTAAACTAAAATCATTTTATCTATTCTTAAAAATCATTTTCATATACTTATTTCAATGGAATAATCATACTTACAAATCTCTCTTGTTTGTGTTGCTTTGAAAACCAATCTATTCACTTATCTCTTTAAGAACATTCACAAAAACTCCTTTTATTTTATTTACTTAAAAAATACTGCTATATATACTTCGCTAAATGGTATACATCAAATCACCAATCTTATATGAGCCAAAACAATGCAATGCGACACATCATTTATTATATAAACCCAAACAGTTTTATCTAACTTCAAAACTTTGCCGATTAAAGTTTACAGTATCTCATATGAAAATAATAATAAAATTTCCATCATTTACTTCCGTTTTTAAACCGGTATAGCCTCTTGTTTCATTTGCTTAAAAAATCTAGCCATTTACGTATTTCTTCGAATAAATGTATTCACAAAACCATACTATTTTCGTTACTTAGAAAATAGTGTCATATACTTAAACGAATGGTATAAGTATAATCACACTTCATACCTATGCCAAAAATGTCAAGTGGTACATTGTTTACTATAAAACCCAACAATTTTATTAAATCTCTAAGACCTTGCAATTTAAGTTGCAATATTTCTTATGGAAATAATAATTTATTTCCAATATCATTATCATTCCAAACTAGTACCATCAATTGGATAATAGTGAAGTCGTTCAAGTTGGGGTATTTTATTTCCCTCTCCGGCCTAGACTCGACAACATTGTTATCTTAAGAATGATAAAAGTTTATAACCCAAAAATTGATATTAACTATTATATCACGCAAATCTCATTTACTATTCCATTTAAAATGTATTTTTTATAAACCTTTCCTTATTTTTTTAAAATCTCTTTTCCAATTTCAATCACCTTCATTTAATTTGTTCATTAAGTAAATACTTCTAAAACTCAACTTTAGTTTTAACCCTCTTTAATATAATTCGTCCACATTTTGGATTTATTACAGAAATCCATTTACCAAATTCTTTAGACTAATATATTAAACACCTTTTCTTTTACATTTTTGATATCTCTGTTAAATCTTACATCATTTTTATTTAATTCGACTATTAAGTAAACGCTAATTAAAATCATCGCTTTAGCTTTAAATTTCTTTTATAAAATTATGTTTATAAACCTGGATTTTATTTTAAAATCCCCCTTTTAAACCCTTTATCGAATTCAATTAAATTCCCATTACAACCTGATTACTTCTTAAATGATTTCCAATTTATAATGGAAATCACTTTAATTATTAATTAAATTAATTATTAACTTCATCATTAACAAAAGTAAAAGTAGTTAATTTATTTATTAACTAAAAATAAAATAATTAATCCAATTTAATTTTTTAGAATATTTACTAACTCCATTAATAATAAACAACTCGATAATTATCTTTTTAAAATTGTTAAAAGGATTAATTAACTTTTGAGAAATCTTATTAAGTTTAAACAACTATTTGTCGAAACTATTTCTATTAGATAAATTAAAAACAATTTAATTTAACTAATTTTAATTAAAATTGTTGACTTATTCAACTTGAAACCTCAGTTAACTTATTGACTAGTATCCAATAATCCTTCCTCTTAAATTAATTAGTAATATAATTATTTTAATATAATTCCACTTAATTGTTTCATAAAAAGAAATTCCTTATTATTAACCTTTAGATTAATTTCCAACTTCCTTGCTTATAAAACTTATTAAAACATAAGAATATTCAATACAAATCATTTTATTATACTTTAAAAAACTTATTATAAAATACTAAAAAAAATTCTATTTTATATAGTTATATAAAATAAAACTTGAAAAACATGATTCAGTTATAAAAATAAATATAATAACTTTAAAATTGTCAATTCGCCTAATGGCGAATCAAGTCTTAAAAAAAAGGATTTTAAGCCATCTGCTGCCAATTACTTAATCAATATTGTTTATTCGCTAATAACACATAAACGTTTAATTTCAATCCAACAATCAATACCCAAATCAAATTTCAATGTTACTAGGGTTAAACAGTTTATATAAGAATCATACGAAAACAAGTAACATCCAAATATTTGAGGAATTCAGTTGGATCCCTCCAACCTGTTCTCCCTGCATCACAGCTCATAATGTCATTTTAAATTCATACGGAATGTGAATTTTAATCTAATTCATTTAAAATTATGGAAATATAAACATCGACGATCATCAACCAAACAACAATTAACCAAGGAATCCAAACATACAATTTATACTAACAATAGTAAATATTATAATATGAATTTTACCACATAACAGTATTTCAGATAGCGTGAGAGTTAACTCACATTTCATTTCCAATTGACGATTTCAGGTTGATTTATATAAATTCAAACCAACATTTGAAATTATATAAAAACTCAGTTGATTTGAATCACTTCGATCCAGTTCCGACACATAGATATCATTAATACGAATCTAGAGCACCTTGTCTTGCCGAAATCTGTTTATCGTACGAAAGAGTTAAGGCCATCACAATTGTAAACTTGAATTAAATTTTTTATTAATGAGATTCATTAGCACCTTAAACCTTCATTAACATTAAACTAAACAGCCCATAGTCCTTCGTTACTTAACTAAATCACGACTTCCAGGATTTAGCAAAAACCCAACCTCCTCCAAACGTTCGCCAGCACTGCCAACGTTCACTGGGCTCTACACCTTCGCCACCACCGACTTTGCGTGATCCCCTCTTCCTTCACCCTAAGGCATGCTTCCCCAAACATCACCATTCTCTCAGGGTTTCGAGTTAAACAGAAACCCTTTATCTCTATAACATGACCACCACCGATCACCTGCGACCACCACAAATCAAACGGCCTCCCTCTTCCCATACAATAATTCTTCAGGGACCATCGCCTAGAAATAACCACAACCGTCGGAATCGGTAAAAAAAACCAAAACATGCTCATCCACGTTCAACTTGACCAACTGGCCGCCTCAAACTATCGTGACAGATCAAACCACCACTGATCGAAAGGTCTCTATCCCCTCTACAACTTCATAGTTAGGACCTTCTGCTAATTCTTCCCGGTTTGAAGGATTAAATTAAAATTTTAGGATAAAGGAAACTTGAGGGTGGTGGCTACGAAAATGAACAAAGGAAGAATGATCAGTTGGGTTAAGCGATGTTTACGATGTATTTATAGTATAGTTTTATTATTATTTTATTCAATTATATTTGCGCTCGACATTTTAAGCTCGCATGACCAAATTCATCGTTCGATTGAAACAAAATTCGAAACCCTATAATAACTTAATATTTTGGACCGATGAAACTGGTTTCGTTGAATTCCGAGACTTTTTTTTTGCAGAACTCCTATTTTAAATTATAAAACGTAAATCGATACGCATTTATACCACGCACGATCACATAATAACTCCAATTGGCCCGAAATTGGAAATTATACAATGATTAACCATTACAGATTCAATAAAATTAGTTCCGTTGAAACCCGAGGTCATTTGAAAACAATCAAATCTATTGACACTAAATTGTTATTATCGTCTATATTCAAATAGAGTTTATATTAATTGTTAGAATCGTTTTAGATTCATTTTCAACATAGAATTCAAACATTTCTCGTTTTCATATTAGGATAATTTGATATAGTCGTAATTAAATCATATTCTGCTTATTAAGTTGATAAACTCTATATAAAAAATTTATTCATATTTCCAATTCAACATTTAAAAGAAATTTAAGTGTTCCAAATTTAAATGGCTAAAAATCCAGGCCAATACATATCCATATTCCATACTGCATAGTCATATAATGCAATAATTGTTAGTACAATTCGAATGCACTTTAGTATGGTTATGGATAAATATTCCCTACCATAATCAATACCTTGGATTTGACTAAACCCTCTCGCAGCTAGTCTAGTTTTACAAGTCTCCACTTTGCCATTCGTATTTAGCTTTTTCTTAAAAATCAATTTGCAGCTAATGGCTTTTAACCCTTTGGGTTCATTCGATGAAGTCTAAACTCTGTTTTCATACATGTAATTCATCTCGAATTTCATTGCACAAAGCTAGTGTGTATAGGTTTTACTTTGTGGTGCTTCTTGAAAGAACAAAAGTGTTTCTCATGTAAGTCGCACTTCCTTTTCATGCCATCCATGAGAGAACTATATTTCTCTTTGGTGCATGAGATTCTCTAATAGATTCTCTAACGAACTGATTTTTTTTCATATATGGGTGAACTTTATTTTCCTACTGTTTTAATCATACTGTTATTTTCTTTGATCTTATCCTAATCTACAGTTTTGCTATTAATTTATGTTGTAAATTGATTTTATAAAAAGATAGGCTATGCGAAATAATCACTTTTTGTTTCTTTATATTGTAAAAAAAATGTGCTTAAATTCTCAGGACATGTTATAGACTTATACAAAACTGGTCTCGCTTCAAGCTTATTTGACCCAATGTTTTCAACATAGGCCGAACAATCGTACACCTTCAAATAACTAAAATGAGGTATTTTTCCATACTACATCTCATATGGCATATTAGACGCAGATTTACTTGGTAACAAGTTTAAAATATGTTTTGCGGTTTTCAGCACATATCCTAATAGAATAGAGATAACTCGACCCTACTTATAATGGAAAACTCTTATATAAAGGATTCATTTTCCTCATTTCAACACACCATTGTGTTATAGAGTAAAAGGTAAATTAGCCAGAGAGATTATCCCATTATTTTTGAAGTATTATGGGAAATTTTCTCCAACATGCATGCCTCCTCGGTCTGATCTAAAAATCTTAATCTTAAATCTATTTGTTTTTCCACTATCTTTTTATATTTATTAATTTTTTCATAAACATTGGATTGGTTCTTCATAAAATACACATAACCTAGTCTTGAGAAATTATCAGCATAGGTAACAAAATAAGAACTATTATCTTTGTTGATTATACGCATTAGACAACATACATCACTAGGTACTAACACTATGAGTTCATCAATTATTTCATTGTTTCCATTGAAGGGGTGCTTGGTCATTTTTTATTTGAGACATGTCTCACACATGTCAAATGATTCGGAATAAATTGACAATGGAAAACCTTCAATTTTCAATTTATGAAGTCATTTTCTTACTAATAGGACATGGCTCATAGTGCCTAAGCTAACTATCATTTTTATTGTTAAAAGAATAATCCTCAGATCACACATTGTAGACTTTATCTACATATAAGCAATTGTTCAAAACATTATTTTCATGATTCCAGTCGAGAAAATACGGAAATAGAAATAATCCGAAAGGGCAGTTTTTAACAAAATAGCAATTATTTAATACAAATACTTATACACTTAGCAAATTTTAATAATAGTCTTTTACTTATGTTGCATCTACCACATATTCATCAATAACTTCGAGTCTTATCTATTTTCTTTCCATGTGATACTAATTCCAAAGTCTTTGCAATGAACTACATATACGATACCATATCTAATATCTTAAATTCACGACATTTTAATGATTACAAAACAATTTTGAATCATAAATGTACCAGTGGAGTCGAAGAACCATTATGCTTCTTTTCTCTAACAATCATTAAGTAGTCGGTATAATTCCTTTTGTAGCGATAATTCTGTAGCAGTTGAGATATTCACCCTTATCATCGGTTAGCTTGCTTTTCTTGTAATTTTTTACCCTCTCTTCTTTGCTTCATTAAACTCTTCAGAAAACGATGCACTTCCCTTTATAGCATGTACGATTATGTAATGACCCACTTTTCCATACAATTTAAGCCGACATTTAACAACACATGTCAACTCAAATGCACAAAATAGCGCATTTCTAGGAGAAAGAAATTAAAGGGTGAGAAAAGAAATAAATATTAGAATAGAAGAATAAGAAGACGACTAACAACACAGAATCAAAGTAGAAATAAAACCTCACAGCAGAGTGGACAAAATATAATATGTCAACAACTCTTTACACAAAAGAAAACTGTATATATAGTATTACAATATCGGAGTGCACATTAGATTAGTGCAAACTCACACAGCGGAATAGTTTATTACCAGAAAATACATAATTAAGTGCCGATTCTAGCTCCTTTCCTGAAGCTCTAAGAAAATCCTAATGCAACCTGGAAATGCACTCGGTCTGACCGAGCCTATTTTGCAATACGCAAAATCACATGGATTGTTAGTCTGGAAGACTTTTAGTGGTAAAACTCATGCATTAACAACTTTCTTGACTTTGAAAAATCCTTTGAAAGAATGGAACTATCGTAAGACATGACCACACATAAACATGGGACATGTTTTTACCTTACGATATCCAAATCACTTTTTATATCAATATCCAGTCATATTATAATAACGTCTATCAATTCACAAATTAATATGAATATAGCCGAAAAGCTTGCATATCACTTTCCAACATAGTTGGTATACAACTAAATTCGTACAACTCAATTTGAGTTTGGATGTCCAACATGACTAGGTATGGGACCACCTCCCGATAATGTACCTCTAGAGTGCTATACACTAGGATTTAACAAGAACATATTGCAACCCGACCACGCATGATCGACCACTCATTCAACTTGAGTGTACCGAATATATTATCACCCTATGTTTCCGCAACCACCGTATTTTGAAAGATACAGAAGTGATAAAAGAGATTAAATGAAATTTCTCTAGATGGTGACAGTACACCCTAATGGGAATGACCTACATAGCCATGATGCCATGCCCGATTTCTGTCATTTCCCAATTGATGAGGCTTAAGGTCACGATTACCTTTCAGAGAATACTACATTACTTTGAATGCCACATCATCAAATCCATTAAATCACTAATTGACGTCCACAAATATACTCTGGGTATTAAACTAAAAGAAGTTTCTTTCTTTGCCACCAAACTTGGTATATTTGTAAAAATCAACATACGTGACTCTTTAGGAAATAAGGAAATATTATGTCAGATTCATCCATATCATCCAAAAACAGGATGAACAGAAGGACCCTCCTACCGCAACTTGTACAGGAATCACCCCAAGGATCAATAGTGAATAGTCCTTGCAATCCATAGATTTCAACCACGACAGAGCCATAGTTTATGTTTAGGCACGAACAAAAGATTATAAGTAGTTTCCCATTTTATAAAGATCTGTGGTCTTCAATGCTCCATCTTTATATGTATCCCTTCAAATTAGTTTCAAACGCACATTTTTTCGAAGTGTTTCGGGTCTAGTTCCCATCTCGATCTCTTCGAAACAACAAGTCAAAGGTCCAATAAGATATTTCATTAATAGTCGGATTTTTTACCATCAAAAACAATATGGTCAAGTACATCAGCAGCTCAGGCCCTTATTATTTAAAATCGTTCACTAAAACTTTTTATCGATCCTTAAAAATCATTTCATTGATTTAAAATCAATTCCATGTACTTATCTCGACAAAACAACTTTGTTTCCTGGAAACGATAACTATATTCATAATTCTTTAGAATAAACGTATTTACCAAACTCCTCTTCATTTCCCTTTACTTTGAAAATATTGCTATATTTTCATAAAAACTTATTTTATTCCCTTAACTTTGTAAATATTACTATATATATATATATATCCACAAAATCCCTTTTTATCTCCCTTACCACTACAAACTAATACCATCCCTTGATAATAGTGAAATCGTTCAACTTGGGGTATTTTATTTACCTCTCAGGACCTTGACCGACAACGTTTTTATCTTGAGATAGATAAAAGTTCATAACTGAAAAACCTATATTACTTATAATATCAATCAAATGTTATTTCTATTTATTTAAAATAAGGATTTATGAACCATATGCTTACTTTTGAATTTTTCAATTATAACCATTTTTACTAAAATGTTAACCTTTCGTTTAAATCCTCTTTGTACAATTCCTTATATAACTTGGATTATATTATGATAACGCATTACCAAATACTTTACTCAAAACCATTTAACATCTTATTATAAAACTAAATTCTTGGATTTTATAACTAAAATCCATTTAATAATTTCTTTACCTAAAACCCATCATTCATCTTTTCCATTCCGCATTTCTTTTCTGATTCGAACCATTGAACTTAATTCAATTTATTAAGTAAAACATTTCTTTAAAATTATTAATTTAGCTCTGATTTCTCTTTATATATCATTCAAATAACATTGGATTTTTTAGCACAATTTTTTTTCATAAAAAGTTTACAAATATCCAATTATATCCCATTACAACTCGGTAACTATCTTAAATGAATTCCATTTAACAAGTAGTCACTTTTAAAATAATAATTATCGTTATCATTTTCTGTAGTAAAAGGCGTTTACTTCTCCAGTAACTAAAATAGATTAGTTGATCACCTTTCAAATTAAAATTATTAAACCGTAACTAACTACATTAATAACATTTAAACATCGTCAATTAAAAGTAAATTACATTTAATAAATCTTATTAAATTGAAACAACTATTTACTAATTTTTTTACATTAGATTAATTGAATACGAATTAATCTAATAGCCAATTTCAATTAAAACAGTTGACTTAGTCAACTTTAAACCATCTGTTAACTCGTTAACTAGTTTCAATTACTTCTTGCTCTTAGATTAATATAACTAATCTAATAATATCACTTATCAGTTATCCTAAATTATTAACCCATACATTAATTACTGCTTTATTCGCTTATAAAACTTATTTAAACATATCATTATAATTATAAAATTATTTTATAATACTTTTGTAAAAATCACTTTATAAATATTGATTTATTTCTAAAACTCCATAAAATATAATTGGAAGTCTTACTTCGGTTTTAAAAATAAATTTTATAACTTAACTTTGTCTATTCGCCTGCGACAATCATCATCTTAACAAAAATGTGGATTTTAGGCCATCTGCTGCCAATCATTTATTCAATACCGTTTATTGATTAAAATCACAACAACATTGAATTTTCATTCAACAATCAACATCCAAACAGGTTTTCAATGCCACTTGGGTTTAATAGTTTATATATAAATAATATGAAAATAAACAACATACAAAATATTTGAGAAATCCGGTTGGATCCCTCCAACCTGTTTTCCCTGCATCACAGTTCATGTCATATTATATAACTGCATATGAGATAAAAATTAAATCTTATTCATCCAAGATAACGGGAATATAAATATCGATAACCATTAAACAACAAACAACAATAATCATCCAAGACATCCAATCAACTAAATTATACTATCAATGGTGAATTTGAATTTTATAACATCATAGGATTTCAGAAAAAGTGAGTAAACTCACCATTTATGTTGATTGAAGATTTGCGTGTTGTTTCATTTAATTTTAAGCAAACGTTTAGAATTAAATGAAATCCCAATTACTTTCAAATCCTTTTGAATCAGCTCAACAGCATAGTATCGTTCACTGAGATTCCAACGTGACTTGTTTCGTGCAATTCTGATAATGTATGCAATAGATATACCAATTATAAGTTATTACTTTAAGCGACTATTAAACTAAATTAATTATTATTTAACTTAACCTTTAATTATCGTGCTTATGCGTTAAGTCCATCCCTTAATCACGTGTTTTCAATCAAATTCAAATTGATACCCATACAATTTATTCCAACCATATAATTCGTTGATTCCCAAACATTTCATTTGAATTTTTCTTTAAGTTAAATATTCCAGTTTCATAATCAAATTTGAATTCCATTCCAATCATCATTGGTTGATTAACAATACTATAATAATTTAAGAAAAATGTTACTTTTATCGCTTTACAAAACATATGGGGGAAAAATAATATAAAAATAATTTTATCCAATTACAAATATGCGCTCTCATATATTTATAATCAAACCTAATCTAGCGTATTACTAACCCAATCTCTATCGAGTTACTCCATAGAGCCAAGTTTATTACTAAACCTTATTCTTTGATACCAAATGTAATGACCCACTTTTCTGTACAACCTAAGCCGGCATTTAACGATACATGTCAACTCAAAATGAACAAAAAAGCAGATTGTTAAGAGAAAGAAGTTAGAGGGTGAGAAAAGAAAGAAATAAATATTAGAATAGAAGAATAAGAAGAAGAATAACAACACAAAAACAGAGTAGAAATAGAACCTCACAACGGAATGGACAAAATATCATATATCAACAACTCTTTGCTTAAAAAGAAAACTATATATATATATATATATAATTGCAATATCAGAGTGTAAATTAGACCAATACAACTCACACAGCGGAATACTTTATTACCTGAAAATACAGAATTACGTCCCGACTCCAACTCCTTTCCTGAAGCTCCAAGCAAATCCTAATGCAACCTGGAAATGCACTCAGTCTAACCGAACTCATTTTGCGACATACAAAATCACACGGATTGTCATTGACTTTCAGTGACAAAACTCATAACAACTTGCTTATCATTGGAAAATCCGTTGAAAGAATGGAACTCTCGTAAGGTACGACAACACATAAACATGACACATGTTTTTACCTTACGATATCCAAATCACTTTTTAAATCAAAATCCAGTGATATTATAATAATGTCTATCAATTCACATATAAATAGAAATATAGGCGGAAAGATTGCATCTCACTTTCCAACATAGTTGGTATACAACTAAAAACGTACGACTCATTTTTGAGTTTGGATTTCCAAAATGACAAGGTATGGGACCACCTCCCGATAGTGTACCTTTAGAGAGCAATACACTAGGTTTTAACAAGAACATATTGCAACCCAACCACACATGACCAACCATTCATTCAACATGAGTGTATCGAATATATTGCACCCTACGTTTGTGAAACCATCGTATTCCGGAAGATACAAGAAAGATAGAAGAAACAAAATGAAATTTCTCTAAATGGTGACAATACAACCTAATGGGAATGACCCACATATTCATTCTACCTGCTTGATTTCTGTCATTTCCCAATTGATGAGTGTAACGATCCAGAATTTTAAACCAATTCAAACTTGGAATTTTTATTACTTAATTTGAATTTGACATAAATATATATGGTTAAGAATATTTAATAATTTTTATAAGTTATATGATAGATTTTATTTGAATTATAAATGAGAATGAATATTAATAAGCTTAGATTCATTAATACTATTTATCGTTCGATCAGGATTTATCAAATTATAACATGAATTAGTAGCATTAGAACTAAGTGTTGCCTTTATTTTTCGTAGCATTTTAAAGGAAATGCTACCAAAAGATCACTTTCCCTCCTCAAGACAAGTGCAAGGACTCTTGTACTTTTGCATGTTTCCTTACATGCATGCCTTCCACTTGGCCCCTGATGTGCCATCACCTCCTTAACCCTCCAGTCCTATATAAGGAGGTCTTTTCTCCATTTTTTTTACCATTCCATTCCATTTCCTCCTTTTAATCTTCTTCTTAAAGCTTATGGCCATGGTTTCCATGGCATAAGTCTTTCTCTTTTCCACCGCCACTTTGCTAAAGTTCGTCGTCATCCTCCTCCTCTTATAATATATAGAGAGAGATTATATATATTTTGGTGAAGAAGACGGTGCACCGAAATACTGTCCGACGGTTCACTCAGCTAGGCTCGCCTACCGTGAAGATTGGAAAGCTGTTTGGTGAGAACTCTTTAACCACAATTTATATATTTAATTGGTAGTTAGACTAACTTAAATATAGTGATGAATTATTAATGATTAATGATGGTTGATGTTTGTTGTGATGGATGATGGTTGTGTTGTATAGAACATACACGCTATTAAGCGTTAGTGTTATAACGCTTGTGCATAGTTATGGTTTATTCAATTATGTTGATGATCGTTGTTATGGATGTTTATATTGGTTGTTGATGTTGTTTTGCACACACTATGACATAACAGTTATGGTATCAGATTGGTGATCGATAAATCTCCTTCGTAATTAGAAGCAATATTATTATTGAGATTAAAGGTTATAATTGGAAAAGACACATATGAATGAATTCAAATATATTGATAAAATTGCTTTAAATGTATAAATAAATACCGGAACATTCTAGGATGACACAGAGGATAGTGTCTAGGCTTGGGTTTGGAAATTATAGTTTCCTGCTCTCCATGGCTATCTATAATTAATCCGGCAAATGAGATGGTTAATTTGAATAATTTTTTTAATTCAGAAATAAATTAAAATTTGATTTAAGTGAAAAAGGAAAGTTTGATTTTGAACCCAAAATAATTTGGAAAGTCGATGTAAATTACTTTAAATGATTTATATAAGTATATAAGGGTTTTCTATAGTATTTTGAAGTATTGTAGAATAATTTTTATATCGATCAAAATAGAGCTCGTCGCACAATGGCAAATTCACGTATTTTAGTTACAAACAGTAAATGCTTATAACTTTGCAATCTAAATTGGATTTCCATGAAATGAAAAATGAACGGTTTCCATTAGCAAGAGCTTTCAAATGAGTGAAAGCAGATTTTAATTTTGAGTTATAATTTTTAAGTTATGTTTAAAGCCATTTTGGAAAGGTCGCTGTAAGAGCAGTTGTCAACCATAACTATAAACAACTATTTAAATGTTTTAAAAATATTGATTTTTTTTATATAATCATTATAAAGTATAGTTTAAGTTTCAGCTAATATAAACGATATTTTGATCAAAGTAGTTAAGATAACTGTTTTGTAACACTTTTGAAACACTAATGGTTTCTTTGAAAACAATCTATTTTGAAGTTTTGAACCACGAACTGTTTTCCGAACTGTAAGAAATCATTTGTAAATGATTGGTGGAATGTTATCAAAGATTTAAAAGTATTGAAAATGGTTTATATGGAAACTAAATTGATTTATTAGATACTAAAATGGGGTTTTCAATTTTAAATAATTGGATATGGTTGGAGATAAATCTTCGGATATATGATATTAATCCAGTAGATGATGACTCTTACTATTTGAGGAATTAGAACAGGTAGTTCACTATTATTCCACTTATAGTATGATTTGGATACAGAGCTTAATATCAAGGTTAAGTTGATGGTATTTCTATCCATATCTAATGTCAAAGAGTTAGATAAATCTTTTAATTAAGATACGGGTTTCTCAATCTGATTGAGACAAGTTGGATAGAAATAAACTTCAGATATTTGATATGAAATTCTGTGGTGTAAACATATACTATTTGAGGAATTTGGAAGATATTATTAATGTATCGTTATTCCACTTATAGTATTCGTTGATTATGAGAATTGATATCGAATTTAAGTTGATACAATTTTTGTGTAACTTATGTTCAATATCGATTGATTTGGGTTTTATAGTGAATCATATCTTCAATAATATCATTCTTGAAACCCAATGAGATTGAGTTATGGAAATTCATATCATGATTTGGGGATTTAATAAAATATTTGATTTAAGGAAATAAAAAAATAAGGATTGGGAAGGAAGTATATTCTTTTAGTTAAGACTAAAGAACTGAATGTTAAGAAACTAATTTGATTGGAAACTACATTTGAAATGTGGGGTAAGGATTTTCAAAGGAAACTGGGTTTTTGATAACGAGTTATCAAATGGAAAATTAAGGCTTTGAGTCAAAATTATCTTTGATTTAAGGGATCTGTTTTAAAAGAGAAAGGTTAAATATGGATTTTGTTATAATTTGAGAATGGATTTAAAGAAGTTTAATTTAACAAAATCCAAGATGGAAGGAGATTCGGTTGAAAGCCTATGTGTTCCGTGATTGTGTTTTTTTTAAATTGCGCTTATTATTTGGAAAGACCTGGAATGGATGTATGCCCGAAATCCATTCCGAATAATAATACGGCGTTGTAGAGCAGTTGAAGATATCAAAGACGGCATTGAAGACCGGGACCCTTCAAATCGTAAGGACAACTTGCTTAATGTCTTGAATGGTTGGCTCCCATTCGCAGATGGATTTTATATCAGCTAAGTGGCAAGAAGCCCGAATGTATGTGAAGGAATTCCGGATTGTATTTTCGTTCAGACCTAGAATAGACTTGTATGGATTGTGTGTTTGACATTGTAATTGACCGTGTAGCACTGATGTCCCTTAAAGATATATCTGTTTGGTGGTGGAGAATTTATTCTCTTGCTTAACACCCTTCTCTAAGACGTATGAGCTTAGAGGTTTGTTTGTGAACAAATTTACAACTGTAAACAATTGCTTAATCCGTTCGGCTTTCCTAAACAACAAGGGTTGTTGTAAAGGGTGTCGAACTCTGGGACCAAAAATTATTTTACTAATAAATCCAATCAAGTTATTCTGAAATTTTGATTGGTTGAAAACATAGAAAATATATGAAAAAGCTAGTTTTTAATAATAAGGGAAAGCAATTAGGGAGAAATGACATAAACTAGATTAATATTCATCAATAACCAAACGAATTAATACATATCTAATTCATGTTTCTATCACAAACATGAATCAATGACAATTAGGTTTCTAGAAATAAATATGTGAATAACAACAAGTATAGCCTATGCATGAGTTAAGCTCTTAAACAACTATATGCTATCAGGACAGATTCACTAATTTTTTTCTAAAACCCTAAATATTTGATCTAATCTGATAAACGTTAGATCAAACTCGAATATACCCTGTGAAGGAGCATAGCTCTTAAATGACATAGAATGTGAACAATCAGATCTAACCCTTGGTTTATATCTAGATCTGTATATGTGAAGTTCTAATCTCTTTGTGTAAAGGCCCGCAAATCCGTACTATCTGAGTTGACTCATAACACCACACGTCCAACCCAAATTGCATAGAAATACGAATCATTATTAGAAAGAAGTTAGAGGATGAGAAATAGAAAGAAATAAATATTAGAATAGAAGAAAACAAAGAAGACAAATCTCACAGTGGAACGAATAAAATATATTATATAACATAACCTTTGAAATACAAATCAGTAACTTTATATACATACCATCATCAGAGCACAACAGTTAATCCTGGAACCGTTATATATACCTGTTTCCAGATACAAACATGGTTCACAGCGGAATATATGATAGTCTATAGCTAACTGGTGAAGCCTCCTGCTTCCAGCTCCTCCAAATGAATCTGTAAAATCCCGACTACTTGTCTGCCCGTTTAAATTTGGGCACCCAAGAGTTTAGGGAAAACAAACAAAATAAACTCTGGGTCAGTCATGGGACCGGTGTGAGTGAACTCCAAACAATTGTTTAACTTTCAAAATCCTTTCTAAAGAAAAGATAATAGTAAGACCAGCCCACACATAAACATGGACGGTTTTTACCTTACTATAACCCAGAACACTTTGATACGAAAATCCAGTGATATTATAATAATGTCTAATCAAATAAATAGAATCTAGCGGAACGCTTGCATCTCACGCTCTATATATAATATAGAACCAAAAACCGCAGGATGGTTATTGGAGATTGGATTTCTAACATGACAAGGTATGGAACCACCTTCCGATCAGTGTACTCTAGAGGCGATACATTGGGGTTCAACAAGAACATCTTGCAACTCGGCCCACACATGACCGACCACTCATTTCGCTTGAGTGTATCGAATGTATATCACCAACGGTTGGGATCAACAACCGTTTCCCGAATGGGACAACATCAAATAGAATAAGGAATTAAATAAATCTCTAGATAGGTGATTATATGCCCTAATGGGAGCGACCCTCATAGCCATGTTGCCTGCTCGATTTTTGTCATTTCCCGGTTGTTGAGGCCTGAGGCTACGATTACTTGCCATTCATTTATAACACAATCACTCTGAATGCCACATCGTCAGATCCGTTAATCACTAATTGATTTGCGCAAATATTCTGGATGTTATGCTAAGGGAATAAATCCGTTGCAACCATATATATTTATACAGGCCAACCCATTAGATCATTGGAAATACTTTGTCAGACATTCGTCCATATACGTTCGTTCTGGGATTGAAAGAAACCAAAGGCACAATTTCTATTAATAGAAAAAGTCCTTGCACTTTACACCGTCTTTGATTATCTTCATATAATCTGATTCGCAACGTTACTGCCAATACAGAGTGGTTCACGGATAATAATCCAACCGGTCTCTCCATATTGACAACGCTATTGGCAAACACTTCGATAGTCGGTTATTTAACTATTGAAGAAAAACAAACATCCATTCAAAACATCAAACAATCACTAGGCCATTTAATTTATATTTCATTCATTAATTAAATCATCACTGCATTTCTTTATCAATATTTGTTAGCCAAATATTTCAATAATCATCTTGGCCTCTTACGCCATTTGAAAAACATTTCTACATCTCACCTTCTTTTATTTTCTACACTTAGAAAATATATTCTATTTGAAATTGAAACAATTTCAATCACTTATCTCTTTCCCGACTACTTTAATTATACTCAGGAAATATTTACTTTTATATTTCGAAAATTCCATCACTTGGGTTAAAACAAATGCTTTGTAAACATTGTTACAACAACCTAAAATGTTTTATTCAACTAAATATTATTCAAACACTTCTCTTCGAGATTGGATCTTGCTATTTATCGATTAAAAATGAAATCCATCAAGTTGGGGTAAAATTACCTCTCAGATCTTGACTGAAAACATCATTAACTTCAAAACAGACAAAACCACTAACCTCGAATCAACACACTATAAAACCCAATTATTCATTTTTAAAACATGTATATGGTTCGCTTTCTATTTCTAATTTATAGATTTCCCTTTTTGTTTACAATATTCTATTTTAAATTTCGTTTCCTTATCGATTGCTATATATATCGATACATTGATTTCTAACTATCAAATTATGTTAAAAATATTCTAACTCCTTAAATTCCCGGAAAAATTCGCCATAACCTCCCTTGTACCGGGAGCATCGGGATATTTCAAATAGCCTCCTATGGCCCTCACCAATCCAAAAGAAAAAGAAAAATCCAAGCGGCTTGCCGATACGGCGCATAAAATCTCATATATGAATTTAAACATGTACCTTTTTGTCGGGCACTAAATTTATAAACTTCATTCTCTTCATATACTTCATCCTATACCTGTCTAACATATGTTCACCTGTTTTCAATTCAATTCAACTCAATTCATTCGTTTGAATTCAGTTTCGCTCATTCATTCTTTAATTAGCTATTTTGCCTATTTCACTTTTTTGTTTGAACATAGCCTGTTCAACAAAATATTTAACTTGCTCATAACCAAATTGAATTTTCAATTTCAATTCTAGTTTCCTTTTCGATTTCGAATATAAATTTTCAAATCGAATTTACTTATTCAAAGCCCAATATTAATTCAAAATCTCATTAACTAATTTATATTCAAATTAGTTAATTTTATTCAATAATCAAAAATCTGATTTCTGTCTCAAAAATCAATTCATTACTCCACTTGAGTTCGCATATAATTTACAACTCAAATCTGAAATTTTCTAAATAGAAATTCGGATTTTATTCGCTTAAAATCCTTTTATAAAATTAAATAAACCGTTATGGTTTTTAAATGGTTATGGCGCTGTTTTTCTGGAAATTTGATTTTAACACAACTCAAAGTCTACATGACGAAATCCAGATTTTTCTTCTCCATTAGAAAACTATTATCAAATCGGTCCTGACGTTTCTTGTTTCAAAGAATTCCGACTTCACTCGAGTTCTGTATACTCAATTGAAGTTCGAATCGCCAATTTACGAACTGCAGCGCTACGGCGAGTTCGTTTTAATTATATTTATATATATATATATAAACGTTTAAACTTTGTCTATAATAAATTCAACTTCATTCTGATGTATTTTTAATATATAAAATCAAAATTTTCCCAATTCAACATACTATTCCAATCTTCTAAAATTTGTCGATTTTTCCTTATTCAGAAATGAATTCATTTACATTCCGACCTTCTAAATTTCAATTCCTTTTGAATGCTATATTCAAATTCCATTTGAATTCTATTTGAATCCTATATTCAAATTACATTTGAATTTCTATATTCAAATTACATTTGAATTTCTATATTCAAATTTTATTTCAAATCTCTTATTCAAATTCTATTTGAATTTCTCTAATTCAAATTCTATACTCACATTTCGCTTAAATTTCTATATTCAATTTCTATTTTCAAATCTTATAGTTAAACTCCATTATTTCCAAATATATATATTTGAATTTCATTTGAACTTTCTTGATTCAAATCCATTTGAATTCCTTTGAATTCAAATTCTATTTTAATTCCAATCTATTTTCAAACTTCGTTTGGATTTCTATATTCAAAACTATTTTCAAACTCCATTTGAATTACTATATTCAAATCTATATGGATTCTATATTCAAAGTCTATTTCAATTTCTATTTTTGAAATTCTATTTTGAAATTCTATTTTGAAATTCTATTTCAAGTTCTACTTAAATTTTCTATATCAAATTTCCATTTGAATTTCTATATTCAAATCTAATTTCAAACTTCAATTGAATTCTATGTTCAAATCTAATTTCAATCAAATTGAATTACCTATATTCAAATTCCATTTCAAATCTTTAAATTCTATATATTCAAATTCTAATTTCAATTTGACTTCTATTTAAATAAAAAATTGAATTAATCGAATTCAAATCATAAATCCTTACGAATTTATTTTAGTCCAATCAATATTCTGAACATCAGAATAAATCCCATCGTTTATTTCTTTAAAACGATTTTCCCATTTCTATTTTTTATAAATTCACATTTGAATTTAAATATTCAAATTATCAAATGATAATTTTTCCCACTACATTTATAAACCTTGTTTATAAATTCAATTCAATTCCCTTGAAATTTTCAATTTACAAACTTCGTTTGTAAATTTCAATACTTCCATCTCCTATATATATTTATAACATTGTTCAGTACTTGTTTTATCTATTCAAAACAAGTCAATATTTTTAATCCATTCGAAATTCAATTTCTATTATTAGAAAAATAGAATTTTCCATTCAAAATCTCAAAATCTCTTTTGCAATATTTTTATAGATAAATATTCAGGCCCAGTGGTATTTCAAACTATCAAACAACCAATTATAATTGACAGGTTTTCTAACACATCATATACGACAGTATATGTGCAGACAAACAACAAACACACAATATATTTTTGAGTAATCCAGTTGGATCCCTCCAACCTGTTTTTCCTGCATCCACAGACGTTAGTCAACAGAAATAATACCCATCCTGCTTCAAGGCAGGATATCGTGGTATAAAAGGGATTCCACTTATATATGTGGGCGTAGGGTCATCTGTTAATGATACTGCGGGCATCCGCTAATGATACCGCGGGAACAATCCAATCACCAAACCAATATATATATATATATATATATATATATATATATATATATATAATAGTCAACCCTAAATAACTAATATTTTTAAATCAACCAGAAAGCATTCAAACAAGCATCAAACAATTATTTTTAACGAATAAAAATAATTCTATATAAAAGGTGAGTGAGATTTACTCACCGTGATTTCATTGGTCGAATATTCTATTTAAATGTTGTATCTTTGCGGTTAAAAATCTAGTCAGGTCCTCTTGAATGAATTCATTTGCACCTTTCGCCTTGTAAATTAATCGATCCATCAACGAACACTCAAAAATCGCTGCCTATATCCACTATAGTCATCCTAATACTGCACCATTGAAACAACGTCTTAACAGTAGCCTCCTTTACTTCCATCACATCCCATTCTATCAGCAGCACGACACCATCCCCAAAACCAGTTATCCTCGGGTTGCCAAGTTCGAATTTCAGAAAAACACCAACTTCGATCTCCTATTCTTCACTGTCGCGTTCCCTATCCCCTTGGTTCGAACTATATCAGGATGTTCAAACCCCTTCAGCGTTGAAATCCCTCAGTACATCGCGCTTTCCATTCCCCCCATCGATTTTCAACACTCGACATCACCAAAACTCCTTCCTGTTCCATCGCGCTAATACCCAGACCGAACACCTTCGAAGTAAAGGATCCCCGAGTTCACCTGTCCCACCATCGAACCCTAGTTCATCAACCAGAGCGACTGTCGAACACCCAAAACAAACCAACGACGACCCCCTTCATCTTGCTGCCAAGCTTCAGAAAGGTCCCGAGTTTATCGCGATATGATTTCAAGCTCTGGTGGACTACTGGCATCAATCGTGATTCGCGGTTTCCTCTTCTTTACTTATTTTTTTCCAACTCGAGCCACTAATTCAGATGGAAGGACTTCGATTTATAAAAAAGAATGAGCAGACTAAATTCTGAGGCTTTTGTTCTCGGTTCCGTTTCCCCCTTTCTGATTTTGATTTGTGAATAATTGAAGACAGAGGACAGCCATTTTTATTTCTTATTGAAGCTTTGATGGATTGTAAATGGGTGCGGTGGCTTTTATAACGAAGGAAGGAACTGGGAGTACATTATCATTAATATGATTTGATATGTATTAAATTTGATTAGATTTAAAGAGATTTTTATTTCTTGTTAAATAGATATCGATTTGATTTTGATCCTATCTACTGATCAAATAAATCGGGGTTCACAATTAAAAATCGTGAACCACTATTTTAGCGTACCGACCATCGTTGTAATGTTATAACGTTATACTGAACTCAACAGAATATTTTTCTGAAATTTATTTCGAACATGTATATATAAAATAACCATATTAAATCGATAAAATATAATTTAAATTCAAAAACAAATAAATTCTCTAATAATAAAATATTTTTATTATCATCTATATTCAAATACAATTAATACTGATCATCTGAATTGTTTTGATTTAATTCTAACTTCGAATTGAATTATTTTAAATTCTCGTATTTTGATAATTTAATCAATAACCCAATATAAAAATACCATTTATATTATAAATTCAATATTTAAAACCATACTAAATATTTAAAATAAATCGACCAAAAATCTGGGTCGTTACATTCTTCCCCCCTTAAAATAATTTCATCCTCGAAATTGCTAAGGTAGGAAAAATGGTACAAATCCATTACTTTTCAAAATCTCACTTATGTTGAAATTCAACTCTTCACATTTCAACAAATTTTAATTCCACCAAACTTTTGGTTTTCTCTCCTATTACACACAATATATACTCACATTCATTCTATTCGAATGATTTACATTCAATACATTCACACCCAATTCGTATTCCTTTCAAATTGATTTTTATAAATTAATTCACTTCAATCCATTTAACTCGATTAAGTTAAATTCCACTTCCAGAATCCAAATCACAGGGTTTTCATTTCAAATCCTTTTGAAACAACTTAAACATGTACATATATATATATATATATATATATATATATATTTCCATTTCAAATTCAAAACATTTGAATTTTCAAACTACTTGTTTTCTTTCAAAACAAATTCTCATCAAAAATATCCTAAGGTAGCAATCCATCACTTAGAAACTCAAAAATGGACACTGATGATGTCGCGACCATCGTTAGAATTATTTCCCAGCCACTGACGTGAGCTAAGTGGTTAAACAAATTCAAAACCCATTCAAAATGATTTTTATTCAAAAATCCCTTTCAAATAAAGCTATATTATTTTAATATACTTCAGAAAATATTTTCTAATTTCCCAGGATTTAAATTCCTAATTCTATGTTGAATTCAACTCCAATTACTTTATTGTATTCTCATTTATATGCAAATTATATTTTTGGTTATTTCTAACCATTCCAATTTTATAATCTTATTCGATTATAATATAAACATCCAACACATCCATATAATATAATAATTTCAGAAAATTATTCTTTCTATATCAAAATAGAATATTGGGTAAAATAATTTCATTTACCCACTTTAAAACAATATCGTGTTCAATCTTCTGTTCAAGTGTTTAGAGATTACTATCGACTTCGTGGCGTCCCACAATTCGATCAGAATTCATAAACCACTCAATAGACTAGCCAACACAATATAAAATAAATTTTATATCAATTAACAAATACGCGCTCTCATATATATACTCAACTCATTCTAGGGTACTACTGACCCTATCTCTAATGAGCGCATGCCACACAAGCCTAGGTATTCGCTCAACCTAAGCTCTGATACCAACTGTAAAGGCCCACAAATCCGTACTATCTGAGTTGACTCATAACACCACACGTCCAACCCAAATTGCACAGAAATACGAATCATTATTAGAAAGAATTTAGAGGATGAGAAATAGAAAGAAAGAAATATTAGAATAGAAGAAAACAAAGAAGACAAATCTCCCAACGGAACAAATAAAATATATTATATAACATAACCTTTGAAATACAAATCAGTAACTTTATATACATACCATCATCAGAGCACAAGAGTTAATCTTGGAACAGTTATAAATACCTGTTTCTAGATACAAACATGGTTCACAGCGGAATATATGATAGTATATAGCTAACTGGAGAAGCCTCCTGCTTCCAGCTCCTCCAAATGAATCTGTAAAATCCCGACTACTTGTCTGCCCGTGCAAATTTGGGCACCCAAGAGTTTAGGGAAAACAAACAAAATAAACTCTGGGTTAGTCATGGGACTGGTGTGAGTAAACTCCAAACAATTGTTTAACTTTCAAAATCCTTTCGAAAGAAAAGATAATAGTAAGACCAACCCACACATAAACACGGACGGTTTTTACCTTACTATAACCCAAAACACTGTGATAGCCCGTAACTTCCCCGGTAAGGAAAGCCCAGATTACCTTGAGAACACGACAAAGTAGAACGCAAACAGAAGAACATTTCTTTGTTTACTACAAAAATTCAATCAGATACAAGAATATACAATGTATAAATGAATATTATACATTCATAAATATCAGAGATTACAATAAACTACATAGCAGCGGAAAATAATACAAAACACAACTGAAAGAGATATACGGATACAGAGCTTTTCGGATATCATTCCAGCTGCAAACCAGGTTCCTGTGAATATAAATCTGCAAAACCAAAACTACTAGCTGCCCATGCGAAAAATAAGGGCACCCAGAGTTTAGGTTAAAACAATAAACTCCAGGTCAGTCATGTGACTGGTGTGAGAACTAAAACAGTTATTTAAGACTTTACTTTAAAAGAGAGTAATTCAAGGGACCACGCCGTATAACACGAAACGGGTTTCCTCCCAAGAATACTAGTGCATATAACAAAACAGTGCAATGCTTTTTCGAAAAAAATGAAGCTATTATAAGACCCAGGTCCCATCTCATAATGCAACGCAAGCCGGAGGATAGGGTTTTCCCTTATAATAGCCAAACATGCTTGGTACGTTAAAACAAATCATTTGATACTATAATAAGTGTATAGTGTCAAAACAATTTCAATCATAAATATCAATCATAGACGGCATGGGTACCATATATCATGTCGCCATACTAGGCTCTACAAATAAAACTGAAATATCACATATTGGAAATTGGATTTCCATCATGAGTCGAGGCAAGGGGCAAGCTCCTCTCCGATTCGAGATACTCTAGCAAATGTCTCAAGACCCCATTATGATCCTTTGGAACCTCCAAGGTCGGTCCTCTCTTACTTTTGAGGATTGGCAATTCCTGAACACACGTTTCCCGACCCTAACAGACCTATATCCGAGGCGCCTCGCATTCCAACAACCACACAGGTGAAAAGTATATATAAATGTCAACCAGTTTAAGCACTGACACCGCCACTAGCTAGAAAGAAACGTCATGCACTCCTTGGGTCTGTATCCCGTTTTTGACTCATACCGAGGTGTGAGGCTCTCGAATTCACGTTATACACAAAGCTGCGCCACACAGGCCGTGTTTTGATCATCAACCACAAGACTTTTCTTTTCAACAGAAGCCTTGATCATCTGCCACTTAGGCGTACCACACAGGCAATTCATGCCATGCGACTGATGTCTATCGATATACAACCTCTGAGCTCGTACGTCTCAGAGAAGGGCGTTAAGCAAGAGAATAAAATTCTCCACCGCCATACAGATGTATATTTAATAGAGATCAATCAACACAGAATAAAATCCAATGTCAGACACACAGTCCATTTACAAGTTCGTTCTGGGTCTGAACATAACCGGAGGCACTTTCCTCGCATATCCATCGATCTCCAAGTACGTCTGGACGATCACCAACTATTTCTCTCATCTTGGGTGTACAGCCCAATCAAGATCATCAGTAATCAGCCAAATGATGTGAAGACTTCCGGTCTTCAACCACCATCTTCATCTTCGACCTAACGTCGAATCGGTTATCCAGAATGGGTATAAACCCGGACTTTTTGAATAACCTGCGTATATAATAAACACGTGTTACACAAACACAACATACGCCTCATTCCAATTCAGAACATTCTTTTATTCAAAATTTCACATTCTTAGGGAAAGGTTCCCATTAATTTTATCAAAGATAAATTCTTCTAAATTTATTCTTTAATCTTCCATTGGATATCATTTCAAACCATGTTATGGTTTTCCAAACTAGTCGGGATTAGCGAACCCCACCGAAGTAATTATTTATTTTATTTCCCAATCCCAACCTATTCATCCCATGGAGCAAAAATGTTATTACCCCATAACTAACACAACGGTGTTATCGGTAAATATTAATTACCATTTCACGTTCAAATCTAATTAAAGATTTAACTAACGCTTTGGAGGAAAACTGATGGTACTCCAATCTTGATCACCCTTCAGATTTGATAATTTAAATAATCAATTCACTTTCAATCTAATTAAAGATTCATTAAAACTCCACTTAGTTTTAATCTTCCTACAAATCAATATCCTGTCTTTAACTGGGTTAAAAGAACCAACGTCATCTAAAACACGGTTCACGACAAACCCAAATCACATTTGATATTAAATACAAGGCTCTGAATAGAAAATATATCGACTTATATTCAATATCAAATTCCGAAACCAACAAATATCGTATTGGAAATAAGGATATAAATATATCTTTCAAATACCCATAACAATATTTGTATAATAACGGAATTCAACATTGAAATATTCCAAAGATAATTTCGATTCAAATCCACTTCCACCTTATATATATTGGAAATTCTGGTTATTTTCAAAACCAATTCAAATTCAATTTATTTATTTCAAAAATAAATTGATTTTTAATTCTAGTTCAAAACTAGTTCATTTCGATAAAAAACTATTTTTATCTTTTCAAATGTGGAATTTTTCACCCCAGTTCTTTC